>CM023538.1:18205616-20718084 GCA_013350335.1 Chimonanthus salicifolius
TTCCATGGACTTTGTGACGGGGTTGCCGAGGTCCTCGAAGGGCAATGACGCTATATGGGTTGTGGTAGACCGACTGACCAAGTCCACGCATTTTATTCCTATCAAGATGATGGATTCATCAGAGACATTGGGTCGGAGATATATCAAAGACATTATCAGATTACATGGTATCCGACAGACTATAGTGTCTGACAGAGATGACCGATTCACCGGCAGGGTATGGTAGAGCATGCAGTCGGCCATGGGAACCGATCTACTTATTAGCACAAGCATTCCATCCACAGACCGATGGACAATCGGAAAGAATAATACAAACGTTGGAGGACATGTTGAGGGCGTGCATGCTAGACTTCAAAGGTGGATGGGAGGATCATTTGCCATTGGTGGAGTTTTCTTATAACAATAGCTACCAAGCAAGCCTCCAGATGGCACCATTCGAAGCTTTGTATGGTAGACCATGCAGGTCACCAGTGTGCTGGACCGAGGATCGGCGAACCTGCACTGATAGGACCCGAGTTGGTTGTAGAAACTACTGCACAGATCCAGTTGATACGTCAACATTTGTTGACCGCACAGATTCGGCAAAAGAGCTATGCTGATAAAAGGAGGAGGTTTCTGGAATTTGAAGTAGGAGACATGGTATTCTTGAAGGTCTCGCCACGAAAAGGGCACATGAGATTTGGGAAGAAAGGAAAATTGTCGCCAAGATATGTGGGACCGTTTTCAATTATCAGAAGGATGGGAGATGTAGCCTATCAGTTGGCACTTCCTTCGCAATTGGCATCTCTACATGATGTATTCCATGTGTCGATGCTGAGGAAGTACAACCCTGATCCGTCTCATGTTTTGAATGTGCAAGATATAGATGAGCAAAGAGACGTCACTTATGTCGAGAAGCCGGTCAGAATATTAGAGAGTGAGCAAAGGGTGTTGCGTAACCGAGCGATTCAGTTCGTCAAGGTGGTATGGGATCGACATGGTGTTGAGGAAGCCACTTGGGAACTGGAATAGGAGATGAGAACATCTCACCCTGAATTGTTTGTATGATTTATTTTGAAATCCTACTTCGTTCGATTTTCGGGACGAAAATTATAAAAAGAGTATTGTATTGTAACACCCTGGAATTTCAAAGTTAGCAATTTATATGAAATTATTCATATTTACGGAATTGCCATTGTGATAAAATTGATTTGAATTTAAATGGGTCAATGGTTCAATCAAGGACCCAAAAGATGGTAGTTTGTTTACAAAACAAATAAATGTTTAAGATATACTTAAACGGGTCAAAAATCATAATTGGGTCAAATTTTGTTAAATGGGTCAAAATGGCCAAATTGGACCCAATGGGTCGTAGTTGACATATTTGACTATTTGGTGAGTTCAAAGCTCAATTGGGTTAAGATGAGTTAAATGTTTAAGTTGGGTTTGAGTTGAAATAAATGTTGGAGTTGAGTTGAGTGGAATTTATTAGTTGAGTTACATTAAATGAATAAGTTGAGTTGAGGGAGTTAAATTTATTGTAAGTGAGTGAAGTGTGAATGAGAGGGGAAGTGGTTTAATTCCAAATTTTAAGCAAGGAAAACGTTGGTGCATGGGAGGCATTACCATGCATGTAACTCCCATTTATGTGATGAATAAAATGGGAGTTACATTTTGAATGGGAGTTACATTTTGAAGTTACATGGGATGCATAGGGACGTTGGATGCATGAGAACATTGCATGCATGTAACGGCTACAATGGAGATAGTGGGATGGCTGTTTTGAGAGTTACAAATGCAAGGATAATGAGAGATGAATAAAAGAGAGAATGCAAATAATCACAAAGATATACATGGAAGACGTTGGAGGTGGGAGTGTTATTTCAAATGCAAAGTGTTTACACGTTGAAAGTGGTTAGAGTACATTGGTTGGGTCTTCAAAAGACAGCAATACATAGATTGATGGTTCATGCATGTAACTCCAAGGTTGGAGAACAAATGGGTAACTGATTGGAGGAGTAACACATAAGAGATTACAACATTTTAAATTCAAATTACATATTAAATCAATGGGAGTAACAAAGTGTGTTCACACTTGGAAGAGGGGAGTTTTTATTCCAATGATAGAACTCCCACATGGGACGTTGATGAGGGCCAAATGGGGCTGATTGGACCTGCTGTTTGTGGAGTTACACTTGAGAGTGGTGGCTGTTACATAAGCCAAAATTTAGAGGCAACCAACAAGGGACGGTGCAGCACATGGGAGTTACATTTCAAAATGAAACTCCCATGTGAGACCTTAAGGAGAGGGGAGGTTACATTAGTCCAACCACAAGAGACGTTGGTTGCTTGGGGTGTTCATTTCATAGATGAAAACCCCCAAGTAACATAAAGAAGTTTGATTAAAGTGAGGGAGTTACACAAGTGTAGCCTTGGACTGTTTTGGTCAAATAAGGGATTTTCATTTTTCTCTCTCTATCTCTCTTTCTTTCTTGGACTGTATTATCATCTTCCAAACACCTAGAGCAGCAGCTGGTTGCTTAATCAGTCCTTGACCATCAAGGAATCAAGAAGAAGGAGAGGCTAAGAAAGGGAAATGAACAAGCCGGAGTGAAGATCAATTAGAGGAGTCACGGAAACGGTAGGTTTTTAATAAACAATTTTTTAAAATCATGACGCGGCCATTGGATGGCCAAATCTAACAAGGGTTAGATATTGGATGGAGGTACATGAATGAGATAAAAAGATGGACCATAGGGTTCGGCCCCATTGGATGGCCGAACCCCATGGAAATAATTGATTTATTTGGATGTTTTTGGAAGTTAAAACCATACAAATATGGGACTGTCTTTAGATGATAAAAGTGGATTAAGTTTGATGTTTTTAAAGGACAAAAATCATGTTTCTAAATGGTAAATTTTATATGTCAAATGGGTCATTTTGTGGCCAAAAATCAGTAAGTAGGATAAGAAGATTTACATCAAGGAAACCTTGGGGTTCGGCCATGTGTATGGCCTAACCCCATGGACTGTTTTGTATAGTTATTTGGGTTAAGTGTAGGATGGATTTTAAGTAATCATTATGTGCTTTGATTTAAGAATAAGATAAGTTTATAATTGGATAAATAGATCTAAACCATAGGCCATGAGGTTCAGCCAATTGGGTTGGCCGAACCCCATGAAATGGTATGACATTTCCATGAAAAGATTGGGTTAAGTTGGATGGTCTTTTTGAACCAAAACCATGGACTGTTTTGAGGATGGATTTGGTTTTAAAATCATGTGGGAAGATATGATTTATTTTACGCTCTTGTTTCAAGAAACACCAATGCTTAGTTATGGGTTATTATTAATTTGAACCCCATGAGAAAATTGGTGGATTCTATGGTGTTTGAAAGTCAAAAATCCATATTTTGGAATGGGGCTTTTAAAAGATTTTTATATGGAATTAAGCTTACTGTTTTGGAGTAGATATGACATGACTGAACCATATTTATCTTATGTTAATTTCCTGATTAATTTCATAGATAAATATTGGTGGGTTTCCATTAAGAGAACCATAGGGTTCGGCCATGTGTATGGCCGAACCCCATGGACTGTTATGTGGATATTTGGATTGAGTTTTACAAAATGGAAATCATACAAAGTGATGAGCATTTGGATAAGCCATGGTTAGGCCATCTCATGGCCGAACTATGGGGTACTATGGCTAAGTTAGGACTTGGAGGTTTAAATGGGAAAGCCATAGGGTTCGGCTATATGTATGGCCGAACCCCATGGACCATGAGTATGGGATTTATGAATCCATTTCATAAAAAGGATCGCTGGTCTTAATGTTAGTAAAATTATTTATTGGTAGTAATGGCATAAAGGTAATTATCGATGAAATGATAAAAAAAAATCGTATGATCATGGGGTTGGACCCAAACCAATATGGTGTGGTTCGGCCATGTGGTATGGCCGAACCCCACCAAGTGATATTTTGTGGATTAAGGTTTTCAATAAAATATTTGGATGGTGTTAATCCAAATTAAGAGAGATCAATTGGTAAATAGGTGAGGTTCAGCCATGGGGTATGGCCGAACCCCACAAAGTGGATTTTTGGGTTTTAGATCAAATTAGGATCATATGGTCAAATGATTAACTTGCTGCCATGTACATAGGGTATTCGGATTTCTAGAACGGTGTACAAGCCGTGATAGGAAGACAGTTCAAAGGAAGGGTCGAACAAAGTAAACTTGTAGGTTTCCTACCTTCATTGTAACCACTATTTCATATGCTGTTTTACGTTGATTTCAATAATTTATATGATTGTAAAGTTATGTTTCTAAATGACATGTTCGCATAGACATCTCATGTATGGCATGGGTTGATGGTGTTGGAACCGGAGGCCACACTCCGTCGGGGCGTCCGAAAGACCACTGTGGGGTACCCTGATGATGAGAATCTCATCAGAAGGAATCCGGAGGCCACACTCCGTCGGGGCGTCCGAAAGACCACTGTGGGTTACCTTGACGATGAGAATCCCGTCAAGTGATGTCTATGTTGAATGGTGATGGGTGGGACTCATTACATGTTCATTTCATACATAGCATGTTTTTATGGAATTTTGTCTCACATGTATTATCATTATATTATTTGAATGTTTTGACTAACCATGTGGTAGCCCTATTCGAAAATACTACTGGGCGCGTTGATCTAACGCCCTATCTATATCCTTAGTGGATGATGCAGGGAAAGGAAAGAACGTAGTTGGAGAAGAGGACCAAGCACGGAAACTTGGGCGGTTTGAATGATTGGAATGGATTATGAATGGACTATTTTATGGACTTGATATTTGAATTATTTGGACAATGTAATTTGGTAACTAGATTTGTTGGCATGTAATAAGTAGATAAGTAGATGCTGTGGATTGGTTTATTTTGGATGGTTGGATTGAATGGTAGATTAATATTAGTTAGTAATTTTGGAGAATAAGATTATGTACTTTGCTATCTAATATTGGAAAATTGGATTAGTCATAGGTTCTATTATAACCTCAGTTAGATTTAGACTAAGTTAATTCCGCAAGTTATATATGTACCATGTGCAGATCAGTTTTATGGACTTAGTTCATACACACATGGGCTTGGCCAGTTAAGGGTCGGATTTAGAGATCCGAACTTAACTCGCGTCGTGACACTCCGCCCCGATCACATGATTATTTTAAATAAAAAATAAATAAACTCTGAAAATTAGAGTGAAAAGGGCGGGGTGTTACAGACCATATAGGTCATATATTATTGAGAATATGTCGGGCATTGGCCGGACCATTGGGGTCGTTTATGCTCTTGCAATATGCTGCATTTTAACCGTGTTGGTACTTAATGCATTTATAACTAGTGTTGTGGTTTGGTGTGACAGTAGTATGGCAGTGGTGGTGACTTGATAAATTAATATAGTAGGCCAATTATGAATTCAAGTATAATAAATGGTATATGAGACCATTTGTGTGGTATGTTAGTGATGGTGACATGATAAATTGGTATAGTAGACCAATTATGAATTCAAGTATGATAAAAGGTATATGAGACCATTTGTAGTAAATTAGTAAAATGATATATGAGACCATTTGTGGTAAATTGGTAAAATGGTATATAAGACCGTTTTTTGTAAGTTGGTAAAATGGTATATAAAGCGATTTATGGTAAGTTGTTAAGAATGATAAAGTAGACCATTCATAAGTAAGATAACTGTTATTTTAAATGGTAAGAGTAAATCATTATTGTTATTATGACTAGATTGTATTGTTCAACGTATACATGATGAATATGTTATTTTAAGATCTGTTCACTGGGCTTGGAGCTTGAAAGTCTTTCCCTTGGTGCTATAATATGGTTGACCCTAAAGGGGGAAGAGGGGGGGGGGTTGGAGTTGAATAAGTCAATCCCTATTTCCATGGTGTTTACAAATTTTTTTATTGTTTAAAGTTTATGTGCAGCGTTATAACAATCTGAATCAAGTGATTTGTTTAGTGTAATAAATTGTTTGTAATTTCTTATACGATCATCCTAAGTTTAGAACCATTTGCATATTATTTGATTATCAATGGTTGTGCATAATTTATTAATAAAGACAATCAAATGCAAATGAGAAGAGTGCTTAAATACGTAAACACAAATACACAATTATCAAACACCATAGGACCAACTTTATAGTGGTTCAGTTAACCAACCTACATCCACTGTTAGGACTAACTCAACCTTAAGTTATCTCGAAATCCACTAAGTGGAGACTTACACCCTCACAATTAGAGTAGGAATTTCACCTCACTCAATCGACTGGGAATTTCACCCACCACAGTAGAATAGGGATTCCACTTATTCATTTGGCTGGGAATTCCACCCACCACTGTGCCGGAGACGACGCTCTAGTTTTTTTATAGTGTTTCCGGAGCCAAGCCTCCTTAATCCACTTTCACGGGACAAAGGTTTTAAAATAAAATTAAAATCAAGAAACACTTGCCTTTGAATCTCTTTCTCGTTGATGTGTGCTTCTTTAAGATCCACCCAATGTGTACCGACGCTCCGCCTTGTAGCCATTGTAAAGCAATTACAATTCGAGAGTGACTAGGAAACTGGTTCTACCAAATCTTTCCTAGTTTATTATCATTTCCCCTCTCTCTCTCACAAACTCTATCCGTGTGATTGGCTTGTATTAGATTCCCCAAGTGTTGGCACGAGAAAAAGAGTGATCCTTTTGTTAGCCGAGGGGTCGGTGACTAAAAATATTACCATTCAACAACCCGACTGTTGTGCATTAAATGCACTTTCAACGATATAATTATTTCCCAATCGACAGGTCGGTGTTGCCGATGGGTCGACAATCATAGCACCGATAGGTCGGTCCATACGAGAAGGCTCGGTCTGGGCAACACCATACTAATAGAGTTTCAAATCCAGAAACTAGTCTTACCTAGACCGACCTGTCGCCCTTTACCGAGGGGTTGATCCTGATACTCTCAATCGGTCTTGAACTACCGATATATCTGTTTTCTCGAGAGTCCACCTGAGTTCTAAGTTTTACAACTCATAAGTCTTTATCGAAGAGTCGATGACCACAATAGGTCGTTTTAGACTTTCACCGAGGGTCGGTGCATACGAGACTCTCGATCAAAGGCATACCTAGAATGACAGTTTTATGTTCAAGTACCTTTGTCAATCTGGCCGACTAATCTTTTGACCATGATGGGTCGATCATTTCTCCACCGAGAGGTCGGTGAGAACGATTGGTCGAGCTAATAGTGAAACCTAAATACATATTTCCAAGTTGGGTTCTAATTTACTGTCAAACTTCCTTTCTAGACTTTTAATGATTTTTCCATTTGTTCAACTAAGCATATGAATGGTCCTCTTAAGGTGTAGGTGTCACCTAAAGCCATCTATGGCCAAATACCTATTTTGTGATTGCCATAATGATGAGTTTCAATCCGGTGGAAAATGATTTTAAATCTTGATCATCTTGAGTCTTCAAGCTTCTAGCAAGTGCTTCTTCCCGAGTCATGGAATTGACAAACTTAAGGACTCGGTAAGCTGGGGCACTAACAGAGCTCACATTTCTTATATTGCAGTGTTAGCACCTAAGGAGGAGGAACCTACACCCTGACTTAGGACGAGGGAGCCTTTGTAGTCAATCGTATTTTCCGATGATGGGAAATATATTTATTATATATATTTTTATGCAAATGATGTCTTTTTGATTTTAGTACCGCATGTGGTACTATAAATCTAAGAATGTGTAAACCACTATGCGTTCGTTCATAAATCTGATAAGATGAATGGAAATGTTTGTTTGTGTAATATGTGTTTGTATATGGGAACATATGGTACACGTTTAAGTCCGCGTGTGAAGAGCATGTGTTACATTTTCTATGATGGGCTTTTGGTGAACTTAAAGATCTAGCCTAGTTATGATGTTAGGTGATTGAAGAATATAATATTATAAATAAAAAAATAGTAGCGTTCTAGACCCACCATCGGGTCAAGGCGTTATAGTACGCTCTAATTGAGGTTGTGTGCAATGGGTGCTTAATAAATTCTAATTAAAGTGCATTTTCAAAATAATTTTTGAAAACATTAAAACAAACAAATACACACATCATCACCTTAATCCACTAATACCTAACTCTACCCAATTAACCTAACCCTCTCTTCGAGGCAGGGTCACTACAGTTTTCTGGTCCATTTAACCATTATATATATGTGTAACTGTATATATGTACACCTGGTCCATTTTCTCTTTTCTTTTTAAATCTTTTAAATTAATTAGAATACTAACCTAAAGGTTAAAAGTAGGCATGATGAAATACAAATAGACTAAAATTGAGCTAAAATTCAATTCCTAACCACTTGATCTTAGTCTCATATGAGTAGGCTCGTACTTACTATTCTTCCATATGAGTAGGCTCGTACTTACTATTTTTCCAAACAAGCATGTATAAACTTTAACCTTGCAAAACCCGAATACTTCAAGTGGCCTCAAATTGCCTTTGAGTCTTTTTCTATTTAGATTGATCTTTTTAGTTGGTTCATTTGAATTTAGATGGTCCATCTAGTGAGCCAATCTAAATTTGATATCCATTTTAGGTTGATCCAGTAAAATTTCATTGAGCCATTAGGTGGTCTACTTAGATTTGGTTGAGACTCTAAGTGTGTCAATTTAGGTTTGAGTAGACCACTTGATTACCTCATTTGAATTTGAAAAAACCACTTAATTAATCCATTTGAATTTAGGTGGACCACTTAGATTAGCTCAATGACATTTAATGGGTCATCTAATTGGCCACCCTGAAAGTGGCTAATTTAACATCGTTTTCTAATTTTAAATGAGCTACTTGAAACTTCCCGAACGTCAGATAGGATGACCAGGAACAATAAAGAGGATCTATTTGGATACAATGATAAGGTTTAAACCAAGTTTGGTTTGTCTAGAAAAATTCAGTTGGTGATTGTGCATCATGTGACAATAAATGTACTTTAACCCTGACTTTTTTGAAAAAATAATGCGGACAACTAATTTTATCTGTGCACTAGTTATATACTATAACCTCAAATAACTCATAAATTCAAAGGTAAAAATATTGGTTGATACATATCAGATTTTTAAGGGCCGATATATATCGACCGATATGATATATGTTGGTCGTAAATATATCGGCTATGATTTCTGTTGATATATATATGTTATTCGAGTTAGCCCGATGTCTAGAATAGTCCTAGAGGGATGGTGAATAGGACTATGGAGGAATTTTAAATTTCTTTAAAATGTGACTCAATTAATTTATTAGTCTTAATAAATTAGTCTAATTTATCTCCAAATTGTGCAATTAAGATACAAGATAAAACATAAGCACAATAATGAGAGGAGATGAGAATAGATGGAATATCTTGACACAAAGATTTTTATGTGGTTCAGCAATCTTGCCTACATCCACGCCTCAAGTACATCACTTGAGGATTCCAATAACCTTCTCATTTACGGGTGGAGAAGAAGCCTATTACAACCATTCATCACCTTCACGGGTGGAGATCGAATCTTTAAAACACTTGACATTCTTCACATGGTGAAGTGCTGAGGTTGTGGCTCAATTCCAGGAAACTTCTAATTAGCAAATTACTAAGATTAAGATGGGACTGCATGTACACGGCAAGACATAGAAAGGAGTCCCTCTAAGTTGGTCACTTGTTGATTTGGGGCAGTCCTAAGGTGGGTCATACAAGATTGGAAGTTGTTGTCCATGAAGGACACGACAACTACTAGAATCTTGTAATATGATAATTGCCACGAATGGGATGAGGATGGATATAACTATTGTTTGAAGTCTTACCTAACGTGTACAACTAGTATTGTGGGACACGGCTGGAAGAGGAGAGAAACTAGGAATGGCCATATGTATATCCATCTATATCTATGGAGAAGCCTAGAAGAAGACGTTGCCTTGTGCCGCATGTGAAGAGGACCGCATGCAAGAGTGAGGTCACACCATGGGTGTGAGCCACACCATTGAAGGAGACGCTCACGTTCATGAAGCACGTTGGAATGTGCTGGCAGAACGTAGGAGCATAGAGGGAGCAACACAGAAGTTGAGTTCACTATTTTAAATATGACAGAGATTCACATCAACTGAGAGGTGACGTCAATATGTTTTATACATAGGTGTACAAGGGGCTCGAGACTTTGGGTTTGGGCCTCATGACTCAAGGGAGTCATTAATTATGTACATGTATATTTCTCTTTCATATAGTGAATATTCTGTCACTCCGTGGACGTAGGTTAGATGGGTCGAACCACAGTAAAATTATTGTGTTGCTTGTGCTTATTTTTCCCATTCGATATTCGTTGGGTGTGTTTATTTTTCTAACAAACGCTAACATGAAGATCTGACCAATGACAAACAAGAGAACACTCTTGAGATTTCACAAGGGTTACACCAACCCTTTACAATTTTCTAAATAAATAATGGAAAGAATAGTTCTTGAGAAATACCAAGAACACTAGCCTCTAGTTGCTTGAAGTAACTTCGGCGTGCTCTTGAATGTCCTTCTCTTTGCTATGCTCCTTGGTGATGAGTAGATGCTCCGTTGAATGTCAAAACAAAGATTAGGAGAAGAGGTTTAGGGAAGATAAATGATTTTCCTATGAGAACAATCTATCCCTAAAGGTTCTCTTAAATACACACTCAAGAGTGAGCCTAAGATGCTCAAGATTTGCCTATGAGATCTTTGAGTGTATGAGAGATAGAGTTCAAGAACTCTAGTAATCTAATTAGGAGTTATAGTGCTTTTGAAATGATTGGAAGTCTTGGAAAATGTTATTGAGAATTTTGCTCATCAAGAATCAACACTTAGAATATCCTAAGGTCATGTATTTAAAGCCCTTTAAAAAATATGACCGTTGGAGGTCAAACACTGAAAGAAAAAGTTGTTAAAAACTAGCCGTTACGTTTTCAGTCGACTAAATTGGAAGATTCAGTCGATTGAAAAGTCCAGAAATAACCTTCGAAACAACTGGACATAATTCAGTCTACTGAATCTTATCAGAGGCTGAAAAATGCAATATGCAGTATTTTCAGTCGACTGAACTGTGCCAGTTTCGTACATCCTCACTAAAATGTCCATAACTTGGGCTTGCAAAGATCATTGAGAGATATATCTACTCACAAGATTTAAAACAATTTAAAGTTCATTTGATACCTCAAATAATATCTCAAAATTAGGGCAAATTTTATCCAGCTCAAAAATCTATTTGTACCATTTTACTAAAATGCTCATAACTTGAGCTATATAGCTTTGTTTTGGGAGTTCTTATACTTGCTTGAAATCACTTTGAAGGATATATCTACTCATAAAATTGAAACCAATTTTAAGTTCATTTGATAGCACAAATGAGCCCTCCAACTCATGGTAAATTCATAAGAAAATTGCTTTGCTATGTTTTGCACACTTTCATTGAAATGTTTATAACTTGAGCTATAAATTATGGAATTGGGTGTTCTTGGAATTTTTGGAAACGTCATTGAGTGCTCTATCAAATCATAAAGATGTTACTAATACTTGAGCATATTAGATAGATGCAAGAGCTTCTCCAAAACAGGACAAATTCCAATTAACTTAGAAACTCAATTAAGTTCTATCAAATTCTAATCATGGATTTTAAGGTTTGTCTTAATGGTAAGTCTAGGTCTTCTAAGTCAGTCCTAAGGTTGAAATACTTGTGTTGGTTAGCATTCATGAAGTCCTACCGATTTCGGTGTGATGCCTTCCAAATGACGCGTTTTCTGGAGTTTCAAACTTGATTTGACTATGCAGGTCTTTCAGAGGCGCGGCCTTGGACACACAAACAAGGCCATGATTCAGTCGCACAACTTAACAACTCATTACTCATTCGGAATTAGTCATAAAATTGACAACTCAGTCTGACTCAAGGGAGACAGACCTCTAGGCCAACAATATAAATTGGAATATATCGGTGGATATATGTGTTTTTATAATTTTTTAATTCTAAAAGGAAAAAAATAATATTACCCTTTCGATATCAGCTGATATTTCGATTTAAAAAAAAATTCAATGATATTTTGATTAATGGAAATTACCTCTCATCTCCAAATTCCTACAACCAAAGACTCCATACTGCCATCGTGCCATGCATTCTCATTTGTGATACCCCCACCCAAAGTCCCACATCGGTTGTGGACCTGGGTGGTAGGGGCTTTATTTGAGGAGGCAAGCCCCTCCCCATGACAAGGCCTTTGGGCCTGGCCAGATGGGCAAAGCAAAGCCGTACGAGCCTAGGTGTGGTCCAAAGGTGACAATATTGTGATGGGTAGGGTCGGGTCGTTACAAGTGGTATCAGAGCATGGTTCAACACTCGGACTGTGTTGGCTCTACTTGTGTGACGTTGCCTACCTATGTGTGTGTGGACCCCTGTCAGTGTGACATGACAGAGCCGGAGGCGACTCTGGTCTTAAGGGAGGTGGATTGTCATACCCCCACCCAAAGTCCCACATTGGTTGTGGACTTGGGTGGTAGGGGCTTTATTTGAGGAGGCAAGTCCCTCCTCATCTAGGGGTTTAAATCTCGACCGATACGTATCGTATCGACCAGAGGAAAAAAAATTCGGTCGAATATCGGCCGATTTATTTTTTATTTAAAAAAAAACCAAATATCAGTTGTGGGCCCAGGCTGATATTTGCCCATATAGACCGATATTTTTATTTTTTTAATTTTTTAAAAAACAACCTTTTTATTTTTTTAAATGATTTTTTCAAAAAAAAAAAGCCACTGAGATTTCAAAATATATATATATATATATATATATATATATATATATATATATATATATATATATATATATATTGAAGAGAAAGAAAGATCTCGGCCGATATGAAAATTCAGCTGAAATCTCAGTCCGGCCAAATTTTCGACCCCTATCGCCATCACAAGGCCTTGCCCAAAGGAAAGTCGTGCAGGACCAGGTAGGGTCCAAAGCGGACAATATTGTGATGAGTAGGGAAAGGTCGTCACATCATTTCTCTCACTTTCAATCGTATAATGCCAAAAAAAATTCAAAAACCTTAGTTTTTAGGATCACACATGCCCGTTGCAATTTAGAGACCCAAAAATTGAGGACTCCTCTAATTTCCATTTAGTAAATTCCAGCCAAAGTGATTTACGGTGATATGCGAAGTTTCTTATTTTACACAAAATATTGGGTGAAATTTTAGCTACAAGATTAGCATTAACAAGTATTGTTGTTTTGGATTAAGTAAGGAGCCACACGTTACCATATTTTAACAATAATTTGAGCATCTAAATTTGGCTAAAAATGTGGAATGAATCACCCTAAATGCATTAGTGTTCAAAGCCATAATTTTTAGCTAAAAGTTAAGGCAAAATTTCAAGTGATATTTTAAAGTTTCGTATTTTACACAAAATTTTGGGCAAAATTTTAGCACATTTGGTTTGGGAAAAAAATCATTAACATGTGTTTCTCTTTTGGGCAACATTTTAGACCACCCATCCTAATACGGGCAAAATTTGTTAAGAGACACGGGATAGAATGAAATTCTCATTTTACCCCTATCAGTGTACCACTTATCAAGTATTGGTGTACCGATATGCATAACATATACATGCAGAGCGGTGTTATCAGTATACCGTTACTTGATGAGTGGTACACCGGTATGGATAAAATGGGAATTTCATTCATCCCGTGTCTCTTAACAAATTTTACCTATGTTAGGATGGCTGGCCAAAATTTTAGCTCTAAGATTATCATTAAAGTGTATTGTTGTTTTGGATTAAGTTAGGAGCCACACATTACCATATTTTAGCAGCAATTTGAGCATCTAAATTGGGCTGAAAATGTGGAATGGATAGTCCTAAATGCACCAACAGTGCAAAGCCATAATTTTTGGCCAAAAGTTAAGGCAAAATTTCCAACTATAATTTTTTATTTTCATTAATTAGATAACTAAAATTTGAAATATTTTTTATTTCTCATTTACTAACGGAAAACAAATCATAAACAAATAATCAAGATTCATTTAATGATCACTTCACATTTTTTCTACATTTTTTTTAAATCTTCATCATTTTTAAAAACATTTGAAATTCTCAAATTACTAATTTTAAAAAAATATTGATATGCAAATAACCGATATTTAATGAAAAAATTACACATCGAAGAAGCCCATATTTTTTTCTTCATTTTCCAAATTTTTTCTGATTTTTTTGAAAAAAGTAAAAAAAAAAAAATTAGGAGGAGAGAAAAATATGGACTGGGGATTTTTTTCACCCCTACTCATAATCAAAATCATAATACTTACTTTTTCTAATTTTTTGTTGTTGGGTTTTTTAGTAAGATCTGATATCAAGGATGCATTTGGATGGAGGGTAAAATTTCAAGGGGTGCATCTAGGAGGGCGCATAGTAAGGGTATCCAAAATGAATACCATTGAGTATTCAAAAAGTGAGAAAAATGAGGGGTAAAGAGGGATATTATCCCATTACCACCTAATTACCAAACAAGGATAATGGAGGGTTACCATCTATCACCTCTCTACTTCTCTAACGAGTTCTCAAATAAGTCCAGGTTGTATATAGCTAGATACGTCGCATATAATTATACCATCAATTGGTCAAGTTTAAATCTCCAGTCCTCCCACACATCACCTACCCATTTATACTTGAGTTCAAGTTGACTTAACTCATTTATACATAAGTAAAAGTTCTAAGACCTAAGCTTTAAATGATATTCACATGAGGTCAAGTTTTACTAAATCTAATTTTAAGATAATTTTAATGAGTTAGAAATTATTTGAACTCTACTATTACATGAGACTACTATGTCACATTTTTGAAAGTAAATGAAATGTGCTATCTTTTGTAAGATTAGATTCATTTATCTTAGTTTGGATTACCCTTATTTACACCTCTACTCTCACTTTTAAAAACCCTTTTGAAGCAAAAAACATTCATAATTGGTTATCCATCTCTAATTACCTACTTCTACAAAATTTATCCCTTATCAAAACATACCCATAATAAACAATAATTAAATGGCAACCAATTTAGATAAATAATTCTATTATACCTTTGCTTACATAGCTTCCATCACTTCAATCATGAAAATGTTTACATAAAATTGAGAAGCCTGTAAGTAAGGCTTATTATACATCAAATATATTGCACAACTTTCTCCCATAACGCTTCATGTAACGGGCCTCGCGAGTCTAGGCTAGGACCTTTGCTGCGGAGGAAAAGCCTGCACATGAAATTTAGAAGATAAAAATGTAAACGAATCTTTTAATTTAATAATTGAAACATCGTAATAAAAGTGAAGAGATTTAAGTACAAATTAATATTTTAATTTAATATGATGTTTAAAATTATATTTGAAATTAAACATGATGTGGATGTAGATTGAGATTCTACACAAATCGATAATAAAAAACATAGCTAGAAGTGTCATTGAGTTAGAGCTAATAAAAATTGTGATTTTAATAACAAGATGAGCACATTTTTTTGGGTGTGAGTGTAGCTCAAAATGTAGAGAATCCAAATGTATGTAAATCTAAGGAGGGGAAGTTGTTAGGCTTTATAGGGTCTGATCATCAGATCTAGTCGCAGGTCAAGTTCCACGCATTTTCACTGGAGAAATTACAGGGTCTTGAGCCTATGAATATAGGTGAGAGAGTGACCAATTTATGCAATCCAAACTATTGAGTTGATGGCCCAATAAGGAATTGAATAATCACCAAGAATCTCTAAAATTTTGAGTAATCCAAGTGGTCCTTGGCGTGGGGTTTGCTCCCTCATGTTCCGAGATCAAACCTTGGTGTCCCGGCCGGCTGTGTGGGCAATGGTGGTGGGCCTCGGGAAATTAATTTTGTTGAATCAATACCTTAGAGATACCCTCGTTATCCAAAAAAATAATTTATTGACCCAAACTTCAATCTTTCGTAGGTCTGCAAATGGGCTTGGCAGGATTTTTCTGTTTTTAAACCAATCAAGACGGGTAAAATGGACTAGGCTTATTTTAAAATCCCACTTTTGGGTCTAAGTTCACCTCATTTCATTGCCACCCAAAATTAGGCCCATTTCCTTTTCTCATGTGGGGTATTTCTGTTTTTTGTTCTTAAATCATTCATTTCACCATCATTTTAAGGAAGACAATCCAAAAAATTGATCATATTACCTGGGTCACACTTAATTTGGCACTTGCGTTCACATGGATCCATGAAAGTAACTGTAGAAGAAAATAAAGTAAAACAGTAAATTAATCGAACATATAAAAATGTTAAGTTATAGAGTGACAGAAAATTTTATGCCTAAATAATGGAGTGATAACTTATTTTTTTATTCAATTTAGAGATGGTTAAAAGCAAAAGATCTGGCTGCAAGCAATTGGCCTACAAGGCCACACTGACTGGGATAACAACAATAAGGGTCATGAGGCAATTTTGGATCAGGTCATACTTAAAAACAAGCCCAACCCAATCCAACCAAGACAGAAAAGTACTTAAAAAGAAAACTATATATATATTCATATAAACATTTACATACACGTTGGTTACTAATTTAACAAGTTTTTGCTTCACAGGCCTTACGTTTTTTATAGGTGAAGGTCAAGCTACAGATTAAGATTGAATTGGGCCTGCCAAGTACATATAATGGATGGGCTTGTCAAACTCAACTTGATTGGTCCAAATTACTTCCCCAGTCAAGATCATGATTTGATTACACATTATTCTAGGGTGTTAGCTTATCCACGGCTTAGGCCCATTGAACTCGTAGAACTAATCAATATACTATATATATATATATATATATATATATATATATATATATATGTACAAACCTCCCTACCCCCACACACCGAGTAACTTTACAGAGAGTGACACTTTGGAATAGAGTGGGAATCGAACTCAAGACTTTTGTTTCCTGAGATGGATTTTGATCATCACTCCAATCCCATTGGATTAATCAATATATATTTTGACAGACAATAAATAGATAAAATGAGATGGGAGGAATGAACTAGGATGAAATGTAAAGCTCACCAGTGCCTTTGCAACATTTCTTAAAGCAGGCGTCGAAACATTTGAAGGTAGAGGGAAATGAGTGCAAGGAATGGGAAGTCCCCTTTCCGGCCAATTTAGGGCCTAGGTGGGCTTGGGTCTTCCAGGCCGATTTATGGTCTAGGTGGGCTTGGGCCTTCCATGACGATTTATGGCCTAGGTGGGCTTCGGCCTTCCAGGCCGATTTAGGGCCTTTGTGGGATTGGGCACCATCCATCAAGAAGGAGGCAAGGAAGAGGACGACCAACAAAGCTGCAACCTTCTTCATTTTTGCCAATTTATTTCTCTTTCCTGCTTCTCCTCCTCTAAGGTTGGCCTCCTCCGACTTTTCCCTTCCATGCTTTGGGCTTTTATAGCAACCAAAACTAACAACTTTGTCTACATATTTGGCTCGCCACTTCTCGAGGAAACGATTGAATCGTTCTCAACAGTTGTCACCTTTTTTAAGAAGAGGCCAACCTTAGATATTTCTCCTAGTGATTAAAAATGTACAAATCTATTAAAAATCTTGTACAACAAGAAATAGATGGATACCTATTATTTATGACTAATAATTTCATAAATTGTTAAAGTGTTAATGGCATAAGAATATGTGGTTTAATTCAAAGGGGTTAGAGTGATGGTCAGGAGTTATCTTAAGAAGTGGAGGTTATGAGTTCGATTCTCACTTTATCTTAAAAGGTCACTCTCTGTAGAGTTAACATGATAAGTGTGGTTAGGAAGACTTGCACATGTATAATGATTAATTGAGTGCTTTGAGAGACCTGAACACCTTGGATCATAAAAAAAATAAGAATACGTGACTTTTAGTTCAAAATATTTCAATCTTCGGCAGATTGAATTTTTTCTTTTTCAACATTTTGATGTTGTTAGTTGATAGTCTAATTTTTAATTAAGAATGGGAATAATTAGACTTAATTTTAAAAAATAACTAAAATCTACCAAAAAATTGGTTGAAATTTTTCTCCATTTGACATATTTCTTATTTACTATAATAATATCATTATTTAAACATAATAAAATTTGCATAACGATGAGGACATGCAGAAGTCGTGGTGAATTCTGTTACCTCAAGCCCGAAATAAATTATCAATTTAAATGACAAATTGGATTCCTACGTTGATTAATCATGATTTACACAACTCAACAGTTAATGCGCAAATTTAAATATGAATTAATTAATTTAACTTGACTTGGTTTTTAATTACTTTTCAAACTCAATTTTTAAATATAAAATGAATAGGATTCACACGATCTCGTAGGTTTTAATTTCTGATGTTAACCAGTATTAAATTCCATCCAGTTTTAAAAAGTGGATTTTATTTGTAGAGGATGGACTCCCACGGGATGGCGAAGAAGGCTCGTGTACTTTTGAGGATTTGCCTCTATGTCACGGGACACCTTCACTATCAACTATAGCTTTTGGCGTAGTGGTAAGCTGTTGATCCTAACATAATTAATTTAGATTTAGTCAAATTACAAATCCAAACACAATCAACCAAATAAAATCAGAAAAATATCTGAATTAAAAAGGGTGAGTCCTCCTGACTTAGTTGAATTTTATTAAGAAATTACATAGAATTCCGCTCAAATCGGATCCCTCCGGCTCAGTACAGGTTACCGTCGTCCCTCCTGCTTGACTTTACTTGTACCGCCCATAAAATAAAAAATCCAGCTTGATCTCACACTTGGATCTTGCCGTCAACTAAACACTTCAGTAAGTGCCCAGACCTGATGTGAAATTCAGCAACGTCTTTATGAGACTCGATTTTCATTGCTTGTTAGAGTTTTTTCTTTCTTTTTTTCCTAAAAAGCTCCAGTCAATTAATGGAGTCTTATAGAATTAGCATACTCTATCATTGACTAATCCCATGCAACATTTGGATTTTGTATTCAAACGTTTAGATGTGAGTTGGGTCTATGGCCTATTACGACCCAACATTGGGCAAGTCCATAATTTACTGGGGTTGGTCCAGGGGAAGAAATATCGGTCCGATATGTTAATATGGCGATACCAATATATCAGTCGATATTTTTGTCTTTCTTACTGATTTTTTTATTTTTTATTTTTGTCAAAATAATTCAAAAAAAATAACAGAAAATAAAGAAAATTATGTAGATCATGGATATGCAATTTTTTCATTAAATATCGGTCATTTACATGTTCAAATATTAATTTTAAGTTGTGAACTTGAAAATGTCTAATGTTTTTAAAAAAATGGTGAAAAATTACAATAAATTTTAATGGATAGATAATTTGAAATGAGAAGGGTAATTTCATTTTTTTTGTGTGTTTAAAAAAAATGGGTCATTTTTTTTTTTGAAATTTCAAATAATTAAAGATGATGCAGATGCACCATTACAAACATCTACAACAATAAGATAAAATATGCACCATTACAAAAAATTATCAGCACATTAAATAATTATCTCTAATTTTAGTCACAATCAAGGCTTATCCGCTCAAGAATCATCTCTAATTGCATCAATCTCGTCCTAAACCAGCTCTAATTGTAGTCATTAAATTAAACTACTTACCTTACTTGCATTTTTTCCAACCCAGATTTGGTCTTGGTTTACACGTTTTTGTCTTCACTGTAATACATTCATTATTCAATTAATTGCTATACACAGAGATCCCAAATTAATCTGCTGATAACCTTCCATTTCAGGCCCAGTCATAATCCAAATTAATCCATAATACTTGGAATAGGAATAACCGTAATTGAAATTAGGATAGCTGTAACTGATTTATGTAAGTTTTGTTGACCCAATTATCTCACAACACAGCTTAAATCTCTTCTAATTACAAAAATTTATCCTAAAATATCTCCATAATACAAAAATCAATTAAACCTATTTCTAATCCCTATTACAACTATTTGTTGTATTACCGAAATTTTGGTACAAATTCCTTTAATTGCAAGATATTTAGCTACTGTAATGGATTTGTTGTATTACCTTAAATTTTGAGACAAATTCCTTTAATTACAAGATATTTACCTGTGATTTTTGGGAGATAATGGGTCATCAATGGTGTAACTAAGAGACATTAATGGAGCAATTGGCAAACTATGTTTTTATTTTAAAAAAAATAATTCAAATAAAATATCGTTTCTTAAAAAAAAAATCCTTTCAAACCGATATTATAAATATCGGCAATATCTCAGCTGATATATTGGCCAATATCACTGATATTATTTTTGTATAGCCGTTATGTATCGTATCGGCCGATATTACTACTTTAGGGTGGGTCTCTTCGAATGGGCTTCCAACCCAAATGGAATTGAGGAGTCTACTCGGCCTTGAACTGTTGATGAGCTTAGTCTGCATCATTAGCTCAGACTTTTTAAGGGTCCTCGTGTGAGACGTCATGATCCCCTCCTTGCTACTGATGTCTACATTAGGATAGAGTGATGGCTAGAAACTCGTCTTAGAAAATGAGTCCTAAGTTTGATACCCACTCCACCTTAAAGGGTCACTCCATGTAGAATTATCTAATGTGTGTGGGTGGTGAGGCTTGCACATGCCTCGACAATTGGTTAAATTCTGCAAGAGGCCTAGACATCTTGATCATAATTTAAAAAAAAAAAAAATTAAACTAAGTTTTTGCCTCAATAAAGAAAGGTTATATTGTGTTTAGGATGTGCAAATCTTAGCTATTGATATGAGAGCCATTGAATTTAGTTTCTCTGTAGCAGTAGATATAGTTTGAATGCACAAGAAGTGATCCAGGAGGATCTGGAAAACACAACACAGAACTGTGTAGGAACTCTGAAAAACACTCACAACATAGTGTTGGTCGACTATCAGTAGACTTACACACAACTGATAGACTATCTGCACAAACGTATTAGTCTCTGATAGTGTCCTCGTTGGCTCTTTCGGTCAACAATTAGTCGACTGACGATTGTTTGTGAAAAAAAAATAGATTAGTCTTTAATAGTGTCGGTCGACCATCAGTTGACTGACACACGACCATTGGTCCTTTCAATCAACAACCAATTGACCATCAGCCGATTGATGTATGTCTGTATAAAATAGACTGAACTCAGAAGAATCAATCGATAATAACAGTCGACTGACTGACAACTAATAATTCATTCGGTGAACTTATCAGTCGATGAAACGGAAACGGCAGAGCAGTTTGAGCTATTTTTCTCTTTTTAATGAAAATAAGCTGGTTATTGGCAGTTGGAACACACCGAGAGAGTTTGTGTACGAAAATTTTGAAGGAGAAGAAGAAAGAAAGAAAAATAGGAAGAAGATTTTTCAAAAAATCTGTATTTTCGTTGTCTCTCTCTATCAATTGTTTCTACTCTCTCTCAAATCTCTCCAATTTTCCGCATATATCCGAAACTTACAGATAAGTAGTTTTTAGGAATAGTTTTAACTTTTTAAGTCTTTTTAATAGATGAACTTTGTCTTTTGAGATGGCTCGGTCTTTCATTTCCTTTTTTAAAAGAAGAGATGCTCGATGCAAAAATTACCTCAAGTAAGAAAAGGAAAGAAAAGAAAAGAAAAAACAAAATGAAGGGTCAGATCTTGTAGCTTGAAGGTCTTTGGTCATAAGGAATGCCACTTGCTCTAAGCTTCTTAGATGTGGAGTAGGCCAAAGGTTTCCAGAGTCTATGGCCATTCAAATCAAGATCATTACACAGATAAAATATACTTCCACAATGTATCAATGGTTCACTAATTCTTCTCTCCGTTGTTTACTCTTTCGGAGTTATTTCAAATGAATTAAAGACCCTTAGCACGATAAATAAATTGGGTTTTTAATTTTTTTTATTACTCATCTGTGCCTTATCTTATCCCTACAGCTTATTGTTGGGATGTAAACGAGAGTCCTACATCAGTTGTAAGGGAAAAATTTAAGGATTTATAAGAAACTAGGCCACTCCACCTATCAGGCTAGTCTTTTAGGACTGAAAGCCTAGTCCTAACAATGGTATCAGAGCTAGGTCCCCAAGCCATAACACGTATACTTAGGGATCTCCTAGTAGAATGAGATTATTATCTACATTATATCCACTAGAGAGCCTTGTTCGATGAGAGATTGTTGGGATGTGCAACGAGAGTCTTATATCGATTGTGAAGTGGAAAATATAAGGCACTCATAAGAGACTAGATCGTTCCATCTATTAGACTAATCTTTTGGACTGAAAGTTCAGTCCCAATAATTATTAATTAACATTGAACCTCATCATTCATTATCACCTATGTCACCACTACTTCTACCATTGAAAATGAAAGTAATGTCTTGGTTGACGTGCCATTTACTGAAAGAGTGATGCTTTGGTAGAAATGTTTTGAAAAGAAAAGGATTGAAAGGGGCTTATTGATCAAAGCTTGGGGATACTATTAATAAACTTGCCTTGAGTTCAACCTTCTAATATCATTCTTAATGATTGATCTTATTGAATATTGTCTCTTGAATAATCCTTGACAACTCACCCAATGGCTTCATTGTCTTTTCTTATAGAGACTCAATTCTTTGGCCCTTTTATCAATAGTTTAGATTTTGGTTGGTTATAATCATTCATCATATTTTGACTTGCATCACTTGATTTCCTCTAAATCCTAGGTTCCCAATATAGTGAATTTTGATTGATGAAGTCATTTAAAGTCTTTGACAAACAGTGACCATGAACTAAGTCTTCATTAAGTTGTCTTTAATTAAGTAAACAATTTTTTTTTTCTAGGGTCTTCATTAGGTTGTCTTTATTTAACTAAACATTTTTCTTTTCTAAGGCCTTTAAGATGGCTTGGACTATCAAACATGTTACTTTTCTATTCTTTTGACAATTCTAATGGCAAGTGAGTGAAGATACTGCAATATTGAATCTAAAGGACTATTATGCCATTCACAAAGCATTTTTAATGCTGATCAACTCTTTTTGTGAAAGATTGTGCCTCTTTGGGTGTTTCGTTGAGAAGAAGCATGATAATTCTTTAAAAAAAATCATTGCAATTATATCTTTCTTTGGATGATTTTGAAACTTCACAAGTTCTTTCAAATTAATTAGGAGTGGATCTTGTTTTGGATTGTTTATAGCTTCTCTTTTCCAAAACTTTGATGCTTGTGATAACACAAGAGTTCCCCTTAGTGCATAGCTTAGGTCTTACAAATATGTGCCCAATTTTTAATAAATTTTGCAAATTTTGTATATTTTCAAGATATAAACCATTTTGGAATGGAGAAAAATGCAAAAGAAATCTTGAGAGTAATTTAAAATTTGTGAAATTTATTAAAGTTCAACAAACTGGAAGACTATTTCTTGCAACTGGTTGACTTCCCACTCACAAGGTGGGAGGTATCAAGTTCAAACTCCCATAACCTAATTTGGTCTAAGTTAAGGATAATGGATATCACCCGTGAGAGTTTAACATTAAAATCATTTATTATCTTTTATCAAATGGTAAATCATTTATCATTTTGTCCAAGCGTCATATAAATGACCATATATATATATAGGCAGCCCATATAGACACCCCTGAAATCTGCCAGCAGACACCGCATTTCGAATTCATAGTGGAAATTACGTTTCTGCCCTTCCATGTGGAATCCACTGAACAAAGAGGCAGTTCATTTTTGCTTCGATCGATCGATCGATCTTCGGCGTATAAAATCGTGCGATTGAACAGACAATTCATTTTAGCTTTGTCCTATTGATCCTAACAGCGCATTTAATCGATCGCACGATCTATTATATTCAATCGAATGATTGAATACCCATATAAGTTCGATTGTACAATCTCAGAGGATCGTCTGACTGATTTTAACTGAGAGGTCGACATTTTGACAATTGACCTCTCGTTTGAAGATCAATCACACGGTCTATTATATTCAATCGAACGATTGTACATAAGTGTAAGATTGATCGCACGGTCACAGAAATTATGCGATCGATCTTACACTTATATATAATCGAACGAACGAAATTTTCTCCAATTTCGTTCATTTGTGCGATTGAAAGACCGAAACCCTAAAGTCATTTCTCTTCTCTTCTCCAAATCGTTCGATATACCATTTCCTCTTCTCCAAATCAACCGCGCAATTGTCACATTCGTTCGATCTTGCCCCCCTTTTCCACCTTCGATCGCACAAATCGATTTCAAACCCTTCTTTATACCATTTCTTTTCCTCCAAACCGATTCTCCTTTACACCCCCTTCTTTCACATGGCATCCCAAGGGTCTATACAGAGAGGGAACAAAGTGAAAACCGTGGCTACATCGAGAGGGAAGAGACTGAGAGTGGTGGAGACACCGACGGAGACAGAGACGTTCGACCCCAACCATTTCACCTATTTGGAAGTGGCAACATTGTACAAAGAGGATTTGTACTCTCGGCCCTACATTTTTTGTAAAATCATTGACTTTACCTTTTTTCCACCCTTAGGAATAAAAATTCATGAGTATATTGAGAAACTTGGTTGGGACGACCTCTTCGCAATAAAAGAGTATTTTTATCCTAAATTAGTGAAGGAATTTTATGCGAACATGTCCAAAGATAGGGCCAGACATTCCATAAAATCCAAAGTTAAAGGGACCGAAATTGAGATTTCAACTTTAGCACTGGACAGAATGTTTAAGTTTTTCAGTGCCACTATTGTGAAATATGAAATAAATTCATGGCCAACCGATGTTATTGGATTCATTCCCTTGGATGTCATGAAGCAAATGTGTGAACGGAGTGATATTGTCAAAGCAGATCAGTCCGCTCTAATGGATTTAAACCTGGAAGCCCGAATCGTGTATTACATTATTACGAAAAATATTTTACCTAGAAAAGGGCATAGTAACCAGGTGACCTATTTTGATAGTTTCCTCATCTGGTGCATCATGAATGAGAAGTAAATTGACATCTCCTTCATCATCATAAAACACATGGTAGCCTACCATAAGGCAAGAAAATGTAGTCTTCCATATGGTCTATTTCTGTTTACTTATTTCGACAAAGAGGAATCACCCTTCCCCCTAAAAATAAAATAGCTTTGAAAAAGACCGATACATTGGATGGGTCTACTTTGGGCAAAATGGGATTCAAACTCGACAATGCATGTTGAGTTCTCAAAGTAGAACATACTCATGAGATTAAGGCACCTGAAGTTGGGGGTGAGGCACATGAAGTTGGGGATGAGGCACCTCAGGAACCGACTCCTCTGCAAACTAATACTCGAGTCAGTACTATGCTTAGTCTTGACAGCATTGAAAAACTCAATAAAAAAATTGATATGAAATTTGCTTAGATGGAAGGAAAGCTGAATGAAAAAATTGATCAGAAATTTGTTGAGTTGGAAGGAAATACGATGAGAAGGTTGAATAATTTGCAGAATCAAGTGATAGATACAATGAGGTTGTCTGTACTTTTAGCGCAAAAAACAGGAATACGAGCATGTCTAGAAAAAGAAGATGGGATCGGGATCGTAAGAACATTGTTAAGTCCAATGATGACTGCTCAAGCTTGGTGTTCCAATCAGTCTCGCCCCATTGGTCCCACTTAGGCTCGCTCGACAGATTCTGCCTCCACTTCTCGTCCGTCTGGTGTTGCTCGTCCAGTGCGACCATCTGGCCCAATTGAGAGTGCGACTAGGTGTCTTCCATTGGAACGACCTCAGTCTTTTCATACTGCACTAGCACCTCCTTCATCTGCACCTGCTCCTGTTCATGTTGATGCACCTCCTTCATCTTCACTTGCTCATGTTGATGCACCTGCTTCTGCATCTGCACCAGCTTCTGTCTCCGAGTAGCTGTTGTATTTGAAAGTTTTGTAATTTTCATATTTTGATATTCATATGTAAATTTTGTAAATTTTCAATGAACATGGTGAATGTTTTCTTTTTATAACCTATTTTGTAAATTTTAAATGAACATGGTGAATGTTTTGTTTGTATGTAAATTTTGTAAATAACTGAATGAACATAGTGACCTTAGAGTGGTCTGTTACTAAATATGGGACCTTTGACTGGTTTGTTTCTAAATATGGGATCTTAGAGTGGTCTATCACAAAATTTGGGACCTTAGTAGGTAGACTGTCTCTTCTCTTCCCATGACGTCGGTCATTAAATGCAGTCGGGTTTCTCTTTTGTCCTCGATGTAATTCTACTCACTCATGATTACCAAAAAATCTGATTAAAGAAGAGTTTTCCCTTAGAGTGGTCTGTTACTAAATATGAGACCTTTGACTGGTTTGTCTCTAACCATGGGATCTTAGAGTGGTCTGTGACTAAATTTGGGACCTTAGTAGGTAGACTGACTCTTCTCTTCCCATGACGTCGATCATTAAATGCAGTCAGGTTTCTCTTTTGTCCTCGATGTAATTCTACTCACTCATGATTACCAAAAAATCTGATTAAAGAAGAGTTTTTCCCATTTAGTGAGGAAGTTTGTCAAAGAATGCTAAAGTAAATGTGGTTGCAATAAATAATAATGGATTTATTCAAAATAACAATTGTTGCTTGAATACATGCTTGAGTACATCGGAATAAAAATTAATACAACTTTTTGCAAATGAAATACATTCTTTCAACTGAATACATGTGAAACTGATAGACACCCATCACTAATTCCACAATTGCGAAAAATTATCTCTAAGATCACCAGAGCTATATGTCGATTCTTCTAAAAAGTTATAAGAACCAGTCGGCTGTGGAAGAAGGAATATGTGTTAGTATTTTCACCTTATTCTATATGAATGAAAATGTAAATATGTAGCTTAAGTAAAAGTAACTTACTTGGGATAATTGAGACAAATTCGTTGGTTGTAATTCATGGAAATCATGAGGTTGAGGCAAATCATTTAAATATACACTACAGGATGACTGTGCAGCACTTTTATTTGGACAAGTTCTAGCATTGTGACAAATATTTTTGCAAATCCTGCATTTCATTCAATTCAATTGATTCTCTACAATTTCAAATGCAAAAGGATCTTATCTTGTAGATGTTTGACCCTTTGAACTCTTTGAACTTGGATGACGTCCTCTGGTATACTGTATAATAGGTTGACTGATATGCATCTCATCACTGACAAAATCTTTGAGATGATCTCGGAGCCCATCTTGATCAAATGTAGACAGATTTCCATATTTTTTTTTTAATGCCTTCTCAGTGTACATCTAATTCATCCACAGGTCGATCATTTCAATGTTCAACTCGTCAAATGAAATCAAATCGATCCTCTATTGTGGATGGATCTGATCCAAATATAACTTGTTCATCCATTGCATTCTTTGAGCAAAAGGTAAGCCCATAGAAGAGTTTAGCATAACATATTGCTTGTAAACCTCAGACAATCCAAATTGTGAGACTTTGCCTTTCATTTCATCAAAGAAAGGAATCGAAACAGTAAGAGCAAACCGGATATTTTCATCATCGATTTGAATCTTAAAGTCTTGATACTGATTTTCAATACATATAGGTCACTAGTGGAGTTAGCTATATAATGTTTCAACACTGAATATGCACCATCAACCCTTGAAGTAACTGAATTTTGAAAATGTAAATTCAAACCTATCCATGCCTTGACGAATTGCTTTTTATGTAGGATCCATGTCCTTATTATATAGTTAACTGCTCCGAATAATCTTTAAAATCTTGTTTGAATGCCTCAAATGCTTCATTAAATGTTGCTTCAAATGGAAACTCGACCAAGTCATTCCATTGGGTCATAAATGCATTATATTCTTCCACTTTCTTGTTGATCTGTCAAATACACAACATATGTACAGCATTAGTGAACTCTTAATCAATGACATTCTTCAACGCCAAATCTCTATCGGTAAAAAAAACTTGTCGATCATGATGGACTCCTAAGATCTTTTTGAACATCTGTAACGCCTATACGTAATCTTCAAATTTCTCATTCCTTATAAATGCAAAGCATGAGTAGAAATTCTTATTAAAACTTGTGATACCAACGATATTAAGCAATAGTATATGATATCTGTTGGTTTTATAAGTGCAATCTATCAGAAAGATATTATGATAGCTCTTCGTAAGTACAACTGACAATGGATGTGCAAAGAAAAGATAAGATAAATGACCTTCACTGTCATAATTAAGAAAATATTGGTAACCACCTCCTTGAAGATCTTCTAATAAGGCTTCAATTGAAGTACGACCTCTAAGTTGCTCATTTCGAATTAATGACAAAAAGTTGTACAAATTAGTAGATGATACTCCATAGAGATTTGGCGCTGAAGAATGGTCGTTATAATTTGGCGGGGTGGTATATTGCTGTTATTCATTTCAATGATCCTTATTTTCTCTTCATCTGAAAAACACGTTGCACTTGGATGAGCTAATAATACGCTCGACAGATCATGATTGCACTTCACATTTTTTATGGTCAACTTCCATGACCCATAAACAATTTGTCTCACTTTCACTTTAAATGGACAATTAACAAGGCGAGACTATGCTTTCTTATTCCTCTTATCATCTTTCAAATTAACTGTACTACGATGTGTACCCCCTCTATCGCAACTAAGAATAACTACATTGTGCTTATTATATGACCTCTTAATGGTAGCTATAAATCTTTATGTAGTAGAAACCTCCTTAACATACTTCACTAAATCGTCGCGATTTGAAAAATACATCTCAACAAACTCATTCGTAACAATCTCATCATTTTCAACAAACGTAGATAAAACTCCCTCACAATCCATAGTACTAATTTCAAAGAAATTTTGAGAGTTTTGGGTTTGAGAAAACGTTAACTTTGATTTGGGATAGGAGATTGAGAGAGTAGTTTTAGAGACATACATTCGAATCAATATAGGAGATTGAGAGAGTATCTTCAAATAACGGAGTAATTCGTTTTGGAAAGGGGTTTTGGAGTTTGAGAGAAAGTAGTTTGGAAAGGAGTTTGCGAGAGAGGGGTTTGAGTGAGAGGGGTGTAGAAAGGGTTTTGAGGGAGAAGATTTTGAAATGGGGGGTTTGAAAGAGTATGGTTTGGAAAAGTAAAAGATGAGAACGAAAATGAAAATGGAAAACGGGGTGCAATTCCAACTTTTTTTTGAGTTTCGTAGGTAAGATCGATCGCATGATTTTTGTGATCGTGCGATCGATCTTATAGCTATATACAATCGTTCGATTGAATATAATAGATCATGCGATCGACTGTCAAAATGTCTACCTCTCAGTTAAAATCAATCGGACGATCACATGAGATCATCCGATCGATTGAATGTGTCGTGAGGATCAATCAAATGAAGTTAAAATAAATTATCTATTCAATCACACGATTCTATATACCAAAGAATGATCGATGGAAGTGAAAATAAACTGGATCTTCGTTCGGTCGATTTGAGGAGCGTAGAAACTTAATTTTTAAAAGTTCGAAATACGGCATCTCTTTGCCGATTTCGGAGATGTATGTACCGGCTATATTTATTTTTTTCTTTTACTTCCACCTTTTCTTGTTGTCTTTCCCACCGGAAAGGAGAGAGAGAGAGAGAGAGAGAGAAGGATTTCTTGGTCTGATTTCTTTCTCAGTCCACAAGAAATTACATGGCTTCTTCAACATCTCCTTTCCCAGTACCTCACAGAAGAATCTCCATGGAAATCGAGGTATTCTCTCTCTCTGTCTCTGTCTCTCCCCTCGTACTTTTCTTTCTTAGTCTCCTTGTAATTTGTCGAAAAAAATACAACTGGTGATTTCTCTCTGAAAATCTACACAAAAATCTTAGGTTCAAGCAATTAGTTTCTAATTTCTTGTACGTCAAAAAGTACGAAACCTATTTCATCAGTGAAAATCTTGTTTGTGCACAGTCCGTTCACTTATGCCTAAAAATTATTTCTGTTCAGGCTCCTAAATCCGTGGATGTGTTTGGATTGGCGAAAATTGTTTTGGGAACTCTCCTAGGTGGGGGTCTTCTGAACAGTTTCTCCTACTAAAAAATAATTAAAAAAAAAGACGGTTGAGTCTTTCTACTAATTGCTTCAACCAAAGCAGTCTGTGTTTTTTAGTACTTTTGGGAGGAACATAATTTAGGGGTATATTTATAAGAGAACAAAGGAGAGTCCTAACATAAATAGGAGACACAAGTCTACTCAGACTCTTTCTCCTTATCCAACAATTATTTACATGGTTTAAATTTTCTTATGGCACCCATATGTTGAGAAATATCCATTGTGAACTAGTTCGTTGCAAACCAAATTATCAATCTTTGTTTTATCTTATACTAGATGGTGGGAATGAGTTACTTTGATAGACTCTAATTTTAAATAGAAAGCGTGACAAAATTCAACTTGAAAAAGTCGTTTTAAGTATAGTTTTAAATATGGAAAAGTTCTAACTATCGATAAGACTTGAGCATAATCCAACTGTCAACATATCTCAAAATGGTTTCAAATTAGGTACAAATCCAACTCATAGATAATGAAGAGTATGAGGAAGAAGAAGGGTAATATAAATATAGCCTCAATAAGAAATTGTGAACCAGTTCATTAAGGGATAATTTCTCCCCATATGTTTATATAGTACTTAGAAAATACTCATGCAGATTGAGTTGGCATATTCCTTCACTCCACATGAATATCTTTTTTTTGTTCCTTGAGATGGTAGATTTTTTTTTTTGAATGGTTCCTGGAGATGGTAGATTGCAAGTGGATTCCATCATCTGAATTGACCTGCATATGAAATGTATGGGGGGAGAACCTTTTTTTACATGATTCTATTACTCTTGAGAGGAACCATTTAAAAGAAAAAAAAATGGTAATTACTTGGTATGGATTTCCCCAATTCATGGTACTGGTGCATGAAGGAGAAAGGATTTCATCTATGATTTATTAGTTACTAGCATTAATCTGTAACCCAATGATAAAATTATGAAAAGGATAATGGAAATTTATTGAGTGGGTTTGGATGTCCATAAATTAATACATGTGTTGAGTACTTGAGGGACCAACACATTTGTTCTAAACATATTGAGAATGTGTGCTATTTGGACCCGTGCTGCCTGTCTTTTTTTTTTTTTATTATTCATTTTCTTGTATTTAAATTAAAATGAGCCAAGTCTAATTTAACTTTCTATTAAGTGCAATGAAACTGTTGCAAAAAATTGGAGTGCATTTATCATGCAAGAACTTTTGGTGTTCTACCAGACTATCTTCAGCTGCTATGGGCCATTTTGCTTAAACGTTGCTGACTTATGCCTCTGATATGTATGAAAACCAGCAATGATGATTTTGAAATTTTCTAGCGTGAAAGTAAGCATGGCATGATAAAAATTGATTGGTTCTGAATGACATAACAAAATAATTAGTGATGTAGGGACTAGGGAAAACATACATCGATGTCATACAACCTATATATGCTCCTTTTGAGAAAAAAAGTAGCTTTATTTTTTCTTTTGCTATTCATTTTCGTTCTCAATATCTCGTACATCAATTCTTCACCTTGGGCTACTATCTTGAGCTTTTCAATTTTGAATTATTCATGATATAATTATATTGGTGTAAATCTTACCTGAGATAAAATATTTTAACATAAAAAATCTTTAGAAGTTGCTTAATTGTTTATAGGCTAAAATGTTTCAATTATATCTTATTATGTCTCATGAAATACTTTTTAGATGATAAATTGAAGGGAATTTCTTGTGTACATTCAAAAGTATCACATCATTGTGTACTTTTGCTTATTTCACCAGGAGCCATCCAATTGGCTCTTTATCTTGACAAATGCTTGAGAAGGCTAAAAAATGTTGTAAGCCGTGGTGTATGGAAGATGCCCTCTAAATTGAAATATCTCTCTCTCTCTCTCTCTCCCCCCCAAACAAAAGATACAACAAGTATTCCCCATCACCCTATCTTCTCAAGGCTACATGATCAAAACAACTCCATAGCCGGTCTATGTTTTTGTACACCTACTCTCGCTAGGAAATCCGCCACACTGTTCGCCGGTCGAGGTATATGTATGAAAGTTATACCTCTTATTCTGCATAGCCTCCTAATGTCCTAGTAATGTTTACCAACTTTCACGTGGTGGGGGGGCACTTTCCTATTATAGTCCAAGAGATGGCATCAGTCGAGTCACCTTCGACAATAAAGTTACCATTTCCAAACCTAGATAAGACTTGAAGTGCTCTCAGTTCCGCCTTATTTGACTCCATAATCCCTAATGACTCGGAGGATGCTAATAACATCCTATCCCCAGCATCATGCAATACCCCATCTATTCCTGCCTGCCCAAGTTTGTCCCTTGTTGCTCCATCCACATTAAATTTGGATGCGCCTTGAGGTGGTGCTACCCATTCAACCTTAGGCTTCCTAACTTTCTCAATCCCCCTCATGCAACCTTCCCAAGACAAGTAGAAGTCCTCTGATACCAATCCCGCGAATTCCTTGCATACAACAACCATCTTATCAACTGTCATTTGGCCCTCTCGAAAGCCTCGCAAGTTTCCCCCCTCTTTCGCTCAAAGATCCTCCCATTGTGCTCTTTTCAAATTGCCCACGAGATCGCAGACGATACCAATCTCCATGCCATCCTATGTCTGCCCCTAAAGGGGCCTCCAAGCCATCCTGACATTAATTCCTCCACTCCGCTCCCTATAACCATGAGCAGTCGAATAATTTCAAGAAATGACCCCATACAACTATGTGAAATGGCAATTACATAACAAATGGTCCACTATCTCATCTTCTTCTTCGCATAGTGGAAACAATCAGGGCTCTTTCTGGAAGAGCACTCCTTCTCCTAAGGTTGTGTCTCATTGAGATCCTCTTTTTCAATGTCAACCACATAAAGATTTGGATTTTAGGGGTATCTTATTGCTCCAGGAGAGATTGCATATGGGTGGTGAACTCGGGTTTATAGCATATGTTGACTCTAGGACTGATTTTACCGAGAAGGACCCTGATGAATCCATGGACCAAATCCACTCGTCTTCATCCTCAAGCCACAATCTGGTGTCCCCTAGGATACTGATCAAGGCTTGGAGGTCTTCTTCAAAACCACGAAGGGAACTTCTGAATGAGGTGGACCATTGAGGTACATCATTGTCCTCCCTGTAGTAGTCACTAATCAGCGCTTCACGATTTAGGCCCACTCGAAATAGTCTGGGAGAGTGGTCTCTCCCCTGTCCACATATCCTTCCAAAACAACACCCTCCCTGAATCTCCCTCTCCATACCTAGCTACTGATACCTTTCTCCACAGGGCCTCCTTTTCAGATGAGAATCTCCACAACTATTTACATAACAGTGCATGATTCCTATCTCTGATGCCGTAAATCTCCAATCCACCCTTTAATCTAACATCTCTAACCTTTCCCATTTCACAAAGTGAATTTTCCTAGAGTCCCCCTTCCCCTCCTACTGGAAGTCCCTTTGAACTTCCTCTATCTTCTTTGCCACTCCTATGGACACTTCATACAGAGATAGATAGTTAGTGGGAAGATTCATCAGGCATGATTTGATTAGAGTTCTACTACCTCCAATTGAGAGCAGGATTTACTCCATGCATTCAACTTCCTAGATATCCTTTCCAAAACAGGCTCCCAAAAGGGTTTGGATATTGGATTATCACCTACTGGCAGCCCAAGATAAGTGAATGGAATTTTGTCCACTCCACATCCTATCTCCCTTGCTAATGATTCGACTTCCACCAAATCTAACCCCAATCCTATTATGTTGCTCTTCCCTAAATTTATCCTAAATCCTGACGTGAACTAGAAACACCTCAGGACTGCTCTTACTCCAAAAAGCTCTTCTCTTGATGCTTCGCAGCACAATAGAGTATTGTCTGCAAATTGTAGGTGACTGATTGAAAAGCCATCTGGGGAGATCTCAAGACCTTTGATGAGCAATACCTCTTTGGCCTGACTCATCAAGCTACTAAGGGCTTCGGCTACCATGGGGAACATGAATGGGGATAAAGGGTTACCTTGTCGTAGGCCCCTAGTATTCCTAATTGGATAAGTAGAGGAGCCATTCACCAAAATGGAATAGGAAGAGTCTTGGACACATGCCCTTAACCAACCCCTCCACTCGGGGCCAAATCCCATTCTCCTGAACAGATATTCCACGAACTCCCACCTAACATGATCATAGGCCTTCTCTAGATCTAGTTTTAGAAGCACACCCCTCAGGCCTTCCTTTTGTCCAGCGTGGATTACCACATTTGCTATTAGCACCTCACCTAGAATCTGTCTACCTTCAGTAAATGCTCCCTTCGACTCCCCAATTAACCCCCCAATGACTGAGCTAAGCCTCGCAGCTAGGACTTTGGCCAAAAGCTTGTACACACACCCAACTAGGCTTATAGGTCTCTTGAGAAAGTTTGGAGGCTCCTTCTTTTTTTGGGATTAGGGCTACTAGACAATGTTTCATACTCTTGTTCAAGACCCCTCTCCTATGGCATTCCTTAAAATACTTCAGGAAGTCCTCCCTGAGTACATCCCAACAACTCCTTAGAAATTTAAAGCTAAACCCATCAAGCCCTGGAGCCTTATCCCCATCAACACTATGTAACGCGTCTATCACCTCTACCTCCTCAAACTCCCTTTCTAATCACGAGGCCTTTTCCTTTGGAAGTGAACAGAAAGTAACCCCATCTAACAGTGGGGACCTTGTCCATGTTGTGTCTCCGAGCCTAGCGCTCAAGTTATCACTGGGATTTAACAGGAGTGGTTCAGATATATGTCTAAGATTAGCAACGGTAACCCCCGTTCTAGATGGTTCAACCTTAGGTCCCCCACTAGCTCTAGGTGATATTCCCCTGGTGGTGTGATGTACATTAAGGGATCAGAAAGCAGCGATGCAATAGGGTGGGTAGCACCGGATGCATGTAGAATTGCTAGAGTTTCCTCCATGTGTTGTTGCCATCTGCTTTGGTCCGCTTCTGCTGCTGGATGTTGTGGCCAAAGATGTAAGGTCTAGTTGATCCGATACATGCCGCCTGGCTCCCCTGCTAAGGTCCACCCCGGGAGTGATGTACATTAAGGGATCATAAAGTAGCGATGCAATAGGGTGGGTAGCACCTGATCCATGTAGAATCGCTAGAGTTTCCTCCATGTGTTGTTGCAATCTACTCTGATCTGCTTCCACTGCTAGATGTTGTGGCCAAAGATGCAAGGTCTAGTTGATCCGATACATGCCGCCTGTCTCCCCTGCTAAGGTCCACCCTCGAAGAAGACCTAGTCTGGAAAGGATGAACAACATACCCCATCTCGAGATGACCGCGGGTAAGAGGTGCATAGCTGATAGAATGAGGAAACATGTGAGATGAAAAGGTAGAGGTACCTGCAGTTGGGGAGATCCTGGCACACGGACCCGAAGGATGGAGCTGAGCATGGGGGTACGAATTGGAGCCTATCTATCTATCTATCTCTTTCTCCATACCAAATCATGTAATGTCTCACAAAAATATTGCAATTATCACATAAAAATATTGTGTTATTCTCATTTTTGGCACGTTATTTCAAAGAAGTTGTTTGTCTTTTGGGCCTGTTATGGTGCATTTAGATGTAAACTAGATCAATGTTTGTTTAAATTTTGTGGCAGAAATATAGATGAAAGTGTTTGAGATGGATCTTAGTCTGAACCTCACTTTAGTTGGATTATTGATTTTTCAACCTCTTCACCCAAATGAATATTGCTGTCAGCATTTTTGTGGCTATAGAGAGCACAAGGCAAGGAAAAAAAGTCTCATCTATATGATTTCCTAGTTTACTGCCAAACACAATGGTGTATGTAGTGGCGCCTATTCTGCCAAAATATACGAACTATTTATGACCAAACTCCAAATGTGTGTGTGGGTAAAATTTTCATTAGAAGATGATACCTTTCTGAACATCATTTTTCAGTTCTTTTTTGTGATGTTTATTTCTTGCATAGCAGGGAGAGAAGACAGATTTAGTGGTATGCAGCTACGATGATCATTTCTTTGTGAGTTTCTGCCCACTTATTTAGATTGCAAACATATTTGGAGATGTTTCTTATGCTTGAATGGCTGTCCAGGTTATGGTGTCCCAAATAGGGAGCATGGGTACAATTCTGCATGCCAGGTTTGCTTCTTCTTTCTAATAAAATCTGTTGGTGTTTCTTCTAGTTGTTTCGAGTTATTCTTCAATTCGACTTGTGCTCCAACTACCCACTACATGAAGGCTCATCTATTGTTAGCTTCAGAAGGAGCACATAGGTTTAGACTATGCCTTTACGGGACTGTTAGGACTTTGAAATCCAGGATTTTTAGAAGCTCTGTGGGCAAGTTTGTGCATCATAAAATTCATGGATTTAAAATTTTAAATTCTCGATTATACCAGTTTTATAGGTTGGTGCAGTAAAAATTCATATATTTCAAAATCATTAATGTCCAAATTCACAGAGTTTTCATGTTACCCCTCCATGAGATTTCTAAATCCTGAATTTTATATTCCTAAAAACCATGTGAAATATCTGCCTATAATTTCTGCCACTCCAAGGTGCCTGATTCGGAAAATAGATAAAATTCCCGTTCAACAACTTTGTGGTCTCTCTTTCTCTACTCTCCTTGGTCCCACTTGCCTCTTTTTTATTTATCATATGGAATATGAAATTGTTAACTATCATTCAAAAAAAAAAATATTATATTGTCACACCGAAGATGATTTTTTTTTACGAGCAAGGTTTTAAGTCCTTAAAATTAGTATATTATAATTTGAAATCATTAAAGATTACAAATCAATAGATTTTTGCGTTTACCCAGACATGCCTTGATTTTTTGCTCCCCCACTTCCTACATGCTTTGATTTTTTTAATCATTTTGCAACTTTTCGCTTGCATGACTGAACCTTCAAGTTGAGTTTGATATAAGTTCCAGGGTGTAAAATGTCACTTTTCAAATCCAAACATAGTCAAATACTCAAATCCAGGATTTTGTGCCGTTTCAGATTCAAACATTGTCAAATTCCTACAGAACTTGGGTTCCAGAGTTTACTTTAGGATTTGCTTTAGTCTAAGTTACCTGGACATGGCAACAATCCAAGGTTGTCATGTTTGCATACCTTTCTTCCTTTTTCTTCTTCTTTATGTTCACATATGGTTTCAAAGGGAGAGGAAACTAGTTGTAAGGCTCTGAAGGGAAAGAGCAACGAAAATGGGGCGGCGTATGGAGAGGGTTCTCTTTAAAGAGAGATGTTAGGTTTGTATGGAGAGTGTTTTGATGTTTCTACAAACTGATGTAGGCCAAGGTTTGAGTTTGTAAGAAACAAACCTATGGTCTTCCAATTAAAGGTTTTAGGCTGAAGTTTGTGAAAACTAGCTAAGGGAAACTTGAGTTTGGCTCTAAGGAATTTCCAAAACTTAGTGGAAATCCAACGAAGAAAATTATGCATGTACATAAGACATCACTCCCCTAAGAAGAAAACCTATGGTCTTCCACTTATCCTAGATTGACACATGTGCATATGACATCACTCCTCCAATGAGAAAATTACGCATCATTATTCAAGATAAATATGAAAAAACAAGAAAATAAAATATAGTCGGCGCTTCTGTGGATGTCTATCCATTAGTTCATGCTCCCCTAAGAAGCAAACCTTGGTCTTCCACTTATTTTAGATTGACACATGTACATATGACATCACTCCTCCGATGAGAAAATTACACATCATTATTCAAGATAAATATGAAAAAACAAGAAAAGAAAATATAGTAGGCGCTTATGTGGATGTCTATCCATTAGTGCATTCTACATAAGAAAAGGGAGGAAAGATAGCTAGTAAACTAATCTCGCAACTCTGGCTATTTTGTAGGATATGGGCCACTTAAATGAACTTTGCAAGCCTAAATATGAAAAATAAAAGTCTGACCCATATACCTAGCCCATAGGACACTTATTTCACTAATGTTTGGTCTGAAATCTTCCCAAATGGGCCTCTCTTCGATCTATGATTTTTTTTCATAAAATCCAAGTTTTACTATGCAACATATGGATCCATCTTTTGTAGATGTGCCTGCATCACAAACCTCTCTTAGACATGTGGAATTTAAAATTTTTCCCTTAAATATTACTTGTGGAGATCTTTAGTTCTTATTATGTATACTTAAATTGATAATTTTGCCCATAAATATTAATATATGTAAATAGACTATTTTACCTTTTTCAATTTCGTTATTTTGCCATGTCCGACACCTTGTACTTTGTCACACTATGAAGCATGGATACTCCGAAACCATTCGAGTATCCGTGTCGGATACGTTTCCGACATGGATACAGTCGGATACGGCTCGGATATGTATCCAATTAAATAAAATATTTTTTAAATACGGATACGACAACAGACACGGAGGGACACGGCGGGACACGGGATACGGCAGCATGGGAGAAAAGGGGAAAATATATATATATCTTTTCAGTATTTTTATATACTGTAATATTGTAAATATTTTTTAAGCATATTATATATATTCATAATACTAAATTGCTAATAGTCTAATCTTTATAATATATATCTTTTCTAATCTTTACCAATATATATCTTTTGTAATGTATTATATATATATATATATATTGTATTCATTATAAATATAAAAATATAATTTTCTAATAATTTTTTTCTCATAGTAGAATTTAAGATATTTTTTGTAAAGGCCTGAATTTATTTTGTTGATATATATAATAATAATAATAATAATAATAATAATAATTTTTTAATTCGACATATCCTGCCGCACCCGTATCTTAATTTTTCAAAATTTGCCTTATCCCTGTATCGGATACGTGTTGTATCCGATATGCGTACCCGTATTGGTACTTCTTAGTTGTCACACATTGACACTTGTACCAGTACCCATGTGACTTAGGCTTTAGTTTATTGTATCAAACATCTTGCATTAAGTTTTGGGTTTTTTTTTTTCTTTTTCCATTTTTAATGAAAATTTAATCTTTACAAGAAGACTAGGTTGAAATGCTACTTCATGGCCGAGGAAATAGTTCATAAATACAAAACAACAACTTCATAGTGTTTCTTTCAGAATGAGTAGGCGAAGCTATTGGCACACTTCAACCAAGAAAAAAAAAAATCTAATCTGGATGCCAATTGCCAGATATCGTCAATGGAAATATGATCTCCCTTTGAAATATGTTGTTGTAGCTAACTTTTTTGCATTATGTTGGCCTGATGATCTCCTTTCAAGCACATGCTTCCACTATGTTTGAAGTTTTTAATATGCAATCCTCATGGAATATAAGAGGCCTATTTTGATAAAGGGTTATGGTGGCATTTTTCGCCACTGTCTGCAACCTACTTTATCATGATTATGCTATAGTTTTCTGACACCTAATCAATATGAAAAAATATTTCATAACTTTCTAACTTTTTCTAAACTTGATTCAGTGATCATCATCAAAGTCGTTAATCCTATCTATCTAGGGTCTGTATTTCTAAATTATCTCTTCCATTCTATCCTATCAAAAGGTCTCTTAGGTCATGGGAGCAGGGGGATTACAAGGATTTGCAAGTATGAATAGGTTATTTGCCCATTTGTGTGGATGAAGAGGACGGAATGATTTGGATAGCTGATCTATCCGGTGATTTTTTGGTTAGCATTGTAGTTGAGAAACATTATTTCATCCACAGACTCACCCAAACCATTATGACTTAAGGCTTGGAAGGGTGAATCTCCCCCTAGAGTTCAGGTGTTTTTATGGTGTGCTTTGAAAGGGAAGATTTTTAGGAGGTGGGGTCTTTGGTAGAGAGGATTAATGCTAGAAGATGGGGTGGTGTCCTCTGTTTTGTGTGGGGCTTCTGAAGATAATGTCGATAACCTCTTCTGTGAATGTAGATTTGCTAGAGAGGTTTGGATGAGATTCTATAATGTGATGGGTTGTGAATGGGTTTGAAATAGGTCTATTAATAAGGTGGTGGAAGAATGGGGTTATATTCCTTTTAAAGGGAGGAAAAAGGTTGTCTAGGATTCGATTCCCGCAATAGTGATTTGATCCATTAGGAGGGAGATGAATTTAAGAATATTTGAATGGAAAGAGGTAGGGGTAGTGGACGTCTTTGTATGTGCTAGGTTTAGGTTGTTAGGGTTGATTTCGATTAGTAGGGAATTTGAGAGGTTTTCTTTGGAAGATTTTCATTTATCTTGGGAGGGTTGTCTAAGGGGGAGGTAGAGCTAGAGATAAGGTTGTGGAGGAGTGGCCCCTATTTGAAAGGGGAAGTTTAAGTTTAACGTGGATGAAGTAATTAGGGGCAAATTAGGATCGACGGGATAGGGCGTGTGTTTCAAGACCAAAATAGACATATTTTGTATATTTTATTGAAGCCAGTGAGTATTAAGGAGTCAAATAAGGCAGAACTATTAGCAATTCATAGAGCATTAGTACTTTGGGCTGGGCATAGTCTTGGGGGTTTAGTGATTGAAAGTGACTCTTCCAATGCCATTAAATGGGCTAGTGGAAGAAAGAAACGTCCACGGGAATTGATCCCAGCGGTTAGGGAGATTCGAGGTTTTACTGGAAGGAAAGAAGTGGAGTTCAGGTCTCTTAGACGTTCTTTAAATGGGATTCTAATTTCTTGGCCAAATCTAGGGTGGATATAAGAGAGGCTTTAGTTAATTTCATGCAATGATGTTTTTTGGTTTATCGGAATGAATTGGATATTGGGGTTGCAGTGTATAGCTCTCATTTACCTCCATACCTTTTGTATTTTTTATTTATTTATTTATGAAAATTCTTGGTTACTGTTTTCCCAAAAATGAAAAAAATCATCTTAGAATACACATTTCAGTAACCATTATCTTGTATACTTGTTTTTCTTCTTGCACAACATTAAACTCCATAAAGCATGGCTAGCCTAATAATTGTTTTATAGAACCTCCCTTTTTATCTACATGGAACCCTTTTATCACATTGTACTCCATTCGCTTGCTTATACTTAGCCCACCCAATGCCCATTCTATTGGCTATATCTGTATCTATACTGCTGTTTCTTTCAACAATTGCACCTAAATATCTAAATTTTACCACATTTGTGGTACCAAGTCATTCCCAATCTTAATTGGTTCATCTTATGTGCTCTCTAAACAACTAAAATTACACTCCATGTATTACATCTTTGCTCTACCAGATTTCCAAGACTTTCCTCCATACTTCCATTTTTCATTCAATTGATTTCTTGTTTCACTAATTAACACTTTCGTCTGCAATGATCATACGCAATGGTACTTCATCTTGTATCTTTGAAGTTAAATAATGCATTACTAAAATAAAAAAATAAGGGCTTAAAGTTGATCCTCGATACAATCTAACTCCCATGGGAACTTCCTTGTCTCCTTGCAAACGATCTTTGCACTCATTATTGCCTGTTCATAACATTTGTTCCAAAGCTAGGAGAAAAGCTATTAGAGTTTTAAACTAAGCCTTTACATCAAGTTTATGATGCTTGAAACATGCAGAATCAAGTCTCTTTTGAAATAAATGCTTCCACAACCTAAGTAATGATGCCTTCAAGTCAATGGTCCAGCTAAGCACCAAATCATTTCTTGGATTTTGTCCGAAACTTGGTGTCAAACACTTGGTAGATGAACAGGTGCTAGGACTGTTTGGACTTGGTAGATGTTTGGCCTTGTTTTAGCTGTTTTCAGTGTCTTCTCTCTCTCTCTCTCTCTCTCTCTCTCTCTCTCTCTCTCTCTCTCTCTCTCTCTTTTAAGGTCACTGTTCAGCATCATCATCATAATCAAAGCCACTAATCCCATCTATCTACGGCCAGCTTTTAAATGCTTCTCTGTTAACCTACAACCCATCATATCGTTATTTACCCTTTCCAACCAAAATTTAAAAGTCTTCCTCTCATCTCGTTTCTTCTACTTGTATCCTTTCAATAATATCAAGGCTGTTTCTTGTTTCCTTAATATGTAGCCAAACCACCTTAGGCGACTTTCCCTGACTTTCTATTGGGACTACTCTAAAGGTTTCTCTTATGTGTTTATTCCTAATTTTATCTTATAATGTTAGTCTTAGAACACACATTCTGGTATTCTTCTCTTTATTTTGAATGAGGTCACTGCTAAAGATGAAAATTGGAGATTTATGTGAGAAGAAAAGCTTGGAGAAACGATCAAATGAATTCATTAGTTTTTTCTTTACATAGAGGATAGCAACCCTAGTCATATAAAGGACTTTCCTTTGGCGGCCATGACTAAATGTGGGGAGGAGCCCACCACTTGTGTGGATCCTCACTTGTCATTGGTAATTCAGAGCATTGATATATATGCAACATCTATGGTATATTCACATAAGAAGTATCATTTTCTTTCATAACAACTTTTTTTCTCAAATGAAGTGGCAATAAGCCTCAATTTGTTCTGTTCACGTGAATGTTTGCAATATATTCGCCACTTGATTGTCACAATTTTTTTTTTGTATGGTCTGTTGTTTATAGTTAGTACTTCACAGAATGACCTTGAATACTAAACCATATGTTCCAATAGTTACCATGTGTGGCAAGAAACAAATGCTTTGATGAAAGCAAGCATTTGGATGCCAGTTATGCCAAGTTGAGGTGGTGTTAATTGCGATTATTTTGGAAGAAGAGATTAGTTATATGTTATTCTATGTTAGGGTGGTACAGAGATCGGAAACCGTGTTTGGTTTGACATCTTTTACTGTCTTCTCTTTCTCAAATTGTTGCAAATGTTAATCATCGTTATAATTAGTGTTGGGAGATGTCATGAAAATTGGAATGTGTAAATTGTGATCTTTATCTTATACTTTTCAATTAGTATATAATTTATGAAAAGTAATCAGTTCTGTCAAGTAAGCAAATTAATACTTATTTGGCGTACAACACAAATGTTGATTTTGTGGCTAAGGGAAGAAATTGAAAGATGCATGCCACAACCACCATGCCACTAGTTGTCTGTATAAGTACCTCTCAATCATGTTGAGTTCTCATTTACTATTTTTATGCTTCAGGAAAGAGGGTGGTGAATTAATTGACCCAACTTTCAGTATTTCTGTAATATTTGGTAAGCGAGATGAGGTAAGATGGTTGTTTATAAACCACTGACAAATGTGCATGCATATCACATGAGTGCATGCAAATGTAGTTGCTTTGATGCAAATTCAAAAGGCTTAAAAGTTTATAAAATAAGGTTTAAGGCTGATGTTGGCCTTAAATGTCAGCGTCTAGATCCACCGTAGCTGCTGTTGCTTGGAGAATCATTGTGTAGTAAAGTATGAATTCAAATGTTAATGGTGGTACAATTCACACTTGGTTCTAATAAGTGTTAGCTTAAGTTTAAACTTAAACTATAATATAGTTAATATCCTGGTCTTAATTAGTTTTGGTTTGGATTTAAACTTAACATAGCAGCTTCTATGGTAGGTCCTGAGACTGATATGTGGTGCCTACATCAAACTTATAAACTTTTTATCACCAGCCCTGCATACTCTGGCCAATATAGCTTTTATTTTTTAAGGGATGACTTTCTTGGTCACATATAAAACCATGATGCACCCTGATGCTTGCAGCCTCTCCTGGTGGCATGTGCACGACAGCTGATTGAACATATAAGGTATGGAAATTTCTTTTACTTTATGTAATTGAAACGATTAATCTCTTGGAGCACTACTTTGGAGAATTGAATTTCTGGAAGGGAAAAGCAATATAAAGAGGCTTAAGCCTTAGCTAAAGAACAGAAATTTCATATTTTTCCTGAGCTTAAACGCACTTCTTTTACTGAAGTATGCCATGCATAGAGGAGTCCAAGCTGTTCATTAGCTGGACCCAAGATGGGAAGCCCTGAAAAAAATGGACGGGCCCACATGTATGAAAACAATGGAATATTAATTAAATGACATGAAGTGCCAATTTTCATTTCAAGTTTCTTCTAACTCCTTGCAATGATTCAATTATTCACATGGTTCATTCTATTGCACACACTTGCTTGAATGCCTCAAATATCATTTCTTGATTTTTTTTACTGTATCAACCTGTAGATGCTTTGGCGTGCATTCATTTGCTTTCTTTTTGCTTCTGTATTTGCACCTCTAGTCCTTCTCTTTCTTTTAATATAGTAACCATTCAAAAAAAAAAAAAAAAAAAAGTTCTCATGAGACTTTTGTGAGAACTTTGGTTTCTGGGGCCCACAATAGACCTAATGGATCCAATTCCCCCCACACCGACCTAACCCCATGAATTGCACTTGTACCCAAATTGACACCAATTTAACTTTTAAATTCCATTGATTTAACCTGATAAATTGCCACCATTAGATAAATTTGAAATTTTGAGGGCCTTAGAAAAACATGGCGTATCTATCCAATCAAATTGAAATTTTATAGGCATCATATACAAGCCAAGGTTTTTCAAACCCACTCATCCTTGTGGGCCCAGATTGTGCCCATTAGTTGTTCTCCCAAAAGTCTCGTGAGAACTGTTTTTAGGGGATCCTTGTAAATATGGAAGAGCCATCCCCTAAGAATGAGTTTGCAGTTTGGTGCAAACGACCATGGGCACCACTTGTGCCTACATGGATGAGTGGGATTGAAAGGGCTTGGCTTGTATATGGTGGCTATAAAATTTCATCTTGATTGAATAACAGAACGAATGTTTGTTAAGGTTTCAAAATTTCACATTCATCTAATGGTGGACATTCATCAGGTTAGATCAACATGCTTTAAAAGTCAGATTAGTGTCAAATTGGGTCGAGAGGTAGGTGGGTATGAGTGGGGAATTGGATTTGGTAGGTCTACTATGGGCCTCACAGACTTATAAGAACTGTTCTTAGGGATAGGCTTTATGAGTTCTTCTCTAATACCCTATCAAATACCATGCGATCACTCACTCTACAATCTAAGATGTCTTTCTTTATCTTTTCCCTCGACATTTTCAGTGGTCGACCTCTTCTCCTAATGCCTACAACCTATAGCCTCTCAACTATACGTACTAAGGTCGTCTCTGGTGGGTGTGTGTATATATATATATATATATATATATATATATATATATATATATATATATATATATTCATTTTGTTTCCACGGTTGCTCCTATGAATATATCATACTATAGCATTATATAGATTTTCAATTTTAACGTAACCACACTAAGTCTACTAAACTTGCACCTCCATCGTACTTATTTATAAACCAATTTGAATTCATAAAGCCAATGCTCTGCCAAAGGAAGGGGTGATCCTGGACGAGATGTTCATAAGATCTCCTTAGTCCTTTGTAGGCCTGTTTATGGATGGGTGTTCTTTCCTGCCCCATTTTGGGGGCTTTGTATTTTCTCAGGCTGTATTATTTTGTTTTATTATAAAATATTATACCATTTAAAAAAACTTAATACACCAATTGACTCAAAATCATTTTTTGTATTTACTTGATTCTTGTTGATACTTGACTAGTTTGCAGCTCATCTTTTGCCATGCAACATACCTCAAGAATCTTCTATTTATGCTTTCAAATTGTCCATAACTGAGAAATGTTTTTTTTTAAAGGTAACTTAAAAATGGATATTAATGGCTCAAAATTGACAATAGGTGCAATCCAAGTCCAACCAAAAACTCTCTCAAAGTGAGGCAGAGGACTGAAATGGGAGAATAAGCAAATGGGCTTATGAAAGAGGACCTCTCCTTTGGTCATAAAAAAGAAAGAGAACCTCTCCTTTTATTGACTACAACTGCCATACAATAAGGGAATACAAAACACAAATCAATTTAGCTAATTCAGAATTAAGATCTATTAAAAATCTGAGAATGCGTCCCTAGGTTGTTGTGGGACCCACTTCAGGAAATGGTTTACCATGTGGGACCCACATATTGGACATAGTTGACTAGAATAATTCTAGTTTTGAAAGATGACTCGGAATATGTCGCTAGCTGTGTAAATCTTTGTAATTGATTATTCTTTGATTCCTTTTCCTTTTTGGCCACTATGATTGGCTGTCTTTTCATTATATATACATGTAACCTCTTATTGTTAATACACACAATCTAGGGAGAACTCTTCTCCATTCTCTTTTCTTTTTTCTATTATTCTAGATAGGTGATCCTCATTATATATGTGACAATGTTCCCCTAAGAACAATTCTCAATGGATCCATTTACCTCCCGTCACACCCCTTTACCCTCTTCTCTAGTCACCTGTTCCCAATTTGACACCAATCCAACTTTTAAAACCCATTCATCTAACTCGATGAATTTTCACTATCAAATGAAGTTGAAATCTTGAACGCCTTAAAAAACATGGCTTCACTTATTTGATTAAGATGAAATTTTATTGGTACCATACACAAGCCAGTGGCGCTTACTGAGATGTTTGCGTGAAGGTCTCATGAGAACTATTCTTGTGGGAACATTATATACATAAAGAATCTGGATCTCCTATAGTGCCTTATTTGAGGTACCTGCATGTGGGTACCACATGTGCCCATGTGGATGGATTGGTTGGAAAGGCGATTGCTTGAATATGGTGTCTATAAAAAATCACATTGATTGGATTAGTGAAGCCATGTTTTCTAAGGCCTCATAAATTGAATTTTTATCTGATAGTATAAATGAGGTTACATCAATGGCCCATCTAACTCAAAATGGGGTCATATTTTGTAAGGACCCAATTCACAAGAAGTAGGTGGGTGTGAGTGGGGGACGGGTATGATTGTGACAAGATGGGCGCCATTAGGCCATCACTACTTGAAAGTGATGGTGGTTGACAAGGATTATGACTTGAATCCTCACTATCAGGATATTTCTCAAGAGAGTCAGCCTCATCACAAATCAAGATAATCATGTGCCCATCCAAGTGAACTTCCTTGAAGGGGAAGGAAAAGTTGCATGTTTGCAAGGCATGTGAGGATTCCAACCGATTGACGAGGTGGTTCTTCAAAATATTTGTCTAAGAATGCCATTATGCATATTGACATTAAGCCATCTAAAGAGAAGATTGGAGAAGTACACATGCATTGCAGGTGGCCCTATGACATAGCATCAAGAGATATTACACCTATTGCATTAAATTGAATGGTAGATTAAAATTAAATATACAATCTATAATTTGTACACATATACCAAAAATGTCTTATTTAAATTTATACATATGTTTAATTTATAGTCTATATATATATATATATATGCATATCTATAAATTAACATTGGACTAAAATGGGTCTTTACCCAAAGAAAAAATATTGGCTACCCTATAATTACCTAAAGAAAAAATATTGGCTACACTATAATTATAAAAAGAAAGAGAAAAAGTGTCAAAGAATAATAAATATTCAAAAAATAACTTAAAGTCATTAAAAATACCATAGCTTAAGAAGCATGGTTTGTAATATTAAATTGAGTGATTTTTATTTGGTACCATATTTATGTTAGGAACTTTCAGTGGGCCATCAAATGGAGTGAAACTGGCTCTCATGTAGGATGAAAATTGTTGGGATTTAAAAGTAATTTAAAATAACTGACATTTAAGAAGTCAAAGTTGATTTTATTTTTTGGGTATCATGTTAATGGATAAAAATATCTACTCAGAGGACCAATTATATGGGATAAAGTTGGTCCCACATAGGATGTAAAAGTGTAGTGAATTAAAAATAAATTTGAAGTCATAAAAATATAGGTAGCTTAAAGAAGTTGGTTTTTATAATTGGATTGAGTGGTTTATGTCTCATACTCAATTAAAGATATTTAAAATGGACCTATGACACTAGAAAAAAAGTGGGCAATAATGTAATAATTTAACGTTAATATTCATCTGATTAGTCCAATCAGATGTGACTGGTCGCATGAGTCACACCCGGTCCATTTATTTTTTAATTTCTGTTAAGGCCAAAAAGTCAACATATATTGAATTCTATGCTCCCACACCATGGTACTTCACAATTGTAACAAATACACTTCATTCTCTCTCATGCCCCCAATATTCAGGCATGCATGTTGGTTTTGGGCTTATTTCCATACCTAAATAACATTATGGCCAGCCTGATTCGGTCTGCATATTCAATTGACACCTATGTCAATTCCAAGTCCATCCTTAATATGTGGCAGGCCCAAATAAATTGACTTGTTTGAGTGATCCTATCTTCACTCAATTTAGGTTTAATGACACTTGGCGTACTATTATTTGCAGTTTTATGATTTATATTTAGACACACCAACAGTCTATTTAATTTGGACTATCCTTCATTCTGCTACTCAAGCTACCATGTACGGATCATATTGATTGATATCTTGAATCCATGAAAATAGTTTTCTTTTTTAATAGCATTCTGTTTTCAATCCACCATTATTTTTTCTTTGAACTGGTAACTTGAACCAACAACCTTTAAAGGATGCAGAGTAAACAACTAAGCATTAAACCCAATTTAGATGATTGGGATTGCTTGATGGAAATCCAACGTGAGGGCTCATTGAATGGATGATTAAGGTTGTTTGAATGTTTGTGGACCCAAAAAAGTGCCCACTTCCAGCCCCAAATACGATCTTCAGACATCCATTTTATACTCTATTGACGGGATGTCCAACACTATGAGATTTGTATTCTTAAATGAGGGCTACCATCAACTGTCCTGCATTTGATCATTTCTCATAGTAGAATATGCAGGTTCTGACCGTCCTACCATCGCTATTATTTAATTGTCATCAGGTTGGCCTTTTGAGTTCTACCTTTTTCACTCAACCCTATAAAAAACCATATTGTTTGTGACTCTATGATCCAATATGTCACTTCTTTCTACTTCATTCCATATTTTCAACCATTCAATCACAGGTCATCTTCTTCTCCTATGTTCCTCCTATTCTTACAAATAGAGTTGACACTTCTACTAATACGTCTACCTCTAAGCCTCTCATCATTTATCACAGGAAGAAAAACAAGTCTCCTGCTTCACCTACTACCCACGCAATCATCCTTGGACTATCCAGCATCACCTAAAGATTCTGATCTTCCCATGGTGGACTCTTCGTTAGTTAGATGTCAAGAATGCATTTTTCCATGGTGACCTGAAAGAAGTTTACATGCTACCACCACTTGACTTTATTAGATAGGGGGAGCAAGGGAAGGTATGCAAATTTTAAAAATGCACTATATGGTCTCAAGCAATCTCCTCAGGTGTAGTTTGATAAATTTAACACTGACCTATTGAATTATGGTTTTGCACTATGTCAATCAGATAATATGTCTTTTGAGTAGATCTTTTTATCCCATATAATGGGTCTTTTGAGTAGATCTTTTTATCCCATATAATGGGTCTTTTGAGTAGATCTTTTTACCCATTAACATGAATGGGTCTGTTAAGACTATGTCATTCAGTTTTTGTGTATCGTGCTCACGATGTTATACTTCTGATGGTTTGTGGATGACATAGTCTTAACAGGGAATCATGAGTCCTTTATAAGTGCTTTGAAAGTCTATCTGCAGCAGTCTTTTGATATTTAGGATCTTGGCTTACTTCATTATTTCTTTGGAATTGAAGTTGTTCGATCATCTAACAATCTTGTACTCTCCCAACGGAAATATGCTTTAGATCTTTTTCATGATGTTGGATATTCTGGATGCAAGCCTGCCGATATCCCACTTGATGTTAATTCAATTTTTTTTTGCATCTAATGAGACTCTTCTTCCTGATCATCGGTTTTATCAGTAGTTGGTAGGAAAACTCATTTATTTTACCATCATTCGACCTGACTTGGCTTATGTTGTTAGTGTGGTTAGTCATTTCATGCATACTCCTATGAATGTTCATCTTCATTCGGTTTTTTACATTTTATGATATATTAAGGCCCATCCTGGTCGTGCACTCTTTTATAAGAAATGGTCTACGTTTAATATTCGTGGGTACTCTGATGCTGACTGGGCTGGTTCTCCTAATGATCAACGATCCACCTCTGACTATTGTATTCTGTTAGGATCACATTTGGTTTATTGGCGAAGCAAGAAACAAACTGTTGTTTCTCGTTCTAGTGCGAAAGCAGAATACAGAGCTATGGCCAACACAACATGTGAATTATTGTGGTTCAAACAATTTCTTGCTGAACTGGGCTTTCCTTCATCAAAAGGCGCTTATCATGTTTTGTGACGATAAACTGTTATCAATATTTCTTCCAATCTAGTTTTCCATGGGCGTACTATTGAAATTGATTGTTATTTTCTTCGACATCATGTATCCTCCGGTAATATTATCACTCTATATTTGAAGTCCAATGATCAATTAGCTGATATGATGGCAAAAGCCACTTCTTGCTCTCAATTAGATGATGTTTTCAGAAAATTGGACTTGATTGATATCTTCGCACCACCTTGAAGGGGAGTGTTGTAATGTTTTTCACATGTCGTAATTCATTGGTTGACTAAAAGTTGTCGTTAGGTGTAAATGATTTGTAATTTATATTTCTTTCTTTTTTGCCACTGTGATTGGCTCCTTGCAATGTATATATACATGTGATGCAGAGCAGCAGATTTCCCTTTGAATTGAGAGTTTATTTTTATTGTTTATTTCTATTTTCGATTTGGTTGTAATTAGAAATTAGGATTTACTATTTTCAGTGAGTTATTTTTGTTTTGAGTGTATTTAGAGGTTTCCAATTTTAGGTGTTACTATTTTCTTGCTTTGAGATTATTATAAATACCTATGTAATCCCGTTTTTGGGAGGATATAGTCGAATGAATAAAAGCTTGATAAAGTTTTCGCAAAATACCTGTGAGTGGTGCGACGATCTTTGGGAGTGATTCCTTAGCGTGAGGCCTTGGTGTGAGGCCATAGTTCTTCTTCAGGTACTTCTCTTCATCTTCTATCTTCTGTTCTCTCTTCTTCCATCTTCACCTTCGACCTCTTACCCTCTCAGTCCCTTTCCTAAGCCCTTCCCTGGATTTCCGAGGCCATCCCAAGCTCATACAGCCACCTACTGTTTTCGTACAGCCCCAAACGCCATCTACTACCTTCGTCCCCCCTCCTAGATCCCTCAGGTCTTGTCGCCATACCCAGATCCCTTCTCCTCTTGCTGCCTTTTCCCTCCTAAGAACCCTCATTGCCGCCGTTTCCTTCCTAAATCCACTTTGGCCTTGCTGCAGCCCTCTTCCCTATTTTCCCTCTCTCGTTTCCTCTTTCCTTTCTTTTCGTTTTACCCTAAACACCCCACCATCCCACGTGAAACCTTAAATCATTTTAAACCTTAGCCCATTCCATTTAATACCACACATGTCAGTCAAAGCCATTCATCCTCTTTTTTAGATTTGCTTACATTACATTTCAAGAATTTGCATCATTATCTGTGGTAAATTTTATATTAATTGATTGTATCTATTAATTTAGATTTTAATTTCAGCCAATATTAGATATAGGGTGCATTATTTTCATCCATTTAATTTTTAGAGACCCCATTAGGCATTTAGGATTACCATACCCTATTAGTTGTCCTGCATCAACATGTGTACTCTTTTTCTTCATTACATAATACAATAAAATTCAGAGAAACATTTCATCTGCATAATTTCTATTTCTCTTCTTTTTCTTTTCTTTTCTCTTTTTATTCCATTCTACACTTTATTTTGTTAAGTGATTTAAGAGCATTTTATGGTTTATTTATTTATTTATTTATTTCAAGTACGTCCTGTGCTTAAGGACTCAATTGTCTCCTGGGACAAAGAGAGCCCAAGAAGACCAGAGCATGATGCATACTTCCCTTCGGTGTTTGCAGTGGCTCCGGTTCTTCTAGACCATTGGTTCTATCACTTGGACTCAAAGACCACTCTCGGGTAATGAATCTTAAATACTTGCTTACTTCTTTCCATAGCTAAATTATAAGGTTCTCCCCAGAGTAGATGTGCTTTTCTTGCCATCTTATGATTTAAGATACTTATGTTCAAACAAAAATATAGATGTAATGGGTGCCGCAGGTTGTCTCAAAATTTGCCTACATTGAAATATCATAGACATCCATTTACAAGAGTTAGGATTTTCTATTTGAATGTTTTAATGGCATCACGCACAATGGGCCTATCACATCATCGGCCTCAATCACCAAACAGAATGGAAATAGTCTTATTTGTGCTAGTAAATTATCTCAGGCTATGATAGAAGCTCAAGGATGTTCTAGACTCGGATATACTATTAGGAATAGAACTCCAATGGCTAAATGACACTTTAAATATGATTAGCCATAAGGAAACTTGATTTTGCTGTGATGACTAACCTTATGTTTCTTTTCCTGAGTTTCTTTTTTGAAAAAGGATGTTTACAAGCATGGTCATGTGTTCTTGCAGGAAACATTGAAAGGTGTCATTTCCAAAGTAATTGAGAATCGCCTTTGGTAATGGGTATGGAATTTTTTCCCCATAATTGGTTCTTGAAATTTCTCGTCAGACTTTTGTCCAGTCATCTATGGCATATAGTGTATCATCGTTTTGACTTGGCATTAACACAAGAGGATTTGATTATGATGATGATGTGCTTGAGAATGAGTTCATGAATGTACTTGAAAAACAACCTTTAGGTATATTCAACATGAGAAGTTCAGTTGATTTGATGTCAAGATCGTTCAATACATCTTGTTTGACTCAGTAATAATAGGTCTTGTTTGTTTCAGTGAGGATAGGCCACAAATACAGTGGAAGATTGGGAGACTAGTGATTTGGTTTATTTGTGGGCTTTGTCTACCAGATAACCTAAACTATTGAAGAGTTAATAAACTTGTATTACTGTTTAAGGGTGAAGAGTATCAAAGAAATTTCAGAGGTCATCAGTTAAACCATTTAAATGAAGATCTTTGTTAGACTATCTTCACCTTCTGATATCAGCACCCATGTAGAGGAACCTGAGAATATATATATAATGTGTTTGGGCTAAAATATTTCAGATTCCCAGGGTTCTGATATGATTTTTTGTGATTTATCAGGTTTTTCGGTTTTAGTGAAAATCAGGGCGAGCTGGAATTGATTTTTTAAGGGCCTGAAATTTCACCTTTTGCTAAAATTTAGTACTCAGCTCGGTCCCACATGGAATTCAAGAGGTGGAGCCTATAATCAGCGTGATAATCTACATTCACTAACAACAACAACAACAACAATGGAGGCCAAATGGAGCTAAAACATCCAGGGCAAATCACCATAGTAAGGCTTGGCACTGCCTTTTTTGCGTACACTAAACTCCTTTAAAATTGGATAAGTTTGCACTCCAACAGTCCATTGCTTTATATGTTCAAGCATCTTATTTTGAATCTTTTGTGGTTTTGAGATTTGTGGAATCTCCTTAGGGTGACTGCTATGGCATTTGGGTTTAAAGCTTTTGGGCAATCTAGACCATGTAATCACACCCATTTGCTCAGAGTCGGTTTCAAGAATGAATGAGAATGGAATGGGCTAGATGTTCTTGGACTAGGGTCGGATTTAAGTTCATTCAATCCATTTCATTTGATTTCTAGTTATTCTTGAAACTAAACATAGCATGCTTTAGTTCCATCAAATGGGATCAACATAGGCAAAGCAATATAGGCTGAAGTTTCTAAAAGCACAACCCACAATTCTGAACCTGGTTTATTCATATCCATGCCCAAAGAGGTCAGCTTTCCATATATTCTCTACCCAAGCCTGTCATGAGGCGCCAATCGTTACTTGGCCATTGAGCTTAAGAATGTGAACTGTAAACCAGTTGAGTTTGTGTTTGGCCTAACTTGTGCCCAGGCCTATGATTGTGGCTATGGGCTTTTTGGCCTAAATGTGACCTAGACTCGAAATTCTTAACCTCTTAAGAAACGTGGGCTTTAATTATATGGTTTATGGTATGGTCAAATGAAAAAGTAGAACTTGAAAAAAGAAAGGATTTTGGCTTTGATGATGATATAAGAAAAGTGGGCTTTAACCGAATAATCCAAGGTGCAATGTAATTATAAAAGGAAAGGTATTACAAACACAAATACTGTTGGGTTTAGCTTTTACCAAATTAGACCTTAGCCTTTACTAAATCCAAGCCCATCTAGATCAAGTGGCTACCCTAGTGCAGACTGCAGAAGGTAATATCTCTGATTTTCTGTAAACATAACTGAAGAGAAAAGATGGCAGAAGTCTTCCTAAGAACATAAAATGTAAAGATTTGAGTAACTATCATGAGAAGTCTTGGAGATGGCCATGAAAAATTCATAGCTTGTCACAATCAAATTTTAAAACCTAAAATCATAAGATTTGCAAGATTAGATGAACCTGAATTGATCATCTCCAGTTCATATCCTCTGCAACAATCTAATAATTAATGGACAATCTTCTTTACAACCTTTACGAAGCTTCTGGATTTAACAGCTAGGTGGAACTCTTGCATTGTAGGGCTACTATTGATGAACGAATTTTGAAAGTCGCATAAGTCTAGATTTTTTGAGAGAAGTTTACGTATCGGCCGATATCTGATATATTAGCCAATATATCGTCGATTTTGTCTGATATAAGTGGTTTTAAGTAAAATAAATAAATGAAAAATAATTTTGCAGTTGATATATAGTATCGGCCTATATATTGGTTGTTTCCTTTTTTTCAACCCTTGGTGTAGCATATGTATGATTCAATATGGCCAATAATTCGGCCGTATCATTGCGGGAAGTATTGACTGTATTTATTTTTTTAATTTTTAAGAAACAAACTGTTTCAGCCGTTTTTTGAGTTGAATGTTGTGCTGTGCTATGATTTTAAAAAGGTGTAGAACCAAGTTATTCAAGTGTAAAAGGTGTTTATCAATTTCAAACTTTTTTCTCTTCAAATTCGATCATTTTGCGCTATTTCTATCATTTTTTTTTGAATTTTTCCTTAAGATATTCCATATTTTTTACTTTGTTACGAAAATAATTTAATAATATAATATTTAATTCTTTTGCAATTGAAAGGAGATGTCTTAATATGATTAATATAGTTTCTAGGGTGTCTTTGTAGTTTTCCAAGGTTTTTTTTTTTTTCTGAAAATTTGATGAAAGCCAGGTTTTATAAGAGAATTTTCATTTTGGAGTTTATTGTGAAAAAAAATATTTAAATGATATACAAATGTTTTTGGAATTAAATGGTGAGCCTTTAATGTGATTGATATAGTTTTTATGGTGTTTGTGTTATTTTCCTAATAGTCTAATATTTTATGAAATTCAAGTTTTTTACGGAAAGAAATTATAAATTGTAATAGAAGATACATGTCATTATAGGATACTAGAGAACATGAATTTTGTATCAGGTGTTCTCTCATACTGGTCTCCTATTTTCTAAGATTTTTAGATATTTTTCAAAATTTTAAGACATTTTATTCGTATTGAAATTTTGACTTTCAATGACTTAATAATTTATGAAAATGATCGCTTTTTTAACAAAAATATGCTCGTACTAGGTTTTCCAACTATATATCTTGTATTTTTCTGTATTTTTCAAAAAGAGAGAGAATGAGTGGGTGATATAATTATATCAGTCGATATGTATCGTTGGCTGTTATTTTAATTCTTGATTTTAGACCCAAATAATGGAAGTGATTATTGTGAACTATAAAACTAATAACTTAATAAGGAATCCGCTCCATATGAAACTTCTAACCATCTAATCTAATAAGTTGACTCTGCCTTGTTTATTAACTTCTTAAAGACATTACAACGAGCAACTTATATTTTGTCAATTGAGTGCTTTCACAGTGCTCTGCTTAATGAAGCGCTTGTCTTCAGTTTCTAACTCTACCAAATACCAATATGGTAATTTGTCATTTGCTGCAGTCGAAGTAAGAAAATCTTGGCATATCGGTCTATATATCGGAAATATCTTTAAATATCGATCATTTAAAAAAAAAAATTTCATCCATGGGCCTGACCGATATCTCGGTCCATATCAGTCTAATATCGATTCAGATATCAGCCGATATTTGTGAATTTTTTTTTTCAAAAACAAGCATCCTTTCATTTTTTTTAATTCAGAAAAATTAAAATTATAAAAATACCGATATTTTCAAAAAAAGAAGGGGAGAGAGAGAGAGAGATCGGCCTATATCCGATATGGTTGATATCGGTTGAGATGGCTGAGATCTCGAATTTCTTGAGATATTTATCCTTGGCTTCACTATATTCAGCTTCAAAAATTCTTTAGGGACACCCAACGTAAAACTTCCGCCCACGGAGGTTTCATAGTTCATTGGCCCAGTAATTCTAACTTACTCTAAGATCTATTTTTTTTTAATTTACGTGTGGGAAACTGTGGGATACTCAATGTAAAACCTCCACGGGTAAACCCACTATCCTTAAGGCACACCAAGGTAGGTCATGGGGGCTCGAACCTACAACCTCACGCTTCATGAGGTGTAATTTGATAATTAAAATGATAAAAAATTATTGAGAATCAGTAGGTCAATCAAAATAGAATAAGAATATTTTTCATTCAAAATGAAAACAATACTAATTTTTCAAGGAGATTAAAAGGGACATAAAAAAATAAGAATAAAAAAATAATTGTGAAAATAGTGAACTGATTATTATTTTCAACGATTCTTTATCATTCTAGATACTAAACAAGACCTTAATGTGTTTCATGCAAAGCATGATTGTGAATAGTAAACCGAGAATGACTTTGATTGTTTGCTTTCGTTTCCCACTTATTTTCTACTGAAAAGATAGATTATTGTCATTATCAAGGAGAACCATTCTCATTCTAGATTAATCTTAAACCTTTTAATTTTCAGTGAATGTAAGTCGTTGATTTTTAAAATGTTGAAAATCAAGGAATTGAATGAATAGAAAGAGAAAGAAACTTCATACAACCCCTACTCATATAGTGTACTTTACATCACATCCAACCTTATAGTGCCCAAGATCTATTTAAAGAAAAGTCTCCGGTATCTAATCTTGCTATAGAGAGTTTCATTAATTTTTTTTTTTAAATATCCAAATAAGAACCTTTTACTTTCTAGCTGAAACACAAATGCATTACTTTCTAATTTCATTCAATGAATATCCTTTGATTATCGGTGAGAACAATCATGGAATTTAATAGAGATAGGATTGATGGAGTTGGAGTGACGTCGCGTATCGCTAGGGCTGCAATTCGGGTCGGATGGATCGGATATTAATAAACTCAATCTTAACCTATGTCATAACATATTGAACCCGATTCGACCCAACTCAAATTAAAAATTCGATTTATTCAATCCGATCTAAATTTGTAATACCTTCAACCCGACCTGATCTGAGCCAACCTGCCCCCCGTTGCAGCCCTAGTCCAGATGTCCACTGTACTAAGGCTGAGATGTAAACAGATGAAAGGAGTAGATGAGCATGTGGAAAGGAAAGAGAGCAGTAAAAAAGATAGTCCAAAATCTGAAATCTAACTGTCTCCCGATTTGATTGAATTTGCTTTTTCAGATGCCGTTCAACCCTTATTAACCTTACCCAATCTTTCTTCATCACTTGTCTTGTCACCTCTCCTTCCTTTCTCTTTCTATCAGACTTCTTCCACCCATCTCTCATTCCACGTGTCTCTCATTCCACATGTGTTCTCCCCTCACCCCACTCACATGTGATGATGCGACCTCCCACACACCACTCTTCCCTTTCTTTCTTTTACTTTCACAACCTAATTCACAATCACTACGGAGTACCAAGTTCGCTGCCCCATTTTCAAATAACTCTGAATAAGGAAAGACATGTCAGTAGAGGAGATAGAAGGTTGAAGCATAGAGAGAGAAAGGAAGAAATGGACAGACAAACGGCGAAGGGAGAAAGGAGAAAATGAGAGAGACATGTTAAGGAAAATCACCTTATTACCTATCACCAAACGATCAAAGATCCATCTATCGCTAAATGAGAGAGACATGTTTAGGAATTTCATTCGGGCTTTCATTTTCTTAATCCGACCTGACCCTATGGCCCGACTCTTGTAATCCGACCCGCATAATTTCTCAGGTCAGATCATGCAGGTAAGTCAAAATCCGACCCGAGTTGCAGCTCTACTATCGCTAATACAAGGCATCATCACCCTTGCGTCACTCTCCAATGAAACTCTTACATCAGGCCCATGTTCTCACCTTGCATATTCAGTCTTCCAACTCAAACTTCCACCTCTGAAGTCTCGATCTTCAACTAACCCCATAGTCAAATAGTTTCTGGAAGCTCTCATAGTCATTGTCATCTCGTGACTTTATCAGTGTCCCTCTCTCTAGAGAATTGACTTGTGCACTGGTAATTATTTATTTATATAGATTTGAATGAAGTTATTTCAGAGATTTTTTTATTTTATTTTTTATTTTGTTTATAAAAAATAAAAGATCAAAATAGAAAGATTCCACAGTTACATCATTCATTTTTAATAGATGAAAAAGTATCAGTATATAAATCAATTCCCTTTCATCACCCATAAATATCAATGACCACCCAATGTAAATCATGGACCATCTCGACAACATTCATAACATCCACAACAAAAATATAGGGAAAAAAATATGTAAACATATACATATATATCAAGTGGTTTTCTATATCTGTAGGATTAGTCTCACCTCTAATGTAACGTAGAAAAACCCATATTATCATATGTAAAGATTACTCTTAAATGAAGTGGACACTATCATTAAATTAAATCATCAGAACAGAGACGTGCAAACTTTTCCTATTAGTAGGGGCCTGGCTGTGTCACTCTCACCCTACCTCACCTTTCCACTTGGTCCCCTCCCCACCAAATTTGAATATGAATCAGGCTAATGAGACTTTGCTAGCAAATTATCTACTAGACTTTGCTAGCAAATTATCTACGAGACTTTGCATCAAAAGAGATTAGGTGCAGCAAATAGATAATTATAGGGAGATAAAGTATGTAAACTTTTGTCACGAAGTGATCATTCAAGTTATATAATCTCAATCTTTTAATTTTCGATAAATGTAAGTCATTGATTTTTAAATGTTTAAATCAAGGAATTAGATGATTAGAAAGATAAAAGAGATTTCATAAAATTCATACTCATATAGTCTACTTTACATCAAATCCAACCTTATGGGGCCCAAGATCTATTTAAATAAAAGTCTCTGGTATCTAATCTTGCTATAGAGAGTTCCATTATTATTATTATTATTATTAAATATCTAAATAAGAATTCTTTACTTTTTATCTGAAACACAAATACACAAAGCATCATCACCCTTGCATCACTCTGCAAGAAAACTCTTACATCAGCCCCATGTTGTCATCCTTGCATTTTCAGTCTTCAATTCAAACCTCCACCTCTCATCTAACGTACCAAAGTAAAAGTCAAACAGTTTATGGAAACTCTCAGAACCATGTCTTTCATTGCCCTCTCGTGACTTCCTCCTCACTAGAGAATTGACTTGTTCACCGGTAATTATTTATTTATATAGATTTGAATGAAGTCATTTTAGAGATTTTGTTTTTGCTTTATTCTTGATTTTGTTTATAAAATGAAAGATCAAAATAGAAAGATTCCATAGTTATACCTGTTAAGTTTTGATCGTCAGAGATGTATTGAAGGATCAGTTTAGAAGGTAATTTTGTAATTTGATATAACATTTTATATAAATCATAATTAGGATAGTATATATTTTCATTTTGTGATAAAGATAGTATATAAATCTGTAACGAGAGTTATTTATTCTTCGTTTTCTATTTTTTAGCATACTTGATTGATTTGAACTCCATTGACTTATCGAAATCTTTGTATTGTGGTTTTTTTTTTTTGTTAATTTCTCTTTTCTATTTTTGATATTGTTATTTTCATTAGGTAGGAAAGATGTTTCCTTCCAACAATATCATACATTTTTAATAAATGAAAAAACATCATTGTACAAAATAACTCCCTTTCATCGCCATAAACATCAACCACCACCCATCATCGTATGTAAACTATGGACCACCGATAACATTCATAACATCCACAATAAGCTCACTTTTAACAACTCAAATCTCCACCGTACAAGTCACGATCCTCATCTAACCTGCCTAAGGAAAAGTCAAACAGTTTATTGGAACTCCCATTACTAATCTCGCCACTTTATCAGCGTCCTCTTCAGTGGAGAATTGACTTCTGCACTGGTACTGTTTTATTTATTGAGATTTGAAAGAAGTCATTTTAGAGATTCTTTTAATTTTATTGTTGAATTTGTTAATAAAATGAAGATCAAAATAGAAACATTCCACAATTATATCAATCATTTTTTGTACATGAAAAAGTATCAGTCAGTCTACAGATCAATTCCCTTTCATCGCCCATAACCATCAATAACCATTCATCATTATACGTAAATCATGAATCATCGATAAGATTCGTAACATTCATACGTAAACTCACTTAACTTTGGGAGTGAAGATTAAATTGATCATAAATTCACAAAGCATTTGAAAATGAGAAGTTTACAATTAGGCATTGTTAGGTTTTGCGGAGCTTGATTGTCAGATATTTATTGGTGATCCTATCTCCACTGGTCCATTTGAGGGTCAAATTTTTTTATAGAGGGCAATTTTGTAATTTTTACATCACATATTTTGTAGCCTTAATTAGGACAGTATATAATGTCTTTTTTTGTGAGTGAGAGGAGTGTGAGTGAAAATTGTAATAAGAGTCGACTATCGTTTATTCGTTTTTTGCCTTTGAACATAATGGATCTGGTTTGTACCTATAAACATATCGAAAGAGAACCACATAAATCCTTATATCTTTATAAATGATTGATCTGTGTTTTGTTCTTCTGACTATTATTTGCGCGTTTCGATTCACAACAAGCATATCATTATTCATGACCATTTGTGTTGAGGAAAACGAATGGAATTGGTACAAGTTCTATTGGACTTCAGCTTCAACATACATGCTCTTACTATCATTATTTTGATACTTACCAATTCTTTCAATTAATACTTCAGTTTTCATCAGTAACCAATTTGATTTTAATACTTCCTTATATTAATTAATCAGAAATATATCCAATTAGTTTAAGAATCAGTTACTAAATGTAGTGCATGGGCATAAAAACCATTGTATTCTATATGATACCGTGAAGAACTCAAAATAGTCTTGAGTCGGTTCGATTTTCTGCTTCCTAAGTCCTTTGATAATTCAATTGTAGATGTTTCTCTCTGTTTTCTTTTGAGCATTGTGCACAATTAAAAAGTTCCTCTGTTTGTCATCAAGAAGAAAGGTCTTATACCCTCCTCTCTCTCTCTCTTTCCTTTTGCCTTTTTCAATTTGTGGAAAATGAAGAAAAACATAGGGTTTTTTTCTTGCATGTAAACAGATCATTTTGTTCAATTTCAATTAAAATAAATATTTTAATGCAAACAATAAAAACTTCTATTTCTACAGATACTGCAGCGTCGGATTTCATAGCACCTAATAAAAACAAAAAAACTATTACTTCTTCACTGCATCTTGCTCGTTTGACTTCATTGAGCCGCCTTAAAAAATCTCACCTTGAAACCAATGACCACTGTACTCCACACCCATGCAGCCACCACTAGAACACTTAGAATCATGCCTAAGCTTCCCAACACCCAATTTATGTACCACATGGCACTGTATTTCTCTGGTTTCTTAAACACTATCCACATGAAACATGGATAAGCCAAAGTTATGGGTAATGAAATCCCACCAAGCAGACCTGCTAGATCTCCTAGGAAAGGAATGGCCACTGATACAAAGAAAGAAACCGATCCGAAGAATGCTCGAAGCCCTGTTCTCACCCACCTTGGGCATGGCTTGTTTTTCCTACTAACATATCTAAATTCCAAGTTGTCGAATACGGGCATGGCATAGATTTGGAATGAGCTTAAGCTGTTAATTACTACTAGTAAGCTTAGTAATCCTATCACAACTCTCGAAGTGTCATCTTCATGAAACTTGTAGAAGGCTTTCAATATCCCACTTGCTGGAATCTGCAGATTAACCATGAAACAAAATGATAAATAATTTTAATAATAATGATGAACAAGTACAATAATTTAAATCTGAAACATTTTACTTAATTGGTACTCAAGACTCTTCAGTGCGTTCACTCATCCAGTCACCATCAGACAAAGAAAAAGAATTCGATTATTCGACTTTGGATTCATGAATACTCTGTATGTAAGCAGTCAATCAAATCGAAATAAACAAAAGCAAGCATTGAGGACTAGGACCACTACCTATCAAGCATGGTGATAAGGTAGTCATGATCATCTGGACAATGAAACTAAGGTTTGTGGTCCAACAAGACCTATGGTGAAGAGGTTATTCTAATTCTGAGAAGTGAGATTTACACTGAATTTTGACGAAATTCGTCTCGATCATCGACGGTCAAGTTCGACATCGAATTGGGTTTTCGTTTTTTCACTGCATTATGAAATGTATGTAAAATAACTGCAACATTAAGAAGCTGTTCTTACCAAGTTACCATAAGCCCAGAAACCTGCTATAGCAAGGGGAAACAGGCAGATGACAATGATCAGGTATGCAAACTTCACAGCTCTCCACATGGTAACCGACGAAGGATGTTTCGATGTCGAAGGCAGTGTTGCCTGTAACAAATAATGCACCATAAACAAAGTTAAATCTCTTCTTGATTTTTCTTCTTCTTTAGCACAGTGAAAAGACTTCTTTCTAATATTTTTACCTAATCCTGCTTTTAGGCATATGTTTTATATGATATCCATTGCTGTAATCAACAGCAAAAAGTAGCCAGAAACCACTCTGTTTTGTAGTTTTTAATTGTTTAATTGTCTCTCTCTTCTCTAAAGGAGGCCACCAATTGCAATTAAAAAACCCTATGAACATTCTTAAAATGTGCTAAAAAGGAAAGAAGCAAAAGAGTTTCAGTCAACAAACCTGAATCTCTAATGTTAGATTGTGTCCTCTAAAAGCAAAAGCAATGATTCCAAGCGAATTGAGAATGCCAAAAGCTTGAGCAGCATCTGAATTGGGTTTTGATGGATCATGGGATACGCCAGTGGGCCTAGCTTTGGTTATGGATAATATCCATGTCAAAGTACAGTAGCTGATGGCTGTGATTGCACCAATTATGGAGATACCAGAAATGGAATTCAAGTTGGGGAGCTGAGCCAAGACCCAAGCTAAGCAGACAAAGACCAAGTACCATTCTATGCTTGTCAATGGCTGTTTGCAAGTAGATCCACATACGATCTGGTAAAAGTGCTTCATGCTACTCCCGCCGACGACGATGATCGCCGTGCATGTCCCGGCCGATAGATACATGGTGGGGAATAAGACCAAGCATTTTCCCCATTTTTCACCTGTTGAGTTTCCAATTCATTCTTGTCACTGTTACCACAAGTTGAATTCTAGATTTTTAACACCTCCTTTTGACAACCAGAGGTTTTTGAACAAAGAAAGGATAAACGTCTAAATTTGGTGATCCTTATTATAAAAAATATTGATGTTCACATAACTAACTTTAGGATATTAATATAAAGTTTATGTATCATGGTAAGACTTGTATCTCTATAACAATAGAGATCTGTTCACTTTTTATTCTATTCATACGATGACATGTAAACAAAAGTATAAATTTGATGTCAATATCAAATTTCTTTAATCAATCAAATCTTTTTGTCTAGCTTATAAATAAGGATGCCATTGCCATTATCGGTGGGGCCTACCACTTAGCTTAAAAGTCATATGTAATAGGTCACTTTTTATTCTATTTATACGATGACATGTGAACAAAATGACAAATTTGATGTCAATATCAAATTTCTGTAATCAATCAAATCTTTTCGTCTAGCTCATAAATAAGGATGCCATTGCCATTATCGGTGGGCCTACCACTTACCTTAAAAGTCATATGCAATACGGACAAATAATTCTACGGTGTGTGTTTCACAAAGGATTGTTCTAGTCTTCTCTAAGGCAAGTCTACTATGCTTGTACAGAAGTCACAGTTTTCACAGTTTTCTACTCTTTTACATTTAGATGGTATCACAATTTCTTACAACGTAGGAAACAGGCCACTGAGTGTAAAATTTTCACGGGTGAGTCCGTTACTCTAGAACACACTAAAGTTAGGTCATAAGAGCTTGAACATTCAACTTTCCACCTCTTGAGACGAGAGACAACTAGTTGAACTACACCCATGTAGGTAAATTAAGAAAATTTTGCCACAAAGTTAAATTATAAAATGGGTGATTCCTTTCTTTTTTTTTTTTTTTTCAGTTGATTCTATATTTTTTCTACTCAATCGGCTTTAAATAAATAAAATTTTGATAATAAGAATAATGATGCTTTTCTCACCAAAAGCAGCCATTGCAATTCGCAAGTATCTCGAGTGACGAGTCCCAGACACCGATTCATGGAGTTGGGTTAGCAACCAAAGCGTGTAAAGCTGCCAGAAGAAAATGAAAGTCAAGCACAAAATCCCCCATGTCCTGCAACCCATGAAAATCATCCATGAATGCTCCATGGTCCACAACTTTTGTACAGAAATCAACATTTTCTCACGTAACAATTGCATTACAATTAGCATTTACCATCCAAGAAAGGTGAAAGCGAACGGAAGTGCCAGTGCCTGAAAACCGATTCCGGCGTTGATCGTGTGGAACGCCGCGTACAAGCCATTGCCGCTTCTCGATTCAGTGATTGGGAGCCAAGCATCGTATGGGTCGGGCTTCGCGAGATGACCGACTTCTTGTAAGTAGCCTCGGACGTTCAGTACTGCCTCCCACATTGGGCTAGCCAGGGGTGTGATCAAGCATGTCGTTTGCCGGGGCCACGGCGTCCGAGAGGTCCTCGGGCTGCCGGCAGCTGGTTGGGAAGATTGGTTCATTGAATGGATGTGCAGTGGCAGCGCCGAGACCCCATTTCTTGGAATTTCACTCATCTCTTCCATGGTTCCTCTTCTGTAATACACACAAACAAGTCTCTCACCCTATTTATTGTTGGTTTCGACGAAAGAATGAAACCAATTACACAGAACACAGAACGTAAGATCATATGTCACACACATATATATAAAATAAAGAAGGAAAGAGAGAAAAAAAGAAAGTGTAAGGAAAGATGAAGGTAGGTGTGGATGTTGACTGAGATAAACGTGATACAGGGGATGAATTTGATGAGAAAATTAGTGTACGTCTGTTTTTCCTTTTTAATGTAGAAAGATGAATTGGAAGTCCACTTATTTTTTTTAAGCAAACCATTATTTTTTTTTTTATTGTGGGCCAGTTAAAAGGTGTTGTGCTGCTTTGAAAATTTGATGGGTGGATGTTAATTCTGTCAAAGAAATTGTAGACAAATGTATGAAGATAACATAACTATATACAATCTGTAAATGAAAGTGCTCCAGAAGAAATATTGTTGGGCTTACAAGGAACAATTTCTGTGATTATTTGATGATTGAATCTTTGAATATTGTTGGGCTTACATCATGCTTGGTGATTCATCATCCACCTTCCACTTGAAGAGTCCTTTCATTTTCCACTAGAATGAATAATTCTTAGTAGGGAGAATTTTTCCCTTTATAGCCTTTGTTCCACTTATTACTCATTCATAGGGCTGAAACTTGGGTCGGGCGGGCTGGGTTTTGACAAACCCATCCCTAACCCATGTCAAAAAATTTTGAACCCGATCCGACCCGAATTTCAAACCCGAATATGTCAACCCAACCCGATCCGAATTTCTAATACTCTCAACCCAAGAGTTGACCCGACCTGACCCGAGTTAGCCCTAGTTACCTTCATTAGAGGGGGCAGTCAAACATATTATAAATTTCAGCTATTTAAAGTGAAATATGGACCATTCATCCAGTGAACAAGGATTGGGTTCATGTAGATTTTTAACTGAAAAAAAAAAAAGAATTGACAAGCCATTAACAAACCAAAGCAACATCAGAAGTTCTCCATAATCTTTTTTTTTTCCTTCTAAACAACTGCAGGTACATCATTAGGAAGAATAGGTTCAACATAAATTTGTTGGGTTTATGGTCTGCCTCGTTGATTTCCCAAGTCATAGGAAAGACTCCCAAACATTGAGTTGCCCTAGAATACTCCATAGCCATCTTCCATGTAGAGATTAGAATCATTCAGTAGAAGGAATGAACAGCTTGATCAAGTTGCTAATATGAGTTGAACCCAATAACAGTACCCCATTATTTGAAATTTCATAGAGGGGAAGAGGGGAAGAGGAAGTGGAAGAGGTGGATTTCGAAAGAGGGGAAGCGGAAGAGGTGGATATTGATTTTCGAAAGAGGGAAGCGGAAGAGGTGGATATTGATTTTCGAAAGAGGGGAAACGGAAGTGAAAGGGGAGGACGAATGGGTTTCATTAGGGTTAATGTATTTAGGGTTTTATTTAAGTTATGAATTCGGGTTGGGTTTTTCTGGATCGGGTTTTTTCGGGTCGGGTCGGGTTGAAATTTAAATTCTTCAGCCCAACACGATCCGAATTTCAGTCGGGTTTTTTTTTTCCTAACTCAACCCGACTCGAGTTTACAATTTCTATAACCCAGCCCACACTATTTTTAGGTCGGGTCGGGCCAAAACCCAACCCAAGTTTCACCCCTACTCATTCATTTCATAAATTTATCTCTGTTTAATTTTGAATAAGTTCAGTTTTACAATTTTTGAATCTAATAAATTTGAATTTTTATGAGAAACATTATTCTAAAACTACTTTTCTAAATTGCTCATCTTCATAACATTAAGGAATTGGAGTGATGAGAGGCTTACTTATCTCGAAGATTAGTTTGTCATCACCTACGAGAAACTTATTCCTTTATATGATATATGTATTCAGGATTCGACCTGATTTACTCTTAAAATATCCCTCTTTACTTCATCTACATTTTTGAAATGTTTTATCAGAATTGACTCTTAATTGATTTAAAAGTTCAAAATCTTAATCTATTACCTTCATTCTTGATACCCATATGACCTCACATACAAGGAATTTCCTCCTCTTTCAATTTTTTTTTAACTTATCATGTACCGTATTCTTTTTTTTTTTTATTAAGATTTATATGAAGTCAGATTAAATAAATAATATTCAAGTCAATCAGTCTTAAAAAATTCGAGTCTACCAACTGGCAAAAAAATTATTAATCACAATTAAGTCGACAAAATCTAAACTGATCCCATCTAATGTCACCCCTATATGCTTTAAAAAACATCAGTTGGCTTGGTTCCTCACTTCCTCTTGCCCTCACTCTGCTTTTCTTTCTCATTAAAAACAAAGTCCTCCTACTCCAAATTCTCTTCAGTATGGGAATTAAACCATTTTATTTATACTATTTTAGTTATTAAAATTTAATGTCCGTTAAATTGAGTCCAACTCTCAATTAAAAGAATTCTCAATTAAAAGATGAAATTCAAATGATACAATTGATAGAGACAAACTGGTTCAATCCAACAATAATACAAATGGGCAACAACGGAAAACAGAGTATAGTAAGTTCAGTGCTCTGCTTTGATTGAAGCCTGGAATGCAGAGAAGAACTGGGAATAGAGAACTTTGGCTTGCGACGGTCGTGAGGGTGTTTCATATTCAAGCCCACTCCTTAAAGCCCATCTTCTACATTCTCTCACAAGGTGACAAGTGTACAGACCAGAATGAATTCTATAATGTTTTTTATTTATTGAGAAAGGTATATGTGCTCTAAAATTTTCTCTCGAAGTTATTGCAATGTCTAAAATTTTTATTTCATGCATTTGCAATTTCTGCATATATTTGCGATAATTCAAAAAAATTGCCTAAACATTGCAATAATTATGTAAATTGTTTAGTTTAAATGCTAGTTGTAGTTTAGATGTCATCTTGCGGTTAAAAGATAATTTTCCATGCATTTGCAAAAAAAAAAAAATTATTTTTTATCTGAATGTAGCATGTATTTGTGATAATCCAAAAAAAAATGCCTAAACATTGCAATAATTATGTAAATTTTTAGTTTATATTTTAGTTGTTGTCTAGATGTCATCTTGCTGTTAAAATTTAATATTTCATGCATTTGCTATTTGTTTTTATTTTTTTATCCGAATGTAGCATATATTTGTGATAATTATGTTAATTTTTTAGTTTATGTTTTAGTTGTTGTCTAGATGTTAAGTTACTGTTAAAACTTAATATTTCATGCATTTGCAATTTTTTATTTTTAATCAAAATTTATCATATATTTGTAACAATTCTCGATTTCGTAACTTAAAAATAAGATTTGAATATGTAAATGACCGCTATTTAATGATAATATTACATATCCTTGAAGCTAAGAATGTTCTTGATATTTTGTAATTTTTCTGGATTTTTTAAAGAAAAATAAAAAAGTTGGGAGAAGAAAGAAATGAATCGGCAAATTCAGTATTCACATATTGTCTGCAAATGTCGGTCCGCCTATATTTCTACCCCAGGTTTAAGTAAATCCCATGTAATTCCCGTATCATGTAAATGCATTTGCCACAAATGGACCAAGAAGATATTCAACCATTTGATATTGGATATTCCTCTACTTTATATCTATATTTATATGAAATAATATTCTCCACTCTAAAACTTTATTCTCCATTTTAAAATTTTCAACCCGACCCGACTCGAATTACATACGGGTTTATGTATTTTTTCCCAACCCGACCCTACATGAGATATACAAAAATATAACGCAGATCCATTAATTTCTCGAATCGAGTCATGCGGGTCAAATTAAAATCGAACGCAAGTTTTACCCCTGATCATAGGTTATAAATATCTGAAAGTATCTCCAAGGTTGAAGTTATCCGTAAATTTCATGAACAAAGAATAAAAGTCATTGCGGTAGTTGTTCACTTGTTCTATTGCTAAATCATATTTTAAAGAGAATGCCGCATAAAAATACCACAAATAAATACTTTTTTTGCACCAACGTATCTCAAAAAAAAAAAAAATTCTTTCTCTGAGGGTATGACTCGTACTGCTAAATCACCTTTGCAAATGACTCACCTTCAAAGTGGAATATTTCTATGGCATTGCAGTACAGCAACTTACGTAATAACACATTGGTAAGTTTATGGTACCACAATTTGGCCACATTATAACATTAGAACGTTGTAGAATCATAGTATAATAAAGGTAATTTTATCATTTGACATGATTACATGATAATACATGACACTCTTAATTCAAAGGGATTGGAGTGATGATTTGAAACTCGTCTCAGTAAACACACGTCCTGAGTTAAATTCTTACTCCATTTCAAAGGACTACTCTTCATAAAATTAGTCAGTGTTTGTAGGTAGATTGGCTTTCACATGTTCTGAATATTAACCGAGTGGTCTTAGATGCCTTGACACTCTTTCCTAAAAACCCTCTTCAGAGATCTTTCAGTACAAACAAAACATATTTAATTTGGTTTCATGCGGAAGTTTTATTTTAAGTACTTTTAATCCGTGTATGCAATTTAATCTTTAATCCTAGATTTATGTTGTCATTTCCTTTATCAATATCTTTGACATGAAAGCAATCGATAGCAATCAGGCAAAAAGATAGCAATCAGGCAAAAAGATGAATAAAAAAGGATATTGATAGAATGAAAAAGGAAAAGTTCGACCTTATCACTCTTAAGGGTTTTTGTCATGAACATCAAAAAAAGATATTTTTCTTCTAATTTTATTAAATACCTTTTTCATTTTAAAAATAAAAAATAATTCAGAAAAAAAGGATAAATATTCCTCTCTTAATAAGATAATGTTTTATTCATTACCAATAAAAATAAATATTTTAATACAAACAACAAAAATATCAATTTTTTATGATTTAATTCAATATCAGATTTCACACACCAATTGAACAATGTAAATAAAACCAAAACATACACATCAGATTTGCTATAAATAAAACAAGCAAATAATCTATTAAAATTCTTTGGCACAGAAATGTCTTAGTTGTGCAGTGAAATGGATATATTTTTATAATATAAATCCCCTTTCTTTCCAAATTTTCATGGACTTGTCAGTTTAAATCTTAAAACTATTGATATTTCAAAGGTGATATAAGAATGATAGTGTTTGGAATAGGCTTCATTAACATGCTAGCCTAATCTATGGGTTAAAATATCGGTTGATGCATATTGTATCGATCAATTATATCGGCCGTACAGTATAGATATCAGCCGATATTTTGACATATATTGGTTTTGATATTGGCCAATATATATCAAATCGGAATATATGGCCAATAGAAGTGTTTTTTTTTTTTTTGTTTTTTTAATTCTGTAAAAATAAAAAATTAAATCGGTCAATAATTGAAAAAATCACCTAATTTTTTTTAAGAAAAAAAATATTACCCTTCCAATATCGGCAAATATTTTGATTTAAAAATAAATAAATCACTGATATTAGAAACCTCCAAATTATACATAAAAAAATTATTGTCAACAACATGATTGCCATTTATCTGTCAGCAGATTGGAATGGAAATTACCTATAACGTTAACGTCGACGTTAATGGAAATTACCTGGTATTTATCTGTCGATGTTAATGGAAATTACCTTATATAAAAAAAAAAACTTATTAAAAGATTTTATCTATCACCACATTGGAATGGCATTTATTAAAAGAAATTAACTTATATATAAAAAAAATATTGGAAACAACGTTAATGGCAGACTGGAATGGAAATGAATGGAAATTACATGTGAACGTTCACGGAAATTACTTGGCATTTAGCTGTCAACGTTAATAGAAATTACCTTATATAAACAATTACCTATTTAAAAGATTTTATCGGTCAGTAAATTGGAATTCATTTATTAAAAAAATTACCTTATCTAAAAAATTACCGTATTAAAAGATTTTATTTGGCATTGAAAATGTTAGAATTAAAAGGCTGGTCATATAGACACCACACTTTCATGCTAAACTCAGTTTTTCATTTTTTTAAGTGTGAAATTACCATTTTGCCCTTTCATTCTAGATAGTTCAAACGAGACTGTTTTTCAGCCAATTTGTACAAACAAGATATCGAAATTCATTTAGTATAAATTTTATAAACTCTGGAACTGATTTTAAGTGAAAATGGTATAGTTTTGGACTTCAAAAATCGTACCAAAAAAATTAAAGAAAAATAGCCTTCCCTCTCGACTCTATAAAAACATGAGAAAATTCTTTGACTTACACTATTCAAAATAAAGGTTGGCCAATAAACTCTAAGAAAACCATAAAACAACAAACAAAAAATGCTGGACCAAAGATCAGTTTACAACGAGAAATACATTTGTCTCCCACGTCCAAATATGGATTATAATGATATTCACACTTTAAGAAATAAAAAATATTGTTCCTCAATGTCAATTCAACTTTGGCACATTCAAGTAATAGCCTAAGTCAATGTCCTGAATCTTCATTATTCATTTTAAAAATCTCATATTTTAAAATTTAAAAGTTTTAAATAAAAAGTTTATATTTTTATGGAGATACCTATTAAAATTTCAACAAGATTATTTCTTTTTCATTGAGACATGTAGAAAATGACAAAGATAGTGAATGTTTAAAATTTGACCTATTTGTTTAAGTCTTTGTATTTTATACCTCAAAATTTGACTGTCATAAGTCATTGATTTTCATAAACCAACTCATAAAGTTATGATGATTAAATGGAGGCATCTCTATTAAATTATTGTATAGATGTATTTCTCTATTTATTCCATCTAACTATTTATAGTCCAACACTCGATAAGTAGCCAATCTCTCTAAATACTTACTATTTAAGCTTTTTTTTTTTCAACATGAGTATCCTCACCCACATTAAATGTAAGACTAATGAGTGACATATAGTGCCGGCCCTGAGATTTAAGGGCCCCTATGCGAACTCTTAAGATGAACCTTTTATACATTTATAAAAAATAAAATCATACATTTTTTTTACAAAGTGTGAAAATCCAAATAAAATATCATAATCAAATTTATAACAAAGTATTATTTAAAATTTATTCTTCTCACATTTTGAGATGCAAAATTACTAATTAAATTACTATATTCAAGTTTTTTTAACATATCTTTTTCAATAATTAAGGTAACTAATCTATTCAATCTTTCTTCTGACATCAGTGATGTGAAATTTTAAATTACTCGCAAGCGTACGAACCGGTTTATAGTATAGAGTATGAGTGCGAGGTCGTACCCAAGGGAAATCTACAAAATATATGTACGAAATAAAAAAATCGCACTATTTAAAAATGATGTGATTTAAGGAAATAATTTTCTAAAACATTTAGTTATAATCTTAATTTAAAATAATGAATAGTTTTGATAAATTTTTGAGAAAAAGAAAAATAAATCAAGAACAAATTTTTTTACATAATCTACAATGGAATCCGGTCAAACATCGATGTGCCATGTTATCCAATTTAAAAATAATAAAATCACGGCCTAGACTATGAAATGTTCTAGAGTTATAAAATATAATTCAAATTTATTTTCTATTAAAGTTCTAATTAGAATTTTTATGTCATCCTTTAAATCAGATTTTTTTTCCAATTCAAGCCTTAGGCTTGAGCGGGTTTTATACTTGTGTTTCCCCAAATCTAAAACAACTGTTCTTGATAAGAACCTTAGATTGGAAAGACGGCAAGTCCCACTGATCCTAATAGGGGTTCTACTTTCCTTGAAAAAAAAATTCTAAAAATATTTTTTTTCTTACATAAAGTTCATAGAAAGAATCAAAAATAGAATACAAATCATCATTATTAAATATTTTAATAACTGAGATCACCATAAATCTAAACAACTGCCATGAATTTTTATTAATAAATTGAAAATGAATTACAAATCTTTTGGACTTTAAATAAAAATAAAATAAAATAACTTACAAGAAATTATTTATTTTTCTCCTGTCTTTCGTCGTCCAATTTCAGCCTTCAATGTCTTGCCCGGTTCACCTTTAAATGGACCCAAAGCCATCAATTTATAGGAGTGAGAAGAGATGAGATAAGGGACCCTTCAAATTCAACCAAGATAAGGGATCCATTCAAATTTAAAATTTCTCTTTGTAGAGATCGGTTAACTCCTTTATCTCCTTATCTTTGTTCCTCCTTATCCCTCTCTTTCTTATCTCTCCTTCGGTTCAAACTCTTTTATCTTTATCCCTGTCTTTTATTCAAATCCACTATCTTTTATAAAAATCCACTGTCTTTTTCAAACGCCGAATTTTGCAGATAAGACACCATTATTCAAACGAAATTCACTGGTCCCGCTTGATCTTTTGGACTTGGATCCCATACTTGGACTTTTATCTGGCCCGGAATATTGGTGGACTTTGGCTCATTGACTTCCAATTGCAGACTTTGTCTTCAGGCTTCAGATTTGAACAGTGGGTTCATTTGTGTGTTTATAAATTTCTACCACCTTTACAATGTAACATAGTCTAAAAAATATTATTATAATTCAAACTCTCATATCCGGATTTGAATTATAATAATTTACAATAATTCCAAATCAAATTAGGTGGTAAAAATTATAAACTTTCAAAAAATAGGACTATGGCCCACTTTTCTCCATTTTAATTCATTTTTCTTTTATTCTCACAAATACACTGCAAAACTTGAAAACTCTATTAAACGCATCTAATATTCACAAATCAAAGGTTAACTAATCAAAAATTAAAGGGTAAAATGGTAATTTTCAGTGCTCAACAAATACCCCCAAACTTAGATTTTGCTAGTCCTCGAGCAAAACAAAAATTAAAAACTAGACATTCAAATTCTAATTTATACCACTTTCGCTGGTACTCTCGATTGCATTTAGCGTATGCAACAAGCCTTTAAACCCCCAGGTTACCCCTAGTGGACGAGTTATAGTCTCGTGAAGGTTTTCAGTGATGACACCCACAAACATCAATTTTGTATAGTCTTAGTTTCAGATTCAGCAAAAACAAGTTCATAAAGATTTAGACATCATACGATTCCAAAATTTATTTTATAAGACTTATATTCGGAGTGTAGTGTGTGCTTAGCCAATATTAAATTTAGTTTTCTTTTCCAAATAGACACAAGTTTCGTACCCAACATCGGAAAATACGCTTTGACTTCAAACCTCACTGGATATCTCTCAGAAAGATTAACACTCAGAGGTTGGGTTATTTTCTCTCAAACGTATATGTGAGCGGAGTTTGTTTATTCAAATTCAAAATTTCTCACATATGTATTAGAAAAACGGTACATGACAAAGAAAATAATTGTTGGATCTCATGAATAGACGCCACTTTTCTGAGAACGTTGAGTTATACATTATCATTTTTCTTCCTCTATTCTCCACATGAAATACCATATTTCAACTTAAGATCAATAGGACTTTTAATAGGACGAAACATGGCTTGGGATCGGGTCAAATCAAAGAAGGATAATAAGACTCTAAGAATAAATATTTTGATCAAAAGGTTAGAGGTCTTTAAGATATACAACGAGATATTTCTTCCTCTATTTTTTTTTTTTTTTTTTCCAGCACTTTTCAAAATATTTATCTTTTTTTTTTTTCTTTTTCATATCCTTATTTTGATGTCAGGATGTCCCTTTCTTTTTGTGCTGTTTTCTCTTTTACTTTCTTGTGCCCTTTTTTTTTTTGTATCATCCCAATATTTGTCATCTCTAACCTTTTTTATGAATAGATCAAGATATATTTTTAATGAGGCTCAAACTCCAAAATCGGAGTTGGGTTTGGTAAATATGGCTGATCAAGAAAACATGCTAACTTAAAGGCTCAACTGGGAACTATCAGGATAAATTTTGACCAAAGATAGGTAGGCATGAAGGCTCAAACGATCCAAAAATGGCCTATATCATATCCTAAGTTTCATATAGTGATTTCATTGTTTTAAATAAAGTCTAAAAAATTTCAAATGTACTAACTCAATTTTAATGGCGTTCTCAGTAATATGACCAAAATTGAAGAATGATGAGATCCATAACGACTTGATGCACTTTAGAAAGAAAAATGGATTGACTTAAATCCCTCAGGAAAATTGAAAGGCTCTAAAGCTTACTGGGTTAAGTCTCCACTAGTATTCCTTTGTTTAATACTAGACTCATGAAAATTTTTCTTTTCTAACTCAATTTAAATATGGCTGTGTAAATTTATTCCGAATATAAATCCTATAAAAATCTTATCGAAAAAGTATGATATGAAAATTTTTATTTACCTATTAATGCTGAAAAATCACTTAGACTCAACAATTTTTTTTCACAAGGGGTAGTCTCAGTGTTCACTTACTCTTCCCTTGATTTTTTTTTTTTTTTTAATTTTTTTAATTTTTTTAATTTTTTTAATTTTTTTATTTTTTTATTTTTGACTCACAAAAACTTTTAGTGGACTCAATTTTTTTATTGGACTAAATTAGTGTATCCCATTTTGATACCCCCAAACTTAAATTTGACATTGTCCTTAATATTCATTAATTCACAGTGATCAGGTGTAAATTAGAATTTTTTGGAACAGTGTTAATTAACGTTCAAGTGTATTTAAAAGGGTTCACTCAAAATGGACCTAAAACAAGAATCCTAAACTAGACTGACTCTAAACTGACGGACACAACAATTGACCTAAGATGGTGATTATGGTAATTTAGGTGACTTGGGTGGCTCTATGTAGGGAAAAAAATGGTATAATGGTCAGACTCTCCTCACCATGGTTACAACGATTGGGTTCTAATGTAGGTTCTAACGTTGAAAATACCATGACCCCACAAACCCTACTGTCGCCAATAATAGATTGATGACTGACTGGATGTTCACAATTTGGGAACTCAATTCTAACCAATCGCTTGGTCGAATGGCGTCTCCAAACACTCATTTTCACCAACAAGGATAAAACAAGACCAAAACAAATTCAAACAAAATAAATGACCTAAAACTAAAAATAAAAACCTAAACTAACCTAGGTCTATAGACTGGCTCCTACTTTTCTTTCCAAATAATCTAAGTCTCCGATGAGAGTTTAACCACAATCATGGCCAGGTAAGTTCCCAGGTAAGTGGAGGAGCACACGGCATCTTCTTAAGTTTCCACTTATCCTTAGGCTCTTTACACCTTGGTGACAGAACTAATCCTAGACACCATGATTGAAGAAAAAATATTCACCGGTTACAAAAATTAATTTAGATTGAAAAGGTTCCTATTGAGCATGAAACCCTAAAATCTAGCCTAACGGTTCCTTAATTGATTTTATTACGAAAATGTATGAACCAATTTTACTAATCTTATTTTTCTAAATATTGTGAAAATGCAGTCCTAAATTACCATACAACATTCATACAAATATGCAAACATTAATAAAACAATCTAAACTAATGCATGAATACTAACAACCTAAATGCATGGACAGATTAAATGCAAAAAATAATAAAGAACACCTTAAATAAATCTATATGAATGCATGATATATATAAAATAAAAAGAAAAAATTAAAAACTCACCTTAGCCTTTCATGCGTATTTTCAGCAATTTTTTTTCTTTTTTTTTTTTCAAGCGCACAATTTAAAGCTCCTTAGCGTGTTGTACATATCTCCATTGATTTTTAAGCGCGACATAATTAAAATTCCTGCAAAATAGACAATACAAGCTTTGGTGAAGATTCTGACTCAAATAAATAAAAATAAATAAATAAATAATACTAATCTATGTGCACTTCTCCTAAAATTACAACTAATGGAAGAAAAAAAAAAATTAAATCAAGTCAAACTTTATTTCAAAAAAATAAATTTTTAATTTTTTTTTTAAAAAAAAAAATTTAATTTTTTTAAATTTTTTTTATTTAAAAAAAAAATCCTAAGTTAGATGAAATTCTAAATTAAGACATATCTGCAGTATTAGATTTATTTTCAAAAATCACATAATTTAATAGCACACAATTTTATTTCGAGATTTCCCCGGCAACGGCGCCAAAAACTTGATGTGAAATTTTAAATTACTCGCAAGCGTACGAACCGGTTTATAGTATAGAGTATGAGTGCGAGGTCGTACCCAAGGGAAATCTACAAAATATATGTACGAAATAAAAAAATCGCACTATTTAAAAATGATGTGATTTAAGGAAATAATTTTCTAAAACATTTAGTTATAATCTTAATTTAAAATAATGAATAGTTTTGATAAATTTTTGAGAAAAAGAAAAATAAATCAAGAACAATTTTTTTTACATAATCTACAATGGAATCCGGTCAAACATCGATGTGCCATGTTATCCAATTTAAAAATAATAAAATCACGGCCTAGACTATGAAATGTTCTAGAGTTATAAAATATAATTCAAATTTATTTTCTATTAAAGTTCTAATTAGAATTTTTATGTCATCCTTTAAATCAGATTTTTTTTCCAATTCAAGCCTTAGGCTTGAGCGGGTTTTATACTTGTGTTTCCCCAAATCTAAAACAACTGTTCTTGATAAGAACCTTAGATTGGAAAGACGGCAAGTCCCACTGATCCTAATAGGGGTTCTACTTTCCTTAAAAAAAAAAATTCTAAAAATAATTTTTTTCTTACATAAAGTTCATAGAAAGAATAAAAAATAGAATACAAATCATCATTATTAAATATTTTAATAACTGGGATCACCATAAATCTAAACAACTGCCATGAATTTTTATTAATAAATTGGAAATGAATTACAAATCTTTTGGACTTTAAATAAAAATAAAATAAAATAACTTACAAGAAATTATTTATTTTTCTCCTGTCTTTCGTCGTCCAATTTCAGCCTTCAATGTCTTGCCCGGTTCACCTTTAAATGGACCCAAAGCCATCAATTTATAGGAGTGAGAAGAGATGAGATAAGGGACCCTTCAAATTCAACCAAGATAAGGGATCCATTCAAATTTAAAATTTCTCTTTGTAGAGATCGGTTAACTCCTTTATCTCCTTATATTTGTTCCTCCTTATCCCTCTCTTTCTTATCTCTCCTTCGGTTCAAACTCTTTTATCTTTATCCCTGTCTTTTATTCAAATCCACTATCTTTTATAAAAATCCACTGTCTTTTTCAAACGCCGAATTTTGCAGATAAGACACCATCATTCAAACGAAATTCACTGGTCCCGCTTGATCTTTTGGACTTGGATCCCATACTTGGACTTTTATCTGGCCCGGAATATTGGTGGACTTTGGCTCATTGACTTCCAATTGCAGACTTTGTCTTCAGGCTTCAGATTTGAACAGTGGGTTCATTTGTGTGTTTATAAATTTCTACCACCTTTACAATGTAACATAGTCTAAAAAATATTATTATAATTCAAACTCTCATATCCGGATTTGAATTATAATAATTTACAATAATTCCAAATCAAATTAGGTGGTAAAAATTATAAACTTTCAAAAAATAGGACTATGGCCCACTTTTCTCCATTTTAATTCATTTTTCTTTTATTCTCACAAATACACTGCAAAACTTGAAAACTCTATTAAACGCATCTAATATTCACAAATCAAAGGCTAACTAATCAAAAATTAAAGGGTAAAATGGTAATTTTCAGTGCTCAACAATCAGCATCCCTCTTTTATTTTACATATCAAATAAGTGAACGGTTGGCCGATTGAGCTTATTATTTTGAACCTATTTTACTGGGTTTAATTTCTAAGTTTTTGGACCTGTATAACAAAGGAATTTATGGACTTGGGGACCCTATCTATTGGAGCCTTAGGTGGCGGCCTACTCCGTCTATAGACAGGGCCAGACCTGATGACATAGACGAAAGGCCTCTGAAATAATTGACTCAAATCTGTCGCACATGATCAATGAATCTAGTTTAAAAATTCTCTTCTTTATTTTTGACCAATTTTTAAATAAGTATAGTCGTCCTAATTTTGTCCATGGAGGGCCAGCCGCCAATGTTTACCAAACTTTCCACTTGATTTCTGTGAATATGTGGGGGATGGAGACCATCAATCAGCCTATATTTGAATTAGATTTCCAACTCACATGTATAGCAATCATTTCTCAAGAATTTTGAAAGAAAATGGAGAAATGATAAAAGATAAATGTTAAATGTTGTATGCATGCATTATTTCAGTCCAAAGATTAGTTTAATTGAATGATCAAATAAGGAATTTGGAACAAATAAATGGAACAACAGTTGAAACAACAAAAATGATAGATACTATTAGTATAAAAGATCAACAAAAAAAAAATGATGATAGTGTAGTAGAAACCGCTGGGTTTCCCGCTGTTTTCCACGTATAAATTTAAAAAAAAATCACCAATTAAAAATTTAAAAATTTGAGACAGTAGATGTCTGAATTGGGCTCCATTTTATAATGGAAAAAACGTACAGTCCAATTTAAAAATAGTAGAAAAAGGGGAATGTATTCCTTGGCTGGAGAATTGAATATGAAGTCAAGTTAGAGCCTTCCACGAGACTACAGACAGATTTTTGGATGAGACTTTGAAGAGGTGGTTTGCCCATGCCTATAAAAGTAAAATTTATGAAAAAAATTTATGGAAGGATTCTATTTATATTATTCAATAATTATTATAAAGTCGAGCTTCGTGTGAAGGTGTGAAGATTCGATATTTTAGTTGTTTATGTCAAAAAAAAATTATTTTTATTGAAACTGAACAAAGAATTGTCTTGAGAAGTGAGGGAAATCTCTTGTTTCTCATCAATAAAAATGGAAATATATTCACTGGAAAGATCAAAAATGTCACATTTCTTTTGTTCTTAATAAAGAGGTCTTATTTTATGGAAAAAGAAAGAAGAGTTTCAATTTTCAAAGTCATTTTTTATAGTGAGAAAATGACGAACACCACCTAAAGCAGCATGGAATATGAACGTATCTCATCTAGAAAAGGAAATGGTTTGATTAAAAGTTTTACATCTTAAGGGTATAAACTATCCAAGTGTAACTCATTTTAAACATAACAAATTTAATTCTCCCTTCAACGTATGCACGTTCGTCTTGTGAGGAGTGTATATTAGAAATCATTCGGCATTTTATCTTAGTGCTTAAAATCATCAGCATCCTGAAAAAATAAAAAGACAATGACGTTTAGTGACTTTAACTACTAAAATCAAGTGACTTCAATTTGGTGCACTTCTATCTTATTATTCTAGTTTCAATCTCAAATGTTTTTTGTAATTATTTCAAATAATTTTAAAAAGTAAGGAAACAGAGCAAGTGTACACATGGACTCATACAACATGGGCTTCTTCTAAAAGCTTGAGCTTGCTTGCTTTGATAAATGCCATTGGTCAAAATATCGGCCGACACTGTGCGTATCGGCCGATATAATTCGGTTTTTCAACCACCGAATTATATCGGCCGATACGTATAGTATCGGCCGTACAAAAAGAAATTCGGCCGATATGTCCGAATTTTTGACCGAATTATCTGTCATCATATCGGCCGAATTTTAAAAATTCGGTTTTTTCTTTTTTAAAAAAAAAAAAAAAACTTTTTTTTCATAATAAATATCGGCCGAGATGACCGATATATCGGTCCAAATCTCGGCCGAATCTGGGCCGAATTTGGGCCGAATCGGCCGTTTTTTCCCCCTGAAAACAGTAAATCTCGGGCCTGGGCCCAACTCAAGTTCGGCGATATTTTTCCGATATATCGGACGATATCTCATGTCCGATATATCGGGCGAGATCTCGGATGAGATCTCACCTGTCAACCAATTCTCCCCATCACATCTCTGTGTACAGCGGACTGCAGGATTCGGCTGGTCCGGCATGCCTGAATATTTTATTATTTTTTTTAAATCCAAAAAATCGAACCGGTCAAATTTTTTCCTATAAATACCATTCACCTACATCTCAAATTTCACACCTTATTTTCAAAGAGAAAATCAGATTTTACTATTTATCTTTCAAAAAAATTGCACTCTTCATTACTTGATTTAAGTAAGTTCTAAACGACCCAGATTTGTTTGAAACCGAACGATCCAGACCGTTCAAAGGTTTCTTCATTTACAGATCTACTGATCTTGTAAGTTTTGTAATTTATTTCGATTTATCTGTATTTTATTTTAATTTTTTAGCCAAAAATAACATAAAAGAAGTTAAAAAATGCTTGAAGTTAAATAAGATATGTAGTAATAAAAGCTGTATATAGGTATTATAATTTTTTTTCCATCTTAATGTATCTGTAGTTAGTTTTTGTGTACTTTGTTAGTCACTATTTTTTTTCATTTATTTATTCATTTTTGTTAACTATTTCAACATAAAATAGCATAAATGAAAAAAAAAAGTTAGAAAATGATAATACCTATAAAATAATAGATGAACATTTTTAATTTGCTCTTAGTTACTGTTACTAACATGTTAAAATTTACAGCAACATTTTTTACATTCACTTACTCCTTATTTTAATTATTTCATTATTATCTATGGACTATGATATATAAATGTTAGTAAATGGTAAAACCTATAAAATAATACATGAAATTTTTTTATTTGTTGTTATTTAATGCATACTAACTTCTTTTACAGGGATGAAATTTTTTCCTTTTATTTTATTTCTTTTTGTAATTATTTCATTATTATCTATGGACTATGACATATAAATGTTAGAAAATGGTAAAACCTATAAAATAATACATGAAATTTTTTTATTTGCTGTTATTTAATGTATACTAACTTCTTTTACAGGGATGAAATTTTTTCCTTTTATTTTCTTTATTTTTGTAATTATTTCATTATTATCTATGGTCTATGATATATAAATGTTAGAAAATGGTAAAACCTATAAAATAATACATGAAATTTTTTTTATTTGCTGTTATATAATGTGTACTAACTTCTTTTACAAGGATGAAATTTTTTCCTTTTATTTTATTTCTTTTTGTAATTATTTCATTATTATCTATGGACTATGATATATAAATGTTAGAAAATGGTAAAACCTATAAAATAATACATGAACTTTTTTTATTTGCTGTTATTTAATGTATAATAACTTCTTTTAAAGGGATGCAATTTTTTCCTTTTATTTTATTTCTTTTTGTAATTTTCACCATTTTATTACTATTTATATAATTTCCCACTATCGTAACTTCAAAAATATATTAGAAGATGTAAATGTCCGATATTTTATGAAAAAATTACATATTCAATAAGCTCATAATTTTCTGCATTTGCTATAATTTTTTTGGATATTTTTTTTTAAAAAAAAAAAAACGGGGAGGAGAGAGAAAAAGTTCGGCCGATATATCGGCCGAACCGATATATCGGCCGATATGAAAAATCGGCCGGGATATCGGCCCGGCCGATTTTTTTACCCCTGATAAATGGGCACAAGAATTAACCCAAATCCTAATAAGAGAAGCTAATATATGTGTTTAAACCGGTTCTTTTAATATGGGTTCAAGGGGGTCCTGAAACAAGTTCGGGATGAGAAAAAGCCCCAAGTGCTACTACAGAATGTTTTAAGAAAAGTTTTGACACATATTTTCTTATTGGATTTCACAAACCATATCATTTAAATTATATCCATTAAATCTATTAAAATATATTTTTTAAATTATATTGTATTTTTCTAATATAAAATTACTTGAATGGGTGGTTGAGTCTAGACACTGATTTCAACGTCCCTTTTAAGTTAAACATTTAGATGTTTAGATTCATCCATCTATTTTTCTGACTTTTAAATAATAAAATATATTTGTAAAGATATATTTTATAATTAATTAAATTTGATGAATATTATTCAAATTATATTAGCTTATAAGATAAAAAAAAAATTCAAAATTTTAAAAGAAATGCCCTAACCACACTAAAATCCTTTCTGCCAATCCTTTCTCTATTTTAAATGTGTCACGAGCGGCAGACTTTCTCATCCACCAATTTAAGGGTCAATTAATTATATGCACTTGAGTCTTTCCTTTGACTCATACATTCATGCATGTCGCAACTTTTGGTCCTAGTTGGCAATGGTTCGATCATCTCGTGAAGGGATTTTCATTTTTAAAAATTCTAAATTCCAAATGAATTGCTTAGAATTTAATTTCCCTCTAAAAAAAGGATAAAAGTCTCAAATCTCATTGAAAAAAATCAACATCTTGTGAAATACAAACTATGAAATTAATTCTAGTGAAAACTAGAAATTAAGTTCAAAAAAAATAATTTAAGCAAAATAAAACTAGAATTTTAAAAATAAAGAATTAGAACTTATTTGTAGAAAGCTAAGACTGAAACTCAAACTGGGATGAGGCATATACTCACATGTTTAGCATTTAAGTTATAGCATAGTTATATCATCTCATTTTGAGTTTGAGTCTTGGCTTTCTACGGGCAAGTAAATTCTACTTCTTAGTCTTTTGAATTCTAGTTTTATTTTGCTTTAATTAATTTTTCCTACATTTTAATTTCTAATTTTCATTAGAATTAATTTCATAGCCTAAATTTCATAAGATGACAATTTTCCCTTTGAGATTTGAGCTTTTCATCTATTTCTCTAGAAAGAAATTGAATTTTAGTTAATTTATTTGGAATTTTGGATTTCTTAAAATTGACCAATTTTCCCTTTGATCAATTGAATTGAGAGAAATTTGATAATTTCTTGAAATTCTTAGTAAATTTTGAATTTGGATTTTTCCATCTACTTTTGTTCTAAATTTGAAATTTCCCTTGATCTGAATTGTAAAAGATTAGATCTATACCATAAGTTGAAGACCCTTTAATTCAACCCTTGACCTTCATCAAATTGCTTAGGAATTTTCAAATATTTTCATTAGAGATCTAGGTCTACAAGAAAGGGAGAGGCCCTCATTTTATATACACATATTACAAGTCTTCCTTTGGTTATGCTTTTAGATTGTATCAGTTCTCTTTTATGATTAGTGGGTCATCCCTTCTTTGTAAGACTGAGAGTAGCTAAGCTTTTGAAATTTGTGCTTGGTACATTGTATTCTTCTTCTTCTTTTCTCTCTTTCCTTGAATATCCTTAGATGTAAGCATCATCAAACTATGTCAAATTTTGTTTTATCTTATGCAATATATATGTCATTTGCCCATGGGTGTAGCTCAACTGAATAATCTTCTACCTCAAATAATGGAAGGTGTCAAGTTCGAGCTCCCATAGTCTAACTTGGTGCACCCTAAAGGCAGTGAGTATCACCCTGAGGGTTTTACACTGAGTTTTCCGTAGTGTCCCACACGTAAATTCAAAAACAATATATATGTCATTTAAACTTTTTTTTTTCTCCTAATGGAATACTTGAACTATGCTTTTTTAATATTACAACAAATTGATATCAATAGCTTTGGTTCTATTTGGGACTGACTTCTTTCTCTAGTGTCTAAATTTTCGGCATTTATTTTGAGTATCAAGTGTTTGAACTATTGATATTATTCAACAGCCTTTAAGATGTTCAAGTTAAAAGTGGATAAATTTGATGGGAGAAGCAGCTTTAACTTCTTGTAAGTTAAATTCAAAGATTTGCTAGTTTAGTACTCCCTCTTTCTCAAATTTGCTATCTTATATGGATTTTGAAATTGTCCCAAAATAGTTGTCTCATTTTTATTGGAGTAACATAAAATGTGTTGAAAATGAATGAGATCACATGAAATGCTAGCCTTACATAAAAAGTTCCTTAAAAAATAAAAATGTTTCAAATAAGATAACTAAAATGAGACGGAGGGAGTATTAGTTTGCATATAGTTTTGAAAGGCAAACCTAAAAGTTCACTTATTGGCATGATAAATAGAAAGAGATGGACCAAAAGGCTATTAACATCTTCTATGCATGACCTCAAATGAATTGAGTTTTACATTTTCAGGGTTGGTTGAATTGAAGAAAAAAATCAGAATTAAATTTGAGTAGGGTCGGATCAAGATCAACTCAAAAAATTTAAAATAGCAGTCGGTCGGGTTGAATCAGGCCAGCAATTCAGTTCAATACTCGAGTTGACTCGGGTCACCTATTTGGGTCAGGTTGGGTTGAGTAATTTGGATTGGCAATTCAGATCAGATCGGGTCGGGTTTAATATTTTTTATATGAGTTGAGTTCGATTTATTATAACTCAATCCGATCCATCCAAATTTCTGCCCAACTCATCTGTGAGTATTTATACTTTTATATACATTATTCATAGGAGGCTCATGGGCCTTACAACAGAGGTCAGGTCCAATGAGTTGGCCCAAATTTGGTTTAAGCCTAATCAGTATCGTGAGCCCCAGTTCAGTCCATGTAAATCTTCAGGATGGAAATTCTTTGAAAAGATTCAAAGGCATAGGCCCACATCCTACTATATTGAGGTTCCTTATTCCCTTAGAATTATATTAATAAGTTTTTATCTATTCAACTTGTCATTTTATCCAGTACCTCATTTCTCTCATTTCCTCGTCCAATCACAAATTCCTAATATTTTTTCCTTTAAAGATTTATGCATTTCCTTTTGATGTCTTACCATCTTAATCCATGAAAATTTTACTAGCTTATTTATTATTCTATTTTTTTAATATGCAATCTAAAACTTGAAAACTTTTTTTTTTTAAATTTACAAGAATTATTTTCCTAAATGATATTAAAAAACAATCTATGTGAGACTTGCAATATTCATTCTTAAAATCTAGAAAGCAGTTTCTTATTTTCAAAAATATATATAAGATTTGGTCTAATTAAAGAGTATCAACAAATTTGATTGATTGACACATCATATTCTTTGCTCGATTCCCTCTTGTGTTTGGTTTATAATCATCATTTTTATCCTTAAGTGAAACAAAGACTTCGGCAATAATGACAATGGTAATGAATATAATATATGATGAGTCACCCAATCACTTTATTATCTTCAAAAGCTATTTCTTACATCAATTATTGCTCAATTGCACTTTACAAGAATTTTTTACTCAATATCTCATAATCTATAACTAGGTGGGACATATATTTTTTTTATAATTAAGGTTTCTTTATCAATATAATATTGATTTTTTTTAATCAATATTTTTATTTGACTACTCTGATCTTTTCATTCAAACCTCTGTCAAATATAATGGCAAATTGGCAACTCTATTTTACAATTACTTGTTAATGTAAAAAATAGTTTAACCTTCAATTTTCATTCTTATAAATAAGCTACATTTATCATAGATGACTTATGTTTTCTCTAATTGAGATTTATTAATGACGTGTCACATCCTTGGTGACGTCTATCTTTGAAGTTTGGATTATAGGTATTGAGTTGGATCAACCAAACATACTATATAGAATAAATGGTCATATTTTTCACATTCCATTAATTTTAGAGTTTTTGATATATTAGTATCTAACAACTGGTATCAGAGTAGGTACCATGTCTTGTATTTGAATATTGGTAACAACAACTTCACAATTTATCTGTGATTAACTCATTCATTATGAATTGATTTAATCATTTTTTTATAAATGGTACTTAAAGATGATGAGAGTGAGTTGAAATAAAATATTTATATTTTCACATAATGTGACAAACATCAACTTGTATTTATTTTAAGTGTGACTTTGAATGGTGAAAAATGTTTGAATACAAATCCAATTCATAGTACACTTGATTATGGTACTTTTTTATTTAAACGATTGTAAGTAGTCAATTATGGTACCCAGTAGAATTATGAAATAAAATATTTGTATTTACTTTTCAAGTGAAAATTATTTGAAGCCTAATACAACCGAGATTGCAGCCAAGTGTAACCCTGTACTATGGAGTCCTCATCAAGTTGAAGCATCTTGAGAATCGAGTGAGGTCTCCTCTTCAAGTGCTTTATCATTGAGTATGATGTCTCCTCACATCACTTTTAATGAAGTATTTTCTTAAAGTCCTCTTTATTGGAGATATCCTAACTATGACTCCATTAAGTCTTCAACTCCATTAATAGAATCAAGATGAATCAAGTAGTGGAATCGACCAACAAGTGAACTTGATTTTCATGCAGACGCTTGTCATATAAATGAAAGAATATAGGTTCCATATAGATAAAAAAAAAAAAATAGAAAAATAAGCGAAATCTGACCGTTCAGGCACACTGTGCGGCTGGTCAAAAAACTATATTTTGAAATTTTCTTGTGCAGTGTTCCGTCCGTAAGCCCATGACGGATTTGTCGCGCCTGCATCGGCCTGTGTCGTTGCAGCTTGCAATGCGGTGCGATGGACCATTATAGTATAGAGACATTACACGACGGTGCATAACATTCGTACCATATCGCCCTAGAAATATCGTTACATACGACGGCCCCATTAATTTAATTTTTTTTTTTAATGAAGGTTCGATCTATTCATCCAATGAAAAGCAAAGAGACCCAAATAAAATACAACTGGATTCAATGTCCGGGCCAGAGAAGAAAATAGGAAGAAAAGCCTGAAACAAAGGCAAGGCCGGCAAGTTGACAGTGTCTGATTTGATTGGGGTGGGGGGGGGGCGGCTATCTGCTTCCGAGGAAAGAATACAAAAAAGATTCCTTTGACTGCAAGAAAGATGGGAAGAAAGGTGTGAAGTCATCATTCAATAATTGGATCCAAGTGTGCAAGGGAGTTTTTTAAGTATCCCAGTCTAAAACTTGGCAGTAATTGAATCAAGTCTGCATCCGAGTTGAAAGAGAACGGTCAAGAAATCAATAGAAAGATGGCATTCATGGTCATGTTTAAGTCTTGTCGAACTTAACCCTTTTTTTTTTTTTTTTAAATATGATCTTGATATAGTGAGAGACTTAACCTTAGAAACAAGTGCTTCTCTGTTGGCAGATAAGAGAGCTTTTTTTTTTTTCATTGTTTGTAATTAGCATTTGGGATACATTTCAAATTTAGAACATTTTTAATGATCACTTTTCATAGAATTCATAAAAACTGAAATATATAATTTCTTATTATTATTAATTTTCATTATTTTAGTACAATAAAAAGTTTCTTTCTAATAGGTTGAGACGTAATGTTGAAATCGACCCGGCATAGAAACTTCTCTCTCAATCTCTTTATGAGAATTCGATGTTACTAGAAAATGATCAAGTTGTAGAAATCATTTTTTAGAAAAGAGTTTCCGCATAACAACATACAATAATTTTAGTATAATTTTTTTTTTATAATTTCTTAAAAAAATGTTGCACTAAAAATGCTCTTAAATATAATTGAGTTTTGTCGCGCTTTCATATAGAAAGGAGATTCTCTGTAAAAAGAAGGCGCATATTGAGAAGTATGACCCGTTGCCTCCACAAAAAATGTAAAATATGGAAATAAAAGGTCACCTTATCTAACTCCAACACTGGTGTAGAGAGTGAGAGAACCACTTACTAGTATTTGAAATATTAAGAGCCCAATCAATCGAAGTAACCATGGACGCTTTGAATCTTTTTCTTTTTTTCTCTATTCCAAAATTTAGTTGGAACTAAAAATTGGGTTAAGGGATTAATTCATTTTGTGTTCGTTGAAATAGGGGCAAGGAAAATGTAGATTTTGATTATTATTTTTTATTTCTTATATATTTTCAATTGTTCTAAATTTTAAGAATAGAATAAAGATTTTGGATCTAACTTTTTTCAGATTTACCTGATACACAAGGTTTACAAGTAGTTTTGTGTTGAGAATAGAAACGCACAAACAATAGTTGGAAAAACAAACCACAGATCAATCACACACAAATGCACAACGATTTATGTGGTTCCCTTTCTGTACGTTTACGAGTTCAAACTAGATCTACTATGCTGAAAGATAAAAAAAATGAACAAGATACAACCGACGATACAACCGACCCTTTTTATAATTTTCACTCACTCTCTTCTCTCTCACGAAAAGACACATTATATACTGCTCTAATTAGAGCTTGACCCCAAAAGGATCCAGTGGGAATAGAATCACCTGACAATCAAGCTCCACAAACCTAACATTTTGTTTATTTCCATGATTAGTCTCACCTAATGTAAGATGAAAATATCTATGTTATAAAAATAAGATAAAAAAGAATGTTTAAAATGAGTCTAAAGTTAAAGTATGCTACAAAGAAGAAGATTTTAATATAGATCAAATGAAACATGTCTTTTTCAGTGCAAACTTTCTAACATGGACAACTATACTCTATCTGCCATTCTAGCTTTGTGTGCTTTACATATCTTTTTTATCCGTCCTCCTTTGAAACGAAAGTCTCACAAATCTTTAGAAAAAGGAGATAAAGAAGACTCAATTCAACCACATGGGCTGCTGAGTTGATTATGTTATTGACTTAGCTTAGCCATCAAGGCAAGTCAGAAGAAGGGACCTGAAAAATAGGTGTCCTTTATTAATAGAAAGAAACCCCACAAATAAAAGGTAAAAAATAGGTGTCCATTAATAGAAAGAAACCCCACAAATAAAAGGTACGTATGTGTATAATTTATACAAATTAAAGTGAGCTTCATTATTCATCAATATGGTCGATAATCAGGGCCGTCTAGAAACAAGTTGAAGTCTAAGACAAAAAATTTAAATGAGCTCTTCTTGGTATTTAACATATTATTATAAGTAATATTTAATTAAAATTTTAATTATATATTATAAAATAAATTATTCTAGACAATAATTTTTTTAACTTAAAAGATCAAGAGGCCAATAATACAGAGTATTGAAAAATTTACCCATTCGAGTGAAATTAACATATTCATCCCAGTGAAATTAGCATATTCAGAAATTAAAATAGAATAAGAACACTTTAAAAGATAAGTATATTAAGTGGGCTGAAGTGCAAACAAAGAGTGAGAGATGTGTTCTCTCTGCTGCTCTTATCTTCTTCTTCTTTTCTATATAATTTGATAAGGGTAATTATTTAGACACGGGATTTTTCTTTAGCACACACGGGTTTTCAAATTTTTACTAGAAATTACCATTTTGCAATGAACCATCGGATCGTTCGGACCCATATTCATGCATAAATTCCATTCGTATGCACGGTCTACACAGATGCCACACTAATGCATAGTGCATTAGTTAAAAAAACTATATAATTCCTATAGTTTTGAATAATAAAATCTTTTTTTAAACTTTAAAATTATTTTTTAAGTACTGTGTATTTTCAAAATTTCTCAAATTGAATATCTGGACTAATTACTATTACCTGATAAAAATACTTTAAGACTTCAAGGTCTTTTAACACTCTCAAATATTTAAAACACAGTGTTTTACAAATAAAGGATATCTCTCGACTGTGTCGAAAATACACTTCCGGAAGTCCAAACGACTAACGTAAAAACGGTTCAACTCCAAATTCAAAACTAAATAAATATGTGAAATTTGAAAACTTAGATCTTTCAAATGGTTGTTTAACTGGATTTTTTTTTGGTTTTGAAGAAGGGGCGGGATTTGGGATGGAAAAAGATCATCTATTTTTGGTAAACAATCATTTGAAAGATCTAAATTTTCAAATTTCACATATTTGTTCAGCTTTGAATTTGGAGTTCAACGGTTTTTACGGTTTATTGTTTGGACTTCCAGAAGTGTGTTTTCGGTACAGCTGAGGGATACCCTTATTTGTAAAACACTGTATTTTAAGCATTTGAGAGTATCAAAAGACCTTAAAGTGTTAAAGTATTTTTATCAGGTTATAATAATTAGTCCGGATATTCAATTTGAGAAATTTTAGAAATACACAGTGCTCAAAAAATAACTTTAATAAGATTTTATTATTCAAAACTATAGAAATTATATAGTTTTTTTTAGCTAATTCACTATTGGAGCCAGCCACGGCAAGAGAGGGACTTCTTCATCCTGAGGCCTAAGGCGACCGCCTTTCTAATCCAAGAGTTAAGACGGCCCTATCGATAATCAAATGCCTCTCCCTTCTTCAACTCAAATAAAAATAAAAATAAAGCATTTACATGAAGAAAATCAATGGAAATGATTATGATAGAGCCAAATGCCGAAATAGAATTTAAAATACCAAACACTAAATAGATGGAATTCTGATTTATTATGATGATGAAAAAAAATATAATAATCAATTATCATAAATTCATAATTATTTTGTTCCTTGTGTTCTTAACGTCACATATAACTTGTCATTCTCACATTTTGTTACTTTTTAATTAGTGTTATTTCAAGACATTTCGTAGAACGGTAGTCTACCAATACATCACATGAGATAAAAGTTTACGTGGAAAACTCAAAACGGGAAAAACCATAGGAAAGAGAGTAACTTGCTTCTATTGTAAGTACAAATTACATCAATGACAAATTTATAAGAAAAATTACAAAGATGAGTCCTAGTTGAGTTGGGAGATTGAGTCCCACTCAACTTCTCTTTCCTAGTTCAACACTCCCCTTTAAGTTGGTGCGAAAATGTTGATAGAACCCGACTTAGACAAAATATCCTGAAATTTAGCTGCACGTAGACCTTTGGTAAAGCTATCAGCTAACTGTTGATCACTGCGAATAAATGGAGTAGAAATTACATTACCTTGCGTATTCTCTCAAATAAAGTGACATTCCACTTCAATGTGTTGAGTTCATTCATGGAATACATGAATGGAGATTGCTGTGGAACAATGGAGATTTCATGCAGGTTTGTTTATTTTTTCCCAACCCGACCCGACATGAGATATACAAAAATATAATCCAAATCTATTAATTTCTCGAGTCGGATCATGCGTGTCAGATTAAAACCCAACCCAAGTTTTACCTCTAACCATAGGTTATAAATATCTGAAAGTATCTCCAAGGTTGAAGTTATCCGTAAATTTCATGAACAAAGAATAAAAGTCATTGCAGTAGTTGTTCTATTGCAATATCATATTTTAAAGAGAATTTCGCATAAAATACCACAAATAAATACCTTTTTTTTGCACCAAAGTATCTCAAAAAAAAAAAAAAAAAATCTTTCCGTGAGGGAATGACTCATACTTGCTAAATCACCTTTGCAAATGACAGTCACCTTCAAAGTGGACTATTTCTATGGCATTGCAGTATCGCAACTTATGTAATAACACATTGGTACGTTTATGGTACCACAATTTGGCCACATTATAACATTAGAACGTTGTAGAATGATAGTAATAATAAAGGTAATTTTATCATTTGACATGATTACATGATAATACATGACACTCTTAATTCAAAGGAATTGGAGTGATGGTTTGAAACTCGTCTCAGTAAGCAGAAGTCTTGAGTTAAATTCTTACTCCATTTTAAAGGACTACTCTCTATAAAATTAGTCAGTGTTTGTAGATAGAGAGGCTTACACATATTTTGAATATTAGTCGAGTGGTCATAGATGTCTTGACACTCCCTCCTAAAAACCCTCTGCAGAGATGTTTCAGTACAAACAAAACATATTTAAAGTGATTTCATGCCGAAGTTTTATTTTAAGTACTTTTAATCTGTCATTTCCTTTATCTATATCTTTGACATGAAAGCAAACGACAGCAATCGGGCAAAAAGATGAATAAAAAAGGATATTGATAGAATGAAAAAGGAAAAGTTCGACCTTATCACTAAGGGTTTTGTCATGAACATCAAAAAGGGATATTTTTCTTCTAATTTTATTAAATACATTTTTCATTTGAAAAACAAAAAATAATGAGAAAAAAGAAGAAGATAAATATTCCTCTCTTAATAAGACAATATTTTATTCATTACCAATAAAAATAAATATTTTGATACAAAGAACAAAAATATCAACTTTTTGTGATTTAATACAATATCAGATTTCACAACACCAATTGGCCAAAACATATTTTTTCTACATAAGATTTGCTATAAAAAAAAAAAACAAACAATCTATTAACATCCTTTGGCACAGAAATGTCATAGTTGTGCAGTGAAATGGATGTATTTTTATAATATAAATCCCCTTTCTCTCCAAATTTTCATGGACGTGGTCAGTTTAAATCTTAAAACTATTCATATTTCAAAGGTGATATAAGAATGATAGTGTTTGGAATAGGCTTCGTTAACATGCTAGTCGAATCCTTAGGTTAATATATCGGTTCATACATCCAGTATCGGCCAATACATATCGGTTGATATGATAGATATCGGTCGTACAGTATAGATATCAACCAATATTCCGATATATATTGCTTTTGATATTGGCATATATATATATATATATCAAATCGGAATATATCGGCCGATAGAAGTATTTTTAATAAAAAAATAATATTACCCATCCAATATCGGCAAATATTTTGATTTTAAAATAAATAAATCACTGATATGTTAGAAACCTTCAAATTATACATATAAAAAAAATTATCGTCAACAACGTTATCGCCATTTATCTGTCAATGTTAATGGAAATTACCTTATATAAAATCACGACTTTATTAAAAGTTTTTATCTGTCAGCACATTGGAGTGGCATTTATTAAAAGAAATTACCTTTTATATAAAAAAAAATATTGGCAGCAACGTTAATGGCATTTATCTGTCGGCAGATTGGAATGGAAATTAATGGAAAATACATGTCAACGTTCATGGAAATTACTTGGCATTTAGCTGTTAACGTTAATAGAAATTACCTTATATAAAAAATTACCTAATTAAAAGATTTTATCGGTCAGCAAATTGGGATTCATTTATTAAAAAAATTACCTTATTAAAAGATTTTATTTGGCATTGAAAATGTTAGAATTAAAAGGCTGGTCACATTGACACCACACTTTTCCGTCGGTAGACTTTTTAGTTTTAGGTATGAAATTACCATTTTGCCCTTCCATTCTAAATAGTTCAAACGAGGTTGTTTGTCGACCGATTTTTACAAACAAGATATCAAAATTCATCTACTCTAAATTTTATGAATTCCGAGACTGATTTTAAGTAAAAGGAGTACATTTTTGGACTTAAAAAATCGTACCCAAAGAATTAAGGAAAAATGGTCTTCCCTCTTAATTCTTTGGGTATGATTTTTAAGCCCAAAATTATACAATTTCCACTTAAAATCAGTGTTGGAGTTCATAAAATTCAGAGTATATGAATTTTGATAACTTGTTTGTAGAAGTTGATAGAGAAATCGCTCCTGCCAACTGTAACATTTGCCCGTTTGGCTTGGGTTTTCAAACAAGGCGGTTTGTCAACCAATTTCTACAAACAAGGTATCAAAAATCATCTAGTCTGAGTTTTATGAACTCTGAGACTGATTTTAAGTGAAAAGAGTATAGTTTTGGACTTAAAAATCGTATCCGAAGAATTAAGAGGGAAGGTCATTTTTCCTTAATTCTCCATTTTCACTTAAAATCAGTACTGGAGTTCATAAAATTCAGAGTAGATGAATTTTGATACCTTATTTGTAGAAATTGATTGAAAAACAGTTTCGTTTGAAAATCCCTCTCCACAACCCACAGAGAAGATTCGTCCGAGCGAACAAAAAATGAAGTGGATGTTTGACAATCTAAAATGGAAGGGCAAAATGGTAATTTCACACTTAAAAATGAAAACGCTATTTGCTGAGACCTAACAATTTTAGTATTGAAACGGGGAGGTAATTGGGGTCATCAATTAACAACTTTTTGTATTTTTTTATTAATTTTTTAAAAACCTTTGAAATTCTCGAGTTCTTAATTTAAAAACAACATTTGAATATATAAATGATTGACATTTAATGATAAAATTCTATATCCATGAAGGCAATAATTTTTTTTTCATTTTATGTAATTATATATAGGAACACTAAGAAATAAATAATTGACTCACCATCTCATTCAAAGAATTGGAAATTATCAAAAAGATCAACTTCACAACTAATAAAGTCAATTCACATTATAAGAGTATTTCATATATTAAAGAGAATTTTCAAATACTTGAAAGAGAGATGATCATTGAAAATGTGAAATATTTGATATGATCAACTTTAAATATGTAGAATATAAAAAGAAAAAATCAAACATTATATATCTATAAAAACATGAGAAAATTCTTTGACTTACACTATTCAATTTTCAAAAAAAGGTTGGCCAATAAACTCTAAGAAAACCATAAAACAACAAACAAAATATGCTGGACCTAAGATCAGTTCAAAATGAGAAACACATTTGTTTCCCACGTCCAAATATGGATTATAATGATATGCACATTTTAAGAAATAAAAAATATTGTTGTTGATGTGTTGGGTCTTGAACCCGCTTTCGTAAGTAGGAGTTCTGAGTTCAAATCTCATTCCACTAACCAAATAGTCCATTCTCCATAGTTTTACTCAATGTGTGTTGGTAAGGAGGCTTGCACATGCCCCGAATACTAGCCTGATGCTTTAAGAAGCTCTGGACACCTGGAAACCTCGCTCGTAAAAACAGGTAATAGTCTAGGTCCTCCATGTGGGAAATTTTATTTCATAGAGTAGTTCTCCATGTGGATTAGAACTCATCGATTATATAATGGGCGTGTAAACTTGAGTTAGGTCATGTATCTTCATTATTCATTTTACAAAACTCATATGTTAAAATTTTTATATTTTAAATAAAAAGCCTATATTTTTAGGGAGATAGGTATTAAAATTTCAACAAGGTTATTTATTTTTCATTGAGACATGTAGAAAAAGGAAAAGATAGTGAATGCTTAAAATTTGGCCGGTGTCTTCAAGTCTTTGTATTTTATACCTTCAAATTTGACTGCCATAAGTCATTGATTTTTATAGACCAACTCATAAAGTTATGACGATTAAATGGAGACATCTCTTTTAAATTATTGTATTGATGTACATCTCTATTTATTCCATCTAACTATGTGTAATCCGACACCTGATAAGCAGCCAATCTCTCTAAATAGTTACTACTTAAGCTTTTATTCTTCTTTTTTGTAACATGAGTATCCTCACCCCACATTAGATGTGAGACTAATGAGTGACATAGACGAAAGGCCTCTGAAATAATAGACTCAAATATGTCGTACATGATCGATCAATGAATCTAGTTTAAAAATTCTCTTCTTTATTTTTAACTAATTTTTAAATTAGTATAGTCGTCCTAATTTTCTCCAAAGAGGGCCAACCGCCAATGTTTACCAAACTTTCCACTTGATTTCTGTGAGTATGTGGGGGATGGATGTGACGACTCGATCCTACCTATATCATGTCATAACATGTAATTCTATTTTAGTTCATCAAGAATTTCATTAAAGTTTCTAATAAGAAATTTACCAAGCATTTAATTTAGATATAATTTATTGTGTGCTGAGACCCTCACTTCCGATGTGGGATCTTTTTCCCACTATCACTCACCAATCCACTGCTGAATGTCAGTCAGACTGATGCCAACCCAGTTTCACATTTTAGCCCTCTTGGACACGGCTGTCAGGGTCTCACAATTCACCTCCTAAAGCCTAGAGCCGTCCCCGGTTCGACCCAATAAATCCAGTGGAAGGTAGTAGGCCCACATAGTCCAAGTGCTGAACTCGGCTCTGATACTAAATTTGTAACATTCCGACTAGTAAAAAGGGCTTAGGGCTCAAATCAGTGTGAAATTGTTCACTCCGAGTCCAAAAGAGAGCCCTCACGGTTTTGGATTGGGCCTATGGTTTAATTAGATTTTAATTAAATAACACTTTGAACCAAAGCGAACAATATTGTGTTAGAAAGTCTGAGCAGATGGTTACAAAGGAGGCCTCAATGAGACTATATTTTAATTAGATTTCCAACTCACATGTATAGCAATCATTTCTCAAGAATTTTGAAAGAAAATGGAGAAATGATAAAAGAAAATGTTGTATGCATGCATTATTTCAGTCCAAAGATTAGTTTAATTGAATGATCAAATAAGGAATTTGGAACAAATTGCTGGTGAAATTTTCCAAAATAAATGAAACAACAGTTTAACCAACAAAAATGATGATATTATAGTAGAAAATATCACCAATTAAAAACTTGAGACAGTAGATTTCAATTCAGTGTTGGGCTCCATTTTATAATGGAAAAAACGTAGAGAGTCCAATTTAAAGGTAGTAGGAAAAGGGGAGTGTATCCCTTGGCTGGGAGAATTGAAAATGAAGTCAAGTTAGAGCCTTCCACGAGAATACAGACAGATTTTGGATGAGACTTTGAAGCAAGAGTTAAAATCTCGGCAAAACGAGATATTGGTAGATATAATCAATATTAAATATGAAGCAAGCGGCCCCTTTGCGACTCAAACTGCCGGTATGCTTGATTAAATAGCAGCCCAAATGAGGGATTTATGAGTTAGGGCTAGATTTATAAATTATAATGTTTTGGGTCTACACAGTCCACTTAAAGAAGTCGATTTAATAAGAAAGAAGGAGTGACAGGATTGCTTTGATTTTGGTTTGGTGAAACATTTACAAATTTAGGAACCTTGTAATAGAATGAGTTCCACCAAAGAATCCAACTTCAACTTCAATTTGCCGACTTGCTATGTGCACAACAAAGATATATCGTCCGTATGGACGAAATTTGACAAAAAAGAAAGAGAGAGAGAAATATCGGCCAATATTAACTGAGACGCCGAGTTCTCAGGCCCAACGTTTTTTTACCCCTGTGCCCAACAAATCATCTCAGTTTGAGTTTGAGTCTTAGCTTTCTACAGACAAGTAAATTCTACTTCTTAGTCTTTTGAATTCTAGTTTTATTTTGCTTAAATTAATTTTTCCTACAATTTAATTTTTAATTTTCATTTGAATTAATTTCATAGCCTAAATTTCATAACAATTTTCCTCGTGAGATTTGAGCTTTTCATTTATTTTTCTAGAAAGAAATTAGATTTTAGGTAATTTATTTGGAATTTTGGATTTCTTAAATTGACCAATTTTTCCTTTGATCAATTGAATTGAGAGAAATTTGATAATTTCTTGAAATTCTTAGTAAATTTTGAATTTGGATTTTTTCCATCTACTTTTGTTCTAAATTTGAAATTTCCCTTGATCTGAATTGTAAAAGATTAGATCTAAACCATAAGTTGAAGACCCTTCAAATTGCTTAGGAATTTTCAAATATTTTTATTGGAGATCTAGGTCTACAAGAAAGGGAGAGGCCCTCATTTTATATACACATATTTGAAGTCTTCCTTTGGTTATGCTTTTAGACTCTATCAATTCTCTTTTATGATTATTGAGTCATCCCTTCTTTGTAAGACTGAGAGTCGCTAAGCTTTTGGAATTTGTGCTTGGTACATTGTATGCTTGGTACATTGTATTCTTCTTCTTCTCTCTCTTTCCTTGAATATCCTTAGATGTAAGCATCATATGTCAAATTTTGTTTTACCTTATGCAATATACATGTCATTTGCTTAGTGTAGCTCAACTGGTTAAGCTCCCACCTCAGGAAATGGGAGGTGTCAAATTTGAGCCCTCATGGCCTAACCTAGTGTATTCTAAGAGCAGTAGGTATCACCCGTGGGGATTTTAAGCGGAATTTCTTGCGATTTCCCACACGTAAATTAAAAAACAAAATATATATCATTTAAAACCTTTTTTTTTTCTAATGGAATATTTGAACTATACTTTTTTAATATTACAACAAATTGACATCAATAGCTTTGGTTCTAATTGGGACTTTACTTCTTTCTCTAGTGTCTAAATGTTCAGGTTTTGTTTTGACTATCAAGTGTTTGAACTATTGATATTATTATTCAACAGCCTTTAAGATGCTGAATGCAAAGTTAGAAGTGGATAAATTTGATGGGAGAAACAACTTTTAACTTCTTGTACGTTAAATTCAAAGATTTTTCTAGTCTAGTATTAGTTTGCATATAGTTTTGAAAGGCAAATCTAAAAGTTTACTCATTGGCGTGATAAATAGAAAGAGATGGACCAAAGTTCTATTAACACCTTCTATGCATGACCACAAATGAGTTGATTTTTACATTTTTATAATTAGGGTTGGTTGGATTGAAGAAAAAAATCAGAATTAAATTTGAGTCGGATCAAGATCCACTCAAACATTTAAAATAGTAGTCGAGTTGAATAAGCAATTCAGTTCAATACTCGAGTTGAGTCGGGTCAACTATTTGGGTCAGGTTGGGTTCAGTAATTTGGATCAGCAATTTAGATCAGGTCGGGTCGGATTTAATATTTTTTTATATGAATTGAGTTGGATTTATTATAACTCAATTCGATCCATCCAAATTTCAGCCCAACTCATCTGTGAGTATTTATAATTTTATATACATTAATCATAGGAGGCTCATGGGCCTTACAACAGAGGTCAGGTCCAATGAGTTGGCCCAAATTTGGTTTAAGCCTAATCAGTATCGTGAGCCCCAGTTCAGTCCATGTAAATCTTCAGGACGGAAATTCTTTGAAAAGATTCAAAGACATAGGCCCACATCCTACTATATTGAGGTACCTTATTCCCTTAGAATTATATTAATAAGTTTTTATCTATTCAACTTGTCATTTTATCCAGTACCTCATTTGTCTCATTTCCTCGTCCAGTCACAAATTCCTAATATTTTTTCCTTTAAAGATTTATGCATTTCCTTTTGATGTCTTACCATCTTAATCCATGAAAATTTTACTAGCTTATTTATTATTCTATTTTTTTAATATACAACTTAAGACTTGAAAACTTTTTTTTTTTTTAATTTACATGTGAAAATCGCATAAAACCCCTACAGGCAAAAAAGAATTATTTTCCTAAATGATATTAAAAAATAATCTACGTGAGAGTTGCAATTTTCATTCTTAAAATCTAGAAAGCAGTTTCTTATTTTCAAAAATATATATAAGATTTGGTCTAATTAAAGCGTATCAACAAATTTGATTGATTGACACATCATATTGTTTGCTCGATTCCCTCTTGTGTTTGGTTAATAATCATCATTTTTATCCTTAAGTGAACAAAGACTTCGGCAATAATGACAATGGTAATGATTATAATATATGATGAGTTATCCAATCACTTTATTATCTTCAAAAGGCATTTCTTACATCAATTATTGCTCAATTGCACTATACAAGAATTTTTCACTCAATAATCTCAATAATCTCATAATCTATAACTAGGTAGGACATATGTTTTTTAATATTTAAGATTTCTTTATCAATAATATTGATCTTTTTTAATCAATCTTTTTATTTGACTACTCTGATCTTTTCATTCAAGCCTCTGTCAAATATAATGGCAAATTGGCAACTCTATTTTACAATTACTTGTTAATGTAAAAAATAGTTTAACCTTCAGTTTTCATTCTTATAAATAAGCAACATTTATCTTACTCTTCTACTTCCGACTTATGTTTTCTTTGTTTAGATTCATTAATCACCTGTCACATCCTTGGTGAGATCTATCCTTGAGGCTTAGATTATAGACGTTGAATTGTGTCAACTTAACATGATATATAGGATAAAGGGTCACATTTTTTATATTCCATTAATTCTAAAGCTTTTGATATAATAGTCACTAACAACTGGTATTGGAGTAAGTACCATTACAACTTATCTGTGATTAACTCGTTCCTTATGAATTGATTAATCAAATTTTTTTTACAAGTGGTACTTAAGATGATGAGAGTGAGTTGGAATAAAAGATTTATATGTTCACATAATGTGACAAAAATCAACATGTATTTATTTTAAGTGTGACTTTGAATGGTGAAAAATGTTTCAATGCAAATCGAATTCATAAGATACTATTGAGCAGGGGTCCAAAATCAATTGGGCCCAAGAATTAAAGCTAAGCAAGCTGCTCCAAAATCCACAAGTTCCTACAAGTCTCTGTTGCATCAAGACCGAACTCAATTTCAAAATTCAAACCAGCTGATTGTTTGATCTTGAAATTTAATTCCACGTTGAAGACTAAGAGTCCTAAAGCACTTAAATGCAAGTGGGAATCACCAATGGCCGATCCAATTAATCCCAGCAAAAGCAGTAATCCCAAAGCCACGAGTACATGCATGCAACATCGGTGGAGTTTTTCAACAGCAACGTTGTAGTAGTTTAGGATTAGTTTAATATTTTAGATAGAATTAGTTATCATAGTTCATTTAGAACTATACTTTTTTATTTGTGTTACAGAGTTCTCATCGAATTGAGACAAGATCGAGTGAGCTCTCCTCTCTTGGGACTAATGCTTCCGCTTTAGCAATTGATTTAAGGTGTTCTATCCTACCTATTTGTTTATGATACGGAGGCCTCATTGAGTTGAGGCATCTTGAGGATGGAGTGAGCTCTCCTCTCTAAAAATTAGTGTTTTCTCTATAACGATTGAGTAGTGTGTCCTATCCTATCTAGTCTCATCACTTTTGATAAAGTGTTCTTATACAGAGAAGTCCTCTAGTCCTAAAAAGATTGTGGAGTGGTATTGGAGATATCCTAACTATGACTCAATTAACTCTTCAACTCTTGTGCAGCCTGTAAATCTGCAATGCAGTGTGATGGATCATTATAATGTACAGACGTTACCTGACGGTGCATAACATTCGTACCATAACGCCCATAGAAATATCGTTACGTAACGGCGGCCTCCATTAAATTATTATTATTCATTTTTTAATGAAGGTTCGATCTAATCATAAAAATTAAAAGCAAAGAGGCCTAAATAAAATACAACCAAGACCCAAAGTCCCGACCAGAGAAGAAAATAGGAAGAAAAGCCTGAAACAAAGGCAAGGCCGGCAAGCGGACAATGTCTGATTTGATGGGAAGGAAAGAATACAGAAAAGATTCCTTTGACTGTGAGGAAGATGGGAAGAAAGGTCTTGAGTCACCATTCCTGCAAGGGAGTTTTTTAAGTATCCCAGATTCCCAGTCTAAAACTTGGCAGTAATTGAATCAAGTCTGCATCCGAGTTGAAAGAGAATCGTCAAGAAATCAATAAAAAGATGGCATTCATGGTCATGTTTACGTCTTGTCGAACTGAACCCTTTTTTTTTAAAATATGATCTTGACATAGTGGGAGACTTAACCTTAGAAACAAGTGCTCCTGTGCAGGCAGTATGAGAGCTTAGAAACAAGTGCTCCTGTGCAGGCAGTATGAGAGTGTTTTTTTCATTGTTTGTAATTAACATTTGGATACATTTACGTAGAAACTCATACTGTAAAGAAAATAATTCAATCACACCACAGCATAAAAGTTTATGTGGAAAATCTTTCAGTAAAAAAACTACGAGAGAAAGAGAGGAATTTTATTATTCTGTTACAATACTTCAAAAATACACTGGTTACGTAGATATATACAATGAAGGTCCCAAATATAGAAGGACCAATATTTTCTCAATCAACAATTTCAAATTTACGACATTTTTAATAATTACTTTTCATAGACTTCATAGAAACTGAAATATATAATTTCTTATTATTATTAATTTTCATTATTTTAGTGCAATAAAAAGTTTCTTTTTAATAAGTTGAGACAATGTTGAAATTCACCTGTCATAGAAATTTCTCTATCAATCTCCTTCGAAGAATTCGATGTCAAAATTGTAGAACTCAACTGGTAGCCTCTTACCTCAGGAAGCAGGAAGTTGCGGGTTCGAACCTCCAAAGCCTAACCTTGGTTTGCCTTAGGCGTAGTGGACTCACCCGTTGAGGTTTTATGCTGGGTATCTCACAGTTTTCTACACGTAAATTAAAAAAAAAAAAAATGTAGAAAGTGATCAAAATTGTAAAATCATTTTTAGAAAAGAGTTTTCACATAACAAATATAATAATTTAATATAAAAAATATTTTCATTTTTATATTTTTTTTAAAAAATGTTGCACTAAAACATGCTCTTAAATATAATTGAGTTTTATCGTGCTTTCATATAGAAAGGAGATTCTCTAAAAAAGAAGGCCCGTATTGAGAAGTATGACACGTTGCCTCCACAAAAAATGTAAAGATATGGAATAAAAAGGTAACCTTATCTAACACCAACAATGGTGTAGAGAGTTGCGTTTGGATGGGTTGGTAACCCAAAAATTACTTGGCATTTAGCTGTCAACGTTAATAGAAATTACCTTATATAAAAAATTACCTAATTAAAAGATTTTATCAGTCAGCAAATTGGAATTCATTTATTAAAAAAATTACCTTATTAAAAGATTTTATTTGGTATTGAAAATGTTAGAACTAAAAGGCTGGTCATATAGACACCACACTTTTCTGTAGATAGACTTTCAGTTTTAGGTATGAAATTACCATTTTGCCCTTCCATTCTAGATAGTTCAAACCCTTGTCACAAATATCGGCAGTATTTTCAAATTTACCGCGTTTTTATCGGCAAAATACCATTACCGCGTTAAAAACGCGTTTTTATCGCCACGACGATAAATTTCCGGTAAATTCCCTATAAAATCGCATTAAAAACGCGATAAACGTTAATAACGCAATAATATCTTGGTAAATTGCCGGTAAATTCCCAATAAATTCCTGGTAAATTCCCTGTATAATTTTTATTTCATTAATTATTTTATTTATTCTATTTTTTTATTTTTTAAAATATTATAATTTCCGCGAGATTTTCCCGTTAAATTCCCGGTAAAAATCCGAGAATTTAAAAATATCCCATTATTACCAATTGCTGTTAATATCTCGAGTGGTATTTGTCACAATGGTTCAAACGAGGTCGTTTTTCGACCGATTTTTACAAACAAGATATCAAAATTCATCTACTCTAAATTTTATGAATTATGGGACTGATTTTAACTAAAAAGAGTATATTTTTGGACTTAAAAAATCGTACCCAAAAAATTAAGGAAAAATGGTCTTCCCTCTTAATTCTTTGGGTACGATTTTTAACTACAAAATTATACCATTTCCACTTAAAATCAGTCTTAGAGGTCATAAAATTCAGAGTATATAAATTTTGATAACTTATTTATAGAAATTGATCCAGAAACCGCCCCTGCTAACTGTAACATTTGCGCGTTTAGTTCGGGTTTTCAAACAAGGCGGTGTCTCAACCAATTTCTACAAATAAGGTATCAAAATTCATCTAGTCCGAGTTTTGTGAACTCTGAGACTGATTTTAAGTGAAAAGGGTATAGTTTTGGACTTAAAAATCATATCTAAAGAAATAAGATGGAAGACAATTTTTCCTTAATTCTTCCTTTTCACTTAAAATCAGTATTAGAGTTCATAAAATTCAGAGTAAATGAATTTTGATACTTTGTTTGTAAAAATCGGTCGAGAAACAGTTTCGTTTGAAAATCCCTCTCCAAAACCCATAGAGAAGATCCGTCCAAGCGAACAAAAAATGAAGTGGATGTTCGACGATCTAAAATGGAAGGGCAAAATGATAATTTCACACCTAAAAATGAAAAGCGGCTATCTGCTGACACGAAAGTGTGGTGTCTATATGGCCAACCAATTAAAATTTGCTCTCATTGATTTAGTTATCTTTGTTTTCTAATGGGAGAGATTTGGGGACAATTTCATGTAATTAGGAGATATTTTAGTAGTGAAACGGGGAGGTAATCGGTGTACTTCTATCTTATTATTCTAGTTTCAATCTCAAAGGTTTTTTTAATTATTTCAAATAATTTTAAAAAATAAGGACTCATATAACATGGGATTCTTCTAAAAGCTTGAGCTTGCTTGCTTTGATAAATGGGCTCAAGAATTAAGCCAAATCCTAATCTGAGAAGCTAATATATGTGTTCAAACCGGTTCTTTTAATATGGGTTCAAGGGGATCCTGAACGAAGTTCGGGATGAGAAAAAGCCCCAAGTGCTACTACAGAATGTTTTAAGAAAAGTTTTGACACATGTTTTCTTAATAGATCTCACAGACCATATCATTTAAATTATATTCATTAAATCTATTAAAATATATTTTTAAACTATATTGTATTTTTCTAATATAAAATTACTTGAATGAGTGGTTGAGTCTAGACACTGATATCAACGTCCCTTTTAAGTTAAACATTTAGATGTTTAGATTCATCCATCTATTTTTCTGACTTTTAAAAAATAAAATATATTTCTAAAGATATATTTTATAATTAAGTAAATGTGATGAATATTATTCAAATTATATAGCTTATAAGATAAAAATATATTTAAAATTTTAAAAGAAACGCCCAAACCACACTAAAATCCTTTCCGCCAAGGCAGAACTAAATCCTTTCTCTTTTTTAAATGTGACGCAAGCGGCAGACTTTCTCATCTACCAATTTAAAGGGCAATTAATTATATACTTTGGTCTTTCCTTTGAGTCATACATTCCATTTAAGTAAGCCCATTTAATAAGAAGGAAGAGTGACAGGATTGCTTTGACTTTGGTCAAAGACTGACTAAAATTTAGGAACCTTGTAATGGAATGAGTTCCACGAAAGAATCCAACGTCAACTCCAATTTGCCGACTTGCTATGTTCACATTTTTTTTTTATTTTTTGTTCAATGTAATAAATGTTTTAGATTTGAAAGATGCCACATGTTAAGTATTTAAGTTGGGTAAATATTCTTACACGGGAGAATTCACTCACATGAGAATTCAATTTAAAATTTTTTTTTTTTTACTCTTCTACTTTCTGTGTTATTTAATTTAAGTTATAGCATAGATGTAATTTTTTTCAAAATTTCACTGTAAATAAGGGATGAGGGATTCCCAACCGATCATCTCAGTTTGAATTTGAGTCTCGGCTTTCTACAGGCAAGTAAATTCTACTTCTTAATCTTTTGAATTCTAGTTTTATTTTGCTTAAATTATTTTTTCTACAATTTATTTCCTAGTTTCCATTAGAATTAATTTCATAGCCTAAATTTCAAAAGATGTCTATTTTCCCTGTGAGATTTGAGCTTTTCATCTATTTTTCTAGAAAGAAATTGAATTTTAGTTAATTTATTTGGAATTTTGGATTTCTTAAAATTGACCAGTTTTCCCTTTGATCAATTGAATTGAGAGAAATTTGATAATTTGTTGAAGTTCTTACTAAATTTTGAATTTGGAATTTTCAACTACTTTTGATCTAAATTTGAAATTTCCCTTGATCTGAATTGTAAAAGATTAGATCTAAACCATAAGTTGAAGACCCCTGGTTAAATTTCGTTAAATTCAACCCTTGACCTTCATCAAATTGCTTAGGAATTTTCAAATATTTTTATTGGAGATCTAGGTCTACAAGAAAGGTGTCAGAAATAAAAATAGAGACAAATATGTTCTCTCAATGTTGTGTGGAGAGAGACCCTGATTCACTGTATATATAGGAAAAGATGAATTACAAATAAGGAAGTCAATTTAATTACAAGGTAACCCCAATATTGAAGATGGGGAAAGTTCTATTCTAGGAATGTATAACAGCTCATTTGACACTCCCCCTCAAGTTGGAGCATATATGTCGTCTATGCCCAACTTGCTAAGTGAGCTGTGAAAAACTCTGCCTGTAACTGCTTTGGTGAGAACATCTGCAAGTTGATCTTCGGATTTAACGAATGGTACATCAATGATCTTCTCCTCGAGTTTCTCTTTGATGAAATGTCTGTCAATTTCAACATGCTTGGTTCTATCATGTTGCACTGGATTATGTGCAATGTCTATTGCGGCCTTGTTATCACAATGCAATTGCATGGCACGTTGGGGTTTGAATCCCAATTCACCCAACAACTCTTTTATCCAGAGTAGCTCACATACTCCGTGCGCCATACCCCTATATTCTGCTTCAGCACTTGATCTTGAGACCACTTTCTGCTTTTTACTTCGCCAAGAGACCAGATTGCCTCCTACAAAGGTAAAGTATCCAGAAGTAGATCGTCTATCAGTAACAGAACCAGCCCAATCTGCATCAGTGTAACCCTCAACATCTAGGTGACCATGTCGTGAGAACATCAAGCCTTTTCCAGGAGCTGACTTCAAGTATCTCAGAATTCGGGTTACAGCCTCCATGTGGGCTTCACTTGGTGCATGCATGAACTGACTCACCACACTTACTGCATATGCTATGTCAGGTCTGGTGTGAGCTAGGTAGATTAACTTACCCACAAAGCGTTGATATCTTTCTTTGTTGGTGGGTACCTGATCAGGATATTCACCAAGCTGATGATTCAACTCCATTGGAGTATCTGCTGGCTTGCTGGCTAACATTCCAGTTTCAGTCAAGATGTCAAGAATGTATTTCCGTTGTGATAGAAATATTCCTTGTTCTGAGCGAGCCACTTCAATGCCTAAGAAATACTTCAGAGCACCAAGATTTTTCATTTCAAACTCACTTTCCAAATGGCGCTGTAATGCTGCCTTTTCCTCTGGGTCATTCCCTGTAACTACCATGTCATCAACATATACAATAAGGGCAGTGACCTTACCTTTCTTATGTTTCAGGAAAAGAGTATGATCTGAGTTACTTTGCTTGTAGCCGAAATTCTTCATTGATTTGCTAAACCGTCCAAACCACGCTCTGGGTGATTGTTTCAATCCATAAAGAGACTTTCTCAGTTTACACACCATGTTACTCTGACTGAACCCCATCTTACATCCTGGAGGGGGATCCATATAAACTTCTTCTTCTAGGTCGCCATGTAGGAATGCATTTTTTACATCAAACTGGTGTAATGGCCAGTCAAGGTTTGCTGCAAGAGAAAGGAGCACTCGAATTGTGTTGATCTTGGCTACAGGAGCAAAGGTCTCCCCATAGTCAATCCCATAAGTTTGAGTGTAGCCTTTCGCCACTAGTCTTGCTTTGTATCGTTCAATGGTGCCATCTGCCTTGAACTTTACTGTATATATCCATCTGCAACCTACTGTTTTCTTCCCTTTAGGAAGGGTAGTCATCTCCCAGGTGGAATTTTTCTGGAGGGCCTCCATTTCTTCATTCATTGCTTGGGTCCACTTGGGATGAGTTAGAGCTTCCTGCACATTACTTGGAATAGATACAGTGGATAATTGACAAACAAATGATACACATGACGGAGACAACCTATGTAGAGACACATGATTAGCAATAGGATATTTAACCTTTGCTTTAGGGTCAGGGTCATATTGTTGTCTGGGGATACCTCTAGTCGTACGAGGGGGTAACTGATAACCTGCATTTTCTGTATAACTCGACTCAGGTAAAGTGATTGAGTTTGAGGGTTCAGGTACCTGTGTCGGATCTTCAGGACGATCTTCAGGACCTGATTGGATGAGAGGTGGTGGTACTGTAGGAGGGAGATGATCTGAATGCGTCTCTTGCTCTTGTTGCATCACTGTAGTTGGTGGGTCAGTAGTCATCACCACATCCTTAGGTGTTGGCTGATGCTGGTCTGACACAGTCTGTGAAACATGAATGATCTGATTCTGAGTACCTTCTGCAAATATAGAGCGCTCCCCCTGCAGGGGATGCTCAGAATCTCCCCCTGAGTAATAGAATTCACTCTCGTGAAAAATAACATCTGCTGTAACATGCAAAGTCTGAGTAGGGGGATGGAAACACTTATAACCCTTCTGAGTGGCAGCATACCCCACAAAGACACAACGTAGGGCACACGGATCAAGTTTACCACGCTGGTGCGGATAGACTTGAACATAAGCAACGCAGCCAAAGACACGTGGTTCGAGATTTGGTGTGGACGGTAAGGTGAGGAGAGTGGTCAGTGTTTGGAATGGAGTCTGATACTGAAGGGTACTGGATGGTGTTCTATTGATGAGATAAGCAGCCGAACAAAGAGCCTCCCCCCAAAAATGATGGGGCATATGGGCCTCAAATAAAGAGGCACGAACAACTTCAAGAATATGACGGTTCTTACGTTCTGCGACACCATTCTGTTGTGGCGTATAGGCACATGTGGTTTGATGAACAATACCATGAGAGCTCAAAAAATTGCGGAGGTCATTGTTGACGAACTCGCCGCCATTGTCAGACCGAAGAGTTATGATCTTCTTATCAAACTGAGTAGCAACATATTGATGAAATTGTTTGAATTTCATAAGGACGTCGCTTTTCTGCTTTATGGGAAAAACCCATGTCATCCTGGTGCAATCATCTATAAATGTCACAAACCACTTAAAACCACTAATTGTAGAAACTCGTGATGGTCCCCAAACATCAGAATGGACAAGCATAAAAGGCATAGAACTTTTATTCAATCTTAATGGATAAGAAATGCGATGACTTTTTGCCAAAATACAAGTGTCACAATGAAAGTCTGATTCAGCAAAATTGGAAAATAAATCTGGAAATAAAAGTTTTAGATAACCAAAAGAAGCATGCCCTAATCGTCTATGCCACAACCAAATTGTTTTCATCCGGACGGACTCATCTCCTCGAACATGATGTGCTTGACCCAATCTCTTACTGCAGTCTTCTGTCAAGTCCAGATAGTACAACTTGCCCCTCCTAGTACCACATCCAATCACGGCCCTGGTGAGAAGGTCCTGAAACAGACAATACAAAGGCCAAAAACACACAGTACAATTAAGGGAATCAATGATTTGAGGGACAGATAATAAGTCATAATCGAGTGATGGGACAACCAAGACATGAGATAGACTTAATGATGATGTAAGAGAGAGGGACCCTTCTCCCAGAACGGGAGAGGTGGTTCCATTGGCACTAGTGACATGTGTTTGGTTTGAGGGTTTGGGAGAGTGTAACCCAGTAAAACTAGAGGTCATGTGATCAGTAGCGCCAGTGTCAATAATCCATGATCTATTACCAGTAATGGAAGATGTGCAAGGGGAGATACCTGAGGTAGCCAAGGCCGTGGAGCCGGATGTACCTGGTGGAAGTGCGGACGTAAGCTCCTGGGATAACGCAGCGGATGCGACTGATGCTCTGCTCGGCTCTCTCTTTGGCCCGTTGTGAACCCACCCTGCTGGATAACCAATGATCTCATAGCAACCTTTAATAGTATGGTTAGTTAAACCACATTTGGTACATTTCATTGGAGGCCGGTTACGAGTAGAGGCGGAGTTCAAAGGGGGTGGCCGAGATGGCTTGAACCGTGCGGCAGCCAAGGCGGTGGCATCGGATGAAACACCAACGTCAGACATTGTGCCCTGTCGGTTACTCTCTCGTTTAATATGTGCATACACGGCCTCAAGTTCAGGTTTAGGGTCCATCCTCAAAATCTCTCCTCTAATTTGATCAAAGTTCGTGTCCAAACCGGCAAGGAAAATATAAACGCGGAGACGGTCAATCTCCATGCGTCTAGTTTCAATGTCAGCCGGATGCTGGATATGGCTGGGGCATAATTGGTCAAGCTCCTGAAATATCTCAGTGAGTTCACTGTAATAAGCGGTAACAGGCGCTCCATTCTGGGTCGTCTTGAATGACCGTCTGTGGAGATCAAAAATCTTCGCCTCATCGGAACCATCAGAATATGTTTTCTTGATGGCATCCCAGACCTGCTGTGCGGTGTCATAACGGATAAACCGTTTCATCTGAAGGGGTTGCATAGCATCAAATAACCAACTCTTGACTTGACAGTCCGATGCACGCCATTTGTTGTATGTCGGGTCTGTGGCGGCAGGCTTGGTCATATCACCGGTCAAGTGACCATGTTTCTCTCGTCCGGCAATCTTCATCTCCATGACTTGGTGCCATAGGGAATAATTATGGTCGTCCAGTTTGATTCCAGTTGAGAAGGTGGAATTGTCTCCTTGAACAGTGACAATTTGAGTGGGTGGAGTGGATCCACCAGCAGCACCTTTGGAGGCGACCTCATGCGCCATTGGGGCTGTTGGTTAGGCCTGCGAACTGGGCCAATTGACGGGCCTGATCTGTATACTGGGCCGGCAAACAGGGCCTGATCTGGCCGGGCCTGCGGACTGGGCAGACTGGGCCTGGTTCAGCTGGGCCGGGCCGGGATGGCTCGCAACCTGGGCCAACTGACGGGCCTGTTGTGTGTAGACTGGGCCGGAGCGGGCTGGGCCTGTGGACAAGGTCACTGTGAGACCGGAAGATGCAGGGCGGCAACGCCGGAGCTGAAGCCGACGATCTGAAGAGGGCCAGCCGGAAGGTTGGCAGGGCTGAGAAGGAAGAAGAAGGGTGTACCGCGGCCGTCGGTTGGGATTTGACGGAAGGCCCGGCACACAGATCTCTCAAATCGGGAAATCAGATCGGCGATGGGAGCGGCAGCGCTCTGTCTCCCCCGTTCTGGAAAAAAAAAAAAATCGGTGACTGATCTGGTTCGGTTGGCTGATGCCCGATCTGGTATGCAACTGATGAGTCGGGTTCGGCTGCGGCTGCTCCACGTCCGGCTGAGGTCGGAACAGGCGGAAACCCTGTTTTTGTGTTGGTTCTGCCGGCAGATCTGCGCAACCCGTGACCAGAGATCTGGATACGAGTGGCTGCCGGATGTGAGCAAATCGAGTCCGGCTGCGGAATCGTGAGTGGGTGAAGGGCAGATCGGTGAACGGCGATGGGGCAGACGACGAGAGAGAGGAAGGCAGGAGGCGGACGCGGACAGGCGGTGGGATTCAGATCTGTCGCCGGTGGCTGCTGGTGTCCGGCTGAATCTCCACTGCGATGATGATGGGATGAAAACCGCTCGCCGGCGCCGGTCACGTCGATACCTCTGTTCAGATCGAGAACGGGAACAGTAGAGTGGGCAGGGAAGGGAAAGGGCAGGGAAAGGTAACAGTAAAGCGGCCGATGCCGCTGGGTGTGTTTTTTTTTTTTTTTTCTTCGTTTGGTCTGAGTTCTGACGTGCAGAAAAAAAAAAAAAAAATTAATGATGATCGAACTAGGCTCTTGATGCCATGTCAGAAATAAAAATAGAGACAAATATGTTCTCTCAATGTTGTGTGGAGAGAGACCCTGATTCACTGTATATATAGGAAAAGATGAATTACAAATAAGGAAGTCAATTTAATTACAAGGTAACCCCAATATTGAAAATGGGGAAAGTTCTATTCTAGGAATGTATAACAGCTCATTTGACAAAAGGGAGAGGCCCTCATTTTCTATACACATATTTGAAGTCTTCCTTTGGGTATACTTTTAGATTGTATCAATTCTCTTTTATGATTATTGAGTCATCCCTTCTTTGTAAGACTGCGAGTAGCTAAGTTTTTGGAATTTGTGCTTGGTACATTGTATTCTTCTGCTTTTCTCTCTCTTTCCTTGAATATCCTTAGATGTAAGCATCATATGTCAAAGTCTGTCTTATCTTGGTACACTGTATTCTCCTGCTTTTCTCTCTCTTTCCTTGAATATCCTTAGATGTAAGAATCATATGTCAAATTCTGTTTCATCTTATGCAATATATATATATCACTTGTTTACAGGGTGTAGTTCAGATGGTTAATCTTCTATTTCAGAAAATAAGAAGGGTTAAGTTTGAGCCCCTATGGCCTAATCTAGTATACTCTAAGAACAATGAGTATCACCTATGGAGATTTTACACTAAGTTTCCCACGGCTTCCTACACTTAAATTCAAAAACAATATATATGTCATTTAAAACCTTTTTATTTTTTAATGGAATATTTGAACTATACTTTTTTAATATTACAACAAATTGACATCAATAGCTTTGGTTCTAATTGGGACTTTACTTCTTTCTCTAGTGTCTAAATGATCAGGTTTTATTTTGACCATCAAGTGTTTGAACTATTGATATTATTATTCAACAGCCTTTAAGATGATGAATGCAAAGTTAAAAGCTGATAAATTTGATGGGAGAAACAACTTTTAACTTCTTGTAAGTTAAATTCAAAGATTTGCTAGTTTAGTATTAGTTTGCATATAGTTTTGAACCGCAAACCTAAAAGTTCACTGATTGGCGTGATAAATGAGGGCTGGTTGGATTGAAGAAAAAAACTAAAAGTAAATTTGGGTCAGGTCGGGTCAAGATCCACTCAAAAAATTTTAAATAACAACCGGGTTGAGTTAAGGCAGCAATCCGGTTTAATACTCGAACTGAGTCGGCTCCGCTATTCGGGTCAGGTTGGATTGAGTAATTTGAATCAGCAATTCAGATTAGGTCGGGTTGATTTAAAAAAAAAAATTTAATGTGTTAGGTTCGATTTATTAAAACTCAATCTTATCCATCTAAATTTCAGCCCTACTCTGTGAGTATTATAATTTTATATACATTATTCATGGGAGGCTCGGATGAAAATTCTTTGAAAAGATTCAAAGACATAGGCCCACATCCTACTATATTGAGGTACCTTATTCCCTTAGAATTATATTAATAAGTTTTTATCTATTCAACTTGTCATTTTATCCGGTACCTCATTTGTCTCATTTCCTCGTCCAATCACAAATTCCTAATATTTTTTCCTTTAAAGATTTATGCATTTCCTTTTGATGTCTTACCATCTTAATCCATGAAAATTTTACTAGCTTATTTATTATTCTATTTTTTTAATATACAACCTAAAACTTGAAAACTTTTTTTTTTTTAAATTTATGTGTGAAAATCACGTAAAACCCTTACAGATAAATTTTTTTTTTTTCTAAATGATATTAAAAAATAATCTATGTGAGACTTGCAATATTCATTCTTAAAATCTAGAAAACAGTTTCTTATTTTCAAAAATATATATAAGATTTGGTCTAATTAAAGAGTATCAACAAATTTGATTGATTGACACATCATATTCTTTGCTCGATTCCCTCTTGTGTTTGGTTTATAATTATCATTTTTATCCTTAAGTGAAACAAAGATTTCGGCAATAATGACAATGGTAACGATTATAATAAATGATGAGTCATCCAATCACTTTATTATCTTCGAAAGGTATTTCTTACATCAATTATTGCTCAATTGCACTTTACTAGAATTTTTTACTCAATATCTCATAATCTATGACCAGGTGGGACATATGTTTTTTATATTTAAGGTTTCCTTATCAAATATAATATTGATCTTTTTTAAGGCCGCCCATACACACCCAGATTTCCTTTCGAATATGAACTTTCTGGTAAAGTACACCTACATTTCAAATCATTTGAATGAAGGTTAAGTGTAATTTCAATTCATTCAAATAAATTGGTTGAATAGTAACATGAAATACTTCTCAACCTATTCATTTGAATGAATGGGCCTCATTCATTCGAATGATTTTCAATAATAAAATTTATTTTAAAATTTTAAAGTTATTTTTTGAGCAGTGTGTATTTTCAAAATTTCTCAAATTAAATATCCGGACTAATTACGATAATCTGATAAAAATACTTTAAAACTTTAAGGTCTTTTGACACTCCTAAATATTTAAAATACAGTATTTTACAAATAAGAGTATCCCTAGGTTGTGCCGAAAACACATTTGGAGTTGTCAAAAGACCTTAAAGTTTTAAAATATTTTAATCAAGTTATCGTAATTAGTCCGGATATTCAATTTGAGAAATTTTAGAAATACACAGTGCTTAAAAAATAAGTGTCTATGCTTTAAAGAATATCTTATAGCATCGGCAATATAGACATTTATTTTTTCAGCACTGTGTATTTCTAAAATTTCTCAAATTGAATATCCAGACTAATTACGATAACCTGATAAAAATAATTTAAAACTTTAAGGTCTTTTGACACTCCTAAATATTTAAAACACAGTATTTTACAAATAAGGGCTGTGTAGAAAACACATTTGGAAGTGTCAAAAGACCTTAAAGTCTTAAAGTATTTTTATCAGGCTATCGTAATTAGTCCGGAAATTCAATTTAAGAAATTTTAGAAATACACAATACTTAAAAAATAAGTGTCTATGTTTTAAAGAATATTCTATAGCATCGGCAACATAGACAATTATTTTTTAAGTACTGTGTATGTAATACCTTGACCTAAAATAGACTTAAACAATATAATTTAACCTATAGATTATAGTGAGGGATTTGTGAAAAATCTAGTTTTGGCCAATCAGAGCTCAATAGCTCATTGATCCAACCCTTTTAAGTTAAAAAAAAAAAAGGGGCAAAATGGTAATTTACCATTAAACAATATAATTATTGTTTGAATAATTATTGTTATCTGAGTAATATTGATTTCTTTATTAAGAATATAGATTTTAAAATTTATAAATATCTTTATTTCATTAAAATGTCATTAAAAATTACCCGAAAAAGGCCCGAAAACTAGAAAATGATTATTTTAAATAATTCTATAAGTTAGAAAATTCTAAAAAAATAACTAGTGTCTAGTTTATGTTTAAATCTATCATTTTATTTCTCTAGAGCTAAAAATGAAGATTTTAAACCCTTTAACTAAGTACAACTTAGTTTAAGGGAATAGTGTCAAAAAGTGATTTTTATTTAAATCAATTAAGTTTAATGGGTTATAACTTTCCAAAATTATATGGTATTTAAACATTTTAAAAACTCAACATTTTGGATCAGATAGATCAAATTAAATAATTTTTATTAATTAAAAAATTAATAAGAAAATGAAATAAAGATTATAACTATAATAAAATAATGTTGTGAACAGTAAATTTTAGGTAGCTACAGTCATATGATAACCATTGTAACCGACTGAAAGAAAAAAAAAAAATGCAGTGAGTTGTCTTTCACCTGTGCCTTTGTCTTGCCAAATGTTTTTTTTTTTGAACCTACGTGGTTGCCAGAGCAGCCACATAACCCATTTTTCTTTCCTATTTAAGGGGTAGATGAGATGGGATTTTACAGCCCTCTCATTTCACCTACCTTTTTACCTCTCTCTCTCCACTACCTGCTTTCTGTTACTTCTCTTTCTCTCCCTCAAGCACCGTACCAGCCTTGTCAAACTTTCTTATTAAGGTATACCTTCTTTATAGCTTTAGAATTAACTAGAATATCTTAGAGAAATAAAATGTCATTATTATTATTATTTTTAAAAATTTAAGATGAGTTGTCCTATTGAATTAATTATGAATTATTATTGTAAATTGATTAATTTTAATTTATTTATTTAACTTGAAATAAATTTATAATTGTTTAAAGATGTAGTTAAGTTGGTTTGTCTATATCTTAGTTTTATCTAAAGTCAGTAATTTAATAAATTTTAATTTAAATCTTGTTAATAAATTAGAGACTTAAATTATTTAAATTAAATACTTTTATAAGTAATTTGTCTAAAATAAATAATCTGAGATTTGTAATTTTGATTATGTTAAGCATTGTTTAAAGACCCCTATTCTCAATTAAAAATGATACTAACCCTTGTTTATTATATTATACTATATATATGTATATATACATATGTATTCACTTCCAGGCCGATACTCTCTATCTGTGGCTGACTCAGCCCGATAGCTATCAGTAGCTGAGCAATTAATTTTGCCGCTCGGTAGAAAAAAAAAGGGATCGGGCACTGAGTGTATCTCTAGGCCTAACTCACTATATGAGTAGTGGCCTGAGCACCCTATATTTGTATCTCTAGGCCTAACTCGCTATACGAGTAGTGGCCTGAGCATTCTATTACATTACTATTATAATCTAAAAATGAATAATAACCCATTTTAGAGACTCATATCCATTACCCTTAAACTTTTGTCGGAAAATAAATAAAAGAATTTGCAACACTATGATTATGTGTATTATGTTAATTAATGATTGCATAATTCGTGTATTCTTGTTTTCATATTTTGACAGATATCTTTATACACCACATATACGGTGAGGAGACTTAACATTGCAGTAGAAGCAAATCAGGTTTAAAGGAACTAATGCAATGAGTGGTTTCAATGATCAGATTTGATGAACCCATTTATATGCCTAGACATGATGCACTATTATGAAAAGTGCTTATTGATATTTATGATGTTTATCATATATTGTGATCATGATGATGAAATGCTTATGAATTATACTGCTTCCACGTACCCTTAACTACTGAACTATTATCGGCCCAGGTGTGTCGATTACTGGCCCAGGTGTGTCGGTTTACGTCTAGTAGCCCAGGTGTGTTAGTTGCTGGCCCAGGTGTGTCAGTACCGGCCTAAGTGTGTCGGAGATGTACTTGCAAGATTCTGCATTTTGACCGTGTCGGGACTTAATGCTTATAGTCAGTGTAGTGTTTAGGTGTTGCGTTGGATATCAGCAGTAAATTGAGAATGATTTGATATTTAGCATGACAATTATATTATGATGAAAATGTTGATTTTGGCTAACCTGATAATTATTACACTGCATTGTTATGTTCTTTTCACTGGGCTGGTTAGCTCACACCACTCACATTTTAGGAGATGTACCCGAGGAGGAGGAATCTCCATTTCAAACTTAAAGATAGATAAGCTGTTGCAGTCCCTTGGAGTCCCATGGATGGGATTTTCATCTATTTTGTTTATTGGTTCTTGGAACCATGTTTTGTAGAGTACCTTATGTGGTACCCGTTTTTGTAATCATGTATGAATCACTACGTTACTGCTAGTAACTCTGTTAAAAATGATATTATCCTTTTTATATTTATTTGTATGATACATGTTTGTAAAAGGATAGACATATGGTACATGTTTGAGTCCACATGTAAAGAGCATGTGTGACATTTAAAAAAAAAAAAAATTTAGTAGCGTTCTGGGCCCACCTTCGGGTCAGGGCGTTACAGTGTATTTCTAAAATTTCTCAAATTGAATATCCGGACTAATTACGATAACCTGATAAAAATACTTTAAGACTTCAAGGTCTTTTGACACTTCCAAATGTGTTTTCGGTACAGCCTAGGGATACCCTTATTTGTAAAATACTGTGTTTTAAATATTTAGGAGTGTGAAAAGACCTTAAAGTATTTTTATCAGATTATCGTAATTAGTTCAGATATTTAATTTGAGAAATTTTGAAAATACACACTGCTCAAAAAATAACTTTAAAGTTTTAAAATAAATTTTATTATTTAAAATCATTCGAATGAATGAGGCCCATTTATTCAAATGTATAGTTCATTCGAATGAATGGGCTGAGCAGTATTCCGTGTTATTGTTCAGCCCAGTCATTCGAATGAATTGAAATTACACTTGAGCATCTATTCGAATGAATGCCAAAATAAACTGGGCATTCATTCGAATGATTAGAAATGCAGGGGTAAAATGGTATTTTGACATGAAAATTCAGATTCGACAGGAAAAACGGGTGTCTGTGGGCGGCCTTTTTTAATCAATATTTTTATTTGACTGGTGTGATCTTTTCATTCAAACCTCTGTCAAATATAATGGAAACTCTATTTTACAATTACCTGTTAATGTAAAAATAGTTTAACCTTCAATGTTCATTCTTATAAATAAGTTATATTTAACATACTCTTCTATTTCCGACTTATATTTTCTTTGTTGAGATTCATTAATGACTTGTCACATCTTTGATGAGATTTATCTTAGAGACTTAGATTATAGGCGTTGAGTTGGGTCAACCTAACATAGTATATAGTATAAAGGGTCACATTTTTCACATTCCATTAATTTTAGAGCTTTTGTTATATTAGTCTCTAACAGCTGGTATCAAAGTAGGTACTATGTCTTGTGTTTGAATACCGGTAACAACAAATTTACAACTTATCTGTGATTAACTCGTTCATTATGAATTGATTAATCATTTTCTATAAATGGTATTTAAGATGATGAGAGTGAGTTGAAATAAAAGATTTATATGTTCACATAATGTGACAAAAATCAACTTGTATTTATTTTTTAAGTGTGACTTGAATGGTAAAAAATGTTTGAATGCAAATCCAGATACTATCTAGTATAAAATTAACTCCCCGATTTACAACGTATTCACAACGTATTCTGCATGTAGTTTTATTGTATATTTATTTTTTGTAGTTTTATTGTATATTTACTTTTTGAAGGGAGCATCTATGGACATGATTAAAGTTTTACTTTTGATCCCAGTGGATGTATGAGAAAATTAACCGTGCGGGTCAAAGCCCAATGAAGATCAATTGGGCCCAAGAATTAAAGCTGAGTAAGCTGCTCCAAAATCCACAAGTTCCTGCAAGTCTCAGTTGCATCAAGACCGAATTCAATTTCAAAATTCAAACCAGCTGATTGTTTGATCTTGAAGACTAAGAGTCCTAAAGCACTTATATGCAAGTGGGAAGCACCAATGGCCGATCCAATTAATCCCAGCAAAAGCAGTAATCCTAAATCCACGAGTACATGCATGCAACATCGGTGGAGTTTTTCAACAGCAACGTTGTAGTAGTTTAGGATTAGTTTAATATTTTAGATAGAATTAGTTATCATAGTTCATTTAGAACTGTACTTTTTTATTTCTGTGATACAGAGTTCTCATCGAGTTGAGACAAGATCGAGTGACCTCTCCTCTCCAGGAACTAATGCTTCCGCTTTAGCAATTGATTTAAAGTGTTCTATCCTACCTATTTGTTTATAATACGGAGGTCTCATTGAGTTGAGGCATCTTGAGGATCGAGTGAACTCTCCTCTCCAAAAATCAGTATTTTCTCTTTAACGATTGAGTAGTGTGTCCTATTCTATCTAGTCTCATCACTTTTCATGAAGTGTTTTTATACAGAGAAGTCCTCTAGTCCTAAAAAGATTTTGGAGTGGTATCGGAGATATCCCATGACTCAATTAACTCTTCAACTCTTGTGCAGCCTACAAATCTGCAATGCAGTGTGATGGACCATTATAATGTACAGACGTTACATTACGGTGCATAACATTCTAACCATAACGCCCATAGAAATATCGTTACGTAACGGCGGCCTCCATTAAATTATTATTATTAATTTTTTAATGAAGGTTCGATCTAATCATAAAAATTAAAAGCAAAGAGGCCTAAATAAAATACAACCAAAACCCAAAGTCCCGACCAGAGAAGAAAATAGGAAGAAAAGCCTGAAACAAAGGCAAGGCCGGCAAGCTGACAATGTCTGATTTGATGGGGAGGATAGAATACAGAAAAGATTCCTTTGACTGTGACGAAGATGGGAAGAAAGGTCTTAAGTCACCATTCCTGCAAGGGAGTTTTTTAAGTATCCCAGATTCCCAGTCTAAAACTTGGCAGTAATTGAATCAAGTCTGCATCCGAGTTGAAAGAGAATCGTCAAGAAATCAATAAAAAGATGGCATTCATGGTCATGTTTAAGTCTTGTCGAACTGAACCCTTTTTTTTTAAAATATGATCTTGAAACAAGTGCTCCTGTGCAGGCAGTATGAGTGTGTTTTTTTCATTGTTTGTAATTAACATTTGGATACATTTACGTAGAAACTCATACTGTAAAGAAAATAATTCAATCACACCACAACCTAAAAGTTTATGTGGAAAATCTTTAAGTAAAAAAATTACGAGAGAAAGAGAGGAGTTTTATTATTCTGTTACAGTACTTCAAAAATACACTGGTTACGTAGATATATACAATGAAGGTCCCAAATATCGAAGGACCAATATTTTTGTGAAAAAAAATCATGCTCAGATCTCTAGATCTGGTTGGATCTGATCCAGAGATCTGTAACAATCGTCGGAGGAAGATCGGTAGAGCAGCGCGAGATCTGGGAGAAGCAAAACAGGCGGAAACTGCGGTTGCAGAGAAGTTGCAGCGTCAGACAGATCTTCTGAAACAAACAACAGATTAGGCAGAAGGCTGAACCAAACAATACTCTCGTGCAAAGAGAAATTTCGATGAAGGATCGATGATTAAGCTCATACCATGTAGAAATTCACAAAGGTTTACGTGGAAAAACCCTAAGGAAAAAAACTAAGAGCGAATGAGAGAAATTTTATTATTCTATTACAATATTTCAAAAATACACTGGCCATGTAGATATATACAATGAAGGTCCCAAATATGAAAGGACCAATATTTTCTCAATCAACAATTTCAAATTTACTACATTTTTAATAATTACTTTTCATAGAATTCATAGAAACTGAAATATATAATTTCTTATTATTATTAATTTTCATTATTTTAGTGCAATAAAAAGTTTCTTTTCAATAGGTTGAGACAGTTTTGAAATTCACCTGTCATAGAAATTTCTCTATCAATCTCCTTCGAAGAATTCGATGTCAAAACTGTAGAACTCAACTGGTTGCCTCCCACCTCAGGAAGCAGGAGGTTGCAGGTTCGAGCCCCCAAAGCCTAATCTTAGTGTGCCTTAGGCGTAGTGGAATCACCCGTGGGGGTTTTATGCTGGATATCCTACGATTTTCCACACGTAAATTAAAAAAAAAACTATAGAAAGTGATCAAAATTGTAGAAATCATTTTTAGAAAAGAGTTTTCACATAACAACATATAATAATTTAATATAAAAAATATTTTCATTTTTATATTTTTTTTAAAAATGTTGCATTAAAACATGCCCTTAAATATAATTGAGTTTTGTCGTACTTTCATATGGAAAGGAGATTCTCTGAAAAAAGAAGGGGCATATTGAGAAGTATGACACGTTGCCTCCACAAAAAATGTAAATATATGGCATAAAGACGTAACCTTATCTAACACCAACAATGGTGTAGAGAGTTGCGTTTGGATGGGTTGGTAACCCAAAAATTACTTGGCATTTAGCTGTCAACGTTAATAGAAATTACCTTAATATAAAAAATTACCTAATTAAAAGATTTTATCAGTCAGCAAATTGGAATTCATTTATTAAAAAAATTACCTTATGAAAAGATTTTATTTGGTATTGAAAATGTTAGAACTAAAAGGCTGGTCATGTAGACACCACACTTTTCTGCCGATAGACTTTCAGTTTTAGGTATGAAATTACCATTTTGCCCTTCCATTCTAGATAGTTCAAACGAGGTCGTTTTTCGACCGATTTTTACAAACAAGATATCAAAATTCATCTACTCTAAATTTTATGAATTTTGGGACTGATTTTAACTAAAAAGAGTACATTTTGGACTTAAAAAATGTACCCAAAAAATTAAGGAAAATTGTCTTCCATCTTAATTCTTTGGGTACGATTTTTAAGCCGAAAATTATACCATTTCCACTTAAAATCAGTCTTGGAGTTCATAAAATTCTGAGTATATGAATTTTGATAACTTGTTTATAGAAATTGATCCAGAAACCGCCCCTGCCAACTGTAACATTTGCGCGTTTGGTTCGGGTTTTCAAACAAGGCGGTTTCTCAACCAATTGCTACAAACAAGGTAACAAAATTCATCTAGTCTGAGTTTTGTGAACTCTGAGACTTATTTTAAGTGAAAAGGGTATAGTTTTGGACTTAAAAATCATATCCAAAGAATTAAGATGGAAGACAATTTTTCCTTAATTTTTCCTTTTCACTTAAAATAAGTATTGGAGTTCATAAAATTCAGAGTAAATAATTTTTGATACCTTGTTTGTACAAATCAGTCGAGAAACAGTTTCGTTTGAAAATCCCTCTCCACAACCCATAGAGAAGATCCGTCCAAGCGAACAAAAAATGAAGTGGATGTTCGACGATCTAAAATGGAAGGGCAAAATGGTAATTTCACAACTAAAAAAAATGAAAATCGGCTATCTGCTGACAGAAAAGTGTGGTGTCTATATGGCCAGCCAATTAAAATTTGCTCTCATTGATTTAATTATCTTAGTTTTCTAACGGGAGCAATTTGGGGACAATTTCATGTAATTAGGAGATATTTTAGTAGTGAAACAGGGAGGTAATTGGGGTCATCAGTTAACAATTTTTTGTATTTTTTTTATTAATTTTTTAAAAACCTTTGAAATTCTCGAGTTCCTAATTTAAAAACAACATTTGAATATATAAATGAACGATATTTAATGATAAAATTCTATATTCATGAATGCAATACTTTTTTTCCCATTTTATGTAATTATATATAGGAGTACTAAGAAATAAATAATTGACTCATCTCATTCAAAGAATTGGAAAATATCAAAAAGTTCAACTTCATAACTAATAAAGTCAAATCAATTGAAATTGAAATTATAAGAGTATTTCATCTATTAAAGAGAATTTTCAAATACTTGAAAGAGATATGATCATTGAAAATGTGAAATATTTGATAGGATGCACTGTAAATATGTAGAATATAAAAAAAAAAAATAAACATTATATATATATAAAAGACATGAGAAAATTCTTTGACTTACACTATTCAATTTTCAAAATAAAGGTTGGCCAATAAACTCTAAGAAAACCATAAAACAACAAACAAAATATGCTGGACCTAAGATCAGTTCAAAATGAGAAACACATTTGTTTCCCACGTCCAAATATGGATTATAATGATATGCACATTTTAAGAAATAAAAAATATTGTTCCTCAATGTCAATTGAACTTTGGCACATTCAAATCATATTCTAGGTCAATCCTAAGAGGTTGGTGTGTTCGCCTTGAAACCCGTTTTAGTAAACAGGAGTCCTGAATTCAAATCTCATTCCACTTATCAAAATAGTCATTCCCCATAGTTTTACTCAATTTGTGTTGATAGGGAGACTTACACATGCCCCGAAGCCTAGTTGAGTGCTTTAAGAAGCCCTGAACACCTCGCTCATAAAAAAACAGATAATAGCCTAGGTCCTCCGTGAGGAAAATTTTATTTGAGGGCGTAGTGATCCAAACAGGAATACTTTGTGTCCCACTCTCCATGTGGATTAGAACTCACCGATTATATAATGGGTGTCTTAGTATAAACTTGCGTTAGGTCCTGAATCTTCATTATTCATTTTAAAAATCTCATATTTTAAAATTTAAAAGTTTTAAATAAAAAATCTATATTTTTATAGAGATACCTATTAAAATTTCAACAAGGTTATTTCTTTTTCATTGAGACATGTAGAAAATGACAAAGATAGTGAATGTTTAAAATTTGACCTATTTGTTTAAGTCTTTGTATTTTATACCTTCAAAATTTGACTACCATAAGTCATTGATTTTCATAGAACAACTCATAAAGTTATAATGATTAAATGAAGGCATCACTCTTAAATTGTTGTATTGATGTATTTCTCTATTTATTCCATCTAACTATGTGTAGTCCAACAGTCGATAAGTAACCAATCTCTCTAAATAGTTACTATTTAAGTTTTTTTTTTTTTTTTGCAACATGAGTATCCTTACTCCACATTAAATGTAAGACTAATGAGTGTCATACAGTGCCAGCCTGAGACTTCAGGGCCTCCAGGCGAAATCTTAAGATTGGTCTTTTATACACTCACAAAAAATAAAATCATACAATTTTTTTACTACTAATTAAATCTGTCACACATGATCAATGAATCTAGTTTAAAAATTCTCTTCTTTATTTTTGACCAATTTTTAAATAAGTATAGTCGTCCTAATTTTCTCCAAGGAGGGCCAACCGCCAATGTTTACCAAACTTTCCACTTGATTTATGTGAGTATGTGGGGGATGGAGACGATCAATGAGACTATATTTTAATTAGATTTCCAACTCACATGTATAGCAATCATTTCTCAAGAATTTTGAAAGAAAATGGAGAAATGATAAAAGATAAATGTTGTATGCATGCATTATTTCAGTCCAAAGATTAGTTTAATTGAATGATCAAATAAGGAATTTGGAACAAATTGCTGGTGAAAGTTTCCAAAATAAATGGAACAACAGTTTAAGCAACAAAAACGATAGATACTATTAGTACAAAAGATCAACCAAAAAAAAAATGATGATATTGTAGTAGAAACCGCCGGGTTTCCTGTAGTTTTCCACAATTAAATTAAAAAAAAAATCACCAATTAAAAATTTGAGACAATAGATTTCTGAATTGGGCTCCATTTTATAATGGAAAAAATGTAGACAGTCCAATTTAAAAATAGTAGAAAAAGGGGAATGTATCCCTTGGCTGGGAGAATTGATATGAAGTCAAGTTAGAGCCTTCCACGAGACTATAGACTGATTTTTGGATGAGACTTTGAAGAGGTGGTTTGCCTATTTCTATAAAAGTAAAATTTATGAAAAAATTATGGAAGGATTCTATTTATATTATTCAATAATTATAAAAAAGCCGAACTTCGTGTGAAGGTGTGAATATTTGATATTTTAGTTGTTTATGTCAAATTTTTTTTTATTGAAACTGAACAAAGAATTGTCTTGAGAAGTGAGGGAAATCTCTTGTTTTTCATCAATAAAAATGGAATATATTCATTGGAAAGATTGAAAATGTCACATTTCTTGGCTGCGCATACAGACACCCCCGTTTTCTGCCAGCAGACATCGCATTTCGATTTGATAGTGAAAATTACATTTTTGCCCTTCCTCGTTGAATTGACCGAACGAATAAGCAGTTCATTTTTGCTTCGATCGATCGATCTTAGGCGTATAGAATCATGCGATTGAACAAACAATTCATTTTAGCTTCGTCCAATTGATTCTAACAGGGTATTCAATCGATCAGATGATCCCATGTGATCGTCCAATTGATTTTAACTGAGAGGTCAAAATGCTAACAGTAGGCTTCTGCTGTGAAGATCGATCACACGATCACTTTTGGGGTTTGAGGGAAAATAGTTTGGAAAGGAGTTTGAGAGAGAGGGGTTTGAGTAAGAGGGGTGTAGAAAGGGCTTTGACAGAGAAGATTTTGAATTGGGGGGGGGGGGGGGGGGGGGGGGGGGGGGGGTTGAGGGTGTAGGGTTTGGAAAAGTGGAAGATGGGAACAAAAATGGAAATGGGAAAAGGGGGTGCGATTCCAACTTATTTTGAGTTTCGAAGTTGTGATCGATCGCACGATTTCTGTGATCGTCCGATCGATCTTACACTTATATACAATCTTTCGATTGAATATAAGTGATCGTGCGATCGATCTTCAAACCCGAGGTCGACTGTCAAAATTTTGACCTCTCAATTAAAATCAATCGGGCGATCCTCTGAGATAGTACGATCGAACTTATATGGGTATTCAATCGATCGATTGAACAAAAGTGATCGTGCGATTGATCTTCATAGCAGAGGCCGACTGTCAACATTTCTACCTCTCAGTTAAAATCAATCGGACGATCACATGGGATCATCCGATCGATTAAATACCTAGTTAGGATTAATCGGACGAACCTAAAATGAATTGTCTGTTCATTCGCACGATTCTATACGCCTATGATCGATTGATCGAAGCAAAAATGAGCTACCTATTCGTTCGGTCGATTCAACGCTGAAGGGCAAAAACATAATTTCCATTATAAAACCAAAATGCGGTGTCTGTATGCGTGGCCCATTTCTTTTGTTCTTAATAAAGAACTCTTATTTTATGGAAAAGAAAGACAAGTTTCAATTTTCGAAGTCATTTTTTATAGTGGGAAAATGACGAACAACACCTGAAGCAGCATGGAATATGAACGTATCTCATCTAGAAAAAGAAATGGATTGATTAAAAGTTTTACATCTTAAGAGTATAAACTATCCAAGTGTAACTCATTTTAAACATAAAAAATTTAGTTCTCCCTTCAACATATGCACATTTGTCTTGTGAGGAGTGTTTGTGTTAGAAATCGTCAGGTTAAGTTAGCAATTCATAGCAAGTTTCAAACTCAAATTTTGGGCATTTTATGTTAGTGATTAAAATCATCAGGCAACTTTTAAAAATAGCAAGACAAGGACATTTAGTGACTTTGACTATTAAGATTAAGTGAATATAAATTGAGTTTTGAGCTTCAATGTGGTGCACTTCTATATTTTTATTCTAGTTTCAATTTCAAAGGTTTTTTTTAATTATTTAAAATTATTTAAGAAAATAAAGAAACATACCAAGTGTACACATCGACTCATATAATGAATACACGAGCCAAAAAGATCTATGGGCTTTCATGAGCTGCTTCTAAAAGCTTGAGCTTGCTTGATTTGATAAATGGGCTCAAGAATTCAGCCAAATCCTAATATGAGAAGTTAATATATGTGTTCAAACATGGGGTCGAAAATTTGGCTGGACCAAGATGCCAGCTGAATTCTTTCTCTCTTCAATTTATTTTTTTTTTTGGAAATCTCGGTGGCCTTTTTATTGAAAAAAATCATTTAAAAAATAAAAAAGACTATTTTTTTTTAAAAAAATTATTAAAAAAGGCCTTTTTAAAAAAAATTAAAAAATATAAATATCTTTTGATATTTCAAATATTGGCTGATATTCATCCGATATGGGCAAATATAGGCCGAGATATCGGCCCAGGCCCACAGCCGATATTTGTTTTTTTTTTAAAAAAAGAAGAAGAAAAAATCAGCCGATATTCAGCCAATATTTTTTTTTCTCTAGCCGATACGATACGGCTGAGATTTAAGCCCCTGGTTCAAACCGGTTATTTTAATATGGATTCAAGGGGGTCTTTTGAATTCTAGTTTTATTCTACTTCTTAGTCTTTTGAATTCTAGTTTTATTTTGCTTAAATTAATTTTTCCTACAATTTACTTTCTAATTTTCATTAAAATTAATTTCATAAGATGACTATTTTCCCTGTGAGATTTGAGCTTTTCATTTTTTTTTTTAAATTTACATGTGGGAAACCGCAAGATATCCCCCACGGGTGGACCCCTACCCCTGAGGCACATTATTTTTCTAGAAAGAAATTAAATTTTAGGTAATTTATTTGGACCAGTCGTGATACAACTTTGTACTACCAGGATGTACTGCAAAACGAGAACGATGAAAATAAGCAAGTACATTGCTTCTGCATTCACCCGATTGTGATACGAAAAGTCTGTCCTTGAATGTCAGACCTCCGTCAGCCTTGATCTTCCAGTCCTCCAAGGTTGTTTCTCTTGAAAGCTGAGTCATCAACTCTTTTGATTCTGAATCATTCTACTGTCCTTCCATCACCAATTTGATTATTTCAGGTTATAGAATCAAATTGGGGATTCTTGCTGACCCATTCCCCTCGATCAGCTCCAAATCATAATCAGACAAGACTTCCAACATCTTCCACTACAAGGATGCCATACTACATTGCCATGTGAGTTCCTGTTTAAGGCGTCGGCCACTACGTTAGCTTTTTCAGGGTGATAGGAGAGGCTGAAATCGTAATCTCCCAGATTTTTCATCTATCTCCGTTGTCTCATATTCAGGTCCTTCTAAGTTAAAATATATTTGAGACTATGGTGATCAGAAAACACATTGAATTTCTCACCATACAAGAAATGTCTGCACAATTTTAACAAGAAGACAACGACTGCTAACTCCAAACCATGAGTTGGATAATTTTGCTCATGTCCCTTTAGCTGTCTGGAACCATAAGCTACTACATTTCCTTCCTGCATCAAAACACATCCCAAACCAAATTTGGATGCATCGCAATATACATCATATCCTTGTCCTTGTTTGGGTATTATCAGTACCGGAGAAGTGGTCAATTTCTCTTTCAACTCCTGAAATGCCTTTTCGCAAGTATCACTCCATTCGAACTTAACATTCTTTATTGTCAATCGAGTCATTGGTACCGCAATCTGGGAAAAGTGTGGGATAAACTTTTTATAATATTCGGCTAATCCCAGAAAGCTTCGAATTTCGAACACATTCTTGGGACTTTTCCAGTTCTTTACTGTTTCTACCTTTGCTGGATCTACTGAGATTCTTTTTGTTGACACCATATGTCCAAGGAACTGAACTTGAGTTAACCAAAACTCGTACTTGCTCAGCTTAGCGTACAGTCTGTGATCTTTAAGGGCCTGAAGAATAATGCGTATATGACGCTCATGCCCCTCCTTAGATGATGAAAAGATCATGATATCGTGTATAAAGATTATCACAAATTCTCTTAGGTATGGTCGGAAATGCTGATTCATCAAGTCCATAAACATGGTTGGCGTGTTAGTCTACCTGAAAGGCATAACTACAAACTCGTATAAACCATACTGCGTTCTGAAGGCAGTTTTAGGAATATCCTCTTCTCGAATCCGCAACTGATAATATCCCGACCTCAAATCGATTTTGGAAAAACATTTTGATCCTCTCAGTAGATCAAAAAAATCATCTATTCTAGGTAAATGATACTGATTTTTTATAGTTACTTGGTTGAGTCGTCGGTAAGCTATACACATTCTCATCGATCCATCTTTCTTTTTCATAAAGAGAGTAGGTGCGCCCAAGGCGAATTACTCTGACGAATAAAATCGAGTCTAAGAAGCTAATCTACCTGCGTAGGTAGCTCTCTCTGTTCAGTTGGAATAGGAGATGTTCCCGGTTATAGGTCGATGATAAACTCTATCTCTCGGCGTGGAGGTAGCCCAGCTAACTGGTCAGGAAACACATCTATAAACTCACACACCACCCGAGGTGCCACAGACTCTAGATCACCTACATCTTCTCATCCGATGCTAGCGACCGCACTACCAGGATACATCCCAAGGCCAGAAAAGTTGACTCTCATCTTTTCATAGGGTATTAACTTCTCCATAAACCTCGCATTGGTCGTGGAGACCCCAAAAATTCTCCTTTGAGAACAGTCAATCAAAATTTTATAAATTGACAACCAATCCATGCTAAGGATGATGTCAAAATCCATCATTTCTAATATTAGAAAGTCATAGGACAAATCTACACTGCAAATTCTTAAAATGCATGACTGGCATTTTTGGTTTACCAAAGCCCTTTTTCCCAAGGGTGACACTACAATCAACGGGTTAGCTATTTCTACCGGTTGCAAATCCAATCTATCTCAACAAGATCTAGAAATAAAGGAATACAAAACACTGGTATCAAAAAGTACTCGTGCCAAATAACTGAAAAGGGTAAGTGTACCTTCCATCACTGTATTCTCCATTGGCTCTTCCTTTTGAGTCCCAATCGTGTAGACTCTCCATTGAGTGGTCTGAGGACGTCCATGTCCCCTCCCCTGTCAATTCCATGGTGGTCCATTCCTAGGTGTCACCGAACCTCTGGAGGTTTACTGAGAACCTCTGTCAAAAGATGACTGTGTAACAGAATGAAATGCGCCCATGCTTTGCGAAGGTACGGCTCTGCCAAGACAGAGCAATCCCTAAGCATGTGTCTGGTCTGTCTGCAATGATAGCATGCCCTTTCCCTTCCTATTGGCCAAGTCTTAGATGTATGCTCAGGTTGATTGCAGGAATAACACACTAGCGGTCGTGTGTCAGGCTGACTTTAATGTCCCGCTGCAGGTTGGCTCTTCTTGTAGAATGGTATCTTTTGGTTGAATTTGGCTTACTTATTGGAGGAAGGTCTTTGAAAACTTTCGGCATTCCTATTGGTGGAATCCATTGCCTCCACCTTCGAAGCACGTTCTATGATCTCCTCCAAGGTTTTGAAGGTTAGCCCGGCCACTTGTCTTTGTAGGAAAGGTCGAAGTCCATTTTCAAAGTGATAGATCTTCTCTTCCTCATTCGCCGCTATCCAAGGCATGAGTTGCACCAGATCAATGAATCTTTTGGCATACTGTACCACTGTGTCAGACCCTTGCTGGATGTTGAGAAATTCCCTCTACCTTCCTTTATAGACCGTTTTAGGGAAATAATGGGCAAGGAAAGCTGCTGAAAACTCCTCCTAAGTCATAGGTTCGTGATTACGTACTATGCTTTTTGCCTCCCACCATTCATAGGCGTTCCCCTCCAACTGGTACGTCGCCAAAGTAACTCGCAGATCATTGGCAATGGCTAAGGTGTTTTTAGGGTCCGACTGATTTGGGTGATACAGTTTCTCGCCGCATTGGGGTCCTTGATGCTCGAGAAACTCATTGGGTTCGGTCTTTTGAATTCCTTTAGAGTCGAAGTGGCTCTCTCTTCCTGGGTCCTAGCAGGAGGGTGATGAGTGTAAAATAAATACATATTTTACTCCTAATTTATTATTGTTAGTACCTCATTTTATTTAATTTTATCTAATTAGTATAATTTTGTGTTTTGCAGGTTTAAAAGTGAGGATGACAGAAAAAATGCTTAAATATAAAGCCTGGGCCCATTATGAGTTATTTTAGACCTCAAGCTCAATTATTAAGCCTACTAAGAAAAGCCCATGAAGAAATCCACATGTGTGAATAATATTTTCATCATCTCAAGAGGAAATTCGAAATTTAGAAGTCAATATAAGAGGATTTTCGAATTTGGCAAGTGGATTAAGGAAAGAGAGAAAATAAGGAAGGTTTGACATATGTTTCGTATTTTGGTCATAAATTTTCATTCCGATATCCGATTATATTGATTCTTTTTGTGTTGGAAAGATGACTTCAAGAGCTACAACTTTTTAGTTTATGACTTTTCCTGATTCGGAAGTTAAAAGGGTTAAAACTGAGCTGCAAGATGGTGCATGTGTAAAAAATGGGATTCTACACCCACTTTCCTTATACAAATTTAGCTCCTTGCCTCTTTTAAGTCATTCCATATTTAGCAGAAATCAAATCCGCCCTCCATGTGTCCCTTACTTTATTTAAATCTTTGAATCCAATCCATTCATTCCACCTCCTTTTATCTATAAATACTAGCCCTCTCCCATTGAGAAAACTGAGCTTGGGCATTAAAGAAAAGGTGGAGCATAGGGAGGAAGGAAAGGAAGACAAAGAGAAGGGAAGACAGTGTGGAATTCGAATTCCACAATGGGTTTCAGGTTGGTGTTTTAACTTTTCATTGTAATTTCTTATTCCAAGAATCCCATGGTTATGTAATTTTAATTCTTTGTTTTACTAATAAAATTAAGACAAGCTTTTTAGATCTATGGTTTTCTACTTAATGTTTGTTGATTGTGATAGTTTGATTTGATTTTTAATCTCTTTATGAATGCATGTTTTGATTTAATCTTAGAATTTTCATCTAAAACATCCAATTTTTGGGAAAGTTTAGAACCTTAATTTTCCATTCTAAGGCTCTTTTTAAGAGTAGGTGAAGAATTTAGATTTGGAATTTTATGTTGAATTCTCTCTAAGCCCAAGGTTTATTTTGATTATTTCTTAATTAATGAAACTCATGTTTTTCTTAATTAAATTAATTATGAATGAAAATTTTGAATCAATGATAATTAATAAATGTGAGCTCCATGTTCTAGGTTTTGATTTTATTTTTAAAGTATTGAAAATAATGCCTCCTTAATCTTCAATCCAAATTCCACTGTAAATATTTATAGATGTAATTTAGATGTTATTTATGTTTTCTTTTGTTTATAAATACAAATTCTTGAAAATTGTGGAAATAGGTTGGAAATAATTTAATTGCATCTTAATTTTGTATTTTAAATTAGATTTAGATTGTTTATATTTTTATATTAAATCCACAATGTTAATTATAATTAGTTAAATTGTTAGATTCTATGTTTAAATCTACGATGTTTCTAAATTAAGATTAAAAATCATAGATTAGATAAATAACTCCATATTTATGATTTTTCTACTTATTTTACTCCTAATTTATTATTGTTAGTACCTCATTTTATTTAATTTTATCTAATTAGTATAATTTTGTGTTTTGTAGGTTTAAAAGTGAGGATGATAGAAAAAATGCTTAAATATAAAGCGTGGGCCCATTATGAGTTATTTTGGACCTCAAGCCCAATTATTGAGCCTATTAAGAAAAATCCATGAAGAAATCCACATGTGTGAATACTATTTTTATTATGTCAAGAGGAAATTCAAAATTTAGAAGTCAATATAAGAGGATTTTCGAATTTGGCAAGTGGATTAAGGAAAGAGAAAGAAAATAAGGAAGGGAGAAAAATAAGGAAGGTTTGACACATGTTTGGTATTTTGATCATAAGTTTCTACTCCGATATCCGATTACATTGATTCTTTTTGCGTTGGAAAGAAGACTTAAAGAGCTACAACTTTATAGTTATAACTTTTCCTGATTCGGACTTTAATAAGGTCAAAACTGAGGTAGAAGATGGTATATGTGTAAAAAATGGGATTCTACACCCACTTTCCTTATACGAATTTAGCTCCTTGCCTCCTTTAAGTCATTCCATATTTAGCAAAAATAATATCCGCCCTCCATGTGACTCTTGCTTTATTTAAATCTTTGAATCCAATCCCTTCATTCTACCTCCTTTCATCTATAAATACGAGCTCTCTCCCATTGAGAAAACGGAACTTGGGCATTGAAGAAAAGGAGAGGAGAGGAAGAAGAGGAGGAGAAGACTGTGGGATTTTCAATCCACACTGGGTTCTAAGGTTGGTGGATTTTGATTTCCATTGTATTTTTCTTATGTCTTTATTCCAAAATTTCATTGATTTGTAATTTTTAAATCCATGTTTTAATTAATAAAAGAAGGTGAGATTATTAGAATTATAGTTTTCCAAATTTTGATTTTTATTATGATGGTTTAAATCATTTTAGTTCTTGACTCCTCCCTTGGTAGTTAATTTGGACATATGAAATAGTTAGATCTTTGATTAACATTACTATTCTAGGTCTAAGGTTCTTTGGGTCATAAAATATTTAGATCGGAGAATTGCATGAATAATGTAGATCTAAGGTTCAGATTAATTAGGGAACTAATTTGATGAAAGACTTGAATAAGATTGAAATTTTACGTGAGTTCCATGTTCTAGGCCGTTATTTTATTATTAAAATTTGGATGATAATGCCTCCTTGATTCTTTGATCCACTTCTATTGTAAATATGTATATAGATAATTTAGATGTTATTTATGTTTTCTTTTGTTTATAAATACAAATTCTTGAAAATTATGGAATTAGATTGGAAATAATTTAATTGTATCTTAGTTTTGTATTCTAAATTAGATTGAGATTGTTTATATTTTTATATTAATGCTACCATCTTAATTAAAATTAGTTAAATTGTTAGATTATATGTTTAAATGTAGAATGTTTCTAACTTAAGATTAAACTTCGTAGATTAGATAAATAACTCCATATTTATGATTTTTCTCTATATTTCTCAAAATTCATAAAATACTTAATTCAATGGTATAATTTTCATGGATATATTTTCCTAAGTTCCGATGGGTTCGACCTCGCACTAAATCGCTATACTATCTAAATGGTTCGTGCGCTTACGAGTTATAAATTTAAAATTTGCACAACAAGTTTTTGGCCACAAAAAACATAAAATTGACACAGTGTAAACCCTCAATACCCCCAAACTTAAATTGAACATTGTTCTCAATGTTCCCTAATCTACAGTGATCAGTTGCAAATTAGAAGAAAATATCAGAAACGAACAACTAAAAATTCAGAAAAATACCTGAGAGGGCTCTTTTTATTAAAAACCTGCAAAAACAAATAGATAACAAAAACACAAACACACAACAAAGACTCTATACGGACACAAAAACAGAAAAACTGACCCAACAAAAGTGAAAACCTAAACTAGACATTAACAAACATCGACAGATACGAGACTCTAGGCAGACTCACAATCAGAACAACTATTATTATTATTATTATTTTTCATGCAACCTAATCTAACAATGCAATACTCAAATTAAATATGCAAACAATAATAAAATAATTAGATTAATGCATGAAACTAATACCTTAATATGCATGAGAAAATTAAATATGCAATTTTTTTTAAAATTTTTTTATATGCAAAATAAATGCAAGTCAACCTAAGAAAATCTATATAAATGCATGAAAAAATTAAAAATTTAAAGAAAAGAGATTTACGCACTTACCTTAGCTTATAGTGCTTACTTCCGCAAAAATTTTAGAGCGTACGATTAAAATCATGCAAAATATAACACCACAAACTTTGGTGAAGATTCTGAATCTCATAAAAAAAATGCATGAAACTTAATCTAAATGCAATTTCCTAATGTTATAACTAGTGGAGGAAATTAAATGATTGTAACCTAATTATGAAATCTAAATTAAATTAAGACCATAAAAAATTCTAAATTAATATCCACCAAATTAATCCAAATCAGATTTTCAAGCAAGTTCAAAGTTGTTCAAATTTTTTTTTTTCTTTTTAAAACTTTATAGATGGAACCTTCCAAAGTTAGATTTACTTTCTAAAAATAGAACTTGACTAAATTGGATTAAAATTCTAAGATTAGAAAATGCTAAAAATAGAAATTAGTATTTTTGGAAGTTTCTAAAAATAGAAATCTCAAAAATAAAAATTTTCTAAATTTAACAGTGATTCCAAATTTAGATAATCTCCTCATTATTTTTAAAACTTCTAAATAAGGTAACCTTCTAAAATTAGAATTTCTAAAAAAATAGAAATTTCTAATTTTAAACAGTTGCCAAAAATAGATATTTTTAAAATAATCATTATTTCCAAAAAAGAAATAATTCAATGGCGATTAGTTTTAAGTTTCCCGGCAACGGCGCCAAAAACTTGTTATGCAAATTTTAAATTTATAACTCGCAAGCGCACGAACCATTAAATAGTATAGCGATTAAGTACGAGGTCGAACCCATCGGAAATTAGGAAAATATATCCATGAAAATATACGATTGAATTATGAATTTTAAGAACTTTGAGAAATATAGAGAAAAATCATAAATATGGAGTTATTTATCTAATATATGAAGTTTAATCTTAAGTTAGAAACATTCTAGATTTAAACATATAATCTAACAATTTAACTAATTTTAATTAAGATGGTAGCATTAATATAAAAATATAAACAATCTTAATCTAATTTAGAACACAAAACTAAGATGCAATTAAATTATTTCCAACCTACTTCCACAATTTTCAAGAATTTGTATTTATAAACAAAAGAAAACATAAATAACATCTAAATTACATCTGTACATATTTACATTGGAATTTGGATTGAAGATTAAGGAGACATTATTTTCAATACTTTAAAAATAAAATCAAAACCTAGAACATAGAGCTCACATTTATTAATTATCATTGATTCAAAATTTTCATTCATAATTAATTTAATTAAGAAAAACATGAGTTTCATTAATTAAGAAATAATCAAAATAAACCTTGGGCTTAGAGAGAATTCAACATAAAATTCCAAATCTAAATTCTTCACCTACTCTTAAAAAGAGCCTTAGAATGGAAAATTAAGGTTCTAAACTTTCCCAAAAAATTAATAAAACAAAGAATTAAAATTACATAACCATGGGATTCTTGGAGTAAGAAATTACAATGAAAAGTTAAAATACCAACCTGAAACCCATTGTGGAATTCGAATTTCACACTGTTTTCCCTTCTCTTTGTCTTCCTTTCCTTCCTCCTTATGCTCCACCTTTTCTTCAATGCCCAAGTTCAGTTTTCTCAATGGGAGAGGGCTAGTATTTATAGATGAAAGGAGGTGGAATGAATTGATTGGATTCAAAGATTTAAATAAAGCAAGGGACACATGGAGGGCGGATTTGATTTCTGCTAAATATGGAATGACTTAAAAGAGGCAATGAGCTAAATTTGTATAAGGAAAGTGGGTGTAGAATCCCCCTTTTTTACACATACACCATTTTATAGCTCAGTTTTGACCCTTTTAACTTCCGAATCAGGAAAAGTCATAAACTACAAAGTTGTAGATCTTGAAGTCTTCTTTCCAACGCAAAAATAATCAATGTAATCGGATATTGGAGTAAAAATTTATGATCAAAATACCAAATATATGTCAAACCTTCCTTATTTTTCTCCCTTCCGTATTTTCTCTCTTTCCTTAATCCACTTGCCAAATTCGAAAATCCTCTTATATTGACTTCTAAATTTTGAATTTCCTCTTGAGATGATGAAAATATTATTCACACATGTGGATTTCTTCATGGGCTTTTCTTAATAGGCTCAATAATTGGACTTGAGGTCCAAAATAACTCATAATGGGCCCAGGCTTTATATTTAAGCATTTTTTCTGTCATCCTCACTTTTAAACCTGTAAAACACAAAATTATACTAATTAGATAAAATTAAATAAAATGAGGTACTAACAATAATAAATTAGGAGTAAAATATGTATTTATTTTGCACTCATCAGAGGGCGTTGCATGTTTTCGACAATCCGTTGGAATGCCTTCATTGATGCGCGTATAGTTTCATTGGGTACGTCACGGGGTAGAGGACCCGTCCTCCTCCCTTGGCAATTATTTCCATTTGATCCTGACATCTTCCTTTTATTTACATTTGTAAATATTACTTAATTAATTAAGATGAAGAGGTTATCAAGACAGATCGTAAAAGTTGCACAAATCATTAGCAAACTCAAAAGTTTCATTACATTTACATAAGTTGGTGGAGTTAGAAAACGCCTCATACAACACACATTAAAACATAACCAAAAACCCTTACAAAGTTTTTCCCTCTTTCCCAACCCTTTCCTACCACCTTTTGCCTAGTTTTCCATAGAAGATCCTATATCATCATTAAGATTGAAGAAGTTGTCAGGACATGTCTTTGACATGTGTCCTAACACCCCACAAGTTAGGCAAGGCACAATCCCTGGTCCTCCGATATATGGATAATTAGTCATTTCCCTCCCATGCTCGCAGTATCAGCAAACAGGGCATACTACATTGATAGGATAAGGGCAGTAGGTGTAATAATGCCCTTCTTGGTTGCACAGTGCACAGACATAAACCATCATGTCTTCAGCAGTTGGGGTAGCCGGCGTATACTCTGGTGAGCCTACTTCTCCTACAGACTCCTCTAAAGCTAGGACATCTCCCACATTCTCATTTGGTACAATGGCTGGAACAACTCCAATATTTTCATTTGGCACACTGGAGTTGCTGGTAGATGAAGCCAATACTATTGGGCAACTTGGGGTCTCTTTGTCCCATATCTCAGTATATTTCACGTTGCTCGACATATCTATATCACAAAATAGAAATGTCAATAATAACTGCAATTTTAATCTAAAAATAGGTTCTAACTATGCTGTAATCCATCACAGTCCTACAGTTTGAGCCAATGCTCTGATACCAAGCTGTAACGCTCCGACTCGGAAGTGGACCTGAAACGCTATTGAAATTCTTTTTGTAAACTAATCTCAAAGACTTCTAACTGGGTTGGATCAAAAGTTAGGCCCAGAAATAAAAGGCACACATGTTCTCAACATGTGGACTCAAACATATACCATAAACTTACCTACATGCAAACACAAATCATAAAATCGAATATTTCCATAAACAAAATATTTCTTATTCAAATCAGAGTAACTGCGGTCATATAATGGTTTATATATATTTCAACATAATAAGTACCACAAGCGGTACTTTACAAACGTACGGTTCCAATGAACCAAATGTCAATAAGAAAGAAATTCCCGTCCATGGGAATCCCAAGAAGCCGCAACAACTTAACCATCCTAAGCTTGATAAGGATGTTCCTCCTCCTTGGGTATATCTTCTGAAATGTGAGTTGTGTGAGCTAACTAGCCCAGTGAAAGAACATAACAATGCAGTTTATTGAACATCAGGTTAGCCAAAATCAATATGATCAACATAATAGTTTCATCCTGTCTAAAATCTTAATCATCATTCCATAACTGTTGACATCCACTGTAACACCTAGACACTACACTAAGACTATAAGTATTAAGTCCCGACACGGTCAAAATAAAATTCTTGCAAGTACATCTCCGACACACTTGGCCGGTACTGACACACCCGAGGCTAGCAACTGACATACTTGGTCCAGTAGATGCAAACCAACACACCCGAGGCCAGTAATAGTTCAGTAGTTTAAGGGTACGTGGAAGCAGTTTTATCATCATAACTCATAAGTATCATAATCACAAAACATCATAGAAAACAATAAGCACTCTTCACAATAGTGCATCAAGTCTAGGCATATAAGTGGGTTCATCAAATCTGATCCTTAAAACCACTCATTGCACTAGATCTTCTTAACCTGATTTACTCCTACTGTAATTTTTAAGTCTCCTCACAGAAAATGTGTGGTATCGAAGTATCTATCAAACATGCAAATAGATATACAATAAATAATCAGTCAATATACAAGGATATAATGCAATACATACTCATAATATTTCAAATCCTTCTATCCTGTTTTCCGGAAAACATCAGGGGAAATGGATTTGAGTTTCCTATTTGGTTACTAACCATTTTAAGTTACAACAATCAACAATATATAATAGGGTGCTCAGGTCACTTCTCATATTGTCTTCTGGACATGATTATATTGACGTATTGAATTAGGCCTAAAGAATGTTCAGCATTTATTTTGACTATCAAGTGCTTGAACTATTGATATTATTATTCAACAGCCTTTAAGATGCTGAATGCAAAGTTAAAAGTGGATAAATTTGATGGGAGAAACAACTTTTAACTTTTTGTAAGTTAAATTCAAAGATTTGCTAGATTATTAGTTTGCATATAGTTTTGAAAGGGAAACCTAAAAGTTCACTGATTGGCGTGATAAATAGAAAGAGATGGACCGAAGGGCTATTAACACCTTCTAGACATGATCTCAGATGAATTGAGTTTTACATTTTTTAAATTAGCGTTGGTTGGATTGAAGAAAAAACTAAAAGTAAATTTCTGTCAGGTTGGGTCAAGATCCACTCAAAAAATTTAAAATAGCAACCGGGTTGAGTCAAGCCAACAATTCGGTTCAATAGTCGAGCTGAGTCGGCTCCGCTATTCGGATCAAGTTGGGTTGAATAATTCGAATCAGCAATTCAGATCAGGTCGGGTCGATTTAAAAAAATAAAAAATTAATGTGTTAGATTCGATTTATTACAACTCAATCCGATCCATCTAAGTTTCAGCCCTACTATGTGAGTATTTATAACATTATATACATTATTCATGGGAGGCTCTGATGGAAATTCATTGAAAAGATTCAAAGACATAGGCCCACATCCTACTATATTGAAGTACTTTATTCCCTTAGAATTGTATTAATAAGTTTTCATCTATTCAACTTGTCATTTTATCCGGTACCTCATTTGTCTCATTTCCTCGTCCAATCACAAATTCCTAATATTTTTGCTTTAAAGATTTATGCATTTCCTTTTGAAGTCTTACCATCTTAATCCATGAAAATTTTACTAGCTTATTTATTATTCTATTTTTTTAATATACAACCTAAAACTTGAAAAGTTTTTTTTAATTTACGTGTGAAAATCGCCGAAAATCTAGCGTAAAACCCCTACGGACAAAAAAGAATTTTTTCCTAAATGATATTAAAAAATAATTTATGTGAGAATTGCAATATTCTTAAAATCTAGAAAGCAGTTTCTTATTTTCAAAAATATATATAAGATTTGGTCTTTTTAAAGAGTATCAAAAATTTGATTGATTGACACATCATATTCTTTGCTCGATTCCCTCTGTGTTTGGTTTATAATCATCATTTTTATCCTTAAGTGAAACAAAGACTTCGGAAATAATGACAGTGGTAATAATTATAATATATGATGAATCATCCAATCGCTTTATTATCTTCAAAAGTATTTCCAGGCTCGGCCCTGACCTTAGACGAATTAGGCCACCCCCTGGGGCCCCCAAATAGATAGGGCCCTCAAGTTGAGTTCAATTTTTTAAGTTCACACACCTTAGCAAATGGATTTTGGGGCGTGATGGTAGTTGGTGTCACTTTCATTCCATAGATCACATGATCACATGTTCGATACACACTGGGACAATTTTTACGCTAATTTTTTTCCCAACTTTTTTTTTTCAAATTTTAAATCTATAATTCTAATAAAATTAATTAAACATCATGATAAAAAAAAAATCTTTTAGTTCTATTTTTATTTTAAAAATTAAGAAAAAATATTTTTCTTTTAGTTTTATTTTTATTTTAAAAATTAAGAATTGGGATGATTAATTGACTCTATTACAAGATTAAAATTATTATATAAAGGTCAGATTTTAACTAATCATTATTCTTATAATTTTTTTAGAAATTTTGATAAAAGTGTGACCTAAAGAAGTCCCAATTGAGGAAACTTATTGTTCATTGTAATATAGATGGTTGAATGGAAAGAAAGTGGGTTTACATTTGAATGACTATTTTGTGTTTTATATTTTATAATTGAGTGATAATTTTTTAATATAATTTTATTTTATAGGTTGTTTAAATGCATTATATACTTTAGCATGTCAATAAAATAGTAATAAAAAATAAAAAATAATATACATGACACAAATGGAAATTAAATTTGTCACAAGAAAGATTGAATGGATTAACTATCTTATCTATTGAAAAAATATGTTAAAAAAACTTAAATATAGTAATTTAATTAGTAATTTTGCATCTCAAAATCCTCGAGAAGAATAAATTTTAAATAATACTTTCTTATAAATTTGATTATGATATTTTATTTGGATGTTTCACACTTCGTAAAAAAATATGATTTTATTTTTTATAATTGTATAAAAGGCCCATCTTAAGAGTTCACTTAGGGCCCTGAAATCTCAGAGCCGGCCCTAGGTATTTCTTAGATCAATTATTGCTCAATTGCACTTCTAGAATTTTTTACTCAATATCTCATAATCTATAACTAGGTGGGACATATGTTTTTTTATATTTAAGATTTCTTATCAATATAATATTGATCTTTTTAATTCAATCTTTTTATTATCCCACAGTTTCCACACATAAATTCCATTTTATGTTAATGTAAAAAAGAGTTTAGATGTATCTTCTAAATAACTATCACTGTGGACTTTCAATTTCATTCCTATAAAGAAGCTACATTTATCATACTCTTCTATTACCTACTTGTGTTTTCTCGGTTGAGATTCATTAATGACGTGTCACGTGTTTGGTGAGATCTATCCTTAAGATTTAGATTATATGTGTTGAGTTGGGCCAACCTAACATAATAAAAGATAAAGGGTCACATTTTTCACATTCCATCAATTTTACAGCGTTTGACACATTAGTCTCTAACAATTGGTATCAGAGTAGGTACCATGTCTTGTATTTGAATGTTGGTAACAACAACTTCACAATTTATCTGTGATTAACTCGTTCATTATGAATGATTAATCAATTTTTTTATAAATGGTACTTAAAGATGATGAGAGTGAGTTGAATAAAAGATTTATATGTTCACATAATGTGACAAAAATCAACTAGTATTTATTTTAAGTGTGACTTTAAATGGTGAAAAATGTTTGAATGCAAATCCAATTCATAAGATACTATTGAGTATAAAATTAACTCCCCGATACACAACGTATTCTGTATGCAGTTTTAGTGTATATTCACTTTTTGATGGGAGCATCTATGGACATGATTAAAATTTTATTTTTGATCCCAGTGGATATATGAGAAACTTAACCGTGCGGGTTCCGAGTCGATACACCAGACCCTTATATTGGTCAAAGCCCAATGAAGATCAATTGGGCCCAAGAATTAAAGCTCACAAGCTGCTCCAAAATCCACAAGTTCCTACAAGTGTCAGTTGCATCAAGACCGAATTCAATTTCAAAATTCAAACCAGCTGATTGTTTGATCTTGAAGACTAAGAGTCCTAAAGCACTTATATGCAAGTGGGAAGCACCAATGGCCGAAATTAATCCCAGCAAAAGCAGTAATCCTAAAGCCACGAGTACATGCATGCAACTTCGGTCGAGTTTTTCAACAGCAACGATGTAGTAGTTTAGGATTAGTTTAATATTTTTGATAGGATTAGTTATCATAGTTCATTTAGAACTATACTCTTTTTTTTTATAGGATTATGTATCTTAAGGATTGAGTGAGCTCTTCTCTTCAAGAATCAGTGCTTCCGCTTTAGCGATTGAGTAGTGTGTCCTATCCTATCCAGTCTGCATCACTTGTAATAAAGTGTTTTTTCACAGAGAAGTCCTCTTGTCCTAAGATGATTTTGGAATGGTATTGGAGATATCCTAATTGTGACTCAATTAAGTCTTCAATCCATTAATGGAATCAAGATGAATCAAGTAGTGGCATCGACCAACAAGTCTTCAACTCCATTAATGGAATCAAGATGAATCAAGTAGTGGAATCGACCAACAAGTGAACTTGATTTTCATGCAGACGCTTGTCATATAAATGAAAGAATATAGGTTCCACATAGATCCAAAAAAATAGAACAATAAGCGAAATTTGACCGTTCGTGCACACTGTGCGGCTGGTCAAAAATCCATATTTTGAAACTTTCTTGTGCAGCGATCCGTCTGTAACTCCATGACGGACAGGGCCGGCTCAACCCTATAACAAATGAGGCAACCGCCTTATGCCCCCGTCTAATAAAGACTCAATTTATTTAGATGAAGTGAAATGTAGGTAAATAAAATTTCCTAAATATTCAATTTTAGTTCTTCCCTGTTGTGTATGGTTATGGAAATGGAATGCTCAATTTATGAAGAAAAATAAATTCACGCCTTCACCATGTGTCGGATCGTGATGTGTCAATGTCATCGGTTTGTGATGGGACAGGGTGTTACAGTATGGTACCAAGTAAGCAAGGGGCGTCCTCAGCTTACTTGGTATCAACTCTAAAAAGGCTCCATTTAGAATTTTTACTTTAGGCCTCAACTTGTGTTGAACCGGCCCTGATGACGGATTGGTTGTGCCTACATCGGCCCGTGTCATTGTGGCCTGCAATGCAGTGCTATGGATCATTATAGTGTACGGGCCTTACACGACGGTGCATAACATTTGTACCACAACACTCATAGAAATACCGTTACATAACGGTGGCCCCATTAATTTAGATTTTTTTTGAAGAAGGTTCGATTTATTGACCCAAAGAAAAAACATTTCGCTGCGTTTGGATGAAGGGTATTGGGGGTAACAGGAGGTTACCCCTTATTACCCACGTTTGGTAACAAGGGGGTGACGGTACAAAATCCAATTTTTATTCCTCACAATATCGATTTGAATACCCCCATGGGGCTTGGGGTATTTACTCTTAATACCCCTCCTTACCCGCCATCTTCTTCTTTTTGAAAAGATTTTTTTTTTACATTTTATATTTTTATTTATTTTGGTGCGTATTTGGCTTTTATTTTTATTTTAAAAGCACTCTATTATTTCCATTTGATAAATTTCATATCACCAAATAACAAATTATATTTTTTTTATGAAGAGATACGTAGATTTTTTTTATTCATTTATTGAAATTTAAAATAATAATAGCAGTTTATTTATTTATTTTTTATTTTTTAAGGAACCCTTGGCCCTATTTACCCCGTGCCTTCATCTATTTTTCAATTATATATTATATAATTGAAAAATTAATAGATTTCAAGTAATTAGCAATTTATTTTTTATATTATATAGATTTTCAACATGATGCATTTGGATGAGGGGTAAATTTTTACAGGGGTTACCCAAGTTACCCTTGAGTAGGGGTAACTGTAAGTAGGGGTAAACTAACATATTAATAATTTTATGATAATCTATATAATATAAAAATAGAAATAAAATTTTCTGAAGTATATTTGTCAAAATATCCTATTTTTAAGGGGTGATTCTGTCGAAATTTCGATAGAGTCTCGAATCTTCAAAAGTGTTTGAGGTTCATGGTAATCTCTTTCAGGGTAATTAACAATTTATTCTGTTAGAAGTTTATTTTAAAAATGTGTCAATATTTTCAACATGATGCATTTGGATGAGGGATAAATTTTTATAGGGGTTACCTTTGATTAGGGGTAACTGTAAGCAGGGGTAACTTGACTTATTAACAATTTTATGAGAATTAATAATTTTATTAAATCTATATAATATAAAAAATAAAAATAAAATTTTATAAGACATATTTGTCAAAATGTCCTATTTTTAAGGAGTGATTTTGTCCAATTTTGAAAGGGTCTTGAAACTCCAAACGAATTTGAGGTTTATGGTAATCTCTTTTGAGATAATTAGCAATTTATTTTGTTGAATGTTTATTTTAAAAATTTGTCAATATTTTCAACGTGATGCATTTAGATGAGGGGTAAATTTTGCAGGAGTTACCCTTGAGTAGGGGTAACTGTAAAAAGGGGTAACCTGACATATTAACAATTTTATGAAAATTAATATTTTTATTAAATTCATTAATATAAAAAAATTATAATTATATTTTTTTATGAAGAGATATGTTGATATTTTTTATTCATTCATTGGAATTTAAAATAATAATATAAAAAAAATCTTGTTTAATTTTTTTAATGTTAGAATGCAAGTGTTTATTCTAAATTATAATTATGAAAAATAATTTATAAAAAATAAATAATATTATTATTAGTTATATTATTAGAATTTACTTCATGAATATTATTTACAAATTATGTTTTATAAAAAATTTCAAAAAATATTAATATATTAAGTTATCTTTATTTATAGTTACGAAAAAAGATTTTTTACTCTTAGAATAAATTTTTACTTTACCATTATAATTATTAAACAATATAAAGATAATTCCAATTCAACCGGAGAAGAAAATAGGAAGAAAAGCCTGAAACGAAGGCAAGGCCGGCAAGCTGACGGTGTCTGATTTGATGGGGTGGGACTATCTGCTTGCAAGGAAAGAATACAGAAAAGATTCCCTTTGACTGCGAGAAAGATGGGAAGAAAGGTGTGAAGTTACCATTCAATAATTGGATCCAAGTCTGCAAGGGAGTTTTTTAAGTATCCCAGATTCCCAGATTCCCCGTCTAAAATTTGGCAGTAATTGAATCAAGTCTGCATCCGAGTTGAAAGAGAATGGTCGAGAAATCAATAGAAAGATGCCATTCATGTTCATGTTTAAGTCTTGTGGAACTTAACCCTTTTCTTAAATATGATCTTGATCTAGTGGGAGACTTAACCTTAGAAACAAGTGCTTCTCTGTGGGCAGATAAGAGTTTTTTTTTGTCTTTTCATTGTTTGTAGTTAGAATTTGGGATACATTTCAAATTTAGGACAGTTTTAGTGATCACCTTTCATAGAATTCATAGAAAATGAAATATATAATTTCTTATTATTATTTTAGTGCAATAAAAAGTTCTTTTTTAATAAGTTGAGACGTAATATTAAAATCGACTCATCATAGAAATTTCTCTCTCAATCTCTTACTGAGAATTCGATGTTAAAACCCTAGAAATTATCAAGTTGTAAAAATCATTTTTTAGAAAAGAGTTTCCACAGAACAACATACAATAATTTTAGTATAAAAATTATTTTTATTTTTATAATTTCTTAAAAACATGTTGCACTAAAACATGCTCTTAAATATAATTTAGTTTTGTTGCGCTTTCAAAAGAGATTCTCTGAAAAAAGAAGGCACATGTTGAAAAGTATGACCCGTTGCCTCCACAAAAAATGTAAAGATATGGAAATAAAAGGTAACCTTATCTAACACCAACACTGGTGTAGAGAGTGAGAGAACCACTTACAAATATTTGAAATATTAAGAGCCCAATCAATTGAGATTACAATCAATCCAAGTAACCATGGACGCTTTGAATCTTTCTCTTTTTCTTTTTTTCTCCTTCCAAAATTTAGTTGGTACTAAAAATTTGGCAAGGGATTAATTCATTTTGTTTTCGTTGAAATAGGGGCAAGGAAAATATAGATTTCGGTTATTTTTTATTTCTTATATATTTTTAATTGTTCTAAACTTCTAAAATTAGAGTAAAGATTTTGGGTCTAACTTTTTTTCCGATTTACCTGATACACAAGATTTACAGGTAGTTTTGTGTTGAGAATAGAAGCTCACAAATAATAGTCGGAAAAACAAACCACAGATCAATCACACACAAAGATATAAGGATTTGCATAGTTCTCTTTCGATACATCCACGAGTTCAAATCAGATCCATTATGTTCAAATGCAAAAAAGACGAAGAAGATACATTTAACCCTTCTTATAATTTCGCTCACTCTCCTCTCTCACGAAAAGAAACATTATATGCTGCCCTAATTAGAGCTTGACCCCAAAAGGGTCCAGTGGGGATAGAATCACCTGACAATCAATCTCCATAAACCTAACATTTTGTTTATTTCCATGATTAATCTCACCTCTAATGTAAGATGAGAATATCTATGTTATATAAAAATAAGATAAAAAAGAATGTTTAAAATGAGTCTAAATTTAAAGTATGCTACAACGAAGAAGATTTTAATATAGATCAAATGAAACATGTCTCTTTTTCAGTGCAAGCTTTCTAACATGGACAACTACAGTCTATCTGCCATTCTAGCTTTGTGTGCTTTACATGATCTTTTTCTTCGTCCTCCTTTGAAATGAAAGTCTCACAAATCTTTAGAAAAAGGAAGATAAAGAAGACTCAATTCAACCACATGGGCTGTTGAGTTGACTAGGTTGTTGACTTAGCTTAGCCATCAAGGCAAGTTAGAAGAAGGGACCTGAAAATAGGTGTCCTTTATTAATAGAAAGAAACCCCACAAATAAAAGGTAAAAAATAGGTGTCCTTTATTAATAGAAAGAAACCTCACAAATAAAAGGTAAAAAATAGGTGTCCTTTATTAATAGAAAGAAACCTCACAAATAAAAGGTACCTATGTGTATAATTTATACAAATTAAAGTGAGCTTCATTATTCATCAATATGCTCGATAATCAAATGCCTCTCCCTCCTTCAACTCAAATAAAAATAAAAATAAAGTATTTATATGAAGAAAATCAATGGAAATGATTATGATAGAGCCAAATGTCGAAATGGAATTTGAAATACCAAACACTAAATAGATGGAATTCTGATTTATTATGATGATGAAAAAATATATAATAATCAATGATCATAAATTCATAATTATTTTGTTCCTTGTGTTCTTAACGGCACATATAACTTGTCATTCTCACATTTTGTTACATTTTAATTAGTGTTACTTCAAGACGTTCTGTAGAAAAGGTAGTCTACCAATACATCACACGAGATACAAGTTTACGTGGAAAACCCAAAACGGAAAAAACCATGGGAAAGAGAGTAACTTGCTTCTAGTGTAAGTACAAATTACATTAGTGACAAATTTATAAAAAAAAATTACAGAGATGAGTCCTAATAGAGTTGGGAGACTGAGTCCCACTCAACTTCTCTTTCCTAGTACAACACTCCCCCTCAAGTTGGGGTGAAAATGTTGATGGAACCCAACTTGGACAAAATATCCTGAAATTTAGCTGCAGAGAGACCTTTGGTAAAGACATCAGCTAACTGTTGATCACTGCGAACAAATGGAGTAAAAATTACATTAGCTTGCATATTCTCTCAAAAACAGTGACAGTCCACTTGAATGTGTTTAGTTCACTCATGGAATACATGAATAGAGATTGTTGTGGAACAATGGGGATTTCATGCGGGTTTGTTTATTTTTTCCCAACCCGACCTGACATGAGATATACAAAAATATAACTCAAACTCATTAATTTCTCGAGTCGAGTCATGTGGGTCAGATTAAAATCCAACCCAAATTTTACCTCTAACCGTAGGTTATAAATATCTGAAAGTATCTCCAAGGTTGAAGTTATCCGTAAATTTCATGAACAAAGAATAAAAGTCATTGCAGTGGTTGTTCTATTGCTAAATCATATTTTAAGGAGAATTTCGCATAAAAATAACATAAACATTATAACATTAGAACGTTGTAGAATCATAGTAATAATAAAGGTAATTTTATCATTTGACATGATTACATGATAATACATGACACTCTTGATCCAAAAGGATTGGAGTGATGGTCTGAAACTCGTCTCAGTAAGCAGATGTCCTGAATTAAATTCTTACTCCATTTCAAAGGACTACTCTCCATAAAATTAGTCAGTGTGTGTAGGTAGAGAGGCTTGTACATGTTTCAAATATTAGTCGGGTGCTCTTTGATGCCTTGTCACTCCCTCCTAAAAACCCTCTTCAGAGATGTTTCAGTGCAAACAAAACATATTTAAAGTGGTTTCATGCCGAAGTTTTATTTTAAGTACTTTTAATGAAACCTAGAAGGGTTCACCTGAAGGTTAAGAAGCTCGCCTTATGAAGTGAGGTTTTGGGTTCAACTCATGCTCAACCCCTCCAGGCAGAAAGATATCGCCTTTGAAATTGAGATATCTTGACGATATGTATCGGTCAAATATTGGTAGATATCCATAGAGATCATTTTTTTGTAAAAAGAAAAAAAAGCCAGATATCGGTTGTGGTCCCAGATCGATATTTTAGCTGATATTGATATTTTGGATTTTTCAATTCTAGAGCTTAAAAAAAATAAACAACTACGTTTTCATATTTTTAATTTTTCTAATCAGAAAAAATAAAAAAAATCGACCGATATATGATAAAATAAAAAATAAAAAAAAATAAGATATTAGCCGATATACCAATATCAACATATCAACCGATATCTCGGGCCTGCCGATTTTTGTACCCCTGCCTCCTGATCACTCTCCATGGGGTCACTCCCTATCGACTACAGTAACCCAGTGTGTGTGGATTGAGAAATTTATATATACTTGTAAGATTAGTCTCACCTCCTAAGATGACGAGACCCATATTAAAAGAAAACACTTTTAATGTAAATTCAACGAGATTTAAAGCCAACGTAGAAATCTAGCGAGGACGAAACGTCCAAAACCATAAGGCAGAAGCCCATATGTTGGTCCAAAAAGTTAATTGTCTCCATATGCAATTAACTATAAAGTAATTACACTGACAGTTCAGTTGACCATGGATTGGCTATGGTTTGTCATTTCTCTTTGACATGAAAGCAATTGATAGCAATCAGGCAAAAAAGATGAATAAAAAAGGATATTGATAGAATGAAACAGGAAAAGTTCGACCTTATCACTCTAAGGGTTTTTGTCATGAACATCAAAAAGAGATATTTTTCTTCTAATTTTACTAAATACATTTTTCATTTTAAAAATAAAAAAATAATGAGAAAAAAAGATAAATATTCCTCTCTTAGTAAGACAATATTTTATTCATTACCAATAAAAATAAATATTTTAATACAAACAACAAAAATATCAATTTTTTATGATTTAATACAATATCAGATTTCACACACCAATTGAACAATGTAAATAAAACCAAAACATACTTTTTCTACATCAGATTTGCTATAAATAAAACAAGCAAATAATCTATTAAAATCCTTTGGCACAGAAATGTCTTAGTTGTGCAGTGAAATGGATATATTTTTATAATATAAATCCCCTTTCTTTCCAAATTTTCATGGACGTGTCAGTTTAAATCTTAAAACTATTCATATTTCAAAGCTGATATAAGAATGATAGTGTTTAGAATAGGCTTCGTTAATATGCTAGTCTAATTCTTAGGTTAAATTATAGGTTGGTACATATCATATTGACCAATACATATCATATTGGCTAATACATATCGGTTGATATGATATATATCGGTCGTACAGTATAGATATCAGCCGATATTTTGATATATATTGGTTTTGATATTGGCCGATATATATCAAATCGGAATATATTGGTCAATAGAAGTGTTTTTTTTTTTGTTTTTTTTCTATTTTGTAAAAATAAAAAATTAAATCGGTCAATATTTGAAAAAAAATCACCTAATTTTTTTTAAGAAAAAAAAATATTACCCTTCCAATATCGGCAAATATTTCTATTTAAAAATAAATAAATCACTGATATGTTAGAAACCTCCAAATTATACATAAAAAAATTATTGTCAACAACGTTATTGCCATTTATCTTTCAGCAGATTCGAATGGAAATTACCTGGCATTTATCAGTCAACGTTAATGGAAATTACCTGGCATTTATCAGTCAATGTTAATGGAAATTACCTTATATAAAAAAATCACTTTATTAAATGATTTTATCTATCAGCACATTGGAATGGCATTTATTAAAAGAAATTACCTTATATATAAAAGAAAATATTGGCAACAACGTTAATGGCATTTTTCTATCAGCAGATTGGAATGGAAATTAGGTGCAACTCAGTTGGTTGCCTTCCGATTCAAGAAGCGGGTTCGAGCCCCCATGGCTTAACTTTGGTGTGCCTTAGTATTTATTAGGGGTACTGCCTCATCCATCAGGATTTTAGTAGAATGTATGAGTTTCCCACAAGTGAAATTACATGTCAACGTTCATGGAAATTACTTGGCATTTAGCTGTCAACGTTAATAGAAATAACCTTATATAAGAAATTTCCTAATTAAAGATTTTATCGGTCAGCAGATTGGAATGCATTTATTAAAAGAAATTACCTTATCTAAAAAAGTACCGTATTAAAAGATTTTATTTGTCATTGAAAATGTTAGAATTAAAATTAGCTGTCATTGATTTAGTTATCTTAGTTATCTAACGGGAGAGATTTGGGGATTGCTCTTATTGATTAGTTGTACATTGGGAGAGATTTGGGGACAATTTCATGTAATTAGGAGATATTTTAGTAGTGAAACGGGAGGTAATTGGGGTCATTAATTAACAATTTTTTGTATTTTTTATTATTTCTTTAAAAACATTTGAAATTCTCGAATTCCTAATTTAAAAACAACATTTGAATATATAAATAATTGATATTTAATGATAAAATTACATATCTATAAAGGCAATAACTTCTTTTGTTCATTTTCTGTAGTTATATAGAGGAGCACTAAGAAATAAATAATTGACTCATCATCTCGTTCAAAGAATTGGAAAATATCAAAAAGTTCAACTTCACCAATTCAATTGAAATTGACATTATAAGAGTATTTCATCTATTAAAGAGAATTTTCAGATACTTGAAATAGATATGATCATTGAAAATGTGAAATATTTGATAGGATCCACTTTAAATATGTAGAATATTAAAATAAAAATAAACATTATATACCTATAAAAACATGAGACAATTCTTTGACTTACACTATTCAATTTTCAAAATGAAGGTTGCCAAATAAACTCTAAGAAAATCATAAAAAAAATAATGATATGGCCTAACCTTGGTGTGCCTTAGGAGTAGTGGACTCATCCGTAAAAGTTGTTTTTTGAATTTGGGTAAGATATCATTCATCCGTGGAAGTTTTTGTAAACTTGTATCTGAGTTTCCTAAACATTAATCCAAAAAAAAACCCATAAAACAACAAACAAAATAGGCTGGACCTAAGATCAGTTCAAAATGAGAAACACATTTGTTTCCCACGTCCAAATATGGATTATAATGATATGTACACTTTAAGAAATAAAAAATATTGTTCCTCAATGTCAATTGAACTTTGGCACATTCAAGTAATAGCCTAGGTCAATCCTAAGGGGTTGGTGTGTTGGCCTTGAACACGTTTTAGTAAACAGGAGTACTGAGTTCAAATCTCATTCCACTCATCAAAATTATCATTGCCCATAGTTTTACTCAATATGTGTTGGTAGGGAGGCTTACACATGCCCCGAAGACTAACTAAGTGCTTTAAGAAGCCCTGGACATCTCGCTCATAAAAAAACTGGTAAAAAAAACAGGTACGAGCCTAGGTCCTCCATTTGGAAAATTTTATTTCAAGGCGTAGTAATCCAAACATGAATACTTTCTATCCCACTCTCCATGCGGATTAGAACTCCTCGATTATATAATGGGTGTCTTAGTGTAAACTTGAGTTAGGTCATGTATCTTCATTATTCATTTTAAAAATCTCATATGTTAAAATTTTAATATTTTAAATAAAAATCCTATATTTTTATGGAGATACCTATTAAAATTTAAACAAGGTTATTTATCTATAAAGGGAAGGAGAGGCAAAAGTCTTATGAATACCACTGGAGACCAAAGCGTTTTCATATTTGCCAAAGGGGAGGTAAAATCCAATTTTTTACCTCTACCCTCTCACTACCAAACAGAGGAATATGAGGATTACATGTCTTCCCCCCTCCTTTCACCTCAAGCAAATGCAGCCTAAGTGGATCTTGATCTAGCGGAGCAAATTCCCATAGTTTACATGGATAATTTTGATCGAAGGACAAACAACTCGATTCCGTCCAGTAAATCCATCAATTTTATTAATCGAGGCCCTGTGAACCTGTGTGAGCCAGACAGGGGTTCAAATCTCGGCCTATACAGGCAAGATCTCGATCGATACATCTTGAAATAAGCCGAGATTTGGCCCAAAAGAGAGAGAGAGAGAATGAGTGATATCAGCCGATATTGTGGAACCGAGATATCGGCCGAGATGCCGAGATCTCGGACTCACTGAATTTTCGACCCCTGGAGCCAGATCAGCCTGTAAGTCCAAGCCAATACCTTAGACATGCCTGATCCATATTCAAGCCCACTCCTCAAAGCCCATCTTCTACATTCTCTCACAAGGTGACAAGTGTACAGACTAGAATGAATTCTATAATGCTTTTTATTTATTGAGAATGGTATATGTGCTCTAAAACTTTCTTTAGAAGTTATTGCAATGTCTAAAATTTTTATTTCATGCATTTGCAATTTTTGCATATATTTGAGATAATTCAAAAAGATTGCTTAAACATTGCAATAATCATGTAAATTGTTTAGTTTAAATGTTAGTTGTAGTTTAGATGTCATATTGCAGTTAAAACATAATTTTCCATGCATTTGTAAAAAAAAAAATTATTTTTTTCCGAATGTAGCATATATTTGCAATAATCCAAAAGAAATGCCTAAACATTGCAATAATTATGTAAAATTTTTAGTTTATATTTTAGTTTTTGTCTAGATGTCATATTGCTGTTAAAATTTAATATTTCATGCATTTGCAATTTGTTTTTATTTTTTTATCAGAATTTATCATATATTTGCGATAATCCTCAATTTCATAACTTAAAAATAACATTTGAATATGTAAATGAGCACTATTTAATGATAAAATTACATATCCATAAAGCCCAGAATTTTCTTGATATTTTGTAACTTTTATGGATTTTTTGAAAGGAAAATAAAAAATCAAAAGAAGAGAGAAATGTATCTACGGATCCTATCTTCCTATATCGTCGACAAATGTTGGTCAGCCGATATTTTTACCCCATGTTTAAGTAAATCCTATGTAATTTCCGTATCATGTAAATGCATTTGCCACAAATGGACCATGAAGATATTCACCCATTACTTAGTAGGCAAAGCAAAATATTCCATCAAAGGGATTCAATTGATATTGGATATTCGTCTACTTTATATCTATCTAACTTACGCCTTAGCAATATAACCCTCCTAAAATTTCTGAGGGGAGCGCCATCGCACTCACACAATTGGGTATGAGCCACTCGAACTTGAACCCGTGACCTCACTCCTCGTTCCAGTGAACAATTGTGAACTATTGTGGTTCCAGTGCGAAAGCAGAATACAGGGCCATGGCCAACACAACATGTGAACAATTGTGGTTCAAAAAATTTCATGCTGAACTGGGCTTTCCTTCATCAAAAGGCGTTTATCATGTTCTATGACAATAAACTACTATCAATATTTCTTCCAATCTAGTTTTCCATGGGCGTACTATTGAAATTGATTGTTATTTTCTTCGGCATCATGTATCCTCCAGTAATATTATCACTCCATATTTGAAGTCCAAGGATCAATTAGCTGACATGATGGCAAAAACCATTTCTCGCTCTCAATTAAATGATGTTTCCAGAAAATTGGACTTGATTGATATCTTCGCACCGCCTTGAAGGGGAGGGTTGTAATGTTTTTCACATGCTTAATTCAGTGGTTGACTAAAAGTTGTCGTTAGGTGTAAATGATTTGTAATTTATATTTCTTTCTTTTTTGCCATCGTGATTGGCTCCCTATGTACTCTCTTTCTTCATTACATAATACAATACAATTCGGAGAAACATTTCATCTCCATAATTTCTATTATTCTTCTTCTTTTTCTTTTCTTTTCTCTTTTTATTCCATTCTACACTTTATTTTGTTAAGTAATTTAAGAGCATTTTATGGTTTATTTATTTATTTCAAGTATGTCCTGTGCTTAAGAACTCAATTTGCTCGTCTCCTGGAACAAAGAGAGCCCAAGAAGACCAGAGTATGATGCATACTTCCCTTTGGTGTTTGCAGTGGCTCCGGTTCTTCTAGACCATTGGTTCTATCACTTGGACTCAAAGACCACTCTCGGGTAATGAATCTTAAATACTTGCTTACTTCTTTCCATAGCGAAATTATAAGGTTCTCCCTAGGGTAGATGTGCTTTTCTTGCCATCTTATGATTTAAGATACTTATGTTCAAACAAAAATGTAGATGTGATGGGTGCCGCAGGTTGTCTCAAAATTTGCCTACATTGAAATATCATAGACATCCATTTACATGAGTTAGGATTTTTATTTGAATGTTTTAATGGCGTCACGCACAATGGGCCTATCACATCATCGGCCTCAATCACCGAACAGAATGGAAATAGTCTTATTTGTGCTAGTAAATTATCTCAGGCTATGATAGAAGCTCAAGTATGTTCTAGACTCGGATATACTATTAGGAATAGAACTCCAATAGCTAAATGACACTTTAAATATGATTAGCCATAAGGAAACTTGATTTTGCTGTGATGACTAACCTTATTTTTCTTTTCCTGAGTTTCTTTTTTGAAAAAGGATGTTTACGAGCATGGTCATGTGTTCTTGCAGGAAACATTGAAAGGTGTCATTTCCAAAGTAATTGAGAATCGCCTTTGGTAATGGGTATGGAATTTTTTCCCCATAATTGGTTCTTGAAATTTCTCGTCAGACTTTTGTCCAGTCATCTATGGCATATAGTGTATCATCGTTTTGACTTGGCATTAACACAAGAGGATTTGATTATGATGATGATGTGCTTGAGAATGAGTTCATGAATGTACTTGAAAAACAACCTTTAGGTATATTCAACATGAGAAGTTCAGTTGATTTGATGTCAAGATCGTTCAATACATCTTGTTTGACTCAGTAATAATAGGTCTTGTTTGTTTCAGTGAGGATAGGCCACAAATACAGTGGAAGATTGGGAGATTAGTGATTTGGTATATTTGTGGGCTTTGTCTACCAGATAACCTAAATTATTGAAGAGTTAATAAACTTGTATTACTGTTTAAGGGTGAAGAGTATCAAAGAAATTTCAGAGGTCATCAGTTAAACCATTTAAATGAAGATCTTTGTTAGACTATCTTCACCTTCTGCTATCAGCACCCATGTAGTTGAACCTGAGAATATATATATAATGTGCATGGGCTAAAATATTTCAGATTCCCAGGGTTCTGATATGATTTTTTGTGATTTATCAGGTTTTTCGGTTTTAGTGAAAATCAGGGCGAGCTGGAATTGATTTTTTAAGGGCCTGAAATTTCACTTTTTGCTAAATTTAGTACTCAGCTCGGTACCCACATGGAATTCAAGAGGTGGAGCCTATAGTCAGCGTGATAATCTACATTCACTAACAACAACAACAACAACAACAATAGAGGCCAAATGGGGCTAAAACATCCAGGGCAAATCACCATAGTAAGGCTTGGCACTGCCTTTTTTGCGTACACTAAACTCCTTTAAATTTGGATAAATTTGCTACTCCAACAGTCCATTGCTTTAAGATATTCCATATTTTTTACTTTGTTACGAAAATAATTTAATAATATAATATTTAGTTCTTTTGCAATTGAATGGAGATGTCTTAACATGATCAATATAGTTTCTAGGGTGTCTTTGTAATTTTCCAAGGTTTTTTTTTCTGAAAATTTGATGAAAGCCAGGTTTTATAAGAGAATTCTCATTTTGGAGTTTATTGTGAAAAAAAATATTTAAAAGATATACAAATGTTTTTGGAATTAAATGGTTGCCCTTAATGTGATTGATATAGTTTTCATGGTGTTTGTGTTATTTTCCTAATAGTCTAATATTTTATGAAATTCAAATTTTTTACCCAAAAAAATTATAAATTGTAATAGAAGATACATGTCATTATAGGATACTAGAGAACATGAATTTTGTATCAGGTGTTCACTCATACTGGTCTCCTATTTTCTATGATTTTTAGATATTTTTAAAATTTTTAAGACATTTTATTCGTATCGAAATTTCGACTCTCAATGATCTAATAATTCATAAAAATGATCGCTTTTTTAACAAAAATATGCTCGTACTAGGTTTTCCAACTATATATCTTATATTTTTCTGTATTTTTCAAAAAGAGAGAGGAGTGGGTGATATAATTATATCAGTTGATATGTATCATTGGTACGTTATTTTAATTCTTGATTTTAGACCCAAATAATGGAAGTGACTATTTGTTGTGTCTGGCTCGAATTAACAATCCTAAAGCAAGTGGGTCACCGTCTGAGTTGTTGATAAACACATGCACAGCACTTGCTTATCTGTGTGGGTATCTTGAGATAGGACTGAGATCTCCTCTTTATGAAATTAGAAGTTGCCTAATGTATTTTGTGGGAAAGAGGGTGGAACACGGCAATCCACTACATACAGCAACTCCTACATGCAACTTATGGCAAGTTGCATATAGTCATGGGACGTGTGCTATGTGAAGCAACTTCTAAACATGTAGCCTATTTTGTAGGAGGCAACATATAATATAAATATGAGGAACTCACCAACGTGAGAGTGGTGTGTGGAATCCCAGGAGGACATTGAGAGAGAAGAACCAAGAGGGGATGGCCTTTTGGCCATGGGCTTCTCATCAAGGAGGTGTGCCTTTGATGGCCACCATGAAGGAAGTCTCAACATGAGATAGAAGGATGCTGGACGTAGATCTAACGATGTCTGGAGGACAGCTCGATGGCCGGAGAGGGGCATAAGCAGCAGTGCTATACCGCTGCAGATCTGGGTTGTCAGATCTGTGAGTGGCAGCCAGCAGAAGTGCGGCTGGAGAAAGGAAACCCCATTGCCAGAGCAGAAGTGTAGATCTGTGTGTGTGGGACACATCATCGGAGACGCTCGCGTTTGAGAAGCATGTCGGGATTGCTCGTAGGACGCAGGAAGCGTAGAGGGAGGAACACAGAAGTTGGGTTCACTATTCTGGGTATGAGAGAGATTCACATCAACTGAGAGGTGACGTCGATGTGTCTTATATAGTTGGGTGTACAAGGGGCTCGGGACTTCGGGTTTGGGCTCATGACTCAAGGGAGTCATCATTATTGTACATGTATTTTCTTTCTCTTTTATAGTGAATATTCTGCCGCTCCGTGGATGTAGGCCAGGTGGGCCGAACCACGTTAAAATATTGTGTTGTGCTGTGTTTTATTTCCGTTCGAATTTTTCTTGTTTCCGCGCGTAACGCTAACACTATTGTGAACTATAAAACTAATAACTTAATAAGGAATCCGCTCCATATGAAACTTTTAACCATCTAATCTAATAAGTTGACTCTGACTTGTTTATTATCTTCTTAAAGAAATTACAACGAACAACTTATATTTTGTCAATTGAGTGCTTTCATAATGCTCTGCTTAATGAAGCGCTTGTCTTCAGTTTCTAACTCTACCAAATACCAATATGGTAATTTGTCATTTGCTGCAGTCGAAGTAAGAAAATCTTGGCCGATATTTCCTATATATCGGAAATATGTTTAAATATCGGTCATTTAAAAAAAAAATCGTCCATGGACCTGGCTGATATCTCTGTCCATATCGGTCTAATATCGATTCAGATATCAACCAATATTTACGATTTTTTTTTTTCAAAAACAAGCATCCTTTCATTTTTTTTTTAATTAAGAAAAATTAAAATTATAAAAATACCAATATTTTCAAAAAAAGGAGAGAGAGAGAGAGAGATCGGCCTATATCCGATATGGTTGATATCGGTCGAGATGGCTGAGATCTCGAATTTCTTGAGATGTTTATCCTTGGCTGCACTATATTCAGCTTTCAAAAATTCTTTAGGGATACCCAGCGTAAAACCTCCATAGATGAGCCCACGGAGGTTCCATAGTTCATTGGCCCAGTAATTCTAACTTACTCTAAGATCTATTTTTTTTTTTAATTTACGTGTGGAAAACTGTGGGATACTCAACGTAAAACCTTCACGGGTAAACCCACTATCCTTAAGGCACACCAAAGTAGGTCATGGGGGCTCGAACCTACAACCTTACGCTTCATGAGGTGCAATTTGATATTTAAAATGATAAAAAATTATTGAGAATCAGTAGGTCAATCAAAATAGAATAAGAATATTTTTCATTCAAAATGAAAACAATACTAATTTTTCAAGGAGATTAAAAGGGACATAAAAAAATAAGAATAAAAAAATAATTGTGAAAATAGTGAACTGATTCTTATTTTCAACGATTCCTTATCATTCTAGATACTAAACAAGACCTTAATGTGTTTGATGCAAAGCATGATTGTGAATAGTAAACTGAGAATGACTTTGATTGTTTGCTTTCGTTTCCCACTTATTTTCTACTGAAAAGATAGATTATTGTCATTATCAAGGAGAACCATTCTCATTCTAGATTAATCTTAACCTTTTAATTTCAGTGAATGGAAGTCGTTGATTTTTAAAATGTTGAAAATCAAGGAATCAAATGAATAGAAAGAGAAAGAAACTTCATACAACCCCCCCTACTCATATAATGTACTTTACATCACATCCAACCTTATAGTGCCCAAGATCATTTAAAGAAAAGTCTCCGGTATCTAATCTTGCTATAGTGAGTTTCATTAATTTTTTTTTTTTAAATATCCAAATAAGAACCTTTTACTTTCTAGCTGAAACACAAATGTATTACTTTCTAATTTCATTCACTGACTATCCCTTGATTAACGGTGAGAATAATCACGGAATTTAATAGAGATAAGATTGACGGAGTTGGAGTGACATTGCGTATCGCTAGGGCTGCAACTCGGGTTAGATGGGTCGGGTTTTAATAAACCCAACCCTAACCCATGTTACAACATATTGAACCCGACCCGAATTAAAAATCCGATTTAGTCAATCCGATCCGAATTTATAATACCCTCAACCCGACCGGATCTGAGCCGACCAACCCCGCATTACAGCCCTAAGTCTAGATGTCCACTGTACTAAGGCTGAGATGTGAACAGATGGAAGGAGTAGATGAGCATGTGGAAGAGACAGAGAGCAGTAAAAAAGATAGTCCAAAATCTGAAATCTAGTTGCCTCGCGATTTGATTGAATTTGCTTTTTCAGATGCCGTTCGACCCTTAATAACCTTACCCTATCTTTCTCCATCACCTGTCTTGTCACCTCTCCTTTCTTAAAGAGAGCAGTAAAAAAGATAGTCCAAAATCTGAAATCTATCTGCCTCCCAATTTGATTGAATTTGTTTTTTCAGATGCCGTTCAACCCTTAATAACCTTACCCTATCTTTCTCCATCACCTGTCTTGTCACCTCTCCTTTCTTAAAGAGAGCAGTAAAAAAGATAGTCCAAAATCTGAAATCTAGTTGCCTTCCGATTTGATTAAATTTGCTTTTTCAGATGTCGTTCAACCCTTACTAAACTTACCCTATCTTTCTCCATCACCTGTCTTGTCACCTCTCCTTTCTTAAAAAGAGCAGTAAAAAAGATAGTCCAAAATCTGAAATCTAGCTGCCTCCCGATTTGATTGAATTTGTTTTTTCAGATGCCGTTCAACCCTTAATAACCTTACCCTATCTTTCTCCATCACCTTTCTTGTCACCTCTCCTTTCTTAAAGAGAGCAGTGAAAAAGATAGTCCAAAATCTGAAATCTAGTTGCCTCCTGATTTGATTGAGTTTGTTTTTCAGATGCCGTTCAACCCTTAATAACCTTACCCTATCTTTCTCCATCACCTGTCTTGTCACCTCTCCTTTCTTAAACAGAGCAGTAAAAAAGATAGTCCAAAATCTGAAATCTAGCTTCCTCCCGATTTGATTGAATTTGTTTTCTCAGATGCCGTTCAACCCTTAATAACCTTACCCTATCTTTCTCCATCACCTATCTTGTCACCTCTCATTTCTTAAAGAGAGCAGTAAAAAAGATAGTTCAAAATCTGAAATCTAACTGCCTCCCGATTTGATTGAATTTGTTTTTTCAGATGCTGTTCAACCCTTAATAACCTTACCCTATCTTTCTCCATCACCTGTCTTGTCACCTCTCATTTCTTAAAGAGAGCAGTAAAATAGATAGTCCAAAATCTGAAGTCTAGTTGCCTCCCGATTTGATTGAATTTGTTTTTTCAGATGTCGTTCAACCCTTAATAACCTTACCCTATCTTTCTCCATCACCTTTCTTGTCACCTCTCCTTTCTTAAAGAGAGCAGTGAAAAAGATAGTCCAAAATCTGAAATCTAGCTGCCTCCTGATTTGATTGAGTTTGTTTTTTCAGATGCCGTTCAACCCTTAATAACCTTACCCTATCTTTCTCCATCACCTATCTTGTCACATCTCCTTTCTTAAAGAGAGTAGTAAAAAAGATAGTCCAAAATCTGAAATCTAGCTGCCTCTCGATTTGATTGAATTTGTTTTTTTCAGATGCCGTTCAAACCTTAACAACCTTACCCTATCTTTCTCCATCACCTATCTTGTCACCTCTCATTTCTTAAAGAGAGCAGTAAAAAAGATAGTCCAAAATCTGAAATCTAACTGCCTCCCGATTTGATTGAATTTGTTTTTTCAGATGCCGTTCAACCCTTAATAACCTTACCCTATCTTTCTCCATCACTTGTCTTGTCACCTCTCATTTCTTAAAGAGAGCAGTAAAATAGATAGTCCAAAATCTGAAGTCTAGTTGCCTCCCGATTTGATTGAATTTGTTTTTTCAGATGCCGTTCAACCCTTAATAACCTTACCCTATCTTTCTCCATCCCCTGTCTTGTCACCTCTCCTTCCTTTCCCTTGCTAACAAACTTCTTCCACCCATCTCTCATTCCACGTGTCTTCTCCCCTCACCCCACTTACACGTGCTGATGCAACCTTCCACACACCACTCGTCCCTTTTTTTCTTTTACTTTCACAACCTAATTCACAATCACTACGGAGTACCAAGTTCCCTGCCCCATTTTCAAATAACTCTGAACAAGAAAAGACATGTCAGTAGAGGAGATAGAAGGTTGAAGCAGAGAGAGAAAAACGAAAAATGGCGGAAGGAAGAAATGGACAGACAAACGGTGAAGAGGGAAATGAGAAAATGAGAGAGATATGTTAAGGAAAGTTACCTTATTACCCATCACCAAATGAACAAAGATGGATATTTTCCTTTGGATTTCATTTGTACTTTCATTGAGGGAAAGTTTTCCATTCTCCGAAAGACTCACGACATGCTACCCAGTCTTCTTGCCTTTGCCTTTGCCTTTGCCTTTGTATATATGAGAAAGAAAGAGAATGAAATAGATAGAGAGATTGGGGTTTTTGGGTAGAGGGCTTTATACTAAGTTAAGAAATATGGGTCGGGTCGGGTCGGGTTGAAGTTTAAAGACCTCAGTCCAACCAAACTCAAATTTCGTTCAGACTTTCCTTTTCTCAATCCGCCCTAACCCTATGGCCCGACCTTTGTAACCCGACCCGTATGATTTCATGGGTCAGATCATGCGGGTAAGTCAAAACCTGACTCGAGTTGCAGCCCTACTATCATTAATACAAGGCATCATCACCCTTGCATCAATCTCCAATGAAACTCTTACATCAGCCCCATGTTCTCACCTTGCATATTCAGTCTTCGACTCAAACTTCCACCTCTGAAGTCTCGATCTTCAACTAACCTACCTAAGGAATAGTCAAATAGTTGATGGAAACTCTCATAGTCATTGCCATCTCATGACTTTATCAGTGTCCCTCCCACTAGAGAATTGACTTGTGCACCGGTAATTATTTATTTATATAGATTTGACTGAAGTTATTTCTGAGATTTTTTTATTTTATTTTTGATTTTGTTTATAAAAAATGAAAGATCAAAATAGAAAGATTCCACAGTTACATCATTCATTTTTAATATATGAAAAAGTATCAGTGTATAATTCAATTCCCTTTCATCACTCATAAATATCAACGACCACCCTCATCATATGTAAATCATGGACCATCGATAACATTCATAACATCCACAATAAAAATATGGGGAAAAAAAATGTAAGCATATACATATATATCAAGTGGTTTTCTGTATTTGTAGAATTAGTCTCACCTCTAATATAATGTAGAAAAACCTATATTATTGAAAAAAAACATATGTAATCACTACTCTTAAATGAAATGGACAATATCATTAAATTAAATCATAAGAACAGAGACATGCAAACTTTTCTTATGAGTAGGGGCCTGGCTGGATCACTCTCACCCTACCTTACCTTTCCACTTGGTTCCCTCCCCACCTAATTTGAATATGAATTAGGCTAATGAGACTTTGCCAGCAAATGATCTACGAGGCTTTGCATCAAAAGAGATTAGCTACAGCAAATAGATAATTATACGGAGATAAAATATATAAACTTTTGTCACGAAGTGATCATTCAAGTTATATAATCTCAATCTTTTAATTTTCGATAAATGTAAGTCATTGAATTTTAAATGTTTAAAATCAAGGAATTAGATGATTAGAAAGATAAGAGATTTCATACAATTCATACTCATATAGTCTACTTTACATCAAATCCAACCTTATGGGGCCCAAGATCTATTTAAATAAAAGTGTCTGGTATCTAATCTTGCTATAGAGAGTTCCATTATTATTATTATTATTATTATTTTTAAATATCTAAATAAGTATTCTTTACTTTTTATCTGAAACACAAATACACAAAGCATCATCACCCTTGCATCACTCTGCAAGAAAACGCTTACATCAGCCCCATGTTGTCATCCTTGCATATTCAGTCTTCAGCTCAAACCTCCACCTCTATCTAACCTACTAAAGTAAAAGTCAAAACCGTTTATGGAAACTCTCGACATAACATTTTATGTAAATCTTAATTAGAGTAATATATATTTTCGTTTTATGATAGAGATAGTATATAAATCTGTAACGAGAGTTGTTTCTTCTTTGTTCTTTATTTTTTAGTACAGTAGATTGATTTGAACTCCGTTGATATACCGAAATCTTTTTATTATAGTTTGTTTTTTTGTTAATTTCTTTTTTCTATTTTTGATATTGTTATTTCCGTCAGATAGGAAAGATATCATATATTTTTAATAAATTGTACAAAATAATTCCCTTTCATCGCCCGTAAACATCAGCCACCACCCATCATCCTATGTAAACTATGGACCACCGATAACATTCATAACATCCACAATGAGCTCACTTTTAACAACTCAAATCTCCACCGTACAAGTCACGATCCTCATCTAACCTGCCTGAGGAAAAGTCAAACAGTTTATTGGAACTCTCATAACTAATCTCGCCACTTCATCAGCGTCCTCTTCAGTGGAGAATTGACTTCTGCACTGGTAATGTTTTATTTATTGAGATTTGAAACAAGTCATTTTAGAGATTCATTTAATTTTATTCTTGAATTTGTTAATAAAATGAAGATCAAAATAGAAACATTCCACAATTATATCAATCATTTTTTATACATGAAAAAGTATTAGTATACAGATCAATTCCCTTTTATCGCCCATAACCATCAATAATCATTCATCGTTATACGTAAACCATGAATCATCGATAAGATTCATAATATTCACACGCAAACTCACTTTACTTTGGGACTGAAGATTAAATTGTTCATAAATTCACAAAGTATTTGAAAATGAGAAGCTTAGAAATAGGCATTGTTAGGTTTTGTGCAACCTGATTGTCAGATATTTATTGATGATCCTATTTCCACTGGTCCATTCGGGGGTCAAATTTTTTTATGGAGGGTAATTTTATAATTTTTACATTACATATTTTATAGCTTTAATTAGGATAGTATATAATGTCTTTTTTTTGTAAGAGAGAGGGGTGTGAGCGAAAATTATAATAAGAGTTGGCCGTCTCTTATTTGTTTTTTGCTTTTGAGTATAGTGGATTTGGTTTGTACCCGTAGACATATCGAAAGGGAACCACGTATATCCCTATATCTTTGTGTATGATTGATCTGTGTGTTGTTCTTCTGACTATTGTTTGTGCGCTTCGATTCACAACAGGCATATCATGATCATTTGTGTTGAGGAAAACGAATGGAATTGGTACGAGCTCTATTGGACTTAAGTTTCATCATACATGCTCTTACTATCATTATTTTGATACTTGCAAATTCTTTCAATTAATACTTCAGCTTTCATCAGTAACCAATTTGATTTTAATACTTCCTTATATTAATTAGTCAGAAATATATCCAATTAGTTGAAGAATCAGTCACTTAAATGTAGTGCCTTCGCATAAAAACCATTGTAGTCTTGAGTTGGTTCGATTTTCTGCTTCCTAGGTCCTTTGATAATTCAATTGTAGATGTTTCTCTCTGTTTTCTTTTAAGCATTGTGCACAATTAAACAGTTCCTCTGTTTCTCATCAAGAAGAAAGGTCTCTCTCTCTCTTTCCTTTTGCCTTTTTCAATTTGTGGAAAATGAAAAAAAACATAGGGTTTTCTTCTTGCATGTAAACAGATCATTTTGTTCAATTTCAATTAAAATAAATATTTTGATGCAAACAATAAAAACTTCGATTTCTACGTAGCACCTAATATAATTTTTACTGTATGATTCATTCAAGAATGTACATTAAAGCATTAGTGTCTTCACTATAGAATTCAGAATTTTGATGCATTTCTTATGTTTTGGTACCAGACATCGAATAAGCCTATACATGTTCTGCCTTGGCTTCAGTTTTACACTTCAAGATCAACATTTCAAGTTCATCTTCATTCAAAGTGTGACAGAACATTTGAATGTGTAATTGAAAAAAAAAAAAAAAAACAAAAAATCTTCATTGAGCCGCCTTAAAAAATCTCACCTTGAAACCAATGACCACTGTACTCCACACCCATGCAGTCACCACTAGAACACTTAGAATCATGCCTAAGCTTCCCAACACCCAATTTATGTACCACATGGCACTGTATTTCTCTGGTTTCTTAAAGACTATCCACATGAAACATGGATAAGCCAAAGTTATGGGTAATGAAATCCCACCAATCAGACCTGCTAGATCTCCTAGGAAAGGAATGGCCACTGATACAAAGAAAGAAACCGATCCGAAGAATGCTCGAAGCCCTGTTCTCACCCACCTTGGGCATGGCTTGTTCTTCCTACTAACATATCTAAATTCCAAGTTGTCGAATACGGGCATGGCATAGATTTGGAATGAACTTAAGCTGTTAATTACTACTAGTAAGCTTAGTAATCCTATCACAACTCTCGAAGTGTCATCTTCATGAAACTTGCAGAAGGCTTTCAATATCCCACTTGCTGGAATCTGCAGATTAACCATGAAACAAAATGATAAATAATTTTAATAATAATGATGAACAAGTACAATAATTTAAATCTGAAACATTTTGCTTAATTGGTACTCAGACTCTTCAGTGCGTTCACTCATCCAGTCACCTCAGACAAAGAAAAAGAATTCGATTATTCGACTTTGGATTCATGAATACTCTGTGTGTAAGCAGTCAATCAAATCGAAATAAACAAAAGCAAGCATTGAGGATTAGGACCACTATCTATCAAGCATGGTGATAAGGTAGTCATGATCATCTGGACAATGAAACTAAGGTTTGTGGTCCAACAAGACCTATGGTGAAGAGGTTATTCTAATTCTGAGAAGTGAGATTTACACTGAATTTTGACAAAATTCGCCTCGATCATTGACGGTCAAGTTCGACATCGAATTGGGTTTTCTTTTTTTCACTGCATTATGAAATGTATGTAAAATAACTGCAACATTAAGAAGCTGTTCTTACCAAGTTACCATAAGCCCAGAAACCTGCTATAGCAAGGGGAAACAGGCAGATGACAATGATCAGGTATGCAAACTTCACAGCTCTCCACATGGATACCGAGGAAGGATGTATCGATGTCGAAGGCAGTGTTGCCTGTAACAAATAATGCACCATAAACAAAGTTAAATCTCTTCTTGATTTTTTTTCTTCTTTAGCACAGTGAACAGACTTATCTTTTTAATGTTTTTACCTAATCCTGCTTTTAGGCATATGTTTTATATGATATCCATTGCTGTAATCAACAGCAAAAAGTAGCCAGAAACCACTCTGTTTTGTAGTTTTTAATTGTTTAATTGTCTCTCTTCTCTAAAGGAGGCCACCAATTGCAATTAAAAAAACCTATAAACATTCTTAAAATGTGCTGAAAAGGAAAGAAGCAAAAGAGTTTCAGTCAACAAACCTGAATCTCTAATGTTAGATTGTGTCCTCTAAAAGCAAAAGCAATGATTCCAAGAGAATTGAGAATGCCAAAAGCTTGAGCAGCATCTGAATTGGGCTTTGATGGATCATGGGATACGCCAGTGGGCCTAGCTTTGGTTATGGATAATATCCAAGTCAAAGTACAGTAGCTGATGGCTGTGATTGCACCAATTATGGAGATACCAGAAATGGAATTCAAGTTGGGGAGCTGAGCCAAGACCCAAGCTAAGCAGACAAAGACCAAGTACCATTCTATGCTTGTCAATGGATGTTTGCAAGTAGATCCACATACGATCTGGTAAAAGTGCTCCATGCTACTCCCGCCGATGACGATGATCGCCGTGCACGTCCCGGCTGATAGATACATGGTGGGGAATAAGACCAGGCATTTTCCCCATTTTTCACCTGTGAGTTTCCAATTCATTCTTGTCACTGTTACCACAAGTTGAATTCTAGATTTTTAACACCTCCTTTTGACAACCAGAGGTTTTTGAACAAAGAAAGGATAAACGTCTAAATTTGGTGATCCTTATTATAAAAAATATTGATGTTCACATAACTAACTTTAGGATATTAATATAAAGTATATGTATATTTATATTCACGGTAAGACTCATATCTCTATAACAAAAGAGATCCGTTTGTGTGTTTCACAAAGGATTGTTCTAGTCTTCTCAAGGCAAGTCTACTATGCTTTTACAGAAGTCACAGTTTTCACAGTTTTCTTCTCTTTTACATTTAGATGGTATCACAATTTCATACCACAAGGGAAACTGCGGGATACTGAGTATAAAACCTCCACGGGTGAGCCCACTACTCTAAGGCACACCAAGGTTACGTCATGGGAGCTTGAACCAACAACTTTTCACTTTCTAAAAAAGGAGGCAACCAGTTGAACTACAGGTAAATCAAGAAAATTTTGCCACAAGGTTCAATTATAAAAGGGGTGATTCTTTTGTTATTTTGTTCTTTTTTTTCATATGATTCTTTATTTTTCTACTCAATCGACTTTAAATAAATAAAATTTTGATAATAAGCATCATGATGTTTTTCTCACCAAAAGCAGCCATTGCAATTCGCAAGTATCTCGAGTGACGAGTCCCAGACACCGATTCATGGAGTTGGGTTAGCAACCAAAGCGTGTAAAGCTGCCAGAAGAAAATGAAAGCCAAGCACAAAATCCCCCATGTCCTGCAACCCATGAAAATCATCCATGAATGCTCCATGGTCCACAACTTTTGTACAGAAATCAACATTTTCTCACGTAAAAATTGCATTACAATTAGCATTTACCATCCAAGAAAGGTGAAAGCGAACGGAAGTGCCAGTGCCTGAAAACCGATTCCGGCGTTGATCATGTGGAACTCCGCATACAAGCCATTGCCGCTTCTCGATTCAGTGATTGGGAGCCAAGCATCGTATGGGTCGGGCTTCGCGAGATGACCGACTTCTTGTAAGTAGCCTCGGACGTTCAGTACTGCCTCCCACATTGGGCTAGCTAGGGGTGTGATCAAGCATGTCGTTTGCCAGGGCCACGGCGTCCGAGGGGTCCTCAGGCTGCCGGCCGTTGGTTGGGAAGATTGGTTCATTGAATGGATGTGCAGTGGCAGCGCCGAGACCCCATTTCTTGGAATTGCACTCATCTCTTCCATGGTTCCTCTTCTGTAATACACACAGACAAGTCTCTCATCCTATTTATTGTTGGTTTCGACGAAAGAATGAAACCAATTACACAGAACACAGAACGTAAGTGTCCGCAGATTTGAACTTATCTTCTACATTCTTAAGAAAATCTTTTGCATTCTTGGAGGTGGGTAGAAAAGACCTGATGTTGCTGGCTATTGTCATACGCATGAACTTAAGGCTAAGCCTTTTTTACTTAACCCAAAACTCATGGGCTGACTTCTCTGCAGCCGTACTAGTTTCAGTAATAGTAGGCCGGTCATCTATTAGTGCTTTGTCTAGATCAAGTACACCTAAGTTAAACTCAATCTGTTCTTTCCACTCAGAGAAGTTTAACCCATTCAATATGGGGACAGAGTTAGCTTGCGTATGCAGTGTGACAGATGAAGATGCTGCAAGATACACATAATATCATGATCACTACTTAATGCTATGAGTTGTACTTAAATTGAAACACATAAATAATAACTTTAGGAAATAGTGTTACTGGTGATCTACCTTTGGGTAATCTAATAGTACACTATTTATAAACATTACGGTGATTCCTAGTCACCGATAGGACTGGGTGTCCGGATAAATATCAACCACAAATACCCATTAATTATCCTATCCCAATCCGTTAACCATTTGAAACCGTGCACCTTTGGGCCAACCTAATATCTTTATGGCTAGGGATTGCATTTTTCAAGGTCGTTATTATCCAATACTTGGGAGGAGTACTGAATCTTGTTTATAAGACTCGAAATTTGACTCATTTCGATTGGGCCACTTTGGTGACTACCGAATCGTGTCTTTATATGAATTTAAGTCAAGAATAATGACCTCACATCATAATTGAATCGAATTTTATTTATATTCAATTCATCGAACACATAGTATATCATTAGGTGTTCTTATAATAATATTATATTTTTTTTATTTTTTTAATTTCATCATGGTTGTATTTGTTTATCTCATAAGAAACTTCACATAAATATTTTGACAAATCAAATAATCTTAACATAATATATTATTCAAACTTGGGACTGTTATATACTTTCAAAATTCATTTCATTATATGATACTTGATAATAAATGTTTAACATCATACTTCATCATAAAGTATATCTCTTCCATCTGAATTTTAAATACTTGAAAGTCTCATGCTTCCAAGTTATCAACAGATGCTCGACACGTGTCAAAAAAATACATACTCTTAATGTGATGGTTAAAACTAGTAATTTTTCTCTGGAAAATCAAAACCAGTAATTTCTCTCTGGAAAATCAAAACCAGTTTGAGATTTGTGAGGTTTTCCGTACCATTTTGAACAATCTGTGTCTTTGTTATAGAGGACGATGAGTGATGGATTGATGAAAATAAAATTCTCAAGGTCATTATTTCATAATTAATTAAATAATGAAAATAAAATTCTTAAGATCATTATTTTATAATTAATTAATGAAAATAAAATTCTTCATCATTTATCTTTAATGAAAGCATCATTGATTCATAGAACCAAGGGCTCTGATACCAATTGTTATAAACTTTTCTTTAATGGATTGACAATTTGAGTATGAATTTAATAATTAATTAATTTAGTTCATTATTGATTCATACACATTTATTAACATAAATCAATCCTCTATAATAAAATCACAAGATCTTGAATCATCAATGCTTTACAAAATTATCATAATCATAATATTAAACATAATGCGGAAATTATAATAACATAATTAAGAACAAAACCATACTTGAGTCCATCATTAATTAGACAGTAATTTTTTAGTCCTTTATCTTTAATACACCTTTGTTTTCTTTTCTGCAATTACAGTAAATAAAATGTGCCTTCCCTCTAGACATCTTTCTTCATCATCCTTCTTAGTGAATGTTTGGGTAATCAATACCCCAATCCTAATGAAGAGCAAGGTATTCATATAGGACTATAAAACCAGTCATACCCTTGTCCTATACTGTTGTGCCGATAGTCATTTTGATTGAGCTAAACTAATGGAAAGGAGCACACAGATTCAGTAAAGAAGAGAGAGCTTAAAGGAAAACGGTCAAGGCCCAAGGCAAGTAATTCTTCTTTGTTTTATTTCAAACATTGTAAAGTGGATTAGAACAGTGTGTTCGAACACTCTAAAAAATAGGTGTAAATGATTAGACCGATTGGATTGAACCTCTATAAAAAACTAGGTTGTACTATTTGGGTGTGAGATCCTTACATAGTATATTTGGGATAGCCCTAGAGAGGGTGAGTCCAACAGTGGATGTAGGTTCAGGTGAACCGAACCACTATATATCGTTGTGCATGTGTGGTTTGTATTAATGGTTTGATTCATTTGTTTATCACTTTCACACACGTTTATTCCGCTGCACATATTGTTAAATCTGATTTATTTTTAAAAGGGAACTAAAATTGAAACCGACCTATTCACCCCCTTCTAAGTCGTGCATACTTCTAGTAACGGAATTTTCAATTGGCATCAAGAGCCCGGTTACTCTGAATTGGACTTAATCGTCCAAGTTGATCCTATACTAGAATCATGTATAGAGGTGATAGTCACCCTGTTTCCAAACCTCCCTATTTTGAGGGCTCTAACTATGCCTCTTCGAAGGCAAAAATGAAAAGCTTCTTTATATCTCTTGATGGAGCTGTATGGGAATCAGTAGTCAGGGTTGGGAACATCCTGTTATGGAAATCTATGAAAAATCAACCAAAGATGAAGCACGAAAATCTGTTCAACTAATCATTGGTACTAAATCTAAGGATTACTTCACCTGGACCGACATGAAAAAACTCTATATACTGCAAACGGAAAGGCTTTAAATGCCATTAATTGTGTTGTCTCACCTGATGAGTTCAAGCGTATAATGACATGTGTGACAGCCAAAGATGCTTGGGATATCTTAGAGAGGACACATGAAGGAACCTCAGTTGTTAAAAAGTTTAAACTTCAAATCCTCCAGTCACAATTTGATAACATACGAATGGAGGAAAATGAAATGTTTATGGAGTTTTATTTGAAACTAAGTGACATTGTAAATTCCATGTGGGCCTTAGGTGAAACAATCCCTGAATCTAAAATATATACCAAAATACTAAGAAATCTGCCAAAAAGTTGTAAGCCTAAGGTAGCCGCCATTGAAGAATATAGAGATGTGTCTGTAATGAGGGTTGATGATTTGGTAGAATCCCTTCAAACCTATGAGCTTCACTTTGATGATGAAAAGCCTAAGAAAAAATCAATTGCTCTAAAATCTTCTCTAAAAACTAAATTTAAAAGGGATGAAGAATCTGATGACTCACAAAGTGATACAGATGAAGAGGTTGCCAATCTTGCTAAACATTTCTTAAAACATTTTAATATGAGGAAAGAGAGAAGAAGACCTAATAAAGAAGACTATAGAGAATTCAATAAAAGTAAAACACATTTTTTAAAAGAAAAGTCAAAAGATAGATTTAAAGAAAAATCCAAGCCCAAAGAAACTCAATGTTTTAATTGTGATGGATATGGTCAATTTGCTAATGAATGTCCTTCTAAGAAGAGATTTAAAAAGAAAGCCATGACCAATATGGTGGAAGAATACACATCACAATCTGAAAGTGAATCCAATGTGTCAATCCATGAAGATGTTGTTAAAACAAAAGGTTTTATTGCTTCCATCTCTTATGATCCTCAAAATGCTTCAAATGTTGAAAGTAATAGTGAAGGATCAGATAGTGAGGATGATGGCTTACAAGAAGCTTATAATGCTTTGTTCTTAGAAAGTAAAGATTTAGCTAAAAGACTTGGTAAATCTAAAAATGAAAATGTAAAATTGAAAAATCAATTAAAAACTGAAAAAGAAACATTTGAAAAAGACTTAAAAATTATTCAAGATGAAAATCTATGTCTTCAAGAAAAGCTCAAATTGTCTCAAGATGAAACTTTAAAACAAAAAAAAAGATGAGTAAAAAATTAGAAGTGAAAAAAAAAAAACTGGAATTTGACTTAAACCAGTTAAGGAGTCACAAAATAAAATTTGAAGATAAATTTACTCAAGGGGAAGAAAAACTTGAAAAACTCTTAAGTATTGGAAAACATTTTGGAGATAAAACTGGCATAGGTTTTGATAAGAAATCTAACTCCAAAATTGTTTTTGTGAAAGGTGAGCATTCTTTCTCTAAATCTTCTAGTGTGACATGCTACTATTGTGAAAAGTTGGGTCACCTAAAGTTTGAATGTCCCTTAAGAAAGAAACATCACAAAGAGAAGTTCACTTCTGCCCAACCAAAGGTACATCATAGAAAGGACAATATCCGGCAAAATTTTGAAAGAAGAGATCAAAATCAGCTCTTAAATCAAGTAGTAACAAATTTGCTAAATGAGCTTCTCAAACATAGAACTGACTCAAAGAATTTCAGCCCATCCCTCCGCCCATCTTCCTTCAATGCGAAATGGGTTCAGAAGGTGAGAGGGTGTGTTTAGACCCCTTGATGTTTTCAGATCCTCCTTGTGCGTAATAGGAAAATATATTTTTTGAGGATCTGACAAATTGGTTGGTGGTGGATCTTTCTTAGTTTCAAATCTTGGTATAAGTGCTTATTTAAAACTGTTGTTTTGTTAAATATGTTTCTCCATGATATTATAGTGTAGAACCCTGTGTCAATTTATGACAAAAAAGGGGAGAAAAATGGTACTAATGTTGAGGGGGAGAAATTTCAAAGTCCCACCAAGTTGCGTATGTCTTTTGTAGGAATTTCTTTACAGACATCATTTCAGGGGGAAAAAAAGAAAAAGACGGAGAGAAGTGTTAGTGCAAGAAATTCAAAGTCTTGATATGGTCATTGTTTGAGTTATATTTTTTTAAGGACTTGTATTTCATTTTAAAGGGGAAATTGGTGTAAATGGTAGATCTTAGGTATTTGTCACGAAATTGACAAAGGGGGAGATTGTAAGTGCCCCGGTTCGTCCGAGTCACCCTTATTGTCAATTACGTGACTCAGTTGAACTTACTTTGGATGAATAAGAAGATCTACTATGGAGTTGAAGCGTCTACACCGAATACGATATTGACACACAGGTAAGTGAACCATAGGAGACCTTAAGCTAAGTCATATACCTAGAAGTCAATTGGAAAATAAATTAAATACATGACTTTCAGCCTCGAAGCCTCATGCAATTTGCCGAGGCCTCGCAGGCAGTTATGCTGAGCTGAGCTGAGTCTAGCTGATCCTGTGTCGAGCTAACTCAATCTCTTACAGTTTTAGCAAGTTAAAATCTGTGACTGTTTAATTGAGAGGTAATTATGGTAAGTTTATTGGAAACTTATTATGGTAAATAAAAATATGGTGAAATGGGTAATTATGGTAAATTGATTGGAAGCTTATTATGGTAAAAAAATTAACCTCATGGGTTGTCATCTCTCTTAAAGTTTGAATTTAAATATCCTTGGGGAGTTGTCCATAACAATTATGGAAAGGCTCCTCCATGATTTGTAATCCACCTTATAATATTCTCATCAAGTCCTTGATTAGTGGCTAAGATAAATGATTTGCAAGTCATGCACGGTGGAGATGAGGTGGCTGATATCTGATTGATATCTAGCTGATCTGGCTGAATCATTGACACAGCACATGTGTGCTGTCTTTCCAGCAAATACCGCTGGCGAGGCCTTGTCAGAATCAGCGAGGCCTCGCAAGCGTGACTTACAGCAAAACTGCAAGCTGTCTTTCCAGAATTACCTCTGGCGAGGCCTCATCAGAAGCAGCGAGGCCTCGCTGGCGTGATTTACTGCACTCCTTAAAACTGCTTATAAAATAACAGTAAGGGGGCTGTTTTAAGTACCGAATACACACAGCAAACACTCAGGAACATATTACCAGTGAGTGATCATTCGGCCTTCCCTCTAGACACCTTTCTTCATCATCCTTCTTAGTGAATGTTTGGGTAATCAATACCCCAATCCTAATAAAGAGCAAGTATTCATATAGGACTATAAAACCAGTCATACCCTTGTCCTATACTGTTGTGCCGATAGTCATTTTGATGGAGCTAAACTAATGGAAAGGAGCACACAGATTCAGTAAAGAAGAGAGAGTTTAAAGGAAAACGGTTAAGGCCCAAGGCAAGTAATTCTTCTTTGTTTTATTTCAAACACTGTAAAGTGGATTAGAACAGTGTGTTCGAACACTCTAAAAAATAGGTGTAGAGGATTAGACCGATTGGGTTGAACCTTTATAAAAAACTAGGTTGTACTATTTGGGTGTGAGACCCTTACATAGTATATTTGGGATAGCCCTAAAGAGGGTGAGTCCAACAGTGGATGTAGGTTCAGGTGAACCGAACCACTATATATCGTTGTGCATGTGTGGTTTGTATTAATGGTTTGATTCATTTGTTTATCACTTGCACACACGTTTATTCCGCTGCACATATTGTTAAATCTGATTTATTTTTAAAAAGGAACTAAAATTGAAACCGACCTATTTACCCCCTTCTAAGTCGTGCATACTTCTACTAACGGAATTTTCAATAATCCACATTCAAATAATCATTATACGGTTATCATCATAATGCTAATACTAAATGACTCACAAGTACGGGTAATGGCGGTTGCACATCATCTTATCCGATATGGTCCCTTCCATCAACCACAACACAAGTGGCCCACTCAATACAACTCTTAAGAGAAAAATTTTACATAATTGTTCACATAAATGTCTTAATACAAAGATTATTCCTGTTAGTGATGAATAATCATACATAATGTATACATATAAACATAATAAACAGGAATAATATGTCAGAAACGCTATCATGAGTACTCAAGTGTCAAAATCACAGATAGATATATAGATCAGTCCAAAATAATACATCATGATGGGTTACATTCAAGACCCATTCTATTGGCATGTTCCTTGAAGGTCTTTATAGGCAACCCCTTCATTAATGGATCTGCAATCATAAGTTGTGTGCTAATATGCTCAATTGACACTGTTCGTTTCTGAACCTCTTCTTTTACGACAAATTACTTTAATTCCATGTGTTTCGATCCTCTAGAGTACTTGTCGTTCTTGAAAAAAAAAACTGCTGCAGAATTATCACAATGAATTCTCAGCGGCCTGGCAATACTATCAACAATTCCAAGTCCTGAGATAAAGTTCCGTAGCCACATTCCTTGAATAGTGGCCTCATAGCACGCCACAAATTCTGCCTCCATGGTAGATGTTGCAATAATAGTCTGTTTGGCACTTTTCCATGAGATTGCTCCATTAACCACAAGAAACAAATAGCCAAACGTTGACTTTCTGCTATCAACGCATCCACCAAAGTCCAAATCCGAATAGCCAATGACTTCAAGATTCTCGGACCTCCTAAATGTGAGCATGAAGTCCTTAGTACCCTTTAAATATCTCATAACTTTCTTTACAGCTTTCCAGTGATCCATTCCAGGGTTACTTTAATATCTGTCTAGCATATCGACGGCGAAGCTGATGTCTGGTCTAGTACAGGTCTTGCATACATGAGACTACCCACTGCTGAAGCATAAGGCATTTCCTCCATTTGTTTTCTTTCTAATTCATTTTGCAGACATTGCTTAAAATTGAATTTGTCTCCTTTCTGAATAGGGGCATCTTGATGGGAACAATTTTGCATTTCGAATCTCTCCAAAATTCTCTCTATATAGGCTTTCTGAGACAAACATAATAACCCACGGGTTTTATCACAGAATATTTCTATTCCAATAACATATGATGCCTCTCCCATATCTTTCATTTCAAATTGTGCAGAGAGAAACTTCTTGGTTTCATGCATAAGACCAAGATCATTAGTGGCAAGCAAAATGTCATCAACGTATAATATCAAAAAGATATATTTACTCCCACTGACCTTTATATATATACACCGATCAACAGTGTTATTTTTAAATCCGAAGAAAGTAATGGTATCATTGAACTTAAAGTACAATTGCCGAGAAGTTTGCTTAAGACCATAAATTGACTTCTTAAGTTTGAAAGCCAAATGTTCTCTGCCCTTTATGGAGAAACCTTTAGGTTGATCCATATATACATCCTCATCTACATCACTATTTAAAAATGCAGTTTTCACATTCATTTAGTGTAACTCTAAGTCATAATGAGCAACCAAAGCCATAATAATTCTAAAATAGTCTTTCCTAGATAAAGGGGAGAAAGTCTCTTTGTAATCATTGCCATCCTTTTGAGTGAATCCTTTCGCTACAAGTCTGGCTTTATACTGTTCGATATTGCCCTTTGAGTCTCTTTTAGTCTTAAAAACCCATTTACATCCAACTTTCTTATATCCATCGGCTAATTCTATTAAGTCCCAGACTTCATTCTGGTCCATGGATTTCAATTCATCTTTCATGGCATCCATCCATTCATCAGGATTTACACATTTTATGGCTTCTTCATAAGTGACCGGATCTTTAATAGCCCCTAGATCATATTCCGACTCTTATAGATATATCACATAATCATTCGAAATAGCAGATCTCTTTTGTCTCTGAAACCTTCTTAAGGCTACTTCTTATAGTTGTTCTATTATCGGTTCATCAGTGGTGACAGTCTTTTCCTGTTGGAGTGATTGATCATCCAAGTGTTATGTTGTATCGTTAGGTCGTTCAATGACATTAGGAACAACTACAACACTTCTTGAAGTTATAGGTATAGGGACTTGTACCCTCACTTCTTGTATAGATACACTTCTCATAATATCACTCCCACTAACCTCAGCATTCTCTATGAATCTTGCATTTCCGGTTTCAACTATCCTCATTTTATGGTTTGGATAATAAAACATATACCCTTTGGATTTTTCAGGGTAACCGATAAAGTAACCGTTGATCGTTCTCTCATCAAGTTTTCTTTTATGTGGATTATAGATTCTACATTCTGCAGGACAACTCCACACATGTATGTGTCTCAAACTGGGTTTCCTTCCTGTTCACAGTTCATAAGGAGTTTTAGGAACTGACTTATTAGGAACCCTGTTAAGAATATACACTGCAATTCTTAAGGCATACATCCACAACATAATGGGTACGGTAGTATTGCATAACATGTTCCTAACCATATCCATAAGTGTACGGTTGCGCCTTTCAGCAACACCATTCTGCTGAGGCGTACTTGGCATCGTATATTGTGCTACTATACCGCGACTTTCTAGTAATCTAGAAAATGGCCCCGGGTGTTGACCCATCTCATCAAACCTTTCATAGTATTCACCACCTCTATCGGATCTAACGATTTTCACTTTTCTATCTAATTGTCTTTCTACTTCAGTGATAAAAATCTTTACGGAGTTAACCGCTTGAGATTTATCGTGCAACAGATATACATAACCATAACGTGAAAAATTATCTATAAAGGTGATGAAGTAGGATTCTCCACCAAAAGATAGAACATCAAATGGGCCACATATATTGGTATGGATCAGTTCAAGTAGCCATTTACTTCTTGTGGCCATTTTCTTAGTGTGTTTGGTCTGTTTACCCTTAATACATTCCACACACACTCCTAAGTCGGTAAAGTCGAGATTCGGAAGAATCTCGTTTTTAACCAGTCTTTCAATTCTTTCTCGGGAAATGTGTCCCAAACGTCTATGCTACAAATTTGAAGAGTTTTCATTAATCAACCCACGTTTAATACCAACATTATGATGCAGGGTTAAGACAGTGTTTGCAAAGTCATTATCAAGCTTAATACGATAAAGACCATCAAATAATAAACTAGACCCAATAAAAGAAGAAGATTTAAACAAACTGAAAACATTACTACCAAATTTACAATGATAGCCATTAAGGTCCAACTTAGAGACAGAAATAATGTTTCTAGTTACTGTAGGTACATAAAGACAGTTAAATAAATCCAAATGGCATCCGGTATCAAGGAAAAGGCGATAGGTTCCAATGGCTTTAATAGGTACTTTTTTCCGGTTGCCCAAGTAAAGGGAGACTTCAATTGGATCGATAGTCTGAATTGTAAGGTATCCTTGCATTGTATTAGAAACATGAGTTGTTGCCCCAAAATCAAGCCACCAAGTGTTAGAGGATACTTCAGTTAAATTAGATTCGAAACATACTGAAATGTAATGAATACCTTTCTTTTCGAACCAAGCCTTCCTCTTATGGCAGTCTTTCTGGAAGTGCCCTTGCTTTCGACAGAAATGGCATTTCACACTACCCTTTCCCTTGTCATGAGTCTTGAAGCTCGTACTAGACTCATGTGGCTTTGACATGAATTTCTTAAATTTCTTGGGTTTTTTTCCTTTCTTACTGGGCACTTGAGTTGTTAAATGAACTAAGTGATGACTCATTTGCTTAAGTCTTGCCTCCTCTTGGATTAACATGCTAGATAGCTCATTGATCTGCCATTTATCTTTCATGGTATTATAATTAATTTGGAATGGCCCATACTAAGGAGGTAACGAGTTCAGGATGAACTGTACCAGAAATGACTCATTTACAGTTATACCTAAGTTCTTCAATTGAGCAGCGATATTGGTCATTTCAATCACATGCACAGACATACCACGACTCCCATCGAACTTTATGGTGGTGAGTGTGGCCATAAGAGTCCCGGCTAGGGACTTGTTCGCAGATTTGAACTTATCTTCTACATTCTTAAGAAAATCTTTTGCATTCTCGGAGGTGGGTAGAGAAGACCTGATGTTGCTGGCTATTGTCAGTAAGATCATATGTCACACACATATATATATAAAATAAAGAAGGAAAGAGAGAAAAAAAAAGTGTTAGGAAAGATGAAGGTAGGTGTGGATGTTGACTGAGATAAATGTTTTATAGGGGATGAATTTGATGAGAAAATTAGTGTACGTCTGTTTTTCCTTTTTAATGTAGAAAGATGAATTGGAAGTCCACTTATTTTTTTTTAGCAAACCATTATTTTTTTTTTTTTATTGTGGGCCAGTTAAAAGGGTGGTGTGCTGCTTTGAAAATTTGATGGGTGGATGTTAATTCTGTCAAAGAAATTGTAGACAAATGTACGAAGATAACATAACTATATACAATCTGTAAATGAAAGTGCTCCAGAAGAAATATTGTTGGGCTTACAAGGAACAATTTCTGTGATTATTGGATGATTGAATCTTTGAATATTGTTGGGCTTACATCATGCTTGGTGATTCATCATCCACCTTCCACTTGAAGAGGCCTTTCATTTTCCACTAGAATGAATAATTCTTAGTAGGGAGAATTTTTCCCTTTATAGCCTTTGTTCCACTCAGTACTCTTTCTTTTTCATACTCATTCATTTCATAAATTTATCTCTATTTAATTTTGAATAAGTTCAGTTTTACAATTTTTGAATCTAATAAATTTGAATTTTTATGAGAAACATTATTCTAAAACTACTTTCTAAATTGCTCATCTTCATAAGATAAAGGAATTAGAGTGATGAGAGGCTTACACTTATCTCGAAGATTAGTTTGTCATCACCTACGAGAAACTTATTCCGTTATATGATATATGTATTCAGGATTCGACCTGATTTACTCTTAAAATATCCCTCTTTACTTCATCTACATTTTTGAAATGTTTTATCAGAATTGACTCTTAATTGATTTAAAAGTTCAGGTTCGAGTCATGCACTAAATTTGACCCAGATTAAATTACCCACACTTAAGTTCACCATTTTCATGGTCTAATAGTTTAACCTCTGAACTACACCTGAATTTCAAAAATCTTAATCCATTACCTTCCTTCTTGACACCCATATGACCTCACATACAAGGAATTTCCTCCTCTTTCAATCTTTTTTTTTTTTTAAACTTATCATTTACCTTATTCTTTTTTTTTTTATGTGTATTAAGATTTATATGAAGTCAGATTAAATAAATAATATTCAACTCAATCAGTCTTAAAAAATTCGAGTCTACCAACTGGCAAAAAGATTATTTATCACAATTAAGTCGACAAAATCTAAACTGATCCGATCTAATGTCACCCCTATATGCATTAAAAAACATCAGATGGCTTGGTTTCATGGAAATGATCCTTTACCCCACCAAGATGACATGATCAAGTGGGTTCCTCACTTCCTCTTGCCCTCACTCTGCTTTTCTTTCTCATTAAAAACAAAGTCCACCTACTCCAATTTCGCTTCAGTATGGGAATTAAACCATTTTATTTATACTATTTTAGTTATTAAAATTTAATGTCAGTCAAATTGAGTCCAACTCTCACTAAGCTTTGAAGAACCCATTTTGATATATATTTCATGTGGCAGGTGTTGATGGATCAGCAGGATCGATTCAGTCCGATGACATGAAAAGAATTCTCAATTAAAAGATGAAATTCGAATGATACAATTGATAGAGACGAACTGGTTCAATCCAACAATGATACAAATGGGCAACAACGGAAAACAGAGTATAGTAAGTTCAGCGCTCTGCTTTGATTGAAGCCTGGAATGCAGAGAAGAACTGGGATTAGAGAACTTTGGCTTGCAACGGTCGTGAGAGTGTTTCATATTCAAGCCCACTCCTTAAAGCCCATCTTCTACATTCTCTCACAAGGTGACAAGTGTACTGACCAGAATGAATTCTATAATGTTTTTTATTTATTGAGAATGGTATATGTGCTCTAAAATTTTCTCTAGAAGTTATTGCAATCTCTAAAATTTTTATTTCCTGCATTTGCAATTTTTGCATATATTTGCGATAATTCAAAAAAATTGCCCAAACATTGCAATAATTATGTAAATTGTTTAGTTTAAATGCTAGTTGTAGTTTAGATGTCATCTTGTGGTTAAAACATAATTTTCCATGCATTTGAAAAAAAAAATTATTTTTTATCCGAATGTAGCATATATTTGCGATAATCCAAAAAAAAAATGCCTAAACATTGCAATAATTATGTAAATTTTTTAGTTTATATTTTAGTTGTTGTCTAGATGTCATCTTGCTGTTAAAATTTAATATTTCTTGCAAATGCAATTTGTTTTTATTTTTTTTTATCCGAATTTAGCATATATTTGTGATAACTATGTTATTTTTTAGTTTATATTTTAGTTGTTGTCCAGATGTTAAGTTACTGTTAAAACTTAATATTTCATGCATTTGCAATTCTTTATTTTTAATCAAAATTTATCATATATTTGTAACAATTCTCGATTTCGTAACTTAAAAATAACATTTGAATATGTAAATGACCGCTATTTAATGAAAAAATTACGTATCCTTGAAGCTAAGAATGTTCTTGATATTTTGTAATTTTCTCGATTTTTTAAAGAAAAATTAAAAAGTCGAGAGAAGAAAGAAATGTATCGGCAAATTCAGTATTCACATATTGTCGGCAAATTCAGTATTCACATGTTTATTTTAAGTACTTTTAATCTGTGTATGCAATCTAGTCTTAATCCTAGATTTATGTTGTCATTTCCTTTGACATGAAAGCAATTGATAGCAATCAGGCAAAAAGATGAATAAAAAAGGAAAAGTTCGACCTTGTCACTCTTTAAGGGTTTTTGTCATGAACATCAAAAAGAGATATTTTTCTTCTAATTTTATTAAATACATTTTTCATTTAAAAAATAAAAAATAATTTAGAAAAAAAGGATAAATATTCCTCTCTTAATAAGACAATATTTTATTCATTACCAATAAAAATAAATATTCTAATACAAACAACAAAAATATCAATTTTTTATGATTTAATACAGTATCAGATTTCACACACCAATTGAACAATGTAAATAAAACCAAAACATACTTTTTCTATAAATAAAACAAGCAAATAATCTATTAAAATCCTTTGGACACAGAAATGTCTTAGTTGTGCAGTGAAATGGATGTCTTTTTATAATATAAATCCCCTTCTTTTCAAATTTTCATGGACGTGTCAGTTTAAATCTTAAAACTATTGATATTTCAAAGGGTGATATAAGAATGATAGTGTTTGGAATAGGCTTCGTTAACATGATAGTCGAATCCTTAGGTTAAAATATCTGTTCATATATACACTATCGGCCAATACATATCGGTTGTATAGTATAGATTTCAACCGATATGTCGATATATATTGGTTTTGATATTGGCCGATATATATCAAATCGGAATATGTCTGTCAATAGAAGTGTTTTTTTTTTCTGTAAAAATAAAAAATTAAATCGGCCAATATTTGGAAAAAATCACCTAATTTTTTTTAAGAAAAAAAAATATTACCTTTCCAATATCGGCAAATATTTCGATTTAAAAATAAATAAATCACTGATATGTTAGAAACCTCCAAATTATACATAAAAAAATTATTGTCAACAACGTTATTGCCATTTATCTGTCAGCAGATTGGAATGGAAATTACCTGGTATTTATCTGTCAATGTTAATGAAAATTACCTTATATAAAAAAAAAACTTTATTAAAAGATTTTATCTGTCAGCACATTGGAGTGTCATTTATTAAAAGAAATTACCTTATATATAAAAAAAATATTGGCAACAACGTTAATGGCATTTATCTGTCAGCAGGTTGGAATGGAAATTATATGACGACGTTCATGGAAATTACTTGGCATTTAACTGTCAACGTTAATAGAAATTACCTTATATAAAAATTTACCTAATTAAAAGATTTTATCGGTCAGCAAATTGGAATTCATTTATTAAAAAAATTACCTTATTAAAAGATTTTATTTGGTATTGAAAATGTTAGAATTAAAAGGCTGGTCATATAGACAGCACACTTTTTCGATGGTAGACTTTTCAGTTTTAGGTATGAAATTACCATTTTGCCCTTCCATTCTAGATAGTTCAAACGAAGTTGTTTTTCGACCGATTTTTACAAACAAGAGATCAAATTTATCTAATCTAAATTTTATGAATTCTGGAACTGATTTTATTTAGTATTGAAAATGGTCTTCCCTCTTAATTCTTTGGGTACAATTTTTAATCTCAAAATTATACCATTTCTACTTAAAATCAGTCTCGGAGTTCATAAAATTCAAACTATATGAATTTTGATAATTTGTTTGTAGAAATTGATCGAGAAACCGCCCCTGCCAACTATAACATTTGCGCGTTTGACTTGGGTTTTCAAACGAGGCGGTTCTCAACCAATTTCTACAAACAAGGTATCAAATTCATCTAGTCTGAATTTTATGAACTTTGAGACTGATTTTGAGTGAAAAGGGTATAGTTTTGGATTTAAAAATCGTATCCAAAGAATTAAGATGGAAGGCAATTTTCCTTAATTCTCCCTTTTCACTTAAAATCAGTACTGGAGTTCATAAAATTCAGAGTAGATAAATTTTGATACCTTGTTTATAGAAATTAGTCGAGAAACAACTTCGTTTGAAAATCCCTCTATACAACCCATAGAGAAGATCCGTCCGAACGAACAAAAAATGAAGTGGATGTTTGACGATCTAAAATGGAAAGGCAAAATGGTAATTTCACACCTAAAAATGAAAAGCGCTATCTGCTGAGACCTAACAATTTTAGTACTGAAACGGGGAGGTAATTGGGGTCATCAATTAACAATTTTTTGTATTTTTTATTAATTTTTTAAAAACCTTTGAAATTCTCGAGTTCTTAACTTAAAAACAACATTTGAATATATAAATGATCAACATTTAATGATAAAATTCTATATCCATGAAGGCAATAATTTTTTTTTTCATTTTATGTAATTATATATAGGAACACTGACAAATAAATGATTGACTCATCATCTCATTCAAAGAATTGGAAAATATCAAAAAGTTCAACTTCACAACCAATAAAGTCAATTCACATTATAAGAGTATTTCATCTATTAAAGAGAATTTTCAAATCCTTGAAAGAGAGATGATCATTGAAAATGTGAAATATTTGATATGATCCACTTTAAATATGTAGAATATAAAAAAAAATCAAACATTATATATCTATAAAAACATGAGAAAATTCTTTGACTTACATTATTCAATTTTCAAAATAAAGGTTGGCCAATAAACTCTAAGAAAATCATAAAACAACAAACAAAATAGGCTGGACCTAAGATCAGTTCAAAATGAGAAACACATTTGTCTCTCTCGTCCAAATATGGATTATAATGATATGCACACTTTAAGAAATAAAAATATTGTTGTTGGTGTGTTGGGTCTTGAACCCACTTTAGTAAGTTGGAGTTCTGACTTCAAATCTCATTCCACTCACCAAAATGGCTATTCTCCATAGTTTTACTCAATGTGTGTTGGTAAGGAGGCTTGTACATGCCCCGAATACTAGCCGGATGCTTTAAGAAGCTCTGGACACCTCGACACCTCGACACCTTGCTTGTAAAAACTGGTAATAGTCTAGGTCCTCCATGTGGAAAATTTTATTTCATAGAGTAATTCTCCATGTAGATTAGAACTCATCGATTATATAATGGGCGTGTAAACTTGAGTTAGGTCATGTATCTTCATTATTCATTTTACAAAACTCATATGTTAAAATTTTTATATTTTAAATAAAAAGCCTATATTTTTAGGGAGACAGGTATTAAAATTTCAACAAGGTTATTTATTTTTCATTGAGACATGTAGAAAAAGGCAAAGATAGTGAATGTTTAAAATTTGGCCTGTGTCTTCAAGTCTTTGTGTTTTATACCTTCAAATTTGACTGCCATAAGTCATTGATTTTCATAGACCAACTAATAAAGTTATAACGATTAAATGGATGCATCTCTATTAAATTATTGTATTGATGTACATCTTTATTTATTCCATCTAACTATGTGTAGTCCAACACCTGATAAGTAGCCAATCTCTCTAAATAGTTGCTACTTAAGCTTTTATTCTTCTTTTTTGTAACATGAGTATCCTCACCCGACATTAGATGTGAGACTAATGAGTGACATAGACGAAAGGCCTCTGAAATAATAGACTCAAATATGTCGTACATGATCGATCAATGAATCTAGTATAAAAATTCTCTTCTTTTTTTTTAAACAATTTTTAAATAAGTATAGTCGTCCTAATTTTCTCCAAAGAGGGCCAACCGCCAATGTTCACCAAACTTTCCACTTGATTTCTGTGAGTATGTGCGGGATGGATGTGACGACTCGACCCTACCTATATCATGCCATAACATGTAATTCTATTTTAGTACATCAAGAATTTCATTAAAGTTTCTAATAAGAAATTTACCAAGCATTTAATTTAGATATAATTTATTGTGTGTGTTGAGACCCTCACTTCCGATGTGGGATCTTTTTCCCACTCTCACTCACCAATCCACTGCTAGGTTGTCGGTAGGACCAACGCCAACCCAGTTTCACATTTTAGCCCTCTTGGACTCGGTTGTCAGGGTCTCACAATCCACCCCCTAAAGCCTAGAGCCGTCTCCAACTCGACCCAATAAATTTAGTGGAAAGTAGTAGGCCCACACAGTTCGAGTGCTGAACTCAGCTCTGATATCAAATTTTTAACAACCCAACCCGTAAACAGGCTTTATAGTTCAAATCAGTGTGAAATTGTCGGCTCTAAGTCCAAAAGAGAGCCTTCACGGTTTTGGATTGGACCTATAGTTTAATTAGATTTTAATTAAATAACACTCTGGACCAAAGCGGACAATATTGTGCTAAAAGGTCTGAGCAGGTGGTTACAAAGGAGGCCATCAATGAGACTATATTTTAATTAGATTTCCAACTCACATGTATAGCAATCATTTCTCAAGAATTTTGAAAGAAAATGGAGAAATGATAAAAGATAAATGTTGTATGCATGCATTATTTCAGTTCAAAGATTAGTTTAATTGAATGATCAAATAAGGAATTTGGAACAAATTGCTGGTGAAATTTTCCAAAATAAATGAACAAACAGTTTAACCAACAAAAATGATGATATTATTAGTACTAAAGATCAACCAACAAAAATGATGATATTATAGTAGAAAATATCACCAACTAAAATTTTGAGACAACAGATATCAATTCAGTGTTGGGCTCCATTTTATAATGGAAAAAACGTAGACAGCCAATTTAAAGATAGTAGGAAAAGAGGAGTGTATCCCTTGGCTGGGAGAATTGAATATGAAGTCAAGTTAGAGCCTTCCACGAGACTATAGACAGATTTTTTGTAACGCCCTGCCCTTTTTCACTCGCTGAAAATCAGAGTCTATTTTTTTTATATATAATAAAGAGTGAGAGAGAACGGGACGCCACGACGCGAGCTAAGTCTAAGCTTCTAAAGCCCAACCCTTAACTGGCCAACTATACTTGTGCATGGACTAAGTCCACGAATACGGTTCACACCAAATAAGTTATACATGCGGAATAAATCATAAATGCGGAATTATAATAGAATCCTAATTCTATTCCATTTTAGATAGCAAAGTAGTTCATGTCTTAACCATAATTATCTTAACTTAAATATCCAAAATAAGTCATTCAAACCATAGCAAATAATCTAAGTTATTACATGCCCAAATGCTAGCTACTCAAATTACATTGTCCATGAGTAACTTAAAACAAAATTGAAACTAAAACATCCAAGCTCCTAAGCTTGGCTCCGATCACGTTCATCGTTCCGATCAATTCCTGCGTCATCAAGTAGGGTAGAAGTAGGGCGTTAGACAACGCGCCCAATAGGTACTCCAAATAGGGTTAACACATGGTTAGTACAAAATCATATAGAAAACATAATAACAAAACCATGTAAAACAATGCCATGCCTTGGTGTCATATGCAATGAGTCCCACCCATCACAAAACATCCTCTTGATGGAATCTCCTCATCAAGGTATCCCCACAGTTGCCTTACGGATGCCCCGACGGAGTGTGTTCTCCGGTTACTTTTTGATGGATAATGTACATCTAGGTCTTCCCACGGAAACCTTATGGACGGCCCGACGGAGCGTAGCCTCCGGTTACAAATATCCCTCCCATGCAATGCATGAGATGTAAGTGAACACATGCTATGTAATAATATAATCATAGCATTAAAACCTCATATTTGAAACATATCATTCATACAAAATAACTCATCAAAATAAGAATTAAAACCATCATACATAGCCCATGGTATCAATGAGGTAGAATCCTACCGATGACCACTAAAGTGTCCTTGCGTTTTCATCCGGAAACCGCTCACGATCGTACACCCATTGTGAGGTCCCATTACCTTATAACATATCAATAAATCAAAACCCATGTTCTATCATGTCTAAGTCCATAAACACACCTTTGTGGGGTTCGGCCATAAAACATGGCCGAACCTCACCCACTTGAATTTGAGTCCCTCTTTTTATTTATTACCCAATCCACATAAGTTTAACCATCTAAGAAACCCTAAGTCCACAAATATTCCTTAGTGGGGTTCGGCCATACAACATGGCCGAACCTCACTCCCTTGGTTTTGGGCCCTTAGTCCTTTGATCTTTTAAATTAAGTCCAAGATCATATCATCTTTGATTCATTAATCTAATCACTTATAAAATAATCATTTAACATTAATGACAACCTAAGTCTACAAAAAACATTCCTCATGGGGTTCGGCTATACACCATGGCCGAATCCATGGTCCTTCATTTCAATGATTCAATCATTCATTTTGGCACTTATACAAATCTATATCCAAGAACATAATCCATGGGGTTCAGCCATACACCATGGTCGAACCCATAGTCCTTCAATTTTACCATTTGGCCATTTATTTCCTTCCATAGGTAATCACTTAATTTACTTTCCCATACTCAAGTCCATAACATAGATCCATGAACATAGATATATAATTAAATCCCTCATTTCCTAGCTTAATCATCCATTCATTTAAACATGCATAAAAACTCTAAAGAATCTTTTAAAATGGTCCATCAAATGGTTCATGGGGCTCGGCCATACACCATGGTCGAAACCATGATGTCTTATCTCCATCTTCTTCTTTAAATAATTTACCATCTTAAGTTCATAAACCAGTCCCTCCATTGGGGGGGGGGGGGGGGGGGGGGGGGGGGGGGTGGTTAATCATACCCTTAGGTCATTATTTACAACTCAAAGTCCATCAACATGACTTCATTTAAATCTTCTACAATCTTTAATACTCTTCCATGGGGTTCGGCCATACAACATGGCCGAACCCTATGGTTCATTATTTCCATTAAAACACATCATACATCCGTGATTGATCCTTTGATGGTTCTCAATCCTACATCTATTTAAACCCTTTAAAACCTTGTAAAATCATAAACATACATCTATGATTTCCATCCTTCAATTACATTAAAAAAACTAATGTCCTTCCATGGGGTTCGGCCATACAACATGGCTGAACCCTATGGTTCATCACTTCCTCTTGAAAATCATGTAACCATGTTCATATTTCTTGGTGGGATTCGGCCATACATCATGGCCGAACCTCATCCAGCCCTTCCTTTGTCCTTAATGGTTTTTATACATGAAACGCTATCTTACTTAATCATCTCATCATGTACTTACCAATTCCGCGACTCCTCCAGTTTCTTTCACTCCTTCTTGTTCCTTTGATCTTCTTCTTCTTTAGCCTCTTATTCCTCCTTGATCCTTGGCCTAGATTGATCTTGATAAAATCTCTTGGAGTGGTTCGGCCAAGAGGTATAGATTTGAGAGAGGGAGAAAGAGAGAAGATTTAAGATAACAACTCTAAGTGTTCTCCCTTTGTCTTGAGAGTGGTCGGCTTGTGTGAGAGGGAGAGGGTGAGATGAAAATTCTCTAAGTGGTCTTGTCTTGAGAGGAGAATCGGCCAAGAGAGAGAGCTTGAGAGAGTGAATTGAAACCAAAGTCCTTTCCTTGATTAATGAGGGTCGGCCAAAGGTGGTGTCCTTTGGTGACACCCCTTTGTAACTCCCATGCCCCTTCACCTCCCTCCTTAATGTTCCATTTGGAGGTTTCATTCATGAGATGAAACACTTCTACCGTTTGACCCTTGGGTTTCGATCTTGAGATGGAAACCCCCCCCATCTCTCCAACGTGTAAGCCTTTGTGTAACCTCCAAAACCTTTCCCCTCCTCATTAATGATCCATTTGGAGTTTCATCCCATGAGATGAAACTCCCATGTCTCCAACGTGTAGTCTTGACTTGGGTCTCATGAGATGCATCTCTCCACCTTCCCACTCCACTCACTTGAGATCAAAGTCCCATTAACTTCCATTCAACTCATTTGACTGAACTCACCTCTTTAATTCAACTCCTTTAACTCACTTAAAATCAACTCAATTACTTGATTCCATTTCCAATTTAATTCAGCCCAAATTAATTAAGCTTTAACTCACTTGGTGGTCAACCATGACCCATTGGGTCCCAATTGGGCATTTTGACCCACTTGACAATTTTGACCCAATTAAATAAATCTCACCCATTTAATTCAATTGAACCATATCCGCCATTCGTTGGGTCTTAATTGGCAATTAACACAACTCCTTACCCATCTAAGGTCCATACCCATTAATTCACAAATTAAATGGACAATTTCCATAAATATTTATAACTTGAAAATCCGGGGTGTTACATTTTTGGATGAGACTTTGAAGCAAGAGTTAAAATCTCAGGAAAACGAGATATCATTAAATACAATCAATATTAAATATGAAACAAGCGGTCCCTTTGCGGCTCAAACTACCGGTATGCTTGATTAAATAACAACCCAAATGATAGATTTATGAGTTAGGGCTAGATTTATAAATTATAATGTTTTGGGTCTACAGAGTCCACTTAAAGAAGTCGATTTAATAAGAAAGAAGGAGTGATAGGATTGCTTTGACTTTGGTTCGGTGAAACTTTTACAAATTTAGGAACCTTGTAATAGAATGAGTTCCACCAAAGAATCCAACTTCAACTTCAATTTGCCGACTTGCTATGTGCACAACAGAGATATATCGTTTGTACGGACGAGATCTCGGCCGATACAAACGAGATTTGACAAAAAAATAAAGGGAGAGTGAGAAATATCGACCGATATTGACCGAGACGCCGAGATCTCGGGCCCAACGTTTTTTTACCCTTGTGCCCAACAAATCATCTCAGGTTGAGTTTGAGTCTTGGGTTTCTATAGGCAAGTAAATTCTACTTCTTAGTCTTTTGAATTCTAGTTTTATTTTGCTTATATTAATTTTTCCTACAATTTAATTTTTAATTTTCATTTGAATTAATTTCATAACCTAAATTTCATGACAATTTTCCCGTGAGATTTGAGCTTTTCATTAATTTTTCTAGAAAGAAATTAGATTTTAGGTAATTTATTTGGAATTTTGGATTTCTTAAAATTGACCAATTTTTCCTTTGATCAATTGAATTGAGAGAAATTTGATAATTTCTTGAAATTCTTAGTAAATTTTGAATTTGGATTTTGCAACTACTTTTGATCTAAATTTGAAATTTCCCTTGATCTAAATTACAAAGATTAGATCTAAACCATAAGTTGAAGACCCTTTACATTCAACCCTTGACCTTCATCAAATTGCTTAGGAATTTTCAAATATTTTTATTGGAGATCTAGGTCTACAAGAAAGGGAGAGAACCTCATTTTATATACACATATTTGAAGTCTTCCTTTGGTTATGCTTTTAGATTGTATCAATTCTCTTTTTTTGATTACTGAGGCATCCCTTCTTTGTAAGACTAAGAGTTGCTAAGCTTTTGGAATTTGTGCTTGGTACATTGTATTCTTCTTCTTTTCTCTTTCTCTTTCCTTGAATATCCTTAGATGTAAGCATCATATGTCAAATTTTGTTTTACCTAATGCAATATACATGTCATTTACTTAACTGGTTAATCTCCCGCCTCAGTAAATGGGAGGTGTCAAGTTTGAGTCCCCATGACCTAACCTGATGTACCCTAAAGGCAGTGGGTATCACCCATGTAGATTTTACACGGAGTTTCCCGCGGTTTTCCACACTTAAATTCAAAAACAATATATATGTCATTTAAAACCTTTTTTTCCTAATGGAATATTTGAACTATATTTTTTTAATATTACAACAATTGACATCAATAGCATTGGTTCTAATTGGGACTTTACTTCTTTCTCTAGTGTCTAAATGTTCAGGTTTTATTTTGACTATCAAGTGTTTGAACTATTGATATTATTATCCAACAGCCTTTAAGATTCAAAATTAAAAGTGGATAAATTTGATGGGAGAAACAACTTTTAACTTCTTGCAAGTTAAATTCAAAGATATACTAGTTTATTAGTTTGCATATAGTTTTGAAAGGCAAACTTATAAGTTCACTTATTGGCGTGATAAATAGAAAGAGATGGACCAAAGGGCTATTAACACCTTCTAAGCATGACCTCAAATGAGTTGAGTTTTACATTTTTTTTAAATTAGAGCCGGTTGGATTGAAGAAAAAAATCAGAATTAAATTTGAGTCAGGTTTGATCAAGACCCACTCAAAAAATTTAAAATAGCAGTCAGGTTGATTCAGGCCAGTAATTTAATTCAATACTCAAGTTGAATCGGGTCAACTATTTGGGTCAGGTTAAGTTGAGTAATTCGGATCAACAATTCAAATCAAGTCGGGTCAGATTTAATATTTTTTTATATGAGTTGAGTTCGATTTATTATAACTCAATCCGATCCATCCAAATTTCAGCCAAACTCATCTGTGAGTATTTATAATTTTATATACATTATTCATGGGAGGCTCGGATGGAAATTCTTTGAAAAGATTCAAAGACATAGGCCCACATCCTACTATATTGAGGTACTTATTCCCTTAGAATTGTATTAATAAGTTTTTTGCTATTCAACTTGTCATTTTATCCGGTATCTCATTTGTCTCATGTCCTCGTCCAATCACAAATTCCTAATATTTTTTGCTTTAAAGATTTATGCATTTCCTTTTGAAGTCTTACCATCTTAATCCATGAAAAATTCACTAGCTCATTTATTATTCTATTTTTTAATATACAATCTAAAACTTTGAAACTTAAATTTTTATTTTTTTTTAATTTACGTGTGGAAACTGTGAGAAACTAAGCGTAAAACCCCCATAGATAAAAAAGAGTTGTTTTCATAAATGATATTAAAAAATAGTCTTTGTGAGACTTGCAATATTCATTCTTAAAATTTAGAAAGCAGTTTCTTATTTTCAAAAATAGATACTCCCTCCATCCCATTTAATTGTCTCATTTGAAATATTTGTATTTTTTAGTGAACTCTCTATATAAGGCTAGTACTCATGTGATGTCATTCATTTTCAACACATTTTATACTACTCAAATACAAATAAGTCAACTATTTTAGGACAATTTCAAAATCCATATAAAACAACTAAGAGATAGAGAAAGTATAGGATTTGATCTAATTAAAAAGTATCAACAAATTTGATTGATTGACACATCATATTCTTTGCTCGATTCCGTCTGGTGTTTGGTTTAAAATCATCATTTTTATCCTTAAGTGAAACAAAGACTTCGGCAATAATGACAATGGTAATGATTTAATATATGATGAGTCATCCATTCACTTTATTATCTAAAGGAAAAGGTATTTCTTACATCAGTCCTCAAGGACATATGTTTTTCATATGTAAGGTTTCTTTATCAAATATAGTATTGATCTTTCTTAATCAATCTTTTTATTTGACTGCTGTGATCTTTTCATTCAAACATCTGTCAAATATAATGAAAACTCTATTTTACAATTACCTGTTAATGAAAAGAATAGTTTAACCTTCAATGTTCATTCTTATAAATAAGCTCATTTAACATATTCTTCTATTTCCGACTTACGTTTTCTCTAATTGAGATTCATTGATGACCTGTTACATTTTTAGTGAGGTCTATCCTTGAAGTTTGGATTATAGGTATTGAATTGGATCAACCTAACATACTATATAAGATAAAGAGTCACATTTATAGGTATTGAATTGGATCAACCTAACATACTATATAAGATAAAGAGTCACATTTTTCACATTCCATTAATTTTACAGCGTTTGACATATTAGTTTCTAACACTTGGTATCAGAGTAGGTACCATGTCTTGTATTTGAATGTTGGTAACAACAACTTCACAATTTATCTGTGATTAACTCGTTCATTATGAATTGATTAATCAATTTTTTTATAAATGATACTTAAATATGATGAGAGTGAGTTGAATAAAAGATTTATATGTTCACATAATGTGCCAAAAATCAACTTGTATTTATTTTAAGGGTGACTTTGAATGGTGAAAAATGTTTGAATGCAAATCCAATTCATAAGATACTATTGAGTATGAAATTAACTCCCCGATTCACAACATATTCTGGATGCAGTTTTATTGTATATTCACTTTTTGATTTGAACATCTATGGACATGATTAAAATTTTATTTTTGATCGCAATGGATGTATTAGAAAATTAACTCTGCGGTTTCCGAGTCGATACATCAGACCCTTATATTGGTCAAAGCCCAATGAAGATCAATTGGGCCCAAGAATTAAAGCTCAGTAAGCTGCTCCAAAATCCACAAGTTCCTACAAGTCTTCACAAGATTGTTTGATCTTGAAATTAAATTCCACGTTGAAGACTAAGAGTCCTAAAGCACTTATATGCAAGTGGGAAGCACCAATGGCCGATCCAATTAATCCCAGCAAAAGCAGTAATCCTAAAGCCACGAGTACATGCATGCAACATCGGTGGAGTTTTTCAACAGCAACGTTGTAGCAGTTTAGGATTAGTTTAATATTTTAGATAGAATTAGTTATCATAGTTCATTTAGAACTATACTTTTTTTTTTTTTCCCTGTCGTACGGAGTCCTCACCAAGTTGAGACATTTTGAGGATCGAGTGAGCTCTCCTCTCTATAAACCAGTACTTCTGCTTTAACAATTGAGTAGGGTGTTCTATCCTACCCATTCATTTTTGGTACGGAGTCATCTTCACCAAGTTGAGGCATCAATCTTGAAGATCAAGTGAGCTCTTCTCTCTAAGAATCAGTGCTTCCGCGTTAACGATTGAGTAATGTGTCATGTTCTTGTCAAATCTTACACAATGTGTAATTCCTTTCTTCATTAATCACCTTTACATTGAGAAAAGTACAGATAAATAATAAGACTGTCATCCCTATTTTGGTATATGCTACAATCATGGCATAGATCATTTCCTACCTTGCAGGAAATGATTCTATAAATCTGTTTACAACTATACTTCCTATTTCATTTGGATTCTAACAGCTCACGCCAACACTCCTCCTCAAGTTGATGCATACAAGTCTTTGATGCACAACTTGTTAAGTGAGTTGTGAAACTCTTTGCTTGATACCGCCTTTGTGAGTACATCTGCTAGTTGGTCTTCAGACTTCACGAATGGAAATCGAATTATTTTCCCTTCCAAGTTCTCCTTGATAAAATGTCGATCCACTTCCACATGTTTTGTGCGGTCATGTTGGACAGGGTCGTGGGATATTGCGATAGCAGCTTTGTTGTCACAAAAGAGATCCATTTCTGAAGTCGGGGCGAAACCAAGTTCAGTTAGTAGTCTCTTGATCCAGAGTAGTTCACAAAGCCCTTTTGCCATTCCACGGAATTCTGCTTCGGCACTGGAAAGTGCGACCACTTTTTGTTTTTTACTTCTCCATGTAACAAGATTCCCACCGACAAACATAAAGTAACCTGAAGTAGATTTTCTGTCTGAGATGTTTCCAGCCCAGTCTGCATCTGTGTAGCCATTAATTTTTAAATGGCTATTCTTTGAAAACATAAGACCCTTTCCAGGTGACGACTTCAAGTATCTTAGTATCCGGATTACAGCATCCATGTGATCTTCACTCGGATTATGCATGAATTGGCTCACCACGCTTACAGCGTATGCAATGTCTAGACGAGTGTGTGAGAGATATATAAGTTTGCCAACTAACCTTTGGTACCTCCCTTTATTCGTTGGTGCTTGATCTGGATATTCTCCAAGTCTGTGATTTTGAACAATTGGGGTATCCACTGGCTTGCACTCCAGCATTCCTGCCTCAGTTAATAAGTCTAACACATACTTCCTTTGGGAAAGACAAATTCCTTGTCTGGACCTGGCAACTTCAATTCCCAGAAAGTACTTGAGTCCTCCCAAGTTCTTCATCTCAAATTCGGTGGCCAATTCCTTCTGTAGTCTTGATATTTCTTCTTCATCATCTCCTGTGATAATCATGTCATCCACATAAACTATCAACACAGTTACCTTGCCCAATTTATGTTTTATGAATAATGTATGATCAGAGTTGCTTTGCTTGAACCCGTATTTCCTCATTGCCATACTGAACCGACCAAACCATGCTCGAGGTGATTGTTTCAGTCCATACAGTGCTCGTTGTAATTTGCACACAACCTTGGTTTCAGTGGATGCCGTGTATCCTGGAGGCAGGTCCATGTACACTTCTTCTTCAAGATCGCCGTGTAGAAAAGCATTCTTTACATCAAATTGATGTAGTGGCCAGTCAAGGTTGGCTGCAAGAGATAATAGTATCCTAACTGTGCTCAGTTTCGCAACTGGTGAAAACGTTTCTTGGTAGTCGACCCCATATGTTTGTGTATAGCCTTTTGCCACCAGTCTTGCTTTGTACCTTTCGATTGATCCATCTGCCTTGTGTTTGATGGAGAATACCCATTTGCATCCTACTGCTTTCTTCCCTTCCGGTAATGGAACTAAGGTCCATGTGTCATTCTTTAGAAGTGCCTCCATTTCTTCCTTTATTGCCTGAGTCCATTTCGAATCAGACAAGGCTTCCTGAATCCCAGCTGGAACTTGACTTGAGGAAAGTACGTGGACAAATGCTCTGAGAGGTTCGGTTAATCTCCTGGTAGATACGTAGTTGGCAATTGGATACTTTGATCTTCGCTCTTCAGCATCAGGAGAGTATCGTTTTGGTGGCTTGCCACGATTTTGCCTGAAAGGTAATGTGTATCCAGCAGGAGTATTCAAGTTACTGATATCTGAATGTGTGTTAAGAGTGCTTACCTCAGGGATATTCTCAGGAGATGGGTCTGCAGGTACTGAGGAAGAGGGGGGCTTGAAGGCGTGTCATGTTCTAACGATGCATCCTGTTCTGTAGGCTCATCCGGCCGTGAGGGCTCAACTGTAGGTCTTGTGGGCTCAACGAGCTCTGATTGTGGTACTGCATCTGCCACTGCTCCATTGTTTGGCCAGTCAAAGTACAACCAATTCTGCTCTTCATCTCGTGTCTCCTCCTGAAGAGAAGAGTTGGGGCCGGAGAAAAAAGTGTCAGACTCCAGGAAGGTGACATCCATTGTTACATAAAGACGACGGGTAGAGGGATGATAGCATTTATAACCCTTCTGGTGCACGCCGTAGCCCAAGAAGAGGCATCGTAGAGCACAAGGATCCAGTTTGGTGCGCTGATTCTGATGAAGGTGCACATAAGCCACACAGCCAAATACTCTGGGAGGGAGCATTAGGGTTGTGGGAAGGGAGACATGGGATGCCAGGACCTGGAGCGGAGTCTTAAAATGTAAGACTTTGGAGGGAAGTCGGTTAAGGAGATGTACAGCGGTGGATACCGCATCAGACCAGTATCGGGTCGGCACATGAGATCCGTGGAGAAGAGCTCTTGCAGTTTCTAGAATATGACGGTTCTTCCGCTCAGCGACACCGTTTTGTTGAGGAGTTTGAGGACATGATGTCTCATGAATGAGTCCATGGTGGTTGAAGTAGGTGCGGAAACGCTGATTGACATATTCGCCACCATTGTCAGAACGGATAACTTGGAGTTTAGTGGAAAACTGAGTTTGGATCATCGCATGGAAGGATTCAAATACAGAGAACACGTCATCTTTATGTTTCAGCAAGTACAGCCATGTCATACGAGTACAATCATCAATAAAAGTAACGAACCAACGGACCCCCGAACCCGTAGAGATAGGGGAGGGTCCCCACACATCAGAGTGAACAAGAGCAAATGGAATAGTGCTTTTATTCATGCTTGGCAAATATGAAGTACGGTGACTTTTAGCTAAAATGCATGTATTACATTGAAGATCAGACAACACCTTATTAGAAAAAAGATCAGGTAATAAATGTTGCAGATAACCAAAACTAGGATGCCCCAAACGGCGATGCCATAACCAGATTTGTCGATCCCTCCCATCACTCTGGAGGTGAAGAGCATGACCCACGCGGACGTCATCCATGTAGTAGAGGCCCCCCCGATTAGTACCACGCCCAATTATCTCCTTGGTGAGAATATCCTGAAGAAGACAAAAGGTAGGATAAATAAGTACGACACAATTTAATTCTGCAGTAACTTGACTAACAGACAGTAATTTATGCGAGAGCGATGGGACAAGTAATGTATGAGATAAGTGTAGAGAAGGTGAAAGAGACACAGATCCGGCCCCTGTGACCGGGGAGACAACACCATTCGCATTTGCAACACTAATACGTCGCGGGGAAGATGGCGTAGTAAAATCGGTAGCGACAAAAGTCATGTGGTCTGTGGCCCCGGAGTCAAGGAGCCAGGCACCACGATCACCATCACAAGATGAGGTAGCTAAACCTGAGCCAACGTTACCTATCTCCGAGGTGGGTCCTGCAGCTGGAGAAGTGGCCTGGGGAATCAGGGAAAGGTGGGAGTCAGCGGACACCACAGCCATTTTGCCTGTGCTTGCATCAGAACTCACCAAGGCCTGCTTTTTCTTTGCCTGCAGGTCATGCCACCAGTCAGGGTAGCCAATTTTTTTGAAGCAATTGTCACTTGTGTGACGGTGATTGCCACAATGGGAGCATTTTGTGCCAAGAGGGATATGTCCGCCAGTGCGTGACCGAGGGGTCACAGTGGGTCGTCCTGTGTGCTGGCTGGAGACCGGTCCAGAGGGGCCGGGGCTGAGTTTTAGCCCTTTAAGGGCCATAACAGCGCCAGAGGCCATGTCATGATCGTCGGCGCTCATAACGGCTTGCCGGAGAGCCTCCCTGCGAACATGGGCATAGGCTTGCTCGATGGAAGGGAAGGGCCGCATCTGGAGGACATCGCTGCGGATGTTGTCAAGCCGGTCATCGAGCCCGTCGAGGAAGGTGTAGACGCGATCCTCCTGGAGCAAAGTATTGTAGTGATGAATGTCAGTGGGGCATTCCATCGGGTTCGGACGTCGGAAATCAATTTCGCGCCAGAACCCTTGCAGATCAGTGTAGTATTTCTCAAGGGAGCCGCCGGCTTGTCTCAGGCGAGCCACTCGGCGCCGGAGTTCGTAGACCTGGGACGTATCACTGCCATCAAAATAGGTCGTAGCAATGGCATCCCAGACCGATTTTGCAGTGGGAAAGCGGATGAAATTGCCGATTAAGGTCGGGTCCAAAGAGTTTATCAACCATCCTTTGACAATGGCATTATCAGTACGCCACTTTCGAAAAGATGGATCTGCGGGCGGCGGTGGTGGACAATCACCGTTGATAAATCCCAGTTTGTCTTTGCCGGAGATGTACATCTCGACAACCTGGGACCAAAGGGCGTAGTTGGACCCATCCAACTTGATGCCGATTGCAGTGGTGGAGTTGTCGGGGTTCAGGGTCGGGGTCTGCACTTTGGATAGTGCTTCAGTCATGTGATCAGTAAGGGTGGTAAGGATGGAGGTGGAGGAGCCACTGTCTGCACCGGTCATAACTCGATTTTTTTTTTCTTTTTTTTTTTTTCTTTTTTTTTTTTTCTTTCTGTCTGTTTCACGTCAGATCGGTATGGCCGCCGGCGCGGAATCACGGATCCCGACGATGGCGGTGGTGGCTCGATCAAGGTCGGATCCGGACGATGGCTGCCGGCGCTGAATCACGGATCCGGACGAGGGCTGGCTCGATCGCGGCAATCCGGGCACAGCTGGAATCGTGCTCGGGGTTCCGGCGGAGGCTCTGCTCTGCGCTGCTGCGGTTCCAGTTCCAGTTCCGTCTTCGTTGATGGGGTGCTCGGGGTTCCGGCAGAGACACTGCTCTGCGCTGCTGCGGTCTCGGGTTTCCGGCGTAGGCGTTGCTCTGCGCTGCTGCGGTTCCTTTTCCGTCTTCGTTGATGGGAAACAATACAGAGACCGGCGACGGCGACGGCGCGGGTGTAATAGAGAGAGGGAAAGAGATGTCCGGGAGGTCAGCCACAGCCGTCGGCCTTGCCAACGAAGATAGGGAGCAGCAAAAATGGGCGGCGAGACACCGACGCCGGAAGGACAGGGCGGCAGTGAAACGGGTAGAATGAGGAAGAAGGAGGCTGGGTTTTTTTTTTTTTTTTTTTGTTTTCCTTCGTTGGGTGTGCAGGAAAAAAAAAAAATAATAATAATAATAATAATAATAATAACAATCAGATAATAAGAATCAAGAATGATCCAAGCCAAGGATCGAAGGCCTAATTCTCTGATACCATGTCAAATCTTACACAATGTGTATTTCCTTTCTTCATTAATCACCTTTACATTGAGAAAAGTACAGATAAATAATAAGACTGTCATCCCTATTTTGGTATATGCTACAATCATGGCATAGATCATTTCCTACCTTGCAGGAAATGATTCTATAAATCTGTTTACAACTATACTTCCTATTTCATTTGGATTCTAACAGCTCACGCCAACAGTTCTATCGAGTCTGCATCACTTTTGATGAAGTGTTTTTATACAGAGAAGTCATCTCGTCCTAAGATGATTTTGGAGTGGTATTGGAGATATAATAATTATGACTCAATTAAGTCTTCAACTCCATTAATGGAATCAAGATGAATCAAGTAGTGAAATCGACCAACAAGTGAACTTGATTTTCATTCAGAAGTTGTAATATAAATGAAAGAATATAGGTCCCACATAGATCCAAAAAAGTAGAAAAATAAGCTAAATCTGCCGTCAAAAAATCTGTATTTTGAAACTTTCTTGTGCAGCGTTCCATCTGTAAGCCCCATAACGGATTCGTCGCGCTGCGTCGGCCTGTGTCGTTGCGGTCTGCAATGCGGTGGGATGGACTATTATAGTGTACGGACATTACACGCAATATCGTTATCCAACGGCGGCACCCCATTAATTTAAAAAAAAAAAAATCGAATGAAGGTTCCACTTATTCACCCAAAGAAAAAATGAAGAGGCCCAAATAAAATACAACTGGACCCAAAGTCCGGACCAGACAAGAAAATAGGAAGAAAAGCCAGAAACAAAGGCAAGGCCGGCAAGCCGAGAGTGTCTGATTTGAGATGGGGGGTTGTGTGTGTGTGTGGTGGGGGGGGGGGGGGGGGGGGGGGGGGGGGGGGGGGCGGGGCGACGGAAAGAATACAGAAAAGATTCCTTTGACTGCGAGAAAGATGGGAAGAAAGGTGTGAAGTCACCATTCAATAATTGGATCCAAGTCTGCAAGGGAGCATTTTAAGTATCTGCATCCGAGTTGAAAGAGAACGGTCAAGAAATCAATAGAAAGATGCCATTGATGGTCATGTTTAAGTCTCGTCGAACTTGACCCTTTTTTTTTTAAATATGATCTTGATATAGTGGGAGACTGAACCTTACACGTGCTTCTGTGTGGGCAGATAAGAGCGTTATTTTTTTCATTGTTTGTAGTTAGCATTTGGGCAGGGACAACCCTAGTTTAAGGTCATATCAACGGGGTCTCTCCATTTGACCAATGACTTAGGGCCCCACCATACACTTTTTCTAAGGTTTAAGGCCCCATCATACACTTTCCCTAGAGCCTAGGGCTCCCATTAGTGTACTGGGCTTAGGGCCTCTGAAATTTTAGAGCCAGTCCTGCATTTGAAATATATTTCAAATTTAGGACATTTTTAGTGATCACTTTTCATAGACTTCATAAAAAATGAATATATAATTTCTTATTATTATTAATTTTTATTATTTTAGTGCAATAAAAAGTTTCTTTTTAATAGGTTGAGACATAATGTTGAAATCGACACAAAACTTCTTTTTCAATCTCCTTCTGAGAATTCGATGTTAAAACCCTAGAAAATGATCAAGTTGTAGAAATCGTTTTTTAGTAAAAGAGTTTCCACATAACAACATACAATAATTTTAGTATAAAAACTATTTTTATTTTTATAATTTCTTAAAAAAAATGTTGTACCAAAACATGCTCTTAAATATAATTGAGTTTTGTCACGCTTTCATACAGAAAGGAGATTATCGGAAAAAAGAAGGCACATATTGAGAAGTATGACCCGTTGCCTCCACAAAAAAAGTAAAATATGGAAATAAAAGGTAACCTTATCTAACACCAACACTTGTGTAGAGAGTGAGAAAACCACTTACTAGTATTTGAAATATTAAGAGCCCAATCAATTGAGATTATAATCAATCCAAGTAACCATGGACGCTTTGAATATTTTTCTTTTTCTTTTTTTCTCTATTCCAAAATTTAGTTGGTACTAAAAATTGGGTAAGGGATTAATTCATTTTGTGTTCGTTGAAATAGGGGCAACGGAAATATAGATTTCGATTATTTTTTTATTTCTTATATACTTCCAATTGTTCTAAATTTCTAAGATTAGTGTATAGATTTTGGGTCCTTTACAGGTAGTTTTGTGTTGAGAATAGAAGCGGACAAACAATTGTTGGAAAAACAAACCACAGATCAATCACACACAAAGAAACAATGATTTATGTGGTTCCCTTTCGGTACGTCCACGAGTTCAAACTAGATTCACTATGCTCAAAGGCAAAGAGGACGAAGAAGATACAACCGACCCTTATTATAATTTTCACTCTCTTCTATCTCACGAAAAGAAACACTATATACTATCTTAATTAGAGCTTGATCCCACACGGGTTAGCGGAGATAGGATCACCAGTAAATATCTGATAATCAAGTTCCACAAACCTAACATTTTGTGTGTTCCCATGATTAGTCTCACCTCTAATATAAGATGAGAATATCTATGTCATTAAAATAAGATAAAAGAAGTGTTTAAAATGAGTCTAAATTTAAAGTATGCTTCAACGAAGAAGATTTTAATATAGATCAAATTAAACAAGTCTCTTTTTTTCAGTGCGAGCTTTCTAACATGGACAAATAGGGTCTACCTGTCATTCTAGCTTTGTGTGCTTTACATGAACTTTTTTCTTCGTCCTCCTTCGAAATGAAAGTCTCACGAATCTTTAGAAGCGGCCCATTCTAACACGGGTGTTTTTTTGTTAAGAAACATGGGATAAAGTGAAATTCCCACTTTACCCCTTCCCTTCCGTATGCAAATCTTAAGTAGGGCACAACGGTACACCTATAATTATGAGCGGTGTACATATAATTATGAGTGGTGCACCTATAATTTCGAAATTAACTATAACTTTAGTGTGCAGAACTCATCCATAGCAATGCACCTATAATTATGAGCAGTGTACCTATAATTATGAGCGGTGCACCTATAATTTCAAAATTAACTATAACTTTGGCATGCAGAACTCATCCATAGCGGTGCACCTATAATTATGAGCGATATACATATGAGCGATGTTCCTATAATTCTGAGAGGTGCACCTATAATTTCGAAATTAAGTATAATTTTGGCGTGCAGAACCCATCATAGCGGTGCACCTATAATTATGAGCGGTGCACCTATAATTCTGAGCGGTACACCTATAATTTCTTTTTTTTTAAAGGTTAGGAAGGGTGAAGGGTAAAGTGACGTTTTCTTATAAATTTTTTAAAACCCGTGTCTACTAACAAAAAACACCCGTGTTAGGATGGGTTGCCATCTTTAGAAAAAAGGAAGATAAAAGGAGACTCCATTCAACCACATGGGTTGTTGAGTTGATTAGGTTATTGACTTAGCTTATTATACAAATTAAAGTGAGCTTCATTATTCATCAATATGCTCGATAATCAAATACCCCTCCCTCCTTCAACTCAAATAAAAATAAAAATAAAGCATTTACATGAAGAAAATAAATGGAAATGATTATGATAGAGTCAAATGCCGAAATGGAATTTGAAATACCAACACTAAATAGATGGAATCTTGACTTATTATAATGATGATGTTGATAATGATGAAAAAATATATAATAATCAATGATCATAAATTCATAATTATTTTGCTCCTTGTGTTCTTAACAATGTTATCAGAACTGAACCGTCTAACGAACCTTCTTCGAGGAGGTTAGGTTTCAACCAGGTTCGACCGCGGTCAAATCCGGTAAAAGCCGGTTAAGTATTAAAATAATATCAATATTATATATAATATTAAGTAAGACATATTTTACCAATAACATTAATATAAATATTAAAAATATACTAAAACGGTGAAATATATGGGATAGAAATAGTAATAAACATTTATATTTCAAATATACACATTTTTAAGGGGAAAATTAAAAAAAAAATATCAAATTTCTGAACCGAGGTTCGAGGTTCGTCGTTTTTGTGTCAAAACCGCATAAAACTGCGGGTCTGACCGGTTTTATGCGGTTTTGACCCAAAGCCGGTTTTTGAGCTGGACCGAACTGCAGAGCCGGCGGTCACGGCTGAACCGCCAGTTCGGCCGCGATTCGGTCCTGTTCTGATAACACTGGTTCTTAACGACACGTATAACTTGTCATTCTCACATTTTGTTACTCTTTAATTAGTGTTATTTCAAGACATTCAAAGTGTTGTAGAGATTTTATCTTCTACAATTGTGGACGACATGATAAGTGGAGGACACACTTATGATTGTAGATCGCTTTCAATATTGGTTTTGATTTCTAAAATAACTTAGATGACTATATCAAGGAGAACTCTATATTTCAAAAAACTCTACAACTATGACCTATATAGGATTTAGCAATCTGTAATTGAAAAAGTTTCCTATAATAATTAAAAAACAAGGTCTATTTGCATTGTATATATAAAGGTGAAATGAGTCCTCTCTCTACTCTCCTTAATTCTCTCTATAAATTCATGTCTGTTGCCCAGAAATTGACCCTAGAGGGGGGGTGAATTGGGTCAATGCATACTTTTTGGGTTTTCTTTAATTTCACAATTTAAGAAAAATAAGATGCAAACAAGTAGTAAATAAATGCCAAAATATAAAAGAGGAGATGAGAAGAGATAGAGAGATTGAACCCGAGATTTTTACTAGGTTCGGCGTTCTTGCCTACGTCCTCGCCTCAAGTACACCACTTGAGGATTGAATGCACTAAACTTCCCTTCAAGGGTGGAGAAGAAACCTATTACAATGCTTGAAGGTGAGGACACCCTTCTCCTTCACAAGGGTTACACCAACCCTTCTCAAACTTTATCTTTCAAGAAAATGTAGAAGGTTACAATGTAAGCTTAGGAGTAACTCTCAAATGTTTACAAATCTAGTTTTCTAAGAGTTGCTCAAAGAGTTGAACTGAAAATGGCTCAAGGTAAGATTGCAAGAGATGGGTTTTGAGCTAGAGTATGCTTGAGATTTGATTTCAATTGATTCCTCTTGATTTCAAGTGATTCAACAACCCATTTACTCATAGAAGCTTCGTTTTATAATTTTGTCATATTTAGAACCGTTGCCAAGCATTAAATGAAGTAAGGAGCCGTTGGAGAGAGCATTTAATGTTCAAAAAATATTACCGTTTCGCGATTCAGTCGACTGAAGTGAGTATCCAGTCGACTGAAAGTGCCCCGAGTTACAAACAGTTTATCTGTGAATAATTCAGTCGGCTGAATCTGAGAATTCAGTCGACTGAAATTTGCAAGTTATGAACATTTTGATTTTCAGTCGGCTGAAACATAATTTCAGTCGACTGAAATTTCTGCTTATGAACAACTAGCATTTCAGTCGACTGAAATTTCATTTCAGTCGACTGAAAACACTCCCCAGTGAAAATACGGCATTTCAGTCGGCTGAAATATTGATTCAGTCGACTGAAATCTCGTCTCCCTATAATCCATTGATTCAGTCGACTGAAACTTCAAGTTCAGTCGACTGAAATGACCTTAAAGATGTTTTGTGTAGTTTTGGCTTCATTTTGGTCATTTCAAACACATAGTCTTGGGGACTTAAGCATAAGATAAATCTTGGTTTTCCTATGGTCCACTAGAGGGTGACTTGAGCCATGGTGTTCAACAATTGAGTAACTTTACATTTTATTCTTAACACTCATGACCAAAAACTAAGGACACAAGTTTGATCTTCAATCTTCAATCTTCAATCTTCAATACTTATATCATTTGCCATTTGAACTTCAGAGATTGATAAGTCATCCGATCTCTTGCATTGATCTTCAATGATCTTGCCCTTCTTTCTTCTTTGTAAATGTGATACCTGTCTCATTGAGTAACATCATTTGAAATATTAAATATCACACTTTAATGGTTTGTGGTCATCAAAATACCCATATATCCTTGGGTTGAAACCTTGGGGTTAACAATGTCCAATCTTACAAGTAACTTAATCTAAAAGGGATAGAGCGATAGCCAAAAATTCACTTCAAGAAATGGGAGTCCTGAGTTTGATTTTCATTCCACTCTAAAAGGTCACTCTCTGTAGAATTATCCAATGTATGGGGTAAGGAGGCTTGCACATATCCTGAAGATTAGTCGGGTGCTTTAAGATGCCCAAACCAATGTTATCAGAACCGGACCGTCTAACGAACCGTCTTCGAGGCATTTTGGATTCAACCGTTGTCAAAGCCGGTCAAGTATTAATATAATATAAATATTATATATAATATTAAGGAAGACACATTTTACCAATAACATTAATATAAATATTACAAATAACTTTCAAACTCTAAGTAATATACCAAAACGGTAAAATATATGGGATACAAATAGTAATAAGCATTTATATTTCAAATATACACATTTTTTAAGGTAAAATTAAAAAAAAAAAACTTAAAAAAAAACTTCTAAACCGAGGTTCGCGGTTTTTGTGTCAAAGTTCTGACCGGTTTTATGCTGTTTTGACCCAAAGCCAGTTTTTGACAAGGACCAAACCGCTATCACCGCGGTTCCAGTTTTGATAACACTGCTTGGAAGTACTTGTCGATATACAGACGGTCGTATAGTGGAACTCTACGTACGGAGTATGGACATACGAAAAATATGACGAGAGGATTGGAAATTGAGGTGTACTTGTAGAGGGTATTTTGGTAATTCAATTTTATTAGGGGTTCGTACTCTCTACTCTTTTAATTTCACTTTTTTCAAAATTGCCATCGTCGGTGTTTACGCCAATGTTATCAAAACCGAACCATCTAAAAAACCATCTTCGGGGCATTTTGGGTTCACCTGTAGTCAAAGCCGGTCAAGTAGTAAAATAATATAAATATTACATATAAAATTAAGTAAGCTATCTTTTACCAATAACATTATTATAAATATTAAACATAACATTTAAATTCTGAATAATATATCAAAACGGTGGAAGATATGGGATAGAAATGGTGATAAACATTTATATTTCAAATATATACATTTTCTAATATTATTTTAAAAGGAAAAAATTTTAAAAACAATAAAAAAAATTCAAAATTTGTGAGCCGCGGTCCGCGGTTCAGGGTTTGTGGGTAAAAACCGCAGAAAACCGCGGCTCTGACCTGTTTTCTGCAGTTTTGACCCGCAGCCGGTTCTCAATGAGAATCGAACCACGGGGTCGACCACGGTTCGGTCCGATTCTGATAACATTGGCCGAAACAATTTAGTCATCGAAAAGAGATCTTAGAAATAACTTTCCATGTATTATTGCTAATCTTTGTCAAAAGAGGATGAAGAAGACATAGACATCAGAGCTCTTTTTAGTATATCCAATTAACTCAAGTTATACATCAAGAGTAACTAAGACTAAACCATTGAGTTGCTGTAATAAAAATAGGATAATTGTACCCTTAAGTATAATTTTTTTTTATATGGTTAGTTTGACCTGTTAATAATGACGATGATGATTCATCAATATTTTTTATACACTGAAGAAATCTCTAACCCATGGTTCCATAACTTGGCCGATCTTGTCTATATAAGAACATCATGAATACCAAGCCGGCTCTGGCTATAGGCCAAAATTTCAGGGTATGTCAGGGCTCTCAAAAAAAAAACACTAATTGCAGTAGAGTCCCATCTTACGATTTTACCTAAGGCCCTTGAAATTTTAGGACATCTCAGGGCTGACATTGATGAATACATCTATATTTTCTCAACCTCACACTTCTTCCTATCTGATATCCAAGTCATTTTCTCTCCTCTTATGTGTAGAAATTCTAAAAGATAGAAAGTGGGCTCACTGTTACCCCGGTTGTGACCGTTTATCTTATGCATGAGCATGAAATTTAAATGATCGAACGCTTTAATTATTATTCCATTATATATGTCTTTACATGCAAAGTGGGTTTTTAAAGATTCGACCATTGATCATTTGTATTAGTCTCATCAAAAAAGGGTTTTGCATGTGTGATTTTTAGATTCAGCCATTAACCTTAAAAAGTGAGGTTTAATCAAAGTCGTACAATATCACTATATATGCCTTTATTTTCTAGATTAATAACACCTCTTATGATTTATGTGTTTATATTTTATGCTTGCCATAATTATAATTTTTAAATTTCTTGAGCTTGGATTAATTAAATATATATGTCATTCATGAAGTTGACATTCTATCGGCTTTTGCATTTTCCTTCTCTGAATCAATAGATCTACTTTTCTTTCCATCGATCGTGTGCTGAATGTAAATTGGGAGCAAAATAGAATCCGGACATTTCAAACGCCACTCCCATTGTTGTCACCGGAATCATGCCATGTCTCTCCCTATTTTTATTTTTATTGTTACTGTATTACAAAATATAATTAGTTTAATAATAATATATATGATATTACTGTTACCCTTTTTGTTAAGCCCCTATTTTGAATTCTTTTTTTTTTTTTTTGGTTTTTTTCCTTAATTCGTTGCAATTTATCTCTGACTTAATATCTTCTCTTTTAAGTATTTATTCTTTAGTAGTGATACTTTTTATTGTCTCTTCTTTTCTTGTTGCTATATACTTTTCATAATTTCCTCATTTCTTTTGTCTTTATAACATTTGTGTATAAAAATAGTTTGTGAAGGTGAAATATCAAATAAGATAGTCAATCATACCCTTTTCACTAAACCCTTTATTTTTTTTCTTTGTACGTTTTCATTTTATCAAGACTCGAGGCCAGTCCAACCCCAAAAACACCATCCATGGCCACACGGACAACGAGTGTCAGTCACTAAACCCTTTTTTTTGAGTCATATTTTCCATTTTTCTCTTTTAAGACTCCATCTCTATCTCTCTCTTATTTTCTTTTCTTTTTAATATACCTATAAAGACATTAGTGTAGGCTCAAATCATTAGTCATAACATTTAGACAACATACACAAGTTGAGATGTAATAACATAGAATACATGTAGTAACTTAGATTTTAGATACTCTAACAAGAAAAAGCATAGAGCTAATAGACGTCAAAAAAAGGACCATAAACTTATGTTGTATTTGGATAGGGGTAATGGAAGGTTATCCCTATTTGGTAACTAAGAGGAAGATGTAAAAAATCAACTTTTTACACCTTCCCTCAACTTTTGAAAACCCTTTTCAAGAGAAAAATTTTCATATTACCTAAGATAAGCCGTCCAAAATTTGCCCCCCTATCCAAAGGCAACCTTAATGTGTCTAGAAAAGACTTTGGAAAGACAATAAGGCTAGAGTTTTAGGAGAGGAATTCTAAAAATGGAGTACCTAGAGAGGTTGATGGGAATCTAAAAGATAAGATTGTAAATTATATAGGTAAATGTATATAAAAATTATTTTATATGGTGAACCATTAATATCATAAGCACCTATACACCTCAATTCAGACTTAGAAGAGATTGCAAGAGAAGACTTGGAGAGATCAAAAGATGATTTGGTAAAAAATATACCTACATGAGAGAGAAATAAAATCAGAGGCAAGCACAATGAGCATGTAAGAAGTAGAAAAGGTCAGTATACCACCATACATAGAGGCCATGAGTATAGATAGTGAACCCATATTTTCTACAGAAGTAAGAGCATCTTATTATCTTTAAAATTAGATACTTTAATATCAAATAAATTATTTTCTCATAAGACAAGGGAGTAAACCCTTTGTAAGAATTGTAAAGCCATCCCTAGAAAAAGCCTTACGACTCCACATGAACTTTTTGTGTTAGACATGTAGAACTCGAAAAACCGCCTTTAAATAGATGGAACTTTGGATTTGATGATGATGATGAAGAATTTGCATAACACATGACACTCACTTTCACAAGATTTGATGGCCCATTGAAAGATCTAAAAGAGGAATCCCATGAGAATTACCAAATCCAATCTTAGAAACCATGTTTGTTTTCTTCTTTCTCCTTTCATCTTTTTTGGTTCCTTCCCTTTTCTCTCTGTTTCTTCGTTTGAATCTTCTCTCTGCCTGCAACCGTCCCCAGTGCCATTTCGAAATGGGTTTCAGAGGTGGATTTTGATAGGGGTATGCTAAGAAAGCGAAGGTTATTAGGCCTTGGAGGCTAATAAATGCTTAAACGGGCCTAGCTATGCAAACGGATCCATATTCAGGCCCAATGTGTTATACGAGTCTCCGCTCCCCTACATGGATTAGACATAAATTTGTATATTCAATTCATCGATCTCGTCTAACTGGTTTCGATCGAGTCATTGTTGGACTTGTTACATTCAATGTCTGCATCAATCATAATATTCATTTTTTTTTTGCATTTAAATTTCCAACGTGTCATAATTAATTAATTAAAGAGGTGCATTAGCAACATCATTTAAGGTAAGTAATATTTTAACCTCATTCAATTTTCAATAATTATGATAGAATCCCTTGAATAATACACACTTTACTAAAATCATTTAAAAAATTACATAACTTATTAAAAAAAAATTCAAAAACCAAAATTAAATAAGGTGAAACTTTGTCTCACCTCTCCCGCAAATTTCACTAAACAATATTAACCAATCTACTCTTGATAGGGTGTCAAAATGGATGTCTCTAAGAATCTTTTTTAATATTGCAACTCTTTAAATAATAATTGAAACAATTTCATGTGTAGCATCTATCCAGTCAAAATCTAGGGAATTCTTTGAGAAGTATTCTTTATTATGATACAAATGTGCTTTCATAATATTATCAATTTTGTAACGAATATGGCAAAATAATTTAGAAGATAAAGTATTAGTGATAATAAAGAAATGGTTTTTAAAATATAAAAAAATGATATTCAAATAATGAGTCTAAAAATACTTGCATTTATGATCTTAAATTATCATTTAAATGGTCCAAAGTTCAAGAGTAGACCATTATCTTTCATTTATTAATTCTCTTAGAAATCAGTCTAAGTAAGTAATAACTTTAAAAGTATATCAATTTATAATGAGCAAGTGTAAGTGAGAATTTAAATTAATTTATTAATAAATTCCATCATGCACTACAAAAATAGAATTTACTCTTCATAATCACTTGGTTCCTATATGAAAATACAAGTAAACAGTGAAGAAATTTAAGCTCAAAGCGATTATATATATTCAATATGGACTGTTAAAATACAAAGATAACTATTTTTCAAGTCAAAAATGCTATTTTTTATAAATATGATGAGGGAATTTAGTCTTTCAATAAATCATTACCCAAGATATGGATAGTGATTTTTGTACATCCATTTTTCCCATAGTGCACATCTTTAAAAGAAATTTTCAAATTTACTCTTACTTTTAGAAAAGAGAAAGAGAGAAGAGAAGAGAAGTAAGGACAAATTTGAAAATTCCTTTTAAAGGGGTGAACCATGAGAGAAAATGGGGGGTGCAAAAATCATTATCCATATTTTATTTTTAATTATATAAGTTAGATGTATATAATTTTATATATTTGATATAGTGTTTTTTTTTCAATCATCAAAAGTCAATATGATCAACAATAAAAATATTCTCCGTACACGTATCCTCATCCACACGTGTCATCTCTTCTCCACCAAAACAATCTAAACAGTTCTTTTACGCAGTCATTCAAATCACTTGGAAGTGAAAATCCCCAAATTGAAAGACAAAAATGCAACTCTCTCTATATATTTTCATGGATTGCATGTGGAATTGTTTCTTATTATTCGTTTTGACTTCTTCTTCCTTCTTTTTTTTTTCATTTTTTCTCCTCTTCAATTTTCTATTTTCTTCCCTTTTTTTGAGTACCCAAAAGAAACGGTACATCCAGCCATTTTTGCCATGGATTCCGAATACTCTCAACTCCCTTCCTCCCATTCTCCAATATTTTATTTATGCTTGATGGTCAATTTCCACCCTTTCAGGTGGGAGGTCTTGGGATCAAGCCCCCTTCAACACAAAAAGTGTCACTCTCCATAGTTTTGTACCTAGCATGTGCATATCGGGAGGTTTACAAATGCCCCAAGGATATCAGGTGAGATGCCTGGATACCTAGCTCTTCAAAAAAGTACAAATATTTTATTTTTAATTATATTAGTTAGATGTATATAATTTTATATTTGAGATGGTGTACTTTCTCGTTTTAATCATCAAAAATCAATATGATCAACATTGAAAATTTTCTCCGTACATGTGTCTTCATTCACACATGTCATCTCATCTCCATAAAAAAAAAAAAATTCGAAACAATTCTCTCATGCAATCATTCAAATCACTTCCAAGTGAAAATCTTCAAATCAAAGACGCAAACACAACTCTCTATCTATACATATATTTTCATGGACTGCATGTGGAATTGTTTCTTATTGTCTGTTTCTATTTCTTGTTCCTTCTTTTTTTTCCATTTTTCTCCTCCATAGTAGTTCTATTTTCTTCCATTTTCCCAAGCACCCAAGAGAAATGGTACATCCAGCCATTCTCACCATGGAATCCGAGGACTCTCAACTCCCCTTCTCCCATTCTCCAATATTTTATTTTATGCTTGATAGTTAATTCCCACCCTTTTTTTTGTGGAGGTCTTGGGATCAAGCCTCCGTGAACACAAAAAGGGCCACTCCCATAGTTCTATAACTTGCGTGTGCGAATTCGGAGGTTTACACATTTCCCAAGGATTAGTCAGGTGAGACACCTGGATACCTTAGTCTAAAAAGAAATACAAATAATTTTATATATTTGAGATGGTGCATTTTCTTTTTTTAATCATAAAAAATCCATATGATCGACATTGAAAATCTTACACGAGCCTTCATTCACACATGTCATCTTGTCTCCACCCAAAAAAAAAAAAAATCTAAACAGTTCTCTTAAGCGGTCATTCATATCGCTTGGAAGTGAATCTCCAAATCGAATGACGCAAACACAACTCTCTATCTATATATTTTTTGGACTGCATGTGGAATTGCTTCTTATTATCTGTTTCAATTTCTTCTTCCTTTTTTTTCCCTTTTTCTCCTCCATAGTATTTCTATTTTCTTCCTTTTTTCCAAGTGCCTAGGAGAAATGGTACATCTAGCCATTCTCACCATGAATTCCAAGGAATTGTCATTCTCTAAAATTTTATTTTATGCCTAATGGTCAATTCCCACCTTTTTTTATGGGAGGTTTTAGATCAAGCCCTCCTGAACACAAAAAGAGTCACTCCCCATAGTTTTGTACCTAACGTGTGCGGATTAGGAGGTTTACACATGCCCTAAGGATTAATCATATAAGACACCTAGATACCCTTTTTTTTATTTACGTATGCGAAACCGCAGGAAACCCAACGTAAATCCCCCACAGGTGATACCCACTGCCCTAAGGGCACACCAAGAGTGGCCATGGGGACTCGAACATGTCATCAACCACACGTGTCAGCTCATCACCACTAATACCACTTTAAAAGTGAAAAACCCAAGCGCAGGTAGCGAAGTAGTAAAGTACTCGGAGAGCCCAAGGGCGAATCCACAGGGACTGAAGGTATTAAAAACATTATTTGAAGTAATTAAAACAAAATTTGGATTTTCATACAAAGTATGGAGCGAAGACGAGGTGGTGAATGAAAACAATGATAAAAATGCACTAGGTTCAGGGATCCATTTGATAATTTAGAGGGTATTTTTCATTAAATTGTCTCAGTGAGATTCGAATGATGATTCTATCTCACAAGAAGATGGGACAGTTAAATTAATAATAATTTTCATAAAGTTGTTTGAATAATCGACGATTAAAATCTATTTAGCACATATTACATGTCACATGGATTCCTCAAGCATTCACTGTATTCGGAAATCACAGTAAATCAAGAGAAATATATAGACATGGACAGGCCCTTGAATACTTATCACCAATACTAAATGTGTTCTCCAAGCATTCAATGTGTTCGGAAACTACAATAAATCAAAGAATACACTTAGATTTGTAATAAATATCGAAATTAAATTAATCAAAACTGACTTTAATACATTAATTTGTTGAATCAAAGTAACCCCGTAAATGATTAAAGTTCACCCCTAACCTTAGCTTGAAATCTAGCTGACCGTCGTAATAATAAATATCATCAGGATAATCAAAGTGTAAATGGAAATTAAACTATTTTTGAGAGACATGAAATCAAAACATGACATGAAAATTAACAAGAAGAAATAATAAAAATTAAAAGAAACAGGACTCCATGCTGAAACGGAAGAAATGAGAGAGAGTGGAGAGAAAACGCTGCCAAAACCAATCTCCAATCCCAGGTCTCAGCTCTGCTTCGAGACTTAAGAAACCCAAACTGCTTCTGTCGTTGGTGGCTGCAGATGGTGTGTCACTCCCCTCTATCCAGGCCTAGCCCTCTTTCTTCTCAGTTCTTCATCCCCGCTTTGAGAGTTGGCTGCTGCTCGACCGTCCATGCTTCGCCGCGCCCAAATTACAATGGCAGCTGTCACCTGCCTTGATGTTTACCCTCCCCAAAGGGAGAGTTGCCCCAAATCCTCTCATCCGATCCCCTTTTGTAGAATAGAGAGTCCATCAACAAAAAGAGTAAGAAATCCCTTTCTCCTGAAATCTCTCTGCTGCCAGCTCCCTCTTTACCACCAACGGTTACTTGGAGATTTTGGGCTTTCCATTTTTTCCTATAGTAGCCCCACTCAGCAACGGTCGTATTTTCTTCCAATGGGATTTAAACAGTTTGACACATAACTCCTAATCCCAAAATTTCCCTTCTTTTAATTCATTTCTTCCCTTGTACCAGATTTTCCAAATAGGCATCTTCTGTTGAGTCGGCTTTGACTCGGGCTTGACTAGCATTTGACTCGAATGGACTCGGCTTCATTAAATTGATGGGATTTCATCTCGTGAAATATAAATACACGTAATAAGTTGTTTTAAATAAAATTCATAATTTCACGTATAAATACATAAATTAAATATAAAATAAATGCAATAATGTCTAATAAAATTAAGATATAAATGCATTTTTTGGTATTTATTAGCCACCAAAAAAACTATACAGTTCTTGCGTTGTCAGTCTCCTTGTTCATAAAACTCCGGCTTCTGCCACTGCAACATAAATAATATATTCTATGAAATTCCTCACTCCCAAAGATATTCAAATCACTTGGAAGTGAAAATTCCCAGATCAAAAGATGCAAATGCAACTCTCTCTGTATATATTTTCATGGATTGCATGTGGAATTGCTTCTTATCATCTGCTTCAACTTTTTTTTTTTTCCTTTTTTTTTCCCTTTTTTTCTCCTCTTTACTGTTTTTATTTTCTTCTCTTTTTTCGAAGGCCCAGAAGAAATGTGACGGAAGCATCAGATCCATCAAACCCGATAAAGGCCTGATCCAAGGCGAGCCGGTCCAATCAGATCAAATTGACAAGTTTGTTCTCCGAATTTGTGTTCAGACCGATGGCGGAAACAGAGCCCATCTTCAAATCCCATATTAGCAATATGGGTCTCACATCGACTCCACTAGAAACCATATGCTGCAAACCGTGTGGATAGATCTGAGTTTGGAAACCCAGCCAACCGAGCAAGAGAGAATCCAAGAAGGTTTGGAAGAATACTGTTATTAAGTAACTAGAGATAATAGTAGAAAAAAAAATAGTATAAGAAAATATAAGAATGGAAGATAAAAGAGGCGCTGCCAGCAAAACATTGTAAGAAATTTGAGAAAGGAAAGATTGGAAGAAAAGAATAAGAATGGCAGAGGAAGACCATCCGAGAGCATCCGATTAAAACCCAGCTGGCTGGATTAGATGGTTTATATTTGGTATTTTTATTTTCGTTATTTTATTTCTTTTTATTATTTCAATAAGATCTATAAATGCATGATCAAATAGTGTATTTCAGGATAGACTTTTGAATATTATTGAATTTGAAGGAAGAGCTGAGGTTTTCTTTTATTTATTTTCTCCTGAGATCGATAAGTTGATGCCTTTTTAATTTAATTTGTGTTCTTTGTGTTGAATTACTTTTGATTAAATTAATTAGAGTTATTTTATTTACATTTGAAATTAAATTTCAATCGTTGCATTTATTTTCTACTATCTAATTAAAGTGGATTCCACAATCCAAATTATTCCATCAAAAGGTTCTCTGAGTTAGACCGTACTTGAACCCGAGAACGTGGATTTCTTCATTGAAATCCTTGATTCGGCGTAAAACCCCAGATCTAAAAATTCATATGCAGCTTGGCCTACATCAAAATGGTACATCCTGTAGTACTCGCCCACCCAAAAATCTCACATCGGTTGTGGGCTTGGGTGGTGGGGGCTTTATTTCAGGGGACAAACCCTCAACCCATTACAAGGACTTTTGGGCTAGGGCCCAAAGAAAAGTTGTGCGGCTCCGTGGGGCTTAAAGCAGACAATAGTGTGATGGGGTAGGGTCGGGTCGTCACAAGTGGTACTAGAGCACAGTTCAACACTCAGACTGTGTGGCCTTTATTTGCGTAACGACCAAGACTCAAAGCAAAGCCGTGCGGGCCCGTGGAGCCCAATGTGGACCATATTGTGATGGGTAGGGTCGGGTCATCACACATCCAATCATTCTCGCCATAGATTCTGAAGACTCCCAACTCCCCTTCTCCCATGCTCCAAAATTTTATTTTATGCTTGATGGTTAATTCCCACACTTGTTTGTAAAATGTTTTGGATCAAACCCCCTCAACACAAAAAGGGCCACTCCAATCTTTGGATGTGTGATGACTCGACCCTACCCCATCACAATATTAGTCACATGCTCCAAAGATTAGTCACGTGAGATGCATAGCAACAAAATACAAATATTTTATTTTTAATTATATTGGTTTAGATGTATATAATTTTATATTTTTGAGATGGTGTGTTTTCTTTTTTTTATCATAAAAAATTAATATGATCGACATTAAAAAAAAGTTGTCCTTACACGTGTCCTCGTCCACACGTTTCATCTTGTTTCTTCCAAAAAAAAATCTAAACAATTTTCTTGTGCAGTCAATCTCCTAGTTAAAAAAGTCTAGCTTCTGCCACCACAACATAAATAATATATTCCATGAATTTTTTCTCCCAAAAACATTCAAATCACTTGGAAATGAAAATCCCCAGATTGAAAGATGCAAACGCATCTCTCTATTTTTCATGGATTGCATTTGGAATCTGTTTCAACTTATTTTTTTTAATCTTTTCCTCCTCTTTAGTGTTTCTATTTTCTTCCATTTTTTTCGAGCACTAGAAGAAATTGTACATCCGGCCATTCTCGCCATGGATTGCGAGAACTCCCAATCCCCTTCTCTCATTCTCTAGATCTCCCATCTTCTAATATTTTATTTTACGCTTGTTGGTCAATTCCAACCCTTGTTTGTGGCCTCAACACAAAAAGGGTCACTCTCTACAGTTCTGTACCCGACGTGTGTAGATTGGGAGGTTAACGCATGCTACATGTCTTAGTCAAGTGAGACGCTTGGATACCTTGGACTTAATAAAATACATATTTTAATTTTATTTATATTAGTTAGATGTAATAATTTTATATATTTGAGATTGTGTGTTTTCTTTTTTTAATCATAAAAAATCAATATGATCAACATTGAATTTTTCTCCATACACGTGTCCCTCATCCACACGTGTCATCTCGTCTCCACCAAAAAAAATCTGAACAGTTCTCCTACGTAGTACCTAGTTCAGAAAAATCTAACTTCTGGTACCACAACATAAATAATATATTCCATGAAATTTTCCTCCTAAAGACATCTGAATCACGTGGAAGTGAAAATCCCCCGATTGAAAGATGCAAACGCAACTCTCTCTATATACAAGGCGAGCCCTGACTATATGCGAAGTAGGCCGCCGCCTAAGGCCCCCAAATAAATAGGGCCCTCAAGTCTATAAGCTCCTTTATTATGTCTTAAATAGTTGATAATGTATATATAAATATACATTCGTTGTTGTCTAGTTTAGTTTGGATTCTCCTCTTCCAATTAAGGGGCCCGGGTTCAATTCCTGGTATTATATAATAATAATTATTATTTTTACCGAGTTTAACAATAATGATGAAAATAACAATAAATGTATCATCTAGCCAATTTAAAATGTGGATTTCTTAAAAAATTAAAATAATAATAGTAACAATCATAATAATAATTATTACAATCCTTATTTTTATTGAGTTTTAAAATATATGTATCATCTAAATAGAGCAGCATTCAAATCCGAGCTAATTTAATTTATGACTTTTAAGTTACTGCTACTTGAAATCATTTGACTATTTTTAATTATTTCAAATTTAAAACACTTAAAATTAGAAATTTATATATTGATAATTTTTCGACTCAATTTAAACCGTGGGTTTCTTAAAAAATTAAAATAATGATAATAACAATCATAATAATAATTATTATAATCCTCCATTTATTGAGTTTAATAATAATAATAATAACAATAATTTTAATTAATAAAGAATCTTTAAAAATATATGTATCATCTAAATAGAGCGAAAGAGAAATCTATATTGAGTTGATAATTTTGTATTAAAAATAATTTAAAGCTTTTAAAATTTGAAGAAATGAAAAAACATAGTTTTATTCATTTGATCAATGTAGATTTTATTAGATGTAATATACAAGTATAAATCATTACAATTAAGATAATGTTTAATTTTTAATTTTTTAAAAAATTCAGAAAATTGAAAAATTAAAATAATAATAATGTCTTCGTTTCAAATGAGAATTTGTATTAGTGTCGCACTCGAATATGATAAAAGATATAGTACCAAAAGAAGTAAAATAAACAATTGAATTGCTAAATTATATAAAAAGAATGAGTTATTATTTTCCAAATACATGAATTGATTATAGAATAATGTTGATTATACCAGACCTCTGTAAAAAGAAGTTTTTCAAAGTTAAAACTGATAAAATCTTATTTTTGGTCTACAATGTCATAAGAAAGATTGAATGAATTAACTATCTTATCTACTGAAAAATAAATGTTAACAAAACTTAAATATAGTAATTTAATTAGTAATTTTGCATCTCAATATTATAGAAGGATAAATTTTAAATAATATTTTATTATAAATTTAATTATGATATTTTATTTAGATGTTTCACACTTTGTAAAAAAAAATATATTATTTTATTTTTTGTGAGTATATAAAAGATCCATATTAAAAGTTCGCCTAGTGTCCAGAATATATATATATATATATATATATATATAGAAAATGCAACTGTTCCTGCAGTTTGAACTTCGATGGTTTTTAGCACTCCGAGCCCAAGGAAAAGCCTCCACAACAGCCTCAGTGCCATCATTCCTCTCTCTCTCCTTTTAATTCTACTTAGCGGCTGCACCGAATAAGAACTAAGCCAATTCATTTGTTGCATTAGCCAAACCACAACATTTAGCTTCAATGCCAAAGTGAACAATGTTATGTTATAGAACATTAGACAATTAAATTGTTATTAAAGTAAACAAAGAGGGGCTTAAATTAACCTACTAGTGGATGACACCAAGCTCATCGGAGTTGCTTGAGCCAATAGAGGGGCTTGTGCAGTTTTTTTTTTTTTTTGAGTGGCTGGGGCTTGTGCAACTTGCAACATGTGATAAGAGGAGAGGATCTTTAAAGCCGTGAAGTTGTTGTATACATATTTTTACAATATTTTATGAAAGAATGCATTCTTGATGAATGGACCACCCATGGGTCACAACCAATGAAAGAACTGGTCAAATAGTTGAGGGTTTAACTGCTGAACAAAAAGTCCCATCAAAATCAAGACCCTCTTGTTGATAGCGGCTTTTGTTCGGCAACTAGACAGGCTTTCAAGACCCTCTTGTTCCGCAACTAGACAGGCTTTATAATGGCCAATGGAACGACTGCATTTTACATTGTGGATCAGTTGCATTGCAATTCACCATTTCTCATGTTTATTAGCAACCTAGAAGCATGTCGGTTGCCCTTCGTTACAAAAGAAGAAACAATTATAGAAGTAGGATGCACAGTAGCAAGTAAAATCTTAGGCTTTCTAGTTCCATCTTGATGACGGCAAATGAGGAGCGATATGTCGACATAGTGCTAGAGGAAGTCATTGGTAACTCCAGGGCTGAGGTGAAGCTATCTAGAGCAGGGTCCAAATCTCGACTGATACGATGAGATATAACAGCTAAATATCGACCGATATCCACTGAATTCATATTTTTAAAAAAAAAAATTCAAATATCTGCCATGAACCCAACCCGGCCAAATATCGACCAATATTTGAGTTTTTCAAAAAAATGGGTTGTCTTTTATTTATTTTCATTTTTTATCAGAAAAAATAAAATAAAAACCACCAATACCCACTAAAAGAATTTTGAGAGAAATCTCGGCCTCTCCTTTTTCCAAACTTTGTAGCCCCTATCTAGAGATGGAGCTTGAGAACTTGTGAACATTGTTGAACTAGTCATTACCATCATTGTAAGGTGGGGCCAGCCGTGTGAACTTTTGTGGCTGAACGACAAATGCTACTTGAAATATTTATTATTATTTTTTTTGAGGTCCAAAGGTGTCACACAGGTAAGTCTGCACAGATTGACCCTTCATTAGAGTCACTAGAGATGAGGTCTTGTGTCTCAACCACTAAGCGTTTTGCTGCCCGAAATATTGGATCATGTAGTCCAGGAATGATGGGCCAAAAATGCCATGCGTTGGCAGGGGTACAAAAATCGGCCGGGCCGAGATCCCTGCCGATTTTTCATATTGGCAGATATATCAGTTCGGCCGATATATCGGTCGAATTTTTTCTCTCTCCTACCGCTTTTTTTTTTCAAAAAAAAAATTCAAAAATATTACAGTAAATGCAGATAATTATGGGCTTATTGAATATGTAATTTTTTCATAAAATATCAGACATTTACATCTTCTAATATATTTTTGAAGTTACGATAACGAGAAATTATATAATTAGTAATAAAATTGTGAAAATTATAAGGAAAATGATATAAATGAGGAAAATTTGTAGAAATAATTTCATAATTTATTTTCTTAGTCAATGAGTGTTATTTTATGTTAGGATATCCCTAAGGTGTGCCGAAAATACAGTATTTTACAAATAAGGGTATCCTTAGGGTGTGCCGAAAACACATTTAGGAAAGTCAAAAGACCTTGAAGTCTTAAAGTATTTTTATCAGGTTATCGTAATTAGTTCGGATATTCAAATTGAGAAATTTTGAAAATACACAGTGCTTAAAAGATAACTTTAAAGTTTTAAAGGAGATTTTATTATTTAATACATTATGAACATTATTTTTTAAGCATCGTGTATTTTTAAAATTTCTCAAATTGAATATCCGGACTAATTACGATAACCTGATAAATATACTTTAAGACTTTAAGGTCTTTTGACACTCCTAAATATGTTTTCGGCATACCCTAGGGATACCCTTATTTGCAAAATACTGTGTTTTAAATATTTAAAAGTGTTAAAAGACCTTTAAGTCTTAAAGTGTTTTTATTAGGTTATCGTAATTAGTCCAGATATTCATTTTGAGTAATTTTGGAAATACATAGTGCTTAAAAAATAATTTTAAAGTTTTAAAGAAGATTTTATTATTTAATTACTATGAATGGATACCCTAAAAATATTAGATGGTAAATATAATATTAAATTATTACAATAAGATAAATAAAAGAAAATATTATAATTTTTACTTTCTATTTAAAACAAAATTTTATTATTTTGAAAAAATATTAGGTTACACACGTGAGCTTTTTAGTAAGCTCACGTGAGTTACTTCTTCACTTACAAACCCTAATGCTCTTCTTTTTGATACCCTTCTTCTCTTTCCCTCTTTCTGCTAAACCCTAACCGCCGCCGCTCTCTGTATTTTCCGATCAACGAAGAAGAAAAAAAAGAGAACGGTAAGCTTAAGTGATTTTTTTTCTTCAATCTTTACTCCATATTTTATTTTCTCTCTTTCCATCCTTTCTAGTCCGATATTTCTAAAAAAAAAAGCTTTTTTTTTAAAAAAAAACCAAACAACTGAATTATTAAAATTCGGCCGATATCATCACCGAATTATCGGTGAGAAATTCGGTCATATCGGCTGAATTTTTTTTGTACGGCCGATACTATACGTATCGGCCGATCTAGATCGGTCGTCAAAAAACCGATATAATTCGGCCGATACGCACAGTATCGGCCGAATTTTTGACCCCTGTGCGTTGGTGAGGCAGCCACTCGTCATGTCGATGGACAAGATCCAGCAATAGAGGTTATAGGTAGTCTAGAACCAAACAATAGAGGAATTAATGATAAGAAAAAATAGTGGTGGTAAAACAGGTGGTGACCCAATGCAGACCAAATGTGCTGATGATTTAGATGTGGAAGTCTCCCACGTAAGATATGTAAATGTGATTTCATCAAACACAATACAGCAAAAAATCAGAACAGTGCCAGCAGCTAAATTGAGACATTTGTAGCCACAATATTCAGCAACATAACTTAAAAACAGACGTTCTGCAAACCTATATTCAAGTTTGTTTTTCATACAAGGTCATGAACAAGGATAACATGCAAACCTGCAAACCTGAATGTATGAAAGAAAGTATAATCAGGCTAGGTGCAAAAACGTACTTTCCAAGATGATTTACAACAAAGCACCTTTGAAGGACGGCAATTGATGATGTTAAGTGTGTTAGCAAAGTCCCACGTTGCCAGTAGACTTTTGGATTCACGAGTTCTCTCACCTTAATAGTTGATTTTTAAAAATGAGTTCTACTCTTTTGTTTTATAGATGAGTCCTTATATTTATTTACCAAAGGATAGAAACAAGTAAAATGACTGTCATCATCAATAAAATGCATGTAAAACTGATACCCATTACTAGAAAAGACCAGAGCAGGACTTCAAATGTCAATATGCACTAAATCAAGAGGTTTAGAAGCAATAAAACTAGAGATAACAATAGTAGACGATGACTTTCGCTCAAATGACAATCTGGACATAGAGATTCAAATTCAAATTTATTCACATATATTTGCCTGAAGATTAGCGATCACTATGAGATGGATGATCCAATAGTCGATGCCACTCTATGATCTTCACAGCTGCAAAACAGAAAGTGAAGGAGAAGTGTTGCTTTATTTGAAGAAAATGAGAAAAGACCATCTTTTATTCAACCCATGAATTAGGATCCTTCCTCTGAGCTGATCCTTCACCCAAAAAAAAAAAAAAAACAAATGGGGTGAAATTCAAAGAAATAAAAGATTTTTAGGAATAGAAGAAACATGTAAAATATTGGAAAGTTAAAATAAGTAGTGGAGTGAAAAGTTATGTAGAACCGATGTTCGAAATAGACAAATTTGAACCATTACCTATTACCACCTAATCTTGTCCATTGTAACTGGTCTTGAGGGAAAGATTGCTTTAGTCAGCGACTCAGCGTTCACATGATGAGTGAGAGTAAAAGAATCAGCTTGAAATGCTTGATCAAAGGATTGGAACTATGATCGCTTACTCCAGAGGTTTAAGAAAAGCCACAACCTTGAGCACCAGGTTGCTGCTCCACAGTAACAGTTGTCACCATTCGTGGAAGGGTTGGGACTTGGGAGACAGTGGCGAGTGAACATGCTCCAATCTTCTCTTGGTTGTAGAGGAATTCACACAATTCATCTAAGAGAATAGAGAGAGATGTACGAAGAGCATCATACTCTTGTGCCTGTCCACTTAAAATATATAGAACAATTGATCAGCATGGGACTTGGATTACTGCAAATTATCAGCAAGGGAGATACTACCTTTCCTCAAGGTTTGCAGTTGAGAATATAACCGCAAATTTGCGCACAAGATTGTGACAAGAACAGTTATTCAAGTCAATGTAAAATGCCAGGAGACATGGATAAGACAACAAAATAGGCAAACTAACTTCTAGATAGTGATGAAACCAACCAGCCAAAGATAAACTGGTCTTGCATTGCCACTGAACATAGTCAGGTTGAGTTCTTCAATATGGTAGTTCGAGGCAACAAGTTGGGAATGAGTAGGGCAAGGCTTGGAGACGTCAATGAAGCCTATGAGTTCATGGCCACGAAGGAATGGTAACTAGGGCCTCCAAAATAGATAATTGGTAGTGTCTACATTAATGGAAGTATTGGGGGTTAAGGATGGAGAAGGGGAGTGTTGGAGGAGGATAGAATGAGGAAAAGAAGAAGACCACATGGGAGGATACCGTTGGAGAGAACAGTGTGCGCACTGTATTCACTAGTTCAAGGATATCATAAAAGGGTTGAGAGATTAGACTATAGCAGGTTTGGAATAATGTACTTATAATCAACATCAACAGCCAGAATACAATTGAAAAATTAAATTCAAATCTACAACAAACTTGAAAACAAACCTAATCTACCACGATTCTCTCAAAAGTAGTTAATCTCCAACAATTTATGTTGTGTCCTATGATGAGTGCAAAATAATTACATATTTTATTCCTAAATTTATAATTGTTAGTATCTCATTTTATTTAATTTTATTTAATTAGTATAATTTTGTGTTTTGCAGGTTTAAAAGTGAGGATGATAGAAAAAATGTTTAAATATAAAGTCTGGGCCCATTATGAGTTATTTTGGACCTCAAGCCCAATTATTAAGCCCATTAAGAAAAGCCCATGAAGAAATCCACATGTGTGAATACTATTTTCATTATCTCAAGAGGAAATTCGAAATTTACAAGCTAATATAAGAGGATTTTCGAATTTGGCAAGTGGATTAAGGGAAGAGAAAGAAAATAAGAAAGTGAGAAAAATAAGGAAGGTTTGACACATGTTCAGTATTTTGGTCATAAATTTCCACTCCGATATCCAATTGCTTTGATTCTTTTTGCGTTGGAAAGAAGACTTCAAGGGCTACAACTTTATATTTATGACTTTTCCTAATTCGGAAGCTAACAAGGTCAAAATTGAGCTGCAAGATGGTATATGTATAAAGAACGGGATTCTGCACCCACTTTCCTTGTACGAATTTAGCTCCTTGCCTCCTTTAAGTCATTCCATATTTACCACAAATCAAATCCGCCCTCCATGTGTCCTTTGCTTTATTTAAATCTTTGAATCCAATCCATTCATTCCACCTCCTTTCATCTATAAATACTGGCCATCTCCCATTGAGAAAACTGAACTTGGGCATTGAAGAAAAGGAGAGGAGAGGAAGAAGAGAAGGAGAAAGACTATGGGATTTTCAATCCACATTGGGTTCTAAGGTTGGTGGATTTTGATTTTCATTGTATTTCTTTTTCTTTAAAATTCCATTGATATGTAAGTCTAAATTCATGTTTCATAAATAAAATTGAGGTGTGATGAAATATTTAGTCTATGGTTTTCCAATTATTCAATTTATATATGATGATTATTTGATTTTATTTTTATTCTTTAATTAAGTTTATGTGTGGATTTACTTTAATTATTTCAGATTAAATGTGATGAAAATTTAGATTGAATAGACTTCCTTTTTCGATCTAAGGCTCTTATTTTAAGAGTACGATGAAATATTTTAGATTTGGAGATGAAGTTTAAATTCTATTCATTCTAAGGTTTAATTTGAGATTTTTAATTTAATGAAATCCATGGATTTAATTCTTAGAATATTTATCGATGAAAAATTTGAATGCATGATTGGTGATTTACGTGAGCTCCGTATTCTAGGCCTTTGTTTTATTTTAAAATATGGAAAATAATGCCTCCTTGATTCTTTAAGCCATTTCCACTGTAAATATGTACAGATGTAATTTAGATGTCTTTAATTTTATTTTTGTTTATAAATCCAAAAACTTGTGAAATTGATGAACTAGATTGGAAATAATTTAATTGCATCTTAATTTTGTATTTTAAATTAGATTGAGATTGTTTATATTTTTATATTAATGCCACCATCTTAATTGGAATTAGTTAAACTGTTAGATTCTATATTTAAATCTACAATGTTTCTAAATTAAGATTAAAACTCATAGATTAGATAAATTATTTCATATTTATGATTTATCTCCATATTTCCTAAAATTCTTAAAAATACTTAATTCAATGGTATAATTTTCATGGATATATTTTCCTAAGTTCCGATGGGTTCGACCTCGCACTTAATCGCTATACTATTTAAATGGTTCGTGCGCTTGCGAGTTATAAATTTAAAATTTGCAAAACATCCTATCCAGGTTGTATCTTCTGCCACTTTGCATTTTTTTCATGTTCTTTATTATCTATCATTTAGGCCTATAGCTTCAAGTCTTTACCATTTGTAGTTTATAATTGCTCTATAGTGTAGTTGTTTATAATTAAAATGAACATGTGCAAGACCATCTTAGATGCCCATTTTTCATTTTTCCCCTTTATCAGAGTTCTACTCAAGGACACATTTGTCGGTTTCCTAGAAATGAATTTACTTTCTCATCTAAAATGGAAATATTCTTCTTCTTTATGATATTGGATATTCTGGATGCAAGCCTGCAGATATTTCACTTGATGTTAATTCAACTTTTTTTGTATCTGATGAGACTCTTCTTTCTGATCATTGGTTTTATCAGTAGTTGGTAGGAAAACTCATTTATTTTACCATCATTCGACCTAACTTGGCTTATGTTGTTAGTGTAGTTAGTCAATTCATGCATACTCTTACGAATGCTCATCTTCATTCGGTTTTTCACATTTTATGATATATTAAGACACATCCTGGTCGTGGACTCTTTTATAAGAAATATTCAACGCTTAATATTCGCGGGTACTCTGATGTTGACTGGGTTAGTTCTCCTGATGATCAACGATCCACCTCTGACTATTGTATTCTGTTAGGATCACATTTGGTTTCTTGGCGAAGAAAGAAACAAATTGTCGTTTCTCATTCCAGTGCGAAAACAGAATATAGGGCCATGGCCAACACAACATGTGAACTATTGTAGTTCAAACAATTTCTTGCTGAACTGGACTTTCCTTCATCAAAAGGCGTTTATCATGTTCTGTGACAATAAACTGCTATTAATATTTCTTCCAATCTAGTTTTCCATGGGCGTACTATTGAAATTGATTGTTATTTTCTTCGGCATCATGTATCCATTAGCTGACATGATGACAAAAGCCATTTCTCGCTCTCAATTAGATGATGTTTTCAGAAAATTGGACTTGATTGATATCTTCGCACCACCTTGAAGGGGAGTGTTGCAATGTTTTTCACATGTCTTAATTCATTGATTGACTAAAAGTTGTCGTTAGGTGTAAATGATTTGTAATTTATATTTCTTTCTTTTTTGCCACCGTGATTGGCTCCCTGTGTACTCTTTTTCTTCATTACATAATACAATACAATTCAGAGAAACATTTCATCTCCATAATTTCTATTTCTCTTCTTCTTTTTCTTTTCTTTTCTCTTTTTATTCCATTCTACACTTTATGTTGTTAAGTAATTTAAGAGCATTTTATGGTTTATTTATTTATTTCAAGTATGTCCTATGCTTAAGGACTCAATTTGCTCGAGTCCTGGAACAAAAAGAGCCCAAGAAGACCAGAGTATGATGCATACTTCCCTTTGGTGTTTGCAGTGGCTCCGGTTCTTCTAGACCATTGGTTCTATCACTTGGACTCAAAGACCACTCTCGGGTAATGAATCTTAAATACTTGCTTACGTCTTTCCATAGCGAAATTATAAGGTTCTCCCTAGGGTGGATGTGCTTTTCTTGCCATCTTATGATTTAAGATACTTATGTTCAAACAAAAATGTAGATGTGATGGGTGCCGCAGGTTGTCTCAAAATTTGCCTACATTGAAATATCATAGACATCCATTTACGTGAGTTAGGATTTTCTATTTGAATGTTTTAATGGCATCACGCACAATGGGCCTATCACATCATCGGCCTCAATCACCAAACAGAATGGAAATAGTCTTATTTGTGCTAGTAAATTATCTCAGGCTATGATAGAAGCTCAAGTATGTTCTAGACTCTGATATACTATCAGGAATAGAACTCCAATAGCTAAATGACACTTTAAATATGATTAGCCATAAGGAAACTTGATTTTGCTGTGATGACCAACCTTATGTTTCTTTTCCTGAGTTTCTTTTTTGAAAAAGGATGTTTACGAGCATGGCCATGTGTTCTTGCAGGAAACATTGAAAGGTGTCATTTCCAAAGTAATTGAGAATCGCCTTTGGTAATGGGTATGGAATTTTTTCCCCATAATTGGTTCTTGAAATTTCTCGTCAGACTTTTGTCCAGTCATCTATGGCATTAACACAAGAGGATTTGATTATGATCATGATGTGCTTGAGAATGAGTTCATCAACGTACTTGAAAAACAACCTTTAGGTATATTCAACATGAGAAGTTCAGTGGATTTGATGTCAAGATCGTTCAATGCATCTTGTTTGACTCAGTAATAATAGATCTTGTTTGTTTCAGTGAGGATAAGCCACAAATACAGTGGAAGATTGGGAGATTAGTGATTTGGTATATTTGTGGGCTTTGTCTACCAGATAACCTAAACTATTGAAGAGTTAATAAACTTGTATTACTGTTTAAGGGTGATGAGTATCAAAGAAATTTCAGAGGTCATCAGTTAAAACCATTTAAATGAAGATCTTTGTTAGACTATCTTCACCTTCTGATATCAGCACCCATTTAGTTGAACCTGAGAATATATATATAATGTGTTTGGGATAAAATATTTCAGATTCCCAGGGTTCTGATATGATTTTTTTTGTGATTTATCAGGTTTTTCGGTTTTAGTGAAAATCAGGGTGAGCTGGAATTGATTTTTTAAGGGCCTGAAATTTCACTTTTTGCTAGAATTTAGTACTCAGCTCGGTACCCACATGGAATTCAAGAGGTGGAGCCTATAATCAGCGTGATAATCTACATTCACTAACAACAACAACAACAATAGAGGCCAAATGGGGCTAAAACATCCAGGGCAAATCACCATAGTAAGGCTTGGCACTGCCTTTTTTGCGTACACTAAACTCCTTTAAAATTGGATAAATTTGCTACTGCAACAGTCCATTGCTGTATATGTTCAAGTATCTTATTTTGAATCCTTTGTGGTTTTGAGATTTGTGGAATCTCGTTAGGGTGACTGGTATGGCATTTGGTTTTAAAGCTTTTGGACAATCTAGACCATGTAATCACACCCATTTGCTCGGAGTCGGTTTCAAGAGTAAATGAGAATGGAATGGGCTAGATGTTCTTGGACTAGGGTCAGATTTAAGTTCATTCAATCCATTTCATTTGATTTTTAGTTATTCTTGAAACTAAACATAGCATGCTTTAGTTCCATCAAGTGGGATCAACATATAGGCAAAACAATATAGGCTGAAGTTTCTAAAAGCACAACCCACAATTCTAAACCTGGTTTATTCATATCCATGCCCAAAGAGGTCAGCTTTCCATATATTCTCTACCCAAGCCTGTGATATAGGTTAGGTAGGATTAAGAATACCCAACCTCGAATTATAGCGGAAGCTTAATATTCACAAAACAGTCCTTCGTTTTGCACTTCAATTTTCACAAAATAGTCCTTCGTTTTGCACTTCAATTTTCACAAAACAATCTTTCGTTTTACTAAACAAAATAACAATTTTATTGATCAAAATCATCTCCCTTCAAAACTGGCTATTACAATTTCTTAAATAAACACACCTACTAAATAAGAGTCCTATCTAATTAGAAACTCCTAATAATGAAAGTAGGTCCTATCTAATTAGGAACTCCTAATAATAAACACCCACTAAATAAGAGTCATATCTAATTAAGAACTATTAATCTAAAACATATATTTCTAAATAAAATAGGACTAACTAAACAACTACTATTAAAATATCCTAAATACACTAAGTTTCCAACGATGGACAACCCAATCTTAATTGGGATAGGACTCTTCACCCCACTGCATGAAGCGTGTACCGGTCATTGAATCAATGGGCATGTTATCTTGGGCCAAAGCTTGGCTTGTTGGGCCTGACAAGCAATGGGTCTGCTTCTATGGCTACTTTATTTTGGAATCGGGCTGAAATATACTATTGAATTAAAGTCCATGATTCATCTTCAAATTTCCACTCGAATACCCACCTGGATCGAAGATATAATTTTCATCATTCGACTCGGACCCCGAACCTGTCAAATTGCTTGTGCACCCACCTGGATCAAAATTAAAATTTTGATCACGCCCGTATATGTCTGCATCATTCTCCCGCTCTCAGAGAAAACTCATCCTCGAGTTTAGAAGGTTCGTCGATGAAGGGTGGGGCCATAGGCTGCTTCTTGCACCTCGACAAAGTGACATCACACTTTGTAACCAAAAGAATTTGTCTCTGTGGAGTGATTGCATCAAGAGATGTCACTATGGCACCTACCAAAAGTGACTGAACCGTAGGTGCGGAGCACTGTCTCACATAACCTTCCCAAATAGGGTCAACATATGGCCAGATGGTGTGGGTTAAGTCCACAAGATGTTGGTCATCTATCCCCAGTGTACTAACCTGTACGGACCAATCTTTGTCGCCGTTGTCTGTAGCATCTTCTTACTGCTTCTCAATAGACTGTGGCTCAAGATGGGATCTGGGTACCTCAAGTTCGTACTTCAGGATGGAACTTGCCTCAAACTGTCGAATACATCCATGTTGTTGAACCTGTATCTATTGTAGCTTCATGAACTGCTAACACTGGTGAGATACTGGGTGCAGCCAACTGGTTCATGTGTTCTTTCAACATTGGATCAACATAAGGTCTATGCTCACCCAATGTTTCCATGGGATAAATATCACAAAACACAAACTCAGTGGTGGCCTCGGCCTCTGTGCCACTGTGTTTAATGTCATCCACTCGCGGTTCACAACTTTGAACTCGATGTTCCTGTACCATCTCCAAGAGTTGCATACTCATGGAGTCCGTCTCCACAGAATCATCAACATCTTCCTCACTAGAGGAATCTGAGTCAATAATTTCGACTTGTGCAGTCGTGTCTACTTCATCAGCAAATCGGACGAATCGTTGCCTTCTCTCAGGTTGTCGGATGACATGTCTTGCCCTATGTCTGTGATAGTAGAAACTTTCGTCTGAACTATGATTTGAATTATCATCTGAACTTTCTTCAGAAGATGAGTATCTGGAGTACCTTGATCTCATTGATGGCGAACTAGAAGGGTGTTGGCTTGTTTGATTCTTTAGAGCCGCAATCTCTCTCTGTAAATTAACACATGACTCAAATAACCGATCAAACTGTCTGTCGCGGTCTTTAGAGAATTCAACTTGATCATCTTCTAGAGTGTGTCTCACATGACGACTCTGACTAGAATGAAACCAGTCACTATTCCAACCTTGTTGGCTACGAGGGTGGTCACGCCTTGCCATAACTAACCCTTTATCGAAGGATGAGTCTCAATTGACTCCGAAGCTCTGATACCATTCTGATGTAGGTTAGGTAGGATTAAGAATACCCAACCTCGAATTATAGCGGAAGCTTAATCTTCACAAAACAGTCCTTCGTTTTGCACTTCAATCTTCACAAAACAGTCCTTCGTTTTGATAAACAAATTAACAATTTTATTGATCAAAATCATCTCCCCTCAAAACTAGCTATTACAATTTCTTAAATAAACACACCTACTAAATAAGAGTCATATCTAATTAGGAACTCCTAATAATAAACACCTACTAAATAAGAGTCTTATCTAATTAGGAACTCCTAATGATAAACACCCACTAATAAGAGTCATATCTAATTAAGAACTCTTAATCTAAAACATATAGTTCTAAATAAAATAGGACTAACTAAACAACTACTATTAAAATATCCTAAATACACCAAGTTTCCAACGATGGACAACCCAATCTTAATTGGGATAGGACTCTTCAACCCACTGCATGAAGCGTGTGCCGGTCATTGAATCAATGGACATGTTATCTTGGGCCAAAGCTTGGCTTGTTGGGCCTGACAAGCAATGGGTCTGCTTCTATGACTGCTTTATTTTGGAATCGGGCTGAAATATACTATTGAATTAAAGTCCATGATCCATCTTCAAATTTCCACTCGAATACCTGCCTGGATCGAAGATATAATTTTCATCATTCGACTCGGACCTCGGACCTGTCAAATTGCTTGTGCACCCACCTGGATCAAAATTAAAATTTTGATCACGCCCGTATATGTCCGCATCAGCCTGTCATGAGAGGCCAATCTTTACTTGGCCATTGAGCTGAAGAATGTGAACTGTAAACCAGTTGAGTTTGTGTTTGGCTTAACTTGTGCCCAGGCCTATGATTGTGGCTATGGGCTTTTTGGCCTAAATGTGACCTAGACTCGAAATTCTTAACCTCTTAAGAAACATGGGCTTTAATTATATGATTTATGGTATGGTCAAATGAAAAAGTAGAACTTGAAAACAGAAAGGATTTTGACTTTGATGATGATATAAGAAAAGTGGGCTTTAACCGAATAATCGAAGGTGCAATGTAATTACAAAAGGAAAGGTATGACAAACACAAATACTGTTGGGTTTGGCTTTTACCAAATTAGACCTTAGCCTTTACTAAAGCCAAGCCCATCTAGATCAAGTGGCTACCCTAGTGCAGACTATCATGAGAAGTCTTGGAGATGGGCATGAAAAATTCATAGCTTGTCACAATCAATTTTTAAAACTCATAAGATTTGCAAGATTAGATGAACCTGAATTGATCATCTCCAGTTCATATCCTTTGCAACAATCTAATAATTAATGGACAATCTTCCTTACAACCTTTACGAAGCTTCTGGATTTAACAGCTAGGTGGAACTCTTGCATTGTAGGCCTACTATTGATGAACGAATTTTGAAAGTTGCATAAGTCCAGATTTTTTGAGAGAAGTTTATGTGTTGGCCGACATCGGGCGATATTTGATATATTGGCCAATATATCGTTGATATTGTCTGATATAAGTGGTTTTAAGTAAAATAAATAAATAAAAAATAATTTTGAGGTTGATATATAGTTTCGGCCGATATATCGGTTGTTTCCGTTTTTTCAACCCCTGGTGTAGCATATGTATGATCCAATATGACCGATAATTCGGCCGTATCATCGTGGGAAGTATTGACTATTTATTTTTTTACTTTTTAAGAAACAAACTGTTTCAGCCGTTTTTTGAGTTGAATGTTGTGCTGTGCTATGATTTTAAAATGGTGTAGAACCGAGTAAAAGGTGTTTATCAATTTCAAACCTTTTTTCTCTTCAAATTCGATCATTTTAAGCTATTTTTATCATTTTTTTTGAATTTTTGCTTTAAGATATTCCATATTCTTTACTTTGTTACGAAAATAATTTAATAATATAATATTTAGTTCTTTTGCAATTGAATGGAGATGTCTTAACATGATCAATATAGTTTCTAGGGTGTCTTTGTAATTTTCCAAGGTTTTTTTTTTTTTTTTTTCTGAAAATTTGATGAAAGCCAGGTTTTATAAGAGAATTCTCATTTTGGAGTTTATTGTGAAAAAAAATATTTAAATGATATACAAATGTTTTTGGAATTAAATGGTGAGCCCTTAATGTGATTGATATAGTTTTTATGGTGTTTGTGTTATTTTCCTAATAGTCTAATATTTTATGAAATTCAAATTTTTTACCCAAAAAAATTATAAATTGTAATAGAAGATACATGTCATTACAGGATACTAGAGAACATGAATTTTGTATCAGGTGTTCACTCACACTGGTCTCCTATTTTCTATGATTTTTAGATATTTTTCAAAATTTTAAGACATTTTATTCGTATCGAAATTTCGACTCTCAATGATCTAATAATTCATAAAAATGATCGCTTGTTTAACAAAAATATGCTCGTACTAGGTTTTCCAACTATATATCTTATATTTTTCTGTATTTTTCAAAATGAGAGAGAATGAGCGGGTGATATAATTATATCAGTCGATATGTATCGTTGACTATTATTTTAATTCTTGATTTTAGACCCAAATAATGGAAATGATTATTGTAAACTATAAAACTAATAACTTAATAAGGGATCCGCTCCATATGAAACTTCTAACCATCTAATCTAATAAGTTGAGTCTGACTTGTTTATTATCTTCTTAGACATTACAACGAACAACTTATATTTTGTCAATTGAGTGCTTTCACAATGCTCTGCTTAATGAAGCGCTTGTCCTCAGTTTCTAACTCTACCAAATGCCAATATGGTAATTTGTCATTTGCTGCAGTCGAAGTAAGAAAATCTTGGCTGATATTTATCATATCGGCCTATATATTGGAAATGTTTTTAAATATCGGTCATTTAAAAAAAAAAATCGTCCATGGGCCTGGCCGATATCTCGGTCTATATCGGTCTACTATCGATTCAGATATCAGCCGATATTTGTGAATTTTTTTTTTTAAAGAAAACCAAGCATCCTTTCATTTTTTTTTAATTCAGAAAAATTAAAATTGTAAAAATACCGATATTTTCAAAAAAAGAAGGAGAGAGAGAGAGAGAGAGAGAGAGAGAGAGAGAGAGAGAGAGAGAGAGAGAGATCGGCCTATATCCGATATGGTTGATATCGGTCGGATGGGTCGAGTTTTAATAAACCCAACTCTAACCCATGTCACAACATATGGAACCCGACCCAACCCGACCGAATTAAAAATCCTATTTAGTCAATCCGATCAGAATTTATAATACCGTCAACCCAACCCAACCCGATCCGAGCTAACCTGTCGCGCATTGCAGCCCTAGGTCCAGATGTCCACTGTACTAAGGCTGAGATGTGTACAGATGGAAGGAGTAGATGAGCATGTGGAAGAGAAAGAGAGCAGTAAAAAAGGTAGTCCAAAATCTGAAATCTAGCTGCCTCTGATTGAATTTGTTTTTTCAGATGCCGTTCAACCCTTAATAACCTTACCCTATCTTTCTCCATCACCTGTCTTGTCACCTCTCCTTCCTTAAAGAGAGCAGTAAAAAAGATAGTCCAAAATCTGAAATCTAGCTGCCTCGCGATTTGATTGAATTTGCTTTTTCAGATGCCGTTCAACCCTTAATAACCTTACCCTATCTTTCTCCATCACCTGTCTTGTCACCTCTCCTTCCTTTCTCTTTCTAACAAATTTCTTCCACCCATCTCTCATTCCACGTGTCATCTTCCCTCACCCCTCACACGTGCTGATGCGACCTCCCACACACCACTCTTCCCTTTATTTCTTTTACTTTCACAACCTAATTCACAATCACCATGGAGTACCAAGTTCGCTGCCCCATTTTCAAATAACTCTGAACAAGGAAAGACATGTCAGTAGAGGAGATAGAAGGTTGAAGCACAGAGAGAGAAACGAAAAATGGCGGAAGGAAGAAATTGACAGACAAACGGCGAAGAGGAAAAGGAGAAAATGAGAGAGATATGTTAAGGAAAATCACCTTATTACCCATCACCAAATGAGCAAAGATGGATATTTTCCTTTGGATTTCATTTGCACTTTCATTGAGGGAAGGTTTCCCATTCTCCAAAAGACTGAAGACATGCTACCCAGTCTTCTTGCCTTTGTCTTTGCCTTTGCCTTTGTATATATGAGACAGAAAGAGAATGAAATAGATAGAGAGATTAGGATTTTTGGGTAGAGGGTTTTATACTATGTTAAGCAATCTGGGTCGAGTCGGGTCGAGTTGAAATTTAAAGACCTCAACTCAACCCGACCCTAATTTCGTTCGGGCTTTCCTTTTTTCAATCTGACCTGACCCTATGGCCCGACCCTTGTAACCCAACCTGTATGATTTCTCGGGTCGGACCATGCGGGTAAGTCAAAATCCGACTCAAGTTGCAGCCCTACTATCGCTAATACAAGGCATCATCACCCTTGCATCACTCTCGAACGAAACTCTTACATCAGCCCCATGTTCTCACCTTGCATATTCAGTCTTCAACTCAAACTTCCACCTCTGAAGTCTCGATCTTCAACTAACCTACCTAAGGAATAGTCAAATAGTTTATGGAAACTCTCATAGTCATTGCCATCTCGTGACTTTATCAGTGTCCCTCTCACTAGAGAATTGACTTGTGCACCGGTAATTATTTATTTATATAGATTTGAATGAAGTTATTTCAGAGATTTTTTTTATTTTATTTTTTATTTTGTTTATAAAAAATGAAAGATCAAAATAGAAAGATTCCACAGTTACATCATTCATTTTTAATAGATGAAAAAGTATCAGTGTATAAATCAATTCTCTTTCATCACCCATAAATATCAATGATCACCTATCATCATATGTAAATCATGGACCATCGATAACATTCATAACATCCACAATAAAAATATAGGGAAAAAAATATATATGTAAGCATATACATACATATCGAGTGGTTTTCTGTATATATGAGATTAATATCACCTCTAATATAATGTAGAAAAACCCATATTATCGAAAAAAAAAAAAAACATATGTAAACACTACTCTTAAATGAAATGGACAATATCATTAAATTAAATTATAAGAACAGAGACATTGCAAACTTTTCCTATTAGTAGGGGCCTGGCTGTATCACTCTCATCCTACCTTACCTTTCCACTTGGTCCCCTCCCCACCTAATTTGAATATGAATTAGGCTAATGAGACTTTGCTAGCAAAATTATCTACGAGACTTTGCATCAAAAGAGATTAGGTGTAGCAAATAGATTATTATAGAGAGATACAGTATTTAAACTTTTGTCACGAAGTGATCACTCAAGTTATATAATCTCAATCTTTTAATTTTTGATAAATGTAAGTCATTGATTTTTAAATATTTAAAATCAAGGAATTAGATGATTAAAAAGATAAAAGAGATTTCATAAAATTCATACTCATATAGTCTACTTTACATCAAATCCAACCTTATGAGGCCCAAGATCTATTTAAATAAAAGTCTCTGGTATCTAATCTTGCTATAAAGAGTTCCACTATTATTATTATTATTTTTAAATATCTAAATAAGAATTCTTTACTTTTTATGTGAAACACAAATACACAAAGCATCATCACCCTTGCGTCACTCTGCAAGAAAACTCTTACATCAGCCCCATGTTGTCATCCTTGCATTTTCAGTCTTCAATTCAAACCTCCACCTCTCATCTAACCTACCAAAGTAAAAGTCAAAACAGTTTATGGAAACTCTCAGAACCATGTCATTCATTGTCCTCTTGTGACTTCCTCCTCACTAGAGAATTGACTTGTTCACCGGTAATTATTTATTTATATAGATTTGAATGAAGTCATTTTACAGATTTTGTTTTTGTTTTATTCTTGATTTTGTTTATAAAATGAAAGATCAAAATAGAAAGATTCCATAGTTATACCTGTTTAGTTTTGATCATCAGAGATGTATTGACAGATCAGTTTAGAGGGTAGTTTTGTAATTTGATATAACATTTTATGTAAATTCTAATTAGGCTAGTATATATTTTCGTTTTATGATAAAGATAGTATATAAATTTGTAACGAGAGTTATTTCTTCTTCATTTTTTGTTTTTTAACATAGTTGATTGATTTGAACCCCGTTGACATATCGAAATCTTTGTATTATGGTTTTTTTTTTGGTTAATTTCTCTTTTCTATTTTTGATATTGTTATTTTCATTAGGTAGGAAAGATCTTTCCTTCCAACAATATCATACATTTTTAATAAATGAAAAAACATCGTTGTACAAAATAACTCCCTTTCACCGCCATGAACATCAACCACCACCCATCATCGTATGTAAACTATGGACCACCGATAACATTCATAACATCCACAATAAGCTCACTTTTAACAACTCAAATCTCCACCGTACAAGTCACGATCCTCACCTAACCTGCCACTTTATCAGCGTCCTCTTCAGTGGCGAATTGACTTCTGCACTGGTAATGTTTTATTTATTGAGATTTGAAAGAAGTCATTTTAGAGATTCTTCTAATTTATTCTTGAATTTGTTTATAAAATGAAAGATCAAAATACAAACATTCCACAATTATATCATTCATTTTTTATACATGAAAAAGTATCACTCACAGAGCATTTGAAAATGAGAAGCTTAGAAATAGGCATTGTTAGGTTTTGTGGAGCCTGATTGTCAGATATTTATAGGTGATCTTATCTCTAGTGGTCCATTCGGAGGTCAAATTTTTTTATGGAGGGTAATTTTGTAATTTTTACATTGCATATTTTGTAGCCTTAATTAAGACAGTATATAATGTCTCTTTTTGTTAGAGAGAAGTGTGTGAACGAAAATTATAATAAGAGTCAGCCATCTTTTCTTCGTTTTTTTCCTTTGAGTATAGTGGATCTGGTTTGTACCCGTAGACATATCGAAAGGGAACCACGTAAATCCTTATATCTTTGTGTATGATTGATCGGTATTTTATTCTTCTGATTATTGTTTTAAGCATTGTGCACAATTAAAAAGTTCCTCGGTTTGTCATCAAGAAGAAAGGTCTTATACCCTCTTCTCTCTCTCTCTTTCCTTTTGCCTTCTTCAATTTGTGGAAAATGAAGAAAAACATAGGGTTTTTTTCTTGCATGTAAACAGATCATTTTGTTCAATTTCAATTAAAATAAATATTTTGGTGCAAACAATAAAAACTTCGATTTCTACAGATACTGCAGCGTCGGATTTCATAGCACCTAATAAAAACAAACCTATTCCTTCTTCACTGCATCTTGCTCGTTTGACTTCATTGAGCCGCCTTAAAAAATCTCACCTTGAAACCAATGACCACTGTACTCCACACCCATGCAGTCACCACTAGAACACTTAGAATCATGCCTAAGCTTCCCAACACCCAATTTATGTACCACATGGCACTGTATTTCTCTGGTTTCTTAAACACTATCCACATGAAACATGGATAAGCCAAAGTTATGGGTAATGAAATCCCACCAATCAGACCTGCTAGATCTCCTAGGAAAGGAATGGCCACTGATACAAAGAAAGAAACCGATCCGAAGAATGCTCGAAGCCCTGTTCTCACCCACCTTGGGCATGGCTGCTTCTTCCTACTAACATATATAAATTCCAAGTTGTCGAATACGGGCATGGCATAGATTTGGAATGAGCTTAAGCTGTTAATTACTACTAGTAAGCTTAGTAATCCTATCACAACTCTCGAAGTGTCATCTTCATGAAACTTGTAGAAGGCTTTCAATATCCCACTTGCTGGAATCTGCACATTAACCATGAAACAAAATGATAAATAATTTTAATAATAATGATGAACAAGTACAATAATTTAAATCTGAAACATTTTACTTAATTGGTACTCAAGACTCTTCAGTGCGTTCACTCATCCAGTCACCATCAGACAAAGAAAAAGAATTCGATTATTCGACTTTGGATTCATGAATACTCTGTATGTAAGCAGTCAATCAAATCGAAATAAACAAAAGCAAGCATTGAGGATTAGGACCACTATCTATCAGGCATGGTGATAAGGTAGTCATGATCATCTGGACAACGAAACTAAGGTTTGTGGTCCAACAAGACCTATGGTGAAGAGGTTATTCTAATTCTGAGAAGTGAGATTTACACTGAATTTTGACGAAATTCGCCTCGATCATCGACGGTCAAGTTCGACATCGAATTGGGTTTTCGTTTTTTCACTGCATTATGAAATGTATGCAAAATAACTGCAACATTAAGAAGCTGTTCTTACCAAGTTACCATAAGCCCAGAAACCTGCTATAGCAAGGGGAAACAGGCAGATGACAATGATCAGGTATGCAAACTTCACAGCTCTCCACATGGATACCGACGAAGGATGTATCGATGTCGAAGGCAGTGTTGCCTGTAACAAATGATGCACAATAAACAAAGTTAAATCTCTTCTTGATTTTTTTTCTTTAGCACAGTGAAAAGACTTGTCTTTCTAATATTTTTACCTAATCCTGCTTTTAGGCATATGTTTTATATGATATCCATTGCTGTAATCAACAGCAAAAAGTAGCCAGAAACCACTCTGTTTTGTAGTTTTTAATTGTTTAATTGTCTGTCTTCTCTAAAGGAGGCCACCAATTGCAATTAAAAAACCCTATAAACATTCTTAAAATGTGCTGAAAAGGAAAGAACAAAAGAGTTTCAGTCAACAAACCTGAATCTCTAATGTTAGATTGTGTCCTCTAAAAGCAAAAGCAATGATTCCAAGAGAATTGAGAATGCCAAAAGCTTGAGCAGCATCTGAATTGGGCTTTGATGGATCATGGGATACGCCAGTGGGCCTAGCTTTGGTTATGGATAATATCCAAGTCAAAGTACAGTAGCTGATGGCTGTGATTGCACCAATTATGGAGATACCAGAAATGGAATTCAAGTTGGGGAGCTGAGCCAAGACCCAAGCTAAGCAGACAAAGACCAAGTACCATTCTATGCTTGTCAATGGATGTTTGCAAGTAGATCCACATACGATCTGGTAAAAGTGCTTCATGCTACTCCCGCCGACAACGATGATCGCCGTGCAGGTCCCGGCCGATAGATACATGGTGGGGAATAAGACCAGGCATTTTCCCCATTTTTCACCTGTGAGTTTCCAATTCATTCTTGTCACTGTTACCACAAGTTGAATTCTAGATTTTTAACACCTCCTTTTGACAACCAGAGGTTTTTGAACAAAGAAAGGATAAACGTCTAAATTTAGTGATCCTTATTATAAAAAATATTGATGTTCACATAACTAATATTCACGGTAAGACTCGTATCTCTATAACAAAAGAGATCCGTTTACTTTTTATTATATTTATACGATGACATGTGAACAAAAAGACAAATTTGATGTCAATATCAAATTTCTTTAATCAATCGAATCTTTTTGTCTAGCTCATAAATAAGGATGCCATTGCCATCATCGGTGGAGCCTACCACTAAGCTTAAAAGTCATATGCAATACGGACAAATAATTCGACCGTGTGTGTTTCACAGAGGATTGTTCTAGTCATCTCTAAGGCAAGTCTACTATGCTTTTACAGAAGTCACAGTTTTCACAGTTTTCTTCTCTTTTACATTTAGATGGTATCACAATTTCTTACGACGAGGGAAACTACAGGATAATGAGTGTAAAACTTCCACAGGTGAGTCCGCTACTCTAGAGCACACTAACGTTAGGTCATGGGAGCTTGAACCCGTAACCTTTCACTTCCTTAGAGGGGAAGCAACCAGTTGAACTACACCCATGTAAGTAAATTAAGAAAATTTTGCCACAAGGTTCAATTATAAAAGGGGAAATTCTTTTGTTATTTTGTTCTTTTTTTTCAGTTGATGCTATATTTTTTCTACTCAATCGACTTTAAATAAATAAATTTTTGATAATAAGAATAATGATGTTTTTCTCACCAAAAGCAGCCATTGCAATTCGCAAGTATCTCGAGTGACGAGTCCCAGACACCGATTCATGGAGTTGGGTTAGCAGCCAAAGCGTGTAAAGCTGCCAGAAGAAAATGAAAGTCAAGCACAAAATCCCCCATGTCCTGCAACCCATGAAAATCATCCATGAATGCTCCAGTGTCCACAACTTTTGTACAGAAATCAACATTTTCTCACGTAAAAATTGCATTACAATTAGCATTTACCATCCAAGAAAGGTGAAAGCGAACGGAAGTGCCAGTGCCTGAAAACCGACTCCGGCGTTGATCGTGTGGAACGCCGCGTACAAGCCATTGCCGCTTCTCGATTCAGTGATTGGGAGCCAAGCATCGTATGGGTCCGGCTTCGCGAGATGACCGACTTCTTGTAAGTAGCCTCGGACGTTCAGTACTGCCTCCCACATTGGGCTAGCCAGGGGTGTGATCAAGCATGTCGTTTGCCGGGGCCACGGCGTCCGAGGGGTCCTCGGGCTGCCGGCCGCTGGTTGGGAAGATTGGTTCATTGAATGGATGTGCAGTGGCAGCGCCGAGACCCCATTTCTTTGAATTTCACTCATCTCTTCCATGGTTCCTCTTCTGTAATACACACAAACAAGTCTCTCACCCTATTTATTGTTGGTTTCAACGAAAGAATGAAACCAATTACACAGAACAAAGAACGTAAGATCATATGTCACACACTTATAAAAAAAAAAAGTGTAAGGAAAGATGAAGGTAGGCGTGGATGTTGACTGAGATAAACGTGTTATAGGGGATGAATTTGATGAGAAAGTTAGTGTACGTCTGTTTTTCCTTTTTAATGTAGAAAGATGAATTTGCTGCTTTGAAAATTTGATGGGTGGATGTTAATTCTGTCAAAGAAATTGTAAACAAATGTATGAAGATAACATAACTATATACAATCTGTAAATGAAAGTGCTCTAGAAGAAATATTGTTGGGCTTACAAGGAACAATTTCTGTGATTATTGGATGATTGAATCTTTGAATATTGTTGGGCTTACAGCATGCTTGGTGATTCATCATCCACCTTCCACTTGAAGAGTCTTTCATTTTCCACTAGAATTAATAATTCTTAGTAGGGAGAATTTTTCCCTTTATAGCCTTTGTTCCACTCGGTACTCTTTCTTTTTCATACTCATTCATTTCATAAATTTATCTCTGTTTAATTTTGAATAAGTTCATTTTTACAATTTTTGAATCTAATAAATTTGAATTTTGTTGAGAAACATTATTCTAAAACTACTTTTCTAAATTGCTCATCTTCATAACATAAAGGAATTGGAGTGATGAGAAGCTTGCACTTATTCCGAAGATATGAGAAACTTATTCTTTTGTATAATATATGTATTCAGGATTCGACCTGATTTACTCTTAAAATATCCCTCTTTACTTCATTTATATTTTTGAAATGTTTTATCAGAATTGACTCTTAATTGATTTAAAAGTTCAGGTTCGAGTCATGCACTAAATTTGACCCAGATTAAATTACCCACACTTAAGTTCACCATTTTCATGGTCTAATAGTTTAACCTGTGAACTAAACCTGAAATTCAAAAATCTTAATCTATTACCTTCATTCTATGACCTCACATACAAGGAATTTCCTCCTCTTTCAAGTTTTTCTTTTTTAACTTATGATTTACCTTATTCTTTTTTTATGTGTATTAAGATTTATATGAAGTCAGATTAAATTAATAATATTCAACTCAATCAGTCTTAAAAAAATCGAGTCTACCAACTGGCAAAAAGATTATTTATCACAATTAAGTCGACAAAATCTAAACTGATCCCATCTAATGTCACCCCTGTATGCATTAAAAAACATCAGATGGCTTGGTTTCATGGAAATGATCCTTTACCCCACCAAGACGACATGATCAAGTGGGTTCCTCACTTCCTCTTGCCCTCACTCTGCTTTTATTTCTCATTAAAAATAAAGTCCTCCTACTCCAAATTCGCTTCAGTATGGGAATTAAACCATTTTATTTATACTATTTTAGTTATTAAAATTTAATGTCAGTCAAATTGAGTCCAACTCTCACTAAGCTTGGGAGAACCCATTCTGATATATTTCATGTGGCAGGTGTTGATGGATCAGAAGGATCGATTCAGTCCGATGACATGAAAAGAATTCTCAATTAAAAGATGAAATTCAAATGATACAATTGATAGAGACAAACTGGTTCAATCCAACAATGATACAAATGGGCAACAACGGACAACAGAGTATAGTAAGTTCAGTGCTCTGCTTTGATTGAAGCCTGGAATGCAGAGAAGAACTGGGATTAGAGAACTTTGGCTTGCAACGGTCGTGAGGGTGTTTCATATTCAAGCCCACTCCTTAAAGCCCATCTTCTACATTCTCTCACAAGGTGACAAGTGTACAGACCACAATGAATTCTATAATGTTTTTTATTTATTGAGAAAGGTATATGTGCTCTAAAATTTTATTGCAATGTCTAAAATTTTTATTTCATGCATTTGCAATTTTTGCATATATTTGCGATAATTCAAAAAAAATTCCTAAACATTGCAATAATTATGTAAATTGTTTAGTTTAATTGCTAGTTGTAGTTTAGATGTCATCTTGCGGTTAAAACATAATTTTCTATGCATTTGAAAAAAAAAAATATTATTTTTTATCCGAATGGAGCATATATTTGCGATAATCCAAAAAAAAAATGCCTAAACATTGCAATAATTATGTAAATTTTTTAGTTTATATTTTAGTTGTTGTCTAGATGTCATCTTGCTGTTAAAATGTAATATTTCATGCAAATGCAATTTGTTTTTATTTTTTTATCCGAATTTAGCATATATTTGTGATAACTATGTTATTTTTTAGTTTATATTTTAGTTGTTGTCTAGATGTTAAGTTACTGTTAAAACTTAATATTTCATGCATTTGCAATTTTTTATTTTTAACCAAAATTTATCATATATTTGTAACAATTCTCGATTTCGTAATTAAAAATAACATTTGAATATGTAAATGACCGCTATTTAATGATAAAATTACATATCCTTGAAGCTAAGAATGTTCTTGATATTTTGTAATTTTTCTGGATTTTTTAAAGAAAAATAAAAAAGTCGAGAGAAGAAAGAAATGTATCGGCAAATTCAGTATTCACATATTGTCAGCAAATGTCGGTCCACCTATATTTCTACCCCAGGTTTAAGTAAATCCCATGTAATTCCCGTATCATGTAAATGCATTTGCCGCAAATGGACCAAGAAGATATTCACCCATTTGATATTGGATATTCCTATACTAAATCTATATTTATATGAAATAATATTCTCCACTCTAAAACTTTCTTCTCCATTTAAAATTTTTCAACTTGACCCAACTCAAATTTCATACGGATTTATTTATTTTTCCCAACTAGACCCGATATGAGATATACAAAAATATAATCCAAACCCATTAATTTCTCGATCGAGTCATGCGGGTCAAATTAAAACCCAACGCAAAGTTTTACCCCTGATCATAGGTTATAAATATTTGAAAGTATCTCCAAGGTTGAAGTTATCCGTAAATTTCATGAACAAAGAATAAAAGTCATTGCGGTAGTTGTTCTATTGCTAACTCATATTTTAAAGAGAATTTCGCATAAAAATACTACAAATAAATACTTTTTTGGCACCAAAGTATCTCAAAAAAAAAAAAAATTCCTTTTGGTGAGGGAATGACTCGTACTGCTAAATCACCTTTGCAAATGACAGAGTCACCTTCAAAGTGGAATATTTCTATGGCATTGCAGTTATCGCAACTTATGTAATAACACATTGGTAAGTTTATGGTACCACAATTTGGCCACATTGTAACATTAGAATCATAGTAATAATAAGGGTAATTTTATCATTTGACATGATTACATGATAATACATGACACTCTTAATCCAAAGGGATTTGAGTGATGGTCTGAAATTCGCCTCAGTAAGTAGACATCCTGAGTTAAATTCTTACTCCATTTCAAAGGACTACTTTCCATAAAATTATCCAGTGTTTGTAGGTACAGAGGCTTGTACATGTTCTGAATATTAGTCGAGTGGCCTTAATGCTTGACGCTCTCTCCTAGAAATGTTTCAGTACAAATAAAACATATTTAAAGTGGTTTCATGCCGACTTTTAATCTGTGTATGCAATTTAATCTTTATCCTAGATTTATGTTGTCATTTCCTTTATCTATATCTTTGACATGAAAGCAATTGATAGCAATCAGGCAAAAAAGATGAATAAAAAAGGAAAAGTTCGACCTTGTCACACTTAAGGGTTTTTGTCATGAACATCAAAAAGAGATATTTTTCTTCTAATTTTATTAAATACATTTTTCATTTTAAAAATAAAAAATAATTTAGAAAAAAAGAATAAATATTCCTCTCTTAATAAGACAATATTTTATTCATTACCAATAAAAATAAATATTTTAATACAAACAACAAAAATATCATTTTTTTATGATTTAATACAATATCAGATTTCACACACCAATTGAACAATGTAAATAAAACCAAAACATACTTTTTCTACATCAGATTTGCTACAAATAAAACAAGCAAATAATCTATTAAAATCCTTTGACACAGAAATGTCTTAGTTGTGCAGTGCAATGGATGTCTTTTTATAATATAAATCCCCTTTCTTTCCAAATTTTCACGGACGTGTCAGTGTAACTCTTAAAACTATTCATATTTCAAAGGTGATATAAGAATGATAGTGTTTGGAACAGGCTTCGTTAACATGATAGTCGAATCCTTAGGCAGTATCGGCCAATACATATCGGTTGATATGATATGTATCGGTCGTACAGTATAGATTTCAACTGATATTTCGATATATATTGGTTTTGATATTGGCCGATATATATCAAATCGGAATATGTCGGTCAATAGAAGTGTTTTTTTTTTTTTTTGTTTTTCTATTCTGTAAAAATAAAAAATTAAATCGGTCAATATTTGAAAAAAATCACCTAATTTTTTTTAAGAAAAAAAATATTACAGTTCCAATATCGGCAAATATTTCGATTTAAAAATAAATAAATCACTGATATGTTAGAAACCTCCAAATTATACATAATAAAATTATTGTCAACAACGTTATTGCCATTTATCTGTCAGCAGATTGGAATGGAAATTACCTATAACGTTAACGTCAACGTTAATGGAAATTTCCTGGTATTTATCTGTCAATGTTAACAGAAATTACCTTATATAAAAAAAACACATTATTAAAAGAGTTTTTCTGTCAGCACATTGGAGTGGCATTTATTAAAAGAAATTACCTTATCTAAAAAAAATATCGGCAACAACGTAAATGGCATTTATCTGTCAGCAGGTTGGAATGGAAATTACATGTCGACGTTCATGGAAATTACTTGGCATTTAGCTGTCAACGTTAATAGAAATTACCTTATATAAAAAATTACCTAATTAAAAGATTTTATCGGTCAGCAAATTGGAATTCATTTATTAAAAAAATACCTTATCTATAAAATTACCGTATTAAAAGATTTTATTTGGCATTGAAAATGTTTAGAATTAAAAGGGTGGTCATATAGACACCAAACTTTCTCATTTTTAGGTGTATAATTACTATTTTGCCCTTCCATTTTAGATAGTTCAAACGAGACCGTTTTTCGACCAATTTATACAAAGAAGGTATCAAAATTCATCTACTCTAAATTTTATGAACTTCGAGACTGATTTTAAGTGAAAATGGTATACTTTTGGACTTAAAAAATCGTACCCAAAGAATTAAGGAAAAAATTACCTTCCCTCTTAATTTTTTGGGTACCATTTTTAAGCCCAAAATTATACCCTTTCCACTTAAAGTCAGTCTCGGAGTTTATAAAATTCAGACTAGATGAATTATGATACCTTATTTGTAAAATTTGATCGAGAAACCACCCCTGTCAACTGTAACTTTTGCGCATTTGGCTGGGGTTTTCAAACGTGGCGTTTCTCTACCAATTTCTACAAACAAGATATCAAAATTCATCTAGTTTGGATTTTATGAACTCTGAGATTGATTTTAAGTAAAAAAATGTATAATTTTGGACTTAAAAAACGTATCCAAAGAATTAAGAGGGAAGATAATTTTTCCTTAATTCTTTAGGTACGATTTTTGAAGTCCAAAACTATATGCACTGTTCACTTAAAATCAGTACCGGAGTTCATAAAATTCAGAGTAGATGAATTTTGATACCTCGTTTGTAGAAATCAGTCGAGAAACGACTTCGTTTGAAAATCTCTCTCCATAACCCACAGAGAAGATCCGTCCTAACAAAAAATGAATTTGATGTTCGAAGATTTAAAATAGAAGGGCAAAATAGTAATTTCACACCTAAAAATGAAAAGTGGCTATCTGCTGATAGGAAAGTGTGGTGTCTATATGGACAGCCAATTAAAATTTACTCTCATTGATTTAGTTATCTTAGTTTTCTAATGGGAGAGATTTGGGGATAGTTGTTATTGATTAGTTGTATATTGGGAGAGATTTGGGGACAATTTCATGTAATGAGGAGATATTTTAGTAGTGAAACAGGGAGGTAATTGGGGTCATCAATGAACAATTTTTTGTATTTTTTATTAATTTTTTAAAAACCTTTGAAATTCTTGAGTTCCTAATTTAAAAACAACATTTGAATATATAAATGAACGATATTTAATGATAAAATTCTATATTCATGAATGCAATAAATTTTTTTCCATTTTATGTAATTATATATAGGAGCACCAAGAAATAAATAATTGACTCATCATCTCATTCAAAGAATTGGAAAATATCAAAAAGTTCAACTTCACCAATTCAATTGAAATTGACATTATAAGAGTATTTCATCTATTAAAGAGAATTTTCAGATACTTGAAATACATATGATCATTGAAAATGTGAAATGTTTGATAGGATGCACTTTAAATATTCATTATATATATATATATATATATATATATATATATATATATATATATATATATAAAAGACATGAGAAAATTCTTTGACTTACACTATTCAATTTTCAAAATAAAGGTTGGCCAATAAACTCTAAGAAAACCATAAAACAACAAACAAAATATGCTGGACCTAAGATCAGTTCAAAATGAGAAACACATTTGTTTCCCACGTCCAAATATGGATTATAATGATATGCACATTTTAAGAAATAAAAAATATTTTCCTCAATGTCAATTGAACTTTGGCACATTCAAGTAATATTCTAGGTCAATCCTAAGGGGTTGGTGTGTTGGCCTTGAATCCGTTTTAGTAAATGGGAGTCTTGAATTCAAATCTCATTCTACCAATCAAAATGGTCATTCCCCATAGTTTTACTCAATGTATGTTGATAGAGAGACTTACATATACCCCGAAGACTAGTTGAGTGCTTTAAAAAGCCCTGAACACCTTGCTCATAAAAAAAAAGATAATAGCCTAGGTCCTCCATGCGGACAATTTTATTTGAGGGCGTAGTGATCCAAACAGGAATACTTTTTATCCCACTCTCCATGTGGATTAGAACTCATCCATTATAATAATGGGTGTCTTAGTATAAACTTGAGTTAGGTCCTGAATCTTCATTATTCATTTTAAAAATCTCATATTTTTAAATTTAAAAGTTTTAAATAAAAAGTCTATACTTTGATGGAGATCTCTTCCACATAAATCCCTTGCAGACTTGGCTAATAAACGACCTTTCATGCACCTAAAGCTTGGCCAGTTATCTACCATTGTAGTCTCGGCACCAGCATTTGCCATGGAGATCATGAAGACCCATGATCTTAAATTTGCAGATCGGTCTCGGTTTTTAGCGCCCGAGATCACGAGCTATGGTTTTATCGATATAGTTTTTGCTCCCTATGGAAACTACTGGAGACAACTGTGTAAGATTTGCATGCTAGAGCTTTTGAGTGCTACGCGTGTCGAATCATTTCGACACATAAGAGCAGAGGAAGTGTCAAATTTAATCCAATCGATATCGGACGCCGGTTATTCCCCTGTAAATATCAGTGAAAAGTTCCTCTCATTGCTCAACACCATTGTTGCTAAGTCTGTATTTGGTAAGAAATGCAAAGATCAAGAAACATTCATGCAGGTTTTGAAGGAATTGCTGAAAGTTTCCACTGGATTTGATTTGGGTGATGTCTTCCCATCATTGAAATTTGTTCAAGTGATTACTGGAATGAAGTTCCATATAGAACGCTTACAACGGGAATTTGATTGGATACTAGATGACATCATTGAAGCGCACAGAGTGAAAAATGAGGACATGACAGAGGATGACTTGGTTGATGTTCTTTTGAGAATTCAGAAGGATGGGGACCTCGATTTTCCTTTCACAACCAACAACATAAAAGCCATTCTCTTGGTTAGTATCTCTGTTCTATTTTTTATTTCAAAATCTCCAAATTTAATAATAAAAGCTCTTTTTCTATTTTTCAATTGAACTCTGCACGAATTTTCTTTATTTTTTGATATTAATATGATGAATTTAAACTAAATCCTCCAACTCACTAAATCTAATCATAACGTCTCTTTTTCTATTTTTTAAGTATTTTTTGACAAATTTTGCCTCTTTTATATATCAATGTAGAAGCAAATCACAACTATGAGCAAAACTAGTCAAATGATTTAGTAATAAATGAAAGGGTCTCTTCTTTCTTGGATGCTAAATACATCACAAAGATCTGAAATGTTCATCATTTGTTTTGCATGGCCTAATTATTTTATTAATAAGGTGGGGATATGATCCATCTCTTTCCTCAAATTAATACATTGAACACCGAATTTCATATGCATATAGAATTTTTATATTTTATGTTTCTCTGTCTTTGAAACAATGTGATTCTTTACAGGACATGTTTGCAGCTGGGAGTGAGACTAGATCTACGACCATGGAATGGGCCATGGCCGAGCTGATGAAAAACCCTGAAGTGATGGAGAAGGCACAAGCTGAGGTGAGACAAGTGGTTGGAAAAAAATCAAAGATTGATGAGAGTGACATCCACAACTTAAATTACTTGAAGTTAGTCCTCAAGGAGACTCTAAGGTTACACCCTCCTGTACCTTTGCTGATACAAAGAGAATGTAGAGAGAGATGTGAAATACAAGGATACGAGATACCCATCAAGACAAGAGTTCTAATCAATGTTTGGGCAATTGGAAGAGACCCAAAGTATTGGGAAGATGGTGAGAGCTTCAAGCCAGAGAGATTTGATGGGAGTGAAATTGATTACAAGGGCTGTAATTTTGAATTCATCCCTTTTGGAACAGGTAGAAGGATGTGCCCCGGTTTGCTATTAGGAGTGACCAAGGCACTTGTTCCCCTTGCTCAACTACTCTACTACTTTGATTGGAAGCTCCCTGGTGACATGAAACCTAAGGAACTAGACATGGATGGGAACTTGTACTTGATTCCAGTACCTCATTTCTCTATTCACTTGTTAGTAGTTGAAGTTCAGGTATTTTTAATATTTATGTTATTTGCTTCAAGCATGCAAGTTGTTAAAAAATCAGAAATACTTAATATTTAAGTTCATTGTCGCTATGGAGCAGAATATGAGTCAAATATGGAATCATTATATTTATTTTTATTTAAAAAAAAAAAAAGAAGAAAGGTCTATGTCAACATTTTCACCTACAATTTTAGAAGGGCTTCAAGTTATTCACGTTTGAAAGGTATTTTCTATTGAACCTCATTGTCCTTTAGATTTATCTATTTTGAATTAGTTTTATCATTTCTTTGAATTGTTGCTCTAAAATAATCCTTATTTTGAGATTTCTTATAAAAAAAACTTATGAAATAAATCTAGTGTTGTTTTTGGAATTGAATAGAATTTTCTTCATGTGACTGATATAGGAGCTTGTACTGTGCTTTTGTGATTTTTATAATTTTTTAATATTTTCATAAAATTTAAAATTTTCACAGAAATTTCTTAAATTATAATAGATAATACAAGTCATTACAGCGTTCTACAAAAATATAAATTGGTGCAACCGATTGAATTACTTCTTCTCTATGAAAAATAAATAGTGAGGTGACTATTACTTCAAATGTATTTTGATGACAAAATTTGTGTTTTTATGAATGAAAAAATATAGTTGTTTTTATAATAAAAATATAGTTGTCTATATAATGCATTTTTTTCAATAACATGAGTATCTCCTGTAAGGGCCTGGAATTTATAAGTTAATAAAAATGTGGATATAAGTTATTTTAATGATGGAAATTGGAAAATTGGTGGAGTAAATGGTAAATGGGCCAAAATTTGGACAAAGGCCCAATTATGGCCCAATAGACCATGGAGTGGATTTTAAAATTATGTAAGTGGTTAATGATGGCCAATTGGACCATGGGAGGTCAAATTGGGTCAAATACCCATTTCGGACCCAATGGATCAAGATGGTTAAGCTCTAAGGTAAATGGGTAAGATGGAAATGTAATTGGGCCATGGGCCCAAATGGTGATCCATTTAGAATGAATTCAATGGAATTTAAATCACCTAAGTTAAGTTAAAATTTAACCAAGGTGATGTGGCCAAGTGGGACCCACCTCCACCTCATCAAGTGAGGTGGCGTGTGGGCCAAGGTTTGGTGGGGCCAACCACCATGGTTGATTTGGTCAACCATGGGTGGAATAATGGAATTAGGTTAAGTACAATGAATTAACCGAAGGTGATTTAAATAAATAAATGGGAGTTAAAGTAACCAAAATATCTAAATATTGAATGATTAAAATTATCCAAATGAGGTGGTCAAAGTGGGGTCAAAAGGTGAAAACCAAATCACCTCATTCCAACTCAAAGTAAAACACGTTGGAACTTGGTGGTGGGTATCTAAACCACCACCATAAAGTAAGAAAATATCTCATAAGGTTGGTGGGCTAATTAATGTAAAGTGTAAAAAAATGGGGATAAGCCTTGATTTCTTTTCCCATCCTCTCTTCATTTTTACTCTCTCCATTTTTCATTCTCCATTGCCGTCCCATGCTCTAAGTGAAGGAGAGGAAGAGAGCTAAGGAGAAGGGAAGAGAAGGAGGGAAGAAAGAAGTGGAAATTTAAGAAGAATTACTCCAAGGTCAAGGTTACCACCTCCCCTCTCATCATCTTTCCCTCTCCCTCTCTCAATACAAACCCTACCTTGGCCGATCCTAAGGTTAGGGGTTGCCACCATGGATCAAGCATCTTGACCTATCAAAGATCAAGAGGAAAGAGAGAGGAGGCTAAGGAGACTGACGGGAGCGGCGGAAATCGGAGGAGACGTCGGATTGTGAGTATTTCTTAAACAAGAAATTTTGGATTTAGGGTTTAAGAATTGGAATTTATTTTATATGAATGAAATGGTGGATAGATAATTTTATGCTATGGAGTTTAATCCATCAAATGAGAGAGTGGAAGATGGAGAAAACCCTAAATGGGTAAATTAGGGTTAGGAAAAAGAAATAAATAAATGGATTATGTGCATTGGATAAATTATGAAATTAAGCATGAAATTGGATGATTGCAAGAAAATCATGGGCCATAGGGTTCGGCCATGTAGCATGGCCGAACCCCATGGTGGGTGATTAACTAGTTGATGTAAATAATTAGGGTTTTAAACAATGGAAGACAATGAGGGTTTTTAGCTAATGAAATTTAGGGCTTATAAATGGTTGAAACATGGACTAATGATTAATGTGTAATAAGGTACTGGACATCGCAGGCGGTGCGCGATCAGCGACCGGGCTTATCGAACGGAAAATGTAAAAGGACGCAAGTCGGTATTGGGTAGGATTCTAACCTTTTTGTAAGCCATGGATTGAGTGATGGTTTCCTTGAATTATTTTGGAAATAATATGGTATGTTTTAAGATTGGTTTTGAATTATGTATTATGTAGGGGTTTTTACTTGATTCATTCCGGTAAGCATATGATTGGTTTAAAATGGGTTTTAATGCTATGATATGATTATGGAGGCTTTGCTTGATCTATTTTGGGTAATCAAGTTATATGTTTTATTGATGGGATTTTCTTTAAATGTCATGGTTTGTTATTATATTCATTACATGGCATATGGCATCTACATCTCATGCATGGCATGGGAGGGATATGACAGGGGAAGGAGGAAATGAAACCGGAGTCCATGCTCTGTCGGGGCGACCGATAAACAGACATGGAGATATTTTGATGTGTTTGATGTATCAGGGATGTTGTATGTAATTATGATACCTTGATGATGATTCTTCCATCAAGGGAGAGGATTTGTGATTGTTTTATATCTAGACGAGGTTTTGCCGTCCAGGGGAATGATTTGTGATTGTTTTATATCTGGACGAGGTTTTGCCGTCCAGGGGGATGATTTGTGATTGTTTGTATCTTGACGAGGTTTTGCCGTCAAGGGGGATATGACAGCATGATGGTATGGATGATGGGTGGGATTCATAACATCGACACCCATGGCATAGCATTCATTTTATGACCTTCGTTATGTATTATCTATATGCTTTGTTATCACTAATCCATGTGTTAGCCCTACTCGGAGTCCTACTGGGCGCGTGTTCTAACGCCCTACTTCTACCCTAACTGACGATGCAGGAGATGGCGGAACGGAAGGACAGGACGGGAGTCAAGCTTAGGAGCTTGGCAAGGCAGGTTAATTATGTTGTTTAAGTTTATGTTGGAAAAATGTAATTTGAGTAGCTTAGCTTGTCGGAATGTAATAAATTAGATTACTGGCTATGTTTTGGGGATTTTATTATGGACATTATGGTTTTGAGGTATTATAGAAATTTAAATAAATGTTATCTTCCCTGCTATCTCAAATCTGTAGGATAGTCTTTGTTATTAATTCCGCACTGAGAAGTAATATTCCTTGAGCTTACGTCTACGCGTGAACCGTACTCGTGGACTTATGTTCCACGCACGCGTAGGGTTGGCCAGTTAAGTGCCGGGCTTTAGAAGCTCGGAACTTAACTCGCGTCGTGACGTCCGCGCCCTTTGTCACTTTTATTTTTAAAAAAAAAATGTACTCTGTTTTTACGGTGAAAAGGGGCGGGCGTTACATCTCCATTTTATATTGGAGGTGAGACTAATTCTGCTAGCATATGTAAACTTCTCAATCCACAAACCGGTTAAGTTTATGGGGAATGACCCATTAGGGTTGAGCGTGATTTGAATTCTAGACCCCACTTCATCAAGTGGGTATCTTGACCGTCAGACTATATAATGAATTTTGTCGATTGATGGATGTCATTATACTAAATAAAGTTTTCTAAAATTAAAACTTAGAACGAAAAGCCATTTCTATTTATTAGATTTATATCCATCAAAATAAATGGTGAGTTGACTATTACTTTGAATTGTATTTTGATGAGAAAATTGTGTTTTGAGGAAAGAAAAATACAATTTTATCATGTGATTTAATACGTATACTGTTCTAATATTTATTCAAATATTTTACAACTAAGTGATGATAGATTATCTATATGATTATCTCAAAATCTAACAATTATCTTCACCTAGAGAGATGATTATTCTTTATTATACACATTTCTTCCTCAATTCACTGTAATCTAGTTCACCTAGAGAGATGATTATTCTTTATTATACACATTTCTTCCTCAATTCACTGTAATCTAGTTCCTTATAAATCTTTTAAGGATTGAAGTTTAGTTTCATCGATATTTTGTAATCATCTAATCTAAAGTGCATAACTTAAATTATAATTTTTCCACAAACTATTGTTTTATAGTCTTCGATCGAATAATGTAATATCTCACTTCAAAAAGTCTCACCTAGTTGCATTAGAACTTCTCTGGGATATAAGTGATAGCTTTCCTCATTCTACCACAAGACCTTTTGGGAGCAAAAGTGGATTGAATTGCCAAAGCAAAGTAGTGCGGACCTGTGTGTGTGGGTCCAAAGCGGACAATATTTTGCTAGCGGGACGAATCGTTACAAATAAAATCTCATATAAAACTAAATTTAAAATTTAAAAGATTTTTATTATTTTATTGAGTAATGATATCCAACATTCCCCCCTGATTCTATGAAATGATCCATAAAATCTCTTGAAGATTTGGTCCACAGAAGAAAATCTGTCACTCTGATTAGTGAGTGAGACGAAAGTACATTAATGTAGAGATTATTATAATTTATAAAGGAATCACTGAATCAGTTCCTGCATTTTTCGAGAAAAGAATATTTAATATTTAAATAAGTAACTATTCCACATGAGAGAGTAAATTTAAAATTTAACAATGGCCGTTGATTTAATAATTATAAAACTTAATTGCTCAACATGAAAACAATAGTCATGCATAAAATAATAAATGATGGTCACATCTATTCATTAATTACATACATTGATGCTAATTTTGGTAATGAATTAGAATCTTTCTTTAGCACAATAAGATCGACAAGTTAACGTCATCCTTCCTTCTTTTTTTTTTTTTTAATTTAGGTTCAGGTCATGGGGACTCAAACTCGTAACCACCCGCTTCTTGAGGCAAGAGACAACCAGTTGAGCTACACCCATGCCTTTTATATGAATTGAGAATTGATTTGTATGGAGTAATTATTTTTCTAACGTAGCACCTGATGATATAATTTTGAGAAATTTTCCATTTTAATTTTAATTTTGTCAAAATAAAAAATAATTCAAATAAAAATTTCAAATGAAAAATTCTAATAATTACACCATCCACGTGAAAGAAATCGAAGGTATCACAAAATCCACCGTTGATTTAATTTTTCTCTCCTATAAGTTGTCAAAGAGCATATATTGATGCCATGGCAGCTCAAACTCTTCAAGAAACTTTTTTTCTTTTTTATGACCAGGCGTCAAGCTCCTTGGAGCACCCGACTAATTCTACAGGCATGTGCAAGTCGTCCTATCCACACAACCTGATAATACTATAGGGAGTAGGCCTTTAAATAAAACTGAGTAACTCTACAGAAAGTAGCCCTATGAGTGAAGTGTGAATTGAACTCAAGACTTTCACTTCATAAAAATCTTGTAATTTTTATGTAAATTATTTATTTCCCTAATTCATATAAAAAACTTTAAAACTTTGATAAAGAGCTTTTTTTTTTCTATTAATAGATTCAAATGTTTTATTTTATTAACATGAGAAATGAGTGAGACAAATACTGTATTTTATCTATTAATTATTTTGAATAAGAGAACAATAGCTAAATGAAACTATTTGGAGATTATTATAACTTTTTTATTTCATAAGAGAAATAGCTATTTTTAATTTGGCGGATGTTATTCAACAATTATGTTTTTGTCAAAATATAAAATTTGTTTATTTTTATTACACAAATTCATCTTGATAATTATCATAAAATTGATAATAAATTAAAAAGTTCTACTTATATTTATCGAATAATTTTCTTTTTTCAAAGAAATTTTGTTCTCCTCGTACATTTTCCCTTCTACTTACCAAAGAAATATAGGACAATCTCTCACTAGGAGAAGCCTCCTCTACTCAAAGAAATCTCCTCACTAGAAGAAACCCCTATAAAACTTTTCTTTTATCCAAACACAACTTTATCTTAATTCATTTGTGAATCTTAATATTCTCCCTCATTCTCGATTCTTACGTAACAAACTACCATATTACAATCAGGGGTCTGAATATCGGCCGATACGAATTGTATAGGCCGATATGATTCATATTGACCGATATTTGGCCGATATGCCATATCTCGGCCTATCAGATCTCTGTATGTTCACACTTCAAGAGGAATCAATTCCTGCTAGCTTGGTATTATACCTTAAAAAATGTTTAGAAAAACGTGTGAACTCAAATTTAAATATGGCTGTGGATAATCTAAAAGACCCAGTTGCAATTCATTAAGCACATGGAATTATTTTTATTTTCTTCTCTCCTAGAAGATATATAAAAAGAACAATCATAAGGCATCTTAAAGGCCAATGAAACCCGTATATTGATGCATGCCAACCCAACTCTTGCAGAAAGACTACAAATATAGAAGCAAGCAGGCACTTGCCGAATATTTCAGTCCTACCAAATACTCTCCCTCCACCATGGAATTACGGATCCCTTCCTTGCCTCTCATCTTCACCTTCCTCCTTTTCATCTTCATGGTCTTGAAGAGAAGAATCATGGGTCAAAACGAATCTACAAAACTTCCACCAGGTCCTAGGAAGTTGCCCATCATTGGAAATATGCATCAGCTGATTGGGTCTCTTCCACATCGATCCCTTAGAGACTTAGCCAATGAACATGGACTTGTCATGCACTTAAGGCTTGGTTAGTTGTCTACCATTGTAATCTCTTCACCAGCTGTTGCCATGGAAATCATGAAAACCCATGATCTAAATTTTGCAGATCGGCCTCAGCTCTTGGCCGGGGAGATTGTGACCTATGGTTTTTCAGATATAGGTTTTGCTCCCTATGGCAATCATTGGAGACAAATGCGAAAGATTTGCTCACTAGAGCTTTTTAGTGTCAAGCGTGTCGAATCATTTCGGCATGTAAGAGAAGATGAAGTGTCGAATCCAGTCAATATCGGCCGTAGGCTGTTCCCCAGTAAACCTCAGTGACAAGCTCCTCTCATTGATGAACGACATTGCTACCAAATTGGCATTTGGTAAGAAATGCAAAGAACAAGAAGCATTCCTGCAAGTTTTGAAGGATCTGCTACCACTTATTGCTGGTTTTGATTTGGGTGATATCTTCCCATCATTGAAATTTGTTCAGGTGATTAGTGGAATGAAGTTTCGGCTAGAATGCTTACACCAGGTGTTCAATAGAATCCTAGATGACTTTATTGTAGCACATAAAGAAAGAAGCATTGCCTTTGAGAAAAATGAGGACAAGCCAGAGGAGGAAGATTTGGTTGATGTTCTTCTGAGAATTTAGAAGAAAGGGGACCTTGAATTTCCACTCACAACCAACACCATAAAAGCCATTCTCTTGGTTGGTATATATGGTCTGATTGCTATATTTTGAATTCAGGTACTACCACTTCTATAAAAATCCCGAGCATTCAATCAAAATGCAACACTCATTTCCACTAAAATATTTTAAGCATTTGAAAAGAACTATTTTCTTAGCTTATTATATAGGCAAAAATGAAAAGGAGAAAGAGAAACAGAAAAAAGAAAAGAAAAAAAAAATCCAACATACCTAATGTGTTGTATTTTGGTTGGACGCGCTTGGATTTATCTATAAGTGATCGTCCTTCTATAGGCTGATGTTCCTATGAATGTGGAATGTAGTTAATTGGATATTTGATATGAATAGGTCCATTGATTGGGAAATACTAAATTCATGGGTCTCTTCTTGATGCTAAAGAAATGACAAAGATCTAAAATGTTATCAGTATTCTGAATAGACTAAGAGTTTCACTAGTGAGACGAGGTTATATACCATTTCTTCCCTTAAACTAATGAATGATTCCATTCATTTAAAAGAAAAAAAAGGATTAATGGTCCCTTTTTACTACAAAGTAGACTATATAGAAAGACTCAGAGTGATTAGAACTAGGATACAAGCAGTGTTAAATATCTCAAATATCATTACACACTATAAATGAATGGACTTTTTTCTGCATCTTTAAAACAATGTTATTGTTTACAGGACGTGTTTATAGCTGGGACTGAAACATCTTCTACTGCTATTGAATGGGCCATGGCAGAGCTGATGAGAAATCCTAGAGTAATGCAAAAGGCACAAGCTGAGGTGAGACAAGTGGTTGGAGAGAAGTCAAAGATTGATGAGAGCGACATCCACAACTTAAACTATTTGAAATCAGTCCTCAAGGAGCACCCTCCTGCACCTTTACTGTTACCTAGAGAATGTAGAGAGAGATGTGAAATAGAAGGATACGAGATACCCATCAAGACAAGAGTTCTAATCAATGTTTGGGCAATTGGAAGAGACCCAAAATATTGGGAAGATGATGAGAGCTTCAAGCCTGAAAGATTTGATGGGAGTGAAATTGATTACAAGGGCTGTAATTTTGAATTCATCCCTTTTGGGGCTGGTAGAAGGATGTGCCCTGGTGTGCTATTAGGAGTGACCAATGCACTGCTTTCCCTTGCTCAACTCCTCTACTACTATGATTGGAATCTCCCCGATGACATGGAGCATGAAGCACTAGACATGGATGAGGCCTTCGGGCTTACCGTGGGTAGAAAAAATAACTTGTACTTGATTCCAGTACCTCATTTTTCTATTCCTATGTGAGAGTGAGAGGTATATGGAACACTGTGAAGTGTATTTTCTTTAATCCAATGGTTATATATATATATATATATATATATATATATATATATATATATATATTCTTTTTTTTTTTGCACAGCAAAATGGTCAAAATATTCTATCCCCACATGTATAATATAGATACATCTTGCGTGGTTCGAAAGAATATGCTGATATAACTTAGATTTTTCTTTTAGTATTGTTTTCAGCATTGAGGTTTCGCGAGTGTACAAGGATGCGGGCTTTTTGCATCGCTTTTATTTTTGTATTAGCACTTTTGGTGCCACTTTTTTCTAATATAATAACCATTTACAAAAAAACCATGTATAATATGGGCCTCTTTTTCCTCTGAAAATTTTCAATCTTTTTAAGATTCTTTTTTTCTTATAATTATTTAAAAGCTTGTCCTCGTTTGGCCCCTTCTTGAAAATAACTTTCCCTTTCTTCCTCCCTCATTTTTATTCTTCTTCTTCCCCAGGTTCAAGGGACTTGACTTTCATTAATTCATACTCCTGTCTCTTTGACAACTTGTATTTTAATTTGCAATTGTTAAAGCGAGCTGACCCTGGTCAAGAAAGATCCTACTACATATTGCACGAAATAGAATATCATAGATCTTAGCTCTTATTCTTTATATCAGGACACCCTTATTATTTTATTATAAAATTCTACACAAAGTTTTTATATAAAAATAAAAATAAATATTATAAAATAAACTGTTAATTTAAAATTCTTTTTTGAAATTAGAAATTTTGTAATTTTTATGTAAATTATGTATTTCTCTTATTCATATAAAAAAGTTAGAAACTTGATAAGGAGCTGAATTTTCTTTCTATTGATAAATTTAAATGTTTTGTTTTATTAATATGAGAAATCATTCAGACAAATATTGTGCTTAGATTAGTATATTTTTTTATTTCATAAGATGAATAGTTATTTTTAATTTGGTGGATGTTATTCAATAATTATTACATAGAATCATCAAGACAATTATCATAAAATTGATAATAAAAATTGTGAGGCTTAGCTTGGCGGTCAAGAATTTGTCTGAGATGTTGGATTTAAGTCTCTCTCAATACGAAAGAGTCACTCTTCATAGTTTTACCTGTGTGTATGGATAGGGAGGTTTACAAATGCCTCGATGATTAGTCAAGTGCTCTAAAAGGCCTGGACACCTTAGTCTTAAAAAAAATGAAAACATGAAGATTTTCTTATTTATATTTAGGGCTGCAACTCGGGTCGGGCGGGTCGGGCTTCTTAAAATCCAACCCGACCTAAGTTGATATATATTGAACCCGACTCGACCCGACCCGAATTCTCAACCCAAACTCTAGAACTAGACCCGACCCGCATTATGAACCCATTTTAACTTAATTTGGGTTGGGTCGGGTTAACTTGTAAAATCCTCAATTCAGCCCGACCCGAATTTCATGCGCGTTTTTTTCTTCTCAACCGACCCGACCCGACCCGACCCGACCCGCTGGTCTGAAAATCTCAACCCGACCCGCATGATTTCTCGTTTCGGGTCATGCAGTTCGAGTCAAAACCCAACCCGAGTCCCATGTTGGTTGTGAAGGAAGAGATTTAGGGACTTATACTAAGGGACTTGGGTTATAGTCTCGTTCGAGAGGGGATTGTTGGACAGTGAATGAGTCCCATGTTGGTTGTGAAAGGAAAGATTTAGGGACTTATAAGATACTTAAGTCACTACATCTATCACGCTAGTCTATTGAGTTGAATACTGAGTCTTAAGAGAGTCTTCTCTTCTAAGACCATGAAAATGAAGATGAAATCTCATGCTTGTGTATGCTGCCAAGGGTCAATTACCTTTAATCATTATTTGTATGTCTTTCTTCATAAGCTCATCGGACCTATTTTTCAGAAATAGTGCGACCCTCTTTTAAATGGTTCAGATGTTTTGATGATGCTTTGTCTCTTATCTTAGTTCTCTTACGCTCAAGAAAAATCATCTCATTACATGTAATAGTTTTTTTTTTTTTTTTGAGTTCTAGAGGTGTCTAGGCATCTCACTTAACTAGTTCCTTAGAGTGTGTGAAACATATGATAATATTATTATCATCGGCATGTTTTGCACTAGTGTTATTTTATTATTGTAAACAAAATATATTTAAATTTTACAACTACATATAGAACGCGTTCTTAGTTAAATATTATTTATTGAAAGGTGAACAAATATAATACCATGACAACAGGGACTGATTCCTCTAATGTGAGGTGTGAATTTGCACATCTCATCCATCAAAACCGTCCATTCAACGAGCTTCTTTATAAAATGGTAAAGGTCTAGTCACTATAATTCACGTGATATTGATCACTTAGGTGAATTCTTTTCGCGAATTAATTTTATTTTAACTGTTAGTGTCATCTCTTCACTTGATCAAAGTAATGGTTGTTATGGCTAAGATCGGGATAGACAAATGCAGCGGAAGTGATCAGACCACACAATCAATCAATCTACAAGATCAATGTAGATTTAACGTGGATCGGCTGAAGCCTACATAAACAAATGACAATCGGAGAAATTCTGGTAAAGCAAAGGGTAGATACAAATACAAATCCAAACTAAGTTTCCTTGCAGTCGACTCTCTCTCTCAAATAGAAATTAAATACCCAGAAATTCTTTCTTTTCAGATTTTTTCTCTTTTCTCCCAAACCAAACTAAACTCTCGGTGGTACCCAAGAGGGGCCATAGCCAGCCAAGCCAATGAGACTTCTCTGTTTTTCTCTTTAAATAACAAATCCACCAAGAGGAAAATAAAGAAAATAGCAAAATTTAAAATTCAAAATAGAGTCTGAAATAAACAGACCTAATAGAGTCCGAAATACACTGGGGTACTCAAATGGAGCCAATCCCAAAATTCTCAACAATGGTGAATATCACTCTTGTTATGTTTATTTTTTCAACGTCTATTAGAAGTTTAATTAATTAGAAGAATTTAATGTCAAAATGATGGATCATAATTTGTTGGGGTGTGAAAGAGAATCCCACCTCGGTTTTAAGGGAGAAAACTAATGACTTATGTCAGACTGGACCACTCCAACTATCAGACTAGTCTTTTGGACTGGAAGTCCACTCCCAACCACGTGATGATACAACTTTGAGGAATTTTCTATTTTAGTCTTACAAACTTTCACAGAAAGACTATAAATATAGATGCAGGCACTTGCCTAATATTTCATTCCTACCAAATACTCTCCACCATGAAATTACATACCCTTTCCTTGCCTCTCATCTTTACCTTCCTCATTTTCATCTTCATGGTCTTGAAGAGAAGAATCATGGGTCAAGACCAATCTGCAAAACTTCCACCAGGGCCTAGGAAATTGCCCATCATTGGAAATATGCATCAGCTGATTGGGTCTCTTCCACATCACTCCCTTAGAGACTTGGCCAATAAACATGGATCGCTTATGCACTTAAGGCTTGGTCAGTTATCTACCATTGTAGTGTCTTCACCATCAGTTGCCATGGAGATCATGAAGACACATGATCTCAACTTTGCAGATCGTCCTCGGCTATTGGCCCCAGAGATTGTGAGCTATAGTTCTAAAGATATAGCATTTGCTCCCTTTGGCAATCATTTCAGACAAGTGCGAAAGATTTGCACACAAGAGCTTTTTAGTGCTAAGCGTGTCGAATCATTTCGGCATGTAAGAGAAGAGGAAGTATCAAATATGATCCAGTCAATATCGGCAGTAGGTTGTTCCCTAGTAAACCTCAATGAGAAGTTCCTCTCATTGACGAACAATATTGTTTCCAGATTGGCATTTGGTAAGAAATGCAAAGAACAAGAAGCATTCGTGCAAGCTTTGAATGAACTATTTAAACTTGTGTCTGTTTTTGATTTGGGTGATAGCTTCCCATCATTGAAATTTGTTCAGGTGATTAGTGGAATGAAATTTCGGCTAGAACGAATACACCGGGTGTTCGATAGAATCTTAGATGACTTTATTGTAGCACACAAAGAAAGAAGCATTGTCTTGGAGAAAAATGAAAACAAGACAGAGGAGGAGGATTTGCTTGATGTTCTTTTAAGAATTCAGAAGAAAGGGGACCTTGAATTTCCACTCACAACCAACACTATAAAAGCCGTTCTTTTGGTTGGTATATATGGTCTTACTGTTATATTTTGAATTCAGATTGCTCTAACTTTCCACTTTTGTAAAAATCTGAGAACTCAATCAAAATGCAACACTCATTTCCACTGAAATATAAGAGAAACACCCAACATACCTAATGTGTTGTATTTTGGTTGGACACACTTGGATTTATCTATAAGTGATGCGGTCATCGTCGTTCCATAGGCTGATCTTCCTATGAATATGGAATGTGGTTGATTGGATATTTGATTCTATAGAACATCTTATTTATTATGAATATGTCTCCAATGATTTGGGAATACCAAATTCAAGGGTCTCTTCTTGATGCAAAATAAATCACAAACATTTGAAATGTTCATCAGTTATTATGCATAGACTAACAGTTTCACTAGTAAGATGAGGTTATAAACCATTTCTTCCCTTACATTCATTTTTTTTTAAAAAAAGAAAAAAAAGGACTAATGGTCCTTTGTTAATACAAAGTAGACTATATAGAAAGGCTTCTAAAATTTTTAAATGTGAATGGGCATTTTTTCTGCATCTTTAAAACAATATTATTGTTTACAGGACGTGTTTATGGCTGGGACTGAAACTTCTTCTACTGCTGCTGAATGGGCCATGGCAGAGTTGATGAGAAATCCTAGAGTAATGGAAAAGGCACAAGCTGAGGTGAGACAAGTGGTTGGAGAGAAGTCAAAGATTGATGAGAGTGATATCCACAACTTAAATTACTTGAAGTTAGTCCTCAAGGAGACTCTAAGGTTACACCCTCCTGCACCTTTGCTGATACCAAGAGAATGTAGAGAGAGATGTGAAATACAAGGATACGAGATACCCATCAAGACAAGAGTCCTAATCAATGTTTGGGCAATTGGAAGAGACCCAAAATATTGGGAAGATGCTGAGAGCTTCAAGCCTGAGAGATTTGATGGGAGTGAAATTGATTACAAGGGCTGTAATTTTGAATTCATCCCTTTTGGGGCAGGTAGAAGGATGTGCCCTGGTGTTCTATTAGGAGTGACCAATGCACTGCTTCCCCTTGCTCAACTCCTCTACTACTTTGATTGGAAGCTGCCTGGTGACATGAAGCCTGAGGAACTAGACATGGATGAGAACTTTGCAGCTGCCGTAGGTAGAAAATCCAACTTGTACTTGATTCCAGTACCTCATTTCTCTATTCCTATGACTTGTTAGTAGTTGAAGTTCAGGTATTTTTAATATTTATGTTATTTGCTTCAAGCATGCAAGTTGTTAAAAATTCAGCAATACTTAATATTTAAGTTCATTGTCGATATGGAGCAAAATATGAGTCAACTGTGGAATCATTATTTTTATTTTTATTTAAAAAAAAAAAAGTTCAATTTCAACATTTTCACCTTAAAATTTACATTTGTTGCAATTTTAAAAGGGCTTCAAGTTATTCACGTTTGAAAGGTATTTCCTATTGAACCTCATTGTCCTTTAGATTTATCTATTTTAAATTATTTTTATGGTTTCTTTGAATTGTTGCCCTAAAATAATCCTTATTTTGAGATTTCTTATAAAAAAAATTGATGAAATAAATCTAGGGTTGTTTTTGGAATTGAATAGAATTTTCTTCATGTGACTGATAATAGTAGCTTGTACTGTGCTTTTGTGATTTTTATAAATTTTTAATATTTTCATAAAATTTAAAATTTTCACAGAAATTTCTTGAATTATAATAGATAATACAAGTCATTACAGTGTTCTACGAAAATATAGATTGGTGCAACCGATTGAATTACTCCTTCTCCATGAAAAATAAATAGTGAGGTGACTATTACTTCGAATGTATTTTGATGACAAAATTTGGGTTTTTATGAATGAAAAAATATAGTTGTTTTTATAATAAAAATATAGTTGTTATAGAATGCATTTTTTTCGATAACATTGGTATCTCCACTTTATATTGGAGGTGAGACTAATTCTGCGAGCACATATGTGAACTTCTCAATCCACAAACCAGTTAAATTTATGGGGAATGACCCATTAGGGTTGAGCGTGATTCGAATTCTAGACCCCACTTGATAAAGTGGGTATCATGACCGGTAGACTATATAATGTATTTTATCGGTCAATGGATATCATTATGCTAAATAAACTTTTAGAATATTCTAAAATTAAAACTCAGAACCAAAAGCCATTTCTATTTATTAGATTTATATCCATCAAAATAAATGGTGAGGTGACTGTTACTTTGAATTGTATTTTGATGAGAAAATTGTGTTTTTATGAAAGAAAAATACAATTTTTCATGTGATTTAATACATATACTGTTCTAATATTTATTCAAATATTTTACAACTAAGTGATGCTAGATTATCTATATGATTATCTCAAAATCTAACAGTTATCTTCATCTAGAGAGATGATTATTCTTGACTATACACATTTCTTCCTCAATTCACTGCAATCTAGTTCCTTATAAATCTTTTAAGGATTGAAGTTTAGTTTCATCATATTTTTTAATCATCTAATCTAAAGTGCATAACTTAAATTATAATCTTTCCACAGACTATTATTTGATAGTGACTAAATTTAAAATTTAAAAGATTTTTATTATTTTATTGAGTTTGATATTCCAACATTCCCCCAAGATTCTATGAAATAATCCATAAAATCTGTCACTCTGATTAGTGAGTGAGACGAAAGTACATTAATGTAGAGATTATTATAATTTATAAAGGAATCACTGAATCAGTTCCTGCATTTTTGGAGAAAAGAATATTTAAATACGTAACTATTCCACATGAGAGAGTAAATTTAAAATTTAACAATGGTCGTTGATTTAATAATTATAAAGCTTAATTGCTCAACATGAAAACAATAGTCATGCATAAAATAATAAATGATGGTAACATCTATTCATTAATTACATACATTGATGCTAATTTTGGTTAGCCTTAGAAGATGATGAATCAGAATCTTTCTTTAGCAGAATAAGATTGACAAATTGACATCATCCTTCCTTTTATATGAATTGAGAATTGATTTGTACACCGTATTTTTTTTTCTAATGTAGCACCTGGTGATATAATTTTGAGAAATTTTCTATTTTAATTTTAATTTTGTCAAAATAAAAAAAATTCAAATAAAAATTTCAAATGAAAAATTCTAATAATTACATCATCCACATGAAAGAAATCACAGGTATCACAAAATCCACCGTTGATTTAATTTTTCTCTGCTATAGTGGGGGTTTTACGCTGGGTATCCCGCTGTTTCCCACACGTAAATTCAAAAAAAAAAAAAAAATAGATTAAATTTAAAACTCATATATTGATGTCATGCCAGCCCAAACTCTTATAGAAGAACTAATTTTTCATAGAGCACCCGACTAATCTTAGCGGCATGTACAAATCTTTCTACCCATAGACACTTGTAACTCTTACACATTGAGTAACTCTACAGGTGAAAATTGAACTTAGGACTATTGCTTCCTCGCCATCATTCCAATCCACAAAAAACTATAAATATACATGCAGGCACCTGCCTAATATTTCATTCTTGCCAAATACTCTCCACCATGGAATTACAGATCCCTTCCTTGCCTCTTATCTTCATCTTCCTCCTTTTCATCTTCATGGTCTTGAAGAGAAGAATCATTGCCCAAAACCAAGCAACAAAGCTTCCACCAGGGCCAAGGAAATTATCCATCATTGGAAATATGCATCAGCTGATTGGGTCTCTTCCACATCACTCTCTCAGAGATTTGGCCAATAAAAATGGACCTCTTATGCACTTGAGGCTTGGTCAGTTGTCTACCATTATAGTCTCTTCATCATCAGTTGCTAGGGCCAGCCCTGGCTATAGGCAAAGTAGACGGTCGCATAGGGCCTCCAAATAAATAGGGCCCCCAAGTCTATAAACTCCTTTACTATATGTTAAATAGTTAATAATGTATAATTAAAGTACAAATTTATTCTTGTCCAGACGGTTAGAATGGACTTTTTATTAATACGGGACTCGGGTTCAAATCCGGGCTGCGTATAATAATTTTTTTTTTTTTATCGAGTTATTTATTAATAATAATGAAAAATAACAATAATTTGAATTAATACTACTTGAAATCATTTAACTATTTCGAATTTAGAACACTCAAAATTAAAAATTTATATATTGATAATTTTTCTACTCAATTTAAAGCGTAGGTTTCTTAAAAAATTAAAATAATGATAGTAATAATCATAATAATTATTATTGTAATCCTCATTTTATTGAGTTTAATAATAATAATAAAATAATTTTAATTAATAAAGAATCTTTTAAAATATATCTATCATCTAAATAAAGAGAAAGATAATCTATATTGAGTTAGATAATTTTGAATTAAAAATTTAAAGCCTTTAAAATTTGAAAAGATGAAAAAACATAGCTTTATTCATTTAATCAATGTAGATTTTATTAGAAGCAATATACAAGTATAAATCACTGTAATTAAGATAATTTTTAATTTTTAAAAAAATACAGAAAAATTGAAAAATTAAAATAATAATAATATCTTCGTTTCAAATGAGAATTTGCATTAGTGTCACACTCGAATATGATAAAAGATGCAGTACCAAAAGAATGAATTGCCAAATTATATTAAAAAAATGAATTGTTGTTTTCCAAATGCATGAATTGCTTATAGAATAATGTTGATTATACCAGTTAAAGTTACCTATGCAGAAATAAGTTTTTCAAAGTTAAAACTGATAAAACATTATCTTCGGTCTACAATGTCACAAGGAAGATTGAATCGATTAGCTATCTTATCTATTGAAAAATAAATGTTAAAAAAACTTGAATATAGTAATTTAATTAGTAATTTTGCATCTCAAAATAAGAATAAATTTTAAATAACATTTTGTTATAAATTTGATTATGATATTTTATTTAGTTTCACACATTGTAAAAAAAAATTGTATGATTTTATTTTTTGTGAGTATATAAAGGCCCCATCTTAAAAACTCGCCTAGGGCCCCTGAAATCTCAGGGCCAGCCCTGTCAGTTGCCATCGAGATCAGGAAGACCCATGATCTCAACTTCGCAGATCGGCCTTGGCTCTTGGCCCCGGAGATTGTGAACTATGGTTGTAGAGACATAGGTTTTGCTCCCTATGGCAATCATTGGAGACAATTGAGAAAGATTTGCACACTAGAGCTTTTTAGTGTCAAGCGTGTCGAATCATTTCGGCATCTAAGAGAAGAGGAAGTGTCACATATGATCCAGTCAATATCGGTCGTAGGTTGTTCCCCAGTAAACCTCAGTGACAAGCTCCTCTCATTGATGAACGATATTGCTACGAGATCGGCATTTGGTAAGAAATGCAAAGAACAAGAAGCATTCCTGCAAGTTTTGAAGGATCTGCTACCACTTATTGCTGGTTTTGATTTGGGTGATATCTTCCCATCATTGAAATTTGTTCAGGTGATTAGTGGAATGAAGTTTCGGCTAGAATGCTTACACCAGGTGTTCGATAGAATCCTAGATGACTTTATTGTAGCACATAAAGAAAGAAGCATTGCCTTTGAGAAAAATGAGGACAAGCCAGAGGAGGAAGATTTGGTTGATGTTCTTCTGAGAATTTAGAAGAATGGGGACCTTTAATTTCCACTCACAACCAACACCATAAAAGCCATTCTCTTGGTTGGTATATATGGTCTAATTGCTATATTTTGAATTCAGATACTACCACTTCTATAAAAATCCGAGCATTCAATCAAAATGCAACACTCATTTCCACTAAAATATTTTCAGCATTTGAAAAGAACTATTTTCTTAGCTTATTGTATAGGCAAAAATGAAAAGGAGAAAGAGAAACAGAAAAAAAAAAAAAAAGAAACACCCAATATACCTAATATGTTGTATTTTGGTTGGACGCGCTTGGATTTATCTATAAGTGATCGTGCTTCCATAGGCTGATCTTCCTATGAATATGGAATGTAGTTAATTGGATATTTGATATGAGTAGGTCCATTGATTGGGAAATACTAAATTCAAGGGTCTCTTCTTGATGCTAAAGAAATCACAAAGATCTGAAATGTTATCAGTATTATGAATAGACTAAGAGTTTCACTAGTGAGACGAGGTTATAAACCATTTCTTCCCTTAAATTAACGAATGATTCCATTCATTTAAAAGAAAAAGGGGATTAATGGTCCGTTTTTAATACAACGTAGACTATATAGAAAGACTGAGAGTGATTTAGACTAGGATACAAGCTATGTTAAATATCTCAAATATCATTACACACTATAAATGAATAGACATTCATTCTGCATCTTTGAAACAATGTTATTGTTTAGAGGACGTGCTTATAGATGGGACTGAAACATCTTCTACTGCTATTGAATGGGCCATGGCAGAGCTGATGAGAAATACTAGAGTAATGGAGAAGGCACAAGCCGAGGTGAGACAAGTGGTTGGAGAGAAGTCAAAAATTGATGAGAGTGACATCCACTGACTTAAATTACTTGAAGTTAGTCCTCAAGGAGACTCTTAAGGTTACACCCTCCTACACCTTTACTCGTACCTAGAGAATGTAGAGAGAGATGTGAAATACAAGGATACGAGATACCGATCAAGACAAGAGTTCTGATCAATGCTTGGGCAATTGGAAGAGACCCAAAATATTGGGATGATGCTGAGAGCTTCAAACCTGAGAGTATTTATGGGAACCCAATTGATTTCAAGGGCTGTAATTTTGAATTCATCCTTGTGGGGCTGGTAGGAGGATGTGCCCTGGTCTGCTATTAGGAGTGATCAATGCACTGCTTCCCCTTGCTCAACTCCTCTACTACTATGATGCTGGCTAGGTAGAATTCAGAATACCCAACCTCGAACTTTAGTGGATGCTTGATAATTAATCGGGAATAAATCATCGAAAACCCGATCGCTATGCAGAAGCTTAATAGTAACTCGAATAACCCGAAGCAAAATACTAATCATATAAAATTCAGACAAGTTGTAGCCTGAATGATAATACTGACTCAAAGAACATTGGGCTTGTTGGATAAAAAATTGGAGAATAACCCAACAACCTTTGTACTGGCCTTGGAGAATTAATCTCTAGACAACCTCCTTGATGCCGTATACTGTCTGATTGTCTTTGAACCTGTTAATCACGACTGAGCAGGCTAGCCTTGCTTATAGAGATTGCTGGCATGTGGATCTGGGTAGGAACCCAACCACAGATCACAGCAAGAAGCTTGGACTGACGCTGCTGGCCCAAGGGTGCTTGCCTGAAAACGTCCCACAAGGTTGGGACTGGTTATGAAGTGTCAAGGTGCTCACAGGTGGTCTGAACCACTTCAGCACTTGGCTGAACACAACGATCTTGTAAGAGGTTGGTCGTGTACCCAAGCCCAAGGATTGAGTTGCAGATTGCTAACAACTACTATTCTTGAGAACAGATCACCGAAATTGAGCCTGGAATAGAAGAACTTCTTGCAGCAACAAAGATACGAACAACTGGCTGCCAAACAGGTGGTGCTAATCAGCGCCAACACCTATAACTAGGCTGGATTTCTCAGCCAAAACTCTGCAACTTGCAGCAAACAATCTTCACAAACAATCCATCGTTTGCAAAAGGGAAAATAACGTAAATTATATTCATAAAATATCCATAATCATCTGCCCCTAATTCTTCTACTTACAGCCCTTTAAATAGGGAATACCTACGAATTGTAAAGGAGCCGACCCTCCATGTTTGGATCCTACTAAAATTAAAATTCAAATAAGCTAAGTTCTAAATAAAAAACATCGCCTAAATTAGAAATAGCTAAATATTTTGCGTTTGAATATAGTGGATCTAATTTGAACTCGTGGACGTACCGAAAGAGAACTATGCAAATCCTTATGTCTTTGTCTGTGATTGATCTATGGTTTATTTTTCTGACTATTATTTGTGCGCTTCTATTCTCAACATAAAACTACCTGTAAATCTTTTGTATCAGGTAACTCTGAAAAAAGTTAGACCCAAAATCTTTACTCTAATCTTAGAAGTTTAGAACAGTTGAAAATATATAAGAAATAAAAAAAATCGAAATCTATATTTTCCTTGCCCCTATTTCAACGAAAACAAAATGAATTAATCCCTTGCCAAATTTTTAGTACCAACTAAATTTTGAAATGGATAAAAAAAGAAAAAGAGAAAGATTCAAAGCGTCCATGGTTACTTGGATTGATTGTAATCTCAATTGATTGGGCTCTTAATATTTCAAATATTAGTAAGTGGTTCTCTCACTCTCTACACCAGTGTTGGTGTTAGATAAGGTTACATTTTATTTCCATATCTTTACATTTTTTGTGGAGGCAACGGGTCATACTTTTCAACATGTGCCTTCTTTTTTCAGAGAATCTCTTTTGAAAGCACGACAAAACTAAATTATATTTAAGAGCATGTTTTAGTGCAACATTTTTTTAAGAAATTATAAAACTAAAAATAATTTTTATACTAAAATTATTGTATGTTGTTCCGTGGAAACTCTTTTCTAAAAAATGATTTCTACAACTGGATAATTTTCTAGGGTTTTAATATCGAATTCTCAAAAGGAAATTGAGAGAGAAATTTCTATGACGAGTCGATTTCAATATTACTCTCAACTTAATAAAAAGAAACATTTTATTGCACTAAAATAATAATAATAAGAAATTATATATTTCATTTTCTATGAATTCTATGAAAGGTGATCATTAAAACTGTCCTAAATTTGAAATGTATCCCAAATTCTAACTACAAACAATGAAAAGAAAAAAAAAAAAAAATCTCTTATCTGCCCACAGAGAAGCACTTGTTTCTAATGACTAGATCAAGATCATATTTAAAAAAAAAGGGTTAAGTTCGACAAGACTTAAACATGACCATGAATGCCATCTTTCTATTGATTTCTCGACCATTCTCTTTCAACTCGGATGCAGACTTGATTCAATTATTGAACTCCCTTGCACACTTGGATCCAATTATTGAGTGATGACTTCACACCTTTCTTCCCATCTTTCTCGCAGTCAAAGGAATCTTTTCTGTATTCTTTCCTCGGAAGCAGATAGTCCCCCCCCCCCCCAAATCAAATCAGAAACTGTCAGCTTGCCGGCTTTGCCTTAGTTTCAGGCTTTTCTTCCTATTTTCTTCTCTGGTCGGGACTTTGGGTCTCAGTTGTATTTTATTTGGTCCTCTTTGTTTTACCTTGGGATCAATAAATCGAACCTTCTTCAAAAAAAATCTAAATTAATGGGGCCACCGTTACGTAACGGTATTTCTATGAGTGTTATGGTACAAATGTTATGAATTGTCGTGTAACGCCCGTACATTATAATGGTCCATTGCACTGCATTGAAGGCCACAGTGACACGGGCCGACGTAGGCACGACGAATCCGTCATGGAGTTACAGACGGAACGCTGTACAAGAAAGTTTCAAAATATAGTTTTTTGACCAGCCGCACAGTGTGCACGAACGGTCAAATTTCGCTTATTTTTCTATTTTTTGGATCTATGTGGAACCTATATTCTTTCATTTATATGACAAACTTCTGCATGAAAATCAAGTTCACTTGTTGGTCGATTCCACTACTTGACTCATCTTGATTCCATTAATGGAGTTGAAGACTTAATTGAGTCATAGTTAGGATATCTCCAATACCACTCCAAAATCATCTTAGGACAAGAGGACTTCTCTGTATAAAAACAATTCATTAAAAGTGATGCAGACTGGATAGAATAGGACACACTACTCAATCGCTAAAGTGGAAGTACTGGTTCTTAGAGAGAAGAGCTAACTCGATTTTCAAGATGCCTCAACTTAGTGAAGACTCCGTGCCAAAAACAAAAGGGTAGGATAGAATACCCTACTCAATTGCTAAAGTGAAAGTACTGATTTTTGGAGAGGAGAGGTCACTCGATCTTCAAGATGCCTCAACTCGGTGAGGACTCCGTACCACATAAATAAAAAAAAAAGTGTAGTTCTAAATGAACTATGATAACTAATTCTATCTAAAATATTAAACTAATCCTAAACTACTACAATGTTGCTTCCCACTTGCATGTAAGTGCTTTAGGACTCTTAGTCTTCAACGTGGAATTTAATTTCAAGATCAAACAATCAGCTTGTTTGAATTTTGAAATTGAATTCGGTCTTGATGCAACTAAGACTTGTAGGCACGTGTGGATTTTGAAGCAGCTTGCTGAGCTTTAATTCTCGGGCCCAATTGATCTTCATTGGGCTTTGACCAATATAAGGGTTTGATGAATCGACTCGGAACCCGCACGATTAATTTTCTCGTACATCCGTTGGCTTCAAAAATAAAATTTTAATCTTGTCCATAGATGCTCCCATCAAAAAGTGAATATACAATAAAACTGCATACAAAATACATTGTGAATCGGGGAGTTAATTTTATACTCAATAGTATCTTATGAATTGGATTTGCATCCAAACATTTTTCACCATTCAAAGTCACACTTAAAATAAATACAAGTTGATTTTTGTCACATTATGTGAACATATAAATCTTTAAGTGCCATTTATAAAAAAAAATGATTAATCAATTCATAATGAATGAGTTAATCACAAATAAGTTGTAAATTTGTTGTTACCGGTATTCAAACACAAGACATGGTACCTACTCTAATACCAATTGTTAGAAACTAATATGTCAAATGCTTTAAAATTAATGGAATGTGAAAAATGTGACCCTTTCCTTTATCTTATATTATGTTAGGTCGGCCCAACTCAACACATGTACTCTAAATCTTAAAGATAGATCTCACTAAACATGTGACACTTCATTAATGAATCTCAACCGAGAAAACACAAGTAGGCAATAGAACAGTATGATAAATGTAGCTTCTTTATAGGAATGAAATTAAAAGTCCACAGTGATAGTTGTTTAGAAGATTACATCTAAACTCTTTTTTACATTAACAGGTAATTTTACAGAGCTTTGAATGAAAAGATTGATTAAAAAAGATCAATATTATATTTGATAAAGAAACCTTAAATATAAAAAAACATATGTCCCACCTAGTTATAGATTATGAGATATTGAGTAAAAAATTCTTGTAGTGCAGTTGAAGACTGATGTAAGAAATACCTTTTCCTTTTGAAGATAATAAAGTGATTGGATGACTCATCGTATATTATAATCATTACCATTGTCATTATTGTCGAAGTCTTTGTTTCACGTTAAGGATAAAAATGATGATTATAAATGAAACACAAGAGGCAATCGAGCAAAGAATATGATGTGTCAATCAATCAAATTTGTTGATACTCTTTTATTAGATCAAATCTTATATTCCCTCTATTCCAATTTAATTGTCTTATATTGATTTTGGAATTGTCTCAAAATATTTGTTTCATTTATATTGAAATAGCATAAAGTGTGTTGAAAATGAATAAGATCATACGGAGTGCTAGTTTTATATAAAGAGTTCTTTAAAAAATGTAAATGTTTTAAATAAGACAACTAAAATGGAACAGAGGGAGTATATATTTTTGAAAATAAGAAACTTCTTTCTAGATTTTAAGAATGAATATTGCAAGTCTCACATAGATTTTTTTTAATATTATTTAGGAAAACAATTCTTTTTTGCCGGTGGGGGTTTTAAATTGGATTCTTGCAGTTTCTATACGTGAATTAAAAAAAAAAAATAAGTTGTATATTAAAAAAATAAAATAATAAATAAGTTAGTGAAATTTTCATGGATTGAGATGGTAAGACTTCAAAAGGAAATGCATAAATCTTTAAAGCAAAAAATATTAGGAATTTGTAATTGGACGAGGAAATGAGACAAATGAGGTGCCGGATAAAATGACTAGTTCAACACATAAAAACTTATTAATACAATTCTAAGGGAATAAGGTACCTCAATATAGTAGGATGTGGGCCTATGTCTTGAATCTTTTCAAAGAATTTCCATCCTGAAGATTTACATGGACTGAACTGGGGCTCACGATACTGATTAGGCTTAAACCAAATCTGGGCCAACTCATTGGACCTGACCTATGTTGTAAGGCCCATGAGCCTCCCATGAATAATGTATATAAAATTATAAATACTCACAGATGAGTAGGGCTGAAACTTGGATGGGTGAGACTGGATTTTAATAAATCTAACCTGACTCATATAAAAAATTATTAAATCTGACCCGACCTTATCTAAATTTTGATCTGAATTACTCAACCCAACCTGATCCAAATAACTGACCCGACTAAATTCAAATATTGAACTGAATTGCTAGCCTGACTCAATTTGAATAATATTCATCACATTTACTTAATTATAAAATATATCTTTAGAAATATATTTTATTTTTAAAAGTCAGAAAAATAGATGGATGAATCTAAACATCTAAATGTTTAACTTAAAAGGGACGTTGAAATCAGTGTCTAGACTCAACCACCCATTCAAGTAATTTTATATTAGAAAAATACAATATAGTTTAAAAATATATTTTAATAGATTTAATGGATATAATTTAAATGATATGGTTTGTGAGATCCAATAAGAAAACATGTGTCAAAACTTTTTGTTAAACATTCTGTAGTAGCACTTGGGGCTTTATCTCATCCCAAACTTGGTTCAGGATCCCCTTGAACCCAATTAAAAGAACCGGTTTAAACACATATATTAGCTTCTCTTACTAGGATTTGGGTTAATTCTTGTGCCCATTTATCAAAGCAAGCAAGCTCAAGCTTTTAGAAGAAGCCCATGTTATATGAGTCCATGTGCACACTTGTTCTGTTTCCTTATTTTTTAAAATTATTTGAAATAATTAAAAAAACCTTTGAGATTGAAACTAGAATAATAAGATAGAAGTCCACCAAATTGGAAATCAAAACTTAATTTATAGTCACTTAATTTTAGTAGTCAAAGTCACTAAACATCACTGTCTTGTTATTTTTTAAAGATGTCTTATGATTTTAATCACTAAGATAAAATGCTGGATGATTTGTAATACACACACTCCTCACAAGACAAATGTGCATACATTGAAGGGAGAATTAAATTTGTTATGTTCAAAATGAGTTACACTTGGATAGTTCATACTCTTAAGATGTAAAACTTTTAATCAAACCATTTCTTTTTGTAGATGAGATACGTTCATATTCCATGCTGCTTTAGGTGGTGTTCGTCATTTTCCCACTATAAAAAATGAATTTGAAAATTGAAACTCTTCTTTCTTTTTCCATAAAATAAGAGCTCTTTATTAAGAACAAAAGAAATGGGCCGCACATACAGACATTGCATTTTGGTTTTATAGTGGAAATTACAATTTTTGCCCTTCCACGTTGAATCGACCGAACGAATAGGCAATTCCTTTTCGCTTCGATCGATCGATCGTAGGCGTATAGAATCGTACGATTGAACAGGCTGTTCATTTTAGTTTCGTCTGATTGATCCTAACAGGGTATTTAATCGATCGGATGATCCCCTATGATCGTCCGATTGATTTTAACTGAGAGATTGAACTGTTGACAGTCGGCCTTTGCTGTGAAGATCGATCGCACGATCACTTTTGTTCAATCAATCGATTGAATACCCATATAAGTTCGATCGCACGATCTCAGAGGATTGCCCGATTGATTTTAACTAAGAGGTCGAAATTTTGACAGTCGACCTCTAGTTTGAAGATCGATTGCACGATCACTTATATTCAATCGAATAATTGTATATAAGTGTAAGATCGATCGAACGATCACAGAAATCGTGCGATCGATCACAACTGCGAAACTCAAAATATGTTGGAATCGCACCCCCTTTTCCCATTTCCATTTTCGTTCCCATCTTCCACTTTTCCAAACCCTACTCCCTCCCTTCTCCCTCAAAGCCCTTTCTACACCCCTCTTACTCAATCCTCTCTCTCTCAAACTCCTTTCCAAACTATGTTCCCTCAAACCCCAAAAGTGATTGTGTGATCGATCTTCACAGTAGAGGCCGACTGTCAGCATTTTGACCTCTCAATTAAAATCAATCAGACGATCATATGGGATCATCCGATCGATTGAATACCCTGTTAGGATCAATTGGACGAAGCTAAAATGAATTGTCAAGTCAATCGCACGATTCTATACGCCTAAGATCGATCAATCGAAGCGAAAATGAACTGCCTATTCGTTCGGTCGATTCAACGCAGAAGGGCAAAAATGTAATTTCCACTATCAAATCGAAATGCGGTGTCTGCTGGCAGAAAACGGGGGTGTCTGTATGCGCGGCCAAGAAATGTGACATTTTCGATCTTTCTAGTGAATATATTTCCATTTTTATTGATGAAAAACAAGAGATTTCCCTCACTTCTCAAGACAATTCTTTGATCAGTTTCAATAAAAATATTTTTTTTGACATAAACAACTAAAATATCGAATCTTCACACGAAGTTTGACTTTATAATAATTATTGAATAATACAAATAGAATCCTTCCATAATTTTTTCATAAATTTTACTTTTATAGAAATAGGCAAACCACCTCTTCAAAGTCTCATCCAAAAATCAATCTGTAGTCTCGTGGAAGGCTCTAACTTGACTTCATATCAATGCTCCCAGCCAAGGGATACATTCCCCTTTTTCTACTATTTTTAAATTGGACTGTCTACGTTTTTTCCATTATAAAATGGAGCCCAATTCAGAAATCTATTGTCTCAAATTTTTGATGATTTTTTTTTAATTTACGTGTAGGAAACCACAGGAAACCCGGCGGTTTCTACTACAATATCATCATTTTTTTTGTTTGATCTTTTGTACTAATAGTATCTATCGTTTTTGTTGTTTAAACTGTTGTTCCATTTATTTTGGAAATTTTCACCAGCAATTTGTTCCAAATTCCTTGTTTGATCATTCAATTAAACTAATCTTTGGACTGAAATAATGCATGCATACAACATTTATCTTTTATCATTTCTCCATTTTCTTTCAAAATTCTTGAGAAATGATTGCTATACATGTGAGTTGGAAGTCTAATTAAAATATAGTCTGATTCATGGTCTCCATTCCCCACAGACTCACATAAATCAAGTGGAAAGTTTGGTAAACATTGGCGGTTGGCCCCCCTTGGAGAAAATTAGGACGACTATACTTATTTAAAAATTGGTCAAAAATAAAGAAGAGAATTTTTAAACTAGATTCATTGATCATGTGCGACAGATTTAATTAGTAATTTTGCATCTCAAAATCTGAGAAGAATAAATTTTAAATAAAACTTTGTTATAAATTTGATTATGATATTTTATTTGGATCTTTCACACTTTGTAAAAAAATTGTATGATTTTATTTTTTGTGAGTGTATAAAATGCCCATGTTAAGAGTTCGCGTAGAGGCCCTGAAATCTCAGGGCCGGCACTGTATGACACTCATTAGTCTTACATTTAATGTGGGTGAGGATACTCATGTTGTAAAAAAAAAAAAAAAACTTAAATAGTAACTATTTAGAGAGATTGGCTACTTATCGAGTGTTGGACTACAGATAGTTAGATGGAATAAATAGAGAAATACATCAATACAATAATTTAATAGAGATGCCTCCATTTAATCATCATAACTTTATGAGTTGATTTACGAAAATTAATGACTTATGACAGTCAAATTTTGAAGGTATAAAATACAAAGACTTAAACAAATAGGTCAAATTTTAAACATCTCAATGAAAAAGAAATAACCTTGTTGAAATTTTAATAGGTAGTTCTACATGTCAACACAAAAAGTTCATGTGGAGTTGTAAGGCTTTTTCTAAAGATGACTTTACAATTCTTACAAAGGGTCTTTTCCCTTGTCTTATGAGAAAATAATTTATTTGAGATTAAAGTATCTAATTTTAAAGATAATAAGATGCTCTTACTTCTTTAGAAAATATGGGTTCACTATCTATACTCATGGCCTCTATGCATGGTGGTATACTGACCTTTTCTACTTCCTACATACCCATTGTGATTGCCTCTGATTATATTTCTCTCTCATGTAGATAAATTTTTTTACCAAATCATCTTTTGATCTCTCCAAGTCTTCCCTTGCAATCTCTTCTAAGTCTGAATTGAGGTGTATAGGTGCTTATGATATTAAGGGTTCACCAATATAAAATAATTTTTATATACATTTACCTATATAATCTACAATCTTATCTTTTAGTGAAAAACCGCCTTTAAGTAGATGGAACTTTGGATTTGATGATGATGAATTTTCATAACACATGACAGTCATTTTCACTAGATTTGATGGCCCATTGAAAGAACTAAAAGAGGAATCCCATGAGAATTACCAAGTCCAATCTTAGAAACCATGTTTTTTTCTCGTTTCTCCTTTGATCTTTTTTGGTTCCTTCCCTTTTCTCTCTGTTTCTTCGTTTGAATCTTCTCTCTGTCTGCAACCGTCCCCGGTGCCGTTTCGAAATGGGTTTCAGAGGTGGATTTTGATATGGGTATGCTAAGAAAGCAAAGGTTATTAGACCTTTGAGGCTAATAAATGCTTAAACGGGCCTAGATATGCAAACGGATCCATATTCAGATCCAATGTGTTATATTCGAGTCTCCACTCCCCTCCATCGATTAGATATAAATTTGTATATTCAATTCATCGATCTCGTCCAACTGGTTTTGATCGAGTCATTGTTGGACTTGTTACATTCAATGTCTGCATCAATCATAATATCCATTTTTTTTTTTACATTTAAATGTCCAACTTGTCATAAATAATTAATTAAAGAGGTACATTAGCAACATGATTTAAGGTAAGTAATATGTTAACCTCATTCAATTTCCAATAATTATGATAGAATCCCTTGAATATTACACACTTTACTAAAATCATTTAAAAAATTACATAACTTAATAAAAAAAATTCAAAAACCAAAATTAAATAAGGTGAAACTTTGTCTCACCTCTCCCGTAAATTTCACTAAACAATATTAACCAATCTACTCCTGTTAGGGTGTCAAAATGGATGTCTCTAAGAATTTTTTTTAATATTGCAACTCTTTGACTAATAATTGAAACAATTATACATTTCGTTATTTCAAGTGTAGCATCTACCCAGTCAAAATCTAGGGAATTCTTTGAGAAGTATTCTTTATTATGATACAAATGTGCTTTCATAATATTATCAATTTTGTAACGAATATGGAAAAATAATTTAGAAAATTAAGTATTAGTCATAATAAAGAAATGGTTTTTAAAATATAAAAAAAATGATATTCAACTAATGAGTCTAAAAATACTTGCATGTTATGATCTTAAATTATCATTTAAATGGTCCAAAGTTCAAGAGTAGACCATTATCTTTCATTTATTAATTCTCGTAAGTGTAAGTGAGAATTTAAATTAATTTATTAATAAATTCCATCGTGCAATACAAAAATAGAATTTACTCTAGAATTTACTCTTCATAATCACTTGGTTCCTATATGAAAATACAAGACAGTGAACAAATTTAAGCTCAACGCGATTATATATATTTAATATGGACCGTTAAAATACAAAGACAATCTTACTCTTCTTTATGTAATCACTTGTCTATTTTTCAAGTCAAAGAGCTATTTTTTATAAATATGATGAGGGAATTTAGTCTTTCAATAAATCATTACCCAAGACATGGATAGTGATTTTTGCACATCTATTTTTCCCACAGTGCACCTCTTTAAAAGAAATTTTCAAATTTACCCTTACTTTTAGATAACATAAAAAGAGAGAAGAGGAGAGAAGTAAAGACAAATTTGGAAATTCCTTTTAAAGGGGAGCAACATGGGAGAAAGTGGGGGAGGGGGGGGGGGGGGGGGGGGGGGGGGGGGGTTGTTTGAAAAAATCATTATCCATATTTTATTTTTAATTATATAAGTTAGATGTATATAATTTTATATATTTGAGATATTGTACTTTTTTTTCAATCATCAAAAATCAATATGATCGACAATACAAATCTTCTACGTACACGTGTCCTCATCCACACGTGTCATCTCGGCTCCACCAAAACAATCTAAGAAAGACGCAAATGCAACTCTCTCTATATATTTTCATGGATTGCATGTAGAATTGTTTCTTATTATTCGTTTTGACTTCTTTTTCCTTCTTTTTTTTTTTCTTTTTTCTCCTCTTCAGTTTTCTATTTTCTTCCCTTTTCTGAGCACCCAAAAGAAACGATACATCTAGCCATTCTCACCATGGATTCCGAAGACTCCCAACTCCCTTTCTCCCATTCTCTAATATTTTACTTTATGCTTGATGGTCAATTTCCACCCTTTTATGTGAGAGTTCTTGGGATCAAACCCCCATGAACACAAAAAAGGGTCACTCCCCATAGTTTTGCACCTAGCTTGTGTGGATCGGGAGGTTTACATATGCCCCAATGATGTCAGGTGAGATACCTAGATACCTGGATTTTCAAAAAAATACAATTTTTTTTAATTACATTAGTTAGATGTATATAATTTTACATATTTGAGATGGTGTGTTTTCTTTTTTTTTTAATTATCAAAAATCAATATGATCGACATTAAAAATCTTCTCCATACACGTGTCTTCATTCACACATGTCATCTCGTCTCCACCAAAAAAAAAAATATAAACAGTTCTCTTATGCAGTCATTCAAATCACTTGGAAGTGAAAATCTTCAAATTGAAAGTGTAATGCCCCGACCCGAAGGTAGGCTCGGAACGCTAATATTTTTTTTTTAATAATCCTTAATAACTCCTAAAAGGGCTGGATCAATAGTTAGGCCCAAAAATAAATGTCACACATGCTCTTTACATGTGGACTCAAACATGTTGGGATGTACCTCGATTCACAAGCAAGATTTTCGTTCAGAAAATCAAGGAGAGGATATAGATGGAATTCTCTATTGATAGCAAGAGAATAAAAAGGAGAGAAGATAGGGATCTACATGGCAATATGAAGTGGACAATAACTAGTACATATATGCCATCGTGGGTGCTACTATGTGATGTGGTGTGGAATCCCAGGAAGAGAGAGGGACGTCCTTGAGGAAGGCCTTTTGGCCTTGGGCCTCTAAGCCGCATGTGAAGAGGGCCTTATGTGGCCGCATGCAAGACGGCGTGGAATCTCAATGGTACGCAGATCTGACGATGTCTGGAGGACAGCTTGATGGCCCGAGAGGGGCGTAAGCAACAGTGCAATACCGCTGCAGATCTGGGTTGTCAGATCTGTGAGTGGCAGCCAGCAGAAGTGCGGCTGGAGAAAGGAAACCCCATTGCCATAGCAGAAGTGTAGATCTGTGTGTGTGGGACACATCATCGGAGACGCTTGCATTTGAGAAGCATATCGGGAGTTGCTCATAGGACGCAGGAAGCGTAGAGGGAGGAACACAGAAGTTGGGTTCACTATTGTGGATATGAGAGAGATTCACATCAACTGAGAGGTGACGTCGATATGTTGTATACATGGGTGTACAAAGGGCTCGGGACTTCGGGTTTAGGCTCATGACTCAAGGGAGTCATCATTATTGTACATGTATATTTTCTCTTTCATATAGTGAATATTCTGTCGCTCCGTGGACGTAGGCCAGGTGGGCCGAACCACGTTAAAATATTGTGTTGTGCTGTGTGTTTATTTCTGTTCGATTTTTCTTGTTTCCGCACTTAACGCTAACAAGTGGTATCAGAGCTTTGGTTGGAGGCCAGGGACTTGTGGGTGGACGGAATACAACATACAAGCGTCGGGTTCTTGAGACCGAAGCAGGCTGGGAGTTGGCCTGCAAGAGACAGCAACGTTCATAGGCAGAGATCTGTCTGAGTTACAGATCTTGTCTTGCTAAGAAGGGCTGCCTGTAGCAGATCTGTGAAGAGGCGGCAATGTGGCAAGACAGGTGGAGCAAGCACCAGATGCAATACAGACGTGTGGCTGGCTGTTGGGAAGGGGGCTGATCAGATGTATATCTCTGAGTATCGTAAAGGCAGCCTTATAAAAGGCTGATCTGGAAGGGTTTTCAGTTACAGTAGAGAGAGTTGAGTGGAATAGATTTGTCTTTGATCTGTTCCAAGAAGTAGAGACGTCGGAGGTATCGGCTTTGCAGATGGTGGGCAGTCCAAATACTGCAGTGCAAATCTCGCTGTAGTTTGCATGTAGGAGATTACGAACGTGATACAGCAATGTAGAGGTGTAGCGTGTTGGTGGCCTTGTAGACGGCTGTGTTGATGGCAAACGCAGCAGAACACGAACAACATACAGCAATGCTGTGGTAGGAGGACAACTCTAGCGGACTGCACAGCATTGTTTGATTGTATACAGAGGTATACAGCACTGTAGTGTGCCTCTCTCGATTTCAAACAGAGAGGAAATTGGGACGGTGCATGGTATGGGCAGCACGTCAACACACAATGCTTGTGTATGTGGACACAAGGTTGATACAAGTAGCCAGTATCTGTAGGTCTTTTGCATATAGCAGAAGAAAGATTCAGCAAGGTGATGTGCTGAATCCCACACTGATGGTCTGAGTTGCTGAGTGGTGGAGCAGTGCTTGTAAGCATGGACAAGCTGAGGGAAGAACTTCCACTGCAGGTGGAGCAAAGCTGAGAGCGGTCATTTGCTGAGAGGTGCAGTGGAGGAACGATGGTAAATTCTCAGTAAGGTGGAGATTGTTGGGATGTACCTCGATTCACAAGCAAGATTTTCGTTCAGAAAATCAAGGAGAGGATATAGATGGAATTCTCTATTGATAGCAAGAGAATAAAAAGGAGAGAAGATAGGGATCTACATGGCAATATGAAGTGGACAATAACTAGTACATATATGCCATCGTGGGTGCTACTATGTGATGTGGTGTGGAATCCCAGGAAGAGAGAGGGACGTCCTTGAGGAAGGCCTTTTGGCCTTGGGCCTCTAAGCCGCATGTGAAGAGGGCCTTATGTGGCCGCATGTAAGACGGCGTGGAATCTCAATGGTACGCAGATCTGACGATGTCTGGAGGACAGCTTGATGGCCCGAGAGGGGCGTAAGCAACAGTGCAATACCGCTGCAGATCTGGGTTGTCAGATCTGTGAGTGGCAGCCAGCAGAAGTGCGGCTGGAGAAAGGAAACCCCATTGCCATAGCAGAAGTGTAGATCTGTGTGTGTGGGACACATCATCGGAGACGCTTGCGTTTGAGAAGCATATCGGGAGTTGCTCGTAAGACGCAGGAAGCGTAGAGGGAGGAACACAGAAGTTGGGTTCACTATTGTGGATATGAGAGAGATTCACATCAACTGAGAGGTGACGTCGATGTGTTGTATACATGGGTGTACAAAGGGCTCGGGACTTCGGGTTTAGGCTCATGACTCAAGGGAGTCATCATTATTGTACATGTATATTTTCTCTTTCATATAGTGAATATTCTGTCGCTCCGTGGACGTAGGCCAGGTGGGCCGAACCACGTTAAAATATTGTGTTGTGCTGTGTGTTTATTTCCGTTCGATTTTTCTTGTTTCCGCGCGTAACGCTAACAAAACATATACCATATGTTTACCCGTTTACAAGCAGATATCATACAAACAAATATTTACATTACAAAAAGGATAACCTTATTTATATCAGAGTTACTAACAGTAACATAGTGATTCATACATGATTAAAATATAATAAGTACCACATAAGATACTATATACAAAATATGGTTCAAAAGAACCAACAGTCAAAATATAATGTAATTATCGTCTGTGGGAATCACAAACAACTGTGACAGCTTTTATCATCCTAAGCTTGAAATGGAGGTTTCTCCTCATCGGGTACATCTCTTAAAATGTGAGTAGTGTGAGCTAACCAGTCCATTGAAGAGAACATAATAATACAATGTAATAAATATCAGGTTAGAAAAATCAACATCATCATCATAATTAGACTATCATGCGAATATATTAAGTCATCTTTATTACTGTCGATATCCACCATAACACCCAAGCACTATACTGACTATAAAAGCATTAAGTCCCGACACGGTTAAAATGCAACATATTGCAAGAACATCTCCGACACACCTGGGCCAGCAACTAACATACCTGGACTAGTAGATGCAAACCGACACACCTGGGCCGATAATTGACACACTTGGACTGATAATAGTTCAGCAGTTGAGGTACGTGGAGGCAGTATCATTATCATCATAATGCTCAAATTCATAAATATTTCATCATCAATAATCATAATATACGATAAACAGCGTTAGTATCAATAAGCACATTTCATATTAGTGCATCATGTCTAGGCATATAAGTGCGTTCATTAAGTATAATCCTTGAAACTACTCATTGCACTAGTTCTCTTAACCTGATTTACTCCTACTACAATGTTAAGTCTCCTCACCGAAAATGTGGGGTGTCGTAGTATCTGTCAGATACACAAAATAGAAATACAATGAATCATATAGTCAAACAAAATACTAGCACTGCAACTCGGGTCGGGTTTTGGCCCAACCCACATGACCTGACACGAGAAATCATGCGGGTCGGGTTGAGAATTTTGGGTCAGCGGGTTGGGTCGGGTTGAGAAGATAAAAACCCGCATGAAATTTGGGTCGAGTTGAGGATTTTACAAGTTAACCAGGCCCGACCCGATCCAACCCAACCCGACCCGGCTAAAATGGGTTCAGAATGTGGGGCGGGTCAGAATTCGAGTTGATTTGAGTCGGGTCGGGTTGTGATGTTCGGGTTGAAAATTCGGGTCAGGTTGGGTTGAGTTTCATATATATCAACTCGGGTTGCTTTGGGTTTTAAGGAACCCGACCCGAGTTACAGTCCTACAAAATACACAATTATATACAATACAACATACATTCATAGTAGCTCAAATCCCTCTGTCCTATTATCCAAAAACATTCTAAGGGAAATGGATATGAGTCTCCTTAATGGGTTACTATCCATTTTTAATTACAATAATCCATCAATATAATACTCAATGCCCAGTCTCATATTTCTTCCTGGCCAAGGTAGAGTATTGAGACTTTGCCCAAATGGTACAATAAAGGTGATCAGGTCACTACGCATATTGTCTTATGGAAATGATCATAGAAACATATTGAGTTAAGCCTAGAGATATAAGATGCTCAGGCCACTACTCGTATAATGAGTTAGGCTTAGAGATTACTGAGTGTCCGAACCCTACTTTGCTACCGAGTAGCAAAATTAATCGCTCAGCTACTGATAGCTATCGGGCTGCATTTCCGTTGTGCCATAGATAGAGAGTATCGGCCTTTAAGTGAATATATATATATATATATATATATATATATATATATATATATATATATATATATATATATATATAATATAATAATGCAACCAAGGGTTAGTATTACTTTTAATTTACAATAAAGGTCTCTAGACAATCATCAACACAAGTCTCAAATTATTAATCCTAAAAAAATTTCAAAATTACACATATAAAAAGTATTAACATGTATAAGTAATTTAAGTGGTCTAAAAATAATTTAAGTCTCCAAGTTATTTAAATTTAAACTCATTAATAAGGCTAAATTAGAATTTTTCAATTTACTATTTTAAAGAAAAACTAAGATATATATATTTCAGGTTTTCTAAGATATATAAGAAATCCAACTTAACCATATTTTTTCTTAAAATTACTCAAAAATGTTTAAATCATTATCTTAACAATTTCAAAGCAATTTTTTTTAAGAAATACCCAAATAATCCATTTGAAATTTATAAGTCAAAACTTCATCAATTAAAAAAATAACTTAATTAAAATACATTAAAAGATATTAAAAGCTTTATAGTAAATAAAAAAAATCAATCTCATTCTTAAATAATTAGAAACTTATTTTCAAAACAACTCATTATAATACTTCTCATCATTTCATAAAATAAGAGAACTTCATTGTGTGTAAAAATAACAATTTCAAAATGACAAAATTTAACATTTCATTATTTTCATTTATTTTAAAATCATAAGAGAAATAAATAGTTAAAATATTAAAAATAACCTGTGATAAAATCAAATTAGATTGCTACGGACTGTGCATTTTCAAGGGTTCAATCCAGTCGATTGCACAGAAGTGTACTGGCGTTGGAGGGCCAAAGACGTAAGAAGAAATGAGGTAAGGTTTTTTAACTGAAAAAGAATGGATGAAAGGGACATACAGAGTTTTTTTTTTTTTCTTTTGAAAACATACTGCACATGGAGGGTATTTAAAGGTTCAATTGCATGCATGTAATAAAAGAAGGCCCTACACGTTGGCCACAACTCCTGCTGGTAGTTTCAAGGTGTCACAGTTAAAGATAATATAATTAAATGATTTTATAATATTTTCATTTCTAAAAATCTTATCTTCATTTATTCGATATAAAAATGGTTTAATTAAATTAATCCATCCTGTCTAAAATGTCGGGTCTTAAAAATCATAAACATTGTTGAAATCTGGAGAAAAATACACTTCCGAAATAGTTCGATCTAGGCGAAAATGACACGTAGGTAGATTTTTGTCAAAAATACAGTATTTGTTTAAGTATTTTAAAATCTTATTTTGTAAATCCGTTAAACAAACTAATTGGTTAGAACACAGATTAAATACTGGTTTTTTTTTGAAATTTTATGACTTCTATAATTATTTAAAATAATTGTTTTCATAAATAGGGACCTTCCAGGGTCACATTTATAAGTATTTCTGAAAATAAAAAGCATAGACTAAAGGTCCTATGAATTCATCATTTAAAATCACTACCAATGCATAGCTTTGACAACCCAATTATTTCAAACAACATAATTTAAATACTAATCAATAATTAAATCACCTAAATAATAATATTTATGGGTAAATTATCATTTTGCCCTTCCAACTTAAATGAATTGGATTTATAAGCTATCGAGCTCTAATTGGACCGATCCTGAATTTATAAAAAGTCCAATCCGTAATCTTCATGATGAATGGATCAAAACACAATTAATTAATACAAATAACACAATTAGTCTTAATCTTGGATCAGGATATTACAGAAAGACACAAACACAACTCTCTATCTCTATATTTATTTTCATGGATTGCATGTGGAATTGCTTCTTATTATTTGTTTCGATTTCTTCTTCCTCCTTTTTTTTTCTTTTTTTCTCCTACATAATATTTCTATTTTCTCCTTTTATTTCCAAGCGCCCAGGAGACATGGTACATCCAGCCATTCTCACCATGTATTTCGAGGATTCCCAACTCCCCTTCTCCCATTCTCCAATATTTTATTTTATGCTTGATGGTTAATTCCCACCCTTTTTTTGTGGAGGTCTTGGGATCAAACCTCCCTGAACAGTAAAAGGGACACTCTCCATAGTTCTTCAACTAGTGCGTGGGAATTGAGAGGTGTACACATGCCCCAAGGATTAGTCAAGTGAGACATCTGAATACCTTAGTCTTAAAAGAAATACAAATATATTTTTAATTATATTAGTTAGATGTATATAATTTTATATATTTGAGATGGTATGTTTTCTTTTTTTAATCATCAAAAATCCATATGATACATTGAAAATCCCAAACTACTTCTGTTGTTGGTGGCTGCGGATGGGGTGTCACTCGCCTCTGCCCAGGCCCAGCCCTCTTTCTTCTCAGTTCTCTGTCCCAGCTCTAAGAGTTGGCTGTTGTTCGGCCATCTGTGCGTCGCCGCTCCCAAATTGCAATGGCAGTTGTCACCTGCCTCTGGTTTTGCTCGATGCTTACCCTCCCCAAAGGGAGAGATGCCCCAAATCCTCTGAGTCGAACCCCTTTTGTAGAATATAGAGTCCATCAACAACAACGGTCAGAAATCCCTTTCTCCTGAAATCTCTCTGCTGACAGCTCCCTCTTTACCACCAACGACTACTTGCAGATTTTGGATTTTTCATTTTCTCCTATAGTAGCCGCACTCAGCAACGGTCCTATTTTCTTCCAATGGGATTCAAACAGTTTGACACATATCTCCTAATCCCAAAATTTCCTTTCTTGGGATTCATTTCTTCCCTTGCACCACCTCACCCATTGCCATTTCCATGTTTTACTGCTCATACCAACGACAGTAGAAGAGACCATAGAGATCCAAGTCACCTGATTTTCCAAATAGCCATCTTCTGCTAAGTAGGCTTTGACTCGGGCTTGACTAGCATTTGACTCTAATGACCTCGACTTCATTAAATTGATAGGATTTCATCTCCTAAAATAGAAATACACGTAATAAGTTGTTTTAAATAAAATTCATAACTTTAAGTGTAAAAGCATAGATTAAATGTAAAAGAAATGCAATAATGCCTAATAAAATTAAGATATAAATGCATTTTTTTGACATTTATCAACCACCAAAAAAATTGAACAGTTCTTGCGCTACAGTCTCCTGGTTCATAAAACTCCGGCTTCTGCCACCACAACATAAATAATATATTCTTTGAAATTCCTTACTCCCAAAGACATTCAAATCACTTGGAAGTGAAAATCCCCAGATCGAAAGATGTAAATGCAACTCGCTTTGTATATATTTTCATGGATTGCATATGGAATTGCTTCTTATTATCCGCTTCAACCTTTTTTTTCTCCTCTTTACTGTTTTTATTTTCTTCCCTTTTTCCAATGGCCCAGAAGAAATGTGATGGAAGCATCAGATCCATCAAACCCGACGAAGGCCTAATCCAAGGTGAGTCGCTCTAATCAGATCAAATTGACGAGTTTGTTCTCCGAATTTGTGTTCAGACCGATGGCAGGAAGAGGGTCCATCTTCAAATCCCATATCAATAATATGGGTCTAATATGGACTCCACTAGAAACCATGTGCTGCAAACTATGTGGACCAGATCCAAGTTTGGAAACCCAGCTAACCAAGCAAGAGAGAATCCAGGAAGTTTGGAAGAATCATGCTAACCAAGAAACTAGAAATAATAGTAGAGAGAAAAAAGGAATAAAATGAAAAAAGATAAGAATGGAAGATGAAAGAGGCGCTGCCTCATTGATTTTCAATAGGCAAATAAAAGGAAAAAAAGTGTTAAAAATAGAAAGAAAATAAAGTAAGATAAGATCCAATGTTTCTACCAGCAAAACATTGCAAGAAATTTGATAAAGGAAAGTTGGAATAAAAGAATAAGAATGGCAGAGGAGGACCGTCCGAGAGCATCCGATTAAATCCCAGTTAGCTGGATTAGATGGTTTGTATTTAGTATTTTTATTTCTTTTTATTATTTCAATAAGGTCTATAATGCATGATCAAACAGTATATTTCAAGATAGACTTTTGAATATTATTGAATTTGAAGGAAGAGCTGAGGCTTTCTTTTCTCTGTTTTCTCCCAAGGTCGGTAAGTTCGGTAAGTTGATGCCTTTTGAATTTAATTTGTGTTCTTTGTCTTGAATTACTTTTAATTAGATTAATTAGAGTTATTATATTTGCATTTGAAATTAAATTTCAATCGTTGCATTTATTTCCATTATCTAATTAAAGTGGATTCTACAATCCAAATTATTTCCTTAGAAGGTTCTTCGTGTTAGACCGTACTTAACCTTGAGAGCAATTTTTGAGTTCAGACTGTACTTGAACCCCAGAACGTGGGTTTCTTCATTGAAATCTTTGATTTGGGCATAACACCCCAGATCTAAAAATTCATATGCAGCTTAGCCTGCATCAAAATGCTACATCTTGTAATACCCGCCAACCCAAAAGTCCCACATCGGTTGTGGACTTGGGTGGGGCGGGCTTTATTTCAGGGGACAATTCCTCAACCCATCATAAGGCTTATTGGCCTTAGCCTAATCGGCCAGGGCCCAAAGCGAACAATATTATGATGGGGTAGGGTCGGGTCGTCACACATCCAATCATTCTTGCCATTGATTTCGAAGACTCCCAACTCCCCTTCTCCCATGCTCCAATATTTTATTTTAAGCTTGATAGTCAATTCCCACACTTATTTGTAGGATGTTTTGGGATCAAGTCCCCTCAACGCGAAAAAAGGCCACTCCCATTGTCCTGTATCCGATGTGTGTGGATTGCAAAATTTACACGTGCTCCAAAGATTAGTCACGTAAGATGCATGGATACTTTGGTCTTCCAAAAAAAATACAAATATTTTATTTTTAATTATATTGGTCTAGATGTATATAATTTTATATTTTTGAGATGGTGTGTTTTCTTTCTTTATCATCAAAAATCAATACGATCGACATTAAAAAATAAATCTCCTTACACGTGTCATCTTGTCTCCTCCAAAAAAAAAAAATCTGAACAATTCTCTTGCGCAATCAATCTCCTAGTTCAAAAAAGTCTAGCTTCTACCACCACAAAAATAATATATTCCATGAAATTTTTCTCCCAAAAACATTCAAATCACTTGGAAGTGAAAATCCCAGATCGAAAGATGCAAACGCATCTCTCTATTTTTCATGGATTGCATGTGGAATTTGTTTCGACTTCTTATTCTTCTTCTTTTTTACCTTTTTCTCCTCTTTTTAGTGTTTCTATTTTCTTCCATTTTTTTCAAGCACCCAGAAGAAATTGTGCAACCGGTCATTCTCACCATGGATTACGAGAACTCCCAACTCCCCTTCTCCCATTCTCTAGATCTCCCATCTTCTAATATTTTATTTTACACTTGATGTTCAAATCCAACCCTTGTTTGTGGAAGGTCTTGATATCAAGCCCTCCTCAATACAAATAGAGTCACTACCCACAGTTCTGTACTCGGTGTGTGTAGATTGGAAGGTTTACACATGCTACATGGATTAATAAGGTGAGATGCTTGGATACCTTGGTCTTAATAAAATATACATTTTAGTTTTATTTATATTTGTTAGATGTAATAATTTTATATATTGGAGATGATGTGTTTTCTTTTTTTAATCATCACAAATCAATATGATCGACATTGAAAATCTTCTCGCTACAAATGCCCTCATCCACACGTGTCATCTCGTCTCCACCCAAAAAAAAAAAAATATGAACAGTTCTCCTGCATAGTCAATCACCTAGTTCAGAAAAGTCCAGCTTCTGGTACCACAACATAAATAATATATTCCATGAAATTTCTCTCCCAAAGACATCTAAATCACTTGGAAGTGAAAATCCCCATATTGAAAGATGCAAACGCTATTTTGAAAATCTAAACGTTCCTAGCGCTTGAACTTCGATTGTTCCCAGTAAGGGTTTAACTCTCGGGATAGAATGATATCGGCTGATATCTCAGATATCGGATATCGGCCGATATTTTTCTGTCTCCTCCGACTTTTATTTTTAATTATTTTTTCCAAAAAAAAATCAGAAAAATTACAGAAGTTGAAGATATTATGGACTTCATGGATATATAATTTTATTACTAAATATCGGTCATTTATTTATTCAAATGTTATTTTTAAGTTACATAATCAATAATTTCAAATTTTACCCGAAATTTCTTTCAAAATTTGTAACTAAGATTTTCTCTCCTATTTTCTTTCCATTTCCTAATTCTTCCACTTGCAGATAAGTCAATATGTGTTGTGTAATTGATTCAATATGTTTTAGTATAATTGAATGATACGTTGAAATGGGATTCTTTGATCATGGAGCTAGTCAACGCAAGTGGGGTCCACTATTCATGGATCTAGACCGTTGAAGACAACAAGGCTAATTTTCAAGTTGTTAAAACCAGCAAGACTGATTTTCCATGCTGCAAAAAAGAAAACTCATGCTGATTTTCAGGTTGATTTCCCAGGCTACAAAAAGAAAACCCAGGCTGGTTTTCCATCGTTAATGGGTCTGATTTTCAGACTCAGTAGTAGGGTATTTCAATGCAAATTTGGAGGAATCATTGACCAAATTATTTTCTGTAAGCACGTATTTATTTTTATTGAAATCAACGCGTAAACATAAAAGGATTTGAGTCTGTTATTTTGAATTGTTTTCAAAAGGAAAGAATGCATATCAACCACTGAGATTTTAGATCCAAGATCAGCCCAGGATTTTATACAAATAAAATATATCGAGTGATTTTATTTTATTTTTAAATTAAAAAATAAACTCCATTTTTTTGAAAATTAAAATCATAAAATTACATATATCAGCCGATATTTATACCCTTAGACTTCCAAGCACTCCGAGCCCAAGGAAAAGCCTCCATGACAGCCTTGGTGCTATCATTCCTCTCTTTCCTGTTAATCCTACTTAGCAGCTACACCGAATAAATTTCTGAAGTTACACTGACTGTTTTTTTTTTAACTCTAATTTTATCCTCCATTTTGTTTCTGCACGTCTCTCATGTCCCAACACTTCTTTCTTGTCAAACTCAAGCCCAATCCAAATTTAATTCGTTAGGAGCCAACCCTAATTTGAAGTCCATAACGTATGTGTGGGTTTATCTGGGCTCCAGATTTTTTAGGCCTAAAATATAAGTAGATATTACATTTATAGTTGTACCAAATATTAATTAAAAAAAATTAGATAACACTACTCAAATTTGGACTCTTTGGGATAAGCTTTCATTTTAAGGCCAAACTCAACTCGAATTCTAATTTGAACCTAACATTTTAGACCAAAAAATGAGCACAATTTGAACCCAGGGTTAACTAAAATCCAAATTTTTCAGGTTTTAAACCTTAGTCAAGCCAGTCAACTTGTTCAATAAATGTTGAGTATGAATGTGATCAAGATGATAAAATTTACTGTTAATTGTTTCTAAAAAAGCATCTCCACGGGTCATGAGAATTTTTGAGGTGTTTCTTTAAAAAAAAAAAAAAACTGAAAATCTACCTTTTTAGGAAAATCTATACAAACAAACGTGAAAAAATCTCACTTTCCTTAAAAAAAAAGTCAAAATTTCCTAAAACGCTGTCTAAGAAAACGTACCCTAAAGCTCTCCTAATGCAATTGTTTCCAACTCCATTCTTCAATATAGCCCCATTTATACACGTCAACATACAGAAATTTTAACATTTCAACTTAATATACCAATTTTAACATTTTTTTTGAAAAAACTGATAAAATACCCAAATTTTCATATCTAGTGGGCATATTGCAGACAAGATTTCTTCTCCAAGATAAGGAGATGGTAGGAATCTCTAGAAATCTCAGGCATAAGTTGGATAGCAATTATCTATCATCCAAAAACAAACAAATTAAGAAATGGTCCAAACTTTCTTAACATTATTTATTTGCAGATTCAGAAAAAATCTTATATTAACTGTATGTTTCATAATTCTTAATTTGATTTAATGATTATTATCACTGAATCAAATGCATGGAATCCACACAGTAATAAATTATAGTCAAAGCTTATGATGAGATCATTATGACCATCAAATAAAAAGAGTTTGTACACGAGTACAATCTACCACACCATCACTTTACAGATGAATGCCTCTACGCACAGACCACACAAGAATAAAGAAAAATTATCCATTGTAAAATGGTTCGCAACAATTGGACTGATAAGAACTTTCAATCTAAGTCTTTAGATGAGTATGGTGATGTCAGATTGTACTTTTTAAGTCAGCTAATAATTCAATTCAATTCTTGAAAATTGAAGACTGAATTTCTCTAAGAGTACATTGAAACATTGTCTTATCCCCATGGAAAACGTCTCACCCCTAATATGTATGGCCCCATAAACAGGCTATAGTGCGAGGTTTTTAAACTCAACATCTTAGTGGTTAGTACAACTCAATTTATGAAAATATCCAAATCAAATTAAGATCAAAAAATAGGTTGAACAAAATTGATACTGTAATTTTATTGAAAACTAGTTCATTTAGTGCAACTTTTTCTCGTACTACGTGAATGCCGGTCTCAAACATGTTTGGTACAAGCATGAAGTATAGACGGCACTAAGATTGCGTTTGGAGGGGGTAAGCAAGGGTAATTGGGGGATAATTTCTTGTCCCTTTTTTAAAACCCTTTGGAGGATAGGAGCTTTTATGAAATCTTTGCCCCTCTTTACCCCCCTCTTTGCACCTATAGTGCAAAATTATTTTTAAATATTTTTTAATTTATGAATATTATTTAATAATTATATTTCATAAAAAAATATTTTTATTTGTTTATATTATATGAATTTTATTAAAAATATTAATTCTCATAAAATTATTAATATTGCAGAGTACCCCTAGTTACAGTTATCAAACAAGATTTTTTTCCCTCTCAAGATACATTTTAACTTTACTCCTATAATTACCAAATAAGATAAAGATAACACTTATATAAAGGAAACAACTCCTCAATAGTAACCTCGGTAAAATTTACCCCTCATCCAAACGCAACCTATGATTAGGACACCAAAGTACAAGAGGGCTCTTAATGTCCAAGTCCATTTCATTCATTGGGATTTGATCTAAGCCACTTCATTTGCTGCATTAGCAAAACCAAAACATTTAGTACGTTATAGAACATTATTAAAGTAAACAAAGAACCTACCAGTGGATGACACCAAGCTCATCGGAGTTGCTTGAGCCAACAGAGGGGCTTGTGCCACTTGCAACATGTGATGAGGGGAGGATATTTAAAGCTTGTTGTATACATATCTTTGCAATATTCCACGAAGGAATGCATTCTTCATGTCAAGTTGATGAATGAACCATCCATGTGTCGCAACCAATGAAAGAACTGATCAAATAGTTGAGGGCTTAACCATTGAACAAAAAGTCCCATCAAAATCAAGACCCTCTTGTTGATAGCGGCTTTTGTTCGGCAACTAGACAGGTTTGATAATGGCCAATAGAACGACTGCATTTTCTTGATCTTCAAGACTCATTTGCAAACTCACTCAAATCACATGGGGCCTCAAACGAACAAAAGTCCCTGTTACATTGTGGATCAATTGCATTGCAATTCATCATTTCTCATGTTTATTAGCAACCTAGAAGCATGTGGGTTGCCCTTAGTCTACAAAAGAAGAAACACTTACAGAAGTAGGATGCAGAGCAGCAAGTAAAATCTTAAGCTTTCTAGTTCCATCTTGTTGAGGGCAAATGAGGAGCGATATGTGTGGAAATAGTGCTAGAGGAAGTCATTGGTAACTCAAGGGCAGAGGTGAGACTATCTAGAGCAGAGGTCCAAATCTCTATCGATACGTCCGATATATCGGCCGATCCCAAGCTGATATCCCATATCGGCCCAATATCCACTAAAAGATATCTCCTTTTCCCAAACTTTGTACCCCTATCTAGAGATGGAGCTTGAGAACTTGTGAACATTGTTGAACTAGTCATTACCGTCATTGTAAAGTGGGGACCAGCAGTGTGAAACTTTGTGCCCCTGTCTAGAGATGGAGTTTGAGAACTTATGAACATTGTTGAACCAGTCATTACCCTCATTGTAAGGTGGGATCCAGCCGTGTGAATTTTTGTGGCTGAACGACAAATGCTACTTAAATTTTTTTTCTTTTTCAAGTCCAGAGGCATCCATGCATCGCATCCAACTAGTCCCCAGGAGTGTGAAAACCCTCTAATCCACACATAGAGGATAAGTCTGCTGAGAGTGGCCCTTCATTGGAATCACTAAAAATTTAACTCAAAACTTTAATCATGAAATCTTGTATCTCAACCACTACCAACCCCTTGGGGTTTGCTGCTTGAAATATTGTGTCATTTTGTCCAGGAATGATGGGCCAAACATGCCACGCGTTGGTGAGGCAGCCTCGCGACATGTCAGGTGACAAGATCCAGCAATAGAGGATACAGGTAGTCTAGAACCAAAAAATAGAGGAATTAATGGAAAAAAAATAGTGGTGGTAAAACAGGTGGTGACCCAATGCAGACCAAATGTGCTGATGATTTAGATGTGGAGGTCTCCCACGTAAGAAATGTGAATGTGATTTCATCGAACACGATACAGCAAAAAATAAGAACAGTACCAGCAGCTAAATTGAGACATTTGTAGCCACAATATTCAGCAACATAACTTAAAGACAGACGTTCTGCAAACCTATATTCAAGTTTGTTTTTCATATTAAGGTTATGAAACAAGGATAACATGCAAACCTGAATGTCTGAAAGAAAGTATAATCAGGCTAGGTGCGAAAACGTACTTTCCAAGATGATTTACAACAAAGCACCTTAGAAGGACGGCAATTGATGTTAAACTATGTTAGCAAAGTCCCACGTCGACAGTAGACCTTTGTATTATGGGATTTATAAGTACAAATGAGTTCCCTCACCTTAATAGCTGATTTTTAAGAATGAGTTCTACTTATGTGTTTTATAGATGAGTCCTTCTATTTATTTACCAAAGGATAAAACCAAGTAAAATGACTGTCATCATCAATAAAATGCATGTAAAACTGATACCCATTACTAGAAAAGACCAGAGCAGGACTTCAAATGTCAATATGCACTAAATCAAGAGGTTTAGAAGCAATAAAACTAGAGATAACAGTAGTAGACGATGACTTTCGCTCAATTGACAATCTGGACATAGAGATTCAAATTCAAATTTATTCACATATATTTGACTGAAGATTAGCGATCACTATGAGATGGATGATCCAATAGTCGATGCCACTCTATGATGATCACAGCTGCAAAATAGAAAGTGAAGGAGAAGTGTTGCTTTATTTGAAGAAAATGAGTAAAGACCATCTTTTATTCAACCCATGCATTAGGATCCTTCCTCTGAGCTGATCCAAAAAAAAAAAAAAAAAACAAACAAGTGGAGTGAAATTCAAAGAAATAAAAGACTTTTAGGAATAAAAGAAACATGTAAAACATTAGAAAGTTAAAATAAGTAGGAGTGAAAAGTTATGTAGAACCGATGTTCAAAATAGACAAATTTGAACCATTACCTATTACCACCTAATCTTGTCCATTGTAACTGGTCTTGAGGGAAAGATTGCTTTAGTCAGCAACTCAGCGTTCACATGATGCGTCACCGGAATCAGGGTACCAGTTGATATCATAAAACACCTGGTGATGCATGGACAACATGCACTTGAGAGTACCCGAATCCGCTTGAAATGCTTGATCAAATTGGTGGCAGCAGTTTAGAGCGTTAGGACCAACTTGGCAAATGAGTATATAAATTTGGCTGTTCTCATGATTTTTGAAAAGCAACTGCCCATGTCCACCTCGATTGATTGAAGGAGGATTGGAACCATGATCACTTACTCTAGAGGTTCAAGAAAAGCCACAACCTTGAGCAGCAGTTTGCTGCTCCACATTAACAGTTGCACCATTCGTGGAAGGGTTGGGAGTTGGGAGACAGTGACAAGTGAGCATGCTCCAATCTTCTCTTGGTTGTAGAGGAATTCACACAATTCATCTAAGAGAATAGACTTGAAATGAGTGGGAAGAGATGTGAGAAGAGCTTCATACTCTTGCGCCTGTCCACTTAAAATATATAGAACAATTGAGCAGCATGAGAATTGGATTACTGCAAATTACCGGCCAGGGAGATAATACCTTTCCTCAAGGTTTGCAGTTGAGAATAAAACTGCAAATTTGGGAACAAGATTGTGACAAGAACTGTTATTCAAGTCAATATAAAATGCCACGAGACATGGATAAGAACAAAATAGGCAAACTAACTTCTAGATAGTGATGAAACCAACCAGCCTAAGATAAGCTAGTCTTGCATTGCCACTGAACATACTCAAGGTTGAGTTCTTCAATACGATTGTTTGAGGCAACAAGTTGGGAACGAGTACGGTAAGGCTTGGACCCGTCAATAAAGCCTATGAGTTCATGGCCACGAAGGAATGGTAACTAGGGCCTCCAAAATAGATAATTGGTACAGTCTACAACAATGGAAGTATTGGGGGTTAAGGTTGGAGAAGGGGAGTGTTGGAGGAGGATAGAATGAGGAAAAGAAGAAGAAATCATGGGAGGATACCGTTGGAGAGAACAGAGTGTGCACTGTATTCACTAGTTCAAGGATATCATAAAAGAGTTAGAGAGAAATTACGCCGCCTTAGACTATAGCAGGTTTGGAATAATGTACTTATAATCAACATCAACAGCCAGAATACATTTGAAAAATTAAATTCAAATCTACAACAAACTTGAAAACAAACCTAATCTACCACGATTCTCTCAAAAGTAGTAAATCTCCAACAATTTATGTTGTGTCCTATCAAGATTGTATCTTCTGCCACTTTGCATTTATTTCATGTTCTTTATTATCTATCATTTAGGCCTACACCTTCAAGTCTTTACCACTTGTAGTTTATAAATGCTCTATAGTGTAGTTGTTCATAATTAAAATGAACATATGCAAGACCATCTTAGATGCTTATTTTTCATTTTCCCCTTTATCAGAGTTCTACTCAAGGGCACATTTGTCGGTTTCCTAGAAATTAAATTCCAACAGAAATTTTCTTCATAGGAAAGTGGCTTTGTAGGAATTTACTTTCTCATCTAAAAATTTTCTACTTTTTGTTTGCAAATAACCTACATAAGAAAATTATGGTTGATAAATGGTCAAGTTAGGGTCGCAAGTTGGAACTCAGGTTGGACAACCGGGTTTTGGATTTGCCCAAGCAAGGGCCTGAATTACAATAAGCTCAGGCTTGGGGCTTAAATTAACCTGAATTAGGTCAAACTCAAGCCCAGCCCAAATTTTATTTGTAGGAGTCAAGCCCAATTTCAAGCCCAAAATGTATGTGCAGGTTTATCTACTAGGCACACGTTTTTTTAGGCCTAAAATATAAATCTTTTCTATTAATCTATTAAAGTATAAGTGGATATTACATAAATTTTATAGTTATACCAAATATTAATTAACGATTATTAGATAACACTATTCAAATTTGGGCTTTTGGGACATAACTGGGCTTTAATGTTCTAGACCAGACTCAACTCGAATTCTACTTTGAGTCTAACAGTTTAGATCCAAAATGAGCCCAATTTGAACCCTAGTTACCCGAACCCAAATTTTTCAGGTTTTAACCCTTACTTGGGCCACATCAACTTGTTCAATAAATTTTGAGAATGCATGTGATCATAATGATAAAATTTACTGTTAAATTTGTCTAAAAAGGGATCTCCACAGGTCATGAGAATTTTTGAGGTGTTCTTCCAAAAAAAAAGACTGAGAATCTACATTTTTAGGAAAATCTATGCAAGCAAACGTGAAAAAATCTCACTTTTCCTGAAAAAATAAAAATTTCCAAAAAAAATCCACGCACCCTAAAGCTCTACTAATGCAATTGTTTCCAACTCCATTCTTCAATGTAACCCCATCTACACACCTCAACATACAGAAATTTTAACATTTCAACTTTCTATACTAATTTTAACATTTTTTGAAAAACACTGATAAATACCCAAATTTTCATATCTAGTGGGCTTATTGGAGATGGTAGGAAGTCTCTAGAAATCTCAGGCATAAGTTGGATAGTAATTATCTATCAGCCAAAAAACAAAAAGATTAAGAAATGGTCCAATTTTCCATAACATTATTGATTTCCAGATTCAGAAAAATTCTTACATTAACTGTATGTTTCATAATTTTTAAACTGATTTAATGATTATAATACTGAATCAAATGCATGGAATCCACACAGTAATAAAGTGTAGTCAAAGCTTAAGATGAGATCATTATGGTCATCAAATAAAAGAGTCAAGGCAACTTTATTTGGTTTCTAGACAACGAATATATAAAAATAAAAAATGTACTACAAAGTGACATCTACCACACCATCACCTTACAGATGAATGCCTCTAAAGCACAGACCACACAAGAAAAAAGAGAAAATATCCATTATAAACTGGTTCACAACAATTGGATTGGTATGAATTTTCAATTTAAGTTTTTAAATGAGTATGGTGGTGTCAGATTGTGGACTTGCATTATTTTCAGGCTCTGTTTTGTCTAGTCAGGGCCTGATTCTTTTTCTTTGACGTGGGGCTCTTTTGTGGGCCTCTCCCCAGATTGTTCGGTGCCTTGCCCGGGCTGTGGGCCTCTGTATTTTTGGGCTTCTTTGAGTGAATAAACTAACCCTTCATTCAAAAAAAAGAAGTCCATGGAATAAATTAAAAAACCATCAAAATCTTTATGAGGTGAGAAAAGGAGCAAGACAATGGATAGAAGTGAAAGTAGCCCATTGGGAGTCCCTAGATATACTGGATTCCCAAAAATCTTGATGGCTGGATTTACTAATAAATTGGGAGTCCCTTTGGTATGTTCTACAGATTTTTCGATAAGCCTCCATAGACGTTCTCCCATCTCTATTTTGAACTCTTAAAAACATCTAAGCATGGTGCCCCAGATATACTGCACCAATGGCAGGTGAAATACTAACATGTTTGTCAAAATATAAAACAATGAAACAAGAATCAAACAACGGCACTTGAGATTGGTAATGTAGAGAATAAATTAAATGTGCCTTAATTTTTTTGGACCATTAGTCCATTTGCAATTAGTTAGCAGATCAATCCCCTTGTGATTGTACAAACTCAAAGCTCAATGCTGTAGTGCATACCCTCTGTGAAGACAAATCATTTGGTACAGATATAAACATAATGTCATCCAAGTGATAAAAATAAGAACAGAAATAATGAGTTTTTTTAATAGTTAATATATTAATAGAAAGAGAGGCACCAGAGGTGCAAATACAAAAGCAAAGGAAACAAAACAAAGATACAAAGAGCCCGCAACCCCACTTAAGCCATGAGAAAACCAGCAGAAGGGCAAACACGAAAGGAAAAACTTATGCTAAGTCAGCATTCTTTCCATTCTGCTAAGAGAAACTTATGCTAACGCCAATAATGAGTTGATCATGCTGCTAACCATTTTGGACTCATCCCTAAATCTAAAATAAGTATATTCCTTGGATTATCTAATCTGATCCACTGACAATAGCAAATTCATCCCCTCATTGAATACTTAAAATGATCAATGAGGCCTGTTTCCGAATCCAAACTTTTTGTACCAAGAGGTTTAAGGAATTTTCCTTTTAAAAAAAGGTACAAATGCTTAAAACATTCTTTTCATTGACAATGACTTCTGATGATTGCCCAGCAAAGGCAGAAAGTACTTGCAAAGTAATTTTTATCATTACATACTTGGTCTAATCCACAGATCATGTCTGCCTAAACATTACCTAAATAAATTAGTTCACAGATACACTGAAATATATAGATCTTAAATGTTTCATCTAAATAAACATTAAAAAAATGGATTTCTGCTAATTATAGAATCTCCTAATTAAGCATGAGTTCTCTTAATGCTTGAATAAGTTCTTGGAAGGAACATGTACAGTTGTCCCTCCTTTTCATCCAAATTCAAATAAACTTTACTAGAGGATTAACAGTGTCTAATAAACGAGCGAGAGAGAGAGAGAGAGAGAGAGAAATTATACCATTGGATCTCCTAGTACATGTGCATGTGATGATAACTAGACAAAGAAGGGCATTGTTTCCTTCTATGCCTATCATTTCATGATCCGTCTGAATTGATAACCTTTCTCCAAAAAAGATTAAGAAAGAGGCCATGTGCATCAGCATGACGATTCTCTATTGCCAAGCACTGTGTTTTCCCAGTTGAAAATTGTGAATGATAGAATCTCATCAAGACTGCCTTTACAATTTTTGTAACAAACATTCTACATCCACACATCACTAATATGCCAAATGTCATAGAAAAAATTGATGAGTTGTCCATACCTCAATGGGCGATAAAGTACTTTTGATTGTTGTTTGCAATTTTATTGAAATGTTCAACTATTTAATGAGACAAAACCTCAATTTGTGGAATGAAACTTCAAAAATATAATGAACCAAAATTTAAAAGAAGACATCAGCACAATGTTTAAGTTTGCTTGGACAAGTAATATTCATCCCTACATCTCTTCCCATCAATAAAAGAATGCATCTTAGAATGGGAAGGCATTGATGAGAAATAGCAAAGAAATTTCTCAAATAGGGATATGCAAAATTGTGCTAGTGTAGTTCTCAATGAATTTCTTTGATTGTACTTTTGTAGTTTCATTCTATAAAAATAATATTTGTCATTCTTATTGAATGTGAACATGTCAAAAAGATCAAAAACAACTAGTGGAAACACTTGATTGCACATCAAACTATAGAGAAATTATTCATAATTCTACTATAGGTGCCGGTGCATTAGGGATGAGAGAGAACAACCAAATCCCCCTTCCTCTCCTCTAGAACCAGGACACGGAAAAATGGGAAGAGTGTAGTCATGATCTTTCCTTTGGACCATCAATCCCAACAACAGAAGTACAATGCTTTTGGCCATAGAAAATCGTCAAGTCGTCCCACATGAGTTCTTTCTTAATCTTTCTAGGAAAAAAGGTATCCATTTGGAATGCTATGTCTCCTTGTTCTGGTGAATAAAATAAATTATAAATTGTTATCCTCACTCAATGTCAGTAGTTTAAACAAAGTAGTCAAAGATATTTTGAATAATCTCCAACATCAAAATTTGGCCTTCATACATCACCACTATTGCACCTGCAAGTCAAGGAAAAAATAAATTACCACAACAAACACAGAGATAATAATATCGCATTTTTTATAATAATATTGCATTATTTAGGTATTCAACAACAACAAAAAAACATAAGGGCAGTGGGTATCACCCGTGGGGGTTTTACGCTGGGTTTCATGTAGTTTCCCACATGTAAATTCAAAAAAAAAAAAAAAAAACAACAACAACAAAAAACAAAAAAGCTAAGAGTCTATCTAATAAAGTGGCATAGGAAGGACTGATGGAAAGCTTTTCATATTGTGTAACATGGTACTTTGCAAGAGCTTACAGGCTCTAAATGGGTACTCACAAACTAAGCAAGTAAATTTAGTGGGCTATTTCTAATCATTTGATGTGAACATTGAAATTCATAATTTCTTTAGAAAACCAAAGAAGCTAATTTTAAGTATATAATTAGATCAAAACCCACATGTTATTTGTCCTCAACAAGGCCTAATAAAGCCAGTAAGACAAAATATATTATTAATATTGTGCAATGTAACTGGCTAAGAGTACAGTAAAAATATACATTGAAAAAATGACAGATGATACGAGATAGTTCTGCTTGTAAAAACAATTGGTTTTCCTACTGGAACATGCAGTCTTCTGTCATCCTTTTCATTGCACTAGTAGGAAAGAATGAATAAAACCCATTTATGACAAAAGAATTTATAAGGGGACCAAATGACTGGGTGGATGGGTGGCAACTACATAGGTGGAAAGTGAGTAAAGTTTCATTACGGTCCAATTGTTCTAACCTGGGTCACGGTCCAATTGTTGTAACTTTGGTCAGATGGGCCATGGAAAAAAAACTAGGTGGCTTAGACCAAGTCAAAAGGGCAAAATAATTCAATCCACATTCATGAAATCTCCTACAAATCACACCATCAATTCGTCCATTTTTAAGGTTATTCCACCCTAAAAGCTTTTCTAAGTTATTCTGCGTGTAATTTATCTTTTATTACAAGGAGATCTAGTACGTTTATCAGTACAACGAAGCATCACCATTATCAAAGCCACTAATCACATCTATCTGAGAAGGGTTTTCTGAGTTCTTCACTTCCATACTATATCAAAAACCAGATATGAAAGTCCAAGAAGAACTCATAAAAAGGACTTGGCTAGAGCATGCATGTAAATAAATCTCATTAATCCCCATATTCCCAAACGTTCATCCAAATTCAGAAGAAAAAAACTCATTATTCATGGCTTTTCTTCTGTAATTTCAAAGAAAAAATTGAAAGAAAATTAAAAATAAATAAATACAACCCAGAAAACATTAAGATCTATTTAAACAAAACACTGCTGAAAGCATGTTAGGTCTTCCCATCGAGGTGGTGTTGGTTTTCAACAAGGAAAAAGAAAAGGCAGGTTTGAAGAATAATAGAGGATCGAGAGAAGGAAGATAAGAGAACGAAAACCAAGATTCATAGAGAACAGAGACGAACCAGATTAGGGTTGCAGTGAGGTCGAGAAGAGAGGCCATTGAGCACATGACGGCTCAAGGGAAATGTTGAAGACAACACACACGAAAGGGTTTCAGTGATCCCTGTTATTTATACCCTGCAAGTTTCCTTGCGAATATTTTAAAGGAAGATTTTTTTAAAAAAAAAAATCTATGTTATTTATTTATTTTTTTTAAATATTTACATTCTTTAAATTATTAAAAACCTCCTAAGTTTTTTTAAAAAATTTAAAACACCTCTCTTGACTAAATTTAAATATATTTCATCTCTATTTATTATGTAAATGTTGAAAATGACAAAATTGTTAATATGCTTAAAATTATTATTCCTCATTTTCTAGTTTATTTTTTTGGATTTACGTGTGTAAAATCTTAGACACAATCTTATTAAAATCCTTACGGACGGTACTTTTATCTCTAAAGCAATCACTAAGATTAGTCTATAAAATTTGAAGATGGCCCCTCCTTGAAGTGGCAGATAACCATTTGAACTAATCCACAAGGGATAATATTATTTTATCTCTAAGTAGCACCAAATTTTTATTATGTCATTTTTAATCATAATTATACAAGACTTTAAGATTTTCTTGAATAGTGAAGAGATTTACAATGGTCTTATGATTATGTTTCACCTGTTTTAACTTATCTCTCCTTTTTAACGATTAATTTTTTTTAATTCTTTATTAGAAAGAACTTTTTATTTTATATAATAAAATGCATCAACTAGCCATCAGGGTTTGTTTGAAAATATCTTTCCTAATTCATACAGGCTATATTTGTTTTATGGTCTCTCTAAATAAGAATAAAGTAGAAAAAAAAATTGCAAGGTATTCCCTTCAACATTTATATTTCTCGTTCTCTCGTCCTTTGTCATCCTTTGTCACTCTGACTCTTGCTCGTTTCTTTTATCCACATGGATATTTATTACCAGATAGTCAAAGGAGAATCTTTCAAGAGAAAAATCTCATACTCAAAAGAAACATTTGAAAATTTTCTCATTATTCAACTGCTTTGAGTAGAAATCTAAGACACAGTCTGCATTAATTCTATTTGGGGTAAATTTTATAAGGATTACTCAAGATTACTCTTGACCAAGGGTTATCCAAGTACTATAAAAGATTTTCAAAGGTGGAAAAAAAAAAAAGATAAAAGTTTGAATTATTATTTTTTTCCATTTGTAAATAAAGATAATGAGGTCTAATACCCCATTACCCTTACACCCCCTCATCCAAATGTAGCCACAAATGTTTACACAACATTTCCAAAATAAATTGATTTTATCATGAAAATAATGTATTTTCTTCATTTGTTTGTGCATATTTTCTTTTAACTCTAAATTTTTGGCCAAATTTTATTTGAAAAGTAGTTTATTTTTTTTTATTTTATGACCTATGGAGAAATGCTTTTCTAAAAATGAAATTATGAAATACACATGTGAGGGATTTGATCAAATAAATTTTAAACACATTATGTATATACCTAACTTGACTATCTATTATCTAACACTTCCCAAGTTTTTAATGCAAACTTGGTTCTGGTTTGAATCAGGTACACAAATGGACTGGTGGTTTGAGTCTGCAAGATTGGAACTAAATGGGATCGGATCTGGATCGGAACTGCAAGGTGGATTCGACAGACTGGTTTGTATGTTTGTGATCGGATCTGCAAGGTGGATCCAACTCAGAGGTAGAAATGTGTTGAGACCAAGATATCGATGTCTAGGCCAACTCTCTCTTCGAAAACGAATATCGGTGCTTTTTTATATTTTTTATGTTTTCTGATAAAAAATAAAAATAGCCACTTTTTTTAAAAAAAAAGTTGATAAACTAAAATATCAACTCATATCGGCAAATATTGGCCTAGGTCCACAGCCGATATTTGGCCGAATTATCTCACCGAGATATCGGTCATATCGATCGATATCCACCAGTTCAGCCGATACGTATTGAATCCCAAATCTGACTCAATTTGCTTGTGCTCGTGCCCAACTTGAATCCACGCAGGGGTATGAAATTCAGCCGATACAGTAAGTATTGGCCAGATAATAAAGAACTCTGCCAATATGGCGGAGATCTGGGCTGATTTTTTCTTTTTCTTTTTAAATATCGGTTGTGGGTCCGGTCGATATCTCAGCCGATTTTTATATTTTTTTAATTTTTTTAAAAAACAGTCTTTTTATTTTTTAAATGATTTTTTTCAAAAAAAGAAAGCAACCGCGATTTAAAATAAAAATAAAAATTGAGGCTTACCTTATTAAACGCTGATCTCCCAAAAGGCCAAGCTTCAACCACCAACTCAGTCAATTAATTGAGCCATTTCTTTCTTAACGAAAATTAATTAACTTAATAAAATTGATTCAATTAATCACAGATTAAAAAAGAGTTAGGCATACTTTATTAAACTCTCTTTGAACTTCAAAACAACACTTCAACTCGATTTGACTCTTCAAACTCGAGAACCTAATATTTGGGGAATAATTAAAATAATTTTATTGCTTTTATTCTGATCGGCTACATAGAATTCTATTTATAAGAAAATTCTAAAAACTCTAAGGTTGTTCAGTCTCTATCCAAATTACATAACTTAGATGATTTCTCTGTCTAAAAAAAATATTGAAATTGATGTGATTTGCATATTCAAGCAGATCTTAAGTTCTGGAATAACTGATTTGGGCACTATGCCAAATGAAGAAAATGTCAAGATGAATGGGATCAAATTGCTAGAGGAAAGAGGCGAATTCTGAAGTGGTCACAAATATAGGTGGTATTTTTAAATTTACAACATTTTTAATGGCAAAATACCGTTACCGTATAAAAAATTACATTGTTTATCGGTACGACGATAAATTCTTGGTAAATTTCCGATAGAATCACATTAAAATCGAGATACATGGTAACATCGCGATAATATCCCCATAAATTATGGGTAAATTTTTTATTACCATTTTTATATGTGACAATGGTACTTATCATCTGTCCTCTGACTTTTGTCAGTCAAATGTTTGTGACGTAGTACAACATCTGATTGACCCAACTCGGTCAAAAAATCAAAAACTCAGTCGGCTTGAGTTTTTATTTTATTTTTATTTTGATAAGATTAATGTATTCTTCTTTTTATTTTCTTGTTATTTTCGTTTTTTAAATATTAGCTAATTTTTAGAATTAGAGTTTGAGTTATAAATACCCCATTTAGAGTTGCATCATTATTATTGATGAAATAAAAAATTGAGAATTATTCTCTCGTCTCTTTTTTTCACACGGGTGAATTTCGTTTTCCACCGTGAATTCAGACTTCTTTCTTTTCTCTCTTGGATGTATTCACATTCTTCTCGTCTTGAGAAAATTCCCATCATCTCCTCTTACTGTTGCCGTTCAATAGAAGTTGCACGCTCTTGTTGCTGTTTAGAATCGCTGGCAGATCTACATCACCGTGCGAACGCCCCTCGCTTTAAAGTTTAATCTTTTCAGTGAATTGGGGCTTGTGGTTCAATCTAAAACAATGATTAAAAACGATCAATAACTTAGTACACATACAAGTATAATTTCGTGTATACATTAATAAGACCCTGACCCAACTAAATGCTGCATTTTGCAATATAGTTAGGGAGTCCGTACAGACACTTAGGAAATCTTTTCTCATACACCTATTTTCTAAAAGTTAATGAAAATTACCCTTTTGCCCTTCTATTAGACATCCGGGAAATCTTTTTCTAAAAGTTGATAGAAATTTTCCTTTTGCCCTTCCACTTAAAAACGCCACATCCACTGAATCAGAAAATCGTTCGAAGGGAAAAATTCATTTGAATGAATTCCAAAATTAGTTCGAACGAAGTGGGCTGTGGAGTGAGGTTTTCAAATGAGTCAACTTCATTCGAAAGAACTCCCACTTCATTCTAACAAATGAATTCCTTCATTAGAAGAAAGTGAGATTTTCAAACGAGATCGTTTCTCGACCGATTTTTACAAACATGGTATCAAAATTCATCTACTTTGAATTTTATAAACTCCAGAATTGATTTTAATTGAAAATGATATAATTTTGGGCTTCAAAACTCGTACCCAAAGAATTAAATGAAAAGGGTATAATTTTGGGCTTAAAAAATTTCTTAATTCTTTGGATACGATTTTTAAGCCCAAAATTATACCATTTTCACTTAAAATCAGTCCCAGAGTTCATAAAATTCAAACTAGATGAATTTTGATACCTTATTTATAGAAATTGGTCGAGAAATGACTTCGTTAGAAAATCTCACTTCACAGTCCACTTCATTCGAACGAATTTTTGAATTCGTTAGATCACATCCTCCGAACGATTTTTTATTCGGTGGATACGAAATTTTTAAGTAGAAGAGCAAAATGGTACTTTCCATTAACTTTTAGAAAATGAGTGTATAGGGAAAGATTTATCAGGTGTCTATATAACTCTCCTATAGTTAGCATTTATAAAATCTAAGAAACAGAATATTCTCGAGTTCCTTTAAGAAAATAAAAGTTTAGACTAAAGTTGTATAGTGAGCAATTCAATGAAAAATTCACTAAATTACATTTTTATGGCAAAAAAATAATATTTTCATAATCCAAATTGTTGCAGTACATGTAATTGAAAATGTTCGCTGAATTGCATGTATTGTTCATATATAAATGGGAGTAAAAAGAAGATTTACACCCAGAATCAGTGTATATGCACCTAACATCCAATTATACATATTTTCATAACCTTTTTAAGACATAACGAAAAGGAAGTAAAATACTGTTTATTTTTTCTTATCCCTTTTAAGATTCATAACTTTTTTATAACTTTTTTTTTCTAATTCCTTTTAAGATTCACATATTTTCATAACCTTTCTTTTCATATGTTTACTTTTTTTTTTTAAATGATTGGTAAGGTTTCATTTAAAGAGGGGGAAACTTTCCAATAATTACTGAAAAAGGAACTGCTGTAGAAAAAAATCAAATACATAGACCAAAAAGGAGGCCCAAAAAACAGATCCACAATTTGGGAAAGAAAAGAAGCCCAGAAGCAAGAGATTTGCAAATCTAACCAGTTAATCAATCAAGGCCACCTCAGAGACTCTAAAGTGCATGAGAGGAGAGTTACAAATCTCGACTGATACGGTGCGTATCGGCCATACTGACGAGATATCGGCTGATATGGCCGAGATCTCACCGATATCAGCCGATACACATTTAATAAGCCGATATTTGCCAAAAAAAAAGTAGGAGAGAGAGATATTGGCCTCGGATATATTTTAGTAAAAATGATTTTTTTACCCATGCATGAGAGTCTTGAAATTGCATTCTTGGGAAATCACCTTCTTGGAAAAACAACATTTATCACGAGGGGTCTCCAGATAGCATGGATTAGAGCATTTGGTAGTGAAGAGCCTTCCATGTTCTGGTTACCAATTGCTTCTTGCAACGTGCATAATATTTTTTTTTTTTGGCACTCTCGGATTCAGGAACTGAAGGTACATCGTCCAATTGAAGCTTCTGCATTCGGCCCTATTAGCAATACACATCGTATCTCTAGCAGATCCGATGATCTCGCCAGTCAATCCCGTGATTATCCTTACCGATAATCATGGGATAAACATCAGCTGCCATTAGTGTTTCCGTGCGTGTTTCATATAGGAGATATACTCTTCATGTACTATATATATATATATATATATATATATATATATATACATGAATGAAAATAAGGAAAACACTTTGATATGGTATCAGCAAGTTAGGGTTACCAACATTGATCCCTCCCTTGTGCATAGGAGATCCGACGACCAGATCTGCCGCTCACGTTCTTCAGCCGATCCTTTTCATCTCTTGTGGATCGGAGCTCCGACAACCCGATCTGAAGATCCAATTCTTCTTGGTGCGGCTTGTCTTCTTAGCATCGAGCAGCATATCTTCCCACATTTATCGGCATCTTTACTGTTCTGGAGTCCAAATCCGGCGTCTCCAGTCTGCAAGATCTACCTGCCACTGCAACCTCTCTTCAAATCGTGGGTATTTCATCAGCGTCGCCCAGATCTTGTTTCAGATCTGATCGCCCAAAGGGGTTTTCTTCACTAGCACACCCCATATTTTTTTTTTTTCAGATCTAACCACACCAGAGGGTCCCCTTCCCCAAATCTGGACAATATCAGTTGCAGTTTGCCAGCTCGAACCCGTCGCCGGCAACTGTTTCTTGTCTTCCGCTCTGTTCGCAGCCGGTGCCGAACCCATCACTTTGCTCCCTGCACAGCTCATCTTGTTCCGCACTCTGATAGTCAGATATTGGTTTTAATCGCAGCGGCCAGACAATTTTTTTTTCGGTCTTTGGTTTTTAATCACAGCAGCACGTGCTGTTTTATATCGAGGCCCCTTCTCACATGGCAGTTCCCTGCACAGCTGCCTCTCTGCCTTGGCCTTGCGCACTTCTCACATGACAGCTCATCAATTCAGTCGTTTCCTATGGCCACTCTGTCGGCTTTATCTTCTCAGCTTCAGCATTTTATTACGGTTCGCTTGTGTAACGCCCCACTCCTTTCTACAACCTAAACGAGTCGTGGCCTGCTTAACTGCAGGCTGAACGGGCGTGATCCAACAAATATGCAACTAACAGGTTTTACATCACAGATTTGTGGCTAGGGGAAATGAATATATATATATATATATATATATATATATGGGCTTGAAGGATTTGATGACTTTGTTATTTCATTTATAATCTTAAAAAAAATAAATATATATATATATATATATATATATATATATATATATAAATGAAATAAATCATAATGTCATCGATAATATGAAATGAATAACATATATTATCAACACCACATTTAATCTCACTATTCACATCCCATTCCATAAAATAAAATAAAAATCAATATCCTTAAAGTTCTTAATTATTTCAAGTCAACCAATCAAATCTCTCAAAATACATAATATCAAATAAAATAAATCGAATCACATGAATCCATAACTATACTAAGAAATTAAATATTCATTCTTGACAGTCTCTAAACATCAGTGGTCTCCTCCAATCCTAAGTCTAGAGGATTACCTGCAATGTAAGAGGTGTGATTTCCAAGCCTAGTGAAAGAATACAATAATTCATACCCAACATAATATCTCTATTATTCTCTATAAATATGATCTTAAAACATGATTAAATAATATGCTTTTAATATCCATGCATTATGTCATGCAATGCACAATGCTCAATGTCTCATTCCTCCACAACACATCCACTATATTTGGTGGTCATCCTGCCGAAGCGAGGCCTATAACTTACCATAGAGTGGTACTTCCCATATCAAATGGGGCATAAACAACGCAACTACCACCAAATATCAGTCTTCGTGATCTCTCATGGCATAATAAACCAAACATACCACATGCGTGGTACTTCTCACTCCTCAAACTACCACCGTCGTGGTCATCGTGAAAGATCACGGCTAACACCTCCATGCCCATCCCATGAATATAAAGATGTCATGCTCAATGCCATGTCTACTATGCATCATCTCTATCATCATGCCACATGTTATGAATCATATTAACATGCCATGAGTAAAATCATTGCCATCATACTCCAAATATGATTATAATCTTAATTTAACATAAACATCATGTACATATTTTAAGCATCAAAACTAACTCCAATAATATCACATGTACAAAAGGAATAAATTAAATTACAGCATTATCATTATGGTAACAATATTATAATCAACCTCAAGAACATCACTTATCACATCATAATAATTAATATAACATTCAATCAATTCGAACATAATTATTGGATCTTTCAATAAGGCTAGTAGTTGATTTCCATTTATCCGGGCAAACTGAGTCCCCTCACGGCCATTAGAACAGTTAGCAAAATCCCTTACATTACTGTGAGTGAGCACCGAACTACAACCACTATTCTAAAATATAACTCAGTCTATTTCCTATATCCAATATTACATTCCAAAACATGCCATACAATAGTCTTTTCTATTGCTCAATCATACAAATAACATAGAGAATTTTCATGCTCGGTAAAGGTACAAAGTATAATTTTTCCTCACCTAAAAAGTTCACAAAGTGTAGGTGATAATTTCACACTCATTCCACCTTCAAATCAACCAATAGGACGTCCGGGAAGTGCTGCACATTTATTTAAAGGGGTCCTGAATATTATCAATGTCATTTCCAACTTGAACTAAACAATTGTATAGAAATTATTAAATATAGATGATTGGTATTGTCCCAATTGTAGTCTACGGGTTATCCTAAGATCCAAGGAGATTGGTAAAAGTTGAATCTATAAACTACAGGGTCGAACCATGCTTACATCCAACTTTATAAATGAGATAATGAACATCTTGCCTAAAGAATAAGTAATTGTTCTTTTAAGTTACTAATAAATCTTACTCCAAATAAAACAAATAATAAATAGCTCAAGTTGTACTTTCAAAACATTAAATGGTTTGACTTAATAGAAAAACCCCAGATTTCAAATCGATAAATAATTTTAGTTAAGTAGGATGAAATAAGATAAAATAAAAGAGGGGAAAAACCATCTTGTAAATACTGTCACAATACTGACACTTGGGATCTAAAATACCTCTTTTATATCCATATTTTGAAATCCCTTGCATTATTAGAGAAAATAATTTTATAAATATAATTTGAGTCATTACTCGTATTAAAACAATTACTTGAAATAAAACAGTGAGGGTTCCCTAAATTTGCTACCATACATGAATCGGGTATAGAAGTAATTAGTAATAAAATCATGAAATCGATTTGGATGGCACATGTTGCTGTCCAAAAAAAATTTAAAACCAAAGAGTCATTTACCTACAAGATTCTTTTGAAAAGAACAATGTCCTCTATAGTTCATAATAAGTCTAAGGTAACCACGTTCTCAGGTTCTAACTTGAGAGCAAGCCACGTGAAAACACCAACAAGTAGTTGAGGCATGGTGCTGACAGCAATCAATTTGAGAGGCGTATAAGATGAGTCTAGGTTGGGACTGATATATAAAGGGATTTAAGAAAATTACACTAAGATGAAAGGTACATGATTGTTGAATTAAGTATTTAAAGAATGAAGTCCAATGCTAAAAATTGGCTTCATTTAACTGGTTTTGACAACAAATCAGTCCACCACAAGAATTTAATGAAACCACAAATCTAAATTATTTAAATTAAACAAAATCATAAAACCAAAACCCAATTTAATAAAGTGGACTAAAATAAACAGTTAGAAAATAGGCTAAGTAAGAAATTACTCTTTGAAGCAAGGAGGGGTTTAATCATCAAAGCACCTGAACCAATACTTTAAAATACATAAATTAAAAGAAACAGGGAGGGAATTATTTTCATAGAAGTTGGGTTCAAACTAAAACATATAAAAATATATATTATATGTTTTAAACTCACACCTTACTTTTAATGAAGAATCTTAATAAATTTCTACACGTCTAAAAGGGATCATAAATCATTTAACCAAACCAAAAGGGACGTACTGCATGTGGTATTGAAGGCAGCAGGGAAACGACCAAGGGACGGTTGTTCTAGTCTTGGCCAGAATAGACCTGGACGAAGGGCTGAATTTGCAGGGATTTGGGCGAATGGTAGGGAAGGGGTTGGGTACCAAGAAGCTTAGAGAATAGAAGGAGAGAGAAGAGAACAGAGGAAGTACCTGGTAGAAGAACTGGGTTGTAAACTTGGGCCGAATCAACCACGAGGGTTGACAAGGAGTGGCACTTCGAGGAAGCGACAGACAACAAGGGTTTTGTGGTTGCTTGACAGTAATCGACAGTAGGAGAAGGGTTCGGTTGGATTTGCATGATTTATAGGAAATAACGTTGGCTGATTTCTTCCGAGAGGGATTAGGATTTGCAGAGCTAAAGGCCGAGTGTTGTTTTCGTTTTTGAAGAAAGGATGGAGGAAACAAAATCAGATTTGGGGAAAGTTTCCATCTGTTGTGGCGATGGAGGGGGATTTTGGGGTTTCCATCGTGAGTGAAATTAGAAGGGTCAAATTTGGGGCTTCCTTATGGAATACGGTGATGGATTTGGGAAAAATAAGAGGGATAAGTTTCACCGTGAATGGGAGCCACGGGTGTGGGTCTCCAAGGGGCCCACACGGTTAAGTAATTAATTTAATTCTTAATACAAGTAGAATTAAAATTCTAATTGAAATTTTTAATTTTGCAAATTAAAATCTAATTTGATAATTAAATTTTTATTAACTCGATCTCAACTCGAAGCGGATAAATTCATAAATTTCTAATTAAGGAAAAGGTGTGTGCATTGGGGAACCTATTTTAATTAAATTCTAGGTTTTTGTGTATTTATTTATTTTATTTTAAACAATAAAAATAAAAGAAGAATAACACATAATTTCACACAAACACAATGAAGAGACCCATTTGCTATTTTAGTTTTACTCGATTCGATTTACCCGCTACTCCCGGTCAGGTCATTACAACTTGACTCCCGATAATTATCTTGTGTGGAAGTCTCAATTACTGCCCTTTCTTCGTGGATATAATGTTATGGGTTATGTTGATGGTACGTTTTCCGTCACCTCGCCTAGTGCTTATCGCTTCCAAGGATGACTCCTCTTCATCCGACACGATCAACCCTGAATTTCTTACATGGCAACAGAATGACTAACTTCTCTGCACTGACCGAATCCCTCCAAGCTCAATTGGTTGGTGTTCCCACTGCCCGTGTGGCCTGGCTTCAGTTGGAGCGTTCCTTTTCGTCTCATTCTCCAACACGTGTACTGCAACTTCGCCTACAGATTTTGTATATTCAAAAGGGCGCTTCATCTATCCTACAATATCTCACCTCTATCAAGTCTCTGGCTGATAATCTTGCGGCGGCTTCAAGGCCTGTATCGGATGATCTTGTTTTATCTACTCTGGGTGGATTGGTCCTGAGTATCATCCCTTTGTTACAACCATTACTACTCGAGCTGAGCCAGTGTCCTTCTTTGACCTACAGGGTCTTCTTTACAGTCAAGAACTTCACCTTGCCCATGAGGTTGTATCGCTCGACATACCAACTCCGCAGGCCAACATGCTCTCAACTAAGCCACATGCGTCTTCTTCTCGCTAGTCTCAGCGGGGTTTTTCATCAAATCGCTTTCGCAGGCGTGGTGGTGGTTGCTCTCGTGGTCGCCATTAGGGGTATTCTTCTCCAATTGATCTTTCTCCGGCCAGTCCAACTAGATTCTCCACGTACTGTCTATCAGGTGTGCAATCGCATTGGTCACACTGCCTTGCAGTGTCGTTAGTGTTGTGTTTTAAATTTAACTCGCAAGCGCACGAGCCAGTTAACAATGTAGTGAATGAGTGCGAGGTCGTACCAAAGGGAAATCAACAAAATATATGTATGGAAATAAAAATGGTACCATTAAAATAATGTGATCGAAGAAAATAAAAAAAAATGGAGTTATAATCTTAATTTAGCAAAATTCTAGATTCAGATAACCAATATTTATCTAACTTTAAAAGTTAACGAAATATAAGATCTACTTTTATTTTTTATTTAAAAATTTGATTAAAATGGTGGTGTGAATTTAAATGAACTCAATTTAATTTAAAATGCAACGTTAAGAAACAATTAAAATATTTCTAACCTAATTAAATCATTTCAAGGGTTTTTATGAATAAATAAAAGAATAAAATAAAAACAAAAATAATAAATTATTTATATAGTTTACAATGGAATCGAGACAAGTATCTAAGGCAGCATGCTATCCCATTTAAAAATAAAATCATGGCCTAGACTATGAAATATTTTAGAATTATAAAATATAAATTCAAGTTCATCATTTATTAAAATTCTAATTAGAAAAATTACGTCGTCCATTAAATCAGAATTTTTCAATTCAAGCCTTAGGCTTGAGCGGGATTTAAACTTGCATTTTCCAAATCTAAAATAAATTGTTCTTGAAAAGAACCTTAGACTGAAAAAGTCAAGTCCCACCGATTCTAACAGGATTCTACTTTTCTTTGAAAAATTCTAAAAATAATTTCTTTCATAACATTCATAAAAAGAATTAAAATAAAATTAAAAACCATCGCCATAGAATATTTAATAATTGGGAACACCATAAATCTAAAGAATCTACCATGAATTTCATTTTAAAAATTGAAATATAAGAAAATACAATTCTTTGGAACTCATTACATAAAATTAAAATAAATGACTTACAAAAAAATCAAATATTTTTTTTTGTCTTTAGCCGTCCAAATTCAGCCCCTTTAATGCCTTGGTCGGTTCGTTTTTTTCCCAATGAAGTCCATACTTTATTTATAAGAAAAGAAATGGAGAATAAAAGTAAAGGGTCACAGCAGATAATCTCCTTTTTAATGTCAACCACTGCTAGCACCTAGATTTTCTCTGTGTTCTGCCAACCACTGCCAGCACCTGGATTTTCTCTGTGTTCTACTGCCAGCCAACCAATACCGTGTGGGCCCTCCTTATCCCCCTTTTTTTCTTCTCTGTGAGCACCGGCTAGCACACTCCTTATCTCTCTTTCTCTGTTCTTCTTTTCTTCTTTATCTCATTCGGTCATATCTCACGGCAAACCCACCATCTTCTTCCTTATCTCTCAGCTGAATCATGTCCTGCTTTGTTGTCGATTCTCATGGATTTGGGCGAAAATCTTGTAGCCACTTCTAAAATTTAGCAGGTTACTTCCTTATCTCATTGCTTTCATCGATCTTTTCTTATCTTTGCTGAGGCCAAAGGCCAAAACCCTCTCTGTTTGTCCTTTTCTTTGGCAAGGCGTCGCTGAGTTCTTAATTTCTTCTGCTCCTTTTTCGTTAGCTTCAGAAGTTGAGGAGGGGGTGGAGCAATTTCAGTTGGTGGCTCAATCGGAAGAGGATGCTCTGTGGAATGCAGAAGTGGTGCATCCCACCACTCAATATCAGGGATAGGGTCCTTTTGTTTTTTTCTTTGGTGACAACCTTTTCAAAAACCTCTATGAGATTCGAGTTGATATCAGGTTCTACCTTCACCTTGGCAAGTTGTGCTTGCTTTGTCTTTAACTCTATCGCTTGTGCTTCTCCAAATTGATTCTTGAATCTGATAATATCTACCTGCTTTGACCATTTACCTTCTTCCACAAATTGAAACGTCATCCTCTTGGGCCTCAAGAGCTCTGTTTTATTAATCCCCACCATATTGAAGTTTTTTTGTAAAAATTAACCACCTTTGTAAAAAAAATAGAAAATGTACTCCCTCCGTCTCATTTTAATAGTCCGATTTGAATTTTTTAAAATTTTAAGGAAGTTTCGGGAGCAGTCAAAACCACTTTACCAAAAACTTTTTTCCTACCGTGCAAAACTGCAACCGTGACTGGGCCAAAGACTTGGTGCTCAGGCCTCTCTTGGTTTCGATCTAAGATTAGAGTGGAAGAAGCACTACGCAGCTCGCACCAGCTCGCCGGAGATTCTCATCTAGTGGATAAATCCATTACAGTCATCGAAGATGGAGCAGGCCTGCGCAATCGTTCTGGCCATGATAAATCCACCACCGTGAGACAGAGAGAGGCTGCTCGAAAAGACTGGAGAACGAAGTTCTTATAGGGAGAGAAGTCTCATGTTTTGCTGATATAAATCATGTCACTTCCTTAAACTCATGACGTCTGGAAACAAATCTTAGAGGTACTTAGTTCAACGGTGTAATTTTCCCGTCGCCAGCAACTCACAACGTCTGGAAAGAGAACAGAGTACTGGATTCTCTTTACAATACCTAAAAACAGAGCAGAGACATTGTTGTTTGAAGTGCAGTCCCTCATCTATGGATTTCACTCTAGATTCAGCGAAGTTTCATTTAGATCTGGTGAATCACACTTTAGATTCAACCAAGTTTCGTTTAGATCTGGTGAATGGAAGTATGGAGTTTGAAAGAGGTTCTGATGAAAATGACGGATGTTTAGAATATTATTTGGTGAAATGGAGTAATTGAGAAAGTAAGTTTCATACTCTAGCTTTGTATCAACCAAATAGACATTAATTGCACCACCATGAATTTGAACTCAAAACTTCTCTGTCCTTCAAAAATTCTCCTAAGGCTAGCTACTACGGTGGGTAGCAAGGTGATGTAGAGTATCTCATTTAGTGCATAGACACATATATACACACAGGGGTTCCCCAGTAAGCATCGCTACAACTTCAACATTAACACACATCATTCTTATACTCATTGTTAAGGTAGAAGATTTAGCTTATCATTTTGTTTTGGATTCTCGATGCAGGCTCACACATGTGAATATTTTTTTGCACTTTTTTTTTTGGGTTTTCCCTGGTGTATGGTGTCTTGACTGCTGTACTCATGGTGCAATTGCGAAGTATGATTAATCCAAAGAGGCACTGTAAAAAGAATGATTCGAAGACTCTGCTCAAGTGCTTTCAGGTGAGTGTGTATCTTTTTACTGTGGTGAATGTAATCTTCAAGTCATAAAGTGTAGATTCACTTGTATTTTCAACATGTAATAGAGATTAGCATTTGTTCGGTTGGGCATAGTGATTGAATCAGCAACAAATTTCTTTTCAGGCAGGCTGACTAAGAAAGAAAGGAACACTTGTTGATGACAGCAGAAACGATTTTGTTTGAGGTTCAGTCCCTCATCTGTGGATTTCACTCTAGATTCAATGATTTTTTTTTTCTTACATCACTTAAATCTTTGCTCTCCTCCCAAGGCTTTAGAGCTACAAGAGCCTCAAGATCCTACTCAGCATGATCATTCCCAACAAAATCTCAATGAAAATGCACATTTGGCAGTGAAAAAGAAAAATCTAAGAGGTGAACAGAGACAAGCTGTTTTCAAATTTTTACTCAAGCAAAATCAAGATGGACGTCGCCGGCACGATTTAGTAGAAGATGCAGCTGAGCATTTCAATATTTCGACACGAACTGTGGGTTGAATTTGGAGCAAAGCCAGGCAGTCGATGGCATCTGGCCAACTGGTGACAAATGTTCGTTCGGGCAAAAAGGGACATGTCGGGAGAAAAGAAAAAGACATCAATATAAAATGCATAGCTGAAATTCCTTTGAAAAGACGAAGTAATATTCGATCCTTAGCTGGTGCAATGGATGTTTCCAAATCAACGTTACATAGACGTGTGAAAGAGGGATTGATTCGGCCTCACACCAATGCGATCAAGCCGGGTTTGAAGCGAGTAAATAAGGAACAACGACTTCGCTTTTGCTTGTCCATGATAGATTCCAATCTGAGCTGCATACCGACATTTAAGAAAATGTTCGATTATGTCCACATTGACGAAAAATGGTTCTATATGACGAAAACAACTGAATGATATTACCTTCTTCCACAAGAGATGGATCCAGAACGGTCTTGCCAAAGCAAGCGTTTTGTCACGAAGGTGATGTTCTTGGCTACAGTTACGAGATCTAGACTACATTATGAGGGAAAGTTCATCTTTCATGGAAAAATTGGAATTTTTCCTTCTGTCGAAATAGTTCCTGCCAAACGTAGAAGTAAAAACCGTCCTGCGGGAACTTTAGAAATGAAACCCATTAATGCGGTCGCACAAGACATGTCACGAGTGTTCTTAATTGAGAAAGTGTTTCCTGCTATTCGCAAAAAGTGGCCGGATGGAAACCGCTATCCCATTATCTTATAGCAGGACAATGCAAAACCTCATATTCTTCCCGAGGACAAAGAGTTCTTAGAGGCAGCATTGAAGGATGGGTTTGACATTTGATTGACTTGTCAACCTCCAAATAGTCTAGATATGAATGCATTGGACCTGAGATTTTTTTGAGCAATCCAATCTCTTCAACATCAGGAGGCACCAACGACAGTCGACGAGTTGATTTCAGCCATCGTTAAAGCCTTTAACGAGCTTCATCCACAAAAGCTCAATAACGTTTTTCTAACTTTGCAGCAATGCATGATTGAAATGATGAGAGTTGGAGGTGGAAATAATTACAAAATGCTGCATATGGGCAAGTTAAAGCTTATAAAAAAAGTTCGTATTCCCATCACGTTAGAATGCGATTTGGAGCTTATTGAGAAGGTTAAGACTTTGATTTAATTTGAAAATGAATGAATATGACATGGGCTCAATCTCTCCAAATACTCATTTGCAACTAAACTGACATGGTACTTTGCTTGAATATTTTGATTGGGTGATGGAAAAAATAATGCAACCAGTGTATACATTGCATTCAGATACAATTCTTCCCCTCTTTCTTCGTTTGAAGTATGTATGCAGCAGCACTAGACTGAATCATGGGGTTGTTTATGCATGTTTACCAGTCAGTTGGATTAGTCCTGCTATGTAACACTTTTTGGCCAGTGGCAGTGATTTGGAGTTAGAAATGAATTTGTAGTTATATGGTCTGTTTCCAGAAATCTGGATGCAGTTTTTACAGATAGGGAAGCAGCTTAATGCAGTTCATTCTTTCTGTTTGTAAAGCAGAAATATTCTAGCAGCAACATTATATTTGTTGGATTATTTCTAATAACAGAAGGTCCTGAAGAATCCAATTGTATGCAATCTCTAATGCTTTAATCTGTTGCATTAGCATCTAAGTAGAAATGATCCTGGAAGCAAATGTTCTCAGACATGTTCTAGAAGTGATCAAGCAGTGTAGTAAACAAAGCGCTTTGCAGCATCTTCCTGAAGAAGTTGTTCCTTGGTGTTCATCTTGCTTTTTTGCTTTTACCTGTTTCCTATGTGAGTTTGTAAGATGGAGTATTTCAGTTTTTTTCCTTTGTGAGTATTAGACTGTTTTTCAATATGAAAGGTGTTGTGTATTTTTGGTATTTGTTTCAGGTTGAAAGATGTTGCCTTGTCCCTTAGAATTTTCCCCATTTTCTAGGTATGTACTGTAATGTTGGGAGGTTTCCCTTTTCTTTGAATGAATAAAAAAAATGCTTATCATTTAAAAAAAAAAAAAAAAACATGCGAGACAATCAGTTGGCAATGAGTTGGGAGAAGAAACCAATTTTATTCTCAGTAGAGTGAAGTTCAGCAAGCTTCTGAATATCAGTGTCCCTGAGACTTGATGAGAGACTTGATGGTATTATAAGAGGCATAACAATAGCAAAATCAACAGTTGGCGAAGGTACCAGTTTTTGATGAGAGACTTGCATAACCATTCCAGAACTTCAAGCTAGCAGACAGGTTATAAAAGAATTCACAAAAACTAGTCCATCAATTAAGTCAAGAAATTCTCACAAATTCATACACTTGAGCCTGTCATCAATTTTGTGAAATTCATAAAGTTCTCGTCAAAATTCGATTTCTTTTGAAACTGAGCTTAGAGTTGGAATTATAAATTCTACTGAAAATTTCTACCAAAAGCCTTAGTAATTAGCCACTTCATTGATCCATGGTTGCCCATCTTTGATATTCTTAATCAACCAAAATTGAACACAAATGATAAAAACATCAAATTGGGTCAAAATGGTTAATTGGGTCAAAGGACCCAACTGGGACCCAATGGGTTATAATGGACTTGTTTGACCATTGGGTGAGCCCAAATTTAATGGGGTTAAGCTGATTTGATTGGAAATGAAATGAAGGATAAATGGGTAGGCTTGATGCAAGTATGAAAACCACATTTAAAATGGCTAAACCACCCATAATTGGGTAATGGCGCCAATTGGGTCAATAAGCTAAATGGGGACCCAATGGGGCAAGTTGACCATGTTGACCATGGTTGACCATGTGGACCCTCAAGTGAGCTCAAATGTGAGTCAAATCAGGTTGAGTTGGGGCTGAAGTGAGTTGGATTTGAATTAAATGCTTGAGTTGACTCAAGTGCATTAAATGAATGGCATTTAATGTGGTGAGTTAAACCATTGAGTTGGGTGAGTTAAAATGGAAATCAAAGAGGTCTTGAGGTCAAGTGACAAAGGGGAGGTGAGGAGATGCATTGATCTCAAACAACACAAGTCTCACACGTTAGTGGCATGGAGTGAGGTTCCATGCATGAGTTTAATGGGAATGGGATAAGATTACATGGGAGTGCCAAAGGATACCTTGGGGGTACCAAGGGGTGCCTTGGTTGGCACCAAATATCCCCTTGGTTTGATCAAGAATTCATGAGGCAAATGGGGAGTCCAAGAGCTGTTTAACAAAAGCAACAAACACCACCCATTTGGCCAAATTCTCATTGTAAAGAAAAGTTTAGAACTCCATCTCTTCTCACTCTCTCAAAACCCATCTCTTTGGCCAAACCAGCCTTGGTGTTCTCACCATTGTTCAAGCTCATAATCGGCTAGAGACTAAGGAAGCAAGAAGGAGGGAAGCAAGGATCAAAAGGTAAGAGGAGAGCTAAAGGGATTGGTAAGCATTCCATGGAAGTTTATTTTAATAAATTGGTTAAATGGAACATGAATTGGCCATGGAATGGCCGAATTCATCAAGGACTTAAACTTGGATAAAGGTTGTTTAAAGTGGTAAAAATGTATCATTGGGTTCGACCACTTTGGATGGCCGAACCCCATGAAATTTATATGGGTATTTTGATGGTTTTTGGAGGGTAAAAACCATGCAAAAATTATAGAGATTTATATGTGTTTTAATTAGACATAAGATGCAAGTTAAAGGGTTTTAAATCATGGATTTGTATGTCATGATTTGGTCATGTTATGGCCGAATTGATCAATGGTTTAAATTATGATGATGAGGTTTAAAAGGCTAGAAAACATAGCCCATAGGGTTCTGCCACTTTGGATGGCCGAACCCCATGAAAAGAGTTGATAATTTTTATGATTTTTGGAGAGGTAAAAACCATACCAAAGAATGAGTGTTTAAGTGTTTTAATTGGAATTAAGATGGATGCTTTGGGTCGGCCATGGTATCGCTGAATCACACCGTATCTATGGCTAAAAAAATGTTGAGCCTAAATTATATAAAAGATGGAATTGATTGAGACGAGAATCATAGGGTTCGGCCATACACATGGCCGAACCCCATGGACCATTTTATGTGATTTAAATGGAGTTAAGGCCAATATGTAGGATCGGCTAATGTATGACTGAATCATATTATTTTTATGATTAAGATATATGTATGGTTCATCAACAAAAATGGCAAGTGAAGCACCAAAACCAAAAAGGGGTGAGGTTCGGCCATGGGGTATGGCCGAACCCCACCAAGTGATTTGAATGGCATTTGAATGTGATTAGAATGGATTAAGAGATCCAAACGGGATTGGTGAGGTTCGGCCATGTTGTATGGCCGAACCCCACTAAGGTGATTTTTATGGATCTTGTTTTCCTAAGCAAGATTAAATATGGTTTAAAGCCAATGGCAAAACTGTAAATACAAGTCAAATGATAAATATGAAGGGATGGATCAAAGGACTTGAAAGAGGGGTCAAACTAAAGTGGTATGGTTCGGCCATGTTGTATGGCCGAACCCTACCAAGTTATATTATATAATAAAAGGTGTTTAGATGAATGATATTGATCAAATGAAAGGAGGATCAAATCCAAAGTGGGTGAGGTTCGGCCATGGGTATGGCCGAACCCCACAAGATGGTTTTTGGGACTTAGATGTAAATGGAAATCTAAATGATAGTATATTGACTTGCTGTTACATAACAAGGTAACGGAACGTGAACTGCGTGCGAGTCGTGATCGGGTGAAGCTTAAAAGGAACGGACACTTAAGCAAAGTTTCCATAGGTTTCTCACCTACTTGTAACCACTATTATGATTGGTTTTATCATGGTTTTGATGAAATATGTTGTTATTATTATTATGTTTGAATTGGTTTTTGAATGATGAGACTTACATTTACAAATGACATATATATACATTGACATCACATGCATGGCATGGGGTGATGAGTATGGGACAACTTAATGATGAGAGTCCTATCCAAAGGAAATGTGGAGTACTCTGGATTACCTTGACATAAGAATCCTATCCGGAGGAAATGAGGAGTACTCTAGATTACCTTGATGTGAGAGTGCCTTCAGAAGATAACTATGTATACTTGTGATGAGTGGGACTCGTTACATTTGCACATACATAGCATTGTTTTCAGATGTTTTTATTGATGATCATGTACTATGATATATGCATGTTTATATACTAACCATGTGGTAGCCCTGATCGGGAACCTACTGGGAGCGTTGATCTAACGCCCTAATTCTATCCTTAGAGGATAATGCAGGAAAAGGAAAGGGAAAAGAGAAGGTCGAAGACCAGGAGGGGAGCCAGGCGTAAGCGCTTGGGTGTTGGGCTGGAATTCTATTTATTGTTGTTTGGATAAACTTTTACGGACTTGTAATAGTTTGTACTTTGTTAAGTTTTGTGAATGGTTTGATGATGAATGTTTGGTTTAAGTAATATATAAAGGAGGACTAGTACTTGCTATCTATTCAGTATAATTCAGCATTGAGTTAGTATTATTCCGCATGATTTATTTGTTTCCATGTGTGGTTGTCTTTCATGGTGTAGTCCATGCACACATGGGTGACCAGTTAAGGGTCAGACTTTAGAAGTCCGAACTTAACTCTAGTCGTGACGTCGCCCGCCCTCTTCCGGCTTTAACTTAAAAAAAAAAAAAAATTAGACTATGATCTTCGGAGCGGAAAGGGCGGGGCGTTACAATCACAGTGCTGACACGACTCTTCTTGATGTTTTGGTTGCCTCTATTTCATCTTTGCCTACTCCATCTGTCCATCATATGCATACGTGCTCCAAGACTGGTATTATTAAACGCAAGGCGTTTGTTGCCACTAAATATGCTTTGCCATCATCAGATAATATCAACATGGTTCATTCCTATGTCTCCTCTGCTGTGAAGTTTCCTACTTGGCATACTGCTATGAGTACTGAACTGAATGCACTTATTCAACAGGGTACTTGGCTACTGGTCCCATGTCAGCCTTCTATGAATGTTCTTGGGTGTAAATGGGTCTTCACACTTAAGCGTCATGCTGATGGTTCTATTACTCGTCACAAGGCTCGTCTTGTTGCTAAAGGTTACAATAAACTATCGGGTATTGATCATCATGACACCTTTAGTCCAGTTGTTAAATTTACCACTGTACGGTTGGTTCTTGCCCTCGCTGTGACCAATGGTTGGCATCTCCATCAGTTGGATGTTAATAATGCTTTTCTTCATGGTCGTCTTGACGAAGATGTCTATATGTGTCAACTACCGGGTTTTGTTGACCCTGCTCACCCTTCGCATGTTTATAAGCTCTTGAAGTCTATCTATGGACTTAAACAGTTTCCGCACGCCTGGTTTCGATGTCTTAGTGATTTCTTAGTTTGGGCTTCACTAGTTCCAAAACTGATACTTCTCTCTTTATCTACTATTAGGATGGTATTCTATTATATCTCCTGGTGTATGTGGACGATATTCTCATTACAAGCAACTTCTCTTCCAAGATCACTGAGGTCATCTCCACCTTGGGCCGCGAATTTGCCCTCAAAGATTTGGGTTCTCTCCATCATTTCTTAAGGCTTGAGGTTTGTTCCACACCGGTGAGTCTTCTACTATCTCAACGACAAAATGTTTGTGACTTGCTCTCTCGGTCTAGTATGACTGATTCTAAACTAGTTAAGACTCCTGTTGCCTCGTCGTCTTCTTTATCCAAGCATTCTGGGGAGCCATTAGACGATACTACTCTTTATCGCAGTATTGTCGAGGGTTTGCAATATTTGACGCTTACACATCCGGATATTGCCTTTGCTGTCAACAAGGCGTGTCAATTTATGTACCAACCTACTTCAGACCATTGGGCATTTGTCAAGTGCATTCTTCGGTATCTCAAACAAACTATCTCTTATGGGTTGCAGTTTCATCGCTCTTCTCCACTTTCTCTCTCAGCCTTTCTGATGCTGATTAGATTGACTATCCTGATGATAGCAAATCGAGGGGTGGTTATGCTATTTTTCTCGGCAATAACTTGAATTCTTGGAGCTCTAAGAAATAATAAACTACTGCTCGCTCTAGCACTGAAGTTGAATATCGTGCAAGGGCTTCTGCCTCTGCTAAACTCACTTGGTTACTCTTTCTCATTGGGGAGTTGCATGTTACCCTTTCTGGTTCTCCTACACTTTGGTGTGATAATATTGGCACTACTTATCTCACTGCCAATCTTGTCTTTCATGCCCGCACGAAGCACGTTGAAATTGACTTTCATTTTGTTCGTGATATGGTTGCTCGTAAACAGTTGGTTGTTAAGATTATCTCCACCAAAGATCAGCTGGTTGATATTTTTACCAAGGGCCTGTCTTCACCTCATTTCCTCTTCCTTCGTAACAAGCTCAACCTCACCAATGGCTCGTTGTGCTTGAGGAGATCTATTAGCGATACACATCGTATTTCTAACAGATTCGATGATCTCTGTAATAACCCGACCCTTTAAATTAGAAAAATAAATAAATTTTTAGAATTATTAATTCGGCTTTGTGACCGGTTAATATGATATGGTACGGAAAGAGCTTCCCGAAAAGGGATTATGTGACCCGATCAGAGCTCGTTTCCTTAGTGATTCAGCCTGACGAAGTTCGGAGGGCATTTTAGACATTACTTAAATATCTTTTGTTTTATATATAAAATCATGAATAGTGTCTTATAAACCTCTTGAGTGTAAAAGACCACTCTTCTGATATATTCAGACCTTCAAATTCACATACATATTAAGCTTTTGAGTACGCTACTTAGTGGTATTTTCAGAATTTCACGAGTATTCCTCGAAACGTGTATTTTACATATGTTTTTATCTAAAAGCCCCGATTTTTAATATACCCCGTATTCAAAAAATTAGCAAACTCAGATCACGTTCAATCTATATTTTATCAAACTCTTTGACATATTTAGAATGTCGAAATGAGTATTTTAAACACTTCTTTCGAAGTGTCAAAATCACGGTAATGATAAGCCGTCTATTTTATTAAAACGTTGACTTTGTGAAAAATATCCTATTTTTTGTTTCAAAACAAAAAGTGAACGTTCTACCTTAGGTAAACCCCTTGTTCTCAACACACCTGCGGTGTCGGATTTTTACGAGTTAAGGTCTAATATAGACGAATAGAAAAAGGGTAAAGTAACAACAATTTTTACTGTTACCAAAAGATAAGATTTTCAGATTTCTCATCTACCGACAGTCTTAAAGGGCCGAGATTTTGCCCACACTTTTAACGCTCAGGGTTGATCCAGCAGATGTCGAAATAGTGTTTTTAAACCCTTATAAATAGGTGCAGTCAGTTTAAGTTAAACTCACAAATTCATAACAGTTTTCTCAGTTTTTTTCATTTCTCTACTGTTGCCCTAAAAGGAGTTGTCTTAATTTTTTCAGAAGATTTTTGTAAGTATTTATTTTGAGTTAATATTTTTAGTTTGTAGACCTCATTAAGAGAAAGGTAGATATTTAATTTCATCAAAAAATGACTTACAGTTTGCTTTATAAAAATCGGAGACGAAAATACAAAAAAAAAATCTGAAAATCCGCCCGTGAACAGTTATTTGTGGCTCATTGTGCAGGCCCTAAATTGTCAAAAAAGCATTTTGGTAATTTGGATGAACAGTGCCCAATGGCATTTTCGTAATTTTTATGAACAGTACCCGAGTAGCATTTTTATAAATTTTATGAATAGTGCCTGAGTGGCATTTTCCTAAATTTGATGAATAGTGCCCTGATGGCATTTTCGTAATTTCGGTGAACCGTACCCAGATGGCATTTTCGTAAATTTTATGAACAGTGCCCGGATGACATTTTCGTAATTTCAGTGAACAGTACCCGGATGTCATTTTCGTAAATTTTATGAACCGTGCTGTGAATAGTACCTAGTGGCATTTTGGTAATTTAGGATATTTTTGGGGCAAAAACATAAGTTTTGGAAAAGTTCCAAAAATGGATTTTATGTTATTTTAGCTTCAAAAATATTTATGTTAGATCACTTGGGGATTTATTTTTAGCCGTATTAAGCTCAGGGGCAAAATCGTAATTTTTATAAAATTGTAAGAAAACTCTATAAATGTATTGTCATGATATTCTAAATACTTAGGAGTATATATTATGGCTATATAGTGTTATTATACGTTGTATTTACACTGTTTTTCATTTTAAACAGATTACTGAAAAACACTCGCCAACCGAAGGTAAGGAGATTCAACTACACTATGTGTTTACTAAAATGTATCTCATTTTGCATTCAATACAATGTTTCTTTCACCATTAGCGCTACAGCAAAAAGTGGATATCCATGGTCATCTTTATTGACGAAAAGGATGTAATGGGATTAGAATGCGATACCGATATTGTTCACACGTCAGGCGGTGATTATAAGTTTCTACATATGAAACGTGAACTTGAGAGTGTTTCGGGATATCGAGATCTAGCCATCTTAAAATGGACTACGAAACTCACTTATTCCTAGAGACTACTTGGTATTGTGATATGGGTGATCTAATGATAGATCAGTATTCAACCGTGATTCCGATAGGGATATGCATTTTGTGTATAACTGTGTGTATTGCAGGATTATTAATCTATACAATAAATGATGAGTATAAGGTAGACGTACCCGATTGGAGAGAACGATAACACTTATTTGTGTTATAATATAACCCGTTGGTGGGCTTTTTATTCTGTGTTTAGTTTTCCCAGCATAGTATAGTTATATACTAATTGCTGATATTTGTATTATGATTCCATGCAGGAGGGTTTAGGAATCTATGTTAGCTGAGTGAGGTTATTATGATCATATGTGCAAGAGATATGATGTGTAATACCCTGCCTCAGATTAGGCGTGTTTTAGCTTAATAATTCTTGTTTAACCAGTTAATCTCGGAGATTACGGTTAGGGCTTTGAGGAAAGCCCAAGTGTGGCCCAATATGAGCTCGTGAGCTCAGTGATCCAGCTCGTTCAGCTAGAGGGGCATTTTGGTAATTTACCGCTTGTTGTGTTTCTTTTATAAATTATGTTATTATGTGATTATATTTGGTTGATAAAGTTCTCCTTAATAAAAGATTTACATTTCTGATTTTAAAATGAATTTATTTTCAGAAAATGGTATTTAAAATTCGTCCGTCAAAAGCTCGAAAGGGAGTATTAATTATTTTAAAGAGTTTTGGAAATGAAATAAATTTTGAAACTAGTATTTTGTAGTAGACCATTTTAAGTGTGGTCTAGTTATTTCATTTCACCCCAAAATGAGATTTTTAAATTGATTATTTTAATATTTATTTATTTAAGTAAATATTGGTCGAGCACTAAGTGATTCACTTCCAGGCCGACGCTATATAGTCAGGCACTGAGTGACCTCGAGGCTTAACTCAAAATGTCAGATCTGGTCCTATCCAGAAGACAACCGAGAAGTGACTCGAAGATCTAAACCTAACTCAATAAGTCAATCTGGTCAATGCCCAGAAGACAATATGAGTTTTGGACTGAGCCCCTTTTTATTTATTATTATGTTGTGGATTATGATAATTTAAAAGGGATAGAAACCCAGTAGGAGACTCAGTTCCATATACCTTGGATATTTTTGGGAAAACGTGAGATTTCAAAATACTACTTGTGTGTACGTATTTGTTATGTATATTGATTGTGCACTTGTCTGTTTGTTTGAATAGAGACCGCATAACCACACAATCACGATGAGGGAACTTAACTCTGCAGGATATGTAAACAGGTTTTATATGAGATGAGTCTTGGGCAATGGGTGGTTTCAGATTTGATGCATGTGCCTAGACATGATGCACTATGGTAAGAGTGCTTATGATGATTGTGAATATTATGATGTTGATCATATGGTTATGAAAGAGTGCTTCCACGTACCTGGGCTATTGAACTAATATCGGCCATATGAGAGATAGTTTATGTCTACTAGACCATGGGTGGACCATGATGTCGTCAGTTGCTGACTTGAGGATGTCAATATTGGCTAAGTCAGAGCCGAAGATGTAGTTATAAGGATGTATTTTGACAGTGTCGGGACTTAATACTGGTCTCAGCGTAGTCGACAGGCGTTACGTTGGATGATGGCAGTAATTGAAGAGAGATGATGATGATGTTTTACATGAGATTATATTTATTATTATCAAACATGTGATATTATTGAACTATTGCTAACCTGTTATATTTTTACTTAAACTGCATTGTTATATTTCTTTTATTGGGCTAGTTAGCTCACCCCACTCACCTTTCAGGCGATGAACCCGAGGAGGAGGCCCTCTTTATCAAGCTTAGGGTGGATAAGCTGATGCAGTGTTTCGGATTTCCCCAGGAGTGGAATGCCCTGATCCTTCCTTGTTGGTTCTTGGAACCAATTGCTTTTGTTAAGTATCGGATGTGGTACTTGGTCTTTGTAAACATTATGTATTGAGACTACGACGTTGCTATAGTCATTTTGTTGTGACCTTGAATGATGAATCAATGGTTGGATGTCTTATGTTCATGCTATGTGTTGATGTTATTGTTATATCTTTTTGGTGGGGTAGACTTATGGTATGTGTTTGAGTACACATGTTGGGATCATGTGTGACATTTGGGCCTAACTGTTGATCCGGCCCAGTGAGAATGTTTAAGTTAGTTTATCTTCAAAAAAAAAAATCAATCGTGTTCCGGGCCCACCCTTCGTGTCGGGGCGTGACATTATGTGGGTTGACAATTATGTTTAAATCCATGTTTTGATGTGCATATTGATTGGTGTACTGTGCATATCAAATTACCTCACACCAATGTATGAAATACCTAACTCGTGGAGGGCACTGGTACGAGGTGTATTTAAAATACAGGCTGTGTGAATCACTGAGCATGAATTTGCCGGCGGTGTAGGAAACATATTACTCGCGGCTAGGGAAAAGCCTATACGTCGTTTAGCGGGGGTATCTTTTTGAGAAATGAAAGATATTTCATGGTAGATAACTGTGTTGACATTATTCTATATGATTTATGAGTGTATAAATTATTGTTTGATAACATGTTTATTATGTTGATAATATGCTTTATTATCCATAACTTGCTGTTGTTTTCTCTTCACTAAGTTTGTAAAGCTCACACCCCTTACGTAACATGAAACCCGGGGGACGAAGAACAGGAGGATCTTTAGCTGTAGTATAGGGTGGAAACCCTTTAGTTATCTATCCAATGTTGGGATTTTATATTTAACTTAGTAGACATTGTACATATGAATATACAATGTAATAAACCCTTTATGGTGTTCGTTTGAAACACTGTAGGATGTAATAAAGTCTACTTCGTTTCTGGTGTACAATTCTGATATTGATGGGAATGATTGATGATAAATGTTAGGTAGATCATGTGTGATATTTTCTATTTGGAGATGTTAAGTTATAGATTACATGTTGGTTAATAGTATATCCACATACTATGCGTTGAGGTGGAATCTGTCGAGGTTTTGGGTTTTAAGCAGGCCTATGGTGGCCCCTCAGTCTGTCTGGGATTTTTACCGGCTAGATATGGTTGGGTCCGAGGCTGTCACATGTTAGATCTAAACTTGATCATAAGAGATGTTAAAGTCCATAAGATGATTTCCGCAAAGGCTCAATATTGTGTTAGAAAAAAAAGAAAATCTCACGTCAGTGGGCCCAGAGGGTTGGGGCGTGACAATCTCGCCAGTCAATCCCGTGATTATCCTTGCCAATAATCATGGAATAAATATCAGCTGCCAACAGTGTTTCTGTGTGTGTTTCATAGAGGAGATATATTCTCCGTGTACTATATATATACATGTAAATACATGAAGAAAGATAAGGAAAATACTTTGATAGGCCCTTCTTGAACAATGGATTCAACCATTGAAAAGTAAGCTTGCCTCATATTCCAACATTGGTGAAAGCATCTTTGGAAGAATCATTGTATTTTGTTTCCCATAAGAGGGCATCGAAGATCTTGAGAAGGCTTGCGGGTATTCAAAGAGTTAACATTGTAACAAAGAAAGACACATAATGGAAAGGAAGTAAAATCTAAAAAAGATTGCCTCAATCCTGCCCATTTGATGTACGAGATTTTATTTTTTTTTTCTTCTTTTCCATTCGTCGTGGGCCCCGCTTAATGATGACAATTTCTTTAATGAAATAATGACAACATATTTCTTCTTCATGCAAGTAAAACATCTAATGCCACTCAATCAACAGAGAGTTGACTCTCTCCTCTAAAAAATTTGCCAAGTTTATTTTTTTTCAGATCTTTACTTCAAAAGAACACGATATTTAGCTTTTTTTACTATCTGAACCGTAAAATCTCGAGTTTCTTTATAGATTTAAAACAAGTGATAGTTTTTTTTTCTAAATTTTGTAAGGAATCCTACATATCTCTACTTATTTTTTTAGAACTTAATGTATGCTTGAAATGTGATATTTCAAGCATTTGTAATTTTTCTTTAATTAATTCCGAAAATTAAAAGGAAATTTTTAAAAACAATAGAAGTTTTCTCCTATTTTTGTGCATTTTTTTTGTATTATTCTTAATTTTTTTATTTAGACATTTGACACTCTCGATTGAAAATCACATTGTATTATCTAAATGACTGCGAAATAATAATATAAATACGTCACTATAAATTTATTAATTTTCTGTAAAATTGAAAAAATTGAAAAAAAAAATAAAGGATTGAGAATTCGTAGCGGCAAGATCACCTAACAAGAAGCTTATGCCCTTTCCTTTGTAATGCACAACAACATCATGATAATTTGACTTGAAAGAAGGATGCCCATAGCAGACACCGATTTTCGAAATTTGAGTGGAAATTACCATTCTGCCCTTTCTGTGCGAAATCGTGCAATCTGTTCTGCAACGCCATTTTGCGTCGATCGATCGATCTGAGGCGTATACGATCGATCAATCGATCCAACAGTTCATTTTCGAATCGATCGATTGATCATAACACGGGATTCAATCGATCGCACAGTTCCATGGGATCGTGCAATCGATTTTAACTGAGAGGTCGACGGTTTGACAGTCGACCTCTCCTACCAAGATCGATTGCACGATTATATGGGATCGATCGATTGATTGTGACTCATTCAAAGACCGATTGCATGATCACATACAATCGTGCGATCGATTTTAACTGAGAGGTCGACAGTTTAACAGTCGACCTCTCATCTCAAGATCGATCGCACGATTCTATATGATCGATCCATCGATTGTCTGTTTAGGGCAAGATCGATCGAGCGATCACTGTAATCGTGAGATCGATCGATCACGCGAAACTAAGTATAAGTTCAATCGCTCCCCTCTTCCCTCTCATTTTTCGTTTTCATCTCGCCCCTTTCGAAACCCTACTCCCTCAGAACCCCGATTTTGAAATCTTCTCATTCAAAACCTCCCCGATTTCGAAATCTTCTCCCTCAAAGCCCTTTCTACACCCCTCTCTCTCAAACTCCTTTCCAAACTATTTTCCCTCAAACCCCAAACCCGTTTTCGAAAACGAACCACTCCACTATTTGAAGATACTCTCTCAAATCTCGTATATTGATTCGAAGGTATCTGTCAGAAGTTACTCTCTCAATCTCCGAACCGGAATCAAAGGTAACTCTTTCTCAAACCCAAGACCCTCAAAATTTCTTTGAAATTAGTACTATGGATTGTGAAAATGATGAGATTGTTGAGAATGATATTGTTGACAATGAGTTTGTTGAGAGGTGTTTTTCAAGTCGTGACGACTTAGTGAAGCATGTTAAGGAGATTTCCATTGGGTAAGGATTTGTAGCTACCATTAAGAGATATGCAATAGAAACAATGTAGTTATTCTTGGTTGCGATAGAGGGGGTACATATCGTAGCACAGTTAATTTGAAAGATGATGAGAGGAAGAAGAAAGCATATTCTCACCTTGTTAATTGTCCATTTGAAGTTGGAGGGAAATAAATTGTTGATGGGTCATGGAAGTTGACTATAAAAGATGTGGAGCACAATCTTGATCTCACGAGCGTATTAATAGGTCATCCTAGTACAAGGTGTTTTTCAGATGAAGAGAAGAGAATGATCATTGAAATGCATAACAGTAATGTACCACTCCGGCAAATTATGACGACCTTTTGAAACGAGAATCCAGAGATTGGAGTATCATCTACTGATTTGTACAATGTTTTGTCATCAGTTCGAAAAGATCAACTTAGAGGTCGTACTTCAATTGAAGCCTTATTAGAAGATCTTCAAGAAGGTGGTTACCAATATTTTCTCAACTTTGACAGTCAAGGTCATTTATCTCATCTTTTCTTTGCACATCCACTGTCAGTTGTACTTATGAAGATCTATAATAATATATTTCTCATGGATTGCACTTACAAAACCAACAGATATCATATGTCATTGCTTAATATCGTTGGTATCATAAGTTTCAACAAGACTTTATACTCATGCTTTGCATTTATGAGGAATGAAAAATTTGAAGATTACGTATGAGCGTTACAGATGTTCAAAAATGTATTAGGAGTCGATCATGATCGACAAGTTTTTTTGACCGATAGAGATTTGGCGTTGAAGAATGCCATTGATTCAGAGTTCCCTAATGCTGTACATATCTTTTGTATTTAGCACATCAATAAGAATATTCTTACTCATTTTAAGCCTCTTTTCAATAAAGCGGAAAAATGGAATGCATTTTTTACTCAATGGAATGAATGCGTCGAGTCTCCATCCGAAGTTGCATTTAATAAAGCATTTGAGGCATTCAAACAAGATTTTCGAAATTATTCGGAGCAGTGAATTATATAAGACGGACATGGATCCCACATAAGAAGCAATTCGTCAATGCATGGATCGGTTGGAGTTTACATTTTCAAAATGCAGCAACTTCAAGGGTTGAAAGTGCACATTCAGTGTTAAAACGATATATAGCTAACTCCACTAGCGATCTATATGTTGTCCGAAGGAAGATATCCCATGCAATTGAAAATCAGTTTCAAGAGTTCCAAATTCAAACGGATGATGAAAAAATCCGGTTTGCTCTTACTGTTTTGATTCATTTATTTGATGAAGTGAACGGCAGAGTATCACAATTTGCATTATCTGAGGTTTACAAGCAATATGTTATGCTCATAAATATGTCATTTTTACCCAATTGTACACATGAGTTTACAGCTTCCATGGGCTTACCTTGTGTTCACAGAATGCAATTTATGAACAAGTTACATTTGGATCAGATCCATCCACAATGGAGAATCGATTTGATTTCATTTGACGAATTGAACATTGAAATGAATCGACCCGGGGATGAATTAGATGTACACTGGGAAGGCATTAAGAAAAAATATGGAAACTTATCTACATTTGATCAAGAGGAGCTCCGAGATCATATCCAAGATCTTGCCAGTGATGAGATGCATATCAGCCAACCTATTATGCAGTACAGCAGAGGACGTCATCCAGGTTCAAAGAATTCAAATGGTCAAACATCTATAAGACGAGATCCTTCTGCATTTGAGATTGTAGAGAATCAATTGACTGGAAGAAGATGTGGGTTATGCAAAAATATTGGTCATACGAAGAGAACATGTCCGAATAGAAGTGCTGCACAGACATCCTACAGTGTAGATTTAAATGCTTCGCCTCAACCTCATGATTATTACCCTGAATCGCAAGTAACGAATTTGTCTCAATTATCTGAAGTAAGTTTCTTTTACATAAGATACATAATTACATTTTCATTCATATAAAATAAGGTAAAAAATACTGACACGTACTCCTTCTTCCACAGCCGATTGGTTCTTATGACTTCTATGACGATTCGACATATACCTCTGGTGATCTTAGAGATCCTAGCGAATTACAACATTGGTGGAATTTGTGATGGATGTCTATCATTTTTTCATGTATTCAGTTGTAAGAATGTATTTCATTTCCAAAAAGTTGTATTAATTTTAATTCCGATGTACTGAAGTATGTATTCAAGCAACAATTGTTATTTTAAATAAATCCAGCATTGAGTGATTTGTTATGAAATACGGGACCCTTGCGTGGGCCTTTCACTAAATATGGGTTTCATGGTTTGTCGCTAAACATGTGACCTTTGAGTGGTTTGTCCCTAAATATGGGAAATTTAAGTGGTTTGTCGCTAAACATGGCACCTTTGAGTGGTCAGTCAACAAGTATGGGACCTTAGAAATCAGATGGCCTGGTTAAAGAAGAGTTTTAACCATTAGTGAGGAAGTTTGTCAAGGAATGCTGGATTAAACAAGCATTGGTCGTTTACTTCAGCATTCCTTGACAAACTTTCTCACTAATGCTTAAAACTCTTTTTTAATCAGGCCATCTGATTTCTAAGGTCTCATACTTGTTGACTGACCATTCAAAGGTGCCATGTTTAGCGACAAACCACTGAAAGGTCCCATATTTAGGGACAAACCAATCAAATGTCACATGTTTAGCAACAAACTATGAAACCCATATTTAGTGTCAGACCACTCAAAGGGTCCCATATTTAGTGACAGACCATTCAATGCTCCCATATTTACTGACATTCAAAGGGTCTCATGTTCATTCAGTTGTTTACAAACAAACCATTCTATTCACCATGTTCATTCAAATAGACGAAATAGTTCATAAAAAGAAACCATTCACTATGTTCATTCGAGATTGACAAACGATGTCATAAAAAGAAAACATTCACTATATTGACAAACGATGTTACATATGAATATCAAAATTACAAAATTACAAAAATTTCAAATACAATGGCTATTCGGAAGCAGGAGCTGGAGCAGATGTAGGAGCAGGTGTAGATGTAGAAGCTGGGGCAGATGCAGTATCAGGAGGTGCTGGTGCCGATGAAGGAGGTACTGGTGCAGGTGAAGGAGGTGTTGGTGCCAATGGACGACGCCCAGTCGCACTCTGCTTGGGGCCAGTTGAACGCACCTAACGAGTGGGGCTTGCAGGATGAGGATGAGTGGGGCCAGTCGAACGCACTTGACGAGTGGGCCTGTCGGACGAGGATGAATGGGGCCAGACGGAAGAGGCTGAATGGAGCCAGTCGGACGAGACTGTGGGATGTCAGTCGAGAGAGCCTGACTCGTGTCAGTGGACGAAGAGACTCTCCCCCATGATTTATTTATCGTCTTCTCAGCTAGCATACATCTGATGATTCCGGATGACGAATCGCGTCCAAGTTGTGTATTTACTCCTTTTTTTTGCAATAAAAGAACAGAGTTTCTCATTACATCTACCACTTGATTCTCCAAATTATTCAGCCTTTTCATCGTCATTCCGACCAACTCACCATTTTTCTTATCAATTGTGGCATTCATCTTCCCTTCCATCTCAACCAATTTATCGTCAACCATTCCCTCAAGCCTTCCAATCAGTCTTCCTTCCATCTCACATAATTTTTCATCAACCATCCCTTCAAGCCTGCCCATAAGCCTTTCTTCAATCTCGGCAAATTTTACATCAACTTTTTCATTCAATTTTTCTATGCTGTCAAGAATCAGCATAGTACTGACTCCTTTATCATGTGCCTCACTACTCCCAGCTTCAGGTGCCTCTACCCCATGAACTTCAAGTGCCTCAGTCCCCCCAACTTCAGGTATGTCACCCTCCTCAGATGCCTCAACCTCAATAGGACGATGTTCTACTTTGGGAATCCAACGTGCATTGTCGAGTTTGAATCCCACCTTGCCCAAAGTAGACGCATCGAATATATCGGTTTTCTTCATTGTTATTTTCTCTTCAGGGGGGAGGGTGACTCCGCAAAATCGAAACAAGTAAGACAGAAATAAACCATATGGAAGGCTACATTTTCTAATCTTATGAGATGCAATCATGTGCTTTATTATGATGAATGATATATCAATTTGCTTGCCATTCAAGATGCACCATATCAGGAAACTATCAAAATACGGCACCTGATTACTAAGCCCTTTTCTAGATAAAATATTCTTCCTAATAATGTAATATACAATTCGGGCCTCTAGGGTTAGCTCTATAAGCCCCATCTTATCTCCTCTGGCACCATCACTTCGCCCACACAATTGGGTCATGGCCTCCGAGGTACCGAATCCCACAACATCGGTGGGCCATGAATTTGGTTCATACTTCGAAATAGTGGAACAGGGAAACTCAAACATTCTGTCCAGTGCCTCAGTTGAAATTTCAATTTCTGTCCCCCTAACTTTGGATTTTATGGAGTGTCTCGCCCGGTCCTCCGACATATTTGCATAAAATTCTTTCACCAAATTTGGGTAAAAATCTTCTCTTATTCCCAAAAAATCTCCCCATCCAAGTCGTTGATATACTCATGGATTCTCAATTCAAATACAGAAAAAAAGCTAAGGTCAATGATTTTACCATAAATCATCAGCCGAGAGTACAAATCCTCTCGGTAGAATGTGGCGGCTTCCAAAGACTTGAAGTGGTTCGGGTCGAAGGTCTCCGTCTCCATAGGTGGTGTCTCCGCCAATCTCGCTCTCTTCCTTCTAGATGAAGCCGGTACCTTCGTCTTTCTCCCTCTCGATGTAGACGCTTTGGATGCCATGTGAAGGAGGGCTGTGAAGGAAATCGGAGAAGACAAAATTCGAGAAAGGGTTTCTGGTATCCGGCGAGGAAGACGAAATCGGAGAAAGGCAAGAAAGGGTTTCCGGAGAGGAAGATGAAAACGGAGAAAGAAAGGGTTTCCGGAGAGGGCAAATCGATCGATTTGGAGAATCGTGCGTTCGATTTGGAGAATCGTGTGCTCGATTTGGTGAAGAGGAAAGGGTCGATCGATCGTTGGAGAAGCAGAAGAGAAAGGGTCTTCGGTTTCGAGGGTTTGAATCGCAGGAAAGGGCGAAAGGATCGATCGGTTTTATATATAGCTTTGCGATCGATCGCACGATTTTTGTGATTGTGTGATCGATCTTGCCCTAAGCAGAAAATCGATCGTATGATCACAATGATCGATCGATCGATCTTGCCCTAAATAGACAATCGATCGATCGATCACATAGAATCGTGCGATCGATCTTGAGATGAGAGGTCAACTGTCAAATTGTCGATCTCTTAGTTAAAATCGATCGCACGATCACAGTGATCGATCGATCGATCTTGCCCTAAACAGACAATCGATCGATCGATCACATAGAATTGTGTGATTGATCTTAAGATGAGAGGTCGACTGTCAAACTGTCGACCTCTCAGTTAAAATCGATCGCACAATTGTATGTGATCGTGCTATCGATCTTTGAATGGCAGACAATCGATCGATCGATCACATAGAATCGTGCGATCGATCTTGAGATGAGAGGTCGACTGTCAAACTGTCGACCTCTCAGTTAAAATCGATCGCACGATTGTATGTGATCGTGCGATCGATCTTTGAATGGGTCACAATCGATTGATCGATCCCATATAATCGTGCGATTGATCTTGGTAGGGAGGTCGACTGTCAAACCGTCGACTTCTCAGTTAAAATCGATCGCACGATCCCATGGAACCGTGCGATCGATTGAATCTCGTGTTATGATCAATCGATCGATTCGAAATTGAACTGTCGAATCGATTGATCGATCGTATACGCCTCAGATTGATCGTATACACCTCAGATTGATCGATCGACGCGAAATGGCGTTGCAAAATCAATCGCACGATTTCGCATGGAAAGGGCAGAATGGTAATTTCTACTCAAATTTTGGAAATCGGTGTCTGCTGGCAGGTTTATGCGGTGTCTATATGGGCACCCTGAAAGAATCAAAGTTGTCACTGTTGAATTTCATAAAGAGCAAAGCTTAGCCATCCAGAATGGCAACAGAAAGAACGTCCAACGCTTGTACTGGGTGTAAACTGGGCCTCTTATTTTGTGGTTCACTGTTTGGATTCATTTTGACTTATTGAGTTTGATTCTTTCGTGTCTTGTCCAAATTGTGGGTTATACTGTATATTTTTTTCTGGGTTCTTCCTCTTTGAATAATATTCAAACCAACATTAAAAAAGAAAAAAGAAAAAAGAAAATATACATTGTACTATGCAACAAAATCTTCACTGCAAATGTGTAGGCAGTGAGTTCTTGTTTATTGTAGTGTTTTTTCTTTTGCTCTCTGCTGTTTGTCCTTTTCTCTTTTTAATAAATTTTTATGTTACCTCTACAAAAGAAAGAGTAAAGATGGGGAATCTAGTAAATTTGAGTAGGAATATTTGTGAAGCTCAAGATTTTGGTGGAAAGCTCAAGTATATCGATTTTAAGTAATTTTGGAAACTCAATATTTTGTGGTTTTTGTAAATCGGTCCCTAAAATCTAATAAATGTTTTTTAGAATTTTAAATTTCAATCAATGTTTGAAACTCAATTCTAAAGAGACTAATGTACTTATTATACTATAGATTTGTTAATCTTCTATAGTTTGATTCTTCTAACTTTAAATGAACTCTTATGATATTAGAGGTAGCTTAGTCACAAATTTCAGTTAATAGAATTTTTTTGGTAGCTATTGTGAGTAAAAAATTGGTCAAAATTTAAAATATAGTAATATTTCATAATATCAACTGTTATTTATAAAACTTGTATAATTTAATTTGAGTTTGGTCCAAAATATTTCAGCCAAAAATTTAAGTTGCGAATGAAGTTTATAACTTAGAGAAAAAGTAATTATGAAAGTACTACCTATTAATTTATAATTATTTATATTTAAATAATAATTAACAAAATTTTGCTCAATTTAAACCTAGGAGTAGATTGTGCTATTTAGACTACACAAGTATGAGCCTTCACCAATTATTCAAATTCCAGGATGTCATAGTTGGGTTTGGGACAAAATATCTCATCAATCAAAACTTGTTTTTATATTTAAATTTTAGAAATTATTTAGATAGATTAATTTGTACCTAAGAAAAATTGATCTGACTTGATTAATCGGCCCAATTCAAATTGACCTATTTTGATAAATGATTCGAACCAAACCAATCCATTTAATAGTTGACCTGACAAAACCAATTTATAAATAAGTAGACCTGACGGGAACTTAAAAATAAATGGATAGATCCAACATACCTGATTGTTGCAATACAGATAATTTTATAAGATATATACTTATTTAAAGAGTAGTCAAAACATAATCATTTAAAAAGAATAGTTTAGCATATCTCACTAAAAAAATTTCTCAACAAGAAAAATGAGAAACTCATTCTAAACCCAATACAATTCGAATCCAAAATAAATTCAAACTGACTATGCCCATTCAACCACACTCGAAAATAGATTTGAAACCGAACACAACCTGAGCCGAACACAACCCGACCCGATAGATTGCAACGTCGCAGGCCAGATTGGCTCGACTACTTTAAGGCCTCGGACAAAATTATGCACCCAAGTGACAATTTCCGCTGCTCCCGCGGTGGTCCTTCATTCTATTTACTGTACCCTCTGCATGGCCAAACGTTAAGAGAGTGAAAGAGGAAGACTAGATCTGTCATTCAGTGCTGACGTCGTCAATAAAAAATAGAGAATCAGACGACGGTGCGCACTGCTCATTTCTGTTCCCCCCTTCTCTTTCTTCTGCAACCAGACGACACGCTCGTTGCTGGCAAGATTCCTTGTTCCTGTACTCTTTCCGCTCCTCTTATCTTCTTCGTCTTCTTCTTCTTCTTCTTCATTCGTCCTTCATCTCCCTCTATCATCATGCCTTCCTCTCATCATCTTTCAATCTGATCGTATATCGAAGAAGAGAAAATCTTCTTCTCTTCCCCATCGTGGCCCCATGGGATGTGGTGGATCCAAATTAGACGATCTAGAAGCGGTGGCTCTCTGCCGCGAGCGGTCGCAACATCTAGAAGCCGCGATCCGATTCCGGTACTCCCTCGCTCGGGCCCACATCTCCTATCTCCACTCTCTCAAATCCGTTGCCTCCACTCTTCAGCGCTTCTTCGACGATCTCGACGGTCCATCTCCTTCCTCCCCTTTCCTCCCCCTCCCAACCCACAGGAAGGGCGATCCAGATCCCCTTCCTGATCCCATCAAGCACTTTTCTTCTCCTCCTTCCATCCCAGCCGTTCATCACTCCCACTCCCACTCCAATTCTGGCTCCCACATCAATTTCCACTCTGACTCCGACTCCGACTCCGATGCCCCCGGATCCGGCCATTCTTCACCTCTCCACGACCACCATGTATATGCCCCTCAAAGCGAATACTCCAGCCCACCTCGCTACTACATGAATTATGCTCGAACTCGGGGTCCTGCACCGGCTGTGACGTATGAGCAGCGGCTGCAGAGCCCCCAAGTGGTAAATGTCGCTGAGTCGTCTTACCCATACTCGGTTAACCCTAATTCTTATAATAATTATCCTTCTAATCCTTATTCTTACTCGGGCTACTCTAATTATGGAGGAATCAACAGCTTCTTCGGATCACCACCTCCTCTGTATTCCACTTCGTCTCCACCATCGCGGATGCCTGTGGCTAATACAGATGTTTCTTCTTCATCACGGGAGCCTCCGCCTCCCCCATCTCCTCAGCGAACCTCCTCATGGGATTTCTTGAACCCTTTTGAGTCCTATGCACAATACCTTCCTCCCAGCACCCCGAGCCATGACTGGAGGGAGGTGAGAGAGGAGGAAGGGATCCCTGATCTGGAGGATGAGGAGAACCAGCATGAAGTTGTGAAGGAGGTTCATGACAAGCAGAAGTTTGTGGTAGTTGATGGTGGCGGTGGGCATTCAAAGGCAGTGTTAGATGAGGAGGATAGGAACATCAAAGGAGAGAAGGCCTATGGAGTGAGATCAGCTGCTGCGGGAGAAACTAGTGGTGTGGAATATGAGGTGCATTCGGTGGATAAGAATGTAGTGGCAAATGAGAAGCGGTCGAAGGACCAGGGCAATATAGGTGCATTTAAGGTCCAAAGGTTGCAGGGTGTGTCTGAGATTGTTGGTGAAATCAAAGAACAGTTTGACAAGGCTTCAGATTCTGGCAGTGATGTGTCTAAGATTCTTGAGGTGGGCAAACTTCCATACCGTGGGAGAAATGCTGTGTATAGAGGTATATATAATATCTGTTTACTGTTGTTCCTGTGTTTTTAATTTGTTTGGAACTTCAATTTCATGGATTTCTCGTAAATGGAGTACTTGCATTTCAGAAATTTTGCATCTTGAATGAAAGGGGTTCTGTCACTCACCTCTCCACGATATGTTGGACATAATTCATGGTTTCGGTGCCTATGAGTTGGGTCAGAACTGCAATCTTAGTTGATTGAACAGAAATGAGAATCTTTCTATCCTGCTTTTGGATTCATCTACATGTCCTTGTTGCCATTTTACTACATCAATGGGGTGATTCTCTTGGTATTGCTGGTGCTCCATATAAATCGAAGGAAATTGTACACTTTGATTTATCTAAACTTCAAGTCATCATTATTATTATCAAAATCATTTGTACCATCTCTTTAAAATTAGCTTTGTGAGGTCTACTTTTCCATACGCTCCATGAGCCCTTTCTAACCACGAGTCAAGTCAATGTATTGGGAGAATGGTCCTAATGGATGTTGGAGACCACACAGATGGACGAGATTGGGATGTGTATGGAAGATCACATAAAAAGGTGATGATGAAGTTTCACCTTCAATGAAGCACCTTGCCTTGTGATTCTAGTCCTTAAAAATTTGAGTGTGTTGGTTGACTCAATTGTTTAACAAAATTTTAACCCATAAAAGAATGCCTGATGAATTGTGCAAAAGTACAATGGTCCCTTTTTATAAGAACAAAGGAGATATTCAAAGTTGTATAAATTAGTGCGACTGTACTCATGCGTCACACTCTGAAATTTTGAGTGACGGTAATAAAAACTCGTCTAATAAAAGAGTCTAGTATCTTTAAGAAATAATTTGGGTTTATGTTAGGTAGGTGAACAACTAAAGCCATATTTCTACTGAGACAACTCATAGAGAAGTTTAGGGTGAAGAAGAATAGCCTGTACATGTGTAATTCCAAGAAACTGATTTGGAGCAATGTTTTAAAACCCCACCATTCCCTACATTTGAACCTGGTTCAACCCTAACTTTACCAAATGTAGTTTGGTTATCTTTGAAACCTCTTTGAAGTTCAAACCCTCAAAAGCCCTTAATGATTTGCCGTTTAAAAGGATTATGATGCTCCAATGTAATTTGATTCTGTTGATGGTGAGGTTGGCCACATCCTACAATATAATGATCATTATATTAGTGATATCTACATGTTTTTCGTGAAAAGATTTTTTTTTTTTAAAGGTGAAAGATATCTACATGTCTGAAAAGATATTACCCTTTGAAGTATATTATCTCAACTATCCTCTCTCAATTTTTGAATGAGTGCATTTTTGGTGGTCACTAATTCCATGGCATTTAAAGTATCTTGATTTTTGTGTTGTAAAGCTTGGCATAGTCCATCAATGTTCTTGTGATTCTTTCATTGAATGCAAAATAAAGACAAATTTAAAAGACGTAATCGCATCATGAACTGCATCTACATCTCCTTGCTGGGCATATGTAGTTCCAGCAACAATGATATTTTTTATAACTACACATGTTACATTGTACATAGTTATGAAGCTACAAATAGAATCTGTTACCGCGATCATGGATGGGTGGAGAGCCGAGTTGCACATATTTCAAACTCTCTAGCTCATTGCAAAGTGCTAGTCTAGTTATGCTCCTTTCTAGATTCTAGTTTTTGAACGAAAATGAGATGCTTGATATTAGAATGATGCAAGCATGGGTCGTTTCACCGAACTATCCCAATGCTCGCAGGAATTCAGGTCCAATAATCTTACGGTTGTTGGAAACCATAGCCGTTCAAGTATCTACGAACGGGCTACTTGCCAAAGTCCAATTAAGAATCGGTCAACGACGACAAGTTTCCCATGAATCAAGTGTATTAAAATATCCTCTTTTAATTAAATGATGAATTGAATTAAAACGAGGGAATTAATGAAGTTAAGCCTTAATAGAAACTCAAACACAAAAAACAAACGATTATTGTAACATGGTACTTGTTTTGGATGAAGCCCGAGTTGTGGATCCAAAGACTCGGGTAACGACCGAAGCCTCTCAAAACATGAACCGAAGTCCACTTCAAACTGATACTTGCACAAATTGCAATAAAGATAAATTTTTTTCCACATTCGGAAAATGCATACAAACATGGGTATTTATAGATTACAACAAAGCCTAATCTTTTTCCATGCCTCATGTGAATGAGGTTGAATTAGGGAATCTAGCTAGCACACTTGTCAAAGTGAAAGCCCTAAATGATGTCTACAACTCCTAAAATCTAGGAATTTGAAATTCAAATTCTATCCAAAAGAGATAAAAGTCCTAATCTATTTCCAATAAGCAAATTTGAATTTTGCTTCTATGGATGAAGTCTCCAACAAGCAAATTCAAATTTTGCTTGTATGGATGAGGTGTCCAATAAGCAAATTCAAATTCGCTTGTATGGATGAGGTGGTGTTGCCAACATGGAGAGAGTCTAGGATTTGGGTGTATGTGGAGTCTTGGGCTTTGGTGGATTGGGCTTAGTGTATTCGGAGTTAGACTTGGGCTTGGGCTTCAATTGAGGTCTAGCCTGAATTGGGTTGGGCCTGTGAAGGGAGAAGTTCTATTTGACTGTTTCCAATTTGGGTTGCCATGATTGAAATGGTCCATAAAAGACAGTACAACATTCTTAATACTGGTCAAGTCCACATCACTCACAAGATTGTTAGTGTTGGGAGGATTAATAAGTTGTCGGGAGCATGAGAATAAGATGATGCGGATCAAACACCGCTCCGCGGAAGCGCACACAAAGAATGAACAAAAAATCTCACATGAGGCACAAGATTTACGTGGAAAACCCTTACGGGTAGAAAATCATCAGATGGTTCAAATTGAACCAAATAATCCACTAGAGAAAGAAACAATTACAAAAGGAATAAACCTGGACTTTATCTCAGTGCATACTGGAAAAAATCCCGCTCTCACTCTCTCTTTTACAAATCCTAAATCAATCTGATGCTAGCTCTCTCTCTCTCTCTCTTGCCCAAGCCCTTAGCTCTGTTTTACCATACCTTGAATCCCTTCAAGCATCTCTATATATAGAGATCACCAAGCCGCCATGTTAGATTTTCCCAACCACCGAGTCGTCATATTTGACTCTGCCAACCACCGAGCCGTCATATTTGACTATGCCAACCACCGCCAATTTGAACTTGTCCCAGGCAGAGTACATACAGAAGGTACTCAACAGGTTTAACATGCAGGATGCAAAACCTGTAAGAACACCTTTGGCAGGCCATATCAAACTCACTTAAGAGCAGGCCTCAAGACGAAGTGGGAGCAAGACTACATGGACAAGGTAGCCTATGCCTCGACAATCGGCAGCCTTATGTATGCAATGGTTTGTGCCAGACCGGGCATTGCATATGCAGTGGGAGTTGTAAGTCGATACAAGAGCAACCCCGGAAAGGTGCACTGGGAGGCAGTAAAGTGGATCCTTAGATACCTGAGGATGACCACTGGATTGGCCCTTTGTTTCGGAGGGTCGGAGATCACGTTGTAGGAATGTGTTAATGCAGACCTGGTAGGAAATATTGATAACAGGAGGAGCACCACGGGGTATATCTGCACCCTTCGCAGTACAACAGTTAGTTGGGCATCACAATTGCACAAGATTGTGGCCCTCTCTACAACTGAAGCTAGCTCGGAAATGGTGTGGCTACAAAATTTCGTGGAGGAACTCAACCGGAAGCAAGTGAATACCAGGTCATGTAGTGACAACCAGAGTGCAATCCATCTGGCGAAATATTCTGCATTCCACACCAGAACAAAGCACATACATGTGCAGTATCATTTTACTTAGTCATTGTTGGAAGACGGGTCTCTCAGACTGGAGAAGATTCATACAAATGAAAACCTTGCAGACATGCTGACAAAGGTGGTCACGATTGAGAAACTGGAGCGGTGCAAAGCTTCAGTTGGACTTCCGTATTGAAGTCAGAAAAGATGCCCAAGTCGGAAAAGCCAATGCCCATGGAAGCCTGCGGCATGCGTCTTCAAGTGGGAGATTGTTGTATTTGAAGACGATACCGATTCAACTCTATGCGATTCAACTCAACAACTCAATTCTGATTCAACTTGGTTCAGAGCTAGAATCAAATCATAAAAGGAAAGTCCAAGTTGGTGGCTAGTCTAAGTTAGCGGCTAACCAAAGACCAAGTTAGTAGGCTAACCAGAGTCCAATTTGGTGGCTACCAAAGTCCAATTTGGTGGCTAACTAAAGTCCAATTGGGTGGCTGGTCAAAGTCTATCTCAGTGGCTGTTGAATTCAAATATGGCGGCTCGGTGGTTGGCAGAGTTAAATATAACGGCTCGGTGGTTGGTATAGTCAAATATGGCAGCTCGGTGGTTGGGAAAGTCTAACATGGCGGCTTGGTGATCTCTATATATAGAGATGCTTGAAGGGATTTAAGGTATGATAAAGCAGAGCTAAGGGCTTGGGCTAGAGAGAGAGCTAGAATCAGATTGATTCTAGGATTTGTAAAAGAGAGAGTGGGAGCGGGATTGTTTCCAATTTGCACTAAGATAAGGAGCACGGTTACTTCTATTGTAATTATTTCTTTCTCTAGTGGATTATTTGGTTCGGTTTGAACCATCTGTGGTTTTTTACCCGTAAAGGTTTTCCACGTAAATCTTGTGCCTCCTGTGAGATATTTTTTTTTTTCTGATAGAGGTAATCCTCTATCTGCATCTCTCATAAACCGAAGTTCGAGTCGTTGAACTTCTCAATGGAGTACCTTCTTTCTCTTTTGCCTTGAGCCACCACCATGACTCCTTTGATGACTTTCCAAGAGTTGCTTGAGAAGGTCGCAATCACGCCGTTGTCTGCCAATTGCCCTTAGGGAAATGAGATTTTGCTCTCTCTCTCTCTCTCTCTCTCTTACAAATCCTAGAATCAATATGATTCTAGCTCTCTCTCTCCAGCCCAAGTCCTTAGCTCTGCTTTACCATACCTTGAATCCCTTCAAGCATCTCTATATGTAGAGATCACTAAGCTGCCATGCTTGACTCTCCCAACCACTGAGCCGCTATATTTGACTATGCCAACCACTGAGCCGCCATATTTGACTATGCCAACCACTGAGCCGTCATATTTGACTATGCCAACCACCGAGCCGCCATATTTAAATTCAACAACCATCAAGATGGACTTTGACCAGCCACTATCTTGGAATTTGGTTAGCCACCAAGTTGGACTTTGGTAGTCACCAACTTGGACTTTGGTTAGTCACCAAGTTGGACTAGCCACCAACTTGGACTTTCCTTTTGTGATTTGATTCTAACTCTGAGCCGAATTAAATTAGAACTGAGTTGCTAAGTTGAATCGCACTGAGTTGAATCGGCAACGTCTTCACATACAACAGTTAGCTACAAATCACTCAGGTTCGTGGATCAATGCCAGATTTGTCACATGGCAAAAGGCCAAGCCTAGAATACAAGCCTTTATACCCCTCCCCCAGTTCTATCAGGCCTGTGCGAAGACGTGTCTATGGACTTCGTGCTTGGACTTCCATGCATACAGAAAGGAGCATACATTGTCTTGGTTGTTGTGGACCGTTTCTTCAAGATGGCTCATTTCATTCCTTGCAACAAGACCGCAAATGCTACTCATGTTGTTACCTTTTACTTCAGAGAGGTAGTGAGACTCCATGGTGTGCCCAAGTCCATTGTGTCGGACCGGGACACCAAGTTCTTGAGCCACGTTTAGTTCTGTTTTTGGAAACATTTGGGGACTGAGTTGAAATTCAACAGTGCATGCTACCCCCAAATTGATGGACAAACTGAGGTGGTGAACATATCCCTTGGTAATCTACTAAGGACTTTGATTGGCCGCAAGACTAGGCAGTGGGACGCAATACTGCCTATAGTCGAATTCGTCTATAACAAATCTAAGAGTAGGACTACTAGCCACACCCCATTTGAGGTGGTCTATGGATCCAACCCTAGTTCTGTTGTGGATTTGGTCCCTTTACTAGCCAAAGGGCCCAAAAGCCAACGACAGTGGATAGAGTTGTAGAGATTCACAGGCTTCATGAGCAGGTTTAGGCCCAGATAGTAGCTAGTAATGACCGTTATCAGGCAACAACAAATTGTCACCGACGGTAGGTGAGGTTTAAGAAGGGAGATCTTGTTTGGGTTCACTTGAGGAAGGAGATATTTCTAGCTGGGACTTACAGGAAATTGAAGATGAGGAACGTTGGGCTCTATGAAGTGCTTCAACGCATCAACGTCAATGCCTACAAAGTTAAGCTACCTGAGGACCTAAACATGTCAGACACCTTCAACGTCGCAGACCTGAAGCCTTAACAGAGTGGGGAGCCACTTCTGAGCGACAATGGTCAGAGTGGGAATGAAAGCAACTCGAGGTCGAGTTCTCTTCAGGAGGGAGGAGATGATGTTGACATAGCTGACAATCTTGTGAGTGATTTGGACTTAGTATTGAGAATGTTGCATTGGCTTTTATGGACCATTTCGATCGTGGCAACCCAAATTGGAAACCGTCTAATAGGATCTCTCATTTCACATGCCCAACCCAATTAGACCCAATTCAGGCCAGACCTCAATTGAAGCCCAAGTCCAAGTCCAACTCCAAATACACTAAGCCCAATCCACCAAAGCCCAAGATTCCACATACACCCAAATCCTAGACCCTCTATGTTGGCAACCACACCTCATCCATACAAGCAAAATTTGAATTTACTTGTTGGACACCTCATCCATAAAAGCAAAATTTGAATTTACTTGTGGGAGACGTCATCCATACAAGCAAAATTCAAATTTGCTTGTTGGAGATAGATTATGACTTTATCTCTTTTTGTATTGAAATTGAATTTCAAATTTTTAGATTTTAGGAGTTGTAACCATCATTTAGGACTTTCTCTTTGACAAGTGTGCTAGCTAGATTCCCTAATTCAACCTCATTCACATGAGGCATGGAAAATGATTAGGGTTTGTTGTAATCTATAAATACCCATGTTTGTATGTATTTTTAGGAGGTGGACTAAAATTATCTTTATTGCAATTTGTGTAAGTATCAATTTGAAGTGGACTTCAGTCGTTACTCGGGTCTTCGGATTCATAACTTGGGCATTAATTATGGCAGAAGGGGTGATAAAGAAAGAAAGGCCGATGACTGGGTCGGTGAGGAGGTCACCAAGAAGCCTAAGTTCGATCACCAAAACAGGATGGAGCGGTCGTGAATGCCCAGATGGTCATTGCCTCCCTGCCACACTGAGAATTAGCGGCTTCGGCCCAAAACATGTAAGTACCATGTTTCAATAATCGTTTGTTTTTGTGTTTGAGTTTTGATTAAGGCTTAATTTTATTAATTCTCTCTTTTTAATTCAATTCATCATTTAATTAAAAGAGGATATTTTAATCTTAACTCATTTACAAGAACACTTGATTCATGGGAAACTTGTCATCGTTGGCCGATTAATAATTGGACTTTGGCAAGTAGCCCATTCGTAGATACTCAAATGACAAGGGTTTCCAACAACCGTAAGATTATTGGACCCGAATAACTTGTAGCTCATCATTGTATTTGTTGGAAGCACTGATGAAATTGATATCAGGGGCATTCTTCTATTGGGTTTGGGCCATGGTTCACTAAAAAGGGCCTGAGCCCGATCGAAGCCCGTGCCCATTCGATTATGGCCAATTATTTGCAAATCATTTTTTTTTTAATTTTTCAAAAAATTAGTAATTTTCACTGAAGAGGAGAGAGAGAGAACGTCCATGGCAAAGAGAGAGAGAGAGAGAGCGTGCACTTGGAGACTGGCCAGAGAAGGATTGAAGCTTGAAGAATGCTGAATTGAGTGGAGAGAGAAATGGAGAATCAGACTGGCAGACCCTAGGCGCCCAGATGAAAAATCCCCAAATTCCTCCCTCATCCGGTTATGCCTAATTCTGCCTGAACACATATTTGTTTTATATGTAAACGAGCTTAAGTTAAGACTGACAGGCACCGGAGGGCTTCAAATTAAAGCCTGAGCTTGACCTATTAGAAAATTCTTTGTTTGAGCCCGTTTGTTAAGGTCAGGATCGTGTTGGGCTCTGACCAGGTTCGGAGAAATTGAGCATCTGTAATTGATATTGACAACAAAAAGCAGCTTAAAAAAGAACTTGATGAGATTCTGAATTTGTGAGGCCCAGGTAGCACACTTGGCAAAAACTCTTATAGAAACCGCATCAGTCATTTTCTTAATTGTTGGAGAGGGGGATAGAGGGAAAGATAGAGATGGAAGATTGCTTTCATGCTTTGGTAAACGGGAAATTCATGGAAAGATATGTTGCATTTCTACAATTAGAACGGCTTTGCAACCCTTATTGGTTGAAATGCTTTGACTAATGATCTACACTACAACTCTAAGGCCATTAAATATATATTATATTATATTAAATGTCATGGTATCCCCACCCCCTGTTGGAGGTGGGACTAATTTCATGGGTGCACAAAATTGCCCGCAAGCCTCGTGTATTAGATAATTTTGGATAGAGTCAAAAGTAAGACCTTTAGTCTATATTCCCAGAAGCTCAAGCCAATTGAACTACAATAGTGTGGGCACATTTGCCCTTAAATATTATGGTATGAAAACCATTAGCTAGTTGTAAACATTATTATGTATACCTTAAAAGCATTTTTGTGCCGAAATATTAATATATGTAAATTAGTTATTTGGCTTTATTTAATTTTGCTATATATAAGCATATCAAATTAACTAAGTTGCATGGATACAGGTACAAGCGTTGATGCCCGACATGGTATCAGGTGTTTGACACGATGAACCCAAAATAATAAGACACGACGACATGACACCCTATTTAAATTTGAAAATAATTTAATTTCAATAAATGTTAAATATATATAATGGTATATATGGCTATATAGAAAAGTATCTAATATCCTGGTTATATAGCCAGGGCCGACCCTGAATCTTGCCCTAATAATCATGTTATTATTTTATTGTCCTTAAGAGAAAATAGGCAAAATAGGAGAGGAAGAAAGAACAAATGGGAAAAATGGAATTATCATTGATTGATATATTCATATAGTCAACTCTATCATTCATTGATTGGTCTACTTGCCTTGCTCTATTTCTCAATAATAGTCTGCTCTCTCTCTCTCTCTCTCTCTCCCCAAAAAAAGCACGTTGCAGCCTTTATTGCAGCCGTTAAGTATATCTCATAATCCAATTTACAGCACAATCACCAAATGGGACGAACACAGAACCACTCATGGGTACAAATTACAATAGTCTTTTAGTTTTTATAGTATTCTGCTGGAGCATATGAAAATGCCTTCATTCTCAACAGTTTTTTTTTTTTTTAATTAATATGCATTGTTATATTTGGATTTTTGAATTTTGAAGATTTTCTGTTGCAGTATCATCCAGGATGTTGGATGAAATTACTCTTTTACCAGTAGTATCTTCACAATCATCTGCCTTTCCTTCGACTGAAAAAGTTGATTATCTTTCTGTGGACTTTGAGGAAGATATGAGGGTGAAATCAAAAAATCTTTCATCAACTTTGGAGAAACTATACATTTGGGAGAAGAAGCTTTATGAAGAAGTGAAGGTAGGTTGTTTCATACCATCTTGGCTTTATATGCCCATTATTCTTCTTTGGAAGTTTCATGAACCCAATAAAATTACTATTTACTTTTAAAAATGAAAAAGGAAAAACTTCTTGAAAGTTCATGAAAGGAATTAGCTATAGGAGTTGGTTGTTATATGAACCAAATGACTAAATCTTCCATTATGTTTAGGGACCTCAAAGAATTCTGATTTATGCATTGCATGATATCTGCTCCTCCTTGCATTTTAAATTCTCTAGTTTATTTGCGCATCTACTTTGCATTGATAGATCTGCTGATGCATGACACAACAGTGTATCCAGGCATGGGGTTGCTTGAATCATTGTTGATCCTGGGACATGTTTTTTCTGAAAATGAACTTCATTAATCAAAAACTAAAAAAGGAACAAGAGATACACTAATAGGCAGGCCAAAAGGACCCCACCACATGCAAGAAATAACCAAGATATTTTTTTTTATTTTTCTGTTTCCTCTCTCTCTCTCTCCTCTTTTTCCCTCCTTTTAAAATTGAACGATTCTGAATTTTTTTTATCATTTTTTAAGAAGAAATGCATATGATTTGACTGGTGCAAATCAACTTTGAATTGATGTCTATTTTAGTCATAACCAGATGGCACAATGGCTGATGATCATGATGATTTGAACAGGCCGAGGAAAAGATGCGGATAATCCACGAGAGGAAGTGCAAACGGCTCAAACGGTTGGATGAAAGGGGTGCTGAGGCTCATAAAATTGAGGCTACTCGAACTTTGGTTAGAAATTTATCTACAAAAATAAGAATAGCCTTGCAATTTGTTGACTCCATCTCAAGTAAAATAAATAAGTTGAGGGATGAAGATTTGTGGCCACAAATTGATGAGTTAATTCAAGGGTATGTCATTCAACCATTGTTTTCTTTGGTTCTGTATCTCTCTCTATTATGCCCTAAAAACACTACAATTTTGGAGCTTGGAATCATTTGTCATGTAAGTGCTGACCTAGATGTCTTCATTATCTTCATTATCTTCATCATGTTCTTCATTTGGAAGACAATGGTGGGAAAAATCAGCCTTCTTATGGATTAAAAGAAGTCTCACTATTTCTCACATTTTATGATTTCCATGTCATATAACTCTTTTAAAATGTCTTTAGCAGAGGTTTAAAATTTGGTATCGGCCGATGTTTTTCTCTCTCCTCTTTTTTTTTACAAAAACAACCGATATCGGCCAATATTTGGACCCCTGGTCTTTAGAAGATATAATCTCTGTTTAGAACATGGAAAAACCCTCCTTGACTTGCTTGAGTCTTCGTATCGGCCGATATTTGGACCCCTGGTCTTTAGAAGATATGATGTCTGTTTAGAACATGGAAAAAAACCTCGTTGACTTGCTTGGGTCAACTCAATTAGATTTTTAATCAAATGAGTTAGCTAGTCATATTGACCTTTCATTGAAATCTTACAGTCGAGTATTTTTAGATAGGCAACCCAAAAATTATCTCATTAAAACCTATGGAGAACTATTTTCTTAAAAAAACTTCTAAAGTACATTTGGACGTGCCCATCCCAAACAATCTAAAACAGCTTGATCTTGTTCATACTCAACCCATTTATTGAATGGGTTGTCCCAACGTAACCAAGCTTCAATTGGTTGGCCCTACCCAGCCCATTTATTAGGTGGATTAACTTGACCTGTCAAGCTTAAGTAAGTCAACATTAAGCAATCCATATATTAATTAGTTGACCCAACCTGACTTGTTTACCTTATGGTTTTATCCAATCTAGCCCTACCAGTTTATACCCAACCCAACCAATCTGGAATGGCTGATTACAACTATGCTTGATCTGGCTCATTTTTTAAATGAGTTGAATTGACTCGAGTACCTGGTCAAGCTTAAATGAGGGGTACAACTTGTCCCACTTGTCAATTGATTGGTCTAGCTTGATTTCTCGCCAATCTTAATCCATTTATTAAATGACCCAACCAACTTAGATATTTTATTAAACAGGTTGACCCAACCTATCTTTAATTGGTTGATTCAATTCATACATGACTTGACCTTTAAATGGGCTGACCTAACTTGACCCATTTATTAAAATTATTGGCCCAATCTTGACTCATACCAAACTAGATCCTTTATTTAGTGGGTTAACCTAATTTAGACAATCTGAAATAGGTTGATCCAATTGATATTTAACATAACACATTCGTTAAAGGGGTTGCCTGAACTTGAGTACCCAATGAAGATCAAATGGATTGACCCAACTTGGCCCATTTGTCAATTGATTGACCTAAGTTGACCTATACCAATCGAACCCATTTATTAGATGGTTTGACCCAACTTGGTTTGATCCATTCATTGAACGAGTTGACCCTATCCAACCAATCTTAAATGAATTGATGTGGGATGTACTCGGCCCTTTTATGAAATAGAAATTGTGCTACCAGTGAAAAAAAGGCTGATAGTGGCAACAAACATGGGCATTTTTTTTAATTAGAAATAAATTCCTATGAAGTCATTTTTCCAATGGAAATTGTTTTCCAAAGAAACCAATGAACATGCCTTAAAATCTTACTTTTCCTATTGATAGGCCTTTAATCCCTCCAAATAGATCAGTGAATTAAGTCATACCCAAGAATTAAGAGGAGCACTATGTAGGAGGCAAAAAGAAAATGGAGGAATAAGTGATTGATTGAATTCTTAAGGGGCAAATTAAGAAGCAAACATTTAGGAGTTAAAATTTTTGCTTTCTCAACTTATTTAGGGTTTGGACATTTTTAGAGGAAGCCAACAAACTTTGCCGTTGCAGTGGAAGAGCCAAGGTCTTCCAAGTACCCTTTTTTTTTTTTTTTGAGCGATAACTGAAAAAATTCATTAAAAAGGGGAGTACAAATGCAACAAAGAGGGTCTAAAAGGATTAGACCAAAAGAAAAGAAAGGGAACAAGCAAGGAAAATAAACAAACAAAAAAAAAAAAAAGAAAATACAACAAAGAAAATCAAATGAAAAAGACGCCAGCAAAGTGATTGTCAACTCCCAATTTAGAGAAATAGTCCGCCGCGCCATTCGCTGAGCTCCAAACTTTAGAAAAGGATACTCCCTTCCACTTAGCCAAATGTCTCACCTCCCCAACCACATTGACCAATCCCCAAGGTGGGCGTCGCAACCCCGATGCCCATTTGAATGCATTTGCCGAGTCTCCTTCTATGACCAAATTTCCTTGTCCATGATCCTTCCAAATGATTAAAGCTCTCCTAATGCTAAGAATTTCCACCTCATTTGAATCCTTGATACCCGCCGACTCATTGAACATTATGGAAGTTTCTCCCATGTGATTTCTAAGCACTCCTCCAATCTCCACTGGACCCGGTTTCCAAATAACTTTATAAACATATAATATGAATCTTCTGCATTAATGTATGTAATGAAATATTGGTACTATTTTTGACTAATTTGGATTACATTCATAGTTAAGGGCTTTCATTAAGTGTGCAATATGCAACATCTTTGAGTAAATATGCACGATATATTGTCTTGTCATTTTAGTGGTGAAAATATTTGGAACTTTGCCTTTTGGAAGTGTATCATAGGTTTTTTTATGAAACTTTGGAAGGAAGTCTACAAGTTGTGGGGGTCTAGACGATTTCAAGCAAGCATGAAACTACCATAGAAGATTCTTTCTTAAACCATCCTCTCACCAACATGGAATTCCTAGGTCTTTACCCTATCTTTGGTTCCTCCTCCTCCCCCACCCTGTCTCCCTCCCCTCCCACCTGCCCCCCAAATCTCTCATGAAAAATAAATTTTTTTTTTCTTGAGCGATAACGGTGAGAATTTTATTCATATAGAAAAAATTACAAATGCCTCAAGAAAAAGGGGTCTAAAAGGATTAGACCGCAAATGAATGAAAATTCAAAATGGAGATGAGAAAAGGAAAAGTATAACACTACCGTACATCAAAAATAGTAAAAGCACAACTGTCGAAACAGGGCACAATCAGATAGACCCCTTCCCAACTCATAGGAAAAAGACGCCTGAATGATGGTCATGAACTCCCAACTTGGCAAAGTAGCCTACCACTCCGTTGGTTGTTCGGCTAATCTGCACAAAGGAGATGTCAAACCTGGAAGCCAAGGCCCTAATCTCCCTCATCGTAGTGATCAATCTCTAGAGGGGACACTTTTGTCCCTTTGTCCATTTGATTGCATTTGCCGAGTCCCCTTCAATCACAAGCTTGCCTTGCCCATGGGTTTTCTAGATGGTTAAATCTCTCCTAATGCTAAGGATTTCTGCCTTATTTTAGTCTTTGATTCCTACCAACTCAGAAAAAAAAACGATTGATGATGAACCCGCTTGATTCCTTAGCACACCATCTATCCCTGCTGGCCCCGATTTTCCTCTAGCGGCCCCATCCACATTAAATTTCATGGCATCCTGTGCCACTGGAGTCCATATGCCCACAGATCTCACTTTTCTCCCGTTATGACTCATACATTCTTCTCATGACAATAGAAGATCCATAGGTTTAAGGCTTCGAAATTTCACAAAAAGTAATTCTAGTTGAACCTTAAACATTTTCATCATCATCATAGCGTTTTTCATTGCATCGCCTTTCTAAGTTTTACATTTCCACTCAACCTTGTAGAAAATCATATTAATCAGCGTCCTATTGTCTATCACGTCATGTCTTACAAGTTCAATTTATTTCTTTATTTGCCTCCCCTCTCTTAATACTTTCTACCTCTACCTTCAACTCTTCATACTAGGGTTGTTTTGGGTCTTCTATAGGTTTGCAAATGCCATCTTAGTTGACATATTCTCTTGTTTTTTCTCCTTCTTTTTTTGAGCGGTAATGATGCAGGACATGTGATAGGGTAAATCCTAAATGCCTAATGTGGTTCTCTAAAGAGTAAAAAGAGATGAAAATAATGCACATTAAATCTAAAATGGGTTGAAATTAAATTTCAATTAATACTTGCAATTAATTAATATAAAATTACCACAAACAATGATGCAAAATATCCTTGAATCTAATGGACTAATTAAGTGATGAGTGGAGTTTGGATAACGACTAATTGAGTTAACTGGGTATTTGATGGGCAAATAGAATAACTCAAAAAAGGTTACGAGTTAACTGGATATTTGAAGCATGGTTGTTAAAATCTTACGATACACGATTTGTATCTTACGATTCATACGATATGATAAGAGCAACGATTCGTCTATCAACAAATCTTACGATTTGTATAAATAATAGAATTATGGGGTTATTAGGAGTGTGAAAGTATGAAACATTTCGTTTTAATGGTTTTTAAGGCTTGAGTTAATGAGCATTTAAGACCTTTTGATTTTTTGAGGGTTTTTTAGTTCATTATTGACTTCTCACAGTATAGTTGGATTATATATTGGTCTTATACTTTTGGGAGTTAGAGTATTGAAATTTGAGTTCCAATGAACTAATTATATAGAATTCACTTATTATTGAAAGAAAGTTGGACAATTGCTCATGTTATTACATTTTAGATATATTTTACGTTATTTCATATATTAAATATTTTTTAGGGAAAACACTTATGAATCTTACGATTCTACGATTTACGATACACGATTTGCAATTCAATATGTATTAACGATTTACGATACGATTCGATTTTCACAACATTGATTTGAAGGACGAATGGGGTAAGTCAAATAAAAAGGGGTCATGAAGTGCTAAAGGGAGGGATAATAAGAAGTAGAAGAAGCATGGGATGAAACGAGAAAGGTCTGGCGGAAGCTAGAGGGAGGTGTATGCGAGTGGCAGTAAGGAGAAGGAAGGGTTTGGATTCACAGCATGTCTAGAGGGGTTATCTAGGTTTGGAGACACACCAAAGGGATCTGTGGCGAGGGATGAGGGCCTACAGGTGGTAACGACAAGGCCTTTAGATGAAGGCGACAATGGGATTTGAGATGTAAAGGGGTGGCGATGGCTAGAGGATCGAAAAGGGTTGGATCTGGGTGCACGGCAGTCAATTGTGATGATGCTAAGAGGCACAACAGCAATGGAGTGAAAACAAAAGGAAAAGAGAGAGAAGATGAAACAGAGATAGAGAAGAAAAGAGTACCTGGCTTCACGCCCTCTTCGATTCCACCAAGTTTCTAGATTCTCTCCAAGGTAATCACTATCGCACCTTGCAAAGGTTTCTGGCAGAAATCTCAAATTTTATTTCATTCATTGTGTTCAAACAAGCTACAGGAGGGGCGCATATATGTTTACAAAAATCATATGACTAAAGTGCCCTTAAATAAAACTAAAACAATCCAATAAACTAAAAATAGGAAAATAGCATGGGATGCAAATAGCATTCTGTTTTTTATTTTCTATTTTCTTTTGGTGGCTGAGTTTGTACACCCCTCTTGTACACTCTCTCCTATTCCCTGTAACTGAATTTTATTAATGTTATGTTTATGTCTCTGTTTACAAAAAAAAAAATGTTATTAACTAAAACCCTTGGTCTTTGACCTTGATACATCTTATGTGATCAAGATTTCTACTCCTAAGCACTCGCATCTTAGAAAGCTTATAAAGACCTTTTTCACCTTCCTTTCTCCCTAGTTTTGCATATACGTTTTCATATGCTTCATATTTGACTTTATTTTTGGCTTTGTTGAGCATCTTTTCGCACTATCTTGTAGTTCTTCCAATCCTCCATCCTTCTAGTTTTTTGCCATATCTTGAAATGGGTTTTCTTCTCACTAATAGCCCTTTGCAAGTTAGTGGTTCCACCACCATGTGTCTTTATGTAAACCTATTTTAGTTCCTTTGATTTCACCCGCAACTGCTTTCTCTACTTCTTTAATAAGCATAGACATTTTATGCCATACCTCATTAGGGTTCAAATCAACATCTCCCACACCTTGCTTCCCAGGATCTTATATATGTAATTTATAAGCATTAACAAAATATTGCTAACAGTTTTGACTTTTTTATGTCGGTCAATGCTCAGCCAAGTCTTTGAGTTGACTTTCCTCAGTGGAAAATTGAGTTTTCGAGTTTTTAAACACTGATGCTACCACTGAGCACCCTCTCTCTCTCTCTCTCTCTCTCTCTCTCTCTTCATCATCATTTTACATGAGCATCTATCCTTAGCCATTTGTCTTTCCAAACTAGAATATTAAGTGGTAACCACCTGAGGCTGGGAAAGTGCAGATGGAGATGGCAGTCTACAGGTTTGATATCTTGAGTGTTCTCTTCAAAGAACTTCCTAGAAGATCAGGAATACACATGTAAAATAATATCTCCTCAAGGTTGACCTAGCTCAGATTTGAGCCCAACAATCCTTTTCTTTCTTCAACAAAATAGTTTTAAAGTACGATTTTTTTTTTGAAGACTGAGGATGTTAGCATGGAAGAAGCATGAAAAGAAAATAAGATGACATTCTGAATTTGATAGTATCTCCTCAGGTGTTTCAGTTTCATTCATATCAATTGGTTGGGCATGACTATGATCTACTTAAATTGGTGTTAATGTTATTGTCAACATTGTTATCGTTGTCATTATCATCGTAATTGAAGAGTTATTCTATCACTGGGGTCTGCAATTGCATGTAATCTACTCAGAATTGAACCTAATAATTCTAGTGTCCATGATAGATTGGATTATGGGAGGGATATATATCGCTCTTGCTTGATGCAATAGTCTCTTGATGGGGATGATTTGGCATTGGGGTAGAGGATGTTGTGGGACCAATTTCTGGACAGAGTTGACCCGAATCTCCTTATTTTGGAAAGTTAACATATTAGTTGGAAATATATTTGTAATTGATGTAATTGATTTGTTCTTTCCTTTTTGGCCACCTTGATGGCTCTCTATAATCTATTTATACTGATTATACTCTCTTTCTCAAGAACATTCAATACAATTCCAGAGAAGAAGAATTCTCCATATTCTCTCTTCTTCTTTTCTTATTATTATTCTACAGAGGAGCCCTCTGCCTCCTCTTTAAGCAAATCATGTTGGTCTATAATTGATCCAAATCTAGTCTTTGTTTTCCTTGTAAAAAATTCCCATAAATTTGTAGCCTGCCTAGAGTGAAGGCTTTTTGTTGGACGTCCATATACAATAATATCCTCAAAATAATCACTGAAATCAATCAAAAGAATCACCAGAAAAGGGATTCTTCAGAATAGATTCTTTTAAATTGAGAAGCTTTGCCATTCCTACTGTCTATTTCTTGTGCTGGGTAATGCGGAACAAGTCAATCATCATTTTGTCCACTGTTCATTTGTTCTGCATATTTTGCCTTTCTTAATCACTTCTCAATGATACCATTGTTTCTGGGTTCATATTATTCCTCATGAATGGACATAGCAAAGCCCGTTTTCCTTTGTAATGGTATGGCGCTTGCAGTGGGAGGGACAGCTCAATTCCATGCCAATCAAAACTGCTGACCACAGCTTTGTATCTTTAGGGGTGAATTAATTAATCTTTCAAGCACTTGCAGCAACATAGAAGTAGACAATGACATCAGCAGTAAACCAAATACCAACTAAAGAAACTAATGGTATCTTGGCATCAGATCTTCAAAAGGGTTGGAGCAATTGAGATTCTTAGGAAGAATCGCTGGTTATAATCAATGATTTAAAAACCAACTTGTAGATCAAACTATCTCATGAAAAGGTCAGGTTTGATAGGGTCTAGAGGTTCAACAATGGTCAAATTCAGTCAAACCAATGACATCAGCATGATGTCCTATATAATATTAACTAACTGATGAATCAATTAAGTGGTGATAGATAACTTGAAAGTATAATAGTATGTAAATAAGAAAAAATGTAAATGTCAAATACAAAACACAAAAAAAATATTTATTATCACATTTTCGTAAAAATGTCTTGTTCACAGTTGTTACAATGATAAATAAGAAAGTAGTCCAATAATCCAATGTAGTAAGTTTCAAACATATAGAGGGTTATTGAGGGCCAACCGTTAGAACCCTTTTAAATCACGGTCACTAAGGGTTTGAACTTTGAAAAGGCTTGAAAGATAATTGAACTGCATTTGGTAAAAGTCAGGGTTCATCCTGGCTCAACCGTTGGGAAGGGTAGGGTTTTAAAACATTCATTATAATTTCTGAAAGTTAAGCCTTTTCAGGAACAAAGAGGGTAAGCACACATGAAGTTAGCAGAGGAGTCAAGGCTAAACGTTGCTTGGGTGTCTATCCTTGGGGAGTTTCAGGACTTCTCCATTCAGATATATCTAGAGCTTGGAAGAGTGTATTGGTTTGATTTAGCTGTGATTTTATTTACCTTCCAGGGTTTTTTCTGGATTTTATTTGGCCTTTGTTTTTAGGTTGTCTTCTGTCTCTTTGTGCACTTCTGGTGCCGTTTAATGAAAGTTACCATTTCAAAAAAAAAAATCTAGCCATCATTTCAAGAAAGAAAAAAAAAATCTAGCCTCTTCCCATGTTCTCACCATTTGTCAACAATCTTGTGGGACAATAGGGCTTTGTATATAGCCTTTGCACTTGACTTTCTAGTTCTTAAATATAAAAGTTCTCCAGTGATGCATGAATAAAGGTTTTGGATATGCTAAAAAATGACCATCCATGGAAAATTTTCTTCTGGAAATGTGCTTATGGAGTATTTGCATTACCCTTTGATTTCTTGATGCATTTTAAACCTAGATGCCTGTGGATGACTCGATTTAGATGAGCTTGATGTTTTTATTAGGTGTTATTGCCAGAGTGTCATCTACTGATGTTCAAACTATAGTGGTTTTACAGTATTGTGGTTCACATTTGCTCCTCTCTGATACATGGGTGTATGTGCTTAGTCTTCATGAATATTTGTATATTTGTTTATGCCTCGAAAATTTCTTTTTAGCCATGTTGCTTGTCTGATGGACTCAATCACGCCTAACGCATAAATTCCTTTATTGCAGGCTAGTTAGAATGTGGAAAGCTATGCTGGAATGCCATCGTAGTCAGTGCCGGATTATAGCAGAAGCAAAAAATCTGGATGCAGTTGCAGCTGGCGGAAAGCTTGGTGAATCTCATATGGAAGCCACTATGCAGCTGGAAATAGAGCTGCTGAACTGGATTTTAAGCTTTTATGCTTGGATTAGTGCCCAAAAGAGCTACATAAAAGCCCTGAACGGTTGGCTTTTGACGTGCCTTCATTGTGAACCAGAAGAAACACCTGATGGAATTGCTCCTTTTTCTCCTGGTAGAATTGGTGCTCCACCCATTTTTGTCATTTGTAACCATTGGTCTCAAGTGATGGACAGAATTTCTGAAAGTGAGGTCTTTGAAGCAATGCAAAGCTTTTCTGTGACGGTGCTTCAACTTTGGGATAAATACACCTTGGAGCAGCGTCAGCGGATGATGGTCAATAAAGATATGGACACAAGGCTAAAAGTATTAGAGAGGGAGGAACAAAAGATGCAAAAGGCCTTGGATATAGTAAACAAGAAATTGGCTCTGGTTTCTGAGCAGAATGGGCTCCCACTGCCTGGACAGATTGTGCATCAGAACCACAGTGCTGGTGCCAGCAGTATACAGTTAGGTCTGAAACAGATTTTTGAAGCCATGGAAAGGTTCAGTGATACCTCCATGAAAGCTTATGAAGAGTTGCACTTACGTAGTGAAGAATATCGGCTTGACAGAGAAAATGCGAAAGTTCCGTAGGTTCATGGTTTCATTTTTAGCACTGGGTAACATGATTTTCTTGTTGGGTTCAGCTTGCTCATCATTTATTGGAATATCAAGTCTCAATATTTGGTTCCATCCAGGCACTAGGACTGTGCTTCTCATTCCCCAGGAAAGACATTACAGATGCTGCCAAGGATCTGCACATGTTGGTTCTGCATTTGTGTTTCAGTTCATTTGCACCTGGGACCAGCTGAATTTCTCTCATTATTCTATTCTCAATTCACTATCCTTGAAAGAGGGGGATAAGACAGTAAGCAGTGAGGCAAAGTGCAAAATACCCATACACATGCTTCGGTAGCAGTACAACTTGAGCTTTCCTTGAAAGATTGGGAATGCTGTACCGCAAAGGAATGTTGCTTCCGTTTAAGCTCAAACCTAGACGGCTTTCAACCTTTTCCTGGTGTTGAATTGCAGCCTTTGGAGCTTTCATCTGTTCTCAGCTAAAGAATGAGATGAATCTGCAGGTTCTCAAAATGAGGTGTTTTCAAGTGCCTGGTCAAGTTGGAAATGAGAGCTGTCGAGGCTAAAAAATCTATTATTCTGTTGGCATAGAGTTGTAAAAAGAAATCTGGTCACTTTCTCTCAGCATGTTTACTAAAATTGGAGATCCTACATAATCCTAACAGCTTGGTGAGAAATGGTGATGAATTTGTGACTTGGAACTGAGGTCATTCGGATTCTAAAATGGGTTCCCTCCAATCTTTTGAGACTCTCTCTCCAAAGCGAAGAATGCAAATGCATGCATTTTTTGAAAGGTATCCATGGTTGACAATGATACGTATCTTTTAATTGAGAATTGCTGCATTACTACCAATTGCTTGGCAAGATGCTTAGCCTTGTCTCCTGTACAGATGAATTAATGCGCGCCCCAACAGAAATGTTCATACAAATTGACTGAGTTGGTGGATCAGCCTCTACAAGACCTTCCGTAATCGAAAAGGATGGTGAGTTGTTGGCTCAGTTTAAGGCATTCTATTGGTATCATTATTTCATTACTTCACAAATTTTCCATGTTATCTGTTGATAAGCAACTTTTGGACAGTAATACCACTTTTAAAAGGAAAAAACTATTTTGTCATTACTTTTCTTCTTTCTTTCTTTCGGGCAAAATGTCCTTTTCCTTTTAAGAGTGGGGCCAGGATCCTAACTTTCGAGCGAAGTGTAAATGGTTAAGGGGTCTTTTAAGCTTGTCAATCTCTATTTTCTTCATTAAAGACTATTTTTTTTTAATGATTATTGGGCCCGTTTCTTGTCTCATTTTCCCCATTTATTGTTTTGGAATGCAAATTGTGAAGTACTGTTTGGAAAGTGTTAATAATGTGTGCAAGGCATCTTTGGTCGTACGGATGAAAAACGCTTTCTAAGTTGACAAGTGACAACCATTGTACCAAATATCTTCGTTAAATTAAATTTTGTTGCGAACATATCATAATAATATTATTTACTGATATCTTTGTTTAAAATTGCAATATATTTACAAAATATTACCAAAATTTATTTGATGAAAAAATGATCACCTACAAATTGGTGTGGTATTCCTATAAAAATGGGATATTATAAGGTCTTTTCTTTAAATATACGACTCACTCTTGTTGCTTAGAGATTATTTAAAAAAAAAAAATTAAACCAGTTTAAAACTTAAAGTTTCTCTTTAATTTTTTTTTTTTAATTTCTTAAACTAAAATGGATTTCACTTTATATCTGTCGTTAAAGGTACTAGTATAATATACGAATTGATCAATTGTTAAAAATTGTTGAATAAAAAGGATTAAGAAGTAAAATCTAATTATTACTTTTAATTAATTAACTTATGCAATAATAACTGATAAATAAGATTACCAAATTCGACAAACCAGTCAATACTTTTAAATCAAGCAATTACATTTAATTATGTAAAGATAAATTTATATTTTTTTGTTTTATATAAAGGATGCTTACAAATTTCAATATTAAAACTCGAGAGTGCCTCTGTTGATGTACTTCTCATTAAAATATAGAAATGTTTACATCATGTACAACAGAAAATATATTTCTAATCTATTTAAGTCTTTGAATTTATATATTAATTTTGATCTTTATCTTTAATCTTTTTTTCTTTTGAATTCATGTGTGGGAAACTCAACGTAAAACTTTCATGGGTGATATCTACTGCTCTTAGGGCACACTAGGTGAGGTCATGGGGCCTCGAATCTGGCACCGGAATCTTTGATGTCAATTTAGATTCAAATTTGGGTGAATTCTCCCTTATGTAGGGTTCACCAATAATGTTTCAAAAAAATGTAGTGTTCACCAATGCTGAAAGACATGTATTTGCAAAAAAAAAATTATACTTGAATTTGGAGTTAAAAAAAACATTCATTTAACCAATAAAAGAATACTTTTAGAGGCCAAAAATATTTAATAATAGTAACAATAATAACAACAACAATTGTAGTAGTAATAGTAGGAATATTGTAGCATGTTTATTATATATTTCTCTGTGTCCCAGTAATTCCTAGCTTGAATTTGCACAATTTAGATTGACGAGAATTATTATTTTTAAGAAATGAAAACTTGTGAACGTTTTTTTCGCATATTCTATACTTCATTTGCATCTGTTATATCCACTTTGGTTTATAGTGATTCTTATATTGGGATATATATATATATATATTTTTGAAAAGTACATAAAAATTGTCAGTAATTCAGTATGCACGTCACAGTAATTATCAAGATATCAAGTTACCTTTAGCGGTATATTCAAAGTGAAGGTTCTATAGAATTTTGGAGAAGAAAAACTATTTACTGTTTTGAACTGAAAGGTTATAATAGTAAATTTAATAGATAGAGTTGTGGTTGTGGAGAATCCGCCGGCTGTATAAGGTAGCAATTTAGTGAAGATAAATGAGACATGCTATTAAGTGTAGTTTTGCGGCCTCTATAGTTGGGTGTGATGTATAAAATATTGAGTAGGTTGGCAATGGAATTTCACTTCCATTTTATCAAGATTATATGGCTTAAATTATAAATTAATAGTGAAATAGCATAAATTTTATATTCATATAATCTTCTATCAAATCAAATTATATGAAATTAATCATCCATTTTTTGACATTTCTTGTTAGAGAGTGTGTTTTGAACTGTACACTTCAACATTTGTAGGTGCTTCATTAAATAAATGTTGTTTGTTGTCATTTTGAGAAAAATTAATAGAAATTAATGAGTGAATGGCTTGACGTTTGATCCATCCTCTTTTTCTAGCCCATGTGTCCAGCCTACAAAGCAAAACCCTTTTAAGATTGATATCTAAATAGTCCTTGGTTGGAGCAACAAACAATCAAGTAAATGGAGAGAGAAGATCTCTACAACTCGTATTAATGCAGCTCCACGTCTAGAATTAGGGTATATAAATATTAAATATTATATATTATATAATATTTTTTTTTGAATTTACATGTGGGAAACTATAGGATACCGATCGAAAAACTCCTACAGGTGAACCCATTATCCCTAGGGCACACCAAGGTTAGGCCATAGGAGCTTGAACTTGCAACCTCCCACTTTCTGAGGTGGGAGGCAACAACTTGAACTACACCTATGTGAGTATATAATATTTATGTATATAGGTAATTGATTAAGTTAGGCCAAATCAATTTTTAAAATTAGAATTTTGTCTGTTTTGAATTAAAATTCATTTTTTATCACTCAATTTAGCCTAACTTTAAAATCGAAATGATCAAATCCAGTTCTACTGTTTTTTTTTTTTGGATATCATGCGAGCTGGATAAAAAGTTTCAACACTAGTGCAAAGTAAATATGATTTTTTATTAAAAATATGGAATTTATATCATCATCTCAAACATATTTTTTGAATAATATAGGTATCTCCACTCCACATTAACGAACCTGCGAAAAAGGGTAATGTTTTAGAGCATTTAAAGAGGCTCCAATGGTCATATTTTGAATTCAAGAGGCTCCAATTGTCATGCTTTGAGATTCTCTATATAGATGACCTTTATTAAAAAAAAGCTTATTGATTATTCAAATGATCTACTGCTACTTCCTATCTTCCAAGCAAGTATTTTCCTATTCACATTGCCCTAGAAAAATCCCAAATCACTTTCATATCTACTTGAGCTTTTATGATTCAGATGTTGATTAACTCATAGGCTCGATTACTTTCATATTAACAAGAGTTATTCAAGAATCATTAGATTATTTGTAACCACTCTGTAAATGGTTAGTTTAACCTTATTGAATAAGAAGAGTGTATTCTCCTTCGGATTATTGACATGGGTCTCTCTCCACCCGTAAAGAGCTTTTGTATGGTTTGTGCCTCATCCTTAAGAAGGACATATAGTGTGTGTTGTAAATGTCAAGGGGCTCTCTTGAGACGAGGACATAGGTCGTTTGCCAGGAAAGCTTGCTGAGAGGAAAATGGTCGATGTTAAGATCATACCATGTAAAATAACACATAGAATTTGGTGTGTTTTCCTCTATTAAGAAGAGACTCTGTGAATTTTATTTATAGAGAAAATGGAATACAAATAAAAGTGGAAAACAATAAAATTAGTCAGTACATGTTTAGTAACTAATAGTTATCACAGTCAGAAAGAAGATCAAACTTGCCTTATATCTTGTTAAAGATAACAAGTATGGGTAATAAATTAAGTAAGGTCAATTTAATTTTTAAAATTAGAATTCCATGAGACCTGAATTTAAATTCAATTCTCCCTCAATTTAGCCAAGTCTAAAATCGAAATTGTCAAACCCAATTCTACTCTTTTTTTTTTCATATCACGTGGGTTGATTAAAAAATTTCAACGCCAGTGCAAATTAAATATGGTTTTTTTATTAAAAATATGGAATTTATATCACCATCTGAAATATTTTATTTGAATAAGATGGGTATCTCTACTCCACATTAGAGGTCAAACTAATTCCTAGATATACGAAACCACCAGCAAACCTAGTGTATCAGATAAGTCTAAGAGAAATTGAACCCAAGACCTCTAATCTAATTTTAGAAGCTTATACGAACTAATCTCCTTATGCATGTTATTAGATTATCTGTTAAACATTTTATTAAATAATTTAAAGTGTAAATTTGATGCCGCCCATGTCAAACATTTGTTGATGTGTTTTCATTTGACCCGCAATGATACGAAGTTTCATTTTTGACGAAGCAGAGGGATAGAGAGAGAAGAAAATGCGTGAGCTGGAAAGGAATTCCATCTTCAACATGCATGGCGGGAAACTGATAAATGAAGAAATTTAGTAGTCGAGAACAACAAGAGGAAGCTTCACCTCTCACTATAGTCAGCCATTACCTTACCATTAACTTAACCTTCACGTTTCTTGCGATGTCTATATGTCTCATCCCTTCAAGTAACAAAAATAGAATCCCTTCCCTTTGTGGTGAACATGTCTCTCCCTCAATCCCCATCATTTTCTCCTGCTGCAGAGTTTCTCGTCCTCTTTTTTTTCTTGAGTGTTTTCACTCCAATGTCTTGCTTCGATTTCAATTACACCAAATTCCTCCCTGGAATGGAGTCTGATTTCATTTTCGCCAACGAAACTCATTCGGAAATTTCGTTGGGAGCTTTACAAATTACTCGTGATAGCCGCAACGACAACCCAGATTATACATTGGAGAACTCTTCCGGGCGGATTGTATACAACAAACTCTTCAAGTTATGGAGGGATAACAGATCTTTCATCGCATCCTTCGACACCACATTCACATTAAATATCCCCCCGCAGAGTGAACCCATGGGAGAAGGCCTTGCTTTCATCATCACCAGCAGCAACACACTTCCAAGCAACAGCTATGGGCAGTGGCTTGGGATAGTGAATGAAACAACAAATGGGTCACAACAAAATCATATAATCGCCGTCGAATTCGATACTAGAAAGAACGACGATGAGGATATCGACAACAATCACATGGGCCTCAACGTAAATGGGATAAACTATAAAGAGCAATTTCCATTGGGAAGATGGGGTATAAATCTCTCCAGTGCAAATGATGTTACAGTCAATATTCAATACAACGGTTCATCAAAGAACATGACCATTGATCTTTCCATGGTTGACAAGCAGGGGCAGAAGCAATCAACTCCATTAATTCCATTGCATATTGATTTGTCACAAGATCTTCCTGAGGATGTTTATGTTGGATTCTCAGGGTCTACAAGTAATTACACTCAACTCAACTGTGTGAAATCCTGGAGTTTTAGAGGTGACGATATAATAACGAAGAGCAACAATATGATGCTTTTTATATGGGTTTTGCTTGGAATTCTATTGCTCCTGTTTTGCAGTGGATTAAGTTTTTACATTTGGTGGAGAAGGAAGCACCAATGTGACCATGTGGGTCTCAACGTAGAGTCAATGCTTAATAGTTCCACAGAAGGACCGCATCGATTCCGGTTCAAGGAGCTCAAATCAGCTACTGCCAATTTCAGCCCAAAGAACAAGCTTGGGCAAGGCGGCTTCGGAACCGTTTACAGAGGATTCTTGAAAAAGATCAACCAATGATGTAGCAGTGAAAAGAGTGTCCAAGGATTCAAGCCAGGGCGAACAAGAATTCGTAGCAGAAGTGACGACAATCAGCCACCTTCGTCACAAGAACCTAGTGAAACTAATCGGGTGGTGCTATGAAAGAACAGAGCTTCTTCTCGTCTACGAATTCCTACCGAAGGGAAGCTTAGACAAGCTTCTATTTTCCAAGGAAGAAAGCCTTGCAATGGAAATCTTGTTGGATTGGGAGAGAAGGCACAGGATAATTTATGGGGTGGCTTCTGCCTTGAATTATCTTCATGAGGAATGCGAGAAGATGATCTTCCACCGCGACGTCAAAGCGAGCAATGTCATGCTAGACTCTGAGTACAACGCCCGATTGGGGGACTTCGGCTTGGCTCGAATGATTCAACATGACAGTGAGACTCATCATTCTACTAGTGTGATTGCCGGAACACCCGGTTACATTGCACCTGAGTATTTTCTCACCAATAGGGCAAGTGTGGAGACAGATGTTTATGGGTTTGGAATTTTCACCATGGAAGTCGCATCCGGCCGAACCCCCGGTAATAACAATAATATGGTTGATTGGTTGTGGAATTTGTATGGAAAAGAAAGGATCATTGATGCTGCAGACCCTCAGTTGCAAGGAGTGTATGACAAGGAGCAAATTCAGAATGTGCTCAAGTTGGGATTGGCATGTTGTCATCCAAACCCTAATGAACGACCCAGAATGAGGGTGGTTTTGCAGGTTCTCAAAGGTGAATCACCTCCACCAATTCTTCCCAATCAGAAGCCTACTTTCATGTGGCCTGCTTTGCCTGAGAATTTGTCTATATATTTAGAATAGTCTTCCAAATCCAACGCTAGCTGCCAATTCTATCTGTTTCTGTGCCATAGATTGTCTCTTGTACTTTCAAAAATTCTTTGCTACAACATTATTTCCTTTCAATGTAAATATTATAAATATTGTTATGCCTTGTTATTGGAATAAGTTCCCTGTTATTTTTGTTAAATATCTTGTACGTGTTGTAACAATATTTACAACAAGTTATTTATAAATCTTTAGATCCATACATACGGCAAGAAAAATTTGTATTAATGAAAAAATAGTTCTAATGAGAGTCAAAATCATCGTCACCTTTGTTGAGGTTGTGAAAGTCTAGAAGGAGATCTAGGGAATTTCTAAAGAAATTTGAGCACTCTACCTAAGAGGCTAGTCTTTGGGGCTAGATATCCAGATCCTAATAAGTGGTGTGAGAGCTAGGTCTCATACTACCTCATGTAGACTCAGGAGATATCTTAGATGGATGAGATGGCTGGCCTCATTCGAGGGGGCATTATTGGACTGCAAACGAGTCTCACGTTAGAAATGTAGAAAGAAATATAGAGATTTATAAAGGACTTAGGTGAGTCCACATAACATCCTAGTCTTTTGATTTGAATAACCAAGTTCTAACAACATTAACACAATTAGGCTGGTTGAAAGAATACACAATTATTCTCCAAATTGTACAGTATGTAGTACGAGTGAAAACCATCTTCTTTAGAAAATTGATATTTAGATATTTAGTTCTTAGGTCCCTAATTGTAGGATAATCATAAAAAAGTCCTTGCATTGTCAATTATTGTAATTATGTGAAGGATGGTTTGCAATGGGGTCCTTATAATGCCGTTGCAAGAGTAGTGTTTTAGTAAATAGATCAACAACTTTTACTATATTCACTAAGGTCAATTCTAATTTGTTAAAATGTATGAGATATATAGAATACAATTTAGATAAGCGTTTTGCATTCAATTTATCATTCTAGTCTTATCAAATAGATCACAAATACTAATGGTCCACAAAACTTTAAATTTTTAAAGACTAAAATAAAAGATAATTTGATTAGATAGAACTATATTTTTTTTATAACTTAAGGGAAACTCTGAACCTACCCTAGCAGTCTGTTGTTAAGTTGTCAGGGTGCCGTTTATGACTAGTTCTCTTAAAATCCCTAAAGGAGATGCTTCTATCCGACAATGTTAATTCTTATTTCTCAAAAGAAGGACTGAATTCCAAGGGAGGGAATTAGAATTATTGAAAATCTAAAAAATAATAGACTTGTATATAAATTCTGCTTAAAAAAAAATTATTTCACTTGTGGATCTTCATTCTAAACACATGGCCCCATTTTGTGAAGAAATACTTTCTTCTAAAGGAGAATGTTGAAGAATCAAAACGTGGATAAGAGAGCATTTATGCAGTAACAGTGGGACCCTGCTTTGATAATGAGGGGTATTGACCAAATAGCCGCCTCATGGGTATTGACCAAATAGCCGCCTCATGCCATGAAAGGGAATGTTACAAAACTTTACCACTGTCAATCTGAAGACTATCTTTGAGAATTTTTTTTTTTGTTTTTTGTTTTTTGTTTTTTAAATCAAACTGTTGGTAAATTATTTTATAACTTCAAATAAATGACAAATCTATTTTCACAAATCTAGGATTTGTATTTTTTTTTTTAAATATGGAGAAATTTTTAAATAATATGAAGATATATAAGACATGATTTATGCAGGAGGGAGCTATTATATCCATGATTTTAGTGCGAAGAAATTTTTATATTATTTTATTTTTTAAAATATAAGTACAAATCAATTAGTCTGATTCCCGTGCTGAGTGTGCATCCATATGTAAGGTCAATTTAGGTCTATGTGGGTATGTTGGTTGAATTAATTACAAACATATCCTTGAAGGACATGAAATTTGAATATATTAATGTTTTAATTTTAAATTTAAATAAATTTTGAAATAATGATGAAGTTATCTAAAAAATCAAAATAGAGACAAAGTCAATAAAAGTGTGATAAAAGGGGAAAAAGAGATAAAAATGAGGTTTGTAAACTCCGAAAGTAATGATTATGATGAATAAAGATGATGGATTGGAAAAAAAAAAAAGGAAAAAAAAAACAATTATAATAGAAAATAGGGGGACTGATATAACTAATTAAAATAAATGGAAATTGAGACCCAATGCCTCGAGGTTAAAAAGTGGCTGTGAAATCAGATGTCTAACAACTATAGTTACTCTTAAGATGGTCGGTTCTAAATTTTAGTGGCTTTCTTCTTGATTTGGTATTGAATGAAAAAAAAAAAAAAAAATCCTCCAATAGAAGCTTGCCAGGTCAACACAATTGATGAGGGCATCAAGAGCACCAATGGAAGAAACAAATTTAAATTGAAGATTAAAGAAGAAGATACGGTTGTTTTTTTATCCAAGACGAATTGAAAGCAATCACGAAGAAATTGCAGATTTTTAAATATAAAATTAATGAAGACCATGCTCAATTGAGTGACCATAAAGATGCATTGGTGATGAGATTGCTCACTTAGCATCAATTGAGCATGAAGAATTTATTGGTGGTCAAGACCTCTAATTTAATGGGGTTCTGATTCATCCTTTTAAAACTCCATTTGCTCATAAAGTCAGGATGAGTGTTTGAAAGACATAATTCTGTCGAAGTTTATTCGTAGATCTCTTTAGATATTGGACTTTTTTGAGTTTGGGTTCTCTTCGTTTTCTTCTATTCAAACTGGAGATTGTGGAATCCTACCATTCATTTACAGCCACAAATTTCAAAGCTACATTTGCTCGTAAAGTCAGGATGAGTGTTCGAAAGACGTAATTTTAGTCGAAGTTTATTCGAAGATCTCCTTAGACATTGGACTTTTTTGGATTTGGGTGGGTTCTCTTCGATTTCTTGTGTTCAAACTAAATATTGTGGAATTATCTTATTTTCTACTTTTAACGGTATAGGTAGACATTAAATCCGATCTTACCATTCATTTACAACCACAAAACATCACTTCAAAATTGATCCCCAGTCAAGCTTGAAACATAAATGTTGGAAAATGACTTCAAAGAACACTTCAAATCTAGACCTTCGAGGAACAACTTTGAAGCTATAAAATTGACCTTCAACTCATTTTGTACTTCAATAAAGTTAAATAGGAACTAATCATATATTCCCAACTCGTATGAGCTATTTTGCATGGAAACTCTTTATACTCAATCAATATCTAATATCAATTTACCTTTGATTGTATTTTTAAATTAGGACTAGAATCAGGGCTTGGCTAATTATTGGGTTAGCTTAACTGGGAGTCTAAGTGAATCAGTTCAAATCTTTAAAATAGTTTTATTTTTAACTAGTATATGTTTAATTACTGGGCTGGGTCAACCAGGTGACTTAGTGAGTCAACTAGGTGATCCGGTTCAATTTTATTAGTGATATTTATTGAATCTTTATAAATTTAACAAAAATATAAATTTGTTATTTTTATATCAGGGATCAGAATCTTGACTCAATTGAAGAACTAAGCCTTTGATTATTTTTTGTTGGACTTTTGCTAACATGAAAATTCCTTGCAAGAGAAAACCTAAGTAAATTCCATGGAAAATGAAATCTTTGTTCCATGCAGAATATTCAGATGCACAAATTCCATAAACAAGAAGACAAACAGCCGTGTACGAAGGTTCTCTTCAATTCCTCTTTTCATCTTGAGCCATTGACATGGTCCATGTAATATATATATTTTTTCATTTTAAAATCACTTCTTTATAATTATCATAGTTTTTTTCTAAAAAAATATAAAAAATATATTTTAGAAAAGAAAAAATATAGAAATTCAAAATTAAAATTATTAAAGTGATTATGTAAATCATATAGTAACGTTTTACTCAACTTCTATTCATGTCATGATGTACACATTCGATTAAAAAATATAGTTTAATTTAAAATTAAATAAATTTTTTAATTAAAATTTAAAATAGTAAATTGTTCTATGAAATTTTATTGAAAAAGTCTGCCTAAGAGTTGGGAATGGACAGCGTGTAGCAAGCAGAATAGACTTAATCCAAAATTGGACCAACTTCTAGAGAATCTAAAAGTACACGTGAAAGTAACGGTCAAAGTTTGAATTCAAAAATCATCATTTATCATTGGTCGGATTTCCATCTCAAATTCACAAATATTTTATTGAAAGTAGATATTTTTAAGGGCATCATCTAAAATTATTTAAGTAATCAGAAAGAAGATTCATGATTAAATTGAAGTTGAAATTTTTGTCTTTAGATGAATTAAAACTTTGTCTAAAATTTTAAACTAATTAAAAATAAAAAGTTTGGACTTTTTCACAAATGGATTGAAACTGTGATTGAAAAGGATTGTAATTCTAGTTTATTAAAGTAATTTTGACATTTCTTAAATATCAATGTTTTTATACTGAATAGAGTTAAAATTTAACACTTTAGATCTGGTTGCATCTTTTTTATAGATTTAAATATGGCATAATGGTAAAGAAACCACCTCATGAAGTGGGGTCGTAAGTTCAATTCACACTCAACCTCGATGGGTCACTCTTTGTAGATTTGATCGATGTGTGTAGATTGAGAATTTACATATGAATGTAGAATAAGTCTCACCTCCAATGTGAGGTGGAGATATATATGCCATATATATAGAATGAGAATATTGTTACTTCATTAATAACAAGTCCATTCTAATTGAGTGATTTCTCTGTTGAGGATCTTTTTAGTTAGAATCTAAGAGTTTAAAAGATCATTTTCATTCTTAATTTAAAATTTTGACATCCAATTTCAACAAATGACTAAAAGAACTAAAAAAAAAAATTAAAATCACAAAAAATCCAAAGTTTATATAACAATTCCTTCACATATTTATTTCTCCAGTGGAATTTGTCATAAAATTCTAAAGCCATTGCCACGATCTCGTCTTTCATTGAGATGATGTCTGCATCAGTGTGTGTGGCCTATTACTTGGATTCTCATGAAACAAACTCGCCCATGACTTGAGTTGCATTTATCAGACGATCTCCAATGAGTCTGGCCTCGATCAATTTATCCATGTAATCCAAGGAAACATCTTCCACTGAATCTAGGTCCATGTCCATGATGTCTGCATCATTTCCTCTTTCCTAAGAAGAACTCGCCCTTGAGTTGTCCTCAGCCTCCGCTCGAAGAGGTTCCTCACATACATAGGGCTTCAGGTCTACAACATTGAAGGTGTCTGAGACGTTCAGGTCATCCATGCAGTTTGACTTTGTAAGCGTTGTTGTTGACGCATCGAAACACTTCGTAAGGCTCAACATACTTAATCTTCATCTGGTTGTAGGTCTTGGTGGGAATCTCTCTTTTCGCATATGGACCTAAAATAGGTCACCTTCTTCAAACCACACTAGTCGTTTGCGTCAGTATGCAGTTGCCTGGTACCGATTGTTGCTTGTTATGATTTGAGCTCGAACCTGCTCATGGATCCTGCAACTCTTTGCAACCTGATCTATTGTCAAATGATTCTTTGGGCACCTGGATGGAAGTGGGATCAAGTCTGGAAAAAAAAACTAGAATTGGATCCATAGACCACCTCAAATGGGTTGTGGTATGTGGTCCGACTCTTGGAACTCCTGTAGGTGAACTCAGCATGAGGTAGGGTTGCGTCCCACTATTTGATCTTGTGACCAACAAGACTCCTTAGTAGATTGCTAAGGGATCCAGTTACTACCTCGGTCTGTCCGTCGGTTTGTGGATGACAATCATTGCTGAATTGTAAGTCTGTCCCCAACTGCCTCCATAAACATAACAAAAATGTCTCATGAATTTGGTCTCCCAATCCAAAATAATGGACTTGGGTACATTATGAAGCTTCACTACCTCTCTGAAATACAAGGTAGCAATGTGACTCGCGCCAGCCAACTTTCAGCAAGAGACGAAGTGGGCCATCTTCGAGAATTGGTCCATTAACATCATGTAATACCCAATGGTGATGGGAAATGTCCCATACCACTTGTGACCTGCAAAGGAGGGTGGCTTAAAAGAGGGAACACTCACCTCCCTAGCATGAGGCCTTTTGGACCCAAGAGTGATGCTTGGGCCCAAATGCAAATCTGTGCGCTTTTCGAGCTCAAAATGAACAATATTGTGCTAGAGGGACGAGTCGTTACAAATGGTATCAAAGAACAATTCAACTCTCTGCCTGTGTGGGCCCTCTATCTATGTGGTGTTTCCTGTGTGGACCCTCTATCTTTATGACGTGATAGAGCCAAGGACGACTCTGATCTTAAAGGGGGGGTGAATTGTAATACCCAATGATGATGGAAAATGTTCCATACCACCTTGGACTTGCAAAGGAGGGTGGTTTAAGAGAGGAAACCCCTCCTCACTAGCATGAGGCCTTTCGGACCCAAGAGTGATGGTTGGGCCCAAATGTAAATTCGTACGGATTTTCGAGCCCAAAGCGGACAATATCGTGCTAGAGGGACGAGTCGTTATAAATGGTATCAGAGAACGGTTCAACTCTCTTCCTGTGATACCCCATGTACTTGAGGGCATGAAGGCTGTGGAATTCCCATATCAGTTATGAGAGGGAGCGGGTGCTCATATTTATGAGGGATGCTCCCCTCCTCTAAGAAAGAAGCCTTTTGGGCCCAAGAGTGGAGCTTGGGCCAATGCAAAATCGTGTTGGTCTGTGGGGCCCAAAGCAGACAATATCTTGCTGGGGTCAGGTCGTCTCAAGTGGTTTTAGAGTACGGTTTAACTCTAGGACATGTGTGGGCCCTCTGCCTGTCTGTGCGACAGTCAATGTGACATGAGCCTGAGACGGCTCTGCTCTTAAAGGGGGTGGATTGTGATACCCCATATACTTGAGGGCATGGAGGCTGTGGAAGTCCCACATCGGTTATGAGAGGGAGTGGGTACTCATGTTTATGAGGGATGCTCCCCTTCTCTAAGAAAGAGGCCTTTTGGGCCCCAGAGTGGAGCTTGGGCCCAATACAAACCGTGCGGGTCCGTAAGGCCCAATCTTGTTGGGGTCGGGTCGTCTCACTGCCTGTGTGGGCCCTTTACCTGTGTGGTATTGCTAAGTGCCAGCCCTGAGATTTCAGGGGCACTAGGCGAACTCTTAAGATGAGCATTTTATACACTCACAAAAAATAAAATCATACATTTTTTTTTTTACAAAATTTGAAACATCCAAATAAAATATCATAATCAAATTTATAACAAAGTATTATTTGAAATTTATTCTTTTTGAATTTTGAGATGCAAAATTACTAATTAAATTACTATATTCAAGTTTTTTTAACATATATTTTCAATAGATAAGATAACTAATCCATCCAATCTTTCTCGTGACATTGTACACCGAAGATAAGATTTTATCAGTTTTAACTTTGAAAAATTCTTTCTGCAGAGGCAACTGTAGCTGGTATAATCAACATTATTCTATGAGCAATCCATGCATTTGGAAAACAACAATTCATTCATTTTATATAATTTAGCACTTCAATTGTTTTTTTGTTACTTCTTTTGGTACTGCATCTTTCAAAATTTACAATTCTAAAAATAATTCTCTTCCATAAATATCAGAAATCATGTCATATCTTAGAAAATCTTCAGGCTTATTACAAGAACCCTTCAAACTATCATCATCTAAAGAATTTAACTTTTTAAAATTAAAAAAAATCCAAAAGTATTTTCATATGTTTGAAATTGTTCAAATCTAGTTTTAAGTGAAATAAGAGCTTGATCAATTATATGTAAGAATTATTTAACTCTAAAAGATTCTTCAGCTGATTGTGTTATCTCGTCACTAGTATTCTCATCAAAGTTTTTTTTCTTCTACGGATAATATATTTTTCATGAAATATAGGTTTAATTTCTATTTCTCTAGTAATCTCTTTAACATCAATCATGAAATATTCAAATCCTACTTTCTCTTTGAGTTAAAAAAAACGAAGAAATGAGTCATTTTCAAGAATTTAAAGCAACGTCAATATGCATATCTTTTACTTATAAAATTTTGCTAGTTTATTAACTGAAAACAATATATTATACCTAACTAACCATACCAAATAGGAATTCAAAATTTTCAATTTTTAATGTTTGTAAGTCTTCAACATCACTGTAATACCCTTACCCAAATTAGGCGTAATTAGTTTAATAAATCCTTCTTAGCCTCAGTTAATCTCGAAGATTATGGTTAAGGCTTTAGTGAAAAGCTCAGGTGTGGCCTAATCTGAGCTTGAAAGCTCAGTGATCCAGTTCGTCCCGCTGGAGGGGCAAAATGATAATTTGCCACTTATTGTTATTATTTAATTAATTGTGTCATTATGTGATTACTATTGGATGATATTATTTTCCTTAATCAAGGATTCCTATTTCTGATTTTAGAATTATTTTATTTTCAGAAAATGATATTTAAAACCGCCCGTCAAAACCCCGGAGGGGAGAAATAAATATTTTTAAACTGTTTTAAAAATGAGAAAATTTTTGAAACAAGTAAATCATATTAGACCATTTTAGTATGGTCTAGTTTATTCTTACAAACCCCAAAAATGAAGATTTTAATTTATTTTATTTAGAACAAGTTAAATTAAGTAAATAGTTTTAAATTATAATTTTTATTTAAATCTATGGCTTTTAGTGAGTTTTAAATCTCCAAATTTTTATGGTGATTAGAGTTTTTAAAGCCCAACTTATCTGTTAAGTTGGATTAAAATTTTTAAGCCTTTAAAATCATGTTTTAAGTTAAAAACCGAAATTTTATAAAAAAAGGGCCTTTCTGCAAAACCAGAAGTTGGCAAGGACTTATCTGCAACCAAACTACCGAACAGTACCGTTACTGTACCGGACGTCGGCAGCAGTTGCATGCAGCACCCGGGTGGCCTCCTTCGATTGATCTGCTGGTTCTATAAGATCACCTCATCCCTTAGCTGATTCTTCTTCCCTCAACGAGTCTCCATCTCTCAGCCCTGAGAAACCAGCCGATCACTCCCTCCCTTGCCTATGTTTTCCAAGATTTTTCTTGACCGTAAGCTTAGAGGAATATTTTTCAAAAGCCCGGATTTTCAACCCAGGAACTGAAATGAATGTAACCTTTGTGTTCCTCTTTAAATTTCAGCCGGTTTAGAATCAAGGAGTAGTAATTTTGGATGAGTTTGAGTATCTAAAACCGATTTCAAGTTTAAGGAAAAACATGGGATTTCGTGTGTCAATGTGGTTTTCGTGTTAAAATCTGTTGGCTTATTAAGTGTTAAAACTTCAAACCACTCCCTATGTAAGATGACTCACTGAGGAGTGCATCTGACCCGTTGGATGTGAAAATCGAATTCAAGGAAATCCACTGTTTGTGGATTCGTACTTCACTTCCCTATTCGGAGTCACTGTCTGCTATTGCAGACAGAGGAGGAATGCGACTTTCAGACGGTCCGAGAGTTGTTCTTCAGACGGTCCGAGAGTGACCCTTCGAACTGGTCCGAGCTTCAGTTCGAAGTCCTGAAGCGTCCGAGGCTAGCCACTCTCCCTGCCTCTGCTCCTGACGTTCCAAGCCTGTTCTGAAGGACCGAACCCTCTCGGACGATCCGAGTTTCTCTCGGCAGGATCCGAGACACACAGACCCACCGAGGCCTGTTTTTCTGATTTTTCGGTTCGGAAGGATCTTCGGACGATCCGAGACCTGACCTTCGGACGGTCTGAAGACAGATCCAAGTTCCGAACTCTGTGACTGGTTTTAGATAGTGGTTCGGATGATCCGAAGCCATAGTACCTGGTTCCAATGCATGTTCCGAGGAACCCAGTTTTTTAATGTAAAATCGTGATTGATTGATGTTGAATGTTTAGATGCTAAGTTTTAATTGAGATGTTTATACCCCCTTGATAATTTAAAAATGTACTAATCCTTTTCTCTTATTGCTATAGTGTATATACTATATGCATTCACTTTCAGGCTGACTTTATTTGTCGGGCACTGAGTAACTTTACTTCTACGCCGACGCTATAGCTGTCGGGCACTGAGTCACCTCGAGGCCTTACTCAACATGTCAATCTGGTCCTATCCAGAAGACAATACGAGAAGTGACCTAAGTATCTAGATCTAAAGTCAATACGTCAATCTGGTCATGCCCAGAACACAATATGAGATTTGAACTGAGCACTTATTATTATTACATATTGTGCATTATTGTAACTTAAAATAGTTAGAAACCAAGTAGGAGACTCAATTCCATTTACTTTAGAAATTTTTTTGGGAAAAACAGTAAGGTTTTGAAATACTAGTTGTATGTATACATTTGAATGCTGTATTGATCATCTATTGATTGCGCTCTTGTTTGCATGTTGAACAGAGACCCCGTTACCACACAATTTCGGTGAGGGGACTTAACTTTGCATTAGGTATAATTAGGTTAAATAAGATGAATCTTGAGTAATGAGTGGTTTTCAGGTTTTGATGAACCCACCCATGTGCCCAGACATGATGCAAGTGCTTATGTTGATTATAATGGTTTATATGAGATATGTAATACTGCTTCCACGTGCCTTTGACTATTGAACCAATATTGGCCATGTGTATGAAATGGTTTATGTCTACTGGACTAGGGGTTTCGACAGTTGCTGACTTGAGGAGTGTCAGTATCGGCCATGTGAGGGCCGGAGATGTATTTACAAGGATGTATTTTGACCGTGTCTGAACTTAATACAATGGTCTTAGCGTAGTATGTAGGTATTACGTTGGATGACAGCAGTAATGAAATGATGATGAGATTATATTTGATGTTGAGATTATTTTGGACAAGCATGAGATATCATATTGTAAATGTTGATTATTTAACTAACCTAATGTTTCATTAGACTGCATTGTTATATTTCCCTCACTGGTTTAGTTAGCTTACACCACTCACATTCAGGAGATATGTCCGAGGAGGAGAACCCTCCGTATGAAGCTTAGGATGGATAAGCTGCTGTGTTGCTTTCGAATTCCCACTGAGGAGAATTCCGCTATTTTTACTTTTTGGTTCCTTGAACCCTTTGTTTATGTAAAATACCATGTGTGGTACTTAATTTGTATTGATGTGATGTACTGAACTGCCATGTGTTTCGTAGACTACTCTGATTGTGTTGTAATAATAGTTTGTTGATGAAATTATGTGTTGGTGTTTGTGGTTTTTTAGGTAGACTTATTATATGTGTTTGAGTCCACATGATGATATCATGTGTGACCATTGGGCCTAACCGTTGATCCGGCACAGTTAGAATTCTAGAGATTAATTTCAAAAAAAAAAAAAATTCAGTGACGTTCCAGGCCCACTTTTCGGGTCAGGGCATGACAATCACTCTTTGTTTTAGGATCTTCACAAGTGTTCGTTAAGTCAATTAAAACATCTCTAATTTGTGGAGTTTGGAATCTAATTGCTTTTAAACTTTCAATGTGACTTTCCTAATGTGTTTGTGATAATGGTTTAAGTGTGATACTTTTAACATAATTTTTAAAAATTGTCCACCACTTTGTAAAAGACGAAAATAAATTATATATACGTTGTACAATTCCAAAAAATGTTTTATATGGAGAACAAGAATTTATCATATCAAAAAGTGCCAAGTTAAGGTTACGACAACCACAAGGCATATAGAATGTTTTAGGATTTATTTGTAGTACCCTATTTTTTGCTCCTTTATTTTTCCCTTTCATATTAGAATCATTATCATATCATTGTCCCCTTATATCATCAATATTAAGTTCAAGAGTTTTTATAACATCCATAAGTCCATTAAAAAGTCCTTATCCCGATGTATCATCCACTTTTAAAAATCGTCAGAAAAACTCTTCTATTTTTATTGGACTTGTTGAAATATCCACGTAACGTACCATGATAGACATTTGTTCTTCATGACTTATATCTGGAGTACAATCAAGAATAGTTGAAAAGTATTTTGATTCTTTGACCCTTTTAATTATTGTATTCTTTACCTCACCCGCTATCAAAAGTATTAATTTATTTTGAATTTTATGTCTAAGAAAGTAGTAATGAATTTCTTTATCTTGAATACGTCCAATTTGTTCTTTTATTATATGGTCAAATTCGGCGATCATTTCAATAAAAGTTAAAAAAATTCCATTACTTTCTTCATAAATTTTTTAATTGTCTCTAGGGAATGCCAAATTATTTTTAGCAAGAGTTTTCACAACACTAATTATTCTTAATAGTACTTGTCTCTAATATTTCCTAACTTTATTAATTTGTTATTGCAAAGTTTTATCAATTGTTTCATTTTTTTTTGCTATCTTATTTCCAATTCCATCCATCTTCTCATGTTAGTAATATGGTTATTACTAGTTTCATGACTCTTAAGTCTATAGCAAGTTTTTTCTAGTTATTAATTCCTTCATTTGCCAATTGAGTTTTGATTCCACCTTGCTTAAATAGATTATAGCGAAGACAAAATGTTTTATCTAAAGAAATTGAGTAAACTAGCCATATTTTATCATTCTTTTCTCCATTTGATAAATATCGAATATAATGTGTGATAGAAAAATGTCTATTTTTTTTAATCTTTAGGAAGGTTAATATCAATATCTCTTATGAGACCTCTTTTTACTAATATGTCTCTAAAATTTTGGTCAATATTTTTCCAATTGTCGGGATAGTAAATGTTTAGAGGAACATGTTCATTGACATTTTCATTTTCTTCATTCTCATTCTTATTTTCATTATCACTCTCATCCACATGTTCTTCATTCACTAAATTAATATCATTATGTTCATTCATAGTTTCTTCATTATCATTATGTTCATCATTAACTCAAATCTTCAATTGAACTTTCTGTTTGTTTACTTTTGCTAAAAATATCTATTAAGATATCTTTTTTGAGATTGAATTAATTCTTGAATTTATTTTTGACTTTTCTTTTTTCATGTCTAGAAGAATATTTTTCTATTAGACATAATGACAGTGATAACCAATACAAAATTAACAGCTAAATAATCAAAATTAAAGAACAATAAAACCTGATTTGATTTGAGAATAAACCAGAACCAATTGGAAATGGCGACACGCCTCCTGCCCCACCCACACAAGATTAATCACAGTCACATAATCAATTTCACTACAAAATGTCAATATATATATATATATATATATTAAATTCAATCAATTAAAATATTTAATAAATAAATTAATAATCAACAATGATACATTGATACTTACAGTGCAATTACGAACATGAACTGAATATTAATCAATCTTCATCGAGAGAGAACACTGAGAGAGAGGAGAGCGAGAGAGACCGTAATGCCGCAGTGAGAGAGTAAGAGAGACGAAAGGCGAGAAAGCAGGGTATGTGGCAACTTAAGGAATTAAGGTATGCGGCAACTTAAAAAGGTGGGGGATTTCTTTTAGGGTTTTGTGGTAAAAGTGTACACGGGTGAAAGATTTTTTTAGGGTTTTGCAGTAAAGTGTAACATGGGTGGGTGATATTTTTTAGGGTTTTGTGGTAACAGTGAAACACTAGTGAGATTTTTTTTTAACTGGGCCTAAGCCGACCATCTAACTCGCCTTATGGTTTGACCACCCCTCTTACTCATCCGAGTGCACCCTATCACTTACATCTCAGCCCTCAACTCGACCAAGAACCTCTTCACCTCCTCACAGGCTTCCTCTATCAAGGAAATGAAGGAGAGACCAAGGAAGGGGAAAGAGAAATCGAGTAAGTAAAGAGGGTGGAGAGTAATGAGAAAAGGGAGATCAAATTTTACCCATTCGAGTACACCTAAGAATCACTCGAGGTAGGCAAATCTATAATATTTTTGAATAAATTATTAACACTATAATGTTTAGGAATTGTGTATGAATGGATTGTGAAAGAAAGAACCCAAGAACGATGAACACCGGGGTAAAGGGAAGCTATGGATAATGGGTCCATGACTTTTGACTCGACCCAATTGACATATCGACTTTGTTGATGTGTCATCTGGGGCAAGTATCCAGCAAGAGAATAGATGATAGATTAATCCCGGAGCGACCCATCGACAAAGTCGATGTGTCGGTCTGGGCATAACTGAACTACAAAAGAGATAAAAAGATGATGAACTTACGCCAGGACGATGTATCGACTAGATCGATGCATCGGCCTAGATATGATAAAATAGAAATAAGGGACTGATTTCTATACGATGTATTGACTAGATCGATATGTCTGCATGGAAATGAAAATGAACAATTGAAAAGATGAAGGGGGAAAGAATCTGTGGACATATCGACCCTGTCAATATGCCTATAGATCCCTGACCAATGTTTTGACCAAGACTAACATATCGGCCTGAGTAAACTGAAAACACGATTAAAGGCAATGAACCGATTCAAAACCTATGCATCGACTATGTCGATGTATCGGCAGAAGAACACAGTATGAATATATGCATGTATAGATCTATCGAGTGGATCGATACATATAATCGGGAATCAGAGGATGACTTAAGAAACTGATAAATCAAATCAGGAGGATATGTCGACAGACTCGACATATCGACTGTATGAACCATTGGTTATATCGACTGTGTTGATATATACATATATTACAGAAGAGAAACTAGAAAACATGCAATAGAACAGATATAACTCAGTCTATATATCGAGATAATTGATGTGTCGACTATATCCAGTGGCGATGTATCGACAGTGTCGATATGTCGGCCTGAAATAGAGACAACTTGAAAAGATTAATGTATTTGTTATTTAAAACCAAATATAAATGAAATCTATTAGACTTTGAAAATCATACAGTTGACCTTTAGGTCTGGATTAGATCTACACAGATTAGACAAAGGATTATATATGATAGTGACATACAAACTGTTATTTAAAACATGTACATGGACAAAAGGAACCGAGAGTAATCCCGACGCCGTTAGAACAAACGTGTGAGTTCCCCTTTAGTTGATCACTTTCGATCAGGTAGGAGTTCCTACTTTATTGAAGCATAACGATGTGAATGATTTTGTTAAATACTAATTTATGGGATTTTGATTTTATTATGAATTTATTATTTTATATAGAAATGATGTTTAATGAAAGAAATTATTTGATGCACGGTTTTATTATCAAGTTGCACACATTACCTCATGCATAGTTGCATGGGAGGGTTGATAATACTGAGCCAAGAAGGAAATGTTCAGACCTTGCTTGGACTCATGTAAAATGATTATAAAAATATTAGATTTTGGTCCCTTCATTTGATATCAATGTTACGGCATAGTTGGGTCAAAGACCACACTCCACCGATAGTATCAGTTAATTTGTGGATGGGTAACAACACCCTGATGGTTGCCGCTTCAAATGCTGTGGACATAAGATGCCAATATTGAGAATTTTTATTTGAAGTGATAGTTATGATCTGGTGCAAGGAAATGGGTGGGCATATCATTGATACATGGCACCCATGGCATATCATTTTATGATTTCTGAGTTATAAGACTTTGGTACATCTTCTATCTTGTAGTTGAGAAACATGTGTTAATCATACTTTGAGATTTTCCACATTGTTATCCTTATTATATGATATTATGAGATTTCACACTTAGTGCATTTTATGATACTCGAACATTTTTCCCCTAGATGTTAACACAGATCAGGGTAAAGGAAAAGAAGCTGGACCTAGTGATTGTCATGCCTGATGAAGAGATGGATCCGAAGATGCTTGAAGATCTTTTAATTCTTATTTTGGCATTTTGATAGAACTATGTAATTTCATAGGATCCAATGATGTAATAATTTAGATCACTTTTATTTTGAATTTAGCTTGATGTTTTGACTTATATGGTTAAGTAATTTCCATCATTGCTATTGAAATGTTTGGTATTATAATTCCGCAAGTATTATTTCCACACATTTTATTTCACAAGTGTTATGCTAGCATACACATAAATATTTCGTGGGTTGACCCACGTGTGTGCTAGAATTGGGCCAGTCAAGGGTTGGGTCTTTAGACTTTAACTCGGCTCACGTCGTAACGTATCCGTTTTTTTTGGATATAAAAAAGAAATTTACTCTAATTTAATCAATGAAAAAGGGCGGGACGTTACACTTGCAAGGCCTCCATTGTACAGTTCTCTAGCCAATTTGGTCCTCAAAGAACTCATTGCGATGCAAACCTTGAATCCATTGAGCAAATACCCTTTATCAATGGAGTATTCGTCCACAGGTCCATGCTGCAATTGTTCTCAGACTTTGCCAAAGTCGTGTTCCTGACTATACAAGTCCACAAAAATATGGGACCCAATCACTTGGGCTTGCATGCCATTCAACAAGGTGGTTTGACGGCTAAGAGTGTCCGTTACTTTGTTATGTACCCAGGACTTTTGCTGCACCGCAAAAGTGATCTCTTAGATATAGTTGACCCACTTAGCGTGTCGCGTGTTGACCTTGTGTTGTCCATAGATGTACTAGAGGGCCTAGAACTAAATTAAGCACGAAGGGCATGTTGATCAGATAATGTCACCAAGTCTTCACGACTTGGATGATGGCTTAGAACTCGAGATCATAGATCAAATAACGTAGTTGAGGTCCACTTAAATTTTCATTGTGGAACGCTACGGGCCTGTGATGCTGACTCAGAATCACGTGTGAGGTACAAACTGCTTACTGAAGTCAGGAAGGACTAGGACTGAGGCAGAGGAAAGCTTTTTTTTTTTTTAATGGTGTTGAAGTTTTCTCTGCATCCTGGGTCCATTGGAAAGCCCCTTTCTTGAGACAATTTGTGAACGGCACCATGATGGGGCTAAAATTTTGAATGAAACACCATTAAAATTATGCCAGACCATGGAATCCTCGACTCTCGTGTACATTTTTCGGTTCAAGGAAATCACGAATTGCTTGGACTTTGGTCTCATCCACCTTGATTCCTCTTCCAGACACAACATATCCTAAATAGATAATGTTGTCAGTAAAAACAGTACACTTTTTAGTATTTGCATATAGATTTTCTCTACAGAGTTAATAAAAAACTTGACGAAGATGGTCTAGGTGGGTCGACTCATCCCTGTTTTATACCAAGATGTCATCAAAGTAGATGACCGTAAACTTTCCGATGAATGGGTGTAGAGTTTGGTTCATCACCCCATGAGAGTTCTTAGAGCATTGGATAGTCCAAATGGCATGACTAACCACTCGTAAAGTCCCTCACGACTCTTGAGTCTTGGACAATGTCTTCCACTATTGCCTAGACGGATTCTAATATATTCATAATCGCTACGAAGGTCTACTTTGGAAAAGACCTTAGATTCAGTCCGCATGTCCAAACATGTCGTTGAGCCGGGAGATGGGAAATCTATAACAGACTCTGATTTTGTTGATAACTTGGCTATCATTGCATATTCGCCAGCTACCATCCTTCTTCGGGGTCAGCAACGCAATAACAAACCATGGACTTAGTCTTTCTCTAGTGAAGCCTCGATCCACGAACTCTTGCACATGCATGTTCAACTTCACATTCTCAGCTGGATACATACTTACAGGGCCTAGTTGGGGAGGAAAGCGCCTAACATCAGGTCAATGCAATGCTTGATATCACGCATATGAGGGAGCCTAGTAGGGAGCTCCTCTAAAAAGATGTCTGCATATTGGGCTATCATGGGTTCCACCAAAAGAGGAATATGAGCCTCATCTATGGCATTTTTGGCCACTAAGCCGTACAACTCATTGTTGTCCTGCTCCATCTGTCTCTGGTTCATTAGGACTGAAACCAAGCTTGACTCGGCCGTATTGGACTTCACTCGCTCCAAATCTTTCATGGGGCCAACAAAAAGTTTGGCCATCCTTGAAAAAGGAGTACAAGTTTTTATGGTCGTGGTGTCTAATTTCTTGTTCATACTGCCAAGGTCTCCCTAGAATAGGTGTCAATGGGCACAACATCACACAAAAAGTCATCAGTGTACTTGCCAACTAAAAATGGAATTAGCCATTTTTTCTCAACAGTTACCTCATTGCCCATTCTGAACTAGGATATCTGGTAGGGCTTAGGATGCCTCTATTGTTTAAGATTAAGCTTATCTACCACCACTTGATCCACCACGTTACAACTGTTGCCAATCTCAATGATCATAGTACAAACCTTACCACGAATAATGCATTTGGAGTGCAATATATTCATGTGTAGCCAATTTTCCCGCAGTTGTTCCTTGGGGGCTATGTGAGATCGTTGGATGATCGAACTCTCACACGAGTTCCCATACTTTATCTCCTCTCCACAAAAGGTGTCATCTCCATTTTCCTAGGCTACCGCATCACTTCCTTCCTAGGCCAGGTTCACATGCTGATTTGGGCTTTCAGATGCCATGTGACCTAATCCATTGCAAATGAAGCACTTCAACTTCGACTTTCTGATCTGGTCCGAAGCAAAGGTTGGAAAACCGCTTTGGGAGTGGGACATGATGATGAACCCCTTGTTGAAGACTTGGGGTTCGCAGGCTTGATCATAGATGGATTGGTACAACCACGTTGATTCTCGATCTTTTCTAATTGGACTGCTTTTTTTTTTAATAAGCATCCACCAAGTTGTGAAGATCAAGGATGGCCATGGACTCGCCAATGGAGGGGCAAAGTCCCTCAATATACCGTGAGTCAGTCAGCTGCTTAGGCTCAGGCAAGTTGTTGCGAATTATTAGAAGATTAAAATCTTCAGTGTACTCACTAATAAAGTGACTTCCTTGCTTGAATTTTTGCAATCGATGGAAGAGCTCCTATGCATGGTTTGGAAACAAAAATGTGTTTTACATCAAATTCTTGAGTTTGTCCCAAGATTGTACCTTTTTCTTTTTGCAAGGCTTTTATCTTGAACTTCACTCTCTTAAACCACGTTAATGCCTGACCCTTGAGTTTCATGGTTATAAGGTTAACCCTTTTTACATCAGGCACTCCCCCATATTTAAACATATTCTCTACAGTCTTTTCCCATCCCAAAACCTCTTCATGAGATAACCCACCCACAAACTCAGGAATGTCGACTTTCACGAGAAAGGTGTCATCCTCTCTGTCAATGCGTTATCTTGGCCGCATATCTCTGTATCTTGGCCGTTGTTTGTTGCGTCCTCCATTTGAGTCAACCTCAGGAGTCACATGAAGTAATACTCAAGATTCTCGGATGGAACGAGGGGTGTGAACACTGTGGGGATGGTGTGGTCTTGTCTTCATAGTGACCATCTCTGTAGCCAACATCTATACCGTTCTCGTGAGCTCCTTGACCTACATGGTTAAGGCGTCAATTTGTTCTTCACCTATGGGCTGAGTGTCGTACTGGTTTTGAACAGTTGAGCTCCGTCATCATTTCTTCCTAAATTGTTGTACCTAGTATAACCTCTCGCCATTTGATTACAATCGAGGAAAACAAATTTGAGGAGAAGAAGCAACAATATCAAGGCAATTGAATCCGTGTCTGCACATGTCAACGGGATTACGCACATAGTAATGGCTGATAATTAACTTGCTAAAAAATATATCGTTAATTCAATCAACATAAAGAACACATCTGCCATTCATTTTTGCAACTTATTGCTGTTAGATATGTTGAAACTAATGCATGAACTTCAACCATTGATGAATTGGTCCACATTAGTATCATTAATTAGTTTTCATGTTGAAATGTATTGATTCATGTTTGTTTTGTTTTTATGAGTCATTCCACTACCCTATCATCTAAGATATGGGTACTTATTCTCATGAATGTAGGATAGTTGTTTCCTAATAAGGGATTATGTGCCATTAGATAAATCATGGTTGTTAGATCATGGCTAAGGTGTTGTCCCATGTGGTAATGAGTACTTAGAATTAGGCCATGTTGTGGTAATGAGTCCTTAGACTTAAGGCATGTTATGATGATGTGGAATTAGTTGTTTTGTTTGTTTCTTATTTAAAGAGATGTGTAGAACTCAATTGGAGGAACACATATATTCTTATCTCGTATGTTTTTCATGTATTCCCTTTTATGATTATATGTTATTCAATTGATTTTTGAGTCCTGGAAGCTTACCTCAAGTGTGTGTTCTCTCTCTCTGACTAGCAAGTTGTGAGAGAGAATACCAAACTTACCTTGTAGCTTGTTAAACCTAACAAGATCGGTTCCAAATTGATCGTTTTGCTGCTGAATACTTGCCCAACACTGGCTGAAAATTACAGCACCAGTGATTTAAACCAACTGCTATCTCAAGTAGTCTAGATGGCCCAAGAAACTGCCGAAAATTTTGGTTCAAGCTGATCGAAGAGTCTGCTGCCTAGATTGGCTCGACTTAATCCAAGCTCTGCTTTTTGGCTCGATTTTTATGAGACCGAGCGCTTGCTGTATATGTCCAAACAAGGCAATTTATAGCAGCAGTTTGGCACTCGAAAACAACAATTGGTATTATTGCTGGTTGTAGATCTGATACTGGCCGAAGTTATGGCAGTCCAAATGATCTTAATCAGATCGGTTTGCTGTTATTACTAACGTCCAGATTTGATCTTCAAAACTTGATCTTCAAAACTTTATTAAAACGGTGAAGATTTGAACTGCATCAAACCAAATGTTGATAATGCGGTTCGCCTGACGGTTAAGAAGGTTCCCTCATGAATGGAGGTCTTGAATTTGATTCACACTCAAAACCCTTCTGGGCCACTTCCCATAGGGTGACTCCTCTTCTCTTGAATCCAGAATGTGTGTATGGAGGTGTGCATATGCCCCAAGGATTAGTCTGATAAAATCCCTTATGGGTCAGACGCCTAACCCGAGTCTTTAAAAAAATGCTGAATAATGCTTCCAAAACAGATTTGAGCAATACTAAAAGACCAACTTGAACGCTGTTCTGAAACTGGTTGGGTGTTGTACTTAGAACCAATCAAGTGCTCTTTGAAGCTGGTGAGAGCACTGCTTGTTGCTTGATTTTTAAACAAGTCAAGTGTTTTATAAAATTAAAGCCCTGCAAAGTAAAAATTCCAACCATTCAAAATACAACTCCAAAATTTATAGTCCGGTTGAAAAACACACAGGCCAAAAAATTAAACAAAACTCCGGTCCACATACAAGATTGATTGAACCATTTTTGTCTAAAATTTCTAAAATAAATCTTTAACTGAAAATAAATGCGTTGTTGATAAAAAAATTCTTCAGAAGTGCAATAGGTAGCGTCGAATGAAAGACTCAGGTCTTTCAACTAGCCTTGCTTGGATGACCGACTGAGGCAAGCGTTGGTAGCGTCAAAAGCCTCCCGTTGCGCTCGCCGGGATTTTGTGTCTAGAAATTTTATGGTTAATGAATCCATGGCCGTCCAAACGTCTAAAACTGGGCTACTTACCGAGGGCTCGATTAATAATCTGCTAACGACGACAAGTATCCTATGAATCAGATGTTTCTTATGAATAAGTTAAGAGTACTATGTTCTCTTTTAAATAGATTATAAAATTAAATAAACAAGTGAAACTAATTTCATTTAGATTTTAATCAAAACTCAAACATAAAAACAAATGATTAAATAAACATGCTACGTACTTGTTTGGATCCAAATATCCGAAGTCGACCGAAGTCTAAGTTCTCTGGGCACACCATCCAAATTTGAGTCTCAAAATTCATTGTATTATTGGATGCAAAGTTTGGCCATGGGTAAGGCCTTTCAAAGGCTTACAAGAAATAAAATTTGGTCATAAATGTCCCACTCGACCAAGGGAAATAAAATTTGGTTCCAATTTGGCATGCTCTCGTGGCTGCCTATTGTACTCCTACATAGACCAATAAAGTGACATAAAAATTACAACTAGGGTCCACAAATCCTGCCGTTATTTTCCACACAAAAAATAACCAAAGTTACAAAGAATTCCTCCAAAAAATTCCACACGCCCAAGGTTGGCTTGAAGTTGACTTTCCCCAAATACGCCTATGGGTTGGATTTGGATTTCCACACGCGCCTAGGATAGGAAAATTAGGAGAGGGATTTGAGGAGGTTGGACTGTTCTTGTTGATTGGAGAGTTGACTTGGGTATGGGTTTGGGTTGAGGACAATTTGGAGCATTTAATTGGGCATTTAGTTCATGGGATTGAGTATTTGGGTCATTCAGTGTGTGGCCCATTAAGAAGGTTCTCATAAAACAAACTCATTCATGACTACCTACATAGGTGTAGGTCAACTAGTTGCCTTCTGCCTCAAGAAGTGGGAGGTTGTGGGTTCGAACCCTCATGACTTCACATGGCTGTGTACCCTATGGATAGAGGAGGGTTCACCCGTGAAAGTTTTATGCTAGGTATCCTATGATTTTCCATATGTAAATTAAAAAAAAAAAAACTCACCCATGACTTGCATTTATCAGACGGTGTCCAAAAATCTGTCCTCGATCAAATACATGGAAGCCAAGGCAAATTCTTCTTTCAAACACCACAAGCATGTTTACTCGACTTATCACAGTTAAGATTTCATGGATCCAAAGTGGATTCTTTTAGGCACTAAGGTACCTCGGTACTTATTGTACTGATATATGTGGATTGTATCATTCTTACTGGTAATAATGTCATTAATCTAACCCCAAGGGGTTATTCTAATTGGTTTGGGAGCAACATCTCTAGAGAAATGTCTTAAGTTCAAATCATAGGAGTTCCAATGAAGGATCACTTCCTATAGGAATATGTATAGAGCAAGGTCCCATCAATTTACCCAATGTGTGCAGATAGGGGGGTTTTCACACATCCCAGAGGACTAGTCAGGTGCAATACCTGGACACCTTCGAACCTCAACAAAAGAAAATAATGTCACTGATCTCAAAGATTTTCTTCGAGATTAAATTTGTCAATTTGCCATGAAGGAGCTGGGACCACTTCACTATTTTTAGGAACTAAGGTTCACGTTGTTGATCAATATTTACTTTTATCACAATCAAAATATATATTGGATCTTCTTGTCAAGTCCAAAAAATTTATAATAACAAAACTCCCTTCGTGAGATATACTTTTAAATACCTTATAGAAAATAAATACGCTAAGATAGTTGAATGAAATGACAAGATGGATAAGTGGTTGGCGCGATGTTTTACATGCATCCAATCATGTTAACATTTTTTTTTTTTAAATATTGACTTTAATAGGCTTTGTATTTTTATAGCTCATGTTATAGTGACAGAATAATCTGATAGGAGTAAAATTTTATTTATCTTCCATCTTTCTATAAGTTATCATGGTAGATTATCTTGCTAATACTATTTTATTATTGTACCCTTTAAATACTTCAAAAAAATTAGACATGTAACATGCATGGGAGAGAGTTTATATCTGATGTAGGGCTGCAACTCGGGTCGGGTTTGGCCCGACCCACATGACTCGACCCGGGAAATCATGCAGGTCAAGTTGAGAATTTTGGGTCAGAAGGTCAAGTCGGGTCGGGTTGAAGATTTTACAAGTTAGCCCGACCTGACCGGACACAACCCGACCTGACCCGGTTAAAAGTAGGCTAAAATGGATTCAGAATGCGGGTCAGGTCAGAATTCGGCTTAGAATTCGGATCGGCTTAGATCAGGTTCCATATATATCAACTCAGGTCAGATTAAGTTTTAAGGAACCCAACCCGTCCGACCCGAGTTGCAGCCCTAATCTGATGTAAATGACAGGTATAGCTTTTGTAATGGTTGAAATCATAAATATAGCTTTTGCAATTCAGACAAGAGAAAGGGGCTGGGTGGGTTGGGGCTGAGGTTTTACAAATTACCCTTTTAGATCAATAATTGTTTTCATGAAAGGGGAGCTCATAATAAAGAATTCAAAATGTCCCACAAAACAAATGGTACAGCAAGATAGACCTTACAGGCCTAATTTATCTTCATTGTAACCAAGTAAAAATGTTAGAACTAAAAATAAGAATTTATGAAAGATACCATACAAATGCAGATGGCTTCTATGATAAATAATAACATGTAAATTTAAGAGTCTTATTATTTGAAATCTATGATTCATGATAATTGATTGTAGCCATCTTATGATTTTATGTTCAATTCAGATGTCAAAACAGTACTCCATCCATCAATCCCGACCTTACCAACCAAGCAAGGGGAAGAAGGGAAAAAATTAACACAAAATGCTTTTCATACCATAAGATAAATACACATAACGTTTAACAGCCAAGAATCTATTTTTGGAAGTCAAGATCTTGTGTTCGATTCATGCTCAACTTCAAAGAGCCACTTTTCATGTAATTTTATCTGGTGTAGTAGATTAGGAGATTTTCACATATCCCAAAGAATTAATCGAGCAAGAGCACCTGAACACCTTTGATAAGAAAAAAAAAAAGATAAAACACCCATAATTGACACAAATAGGCATCCGTTTCTTAAAAACTTGCAAAGATTTCCAGGCAGATGAGGCAAAATATCTACAGCTTGATGGTCTTGACCTTAACAGTCTAAAAGTTCAATACGTTGGCGTAGGAAGTCCAGTTTTCAAGCCATGGGCTACGCAACAAGAAGGGATCCTGCATCCATTCCAAGCCATATTTTGGCAATTGAAGCTCCGGCAGGCTCTTCATCGTCAAATCCAGTTGTCGCGATGAAACTTCACTCTCATTCTCAATTTCCTCGTTGCTCTCCTTCACAACGTCCTCTTGCAATGCCATTGTTATTTGCCAGTTCTCTTGCTCAGTTGATGAAGCTGTCTCTGTCGTCGCCGACAGACAAACTCGGGACATCCTTGTATCTTCATCCATGGCGGCTCTCTGCTCCAGAACCTTCATCGACGTCGCCTTCCGATAAATCTTGCACAGTACGATGTCTTCCTGCATGAATAAAGTTTGCATAAGAAAACCTAGGAATAAGATTCCACACCTATGTAACAAATGTAAACAAATTCATTAGTTTGGTAGCGAGCTCCATGAATTTGACACAGTTAGGCTTTTCGGGGAATTTGTTGAGTTGGTGGTGTTCTTCAGAAATTTTGTATTACTTGTATAGTTTTACTTAGGCTGCGTTTGGATGAAGGAGGTTACCAATTTTGAATACCCTTTGCTTCAAAATAGTTTTCAAAATTGAGCGTGGAGGGGTAAACAAGCATAAAATTGAGATTTTTTACTCTCTCTCTTTTAGCTACCAAACAAGGTAATAACGGTAACACCTCATTCATCTTAACCCTCCTCATCCAAACGCAGCATTAATCAACTGGGTCAAAGGAGTCACCAAACATGTACCGAATTTCACCGAGTTAACTCACTCAAGCAAGAAAAACAAAAGCAATTGGTTATTGACCTTAGGCAAGGTGTATGTATCAGGCATCCTATACTCGTTCATGATCCAATCGGTTTTGCATCCTCGTGGGGCTCTGCCCTTGTAGAACACAAGCGTCTTTCTCAATCCAATCACCCGTTTTGGATCCTGAATGCTCCGTATCGGCCGGTCTGAACCGGTTGCCTTCCAAAACCCGTTCTCCGTTGTCCGATTGGGCCTTCCTCCATTTCCATGCTTCCTGTCTCTGGGTACAAAGAAGTACCACTCTCTTTCTCCTATCTTAGCCAACCCTGAGACCATCACGAAACACAAATTATCAGTTTAGTGATCTTAATTACTCAACAGAAAAAGGCCACTCTCCATAATGCTATCCAGTGTGTGTTGATAAGCAGGTTTGCTTATACTCCAAGGACTACTTAGTTGCTCTAAGAGTCTTGAACACCTTGGTCTTCAAAAAAATTAAAATCAATAGCGTTGATGTTATAGACACTGCTAGATGAATGAATGATGATAAGAAACAGAAAGAAGAAAACGTACCCGGCAATTCCCAAGGGTCATGGCGATACAAGTTGAGGGTGCCTATTATATCAAAGCTGAGTTTCTTGCCATACACAACACCTTTGAGATAGAAATCAAGGAGCTCCTCCTCTGTTGGGTGGAATCTGAAACCAGGGAGCTCTAGTTCAGATGATGATTTTTCCATGTTGGGGAGATTAGTAGGGATGGAGGGGTGTAGGTTCAATGAAAACACTGATGAAGTGGGATGGGAGGCTAGTGTAATTTTATATGGAGAAGATATGGAGAGAGAGAGAGAGAGAGAGGTGGAAAAGAGGTCTTCGGTCAAGTCAAGAGAGTGGAAAGTGGGTGCAATTTGGTGAGGCCCACGCGCTAAGAGATGGGTCCACGAGAAGACATTAATCTTGGACAGAGACAGGTTTCCTTCTGTGGCAGAAGACTTGTATTTTCGACTTATTATCGACTTTTACTGGAGAATGGAATGAAAACAGGAAAATGGAATGTTTACCATCAGACTAATAAATCTATAAAAATATAAAACTTAGTGTCCAGTTAGAAAAAAAAATTACATATATATATATATATAGAAAGGCCAAGTTTTTCAATCAATATGGGTAAGGATGACAAAGAATGATTGATTGATAATGTGACCAATATTGAGGTTGGGAACGAATTTCATATTGAAAATCTAAAAGAAAATTTATGAATTTATAAATGATTTGAGTCAATACATTTAATAAGTTAGCCTTTTGGGCTCAATACTCCGTAATGAATATGTGTTTTGTTTCTTGAAAGAGAACGGTGTGTAAATCTGGCATAAGATTGAATTGGTTAGAGTTAACTTTGGATTGGATTTTCCTTGGTTTAGATTTTTTTTTTCTTTAAATCTTTTGAATTTTGTTAAATGTGTTACGTCAGTTTGAGCTTATTTTATACTTGTACTGAGCTAGATTCAGACTTTTCTAAGGCAACATATATCAAGAATACTCTTTAAATGAGTCTTTTGTTAATTATTAGATGTGGCAATAGTCCAGATCAATCTTTTTTATCATTTATAACAGGTTTGAGTCAGGCCAAGTAATCCATTAAACATATTGTATTGGTAAAAAATCTCAAAATGCACCAAAAATCTCGTATTCGAACTATTCAATAATTTATCTATACAAAAGTGTAGCAAGTGATTTTATATATCCATAAAATTAGTCTCATCTCTAAAATATGTGGAAATATTCATATCATTAAGAAAAACTAAACTTTACTCAATAAATGTAGGAGGATCCTTTCCTTTTTATGCATTGACTATTATTTTAGGTTTTGTATATATAGAACTAAAAATAAATAAAAAATAAGAAAATTTATCTAAGAATTATTTAAAATTTGAAAAAGGGGTTCATAGTTAGATTTCTCGTCATTGTTTTTACCTAAAAATAACATAAGCTTATAAAAATTTATTAAAATAATATTTTTTTAATAAAATTCAGTGAATTTAAAAGAATCGGTGCAGATATTACATTTTAGAAGTTTTCACCGAAATTTTTAGCATTTTCTTTAGCAATAGGTATAAAAATATATTCACGTGGAAGTAATTCATGTGATTCAATAATTTTATTTTAATTTATATGTGAGAAACTATAAAAAATTCAGAGTAAATTTTATACGGGTGATATCGTGCCCCTGAAGTAGATCAAATTAGGCTGTCGGACTCCGTCGGACTCAATAAAATTTTCTTTCTTACATCAGTTTTTAAGAAATATGAGTCAGGTGCATTGAAGGAGTTATGTGACATTACCATGACCTCTCATCAATATCCCCAGACATGGCAGACATGAATGTGTCAATGAGGTCAGGACGATTCCAACATGTGATTCATACATTAATAGTTAATTTTTAAATTTTAAAATATCAATCATCTCATTGAGAATAACTCTTCTTTCATTAATTTAAATAGGCGCCCATACAGGCACGACACCTGGAAAATTTGTCCTCGATTTCAAATTTTTGGTTCACCTTTACAAATGAATGATTCTTCAGATGATTCAGTCGAATGGTTTGAAGGATTAAAGGGAATCTAATATATATATTTAAATAATAAAATCTTTTTTTAAAATTTTAAAGTTATTTTTTAAATATTGTGTATTTTTAAAAAAATTAAATTGAATATTCAAACTAATTACAATAGCCTGATAAAAATATTTTAAAAATTTAAGGTCTTTTGATACTCTCAACTGCTTAAAATAGTATTTTACAAATAAGGGTATCTCTCGGCTGTGCAGAAAACATATTTAGGATTGTCAAAAGATTTTGAAATTTTAAAATATTTTTATTCAATTTGAGAAATTTTAAAAGTATACCGTGCTTAAAATAAGTGACCTTTTTAATCCCAAATCTCGTCCCTTCTTCAAAAAAAAAAAAAAATTAAGTTAAACAATCATTTAAAAGATCTAAGTTTTCAAATTTCACATATTTGTTTAGTTTTGAATTTGGACTTCAACCATTTTTACGGTTTGTCGTTTGGACTTCCGGAGTGTATTTTCAGCAGAGCCGAGGGATATCTTTATTTGTAAAACACTGTGTTTTAAACATTTAGGAGTGTCAAAAGACCTTAAAGCCTTAAAGTATTTTTATCATGTTATCTTAATTAATCCGAATACTCAATTTGAGAAATTTTGAAAATACACAGTGCTTAAAAAATAATTTTAAAGTTATAAAGGAGATTTTATTATTTAAAACTGCACTGTAGCATTACTGTAGCATTTGCAACATAAATTGTCCGGACGAATGGAATTTAGGCATGAATAATGGTCCGAACGATCTGATGATCCGAACGAATGAAAAATTGTTCTTAACTCACGTTCGGATGGTGCAGGAGCGGAAGGACAAAATTATAATTTTTAGTAAAAATTGAAAATCGGTGTCTACTAAAAGAAAAATTCCGTCTCTAAATAATTACCCTTTACAAATTTCTAGTTAAAAAAAATATGTAAGAAAATTTTGATAATAATAGTTTCAAATAATCAATTTTTCTTAAAATTCATAGAGAACTTTATTCTTAATAATAAATTAAATGTAATAATTACAATTTTTTTAATTAATAAAAATGAATAAAATAAAATAAGATCCATGTGATTTGCGTGTGCAAACAATGGTATCCCTTAAAAACGGATTTCGAGGCTGTTTAAGCCAATGTTGTGAGTTGTGACCACTCCGGCAGATATCACTTGATATTTGATACAAGTAGGGTAAGCAAATGTTCAACTTCCGATTATGAAAGTAGTATTTCACTTATTGAATTAAATATATTAAAATTTTAATTATATATTATATAATTTACAGGTATGAATATATGAACTATAAAAAGCATAATACCAAAATATGTCTTTATTTACTTTATGCCTATGTAAGTATGTATGTGCATATTTATCGGTTGGTAACATCGATCATGGTGCTTCACTGCTTCTAGTAAAACGGTCATAACGTTGTCATATGGATTCTCATCGAGGTGATTTCAAAGGAGTTAGAAAGAGGATTCAGAAAGCTATTCGACAGGAATAGGGATTAAAGTAGAATTTTTTTTCCACACTTTATTATTGAATTTGAGATTATTTAAGAGTCAAAATTTGAAAAAATAATAATAAAAATAACTCAAAATGGTCATTATTTAGAAAAAGATTAGCATAAAATTACTAGATTCTATTTTTCATTTTTTTCAAAATGTTTTAAAATTTTTGAGTTCACAATTCAAAATTACATTTAAATATCTAAATGACTGCAAAATAATGAAAAAAATTATATAAAAATGAAGCCTAGAATTTTTTTAATTTTTTTCTAAAAAAACTAAAAGAAAAAATTCAAAGGAGAGAGAATGCGTATCAGCCTGCTTATGAATTAAGATTGGACTAAAATGGATGTTATCTAAAGTAAAACTATAAGGTACCTTGTAACTACTAAAAGAAAAAGAAATATTGTTGAAGAATATTAGATATTCAAAAAATAATTTAAAATCATCAAAATTGTGAGAACTTAAATATATGATTTCTAAGATTGGATCAAGTGATTTATATAGACTTTCATGCTTATGTTGAAATATTTTTCAGCGTACCATTAAATAAGGTGGAAGTGGATCTCATATTGGATCTAAATCGTTAGAATTTAAAAATAACTTAAACAAATTAATATTTAGATAGAATATAAATAAGGCTCCTATGATTTGATCATCGTGATTTTTTTTATAATGTTCATTAATGAAAAGATAAATTCAAAGGAAGTCGGTGAGGCAAAGTTGGTCGCCCTGCATGCTGCAAAAGTTCATTGAATAAAGAATAACTTCAAGTCATGAAAATATGAAGAGTTTAAAAATAGTATTCATAATTGGGTTGAGATCATTTTTGTTTGGATCACACATTCAATTCAAGATCTTTACCATAAATCCATCACTCTAAATAAATATAAGTCAATAATCTAGTCAATTAATAACATTGGATCAATAATCTGCCTCTTATAAATTGGAGTTGGGATCTCTCGTGTTATTCAATTTAATCATCTCTCGCTATATTTAATGTAAAGTTTGTTTGATGGTCAATTCTCACTCTTGTTTATGAGAGGTCTTGCGATTAAGTCTCTCTCAACTCAAAAATGGCCACTCTCCTTAATTCTATATTCGGTCTCTGCAGATTGAGAGGTTTATATATACCCCAAGGATTAGTCAAGTGGGACGCTTGGATACCTTGGTCTAAAAGAAAATCATAGCTCACTATATTTAATGTAAAGTTTGCTATTCTTCAATGTCTATTAAATAAAAATAAAATTATATAAATATTTACCTGGTACCTGTCAACCTGTGCAGGTAATCCAACTCTAAAACAAATGAAAAATATTATAGATCTCCCAGTCAACAACATTCATTTACATTTTACATCTTAACCCACCTCTAATAAATACAAGAAATGAATGAATAGTCATTACTTTTACTTTGAATTGAATATGAGGAACTACGATTATAGATACTGTTTTCTAATATTTAAGAGATCTATAACACTTCGATTCATTTGGTAGGTCAATGTGTGAATAACATGTCCTTTATCTTTGCACTAATCCATGTGATTTATTTAAGATAATTTTTTAATTTAGAATCTATACTTTTTATTTGTCCCACCTCTAAAACATTATATTGAATTATACTTGTTTGCTTCTTAACAAATTAGATTACTTTGGTAGAATTGCCTACATCATAAAAATGTCATCTATAGGATTTCTAGTGACCAAATCGAAAAATATGATAAAAGGCAAGAGCCACTGCTGTAAAAAGAGACAATTCTATCCCTTAATGAACGGGATTTTGATTTGTAACTAAGTGTCTGGTGTCTACATACATTGGATAAGTTTTACTAGAAATAACCCTTTTTGGAGTTGAACTGTGAATCGAATATTAAACTCTTACTTCTTAAAGCAGATTCTTAACTGTCAGAACAACCTCCTCAAGAGTTCTAATACTCTATGATCTTTCTTAAGATGGAATTATGTAGAAACCTAATTTAAGACATGACTAAGTCAACCTGCATTAGAAAAAAAGGAGAAGCATAAGACAAAATAGCAAGAGAAATAAAGATAAAACCCTAATTCCATCCAATAATTCTGAGTCCCAAGATTTAACCTTCTTCACAATAGTCAACATTCAAAGTCTCTTAACCCCTTACAGCTTTCTAGGAAGCTCACACTCTGCATTAAGGACTTTGGACTTATGATCATCGACAACGAATACATACAAAAGCAGAATTTTAGAATCTCTTTCTATGAGAATGGAGGCAACTATTTATGACTAATGGCTTAAGGAAAGAACTTAGCATTTGCTCCCACTTTGGCAACATCAACGATTGGATGATATGTCAACTCATCCTCACAATCTGTCCTTCACTTATCCAAAGCTCGACATTTAACTTTCATACACAATGTATTTAAAATTTCTAGTTCAGATCAACCCACTTAATTAATGGGCCAAATCAGGTACGAGTCAACCTGGTCAATATGTAAATTGGGTGAGGTTAGCTGCTTAGTGGTGAGAGATTGGATCTTGTTTAAAATGGTTACGCCGTCGAATCAACCATTCACTGAACATGTTAGGCTAGGTTTCAGAATAGGTTGTGTCACAGTAAATGGTTTGTTTGGTACTTTATACGCATAAGGATAGGCCAACAATAAGCCCAGATAGAGATTGGTGCAACCAAATTAATATGGTCTAATCAAGTGAAACTATTTAAAAAATAGATCAAATCTGATAAGTTACTTAACCCATTTTGGTTGGATGGAGTTAACCAATTATAAAAAGGTGAAGTTGAGTTGGGTTAACCCAACTTTAATGGAAGAGTCCTATGGAGTCGGATAATTTGTTTAGTAAATAAGGTTTACGTACAAATATTCTTCACACATTTAAAACTAATAAATTCCTAGTGACATTGAGTTAGAGTTTTTAAATTGTAACCAACCACCCTAAAAAAGGTTAACCTTCCTATGTATACAAGCGGATTTATATTATCCAAAACATAAAATAGCAATATAAATAATACTCTCTCTCTCCCAAATTAGTTGTCCTATTTGGATTTTGAAATTGTCCCAAAATAGTTGTCTCATTTATATTAGAATAGTATAAACTGTGTTAAAAATGGATGAGATCACACGGAGTGCTAGTTTTATATAGAGAGTTTCTTAAAAAATACAAATATTTCAAATGAGACAACTAAAATGGGATGGAGGGTGTAGTACACAAGATATCCTACATCACACCTCTTGATTGGATTAACTTTGATATAAGAAGTTGACTCATTGAAATGCTTATATTTGAATCTAGGACATATTAAAATTTAATTAGATCATGTTTAATTATTTTTAATTCATACAAATCTGATTAATTATATATATATATACACAAAATGTACCTTTTTCATTTAACAATTATGAACATGTAATCCTAAGGGGTTAGCTTAATGGTCAATTTCCTCTCATGTTTGTAGGAAGTCTTGGAATCAAGCTCTTTAAAAACAAAAAAGACGACTCCTCTTAATTTTGTATTCGTCATGTATGGATTGAGAAATTTATACATCCTATAAGAATTAATAAGAAGGTAGGTATGGAAAATTATGACAGGACACTTAGAAAGTGTTAAAAAAAAAAAAAACTATGAAGATGCCTACAAATTTAGGGCAAAAATGGAGGAGAACGAGAGTCTATTTTACGTGTGGAGTCTTTATCTTACCTATCTTTTCATAGAGAATGTTGCTTAGATCTTTTCCAAGAAAATTTTGTAGGCTAGTGGAATTCTTGGAAACTGCTTCTTACGCGCCAACGCGTTTTGACCGCTCTATTAGTCTATTTTCTTCTATTTTCCACAAACCAACATTATTAGAAGATACCCCATGCTGGACTAACGGAGTCAATGGATAGTTGGCAACGACCCATTCAAGCCTTCTTGGCACTCGATGACTTGAAGACTTTAATATTTTTTAAGTCTTCAATCTTCATCTACTTATCACAGTTTCTAGGCTATTGTTTATTTTTTAAAAACCCTAATTCCTAGAGTTATAGGTTAAAAAGATGAGAGCTTAATATAATAATGCATCGACTCCGGGGGTGTTGGCAGTGACCGTGAAAGTACAGGCCTATGGAAGCCAAGTCTTGGAGTCAATTACTGACCAGAACCTTTGGGGTACTCCTATGGAGTTATTCTCCATCGATGAACTTGGTGTGTATGTGCAGAGAGCAGGGGTAGAAACTTCGCTGAACTGAGATTTCAGTCAAATTTTCCAATCGGTCGAGATTTTTTCTCTCTTCAAATTCTTTTTTTTTTTTTTAAATCTCGATGGCTTTTTTTTTTTGAAAAAATCATTTTAAACTAATAAAAAATGTTGTTTTAAAATATATATAAATACTGGCCGAGATATCGACCGGGCCCACAACCAATATTTATTTTTTAAAAAAATAAAAAAATAAATAAATCGGCCGAGATCTTGGCCAATTTTTTTTTGATATCAGCCGAGATATCTCGGGCATCCCGAATTTTATACTCTTGACAGAGAGGTGTGCACATGCTCCGAAGGATTAGTTGGGTGAGATACCTAATCAGTCCATTGTTTTTCTATTTGTGTATGTAGGAAAGACTTTATTTGACTCCATCATATGCATGTTCCTTTATGGTAAAATATCACCAATGTGATCGGTATGGAGTTACTGAAAAATTACTTTCAAATTTTGAATACATCATACTATGCTTTAAAATTTCATAAAATTTAGAGATTAAAATAATTTAAAATTAATTAAATTTTAAAAATATTGAAAGTCTAAATCGATTGATTTATAAAAGGTGGCTTTTGGTAGGATAAATATTTAACAAAAGTCTTTCTTATTGGATCCATCACAATTCCATTTTTTTGGCTTTATACCCAGATATGCAAGGTAATATACTTTGATGTGTGTGGATGATCATCCTTTTTTTATTTATGAATTATGTGCTTTACTATATCTTAAAAACCAATAATTCTTTATGAATTATCTATATGGGTATAGTTCAATTGGTTGCCTCCCACCTCAGGAAGTAGGAGATTGAGGGTTCAAGTCCAATGACCTAACTTTGGTGTGCCTTAGAGGTAGTGGGCTCACCCGTGAGGATTTTACGTTGGGTATTCTGCAATTTCCCACACGTATATTAAAAAAAAAAAACCAATAATTAAAGCAGCTTTAGAATTTAAAATAATAATGATAGAATGGCATTGTAGAGCTAAAAATATGTGGATCTGTTTATAAAGGTACAAGCGATGCAAATTTATAGCAAGAAGATTTATCAATATACATTACATAGAGTATTGGCTGTTTTTTTAACCTTTAGTAAGAAGAAATTTCTTATGCAGTATTTTAGAATTTTCTTATAGAGGATGACTACCTAAAGAGTGATTTATATTATTCTAAATTTATGTATGAGATTTATCAAATGGAACGGCGATAAATTTAATTATATTTTATTAATATATAAATTCTGTGACTTCAAAAAATGTAGTATGATAAATTCAAATAAAATAATTTTTAGTGGATTATATATTAAAAAATATCTTTTCATCACGTGTTTATATGTAAAAAAGGCTAATAAGCTGCACTTTTATTTCCGATTAATCATTCCATTTTTCATATTCCTAAATACAATTTAATCTGGCGTAATTGTAGGATCACATGTGATGTTTTATGGCATGCGTTTTTAGATTTTTGTGCTTTTGTGCTTCACAGTTCACACCATTAAAGGCGACTCTTCCGGAGTAAGGTACAGTGAATGGGCCATATTTAAATCTCTCAATGGTACTTCTAATGCATTAAGTAGGGGCGAAGTTTGGTTTGGGTTTTAACTCGATGTGTGTTGTTCGAATTTAGAAATCAGTGAGTTTGAGTTATGTATTTGTATATTTCAAGCAGAGTCATATTGAAAAATAAAAATCTACGTGAAATTTGAATCGGGTTGAGTTGAGAAATTTAAAATCAATTTGACCCGACGTTACTTCATCCTCGTGCACCAAGTTATAAAATACCACTCAAGTTGACTCGGATCGGGTCGGGTTGACAAATTTGGATTAGATTGGGTTGAGTTCAATAATTTTTGACATGAGTTGAATTTGATTTATTAAAACTCGACCTCACTCGATCCAAGTTTCAGCCCAGAGAAGTATCAATGTATCATACAGTTAAGTCATTAAGCAAGCCAAGAGGAAAATACAAGATATATTTGAATATATTTTAGTTTAGAAATCAATAATACAATTAAAAATTGAAAATATAAAAATAATTTTTTTTGAAGTAATTTAAAATAATTAGAAGAAGTTATACACTCACAAAGAGGAGAGATTAGTTGCATTTGGATGAGGGAAAAGTTTTGGAGTGATTTCTCCTATCCAAGAGATTTCCTTAAGTAGATAGGAGAGATTTCCTTAAGTAGGAGTTTTTTCTGTTGAGAAATTCTTCTAATCATTTTTAATAATCATAAGAAAAAAAATGTGAGGAGAAAATAACATTTTTTATGAAAAAATGTTGTTTTTTTTTTTTTTATATAAATGTAAATATAAGAAACTGGATATGTTATCGATCCATGAATTTTTTTTAATTTCAGTCTTAAATTTTTTGAAAATTCATCAAAAAATTTCAGCGAGTATTTTTTAAAGTCTCAATAATTTTTTTCTAAGATGTTGTTTAAAATGTTTCTTTGTAACTCATGAGATATTATATTAAACAAGCTATTCATAAAATATTTTGATTGATATGAAAAAAAATTAAAACTTTCTCGGAGAATATTTTGATAGATGGATTTGTTTTTAAAATATTGCACCAATTTTGTTGATATTAGTTCAATAAACATAAAAAAATTGTCATTTTAAAAGGGGAGCCATATAGACACCCGGAAAATCTTTCCGTACACACCTGTTTTCTAAAAGTTGATGGAAATTATTTTTTTGCCCTTCCACTTAAAAACGTCGCATCCACCGAACCAAAAAATTCGTTCGAAGAATGTGATCCACTGAATGAAAAAAGTCTTTCGAATGAAGTGGGGTGTGAAGTGGGATTTTCAAACGAAGCCGTTTCTCGACCGATTTCTACAAACAAGGTATCAAAATTTATCTACTCTGAATTTTATGAACTCAATGATTGATTTTAAGTGAAAATGGTATAGTTTTGGGCTTAAAAGATCGTATCCAAAGAATTAAGGAACTTCCCTCTTAATTCTTTCGGTACGATTTTTTAAGCCCAAAACTAACCATTTTCACTTAAAATCAGTCCCAGAGTTCATAAAATTCAAAGTAGATGAATTTTGATACATTGTTTGTCGAATGAAGTGAGAATTCCTTCGTTCGAAGGAAATGGGTTGTGGAGTGAGATTTTTAAACGAGGCCGTTTCTCGACTCATTTCTACAAACAATGTATCAAAATTCATATACTCTGAATTTTATGGCCTCCAAGACTGATTTCAAGTGAAAAGAGTATAATTTTGGACTTAAAAAATTGTGCCCAAAGAATTAGTAGAAATCGAGAAATGGGTTCGTTTGAAAATTCCACTTCACAGATTTTTAAATTCGGTGGATCACATCCTTCGAACGATTTTGGGTCGGTGGATGCGGTGTTTTTAAGTGGAAGGGCAAAAGGATAATTTCCATCAACTCGTGGAAAACAGGTGTATAAAGAAAGATTTCCCGAGTGTCTATATAGGCTCTCTTTTAAAAGCTATGCATATTTTAGAACTTATTAACCAAACGAAGTAAAGGAAGAGTCTACATTCTTTAATAAATAAAACTTTATTAATTAAATTACTCTTTATTATCTGATATTAGATTATATAGTAAATGATTAATATTGAGATTATTTTTAAAATTGATTATTTTATTAAAAAATTGTTTAATTTATGACTACATAAAATGTTAAAAAAATTGGATAAAGTTGAATTTTTAGAATTACGTAGATCTATAAAAAAAACAGTTTACCATTTTGATTTAAACCTAGCTGTGGAAATTCAATCATTTTTCAGCTTTAAAAGAACTCATCCAACTGTGAAATTTAGTGCATTTGGGAACATCTTCTTGTGCTTTACTATCCCAACCAACAATGGGGTCATACGAAGCATTCAAACCTCTATTTAGGGCATTTGTTTCTAAGTTTTTCACACGTTAATTAAAAAAAAAAAATCTCTCAATATATTTGTATTGGCCATACGTATATGATATTGGTTGATATCACCGACATATAGTGATATACATAATTTATATCAATAATATTGTCCCTTTTAAAAAAAAAAAATATTGGTGTGGGCCCGGCCAATATCAGGTTGATAACGGCTGATATTTGCATTTTTTATTTTTAGAAATTTTTTTAAAAGAAAGCCTATTTTTTATCTTTTTAATTCAAAAAATATAAATAAAATATCAGCCGATATTAAAAAAATAAAAAAGAGGAGAGGGAATGATATCGGCTGATATGGCCAATATCACTCAAAATTATAAACGTGTATCAAAATTGATATTAACTTGGGTGTATTACCAAAATTCAGTTTTTTTTAACATAGGTTCTCCACCCCACATTGAAAGTGAGCTAATTCCACGAGCATGTGTAAATCTCTCATTCTATACACACTAAGTAAGTCGCTAGCGAGTAACCCAATAGACAGTGTTCTGGATGGCTTGAACATAAATCAAACTCAAAACCTTCGTTCATGAGATGAACTGTCTTGATTGTCTTATAAGATCTGAGTGTAATATCCAACAATAAAACTACATGGATTTCAATCAAACTAAATATTTGACTTCCAATACTCTCATCAATATATGTCTTTTTGTCTATAGATAAAAATTCCAAACATCAAAATAAAAATCCATGTCCCTCACATTTCTTCATGTTCGTAGGAAAATCACCAATGAAGCATGCTAATCCTTGTAAAATCCTACCTCAGTAAATAAAGATTAATAATTGTAATCTTGCTAACTAAAGAAAGATTAATACATGTATTTATATTTTTAAGTAGTAACTAAATCCTAGAAATCTAGAAGAAAATGGCCTCATGGGCTTGTCAAACTAAGATGGACCAACAAATGGGCCAAGGCCCACCTTCAGGCCCAAGTGTTTAACCTTGGTTATATGCATATCTAGAATGGCTCTACTGTGAACAGATCCTGTCCTTAGCTTTAAAAGATGAGATCCTGCATCTCTAATACATACATACATGACTTTTCATTCGAGTCTAGACCACCTGAGCCCAAAATAAGTTGGTTAGACCTATGAATAAGTTGAACCTTGAACAATATTTCAGGCCCAACTAATAAACAAAATAAGATCCATTCTCTAACAAGATTATATATAAAAAGAGAGAGAGAGAGAGAGAGAGAGTTATGATATTTAGGATATTAGTATTTGGCGCCAAAATATTGGGGTCTAAATTACATTTGGATCCACAAACCATTCTGTCAAATTAAGGTGCTTTCAGTGTTCATCTAATAAACAACAAATTTGATTATTATAAAGAGAAGAATACCAATATCCATCTTCAACGAAGCTGTTAAGCAGTGTTGGACAACATGAAATATTCATGAATGTCTTAATTATCATTAGGCTAATGTATTTGTACTTGGCAATATGTGGTATTGACTAGACATGGCCATTAAATCCAGAGTCTAAAATTCTAAATTACTCAAGAAATTCAGGCTAACGGTATCCAAGCCTTTTAGAATACTCAATTAATTTTCGAGACATGTGCAAGCCTCCCTATTCACACACACAAGATAGGAGAGTGGCCATTTGGAGTGGAGTGAGAATCGAACTCATGACTTTCACTTCTCGAGACAATTTTTAACCATCACTCTAACTCTTTTGAATTAGACTTCTCCTAATTTGCGCATGAGATTATCAATAAACCGGCTATAAATCAACTTACAACCAAAATCAAAGGGATTATCAAGCAATTCTCCACTTTTACCTATAGTCATGTGAGGGCAGATCTTGCATACAGTCGGATCGAAAAGTCCAAGTGTTCCAATAAGTCGTATTAGGTAGTGGATCCTGCCTAATATGACAAAAAGTACATGGATGGATAGAGTATCATGGGGCTATGATACTATCAAAAGTGGGACACTTGAATCGTGTTAACTTTGATTTTTTAACATTTAAAATGAACTAATTGAATAAATATTTAAACCTATCATGATTAAGCAAATGGTTGGTGATTTATTTAAAAAAATTATTTTAGTGAACGATATTCAATATAAGTTCCACGTGCCATCTCCAGTCACCAGCACATACCCAATGGGGCAATAAAATACAATAAATTCCAAAGTACATGTTAGTAATAATAAGAAATTGGAATTTCAATTTACTCGCATTAATGGAGAGATCAGATGAAATGATGGAGCATATGGACTTTAGATCTATTTCATAATGGTGGAGCACTGTAGGGTGGGTGCTGTTGAAATATATTAGATTAGAGTTTGAGTTTGTTTAAGATAGTTCTAGAGCTTGCTAGACACTATATAAATATATATGATAACATAAGTATTCAATACAATAAAAAAATTATTCTTTTCCTACATGTCCCAAGGAAGATTTTTTGCTAATTTCATTCCCTTTTCTCCACCCTTCATTTGAAAGCCTAACATAGATAGCATGGCCTATTTCTTATTTTCACTCCTACAATCTAGGTCTTTAGATGACTTTTCTATTGAGAATTTCAACTTTGATTTGAAATTATGATGGTCTCTCGTTTGGAAAACTCATTTCTTTCTTTCTAGCTTGATTTTCTTCAAATTTGATGCAATAGAAAAGTAACACATTAGGTCAAACGTTTTTTTTTCCCCGTAATATAAATATTTCTATCTCATATTGGAGGTGAGATTAATTCTATAAATAATTGTAAACCTCCAAATCCATACATCGGTTTAGTCGATGAGAAGTAACCCTATGTGGAGTAGTTTAGAGAGGTTGGACGAAAATCGAACTCAAGACTTCACTACATGAGACGAGCATCTTGACCACGAGACCAACCCATCAAGATTAGGTCATACATCTTTAATACCTACTAAGTCTAACTATTCGAGCTTTTTACGCATCTAACCCTTTAACCCTCTAAAGGTAGGCACTATAATATGATAGTGCATTTTATAGACAACACCATGTCCTCTTGTTCATGACTAGTTGGGCAGTGAGAACCATCTTTGTATGTAAAATCATGCAATGAGAGGTAGTGAGACATGAATACGAGAAATCCATCCTTACCAAGCCAATGAAAATGTTTTGAATCTCTTAAATACCGAAATTCAACCTCTCAAAAATAATTATATCTATATGATCTAAACTTGTTTTTATCTTATCAACCATTTATATGAGTCCTCCAACCTGAAATAAAGAACTCGGCTTCACCCTTGCTTCGGTGCATAACCTGTTGGGAAGTATGGCTCGATTCCAAGATGATTAGAGAGATTTTCTCTCTCAGAAAATCAAGGTGGTGGTGGTAATAGCAGTTGCTTATCCGTGTGGGTATCTTGAGATAAGACCGAGATTTCCTTTTGATGTAATTAGCAATTGTCTAAGAGGGCCTACTGTATATGCTTTGATATACACTGTAGGAAAATATAGCAGTTGCTATTGGTGGGTCTCTCCATTATGAGTTGTCCAATAATCAGCTACTTTTATGGATAGGAAATCTCGGCAACTCAAGAAGAAGGGATCGGCTGCAAGAGCCTATAAATATTACTGGCGTGAAACAAAGAGGACACACGATAAGGAAGATGTAGCCAACGAAGGAGGCACGGTGAAGGGTCTTCTGGCCTTTGTCGGTACGCGAGGAGATGGCGTCTTGGCCATACGCGTAGAGGCTCCAGAAGGACGTGTCTAGGTTGATTGCTACAATCCATCATCGGAGACGCTCGCGTTTGAGAAGCATGTTGGGAGTTGCTAATAGGACGCAGGAAGCGTAGAGGGAGGAACACAGAAGTTGGGTTCACTATTCTGGATATGAGAGAACTCACATCAACTGAGAGGTGACGTCGATGTGTTGTATACAGGGGTGTACAAGGGGCTCGGGACTTCGGGTTTGGGCTCATGACTCAAGGGAGTCATTAATATTATACATGTATTTCTTTCTCATTTATAGTGAATATTCTGTCGCTCCGTGGACGTAGACCAGGTGGGCCGAACCACGTTAAAATATTGTGTTGTGTTGTGTTTTATTTCCATTCGATTTTTCTTGTTTCCGCGCGTAACGTTAACAAGTGGTATCAGAGCTTTTGTTGGAGACCGGGGACTCATGGGTGATCAGAATACAACACAATGGGCATGAGAGGAGTGCCGAGCACAAAGTTCGAGGTGGAGCGAGCACTAGACGAGACTGATGGCTTTGCTCGAAGGTGCAAGGTGATACACAATCACGTCAGGGTGCTGCAAACAAATTAGATCGCATTGCATCATGAAGGAGTTGATCGGTACAGACAGAGTTGGGTCTGTCTATTATACATCAGCAAGTGGAGTTCATATACGGATGAATGCAGAAGGAGGAATGATGCAAGCTTGCTTCATTCAAGGAATCCCAACATGCATGGACGTTGACTACATGTCAACATCCATGTTTTGGGAGTTATTGCTTGCAGTAATATGTGAGTTTTGCATGAAAGGTGTGTCATATACGTGCACTTGAGGTGCTGCTGAATACGTACAACAACAGACAAGGGAGTGGCGTTGGTTTGGATGGTGTACATACAACATGTAGTGTGCGTGCAAGGTGTACATAGCAGCAAATTAACGCAACAAGGTGGTTGCACGTAGAAGGAAACATTGTCTGGCGGTGCTCTGTAGCAGATCTTGACGGTGGCTATAGACGATTGCAGTCTTTGAGTTGCAGGCGGAATAGGCAGCTCTGAACCAGGATGGAAGCAGCCAGCACAGGGGTCAGCCAGAGTGGGTGCTGATAGCATTAAGAGAAGGTGGTCTCTTTGGTGCTCTGCGTGAAAACATGGTGGGTGTTTCCAAAGAACTGCAGCTCCAGGTGGAGCTACGATGCAGGTGGAGCAAGGCCAAGTGTGTGCAGTGAAGGTCAGTCAATCATCTCCGAGAGGTTGGCGGAATTTTCGCCAAGGTGGAGATTGTTGGAAAGTATGGCTCGATTCCAAGATGATTAGAGAGATTTTCTCTCTCAGAAAATCAAAGTGGTGGTGGTAATAGCAGTTGCTTATCCGTGTGGGTATCTTGAGATAAGACCGAGATTTCCTTTTGATGTAATTAGCAATTGTCTAAGAGGGCCTACTGTATATGCTTTGATATACACGGTAGGAAAATATAGCAGTTGCTATTGGTGGGTCTCTCCATTATAAGTTGTCCAATAATCAGCTACTTTTATGGATAGGAAATCTCGGCAACTCAAGAGGAAGGGACCGGCTGCAAAAGCCTATAAATATTACTGGAGTGAAACAAAGAGGACACACGATAAGGAAGATGTAGCCAATGAAGGAGGCACGGTGAAGGGTCTTCTGGCCTTTGTCGGTACGCGAGGAGATGGCGTCTTGGCCATACGCGTAGAGGCTCCAGAAGGACGTGTCTAGGTTGATAGCTACAATCCATCATCGGAGACGCTCGCGTTTGAGAAGCATGTCGGGAGTTGCTAGTAGGACGTAGGAAGCGTAGAGGGAGGAACACAGAAGTTGGGTTCGCTATTCTGGATATGAGAGAGACTCACATCAACTGAGAGGTGACGTCGATGTGTTGTATACAGGGGTGTACAAGGGGCTCGGGACTTCGAGTTTGGGCTCATGACTCAAGTGAGTCATTAATATTGTACATGTATTTCTTTCTCATTTATACTGAATATTCTGTCGCTCTGTGGACGTAGGCCAGGTGAGCCGAACTACGTTAAAATATTGTGTTGTGTTGTGTTTTATTTCCATTCGATTTTTCTTGTTTCCGCGCGTAACGTTAACAAGTGGTATCAGAGCTTTTGTTGGAGACCAGGGACTCATGGGTGATCAGAATACAACACAATGGGCATGAGAGGAGTGCCGAGCACAAAGTTCGAGGTGGAGCGAGCACTAGACGAGACTGATGGCTTTGCTCGAAGGTGCAAGGTGATACACAATCACGTCAGGGTGCTGCAAGCAAATCAGATCGCATTGCATCATGAAGGAGTGGATCGGTACAGACAGAGTTGGGTCTGTCTATTATACATCAGCAAGTGGAGTCCATATACGGATGAATGCAGAAGGAGGAATGATGCAAGCTTGCTTCATTCAAGGAATCCCAACATGCATGGACGTTGTCTACATGTCAACATCCATGTTTTGGGAGTTATTGCTTGCAGTAACACGTGAGTTTTGCATGAAAGGTGTGTCATAGACGTGCACTTGAGGTGCTGCTGAATACGTACAACAACAGACAAGGGAGTGGCGTTGGTTTGGATGGTGCAAATACAACGTGTAGTGTGTGTGCAAGGTGCACATAGCAACAAATTAACGCAACAAAGTGGTTGCACGTAGAAGGAAACATTGTCTGGCGGTGCTCTGTAGCAGATCTTGACGGTGGCTATAGACGATTGCAGTCTTTGAGTTGCAGGCGGAATGGGCAGCTCTGAACCAGGATGGAAGCAGCCAGCACAGGGATCAGCCAGAGTAGGGTGCTGATAGCATTAAGAGAAGGTGGTCTCTTTGGTGCTCTGCGTGGAAACATGGTGGGTGTTTCCAAAGAACTGCAGCTCCAGGTGGAGCTGCGATGCAAGTGGAGCAAGGCCAAGTGTGTGCAGTGAAGGTCAGTCAATCATCTCCGAGAGGTTGGCGGAATTTTCGCCAAGGTGGAGATTGTTGGGAAGTATGGCTCGATTCCAAGATGATTAGAGAGATTTCCTCTCTCAAAAAATCAAAGGTGGTGGTGGTAATAGCAGTTGCTTATCCGTGTGGGTATCTTGAGATAAGACCGAGATTTCCTTTTGATGTAATTAGCAATTGTCTAAGAGGGCCTACTGTTTATGCTTTGATATACACGGTAGGAAAATATAGCAGTTGCTATTGGTGGGTCTCTCCATTATGAGCTGTCCAATAATCAACTACTTTTATGGATAGGAAATCTCGGCAACTCAAGAGGAAGGGACCGGCTGCAAGAGCCTATAAATATTACTGGCGTGAAACAAAGAGGACACACGATAAGGAAGATGTAGCCAACGAAGGAGGCACGGTGAAGGGTCTTCTGGCCTTTGTCGGTACGCGAGGAGATGGCGTCTTGGCCATACGCGTAGAGGCTCCAGAAGGACGTGTCTAGGTTGATTGCTACAATCCATCATCGGAGACGCTCGCGTTTGAGAAGCATGTCGGAAGTTGCTAGTAGGACGCAGGAAGCGTAGAGGGAGGAACACAGAAGTTGAGTTCACTATTCTGGATATGAGAGAGACTCACATCAACTGAGAGGTGACGTCGATGTGTTGTATACAGGGGTGTACAAGGGGCTCGGGACTTCGGGTTTGGGCTCATGACTCAAGGGAGTCATTAATATTGTACATGTATTTCTTTCTCATTTATAGTGAATATTCTGTCGCTCCGTAGACGTAGGCCAGGTGGGCCGAACCACGTTAAAATATTGTGTTGTATTGTGTTTTATTTCCGTTCGATTTTTCTTGTTTCCGCGCATAACGCTAACATAACCCACTTCAAAACCAAGTCAAATGAAATCCATGTTGATTGTATTAGTTTCAGAAATCATGCATAATAAGAAAATCACACGTGAAGTTGTCATCGCTACCATTGTCACAAATACTATTCTCAGAATATTATCTGTGATTGCAATGTTAAGATACTTTTAAATTCTTGGATTTTTACTGGAAAAATCTCGTAGAAAATACAATATTAATAAAATAAAATTCTTAATAACAACCAATTCAAAATAAACAATATATTAGAAGATAGTTCAATAAATATCCTACAATTTTTAAAATATTGACAAATATTTTAAATTATTGCAGAAATTTCATTAAGATAATTAAAAAAGATTTTTTAATAAGGAATTTATTGGAAATTTATAGAGAATTTACTGTAATATTATCGTGATATTACCATTTATCGTTTTTTTAACGTGATTTGATCAAGAATTTATCTCAACACGAATAAATACATGTTATTAATGCATTAATAATATTTTGCTAATAAAAATATAATAAATTTAAAATTATCATTAATATTTATGAAACCGATCCTTAGTAAAGGCCGCATATTTAGACACCAGGTTTTTTGTTACTAGACACCAGTTTTCAAAATTTTTGGTGAAATTACTATTTTGCCCTCCCGCTTTTGATCCTTCTAACGATTCTACAGTTTATTTTTGGATCATTCGAATGATTCTAATAGTTCGAAGGATCAGTTTGATCCTTCAAATGAATGACAGGATACTACAGTAACGTGTTATTTAAATAATAATTTTTTAAAAAACTTTAAAGTTATGTTTTAAGTACTGTGTGTTTCTAAAATTTCTCAAATTAAATATCCAGACTAATTACGATAACATGATAAAAATACTTTAAGACTTTAAGATCTTTTGACACTTCCAAATACTTAAAATACAGTGTTTTACAAATAAGGGTATTTCTAGGCTGTGCCGAAAACACATTTGGAAGTGTCAAAAGACCTTTAAGTCCTAAAGTATTTTTATCAGGTTATCGTAATTAGTCCGGATATTTAATTTGAGAAATTTTAGAAATACACAGTGTTTAACAAATAAATGTCTATGTTGCCGATGCTATAATAAAATATTCTTTAAAACATATAAAATTATTTTTTAAACACTGTGTATTTCTAAAATTTCTCAAATTGAATATCCGGACTAATTACGATAACCTGATAAAAATAATTTAAGATCTTTTGACACTTCAAAATGTATTTTGGGTACAGCCTAGGGATACCTTTATTTGTAAAATACTGTATTTTAAGCATTTAGAAGTGTTAAAAGACCTCAAAATTTTAAAGTTTTTTATCATGTTATCGTAATTAGTCCGGATATATAATTTGAGAAATTTTAAAAATACATAATACTTAAAACATAATTTTAAAATTTTAAATAAAATTTTATTATTTAAATAGCAGTACTGTAGCATTCTGGCATTCATTCGAAGGATAAAGTGATCATTCAGAATTGTTAGAAAAATCAAAAGTGAGAGCAAAATGGTAATTTCACAAAACTGATGTCCAGTAGCAAAAGTTCCGTGTGTCTGAATGCACGGCCTTAATAAATAGTGAAAGATGAGAGAAGAGAAAGGACGAAGAACCATGGCTGTTGCACTTCTCAAATATGAGAGAGAAGAGAAAGGACGAAGAACCATGGCTGTTGCATTTCTCAATCCACTTTAATTTCTCAATTTCGTACAATGCTTCTTGTCCTTCCTCTTCTACCGTACCTTTCAATGAGTATTTACAGAAGTGTCATTTCTCTCTCACTTTTCTTCACTTGCCGATTCTTGTAAATGAAAGTTTCTCCTCACACTTGTGATCTTTTAAAGGGTGGCCATTTTAACGTAAAAACTTTTTTAGTAAACATAAATTTTAAGTGAACTTTTCATTTTACTCTCATCTATTCATAAAAAAAATTTAAAAATCAAATATTAAAAAATCGGTGCACTGGTTCACTTTCAGTTAGTCGATGCACCAATCAGTCCACTTTTCAGTAAATCACTGTACCCACCGGTCCACTTTTCAGTAAATCATTACACCGATGATTCGTGATTTCTTAAGACGTGAGAGGATCCGATGGTTTGTGATTTCTTGAAACTGTGAAAGAGTCCTAAATCAGTGCACCGATTCACTGGAAAGTGATCTGGTCGGTGCACCGATTCACTGGAAAGTGATCTGGTTGGTGCACTGATTTCTAAATGTTTGATTTTTAAAATTTTTCGTACAGATGGATGGGGGTAAAGTGGGAAATCTGAAAAAAATCGTGTCTTCTAAAAGATTATGCCTGTGTTAGGATGGCCACCCCTTTTAAAGAACACCAAGTTTGTATTGATAATTTGCTTACTAAATATATAATTAAAAATGTTTAATATTAAATCTGTATTATATTAGATATATGGAGAAAAACATTGATAGATTGTGAATGAATTTTTAGTTTAGTTCATTATTTTAAATTATGATTTGGACTTTGAGATTTTGATAAATATAGTTTCTAAACTTTGAAATTAAAAAAATGAGGCTCTATTTATTAAATCAAGATACAATCAAATTTTTTTATTTAAACTGATTTATTATGGTTCTGACATCTTTTTAAAATTCATAAAAATTCAAAGATTAAAATAACAACTTAAAGTAATCAAAATTTAAAGTGTTTAACAATAAAGGCTTGATCCCTGTCTACAGGTGCAATCTAAAATGAGTTTTAATTAACTCACTCGCTCTGATATCAACTGATGCAAACTCGGGAGGGGTAGGGTCCCCAACCTTGATCCGCCTTGAAATTTGGGACCACTTTGGTCACCTCAAGGAAGGAATTCCGCCAACAATAGATGCAAATCAAGAGAGTGTAAAAACACCGTCATTGATTCGCAGAATTAAATAAATCCAACCTCAAATATAAATATAAAGGATGAGTTGAATCAATTCAATTAATTCAATGCTAACCGGTTGCAAACACAAATAAATCACTGCTGAATAAGGTCAGAAACAGTCTTATAAAATCACTGAGTTTTAACACAAACTCAGGTCCCTAATCGGGTCCAGTCTATCAATTGCTCGGACCAGGAAGTAGGTTCTCTTAGCCCATTTCCACTGGCCTTAAGACGGTAGAGGCAGGCCCATTTCAAAGCCTGCTAGAATGGTTGCTCAAGCCCAAAACATACGGACTGTATACTGATAACACGGTCCATTTGAACAGTGAAATGGGCTGGATATATGGCCAGTTAAATGGACTGCAAGCCTGTTTATACATTTCTATTATGATAATATTAGAATAGAATCGGACCCGTTATGAAGCAGGTTTAACCCTGTAATTACAGGCCAATACACAGCAGAAACGGACTGGGTTACTGGCCCAGTTCAGCTAGTTAAGACACTGTCCAGCAGGCCCAAACAACATCATGTTGGTTCCCTGGCGACCCTGTTTATAGTCTTCATACAAAAGTTTATGGGCTTCAAACAGATCTAATCTCGAGGCTGATTTGCTGCCATTCAGGCCCAAAATTGACTGGTTGTAGAGTGAAAGCAGAGAGCCAAAGCAGCCACTCAGTTGGTCCAAACCTGTGTGTTAAACAGACCTCAAACTAGGCTGAACCCAACCGATTCAACTAAGCAAATTAAGACCGGAATTCCTTACTTTAACACAAAATTAGGCTGAACCCAACCGATTCAACTAAGCAAATTAAGACCGGAATTCCTTACTTTAACACAAAATTAATTAACTACATAAACTGATTCAGTTAATCGCGAATTAGAGGAGAATTTGGACCTACTTGAATTTTGAAAGGTGAGTCCTCTTGACTCAGTAAATTTCCATCAGAAAGTACAAGCATTCTGCTCAATTTAGCCCCCTTCTGGGTAGTACTCAGCACGGTCTTCCACTCATGGCTCGACCTCCACTCAGTACTTCCTATAGGGCCTGACTTGGCTCGATCTCTCACTCAGATCTTGTTTCAAACTCGAAACCTGCTCTCAGGTCTGACTCGACACTAAGGGCTGCTGCTAGACTCGTTATAAACTCATTCGAAAAACTCCCCAAAACTTGTCACTCACCAAGGCTCTTATAGAATTAATCAAGCCTGGTTACACATACCATTAACTGTAGTTTACAGCTAACTTTACAACTCAGTTAGCCAATGCAACATCACCATTTAAACCCACCCAATAGAATACATTGGCTGAGTCCCACACATTCATCCTTCCTAATACAAGTGTGGCTCGTCCAAGCACCATTCAAATTTGAATTTTGAATGAACCAGACACGTTTGGATTCAAATGGAGTCTCACTCGAGTGGGACTCAATGGGTCACTTGCCCCCACATGGGCTCCTCCGTTTTGAAATTCAAAATGAGTCCCACTTCCAACGTGACTCAATGCTGCTCGTTTGATAATGAGTTGAGACCTTGGTCCATTTTGATTCAACGTGGCGCCTGCCCACAACTTATTTGGGTTGGCCCATTTGAAACGCAGAAGGATTCTTGCCCGATTGGAGTTAATGAGTCCACTCGATCTTGTATTGTTGGAGAGCTTAGCCCATCTAGTTGACTCAGACTTTTCAAGAGTCTTCATGTGATACATCACAACCCCATCTTCGCTCCTGATGTCCGCATCACAAACCATTCTCCCAATGGTGCATCTAGAGTGGAAGATGCTCCTAGAAGATTGACGAAGCTCCATATCCTCGAAGGAGGGATTTTTGGGTGTTTGGGGTGAAACTTGGGTTGGATTTTAACTCAACCTGCATGACCCGACTTGAGAAATTAGTAGGTTTGAGTTATGCATTTGTATATTTCTGGTCAAGTTGGATTGGAAAAAGACCAACATGAAATTTGAGTCGAGTTGGATTGAAAATTTTAAAATCTACCCGACCTAACCCGAGTAAACCAAGTTATAAAATAGTACTCGAGTTGAGTCGGGTCAGAAATTTAGGTTGAATCAGGTTGAGCAATTTGGATGAGCAATTCGGATAGGGTCAAATCAAATTTTATAAGTTTTGATATGAATTGAATTAGGTTTTTAAAATTTAACCCAACTCGAATCGAATTTCAGGCCTATTGGGTGTAGATGTTTCCTTACCCATCCCGTTACCATACTAATCTTCAAAGTTCAATATCCCTTTCATCACTTGAATGTCCATTATTGTATGTACCTTCCTTATGTGGTGGATTATTCTTCATTATTAGCTGCTCGTTTTGTGTTGACACCTCTACCATTCTCATCTTTGCCAAGAAGCAATTTCGATCTCAAACTTTGGTGTTGAATTCAGATGATTATTACTTTATAAATATATTTTTTATCATTTTAATTAAAATAAAATAGTATGGGTGCCCCATCAATTCCCCTAAATTTTATAGAGTTGTTCACAAAATATTGATCTTGTTCCATTTTCCTACAAGTAAATCCACCCTTTCCATCCTTGCACTTTAATTTCTACTATTTCCCTTGAAGAAAATTCTGAAAAATTCCTTAATTTTTTAATATTTTTTTATAATAGTGAAAAATTCTTAACTCTTATAAAAAATCAACACTCCCTTACCAACAGTAAAAGGCATTTATGATATCTAAGTTAGTTACATGTTTCAAATGAAATTACAAGAATATCTTTTACATGCAGAAGTAAAATATTGCTCTCACTTTTAAGTTACTAAACTACCCTCTAATTAGGCCATTTTTATCTTAAAAAATAATGTTCTGATTTGTTGCCTCATGTGGACTGGATAACACATTAGTTGTTGTCAACTGTGCAATGAGCAACACTGATTTTAAATTAAAGGATGACTACTGTAAACAGTTCCTGTATTTATCATTTATAGGGATGAGATTTACTAAATGAGTTTGTAATGAATCTATTTAAAAAGTCCTTTTTTAAGTATGATATAAAAATAATGTTAATTAAATTAATTAAGTAAAGTTCATAAAAATTATAAAATTTAATTTCTATACTCATACAAATAATAGATATGTTATTTTTAGAATCACGTTGGTCCATTTATTTATCGACTTTGAGTTTATTTGGTGGGTTATTCAAGATGTAATGAGAATGGTTTTGGGAGATTTACACATGTTTATGTAATCAATTTCACTTATAATGTGAAGTGAAGATACCTATGTTAAAAATAAATAAAAGAATAATTTTAATTCAATATGAAAGTAAAACTTCTTTTCAAAGGGTCTTAATATGAGCTCAAAAGGCAAGAATTTTAGAATTCTCATACTAACTTCATACATGAAGTGTAGATGTACATACCTATATTATTCTAAACAAAATAAAAATATATATCATTTTAAATTTAGCTAAATACACTGGCATTTTTCAATTCATTTTACTTTTAATAATTATTTTATCTTTTTAAAATATGAAATAGTATCTTTATTTTATAATTTATTTATTGATTAAATATTTCAATCTCGTCTCAGGAAGTGGGATGTGTCAAGTTCGAATCCCTATGATCTAAGCTAATGTACTCTAAAAGTAGTGGATATCACTCGTAAGAATTTTATGTTGAGTTTCTACGATTTTTCAGAGGTAAATTTAAATAAAAATTATTTACCTTTTACTTTTCAGCCAACTAAACCTTGCTCCCACTTAAGAATCCATGTGAGTCCATTATTTAATTCTTATAAAGAACCATCGACTGGATAAGTGGGCCCACAGTTTGTTGAAGTTTTGATGCAAGAATCATAAGTAGAGTGGGCCCAAAATTACAGAAAATCTCATTCTAAACCTGCATATTATAATTATTTTATAAGAGAAGTTGTACACGTAAACCGACCAGTCCTTGTTCAAGACAACAGTCGGCTGATGCCTCATTACATTTCAATGAAATGAAGGAAGAAAATCTCTATCATCTCCTTACTTTTAGTCTGATAGGGACTTTCGTTGACCATTCTTCCTAACACGTGTTATGACCTACCTCTCTCTCTCTCTTTGTCCGTACTCTCCCATGGTCTTGGTCTGCTTCAATTATGGGGGATTCGAACACTAGTATTAGGATATAGGTTGGCCTTTCATGTCATGCTTTATTGTCGAAAAATAATTAATTTTTTTTAGTTAAAGTATTGTTATAATGTTAATATTATAATATTTTATGATATTAATAAAGTGCTATAATGATATTTTTTATAACTTTCAACACTCTTGTATGAATTTGAATAGGAGACATTTTAATATGGGTAAGTCTCTCAATTTAATATAAACTAGGTAAACGACTACGATAAGTGAGTCAAAAAGGTGTTTAGCGTGAATCGAAGTCAAAACCTTTCTTTGTAAATAGAGCTTCTTAAATACTATAATGATATTTGTTTAGAAGAAATTTCTTTTAAATATTCCAAAGACGTCTTATTTAAGTATAGTTTGATTAAAAATGATTTGAAAATTTTGAAAAGATTTTGATAAAAAATTGAAAATTTATAAATATATAGTAAATTGTGATGTATGGATGAAATTCTCAAGTGTTCAATAATTTAATAATATTTTTGTATTATTTGTTATTGATAATAGTTTAATGACAATAATAACTTTACATCACTTTTATATGATGACAAGATAAGAACTGAACAAAAAAAATTAAATTTATTTAAATTTAACAATATAATATGTTTATTGAAATGTTAGTGTGTATTTTTTTAACAATTTTAAGTTTATAATGAGATAGAATGGTTCTTCGCAAAATGAGAAAGGTTATGACTCAATAGAAAATTTTAAGGCTTGTATAGCATTGACAATTTTCGTTGAATAGCAATTCAATAATGGATATCGAATCTAATCAATACTAATGTACAGAATATATGTTGTTATGAAGTATTCTGATGATTCAAGTTCGAATTTGTTGTTGGGATTGAAATAGAACTTTAGCAGCACATCACAAAATCATGACGATTTCATTTATCTATTGAACGAGTCATTTATTTTAAAATCGTTCACTATAATCCCGTCCCTGAATATTTACTTCAACATAAATCATATAATAGTAAATTGATAAGATACAATTGGATTGAAAAGTCCAATTGAAAAAACATTTATTCCTAAACTATTCTCTTTTTCTTAAAATGAAAAATAAAATAAAGTATAATATAGTTTAAACATGATAGAATTCAAGCTATTAAAAGTAGAAGAAAAGAACCATTCAACATGATGACATTATTTATTAGAATTCTCTTTACAAAATGAAATAGTCAAATAAGATACTCAAGAGGAATCTTGAACTCTCTTATATTCTTTCCACAAAAATAGATCCATAATCTAAGAAGGAGATCTCGTGTAGGGTTGCTCTCCTCTAATTAAGAATTTTCACTTCTGACATAATTAGTCCTAATCACGTTTTAACATAATTAAGAATTTTCCAAATATTGAAAATGTCAACTTTTAAAAATTAAAAATTACCAAAAGAAAAGTCTCCATAAATAAAGACAAAAGAGACTACAATGATGATGAATAATAAATGAACTAGACCTCATCCCTAGGTTAGCTCAAAGTCCATCCATTTATTATGTTCAAGGATTAATCATGAATTGTAATCATATTATAGAAAGGACATCTCCATGTACGACAATAATATTATCAAACATATCTTTCTTTAGTCTCATTTGATTCTAATAAAGAACTTGTTTGTTGCGCTATTGATTTCAATCTTACGAATATTCAGTTGATAACTTTTTTAGGCTGCCGTTGGATTGGGTTGGGTTGGGTCAGATTTTTTAAAATTTAATTTGACTTGTGCTACTAATATATGAAACTCAATTTAATTTGATTTGATTTGAACTTTTGACCCGGATTTTTTGGTCCAACTTGACCCGAATTATAACCCGACTTAACGAGAAACCTGACCTAACCAGCATTTTAAATCTAATTTTGCCTACTTTTTATCAGGTCAGGTCAGGTTAACTTAAAAATCTTTCAACCCAATCCGACTCGAATTCAATGTGGATTTCTGACTTTTCAACTTGACCCGGCCCGCTAACCTGACTTTCATGACCCAACCCGCATGATTTTTGGGCTGGGTCATGCGGGTTCAAGCCAAAATCCGACCCGAGTTTCACCCCTAATAACTTTTCTATAAAGAGTTGTCAAATTCAATTATTGTTATCAATTTTAAATAAATAAGAACTAGGCTTTAACTATAGTCCCATTTAATAAAAATGATGATCACCTATGTCTAATGTGCATAGTATTCTCTACATGTGAAGACATAGAGCTCACTAAATATAGTGGTAATAGGTTTATTAAAAAAGTCTTTATTGAATATATGATTCACTATAAATAATGCAAGCAACTTTTTTAAAACTCTTCGATTTTTAAAAACATACCTTAATTGAATCGATCAAGATGATTTTTTATAAACCACAAATTCAAAAAAAAACCTTAATATAAACTCATCACAATCAATTTAATGAACATCGTACTTAGGTGCGAGAAAACATACGGCATTATTGACATTAAGTAATGAGTTGAGTCTAGACAAATATGATAAGGCTTACACTAAGTTTGGCTTGAGAACTTAAGACTTTATCTTGAGATAAATTTTTAGACTATATTGAGTAGAGTTGAATGGTCTATCAATATAATTGAACAAAATTTATTATTAATCAATTTAAAAGAAAAAAAAATGTTATTTGGCTCCAAGAGAAAGTATGACCATTTATGAAATAGTGACAATTTTATCTAATATCAACCAACCAATCTACAACCATCATCATCATTGGCTTCTTCAATTTATCATTTGTCTTGTATTGTTATATAATTCTAACATTGAAGACCCTTTCAACTGGCATTTCATGATATCCAAACTTTTGTTCTAGGGTCTATGAGTTGGGAAGCTGTCCACAGAGAAATATGGCAAGTGTCAAATAAAGGAGAAAGAAGACTCCCAAGGTCAATTGCGAGCTCAAAGACAACTACAAGAGTCAGAAAAGCTTTTCCATGGAAATTATGACTGTTTTTCTTGATTTGATGCCTAGCCCCTAGAAAGATAATGCAATTGAAAATAGGTAGTTAAGAAAACGTGTTAAAGGAAATATTTATTTTTAGCTAAAATAAAAAAGTATCTTATAAGTGTTAAATCGAATTCAAAACTTCTGTTTGTAAAGAGAGTTTGTTGACCGTCAAATCAACTCCCTCTTGGATTCGTTGGATTTTTATTTTGGCCGGACGGTCAAGAAACTCTTTGAACGTTTTGGTTTGATTCATGCTCGAATCTCTTTGGATTACTTTCTATAAAAGTACTCTCTATTGACTTATCAATATACGTGAATTGGGAGGTTTCACCTCCAGTGTGAAGTAGTGAAACTCGTTTTAAAATAAATACAATGAGAAAATATGGGACCCTGCATTGACTCTTGGAAGGGAGTTGACTGATAATAGTTCATACCGTAAAAGGCTCTGAATATAAAATAAAAAATATTTTGGTAGGTATGATTGTCATATTTAAAATTATAATTATCTCAATGTAAACATCACAAGAGTCGATCTTTTCCTGCCTGGAAGAAACGCCAACTGCAGTGGATTGAATAAAGTAAAAGAAGCATACTGAATGGCTCATCCCATCATCCATCCACAGGAGTTTCTTACTTAAGATGGATAGGTAGACTCTTTGAGTGATTATTTTTTCACTAATTAATATTAATTGAGATAAGTTTATTGGGGCGTATATTATTTATAAGTAGAAAATTAGAACTATAGAATAATATTTTTAAAGAAGAAATATATGAAGTGTAACTTTGATGAAATTTAGAAGATAGAGGAGAAATTGTTCAAAATTGAAAAATGGTATCCTTGGTATTCCATTTTGTCCAAAAAAAAAATAATAGGTAGTAGATTTAGATTTGAATTCAATTATAGAGCTATTGGATGATATGATTTAGGTGTAGTGATAGAACGAGTGTGTGACAAACAGAATCCACGCAAGCTAGTGGTTCTATATTTCTATGTAGCAAGAAAGCATTTTTTTTTTTTTTTGAATGATTGGGTTAGATTATTTATTCAAAGAAGTCAAAAAATGATACAAAAATACCCACAGCCTGAGCCAGAAGGATTGACAATATTGAAACTTGAAAGGGTGATTTTATAATATAATGATTAAATCAATAATATTTTACAGAGCAAATATTGGCAATGAGAAAAAAGACAAGAAAAATTTACAAAACAGTTCAAACAAATAATTAAAAATGACCACATTAGAAGAACTTTAAATATAGTTTGAATGGATGATAAGAAAGGTTAAAATATTATATATACATGTTTGCACACAATCATAAACATGTATATATATATATAGAAAAAGAGAGATACTTAGAATTTCTTAATTACTCTTAGATAAATTAAGTCAAGCATGAGTTCCCATAATAAGTTTTTCTTTTTTTATAGATATTTCCCATAATAAGTTGTCTCTTTTAATAAGTGATGGTGACGGACCCCAAAACCTAAACTTTCCTTACTCTTTGGATGATGTGACTTTACCATTAGAGTTTACTTGGATTGTAGAGGCCACAAAAGATCCAATCGACTCATTCTCCCCTCATAATCACTTACTTTTGTAAACGAGACCCAATTTGATATCAAATTAACTTTTGAAGCCCATTAATTTAATTTATGAAATTTTCAACATAATTAAAAAATATTGATTATCTTATTTAATAAAGATGAAATTTTATAGACGCCATATAGAAATCGAGCGATTTCAAATCCACACATCTGTGTGAGCCTAAACGAGCAAATTAGGGTGTTAGCACCAAACTTCATACAGACATGTTTTATGAGACAATGGAAGTTATAAAGACTAGCTAATGAAGGATAGGATAAGTTTGAATACTTACCTATGCCTCAATAGTTAAGAAAGTAGAATTCTGCCGGTTTCTACTCAAATTTGCTATAAAACTTAGAGAATCCAAATTCAAAGAATTCCATATATAAGTTAATCCTCAGATGATCTTCGAATAAATGAGTCAATCAATTACTCACCCTAGTTATACAGGCAAATGGAGCTTCGATTGGATAAACCAAACCCTAAATTTCTCACTAGAAAAATGGAATAAGGTTAAATGCTTAAAGAGAAATCGACACCATGTGAAATTCTTCCAAGAGGTGAAAACTCAATTAAACAAGATTTGAATTATGAAGTTCAATCCCTGTTATGCAATGCTAATGGAGTCAATTGAGCTATCAAAATTCAACATACAATTAAACACTTTCATAAATCAAAATTAAAACATAACTCAAAATTAAATTCAAAAGAAAGATAAATTAGAACTCACCACATCCGAAAGCTATTATTATTTTTATTGATTTTCCTTTTTTTACTAAAAATGTCATTTTTCATTGCTTTTTATTATGGTATCATAATTACAATGAGATTGTTAATTTTTCTTGTTTTTAATAATTCATTTTGATTATGACTGTAGTATATTATGATTCAGATTTAAACCTAATTAAATCAAACCATTATGTAAAGTAGTTTAATTTATAATTCAATTTCTAAAATATTAGATTGAAGTTCTTTATTTTTCACATAAATACTGTAAACCATTATGTCTCTTTAAATAAAAATTAATATATATACCATAACTCTTAAAGCCTGACAATCAATACTGAAAAGGTTCTCATAATTTGGCATCACTAAGAAAAGCAAAAGATAACTTTTATTATGGACAGACTTGAATTAGCAGTGGAACTGACCACCAATGAGAGAACAACTTCATGGCTTTTAAGGGGAGTAAATACAGGCATTGGTGACGTTACTGGCGAAAAGCAATTCCGTTGGTGGATCTGAAGAAGCTATCGCCGACGACTGGACGACAGCGACGGTTACCTTGCCGAGAAGAAACTCTCCTCTTTCTCTCTCTCTCTCTCTCTATATATTTTTTGTTCCCTCTTCCCCATGGATATATGCGCAATCTACCTCTGCCGATTTAAACTTTCTAGGATGGTTGACAGTCCTCTGCACACGTGTGAAAGGTCACTTCAGCCTGTTTAGCGTGCCATAAGATATTCACTTCAGCCTATTATTATTATTATTTTATTTGTAATATAGCTACCGTAGAGGTGAAATTAGGGTAAGGATTTTTTCACTCTCAATTTTTTTTATACTGCATCTTTCTTTAGGGTAATATTGAAAATATCATTTTACCTTTCTAACTTTATCACATGAATGAATTGTTAATTTATTTTAAATTCATTCGTATGATAAAAGGGTAAAATGATATTTTCATTTGATTTTTGAAATCAGGTGTATAGAAACAGAAATATCAGGTATCTATATGACCCATCCTCTTTAAAAGAAATTTTTAAATTTACTTATACTTCTTTCTTCTCCTCTCTTTTTATTTTTTCTAAAAGTAAGGATAAATTTAAAAATTCCTTTTAAAGGAGTGCACTATAGAAAAAAAAATATAGTGCAAAAATCATTTCCCATAAAATTAATATCGGTACACAAGATCACCCAAAGGCATTTCTTTTCTATCAGATTAATATGGAAGGAGTCAAACTCAAAGTGTAAGTTCTAATCTTAAATGAATTCGGTTAATAGGTCTGAATCGTATTGAAAATTTGTAATTTGAATGATTATGGTCTTTGTCATATAGACTTCAATGGCGTTAGAAAGATGATTCAAATAACTACGCAACGAAATAGAGATTGAAGCAAAAAAAAATTTCCACACTTTTTTTATTGAATTTGAGATTATTTAAGAGTTAAAATTTGAAAGAAAAATGATAAAAATAACTAAAAAATTGTCATTTTAAGATACAATTAGAAGAAAACTACTAGAATTTTAAAAACATTGATCCTTTCAATGCTCATTTCTCTCATTGATTCAATCCAATGGGTTTCATTCACTATCTCGTCGCATGTAAAAAAATATTTATAAATTTGCTGTGTGGTGTAGGACTAACCAAGAATGGGTCCCACATTAAATTGGAGTTTCTACCTTTATAAACAAATGGGGTTCCTGGACCACCCTAAAAGGGAACTATTCAAGCCTCTCTCTAGAGTCTTAGACATTGCCAATGATTTAAAATACCAATTCGTTCTTGCACTTGATGAAGACCATGCAATAAGACCAACATAAATACTTAACGTATGTGCATGCCGACAGTCTCTATTGATTGATACAAGCAACCCAAAATTGACAAAATTTTGAGCCCCACCGCTGCTTATATAACACAATTCTAATTGACCATCCCTCTTAATTTTTAGCAACATGATTTTGGACCTACAAAGTCAAAAACGAAGTTGGAAACACTGGTTGAGGGGTTCTTTTTTATCTTAAAAAAATATTCTAATTCTAGAAATTAAATTTTTAAGTTTTATATTATAACTATCAGAAATAAAACTTTTTTATTTGTATAGCCTTTAGAGTAGTTCAAAGCATTTTAGATAAAAGTATGGAAACGATTAACTCGTAAAGTTTGATTTGGCTGTCAAGAACTCATCTGAGATATGAGAGGTTTTAAATTTAGATCACTCTCAATACAAAATGTCACTCTGTTTAGTGTTATTCAGTGTGTGGATAGGAATATTTGCACATGTCACAAGAACTAGTTACGTTCTCTATAAGACCTGAATACCTTAGTCTTTAAAAGAAAATGTAAAAAATTATAATATCATTATCATAAGTTGGAGTTTTAAGTCTTTAAAAATGAAAGAAAAAGCACTTAAAATATGATTATAACTTTTTTTTTATTTAAGTAAAAAAAGAAAAGAGGCGAGGGTTTAAACTTATATATTTGATGACAAATAAATTGCGCTAAAATTGGGTCGAGTTGAGTTGGATTAACTTGAAAATTCCTCAATCTGATTCGACCTGAATTCAATGTGGGTTTTTATTTTCTCAACTTGATCCGATCCACTGACCCAAATCTCATGACCCGACATGTATGATTTCTCGGATTGGGTCATGCGGGTCGGGTCAAAACTCGACCCGAGTTTCACCCCTACAACACAGAAGAGTCTAACCATCCTGGATGGCAGCAAATTGGTTCCTGATTATTTTTCATTTTTAAGTAAAAAAGGAAAGAGTGGCACCATCGATTTCATTTGTAAAACAAAAGAGTGTCAAATTTCAAAAAATATTCATCACGCTCATAATGTTCCATTCTATCCAGACTTGCAAAAGCTAATAGTCTAATACACGCGCATTCACGTAGAAAATCTCTCCTCTCCCTCTTTCCGTTCTGTCCCATTTTGTGGCTCTCCTTCCGCCTATAAATTCCTTTCTTCTCTTTCAACATTTCAACCCTTTTGAATAACACTGTGGTTGGGCAGAAATCTGGATAGAACTGCAGTTGAAGACAAAGGAGGAACAGAGAATGGGGGAGAAAGGAGGAGAAATAGAAGTGAAAGTCCTAAAATCAAGATTTAAGAGGGTCTGTGTGTTCTGTGGCAGCAGTGCTGGAAATAGGAACTGCTACAAAGATGCGGCTGTTGAATTGGGAAAAGAGTTGGTAAGAAGAGGACTTCATATACTCATATATGGATGGATGCCTCTGTTCACTTCTCTGTTTGTTTCTCTTCTTCTTCTTCTTATGTCCACTTGCTCAATATTTTGTTTCGTTTTCTGTACAGATTTTTAGGCGGTTGGATTTGGTGTATGGTGGTGGGAGCGTGGGATTGATGGGTTTGGTTTCTCAAGCCGTTCATAAAGAAGGAGGACATGTCCTAGGGTATAAAACAGAACAATTTTAAACCCAACAATCAGTATAAAATTATCAAATAGATTTCTGATATGGGTTTTGGATATTCTTTCAAGTGATGATTTGTTTTTCACCTTTTCACGTGTTTCTTTGCAGAATCATTCCCAAGACTCTTATGCGCAAAGAGGTACTCTCTCTCTCTCTCTCTCTCTCTCTCTCTCTCTATAAGTTGAGAGTCCTGAATCATTCCTTGAATGCAGATAACAGGAGAAACAGTGGGTGAAGTAAGGCCTGTCGATGACATGCATCAAAGGAAGGCAGAGATGGCTCGCCATTCCGACGCTTTCATTGCATTACCAGGTTTCTGTCTCTCTCTCATTAGGACTGACTTAGGCTTCCGGCCTAAAAGACTAGCCTAATAGGTGTAGTGACTTAAGCCACTTATAAGTCCTTAGTTTTCCGTCTTATGACGTGGACTCTCGTTCGCACTCTAATAATCTCTCTCGAACGAGGCTCATAGACAAGGCTTTGAACTTAAAAGACCAACTTGATAGGTAGAGTGACGTAAATCTCTTATAAGTCATTATTTTTTTCTCTCTCAGAACCGATATTGGACTCTTGTTCGCCACCCAACGTGGGTGTGTGCTTATTTTCATTGCACATCGAATGATAGTCGTGTCAATACAGGTGGGTATGGAACATTGGAAGAGCTTTTGGAAGTCATCACCTGGGCACAGCTCGGAATCCACAACAAGCCGGTAAGCATCTTCTAGTCCCTACTCCCTACAATCTAAATCTAATGCATCCAATGAAAGGTATATGAACACAAACGTAACCAGAGGTGGGAAATGGCCTGACAGGTTGGTCTTTTAAACGTGGACGGCTACTACGATTCTCTTCTAACCTTCATCGACAAAGCAGTGGACGACGGCTTCATCAAGCCCTATCAACGTCACATTATCGTTTCTGCACCAAACGCCAAAGAGCTGGTCCAAAAACTGGAGGTACTACTTCTGCTCTTTTCCAGAAACTAAGGCTGATGAAAGATAAATTTGGCAGAGGTGGATAATCAGGGGTGGATAACCAATTATTTGCTTTAAAAAGAATTTCAAAAGTGAGAGTAGAAGGGCAAATAAGGGTAGATTCGAGATTTTTATTCTTATCCTTTAATTACCAAAGAAGGATAATCAGGGGTGAATAACCAATTATAAATACCCTTTGTTTTAAAAAGAATTTCAAAAGTGAGAGTAGAAGGGCAAATAAGGTAGATTTGAGATTTTTATCCTTACCCTTTAGTTATTAAACAAGGATAATCAGGGTGGATAAACAATTATAACTTTAAAAAGAATTTCAAAAGTGAGAGTAGAAGGGCAAATAAAGATTAATTTAAGATTTTTATTCTTGCTCTTTAGTTACCAAACAGGATAATCTGATAACCAATGATAAATATTCTTTGCCTCAAAAAGAATTTCAAAAGTCAGAGTAAAAAGGCGAATAAGGGTAGATTTTGAGATTTTTATCATTACCCTTTAGTTACCAACCAAGATAACGTGCAGCCTTCGTTCCACTTATATCCCCTCATCCAAACGCTATGTCTTTTATATTAGGACGATGATGGCGTTCTGTTTGCTTGCAGGAATACGTGCCTGTTCACGACGAAGTCATATCGACTCTGAGATGGGAGATGGAGCAGGTCGGATATAATTCTACCCTACATGCAGAAATTGGTCGGTAGCAGCTGAGAAGGAAAGAAGATAAGGGGTGGCAGAGCAGATGGCAGAGGCTTTTCTAAAGATCTCCGGTTACTGCATAATAAGAGGAGGAGGAAACTGTTGAAATGACCATATATGTACAAATTATAGCTTGCTAGAGGAGGAAGGACATTTTAATTTTAGTGTAAAAGAAGCTTTACCAATAAATGAAGTACATGTCATTATTATATTCTATAGGCTGTAGCTCTTGGTTTCTTTTGTGTATAAGAGCATGCCAAAATGGCAAGGAAGATTTCTGTGTCAACGTTTTTATAAATGACTCTAATTTTAAATTTATTATATTTAATTGGTAAAATATCATTACTATGTTAAGAAGGCAGTCTCCACAGAAGTTGAGACTTAAGACAAAAAATTTAAATGTGGCATTTTTGATATTTAACATATTATTATAAGTAATATTTAATTATATATAATAAAAAGAATTCTAAATGGAGCCGTCTCGACACAAGTGTGGCTTGTGCCGTTGTGGTTTCCAATTCCAAATCTCGCCCAAATACAAATTATCAATCAATTAAGTAGTGTAGAAACTAGATTCTAGAGAAAAAGAGATCAGAGATGGTGCTCAAGCTTCACCTGGCGCGGTAAAATGAGTCGATTGGAGTGAGAGAATTGTTTGTAAGTTTGGAGCAACACACGGTTCATTTGGAGCAGTAGAGAGTCCTTGAAGACTTGGAGCAATTTCTTGAGGAGATTTTTTTAAGGCATAACAATTGTATTAAAAGAAAGAATAAAATATAGAAGAGCTTTATCTTGGTGACCAGGCCTTTTCTTATTTTGGAACATGTGGTATTTCTTTATTGGAAGCTACATTTAAAAAAAAAAAACAGCTGGATATATAATAAAAGGGTACAAAAAATTTGGAGCCTTCTTAAATGGGGCCCTAAAACAATGACTTTAGTTGCCTTATACTAGAGCCGGGTATGTCTTTTAATAACACATTTTTATTGATGCTGTAGTAAATTCTCAATAAAATCGTGTTAAAACATTAATATTATATTTTTATTGTGATAAATTCTTAATAAATTCTAAAGTGCTTCATCTACAAGTAAAGAAGAAAGTCCACTTCAATGATGGCTTGACTTGCCCTACTTGGATTCACGAGTATGGTATTAAAGATTTTGATCAAAATGATTGTACTAAAGCTTAAAAATATGAGAGATGTCTTGAAATTTAATTGAATAGGACAATTCCATAATTTATATAAATTTTTTGATTAATCCATAAAATAACTCACTCTATGCAAACAATAATTGAATCCTATCAACTTAATCCAATTGATTCGATTCCTGCCAAACAACTCGACAGATGATTGAATAGACCAATGACGATTACTTAATATACTCAATTAAATACAAAGTTCTAAAGGACTTGGTCTGAGTCATACGTAGAATTTTCTATGGTAATTGAATCTTCTCTTGGCATTGGTGAATCGAAGGAAAGCTATTTGTTCTGAACAAAGAAGGGAAATCTCATACGGAACTCAATACCAAGAATGGGTCAATGACATTCCACTCTCTATTTCTGAACTCTGACCTATTATTTTTTCAAAATATTATCTAGTTCTACGCAAATGGAAATAGAAGATAATATTGTTAGCAATATCTCACATCGTTTATGGGCTTTAGAGTTATGGAGTTTATAAGAACATGAGTTCTCTCTCCTTAATAGTCGATTTTTAAAGATAAATTCTACTCATGTATTTTATATCAGAGCAAGGGTATCACAAGACTGAATTGGGTTCGTGTCTCGAACCCTTCAAAGAGAGAGAGTCAAGTGTGCTGAAAAAGAGTATTAGCAATAATCCACATCGTCTGTGGACCTTTGCGTTGTGGGATTTATAAGGAGATAAATTCGCTCTCGTTAATTGTGAGATTTTAAAAATGAATTCTACATATATTACTAATTTCATGTGAGACTGACCTGAAGTTAGGGTCATTTAGATATATTTTATTCCTCAAACGTAGACTTTGAGATGCAAAGATAAAAGTAGAAATAGTCACTCCTTTTAACAATTGAAAAACATTATTCTCCCTAGTAAGTTTCTAATGCAATGGTGACAGAATAATATGATACTGATTCCCTTTGACCCTTGTATTGATTTAACTTCATTTATTAAAACTTGAAAGTTGGACTTTAACATACATTAGAATCAAATATTCATAAATAAGGCCTTTTTCAGATGACCTCAAGGACTTGCACTTTCCTTTTGTGTTGGTCAAAATCTTAGAATCTGATGGCGGCTAAATGTAGCATCTATATCAAAAAAACTATGATCATTGTCTATAAAATTTACATTATATATAATCAATCAAACCTCTAATGTTAAAACTTAATTTTAATTATCAATGAATATATTAAATTTATTGAAGATAATTTATATATAATTATATTAGATATTTTGAAAAGTCTTTTTAACAATTAAAAACAAAAAAAAAAAAAATACATGAAATGTTAGAATTGATAAAAAGTAGAACTCACTCTCTAAAATATACAAAATATATATACTCTTGATTACAAAAAACTGATAAACATTATTATCTTGGGCTTTGGCTTCATGGTGTAGATGGAGAGATGCTCATTAAAATATCTAGAAGACCACTATTATATAGGTGGCTTTTAAAAGAGGGTATCTACAAGAAAATAATGAAAGATGCCATTAATTATCTTAAAAAATTTAATTAAAAAGGTGAACCCATTTCAAGAAGTAAGAGTCCTGAATTCGATTTCGTCTTCACTCTAAAGGACCACTTTTCCTAAAGTTGGACGATGTGTGTAGGTAAAGAGATTTGTACATTCTTCGAGAATTAGTCAGATGTTTTAAGAGACTTGAACACCTTAGTTAATAATAAAAAATAAAAAAAATTATCTTGAGAATTTCTTTGGAAGCTTAAGGTTCCCCCAAAACTTCATTTATTTGGTTGGCAACTCCTTTGGAATCGATTACTTGTGGCGTTAAACAATAACCCAAATAAACTACATTTTCACTTTGCCTAAAGAAAAGACAGCTGCAACTATTTTCCTCATGAGAAATATCGTTTACACGAAATACTATTTGATTCCTGTCTACTCTGCCTGATTATCATTCTATATTGCCAACTGCAATGAGTAAATTTTAGAGATTTTTCAGCCAGCCCAATGAACCCTAACCCTATTCGCCATCACGTTTGGCAACTAACTGCTACAGATAGATTTAAATTAAAGTATGGGAGATCGTTATAATACAGTTTGGCGTCAAATAGGTAGTTTGTCGATAAAAATAATTTGTCAAATTTATATATAAAGATCAATTCAGATTGATAAGATAAATGAATTAAATGATGATCATTATCAGAATACTCTCTCCATTGAAGTTGGTTTAGAAGAGTTCTTTGAGATCATAATAACCAAGTTATACTTATCTACTCCCTCATTCTTGGACACACTAATCCTTTACATGCTGAACTTGTTAGAATATTGGCTCAATTTGGTCCGACCTGATTTGACTCTATTAGGCTCGGCCTGACTCATCTCTCCTTTTTTATATAAGAGAGATAAAACAAAAAGTCTCTTGGCTTGCATTCTGGCTTCTCTTGGATAACTGAGAGTTAGCTTGTTTGTGTGAGAGAGAGTCCAGAATGAGAAAATGAATTTGAGAACATTTGTAATTTGTATTTCCACTTTGATATTAGTGAATCACTTCCTTGTTACCCATTGACGTAGGTCTTTGGCCGAACTACGTAAATTTGTGTCTTCTTCTCTTTTATTTGTGTGATTGATTTGCTTTATACTTCTTTTGCTTAATTATATCGGGATTTTGCACAACAAAACTATCACTGTTGTTTTTGGATTTCCTAGGCGCTTCTTCTCTCTTCTCTTCGTGTATAGAAGTTACGAGGTGGTAAAGATTGCCATTCGAGCCCTTTCATTGTACAGTCGATCTTCTCATCCCCTTGAGATGCCCGCCGCATTCTGCACATGATTCAACTAGAAATGCAACATATTCAGAATGTTCAGCTATAATGGATCCCACAAGGATCCAAACAAGTAGGTCACACCAGTTTGCAATGCTACCTCCATTACTCCAATCCTCAAAAGAATGCCCCAAATAGTCTATTGATGGGTTCAAGCCTTCTTTTGTGTTAAAGATATTCCTAATAGAAAGTCTTCATCCAATTTATTCTCTACTTGTATATTATCTTAAGGGTGCCCATCTTAACATGGGAGTTTTCTTTTAGGAGGCACAGATTTTTCGAATTTCTCACTTTGCCCCCATTCGCAGAAATCGGCTTACTGAAAAGTGAACCGGTTTATGTGTAAAATGATCCGGTCGGTGTACCGATTTAGACTCTCAAGAAATTGGTGCGCCGATTTCCAAGTGATCCAGTCGGTGCACCGATAAATGAACCGATTTTTGCAGATGGATGAAGGGCAAAATGAGAAATTCACTAAAACCCGTGCCTCTTAAAAAAAAAACTCCCGTGCTAGGATGGGCACCCTATCTTAATTGTCAGCATCCTTTGATTGATTGATATATATATATATATATATATATATATATATATATATATATAGTGGAGCCATACAGACATTCGGAAAATCTTTTCCTATACACCAGTTTTCCAAAAGTCGATAGAAATTACTCTTTTGCCCTTCCACTTAAAAACGCTGCATCCAGCTGAATGAAAACATTCGTTCGAACGAAATGAGCTGTGAAGTGTGATTTTCAAACGAGGTCGTTTCTCGACCGATTTCTACAAACAAAGTATCAAAATTCATCTACTCTGAATTTTATAAACTCCATGACTGATTTTAAGTAAAAATGGTATAATTTTGGACTTAAAAAATTGTATCCAAAGAATTAAGGAAATTCTCTTAATTCTTTGGGTACGATTTTTGAAGTCCAAAATTATACCCATTTCACTTAAAATCAGTCCCGGAGTTCATAAAATTCAGAGTACATGAATTTTGATAACTTGTTTGTAAAAATCGGTCAAGAAACGACCTCGTTTTGAAAATTCCACTATACAACCCACTTCCTTCGAACGTAGGAATTTCCACTTCATTCGAAGGAAGTAGGTTGTAGATAGGGATTTTAAAATGAGGTCGTTTCTCGACCAATTTCTACAAACAAAGTATCAAAATTCATCTTCTCTGAATTTCATGAACTCTATGACTGCTTTTAAGTGAAAAATGTGTAGTTTTGGACTTCAAAAATCGTACCCAAAGAATTAAGGAACTTCCGTCTTAATTATTTAGGTATGATTTTTGAAGTCCAAAACTACACTCTTTTCACTTAAAATCATTTCTGGAGTTTATAAAATTCAGAGTAAATGAATTTTGATACATTGTTTGTAAAAATCAGTCGAAAAACGGTTTCGATTGAAAATCTCACTTCACAGCCCACTTCGTTGGAAGGAATTTTTGAATTTGTCCGAACGAATTTTTTCATACCGTCGATTATTCGTTCTGAGGATGCCAGCGTTTTTAAATGGAAGGGCAAAAGGCAATTTCTATAACTTTTAGAAAAAGGGTGTGCAAGGAAAGATTTCCCAGGTGTATGTATACTCATATATATAGGGTCCCCGTTTACACACCCGGTTTTTTTACCTCTACACACCCGTTTCCGGGTGCGGGTGACTAATTACCATTTTGCCCCCGCATTTCCATTCGTTGGAACGAATTCCCAGTTCATTACGGCATTCGTTCGAACGAATGGACGTATACTCCATCCAATTTTGATTCGTTCGAACAAATCCCCGTTTAAAATCAATTCGTTCGAATGAATGAATCGGGTGAACAGTCACCCATGTTACTGTTCACCCGTGAAGCACTGTGATTGAATGAATCAGTGATCCATTCGAATGAATCACTAATCCATTCGAATGAATCGATTTTTTTTTTTAATTTCAAAGTTATTTTTTAAGCACTGTGTATTTTTAAAATTTCTCAAATTAAATATCCGGACTAATTACGATAACCTGATAAAAATACTTTAAGACTTCAAGGTCTTTTGACACTCCTAAATATTTAAAACACAGTATTTTACAAATAAGGGTATCCCTAGGGTGTGCCAAAAACACATTTAGGAGTGTCAAAAGACCTTAAATTCTTAAAATATATTTATCAGGTTATTGTAATTAGTTCGGATATTCAATTTGAGAAATTTTGAAAATACACGGTGCTTAAAAAATAACGTGCATAGTCTATTAAATAATAAAATTTCCTTTAAAACTTTAAAGTTATTTTTTAAGCACTGTGTATTTCCAAAATTTCTCAAGTTGAATATCCGGACTAATTACGATAAGCTGATAAATATACTTTAAGACTTCAAGGTCTTTTGACACTCCTAAATATGTTTTCGGCACACCCTAGAGATACCCTTATTTGTAAAATAAGGTGTTTTAAATATTTAGGAGTGTCAAAAGACCTTTAAGTCTTAAAGTATTTTTATCAGATTATCGTAATTAGTCCGGATATTTAATTTAAGAAATTTTAAAAATACACGGTGCTTAAAAAATAACTTTGAAATTTTAAAAAAAATCAATTCATTACTAATTCATTCAAGCAGTGCTTCACGGGTGAACAGTAATACAGGTGAATAGTAACACATGTTACTGTTCACCTGATTCATTCATTCGAACGAATTGATTTTAAACGGAGATTCGTTCGAACAAATCAAAATTGGATGGGGTATACGTTCATTCGTTCGAACGAATTCCGAAATGAACTGGAAATTCGTTCGAACGAATGGAAACGCGGGGGTAAAATGGTAATTAGCCACCCGCACTCGGAAACGGGGAAAAATCGGGTGTGTAAATGGGGACCCTATATATATATAGAGGTGCGTTATCGATATCAAAAAATCACATCCAAATCCAAATCCAAATCCAGATTTATATTTGGATTGCAAGCTCCTCTGCTCGAAGCATTCTGTTCCTGAAATCGACAGCCTGCCTCTATTTATGCACCAATGGCCTCTTCTAGATTTGAGCCAAGCACGCTCGCCTTGCCTCTGCTTTCAGATTCTGGCCGACTTCAATAAGCAATTGGTTGTCCTCTCTTTCTTGGAAGAAGCAATCACTGTTTCCATCCCGGCTCTTACCCTCCCGAGTTCGTTCAATCATCCGGCGGCCAATACCTTCTCTACCATCCAGATTTCATGCACAACTTGCAGATGAGGTCATTGCACCTGCTGCCATCACCATCGCTATCGCCTTTCTTGCCCACGAAGCTACTCTCACTTGCCCAGAAACTCTGGACCTGCGTTTGATTGTTCGTTTGTTTACCTCAGGACACAGTACCTACACTCAGAGATAACCACTCTCTTTTGTTTATCTCCTGCAGCACAACTCTCATCTACCCAACACTACATTCATGGACTCCCTATCAGTGACCTCTCCGAGAACCCTTACTTTCACGCCCCAAAAATTTCAGAACATGATAAAAAATAATTTTGGAAAAAATGACAATTTTTTTCTTTCCCATTCCTTTTCTAACTAACCATCTAATTTCATCGTCTTCCCAGGACGAGAAAATTTCTATCAAAATTTCGGCAGAATTCCATCTCTAAATTAGACTTTCCAAAAGAAAAATTTAGAACCTACTTAAAACCTGCATCAAAAGCACTTCTAACATTCACCATTCACATAACCCCAAGGGGTTGTCCCAACCGGTTTGAGTGCAAGACTTCTAGAGGGAGGTCTTGAGTTCAAACCTTGGAGAGCCCAACGAAGGGCCACTTCTCATGGAGTTTACTCCCCATCAAAGAACTTGACGTGTGTGTGCAGAGAGGTGTGTATACATCCTGAAGGATTAGTTGGGTGTGACGCTTAGGACACCTTCTGTCATAAAAAATATCATTCACCATTCACATTAAATCAATATGGGACCACTTGTCCCCTTCCAACCCAAAGAACAGCAATAACGTACACGTAACTTCATCCATCCACATATACACATTAACTTAGACCAACTGGGGCCTCTAGCACCCATTATTACAATTAATAGATAAAGTCATTGACTGATAACATCAATAGCAATAAAGATAACTACTTAGTATCAATACCAACTCCTTCACCTTAATAAATTTAACACTCATAAATAAGCTCTCTCCATTCTCAATGGAACTCTTCTAAACATGATCCGTCACACCCCGACCCTCAGATACATGATAATTTTTTTTCACTTCTTATTTTCTTCTCCCAATGAAATATCTTTCTAATTACTGTTCATCTTCCAGTGACTTGGGAATTCTACAATCATTAATTCTATCAATGACAAAAAATCTTATCGAAATTTCAACAGAGTTCACACTGTAAATCGAACAGTGGGAAAAAATTTCTTTCAACCTAGTTAACCTGTGAATCATCATATCAACATTCATGTCATCTCAAATAAATCACAACTGGGCGTCCGGCCTTCATCCTCCTAAATAAAGGATCAATAAACCATAAGACTCTAAATAAATAACACTTTAAATTACATCACCAAATCTAAATCCATATTCATCGATTAATCAAATTGGACCTCCAGTGCTCAAAATGATACCATATAAATTTAAGCATTCCCAATAAAAGCATCATCTCTGTGAACCACATCTCTAAGGTATCTCGGAACTGCACCATTCTTATCTTCCGATTGGGACCTTGAAACTGTTTGGGAGTGTGCTTCACCGGCAGAGGAGATAACTAGCCCAATAGGGGAACTAATATAGAATATGAGGGAAAAAGTCCAACATACCATGCTAAAACATAGGGGTGAAACTTGGGGAGTGAAACTTGGGTTGGATTTTGGCCGGACCCGACTGACTTGACCCGAAAATAGTGTAGGCTGGGTTATAGAAATTCGGGTCTGGGCTGGGTTAGAAAATGAAAAACCCGACTGAAATTCAGGTCGGGTTGGGCTGAAGATTTTTCAAACCGACCCAATCCGACCCGACCCTGAATTCTTTTAATATAAAAGGTCACTCTTTAACTCTCTAACCCTAATTCTCTTATTCTCTCACACGGCAGCCTTTCTCTCTCTTCACGCTACCTTTCCCATTTGCTTGCCCCTTTCTTATTAACCCTAATTGCACGAGTTGTTTTCTCTTGAGTTCTCATTCTTCCTCTTCTTTCTCCAGTGCATAGCCTTTTGCCCTTAATTGCAGCAGTTGCAGGATCTCCGACGTCTTGCCTCTATCACTAAGCAACCACAGTTCGGTTTCCTTGCTGTAATTGAAAGGGGTTCGGATTTTGGGTTTCGATTTCTTTTTTGTAAACTACAATCTTTTTTTTTTTTAAATGGAAGACTTCATTTTGATTCCCCTTTTCCCCTTTGCTGTGAAACCCATCTACCTTCACTAAGTGCCACCATTTCTACTGCTATCCCTGTCTTAGACCATCGCCACCATCTCCTTCTTGCTCAGATCTGATTTCTGCCCCCTACCCCACCTGTGAATCTGCTGTTGCAAATCCCTTTCACCATCCATCAAGTTTCCATCATTACAAATGGGGTACAGTCACTTTGAACTCACAAATTGACACTAGAGGTCATGACTATAATAGTCTAAAACAATGTGGTATCTGTTGCTCCTACTTCTTGATATGGTCACAAAATTCTTGATAGGGAATGACCGTGATCTATGAAGCACGGATACTTCGAAACCATTCGAGTATCTGTGTCGGATACGTTTCCGACACGGATACGGCCGGATACGGCTCTGATACGTATCCAATTAAATAAAACATTTTTTAAATACAGATACGTCAAGGATACGGCAGCAAACACGGAGGGACACGGGACACGGGAGGCAGGACACAGCACGGGATACGGCAGCACAGGAGAAAAGGAGAAAGAAATAATATATATATATATATATATATATATATATATATATATATATATATATATATATATATGTATATATATCTTTTCAGTATTATTTTTTTAACTTCAATAATCATTCACATATTATATACTGTAATATTGTAAATATTTTTTAAACATATTATATATATCTTTTCATAATACTAATTGCTAATAGTCTAATCTTTATAATATATATCTTTTGTAATCTTTAATTCTTTACTAATATATATCTTTTGTAATGTATTATATATATATTGTATTCATTATAAATATAAAAATATAATTTTCTAATAATTTGTATCTCATAGTAGAATTTTTGATATTTTTTGTAAATGTCTGAATTTATTTTGTTGATATATATATATATATATATATATATATATATATAATTCGACATATCCCGCCGCACCGGTATCTTAGTTTTTCAAAATTTGCCGTATCTTCTTTTAGGATACGTGTCGTATCCAATAAGCGTACCCGTATCGGTGCTTCTTAAACTATGATTGAGAGGGATTCTCGGGTTTTTGGTTGGGTTGGGTTGATTCTTGGGCTTTTGGTCAGGTCGGGTTGGGTTCTGTATGTCGGGTTGCAAACTCGGGTCAGGTCGGGTTAGGTTCAGACATTGTTGACATAGGTTAGGGTTGGGTTCATCAAAACCCGACCCACCCGACCCGAGTTTCAGTCCTACTAAAACATGTACATTCTGATTGCATATTCAGGTTCAGGGTTTATCGGACAGTTATTACAACAACATAGTTAAAAGACTTACCAAAACATGCACCTTCAAGTGAAATCTTATCTTTCACAACTCATCAAATCCCATTCAAAATGAAGTTCTAACATAAATCATCTTAATTTGCTAAACAACACAATGATCTTTATACATTCCAAATTTTGACAACTTCACATTATTATTTCAATTATTAAATAATAGTATTCATGCTTGAATAAAGGTAAAAAGATTATCTTGATTGGATAAATTGAATCATATTTATTAAGTTATCAATTTTAGTTATCTTAAATTATTATTTTAATTATGGTCATTTATTAAGCCATCAACTTTTGATTACCCTAAAATTTCAACCAAAATTTCAGTTGAAAACTTATTAAATTGTAGCCAAAAAATTTAAACTTTTGAAATTTCAGCTAAATTTTCAAGTTCATGCACAATGCAAAACTCAACCCTGAAAATCGATCACAATGGCAAATTTTCAAAAGAAAAAGAAAACAATATTTGAAACAAGCCGATACAGGACAATTAAATGCAGCCAAATTATCAGTTGTATCAGTCATGCAGTACCATTCTTTTAAAGCAAATCAATTTTGCTCAACTCCCCCAGCCCACAAAAAAAAAAAAAATGAAATCTCTTTTTTTACCACAGTTTTTTCTCAGACCATATTGAGCTCTATTTGCTGATAAACTCTGATGCAAATTTGCAAAGAAGAAAATAGTCATTGCAATCTATGGCCCAGTCTGGAGTCGGACTCCAGAGAATTACCATCTAATTAGCCATCTACTTGAACCGAACTCGGTGTTTCGAGAAAAAAGAATAGCAGATACCATTACTAAATTGGAAATGAAATGAATATAGACAGTTTGGGGGCAGAGATCAAACCAACGAATTAAACCTGTTCTCATAATGCCACTGGTCGATGGTACACAAAAGAGCTCCAACTACTCATTCCAGAAAACTTCCAATCACCTAAACATGAAAGTTGTCTCACCATGCCACACAGATGTCTGAATCCACCATCATCATCTGATCGTCTTCTCACAGTGGTGGAACAAACCTGCAACCTTCAAGAGTCTGCTCAAATATGTGCCCCACCTTCAGCAATTTATCCTGCAATATTGAAACAGGCCTCAGCAACATGTTAACATCCTTTACAGAAGTTATAATAAGGTGATGAACCCCTCCTTAAACCAGATTCGTGAAATCATCAGAAACGGATTAGTGACGAGTAACTGATGGATAATACATTAATTTGAAACCTTAGGGTTTGGGTGTCAAACCCAAATCAACTAGCTATAGGAACTAATATGCTGAGTGATCGACTAGTCAGAAAACTGATGTGAGGCACCCTAATGAATTGAGCAGTCACTCCACCTGAAAGAAAACTCCAGTCATGATTTTGACTGTGATTGGATGAGGGTGAGAGATGAAGTGAGGAAATTGAACTCACATCAAAAATGCAAAATTATCCTACTTGGATTGTCTGTTTTGAGTCCACACTTGATAAACTCACCTCAAAATAGAGTGGCTTCCGCATCAAAGGATAGGGAAATTAGTCAACACTCTCAACTCTCACCCTCCACTTCTCTACCCTCTAAATGGCTAACCATTCTAAGGCATGTAATTTTGGTTTTCTATTTCCTCTTTTTTTTAAAAAAAAAAAATCCAGCCCTTGTAATTTAGTAATGCATGTGGAGGAATTTTTACCCATATATAGAATTATTAAATAACAGGGAGAAGAATAAATGATTGAATAAAATCTCTGATGCATGAGCCCAAATAATAGTAAATCCAATCAGCCACATGACCCACAAGATCACAATCTAATCAGCCTAGATGCTCAACTTGTAAATGGGGATTGGAAATGAGATGTGGATCCCTCTTATGTATTTCTTTCTTACATAGGTGTGCAAATGATTAACTGAGGTCCCTTAACTAAGTAAATGAGATGTGATGCCTTAATATATAGCAAAAGAGAAAAAAAAAAAAAACACCAAAAAATTCAAAATTTCTACCATTCCTCTAGGAAGCATCATGTTTTCCATACTAAATCTGCCAAACAAGGTGTCTTAAATAGAAAGAAAAGTAGAGGATTCTCCATCTAAGGGGGAAGTCCCTATTTTTCAAGATTCCTGGCAAACCCTCTACTTCAACTCATCCAAATCCGAAGACAATTTGTGTGCCCACCTATGTGGGGCCCACTAATGGCGAGTTCTAATTTTGAACTCATGGCCATCAAAATTCATCTTTGATTGGACACATCAAGCCATGATTTTAAAAAACATAAAACCTTATGGATTTCTTTTGCTGAGAAGTATAAAAGTTTGGGGAATTGAACACAACATGGAAAGTTATGCAAAACATCTGCAACCTAACAGTTGAAAGTAGGCAATGTTTGTCTTTACTATAACCGCAGTATGTCTCTATCACATCCATCACGTGTCTGGGCATCAAAGTCTATAGGTTGATATTTCTTGAGCTTAGGATCTTAAAAATCAGCCGTATTCAAGTTGGCTCAAGCACTGCAGCTTGAATTTGGCCCATATATGATACCTAGTTTGGTATGAGACTCAAATGAGTTTTGGTAGGAGTAGGCTGAGCTTTTCCAATTTTGAATATACAGTTTAATCAACTTGGACTCAACTCAAATTCCATCTGCAAAATCCAAGATCAATTCCAAGGTTTAGAATCTCAGTTGAGTTCAACAAATCCACATGGTAGAACCAATGCAGGCAGCCCAGTCATGTTAACGTTCACCTGGGTGATGATTACCATCATTTAATCAGAAGCCTGATAAAGATGGCAGTGGTTTCATAACATAAGATAATCAATGATGAAAAGGTGATAGTGACCAATGATCTCAGTCCTCGTCATCATACAGATTAACTGCATGACTGCTTGTGAGTTGAGAATATTAAGTAAGCATTGAAGATTTCTGCACTTAGTGCTCATGAACAATGTTGTGAAAATCGAATCATATTGTAAAATCGTTATACATCTTGAACCACAAATCGTGTAGTGTAAATCATAGAAATTGTAAGATTCAGAAGTATTTTCCCTAAAAAATATTTAATATCTGAAGTAATGTAAATAATGAGAATAATTCTCCAACTTTCTTTCAATATCAAGTGAATATTATATTAGTTCATCGGAACTCAAATTTCAATATTCCAACTTCAAAAAGTATAAGACTAGTATATAATCTAAGTATACTATGAAAAATCAATAATTAACTGAAAAAACCCTTTAAAAATCCAAAGGTCTTAATGACTCAAGACTCAAAAACTATTAAAACAAAATATTTCATGCTTTCACATTCCAAATAACCCCATAATTCTATTTTTTAAAGGAATCATAAGATTTGTTAATAGATACGAATCGTTCTTCTTATTATATTGTATGAATCGTAAGATTTTAATAACAATGCTCATGAATGACAAATACCAAAAATTTGTTAGCACTTAGCACTGCAATTAGATCAATAGGTGGACAAACGTTTGTATCCTAGGTCTGAAACACATTGACACTCATTTAGAAATGGCAAGCCTAATATATCTCTTTTTCTAATGCTTATCATTAGGTGTATCCTATTTAATTTAGTTTTAATCAATTTCATAGTCATGTAGACACTTCTCTATAGAAATGTGTTGTGTCTATTCAATCGAAATGTCCAAATTTCACGATCCAGGTATCTATCCTTTTCATCAATAAAAAGAACCTTGTGTTTGCATCCAATTCCAAACCATATCTATGATCAAGAATGTATATATCGAGTAGAAATTCAAAGACTTACAGTCATGATGTCACCTGCATACATCGCTAATGGATCATTCGTCTTTTCACCTGTAAAGAACATCAGATGTTAAAAGTATTGATATTGTGCTTCACAATATATGCCAGAAATGAGATAGAGCTTATTTATTTTTATCTTTAATGAATAAGCAGCACACCAACCTATCTTATTTCTGCTGATGGAGCTGCAGGGGATATGAGGATGTTAATTTTGCTCAATGCCTCCTTGAAAATTTTCTGAACCAAGGTCCTCATCTAAACCACTATTTCAAAAGTTTCCTACTATTACAAAAAGAAGTCACAAGAAGAGAAAATTCACTTCTAATCGTTCCACTATTGCATGTATCTAGAAATTCAACATTCTTTGTAGTAATTCCCACTGCTATTAAAAAAATCTGAAAAATTGAAGTTTGATTTGAGGAAGAGCCAAATGTTAGTTGCCTCAAAATCCAGTTGAGCATTCAACAGTCATTCCACTTCTTACTTTAAAAAAATATTCTTTTTGTGGATATCAAACATATTGATTATGAAATGAATTTTTAGGGCCAGTTTGGTATATTGAAATTCTTAACTAGAATTGGAATGCTGTGGAATCTACAAAAGCCTTAAAAAAAATAACATGTGTAGTGAAATCAAGATTCTAGAATGGGAGCTATGAAATCCCATAGAATTTCAACTTCCTGGATTCATGAATTCCTATAAAAAAATGCTTTCTGGAATTTGCAAAGACTGAATTTCTTAGATTGTGGAATTCTTGAAATAGGTCCATACCACTACAAATACATTTAAAGATTATACAAAACATGGAAGCATTTCATGCATTCCATTCTGTCTGCTGGGCACAAGGTGAATAAACTAGTACATTCCTGAAAACTCAATTATTCTTTTCTGTCATCGAGGAGTTCCACTAGAGAAACTTACTAGATAATCTAATGCATTCAATCAGAGGAACCCAAAAATTGTGAAATTTCGGCATTCTACCAAGAATCAAAAGCAGCTAATAAAAATAAAGATGTAAACGGGCTAGTTCAGGTCCGCATTTCAGCACCAAACCTTGTTATAACAAGCTGGGACAAATCATAGTTTAGAAACTTCTGAAAAATAAAGGCCTTGGATCAACAGCATTCCAAGTTAAGTGAGTCAACTAGTTATATCACACTTTTCCAAGTTCCGTTGAAAATTTTGTTTGTGTTACTTGACTCAATAGGATTTCTATTAAGCCCAAGTTTCAAGTTTTAAAACCCTTGGACAATTTTGAGCTGGCAGCATTTGAAGTTAAAAAATTATATTTGTTTTCCAACACAAGTTAAAAAAAAAAAAAAAATTTTTGACCGACTCAACTCCATTTTGAATCCAGGTTTCAAGTTTCTAAATTCTGGTAAAAATTGCCATCCTTATATTTGAAAACGGGCCGGTTTTGGGGCTGGGCATGGCATGCATCATTCTCTATTAGTAGTTTGCTGGGCAATGGTAAAATTTGAAACTTCAAAACTTGGCCTCTACTCAAACTGTAACTGAGTCGAATAGCTTTGATGAATTTTTTACTTGATTGTAAAAAAAAAATGGAATTATATTGAGTTTCTCTTAGTTTAGTCGAAAAACTCATCCAAGTAACTCGACTCAATTTGGACGAATTTGAGGATACATTGCAAGGCCAATAGGAAATTAGGACAAAAGGCAACAGAGAGAAAGTTTACAAGGCCTAACCTGAAAACCAGAGGCCAAACTCATCCAAATTCGTCTTCCTACCACAATCCCCCCTCTCTCCCGCAATCTCCTCATTGACGTGGCATCGAAAGCAGGCCGATACCCCTCCAGAATTCTGGATCCACCAGTAGACGGTAATACCAGCCGTGCAAATGTTATCCTTGACGCCAATCAGCACTCCCGCCAATGGCCCCAATTCCACAGTCCGCACAATCCGAAGATCAAGTTCTTTAGCTTCACGTATCGCTCCCTCTTCGTACAGGTGGAGGAAGCTTCGGAGCTGGAGCTCGGTCTCGCGGAGGTGGGAGAGGTACTCGTCGATGATGACGACAGCCTTCCTTTGGCGAGAGAGGAGAGATTTACGAATGGTCAGAATTTGGGATTTGGGAGGAGATGAGGATTGCGTAGTTGGAGTTGGGGTCAGGGTTTGGGGGTGGGAAGAGAGGAGGTGGTGCGGCCGGAGGTGGAAATGGCGGGAAAAGGAGGGGATTGAATCCGGTGGTGGAAGCGGCATTTGGCATAGGAGAGGCCGAGGGTTACGAGACTTGTACTTCATCATTTCTCATATTTATATATAATAACTATATAATATATATTATTATTATGATATTATTAATACTAGACTCTATACCCAATCTAAAAATAAATCTAATAGGGGGTAATGGGAGGTAACCCAGTTTACCCCCATTTGATAATGAAAGGGTAAAAATAACAAGTCTAAATTTTACCTCTCTAATTTCACTTTTGAAAATCCTTTTGAAATAGCACTCTACCCATATAAATTTTACCCCTCATCCAAAGGCAGCCTTAATGTAGGCTTTACACTTCATTGGATTGAAATGTAAAATTGGGCCTTTAAATAGGCTTGAACTCATTTCTCTAAGTATGTTAATCTAGGGCTTCCAATGGACATACAACGGACTTGGAATTTATCCTTAAAACCCCAATAGGCTTCAAGTGGGCCTCATCTTTGAGGATATAAATGGACTTGGGCTTAAGCATAGGAAAGGTTTGGCCCGAACCTGGCAACGACCAACCGTAAGAGAAACTATCCATTTGTGAATCTATTTATTTTGAATCAGATGATTAACGATTTTATGGAGTTCGAATTCATTCTGCTTTCAAAGTCAAATTCTAGAGAGTGTAACTTGGTTTGGGCTAAGTTGAGCATGCATTAAAAAATATTAAAAAACTTAAATTTGGGTTGAATTTGGCTTAGGTCAATCTTATCCTCAAGTTCAAATTGTCAATTTGAAATCAAGTAATGCAGAACCTAGTAAAAAAAGTCTAAATTTGAAAGATCACTACAAAGTACTTGGATGGGCATAAGCCAAATGTTATGTATGAGCCACTCGGAACTTCGATTCAAATGGGCCTTTGGCCTGTAGGATCATACATTCACTTGAACAAGGAGAAAATGCAGGGTTCTGATCAAATTGAGGGGCGAAGGCCAATGATGAAAGATTTTTTTTTTTTTAAATAATTTAATTGATTCAATTAATTTTGAAGGGTTTAAGAAAGACAAAACATTAAAAAGAGAGCATGCATAAATTAGTTTTCAATGACTTTCTAAAAGGGGAGAAAGCAGTAATTTTTTTTTTCAAATGTAGGATTGTAAGGGATTTTTCTTTTGGATAGAAATACTTTCTAATGAGGGACTTGTATAGTTTGGGTTTTTTTTTTTAATTTGGTATTTGTTTTTTTTATTTTGATAATTTTTTTGGGTAGCGATCCTCCCACTGTAACTCGAAACGGATTTTAGTTTATTATCAATTTTACCTTTCGCATGAACAGTAAAATCAGACTGTTCGCATGAATATTAAAATTTTGGTAAGCCGATTTACTGTTCATGTAAATTTCGGTAAGCCGATTTTACTATTCATATGAAGAGTTGGTGAGTCGGTATTACTGTTTATGCGAAAGGTAAAATTGACAATACACTAAAATCTATGTCTGGTTATACAAACCTCCTGTAGAAGGATTGTTATCCTGTTAAAAAATGTTTTAATAGCCACCTCACTATTGATGTCATGCCCCGACCCGAAGGGTGGGCCCAGAACACGACTGATTTTTTTTTTTGAAAGTTAAGACAACACTCAAGCATTCTAACTGGGCCGGATCAACAGTTGGACCCAAAGGTCACATATGATCCCGACATGTGGAATCAAACATATACCATAAGTCCCCTCACATGACACAAGCAATAACACATAACATGATCACATAATCCCAACCATTGAATTAACATTTCAAAATCACATTAGAGTAACTACGAATACATGGTAGTTTTTAATACATGACATTAACACACTAAGTACCACACTCGGTACTTTACAAAAGAAAATGGTTTCAAGAACCAGAAAGCAATTATAAGGGTATTCCCCTCAGTGGGAATCTCAAAGCAACGCCGCAGCTTATCCACCCTAAGCTTAACATAGAGAGTTCTCCTCCTCGGGTTCATCTCTTGAAAGGTGAGTAGGGTGAGCTAACTAGCCAAGTGAAGGAAATATAACAGTGCAGTTTAAGTACACAACAGATTAGCAATAATCAACGGTTGTAATAATATCTCATGCTTGATAACAAATAAACATAATATCATCATCAGTCCCATAGTTCATCATTTCTTTTCAAATACTGCTGTCATCCACCGTAACCCGTAGATACTATACTAACACCAATAGTATTAAGTCCTAACACGGTCAAAATACATCCTTACAAGTACATCTCCGGTATACACCTCAAACCGGTACTGACACACATTCCCAGTCACTATCGACCCACTTGGTCCAGTAGACGTAACTGATACCTTCGGCGATGGTTCAATAGTAAAAGGTACGTGGAAGCAGTATAACTCATAATCAACACCATAAGCATTTATAATCACCATAAGCACTTCTTACAACAGTGCATCATGTCTAGGCACATGGGTGGGTTCATCAACATGAAATCACTCATTACTCAAGATCCATTTCAAATAATAAACCCTGTTTACACCTACTGCAAAGTTAAGTTCCCTCACCGTAATTGTGTGGTATCGCGGTCTCTGTTCAAACAAACAGACAAGTGCACAATCAATATACATAGCATCAACCGCATACATACAAGTAGTATTTCAAAGTCATACTTGTTTTCCCGAAAATATCCAAGGTACATGGAATTGAGTCTCCTACTTGGTTTCTATCTTTTTTAATTTATAATAATCTACAAGATATAATAATAAGGTGCTCAGTGCAAAACTCATATTGTCTTCTGGGTATTGACCAGATTGACTTATTGAGCTAGGTCTAGATTCTCAGGTCACTTCTCGGTTGTCTTCTGGATAGGACCAGATCTGACATTTTGAGTAAGGCCTCGAAGTCACTCAGTGCCTAACAATATTGCGTCGGCCTAAAAGTGAATCACTCAGTGCCCGACCAATAAGTCGGCGTAGAAATGAATACAATAGTATATAAACTATAGTAATAAGAGAAGAGGGTTAGTACATTTTTGAGATTAACATTGGGTACTAACATCACATGAAATCAAATAAACAAACAATAGCAATTTACACTTAAAAACTGGGTTCCTCGGAGCATGTCTCGGAATCAGGTATTGTGGCCTCGGATCATCCGAACCACACTTAAACTGTAATACCCTGCCCTAGATTAGGCGTGTTTTAACTCGTTAAGTTTGTTTAACCGATTAATCTCGGAGATTTTGGTTAGGGCTTCGAGGAAAGCCCAAGTTTAGCCAGATCTGAGCCCGAAAACTCAGTGATTCAGCTCATCGAGCTGGAGGGGCATTTTGGTAATTTACCACTTGTTATGTATATTTTATAAATTGTGTGATTTTGTGAATATTATTGGTGAATAATGTTTTTCTTAATGAAGGATTTACATTTCTGATTTTAAAATAAAATTATTTTCAGAAAATGATATTTAAATATCGCCCGTCAAAACCCCGAAGGGGAGTTTTAATTATTTAAAATATTTTCGGAAAGGAGATAAATTTTGAAAATGGTGTTTGATGTTAGACCATTTTAAAAATGATGTAGATATTTCATTTCATCTCAAAATGATGTTTCTAAATTGTTTATTTTAACAATTCTTTATTTAAGTAAATAGTATAAATTTATGAGTTTTATTTAAATAAATGATTTTTAATAAGAGATAAAATCTGAAATTTTTATGGTAACTAAGATTTTCAAAACCCAACCTATCTATAAGGTTGGATCAAAATTTTTGAGCTTTTAAAAACATGTTTTAGTTAAAAATCAGGTTTTTATTAAAACTAGGGGCTTTTTGCAAAAATGGAAATATTGGAGGGCTGATTTGCAAACAGCAGAAAAATCTGTAGTAAACTGTATCAGCGTCACCAGCGTGCAGCTTGCCCGATTTTCCGGCGATTGCCGTCGTCCCGTCCCATCGCGCGTGCGCCGGATTTTCCGGCCAAAAACCCTATAAATTCCGGCTTTTCCCATCTGTTTGAACTCCCAAAACTTCTTCTCTTCTCCCTTCTCTCTGCTCTCTGTTAAACCCACAGCCGAGCCTTTAAGCTTCTTTTTTTTTTGTAACAGTAACTTAGAGGAGATTTCAAAAGAAAATCCGGATTTCAGCCCAGAAACTCAATCCAAGGTAACCACTGCATTCCCCTTTCAATTTCGACCGATTTGGAATAATTTTTTTTTGAATTTGGCTCTTTTTTCAGTGAGAAAAACGAGTTCAAAGTTTAGGAAAAATTTTAGGGTTCCTTGTATCAGTGAGCTTCCGGTGTTAAGATCGGATGGCTCACTGAGTTTCAAAGCTCCAAACCTCTCCCTATGGAAAGAGGACTCCCGGAGGAATCCATCGGACCGGTCAGATATAAAAACCAAGTCCAAAAAATTGCCCTTTTCCCATTTTCTATTTTACTATTCACGGTCGCCGTTCACTGTCTGTTGCAGCAGTGAATGGGGAAGAAGAAGGGAAAAAAAAATATTATTATTTTATTAAAAAAAATTATTTTTATTTGATATTATGGTTGCTCATGTTTTGAAATGTTGGTTCCCGTTGAAAAAAAATGAATAAATAATTAAATATTTAAATATTATTATTTTATTCAAAAAAAAATTATTATTTTGTTAGATTATGTGATGTGATGATTTATACCCCCTTTGTTAAATAAAACTGTACTAACCCCTTTCTCTTATTATTTATAGTGTAAATACTATTGTATCCACTTTCAGTCCGACATTAGTCGGGACCTGAGTGATTCACTTTCAGGCCGACACTATAGTCGGGCACTGGGTGACCTCGAGGCCTACTCAAAATGTCAGCTCTGGTCCTAGCCAGAAGACAACCGAGAAATGACCCGAGGATCTAGACCTCACTCAATAAGTTAATCTGGTCAATGCCCAGAAGACAATATGAGTTTAGACTGAGCCCCTTTTTACTATATTATTATCTTGTGGATGATTTAAAAAGGATAAAAACCAAGTAGGAGACTCAATTCCATATACCTCGGATATTTTGTGGGAAAACGTGAGATTTCAAAATACTACTCGTGTGTATGTATTTGATCTGTATATTGATTGTGCACTTGTGTGTTGTTTGAACAGAGACCGCGTAAACCACACATAACGGTGAGGGAACTTAACTCTGCAAATTTTGTAAACAGGTGTTATATTGAGCAATGAGTGGTTTCGGTTTTGATGAACCCACTCATGTGCCTATACATGGTACACTATGGTAAGAGTGCTGTGATGATTATGGTATTACGATGTTGATCGTATGTGTATGTAAGACTGCTTCCACGTACCTGGGCTATTGAACCAATATCGGCCATATGAGAGATGGTTTATGTCTACTGGACCATGGGCGGACCATGCTGTCGTCAGTTGCTGACTTGAGGGTGTCGGTATCGGTTACGTTTAAGCGCCGGAGATGTACTTGTAAGGATGTATTTTGACCGTGTCGGGACTTCATACTGGTCTCAGTGTAGTCGGCAGGCGTTACGGTGGATAATGGCAGTGGTTTAATGATGTTGACATATTATTTTGAGATTATGCTTATTGTTATCAAGCATGTGATATTGAACTGTTGCTAACCTGTTTTGTATTTACTTAATTTGCATTGTTAATTATCCTTCACTGGGCTAGTTAGCTCACACCACTCACCTTTCAGGCGATGAACCCGAGGAGGAGGACCCTCTCTTTCAGGCTTAGGGCGATTAAGCTAAAACAGTGTTTTGGGATTCCTTCGGAGAGGAATGCCCTGATCTTTCCCTATTGGTTCTTGGAACCATTGTCTTTTTTTTGTACCGGATGTGGTACTTAATTTATGTCCATTTGATGTAATAGGCTATGTTGCCTTTGGAGACAATGCTTTTGAATGATGAATCAATGAGTGATTTTATTTTGCGTTGTATTAATCAATGTTGGTTTTGATTTGAGCATGTTATGTATTGAGGTTGTTGTATCTTGGTTTTTGGGAAGCATATGGTACATGTTTGAGTCGACTTGACGGGCTAATGTGTAACCGCTGGGTCTAACTGTTGATCCGACCCAGTAAGAATGCTTGTGGTTCTGTTTATCTTCAAAAAAAAAATTAAAAATCAGTCACGTTCCGGGCCCACCGGTCGGGTCGGGGCGTGACAGCTTGGTATCAGAGCGTAGGCTCAACTCTAGGACTGTGATGGGTTACTACCTAGTTAGACTTGCTTTTGTATTGCAACTTGTGTGTTTTTTGCTTTAATAAGATCTTAAAATTAGTTCATGATATTTACAAGTGTAAATAACAGATGTCAGGACCCAACGCAAACCGAGCCAACTTTCGTGGGAGGAGGACTGGTCTTCCACCCCGTAACCTACCTAACGAGGCGATAAGAGCGGCGGTTGAAGCATTTCAGCAGATAGCTGAAAACATGTGACGTCCGCCAATCCAAACGCCAGAGGAGAGAGCCACCTCGGCTCTTAAGGAGTTCAAGCATCTGAACCCGACTAGCTTCTCGGGAACAGAAGACCCCAGCGCTACGATGAACTGGCTAACTCAGATTAGCCGAATACTCAACACCCTAGCGATCGCCGATGATTTACGTGTAACCTTGCGACTTATCAGCTTGAAGGGAACGCCTACGAATGGTGGGAGGACAAGAGCTTGGTTCGTAATCACGAGCCGATGACTTGGGAGGAGTTTTCTGCAGCCTTTTTGGCCCGTTACTTTCCAAAGACGGTGAAGGAGGCGAGGAAGAGAGAGTTCCTTAACATTCAGCAAGGTTCAGATACAGTGGCACAGTATGCCATGCGCTATATCGACCTGATACAGTTTGTGCCGTGGATTGCAGCCAATGAAGAGGAGAAGATCCAGCATTTCGAGAACGGACTCAGACCCTTCCTGCAGCGGCAAGTGGCCGGCCTAGTGTTCAACACTTTGGAGGAGATTATCGAGCGCGCTTCAAAGGTGGAAGTGGTAGACTCCATCAACCGGAGCACTGACAGCTCTCAGAAACCTTCTTCCAAGAAGAATGCGAGATTAAACCAGTAGAAGAGACCTTTCTTCAGGAGGAGCCAACCTAGTGTGGGCCAGTCAAGTCGGTCTGACTCTTGGCCAATCGTGTGCTACACCTGCAATCAACCTGGGCATACTTCTAAGTTCTGTCAATCCAAGGGAAAGAGGGCTTGCTTTCACTGCCAGCAGACCGGGCACCGTTCAAGTATTGTCCTTTTTCTGGTAAGATGGCACCTTCGCAAGGCGCAGGAGTTTCCTACTCTGTGGCGCAGCCATCTGTCGGCAGAGGTTCTCAGCAGGCTTCCAGAGGATCAGCGACACCGTGGAACGGACCACCTCAGAGTGATCAGGGGAGAGGACGAGGGCGTCCTCAAGGGAGAGTCTACTCGATTGGGACTCAGAAGGAGGAACCGGTGGAGAACACGGTGATGGAAGGTACCCTTAATCTTTTCAGTCTTTTGGCTCGAGTGTTGTTTGATACCGGTGCTTCGCATTCCTTTATCTCTAGAACTTGTTGTGTTAGATTAGGTTTGAAACATGGTAGAAGTAGTTAACCCGCTAATGGTAGTTTCACCTTTGGGTAAGAAGGCTTTGGCAAACCAAGAGTGTAGATCTTGTGTTTTGAAGATTAACGGAGTGGAGTTGTCCTATGATTTTCTGGTTCTGGAAATGACGGACTTTGACATCATCCTTGGTGTGGATTGGTTGTCTGTTTTTGGAGTCTTGATAGACTGCTCTTAGAGGAGAATTTGTGGGGTCTCCTCAACCGGTGAGAGGTTTATGGAGAAGTTGGTACCCTATGAAAGGATGAGAGTCACTTTCTCTGGCCTTAGGGCGTATCCCGGTAGTGTGGTGGCCAGCATGGGTTGGGAAGATGTAGGTGGTGTAGGGTCTGTTGCTCCTCGGGTGGTGTGTGAGTTTATGGATGTTTTTCCTGACCAGTTGGCTGGGCTACCTCCACGCCGAGAGATAGAGTTTGTTATAGACCTACAGCCAGGAATTCCAATTTCCATGGCACCTTATCGGATGGCGCCGGCAGAGCAGAGAGAGCTAGCTACGCAGGTAGAAGAGCTTCTTAGTCTTGGCTTTATCCGTCAGAGCAACTCGCCGTGGGGCGCACCTACTCTCTTTGTGAAAAAGAATGATGGATCGATGAGGATGTGTATAGATTACCGGCGGCTTAACCAGGTAACTATTAAGAATAAGTATCCGTTGCCTAGAATAAACGACCTCTTTGATCTTTTGAGGGGATCGAAGTGTTTTTCGAAAATCGATTTGAGTTCGGGTTACCATCAGTTGCGGATTCGAGAGGAGGACATTCCAAAGACTGTTTTTCGGACGCAGTATGGCTTGTACGAGTTTGTTGTGATGCCTTTCGGTTTGACGAATGCGCCAGCCATGTTCATAGACTTGATGAATCGCGTGTTTCGACCGTATCTGCGAGAGTTCGTGATAGTCTTCATCGACGATATCTTGATCTTTTCGTCATCAGAAGAGGAGCATGAGCGTCATCTACGAATTGTTCTTCAGACTCTTCGGGAGCATCAGCTGTTTGCTAAGCTGAGTAAGTGTGAGTTTTGGTTGACTCAAGTGCAATTTCTGGGACATGTGGTGTCTCCAGGAGGAATCTCTGTAGATCCAGCAAAGGTAGAGACCGTGAAGACTGGGGAGAGTCCCAAGAGCGTGTTCGAGATCCGGAGCTTTCTGGGATTAGCAGGATATTACCGAAAGTTTATCCCGCACTTCTCTCAGATAGCGGTGCCGATGACTCGGCTGACAAGGAAGAACGTCAATGTTCGAGTGGAGCGAAGCTTGTGAGAAAGCATTCCAGGAGCTGAAGGAGAAGTTGACGACGTCTCCAGTGTTGGTGATACCCGAGCAAGGACGAGGTTACGATGTTTATTGCGACGCGTCCAAGTTTGGTTTGGGTTGTGTACTGATGCAAGAGGGGAAGGTAGTAGCTTATGGTTCCTAGGCAATTGAAGGGACATGAGCAGAACTATCCGACTCATGATTTGGAATTGGCAGCCGTTGTATTCTCGTTGAAATTGTGGAGACATTACTTATATGGTGAGAAGTTCAATGTGTTTTCTGATCACCATAGCCTCAAGTATATCTTCACTCAGAAAGACTTGAATATGAGGCAGCGTAGGTGGATGGAGTACCTGGGAGATTATGACTTCAGTCTCTCCTATCACCTGGGGAAAGCCAATGTGGTGGCCGATGCCTTGAGCAGGAAGTCTCACAGCGACGTGGCGAGGATGGCATCCTTGCAGTGGAAGATGCTCGAAGTTCTGTCCGAGTACGATCTAGAGCTGATCGAAGGAAGCGGGTCAGAAAGAATCCATAGTTTGGTTCTGCAACCCGAGGTAGTTAGATTGGTGTTGGAAGGACAACAAAGCGACCCAGAAGCGAAGGAGTTGGCGACTCAGCTTTCAGGAGGAGCAACTTTAGAGGATTGGAAGATCAAAACGGACGGAGTCTGACTTTCAAGGATAGACTGTTTGTGCCAAAGTCGGACGAGTGCAGGAGAAAGGTCCTTGATCACTTTCATCGATCTCGCTTTGCGGTGCATCCTGGTGGAACGAAGATGTATCGTGACTTGCGGCGACTTTTCTGGTGGAAAGGTATGAAGCGCGAGGTAGCAGATTTTGTGTCCAAGTGCCTAACTTGTCAACAAGTGAAGGCGGAACATCAACGACCTGGCGGAAAGATGCAACCATTGGAAGTGGCTGAATGGAAGTGGAAGCATATCACGATGGATTTTGTAACTGGTTTTCCTAAGTCTCCTAAAAAGAACGATGCTATTTGGGTAATAGTCGATCGATTGACGAAGTCAGCTCACTTTTTACCAATCAAGAAGACGGATTCTTTGGCTACTCTAAGCAGACTGTACTTGAAGGAGATAGTCAGATTGCATGGAGTACCTGTATCCATTGTATCTGATAGAGACCCAAGGTTCGTGTCAAGGTTTTGGCAAGGATTGCAAGAAGAGTTTGGGACTAAGCTGTGCTTCAGCACTGCTTTTCACCCTCAGACGAATGGTCAGTCAGAGAGAACCATTCAAACTTTAGAGGATATGCTAAGGACTTGTGTGATGGATATGCGGGGAAGTTGGGAAGATCACTTGCCTTTGATCGAGTTCGTCTATAACAACAGTTATCACTCCAGTGTGCAGATGGCACCCTACGAGGCTCTGTATGGCAGACCTTACAGGTCACCTCTTTGTTGGACAGAGGTAGGAGACAAAGCGCTGATAGGACTTGACCTAGTGCGTGAGACGTCAGAGCAAGTTGAAGTGATCAGACAGCGTCTTAAGACAGCCCAGAGCAGACAAAAGACTTATGCTGACAAAAGGCGACGACCTTTGGAGTTTGTAGTTGGCGACCGAGTTTTCTTACGTGTGGCACCACGTCATGGAGTGCAGCGGTTCGGGCGCAAGGGAAAACTATCACCTCGATATGTTGGACCCTTTGAGATCTTGAAGATGATAGGTGAAGTGGCCTATCAGTTGGATCTTCCTCAGGCTTTGGAGAGAGTGCATAGTACGTTCCACATGTCTATGCTAAGGAAGTACGAGCCTGACCCGTGGCATGTGATCAGTTTCGAAGATATTGAAGTGTCAGAGGACTTAATGTTTGAGGAGGCACCAATCAAGATTCTAGAACGTCGGACTCAAGAGCTCAGGAGGAAGTCTATACCTCTAGTGCGAGTGCTGTGGCAACATCGTGACGTGCAACATGAGACGTGGGAACCTGAATCGACGATGAGAAGCTGTACCCTGGCTTGTTCACAGGCCAAGAAGGTAGTGTTTGTTTTAAATTTCGGGACGAAATTTTCTTTTAGGGGGGTAGGATGTAATACCCTGCCCCAGATTAGGCGTGTTTTAACTCGTTAAGTTTGTTTAATCCGATTAATCTCGGAGATTTTGGTTAGGGCTTCGAGGAAAGCCCAAGTTTGGCCAGATCTGAGCCCGAAAACTCAGTGATTCAGCTCGTCGAGCTGGAGGGGCATTTTGGTAATTTACCACTTATTATGTATATTTTATAAATTGTGTGATTTTGTGAATATTATTGGTGAATAATGTTTTCCTTAATGAAGGATTTACATTTCTGATTTTAAAATAAAATTATTTTCAGAAAATGATATTTAAATATCGCCCGTCAAAACCCCGAAAGGGAGTTTTAATTATTTAAAATATTTTCGGAAAGGAGATAAATTTTGAAAATGGTGTTTGATGTTAGACCATTTTAAAAATGATGTAGATATTTCATTTCATCTCAAAATGATGTTTCTAAATTGTTTATTTTAACAATTCTTTATTTAAGTAAATAGTATAAATTTATGAGTTTTATTTAAATAAATGATTTTTAATAAGAGATAAAATCTGAAATTTTTATGGTAACTAAGATTTTCAAAACTCAACCTATTTGTAAGGTTGGATCAAAATTTTTGAGCTTTTAAAAACATTTTTAGTTAAAAATCAGGTTTTTATTAAAACTAGGGGCTTTTTGCAAAAATGGAAATGTTGGAGGGCTGATTTGCAAACAGCAGAAAAATCAACAGTAAATTGTATCAGCGTCACTAGCGTGCAGCTTGCCCGATTTTCCGGCGATTGCCGTCGTCCCGTCCCATCGCGCGTGCGCCGGATTTTCCGGCCAAAAACCCTATAAATTCCGGCTTTCCCCATCTGTTTGAACTCCCAAAACTTCTTCTCTTCTCCCTTCTCTCTGCTCTCTGTTAAACCCACAGCCGAGCCTTTAAGCTTCTTTTTTTTGTAACAGTAACTTAGAGGAGATTTCAAAAGAAAATCCGGATTTCAGCCCTAGAAACTCAATCCAAGGTAACCATTGCATTCCCCTTTCAATTTCGACCGATTTGGAGTAAATTTTTTTTGAATTTGGCTCTGTTTTCAGTGAGAAAAACGAGTTCAAAGTTTAGGGAAAATTTTAGGGTTCCTCGTATCAGTGAGCTTCCAATGTTAAGATCGGATGGCTCACTGAGTTTCAAAGCTCCAAACCTCTCCCTATGGAAAGAGGACTCCCGGAGGAATCCATCGGACCGGTCAGATATAAAAACCGAGTCCAGAAAATAGCCCTTTTCACATTTTTGATTTTACTGTTCACAGTCGCCGTTCACTGTCTATTGCAGACAGTGAACGGGGAAGAAGAAGGAAAAAAAATATTATTATTTTATTAAAAAAAATTATTTTTATTTGATATTATGGTTGCTCATGTTTTGAAATGTTGGTTCCCATTGAAAAAAAAATGAATAAATAATTAAATATTTAAATATTATTATTTTATTCAAAAAAAAATTATTTGATATTATAGTTGCTTGTGATTTTAAATGTTAGTTCCCATTGGAGAAAAAAAATGAGTAAATAATTAAATAATTAAATATTATTATTTTATTCAGAAAAAAATTATTATTTTGTTAGATTATGTGATGTGATGATTTATACCCCCTTGTTAAATAAAACTGTACTAACTCCTTTCTCTTATTATTTATAGTGTAAATACTATTGTATCCGCTTTCAGTCCGACATTAGTCGGGAACTGAGTGATTCACTTTCATGTCAGCACTATAGTCGGGTATTAGGGTGACCTCGAGGCCTACTCAAAATGTCAGCTCTGGTCCTATACAGAAGACAACCGAGAAGTGACCCGAGGATCTAGACCTCACTCAATAAGTCAATCTGGTCAATGCCCAGAAGACAATATGAGTTTGGACTGAGCCCCTTTTTACTATATTATTATCTTGTGGATGATTTAAAAAGGATAGAAACCAAGTAGGAGACTCAATTCCATATACCTCGGATATTTTGTGGGAAAACGTGAGATTTCAAAATACTACTCGTGTGTATGTATTTGATCTGTATATTGATTGTGCACTTGTGTGTTGTTTGAACAGAGACCGCGTAAACCACACATAACGGTGAGGGAACTTAACTCTGCAGATTTTGTAAACAGGTGTTATATTGAGCAATGAGTGGTTTCGGTTTTGATGAACCCACTCATGTGCCTATACATGGTGCACTATGGTAAGAGTGCTGTGATGATTATGGTATTACGATGTTGATCGTATGTGTATGTAAGACTGCTTCCACGTACCTGGGCTATTGAACCAATATCGGCCATATGAGAGATGGTTTATGTCTACTGGACCATGGGCGGACCATGCTGTCGTCAGTTGCTGACTTGAGGGTGTCTGTATCGGCTACGTTTAAGAGCCGAAGATGTACTTGCAAGGATGTATTTTGACCGTGTCGGGACTTAATACTGGTCTCAGTGTAGTCGGCAGGCGTTACGGTGGATAATGGCAGTGGTTTAATGATGTTGACATATTATTTTGAGATTATGCTTATTGTTATCAAGCATGTGATATTAAACTGTTGCTAACCTGTTTTGTATTTACTTAATTTGCATTGTTAATTATCTTTTATTGGGCTAGTTAGCTCACACCACTCACCTTTCAGGCGATGAACCCGAGGAGGAGGACCCTCTCTTTCAGGCTTAGGGCGATTAAGCTAAAACAGTGTTTTGGGATTCCCCCGGAGAGGAATGCCCTGATCTTTCCCTATTGGTTGTTGGAACCATTGTCTTTTTTTTGTACCGGATGTGATACTTAATTTATGTCCATTTGATGTAATAGGCTATGTTGCCTTTGGAGACAATGCTTTTGCATGATGAATCAATGAGTGATTTTATTTTGCGTTGTATTAATCAATGTTGGTTTTGATTTGAGCATGTTATGTATTGAGGTTGTTGTATCTTAGTTTTTGGGAAGCATATAGTACATGTTTGAGTCCACTTGACGGGCTAATGTGTAACCGCTGGGGCTAACTGTTGATCCGGCCCACTAAGAATGCTTGTGGTTCTGTTTATCTTCAAAAAAAAAAAAATTCAGTCGCGTTCTGGGCCCACCGGTCGGGTCGGGGCGTGACATAAACTAGTCACTGACCTCGGATCGTCCGAAGATCGGGTCTCGGATCATCCGAAGTCCATCCAAACCGAAAAGATCTGAAAAACGGGTCTCGGTTGGTTTGTAAGTCTTGGAACATCCGAAGTGAGGCTCGGATCGTCCGAGTGGGGTTCGGTCCTTCCAAGCTCTGCTCGGATCGTCCGGCTAAGTCATGCTAGCCTCGGGCGCTTCTGGGCTTCGGGTGAAGCTCTGAACGTCCAAGGGGTCCTCTCGGACCGTCCGAAGGGTGTGACCCTTTGACCGTCAGAAGATCGACTCTCAGACCGACCGAGAGTTGTCTTCCTCACTGTCTGCACCTAGCAGACAGTGACCGGTAGACACTATATGAAATACGAATCTGGAAACAGTGGGTTTCCCGGATTCAGTTTCCACACCTAATCGGTCTGATGGACTCCTATGAGAGTCCTCTTTCCATAGGGAATGGTTTGGAGTTTTAAAACTAAGCAGGCCATTAGATCTTAATCCTAAAAGTCCACTGATACTAAGAAAACCAAGATTTTCCTTAAACTTCAAAACCATTTTACACACCCAAAACTTAACAAAAACTGGTTTTTCTTGATTATACACCGACTGGAATTGAAAGAGGAACACAGTGGTTACCTTTACTGGAGTTTATGGGTTGAAAATCTGATTTTTGGAAAAGCTTCTCTTTTAAGTTACAGGTGATTGAAAAACAGTAAAACAGAGGCTAAGGCAGAGGGTGTTTGGTTTTTAGAGCAGCTGGGAGACTGAGAGGGAGAAGAGATAGATTTGCTGGGAGGGAGAACAATTGAGCTGAGGGTCCTTTTATAGAAAATTGGCCGGGAAAGGTGGCCATCCGGCCACTGCATTGCGAATGCATGCAGCATTGGCTTACGTTTGCAACAGTAACCGGCAAGTTACTGATGGTTGCAAAATCAGCCCTTCCAAGTTTTCAGTTTTGCAGATTAGTCCTTGTTTTAATAAAAACTGGATTTTTTTTTACTACAACATGATTTTAAAAGCTCAAGAATTTTAATCAAACCTTACAGATAAGTTGGGTTTTGAAAACTTTAATTACCATAAAAATTTTGGGATTTAAAACTCACTAAAACCCATTGATTTAAATAAAAATCATAATTTAACATTATTTACTTAATTAAACAAATATCAATTAAAATAATTTGGAAACCTTATTTTGGAATTTAAAAGAATAACTAGACCATAATTAAAATGGTCTAAAAAAAAAATACTTGTTTCAAAATTTATTTCATTTCCAAAACCTTTTTAAAATAATATTTACTCTCTTTCGGGGTTTTGACGGGCGGTTTTAAATACCATTTTTGAAAATAAAATTATTTTAAAATTAGAAATACAAATCCTTGATTAAGGAGAATATTATCATCCAATAACAATCACATAATAATATAATTTATAAAAATAATAAAAAGAAATGGTAAATTACCAAAATACCCCTCCACCTGGACGAGCTAGATCACCGAGCTTTCGGGCTCGGATTGGGCCACACCTGAGCTTTCTTCAAAGCCCAAGCCGTAATCTTCGAGATTAACGGGTCCAAGCAAGATTATTAAACTAAAACACGCTTAATCTAGGTTAGAGTATTACAATTGATTTTAATGGATCTGAATCTAATAGCTAAAACTGACTTTTACTTTTAAAATTTGATTTTAACATTGCCTATATTTAAAATGATAGAACTTACTAGATGTATTATATATTTATTTAGAAATCAGTGTAATTAATATAAACTTAAAAATATAAATCAATCAAATTAATTAGAGTTGAAATTTTAGGGATCCCCGAGATTTAAATCGAAAAGGAAATTTTAAAGATTAAATTAATTCAAATTCTTAAAATAATAATTTAGATTAAATCCTGAGAATTTAAGGAAAAAAATGGAATTATATAATTGTTAGTAAGAATCACGAATAAATTAGAAAATAAATATAAAATACAAAACACAATTTAAATCGCTTGTGGGCCCCGCGTTACCCACACCCTCTATCAACTACCAGACGGACACATTCGTGCAATTTTCTCTCGCCCAAATCGCAGCAACCCCAACATTCCCTTCCTCTTTCGTTCTTGTTCTTCCCTCTCCTCCATCTGCCAGACCCAAGACGCCTTCTCCGAGTTGACGACCAGCCTATCCCGGCATTCCGTCTTCTCCTCACCGTTGATTCTCTGTAATCAGCCGAGCCATCCTTCCACCTTCCCCTACCGTCAGATCAGCCCCTGTTTACTACCCATCCGACTCTTTCCGGCCTCCATCCTCTACACAGCACCGACCGTTAGACTGCTGTTCCAGATTACCGCCCAGTTGCTGACGGACACCGACCACTTCGCCTTTTATCTCGCTGTATCTGCTGCGCCACAGGCATAGAATTTGAACCTCCTCTTCGATTTCTAGGGTCGCGGATCCTGAAACACCGGAGGTCTTATCGGTCTTCAGCTCCAGATCTTTGAAATTTCTCCAGAACCGAAGTTTCTGTTAGGTTCGTAAAATATCTTATAGATTTCATGCACTTGTGCTATTCTTGATCTCGATCTTCATGCACTTTTTTTAGGTTTGATCTTATATTAGTTTAATTTTCAGCATTCTCCTTTTAGAATCTTTGAAATTCGACATCAAGTTCATAAATTGGAGCCTTTTCTGGTTGAGTTGTTCTTCGGAAAAGGAAGGCCTAGGATTTTATATAAAAGCCGAAACTTTGCTTCAAGGTCGAAAATCAGTACCTTTCAAGCATTCTCTTCTTCTGAATCTTGAAATTCGATGTCTAGATATTAAAAAACTGTGATTTTTCGATCTTTATCTGGTCCAATTGCTCTTGGAAAAGGAAATCCCAAGATTTTGTATTAAAAAGTCCTATATTTTTTCCTGTTCTTCTTTTACCTTCAGAATTTCGGCCTAAGAAGATAGAGAAGCCACCAAGATGTCAGGCCAAAGCCAGCGGTTGAATGTTGTCCCCACTGTCACGATGCTCGGCATCATGAAGGCTCGTCTTGTTGGTGCCACGAGGGGCCATGCCCTTCTCAAGAAGAAGAGTGATGCCCTGACTGTCCAGTTCCGCCAAATTCTCAAGAAGATTGTAACGGCGAAAGAATCCATGGGAGAGATCATGAAAACCTCCTCATTTGCCCTCACCGAAGCCAAGTATGTAGCTGGCGAGAATGTCAAACATGTTGTCCTCGAAAATGTCAAGTCTGCCTCCCTAAAAGTCCGATCCCGCCAAGAGAATGTCGCGGGTGTCAAACTCCCAAAATTCGAGTACTTCACTGATGGTGAAATAAAAAATGACCTCACTGGACTGGCCCGTGGTGGGCAGCAGATCCAGCTCTGCCGGGCGGCATACATCAAGGCAATTGAAGTTCTTGTTGAGCTTGCATCTCTCCAAACTTCGTTCCTGACTCTTGATGAGGCTATTAAGACCACAAACCGGAGGGTGAATGCGCTGGAAAATGTTGTCAAGCCAAGGCTGGAGAACACGATAAGTTACATCAAGGGAGAATTGGATGAGTTGGAGAGGGAGGATTTCTTCAGGTTGAAGAAGATTCAGGGTTACAAGAAGAGGGAGATTGAGAGACAGCTCACAGCAGCAAGACAATTTGCGGAAGAGCAGTTTGCAGAGAAGGTTTCATTGCAGAAGGGGATATCAATGAATGCTGCTCATAACTTGATGTCTGTGGCGGCAGAGAAGGATGAGGATATCATTTTCTGATGGAGGGTTGTTTTTTTTCTGTTCTTTGATCATATGGTGTTCTCACAACCACCTGCTCGGTTTTTAGTACACCAATTTTTTTTTCAAAAAGTTTTATGTTACCCCATAAATAAGAATCTGATGGAACTATCTCTTAGAGTTTGTATGTGCAGAGATTCCTCTTAGTCATCTGTCTGTAATGGATTTATTTATGACTTTCTATTTGAGTTAGTTTACTAAAATGTCGTTGTGGGCTTAATTTTTTTGTGCTTAAAGATTTATATTGCATCCATCCTTTTGTTGGTTGAGTCTTAGATCGTGGTTCAAACTTGAAAACTCGTACTCAGCTAGCTTTGGATTGAGTCAATGTTTTTTAACTGCTTCCAGACAAAGCGAACTATCTTGACTTAGTGGAGCCCGATGAGCTTTTCAAACTATTGCTGTAAACAGTAAGTTGCTATTAAATGAGTAGGAATTGAAACGTAAAATTGTGCATGTTATGTATAGAGGATATCAACATCATCAATGTAAGAGAAAGACTCAGCTAAATCCTTTAGAGCATAGAATAACTCAACCAAATCCTTCTGTGCGTATCACTGGTTGGATATTTGCATAAGATCGTACAAATGACAGAATTTTCCAATATCATAGATTAGACTGTTTTTTCCCCTTGATAATAATACTGCTAGTAATAATTCCCATAACAAACGGTAGAGATACATTACAAGTGGGCAACTACCTCCATTTAGACAAGCTCAAAAGTCAATGTTCTTTTTTATCAGTACTAAGTCCAACCCGTGAGGGTTGGCTTGGCGGTCAAGAACCTACTTGATATGCAGAAGGTCTTAAGTTTAAGTCAATCTCAACACAAAAGAGCCACTCTTCATAGTGTTATCCGATGTGTGTGGATAGGGAGGTTTGTACATGTCCCAAGAATTAGTTAGATGCTCTAAAAGGTCCTGGATACCTTGGTCTTAAAAAAAGCGCTATTTTAAATCCTTGTTTGATCTCATTGGGAGTCCCATGCAACCCTGTATAGGACATAGAAAATAGAAAGACATATTTTGGTTAAACTTTAGAACTGTACGAGTAGAGATTACAAGCGTTGGCCTAACAAATCTAAACTGTGAAAAAAATAAGACATTAATCTAGCCAACTGAGAGAAATCAAAGCCATGCCAAGACGTTGTATCCAGAAACAAGTATGAGAGTAAACCCTTAACCTTCATGCCATTCACAAAAACAAGATGTGTTAACGCCTATGTTATTATATTATCTTTCTAGAACAATGAGAAAATCATATTCAGATATGGAAAAAAAAAATCAATGTCTAAATTCTTCTCGTTTATTTCAAACTCTAAAACATGAAACTAATAGAAACAAATCCTCAAATGTTGAATAGCAGAAAAGCTATCCATATAAACATTATAATGTACAAAAAATGCAGATCATCTCATCTCTTTCGTTGACTATTTTCCTATCTATTTTAGAAATTTAAATATAATGCAGATCATGATACATCGAAAATGGTATCAAACACAAAAATCAAATAAAACAACTTTTTCTCAACTGCCCACCATATTTTTTTTTTTTTTTTTGAATGATAAGTATATTAGTAGAAAAGGGAGCATCAAAGGTGCATGTACAGAAACCAAAAATACCTCAATACACCCAGGAAAAGCTCAAAAGTTGGAATCAAAACTAAAAGAAGAAACTAAACTAAGTCAACACTTTCTTCTCAGGCACGCAAGACGTCATTCATAGAGATATGTTCTTGAATTTCATGAGAGAAGAGGCCACAATGGGCCTTGCCACCTTCAAAACGGTGCCTCCAGCATCCAACAACAGTGCATCATGTCTTCCTTTGCAAGGTTCCAGCTACAAAATAAGTTGATTGACATCAGATTTCTCTTATGCTTTGTTAAATTGCAACAGTATCCTTAAACCAGATGCAGTTGCAAACTGCTAAGGACCATTTTAGTGGAATTCTTTGGCGGAATTGGAATCAACAGAACTTGCAAAATTCCAAAAGATTCTTATGCTTTAAGAAACCAGAACTCTGGAATGAGAACTTTGAAATCTCACAGAATCCCAATTCTAGTGATCTTACAAATTCCAATCCGAAAATGTTCTCTTAGAATTCAAAAACCTGAATTTACAATCTGAAATTTACAGATTCTAGCTAGTAATTTCAACACCTGAATTCCTCAAATTTCAGAATTAGCAGAATTAACAAATTCTGGAATTCTGGAAATTACTTATGAACTCTGCTCAAATTTTTACCTAACATTCTCCAAAGCCAAATATCCAATATGCCATCTGGCACACTCTGACGAAACTCAGATCACACTGACACGCACCAGCGGCATAAGCCCTCATTTTTGAAGAAGGAAAGAAGCTTCAAGTACTGTAATGAATATGGATACCACTCACGACAGTTGTGGGTGGCAACTCAGACAAACTAATTTTTCTATTATTTCTGATTTCATTGAATAGTAGTTCCATGATGTAATGCCAATATGAAGGGGAAACTAATAACCCAGAGGGAATTGGCTTGACGGTCAAGAAGCTCCTCTCATGAAAGGAGGTCTTGAGTTCGATTCACGTTCAAACCCTTCTGGGCTACTTTCCATAGGGAGGTGTGCACATGTCTCAAATGATTTAGTCAAGTAAAATCCCCTACGGATGAGATGACACCTTGGGTTATAAAAAATACGAAGGGAAAATAACGCCACTATGAAGGGGAAAAGAGTATTGTCAGAAACCAGGAAAAGACACTAATGACAAGCACAACTTGGAAGACGGTAATGACGAGCACAACTTTTAACGTTTGCTCTTCCATAAACATAACAAAACATTCTTCTTAGTATTAGTCACTGAGCTGCAACAAACAAAAACTGCTAATATGACTTTCTTCAATGCCGTGGAAGTATTAAGTAAGACAACATCAAAGTCAAATCATATTAAACATTCATTATAATGTTTAACAGGGTCATGATTGAAGCATTCCAATTTTGTGAAGAAGGAAGCACTCTATTTTTTCAACATTCAAAAGGCCTTGATCGATGATACATATGCAAACTGATAAAGGGTGTGCTTCAATCAGTACCCTATTAGCAAACATCATCTACTCATTAATAGCTGTGAACATTGTGTTCTCACATGATAAAACATTCAACAGCTTCATGGACAGTAAATAAGAATTCTGCAGTTTTTTCTTCTAATATTTTAAGGATAGTTGACAGTTGAGATGAAGATGTCAAACTCAATCAGATCAGGAATATACTATTAAGCAGGGGAAAAAAAAGCTCTGTTGGCCAAACCAACAAAATCAAAGTTTAAACATGAAAACTTGAGTCGACAGATCATCAATTAAGACCAGCTTAATCGAGTTGGTAAGAGACTCACTTGATTCGACCACCCATCAAGTTGAATCGAGTCATAGCAAAGTTTAAAACTCTTCGGAAATATTTTTGCTACCTGAACTAATCCAAAATGAAGGGAGTTGTTTTCAATCTTAAAAAAAAAGAAAGAAAGATTGCACCAAAGCCTTGCAAAATTGTTTGTTTCCTTATTTTGTGCCACTTGTATCTTTTAGCTTTTGACTCTAGTCAATTGAGTGAAGAACAATGACTTGTGCAAATTTGGATCTGGACCTTTTTTTTTTAAAAAAAGGGTCTCTTTGTTGGATATTTCCAAGTCGAAATAAGTAAAAATCGGATGGAGAGAGATATGGCGATATATCGACTGATATTTGCATATTGTCGATATTCTAATATCGACTGATATATTGCTAGGGCGATATTTTAAATGGTGAATGGCCTTAGGTCACTAAAATAATAATTTTAATCAAATAACTTGCTAAAATTAGTCCAATTTGACCCATTAAAATTTATAAAAAAATTGAAGCAAGGTGAGGTCCTTATTTCTGCAGATACATTTGCATCAAACTCTGTTACTTGAAAAAAAAAATTCACACAAAGATATATCTAATATATCTAGAATAGTAGATGAGATCTCTAATGCAAGGGACTCAAAAGTTTGCTTGGTCAATTGATCTTCTACGATAAATTGGTCATTAACATTTTTTACATCTAGGCTTAATTCCTCATAAATTAATTCTTTTTCAATGAGAAACTCTTAATCAAACACTGGTCGTTCATCAAAAAATGGAGGTAAAGCCCAATCTATGAAGACTTCTTCATATGCTTCTGAAAAATTGGAGAAGAATATGAAATGGAATTTGCTTATATCACCTTCTCCAACTCCAAGATGATGTAGATCATTATAGAATTTCTTCCTCTAAATACATTAAGTTTCCAAAAATGGAAGTTTTTTGAACTAACATGTTTTTCAAAAATAATAAAAGCTTTCAAAAAATTAATAAGCTTTTAAAATAGTAGGTTTCCTAAAATTAGTAAAAATATAGGTTTTCTAGAAATGTCGGCCTTAATTATGGACAATCTATATTGGAAAAGTAAAACTAAGGAAAATTGATTTTACCCTCATGGATATGTAGGAAATCCTAAATCAGCTCATTTAAGCTAGGGTTTTGAAACCAAGGCAGTGGTAGCTAGATCTAAGGAAAAATCAGACTATGGCTCTAAGTTAAAATTACAAATCATCCACGATCAAACTACCCATGGGTGATTTTTTGGAAAAATCCTCAAATTTCACTAAAATTTGAAATTTTTTTAATAAATTTTGGCTCCAATGAAAAAGAGAAAATCGAGAACCCAATTGGCTAACCTAAGAACCAATTCTTTCACAAAAAACAAACAAATATAAGGCATAACTTCTTACTGATATGGAAATTATGCAAGGAAATTTCTCACACCAATGTTAAATTATGAGATCTCCTAATATTAAAAAACATAAATTGAAGGCAAAATAAAATTCATAGGCTCAACTCAAAAACACCAACAAGACTATCTCCTATGTAGGATACCATAACTTTATTTATACATGTTACAATTACACAAATTTAGACTCATTACAAATGACATAGAATAGGTTTCCTAACGAATCTATTTTTCCTTCAATGTCGTGTGGTATTCTAGATTCTTATCCAACCATTATTTGGTAATTGGCTAGTACTAATAGTTTTTTTTTTTTTAACTGTGGAAACCCACCGACCTCACTTTATGATGATTATTAGAAAAACTCTGGATCTATGACACCACCCACAAGCACCATAGATCGGGTAAGGCGCTCCAAGGGATCGAGGACAAGACCTCCCACAAAAAGTGGGGATACCCAACCACTCGAACATATAAAGTGGTGGGTATAGTACTGTAGCACCTCACCCAAAAAGTGCCTCATCGGTTAGGAGCTTGAGTGGTGGGGACTTTATATTAGAGGGGGGCAACCCTCCCCATTGTGAGGCCTTTTGGACCCGTCCATGTGGGCCAGGGCCCAAAGCAAACTATGCGGGTCGGGTAGAGCCTAAAGTGGACAATATCATGATGGGTTAGGATCGGGCCGTCGCAAGTGGTATCAGAGCATGGTTCAACACTCGAACTGCGTGGGCTTTACTTGCATGACGTTGTCTGCCTCTGTGTGTGGGGTCAGTGTGATGAGACAGAACCGGGACCGGCTCTGGTCTTAAGGGGGAGTGGATTGTAGCACCCCCACCCAAAAAGTCCTACATCGGTTGGGAGCTTGGGTGGTGGGGGCTTTATATAAGAAAGGGCAACACTCCCCATTGTAAGGCCTTTTGGGCCTGGCCATGTGGGCCAGGGCTCAAAGCAAAACCGTGCGGGTCGGATAGGGCCCAAAGAGGATAATATCACGATGGGGTAGGGTCGGGTTGTCACAAGTACTGATAGTTACAAAGTAGAAGTGGTCAAATCAAGTACAACACAATTTTTTTAAGGTAATACAACATAGTTTGTAAATAGAACATATAGCTATGCATTGATTGGTACAAACATCTAATAAATAGATATTCTTAGATTAAGATTTTTAATGCCTATCGAAATAAGTCAACTCAATCAAAAAGCTAGTGACAAAGGAGAAGTGGTCAAATCAAGTACAACACAATTTTTTTTTAAGGTAAACCAACATAGTTTGTAAATAGAACATATAGACTATGCATTGATTGGTACAAACATCTATTAAATAGATATTCTTGATTAAGATTTTTAATGGCTATCGACATAAGTCAACTCAATCAAAAAGCTAGTGAGAAACATATTTTGGACTATTTTTTCATAATAATCAATAACTATGCTAAATTTATCTTTAAATTGTGTTCAAACTTTTGAAAATATGATGCCTCCTTTTATGTCATAAAGTTCTTCATTGAGGGTCACTTTTCTTGGAAAATGTTCTAGTTTTGGGTGGTGAGGTGGGCGTGTATCTGATTTATATTTTATTTAAAAAAAGTTAGGGTTAAAGTGATTCACTGGTCTCATTTTGCACATTTTGAGAAGGTTCATAATAATCTATCTGTCCATCTATTTTATATAAAGTAAAATCTATGTTGATGACATAGTGTTTGGATCCAGTAGTGAACAAGTTGTTATGGATTTATCCAACTTCATGAAATTTGAATTTGAAATGAGCTATGGTTGGAGAATTAAACTACTTCCTTGATCTTCAAGTAAAACAACTAGATGAGGCTCTCTTTATCTCTCAATCAAAATATGCCAAAGACCTTGTGAAGCGTTTTGGACTTGATGGATGCAAACACTCAAGCACTCCTATGAGCACAACTGTAAAATTGTTTAAGGGATGAGAATGGAAAAAGACATTGATCCCAGCTTGTATCGAAGCATGATTGGTAGCCTTCTATACCTTACAGCTAGCAGGCTCGATATTTCCTTTAATGTAGGAGCTTGTGCTAGATTTCAGTCAAAACCAAAGGAATCTCATCTCAAAGCTGTAAAACACATTATCAAATATGTGACTGGAACCTCCATGCATGGCATTTGGTATCCCTATGATACATCATCTAAAATTGCATATCATACTGATGTGGATTGGGCTGGAAATATAGATGATAGAAAATCCATTAGTGGGAGCTGTTTTTATATTGAATTGTTTAGTTGCATGACATAGTCGAAACCAATTGTCTATATCTCTCTCCACTGCTGAAGCATAGTATATTGCAATTGCAAGTTGCTACACTTAACTGTTGTAGATGAGATAAATGTTAGTGGATTATGGAATTGAATAGGAAACCATAACGTTGCACTGTGAGAATACAAGTGCAATCAATATCTCCAAAAATCTGGTTCAGCACTCATGGACCAAACACATAGATATCAAACACCATTTTATCAAAGAATTAGTGGAAGAGAAAACCATAGAGTTTGAACACATTGGTACCGAAAATCAGCTAGCGGACATCGTGATCAAACCATTAGATTCAACTCCATTCCTTAATCTTAGAAAATCCATAGGTGTAGCGACCCGACCCGATTTTTCGGGATTTTAGGGTCTCAGTAGCAGTGGGGAGGGGATGAATCCTGTTATAGGCCTCGTCTCGCCGGACCCCGAGCTTAGAAGCTCGAAGGGGCATTTTAGTAATTTAAACTATTTAATACCTTGTCATGGAAAAAAAAAAAAAATTTGAAAATCACACTTTTCCTCACCCGAGGTTTAACATCCGATCTTTTTCTTCTGATTTTGAAACGCTGTTTTTGCAAAATAATAATAATAATAATAATAATAATAAGGGGAAATCTGATTTAAAAAAAAAAAAAAAGAGAGAAACCCTAAACCCTAAACCCTCCCCTTATAAGCCATCCTCTTCACCGCGCACTGTAGCACGCAGCTACAGTGCCGCGGCGCCCTGCTGCAGCCCTCCCCTTCCCTCTCTCGGCCATTCGTCTTCCCTCTCTCCCTGGTTCTTCTCCTCTCGTCCTCCGGCCCTCTTTCCCCTTCGCCCCGACGACCGGCGTCTTGGAGCCACCGTCACCGCCCGACCGAACAAGGTATCTTCTTCCCTTCCTCTTCCTTTCCGTCGGTTCCTCCCCCTTCCTCGGTTTTCACCGATTTTCCCTATTTTTCCCTTCCCCTTTCTCCGATTCCCCTCTGATTTTACCCGGTTTTCTGATGGGTTTTCTCGACCTCCCTTCGATTTTTCCCTCTTTCTTCTTCTTCCTCTCATTCCTGCATTTTCTCCTCTTCCTCTTTCCCCCCTCCAGCTGGGCAGCCGAGTCAACTCGGCTAAGCAACCGAGTTGGCTCAGCTGAGCAGCCGAGTTGGCTCAGCTGAGCAGCCGAGTTGGCTCGGCTGAGTTCGAGTGTGGGCCCTGCTGAGCCGGGCCCAGCTCGGCTCGCCCTTGACCCAGCTCGGCCCGGTCCAGTTTTGGGCTCGGCCTAGTTTCAGGCCCATCCCAGCTTTGGGCCTGGCCCAGTTTTAGGCCCGGCCCATTTCGGGCCCAGTTTTAGGCCCGGCCCATTTCGGGCCCATTTTCAGTTCGTGCTTAGTTTAGCCTGTTTTATCTCCTTTACTTATTCTGTGCTCTTGTCTCTTCAGATCGAGCCCCCTTCAAACCAACGGACCCGCCTTCTCACGATTGATTCAAACGCACACCGGTGAGGGAACTAACACTCTTTTAGCATACACATTTCTGCATTTATTTATCTTCGAATTATGTGGATGCGGAATGCGCAGACTGGGACCCCTTATATCTAGTTCTACCGTTCGGCAAGGGAACCGTTCAGATAAGTATGCGGTGAGGGGACCACTCTGTGTATCCGCGTCCGGTAATGATGTGAGAATGATAGATGGACTCGATGTTATACCAGTTGTGCATGATTAAGTAATTTGGATGTGATTGATTGATAACATGATGAAATATCAACATGCTAGTATATGGTAGACTGTGGTATACCTGATTGTCTAGGATTCGATGTTGCTTCATTGAGAACATGTCTATTATTACTTGTACTTGCACATGCCTATTGTTAATTATACTTGCATTTGTCGGATGTGTAGAATGTCGGAGGGGCTTGGGCGTTAAGTAACATTAGGGTTATGTGGGGCCACGCGATGGATGCGTGGTGGGATGTGTATTGCCTTGTGATCGTATATGGGTAGTCGTGCCCCTAGCTTGAATAAAATGGTCGGTCTGTTTCGTGGTCACCAAATACACCTTTGAGGGAGGTGTAACCTGACTTGGGGAACAAGGTGCCTGGAAGTCCCCAATAGGATCCATTGGGGAAGTAGTCGTGTCAATCCTTGATAGGCCATCAGGCTAAAGGTTGGTTCACCCAAGGTAACCTTAGAAGCCTCTTGTAGTTCCGATACCCAAAGGTGGAATGAAAGAGATGATCCCTGTGTGACCGAGTAGGCTGAGGAGGTGCTCGCCTAGGTCGAGGGATGAAACGGTGAGGGGTAGCTCCCCCTGGCATGAGTTGTGATCCCTGTGTGACCGAGTAGGCTGAGGAGGTGCTCGCCTAGGTCGAGGGACGAAGCGGTGAGGGGCAGCTCCCGCTGACATGAGTTGTGATCCCTGTGTGATCGAGTAGGCTGAGGAGGTGCTCGCCTAGGTCGAGGGACGAAGCGGTGAGGGGCAGCTCCCGCTGGCATGGGTTGTGATCCTCGTCTGACCGAGTGGGCTAAGGAGGTGCTCGCCTAGGTCGAGGGACGGAGCGGTGAGGGACAGCTCCCGCCGGTATAGTTGCGATCCCTAGATGACCGAATAGGCTGAGGATGTGCTCGCCTGCTCATTGGTTAAGGGATTGAGGTTGTTTAGATAAGGTGGTCGTGGGCCATATTGAGTACCTACCGAATGGCCCGTACGGTGGGTCGAGTGCTTGTTGTGTGGGGACCATGTACGTGGATCTTTGTTATTCCTTAGTGGTAGATATGCAGTGTGTGATATATGTTGTGTGATTATATGCATGTGTTCCCTTGCTGAGTATGAAGTACTCACCCCCTTGCCTTTCAGGTGGCTCGATGGATGCGGGATCCAACGGGTCCCAAGACCAGGCTTAGGCGATGATGCTTTCGGATTGCTTAATTACTTTCCTTTTATTAATTAAAAAGAACCTTGTGTTTATTTTGGATATTGTTTATCGTTGTGGATGACTGTACTAGCCACCCATTGCACTGTTGTGTTAACTGAACTTATGGCATCTCTTTTCTATTATGGTTATTGATGTTTAGTCAAAAAAAAAAAATATATGTCGGTAGTTTGGAATGTGTGATATCTCGGTTTAGTATCGGTAGTAACACGCCCGTTTCGGGATGGGGTGTTACATTTGGTATCAGAGCGCGGTTCCACTCTCGGACTGTGCTGTTGGGCTAAATTGAGAGTTGTTAATGATTGACGACTAGGTTCATCCCCCGCAAAGTATGGTAGATGAGACCGAGTTTGAGGTGGGGACTAGACACCCTGATTTTGTTGTTGTGTGTTGGTAGGATGGTTTGAATCTTGACGCTTGAGCTGTGTTTGGTTTTAGTTCCTTATTTGACTTAAAGGTTGATCGGTGCTTAATTTGTGAACAGGCGATGGTAAGCACTCGTTCCAATGGGGCAGGCCGTCCAGGGCCGTATGGGATGCCTGAGATTACAGAGGTATTAGAGACTCCACAAGCTGAGGTGGAGAACACACCGGTGGTAGTACCTGAGGGAGCAGTAGAACAACCTCCGGTGGTCCCTGTGCCAGTTGAGGGTCCTGCTCAAGGACACCGAGACCCTGAGGCGATGTTTGCCCGGTACGAGAGGATGATCGAGACATACGAAAGGAATATGAAAAGACAAGAAGATCTGATAGCTCAGCATGTCGACCAACCTGTTAATCCCCAACGGGCAGTTGGACAGTTTGAAACTAGATAGATGGTGGCGCTCAGAGAGTTCAAGCGCTATTTTCCGTCTATATATCATGGGGGTGCGAACCCCTTGGAGGCTGAGAGGTGGTTGGGTGAGATGGACCGCCTACTGGATTCATTGGACATTGTAGAGTCCGATCTGAGAGTCACTCTAGCGACACATCACCTTCAGGGGGAGGCTTCTAGTTGGTGGCTTGAGGAGCCCCTCCGAGAGTTGGGGCGAGCTGACTGGGACAAGTTCAAGGAGCTCTTCTTAGCCAGGTTCTTTCCATCAGTAGTGAGGCAAACAAAAATCAGCGAGTTCATTAAACTGGAGCAGGGTAACTTTACAGTGCGAGAGTATGATGCCCGTTTTGTGGAATTGTCATGCTATGCTCCACACTTGGTGGCGAAAGAAGAGGATAAGGCCCGCAAGTTTGAGGAGGGCCTACACCCGGCTCTACAGTGTATGGTTATGCCTTTGAGGTGCGTTACCTATGCAGAGGTGGTACAGCGGGCACTGATAGCAGAGGGCGCCATCATGAGATCCAGCGGCGTGGTATACCAGCCAGCATCAGTGAGTACTTATAGGCCGAGCAGAGGCCATGACAGGAAGAAGAGGCGACCAATGCCTTATCAGACCCGAGGGGCTATTCCCAGGCGACCACATTCAGGTTCGATTGTGCCAGTAGTGGGTGGTCAGCCCGAGCCAGTTAAGTGTTTTGACTGCGGCCAGATCGGTCACATTCGGAGGGACTGCCCTCAATTTTAGCAGCGGCCTAGGGCCATTCATTGCTACACTTGTGGGGAGGCTGGACATATCTCGCGGGACTGTCCCCAGAGGGGTGGCCGAGGTGTTGTGGTGGCGCCCACCCAGGCGATGGTTCCCGTTGATGGATATTGTCGGATGGCATCGACTCGACCTACTGCACCGAGGGCAGCGCCATCGCAGAAGGGCAGGGGCCGAGGTAGGCCTAATCAGTCAGCACAGAGCAAAATGTACGCCCTAATGCAACAGCCAGAGGAGTTCTTGCCACCATCAGTCATGCAGGGTATGTTGGTTCTTCATGGTTCCTTGGCTCGTGTTTTTTTTTATTCGGTGCCTCGCACTCTTATATTGCTTTAGATTTTGCTCTTAGTTCTGGTTTGAAAAAGGCTAAGACACCATTACATATCAGATCTCCTCTGGGTAGTGAGGTAGTTGTAGATTAGATTTGTCGGGGTTGTGTTTTATCCATGGGTGGCTTGCATCTTAAGTTTGACCTACGGATCATGGATATGTCAGGGTTTGATATTATCCTTGGAATGGACTGGTTGTGTTCCCACCGGGTCGTCATTGACTGCTATCGCAGGAGGGTTTCAGGTAGTACTGTTTCAGGTGAGACCTTTGTTGAGCGGTTGAACACTACCTTTTGTCCAAGTGCAGATGAGTTAGGTGGACTTGTGGCCAGTTTGAGTTGGGAGGGTTCGAGGCCAGCAGGTGCTGAGATGCCCCGTGTGGTATGTGAGCTCGCAGATGTCTTTCCAGAAAAGCTCACTGAGTTACCGCCACGTAGAGAGGTGGAGTTCGTTATAGACTTGCTCCCCGGCACCGCCCCAATTTCCGTCACTCCCTATCGGATGGCACCAGCTGAGATGTTGGACTTAGGGAAGCAACTGACAGAGCTGCAGTCGGTTGGTTTTATCCGTCCTAGTACATCGCCATGGGGTGCTCCAGCCTTGTTCGCTAAGAAAAAGGACGGGAGTATGAGACTGTGCATAGATTACCGACAGTTGAATCGCGTGACCATAAAGAACAAGTATCCACTGCCGAGAATCGATGATTTGTTCGATCAGTTGAGAGGATCTAAATGTTTCTCGAAGATTGATCTCCGATCAGGTTACCATCAGGTAAGGGTGCGGGATTGTGACATAGAGAAAACAGCATTCCGTACTCGGTTTGGGCGCTTTGCATTTGTTGTGATGCCTTTTGGAGTGACCAATGCCCCAGCCACTTTTATGGACCTCATGAACAGGATATTCAGGCCTTATCTTGATCGGTTCGTGGAAGTATTTATTGATGATATCCTTGTGTACTCAGCATCAGAGGAGGATCATGAGCAACACTTGAGGACCGTGCTGCAAATTTTGAGGGATAATAAGTTGTTTGCAAAATATAGCAAGTGTGAGTTTTGGTTGCCAGAGGTACAGTTTTTGGGACATGTTGTATCAGGGGAAGGGGTGGCTGTTGACCCGGCCAAGGTGGAGGCCGTGATGAGTTGGACGAGACCGCGTAATGTGACCGAGATCCATAGTTTCTTGGGTCTGGCAGGCTATTACCGGCGGTTCATACAAGATTTTTCTAAGATAGCTGCCCCTATGACAAGATTGACTCGTAAGGACCAACCTTATGAGTGGACTGAGGCCTGTGAATCAGCTTTCTTGGAGCTGAAGAAGAGACTGACGACCGCCCCAGTGTTGGTCATACCCGAGAGAGGTTTGGGCTATGCAGTCTTTTGTGATGCTTCTGCAGATGGTTTGGGTTCCGTCTTGATGCAGATGGGTCGTGTTGTGGCGTATGGCTCTCGACAGCTCAAGGTTCACGAGCAGAACTACCCCACTCATGACCTGGAGCTGGCAGCAGTGGTCTTTGCACTTAAAATCTAGAGACATTACCTCTACGGAGAGAAGTTCGAAGTATTCTCGGACCACCACAGTCTCAAATACCTGTTCACACAGAAAGAGCTAAACATGAGGCAGCGTCGGTGGATCGAGTACTTGGGAGATTATGATTTCGAACTTTCTTATCATCCCGGCAAGGCGAACGTTGTTGCAGACGCTTTGAGCCGGAAGTCTCGAGGAGTACTAGCCAGCTTGATTGGTGAGGCCAGAGCAGCGGCCTTGTGTAGTATGGTAGTACGATCCGGGTTGGATGGCTTAGTCTTGGAAGCCCAGCAGACTGACTCAGATTCAATGGGATATCGAGATCGAGTGGCTGCTGGGGACGGACCACATGGTTGTGCAGTTAGGGCAGACGGTGCAGTGACTTTCAATGGTCGGTTGTATGTACCAGAGCAGTGTCGTGAGGAGGTTTTGCGACACTTCCACCATACGAGATTTGCAGTATACCCGGGAGGTGTCAAGATGTACCACGATCTGAGGCGACAGTATTATTGGGTCGCCATGAAGAGGGCTGTAGCTGAGTTTGTGGCTCGATGTTTGACATGTCAGCAAGTCAAGTTTGAGCACCAAAGACCAGCTGGTGTAGAGCAACCACTTAAGATATCTGAATGGAAGTGGGAGCACATCACCATGGACTTTGTGACTCGATTACCAAGATCGTCCAAGGGGCACGATACCATTTGGGTCATAGTGGATAGACTAACCAAGTCGGCCCACTTCATTGGTATGAAGGCGATTGATTCCTTGGAGAGACTGAGTCGGCTGTATATGGAGCAGGGGGTTAGACTGCATGGAGTACCAGTGTCGATTGTTTCGGATCGAGACCCGAGGTTTGTCTCGCAATTTTGGCAGAGTTTACAGAGAGAGCTGGGTACTCAGTTATGCTTCAGCACAGCCTTTCATCCACAGACAGATGGCCAGTCGGAGCGGACCATCCAAATCTTAGAGGATATGCTCCGTGCTTGTGTTTTGGATCATGTGGGTAGCTGGGAAGATCACTTACACCTAGTTGAGTTCGTCTACAACAACAGCTACCAGTCTAGCATTCAGATGGCACCATATGAGGCATTATATGGTCGACCGTGCAGATCGCCTTTATGTTGGGCAGAGACCAGTGAGGTTGTCTTGTCAGGACCAGAGATGGTTAGAGAGACTACAGAGCAAGTAAAACTCATCAAGCAGAGGTTGTTGACTGCCCAGAGCCGACAGAAGAGTTATGCAGATCGCAGAAGGAGGCCACTGGAGTTTGCCGTGGGCGATCATGTTTTTCTCAGAGTCTCGCCCCGCCCTGGAGTTCAAAGGTTCGAGCGGAAAGGAAAGCTGTCGCCACGGTTTATTGGGCCCTTTGAGGTGCTGGAGAGAGTCGGGGAAGTGGCTTACAGGATTGCCCTTCCGCCGCAACTCGCTAGGGTACACAACATTTTCCACGTTTCCATGCTTCGAAAGTATCAGCCGGACCCGTCGCATGTGCTTAACTGGGATGACGTGGACCTTAGCGAGGATGTCAGTTTCGACGAAGGTCCTGTGCAGATCAAGGATAGAATAGAGCAGGTGCTCCGTGGCAAGACTATTCCTAAGGTTCTGGTGATTTGGAAGCGTAGAGGGAGAGAGACAGCTACTTGGGAGCTGGAATCATCGATGCGGAAAAATATCCGGGTTTCTTCGAGGATCAAGGTATGACTTTTGACGTAATTTCGAGGACGAAATTGCTTAAAGGGGGGTAGGTTGTAGCGACCCGACCCGATTTTTCGGGATTTTAGGGTCTCAGTAGCAGTGGGGAGGGGATGAATCCTGTTATAGGCCTCGTCTCGCCCGACCCCAAGCTTAGAAGCTCGAAGGGGCATTTTAGTAATTTAAACTATTTAATATCTTGTCATGAAAAAAAAAATATTTGAAAATCATACTTTTCCTCACCCGAGGTTTAACATCCGATTTTTTCTTCTGATTTTGAAACGCTGTTTTTGCAAAATAATAATAATAATAAGGGGAAATCTGATTTTAAAAAAAAAAAAAAGGGAGAAACCCTAAACCCTAAACCCTCCCCTTATAAGCCATCCTCTTCACCGCGCACTGTAGCACGCAGCTACAGTGCCGCGGCGCCCTGCTGCAGCCTTCCCCTTCCCTCTCTCGGCCGTCCGTCTTCCCTCTCTCCCTGGTTCTTCTCCTCTCGTCCTCCGGCCCTCTTTCCCCTTCGCCCCGACGACCGGCGTCTCTGAGCCGCCGTCACCGCCCGACCGAACAAGGTATCTTCTTCCCTTCCTCTTCCTTTCCGTCGGTTCCTCCCCCTTACTCGGTTTTCACCGATTTTTCCTGTTTTTCCCTTCCCTTTTCTCCGATTCCCCTCTGATTTTACCTGGTTTTCTGATGGGTTTTCCCGACCTCCCTTCGATTTTTCCCTCTTTCTTCTTCTTCCTCTCATTCCTGCATTTTCTCCTCTTCCTCTTTCCCCCCTCCGGCTGGGCAGCCGAGTCAACTCGGCTGAGTTCGAGTGTGGGCCCCGCTGATCCGGGCCCAGCTCGGCTCGCCCTTGACCCATCTCGGCCCGGTCCAGTTTTGGGCTCGGCCCAGTTTCAGGCCCAGCCCAGCTTTGGGCCCGGCCCAGTTTTAGGCCCGGCCCATTTCGGGCCCATTTTCAGTTCGAGCTTAGTTTAGCCTGTTTTATCTCCTTTACTTATTCTGTGCTCTTGTCTCTTCAGATCGAGCCCCCTTCAAACCAACGGACCCGCCTTCTCACGATTGATTCAAACGCACACCGGTGAGGGAACTAACACTCTTTTAGCATACACATTGCTGCATTTATTTATCTTCGAATTATGTGGATGCGGAATGCGCAGACTGGGACCCCTTATGTCTAGTTCTACAGCTCGGCAAGGGAACCGTTCAGATAAGTATGCGGTGAGGGGACCACTCTGTGTATCCGCGTCCGGTAATGATGTGAGAATGATAGATGGACTTGATGTTATACCAGTTGTGCATGATTAAGTAATTTGAATGTGATTGATTGATAACATGATGAAATATCAACATACTAGTATATGGTAGACTGTGGTATACCTGATTGTCTAGGATTCGATGTTGCTTCATTGAGAACATGTCTATTATTACTTGTACTTGCACATGCCTATTGTTAATCGTACTTGCATTTGTCGGATGTGTAGAATGTCGGAGGGGCTTGGGCGTTAAGTAACATTAGGGTTATGTGGGGCCACGCGATGGATGCGTGGTGGGATGTGTATTGCCTTGTGATCGTATATGGGTAGTCGTGCCCCTAGCTCGAATAAAATAGTCGGTCTGTTTCGTGGTCACCAAATACACCTTTGAGGGAGGTGTAACCTGACTTGGGGAACAAGGTGCCTGGAAGTCCTCAATAGGGATCCTTTGGGGAAGTAGTCGTGTCAATCCTTGATAGGCCATCAGGCTGAAGGTTGGTTCACCCAAGGTAACCTTAGAAGCCTCTTGTAGTTCCGATACCCAAAGGTGGAATGAAAGAGATGATCCCTGTGTGACCGAGTAGGCTGAGGAGGTGCTCGCCTAGGTCGAGGGATGAAGCGGTGAGAGGCAGCTCCCGCTGGCATGAGTTGTGATCCCTATGTGACCGAGTAGGCTGAGGAGGTGCTCGCCTAGGTCAAGGGACGAAGTGGTGAGGGGCAGCTCCCGCTGGCATGAGTTGTGATCCCTGTGTGACCGAGTAGGCTGAGGAGGTGCTCGCCTAGGTCGAGGGACGAAGCGGTGAGGGGCAGCTCCCGCTGGCATGGGTTGTGATCCTCGTCTGACCGAGTGGGCTGAGGAGGTGCTCGCCTAGGTCGAGGGACGGAGCGGTGAGGGACAGCTCCCGCCGGTATAGTTGTGATCCTTAGATGACAGAATAGGCTGAGGATGTGCTCGCCTGCTCATTGGTTAAGGGATTGAGGTTGTTTAGATAAGGTGGTCGTGGGCCATATTGAGTACCTACCGAATGGCCCGTACGGTGGGTCGAGTGCTTGTTGTGTGGGGACCATGTACGTGGATCTTTGTTATTCCTTAGTGGTAGATATGCAGTGTGTGATATATGTTGTGTGATTATATGCATGTGTTCCCTTGCTGAGTATGAAGTACTCACCCCCTTGCCTTTCAGGTGGCTCGATGGATGCGGGATCCAACGGGTCCCAAGACCAGGCTTAGGCGATGATGCTTTCGGATTGCTTAATTACTTTCCTTTTATTAATTAAAAAGAACCTTGTGTTTATTTTGGATATTGTTTATCGTTGTGGATGACTGTACTAGCCACCCATTGCACTGTTGTGTTAACTGAACTTATGGCATCTCTTTTCTATTATGGTTATTGATGTTTAGTCAAAAAAAAAAAATATATGTTGGTAGTTTGGAATGTGTGATATCTCGGTTTAGTATCGGTAGTAACACGACCATTTCGGGATGGGGTGTTACAATAGGGGTGTGTGTGTCTCACCTTGAATTGTGTGCTCCTTCTGTGTGTAAAATGTGTATTGTATAGTGTCTCTCATAAACAAAAAAAAAAGGAAAATATTAAAAAAAATTCTTGTTTTTGTGCTGATTTGGTCGAGGGCCTCGACATCGCGCGATGACTTAAACTTAAAGCCCATCTGTTCAAAAATTTTTATTTCCACTTCACCTGCCGCGAATTGGGAGTTTTGGGTTTGGTTCGCTCCTCTCCCTATTTCGGTGGTCCTCCTTTTTCTCGTGCCCCCTCCGGCCATTCCTCGTCGTCGTTCTCCCCAAGGATCATCTTCTCCTCATTTGGCTTCTCCTCCTCTCCGATTTGCACGTCCAGCATCTACGGGTAAGCCTCCTTTTGGCAAGATTTCCATTTCCCTATTTCATTTTCCACCGTATAAGTTTAGGGTTCTTCATTTGGGAAAAATCATGCTTAGATCTAAGAATGCAAGATTTTCCTCTACTCCTCCTTGTGAGGATAACCCTAGGGTCTCTTCTTCTTCCCCTCATCACCAAAGAAGTCCAGAAAGGTGATTGCCCAGAAAATCCATACTCCTACCCTTCACCTGTTCCTCCTGCCTCCCCTCAACAATTTAAAGGGGAATAATTTGAAGAGAACATCTCTTGGTCACAATTAGAAGAATCTGGGTTTGAAGGTCCCAAAAACAAGAACATGTTGACCCTATAATCCTTGAAAAAGGTCAGCTCCTTCAGACCATAAAACCCCTTGCTGCTTTCAAAAACCTGAACATTGAAAGAACAAGTATTCTCTAAGATCTGTCACCCCATAAGCTGTTAGCTATCCTTTAGAAAATGGAGTGGAAAAAAAATTTGATTTGGGGTGAAAAAACGTACCCCTCCCTTGCCAAAGGGATGAATTATTCCATTAAAGACTATCATAAAAAACATTCATTCCGAATTGAATTCCAAAGTGGGGTAATAGTTACTGTCACACCTCAACTTGTTTCTGACCTTATGGGCATCCCCATGTACAATAATGGTGATATTAAGAAGGTCCGACCCACTACTCCTGACAAAGATAAACGAAAATTCACTCATAAACTTTGTGGCAAAATTGTCGAATAGAAAGATAAAAACTGTCTTCGAGCTTCAAATCTCCTTCCCAAGTAGAAACTCCTCCACAATCTTTTTACGTTCAATGTATATCCCCGATATGGGAACAAGTTTGATCTCACTGGGTATATGATCACCATCATGTATTGGGTTGCCATGGGTGAGAAAATGTGTCTTCCAATCTTGATTTGTGCCCACATTTGCAATACTGGAAATCTTGAGGGAGAGGATATCCTCCCTGGCTATCTCATGATTGTCTTAGTTAGACATTTTAGCATAAAAGATACTAGACCCTTCAAAACTTCTGTCATTAATTCATGTCTTAGCTTATACCCTAATACACCATCTACCTTGACTGATCATGCCTCTACCTCTACCACTCTTGCCTCTATCTTTTCTGCCACCGAAGAAGTTCTTGCTCTTGACTCTGATCAAGATACACCTTCTCCTCCGTCAGTCGAAGAGAAACTTGTAGTAATCGATGGAAGCCTCGATCGCATTCAGCATGACCACAATGAATTGGCTGATTTTGTGAAGAAATCCAATGTTCTCAGAACTGAATCATCTACCAAATCGCCTCCGAAGAAGGTTGGGTTAAATAAGGTTCAACCGGATTGAACCATAGTCAAACTCGGTCAAACATGTATCATCAATATAATATAAATAATATTAAAGTATTAATTAAGAAAAATATTTTTTTTTTTTAAAAAGTTGTTTTTTTTTTTTTTACATTTTATATTTTTTAAATTATATTTTATGCATAATAGTTCACATTTTTTTTAAGAGGATAATAAATATAATTATTAACATTATGTATAAGATTGTCTTTAAAAAAAGAGTATTAATATTAAACCTTAGCATAAAAAGTATTAATGGAGGCTTTCTTTCTAAATAATAAAATTTAAATTATATATATATATATATATATATATATATATATATATATATATATATATATATATATATATATATATATATATATATATATATATTATTTTTGTGTTTAAATTTTAAACTTTAAATTAATATGATGCTTTCGAAGTAAAAAGAAAAATGATATTTAAGAAATGAGAATTGGGAAGAGAAAAAGTTGCATTTGGAAAATTGAAATGGGTGGCATCTCAAAACTTCTCCATCTCTCTCTCCTCTCACCCACCCTCACTAAATGACTCTCCAAAATGGGACCTAGGCTCCATTTGAAAAACGTTCTCTCACTCATCTCTCCTCTCACCCACCCTCAGTAAATCACCCTCTCTCTCCTCTCACCCACTCTCAGTAAGTCACCCTCTCAGACGAAGAAGACAAGCAGAGGAGGTACAATTTTTTTCTTCGTTCTTTTTTTTTTTCCTTCTTCTTCTTTGATTTTTCCAAATGTGGTGCGAGTCGCGAGTCACGATTCACAATTTTATTTACTAAATCGTGTTGAATTGCTGCTTGTAAAGGTTTTTTGTGGTCCAACTCTTCAGACGGTTTTTATTTAGAACCAAACCATTAACATGGCGGTCATGGTAGAGCCGGAGGTCCGACCGCGGTCTGGTTCAGTTCTAATAACACTAAAGAAAATCCAACAAAGGAATATTCACCTATCTTCACAACATCTCATCCTCCTGCAGACGTAGTGATGCTGATCTTCCACCTTCTCCTCCTGTTGATCCAGCGTAGAGGTCTTTGCTCTACTTGTTTTGTTCTTTTTGTTTGGAAAACACATTCCATTCTGGATCTGTAAACCATTAAACCTATGATGCTTGATGTATCTTTGAATGGTTATATTTTGAATACGAATGCATCCTTGATCTTAGTCTGCTTATATGGTTTAGTTGATGTTTTATGATTTTCTCATATTTGTAAATTGCATGGTGTATTCTTGAATATCATGAATGATGGATGTTCTATGTCTAATTCTTATCTTGGAGCATGCATAGTTGGTTTCATTTTGGCATTTCTGATAAAATGCAGTTGGCTCTGGTTCTTTATTTTGTAAAATATACGTGCACACTCATATGAGTTTGCCTCTTGAATATTTTCAAGATTTGCAACATGTTTCTACTCTATCAATTTATGACAAAAATGGAGAGTAGAATGGTAGATGAGGAACTAATGTTAAGGGGGAGATTTTTGCTTCCACCTAGTTTGCCATTTGTGTATATAGGAGAATGCTTTTGCAAGTGCATCTTCAGGGAGAGCCAATTGAAAATTTTGAAGCATTGAGTCTTAGTTTATGCATTTGTAATAGGTGCATTATTGTGTCTCAAATGGGTTGTAAATTGATGTATTATGTCCAATAGAGTCTGTATTCATTAGCTCATAGGTTTTGTCACGAAATTGATAAATGGGTAGATTGTTAGTGCCCCAGTTTGACCATTTCACCTTGTTGTCAATTACGTGACCATATTAAGCCTTGCCTTGGTTGTATGAAGACTGAATCTGAACCAAGTCTCAAGATTGTAAAGTATATGATGTTGGGTTTTATGGCTCAAAGCCCTTTTGGGCCTGAGTTGTTTGATGGGCCCAGGCCCAGTAGGCCCAATATGTGTATGCCTATATGTATTGTTCTCTTTCATCCTAGGGTTTCTAGGCTGTGCAGTTTCTCTAGGGAGAAACTTTAGAAAAAGGGTAAGTAGGATTGATGTAATCCTTGTAACCTGACTGATTATTTCTCATAGTGAATTTAGCACGCCCTATGGACGTAGGCAATCTTGTCGAACCACGTAAAACCGTGTCTTCTTCGTGTGTCTACTTTGAATGTTTGATTTGTGATTGAACTTGTGTGGATAAATAGCAAAACAATTGGTGGGACCGGAAGAAATCACAGATCGAATTACGCTACTTCGCTGCAGAGAGATCGGCAGATCTACATCAGAGGAACAGCGGCGTTTGAGAGAAGCACTTGAGACGGATCTTATCTGAGAAGATCGAAGGTGCTCGGTTTGTCTTAAAGCAGATCTGGGTTCAGATTTGTAGGAAGGAGAGACAGCTGATCGTAAGAATAGAGGAACAGATCTTCAGATCTGAGATCGAGCGGCGATCAGGCGCAGATCAGAGAGCTGGTTTCAGATCTGAAGCAAAAGAGGGCTCAGATTTGAAGGGTTTTCTCGAGGAAGAAGAACAGCCAGGAGGCAGCGACGTGCAGTGAAGCTGTGCGCAGATCTGAGAGCAACGGGACAGCAGGTGAGGCCATGCCGGAGTCAGCCAGATCTGAAAGATCTGTGGGGCGGCTGCTTGAGGAGAATATCTGAGATCTGAGACAGAAATCTCAGCCGGAGCAGATCTGAAGAGGCCGAGGAGATGCGGCATAACGCGGCCAGCAGAACAGGCGGAAAACAATTGGGAAGAACCAGCGCCGGAAGAGGATCTCCTGCGTCGGCAAAGGTCGAGGGGTCCAGATCTGATTTCTCGAACCAGCAGCGGAGAAGAAATCTCAGACCTGAAGGGTTATCCAGAGAAGAAAGGGTTTTCTGAACAATCGTTCAGATCTGGAAACAGAGAACCAGATCGGGGCTGTGAGAGATGGCGGAGATCTCAACGAGGAGGCTGCTGGGTTTCTCGACCCAGCAATAGCAGGTGGCGCAAGCAGGAGGGATTTCTTACAGATCTGAGAAGAGGAAGAAGATCCGCAGGAAGGAGTTCCGGGCAGATCTCGGCAACTGGTTGTGGCAGCCAGAGGAATGACAGGTCTGCAAGAGGAGAGGTGCGGCCAGCTGCGAGCATCGTCGAGTGGAGAGGCTGCTCGATTTGTGTTTTTTTTTTTTCAGATCTGTGGCGCGAGCAGCGAGCAGTGCGGCGGCGAGTGGTGGTAACAGCCGGAGGAAGGGGCCGGAGGCAGCGCCGGATGGAAGCTGCACAGCCAGGCAGCTGCGGAACAAGCTGCCCAGATCTGAGAGCTCTCTCTCGATTTGAGAGAGAGGGGCAGAACCTGAGATGTCTACGGAGAAGAAGAGCTGCATGAAAAGGCAGCAGATCTGGTCTTTCTCAGCTGTGTGCAGAAGGATGCATCATCCAAAGGGCTTCTCGGATTTGAGAAGCAAGCGGGTGCAGGTGCAGTGACGCCAGGCAGAGCCGCATTGCAGATCTGAGACCGAGAGGAGAGGCCGAGCACAGAGGCAGCGGCCAGAAGAGGTGAGCGGCGCTAGCAGCGAGCACAGAGGTGGCAGCCAGCAGGGCTGGAAAGGTAAGGCCCTTTCGCCGGAGCAGCAGGTAGTTACGCTGGAAACGGCTGAATGTGGTACAGTGAATACGTTGGCCTGAAAACAAGAACCCATCAGCTGCAGTGGAGACACGGTAGTTTGAAAAAAAAAAAAAAACAGTGGTCTGGAGGACCACCATTTCAGGTAGTCCCGAGGAACTATGATTTCGGGTAGAACATCAGGACTACAGTACTGCTGTATGGTGATCTGCATCACTACAATTTCTGGTGATCCCGTAGGACTATAAATTCAGATAGTCCTTCAGTTAAAGGAAATCAACGGTCAATATTTAGTTGCAGTTTCTGGAGTCATCCGGATTCAGAATTGAGATCCGCCTTTGCCTGTGATTTCGCAGCGAAGAGATCTACGCAGTGACCGATGTTGATTTGGAAAAGAAAGACATCTTTGGATGTTTGGCATCTTTCGATGCATTTAGTGACATCCTCGGATGGTTGGCGCCTTTCGGCGCATTTGATGACATCTTCGGATGTTTGGCGTCTCTCGACGCATTTGGTGACACCTTCGGGTGGTTGGCGTCTTTCGGCGTATTTGGTACATCTCCTGATGTTTGGCGTCTTCTGACGCATTTGGTCACATCTTTGGATGTTTGGCGTCTCTCGAAGCATTTGGTGACACCTTCGGGTGGTTGGCGTCTTTCGGCGCATTTGGTACATCTCCTGATGTTTGGCGTCTTCTGACGCATTTGGTCACATCTTTGGATGTTTGGCGTCTCTCGACGCATTTGGTGACACCTTTGGGTGGTTGGCGTCTTTCGGCGCATTTGGTACATCTCCGGATGTTTGGCGTCTTCTGACGTATTTGGTCACATCTTTGGATGTTTGGCGTCTCTCGACGCATTTGGTGACACCTTCGGGTGGTTGGCGTCTTTCGGCGCATTTGGTACATCTCGGCTGCTATGTTCGAGGTGGAGCTCGGTTTGGGCTAATCAGTTTTACTGAAGACTGGTGGATCGTTCCAGGGCGTGGGGATAGGACGTCTTACAAAAGATGCAGAACATGTGGTGTTACACAGCAGGTGGAGGTTTCACAAACTCAGGGCAACAATCTTCGTTGTGTTGGGCTTTTTCGCCAAGGTAGAGTTTGTTGGGTTTTATGGCTCAAAGCCCTTTTGGGCCTGAGTTGTTTGATGGGCCCAGGCCCAGTAGGCCCAATATGTGTATGCCTATATATATTGTTCTCTTTCATCCTAGGGTTTCTAGGCTGTGCAGTTTCTCTAGGGAGAAACAGAGAGGAGAGAGAAAGAGATACTGTGAGAGAAAGGGTGGGTAGGATTGATGTAATCCTTATAACCTGACTGATTATTCCTCATAGTGAATTTAGCATGCCCCGTGGACGTAGGCAATCTTGCCGAACCACGTAAAACCGTGTCTTCTTCGTGTGTCTGCTTGAATGTTTGATTTGTGATTGAACTTGTGTGGGTAAATAGCAAAACATATGAGTGATCTAAGACTGCTGAAGATTTGAAGATAAAAGAAGGCATCAGTCCATGTGTTTGGCAATCACAAAGGTAAAGTGGCCATAGAAGTCCCTAGGTTGAACCCAACTCACCTATGAATCCCAGTAGAGGCTTAGGATTCAAAATTGAAAAAAAAAAAAGACAAAGCCTTGGAACAACTGGTCTTAGACCGTGTCAAATTTCTGTAAAAACAAGTTGCTCCCAGGTTGAGTCCCTCAAAAGTCGATGAGCCCCTCGCACTGAGATTGGATCAGAAATTCAGAAAAAAATGTGTTGTCTCAGGTCAAGGCCCTCGACAATGTCGAGCCCCTTGATATGAAAATCAAAGTTTCTGGATGAAATTTATTGCCAAAATGGTCGCTCTCATGTCGAGCCCCTCGCCCCAGTGTTGAGCCCCTCGATGAGGTTCTCGGAGAGTGTCGAGGATCTCTACCCGAGCTGCTGAGAAAAAGTTAATAAAATCATATCTCCCAGCTCGAGGTCCTCAAAGTGTTGAGCCCCTTGACATAGACCATTGCCTAGTGTAATCATTGCCTATTTCAAATCTTCCCAGGTGACTTGATTGATGTGACATTGTCGAGGCCCTCGAAGCACCCTTTGAGGTCCTCGACAACTAGCCATTGGAACTTGATTTACTTTATAAATAGTGTCCTTTTTGTCTAGATTATCTCTCCAACAACTCTTAGGCATTTCTAGAACCTCCAACTCTTTCTCCATGCCCTGAACCTCCATGAATATGTTAGCATAATTTTAATATGGATTGAAAACTTGGACATTAAATATTGAGATCTAGTTTGCCCAATATTCATGGTACAATCCATTATCTGCCAAAACCTCAGGATTTTGAATCAAATAATATTTTTTAATTAATCTAATATTCATTATGCAGAAATATCATCATATCTAAATAAATACATACCTTAATCCATCAGATCTAGAATCGTACGGTCAATCTCTTCTTGTGTAGTGTCTTCTTCTTTGTCTACCTGCAGAACTCGTGTGCCCCAGAGTTTCTCTTCCTTTCCCTCTTGATTTCTCCTCTTATTTTCGTGAGTGATGGGTTGGGACAGAAAGAGAATCGATCCATGGTAGAGAGAGGACTCTAGGGCTGTGTTTTTCCTTATATAATCCATTTTCCATCAAAGTAGGAAGCCAGATCCTAAAAGATCTCTTCCAAATCCGTGAATAGTAATCTGTGTTGGTCCCACTTGAATTCAAATTCGAGTATGAGTCTTATGTGGGTTACTAATATCGGTTTACAGAATACCCTTAGCCCAATCAATCTAGGTGTTGATTGAGATTGAGAGAGAAATACCTCTAGGATCCAAAGTAAAATCATATTTCCTAGAATTTTTCCCTACTTGTGGTTGCACATAGACTGGAAAACATCAAAAATTGAGGATCAAAAGCTAGGAGAACTCCACAAGGAGCACATTAACCGACACCAGCAAGCTTCAAAGCAAGTGCTTCTTCTCCTTTAAATTTTTTTTGTCATAATTGTTAGGGATTAGACCCAACACCCACATACAGAATTTACAGATCAATCACACACAATCAGAAAGCACATAGAACACAGGATATACGTGGTTCAGCCAACCTCTGGCCTACGTCTACGAGAGAGTGTAGGTTTTATTATAGAGAAAGAATACATAGATTAGGGCTGCAACTCGGGTCGGGCGGGCCGGGTTTCAATAAACCCAACCCTAACCCAACTTACTCCATATTGAACCCAACCCGACCCGACCCGAATAAAAAACCCGAAATAGTGAACCCGACCCGACCTGAGATTGTAATACCCTTAACCCAACCCGACCCGTCCCCTGACCCGACCCGACCCGAATCTTAAATATTGACAAGCACAGCCGGTAAATGCTCACTGTGCGACTCCAAAGTTCATGGCTTCAAATAAGACATTTTCATTTCAAATATAATAATTTAATAATACAATGCATCTTCCTAGCTCCAAGCTTGAAAACCCAAAAATCAGTAAATTCAATTTTGGATAATTAGTAGAATGATTGACCCATCACAAACCAAATTATTTTGTTTTGCTTTAGGACCAAAGGAGAAACTGGTGTCACCAGCCATGATTGTAAGCACATTTGGCTGAGCCGTCAAATAAAAACAATGGGGCATTTGAATAATAGGTGGATAGATTTTTTTGGTAGTCATATTTTTTATTAAAATGTAACAATGTCTTGTAAGAAATTGAGAATTTTGTTATCTTTTTCATTTTGTCATTCCACAATAAATAGAATGGTATTTTTATAATTATAATAATTTTTCTATAAAAAAAAAGACAAAATAAGAAAAAAAATGATTGATGAAAGAGTGTCCGAAGGAATCACTTGTCAAAAGATAAAAATCTCGAGAGGATGAAATCTAACTCCTTTCCTATATTGGAAATTTTCGGAGAACAATTTTGCTAACATAAGTTTGGTAATTTGTCTAAATAATATGACACTTGATATGTGATAAATAAGATTCAATAAATTTGAGAAGAGAAAAGAAAAGGAGTTATTCAACTGAAATCAAACCATATTAATAAAACATCATGCTGTTCTCCCCGTCACCGTAGCCACGCTGTGCAGTGCCTGCCTTAGCCCTTCAGAACCCATTCGCCTTCGCTCCCTCAACCCAACCGAGTCTTCACCCACAGTTTCGAGGATCGTCTCACCCGTTCGCCGGCAGCCACCATCGCCCAGGCATTCTGCCATTTCAACGCTGCCAGATTAGGAGGCGACGAGGGAAGGGGGAAAAACGCTGCCAACTGTAACAATGGAAAAGAGATCTGCTAGGGTTTGCTTATTTGAGATTTCATATTTGAGGGTAACTGGGTAAGGTAGCCTTTTATATTAACTTATGTGAATAGTGTCAGGTCGAGTAGGGTTTTCTCGGGTCGGGTCGGGTCGGGTTGAAATTTAAAGGCCTCAGCCCAACCCGACCCGAATTTCGGTTCGGTTTTTCTTTTCTCAACCCGATCATACCCTATAGCCCGACTATTGTAACCCGACCCACATGATTTCTAGGGTCGGGTCATGCGGGTCGGGCAAAACCTGACCCAAGTTGCAGCCCTAACATAGATACAATATTTAGAACCCAAGATCTCTCAGAGTATCTTCCCTTACTTTCTCTATCTCCCTCACTACACCTCTCTACTGTAAGAGGTCCCTTTGTGGCCTCAGAAGGCACTCATCGAAAATGGCGGGGTTCTCTGAAACCCACGTCCAAATTATATATTGAGAGTCCCTTATGTTCCATTTAGAAATTGCCGTATCCCACAAGAATAACTATTGCTATTCTTATTGTTGCCGTATTGGATAACCCCTTTTGAAGAGTCCCACTAATAGCAACTGCTTTAAATCAGCAATTGTCGATTGAAGACTTGCCCAAATCCAAATTTGAACTGATAACCACACAAATGTCATACATAATAATATAATGTTTTCTTTCTTTTGAGAAAATAGATTTTATTTTTCATTAATAATAATTAGATAAATAAAATTATGAGCTATAGTTAATTATGTTAAATTGATATAATAAAAATAAAGAATACCTTCTAATAATAATGAAAATGGTGAAAATATTAGATGATAAATATAATATTAAATTATTACAATAAAATAAATAAAAGAAAACATTATACTTTTTACTTTCATTATAAGTTAATATTGTATTTAAAATAAAAAAATATTACTTTCACATATTAAAAGTAACTTTTGGATAAATGAGAAAATGTAAAAGTACACACGTGACTTTGTATGTGAGGTCTTTAGGAAGAGCATGTGAGTTCTTTTCACAAAGAAATAAAGAAGTGTTTTCACTTAAAAACCCTAATGCTTATCTTTTAATACCCTTCTTCTCTTTCACTCTCTATTAAACCCTAGCTGCCGCCGCCCCTCTCTGTATTTTTCCCATCAACAAAGAAGAAAAAGAAGAGAAAGGAAAGCAGTGAAAGGTGTAGCCATTTTTTTTCTTCAATCTTTTCTTCAATCTTTTCTTCATATTTTATTTTTTCTCTTTCCATTCTTTCTCGTCCGATATTTAAAAAAAAAAGAGGATTTTTTTTAAAAAAAATAACAAAAAATCGAATTTTTAAAATTCGGCCGATATCATGACCTAATTATCGGTCAAAAATTCGGTCATGTAGGCCGAATTTTTGACCCCTGCTTCTGCTTGCACGGTTTTGTTTCTGGGCCTGGCCCACCAAGCTAAGCCCAAAAGGCCTCACACAAGGGAAACAATTATCCCCTCTTTTAAACCCCACATCAGCCAAGTCCAAAACTGATGTGGGACTTTGAGTGGGTTGGTATTACAACAATAATGATAAATTATAGAGTCAGACAGAGGAAAATTGAATAAATATAATTAAAATAGAAAACTAAAACAAGAAAGGATTTTTTCCTCCACCAAAACAACCACTAAACCAATGGTTGGTATGTGCCCTCCAGTATTCACATAGGAGAAGTGGTCAAATCAAGTACAACACAATTTTTTAAGGTAAATACAACATAGTTGGTAAATAGAACATATAGGCTATGTATTGATTGGTACAAACATCTAATAAATAGATATTCTTGATTAAGATTTTTAATGACTTTCGAGATAAGTCAACTCAATCAATCAATAACTATGCTTAAATTATGTTTAAATTGTGTTCTTCAAACTTTTCAAAATATGATGCATCCTTTTAGGTCATAAAGTTCTTCATTGAGGGTCACTTCTCTTGGACAATAATCTAGATTTGGGTGATGAGGTGGGAGTGTGTCTGATTTATATTTTATTTTATAAAATTAGGGTTTAAGTTATTCACTGGTCTATTTTGCACACTTAGAGAAGGTTCATAATAATCTATCTATATAAAGTAAGATCCACCTTTTGTTATAACCTATCAAAATAACTTAGAGTTTTTAAGCTCGTGCATCTACTTCACGCTCTCTTCTATCAATTCTTAAAAAAAATAATCCATGTTCACTAATAATTTTATAGATTTATTATGACATTTGGAACTTTGTTTTGGGAAAAAGAATACTAGATAATTCTATAATGTTAAAAATAGGTGGTGAGCGATCTTCCCACGAAACACTTTGTATATACAGACACGGGTTTTACCGTAATGTCCATTTTGCCATTCACCTGCCTTACTGAAAATGTAAAACAATAAAACTATTAGAAATCGACTTGCCAAGAGTAAAATCGGCTTCTGAATCACCTGTGAAGAGTAAAATCGGCTTTTATAATCACCTGTGAACAGTAAAATCGGCTCTCTGAATCACCGTGAACAGTAAATCGGCTTGCCAAAAACTAGTAAGGGATCCGATTAGTGAGCCGATTTCTGGCATTCCAAACTTTTTCGGTACTGCAGGTGAAGCGCAAAATGGGCATCAAAGTAAAATCCGTGTCTGTATACACAAAGTGTCCGTAGGAAGATCGCTGGCCATTACATATTGCTAGTTATCATGTTTTTTTTTTTTTTGTTTTGTCATACTTGTCGATAAATGGGATTGATGCAAGCATCATCGACTTGGACTTTATCAAGCAAATTGCATGGACTTCATGGATAAATTTGACAAAGACCACCCTAACTAGATCATGTCTAATTATCTCATCATTTTGATGGATTGGACTATTTAGACCTAAGTAGTGGGCCCCACACTCTGAGTGACCCAAATACTTGGTCCATAACCCAAATGCCCAATTAAATACCTAGTCCAACTCCCACCAAAATCAATCCAAACATTTACATTGCCTTGATCCTCCATGCAAAATCCGTCATGCAAATCAACCCACAAGGCATGCCGTGTGATAGTGGAGGCAAGTCTACCATGCCCAACTCATGAAACGAGTAAATCTTTGGGAGCACCTTATCTAAATCTGAGCATTATTTTAGTGGATACCTAGTGACCGTCCAATGTGGATGTTTTTGAATTTTTTTGTCTTTGCAAATCACAACTGATTGAGGATGTAAATGAGCGATCTTATTTTCCTTCCCCTTTTATTTATTCGGTCAAGATAGGACAGCCATAATCGAATGGCTTAATTAGGGTAAGTTTGAGCCTCCTTTGTAATCTATAATAAGCCACATTCTTGGCCGATTTCAGTGTGCAATAATATATTTTTTGGTAATATTATTTCCTCTCCAAAATTTGGATTTTGTGAAGAAGTTTTGAGTCATTGGACTCTGGGATTTGGCCGTTTTGATTTTGGTTCTTTGGAATCCACCTCAGGTTAGTACCATGAATTAGTTTATTCATAGTTTTACACTTTTACGCTTGAGTTTTGATTTATGGATGAATTTTCAAATTTCTCCTATTGTAATTAATTAAATAAAATATGAATTAAGAGAATAAATTAAATCCTAACTCAACTCTAAAAGGTGGATTTGTAGGAATTGGACCTCTTGGAAAGATTGTTAATCGCACTAAGAGAAGAGGCATAATTGTTTGAAACTCAATCGGCTTAGATTTTCTAATTTACAATAAATTTGAAACCCTAAATTTCCTATGTAAGGAACCATGTTTTGTTTTCATCGTGTTGCATAAGTGATCGATGGTGCAATTAGTGCATTAACTAAAGTGATTAGATCATTGAAATTCTTATGTGCTAGTCCATTAAACTATCTGATCTCTTCTTACCTGAGTAAATCTTGGTAGAATTAGGGCATTTTCCACATATTTGGAGTACAACAACATATTTGTGCCACGTGGAAGTCTCAGTGAGAAAAATTCTATATCCATCATTCATAAAATATGAGCACTGAAATTCACATCTACTTTTTTTTTTTAATTATGTATGAGGACTGAAATTAAGCATTTTTTCTTTATGATCAAAGTATTCAATTCTCTTAGAGCACTCGACTAATTTTCAAGACATATGCAAGCTTCCATACCCATACATCATATAATTCTATGAAGAGTGGTTTTTTGAGATAGAATGTGAATTAAACTAAGAACTTCAATTTCTTGAGATACTTTCCTTGTTATCATTTCAACTCCTTTGGATTATTCAACACCTATTTTGTATCACTTTTATTTACGCACATGCAGAGTTCAAATGGTGAGACCTTACTCTATATGTATATCATTGGAAGAGTGGTCCTTCCTTATATTATAAATGTTATAGAAATGATATCGATTCTAGGCTTTAAATCTTTAACGGTTAAAGTTTAACCAATCAAAACAAGACACTCTTTATTTTAATTTTAAAATAGACTATTGATGTGGCAAATTCCATTCCATACCCAGAATGGACTACCAAAGGGCCCTTACATTGCAAGAATTCTACCAAAGTGGACATTAAATTTGTCAAAAAAAATATTTAACGAATTAGCATATCTACATATCCAAGAAATTAAGTTCTGCTACAGTTATCTACCAAACAGGTACTAAATTCTGTCCTTCAGGGAAGTCGAAGAGGGCAGTGAGATCCTCTGAGGTGATGACATCCTCCGGTCTGAGCCTTGGTTGGGTTGCCGACGGGAAGCCCAGGGTCGGATGCAGCAATTGATGTCGAAGAGGGAGGTGGTCTCCCTTCACCACACTCACCATGATCACTCCTCTCTCTCTTCTCACTAGGATCCGAATCCTTTTTTTCATAGAGTGGACCTCACAAATTAAGATTTTGAATTCGATTCATGCTCAACTATTCTCTTATACTTAACCGTATGTCCATGAAATTAGTCTCACATCCAACATAGGAGTGGAAATAACTCCAAGATGTTGGTTGACCCAATGGTTGACACATAAGATTTCAGGATTAAGGTCTTAGGTTGAATCCTTGATGACTTCAATGAATGAAGGAGTGAAAGAGAAAACATTGGGAGAGGAAATACTCATGTTATCAAAAAAACATTTTTTTCATTAATGCCTATTGTTGCTCTACATTTCTTTAATGAAGGGGTGAAAGAGAAAAAACATTGGGAGAGGAAATACTCATGTTATAAAAAAAAACATTTTTTCATTAATACCTATTGTTGCTCTACATTTCTTTTCAAACAGAAGGAGGCAATCAATCCATCTCTGAAGCAATGATTATTTATTTGAAGAAGAAAGCTTAGATCCAATCCAACCCTTATTGATGAACAGTTGTTTAAACATATAAGTGCCTTCTAAATAATTGTAAAATAAGAATCCTTCCAAACTCAGCCTCTCCGAGCAGTAGTACGAGCTCCCATTCTCTTCTTGTTATCTCCTTCAATCACAGGAAAGGGCTTCTTCTCATTGCTCATTCTCACAGAAGATCTAAGGCCTTCCCTGCGACCACCAGACAAATTTGCAGGGACCGATTTCCTTAAGCTCTCCGTTCCCTTGGCATTCCTCCTCTTCCCAAATTCAACAGAAGATATTCTTGATTCATGAACACCCATCTCCTCATCTGCTTCTGCTTCCCCCTTCTTTCTCTTAAGCCTCTCATTCCTTCGCGCCGAATATGCATCATACATCCTACCCCTTTCAAACAAAGAGCTGTAAGTAGTACCTGCAGTGGCCGTAAAAGGGGTACTCAGAGAGCTATTTCCAAATTCTTCAACAAACTTCACCAATGCCCGGAATTCGCATGACATCGACTGCAGTTCTGGCCGGATTCGCAATTCCTCGATACGCCGTGAGCGAGTTGAGGGTTGGTTTTTTGTCAAGGAAGCTGATGGAAGAACAAAACCCGTGAATTTTCACCTTAAAAAAAAAGAAGAATTTCTATTCCAATAGATAGAAATACTAAAATAAAACGAATTTAGTAGGTATTTCATTTGATTGTTTTGAACGTTTTTCTTACCTGATGGAGTTCGAATGGAGGCATTGGATTGTAAGACTCGACGGTCATGTGTACGTTTCAGAGATTCGGGGAGCGGTGGCCTGCAACGGGAAGGAGATTTCATTCTGTACATTGATGAGAGGGAGAACAGCTGCAAGATTTTGGAAAGAAAAATGAAAATTCCACAGATGGGAAGAGAGGTTCGCTAAAGTCGTCTATTAAATGGATTTGATTGAAAAGATTCAAAGAACATTTGTTAATCACTGATTATTTCTGTTTTGGTATCCAAATCTCTGAAGATTTCTCCGGTTTCCTTTTGCGTTTGGATTTCCTTCTCTGTTCTCTCTGAACCGTCGATTCGTTGGAAGGATTGAAATTTGAACGAAATGAAACCAGAGAGAGAGGAGCGTACTCCAACGGTCGTATTCAAATCCAACGATCAAGATTGGGCCAGGTGTCAAGCGTCACTGTCAAGTGTCAACCATCTTAATCAGCACAGCCAAACACAGTCACAAAGTGAGAAACATTAGCCTGACTTTTCGAAGTCAGCCAATTTGCTGAGTTATGAAATTTCATTGGCGGAGTCCCTTGGGCCCTACTTCCATTTTTAAAGGACAGTTACAGGAAACCCATTAATTAACCGGATGAATCGATTACTCATTAATAACTCATTTTATTACTATCTTTAAAATAATCCAATCCTGACGGTTCTCATTAGTCATCAATCCATTTTTTTTTTTTTTTTGAACTTTTCAGTCATACTAGCATTGTGATCCAGGTCACTAAAAATATCACAATAAAAGTAATTACTAAATAATCATCAATAAAAATTAAAATATTAATGAATTTACTTATATTATAAAATTTATATTTTCAATAATTTATTTTGTAATATTGGTGAAATTTGAAGTAGGATATATATCTTTTGGTAGAATTTTTAGAAGATGTGTGGGTAAAATTTGATTGTCATCTACATATTTTAGCTTTGTGAGTTCTAAATTTTAAATATTAAAATCCATAAAAAAATTACGATGAATCGTCTTATCTGTATAGAATAAAGCATCTATAATGTATTAGTCTATAAAGTTATAACATATCTAAAATAACATCGGCAATCGGTCTCGATTTTGGACCCATGCAAAATGTAATAAATCTCTCTAACTCAATACTCAATATATTAAAAATAAAAAAATGTATTGTTCCAACTATATTGTAAAGTAATATTCTATAAATTCAGAATACAAAATTATTGTAAAAGTAACTAAGACCTCACAAACACTTTGAAAAACGATACTAGGATGATTTGTTTTCAGATCTGACTGAAGTGGTATGGTTTCTCGTTTCTTGAGGGTGGAGAGAATCTAATGGCGGTGATAGGCGGCAATCTGATTTTAAGACAGTAATGGTCAATGTGGCAGAAAGAGAAAGAAGATAAAACGATTTCAACCGAAATGACTTTTTACGATGAATAAAGAGATTTTTTAAAAAGAAATATTCAACACCAATTTGCTACACCATCTAATTAAATAACCTCTATAATATAATATATGTACCATGGTCCCAGCCCTATTATATTAGAGAGGTTTTACTATAGTTCTTTTTCTATCCTACCTAGTTCGGTGGGACCGATCAATGACAAATAGTTATTTTTACTAATCAAATCACCACCTAATACTCTGTCTCTATAAAGTTGCTAATCAAATTAGCAAAAGCAGTAAAAAAAAATGAAAGTGTTTGCTTTCAGAGGTGCAACTTGGATCTAGGCCCAATCTGTTCTATTCCGGCTAGGCACGAGCCTTAATTAAGTTTGAAAAAAATATGGCCAAATTACATTCAAGTCCACTCCGAACTTGCATTCTTAGGGTTCGGCTTAACCCGAACGCCCGAATTAAACTCTAGGACATTTGATATATATATATATATATATATATATATATATATATATATATATATATATATATATATATATATATATAAAAGGGCGCCCATTTAGACACCAGGAAAATTTGTCACCAGACACCAGTTTTTAGATTTTTGAGGGAAAATTACCATTTTGCCCTTCCGCTAAAAATCGTTCGAAGGATTCTGCAAACCATTTTCGAGATCCTTCGAAGGATACCCTTGAAATCTTATTTTTGAGATCCTTCGAAGGATCCTTCGAAGGATCCCTTGATTCTGATCGTTTGAAGGGTCCTTTGAACGATCATCCACATTTCAAATAATTCATTCGAAGGATGAAACTCATCCTTCGAATGAATTGCTACAGTAATATTCAATATAAATTTTATTTAAAACTTTAAAGTTATTTTTTAAGCACTGTGTATTTCTAAAATTTTTCAAATTGAATATCCGGACTAATTACGATAACCTGATAAAAATACTTTAACACTTCAAGATCTTTTGACACTTTTAAATGTATTTTCGTCACACCCTAGGGATACCCTTATTTGTAAAATATGTGTTTTAAATATTTAGGAGTGTCAAAAGACCTTGAAGTCTTAAAGTATTTTTATCAGGTTATTGTAATTAGTCCGGATATTCAATTTGAGAAATTTTAGAAATATACAGTGTTTGAAAAATAACTGTATATGTTTTAAAGAATAACTGCTATAATAAAATATTCTTTAAAATTTTAAAGTTATTTTTTAAGCACTGTATATTTCCAAAATTTTTCAAATTGAATATCCGGACTAATTACGATAACCTGATAAAAATACTTTAACACTTCAAGGTCTTTTGACACCTCTAAATGTATTTTCGTCACACCCTAGGGATACCCTTATTTGTAAACTATGTGTTTTAAATATTTAGGAGTGTCAAAAGACCTTGAAGTCTTAAAGTATTTTTATCAAGTTATTGTAATTAGTCCGGATATTCAATTTGAAATTTTTTGGAAATACACAGTGCTTATTATATCGTGGTTAATTAAAACCTTATTATCTATTAATTACTAAATCCTAATAATTCATAATCTTAGTCATTTATAAATTCTTTCATCACTTTCACTTTTTAATCTTAATTATATCAGGGGTAATAATCTCGGCCGATACATATATTTACGCTATCGGCTGATATCTGATATATATAACCGATATCCATCGATATTGGTGGTTTTTGTTAAAAAAAAAAAGAAAAAAGAGAGAAATATATTAGCCAATATCTCGATCGATACTGAGATTTCTACCCGGAATTATATACATTTCTCTTCTTTTAGCAAACTCATTGCTCTATTTTGAGGGATTAGTTTTCTTATTTTGAGTTGTAAACTTGAAACTTATAAATTTTTATTTTGTTTTGGAGCTTATTTATTTAAACTTTAATATATTGAATATATTAGAATTAAAACAATAACTTGGGAACTTAATGATGGTAATAGATATAGATGTAATAGAATTAGTAACTATTATAATGATTTATATTATGAAAAAAAAAATTGATTTAGATTATAAACCCTATCAAAAACTTGTGTGGAATAAAAAAACTATTGCTCATTGTTACAAACTAACGGTAGTAGTTGATGCAAGACTAAACTGAGTAATGGGCCGAAAACCCAAAGGCTAGCATGAAGCCATGAACCTTTATTTATCTTTAGGACTTGAGCGCAACTACAAATAATTAAGGCTCACTTGGATTTGATATAAACATGGTCCCTTTATTTGCAATTATAGTCCTATCTCCAATTGACTTAGGTTTCAGGGTTCTAAATTTCGCCGATACAGATGTATCGGTAGTACAAGGGGGATCTCACCTATATCTACTGATACAGAGATTTGACAAAAGAAAAAAAAAGAGAGAAAGAAATATCGGCCGAAATATCCGACGGTATTCGTGGGCCGAGATCTCGAGTCCACTATTTTTTTTGACTCCTGCTTAGGCTGCATTTGGATGGAGGGTAATTTTTCAGGAGGGGTGCATCCAGGAGTAAGGGTATATTTATTTTACATGAAAAGGGTATTAAAAAAGTGAGAGAAAAAAGGTAAAGAGAGGTGTTATCCGATGACCCCCTAATTATCAAATAAGGGTAATGGGAGATTACCCTCCATCACCGTCATTTACCCTCAATCCAAACGCAGCCTTAGGGTCCAACTTGGTCCACCCGAATTTCAACCCTATTTTCTTGGATAAATTACATTTTTACACTTCCTTTTTTATTTGAGAAGTTTAAAACATCTGATTTAGAGGTATTTTTTTTCAATTTATACTCATGCTTGACCTTTCAAATGAACCAGATAAATTAGTCAAAATGGACGTCTTGCTTAGTAAGAAATTTGAAAAAAACATTATAGTCTTTTAAAAAAATTAGAAAATAAACCATTACAAAAGGAAAATGCTAAGGTAAAAGCAAATATTTTTCATAAATGGTATTGCGTGGATCATTAAGCCCTATCATATTGAATGTAAAGTTATATGGTAACCCGACATTAATGCCTAAGTGTCTAAGACCAAATCCCATTTTTAGCCTCAAATTTCTATCTATCAAAATTAATGGCAAAATGATTTTTTATTTTTGTGTATTTCAATTGGATGGGTAAAAATTAATTAGTCCCAATTTTTTTTTATTATAAGAGACTCCCCAAATTTATATTTAAGATAGAAAATATGATTTTAAAATTATTTTTTATTTTTATCTTTTTGAATGAATTTTCTTTATTTTTAAGTGGTGACATGACAAGGGTGATCTAAATCCAATCAATTTAGTGAATCAAAAGGTTACCTAAGAGTCATAAGAAGTGTACAACTTTTTATTCAATGTCCTTCACAACACAATGCCGTATGAAACTGTTGCAAACTCTTGATAAAAAATATAAAAAATGAGATTTAAGTTCTTGCACGGTTGAGATTACTCCTATCAAACTTTGATATTTTTTTTTTAGATAGATTATATCACTTCAATTTTGTAAATTAATTATTTTTTCATTTTACTCTTATATATAGATAGTTGACTTAGTGGAAAAAATATTAAATGCGGTCGCATAAGGGTAATTCTAGATCATTGAAATTGTTAATTTATATCCAACTTTTTACATCTTCATTTGATGCATTTTTATTTTATTGATTATGATAGATAAAATATTTATCCTGTTGTCCAGAAATTGACCCGAGAGGGGGGTGAATTGGGTCAATGCAAACTTTTTGAGTTTTCTTTAATTACATAATTTAGAAAAATAAGATACAAATAAGTAATAAATAAATGTCAGAATATAAAAGAGGAGATGAGAAGAGATGAAGAGATTGAACCTGAGATTTTTACGAGGTTCGGCGTTCTTGCCTACGTCCTCGCCTTAAGTACACCACTTGAGGATTGAATGCTCTGAATTTATCCTTCAAGGGTGGAGAAGAAACCTATTACAATGCTTATAAAGAACACTCTCTTATTTAAAGACGAAGACACCCTTCTCCTTCACAAGGGTTACACCAATCCTTTACAAATTTTATTTATCAAGGAAATGTAGAAGAATACAATGTAAAACTTATAAATAACTCTTAAAGATTTACAAATCATGTTTACTAAGAGTTACTCAAACATTTGAACTAGAATGGCTCAAGGTAAGATTGCAAGAAGATGGATTTTTGAGCTAGAGTATGCTTAGGATTTGATTTCAATTGATTCCTTTTAATTCCAAGTAAGTCAATTAATCTTATGCCCATTGATGTTTGGTTTTATATTTTATTCATGTTTAAGACCGTTGTCAAGCATTAAATGGAAGAAAGGGTCATTGGGGAGGGCATTTAATGATTCAAAAATATGACCGTTCGCGATTGAGTCGACTGAAAATGAAGATTCAGTTGACTGAAAACGTCCTGGACTTCAGACAATCCATCAGTGAATAATTCAGTCGGCTGAACTTGAAGATTCAGTCGACTGAATTCACATCCCCTATAAATCTAGTATTTCAGTGAGCTGAATTATTTAATTCAGTTGACTGAAATCACATCCCATGTAAATCCAGTATTTCAGTCGGCTGAATTCTCTAATTCAGTCGACTGAAATGACCCTTAGATTGTATTGTGTAATTTTGATTTTATTTTGATCATTTCAAACACATTTGATAGGTCTTGGGGACTTAATCATATTCTAGAATTCCATTTAGATGCATAAGTTTAAGCTTGGTATCCTAGGGTCTACTAGAGGGTGACTTGAGCCATGTTGTTCAAATATTTAAGCATCTTTACAGCACAATTTTCTAAAGACCCATGATTAGACTCTATGCATAACTTTGATCTTCCAAGTTCTTGATTTTCAATCTTTGAATTTTGTAAGCCATTCGATCTCTAAGATTTGACTTGATATCATCAACTTGACTTTCAAGATATCCAATACATGTTTTCCTAAACGTACATCTCTCATAGAGTAATACTATTTGAAATATTAAATAATCATACTTTAATGGTTTGTGGTCATAAAAAATATCCATATATCCTTGGGTTGAAACTTGGGGCAAACATATCCAATAATTTATTTTTAATATTAAAAAATTAAGGACGAATGATTCAATCAGCCTCATTTTTCACAATTTAATAACACATAATAATTTATTCATTTATTTTTTCAATTATAGGATGAGATTCACTAATAGACCAGACCAAGCTTTTCAACTTGACCATCTAATAGACCAACCTGCTTATTAACATATTATGAATTTCATGTTAATAGTAAAGTTTCAATTGGTTCATATATTATTGGACTTTTTAAGTAGATATTTGTTTAATAGTTAATTATTTTAGTTACAAAATAAATTAAGAAATGACCCTATATTACATGCGGAGCACATACCATGGTTAGTTTTTTAAAAAAAAAATTAAAAAGGTCTGTAAAAATACGAGACTAAAATATCTAAACTGATTTTGAAGACAATCCAACAAATAGAAGAAGAAACAATTAAAGTTTTTCTTACTTAAGGACAATTTTTTCGAAAATTTATATGTTATCAGAAATTAAGTCCATGTTTGTTTCTATAAATTTAATAAAAATTTAAAATTTGAAGTCAAAACATAACTACAAAATGGAGAGAACAATTTTTAACACTTTTCTATATAATACTTTTTTACATTAAATGAATATTGAATATTAATTTAGTAAATAACTGACTCACATCGAAACAAATTCAATTATAAAAGTCATCTTTTAACCTTGTCATATTTTCATGACTTCAAATTATTTTTATTCATAAACTTTTACATCCCACGTGAAGCCCAACTTTGTCTAATATTATGGTTTTTACTTGATTTCTTTTCAAGAATATTACATCTAAAAATCACGATGATCTTATCAAAGAAGCTATGTTTTTTAGACTCCTAAATATTGATTATTATAAAGTATTTTTAAATCTTAATAATTTGCATTCTACATGAGACCAACTTTTATTTTCATCTGATAGCACATTGATAGACCTAAACATCAATAAACCCCCATAAGAATCATTTAATTCAATCTTAAAAACCATATTTTTTAAAAAAAATGCTAAATTTATGCTGAAATTTACTTTTTAGCACTTTTTTATGTCGCATGTTCATTGATTGAGATCTTAAGTAACTTTGAAAGTTCAACTGATTGTGAGTTACCGCATTGTTTTAAGGGTACAATAAAGTATAATTTTAAACTAAATATAGCATCTCTCAACTTTTTAACATCTCACAATTTTGATTACTTTAAATTATTATTTAAATATCTAATATTTGTAAACACTTTTTTCTTCCTTTTTTAGGTATCTGCGTAGTGGTCAATTTCTACACTTCGAATGAACCTCATTTCAATCTAATGTTAATTTATTTATTTGAACATATACTTAAACTAGGGTAACATTCTCACACGGGAGAATTTTTTTTTTTTATCTCACATGGGAATTTAATTTATTTTTTTTTATAAATTTCTGTTTTACCCTCTCAACCAACACAAAAAGTGAAAGTGTAAAATAGAAGTGAAAGGGTAAAACAGGAATTTAAAAAAAAAAAACCCTAAACCCATGTGAGATAAAAGGATTCTCTCGTATGAGAATGTTTACCCTTAAACCATCATTTAAGTAATACTATAAATATAAATAAAGTTATATTTAGATAACATTTGTTACCATATATAGTCAATATTTACACTCCAGATGAGCCCCATGTTGATCTATTATTAATTTATAAATGCACATAAATGAATATCATTAAAGTATATGTATTATATTTAATATCCAACCCCACAGAGAGAGAGAGAGAGAGAGAGAGAGAGAACCAATTACCTCAGATGTTAGAGAGAGAGAGAGAGCCAATCACCTCAGATGTTTTGGCTTGAATACATAAACGAACAAGCACAGCAATAGAATATGAGATCTCTGGACGAATCATCTCAAATGTTTTGCTTGAATACAAAAATGCACCAGTACATGGATAGATTACAGGCCTCCGGTGTACCAATTTCAAATATCAGAGAATAATTGAGCCAAATCAATCCGCATACAGAATGTGTTCTGAGGGAAGGTATGATAAACATGGATCAGTTTAAACCCACTGCCTTCAAAGCAATCTTAGCTCCTCACTCCTCCAATTATATTGTCAAACAAATACTTCCCACCTTAGCATCCAGACCAAACCAAGGAGCAAATCTTCTCGCACACTTTTCCACCCGTGAAGAGAAAAATGTCCCTCGTACCAAATGGAATAAAATAATCTTCCACATATGGCCTGCATGTGGTGCCAATCTTTCTTCATTAATGAAAGTCGAGCGCCTCTCTTTCTGGATTAATCCTTGGTAACCCATCTTTGCCCACGAATTTCATACCTTCCAATGCTCTGATCACTGCTTTCACCACCACTCTCTGCACTTGCATATCCTGATCGTTTCCGATGATGCCTTTTGGCTTTTGTTACCCCACTGTCACTGAAGCTTCCATTTAGAAGAGGATCGTCAATTCCACGGATCACTCTCTGAGTTAGTGATGAAGTGATACAACTATCATCTTTGGTTCGCTTCTCTTTATCTTGTTTCTTGATGTTTCGGGAGATCTTATGAATTTTTTCATTGATTCGTGTGAATCCCTTCTCCATCGGCTCCACTGCTTGTGTTACCGTGAACTTAACATCATCCACAATCTGCACACCAAACTGCTAATGTAAGACAGATATGATTAAAAATGAAAGACTTATAACCGACCTATGTCAAAACTAGGAACTAATCCTCCACCATAGACATGCATTACATCCTTGGGCCTTTAATAAGTAGAAGGCAAAAATACATGGTTACAACCCATCTGGGTTACTTTAGTCCATGGTCTTTTAACAGACTAATTCAAATTAATTGATTGGATCATCAGACAAACAGCCAAACAAGCTCAAATTTAATAATCAATGATGTTCCACATTATCTTCAGTTATGGATGAAACACGTTCTGATTTTACATGTATCTTCAATCATGGATGGTATCAAGCTCTATTGTGCAAATGGGCGTGGAGATTTGGAAGGGAACGTTAGGCCTTATGGGTTCGTATCTTGTCAACCAGCTATGGATTGGAAAAGATCAATGGTTTGTTTCTAAGTGATAAAGTGGAAAAGAAAGGATCAACAATGATCAAATCATAGTGGTGTCTAAGTAAAGGTGAAGAGGAGATATGAAGCGCTTTCAGGGTCAATACTAGACTTTTTGTTGGAAAAGGGGATAGATCTTTGTTATGGAAAGATCTTTGGTTGGGAGTGCGGCCACTAAAAGAAGTTTTCCCAAGACTCTACAGGATTTCAAAGAATAAAGATATGCTAGTATAAGAGGGCTACAAGATTGATGGCCATTTAGTATCCTGGCATCTAGATTTTAGAAGGGACTTGAGGACATTTGAAGAGGATAGCAAAAGTGATCTCTTAGGGCAGTTAGGGGAGTTCCCCATCTCACCAAGAGAGGAGGATGAATTGATTTGGACTGGGGACTCTTCGGGCATTTTCTCTTTCAAAAGGAGAGGAGTGTTATACCAGGGGGAGGACCACATTTGTCCCATTTGTGAGTTAGAGGAGGAAAATGTTGATCACATTTTTTTGCAATGTCCACTGGCTCGATACCTTTGGAATAATTTTGCGAATTTATTCAAGGTGCCTTGGGTATTCGATAGAACCTGTGCTAGGTCGATGGAATCGTGGTTCATATCAAGGCTTACTCCAAGGTTTAAACTTGCATGGAACACCACCCCAGCAGTAATTCTATGGACCATTTGGAAAGAAAGTAACTCTAGAATTTTTGAAGGTAAATCAGCAGATATGAATGATCTATTCCAAGGGGCAAAGTGGAGACTGTGTGTTTGGTTGTTGTCTAGCATTGAGTTTAAAGGCCTTAGTCTCACTGACCTTTTTATCAGCTTGGGAGGAATGTATGAATGGATTTAGAAGGAAAGTGAAGATCAGAGAACTTTGGAGGCCTCCTAGAACAAAATATCATGAGTTCAATGTAGGCGGGGTGGCAAAAGGGAAACCTGGACCCACAGGGATTGGAAGGGTACTTAGAGATCATGAGGGGTCCACATCTATTGTCTTTAGTGAGTCGGTGGACTTTAGAGACTCCAATGAGGAGGAAATCCTTAGCATTAGAAGAGCTCTATTCATCTGAAAATCGTATGGGCAAGGAAAACTCATCATTGAAGGGGTTCGGCATATGCAATCAAGTGGGCAAAGGGTCAAAAGCGTCAGCCCTGGAAATTGATCACTTTGGTAAGGGAGATGGTTTTGGGAATGGATGTATCATTTATTCAGATAGGGCGAGCAACGAATGGAGTGGCAAACTTTTTTGCCAAGCTTGGAGTCTCCGATCTGTACTCAGGCATTTTTCTTCTATGAGATTGGAGGAGATCTTTCTTTCATTTTTTTGTTTTTATTGTTGTCTTTTCTTTTCTTGTTCTGGGTCTAATCCTGTTAGACTTTTTCTCTCTTTTTGTTTCTGAACTCTTTTGTTTTAATGCATCTATCATTTTTACTGCTCAAAAAAAATTAAAAAAAATTATGGATGGTATCACTTCTTTTGACAGTGATTATTAGATTGAATTAGAACTGTAACTTAAAAGAAAAAGAATTGAATTTATGAACTTCAGCAAAGGCGATGTAAAAATTAGATGCCAGTCTAGAGAAAGTAAGTTGAACCCTTACATATCCTCCACCTCCAAAGACAACATCGCGGACGCTTTCTCTGATGGCTGTTTTACTCTTAACATCTAGACCTGGCTGAGGAAGTCTTAGCTTTGTTGGCCTCTCACTGTCCCTAACCTCGTCAGGATCTAGAGGGCAGTCAACCGAAGCATAATCACCAAGAACAGAGACAGTTCCAGTAAGGCGCTCACCCATTAATGCATAAGGTTTAGATGGGAAAACATAAAGGTGAACAACAGAAGCAATGCCCATCTGTGCTGGAAGAACAAGCTCTATGTTAGACCTCCACCTTATTGTTTTCAAGAGCACAGTAAAGTGCATGCAAATTCCTCAATAACTATTTAAATTAATGAAGGATTGTGGGATCAGACATCATGCATGCTAAAAGATAATATGGGGTAGCATTCAGTCTGAACACCTCATAAAAGGTTCTCCTGGTGAAGGCTGATGGGCCACAAATGAGGGTTCCCACCATGAGAATCCTCTATCAGGTTCCCAGCTGAACATTCTGACAATCATCACATTCTTTGCTGCACCGTGCTTGCTTTCATTCAACGTACTACTGTAGCAATTATGCACAGAAATGGCAATTGCAGGCAGCCTGTTTTATGAGGACTGCTGAAGCATATGCAATGAAAAGACATGGGGGAGGGGAAACAAAATTCTTAGCAAAAATAATGCATAGATTGCGGCAGCAGATCAGGTCCACAAGTGGTTGAGGAAAGAAGTAAATCAATAGAGTTTGCAACAGCTGAGGAGAATATATTATGAATCAAAGGAGACGGGGAACATCCTAAGGAAAGACAACTACCAGCAGAAGACATAAAAATGGTTGAATTGCAAACACATGATTGACCAACTCATCAACAACCATCCAAAGATACCTCTACTAAAGATAATGTACAAAAGATCATCATCATCAAAGTCATATCACACATCTATCTGAGGTTAATACTTAATTGAATTTGACAAATTGTTTTCCATGTATAATGCCCATCTGATACAAAAATGATTCCACAGAAACTTATTTAACATTTTATATAATGATATTTTTTACTGTTTCAAAGAAAAACATACAAAATATCAATTAAGATGGAACTTTTTTTTTTTTTTTGAATTTACGTGTGGGAAACTGCGGGATACCAAGCGTAAAACCATCTACGGATGAGCCCACTACCCCTAGGGCACACCAAGGTTAGGGCATGGGGCCTCAAACCGGCAAGCCTCCCGCTTCCTGAGGCGGGAGGCAACCGGTTGAGCTACACCCAAGTGGGTTAACACTATAAATACTTGTACTTCATCTAATACTTACTTTTTCAGTACCAATTTCATACTTATAAATCAAAGAACTATTTAATTTTTTTTTTAAAAAAAACCCTACCCAGAAAACTGAGATCATTGGAATTTCGGGATATGAAAACAACAAATCTCAATCCAAGATGCTCAATTCAAAGAAGAAGACACATTAACAATGATGTGAATGAAATGAGCATCCCTACTGATGAGGACATCAATGGAAGATTATGTGTTATTAGTGTAGACAGAGAGGCGACCAGTCTATTATATCTATAGGCTAGATGATGGTATCTTAAGCTTACTACTAGAGAGACCTAGAGTAGATGGTCCAGATTATGCACTGATCTAGTATAGATAAATCAGTTCCGTTCAGATCTATTGATCTTGACACCCACATCCGCAGATTTTGTCAGATCAATCAGATCCAACTTTGCTTATGGTTGTCTTTGATCAAGTCATAGTGTTTTATTTAATTTTAGTTTTAGTGTGACCTATTGATGGTTTTATATTAAAGTTATTTGTGTTATATGGATTTGAGTTTTACTTTATGTACAGTCAAAATCACTTCAGAGTCTAGGGTTAAGTCTATAAATACTCATGTAGAGGGGAATCTATGTCTAGAGAAGACCTTTCTTGCCCTCTCTAGATCATTTACTAGGAAGTTGTCCAATAACGAGAAATATATGGAACAGATTCGCTTTCTTGATGGGAGTATCATGAGTTTCCCATAGGCCTTTTTCAACAACTTCCAAGGTAATCTCCAAAATGGGACCCAAGTTCAAGTTGGCTTGGAACACTATCCCGACAACTATCCTTTAGGTCAATTTGGAATGAAAGGGACTAAACAATTTTTTTGAGAATAAAAGATCAGATGAAGAGAACTTATTCCGGATAGCAAAATGGAGGTTATGTGCTTGGCTGGAAACCAGTTCAGAATTTAGAGTACTAGGTTACTTGACTTCTACACTTCTTGGGATCGGAGCTTATCCGGATCACGTAGGAAAATGACTAGACTCAAAACCTATTCTCCCCTGATTAGCGAATCGTTTAAATTCAACGTAGATGGGGGTTTCATGCAGTAAACTTGAACTTGTGGGGGATAGGTCGGGTTTTGAAGAACTCGGGTAAATCATCATTGCTAGTTTTTCAGAGCCCTATAGGGGTGAAAAATTCCAATGAAGCAAAGTTGCTAGCCATTACGAGAACCCTGATTCTGTGGGTGGAGTAGCCTTGGAGATTAGTATTTTGTGTGCTGGGAGGGAGGTTTCCTTCTCACTTGTTAGAAGATCAGTAAATGGAGTCGTTGAATTTAAAGCCAAATGGGGAATTGTGAGACAGGGTGGCAAGGCTCCTTCCTTGGAATCTCAAGAATTAATGTTTCTTTGGACTTTCTTACCAGTAAGAAATTGTATCTAGTTATCTGGTTTTCCATTTTCTTTCTTGTACATTGACACTTGTATTTTCTCTTGGAGTTTAAACCTTGTAGACCCTATTGTACATTCTCTTTCTATTAATATGTTTCTCCTTTGTTATCGCTCCAAACAAGAGAACTTGAAGAAAACTTCCTCTTTCACCCCTTTTTTATCCAAACCCTAACCCCCACCAAACTAGGACCCAATTGCACCTTCAACCACCAAAACCTGGCCAAGTCCCACCCAACCATATGAGCATCCACAATAAGTCCATACAACCATAAGGACAAAACCCTTTTCGCCCTGTTTTGTCCGAACTTTGGCCCTACATCCCTCTTGACAAGTGCTACCCCGTATCCCTTTAAAAACAGTGCATGTTTAAACTCGTTTTGGCACTTAAAACCCTTGATTTTACTAGTTTTTCCCACATAAAGGGTGTTCAAACCCTAAGGTGGGATTCTAGGTGATGTAGGACACATTGCCGAGATACTTACGTGGACACTACTATTTTCATTTTATTTATTTTTAGTATATTTTACTTTTGTTAATTTCGATTTTGGTGTTGTAGAGTAATTAGAAAACACATTTGCTATTTTCGTTGGAGTCCTTGTTTTAGTAGAATAGGAAAGCCAGGTCAGTGGCCTTCCCAATTGAGTCTAGAGTCCTTTTTCCTATTTCCAAGTGTTCTTTTCTTATAAATACAGATGGATGTAAGAGAGAGAGAGACATACACGATGGATTGAATACAATTTAATTAAAACATGACCTTTTTCCTATCTTCTTCCTTTCTTCTTCTCCTGTCATAGATACAGGCATATCTTCTTCTTCCTGCCAAGTTGCAGGTTGGTTCCATATCAATTGGTTCAGAGCAAGGTTCTCTGTATCTCTATTATACAAAGACGTTCCTATTCGGAGACATACCCCGTGCTATCAGGGACGTTCCCATTCTCGGTCCTCAATTTTGAAAAAAAAAAGAAGCCAAAGCCTCGGCTTTATCTCTGGCTTGCCTCTGTTGCAGACAGCTTCAAAACCCCTTATCCCTTTCTCAATTACCCTCTCCTTTTCCAACAACCCAAAAAAAAAAAAATCAAGAACCCACCCACCCACCCACCCTCCCTGCTTACTGCCGCTCTCTTACCATTGAAATAAAAAACAAAGAAAAGACGAAGAAGATCTCACCTGTGGTGTCTTCCCTCTTCCATAAGCTTCCGCCTCCATCTCTTGGTTTCGCCTCTACAACAAGTTTCGCCCTCATCTTCCCCTTCGTCTTCCTTCGTTAAATCTCAGGTACAATCCTTTTGCTTGTCCTCTCATCCTTCTCTTCTTTCAACAGTCCCTTTCCCTCTTCCTTCCCTTTTCGCATTCCACTCGAGCCCAGATAGCCCTTCTCCTCTTCGCCCATATTTCTTTTCCGCCGCTTTCGAAAAATGCCTCTATTGTTCTCATTATGCCCATAAACTCAATCGTGCCTTTACCCAAGTGTCGCCCTAATTTCATTCCGTTCCCACTGTGCCTAACTTATTATCCTTTTCACCACCCGTGTGACCCTTTTATCCCATTTTACCCATCCGGTCCTGCTTCAACCCAACTTCGTCCACTACCCATTGATTGTCTACCCTACATTGGTTGTTTGACTAGGTTGACCAAATTTTACCAATTTGACCAAACTGCCTTTTCTCATCTTTTCCTTTGTGCCCATTCATGCCCTACTCATGGGTCCCACCTCACCCATCCATTAAACCATTTATCTGGTCCTCCTCATACTTCCCATCTAATGCCATCACATACCCATCTACCCGATATAATGAACCCTATAATTACCATTCAGTTCCTTCCTATTCCCATTCGCCTAAGTCACCCAATTCTTTTCAAACCCTGAACCAATTCAACCCGCGGCATCAAGTGGACTCAATGGCGACTCATATTGATAATAAGTTTTTTACCAGAGCTGAGATTAAAGAACTTTTCTCTAACGTGCGATCTGACTTTCAAGATTTTTACGACGGAAACTACAGAGACACGACGAAGGTGAATAAAAACTCGAAATACGTGTACTCTTTCTTGAGATGTGTGTCGACTCCTCTAAAGACACCATTGGAGTTCGTGCCTGCCCTGAAGTCAACCTCAGAGTTCATGCCTACTACTCCAGAAGTCGTGACCCCACAGACGGTGCCTGTGTTGGAAAAAGACCTTGTTGCGTTTCCGGCGCCACAGTCGATGCAACTAACTAGTATCAATCCCACCCCGCCCCCCCCAACCACCACCACCACCACCTCCGCCAATTCCACAACCCTGTCCCATATCCAACCCCGTGTCCATTACAGATACGAAGAATTCATTTATGGTTATTCGTACATTATCATCCCCTCCTATCCTCTCATTGGAGCCGCATCCAACACAACATCAGGACTGTGTCATCACTCTAGTGCCATATGAAGACCCCTTCGCGATCAGCTTAGTTCGTCCATGTTTGAGCCCGTTTGCGGTTCTTCGCTTCTTCATCCCACAGAAGGAAAGCTCTCATCGTCTGTGTGTTGCAAGTTTTGCAATTACAAGCTTCGTCATTCGCATCTTCAGACTTGGTCTTCATCTGTGTTTGTGCATTGTGCTTTTGCTGATTTCAACTTGAGTACAAGTTCTTTTCAAGACCAGGGGACTGATGTAGGACACGTTGCCGAGATACTTACGTGGACACTACTATTTTTACTTTATTTATTTTTAGTAGATTTTACTTTTGTTAATTTCGTTTTTGGTGTCTTGAGTAATTAGGAAGCATAGTTGCTATTTTTTTTGGAGTCTTTGTTTTAGTAGAATAGGAAAACCAGGTTGGTGGCCTTCCCAATCGAGTCTAGAGTCTTTTTTCCTATTTTCAAGTGTTGTTTTCTTATAAATACGGATGGATGTAACAGAGGGAGACATAGACGATGGATTGAATAAAATTTAATTAAGGCAGAGCCTTTTTCCTATCGTCTTCCTTTCTTTTTCTCCTGTCATAGATACAGGCATATCTTCTTCATACATGCATATCTTCTTCTTCCTGCCAAGTTGCAGGCTGGTTGCGCATCACTAGGGTTAGGTTTTGGTCTACTTTTGAATTGTTCAGAAAGATGCCTACTCTAGGATCACAAGAAAAGGCCTTGGATTCAGATAAAAACTTTTCTTCGGCATTCAAACTCACGTGAATATGTTATTTGTTTTAGTTTGTATCATTTATTGCCTATTGATATATTCTTTTCTATTTCACCTTGTTTTTCCTATTCATGATCATGCATTGCATATAGTTATTTATGGGATTCCGCTGCCTTAGCAAGTAGGATTGTCGGATTTGATCTATCCTGTGTCACCTATTTGGTGTTTTATAAAACTGATGGCAACATCATGTGAATAAGTAGATGATAAGGTATTCATGGATTATGTGGATGTTTTAAAAATATGAAAACATTAGTTATTCGACACAAGACACACAACTACAATAGGTCTCGTGGATGTGGATTTTTTTGTTAAAATTGAAGTATATCAAGTGTTTTAATAACAAGAAAGCTTTAGTGTGATTTAACCAATAAAACTGCTTTAATAAAAGAAAAATCATAATAAGTGCAAGAAAAAGAACAATTAACATTAACATTTGCAATCATTTACTCATACATATCCATTTTTACCTCTTCAAAAGGAAGAGAACAGAGCAAGGACTGCAGGGTTTAAAAATTTTTAAAAGGTCAAAAAGGTAAACATCAACAGAAGTTGGTAGGAGAACACACACGGTTCGAATCTCTCCGGAGTTACTCAATACATGAGAGGCTTGCTGGTGATTTCATGTATCCATGGGATTAATCTCACCTCCAACGTAGGGTGAGGATACCCATGATATTAAAAAAAAAAAATGGTAGGAGCTCTAAAATGGGATTAGTCTCCGGAGTTTTTATAGCCCGCATACCCATGCGTAGCTCATTTCAATAAACCCATCCATGTCCCATGCAAACCCAAAATAGGGGGATAGACAGTGGCCACATGGAGGGTGTAAATTAAACATGTATTTGAGGCCTCTTAAAGAGGATCCCCTATGTGTACCTTATGCAGGGCAATCGGATGAGTCAAGACATGTTTTTTAACGTCAAAATGATTCAGTTTTATCCGATGGTGAAAATTCATGTGGTTATATCAATGGCTAGTTAACTCGAATTGGGTTCCAATAAGCGAGGTGTAGATGGGATGAGGGGTGTGATTGGGGCCATGGCGGGGCCCATTTGGCCCACATGAGCTAGGAAATTTCCATATTGGCACAAAGAAACATAAAGTTAGGAGTACCATAGAAATTAATGAGTAGCCCAATGTCACGATTATTACAATAAGCGAGTCTCAGGTTCAAATGTCCACACTGCAAATGAGCATGGAAGAACTTCACGAGAGGAAGGGCAGTCACAAACATACAAGAAGAAATTGTTTCAAGAAATAATAACAAAAACAGACCTAGAAATAGTTACAAAATTTCATTAAAATGGGTCCCTTTGAAGAGAAAAAGTAGTATAAATTACCTCTATACAGATGATGAAGTCTTGAACACTGGATTTGAATTGCAGGCCTTGTGCTATTGGACTTTTGAATAAACCCAAGGCATAGAGTATCGCAATCGCCACACCTTGCCACCAAGTCAAAAAGACAATTGACTTGAACACAAGGAACTTGGCGAGTGGTTTTATATGTGCCAATTCATCTTTGATAGCAGTATAGAATTGCACTAGACAGTACAGAGCCCACGACTGACTAAAATTGAGAACAACTGCCATGTAAGGATACCTGTAAGAAAATTACATAAGAGTAATAAAAGAAAAAGGGTCAAGACATGATATAGAGTGAATATTTTAAACCAGAGTGTAAATGAAATTTTAGACAGTTGTGTTATGTATAAACCTACAAACATACATGACCCACAAACTTTTTCTTCTTCTTTCACATTTTGGATCCTTTTCTATTTTAGTTATTATCATAGGCAAATAATGGTAGTTTTTTATATTTATCATATGTAGAGAAACATTAAATTATCATAGTATTTCAAACAGATGTAGCCTAGTCATTCTGAAGTAGACAGTTTCAAGAACCATAAAACCCCACTACTACTCCACTTAGTCAAAAGAGAAAATAAAGCAAAAAATGCAGCTGCAGGAAACAGGACGTGATTCCATAATGTAACTACAGAGGATTCGCTTCCTTTGAACAAATAAATCATAATACAGAAGGAGCTCATTCTGATGAGGAGACAATAAAATGTATTATTGAATTTCCTTCAAACTAAGGACTAACAACTGTAATATTATCCAAGGGCCTTGTACCATACATTAGATGTTAAGCATTGACACAAACCCCACTACTTCTCTACTTAGTCAAAAGAGAAAATAAAGCAAAAACCGCAGCTTCAGGAAACAGAACATGATTCTATAATGTAACTACAGAGGATTCGCTTCCTTTGAACAAATAAATCATAATACAGAAGGAGCTCATTCTGACGAGGAGACAATAAAATGTATTATTGAATTTCCGTCAAACTAAGGAGCAACAACTGTAATATTATCCAAGGGCCTTGTACCATATACATTAGATGTTAAGCATTGACACAAACCCCATTAGAAAAAGAACAAGGATAACATCACATAACTCCACTAAGAATCACACCTCAATATCTTACCCCAATCCAAGAACCATTAGGTCATATTGTAAAGACGGTTTATGGTAAAACACATGATCAGTACAACAGTTTCCCTACAGATTGCAGTAGTTTGTAATTTCATACAATTGCATGACTATGTCCTGCTCCCAGATGCTATGGCTATATCGTAATACACATTGCTCTAGATCAATGCATGTAAATGTTCTTCAACAGTAGATTCTAACATGACAAAAGATATTCATTCATTGAAAATTAAACATAAAAAACTTCTTACTGATTCACACATCCACATCACCCATAAGAACATAATTCACATACTTATTAACATGGGCATCAGCTTACCCACAGCTCCATTTGAACTCTCCTTCACAGTATACTCCGAAAGCTTGTAGGATCACTGCTAAAAGAGCAGTAAAAGTCTTTATTATCATCTGTGAAAAGGAAAGCAGCAATCATTGTTTTCCTTTCTTTGAAAGAAACACACAATTAATGAAAATAGCGTTGATCGATAGGAAGAAATGCATAGAAAGCAGTTCTTCATGGAATAAAGGAACATACATATTGAACAATACCAAACTTCACAACCTGGTAAAACCATTCGCCAAGTTTCCATGGTTTTAATATGTAATTCATTGGGAACGGATGCTTTATAACTCCCTTTTCAGAATGTTCCAGTAGAGGTGCCATAGTGCTTAAGCGACCTTGTCTCTTCATGAATGCAATAGCGTTCTTTTCTCCACCTAAACAATGGTGGAAAGCTATAAGAAATAATATACAACTCAACAAACATTACACACATGATATAATATCATATACACTGTGTGGGGGAGAGAGAGAGCCATAATAAGTATAATACAATTTCCATAAAAAAAAAAAAATCGATATCCTACTATCACTTCGCAGGTTTTGCAGTTTCAGGTGGAGAGTTTGCTTGTTTAGAGGTAACCATTTTTATCTTCACATCTATCTGAGGTAACCTATTGCCCCAAGAACATATAAAAGATCAAAACACAAAACGAGTGTCAAGAGACATGCTTAGAAGGTTTGTCTAATAAATTAATGGCAAAAGCAATTTCTATGAATGGGGGCAATGTATTGTATGTGTTGTTGCCATTAGGAAGGTGATGTGATAGGAAGGAGTGCCAACAGTGTTTCACAATCCATTAGTCTATGCTCATATTCTGCTGTACAAGATTTTTATTTCGGCATGAGGGCTATCATTTGTGCATTCCTCCAAAAACTCACATTGAGAGACTATGATGTCAAATTACAAAAACAATTCAATAAGATGCTCTCACATGAATCGGCATAGGAGGATGTGTAGACCACTGAAATCATGGAGGGAAGGGATAAAGAAAGACATGCCAGATAGTAAAGTGATTGATTGTACAGTTTATGATAAGGCCAAATGGAGAAGTAGAACTTAAAAAGCTGAGCCCAAATAGATGGGATTGTGGCTTTGGTGATAATGACGATGATGATGACCTGCTCATATTAAGAATTATTTTATCCTTTTTATTTCCATGATTGGCTCATTGTAATCTATTTATTCTTGCAAGTCCTCAATAGAAAAATACAAGTGATGCCACTTTTTCCCGCTTCTATTCATTCTACACAAAATGGTATGCAAAGCCTAATTTTTCTAGGATGATCAATGTTTTGGACAATTCTTCTACAACCAGCTGTCATTTTTTGTTCCAGCACCTCTCCATTTTCCTGCAATTTCTCTGTTACTACTTGGATTAGTACCTATTATGTTTTGTTAAAAGAAGAAAACATCAAAAATCTGTTTTCTTTTTAGTAGGCCAAATCTTTGTTGTCCCATATGTTCAAAGGTCCATATTGTTGCTATCCTACATTTTTCTCTTCCATGGTATTGTCAAACAGCCAGCTTAAGCCCTATTGCCAATTAAAGACTTACATGTTTGTGGGATTTGACAAACTCCTTTGCTTTGAGGGACCCTCACTGCGAACATGACTTGATCTGGATTGTTTTATATTCATTTATATTAGATTCTAAGAATTGCTTGATTATTTGTGACAGGATTATATTCTTAATTTGCACCTTAATTTCAACCATAGCATCTTTAATCATAATCATTGTATTCATCTTACTAGCATTAGTTTCCTAGGGTTACTGTTCATTTTGTGTCCTGCATCAATTTTGTCATTTAGGTTTACTTAATTTAGTGTCCTGCATCATATTGTATCTTCCTTGGTTACAACCTTTTCATGGTGAAGCAAAAAGCAGAATGTTGTGACCTTCGCTAGCGCTCAACTGGAATACAGGGAAATGGCTAATAGCACTTGCCAACTCTTATGGCTCAAGCAATTTTTCAATGAAGCTAAAGTCCCCTTCTATGGCTATCAAGCTATAGTAAACATTCCGTCCAATGATCTCTTCCATGATAGGACTAAGCACCAATAGATTGTCACTTCAGCTACTTTCACATTGTCATTCGTCAGGCAATATAGTCACTCTCTATCTTCAGTGATCTATTGGCTCACATGCTTACAAAAGCTATTCCACAAACTCAACTAGATAGTTCTTTATCCAAGTTTGGCTTGATTGACAACTATGCTCCAGGAGGGGGATCCTTGTAGGACTTTTTTTTATGAAGAAGAATCCCAAGACCTCCACCTCTCACCAAGAGCTTGGGGTCCACAGCAGTTTTGTAGAAGGTGATTCTAAGGTAGTGATTGGCTACGTGTTGGGTTCTCTTTGCCCCTGGTTGTATTTAGATAAAGTTAAGAGGATTCGTTATGCAATTACTACCTTTGATTTTAATATTGCTTGGGTGCCACGGTCAGCTAACTCAGCTACAAATTCTTTGGCTAGACAAGGTTCGTCCTTAGATGCGGAAGTTGTTAACATATTGATGTAATTTGGTGATGTTTCTTTTGGAGAGTCTTTGGTCCCTTCCTCTTTGTATCCTTATTTTGTCTAATGAAGTTATCTTTCAAAAAAAAAAAAAAACCTCCACCTCTCCCCAGTATGAGGTCATTGGGATCCTTGGAAGATATTAGAGGTACATACACACGTATAGGGTGCAAGAGCACAAAGAAAAATGAGTTGACCTGTGCTCATTTGATAGAATATTTGATTGATTCTTGTTTTTTTTTTTTTTTTCTCCCTTTTTTGTTTGTCGTGATTGGCTCATTGTAATTCACTTATTCTTATAATTCCTCAATAGAGAAATAGAATTGAATTCACTTATTCCCACTTCTTCTCCTTTACATTTTACACATGAAAAACATGATTAACTCCAAAAATCAAATGAAGTTTGTCACATGTATAGCCCCCAAGACAAAGCTTTTCAACTTGTTGGCATATCAAGCTTCTCAAGGCTTCTTATGGTGCAATGATTGCAGCACATAAATTGGATATCATGGTGGATGGCATCAATTATGTGAAAATCAAGTCGTATTGTAAAATCGTTATACATTTTGAACTACAAATCATGTATCGCAAACCATAAAATCATAAGATTTGTAAGTGCTTTCCCTAAAAAATATTTACCATATGAGTAATTCTCCAACTTCCTTTCAATATTAAGTAAATATTACATAATTAGTTCATTTGGAGAAGACCTATGATCATGTCAGATGGGAGTTTGTTGACTATCTATTTTTGAGAATGGGCTTCAACACCAATGGCGGAGTTGGTTGAGGGCATGTGTACAAGAGTCATCATATTCAATTTTGGTGAATGGCTCACTTACGGAACCAATTAGGGCTACTAGGGGTTTACGTCAGGGGGACCCACTAATGCCATTCCTTTTCACATTGGTAGCTGAAGTTCTCAATGGTCTCATCAGTAAAGCCAAACAGTCAAACCTCATCAAAGGATTGGAGATTTCTCCAGGCAGTCGGTCAATCAATCACCTACAGTTTGCAGATGATACGTTATTGTTCTGTGAAGCATATATTGAGGAGCTTTTTGGGGTAAGAGCGGTCCTAAGGTGCTTTAACCTGGTATCGGGCCTGAGAATAAATCTAGGGAAAAGTAATATCATTGGCTTGGGGGTTGAGGTGGAGGAACTTGAAGGATTGGCTACGGAAATTGGTTTTGGTATCAGCCAAATCCCACAATAATTAGTGAAGGCCTTTAATGGATAGGAGGTCCCTTTAAAGGGAGACATAGAGTGGCTTGGAAAATGGTTCCGTTCGTTGTCTCGTGGGCTATTTGGAAAGAGCGCAATGAGAGGATCTTTGAGGGAAAGAGGGGAGACTCTAGAGATGTGTTTGAGAGGGCAAAATGGCAAGTGATTGGATGGTTGTTTGTGTGTAAGGAGTTTCGAGGTCTTGCACTTGAGGATTTTTACTTGTCTTGGGGTGTGTGTATGAAAGGAGTTGGTAGAGCTAAAAAGAGATTGGCCAAGTGGGTTGCGCCTCCCCTAGGTTCATGTAAATTCAATGTTGATGGGGCGGCAAGGGATAAACCAAGGCCGGCAGGAATAAGAGGTGTGTTACATGACGATAAAGTATAATGTTGACATTTTTTCCGAATCAGTTGGGTTGATGGAGTCTAATGAGGCTGAACTGAGGACAATTAGGAGAGCACTTCAGGTTTGGTCCGGATTTAGGAGTGGTAACCTCATTATCGAAGGTGACTCAACTAATGTCATCTCTTGGGCTAGTAATAGAAAATTCCCCCCCATGGAGGTTGATTGGTATTGCTACGAACATTTGGAGGTTGTGCAGGCTAGGTGGCGTCTCTTTCACTCATACATCTCAATCAGCAAACTGTGTTGCAGACTTCTTGGCCAAAGCTGGTGTTCAATTACAAAGTCCATCTTTGAAATTTTTCACATCTCACCAACCTTGAAAATTTGGGGATTGGGGGCTTCATTTGAATCTTGTCTTGGGTGGATTTTTGTTGTATTTTTTATTTATTTCTTAGTTTTTCTTGTTCTTTTTTATGTTTTTTCCCTCTTATCGGCTCTGAGTATATATCTCCTATACTCTAATCCCTTCTCTTATGCTTCCTTTTTATTCTAATGGTATTAAGTCGTCAATATTCTAAAAAAAAAAAAGTTTATTGGAGCTCAAATTTCAATGTTCCGACTTCCAAAAGAATAAAACCAGTATATGATCCAAGTATACGATGCAAAGTCAGAAATGAACTAAAAAACCCCAAAAAAATTCAAAGGTCCTAAATGCCCAACAACTCAAGCCTTAAAAACCATCAAAACAAAAGATTTCATGCTTTCACATTCTAAAAAACCTTATGATTCTATTATTTATAAGAATTTTAAGATTTATTAATAGATATAGATATGAATCATTCCTCACAAAAAACTCAAGTTTGTCCATGTGACTCAAATACTCCTATGAAGATAGAAAGGCCAAAGCTCTTCTAAGCAACTTACATCCACAAAATCTTGTAAGACTACAAAAAGGTTGCAAGTGGACCCAAGTTCGAAAATGTGTAGTAAAAAGAAGAAACAAAAGTTTTTGTAATCATTTTGATAAATAGATTTTAGAAAATCATTTTCCCTTCTTTTGAATAGAAATGATCATTTTTATTATCAAAGAGAAAAATATATAATTTCCAGATGGGCCAAATAAGAATTTCTCAGGTTTTTTTTCTTATGATACCTCTTGTAGTCTTCGTACATTTGTTTTGTTTTTTTCATTTTCTTGATTTTTTTCTTGTTTCGTGCTCTAATCATTTTAGACCCTTCTCTTTGTACTAATAACTTCTTTTTGTTTTAATGATTTTCTCTGTTACTGCTCAAAAAAAAGAGAAAAATATAGGCTACAAGTAGCATGATTACAAGAGAGAAAGATGTTTCCAAAAGTCATGTCCTTCTTGACTAAAAGGTTAGCCCTATGAGTAGCTTTTGTTATAACATGCTCAAATATAATTGACCAGTCTGTAAATAATTTCCCCCCATGTTCCATTTTCCAAAATAATCATTCCAACTTGTATTGGCAAAACATTTTGAAATGGTTGTTGCACCTGTGTTTAATGCCTCAATCCAAGCAAAAATTTCATGAGACAATTAAGAGGAGCCTCGTAAAAAAAATAATAGATTGATAAAAAAAATTAAAAAAAAAAAAAATCCTCTTGATCAACCTCACAAGACTAACATTGCCCCAGAGCCACCATCTATGTCATATTTCAAAGAATAAAGAATCTTCTCAAGTCCACAATGTTTGAGTCCTTCCAAAATCCTTGATGGCTTCAAGCCTACCAATCATAAGACTAACATTGCCCCAGCTATGTTCTATTTCAAAGAGTAAAGAACGTTATGAAGTCCACAGTGTCTCGTGTCCGACCAACATTTCTAACATGAGAAGAATTCTCCATCTCTATCTATCTCATATATATATATATATGTGTGTGTGTGTGTGTGTGTGCGCGCGTGCATGTGTGTAAATACACTTGTTTATCTCTTTTTGAATTTACGCGTGGGAAACTGCACAAGCCTCTAGAGTTCATTCAAAAAAAAAGACACTCTAGGTGGTAGATTAAGCACAAGCCACACCTACAATGTATCTTGGCAAGCACCCACATATTTGGAGGCTTCAAGGTAATTGATTTGTTAAATTTTTGGCAATGGAATTTCTAAAGGCATGTAGAAACACATTCCTAACATTATTAAAAGGAAAAGGCATTCAGTACAACTATTAGGTACCTATCAATACGGAAAAAAAAAGTTTCAGGGCTGATGGAATGCAGAAAAATCAGGCCCTTTATCCTACCACACTAGACGGGCCCTCATCGATGAACCTTAACACCAACATGTTCCTAAATTCAGAGTGGGGGGGTGGGGGGGGGGGGGCGGGGGTGGTGTTGAATAAAAGAAAAAGAAAACTATAGAACCAATAACTGGATGCCAAGAATCAACACTGCCAACTTCAAAGTTCTATCACCAACTTAAACCGAGGGGCAAATATCAAGAGTCTAATACGGGCAATACATGTCTCAACAGCACTAGTCAAGAGTTATAACATCCGGCCATCTCAAAACAACTCTGCCATTTCTTACTTCAATATCAAGAGCTATCCTAGTCTAAGGCGGAGGAAGGTAAGGTTGCTCTAGATGGGTGGTCGGCTACAAAATGCTAACTCTAATAAGAAATGAGTTGAAGCATTACAAGTACACCAAGGGAGGAGGAGGAGAGAGCTAAAGAAATCCAATTAGATACTAAAAATTGACATGTTAAATACATAGATTGCATGCATATAGAGAATTTAGCCTTGACTAGGAGTGCTTAGAGAAGTCAAACCCACCATCCTTACGATAGGATAAGGCTTCAATTCCAGTGAATAGGACATCCAAGCACCTGAAAACAGTAAAAAAGCTCCTACACTGTCCTCATAAAATATTCCAAAAACAAGTGCATGATCTGAACTTGCACCGGATCTTCTTTTTTTCTTATTTTTGAAGATAACAATTTTATTGGAGAAGGAAAAGAAAACATCCCAATCAAAAGCTACAAACAAGCTCATTAGCCAAATAGAAACAGAACCCCTTTAGCCATGTTGAGGCTGATACCTCAAACCAAACACCCTGAAAGACAAAGGCCTGATATCATGACCTGTCCTTACTTTCAATCTCCTCCCTAATCACCAATTCAGCCCCTTCTTTTGCCAGTCTATTAGCTTTAGTATTAGCTGAATCGAGAAAATGAGAATTTTGAAATTTGCAAATAGCAATAATCCTTCGTATCTCCTCAACTAAGATAACACTTTTATTGATAGAAGGAAAAGAAAACATCCCAATCAAAAGCCACATACAGGTTCATTTGCCAAATACCAACAGAACCCCTTCAGCCATGTTGAAGCTGATACCTCAAACCAAACACCCAGAAATACAAAGGCCTGACCTGTCCTCACTCTCAATCTCCTCCCTAGTCACCAACAATTCAGCCCCTTCTTTCACCAGTCTATCAGCTTTAGTATTAGCTGAATGGAGAAGATGAGAATTCTGAAATCTGTAAATAGCAATAATCCTTCTTATCTCCTCCACTTTGTTTAGATATTGCCACAGAAAAACTGATTCATTAGCCTACTGAAAAACTGAAAATGAATCACCTTCAACAATGTCCTCCCTTCTATCAATTTTAGCTAATTCTCTAACCCCTTCCCACATGGCAAACAACACTGCTTCATTTAAATGGCAGAAATGAAGCTATACCATTTTTTTGAAAGATAGAAATGAAGCTATATTGGAAAAGATAAAATCCCCTCTGAATCTGAATTGCTACCACATACATGTTGCAAGTGTTTTGTTTTAGGCATGATAAATTTGGAGAAATGATGATTCAACATGATTTGTCCACAGCAAAATTCTGTCTACTAATCACATCAAATGGCCTAGCAATAAAATAATCATGGTAGTGTGAACAAGGGTGAACATAGCCATTACACAAGTTATTGGATTAAGGAATGAAAATCATATTTCAAGGGCTCTTCAGAAGTCATACCCAAGCAAGCAATGAGATATCTTCCAAAGCAGTACATGGCAAAGGCCTCATAGCAATCACGCAGTATCTCACAATCAACACTAATGGATGGGTTCACCAGTGACACAAACTACAAAAAGGAGAATTTTTGGGTCAGTAACTTGAGAATTTCTATCAAGAGCATAAAGTGCTCATAGTCAAACAATATCCCAAATATGAAAAAAGAGTATTTTAGAGGTCAAAAGAGAATAGTATCTATTTAAAAAAGATGAGCACTTTCAGTTTTCACTACTTTCACTAATGCAACAGCATGATCCATACTAGCATGCTTGATATTGAAAAATAGGTAAAAAACAAAAAGACTTAAATATCCCTTTTTTAAGGAATGGCATTTAAAAGAAAAAAGAAAAAGAAACTAAAGAAAATCAATTAATTAATTCCCAAAAAAGAACGATGCTATCTACTGGATGCATATCCAACTATGCCCATTACAAACACAACCTATGGTTCACACAAGTAACTAATATACAACCTTAAGAGAATAAGTTCATAATCCAAGCCTACCAAAGGTGAAAATATGATCTATATACATACATATAGGAAAAAACCCCAATAAACCCAAGTGTAGTCAACACTCCATTCCATATCACAGTGAAGGATCAAAAATAGTTGAAAACCTACCTTCCAAAAGGTGATAGCACCCATGTGTATAAATCACATGGACATCTACCATTGGTTCAAAAAATGGAGTGTATTTTTTCCCTACTACCCCCGGATTTACTAGATTGTGCCATATACACATACAACATATATATATATATATATATATAGAGAGAGAGAGAGAGAGAGAGAGAGAGAAAGAGAGATGACAAGAAGAAACGTTAGTTATCAGGCAAACCGTTGATTGTGCCGTATACATATAGATAGATAGAGAGAGAGATGACAAAAAGAAATATTAGTATCAGGCAAGCCACCGATAAACTATGACTAAAGTATGTCATGGACTCATTATAATGGGAACAAGGCAAAAAAGCTTACTGACTCAACGGCATAGCATGGAACCATTAAAATAACACCAATGAGGAACTTCTGCTCCTGCCATACAAAGACAAAGAAATTTAGATACTACACTGTAGATGATCACATTGTGAGCTTAAAGAAAAAGTATAAATGCAAAAGGGAAGCAGGAAAACCTCTGGATTCTTGTAAGCTGAAAGGTGCTGGAATAGAAGGAATGCCGAAAGTGAAAGAGTGATGACTACAAAGAAACCAACGACTAGAGCTGCCCATATTGGGGGAAAATAATCTAGGGTGCCAAGGTAGAGATACCCCCTTATACTCATTGGGAACAATAGCTGTTGTCTGCCTCTAGATTCTCATGGATTACCAGGAAGTTAAATTATCAACTTCCCTAGATAGAACTTTCTAGCATGAATACCACTCATTTAAAAAACATCAAATATAGCTATACAAGCATCCTGCTAATCATAACCTCAATCAACAGCCTTTCAGGATACCAGAAAAAAATATACATAAACAATTACAGAAGCAGAAATCACCAGTTGCCATGTCACAACTATTGAGATTGTCTTTACCACAAAGCTTTTTTTCAGAAAACAAGGCATTACATTGGCCAGTTCAATGATAAAGGAATCCCCTTGGGCAGTCAACAGTTGCCATGCTCGTTCATCCTGGTCTCAATAGCTTCTATCACTATTACACTCATATGACCATCACTATTACACTCATATGACCTAGCATTCATGCTTCTGGCAGGAGAAACCACTATTCGTTAATAGCTCCTCCAAATCCTATCCATACAAGGAGATAAAATCAAAGCATCAATTTTCCTCCTCTTTCCAGAGTATTTTTTTTCAAAGTTCTCCTCTTTCCAGAGCATTGCGGCACCTACCAAGAAAAGGGGAAAATTAAGGAGAAATATAAAAAGGGAAAAGCAAATAAAGACATGATATGCAAAAGATCTATCAATCTTGGAATGATCTTGCTAATTTTCTCATTGACTAACCATAAGACTGACAAAGTTAACAGGTAAAGATATGGCACAAGAGATTCCATACTATCAGAAAATACAACCGCAATTCAAACTGATGGTAAATTTGACTAATATATTACTTATGAAACAGTTTACCCTCGCTCAAAAACTCAAATAAAGGGCATAAATTTACAAAGTAACAGGACACACGCTTTGAAGATTCATAACCAAATTCATGATCAATTAAAAGAAAAAAAAATATCCAAGTTGTCTCACATCCTAAATTCTAGAGTGAAAAATGAAAACTTAAAGGGTTTATCAGTTCTGTGAGTCAAGCTAAACCAAAGAAGATAGCTTAAGCTAGGCTATGGATGTAAGCTAAATCACAAGCAATTTTAATACTTTAGTAAGATGTATAGCTATCCATTTTACATGCGTTTGGTGTGGCACTTAAAATGAGAATCATGATAGGTATAGCTCTAGTTCACTGTACTTCTGCTCCAAATCATCATAACCAGTAATTAAAAGATTTTAGGCCTTAGTTATCCAATTGCCATTTGAGAGGGCCTACTATGGAAAATGGGGAGCAAGTGAGCAACATGCTTTCCATGGCTAACCCTTAAATTCCGTAGGCACATTTCCTCTTCCATTCCACCTGCTTCAACTAAACTCCTTAGGCACATTTCTCCTTCATTCCACATGCTTCAACTTTCCCACATTTGCACATTCTACAATTTCGTATTGGTTTCTCAGTGGAAATATTGCATTGGTTACTGGTAAAAGGAGATTCCATTCTCTAATTCCCTTTTCCCTGGAAAATGGTTTCCAACAGGGTAAGGTAGTCAAAAGTTTTCCAAACTATGGATTCCAACCTGTACAGAAATTGGCAAGGCCTTTGGAAGGAAAAGGCATCTAATCAAACTGAAAATATCAAATAACCTTTCCAAAAAAAAAAAGGACCTATATCAAATAACTGGAATTTGGCATGGTCCAAAGCATATCCTAAAATTGGAAGAACAGAGAAAGAAACCATATAACTAAGTTATACATGCATGAATCCAAATAACCCAATACCGCTTAGATCCCAAACTGTCCTGATGTGGGGAAAATGGATGCTAAAGACAGTTTCACTAGGTGAAGCTGTTCATTTGCAGTTATATAACATTTGCTAACAAAATTATTATCTCATCTCCATACATCACTTCCAATTTCCATCGCCAAGCATGGAAAGTCCACTTTTAGCTTTCCCTACATCCAAACGGGTGAAACTGCAAAAGCACATTAGAAAACAAGCATTTTTCTGACGAGTCTCCACCTAAAACAACTGAAGAATCCGGTGCTCAGGCAGCTAAAAAATCTGAGACCAAGTGAGAGAACTGGTTTGTTAAAATAAAACTTGATTGGGTCGCTACCGTTGCGCGAAAAAGAGAACAACCAATCGGAGAGTTGGGTTTGATCAGAAAACAAAGAAGTGAAAACCCCAAAGAATGAAAACTGTAGTTTCCTATTGGTAGACTATAAAACCCATAAATCTCACCTTCAAAAGGCACAGTGCTCCGTAAATCATCAGCCCAAAAAGAAAAAGAGATTGAAATGAAATTCGAAGCAATCCAATCGCGAGAATTGAGAACCCTAGCAGCCTGCCTGCTCGCCTGTCTGGTTGTGCGGACGTATTTTTGTGTAGGAAGAGATGCGTCTGAGGCAGAGTTTTTGAATTGGGATTTAGGAAATAGGGACAGAAATGGGTTGAAAAGGATGGATTGGGAGATATCTCCGTCAGTGGCCGCTGATTGATGATCAATTTATACTGTGCCCCAACCCAAATACAAGCCAACAACCGTTGTTATTTTGTCCGGTGATGATCTACTTCTTTTGCCCAGAACCCAGTCCGAGTCTCCTCTGTTCCTCAGTCCCTACTTTGTCCCCGGTTCAGAGTTCAGACACGAGGGGACCGGATGTGTTCTCACTTCTAAGTTCCAACATGTATCAGCCGGAATTCCTCGTCGACCCACCGACTCAACCCAACTCAATAAAACACCCTTCCACCGATTTAACGCAACTCGATAAAAAACCTATCACCGGAAAAGGTCAAAGAGAGTATGCTGAGTTTTGAACGACCTACACTGAATTTTGATTGACTCACCAAGTCGATTCAATACTTAAGACACTAGATAAAACAAATTAGATGAAATTTAGTTTTAAATTTAATCAAATCAAGCTATCGTTAGTATATTTCTCGGGTCAAGTTGACTAAGTCACAGTGAAATTAAATTACTGTCGACTAGATTAGACCTTCAAATAAAAGAATAAATTGTTAATTTTTTTTTTGAATTTAATTATAGGAAACCATGGGATACCCACACGTAAATTGTTATTTTTTAAATTTTTATTTTTTTAAATTTAAGGATTGCTTAAATTGATAGTAATAATTTCAAGTGATGATTATGAAGTATATGAATAGTATATGACCTAAGGTTATATTTATTTTGATAATCTAACTACAAACTTTATAATATTTATAAAAGTGGTTTTATTTTATTGATTTGTTAACTAAATAACTTTTACAAATTTGCTCAATTTATCCTTTCCAATATGATTTACATGCAGATTAAATTTAACCAAACTAAGATGTGAGTTAGGAGATGAGACGAGATAGAGAATAGTGATACAATGATTTCTACGTGATTCGGCAACATTGCCTACGTCTACGTCTCAAATACACCACTTGAGGATTTCACTAACCTTCTCCTTCACGGGTGGAAAAGAAACGTATTACAATGTTTGATCTACTTCACGGGTGTAGATCGACCTAATCACCAAGAAAACACCTCTCTTAAAAAGCAATAGGGTTTCACCAACCCTTTACAATATTTCACAATTAATAGAAAGAAGTTGTGCTTTAAAATATACCAAGAACTTAGCCTTGAGTTACTTGGAATAGCTTGGGCTTGTTCTTGAATGTCTTCCTCTTCTTGACTTGATATAGATACTCCAATGAACCCCAACCAAAATAGTAGCAAGAAGATCTATGATAGATAATGGTTTTCCTATGATGTTTAAGACCCTAGTGAGAATCTCAACTTAACACATTCAACTTAGAGCATAAGATGCTCAAGATATGCCTATGAGAGCTTTGATATGTTTGAGATTAAGATTCAAAGCTTGAAGTACTTTACTATGGAGTAAGTAAGCTTGGGAAACTTGGAAGAGTTTATGGAAAAATTGGGTTCAAGTCATCAACTTTTTCTTCTCCAATAAGCCTTACTTTTATAGGCTAAAAAGTTCCAACAGATTTATCTTCGGACCTTCCGAAAATAGGTCTCAGACCTTCGGAGGTTGCAACGGTCGAATTCTCAACGGTACAACAACTATTTTGACCTTACAACTGATAGTTTGACTGTTTCGGACATGCTTCGGAGCGTTCGAAAGACCCTAGAATTCAGGGGTTCGGAATGTCTGTATGTCTCATCTCGAACCGTCCAAAGGAATATGCTCGGACGTTCCTAGACCGTGTTCTTGGAAGTCCCGAGCTGCCCAAAAAAACTATTTTCCTCTAAGTGTTGGAAACTTGAGGTTCCGTGAAAAACATGGACATGGTGGAGAGCTCATAAGTGTTCTTTGCAATCAAATATATTTAACTATAATGTACAATTGTCAGATTGCAAAGACACTGAAAAATATGAAGATATTTGATAAATAGCTAAGAACTCTCCAACGGGCAGGGAATGGACTTGAGAAACCCAGTTTGAATTATTCCAATTTTACCCAAATGGCTTCTAAGGCTTTTAGGTCAGTCTTATGGTCCATATACCTTTGTTGGTTGGCTGGCATTCAAGAAGTTTTTTCCGATTTTGGTGCGATATTTTCCAAACAACGTATCTTCTGGAGCTTCAATCTTGATTTGACCATACATGTCTTCTAAAGGTGCGATCTTGGACACGTGGGCACAGTCACGACTCAGTCAAAGGAATTGATAACTCAAGACTCAGTCGGACACCGTCACAGAATTGACAACTCAATCTGACTCAGGAGAGGCAGATTTAACTTTTAAACCAACAGATTTGTTAACTAAATAACTTTTAATACTTTTATAAGATAAATTTATATTATAAAACTGATGGTATAAAATTGAATCAAGTCAGCTTGATTGACCCACTGAGTCATATGGTTGACCCAACCTAGTGATTAAATAAATCCTAGTTACAAAATAAAAATATCTAAAATTTTGAACTAACCTATCAAATTGACCCATTGAGTCTGGTGAATGATCCGACTCGATAATTAGCCAAGTCCTAATTTAGCCATTGTATGTGTGAATGAGTGCATTTAAGTCATTTTATTTTTAAAATTATTTTAAATTTAATTAGAAGATTGACAATTTAATTTAAAATTACACTTGATGAGTTAGAAGTATATCAAATTTCAATTTCTAACAACTTTATTTTAGCAATTAAAGTCACCAGGCATCCTCAAAAGTACCAAAACAACGATGCAATGCTCCATGATTTTACTACTAAAATCAATTGAGCTAGAAATTAAGTTTTGATCTGAAATCTGATTCACTTGTGGTCACTATGTCTCTTTCAATCTAAGCTTATTATTTTTAACGGTCTCAAACATAAAGGCTCGATATAATTCTTCTCTAAATGGGAAAGGTCGGACTTTATACTAAAAGGCTATTGGGATGTAGAATGACTCAAAAACTCAAAAAATTCTGAAAATTATACATAAAATGTAGAAAATTCTAAATTTCAAAAATATGTAATTTGTATCATTAGGACACGGTCATTTAAATATTGAAATATTTTTTCAAATCATACGAAATTGATAATTTCAAATATTTGTAAAAAGTTAATGAAAAATGAAATTGTATCACTATATTATTATTTTTACATTAAACATGCATTAAGAAAAAATGACACTATTACAATAACACATAGGGTAATTATGTTTGCACCCTCATTTTTCCCATGGTGCACCCCGTTTCTAAATTTGCCCTACTTCTTTCCTCCCTCTCTTTTCCTTTTTCCTTAAAACAAAGGTAAATTTAGAAATTCCTTTTAAAGGAGTACACCATAAGAGAAAATGGGAGTGCAAAGATACTACCCTTAACATAAAGCATATATTTCATAATAATGAAGTTCAGTTTAAAAAAAATTACATGTTCAAGGAAAATTTTGAATGAGAGTGTGAGAAGAAAGGAATAAGAGAGGGTTTGAAAAACTTGAAAGAGCAAAAAAAAAATGGTGGAAGATGGCCTGAGATTAAAAGCAAAATTTTTACCTCTTTCTTTACCATTTTTAACGGTTAAAAGCAATGATCGAATTTAAGCCCGTAAGGCCGAATTTAATGCTTATCGACCGACCCACATTTAGGAGCTAGGAGAATCCTACATTTTGTTATTTTGATTTTGCATGTTTCATGTTAAATGAATCGTAAAAGTAAACCATGTGCTAATTATCTAAGTTTAAGGGGCTTTATGTGTATAGACTATATTAGAACTCTAAAGATCCTTGGGTCAAGTACTTTATTTTGAATTCTAATTTAGGTTAGATTAATATGACGATGGAATGGTTATGACAATTAAAGAAGGGAATGTGTTGTAAAAATGGGAATTAAAGTCCCAAAGTCTCATTTTTAGGGGAGATACCGTTAAATTTTGATAGGATCCCCGAGCCTAAAAAGGACCAAGAGTCCTCGAGAGATGCTTCGCATGTGCGTTCGCACGTGTAATTGCCAAGTGTAATAGATTAGAGTTTCAAAAAATATATTCCCTTAGTCATGTGTTTCAAAAATCGAGAGCTTGTGTCCAGGCATCTTAAAGCACCCAACTAATCCTCGGGACATATGCAAAGCTCCCTACTCACACAGACCGGGTAACTCTATGGGAATGTCCCTTTATAAACGAATTTAACATGGATAATTTCTCATTCCCTTGGAGGTAGGTATTCATAATCCTCATGATCAGTGTGCCCTGTGTTTCTTAAACCCTGCATCCATTCAATGAAATCTGCCCACCCTTGGCATTCAACACCTCTTCTCATAAATGTTTAGGTGCTGGGTCAAATTTGACCATTAGATGATATGTTTCATAAAGTTTTAGGTAATCTATTTCAATATTGACCATTAGATAGATATGTCGTTCTGGACATAAGGATTTATCATGAATGGCTGCTACCATATCTGCTTTCTGGGACTGCTCGGATTTAGGATCTCTGGACTTTGGAAGCATATACTAGCCAAGGTCCATGGGATAATTGCTAGCTTGAATAGTTTTTTAATGTTTTTGGATTTGATTAAATTGCTCATTTGAATGGCTGCAATTGTCCAATTTTATCAATTAATGCATGTGAATTTTAGTTGAGGCCTATTTTATGGATTCTTCATTTTGCAACCACTTGAGGACCCAAGGATAGTGCCTGCCACATTTTTTGGGTCCTATTTTCTCTCATTTCTCAATAGGTTAAAGTGGTTGGCAATTGCATTTACAAGTTTTGATCTTAAAATCAAATTAACCTAGCACCTCCTCCTTCTTGAGACGCAAGATTACCCGTTGAAATGCATAACTTAAACTTAGAAATATGAAAAAAATAGTAAAGCATATGCATGCTTCATCTTTGAATTCTGATTAACGATGATGATGCATTCATTTTAGTCCTTCAATGATTCAAGATCCAAATTTCAGTAAAAGAAACATGTGTTGTAAGTGCAAGGTGGAGATTAAAATTTTGAATAAAAATGCTATAAATATGTGCATATATATCCAAACATAGTGTGTCACCATCTAGTTTGAAAGAATTTCTTACTGTTTACATATAAAATATGTTCATTTGTAAGAAGGATTAGAAAATTGTCAATTGAATGAAAGTATGATTAAATATTTATTTACTCATGCAAACAGTACAGTTTATATACAAATCTACTAAGAACTCTAATTACAAACGAATGATAAAAAATGGTAAAATCATCAAGCAATCTTGATTCTCATAGAAACTTTTAATGATGCTTGCTTAGCCACAAGGTACTCCCAAATATCTTAAAAACACTCTCAAAACGTAGTAAAACAAAATTTGTTAGAAATGAAATTCTAAACAAACAGGATGTTTACCTCAAAAATGGTGGAATTTACAATTGAAACAGCATCAAATGGTATGTTTGGAGTTTGGGACCAAATTATATTTATAGGAATTATATTTACAGTTCAGATTTTTTTTTACTGCCGTGTCCAGGTATCTTAGAGCACCAGACTAATCCTTGAAATATGTGCAAATCTCTCTATTCACACACCTGGTAAGGGAGTGACCCTTTTGTATTGAGAGTGACTTGAACCCAAATCCTCCTTTATTTCAAACTGATTCTGTTGCCAAAAAAAATAAATTAAACCACAAATCCAAGCACACACACAATCAAGAGCAACAGATTTTACGTGGTTCGGCCAAATCCAGCCTATGTCCTCAGAGCATGATGATTCTACTATAAAGAATAAATCCAGAAAACAAATACAAAGATTAAACCAACCCTTCTCTGTCCCCTTCCTCACAGTCTCTTCTTTCTCTCCTGTTTACACAACCCAAGGAAACCCTAAGAGAGAGAATATTTATACATGGCCTATGAAACATAACTGGGCCTGGTGGGCCTTTCATAAACACCCAAAAAGGCCTTTTGAGCCAAAACCCAACAGATTCTTGACCCCTCTACAGTTCAGATTGAACCTCAGCCTAAAATGATTCAAAATTTAGACGGCCAGCGCGTGAAAGGCTGCCTAGTATCATACATCTCTGTACCTTTATTTAAATTTAGATCTTGTGGCTTAGGAAACAATAGGAGCTCACTTTTCTGAAATAAACTTCATGCATTGCACGTACCTTCGATGATGTTGTCAAGGTACATGTGGGCCCTATCAGTTGGAACCCTCACCGTTAGGGATGCCAATGGGCTGAACTACGGACAGGCCAACACTGCACCAAGTCTGGGCCCAAACTAGATATGGGCTTAATATATGTGCTCAAACCCGAACCCAACAAAAGCCCAAGCATGAAACCACTTAGAATGAAAAATGTCCATCCCAGTACCTGATTCGTTTCTGTTATTTTTATTGAGCCCGTTCCAAAAACAGTTGTATAGATTGAAAGTAGACTTGATGAAATACAAATAAGACTAAATTTCAGCTCAACATCGATTTATATCCACTTGATGATGAAATGCAGCTATGGCAATGGAATGCTTGACTCACTGCATCTTATACAAGAGTAAATAAGTACTATCCAGATCTAAAGAAAAAAAAGAAAAGAAAATAATATAATGGAAGTTTCGAGATCCTCTAAACATTTAGACAACTGATTTTCATTTAACATGCAATTAAAGCAAACACCATAAGGTTTCAAAGACTAAAAATCTGATGCAATGGTTATACAACATTTGGATAAAAAAACAAAGAAAATAAGAATATTATGATCATGTCTTAAATATTGACAAATAGTAAACGATACACATCCACACTGAGCAACAGGAGAACACTCAAATGAATTTTGAGTCATGTCACTGGCAGAAAGGAACTACAATCCACAATGGCAACCTTTGAGATGGAAAGTTGACTTCATATTCTACAATTGGCAGCTGCAAAGATTAAAAAAGGAATTAAAATCTGAGAAAATGTTGTCGATGAGAAAGACATGTATGAAGCGAAATATAATGCTTCTATGTATAATAATCCATGTGCTTATGTTGTGTACATAAGCTCCACCCATAATCACTACAAACAGTTAGGCTATCCACAGTGATGCAGTCATGCTTAAGCTGGGTGAATAACATACATGCAACCTTATGTCATCTCTAAAGATTGCATAACCTGGATGCAATGTCGTCAGAAAATGATCCAGGAGGATGCGTAAAAACACTTATATCTCTTGGCATGCTGTAATTTTCTTTTCAAAAGACTTAGAAAAAAGTCTTTAAGAGTGTTAGTCGATGCACCAGTCGACTGGCACGTCGTCTGGAGACGGTCTGCGTAAGCAGATTAGTCTCTGATAATACCAGTAAATGTACCAGTCAACTAGTACATTGTCTGGTGTCTGTCTACATATTAGAATTGGTCTCTGCTAGTAATAGACGATGTACCAGTCGACTGGTACATCGTCTGGCAGTGTAACTGATGCAGTTACAACATCTAGACACTGTACGATTCGTAGCACTAGTCGACTGGTACGGGAAAACTGCCGACGGTTTCTGACAGTTTTCAACGGTTTGGGGCGGTTTCAACTCCTTTTATCCATTTTCCCTTTTGTTTTTGGCAGTCTCTGACTAGTGGATGCATGCTAGAACCTTCGGATTGTACAATCTTTGAGAAAAAAAAATTAAGACAAGACCAAAAAGAGGAAGATTCATCTTCCCAAATCCTGTGTCTCTCTTGTTTTCTCATTCTTTTCCGCTGTGTTTTCTATCCATTGTCGCCCAAGCGTCCGATTACGGATCAAGTTGGTACTAGAGCCTCATTTCGTCTTCTTTGGAAACCTATGGTATATGGTCTTGACACGTGATCAGTCCAGAAGTCTTGTGAAGAACTCTTGGAAGCCCTTGATTTAGAAAAAAAGGAAAATCTCAAAGAAATCGAAAATGACAGGAAACGACGACATGAAGGAACGTTTCTCCAAGCTAGAGGAACAAGTCACCGCATTGACTAATTTAGTCACCAAGTTAGTGGAAGGTGCCGCTTCTAAATCTTCCTGTAAGCATCCGTCAGCCAGTTCGTCCAAGAAAAGGATCGAGCAAGAGCAACAAGACGAGACTGATGAAGAGGAAAAAGAAGAGGGAGAAGTCGGTCAGACCAATGAATCATTATTGGGAGTCGACCAAGACAGTAAGAAACCTTTCAGAGTAGATTTCAAATTAGAAAAACCTACTTATGATGGTGATGTTAATGCAGAGAAATTGGACAACTGGATAGATCAATTGGAAAACTATTTCACTCTGTGTATACACCAGTGCATAGAAAACTAGTTTGGCACGACTGAAGATGTCCAATCATGCATTTACCTGGTGGAACGCTTATTTGAAGCGCCACAATGTTTCTGATTTAACTTGGAAAAAGTTCAAGAAGTTAGTCCGTAAACAGTTTTACCCAATTGGCTATGAGGAAGATTGGTGGATTAGGTGACAATACTTGCGACAACGATCTGGCCAATCGGTTCAAGAGTACATAACCGAATTCTACACTCAGGCCATTGTCCTGGGCATATCCATTGAAGACTTTGAGGTTTTCATGAAGTATGTGGGTGGTTTAGCTAAATACATTCGAAGAGAGTTGAAGCTCTTCAAAGTCAGCTCTATCGATGAAGCTACAGTGAAAAGCATTGTCATTGAGGTAAAGAACAAGAAGTCTGATAGGTTTGAGGTCAAGCCGAAAGACTGAGGTAGACTTGATGTGAATGGCGGCAGTAAATGGGAGTCCAGTCAAAAGGAGTTGGGGAATGTCAGAAAACTCTCCCGTGACCACTGCAAAATGAATGGCCATACGAAGGATAGGTGCTGAAATTACACCCCGAGCAGCGCCAAGAGGAGGACAAAAAGGCAGTATTGAACACCCACGAGGAAGAGGAAATTTCAAGGATAGAAGAGCCTGCTAGTACACTCGCCCTCATGGCGAAGATTGTAGAAACTTCGCAGAGTTCTGAGTTAAGAGAAGAACTTTCCCACTTGAAAATTCAAGTGAAACAAAGTCTCATTGAAGCAATAGTAGACCTTGGTTGTCAGAGAAATTTAATATCTGAAAGTTTGGTTCAGAAAATGGGATTGGAAATGACTACACACCCACGACCTTATCCACTGGGATGGATACAAAAGGATGTGGATATCAAGGTCACCAAACAATGTACTTTCAAGTTTGCTATTACTGGAAGGCACATTGATGAAGTCACTTGTGAATTGGTGCCTTTGGATGTCTGTCAAGTAATCCTAAGGAGTCCTTATCTATGGGATCAGGATGCTATTCACTGCATGCGCCAATGCAGGTATAGATTTGTGAAGGATGGTAAAGAATTCCATGTCAATGCTACCAAGTCACAGTCTACCGCTACCTTGGCCACAACAGCTCAGGCAAAAAGGATGGTGAGTGCTTGCGGGAAGTTTGTATTGATGACGATAAGACCAAAGGAAGAGCACAAATCGACAGTGACAATTCCAGCATCGTCGTTGACCCCCAAACAACTAACGGAGACCAAACGAGTGCAGGTGACATTCAAGGAAGGAGAGCAAGGAGTCACAAAGTTCAAGTGATCATCCTGTCGATCACCAGTACCATTAGTGCTGAAGAAGGACGACAGAAGTAGGAAGTTGCACAGATCGCAGCAGAAATGTGAAGCTCGACATGATCAACACCAAATGAAGAGCATATTCCAAGAGGGAGATCTTGTTTGGGTGCGATTGAATAGAGGACGGTTGAAGGGAGATGGCAGGAGGCCAAGACCTATCCAAGATGGACCGTTCAAGATACTCAAGAAGAGTGGAGACAGTTCCGGCGGATCAGTGGTACAATCGAGACAAGGTAACCAGAGAGTTCTCCCATCTGCAGATCTGAGATTTAGTGGGAGCTAAATCCTCTAAAAGGGGTGAGCCATGATCCAGGAGGATCTTTCGCTATTTATTTCCTTTTTGTATTCAGTGTAAAAACACTTATCTCTCTTGGCGTGCTGTAGTCTCCAGACGACATGTCAGTCGATGCACCAGTCAACTGACACGTTGTCTGGAGACTGTCTGCAGAAACAGATTAGTCTGATAATACCGGTAGATGTACCAGTCGACTGGTACAGTCTACATATTAGAATTGGTCTCTGATAGTAATAGACGATGTACCAGTCGACTAGTACATCGTTTGGTAGTGTAACTGATGCAGTTCAAGTGTATAGATGCTGTACCAGTCGATGCATCAGTCGACTGGTATGGGAAAACTGCCAATGGTTTCTGGCAGTTTCCAGCGGTTTGGGGCGATTTCGACCCCTTTATCCATTTTCTCTTTTGTTTTTGGCAGTCTCCGACTGGTGGATGCACGCCAGAACCTTCGGATTGTACAATCTTTGAGAAAAAATAATTAAGAAAATATTAAAAAGAGGAAGATTCATCTTCCCAAATCCTGTGTCTCTCTTGTTTTCTCATTTCTTTTCCGTTGTGTTTTCTATCCATTGTCGCCCAAGCGTCCGATTACGGATCAGAAAAGGAGAAAGACAATAAAGAAATAGGGCATTAGGATCCTGTTTATATAAGCTATAGACACAGAGGCTCCCTTCTCAATCTTATTAGCTCCAAATAATGCATCGCAATCAAACATGATTAGAGTTTATACCCACTGAATGGTCCCTCTCAATTATATTTCCTAATGTGGCTCTCTTAATGTTTCCATATTTGTCATTGGTAGCAATTTTTTTGGAGAAAGGTTTTGAGTTTGAAACCCTAGATCTTGAGGTAGTAGTTTTGGGAAAGATATTAAGACTGCATTTTGGTATCAGAGATTTTGATCTTGTGAAGGCTGTTGAGGTTTCTCTCATTGTAAGGCCACTAAGAGTGATGACAAGAGTGGGCCATAGAAAATTGGGGTAAAATTAGGAGTGGACTGCAGATCTGGAAGATCAAAGAATGCTGTTAGAAGGACAAAAGAGATGGGTACAATAAATTCTTTAATTGAGAAATTTTCTTTTATTAGTACAAGAGGGTAATTTTTTTCTCATGATTATAAACATGATGACTCGTGGTCATTCTGAATGGACAAAATTGAAAACATGGTCTTTATGTATTGTTGTAACCACCAACATATTACAAGGGACAAATTGTTCGACATCTAATTTAGTTGTCTATATTTTATCAATTTCAAACATTTGGAGAGAATGTTAGCAAAGGAAAATCAAGACTTGGATCGACAAATTAAAATACATTAAAATACATGATAGATAATGGGGTGACATTGAAAATGATTTTGAAAGAATAGAGTGGAAACATATAGCTAGAAAAGCTGACCCCATATAGAGGGGAAAATGGTAATGGTAATGCTTGGTACCATGTTGCGTGCAGAAGTAACTGATCGTGTATCAGGTCGATTAACAAACAATGGACAGTTGTTCGAAGCAGATTTCTTCCTACGTTCACCTATTTTGGGTGAGGATATAGAGAGCAAGTTTAAGAGAGAAGAAGAAAGAGTTTTGGTTTGCTTCAAGGGAAACCGAGACCTCCAAGTTAGACAAGCTAAAAGTGAAACAAATGATATATTTCTTATATCTATTCCATACAGCAACTATACATATAAATGACAAATACAAATCTCAACCACCCGCTTCCTAAACCTAGCATACTGTGGACCATGATGTACTCCACTTATTCTTAAATAACTCCCACATACTAACTACCTTGACTCAGTCAAATGAGACATAAGATTCCTTCCCCCTAGAGAAGACCATTGTCCTCAAGGGTAGCTCTAGGAAACCATAAACGGAGCTCACGTGTCAAAAGAAGCATGGATGGATATTTCTGGTGCTTCATGTGATCCTCTTTCATAGCTTCAACTTCAGCCACCTTCGTCCCTCCACCCTCATCTTCCTCATCAGACCATCTTCCTTCAATAAGAAATATTTTTTTACATCGATGTCCTGGGCCAAATTTTTCAGTTGCAATTGAAACACAACCCTTTGTCTCTCCTATCCTTGAGTTCTGATGTACTTAGCTTTTTGATAGGCATAGGATCTGGGTTAGTGATCTTTTTGATAGGCATAGGATTTGGGTTAGTGATGCGGAGCATACACCAGTGCTCCATGCCTTCTATTTCTGTGTGTTTCTATTTTTGCATTTATTAGTTTTATTTTAGTAAGTGTAGTTTGGTAATGGTTTTGTTGTTTTATTTTTAGTAGTATAAAGTCTTTATAAAGCTTTGTAGCCTTGGAGGCATGAGACGATGAATAAAGTTTGAGATTCCTACAAGAAACCTTACATGGTGCGACGGTGATTACCTTGGAGAGAATCCAGGAGCTTGGTGGAATCCAAGAGGGCGTGAAGCCATGTACTTCTATCTTTCTTCTTCTCCTCTCTTTATTTTTCTTTCCTCCATAACCTTGCTGTTATCTTCCATAACCCATCCTCCCTGCTGCCACAAATCCAAAAGCCTCATACTGCTGCCACCACTCTTCCTTAGCCCAGATCTGTCCAGATCTGCATTCCCAGTCTTTGTCCAAGCCTTCTCTACCATCACCAGCAAACCCCACTACCTGTCCACCTTTCCACCACCCCAAATCCCCCTCTCTGGTTTCCGTCTCTGTCTCAAAACCCCTTTACCCTTGTCGCCTTTGCCCATAGACCCATATCCCCTTTGCCGCAGCCTTCTCTGAACCCATCTATCTTTATTTTAGCCTTCACCTTTTCCTCGCCAGCTACTATTGAGCCTCCCACACTGTCGCAGCCATACGTAACCTGCTCCTGTGCCTTCGTTTCACCTAAATACATCTCCTGCTGCTTCCTTTTTCTTCCTTATCCCATCCTCTCTCCTTCCGTGACCTCCTATCAGCCTCGTTTAAAGACATCGACTCTTCCTCCTTTATTTGTCTCATTTAAAACCATACATTTATTCATGGACCACTTTAAAGCATTCCACACTTCTATTTTCTTTCATGGATTTGTTACATCATATTTCAGGGATTTTTGCATGCTCATTTGTGTCAAATTTAGATTAATTAATTGCATCTATTAATTGACTGATTAATTTCAACCCATATTATATTTAGGATGCATTAATTTCATCTCTTTTAATCTTTAGGGGTTACATTTAGGCATTTAGGGTCATCCTATCATTTGTCCTGCGTCAGTTAGGTTCTAAAGGAAGATTGGGAATTAGCTTGTGCACTTCAGGTTTGAGTGGCATGTCGAATGTAGTTGTTACAAGCCTCATATAACCTTGCTAGCCCAATGGCAGCCGATAGTGTAGCGGGTTTGCAAGCTTGTACATCTACCTTGAAGTTTTCCTTTAACCTGCTTATAAAGCAACCCATTTGGCGTGTCGGTGTCAAGTTCCCTGCTTGTATCAATAATTTCTCGAATTAGGTCTGGTAATCTCTTACGGAACCAGTCTGCTGTAGCTTTGTTAAATCACCAAAGAAGTCTTGATATTGAGTTGGTCCATACCTACTGTGGAGACCATGTTTGAAGTTTTCCCAAGTGATGATAGGGGACTCCTCTTACAGCAGTTGGTACCACAATTGGCATCACCTTCAAGATTGAAAGAAGCTAGCAGCACCTTCTCCTCATCAGATGTTTGGTGGAACTAAAAAAACTGGTCAGCCTGGCAAATCAAACTTGTAGGGTCCTCCATCCCATTGAAGTGTGGAAAATCAAGCTTCACTAGCTTAGGCAAGTATGGTGTGGTTGAGCCTTCACAGTTGCTTCCCCCATTCCAGAGTTTCAGCCTCCAGTATTGTGAATTTGTCTATGAGAACTCTCCCCAGCTTTGCGAACTTGGTTGGTTGTGATATGGTCAAGTTTAGCATTCATTGCTGCAAACATCCCTTGCATCTCTTTGAAGATTCTTTCCTGCCCTGCAGTTAAAGAACAAACCTCCTTCTCTAAACGTACCAATCGCTGCTCCTCCATGCTTGTCTTTGATACCAATTTGTTACGTGTGGCTGTAACTGATCGTGTATCAGGTTGATTAACAAATAATGGACAATTGTATGAAGTATATTTCTTCTTACATCCACCTATTTTGGGGAGGATACAAAGAGCAAGTTTAAGAGAAAAGAAAGAGTTTTAGTTTGCTTCGAGGGAAACCGAGACCTCCAAGTTAGACAAGCTAACACTAAACCAAATGATATATTTCTTATATCTATCCCATACAACAGCCATACATGTATAGGAGAAATACAAATCTCAACTACCCACTTCCTAAAAACTAGTACACTGTGGACCATGATGGACTTCACTTATTCTTAAATAATTCTCACATACTACCTACCTTCACTCGGTCAAATGAGACACATAACATACTAGTTGATATCAAGTTATGTCACATAAATTGATCCAATTTGGGAGGCCGTTAGTAAATTATTACCAGTCAAGTGGAGTCCAGCATGTCACAAACTTCTTGGTGGACATACTTCAAGAGAATTGCTAATGTAACCATTCAATATAATGTTTACAATTGAGAAAATGAAAGTGGAAATGGGAAATCGAGATTCACAAGAGGTTTGTAAGCCAGAAAACAAAAGAGAACAGAATGCGCAACTGCAAAAGGATGTGGTTCCAGGAAATTCTGGGTTAACATCTCTCCAACTAGAGAAGAAAGAAGCGAACTATATAGAGGCATACACACATGGGCCCATGGTCCGCTAGTGTGGAAGACCAATTTTTAGATTATTTAGAATAAATTTGAGTTCATTCATTTTTTAAATATTCATATTTCACCATATCAAATGATGTCCCAATGACATAAAATAGATTCACTGAATAGCTTATTAATTACCTACCCAACAAACCTATATCTGTGTGATTTTAACACTGATTGAAGGTCTGTTTACTAATATGAGGTGACATAGAGTTATGAATTAGGGACATTTTAGTCATTTTCATTTTATCATATTTAAATGTCAGGATTAAGATATTGTTATGTTGGTTTGATGGCTTAGATTACTCCTTTTCATGAAACAGCATAAATATTGATATGTAAGTCCTATGGCCATCATTCAAAAAATAAATAAAGTAAAATAAAAGGAGTTCCTATGGAGTAAGTTCGACTGAAGCTTGAAGCTCTGAAAGGTTTATTATTATTGTTGTTATTTTTTTTCCCTAAGAGGGAAGAACTGTATAGTTATGTTGAATCTTTATCTCTGATACCACGTGAAATCTATTTTATGGGATTTTCATATATATTCTATTTTGATTCACTTATTACTTCCATATTCATGGCAGGTTGGAGTTTCTTGGAAAAAAAATACATTGGAGTCCTAGATCTTGATGTTGTTCTCATGGGAGGGACACTTACACTGCACATTACAGGCAGTGTTAAATATGAATTATCTATTGATCAGGAAGACAAGGATTTATTCAACCAGTAGGACTTATGGGGTTTGGATTGTTGATTATTTCATGTACTTTCATATGTTTAGTCTTGCAAACTGATCTAAATGTAAATGGCTATGCTGTTCACTTAGTCAAAACACGAGTACAGGAGGATAAAATTGAGACTGCATTCCTGCAACGACCGTATGCACGAAGGCAAACCAAGATGTGGGACAGATGTACATTTTCAAACCAAGAATCAGGTGAGCTGCAGTACAGATGGCCTGACCTAAATTGAACCAATCCACTTATTTGTCAGAACAAATGAACCTTGAATACGGACACATCATTGGTGTCTATTCACTTTCCATTACTTTGTGCATATTTAACCCACTTGCTCTCCTTGTTGGGCTAGGTCATCCACATGAAGGGGCCACCTGAAGCACAGTTTAGTGTTGAAAATTCGCTATACATGACTACGTGTAGAAAGCATGAGAAAGACTTTCTTGTAGAAATAGTACGCAGCAATTCTATAAAAACAGCTGTAAGAAAATGAGTGAGCTGAAATTTATTTTCTCCTTCAGAATTTTGAGAGAAGTTTAAAATACATACTGCAATAAATGAACTGGTTGAAATCCAATGACACTCTACCCTGCTTGGCTGTATCAAAAGAATTAAACAAATTCCTGCAAACCCAACCAAGCTAAAACTTTAGATGTGATATACCCGTGCATACAATGACACAATGCATCTGTAACATGGATATTTGATCTAGCACAAAAATACTACAATCTTGAAAAAAGTCTGTAATGTCCTAGTAATACCTCCAAATGAACATTCAAGACAATAGATAGGCCTAAAATAAAAAAAAAAGAATGCAAAACCTCTAACTTTATGTTCTTTGTTTATCAGCTTTCACATCCACTCAAGATTTATTGCAAAGAGTTGAAGATACGACGCTTATCGCATGCTCTAATTCAATCTAATGATGTAGCAGGTCCAACCCATTATTCAGTAATTTAAGTGATATACCTGGATCTTCTGATTTCCCCTCATGACAGAGGTCATTCTCCATTTTCTTTCTTACAGGTAATCCTCACTTTGTGAGGTTGGACAATTACAACTACTAGTCCACATTTTCCAGTGTTCAATTGGATAGATAAGATAATCTGATGGTGATGTCAAAACCTAACTGGTTACCTTCAGTCCATCATGCCATCCACTTTATAAACGACTTGAAATGGTAAAATGAAGTGTACTCATTCCTTAATTTTTACTAATGTGTCTTTTTTTGTTTTATCAAAATGAAATGAGTAATACAACAAAATAAATAGCTGTACGCCATGAGAAAAAAATCCAGTAGCAAGTGAACTAACAGAATCATCAAGAAAGTTAAATTGGTTGCATGAATCAATTATGAAATGACCGCTGAAGGATGTTTTGTAGTCATCCATCATGATTAGTTCCATAAAATTAATGTCCAGATCATAGATAGTTCAGACTCTCTTATACAATTTGCAGTTTGATCAAACTTAGAAACCACAATTTACCTGTTGCTTTTAGTAAATCAATTATCATAGGTTCTCCATGATTTAAAAAGAAAAAAAATGCATTTCCCAATGGACAGCTATTTTTTTATGAGCACCTATGACTACGATTTTAAAAATAGTAGGAAAATATATGGAAATTCAAATAAACTCTCCAACATACCGAGCCGATTGTAAGAATATACAGAGAGATATGAAATCATCCAACCGGAATCTGCCTTTCTTAGTTTGATCAAAGCTCTGAAACAATGAAAATGACAGGGAAAGCGGTTGAGAGAGAGAGAGAGAGAGAGAGAGAGAGAGAGAGAGAGAGAGAGAGAAGGAAATCAATTCACTGAGCCGATATTCCTAAAAAAAAAAATTAAAGCATGCTTAATCATTGAAAGACATATTTCTTAAACTTTACAAGATAGCTAGAAATAGACAAGCCAAGGTTCAACAATGCTATCTAGTGGAAGGGGAATTACCACGTGGGAGATTTATTTAAGAAGAAATCTTAGGGCTTTTAACAAGAAAGTTGAGATGAGATGAGGGCTTTCTTGAGGAATGCTCTGATATTCATGGAAGAGGATGATGAATGACTCTGAACTGGTGATCCATCGGACTTTTACTCAGTTAAGGTAGGAATTAAATTGGTTCTCAGTGGGATTGACAGTGGGTCTAGTCCCGCTCTCTTGCCATGGTTAGGAGTGGCACCCCTAAGGGTTCAGACTTTTGGGTGGTGTGCTCTAGAAAGGAAAATACTTTCTAGAATGGAATTAAATCGTAGGGCATGTTTAACTCGAGTGATGATCTATCTTGTGTTCTTGTTTGGGATGTGTTCAGTAACGAGAAGTCTTTGGTCTAGGCTTGCCAATTTGATGGGAAACTTTTGGGTGTTCGATAATTCTTGCGGTGGAATAGTAGAGAGTTGGAAGATTAAGAAATTCAGATAAAAAAAAAGCTTAGAATACTATTCTGACAGCTATCTTGTGGCCTGTTTGGAAGGAATGGAACTTAAGGATTTTCGAGAACAAAGCTAGTGAGGAGAATGAAGTCCTTGAAATGACTAAGTGGAGTTGTGTGCTTGGTTGGTGGCAAGCAAGGAATTTAAGGGGTGCTCTATGACGGGTTTTTAGAGGTCTTGGGAGGGTTCTTTGAGTAGTAGACCTAGGGTAGAGTGTGGTTTGTTCTCCTCCTCTGCCTAGTCTCTCCAAATTCAATGTGGATGGGGCAACAAGAGGTAAATCAAGACCAGTAGGGACATGAGGGTCTTGTGTAATTCGGTTTGTGCCACATCCCTCTTTTCCTTGGAAGCAGAGCTACTAGGGATTAGGAGAGCCTTGTCTTTGTGGATGAGCTTTGGTGAGGAGAAGCTAATAATAGAGAGGGATTCGGCGAATGAGATAAAGTGGGCTAGGGGCTGCAAGCGTCCTCTCTGGAAATTGGTTTCAATAGCTAGGGGGCTAAGGTAGAGATGTGTCCTTCGTGCTCAGCCAAAAGGTTAGCGAACGGTGTGGTAGACTTCTTAACTAGATCAAAGTGGATAGGGAGTATAAGAGTGTTTTTTTTTTTCTACTGATTGTAAGGGTATTGGGAGTTTAGTTTTTAGAAGGGACACGCTGGTTTATTTGGTATCTCTTCTTTGCTTCTTTTGGGCACCTGAAGGATCTCTAATGCAATTTTCTTTGCTACTTGTGGGTTTTTAGGTGTAAGCCTTTATTAATATATTTGTTACCATTATTGCTCAAAAAAATTTGATCCAAATGCTAAATGAAGTTTAGGCTATGCATTTTTATTTTTATGAAAAGCAAACATTGAGTAGAAAGTGAAAAACGAGTATGGGCCATATACGCATTTATGATGCCAACATTGCCATCGAGATTCTCTCTCCTTATTCCAATGATGTTACCAAGGTTTTGGATTCTGAGGACTTGATCATCATAATTATCATCATCATAAACAAAACCCAGCTTATTCTTCAATGTATGTAGTGAAACTGCACAAAGCATTGCTCTCATGCTAGACCTTTTAAGTTTCACAAGACATTACTATTTGTTTCTAACTGAATTTAAATTTTGGGCTGCTTTCTCTTCAAATTCTGGTTTCTCTTAACAGTTAAAAAATGAGTCTAGACCACTCAGACATTTAAAAGTGCATTACAAAGTGGAACATCTTAAGAATATATTTTATTTGTTATTTAGGGCCACTAGACTACTTGAGCATTTTAAGAGCCTTTATTATGACTCTAGTCACAATCATCATTTTCCTCTATCGCTTTCAGAGCTCACGATTAACTATTCTTAAATCAGTTATTACTCAAGATAAGGTTTGCTCATTTCCACAATAAGAACTATGAATTTTTGCATTACCTCACAGGTGGTATAAAAAGCAGGAGAGTCCAAAGAGAATCCAACTTTCATGACTGCCTGCAATAATGGTTCAATAATGCTAGTCATAAAAAATTAAAATATAAAACAAAAACTAAACAATATGCTTTTTTGTGCTCATTTATTGAAATACAAAACAATAATAGAAAGAAATGAAGCAAAATGAGGGCATGATCCTTGAGAAGTTTGCAAATTATTAAGATCACACATTTAAAACTTGACAATGGTCATCTTGAAGGCAAGCCAAAACAAATTTTGCCTCCTGGCTAAAGCTTATAATTGGGGAGCTTTAAGAAGAGCAAAACTAGAGGACATGAGCCCAAACAGGCTTAAAGCATGAGATCCATAAGAACATCCATTTGTGGGAATATTTCACTTCAAAAATGTTATAATGAACACCTAGTAGTAGCTCACTATAGGGAAGTGTAGAACCCTATTTGGAACTTCAATGGAATTGAACCAGTGTCAATAATATGATATCCAAATTTAAATCCCTTTCTTTTTAATCGCTTACGAAATTTTATAGAAATTAAAATTAAAACAAAAATACAGAAAAAAAAAGACACTACTGTACAATCCCCCTTATTGGATAACATTTTCCTTACCAATTCAAACCCTTGACAATCCTACACCAATAGCTAACATCCTCCTTCCTCCTTATTTCGCCTTCTTTTTAATCCCACACCCTACAGTAAGCCACTGAATGACAACCTTTGCATGATCCCTTTTCAATATTTCGACCAGATTGCATACCTCTTTTGTGGATATTACCATTTTTCTAAAATCTCCTGAATTTTCCTCACCTTTTTGTCAACTTCAGAATTAATTGAGCCCTAACTAAATCATTTAGGCACTCCCCTTCCATCATCGAACCAGGCCCTCCAATGAATCAAACTCTCCATCTTCTCCTAGCCCAAGTTACGATCTGAGCCCAAGGGCCCAGATCTTAGATCCCTCTGGCTCACAAGGGCCACTCAACATAGGCGCACTCGACGAAGAGACTGCCCTCACAGTTGATGAAGCATCCTCTGGTGATGAAATGGTAGCCGTACTCCCTAAATGCTGCGTATCCATTCCTCCACAGTATTCATAAAGGATTTGACAAGTGTTTTCTACTTCATCACCTCTATCACCATCATTAGGTTCATCAAGATCAATTGAATTTGGAATTTCTTCCTCCCCTTTGTCGTCATGCAACTCTTCTTGTCTTCCATCTCCATCGGATTCCTCTTCCTCTTCTTCAACGTCATCGATGCCCACTTCAGCTCTCCAGCTCCTCCATAATCTCCAGCTGCCATATGACCTCCTTCACCTTCGCTCTTAACTCTAGAGTCATTCTTCAAGGGGAGCCCACTACATAAATCATCATTGAGAAAGTTAAGGTTCACTGGGGCTTACTATTCTGACCCAGGCAGCTAGAAGAATGGGCCAAAGCTTTCTTAGGCCCCCCCCATAGCTAGGCCCTGAACAGAGTAACTGTTGTTGTGTAGTAACAGCTGCATCAAGTTATTCCTCTAAAGTCTTCTAGCCATTGCAAGGGATAAAAAACCCCTTTTTTTTCCTCGATCATGATTTGGATTCATGAAACCCGCACAGAGCCTCTCATCTACCTCCTTCGTCGCTTCTGCCTCCCTATTGACCGCTGCCATTTTTTCCGCCATCTCCTCCTCTTTGGAAGTTTCAATCCCTGTTTCTTCTGTGTGAACTCCACATGTCATTAAAAAAGTAGCATGCTCCTTAACCATCGAGGTCCCTCAATCATTCTTCCAACTGAAGGCATGGAAGTTCCCATCCCTTCTGCATGACTGCCACGTGCTGTCGAGACTTGGAAAGGCACATGGACTGGTGGAATCCTCTCATTCTTTTCTTCCAAAGCATCAATACCTTCTGCATGGGTTCCATGTGCCACTGAGACATGGGAAAGCACTTTCGTTGTCGCCAGCGGAGAGTACCTGTAACAAAGAAGAAAGCCACCACCCTCCTCAACGATCCGCGACATAGCAGAGGCATATGAACACCTCGGTATCTCTCCATACTCGAAAAAGGAATCAAATTCCTTGATCCTGACCTTGTGCCTTTCGTCATTCCACCAAATGAAGGCCTCTCAAGGGATTTGTTTACTCGTTCAAGCTCTACGAGAAGTCATAGCACCGAACAGTCTTCTCTCCTTAAATTAAGATCGTCAACCTCGATTAATCTTCCCAATCGATTGCTGAAGGGGTAAATCATTTTCTTATTCCATCATGTGAGAGAGAAACCATAACACAACACCCATGTTCTCCTAGTATATTGAAAGCAATTTGGGTACCATCTGGAAAAGGCAGAGAATAGTCTTTTCCACCCTGTTGAGACCTGTTTTTTCAACAATTCCGCCTCCTCACTTGTTTTGAGGGTAACCAAGTAGCACTTCTGTCCCGGCAAATGCACATTAAAAACCAAGGCCTCAGCTCTAGACACGTTTTTGCAAAACTCACCGAGGCTAATCTCCCCAATAGGTCTACATCACCATCTATTTAGATAGCACTTTGTTTCCACTTCCTCCTCCGGCTGAATCATAAACACAAGAAAAGATGTTGGCATCACCCGATCATCTTCTTTACCCACCTTGGAAGATTCTCCCACTATGTCATCCTAGCTACAACCTCCATTTGTCATCCTTTTTTTGCCTGGTATGAGCCTCTTCTCTTCAACACTCTTCTTCCCCTTAATCTTTGCAACAACATCTACTAACCCCTTTTCATCCAAACCATCTTTACTTTGGTTCCTCATAAATTGAGCTAACTGTGCCTTGAACCTTCAATCTTCCAACCAGAACCCATCAAGCCCTGTGTTTGCCCTTTCACCATGAGTCCCATTTGCAATCCTTATGAAAGCAAAGGTCTTCCCCGTTGAAACCTTCTCACAGGGTATGAAAACGTCTCTAACCATTCCCCATCTTCTAAAAAAGCTTGCAACCAACTCCATATCGTGAATCAAGAAGGTTGGTCACAAAAAGAGTGACTTGTCCTCCATTTTGCAGAAGCTTCTATTTCCTGCCTATCGCTTGCTACCAGCTGCCCTCTGATCCATCACACCCTGACTTTCGAGACACGAGACTATTTTTTTTAAAACTCTCTTACTAACTGCACGTAAGTCCATGTACATGTGGAAAGAACACGTGTGAGGAGAACCCTAAAGATCCTAAGTCCTCTCGATCCTCGGGAGTCTTACCAAAATTTCGACAGAGACTCCCCTAAAAGCAAGACCTTTCGACCATCATCTCCAACCCATACTCTCACATTCCACATTTCTAAGTCATAGTCCATTCTAGGGGTTATAAATTCCGTCATTGATGCGCACCGGCCGTTATGGCTGTTGCGCTGATATGTTGTGTAGCGGCTGCTACGCTTTCTCTCCCCTCCATTTTTTTTTTTTAAATCTAAGAATTTTACAGAAAATGTAGAAAATCATAAGCTTCAAGAATATGTAATTTTATCATTAGGACAGGGTCATTTAGATATTGAAATCATTTTTGAATCCTATGAAATTAAGAATTTCAAATGAGCTCAAGATATTTCAAGAAAAACACCAAGTAATCTAAAAAAATGATAAAAAAAAATTCTATCAAGTTTTTGTTTTTTTTTCTACATGGTTCATTTGGACTGAAATTTTGGTTTGCTATAACAACTTCAACACTTAAAAAAATTGATACTTTCATGTCTATGTGGGTCTTAGAGACAGAGCAATTGTTCATTCAAAATGGGTCTTGATGCCTATGTGGGTCCATGGTCTTTTGTCTTCCAAACAGGAATGCCAAAAATATATAAAAATAATCTTTATAACAAATAAAAAGGAAAAAATTACCTATTGCTATTAAAAAGGGTAATATTTTTTCTTAAGAGGGACACTGAATAATATACAAATGAAATTTTTTCTATTTTGCTCATTGATTTTTATTTTTGAAAAAAAAAAAAGAGAAAAATAAAATAAACTTTTATTTTTATATCATCTCATATTTTTCAAAAAAAAATATGGATCCACATTTCAAAAATTTTAAAAACATATAAAACACAGCCATCTTCTTCGTCTTGACCCAAGTATATCTTTTCTTATACCTCGATCCTTCTCTTTTAATGTCTTCCCATTTTAATGGCATCAGTCGTTAATGTTTAAATATATATATTTAGTCCACTCATCTAGATATCAAGTCCACAGTATGATTTATTGAGCTAACAAGTGTGAAATGTACAGAACAAGTTCCTAAAAAAAAAAGTTGTACGTTCAAAAAATAAAATAGGCTCTCAGGATTTTCTAGTCGGCTCCTGTCATCCCGCATCTTCTCGCGTTGCGCCCATGTCTAATGCCGCTATAGTTGGGCGCGACGGCCCATTACAGCATATGACCGTTACACTCCGATGCATAACGACCGCACTGTAGCGGTCCTTAGACGTAACAGCCGTTTCCTTTACCTCAGGTCCATTCTAATCATGCCTACGATTCCAAATGAAACATAACGTCCAGTCCATAGTTTGGTTCTATACATCCCAAGCATTAACATTAATACATGGTTCAAATATTACAACTCAATTAATACAATCCATGTACGACATCAAATACAAAATAATAGGGTCTCCATGGATGCAACTCCTATGAACATCCGTGGGGTCCCTTGGACCCCGCCGCCACAACGTGTCCAGAAATTGCAAGGGAGAGCACATGCAAGCCCAGTGAGGAAATAAATACATGCTACATACGCACACCCACATATCTATGTATGAAATGAAACACATGCTATGCACTATGCCATGCTAACCACCTATCTAGTCTAGGGTCCAAACCCTCTACCATAAATCAATATGTGGTTGTGGCAACACAATGACCATGACCCCCGGCACGCGTCGGACCACGGCTTACTCGGCACGTCCAACACGACTAACCCTACGTGCTTGGAACGTCTCTCATTGCGTGCTTAGTACAACTTATTCTGTGCGTCCGACACGACTTTATACTACGTGCTCGGATGGCTTACCCTGCGTACCACACCACATCAATAAATGCATTCCCCTCGACGGGTCGACATGACTCACCCTACATGTCATTATCGCCATGGCCCCCATGTGCCCATCTCTAGACTCCCACGGTCCCATGGCCACTCCGGGCCTCACTCATGGGGTCCGCATCTTAGCACCAGTGGGTCTACATCGGGGCCTCACGCACTCACGGATCCCTTCTACCCCTCATGCATATGCCCAATGCATCGACACTAGTCCTCTACCATGCCTCTATGCATTTTGACTGCCTACCACTCCCATGTAGACACACTACAAGTCCAACATGTATAGGAGTCACATCACGACAACAAGGCACAAATAAGCATGATTTACACACTATCATCATCTCCACACACATACATAGCATCTCATACAATGTTGTCCATCCCATTATTTACACCCAACATGGATTTACCTAGGAGGTGGCCCAACCCTTGCCCTGGGGACTACCTACCAACTAGACTTTTAGTCCGACTAATCATTCCTTGCAATTACGCAAGCTTGTCCCCTCACAACACATTTGACCCTACCAGGTCAAGGGCATTAGCCACACCCCTCCGTTCATTTTTACATTCAACCTCTAATTGAAGGAGGGTCCATGTCACATCATCAACACATATAAAAGCAACTAACCATAATCATCACCCAAACATAAGGAATTCACACAATGTACATACACCATCACAAGATCCAAACATGGGTTCCACATATACATTGTTAGTCAATCCGTCGGCGTACTTCATGTCCTTATTTAAAATGCCGAGAGGAGTCATAAAAATTGGAATTGGCATTTAGGAGGTTTACGGGGTGACCAGGAATCGAAGAGGAAAGTTCATCTCGTTACTTGGTCAGAAGTGACTAAGTCCAAAGTGAAAGGGAGCCTTGGAATCAATCCACTGCAAGCAAATGGAGTTGGAGGTTTGGACTGTGAGAGGGATGCCTCATGGGTTAGAGTATTGAGTGCCAAATACGGAACAAACAACAAAAATGGTTGGAACCTCGGAGAGGAAGCAGAGAAATCTGGCTCAACGACATTGAAGGCATTGTGGAGGCTTAGTCAGGGATGAACATTAGTGGAGAATCTATTCATGGGAAAGCTTAGATTTCTAGTGGGTAAAGGAGAGCGGACTTTCTTTTGGATGATCTGTGGCTGGGAGATAGACAGCTAAGAGGACGCTTTCCAAGGTTATTTAGAGTTGCAAGAAACAAATTAGCGTTAGTTCAGGACAACTACCTGAATGGATGGCCTTAACATTCATTGGAACGTTGAATTTAGGAGAAATTTGAGGTCATTCGAGAAGGAAAGTCTGGATGAGCTAATAGGATAGTTAGGCGAGTTTCCATTGGAGCCGGGGGAGGAAGATGATTTGGTGTGGACTGGTGACTCTTCAAGGACGTATTCAATCAAATCTATGGTAGAAGTAGAAACTCAACAACTGAATGGTTCGACACTATCCCCCAGTTTGGTTTGAAAAGTCAAGCGCCCCCAAGAGTTCAAACCTTTATTTGGTGTATGGTGAAAAGGAAAATTCTGACAAGAATGAATCTTAGGAGGAGAGGTCTATTGAGACCCGAAGAAGCTCTTAGCTGTCCTCTCTGTGGGGCTAGGGGAAGAAACCATTGATCACCTTTTTGTCACTTGCCATGTTACGTGGCACCTTTGGGGCAGTTTTTGCAACTTAATGGGAATTTCTTGGGTTGGTGCAAGCACTTGGGTAGATACATTAGGTTCATCGTTTTTCCTTTACCCCAACTCTAGGTGGAGGATAACTTGGCTTAAAATTCCGGCCACAATCTCATGGACTATTTGGAAAGAAAGAAATTCAAGAATCTTCGAAGGAAAGTCCACAAAGATGAGTGAACTATTCCAAAAAGCCAAATGGAGACTTTGTGCTTGGCTCCTTCCAAACAACGAGTTCAAAGACTTCAGGGCAATAGACCATTGATCTTCGTGGGAGGGTTGCATGAGCGATAGATCTAGGAAACCCAAAAGCTTTGGTGGAGTGGTCCCCTCCGCAACAGGGAGTTATGAAATTCAATGTGGACGGGGCCAGTAGGGGACAATCGGGGCCTGCCGGTATAGGTGGTGTACTTAGAGATCATAGGGGTCAAAAATCCATGGTTTTCACAGAATCGGTAGGGATTAGAGACTCTAATGAAGCTGAGCTTTTTAGTATCAGGAGAGCTTTGACCATATGGGTAGGTTTAGGTGGTGGGAAATTAGTCATTGAGGGAGATTTGTCAAATGCCATTAAATGGGCAAAAGGCTTGAGCGCCCCCCCCCCCCCCCCTGAGACTGATTACTACAGTTAGGGAGATCAGGGCACTTGTTAGGGGACTTGAGATGTCCTTTGTTCATGTTAGGCGTTTAGCAAATGGGGTTGCAGACTTTTTCACCAAGAACAATGTAGAAGGAAATGTGTCAGGCGTCTTTTATATCTGAAGAGGGGAAATCATAGGCTTGCAGTGATTGGGCCTTTTCGTTTCTCTTGGAGCTTTTGTTGTTTTTGTTTCTTTTTTTTTTTTTGAGCGGTAACAAAAAAATTCATTAAAAAAGAACAAGTATAGAAACAAGGGTCTAAAAGGATTAGACCAAACCAAAAGAAGAAACATACAAGCAAAAGGAAAAACAATTATATAGAAAATCAAATGAAGAAGACGACTGCAAAGGGGTTGGAGACTCCAATTTGGTAAAATAGTCGGCCACGCTATTGGTTGAGTGCCCAACTTTGGCAAAAGAAACTCCCATTCCTTTAGCCAATTCCCTCACCTCCCTAACCAAATTAACCAGTCTCTAAGGTGGACGCTTCAACCCCGATGCCCATTGAATGCATTTTCTGAATCCCCCTCTATCACTAGATCTCTCTGCCCATGATCCTTCCAGATGACTAGAACTCTCCTAATACTAAGAATTTCAGCCTCCGTAGAATCGTTGATCCCCACCAACTCATTGAACATGATGGAAGTTTCACCCTTATGATTTCTAAGAATTCCTCCAATCCCAGCTGGACCCGGTTTCCATCTAGAAGCTCCATTGATGTTAAATTTCATGGTACCTTGTTGTGGTGGTGACCACTCCTCCCTCGGCTTTACTTTTATCCTCTGAATAGTCATGCATCCATCCCAAGATAAGATAAGATCATTAATTTTCAGACCCTTGAAGTTGGGATCTGCTAGCATCCAAACAAACCATCTCCACTTGGCAATTTGGAAGAGGTCGTTTTTAGTAGATGATACCCCTTCGAAAAGTCTTGCATTTCTTTCTTTTCATAAAGTCCATAAAATAACAGCCGGAACCGTTTGCCATGCAATTTTCAGTCTAGGTTTCAGCCTCGAGAGGTTCCAAGCTCCAATTGTTTCTAGGCAAGAATTTGCAAAAACCCAAGGAATCCCTAAGAAGTTGGTGAATTTTGTCCACAATCCTTTAGCCACAACACAATTAACAAAAAGGTGGTCAACATCCTCTTGAACCGCTTCACAAAAGACACATTTGAGATCGTCCTCAGACCTAAGCAAACCTCTTCTATTCAATTTAGCCCTCGTGAGAAAACCTTCTCTTTTAGAACGCACCAAGCAAAAATTTGGATTGTAAGTGGTGCAGCCCCCTCCCATATGGATTTGTTAATCTTTTCGTCATTCGAGAATTGACTTTGAGCCATGGTCACTATAGCTTTGACCGAGAAACTTCCAGAGGAATCACCTGACCAGATCAATTCATCCTCTTCTGACAGCTTCTTTTGTTTTATGCTTTTAGTTTGTTTTCTTTTCTTGGTTGGGTCTACACCTTTTAGAACCCCCCCGTACTGAAAGTTTTCTAATTTATAATATTCTCTTGGTTACCGCTAAAAAAAAAATACAAATCATCATGCTTGTGCATCCAATTATCATTCATGAATTCCAATAATTTGCATGTAATCACCAAAATAAACCAACCAGTGTGTAGCTTCCTTACCTTAGCGTTCTAGAGTGCCTCCGGGTCCTCACCGACGTTGGGGAGGTTAGGCACTAATCAAAACAATAACAACACATGCACATGCATAAGTTCCTTAATTAAGCCATTTCCAAGCTTAATTTACAAATTGAGACAAAACCCCCAATTTCTCTAGGTCCTCATCCATTTCATTCAAGAAGTGGGGAAAATCTACAATCTCCCCAAATTTCATCAATCCACAAGACAAATTTGACGTTTCCCCAATTCTTCCTCTCCCCTCAAGCCCAAGACCCAAATTTGGGGCCAACCCTACCCCATGCAAGCCCAATCCTCAACTACATTGTTAAGTTCCCTCTTTCCTCCAAAGGATTTAACCTCCCTCCAACAGCCAAAATCGTGTTTAAGTCTTCATCCCACTTAATCCAAGTTTTAAGAGAGTTTAGAGTTGAAAAAAAGGGTAGGAAGATTACCTTAGAGAAGAGAAATCCAAGAGAGGTGAAGCTTGGTGATGATCCAAACCCAATCCAAGCACATGCACAATTGATTTAAGAACATTAAGAGGGAAGGAAGGGTTGGTTTCAGCTGGGAAAGGGCTCTCTTATGAGTGACGGTCGAAAGATGGGAGGAAAATGGTCGTTGAAAACAGAATTGGCAACTTATACACGTCGTTTTTCGGCAGCTTCAAGGGGTCGAAGGATGCCTCGAGCCTTTGCTTGAGTGCCCGAACCCGAGACTCAAATTTTGGGTTCTCTGTCTACAACTCATTTTGCTCTCTGATACATCCTCGGGCCTTTGAGACCCTGCTCGAGCCCTCAAGCTCAAATCCTTGAGCTCCGTTCGACCCCTCGAGAGTCACCTCCTGGTGTTGGTGCTCGAGCCCTCGAGTTTGGGTTCATGCCCTTGAAACCGAGAGTGAAATTCAAGAAAAATTCGACTCTAAACATTTAAGTATCTGATAGCATCCTCAAGCACTCGTGGCCAAGCTCGACCCACCTCGAGCTCGAGTCCTCGAACCTGAGACTGAAACTTAGCAGAATTCCCACCTCATCCCCAGAGTTTTCCTAGGCCACGTGGGAATTCTAATTTATGCCATACCAACATTCCCATTCCCATGTGTTCAAATACATTTTCTCAAAATAAATCTAAATTAATGGGCAGGGTCGCTACATCCATTGGCTCCAACCACGTTGCCTAAGCTTTGTACGTTGCCAGTGTCCACCCAAGTTCGTTTCTTGTCTCTTCTCCATCTTATATCAACAAATTTGCCTCCAGCTAAAAGGTCTTGACCCAAATTTCAATCTCTTAAGATGATCAGCGAGGACTAACCTGTGACACCTCGAATTTCTAGAATTTATTAATATTAGATTTTTTATAATTAATTGAGATTAATATGATTTAATCAATTAATTAAGAGAGATGTAGTGAATTTAATTGAGAAATTAAGAGGAATTAATTAGAAAGGAATCGGTGACATGGCGTCACGCTACATGGACGATGACGTGTCATGCCACGTGGAGAAGGACCCAAATGACACATCTTAAGAACTTAAGGTTAAAAAGGGAATGGAAAAGAGAGGCCACTTAGTTTGACTAAGTCACACGCGGCAAATAAGTTGTTCCACTCCCTCATGCGCACGGCAATTGCACATCCCACTCCTTATACGCACGACACTCACTCACACCCATCACATGCGCACGGCACTCCCTATTTCCTTTCCCTCACATGGCAGTACTCCACTTCCTAGCTTTTCCACCGAGAATCCCATTTCTCCTCCCACTCTATCACACAGGGTTCATCTCTTTCACTGCTGCTCTTAAGCAAGGAAGTAAAGGAGAAGAAGGAAAGAGGAAAGGATTTCGAAAAGCTTCGTTTAAGGTTGGTCTGACTTTCAAAGTTAATATTTATTTTTAAATTAAAGTTTAGAGTGATTTAGAATCAACCCTAGATGAATTTGGATTGGAGGAATAAGAATAGGAAAGATTCGAGAATTGTCAGGTATTTTTACCAATTCAGGAATTAAGTTTAAATCAGTGAAAATATATGTTAATTTATGAATTTTAATCCCTAAGGACATGTTAAATCATATAGGGAACAAATCAAAGGGGTTAGATTTAAAGAAAGGGATCAATGACCCACCCCACTGTAAATCCCGAGTTCAGAGAACTCGGTTCACACTCTGTAGATTTTGCAGCGTGACGATCTGTAGAAGACAGGCTTCGGAACCTGTCTCGGAACGTCCGAGACAAGTTCCGAAGGCTCGGAACAATCTGACGAAACAATGATGTTTCGAGAATCCTCGGGAGATAATAAGTCTCGGAACCTAGCTTGGAAGTACCGAGGCCAAGTTCCGAGCACTGTAATATATAAATGAAATCAGTAATTCTCTCGGAAGTATCGAGAGAGGATTTGTAGATCCGAACTCTTGAAACTTGACTCCGAAATGCCGAGGACAAGTTTCGAGCACAGTATTGTATGAATAGAATCAGTAAGTCTCTCGGAAGTACCGAGAGAGGACCTGAAGTTCTGAACCCCGGAACTTGATTTGGAAGTACCGAAGGCAAGTTCCGAGCAGACCAATGAAGCAGTATACTTCGGAATGGGCCGAAGGAGACCCTGATGATCCGAAGCTTCGGAACAAGCTTCGGAAGTTCCGAACTGATGACCCAAATTTCCAAACCCACAGTGTTATTAAATCCACATTGTTGGGTTGAACAAGAACATAGGATTAACGAGACATCATTAAATGGAAGATTTATGAGATTAATAAGTATGGACTTAGAAAACAAGAACACGAACTGATCATGCGGTTTATTGTATTTTGATTTATGGAGATAACCAGAGGATCGAAAGGTGACCTAGGAGCTGTACGTAGCACGTAGTTCACTCCTTCACAGAATCCTATTGATCAAGTAGGTTTTCCTACTTTCTTGAAGTATCAAGTGATTATTTATGTATGTTAAATTATTAATCGATTTCAATGCATGATTGTATGATTTATCAATGCATAGACATGAAAAACATGCATATTATGTGGGATGGGAATACATGAGCCAAAGGTTAAGAGATGATAAACTCTAACCTGAAATATTTGAAATGAATTAACCATTATATATGGCCGCGTCCATGGGTTACAAATTATGGCATATTAATTGGGCAGAAAGCTCCAGGGTCAAAAGAAGTCCCGAAACCTGCGCAGGAGTATGGGTGTGTAGCACTCCCCCAGTAATTTCGATTAAATGCTAGTATTGGGTAGTAGCTCCCAGCTGGTGCCCCAGGAAAGCTACGACACAATGGCCAATGTTTATAACTGTTTGATGAGAATAAGATAGGGAGAAATACATGGGGCATGAGAAGGGCTTGCATCAATTCATGTTACCATGGCATGTGCATCGTATTGTTTTTGATGAGTACATTGAAAGTATTATGATTATGATTTGATTTATGAAATGATTATGAATTTGTTTTGAATACTTTATGAGTATGAGATATGAACTGATTTTGAAATATAGGATGGGGATGATTTTCACTTGAACTATATGATATGAAGAACTTATACATGTTTTACCCCGATTTTATATATATATATCACATGTTGATACCCACTTTGATGGGAATTCCTACTGGGCGTTGACTAAGCCCACAAAACTCTTCTCTTTTAGAAACTAATCCAGGAAGGGAGAAAGGTGACGAGACTGGACCAAGCAATAGTCAGGCGTAGACGATGATAGAAGCAAGAGGAAGGATTTCGTTGAGTCTTACATTTTAATCTTATTAGAGAATAAGCAATTATGTAGGAGTTAAGTGATTGAGACATTTTGAGATGATGTTATTAGACCTTTTATTTGAGAAATAATTTCATGGATTGAAGGATTGAATCAATGTATCAAATGTTATATACATATTTCAGCAAATTGTAAGTTAGTGTGTTGCCAATTATACATGGACTCTGTCCATGTGCACGCACTAGTTGGGCCAGTCGAGGGTCGAATCTTCGGATTTGGACTTGACTCACGTCGTGGCGCTCTTCCCTCTCTTCCCGTTGTTAATTATTATTAAATAAACACTCTGGTAATTAGGGGGAGAAGAAGGAGCGCTACATAACCTCTGCAAGGAATGTTGGTCTACATGCAAAACTAGTTAAGGGATTTGGTTTGGAAATTCTTCTGGTGAATTTTCAGCTACGGATTGTGTGAGTTTCTAGCAAGGGTGGTGAGGTTAGTCCAACGTACTCTTTTGTGAGGAAAGGTAAAGCTCCACATAGAGTGCAGGCTTTTGGTTGGTATGCCATTCAAGGTAAGATTTTAACTAAGTGCAGTTTAAGAAGGGGTCTTTTCATGGAGTCGGAAAATCTATGGCGTATATTGTGGGATAATGGAGGAGAGAATCAATCATCCTTTCCTAGTAGACGAATTTGTTTTAAACTCATGGAACAATTTTTTAAACCTTATTCATAATGGGTCATTGAGTGATACTAATTCTAAATCGGAGAAGGGTCATTTCAAGGGGAACAAGGAAATTGCATAGTTGTTAATGCTGAATTGGGGGTTTTGTGGCCTTCGTGGAGGGAGAAGAATTTTGGGGTCTTTGAGGAGAAGAGCATATCAAGGGAGGAATTTGAAGCGATGAGAATAAGACTAATTGAATGGTTAAGGGTGTGCAGAGGTTTTTAAGGATTTTTGGTTATTGATGTTATTAGGCATTGGAGGGATGTATGAAAGAGGTGTTAAGAAGAAAAAGGCAAGGTAGAGATGGAAGTGTTGTAATATTTTGTACCCATTTAAGAATTTTTATTATTATTAAGGAAGTGTGTATGTAAATTTACATGGTCCTACAAATCACCAAAAGAATAGGGTTGACTTTCCATTGTTCGCAAGTAATTCTTATCTATAAATTTTGTTGTCCTATAATTTTTCGTAAGCATAAGGAAAATACAATACAATATTTTTCCATTCAAAATTCTCTCTTCATTTTTTACTTCGATTTTTCAATTTCCATTTCAGCATGGTATCAAAGCTGAGAATTCCATTTTCTAGGTTCGTGTTTCTACTGTAACAATGTTCTTCTAAGTTCATCTCCTTGCAAAGGTTCTTACTGGTACTCCACTTATTTCTATTAGGTCAAGATATTTTTCATTTATCTGCTCTCCTTGGTTCATAAGACAATCCACATTTCTGTCCTTCGATCTACTCATTGATTGCAGATTTGGGCCATTGCCCCTCCCATACCCTTGTCATTTTTAACCCTAGCTTCAATTTATTTGGATCTTCTTAGGGTGCAGTTACTAGTGGGGCCCATTTGAGTAGTTTTCTTGCCTAGCGATAGGGACATCCAAGACCCCAATTTTTGGTTGCAAAACCTTTGGATCTGGACTTCCAACAACCCGATAGCCTTGGGATTGGTACAACTTGGTCGCCCCTTGCCCTAGTACATATCCACACTATTGACTTAGGGTTTTGGTCAATGGTGGGGCCCACTTGTGCTATTATTTCCCTAATGTTCTGTGACACCTGTCAGATCATTTTTTGTATGTTTCTATTGACTATTTGTTTGATTAGCAATGTTTTGTTCTGATTTTGCTTGCTATATTGGCTTTGTTTATGGCGTCTAATAATGATGATGTTCTTAACAATATACCATCTAATGATATGCACACAAACAAGATCACCACTAAGATATTAGATGAATCCAACTAATGTACTGGTCCCACTTTGCTCAAATGTTTCTTGGAACCAAAATAAGTTGGATTATATCGATGGGACTGCAGTTGAGCCCCCTACTACAAGTCCTTGCCACAGAGAACGGTCAACAATTATTTGATGCAATCTTCGCTAATCCATTCCATGAACACATTCATTAGATGGTGTATACATTACCTACTGGTAAGGAGATTTGGGGCACCATACGTAATTTTTATTTTGATGAGGAGAATTTAGCCTGTAATTATTTAGATTAGTCAAGATATAGCCCATCTCAGTTAGGGTAGAGTCTTTTATCATTCACTATTACATAAAGATGAGGAGCTACTTTATCAGGGAGTCTTTTATCATTTACTATCATACAAAGATGAGCAACTATTGGCTTGAGTTGGATCACTTAGAGAATCTAACTTTCAAATCAATGGAGCCTCAAGGGGAAAATTGGGTCCAACAAGGATAGGCGGTGTCCTTAGGAACCATTGTGGTCTAACTTCGTTGGTCTTCACAAAGTCGATAGAGGTTAGGGATTCAAATGAGGCAGAACTCCTTGGCATTAAGAGAGCATTGATCATCTGGAAAGTTTATGGACATGGCTCATTAGTGATTGAAGGGGATTCGACAAAATGTAATTAAATGGGCTAAGGGGTTAAGCGACCTCCTTGGAGAATGATTACCATGGCAATGGAAATTAGGGCTTTAGCATCGGAATTGGATTTTTCCTTTGCTCAAGTTAGTTGCACAACAAATGGCGTGGCAGACTTCTTTGCCAAAAATTGAAGCAACAATTCAATCTCCCGGGTGTTCTTTATTTGAAGAAGGCAGATTTTGAGCAACAATTTACATACATGTTGATTATTTCTATCTTGATGTAGTTTGTTGTTACTTGTAACGACCCATCCCGCTAGCACAACAATATTGTCCGCTTTGGGCCCACCTACACGGGCCCTCATGGCTTTGCTTTGAAGCACTATCCCATACTAGTGCCCCAAAAGGCCTTGTGATAGAAGGGAGGGGTGCTCCCTCAAATAAACCACACCCAAGTCCTCCTCACTGGCGGTATGGGACCTTGTCCCCTCTCCCACTGCCGCTAGTTCACAAGCAACCCCCTCTTGGGGTGGGGTATCACAATTCACCCCCCTTAAAACCAGAACTGTTCCTGGCTCTATCACAACACACAGGCACATGGGTAGGTACAAAGGCAGAGTCGAACCGTGCTCTGATACTATTCTGCAACGACCCGTCCTGCTAGCACAATATTGTTCGCTTTGAGCCCCACCCACAAGGGCTCTCACGGCTTTGCTTTGAAGCACTATCCTATACTAATGCCCCAAAAGGCCTTGTGCAAGAAGGGAGGGGTGCTCCCTCAAATAAACCACACCCAATTCCTCCTCACTGGCGATATGGGACCTTGTCCTCTCTCTCACTGCCGCCAATTCACAAGCAGCCCCCTCTTGGGGTGGGGTATCACATTACTAGCTTGTTATGTTTTTAATTTTTTGGTCTAGCTCTTCTAGACCTTTTTATTTGTTATTCTTGCACTACTTTTCTTTATCAATATATATCTTTCTTCTGCTAAAAAAAAAAAAAAGATGATGTTCTAACTCATAAGCAATATCTTCAGAAACACTGGGTGTTTTCCTTCTTAGCTACGTTGAATGTGGATTTTGATGCAATTAGAGCCCAAATACCTAGGACCATACCATTACTATCCTTCAAAATTGTCCATTATGCATTATTGCAAGATCAGAAGCATCATGAAGTTAAGACCCATACTTCGAGCACCCTTGAGCGGTTTGCATTGGTTACCCAAGGGCACTCCTCTTTTAAAAGGTTAGATTCTACTTCTAATACTCAACAGGAGGCTAACACTAAAGGTCCAAAAAGGAAAAAAAAAAAGGAATCAATTTTGTACTTATTGTAAGATGACAAATCATTTAACAATTCATGTTATAAGATCCATCACAAACCCTTGAATTAGGCAAATCATTAAAAGACTTCTTTTGCAACAACTGCTGCTCCCAACTCCCATTCCAATGTCTCGCCGAAGTATGAATCCGTGCTACAATTGAAGAGCTACCAATCCTCTGCTACTCCCAAGCATCTATTGCCTAGACAGGTAACTTTCCTTTCCCTTTAAGCATCATCTAGTAGTTCCTAGATCATTGATTCTCGAGCTACACACCACATGGCTAGTATGCTTCGTTTCTTTTATTCCCCTAGTCCTTTTCCCCTAGATCATGTTAAAATGAGTGATGGAACCTTTACTAAAATCAAGGGTAAAGGGATCGTTCTGTTGTCTTCTACCCTTTCTCTATCCTCTGTTCTTTGTGTACTGCACTTATCTATTAATCTCTTGTTTGTTAGTGCACTAGCTAAAATGCTCAATTATTTAGTTATTTTTCCCTTCTCACTATGTCCTTCAAGAACTGGATATAAAGAAGAAGATTGGTGGTGGTCGTGAAGAAAGGGGCTTATACTTCTTCAATCCACACATGGGTTCCCATCCAATCGCCTATTCCACCAATACTCAGGAAACTTGGCATTGTAGGCCAAGTCATCCATCCAATAATAAATAGAAACATTTATTTCCATCTTTGACTATTAATAATTTTGTGTGAGAGTTGCCGGTATGGAAAACAATATCCACCCAGTTTTACATCCTCTTCTAATAACAATTCTTCCACCTTTGTTTCATCGATCCAATTTGATGCATGGATGCCATCTATTGTTTTTTTTTTTGTGAGTTTTCATTACTTTGTTAGCTTTATTGTTGATTACAATTGCATAATTTGGGTCTATCTAATGAAACATAAAATTTGAGGTGTTTGATCATTTTCTCATTTTTCATTATTGTATTGCTAATTAATTTGGTTATGATCTTAAATTTTATTAAAAAGTGATAATGGTAGTGAATATTTGTCTTGCCCATTCTTACAATATCTCTAGGAACATGGGATTGAATCTCAGATGTCCTACTCCCATACACCTCAACAATATGGAGTTGCTGAAAGAAAGAATTGCCATTTTCCTGAGGTGGCTCAATCCTTGCTATTTGCTATGTATGTTCTCAAGTTATATTGGCTGGATTCCATCCTCTTGCATGCTATGTGATTAATCTACATGCCTACTCATATACTAATAACAAAACCCAAAATCAATGTCTTGTCCACTTTTAAACATGTTTCTATGCTTCCATTGCTTGCATTTGGATGTGTTTGTACAAGATTTTTCTATTGATAAACTTTCAAAAAGACCAGTGAAATGCATATTTCTTGGTTATGCCTCATCTAAAAATAGTTATCGTCATTTAAATCTAGTGATTGGTAGACATTATGTTTCCATGGATGTTGTTTTCTTTGACCTTTTCTTCTTCTCCTTCTCTACCTGTTTTTCATAGAGACTGTTGATCCACCTTTCGGTGCATCTTCTTCCAAGCTACTCATTGTGAATCCTTGAAGATAGAAGACACCTTCTACTCCACAGACCATCACCCAATTGCCCTCCAAGTGTCTAAATCCTCCTGCTGTCTCTTCTAATTTGCCTATCGCCATGAGCAGAGATAAGCGTGCTTGCATTGACCATCCCATTCAACACTTTGTTTCATACCATTCTATTTCTCCTATGTATTACAGTTTTTTTTAGAGGTAACAAATAAGATTTCATTAATAATAGAAAAATATGATACATGAGAAAATGCAAATAAAAAGTAAAAGGACAACACAAGAGAAAGGGTCTATAAGAGATAAACCACCCTCCAAAAGAAAACAAGTTACATAAAAGATAATCCCAGCAAAACAACACCCTGATCAAGTCCAATCAAGCTCAAAGGAAGAAGACCCCAGCGTCTGAGTTGTTAACTCCAAATTTAACGAAAAAATCCACTATCCCATTTACAGTACGACTCACTTAAGCAAAAGAGACATCCATTCCCAAAGACAAGTACCTAATTTCCCTGCAATGGTAATCAACTTTCACAGGAGACGTTCGAGTCCCTTGGCCCATTTAATTGCATTTGTCGAGTCCCCTTTTATGACTAATGGACCTTGTCTATTTCCCTGCAATGGTAATCAACTTCCACAGGAGACGTTCGAGTCCCTTGGCCCATTTAATTGCATTTGTCGAGTCCCCTTCTATGACTAATGGACCTTGTCCATAGACTTACTAGATGGTTAGCAGCCTCCTAATACTAAGTAGTTTTGCCTCATTTAAGTCCCTAATCCCCACCTCTTCTGAAAAGACCAAAACTCATCCTATCCTGCTGATCCTGACTTTCCCCAAGTGGCCCCATCAACATTAAATTTCATAACATTGTGTGTGGGAGGAACCCAGGTTACCAATGTCTTCAATTTTCTATTTGCTCCACTCATACACATTCCCATAACGACATGAAATCCATAGGTTTAAGTCCCTTGAAGTCCTTTCTCGAAAGAAGCCATATACAGAGCCTCCACTTAGCCCTCTAGAAGAGATTGTTGACCTCACTTGACTTTCCTTAAAAAATTCGGGTCCAAAGAATTGCAGTCGGAACTGTATTCCAAGCTGCCTTCTTCCTATACGCAAGTCTTGGCAACACCCATGACTCCACCACCCCAACTCAACTTATCCCAAGAACCCAAGAAGCCCCAAAGAGACTTGCAAAGTTTAACCAAAGATTCCTAGCAATAGGACAGCTAGTGAAGAGGTGGTCAATATCCTCATTAGGATAACCGGACATGGGGCAACTAAGATCCTCTCCATCTCTCATCAAACCCCTTCTTTTAAGATCCATTCTGGTAAGGATCTTACCTTTTACTGCGCAACACACAAAGGCTTGGACCCTCGGGCCGGCCAATCCATTCCACACTATTCTAGATGTAGTATCTAGATTGTTTTGCTGCCCCAGGAGTAACTCTACCATTGACTTGATTGAAAATGAGCCTGAAGAATCTCCCGTCCAAACAAACTCATCCTCTTCACCGAAGGAGATAGGGAACTCCTTTAATTGGGTTAAGAGGTCCCCCCGACTCCTTGACTCGAAGGATCTAAGTTCCCTCTTGAAGCCCAGGATCCAAGAGATGTTACTACTTACTACCCTTAGTCTGATAGTAATCCTGAACTAGGACATTCTTGTTTCTAGAAATTCTAAATAATCTAGGAAACCTCTCCTTTAAAGTTCTATCACCCAAACAAAGATCAGTCCAGAAAAATGTTCTGTCACCTCTCCTTACCAACCTCCTAATGTTGCCCTTCTACAACCTGCCATAGTCTAACCTTTCTTGACAATGTCTCCACCATGGCTTGACGATCAATGATCCAAATTTCACAACATTGTAACTTAAAGCCTATCCACTGCTATCTTCCAAACCATGTCGAGCAGTCAACACCCAAACCCATATGGCATCTCTCTCTTTCCCAAAGCGCCAACCCCACTTACAAAGAAGGGCTTGATTTCTGACTCTAAGTGGAGCAATTCCTAATCCTCTTTTTGATTTAGACTTAACTGCTTCTTCCTATACTACCAGATGTAACTTCCTTTTGGATTCCTTATCTCCCCACAGAAAACTCCTGAAGAGTTGTTCAATTTTCCTCAATATCCCTTTAGGCATTTTAAACACAAAGAGAGTAGATCAGTAGACTCGTCAGTACTGATTTGATCAGGGTAAGGCAACCTCCAATGGAGAGGTATTGCCTCCCCCTGCGCAACTAATCTCCTTTCAATCCTTTCTACAACTAGTGCCCAAAAATGCTTGAGCCTTGGATTCCCGCCAAGTGGTAATCCTAGGTAAATAAAGGGTAACCTACCAATGCCACACCCTATCTTCTCAACCAACTCCTTAAGAGTACCTTCGTCTTCGTCAAATCCAATTAAGGTGCTCTTCTTGATATCGATTCTCAGTCCAGACACCACCTTGAAACATCTCAAGATTTCCTTATAGACCCTTACTTCTGCCCTATTTGGTTCACAGAAGAATAAAGTATCATCTGTGAACTGGAGATGAGTGGCAACCATTCCATCAGACGGAGTGGCAAAACCTCCAACGATCCATATGTGCTTAGCTTTCTCCACTAGTCTATATAGACTTTCCCCAATCAAAGTAAAGATGAAAGGAGATAGAGGGTCGCCTCCATGTATCATCCATGTATTATAGTTTCCTATCCTCTTTACAATTTTTTCCTATCCTCTTTAGATACTAAAGTTATTTCTCATTCACGTTTGATGGTATGCTTAGAAAGTTGTGCTTGCTCAAAATCTATGCACTAATCGGAGAGGAGTGTTGTAGTAATTTCTACCGATTTAGGCATTTTCTTTGTATATTAGGAGACTGTATAAAAAATTGTATGGTCCTGCGAATCACCAAAAGTAAGGTTGACTTTACATTTGTGGTTGTAACTCGCATACCTTTTTCTACACAAAAAAAAATACAATACATTATTTTCCATTCCAAATTCTTTTTCTGTTCATTTTTTTTACTTCCGGTTTCCATTTCCCAGATCAACTCAACAATTGTTCTAGTTCAGCAAATGGAGTAGTTGATTTTTCAGCTCAAGTTGGGGTGGATATGTGATGTAGGACATGTAGCAGAGACCCATTTAGCATTCTCTATTTTCGTATTTTAGTATTTTTATTTTCCAAGTCCTTGTAAGAAAGCCAGGTCGATGGCTTTCCTTATTAGTTTAGGAGTCTAGAATAATATTAGAAGTTGTGCTAGAGTCGGGAAACCACTTTCATGGCTTTCCTAGTTTGTTTAGGAGTCCTTTTCTATTTTTATCTTTTTGTTTTCTTATAAATACGATAGATGTAAGAGAGGGATTCACCCATTTTCGAATTATGAATTGAATAAGAAATTATCAAGATATTGTTTATCTTCTCCTACCTTAGTTTCTACCCGAGTTGCAGACGAATCCTTGCCATTGTTGCAGGTTACTCTCTCTGGCTTGTTCCAGTCTTCATCTCGCCGGATCTTGGGCTTAATCCCAAGAGAAATCACCATTACAAATCGCCTTGGGCTTTATCCCAAACTATCACCATCGCCTCCATCTTCTTCTCCGCCTCTGCTACTCGAAGCCTTCCCCTTCTAGCAGCAGATTCGCCTCTCACCTTCGTCCATAGCCCAAGTACAAGCAATCTTCCATCTGCCCTCTATCATCTTCTACTCCTTTTCCATCTTCTTCCCTTTGATTCCTTCTTTCCCTTTCCATCTTCTTGCTTCTGCTGCCGCTTCACCATTTACGCCGCTGCCCCCTTTTCGTTTTCCTCTTTCCTTTTCTTTTCCCATTCGTATTTCACCTTAAAAGTAACCCTAATCTCTTATATCCCACGTGGCAGCCACTTACCCCTTTAAGTTGCTTTCACACATGTGACCCAAACTTATGTGTGTGAGGTCCAATAAGCGTCGGGACTGACTTGTTTCGATTTCTTCCCCACTTCCACTACATTAAGTGGATCAGAGCCAAGTTATCTGCTGTCCAGAGACGATCACCGCTTTCCATCGGTGATTTGAAAAAAAAAAATGAATTCAGATGGCATCCAACAACGATCAGTTTGTCATTATTGCTCAGTTCGATACATTTAAAGCTGAGATCAACACTCAGATGAAAGAATTGTTCACAGAGTTCCGCACAATCATAATTAAAGATCTCGCTGACAGAGACGCTACCAAGAAACAAAAAAAAGAGCCACCACATCGGGAAGATTGGGATGATGAAGAAGTCGAGCAACTCGTTCTCAACACCCACCCACCCAATCCCAATCAATAGAATTCTAGAGATTCTCGTCGATCTTCTAACAACAATGATTATTGACCCAAAGTTGAACTTTCGTCCTTCAATGATCTTCTCCACATTGAAGAGTTTATGGAACGGATAACAAAGGTCGACCGGTTCTTTGAATACATGGCAGTCCCTGGAGCCAAGCAAGTTCCATTAGTTGCTTTCAAACTGGCTGGAGGTGCCTCTTCTTGGTGAGACCAAACCCAACAGGAAAGATCTCGACAAAATTTCGCTCTTGTTCGTACCTAGTTCCGTATGGAGCAACTTTTGAAAAGTCGGTATCTGCCTCCTCATTACTCTCAGGTCTTATTCAACAAACTTCAGGATTTCTACCAAGGTACACGTTCTGTTCAAGAATATGTTGATGACTTCTATCGCCTACTCTCTCTCAATGATCTTCATGAGATAGAAGAGCAAAAGATTGCCCACTTTCTACGTGGTTTGAGATGGGATATTCATAAAGCACTTGCTTCTCATTGTCACTACGCCTTAACTGTCGCCATCAGTGCAGCTTTAAACGTCGAAGAATTCTCTGATGACCCCCCACCATCAACCCGACCCACTTGCCATCCCACCTCCTCCCGCCCCTCATACACCTATGATCCTCCCCTATCCCATCCAAAACCAATCCCTTCCCAAGCTTCATATCAACCTCCCACACCCCAGAACCAACCACCACCTCACTTAAAGCACTTGGGAAGGGTAGGACGGGGGTAGGAATTGGAAGCCAATAAGGAAAGCCACGACCTGGCTTTCTTACAAGGACTAAAAAAATAAAAATACTAAAATACGAAAATAGAGAATGCTAAATGGGTCTCTGCTGCGTGTCCTACATCAGTATGGATTAGGAAGCATGACACGACTTGAGGGGTTTTTGTGTTTGCTTTGTTGGAGAGGAGGAGGAGGAGAGAGAGAGAGAGAGAAGAGAGAGAGAGGAAAGAGGGGAGAGGGGGGGGTTTGTCTTTGTGCTCTTTTGTGTATTTTTGGGCATTTGGGTATGTGTTTTACACCTGCTTGTATGTTCTTTACTATCTATTTATATATATATTTCTGTGATTGCTTAAAAAAAAAATTTGTACAATTTTTCTAGTTTATTGAACACAATGTGCAAAATTGTTTTGTTTATCAAGAAGTGTGGAGAATAAGAAACAAACCTCATAAACATTGTCGGGGGTCAGATATCCACGTCCTCTATAATAACAAGAAAAACAAATGTAAGCAGCCTGAATATCAAATAAAAAATTATGAAAATGAAATCATGCCTATTAACAAGGTCAAATCAATAATGACACCCTAACCTACCAGGATTCTTTAAAGTTTAAAATGAGCAATATGCAAGTGTGGGAGATGTTTACAGGTTGACTCGTACGGTTCTTCATAGATTCTTCTACTGCTAATTTAACATTGTTTTATAATTCAAAAAATGCTAAGAAACCTTTATTATTTTGACATCAAACAAAAAAAAAATTGAATCCATAATTAATTTTCAGTATTCAGTTTTGAATCTTGTGCCCTTTTTATTGAAATGGTAACTCCAAAAAGGGCACCACAAGGACTGCACCAAAAGGGTGAATACAAAGACAAAGACGAAGGGTCCAAACAACCAAAAACAGAAAAATGAGAAGAATAGGGAAAAAGAAAGAAAAATCAGAAAAGGCTAAATCAATCCAATACACTTTTTTTCCAGGTGCTAGAAATATTGGGGATGGAGAAGTCTTAAAATCTTGGAGGGAGGAATCCCACGCTGCAGATTTTGCCTTGACTTTACGATTGACGTCACCTAGATTTTCCTCTTTGTTCCTGAACTGTTAAATTGAAAAAGCAAGGAGAAAACAAAGTAATGAAGGAAAAGGGAAGATTTGAAAAGATAATTCTCTTGTATATTTTATTTCTTATCTTAGAAATTATATAAAGGACTTCTTTTATAGACACAACACAATAGAAAAGGAAAGTCAACTCTCATACATAAGATAGTTTGAGAGACTATACAAAACAAATAGAACTCTTTCCTTGAAGGAAAAAGACGTGTTCATATTACAACACTTCCCTTCAAGCTAGTGCGTAGATATTGATTAAGCCCAATTTGGTTAATATATCATCAAGTTGTAACTGAGAGATGAGCTTGGTGAGCATATCAACAATTTGAATCTTGCATTGCAAATAAGAAGTGAGAAAATGACCCACAAAAATGTGATGGTAAAGGAGCAATCAACTTCAATATGCTTTCTACGCTCATTGAAGACCGGATTGGATGTAATGTTAATTGTACCCTAATTATCGTAGAACATCAATAGTGGCTCAAAGGACGCAAAACCTAGCTCGGCTAGAAATTACTAGAACAATAATTCACTGGCATTATTGGCAATGGTCTAGTATTCAACCTTTGCACTAGAACATGCAACAACAATTTGTTTATTGCTATGCCAAGCAACCAAATAAGATCCTAAGAAAATGCAATAAGCTATGGTCGAGCGGTGGTCGTTAGGAGAACCAACACAATTAGCATCTAAGAAGCCTCGGATGACCAGTTAAGACTGATGTTTATAGAACAAGTCTCGTCCAGGGTGCGCCTTAAGATAGCGAAGGATCCGAAAAAAAGATGGGCATCACACAGAGCATGCATAAATTAACTTACTACTCCAATAGCATAAAATAAATTTGGTTGAGTGATGGTCAGATAGATAAGTTTACCCAGTAGGTTCAAATAAAATGTGAGGTCATCTGGTGGGTTCCTTCAGTTGTAGAAAGCTTAGCATTGACATCAAGAGGAGTTTTTTCCGACTAACATCCAAAAAATCCTGCATCCTATAAGAGATCTAAGCATATTTCCTTTGAGAAAGAAAAAGCCCTTTAGCTGTTGTAGATGTAGATATAAGTATATTTCACATTTTACATGTATTTTTATTATAGTTGACTTGTGGTTGTCATAGATTGTAACATATTCTCTTTCTTATTTCGTCGCCTTGATTGACTCCCTGTACTCTATATATTCATGTGTTATCTCCTATTAGAAACAAACAACAACAATATAAAAAGAATTTCTCTCTCTTTTCTTCCTTCTCTTCGATTATTTTCTTCCTCTCTCATTTTCATTACAACACGGTATCAACTAATTTCGATTTTTGAATTTCCTACCTTCTGCAGTCATTTTTTGGGGACTTCTATATTGCCTATGGCCTCTGGTGTGATTCTATCCCCTTCAAACGTGGGTTGCAAATTGCATGTGGGACCTTTCTTCCTTCCAAATGGATGTCCCTCGTCCTCTTTCTTTTCTTTTGAATTTTTTTCCTTTTTTTTTTTTTTTGAAAGACAACTTCATTAAATTGAGAGCAAAAGCAAAAAACAGCGAGCCAAGAGAGGCTGCAAAAGGAAAAAGATTACATTACAAGAACGAATTTACAATTTCATTAGCTAAAGATAACCCCCGGCGAGCCAACTCATTTGCAGCTGAATTAGAAGATCGAGGTGTCCAAGCAACCTTGAAACCAAAAGTTGCAATTATATGCCGAATCCGATCAATTTTGTTCAAGTACATCGAAGGACAAGGGGAACCCAACGCCCACCCAATCTTCACTTTAAAAGGAGAGGCCCCAACCCAAATTTTAGGATTGACAGAAGGAACATCACCAGCCAACAATAACTTGTTACAAAAAGATTGCACCGAGAAAACTCCATGAGGATCGAACTCCCAAATCTGTCTTTCCTAACCATATCCCATCACAAAGACATCATCCAACATATTCATCATTAATAGCCAGTCTTCAACCATCCAATCTTCAAGCTCCCTCCTAAACTGAGGTCCCCAAACTACCTTATTATGAACCACCTCATGGCACTCCTTAACCATTGATTCTTTATTTGAGGCGAAAGAAAACAACACTGGGAAAGAAAGAGCTAAGGAGGCATCACCCAACCACTTATCCAACCAGAAAAGAGTGTCCTCGTCTGAGTACACGCAATAACGAATATGCCGAGCATAGACTGGTGTCATCAAGCAAACACCCTTCCAAAAAACTGAAACACCCTTGTTTGCACTTCTCACCCTCAAACCATGGCCATGCAACCTAAATTTGCTTCGAAGAATATCCTTCCATAGACCTTCTGAGGGCTCATCCAACCACCACAACCATTTTCCTAAAAGTGCATCATTGAATTGCCTTAGAGGCCTAATGTCAAGGCCTCCGTCCTCTTTAGGCTTACAAACCTGGGACCAACTAACCAAATGAAATTTACGTCGTCCTCTTAGAAGTCAATCTTCTTCTTCTTTTCCTCTGTTTTCTCCTTTTTCCCCCTTTGGCAAGGAAGAAAACAATAGGAGGCTTTTCTATTTCTTCTCCGGAACGAAAGTGAATTCTCAAGGTTCAAGAGATTTGATGGGGCCAAGAGTCTTAAAAGGCATTATTTTGTTACTATTTTTTTTGCTATCACACGTATGGGAGCTTGAAAAGGTGCATGTCTTAAGTGGTAAAAAGAAAAAGAGTGCATCTTTTCCTTTTCTATTAGTATTGCACGAGTTAACAATATTACCAATTTGCTATTCACGACTTACAATTTTTAAATAAATAATTATGTTATTATTCATAAACAATTTCATTATTGATACTTATCGATTTTGACCTAAATCGTGACGAATCGTACAATTCATATTGCGATTCATCCAATTTTGACAACATTGACACTCCACCCCACGCAAATTATCCAAAGAATTATAAGAGAGGATCAATATATAGGCTACATTAGGAGAGACTTGGAACCAAGTATGCTAATACTTTTGGTAATGTATTAATAAAGGGGATAAAACTAACTGGTGAATATACACATATAATTGGGGAAAATAACAAATGACTTCATCTTTCCACATCATTTCTATTCTTCTCTCTCCAATCTTCTTTCTCATCTTATTTTTGTAAGCATATCTTGACAAGGAACAATTGCAATAAGCATCCAACTATGGCTCTATTTAGTAAATGCAAGTCGTCATATTTGGCCTCGTTGGCATCCAACTAAGTGATGATACAATGTGCTGCACATTAAGTCAACATTGGGCACAGAACCCAACGTATTGCCTCTCTTTTTTTGGAAATGGTAAAAAGGTAAATGATTCATTTATTAAGAGGAAATAAGTGCATCAATTGTCAAAAACAATGGTACACAAGGTTTGTGCCACATAGCCAACAACAAAGACGTCCCAGAAACCCCAAACCCCACAAAGAAAAAACAAGTTACAATAACTCAAAAGAACCTTCTACACTCAATGTTTCGCCAAATAGCCAGTTACCCCATTGGTTGTCTTCCTAACATGTATAAATGACACCAGAATCCGGCACACAAATCCCAAAATATTGCATCTTGTCTTGAAGGTCACTCAAATTTTGTACTTCAATTTTCTCTACCAACACATAAGTACCCATCTCAAATTTTTGTCACTTATTTTAAGGACACAAATATATGGAAAATTAATTTGTTAAATTAAAAAGATATTAGGAAAAAATCCTTCATGAAAAGCTACTAATGAGATGAGATATATTGCTTCTATTCAATGGTAAAATTCCTGTTTAATTGCAGCAAATGAGTTATATGTTTTCATACTAATCAATTTACTATTTTATACACAGAGTAAAACATAAAAAATAAAAATAAAAAATCAAATATAGTAGTGAGTTACCTCTCCAAGGCCGCAAAGGAATTTTGAATCTGCAAAGACAAAAAGCATAAGAAGAGATCATGGAAAACCTTTAGACCTTTCTAAATATTTTATGCATACTTTGACGAAGGAGTGAAAAAATAAAATAGGATAACGAGTGCATCAACTAAAATGGCTAACAATGCATATTTAAAGTATAATTATTTTCAAAGTTGAAAATAAGGAAAAGAAACTTTTAGACAAAAGATTTCATCGCCATCATAGCCATTTTCTCATGTATTTGGGGTCAAGTTTTTGAGATCTATAATTCCATTTTTTCCTCCATCTTAGTATTTGGGATTTTGGGGTCAATAATTCCATTATCTCTCTACCATTGACCAAATCTTTAAAGGTATTTCTCCTTCTCCCAATACCTTTCAGTTACGACCCTTCAATCCATCATACTAAGATTGTTTATAAGAACATGAGCAAACCATCTATTGGGCTATTTTTTAGTACAACCATTCACAGTTCTATCTTTCAATATTAGCCACATATCCCTTTTTCCTTTGCAACAAGAACAAAAAACTTTTTTTAAAAAAAAAAAAAAAAAAAGCAACATACAAAAAAAGAAAAAAAAGAAAAAATGTAAAAGTACATCTAGAAAAGAACCTAAACCTAATCTTGGATGACCCCACATGACCCAACATTTCCAAAATAGAATCCATTCACTCCGACTTTACGTCAAAGCCTTTTAGCCCCTCTATAAACTTTGAAATTCTCTCACCACCCATCCATCCTACAATCTCTGACAAGATCTCCAGAACAAGCACGTCACTTAATCCCCTATCCTTGCCTAATCCTCAAATTTCTCTACTAGATTTCTACAAAATAGCACATCCACTTAGTCCCTTGTATCTTTGTCTAATCCCTAATCCTCTCTCATTTGTTGCTTACTTTTGTCGTCCCTGCTTTCTCCTCCCAGTAAGTTGTAGTAGGCACCAACAACTCTTGGAAGAGAATGACTAGTGGAATGAGGTAATTCCCCCAAGTTTTATTTATTTATTTTCCTTCTCTAGTAGATGAAGATGGTGTCTTTTTGCCCCTTCTCGATTTAGATCTCACAAATGACACAATTTTGACCAATATGAAATCATCATACATTAGATCTAGAAACATGAAATTGAAGGTTGAACACTAAAGCCCTTTTTTTCTTACTTATCATCCATTTGATAGAATTGGATATTATTAATAGTAGCATTAGTATGCTTTGAAATTTAATATCTGAAAAATCTAGACTCTCTCTCTCTCTCTCTCTACCTATCAATCTATCTTTCTGACCTATCTACCTACCTACCTAACTACCTATCTATCTATATATATATATATATATATACCATTTGTTGCTTGCTTTGTCTTCCCTGTTTTCTTCACCAAATCAGTTGTAGTAAGCAGTAACAACTTTGGGAAGATAATGACTAGTGGAAGTAATTAATTCATCAAGTTCTATTTATGTATTTTCCTTCTCTTAGTAGATGAAGATGGCAATGTCTTTTTCCTTTCTCTCTTTCTAAGATGTCAACAATCCAGAATCCAGATCTTAAAAATAACATAATTTTGATAAATACGATGATTTTATTCATCGAATCTAGGACCATGAAATTGACAGTAGAACACTAAAGCCCCTTTTTTCTTATCTAGATGGAATTCGATCTTTTGATCAGCAGCATTAGTAAGCTATGAAATTTGATATTTGAAAGATCTTGAGCATATAATTTTATTCGATAGAGGTCATGCATCAATATTCTTAAATCATATGTCAATTTTTAATTGTGTACATGAGAACTTTCTTAATCATTTGTCGAGGATCTTGACTGGATTCAAAGGTGGGTGTGAAGGTTTTGCGCTTTGTCGTGATATACATGTTGATGGTAGTGCTAGAATATTGGTTTAGACTTGAAAATTTTAACATTCAATATGTTTCGTGTTTAAACAAAAAAAGTAGTCTAAATGAGTCAAGTCGAAATTGAAAGAAATTTAGACTTTCACTTTTTTAAGTATGATGATGTAACAAATGTTAAACACCCCAAATTTAATGGTTTATGATGATAAAAATAAAACAAAAACAAAAAAAAATTGGGAGAAATGCTATATTTTTTCTATATTCTACCGTATGATTTACAACCAACATATAGACATTAAAAAACAACAAAAAAGGAAGAAAGGAAAAAAAGTAAGTCAACCAATATGGTGCTCCTCATGACTATAGGAAAAAAATACATGATTACTAAAAAGTAAAACGTCCTACAATACTACCCCCTAAGCTGGTGCAAAGATATCAATCAAGCCTAGCTTGTCAATCACGGCATCAAGTTGAGAATGAGACATGCTTTCATGAGCATGTAAACCAATTGATCGTTGGATTGGAGATAGGGGGTGACAATATGTCCAGACAAACATGGTGGTGGATGAAGTGACAATCGACTTCAACATGCTTCGTCGGCTCATGCGACACAGAGTTTGTGGCAATGTGAATAGTTGCTTGATCGTCACAAAACATAGGAAAACCAAGTCCATGAAGAAATTCTTTGAACCAAAGTAACTCACTTGCAGTGTTAGCCATGGGCCTTTCTTTGGCTTCAACACTAGACCAAGCCACCACAATTTGCTTCTTACTGTGCTAGAAAACAAGACAAGAGCCAAGAAGGATACAACAACTAGAAGTCGATCAGGGATCATCTTGATACCAGCCCAATTAGTACCAGAATATCGTTGTATAAAGAGCTTTTCGTTTTGTAGAAAAAGTTGTGCCCAGGATGAGCCTTAAGGTGGCACAAAATGCAAAAGACAACATGAATACGAGCATCTCGTGGAGCATGCATGAACTGATTAACGATCAAAGATTTGACACAAATGAATTTTGAGAACTTGAATATAAGAGGTATTATTACCAGTCAACACTATATCGTCCACATAAACCAACAATAGCATTATTTCAAAATCACGAAGATACACACAAAATGACAAATTGACACCTGAAGAAACCATAAGCAAGCAAAGTATTGTTGAATTTGTCAAATCAAGCCCTTGAGGATTGCTTAAAAGCGTAAATAGTTTCACATAATATGTCGGCTTTACTATGCTCACCCTATTAAATAAAACCTAGTGTTGGTAACAACAAAATTATCGTGCTTGGTTTTTTTTTGTTGGGGAGGGGGGGGAGGGATTGGAGGGGGGGCATAAATCATTATTCCATCACCCAAGCAAATTACTTCAATCGTTGTTCATCCTTTGTTCTCGCACTAATACTCCTTATCAGTTCATAAGTTGTACTCATCATTATAGGCTTCAATTTTGAAGATTACCATATATAAATTTGAGATTAACAAAAAGCCTTCAAAAGTTATCATTTACATCTTGTAAGGGAAGAGTGCAAAATTTTGTTTACTTCCACCTCCATTTCTCTTCCGTCTAGTACCTAATTTACTAAAAGAACTACTCACAAGCGTTTGTCCATTGTTGCTTACTTGTTTTCCTCTACATTTGCCAGCCCATTGATGAGTTCAATGCATATATATGATAACCCATTCCTAAAGGGTGTACTCGGTGCCCCGTAAATCTGAGCGATGATTGTGACCGGGGAGAAGAGAACTCTGAAACACAGGGTGCAAACCAAGTTGCCAGTGGAAGGAGGATAACTCCACAAGGGGGCTAGCTTGGGGAGAGAATAATTCGCCAGGATAGCGCTGGTAATCCCACATCGCCTGGACTGTTGTCTGATCCGGGGTATTTACATGACTGCTCTCCTTCAACTAGAATCAAGGCCTTTTGGGGTGTTTGTATAGGCACACGAGTGTGTCAGGCCCAAAGCGAACAATATTGGTGCTGGTTGAGAGCGGGTCGTTATGGATGGTATCAGAGCAGAGGACGGCTCTTGTCTAAGGGGGTGGGATTGTGATAGCCCAGTCCTAAAGGGTGTAGTCAGTGCCTCGTAAATCCAGCGATGATTGTGACTGGGGAGAAAATAACTCTGAAACACAAGGTGCTCGAACTACGTGGCCAATGGAAGGAGCGGAGAACTCCATAGGGAGCGAGCCTGAGGAGAGAAAAATTCACTAGAATGGCGTTGGTAATCCCACATCGCCTGGATTGACGTCTGATCTAGGGTATTTAAGTGATTGCTCTCCTTCAACTAGCATCAAGGCCTTTTGGCATGCATGTATGAGAGCACATCCCGAAGCAAAGCCGTGAGAGTGTGTTAAGCCCAAAGCAGACAATATTGGTGCTGGTTGAGGACAGGTCATAACATTATCTATCTGTGTATCCCCAACACACACCAGGGAATGTACCATAACATTAATAAGGTGAATAGAGTCACCATTCAAGGTTTATGAACTAAACGGAAAAAATCATGACCTTGAATTATAATAAAATAAAACAAGGTCTACGCATGTGCAGGAAGAGGTGGATTGTCATTCTGTACAAGGGTAGGCAAGAAAAAAGCTACATAAGCAATAAAAGGATGAAACAAAAGATAAGCAAGACCAGGTCATTTATTATTGATACAAAAAGACATGGGCACATTATTGAGCATGACACATTCTATATCAGTTTAACAATCATAGAGCTGTAGGGTTTTAATGGCTCAAAGCCTATTTGGGCCTGGACTGTCTGTTGGGCCTAGGCCCACTGGGCCCAGTCTGTGTTGTAAGCCAAAAATATTTATTTTCTTTTCATCCTAGGATTTCTTTGGACTGAGCCAGGAGGAGGCCATCTCCGGGGATCCCAAAAGAAAACTCTAATGGTGAGAGTTGTGAAGAGAGAGAAGTGAAGTGAGGAAGATAGAGAGAGACATGAGGGAAGATATTGAGAGATTTGGGTCAGGGGTTCCTGAGTAGTGTAAATCTTGTATATTGTATTATTTCTCTATGGATAAAATCTACACTATCTCCCGTGGACGTAGGTGATAATGCCGAACCACGTATATCTTGTGTTCCTCTTGTGTGTGTGTGTGTGCTTGTTTGATCTGTGATAGAGTGTGTGGATGTGGGTCTAATTCCCAACAATTGGTATCAGAGCTGTGGTTCGTTGGATCCGGGAGGAAATCACAGATCGGGAAGGGCTTCCTTCAAGCCATGTTTGTCTCTCGGTTTTGAGGGCAAAGGTAGAGCAGATGCGGCCAAGCAAGGAAGAACGAGTGCAAGAATAAAAAAGGGGGTATCAGATCTGGGATCTTTTGATCGGAGCAGATCTGAGAAGAAGAAGACAGAGTGGCGAGCAGTGGCAGCAGCCGACGGAACTAGAGGCAGATCTGGGCTGGGTTGCATCAGATCTGAGACAAGGAGCAGCAAGGGGCTGCGGGGTAAAGAGTGCTAGCTGCAGGTGGAGCTCGGGAGGAGGCGCACAAGCAGAGATGCGCAGACGAGCCACACCGGTTGAGCAGAGTGACTGTGGCAGCTGCAGACGTGCAGCAAGCAAGACGCAGCCAAATCCAGAGATCAGAGAGGTGAGCGGTAGCAGCAGCTGGTGCAAGCAGTGGAGCAGTGTTCAGTTGGCCGAGACAGATAGCAACGAGACCTGTGGCAGAGAAGAGATCCAAGGACAACAGATCTGCAGCGGTGCAGAGGAGACAGAGAAGCTGGAGGCAACCAAATCTGAGAGTAGATCTGAGATTAAGTGGTTAAGATCTGAAAACGATGGACACGCATGGCAAACAAGAAGGGTTTTCCATCCAGAACAGAGACCATTGGCAAAGGAGTGGAGATCAGCTGCAAGCAGCTGAGAAAAAGAAATAGGTAGCCATCGCCAAAGAAAGGAACAGAAAGTCATGTTCTGGCCGAGCGTCAGATCAAGCAAAAAGGGGCAGATTCGCCTCCCTTGTGCAGATTTGAGATCGATAACAGATCGATTTAGACCCAGTAGGAGCAGCGTCGGCCAAGGTCTAGGGCTTACAGAGAACAGCACAGCAGGTGCAACAGACTCGAGCAGAGAGAGGGACGACCAAGCAGGCCGGTGCTAATCTCTCACTGGAATACAGGCTTTTGAAATAAGTTTTTTTTTTTAATTAATAAAATTTTATTGTTACCATTCAGAGAGAGAGAGCGCTTCATTATATCCTTTTGAACTACTTGGCCCATTGATTGAACTCGCTTCTTACTTGCAGAATTTTGAAGCTGTAAATCAGAGGGTTGTGGCAGTGGTGGTAGACCCAATCCAAAGCATCAAAGGGAAAGTGGTAATTGATGCCTTTCGTTTGATAATTCCATAGACCATGATGCTTGGCCAAGAGCCACATCAGACGACATCTAATCTTGGTCATCTCAACAAGCCATCCATTCAGGTGAGGGTTGACTGCTATATCTTGTGCAACAACCAAAGAACACGAACTAAGGACGAGAGGTGCGGCCTGCAGGGGATGCAATGAGCTGCCGTAGGTGAGAACATGAGGGTTTCCACTTGATTTGGGTAAAACGAGTGGAGAAAGATAAAAGAAAAAGGTTTTGGTGGTACGGAGGACCACTAGTTCGGAGTAGTCTCGAAGGACTACGGTTTTGGGTGGTCACGCATGACCACAGTACTGCTCTTATGGATATCCACAGAACTACACATTCGGGTGATCACGAGGGACGACAGATTTAGATACTCCTTCAGCAGGAAAAATCAACGGTCAAAATTGTTTTGCAGTTTCTGGAGTCATCCAAACTCGGAATTGAGATCCGTTTTCGCCTGTGTGCTCGTGGCAGAGAGATCTACACAGTGACCAGTGTGTATTTGGTTTTGTGGAGCAGTCGCGAGTGGTCAACAGCAATGAAAGGGACTCAGGCAACAATGCTCAAGGTGGAGCCCAGTTGGGCTGAACAATCTTACTGAAGACTAGTGGATCATCCAAGGTATCGGATGGGCGTCTTACAGAAGATGCAGAATTGTAGGTGTTGCACAACTGATGTAGGTGTCATAAACTCAGGGCAACAATCTTCATGGTGTCAAGCTTTTTCGCCAAGGTGGAGTTTGTTTGGTTTTTATGGCTCAAAGCCCGTTTGGGCATGGACTTCTGTTGGGCCTAGGCCCACTGGGCCCAGTCTGTGTTGTAAGCCAACAATATTTATTCTCTCTTTCATCCTAGGGTTTCTTTGGAATGAGCCAGGAGGAGGCCATCTGATGTAGCACAGGTATCGACCCAAAAATCAGAATCTCGCCCAAATTAGAAACCCGGCCAAGAATAATAGAAATCTGGGAAATTTCTATTTTTATTTATTTCCATTGCTTTATTTGTAAGATTAGATTTGCTTAAAATTCTATTTCTTTTAGGATACTATTTCTATTTCTTTTAGAATACTATTCCTTTTAGGATACTACTTCTTTATTTTCGTTTTTTATTTTTATTGTTATTCTTAGTTTTGGGTTTTTATAAAAACCCCTCTCTAGCATTGTAATAGACAGATTATTGATAATGAGATTACTTTGAGATTTTATCTCCTTCCCCTCTGCGGGTGCGCCCGTCCCTCTCTTCTCCCGTCGGTGGATTCCGACTTCTGCTGCCTTCTTCTAATTCTTTATTCTTTCCATTCTCTTTCCCCCTCTCTGTTACCTGATTCAAACCCAGATACATCCACCATCTTTCATACATAACCCACTTTTCCCTATTTCCATTCACTAACGTGGGACCCATTCCCCCTTTTAACCCATTCAGCTCTAATTGTCTTATCTAATTTTCCCAAACCATTTTCCAAACCTATTTAGCCCGATACCTGCTGCATCACCATCCCAGGCTGGGATCCCAGAAGGAAACTCTAATGGTGAGAGTTGTGAGGAGAGAGAAGTGTAGTGAGGAAGATAGAGAGAGACATGAGGGAAGATACTAAGAGATTTGGGTCAGGGGTTCCTGAGTAGTGTAAATCTTGTATCTTGTATTCTTTCTCTATGGATAAAATCTACACTATCTCCCGTGTACGTAGGCGGTAATGCCGAACCACGTATATCTTGGGTTCCTCTTGTGTGTGTGCTTGTTTGATCTATGATAGAGTGTGTGGATGTGGGTCTAATTCCCAACAAGAGGTACAAAATAATCTACCAACTCCAAATAGATAGGGTGATTAGCTTTGACAATGATGATGAGAGGCAGAAAATCCCTATAAAGCTATTTAATCATTTAACATGCATCCACATCAAATGGATCCTTGAAGAAAAACAACCAAGTACCCACACACATCAACAGGTACCCATTCTTTTAATAACATGGGTATCCTCACCCCACAAAGAAGTGAGATTAATCCCGCGGATACACGAAGCTGTCCACAAGTCTCGTGTACTAGGTTACTCCAGGAGAAGTCAAACCCAAGACCTATAGTCTATTTCTAAAAGCTCAAGCCATCTGAGCTACCTATTCAGGCTACACATCAACAAGTACTTTTAGGAAGGATACTTTGCAATGCATTCATATTCTTCAGTATACGTGACATAATATAGAACCAATGGTGTTCCAGCCAATAAACATATAGTGCAATTTCTCAATCATACAATCAAGACAATTACATTGATGTTATTGGCTCCAACTTAATCAACTTGGGTGCCAACCATCAGGCCTAAATGTGGACATGAATTGACCTTGGACATGAGAAAGAAATTTCATTATTACGAGTTAACTATATTTAATTTTTTAGTTAAAATTATTTCAATTACTTTATATTGCTAAGCCAGAAATCCCCTTTTAGCATTTCCAAATTCACATATACCTGTGTTCACATCATTTGGATGTAGATATTCATATACTAGCATAATATAATTTCCACGTTCAATAGGTAAATTGCATTAAATGCTCATTAGTATTTCCATGGATCGACTGCCCTATCTGACACCCATGGGACTTGAACCCACAATCTCTAGGCTGTAATAATGAGCCTTAACCAGTTGTGCTACAAGTTCATGTGACTAAGTTGACAATTTCTTTCTAGAATTTGTAATCAACAAAAAATGCAGCATATACCTCATATTGTTAGAGAACAAATGAAGTGAATAAAGAGACTGAATGCAAAATAGGCCTGGCAGAGTCTAAAAAATGTTACAGTCATGCAAGATGACAATAATCAATCACTAGCAGCATAACAATGTTGGACAATGAAAAGAGAATCCTCACATTTCAAAACTGAGAAACATTCAACAGATAAAAAACACATACCTTAATAAGAAACGTGTTAAGAGAAACAAATTCTGGAAACATAAAACAGCCATAACATTAAGTTAGAGAAATAACATTGTCACCAAAAGAACACACCAAATGTCACCATATTCGTTATGTTAGCAAGAAAATGGAAGAATAAAACAACACATTGGAGGTTTAAACATATGTAAAATGATGCAGTAATTGATTTCTATTTGAGCCTCATATTTGTTCAATCAACACATGCAACAAATCATTTTGATCCATCATCAATAAGCAACAATGTTTCATTGTAATTTGCCTATCAGATAAAGTGATAAAACCATCGTAAAAGTGGACATGGAATTGCAACCACTTGCGCGTTCAGTAATGAAGAAATGCCAATCAATGAAGTAGTGGTAATAGAAATGTGTATGTTAACATGCACGTGTGGTGTAACATTAAGAGACAGAATTAAAAATGAAAGCATCAGAAAAACCCTAAAGGTAGCCTCAATAAACAAGAAGGTGAGGGAATGTCAAATAAGATGTCTTGGCCATGTATTTACTTACCAGTGTCACATTTAGAGAATTCCATAAAACCTGGTTTATGTTATTCTACTAAACATACAATCCTCACAAAGTACATTGGGAATATCTAATAGACACTCGATAATGCTAAAAGACAACCATAACAATAATAGAGAGAATTACACTAACTCATTATCAAAGGTTACATCCCAAGGTCAAATCTTTTTGGAAATGGTGTTAGAAACTTAGAATTGTGTTGGGATCAGTTAGAGATACCGTGTGTCTGAAACTGAAAAGGGGGACATAAGCCTTGTATCTATCACTGAATAAGTTGAAGAAGCAGAAAAAGACAGTTGTCATTTGTTGATGCTAGTGGCAACAGGTGATAAGATAACTGTTGAGACACATGTTCCACAAGTTATAGAACCATTGATGAATTAGTATGCAAATGTGTTTCCCAAGGAGTTACCATCAGGACTACTACCCATGCAGGATATACAACATTGCATTGATCTTGTTCTAGGTGCGGTTCTAGCAAATAGGCCAACCTACAAAATGAGTTTGACAGAGCATGCAAAATTGAAGAGGCAAGTGCAAGAGTTGATTGACAAGGGTTTGGTTAGAGAAAACCTAATCCATGTTCCATTCCAGCACTCTTGACTCCTAGAAGGATGGCAATTGGCGAATGTGCATAGACAGTCAAACAATCAATAAAATTACTATTCGGTATTATTTCCCTATGCCTCCTCTGGATGAAATGTTGGGATATACTAACGAGTACAAAGGTGTCTTCCAAAGTGGATTTGCACAATGGCTATTATTAGAGAAAGATCAGCCCAAGCGACGAATAGAAGACTGCCTTCAAGTCTAGAGAAGGTTATATGAGCGGTTAGTCATGCTATTTGGACTTTCCAATGCACCTAGCACTTTCATGCTGGTGAAGACAAATTCTATTGGCCCAAGTTGAAGAGCAACGTCAGTAGGTATATTGATTGTTGTGACATATGCCAAACAACAAAGGGTCAAGCTCAAAATACAAGTTTATACACTCCATTGCCCGTACCGAAAGCACAATGGATGGAAATCTCGATGGATTTTGTCCTAGGACTTCCACGCACTCAATGAGGTATGAATAGTATTTTTGTTGTGGTGGATTTGCAGATTTTCTAAGATGGCACATTTCATTACATGCAAAAAGACAATGGATGCCTCATACATTATGCGACTATACTTCCAAGAAGTTGTGTGATTACATAGTATTCCAAAGAGCATCACTTTAGACCGTGACACGAAGTTCATGAGCCATTTTTGGAAGCATCTTTGGTCTTTGTTGGGCACTAAATTGAGGTTCAATAGTGCTTACCACCCCAGACAGGACAGCCAAACGGGAGTGGTGAATCGAAGTCCAGGGAGCCCATTGCGGAGCTTGGATGGCAAAAGAATCAAGCAATGAGATACTCTTCCTCCACATGCGGAGTATACAACAATCCACACAATCAGAGTACTAGTAAAAACCCATTTGAGATTGTTTATGGTATGAATCCTACCAACATCATGGATTTAGCGCCTATCCCTACCATTGGAACATTCAACTATGAATTTGTGGGCATGGCTAGAGAGATTGAGAAGTTGCATGATCAAGTTCAACAAAAGATTGGGCAATCCAATAGGAAGTATCAAGGCGCTGCAAACAAGCATCGCCACAAAGTGGTGTTCTAGGTTGGTGATCGTGTTTGGATACACTTGAAGGAGTGCTTTCCAACTGGTAGCTACAATAAGTTGAAAAAGAAGATCATCGTCCATGCGAAGTGGTGCAACGCATCAATGACAATGCTTATCAAGTAAAGCCTCCAATAGATCTCAATATCTTGGATGTGTTTAATGCTAAGAAGCACCGATACGGGTGAGCATATCGGATACGACACGTATCCAAAATGGGAATACAACAAATTTTGAAAAACTAGGATATAGGTGCGGCGGGATACGCTGAATTTAAATATATATACAATAAAATAAATTCAGGCATTTATAAAATGTGTTTAATGGGAATAATGAGAAATTTAACAATTAATCAATCTCGAAAAGTCTCGGGTCATGGGTTAATGGCATCACTTAATGGGATGTTGAATGGGCTTTGGGTAAATGGGTAAAGGTGACTTATGAAGCTGGATATTAAACCAGGGACTTAGGCACATGGGTAACAAGTCACGGACAGATCGGTGTGGGACATGAATGGAATTAAAACAAGGGGCAGAAGGCTTGGCGATGGAAAAGGGGCTTGTGGCAGCAAGGAAAGGGAACTAGGGAGGGAATCGAATACGCAGGGATGGCTATTTGGAGATGGCGAAAGCAGAAAGGGTAGAAAAAAGGCTAAGGTGATGGCGGCTGCTGATCTAGGAGTTGGGCAAAGGCTAGGAAACCCAAAGAGGGTTAGCGGCAGCAGAGGTGGGGTCTAAGGAAGGTGGCAGCGATGGTGTTTGAGGCTAGAAAGGGGCGGAAGCAAGAACAGGGGAGGCGGAAATTTAGGACAGAGTTATAAAGGTATGGTTGCAGTAGGGATGTTGGGACAACAGGGTAGAGGGTTGGATTAGGTGGTGGCAATGGCTAGAGGAGAAGAAAATGAAAAATAGAGAAGAGAAAGAGAGAGAGAGAGAAGAGAAATTCTTACCGTATCTCGATCATCTCCTTCCTTCGTTCTTTCCTCTCCTTCTCCACTCTTCAATCATTCTTTCCTCTCCTTAGGGTTAGCAACCCCTTTTTAACAAAAAAAATTAAAAAAATGCGTGTCTGGGTTGGTCCACACATATCAGGGCGTGTCTTGGTTTGTCCACGCGTATCCGGGCGTGTCCTGGTGACGAGTCGAGGCATATCCATATTTAAAAAAAATATTTAATTAATTAGGTGCGTATCCGACAAGGATACTCAAAGGGTTTCGAAGTATCCGTGCTTCATAGGTTTAATGTTGCTAATTTGAAAGCGTACAAGCATGATAGCTCTTTTTTTGAAGATAATGCTGACTCAACTCGAGGATGAGTTCTTCTCAACCAGAGGGGAATAATGTAGACATCGAGGCCCAATATGAAGAAAATAAAGATTTTTATGATAAGATTGTCCAATTTGCTCTAGAGATGGATGATAAATTTGATGTTGCAAAATAGGGCCTCTTGTTGAGTCTAAAATGACCTAGAGTGGTGAATTAGAAGGCTCATATCATATACATATAGGTTAGGGCCCAATTGGAGGTGTTTTGGGCTTGGTTTGGCTTACTTTGGAGGCCCATTTGCTTAATGCAAGGGAGAGTGACAAGTTGAGAAGATAAGATAAGCTTGCCACATCTTCAATCTTAACTCTTTGGAATCAAAATAGCAAAGGGAATTCTCTTTTAGCAAGGCTTGGGCGCCCATGGCATGGTGTTATTTTGGGTTTTCTTTTTTATTATTTATTTCAATTGTCCAAGGAGAATCCTTTTGCTTTTTTAGCATAGGATGGATAGGGAAGGAGGTGGGCAACCCCTACCTCATAGGAAATTTATTACTTTTTTATTCTTCTCTAAACACTATAATACATGGCCTTGGTCGACCATTGTTCTCATTCTACAATCTATTGAAGTTCAAGTTTTCTTCTCCCATTAGTGAATCTTTCTAGTTCAATTTTGCATTTTAATTTTGTGAAAATTTAACTCTAGTTCATGAATTTTTGTGCTTTATGTGTTTGAAATTCAGTTTGAAATTAACACCTAGTGAGCATCGGGCCTTTGATTAATTCTATGTTGAGAGAATAGGCATCACCAATTTGAGTTTCAATTTTCTCCCTTGTAATAAAATTCAATTGGATCTTAATTGATTTGAGTAAGATCTAAAGATTTCATCTACAAATCTACGCTTGATTTCGAATTTGGGCCTTGCTCTATTTAAATCTGAATTTGGAATTATCCTTACATTTGGTTATTGACAGATCTTAAATTTCATCTTTCAAGACTGCAAACTAGGAAATCAATTTTGGAGAGTTAGCCTGCATCAAAAGTACTACAAGTGATCTTTAAAAAAAAAAAAGTACTACAAGTGGAGAACCTATCCAGAGGCAACGATGAGTTTGGAGAGCATAATGTCCCTAGAGATTCAACAGTTTGATGACATGATGGCCCCTACTAAAGGGCATCAGGGGAGTTTCTCTCTTCTTCTCATTTCTTTTATGTTTACCAATCGACTGGTGCCGTGAAGTTCCCATTTGCTATTACTTAATCATAATCTTCCACTTGATTAATGAGAAGTATGGGATTGCCTACTTGTAATGACTTGATGCCTTAAGGAGTGACTTGTCCAACCAATGTCTTTCAAGTGGCATTGGCACTAACCCAAGAGAGAGAACTCATAATCTCCTCTTTAGGTGGCAATCAAATGATTTTGAGGTAAAAAGTTAGACCTGGCAAAATTTGACCCGACTCAATTATCCGCATTGAATTCAAGCATTTAAATGTGTATGCGTTTAAAGTTTTGTGACTTGAACCCAAAATATACCCGAATCGACTAACCCTTAATGAACAAGTAATGGGTTGAGAGTTGTTGACCTGAACCTGAAATAGACCCGACCCAACTGATCCGTTGCCAGGTCCTCTTTGAACTAGACTAGGCAAATTTTGACTCGACTCGATTACCCGAACCAAACCGAGCATTTTAAATGGGTATAGGTTTAAAATTTTATGACCCCAACCTGAGATAGACCCGAATGGACTAACCCATTAAATAAACAAGTAAGTAGTGGAATGAATATTGTTAAGACGAACACGAATAAGACCCAACCTGAAATCGACCCAACCCGACCCACTCTCAGGTCTACAAAAACTGCCTCTTATGGGAAAAGTTAGGTGGCCATCACAATCCAAACCTGTGAACAAATCAAAAGGCTCCACTAATCTATTACTTCAAAAATACCAACATAGTCGAGTACCAAAACCTTTCACAGTATGATACTAGGTCAAGTTACACTCAACATATTTACCTTTTGTTCTATTATTTTTTAAATCATTCATCTCAAAAGCTTTCCTCCATAATTCCAAATTATATTTAATTAACTTATTCTAACTAATTAGTATTGTATCATTTTACAGATAGCATACACCATGGTATTGTGAGCAAAATGTCTATACTCTAGAAGCTGTTTCTCACATCTACTCATTGGTGTCTTTAGAGAGAGAGAAACAATATAGCTTTCAAGGGAAAATACATTTTAGCAATCAGGTAGTTGGTTTTATTCAAACCAGGGCATTCTCTTAGGCCTTAGCTCACCCACTGTTTAAAGGGATTTTAGGTCAGATCTTGAAAAGTGTGCTTTCATTTGCTTAAGGAAAAGAAGGTTGCCCCTATCAATACTTTTATTGAATGATCTGCTCCTCTTGAAGGATCTCGTAAATTTTATTTTGAGGGGAGCTTCTAAGTAGACTGTTTTTGGGATGTTATTAATGGGCTGTCAAAGGCTCCAAAAGATTTTTTTTTACTTTCTCATTCCCAGTTCAGGTAAATAATGCCAATAAAGCTAAAGTTAAAGCTTTTCTACAAAAGTGTAAGGAGCTTAAGAAGATCGGGATTTCAAAGGCACTACAGAGGGAATTCCTTTTGTGTTGTTCAGTGGATTAACAAGAGAAATTTTTTCAGTTTCCCTTGGAATCTAGCAGATTTTATTGAGAAGATAAGGACATTATAGTAGCATAAAATCAATGTTCTTCAGCATATTCCCAGTTGGCAAACTGTCTTGCAAAAGCTAGAAAAAGAGAACCTTCACCACAGTAGATTATGTTATGTTTTTAGCTGGGTTATTGTGCATCTTGTCAGTGTTGCTTCCCTATTAATTACTATTTTTGTAATGTTTTAGCAAGTTTCAAGTTGTAATCTAATTTTTGGTTAGGAGATTCATCTTGAGTCTCCTCTCCTTGCTTTCTAATAAAAGTCATCATTTCCCAAAAAAAAAAAAGCACCATGGTAGATTTTTTATATTAAGTTGTCCATTACTAGTGCAAAATAAAAACAAACCCAAAATAGGTATTTGGTGGAATCTAAACTCTAACTAAAACTCCACAATTTAACTATACATTGTTCTCACAACTAGTTATTGCCCCTTTATACATATCTTTCATAACGTCAACATACTCATTAAGAATGCTTTTCTTCTTCTTGTTTCAATATTTGCCAGATTAATTGCATTAGAACCCTATCATAAGCCTTTCCTAAGTTGAATCATATGCAGACTTTTCTCATTTTCTCCATAAACTTCTCCATCTTCAGCACCAACTTATGTACATAAATTTCTTCATTAGTTATCTCAATATGAAAATGAATATTGTTGTTCAATTACCTATATAAATTTAGATTGATTCTCCAAAATATTTGATGATAAAAATCATCAGCGTTGTACTTAGTCATTGCTTTATTGCTCTTTCCCAAGGCTTCATGATATGACTCATAAATTCAATGTCCAAATAACGGGCATAATCTTGAGTATTTCCTTTATACTTGTAGAATGGAACCATTCTACTTTTGCAACATTGTCCAGGAACCTTTTTCGAAGCTAAAATTTTGCCAACTAATCCCAGTTTCACCCAATAAGGTCCACACTTCCAATAGGGATATTGTCTGGTCCTAATGCATTAGGCTTATTCATCTTAAATAACACCAACGTTCTTCCTATTTCTAATATTTTACTTTCAACTTTTCAGTTTCTTTTGCTTCCATGTGCAGTTCCAATTTTATCAGATGTCTCCGAAGAGACTGCTTCCATGTGTAGTTCATTCTCATGTTCTTTATTTATATGTCTTTAGAGTTCCCATCTACCTTTTATTCCCTTAGTACCCATTGGTTTCATTTTTAGTATATCTTACACAAGCAATGTCTGGTTTCCCCTCTCTTTATCTTAGCAAGGTTGAGTATTGTATTCTCCCACCTTTGTTCCTAGTTGGGAATTCAAATCATCATATGCTTCAAATTTTCCTTTCTTTACAACTTTACCAGTAGCTTTTGACTTTCCAAGTCTTCTGGTCTATTTGTTTTGTCCCATATATTATATGAAATATTATGGCATAGTTACAAAGTATCCTACCAGTATTGGGTATCCATAGACTAAGCTTCTAAAACTATCCAAGCATCTTAGCTGAAATCGATGAAACATGACTTCATTGACCAAACCTGACTTGAGATTGAAATCCTAAAATTATTACAACTCAGTAATCAAATTGTCGAACTCAAGAAATGATTTCGTTGTAAGATACCTTCAAAGCTCATCGTTCCATTTCTATCGAAATCATACATCCTGCAAAGAGCCCAATTTTCATTTACGCCCATCGCCAGCCAAATTTTCCATCAACATAAAAACAGAAAAAATGAAAAGGAAATAATTTAAACAAAAAAAGAGAGAGGACCTAATCATCTGCTGGACTACAGAGAGAGGAAATTCGAGGTTTCCAACGCCAAAAGCTCTCTGAGATCACAAAATCATCCGACCGAGTTCAAAAGCAGAAAAAAATAGCACAATTATCCGAAAACAGATAGATAGATAGCGAGAGAGAGAGAGAGACCTTGAGTTGAGGAGCAGAGATATTGCCCGTGTTGTCTGAGTCGACTCGTTCGAACCACTCGCGCAGAATCGCCTTGTTGTCCATCTTCTGACGATAACACTATTCCGACCCCACCTCCCTCGTCGGAGTTCAAGACGTAGTTGACTTTTGAAAAACCAAAAATGGAAGATTTGGGCTTTTCCTCTTTCATTTTGCCGTATGCCTACATAGCATAGTATAGTAGAGCTGGCCTTTTTTCTCTTTCATTTTTGCCATACGGCAAAAGTACAGTAGCGAATACATTCGAGTATGTTTAGGGAATTTTTTTATCAAAATATTTGAAATTTCTTTATTTCTTCTTAAAATAAAGGATCTTGGAACATGTGTAAATCTTTCAATCATAAATACACATCAATACTAGGGCTGAATTCGGTTCAGTCGAAAAGTTTTGAATGAATTTGGATAAGAGATAGATAGACAATAATAGAATGTGATAGACCACAAAAAGTATTTGGACATAAATATAAAATATCCAAAAAAAATGAAAAATATACCTGAGCAAATATTTACATGTATTCCACCATGTACAAGGGGTGCCATCAACTGAACTCCAAAAACTTCAAATTTGAAAAATCAAACACATATATTAGAGCTACTATATAACTGATGATTTGGCCATATTATTGAGTCATTATCGGCCGACAGTATATAGTATTGTTTATTTTCTTTTTTTCTTTTAAAAAAATTCAAAGAAAACCATTTCGACTATTTTCTAAGTTGAATGTTGCATTGGGTATGAATTTAAGAAGGTTTAAAAGCAAGTTTTCAAGTGTAAAGTTATTTATTCATTCTAAATTTTTATTAGTTCCAAACTTTTTCCCCTCAAAATTTGAACATTTTTTAGTTATTTTCATTAATTTTTTTGAGTTTTTGCACTATGATAATCTCGATTTTGAAGTTTTCTGTGAAAATAGATTAATGATATAATGTTGAGTATTTATGGAATTAAATAGAGATGTCTTGGTATGATTGAAACCGTTTGTAGAGAGTGTTTGTGTGATCTTTTAAGCTTTTTTTTTTTTTTGAAAAATTATTGCAAGTCAGGTTTTTCAAGATAATTCCCATTTTGCACTTTCTTGTGAAAAAATTAATGAAATAATAGACAAAGGTTCATGAAATTAACTAAAGAGTCCTTAATGTGATTAACAGTTTTTAGGGTGTTTATGTGATTTTCTAATATTCCAACTTTTTTATTAAATTTAGATTTTTTTCAGTAAAAAAAAAAATTGATTATGAAATGCTGGAGAACATGAATTCTATATTAGATATTTCCTCATATTGTTTCGACTTTTTTAAAAAATTAAATATTTTTTTAAAATTTTAAGACATACTTTATTAGTATTGGATTTTTTACTCTCAATGATCTAATACTCCATAAAAGTGACATTCATTTACAAAATATGCTGACACTAGATAATTTTTTTCCATTTTTTTTCAATATTTTCTCAAATAAATAAGAGAGAGAATACCTATCGGCAATAAATCTCCGCAACATATCACCGTCACGTCTGAATTGACTGATACATATCAACATATATTTTTTATAACCCTCTTCTCATATGGACTCCATTTGATAATGTCTCTCATCCGCTAGTGTAATTTAGATTCAACCAAAATTGTTGTTCATTCAATGCATTTTCAGTAATCAATTGATAAATAGTTTTACTCTAATCTTAAAAAAATCATAACTCTCATAATTTTCTATCCCTGGCATGGTGAGAGACAATTTGAATAGAAACATGTATTTACTTAACCAAAAATAGCCTTAAATTTCTTAATCATCCCTAATAGCACTTGTTCCATGAAGCTTGAGAACTTTTCCTAATTGTGCATCAATTAGTTTTCTTCACTCTTTTTTTTTTATAAGATTAGGATGGAGAATAAATTTTATTTGCTAAGACAGTTTGGTATGTAATTTTCCATGAAAAATTAAATGACATATAAAATAGATCTTTTGACCAAACGGTACAAATTATATTCTAGTAGGATTTTGAGTTACACAGGTAAAAAATTTCTTGGAGGAACAATGCAAGCATTATAACAAAAAAAATATAAAAAGCATACATTTTTTTAAGAGAAAACACAATGGTGGCAAATATAAAAACAAAGCAGTCTCCATTGCCAGGTCTAATCTTGCACCTGTAAAGATTAAGACATGAGCAATGGGTTTGCCCAGATGGACTAGATGCTTATGTGGGAAATTTGTTGTGCTTTTTTATGAAATGCCATTCCAGTTTTAGAGTAGACCACTTAGATTAACTATTTAAAATTTTATTTTCATTTATATCCCTATTACAGATCAGAGTCTAATGAAAAAAAATACAATAACTTAATCAATAATCGTGATAGAAACTTTACACAAATTAAAGAGATATAATTCTGTAGAAACTCATATCGTAGAGAACAATAACACGATCACAGCATGACACAAAGGTTTACATGGAAAACCTCTATAAATGCCAGTAGTATCTTGTTAGCCCAAGAAATCCTCGCAAAGTGCGAACAGAATTCGGTTGAGGCCAATCCATCATACATTTGATTTTCTCCGGGTCACCAGCCACTCCGTCCTCCTGGATGATGTGACCAAGGTATTCAATGGTAGCACTCCCAGACTTGCAATTGCTTCTTTTGGCAAAGAGCTGATGTTTCCGTAGTATTGAAGACAATCTTCAATTGCTCCAAATGTTCGGCCCATCTGAGTTTATAAACGAGTATGTCATCAAAGAAGTCCAAAACGTACCTTCTTAAGTACGGTCGGAATAACTCGTCAATGAGGCTTTGGAAGGTAGCTGGAGCATTTGTTAACCCAAAAGGCAGCACCAGAAATTTGTGATGGCCCTCATGTCCGAAAGGCTGTCGTAGGAATGTCTTCCTGCTTAACCCAGATTTGGTGATATCTGGACCTCAAATCTAACTTGGAAAATACCCAAGCTCCATGTAGTTCATCCAGGAGTTCCTCAATGATAGGAATAGGAAATTTGTCCTTGACAATTTGCTGGTTAAGTGCTCTATAATTAATACACATCCTCCATGACCCATCATTTTTTCAAACAAGAAGTACTAGAGAAGAGAAGGCACTTTGGCTTGGTCGTATGACCCCACTTGCAGGAGTTCTCCCACAAGTTTTTCTATTTCTATTTTCTGGTAGTATGGATATCTACAAGGTCGAACACTTACAGGCTTGGAACCTGGCAAGAGAGAAATATGATCATAAGTACGAACGGGTGGCAATACGTGCGGTTCTTTGAAAATGCCAGCATATTTGTCAAGTAAAGTCTCAAGCGGTGTGGGAATTTGAAAGGATTGGCTGTCATCTTGCATTTGAGTAATTGAAAAGATCTATAATAAGTAACTGGGGTTCTGATTGGGCTGTAAATTCTTTATCTTCCAGTCTCTGATAAATTTCAGTTCGTTCCCTTTTTTCCCTAGCCATACATACAATCGGTCCTTCAAGCTTAACTTCATAGTAAGTATAATAAAATCCCAAGTGATAGGGCCTAAGGGTCCTTAACCATTGAGCCCCAAGCACCATGTCAAAACCACGCAAGGCTAGCACATAGAAATTAGCTTCGATCTCAACCCCTTGTACCCTTAGTTTCACTCCCATACACATACCTGAACATTGAACTCTGTCCCCATTGGCGACAACAACATCTATGTGGGGACTCAAGAAGTTATGGGTGTTTCCTGAATCGATCAATATCATAACAGCAAGCTGATGCAAGTGACCCATAACTCGCATGGTCTGGTGAGTGGTTCTCCTATCACTGCATGTAATGAGATTTCAAGTTGGGTAACTTGGTTTGTAACCTCTTCATTGTACTCATCAGAACCCTCACCTTCTTCATATCCCATTGTCCTACCGGCCAACTACCTTCCTTGAGGAATAACTTTTGGGTTTTATATTTATGCCCTGGAGCGATTTTCTCGTTGCAGTTGTAGCATAATCCTTTTGCTCGGCGTTCTTTCATCTCCATTGGAGTAAGTCTTTTCATGACCGGTGTGGGAGGTTTAGATGGGGCTGATTGAGTAGATTGTCCCGATCGAATGGTAACAAAATGAGACTGACTCCTACGGACATTAACCATCTCCTTTTGGAGAAGAGCCAACCCTACTGCGTCGGAGAGAGTTCTAGGTTTTAGCGTTTGAACACTCAGTCAAATATCTTCCTTTAAGCCACTCAAAAAGCAACTCACCATAAAAGGCACAGTGAGTCCTTCAGTGTGATTGGCGAGTTCCTCAAAGCGAGTGTGATAATCTTCAAAGGTAGCTATCTGGTGAAGCTTGGTGAGTGAGGCGGTAGCATCTTCATATGGAGATGGTCCAAATCGAAGGAGCAAGCCGCTTGTAAAATCGTCCCAACTTGAGATGGCATTAGACTTTTCCATCCAACGAAACCACTGCAATGCTTTTCCCTCAAGACGGAAGGATGCCAACAGCAGTTTCTGTGACACTGGGGTTTGCTGGTGTGCAAAGAAGTGCTCTGCTCTATAAATCCAACCCGACGGATCAGTTCTTGTAATACCCTACCCCAGATTTGGCGTGTTTTAGCTTAATAACCTTATTTGACCGGCTAATCTCGAAGATTACGGTTAGGGCTTTGAGGAAAGCCCACGTGTGGCCCAATCCGAGCTCGAAAGCTCAGTGATGCAGTTCGTCCAGCTGGAGGGGCAAAACGGTAATTTACCGCTTCTTGTTATTATTTTTTCGTAAATCATGTTGTTATGTGAATATTGTTAGTTGATAATGTTCTCCTTGATAAAGAATTTGAATTTCTGATTTTAAAACAATTTTATTTTCAGAAAATGGTATTTAAATCCGCCCGTCAAAACCCTGAAAGGGAGTAATAATTATTTTAAATGGTTTTGGAAATGAGATAATTTTCGAAACAAGTATTTTATGGTAGACCATTTTGGTCTAGTTATTCTTTGGCACCCCAAAATGAGGTCTCTAAATTGATTTATTTAACATTTGTTTAATTGAGTAAATAGTGTTAAATTATGGTTTTTATAAATCAATGATTTTTAGTGAGAGTTAAATTCCAAAATTTTTATGGTGATTAAGTTTTTCAAAACCCAACTTATCTGTAAGGTTGGATTAAGATTTTTAGTTTTCAAAATCTTATGTTTAGTTTAAAATCGGTTTTTTAATAAAACTGGGACTTATTTGCAAAATTGGGAAAAACCAGAGGGTTGATCTGCAACCACTGTAGCGGATGTAAGCCGGTACTGCATGTAGTGGCCAACCGGCCATTTCTTCCAGTCGATTTTTCTATAAAATCGGCCCTCCTGCTGTGGACCAAACTCCCTTCACCTCCTCTCTCTCTTAGTCTCTCTGTCTCAGCTGTTTGAAACCAGCCAGACCCAACGGACCTTTGCCTCTTTCTTCTCTGTTTACCAGCCGTGAGCCTTAGAAGGATTTATTTCCAAAAATCAATCGCGTTCCGGGCCCACCCTTCGGGAAGGGGCATGACAGCTTGGTATTAGAGCTTTGGCTCAAACTCTAAGACTGTGATGGGTTACAACCTAGTTAGACTTGTCCCTATGTTGGGGGACCAGGGATCATACCCTGTTTGACCTATAGAGTGTTCGCGCATAAGTCGGCGACTTATCCGGATAACTTCTATTACCTTGGTGTTGATGCAGGATCTTCTTCGGAAGATTAGTTTAGAGTGTGTCGGGGTTTCGAGGAGATTTTGTTTTGTAAGGGGTGAGTCTTGTCTTGTTGTTTTGTTGGGTTTTTCAAACCCTAATCCTTATGATTGTAATGCTTTTGAATGATTCCTAATGTATTTTGCAACTTGTGTGATTTTTGTCTTGAATCAATGATTGGATTTATATCATACAATGCATTTTGATGTTGTTATTTATGTCTATTTTTGTTGGGTAGACTTATGGTATGTGTTTGAGTTCACAAGTTGGGATCATGTGTGACCTTTGGGTCCAACTGTTGATCCGGCCCAGTTAGAATGCTTGAGTTAGTTTATCTTAAAAAAAAAAAAAAAAAATCAGTCGCGTTTCTGCCCCACCCTTTGGGTTGGGACGTGACAGTTCCATTGAAACGAGGAAATTCTAATCATGCCATATGGGTCGTGAGTGTATGGTCTGTCTCTGCTCCAGAGGAAGCTCCCCAGCGTGGGCCACGACCAAAAGAGTAAGAACCAGATGCTTCTCCCACCTCTCGGGTGCAGAGCTGTGAAATAATGTCTAATCTATTGTTGATTGCAGCAAGGTGATATGCTAATTCGTCCATTCGCCGACTCTGAGTCTCCATTGCTTCACGTAGAACAAAATCATTTCATCAATTTTGGCATTGCGGGTTGCTTTTGCCATTATGGTGTAACCTGGCGCTGATGCCTTTTAGTGAGCCCACTGATTTTTGGAGAAGTTACATCAGTTCAGTACAAGAATTTTGAAAGATTAAAACTGGATAGAGAAGAAGAAGAAGAAAATAACCAATTAGATAGGGATTGATTCGAGGTAATCCCAGATCTCCTAGTGACACAGATTGGTTATAATGGTAATAAGATAATCATATCCATTCATACTGAAGTTAAAAAATAAATACAGCTAAACAAAGACAAACACGATTACATCAGTTTATTAACAAACTGTCTATCTGGCTAAGCCATAGCTAAACACGTGCCCACGATTGGTATGATTCATCTAGGCATGTAACACAGAGAGCGTGCATCAAAGCGAAAGAGTATTTCTTTTGAGAGAAAGCAAGAAAACGTTCGTTCCTCATAGCAAGAGAGTATTTTTATGAGCGAGAGAGCGAGTATTTCAGTGAGACAATAAGAGAGAGAGTATTTCAGCGAGAGAATAAGAGTGTTTTTGTGAGAGAATAAGAGTATTTTTTTGGATTCAACCGCGGTCCACCGGGTTCCACTGCGGTTTAGTCTGACTATGATAACACTATTGGTAACGATATGAATTAAATTTTTTTGAGGTTTTTATTAAATTTTTTTAAAGAAATTAAGCTAATAGTTAAAATAATAGAAAAATCACATTCATAAAATTTCGGTCTAAACTTTGGTGGCCTTCATAGCATTTCTGTGTCAAAAAGCTAAATTTTTTTATAAGTTGAAATTATGTCAAAAGATCGTGAAAAAATTTAAAATATCCAAAAAATAGAAAATATACCTAATCAAATATTTACATGTATTCCATCGCGTACAAGTGGTGTCATCAACTGAACTCCAAAATCTTCAAATTTGAAAAATGAAAGACAATTAAAAAAAATTTAAAATGAAGAAATTAAAAAAATAACCAAGACAATTAAATATTTTAAATTACCAATACATGATACAGATTGATGATACGTATCAAGTATTGAACCATATGTTATATGAACTATATAAGAGAGTCTCAGGGAATCAAACGATAATCAGATCGCCCATTAGAAACTTTTTATTCCAAATATCTAACATTAATACTCATACTTGAATTTGATCAAATTATTTTTAAAAAATAATATGAATATTTGTTTTAGGTCCATATGAATTCATGATATCATCTTTGTCATCTCAAAGCAAAATAATGTTTAAATGACTAAAATACTCCTAAACAGTGACAAAATTTACAATTCTTTTCTTTGCTAATGGCTACCATATGTTATGTATACAAATTAATTGGGTTAAGTTGTCACTATTCAGTTTCATAATTTTGAGACTGCTCACTGTGTAATGTCACCGATTGCACAAATCGTTTTTGTGTAATGGTCTCATGAGAGATAAAAAAATCTGTTGATACGACGTGTATCAGTCATACAAGGACGAATATCGGCCTACACAGCTGATAATTCAGATATATTATTGTGTCCTCATAGGCTGACACTCTATAGTATCAGTTATTTTCTTTTCTTTTTAAATTTTTTCAAAGAAAATTATTTCGACTATTTTCTAAATTGAATCTTGCATTAAGGATGCTTTTAAAATGTTTAAAAGCAAGTTTTCAAATATAAAGATATTTATCTATTCCAAACTTTTTCCCCTTCAAATTTGACTATTTTGCATTATTTTCATTAATTGTTTTGAGTTTTTGCTCTATGATAATCTCAATTTTGAAGTTTTCTTTGAAATAGTTTAATGATATAATATTGAGTATTTAGGGAATTGAATAGAGATGTCTTGGTGTGATTGATGTCCTTTATAGAGTGTTTGTATGATCTTTTAAGCTTCTTTTGAAAAATTAATGAAACTCAGTTTTTTCAAGATAATTCTCATTTTGGACTTTCCTATGAAAACATTAATAAATAATATACAAAAGTTCATGAAATGAACTAAAGACTCCTTAATATGCTTTAAATAGCTTTTAGGGTGTTTACGTGATTTTTCTAATATTCTAACATTTTTAATAAATTTAATTTTTTAATTGTAATTGAAAATACATTTCTTTATGAAATACTAAAGAACACGAATTCTATATTAGATATTTCCTCATATTGTTTCACTTTTTTTTTAATTTTTAAAATTTTAAGACATACTTTATTAGTCGACTCTCAATGGTCTATTACTTCGTAAAAATGACAGATTCTTTTACGAAAATATGCTGACACAAGATAATCTTTTCCATTTTTTACGTATTTTTCTCAACTAAATAAAAGAGAATAGGTATCAGTGACAAAATCTCCACGACATATCACCAACGCGTCCGTATCAACTTATACATGTCAAGATAAATTTCCAAAGTTGTTCATTCAATGCATTTTCACTAATCAATTGATAAAAAGTTTTACTCTAATCTTAAAAAAATCATGAGGTATATAATTAAAAAAGTTTCATTTTGAACAATTTCATAACTCTCATAATTTTTTATCCCTAGCATGGTCAGAGACAATTATGAATAGAAACATGTATTTTAACCAAAAATAGCCTTGAGTTTCTTCATCATCCCTAATAGCAGTTGTTCCATGAAGCTTGAGAACTTTTCCTAATTTTGCATTAATTAAGTTTCAAGATTAGATGGGTCGGGTAGAATATCCAGTCAAATAATCAACGGCCATATGTGAATCAGGTTCTGAAATAAGCAAATAGGCCTGCTGAGAAAACCAATAAATATAGCAGCCCTCTTACGAACTAATGGGCCTGATCCGCTTGACACGGCAGAACGACCAACAAATCACTTGGATTAAAACAATCCCAGACTGCTTTGCAAGGCAGCAACCGTCAGCTGGTTGTTGTCACCTGCAAGGTGGGCTTCCTTTCAACGAAGCCTCGCTTCCCAAGGAGGTGTGTAGGTCACAGTTTCAACACGGCTGAATTCAAAAGGGGTACAGAACCACCATCCAACTTTGACTCTGGCAATCTCCAAGTCAGCAATGGTCGCTGATGCTTGGAGAAAATTGCAGATAGCCTGCACTTGAGGCTTATGAAAACAAACACACTTGCTGATGAGAATCAAGCAGAGTTCCGAACCTGCTAGGCTCCAATGATTTCTCGGGCAATTCCCTGGACTTGCAACCCACTGCTAGGCGAACAGAAGCTAGCCTCAATAACGCTGGTTTCTCTGCAGTGTGGTGAGTGTTGCCAAGCTCCAGGAAGAAACTCTAACGTGTTGCAGCAAACAAACACACAAAACAACTCTTGTATTTAAGAAATAAGAATAAATTTTATTGCTTAGTCGTCTGTCCATCAACTGGCTACAATACATTCTTATATAATAAAAGGAAAACCAACAATTCTAATCCTATCCTAGCAAGGAGCCGACCCTCCTTTACAACCGAATCCCAAAACATCATTACTAAATAAAACAAACACTTCAGATGACAGCATAGGCTATATTTTCAGATACGGTTGTGATCACTTCAGTTCCAGGGGAGTATTCCAACCAGCAACTTCTTCAGATGACATAACTCGTTGCCTCACCTCTCGTTCCCCACTTGTGATATCAATTGGCTCCAGCATGCCTTCAACTGCATCAGCAAGGTGGTTGGCCTCTTTCTGGACTTTTTTGGCCTCGACTTGCAGTGGTTTCTTCCTCTTTACTGTCCCTACTGAATAATAGTTGTTTCTAAATATCCCAATTCCCTTCCCCAGAGTACTGTGTAGGCTTTGAACTCACAACCCTCAGATGTTTATGATGCTGGTGGGTCTAGGTCTCCATCGAGATTGTGGGAGCATTATTTTGCTCCTGTTAATAGTGGTCACCCTGTAATGGATGGAGAATAACCTTTGTTTCTGTTTAAAATGAGAGTTGTTTGGCTAGGAGAGGAGATTTGGAGATGAGGAATTTAAAGGGTTTTTGGATAGTATGGAAGGGGACAAGGGGACAAAGGGCCAAGTTCAGATGGTTCTAATTTTAAATTTCTCATGTCTTGTTGGAATATTGTGTGAATCAATTTTTTTTAAGACTTTACGAGGAATTCCATCAGAGGGGAATTGTTAAGAGAGAGCGTAACAATTATTTCATCACCCCAGTCTCTAAGAGAGAAGGGCGATCAGAGCTGACTCATTTCAGAACAATTATTTTGATGGGATATGTCTATGAACTTTTTGCAGAAGTGCTAGGTCGTAGACTAAAGGAGATTTTGAAGGAAGTGATGGCACATTGGTTGTTAATGAGAATCCATGCCATTCGTAAGGATGAAAGTGAGGGGATTTTGTTTAGAAATATAGAGAAAACTCACATTTTTTTTGGATTGGGGGTTTGTAGATTATATGTTTGGTAGGGTGGGCTTTGGGGTAAAATGATGGAGGTGGATGAAGGCGTATAGTATTCAATTTTGGTAAATGGGTTTCCTATAGAACCAATTAACGTAACAAGGGGTTTTAGATAGGATGATCCATTAGCGGCGCTTATCATCACAATGGTGGTGGAAGTATTTAGAAAGCTGATGCTAAAGGTTAGAGAAATCGGACTAGAGATTTGGAGAGAGCAATAGGGGGATAGTTGTCTCATTTGCAATTTGAAGATAATACTCTACTCTTGTGAAGCTTCAGACGAGGATTTATCAGGTGCTAAGGCAGTTTAAGATGGTCTAAGTGTGGTAATTGGTGCTAGTGTTGAGGAGGCACTTGGCGGAAAAGATTGGTTCTAGGTTGAAATACTCCCTCTAACATACTTGGAGGTTCATCGAGGACCAATCCTAGATCTAGAAGGATTTGGAGTCCTATTAGAGGAAAGCTAAAAAGAGGTTAGCTTCTTCAAGGAGAACCATCTTTCAATGGGTGGGAGATTAACAGTTATCGACCTGGTGTTAACTAACTTGCCAACCGATTTTATGTTATTATTTGAGATAACAAAGGCAATGAAAAAGAAGTTACAAGGACTGTGTAGGGATTTCATTTGGAATGCAAAAGCAACAAAAGAAGGTTGCATGTTGTTAATTGGGAAGAACGAACCCAAGGGCAGGTAGAGTTCGGAAATGGTAGAATTGTGGATAGAAAACATGTTTTGCTATGCAAGTGGCCTCCAAGATTTTATAGGGATTAGGAAGCTTTAGGGAGGAGGTCTTAGTTACTAGATAAGGAATAAAAAGTACCGGTGGATGGGATTAGGTAAGAAATCAGAAAGGGAGGTTTCTGCAAGGGTAGAACGTTTTGCAAGCTTAATAATGGTCAAGGTAAAGTAAAGAAAGCTTTTCAAAAGGGCCCTAGATTCTAGATAGATTAGACTACAAGAGTAGCAGGATAGTATCATGCCTTGGGGTGTGAATACAGGTGATTAAGGGAAGGATGGTGTGATCGGTAACCTTCGGAAGGGCCAATAGGGTGTGTGAAATGGAGGACATCAGGATTCTAAAAGAATAATTATACGATTCTCATATCTCAGTAAAGCATGAAGACGAAAGAATATGGGCAGGGGATCCTTTTACAGAAAATTCTATAAAAGCTAGGTTAAATAATGCGATGGGTCAAGTCGAAGGGGCCGCCCTACTTGCTCCCTTTGCTTGGAGAATCAAAGCACTGCCATGTGTCAAGAGTTTTCTTTGCAATTAGGAGTAGAATCCAACCAAAATGAAACTTAAAAGAGTAATCATTCCTGATGGGTTCTCGTCGGGCTATTTCTTATGTTGTTTGGTTGAAGAGGATGTCAATCATTTTTGTAGTCAGTGTACCTTTGTCACTAGGATTTGGGTTAGCCTTTTAAACCTGACGGGGTGCTTAAAGGTTTAAAACAGATTTGTCCAAGAGGTCAAGGAGGGTTGGTACATTGACATGGGGTTCCTTTTTGGGTAAAAAAAGGAATAATATTGAACCTCACCCCATCAGTTGTCCTTCAGTCGATTTGGAAAGAAAGGCATTCATGAATTATATACTCTTCTTGACGGGGTGCTAAGTGGAGACTAGCGCATTGTGTTACCCTTTCTAAAGAGTGAGGGATATTCTACTAATTATATATACTCTTCTTTGGATGACTGCATAATAGAGAGTAGAAGAAGTAGAGATCTTTGAAAATGTGGTTTAGGTTGCCATTAGGATTTTGCAAATTTAATGTGGATGGGGCTGCAATGGAAAAACTAATCCTGTAGGGGTAGGTGTGCTACAGAATGACAAAGAGGAGGTATTTGTTTTTTTCCCAGAGTTCGTAGAGGTTATGGAGCCCAATGAGGAAGAACTATTGAGTATTAAAAGGGCATTAACGTTGTGGAGTAGGCAAGGTAGTGGTAGCTTGGTGATGGAGAAAGATTCAATAAATGCTATTATCAGAAGGTGTACAGAGGTAGGTGATTCATTCAAACATGTTAGTATAAAGCAAAAGGTGTTGCGGGCTTCTTGAGAGAGATAGGAATGGGAAAGTTTGCTAACTTTGTGTAACTGGTTGCTTGTCTGTTTTAGCTAGGCTTTTGTATGTGGCTGACTTTTTGTCATTTTTATTTCAGTATAGTTCTTTTCTACTGTAATGGTGGGGTGTAATGGGCACTGTGGGATTGGACTTTTTCCAGGTTTTTATTGTCTATTTTTATCTATGTAATTTTGGTCTTTATTTTTTATAATATCTTATTGTTTCTAGTCTCAACTTCAAAAAAAATATAATTGAAAATTATTACTGCTTCAACCAAGATACCATAATTCATTACCAAACAATTTGAATGCTGCAAATCAGATCCATCATCACTCTTTTCGTAGCCTTGAACTGAGGAAAATACCATGGTTTCATCACCAAATAGTTCGAATAATCCAAATCAGACCCTTCATCACCTCTTCAAAGCCTTGAATTGGAAGAAAAATTGGACAGAAGTTCTACATATCATTTAGAAAATTATATAAAGCACATAACACATCATATTTATTTGTATTGTTTTCTAACTACATACATTTGGGAATTTAGAAACATTTCTTTTTGATAGAGCAATAAAAATAGTATTCAATAGACACACTTTAATTCCACTGGGAAAGTCTCTTCAAAAAGTTCAAAAAACATATTTGACTTGCTAAACAATTTGTTTTTAGCCTTGGTTTCATTTCAAAAGCATGTGAGTTAGCCATTTCACCTAGAGGTATGATGGTCATGCAAGACATGGTTCAACACAAATTTGAAAATGTGTGCCCACCACAAATTCATTGGATTGCAGTGCCAGTTGAATGGTCATTTTGTGTACAGGCCCATGCCAATCTTCAAATGCCAAGAAAAAGCAAGTAACCAAGACTATGTTTTTTTTTTTTTTTTGGAGCAGTGAACAAATAACCAAGTCTAATAGAACAAATTTCATATAGCAATCTTGTGAAATAAATGATTTGGCAGAGAATAAAAGGAAAAAGTGTAGAAAGGGGGAAAAAACACAAACACATACACATGCATACTTGACATGTGGGGGAATGACATTCATTTCAATAACACAGATATTTGTTAAATGTAAAATCATCCGAAGAAAAACCCATATTATGCAAACGACAATCATGTCATAGTAAAACCATTCAAGACCCCATGAAAAAATTTCATAGCAGGAAGTGATTCAACCGTCCATTAAAAAGGATCTTCACAGTGCAAAATAGCTCACTCATTTGAAAACTAAAATCAAGAAAATGTGTTTTTGCAAAAACAAAATCAACTATGAAGACATGCTTCACCAGTGAAGCTCTCAAAGTTCAATCCATGAAACATTTTGAAGCTGAAAATAAGGAAAAACAGGTGTTGTACATCCCATGGTGAGTGGAGGATAAAGATATGATGAACTTAAGCTACATTCTGAAGCAAAAATATTGCTGCCTAACAGTTCTAGTTTGGTATCACAAGAGCTGCCAACCAATATATGAACCATGTTGGACATACAACATGATACGAACTTAATCTCTAGACCGGTGTCACCAAAATTGCCTACTATCAAATAAATTCCACAGAGCATGCAGTCTTGAAAAGGAAATAAGAAAAATCTAAGCAAGATAGTAAAGTGCAAGATTGTAACTCACAAAGAAAAGTACAAGGTGCAAGTGGTGTCAACTTGTGATGACGAGTACTCCAAGCTTTTGGTTAAATGGAAGTCTCGACTCGTTTCTGGTAGCACTTGGATCACCAACAATGAGTTTCCATGTTCGCATCCCAATTTGTACAAGCAATATCAGAATTTGTACTAGCAGTATCAGCCCATTAACTCACCGAAGTCCAATTCTTTCAAGCTGGGGAGAAATGATGCAGACTGGAAGGACCTAAAAGTTCATAAAACAACATCTCTAAAACTGATGTAGGCCCAACATCTCAACGTTTGGACCCACCATAACAGCTGGACCTTTGGAGAGTCATCTAGGGTAGTGAAATTCAAATTCAAATGCTATGCGATAAATTTTAAATTCAAATTTCAAATTATGGTGCAATTAGGTGGTCCCTAGTCTGAATTTAAGCAAATTTGAATTAGGATGCATTTAATATTTTGCTTTTAATTAGTCCAAATAAATGTCAATGTAGGGAACAACTTAGGGAGGGTTGCTTGAGGGAGGGCCCAAGAGAGAAAATCAGCAATTGTTTCGTCCCCTTCCACGGAAGTTTACATGAAGCTTAATGTAGATGGGGCAACAAGGGGCAAACAAGGGCCAGCAGGCATGATAGTGGGGTTGGAGTCGTATTTCAGAATTCTTTGGGGGATATTCATTTCTGCTTTCTGAGTCACTTGGGGTTAAGCAGTCCAATGAGGCTGAATTATTAAGCATTAGAAGATCTCTCCAGTTGTGGGCAAGTCACTAGTCTGGAAAGGTAGTAACTTAGGGGAATTTGAAGAATGTGATCTCTAGGGCTAGCGAGAGCTGAAGGTCCCCCTGGAGGTTATATCAGTAGTCAAGGAGATTCGAAACCTTTGTACTCTATTATACGTTTCTTTCAACTATATCAGGAGATCTACTAATGGGGTGGCAGACATCCTTGCTAAGTTAGGAGTGGAAAGGAGTGATCTTATTCTTGACTTTATGCAAACTCTTTTGGCTTCTGTTTTGGGGGTTTTTCTTCTTTGGAGGGTTTATTGACTTCTTACTTCTCTTTGTATCATTTTCTCTATTAATGAAATCCAGTTATTGTTTCCCCAAAAAAAAAAAAAATCTTAATTTATTTCAGTTATATACATGACTTGTACTCAAACTTTCAATGGTAGGATATGAAATTTGAATTGAAGCTTGATCTCCTTGGTTGGTGATGACTCCAAGGAACGTTATCCTTCTACCATCCTTTCTTCCCTATTCTCAAGCCAACTTTTTGTCCCCAATTATACCCTTAACCAGTCCATTTAGACCAGCAAATAGTCCCTAATCTGTCTACAATTTATTAACCCCTCCAAGCCCCAATCCTTGAGCTAAGCTCCCATATAAACCCAAGCTGCCATGTTTGGACCGGTTTTTCCACATTTTGCAGGCCATCCTGCAACAAATTTGTCCTTTAATATAAGCATGATCTATTCGTATTGCGAATTGGCGATCAATCATGCGGTAGGCACATTAAGGCTATTTGAGCCATATATAATGCACATTGTTAATTTAAGGTAACAAAACTATGACTAAACATGATTTGCATTTATCCAGTACGTATGTGCATATGGATACATATACAGAAAATCGAGGTTACTCTAAGTAAACCCAGTAAGGAGCATGATGAGCACATGTGCAAGCAAGCTATCAAATGGCATATAGATTACTAGAATCCAATTTTGTAAGTGACACTAAAAGAGCTTGTAGGCGAAATTATGACGTAAAAAGCAATCTAAACAATTATCTAATCGATATTTTTTTTTTTGAATGACGAGAAATTTTTATTCATTTAAAGAATAGGGAAACCTCCCAACAATACAGTATGGACCCAAATTTGGGGAAGAACAAAAGACAGAAATGAGAACCACAAAATACATGATGTACAACAAAAACTAAGAATCACTCTGCACTTGATGATTCAAGATACAAAGCTAAACTCCTCTCTAGATCTCTAATAGTGGCTCTTTCTATGACTAAATCAATAGACCACTGTTAAATCACCAAAGAAGCTGAGAAACACTGCCCAGATACAAAAATACATTGATCTAGAATTGCTCCAACTATATCCTGCAGCTAGGCATAGCAGAACTGGCCAAATCTCAACTAACATATAGGGTACCCAAAGCAGAATATTGTAATGATATAGCAGAAAAACTGCAAACAAACTTCTGGTTGTCCAGATACTAAATCAACTGATATAGGAGAGGAGAAGTAACCAAAGCCCGGATGACACAAAGGTCTATTGATCCCTCAGACTACGCATAAATGTTTCCTTGACAGATGTTGTGATGTCACTACATGTAGAGAACTCAGAATGATGGAATGAATTGAGAAGCTTTAGAACTGCTGCAATGGAGATTCTATCTTTCCAATGGCTGTGTTTTGAGTGGAGGGCAGAAGAGAATATGATCAGGGCATTCAAGCCTGAAATGTTGAATATTATGTAGGAGAGCCCAAGATAATGCAAATTGAATAGAGGTCAGAAAAACATTCTCTTCTGAAGTGTTACTCGTTCTTGTTTCAAGAATGCATAATTCTGATTGATTTTTTGTTACAATAGAGCTGATGAAATCCCCATGGGCAATAATGATAATCCAACATGATAAAGGATGAGGATCACTTTTTTCTGAATAACAGGGAGGATAATGGGCTTTCTGCTTTGGGGGTTTTTTGATTCGTGACTGTTGGGAGATTCCAGTGAGCAGATATGAAATCTGGGACTGCTACAAGATCAGAACTTGAGAAGTAGAAGCAGATTCTTGTTCTAACATCTTGTAGAATATGTGATAGAATATATTCTTTTTGTCTCTGTACCTTTAGGAAGATTCTTGCATTTCTCTCTTTCCAGCAGTGCCAAATAACAGCAGGAATGCAGAACTTAAATGCAGAGAGAACTACTTGATTTGAGATCAGACTTGCAGCAATTAATTTTATCTCTTGAATCAAAGAAGGGGCTTGAGGTCTTTGAATATGGAACTTTGCTAGAATCTGTAACCAAATCCATTTGATGAAAGGGCATTCCATAAACACGTTCTGAACAGATTCTGTCTCTGATAAACAGAGAGCACATGAGTCATCATTACAGATCCTTCTATCTGCCAAATACTTTCTAGTCTTAAGCTTTCCATGAAAAGTAAGCCAAGCATAAAATGATTGTTGAGGAACATGTCCTTTTAAGAGGCAGGAGTAAGCAGAACTATAACTGAAATTTCCAGAATCATCACCTGTCCAATCAACTTGGTCTTCAGCATTACAGCTGGGAAGATGTATGCTTTGAATTTGAGACCAGATATCTATGACGTAATCTGAAGAGGAAGGAGGAGGACACCATTGACGATTTTTTATGAAAGTGCTAACTTTGATTTGCCTGTCATAACCCAAGCCATATATTGCTCTAGCATTGTATGTAACTGCTCTAGCTTTCCATTTGGTAGCCAATTATCATACCAGAATGAAGTGGATTCTCCATTGCCAATGAGGTTTTTGATGAGGCTGGCAGCTTTATCTCGAGCTTGAAGAATAGCTCTCCATCCCATTGATGCATTATAAGGGATGGGAACTTCCCAAAAAGATCTTCCTTTCAGATATTGTTCTTTGACCCAGCTAATCCAGATATTTTGATGACCAGCAGCAATATTCCAGATTTGTCTAATTAGAGCAGCTTGGTTTGAGATCTTTAAAGGAGGAATTCCAAGGCCACCTTGAACTTTTGGTAGGCAGATAATGTTCCAGCCGACAGTATGCAGTTTTTTCTCATGATCATCATGGCCCCACAAGAAACACCTAATAATCTTTTCTATTTTGTCTATCCATCTAGACGGAAGGAGGAAATTATTAGCCCAATAAAGGTGTAGAGAACAGATAGTGGATCTTATCAGTTCAATTCTACCAGCATAAGAGAGCATATGAGACTTCCAAAGGGCTAATCTAGATTTGATTTTCAAAATAAGATTGCTGCAGTCACTATATTTCAGTCTAGAGGTGATACAGGAAGACCAAGACATTTAACTGGGAGCTGTTCCGCTTTCATTCCCAAGATATTGATAATCTGGTCTTTGTTTGTGCAAGAGCCTGAGAAAAATACTGCGCTTTTGGAGAGGTTTATATGAAGACCTGTCATATTGGTGAATTGCTGAAACAACTGAATAAGATTTGAGGCTGTGGTATGATCTGCTTTTAGAAATAGCATAAGATTGTCTACCAAAAGGAGATGAGTGACAGCCATAGAACCTCTTTTGTATGCACAAGTTAGGTTTCTCTCCTCATGAAGTCTAGTAATTAGATATGAAAAGATCTCCATGATGATTGCAAAGAGGAATGTTGAAAGAGGATCACCTTGTCTCGAACCTACTGTGCTATTAAAATGGCCTTGAGGAACACCATTGATTAGTAAAGAAAAGGAGGGGCTAGTGATACATGCCTCTATCCAACTGATCCATTTTGTACGGAAATTCATAAGATTCAATATCTTTAGCAAGCACTTCCATTTCACACTATCAAAAGCTTTACAGAGATCAATCTTGAGACACATATTAGGTGTACCCTTTTTTTGATGGAAGTTTCTCATTAAATTGTGACTGAGAAGGATATTACTTGATATGTCTCTGCCAGGAATAAAAGCTGACTGCTGAGCACTTATGATACTTGGGATTATTGGCTTCAGTCTCTCAACCATTACACGGGAGATGATTTTATAGATCTCATTGGTAAGAGAGATTGGACGATATTGATCAGGAATGTCTGCATTTTCCTTCTTCGGAATAAGTGTGATGAAGGAATCCTTTACCTGATTAAGATGCTTTCCTGAGTGAAAAAAACTCCTTACTTCCTTGAACAAATCAGAGCCAATTATAGGCCAGCAGATCTTGTAGAAATGAGCATTAAAACCATCAGGCCCAGGGGACTTTGTGGGATCAGCATTTTAAATGGCATACTCTACTTCTGATATTGTGGCCTCTCTACATAGGTCTTCTTTCTGATCCTCTGTAATGCAGTTGGGAAGAGTAATATTTGCCCAGATTTCTTCACTGCTTTCATCCGCTATTGATGGAGCATGAATATTCTTGAAGTAGTTGACAAAGGTGCCACTTATTAGCTTTTGATCATCATTCAGGCTTCCTTGGCTGTCTCTAACATGGGTAATATTGTTTCTAACTTGTTTGTTTTGAACGAAGAGTAGAACAATTTACTACCAGAATCCTTCAAATTTAAGTGCAGCATTTTTGCTTCCTATTGGAGTATAGCATCATGCATGCTTATGATTCCAATGAGCTTCTTTTTTGCAGCTTTTTCTTCATTCAGATTTTGTTCAGAGCAGCTCTGTTTGACATTGTTTTGGGCTGTTTCAAGACAGCATCTAGCATCATTTATTCTTTGTTCAGTTGGATTGACCTTCTTGCTACAAGATTTCAAGGCATCTTTGACATTTCTAAGTTTTTTTCACAAAAATATACATTGGGCAGCCATTCACAGGAATGCTCCAAGCCTTTTGTACAGTTTCAAAAAACCCTCCATTTTGCACCAGTTGTTGTAGTATTTGAAAGGCGCTTTTACCTTTGTTTCTTCAGGGGATTTTCACTAGAATGGCAAAATGATCTGAGAGATCAGGGTTCAAATAACAAGCACTTGAGTTGCTAAAGTTGGAAATGAAATCAGAGTTGACTAAGAGCCTATCAAGCTTGCATTCTATTCTTCTCACTCCATCACTTGAGTTTGACCAGGAGAAGGTGTTCCAGCAATACAGAGATCTTAAAGGCCAGCATTTTCAATACAGTCATCAAATTGCTCCAGACAAGTGAGATTTGGGGGGCTGCCACCAACTTTTTCATGGACATATCGGATGGAGTTGAAGTCTCCTGCTACACACCAGGACTCAGAAATAGTAGCAGAAAGTCTGCTGATATCTGACCAGAGAAGTGTCCTTGTTTGGGGATCATTACTGCCATATATGTTGCTGATAAAGAGAGATCTATTTAACTTCAGAGATTTAACATGGCAATGAATCAACTGACTGCTACCAAAGATGGTAGAGAGAACTATATCAGGGCTGCAACCTACAATGATTCTAATTGGATCACTGCTGTCTACATTTGAAAGACTCTACCAATTAGCAGGAAAAATCTTACTGCTAGTAGTATGTAATTTTTTAGACTAAAGGCTAAAGATATAATCTTATCTCGAATCTCTTTTTGGATTGCAGGTCTATTAAGACCACGCACATTCCAAAATAGGGCATTCATGATTTGATGCATGCTGGTGGAGGAACCCCTCCTTTGTTTCTGTTTGGGTACTGCAAATAGGCTGATATTAGCTTCTGCTGAATTGTATCGTTGAGATCTTCAATAATGTCTTCAGCTGTTTCTGAATTTCCATCCAGATCAGAAAGTATTTTGAATCCTCCAGAGTTGATGATGTCGGTCCTCTCTGAATGTGTGCTTTCTTTTGGGAATGCTAGAGGCTTCTTGATCATTCTTCTATTTTGTGCCCTGTCAGCTTTTGCAGCAATTGTATTAACATTGCTTTCAGCAATTGCTTCACTCTTCCTCCAAATTTAGTCTTTTTTTATTGTAATCGATATTTGGTCATGAAACTACTCAAAAACTGGGTAGGGATCTTTTAACGTACTTATTTAAAGGCTAGATCTAATTAATAAATCCATGCAAGAAAATATCTAGAAAGATTCTAGAGGAATGGGGTTCAACAAGTTCGAATAGATCACCTATGATGGGGAACAAACCTATTACATTGAAGAATTCAAGTTCAATGGGAAAACAAGGCATATACGGTCAAAGATTATGCACACTATGACATGCAAAGACTATATCTCTTGTCCTACCCAAGGAATATGCAAGTAAGTGTGGAAATAAGGGAATTTGAACCTCCTTTTTTTTCGTAACATGGGTATCTCCACCCCACATTGGAGGTGAGACTAATCCAACGAGCATGTGTAAACCTCCCAATCCACACACACAGGTTTAATCGATGGGGAGTAGCCAGGAGGGGTTATGCATGAATCATACTCAAGACCTCTCTTCATGAGGAGAGCGTCTTGACCGTCAAGCCAACCCTTCTAGATTATATCTCTTGTCCTACGCAAGGAATATGCAAGTAATTTTGAAATAAGGGAATTTGAACTTATACTCTTTATAAGGTTTATATCCATATGGAGGGATGCAGGTCATACAGATGTACCTCAGAAGAGTCACCTATATAAGTGCAGAAGTGGGACTGCTTCATATGAGACTCAAGTTGGCCTTCTAAAGCATTTAAGAAACTAGGATTCATGCACAAGGCCAAGAATACTGTGGGTTTTCAACGATGACAAAGAACCTAGGTTAATTGTGTGTCTAGTGTGTCTACTTTGCTAAATGGGGTACTAGTTTAAAGCTATGGCTACTATGGACCTCAACAAACTTTGATGTACTTGGACTCAGTGGAGGTTCAAGTCAAAAGACATATCCAGTAATGCATGGTTCACCAATGTCTAGTAAATGATATGTTTTACTAAAATTTCAAATTTTGAAAATGGTGGGGCATTGTTGGATAATTTCAAACTCGAAATTATATTTAAAAATAAAAATTGTTTTCATGAGATGTCATTTGAGAATGTATATTATAGATCAATTAACAAATAAGAATGGATGGCAAAAAATAGAAATGGAAAGCATGTAAGAAAGAATACCAAATGGTGGAGATAAAGGAAAAAAAAACATCAGTTAGTGTTCATAAACCTGCTTGTGCATGTGTGTGTCTCTGTATGTGTGTGTGCACGTGTTCACGTGTGTGATGAAGGATCCTTACAGAGAAAGCTTCCAAGTGTCTTCCAATAAACTTCACTAAGTGGGATCATCAGTTGGCAATTCGAACCGACAGAGAGGGCACGTGTTTCGGGTCCTCAACCAGGGCAAAATGCACTCCCCATGGTAAAGGTGGCCACATGGGAGGCGCTTTGCTTGTGTTCCAGCCACAATCTCTTCCGTGCAAATTGCACATGTAGTATCATCATCTTTGGTGTCTATTGATGGCAGATTCTCAAGAATGGTTGTTGCAGTTGGAGGCCTACCCAAAATCAAGTTCTCATCCTCTGGAACTTCTCCAAATAGAGATTCATAAAGTAGCAAATCAAGATCATCACTATTATCATCCCCTGCATCATCAGATCCATCCCCACCCTCAGAATCCAAATCAAAATCGACGGCATCGATTTCACCGTCAATGGAATCTTCTAAGTCCTCCAATCCAATGCCATCAGGAATATCATCCAAAAACCAGAGACCAAACCCTAACCCTAACCCTAACCCTAACCCCAGCTCCGATATTTCCATATCCTCGTCCAACCCAAATCGCGACCCTGACCCCTCAGACGGTGGAGAAAGGGGGGAGAAATCATCGTTGAGATCCATCGGACAGTCAGGGTCCCAGTTATCCGCCATTTTTCTCGAAAACCAAGCAGAAAGCAAGAAATCAGAGAGCCAGAGAGAGAGCAGAGCGTTCGTTCGTAGAGTATTTCTGTAAGAAAGAGCAAGAGCGCAAGAGAGCGAGAGAGAGCCAGAGCATTCGTAGAGTATCTGTCCAAAAAAAAGCGAGAGAGCGAGAGTATTTCTTGGTAGAGACTGGAGAGTTGTGTTTTGTGAGAGAGAGGGATAGGAATTTACCGTTTAATCGACTCAGGAGAGTAAGTTTACGCCTCAGGAGAATAAGTTTACGCGTCAATTTAAATTTTAAAACTAACGGACAACTTGTGACTCATATTAGTTTTAAACTTTTAATAATTTTATTTGGCATCCCATTCGGACGCCCCTTTTCTTTCCGTCACAAAACGCCTCTTTTCAAAATTTAAATATAAATTACTATTTTACCTTCCCACTAAAAACAAGGCAAATTTCGACATCGATAGCATTCTTCGAAGGATCATGAAGATCTTGGAATGATGGTAGAGTGAAAAAATTTAAACAGTAATTTTTTTTTAAAAAAAAATTTAAAGTTATTTTTTAAGTACTGTGTATTTTTAAAAAATTTTAAATTAAATATCCAGACTAATTTCGATAGCCTGATAAAAATATTTTAAGAATTAAGGTCTTTTGACACTCCCAAATGCTTAAAACGCAGTATTTTACAAATAAGGGTATCCCTTGGCTGTGTGGAAAATATATTTGAAAATGTCAAAAGACCTAAAAGTCTTAAAGTATTTTTATCAGGTTATCGTAATTAGTTCGGATATTCAATTTGAGAAATTTTGAAAATACACAGTGCTTGAAAAATAATTTTAAAGTTTTAAAGGAGATATCGACAATATAGACAGTTATTTTTTAAGTACTGTATATTTCTAAAATTTCTCAAATTGAATATCCGGACTAATTACGATAGCGTGATAAAAATATTTTAACAATTTAAGGTCTTTTGACACTTCCCAAATATATTTTCTATACAGCGAAGGGATACTCTTATTTATAAAACACTGTGTTTTAAGCATTTGAGAGTGTCAAAAGACCTTGAATTCTTAAAATACTTATATCAGGCTATTGTAATTAGTCCGGATATTAAATTTGAGAAATTTTAGAAATACACAGTGTTTAAAAAATAAGTTGTCTATATTGTCGATATCTCCTTTAAAACTTTTAAATTATTTTTTAAGCACTGTGTATTTTCAAAATTTCTCAAATTGAATATCCGGACTAATTACGATAACCTGATAAAAATACTTTAACACTTCTAGGTCTTTTGATACTCCCAAATATATTTTCCACATAGCCAAGGGATACCCTTATTTGTAAAACACAGTGTTTTAAGCATTTAGGAGTGTCAAAAGACCTTGAATTCTTAAAGTATTTTTATCAGGCTATCGAAATTAGTCCAGATATTTAATTTGAGAAATTTTGAAAATACACAGTACTTAAAAAATACCTTCAAAATTAAAAAATAAAAGTTTACTGTTGAAAAATTTTCACTATATAGCATCATTCGAACGATGCTATGGTTCGAAGGATGTTGAAATTTGCTTTTTTGAGTGAAAGAGTAAAATGGTAATTTGCATCTAAATTTTGAAAAGGGGTGTTCCATGGCAGAAAAGGGGGTGTCCGAACGGGCTGCCTTTTATTTGATTGGTCACACTAAATTTATCAAAATAAATTAAAAATTATTGGTATTTATTAGTTTCATTTATATATCTTTATTAATTTAATTTAATATAAGATGTGTCTAATTTTACGTTGGATTTTCCACAGCTCCTACACCTAAATTCAAAAAAAAAAAGAAATATATAAGCTTAAAAAGCTTGGATGAGATGGTAGATCACGTGAGATAGCCGATCTTGATCTATAATAAGAATAAATTTATGAATTCACAGATCATTTTTTATTTTATCAAAAAATGGAACGTATTAAATTACTGTAACCCTTAAATTTTAAGATAAAATAAATAATTTTATCCATTATAATTAATCCAATGGTGCTGCTGTATAAATAGACATATAATAATCATTTTCGCAGTTTTATAACTCTCACATTAAGCTCTTGTGTCCGAAGCAGGGGTTTAAAATTAGCAAGGACGAGATATCAACAGATATCTCGGCTGAACTTATTCTCTTTCCTTTTTTTATGTTTTCAAATACCTGTTGTTGTTTTTTAAAAAATTTATCTGAACTAAACAGTAAAAGATAAAAAATAGTTTTTTTTTAAATATATATTTCCAGAAAAAAAAATTTAATATCGACCAAGCACCGATTTTGATTTTTTTTTTTTTAAATTCGGTCAATACATATTGTAAATATCGACGATATTTTTTTAGGAGGCCAATACATATCCTATTCGCCGATATGCATCGGCCATAAAAAAAAACTGATATTAACACCTTTGGCCCAAACACACAAAATATTACCCATTTCACTCATTTTTAAAGCCTATTACATTTCTACTACATGCGAGTATATTCAATGCTGACTATATACACCTTCTTATACATAAATAAAATTTATCTAAGTTATTTTAAAAAAATCTTAAAACTTCATCATGTTAGTAATTAGATTGAACATATCAAATCGAGCTTTATGACGAGATACAATATCTCCAATTTAAACCATTGAATGTTTCAAAAGTAGTTATTGTTGTAATATTTAACAATCACTGACAAACCTATATGTAAAAAATAATTTTGAAGTTTATTTTAATAATTTATAACAAGTATTAGATATGAATGGGGTTGCAACTCAAGCGAGTTGAGTCAGGTTCTAGGCCTACCCAAGCATAAGCCTAAGCTCGAGCCTATGCCCTATTTAATTCGAATTAGTCAAACTCAAATTCGAAATGTATATGTCTGGGCTCAAGCTTTCTAGAAAAGAATGAAGATTTTGTATTATTTTATTGAAATACAAATTATATAGTAGATAAAAAATATATTTATACACAATATTAATGAAATAAAATTAGATTTTTTAAATTGTACCTAAAATTTGGCTTATATGTCAAACTGGGACTTCCATGTATTAGGCTCAACCCAACATGAATACTAATTCAAGCTTGACATTTTTGGCTAAAAAATGAGCCCAACCTGAACCATAATCAATTTGAACCTAATTTTTTTTGGAATTTTTCATGTGCGCTAGGGTTAGGCCATGCAATGGATGCACTAGGTTGGAGCCAGGGAGTACACTAGTAATGCTAGGCACAAATTGTCCCACATCGCCTAAAGAAGAGTCCAGATCTTTGGGATATGTAACGAACACTCACTCCATCTAGCATATGACATTTTTCCAAATATGGGTTGGAGCCTAAAGAGAGATGAAACCGTGTGGGCTATAGCCCAAAATGGACAAAAAGTATGCTAGGTGGATAGAGACGTCACAAATGGTATCAAGTCGAGGATGGTTGCAGTTCCTATGTGAGGGGATTATGATGAATGCACTAGATTGGAACTAGTGGGTGAGCTATTAGATGCTAGGCGCAAATTGTCCCACATCACCAAGAAGAGGCTCCAAATCTTGAGATATATGAGGAATGCACACTCCATCTGGCATATGACGTTTTTCCCAAAGATGTGTCGGAGCCCAAAGGGAGACAAAACCACTTTGGTCAGAGCCTAAAGCGTAGAAAAATATGCTGGGTAGACCAAGTCGTTACAGGCCCAACCCAAGTTACATTCCTAGATACGAAGAGATAAGTGACTTAAGTTCAATGAGCACATAATTCATATGCCATTGTAGGGATAATTGACTAAAAAGGCATATCGCAATGTATAAAAGACTTGCCGTAAAGAACTTATTGAGGCATATTTTCTAAATGCTCTTGAAAGATATGAGGTAGCTATATAGCATATGACTTGGTTGAAAAGCTTGAGTGCTTTGACAAAGTATTTTAGAGAGTTGAACTCACTGTATTATCGAAAAAGTTGGATAGTTGTAACAATTATTATGCAAATTACTAAATTGTCTAAATGGGTCTAGCAAATCATTCATACCCTTGATTTTTTAAGATCAAAAGAAAATCATTAAAATAAATATTTTTATATAAGATGTTTAATCCAATTACAAAAATGTAATACCCTGTCCCTAGATTAGGCGTGTTTTAGCTTAATAATCCTATTTAGCCGGTTAATCTCGAAGATTTTGGTTAGGGCTTCGAGGAAAGCCCAAGTTTGGCCCAATCTGAGCCCGAAAACTCAGTGATCCAGCTCGCCAGCTGGAGGGGCATTTTGGTAATTTACCACTTTTAGTTATTATTTTATAAATATTGTTGATATGTGTATAATATCGATGGATAATGTTCTCCTAAATAAAGGATTTGTATTTCTAATTTTAAAATGAATTTATTTTCAGAAAATGGTATTTAAATCCCGTCTGTCAAAACCCCGAAAGGGAGTATTAATTATTTTAAAGGGTTTTGAAAATGAAATAAATTTTGAAATTAGTATTTTATGGTAGACCATTTTAAGAATGGTCTAGTTATTTCATTTCACCTCAAAATGATGTTTCTAAATTGTTTATTTTAACAATTCTTTATTTAAGTAAATAGTGTAAATTTATGGTTTTTATTTAAATAAATGGTTTTTAATAAGAGTTAAATTCCAAATTTTTTATGGTGATTAAGATTTTTAAAACCCAACCTATCTGTAAGGTTGGATTAAATTTTTGAGCTTTTGAAATTATTTTTTTAGTGAAAAATCCTGTTTTTGACAAAATGGGGCCCTTTTTGCAAAAATGGAAAATGTGGAGGGCTGGTTCGCAAAAACCAAAAATTTTCTATAGCAGCGTCAGCGGCCTGCTCAACCCGATTTTTTGGCGAATGATTTCGCCCGTCGTCCCGTCCCATCGCGTGCACCGGATTTCCCGGCCAAAAACCTATATAAACCGGCCTTCCCCATCGGTTTTGAACTCCCAAAACTTCTTCTCTCTGTCTCTGTTTCCCTGATTTTTCAACCGTAAGCTTTTGGGAAAATTTTCAAAAACCCAGGATTGCAGCCCAGGAATTCAATCCAAGGTAACCACTGCATTCCCCTTTCAATTTCGATCGGTTTTGAATCAAGAAATTTTAAATTTGGCTCTGTTTTCAGTGAGAAAAATGATTTCAAAATTTAGGGAAAATTCTAGGGTTCCTCGTATCAGTGAACTTCCGGTGCTAAGATCGGATGGCTTATTGAGTTTCAAAGCTCCAAACCTCTCCCTATAGAAAGATGACTCCCTGGAGGAATCCATCGGACCGGTCAAATTTAAAAACCGAGTCTAGAAAATCCCCCATTTCTTAGGTTCGGTTTTCACTGTTCCCGGCCGTTCACTGTCTGTTGCAGACAGTGAACGGGAGGAAGAAGAAGAAGAAAAAAATATTTTTATTTGATATTATTGTTGCTGGTGATTTTTAATGTTGGTTCCCATTGAAAAAAAAATAATAATGAATAAATGATTGAATAAATGAATATTATTATTTTATTATTAATTTTTTTTTTTGATATTATTGTTGCTTGTGATTTTTAATGTTGGTTCCCATTGAAAAAAACAATAATGAATAAATGATTGAATAAATAAATATTATTATTTTATTAAAAAAAATTATTATTTTGTTAGATTATGTGATGTGATGATTATAACCCCTTTTTGTTAATTAAAATTGTAGTAACCCTCTTCTCTTATTACTTATAGTGTGAATACTATTGTATCCGCTTCCAGGTCGACCCTATTGGTCGGGCACTGAGTGATTCACTTTCAGGCAGACACTATATAGTCGGGCACTTGGTGACATCGAGGCCTACTCAAAATATTAGATCTGGTTCTATCCAGAAGACAACCGAAAAGTGACCCGAGGATCTAGACCTAACTCAATAAGTCAATCTGGTCAATGCCCAGAAGACAATATGAGTTTGGACTGAGCCCCTTTTTATTTATTATTATATTGTGGATTATGATAATTTAAAAAGGATAGAAACCAAATATGAGACTTAATTCCATGAACCCTGGATATTTTGTGGGAAAACGTATGATTTACAAATACTACGTATGTGTACGTATCTGTTATGTATATTGATTGTGCACTTGTGTGTTGTTTGAACAGAGACCGCGTAAACCACACATCACGGTGAGGGAACTTAACACTGCAGATTTTGTAAACAGATTTTATGATGAGATAAGTATTGAGCAATGAATAGTTTCAGTTTTGATGAACCCACCCATATGCCTATACATGATGCACTATGGTAAGAGTGCTGATGTTGCTTATAATATTACGATGTTGATCGCATGAGTATGTAATACTGCTTCCACGTACCCGGGCTACTGAACCAATATCGGCCATATGAGAGATGGTTTATGTCTACTAGACCATGGGCGGATCATGCTGTCGTCAGTTGGTGACTTGAGGGTGTCAGTATCGGCTAAGTCAGAGCCGGAGATGTACTTGCAAGGATGTATTTTGACCGTGTCGGGACTTAATACTGGTCTCAGCGTAGTCGGCAGGCGTTACGGTGGAAAATGGCAGTATTTGATGATATTGATGTATTACTTGAGATTATGCTTATTGTTATCGAGCATGTGATATTGAACTGTTAGTAACCTGTTTTATATTTACTTAATTTGCATTGCTATATTTCCTTCACTGGGCTAGTTAGCTCATACCACTCACCTTTCAGGCGATGAACCCGATGAGGAGGACTCTCTCTTTCAGGCTTAGGGCGATTAAGCTAAAACAGTGTTTTGGGATTCCCCCGGAGAGGAATGCCCTGATCCTTTTCTGTTGGTTCTTGGAACCGTTGACTTCTATTAAGTACCGGATGCGGTACTTAATTTGTGTTAATTTGATTTAATAGGTTATGTTGCCTTTGTAGTGATTTGAGACAATGTTTTGAATGTTGAAATCAATGGTGGATTTTCTTATGCTATGTGTTGATGTTGTTATGTCTATTTTTATGAGATAGGCATATAGTACATGTTTGAGTCCACATGATGGGATCATGTGTGACCCTTGGGCCCAACTGTTGATCCGGCCCAATTAGATTGCGTATGCTTATGGTTTAGTTTACTTATCAAAAAAAAAAAAAAATCAGTCGCGTTCCGGGCCCACCCTTCGGGTTGGGGCGTGATAGCTTGGTATCAGAGCGTAGGCTCAACTCTAGACTGTGATGGGTTACTACCTAATTAGACTTGCTTTTTGCCTTAGTATTGCAACTTGTGTGTTTTGCTTTAATAAGATCTTAAAATTGGTTAATGATATTTACAAGTGTAAATAACAGATGTCAGAACCCAATGCAAATGGAGCCAATTACCATGGGAGGAGGACTGGTCTTCCACCCCGTAACCTACCTAATGAGGCAATACGAGCGGCGGTTGAAGCATTTCAGCAGATAGCTGAAAACATGTGACGTCCGCCAATCCAAACGCCAGAGGAGAGAGTCACCTCGGCTCTCAAAGAGTTCAAGCGCCTGAACCCGACTACCTTCTCGGGAACAGAAGACCCCAGCGCTGCGAGGAACTGGCTAACTCAGATTAGCCGAATCCTCAATACCCTAGCGATCGCTGACGATTTGCGAGTAACGTTGGCGACTTACCAGCTTGAAGGGAACGCCTACGAATGGTGGGAAGTGAAGAGATTGGTTCGTAATCACGAACCGATGACTTGGGAGGAGTTCTCTGCAGCCTTTTTGGCCCATTACTTTCCAAAGATGGTGAAGGAAGCGAGGAAGAGAGAGTTCCTCAATATCCAGCAAGGTTCAAACACCGTGGCACAGTATGCCATGCGCTACATCGACTTGATGCAGTTTGTGCCGTGGATTGCTGCCAATGAGGAGGAGAAGATCCAGCACTTCGAGAACGGACTTAGACCCTTCCTACAGCGGCAAGTGGCCGGCTTAGTGTTCAACACTCTGGAGGAGATCATCGAGCATGCTTCAAAGGTGGAAGCAGTAGACTCCATCAACCAGGAGCACTGAGGGCACTCAGAAACCTTCTTCCAATAAGAAGGTGAGGTTCAACCAGCAGAAGAGGCCATTCTTCAAGAAGAGCCAACCTAGTGTGGGCCAGTCAAGTCAGGTCTGAACTCTCGGCCAGTCGTGTGCTACACCTGCAATCAGCCTGGGCTTACTTCTAAGTTCTGCCAATTCAGAGGAGAGAAGGCAGCCGGGGCATGTTTTATGGTAATTAGAAGTTTTAAAACCCAACTTATTTGTCAAGTTGGAATAAAATTATTTAAGCTTTTTAAACCTCTTTTGGTTAAAAAACGATTTTTTTATAAAAAATGGACCTATTTGCAAAAACCAGAAGTTAGCAGAGAGGACTTATTTGCAAGGCTACAGTAAATTTTCTGCCGTTACTGTGCCGAGAGATGGCCAACCGCAGCATGCAGCTCCCGTCGTGGTCACCACCCATTGTCCTGCTTCCTCTATATATTGCCTCTCCTCCCCAGCTGGTTTCTCCCCTCAGCCAGTGTCCATCTCTCAGCTCTGAGAAAACCAGACCGACCTCTCTCCTCCTCTGTCTATGTTTTCAAAATTCGGTTGACCGTAACTTAAAGAGGAAGATTTTTCAAAGTCGGGATTTTCAACCCATGAACTCAAGCGAAGGTAACCTCTGTATTCTTCTTCAAATTTAACAAGTTTAGAATCAAGTAGAAGTAAATTTGACCGAGTTTTGAGTGTGTAAAACCGATTTGAATTTTAAGGAAAAACATGGATTTTCTTGTGTCGCTTTGGTTTTGATAATAAAATCGGATGTTTTATCTAAGTATTAAGGTTTTAATTTATTCCCTAAGGTAAGAGGACTCACTGAGGAATCCATCTGACCGGTTAGATGTGGAAATCGAATCTCGTAAACCCACTATTTTTGGATTCGTATTTCACTCTCTGTTCAAAGTCACTGTCTGCTGTTGCAGACAGAGGAAGAAGACGACTCTCGGAAGTTCCGAGAATTGACCTTCGACATTCCGAGGCTAAACCCTTCTGACGTTCCGAGCTTTGGCTCAAAGTTCCGAAGCATCAGAGGCTAACCGTTTCCCGCCTCTGAGCTGCCGAGACGTTCCGAGCAGTTTAGAAGGACCGAACCACCTTTGGAAGTTTCGAGCTTATCTCGGCATGATCCGAGACACATAGACCCACTAAAACCCTGTTTTCTGTCTTCTCGAGTTCAGAAGCACCTTCATATGATCAGAGACTTGACCCTGGGACAATCCGAAGATCAGAACCATGTTCCGAGGTTCTATGGACTAGTTTAGACTGTGGCTCGGACAGTTCGAAGCCATAGTACCTAGGTTCCGAGGCATGTTCCGAGGAACTCAGTTTTTGAATGTTAAATCTTGGTTGATTGATGATGCATGTGTTAGATCCTAGGTTTTCATGTGATGTCTATACCCATTTGATAATTTAAAAATGTACTAACCCCTTTTTCTCTTATTACTATAGTGTATTACTTATTGTATTAACTTCCAGGCCGACACTATTTGTCGGGCGCTGAGTAACTTCACTTCTAGGCCGACGCTAAATATGTCAGGCACTGAGTGACCTCTAGCCCTAACTCAATACGTCAATCTGGTCATGTCCAGAAGACAATAAGAGAAGTGGCCTAAGCCTCTTGTACATCTAGACCTAACTCAATACGTCAATCTGGTCATACCGAAAAGACAATATGAGAATTGGTCTAAGCACCTATTTATTGTTATATTGTGGATTATTGTAACTTAAAATGGTTAGAAACCAAATAGAAGACTCAGTTCCATTTACCCTGGAGATTCTTGGAAAAACAGTATGGTTTTGAAATACTACTTGTATGCATTTCTTTGAATGCTATGTATGTTGACCAATATTTGATTGCATACTTGTTTTCATGTTGACAGAAACTTTGAGACCACACAATTTCAGTGAGGGGACTTAACTTTGCAGTAGGTGTAAATCAGGTTTAATGAGATGGATCTTGAGCAATGAGTGGTTTCAAGTTTTAATGAACCCACCAATGTGCCCTGACATGATGCACTGTTGTAAGAAGTGCTTATGATAATTATAAATGTCTATGATGTTGATCATATGTGTTTAAATACTGCTTTCCACTTGCCCTTGACTATTGAACCAATATCGGCCATGTGTGTGAGATGGTTTGCGTCTACTGGACCAGGGATGTCGACAGTTGCTGACTTGGGGAGTGTCAGTACCGACCATGTAAGGGTTGGAGATGTACTTGTAAGGATGTATTTTGATAGTGTCGGGACTTAATACAATGGTCTCAGTGTAATATGTAGGTGTTAAGATGGATGACAGCAGTGATGGAATGATGTTGAAATTTATTGACAAGCATGAGATATTTTATTGTGAATGTTGATTATTTAACTAACCTGATGTTTCATTAGACTGCATTGTTACATTTCCTTCACCGGGCTAGTTAGCTCACACCACTCACATTTCAGGAGATGTGCCCGAGGAGGAGAACCCTCCGTATGAAGCTTAGGATGGATAAGCTGCTACGTTGCCTTCGGATTCCCACTGAGGGGAATTCCTCTATCTTTGTCTTTTGGGTCTTTGAACCTTATATTTTTTTAAAGTACCGTGTGTGGTACTTAGTTTGTGTTGATGTGATGTATTAAACCGCTATGTGTTCCGTAGCTACTCTGGTTATGATTTAATAACATCTCATTTATGGAATTATTGTGTTTGTGATTGTGTTGTGGGTAGGCATATGGTATATGTTTGAGTCCACTTGTTGGGCTCATCTGTGGCTTTTGTTTCTGGGCCTAACCTTTGATCCGGCTCAGTTAGAATTCTTAAGTTTAGTTTCAAAAAAAATAATAAAAAAATCAATGACGTTCCGGTCCCACTTTCGGGTCGGGGTATTACACTTATCATCAAATTATAGAGCTAGATTAAAAATGTTCAAAACTTTTAGGGTCGTTTGTGCCATTAGAGCCCCACATTGCATGTGAATATTTATAATATGAGGTTTATAAGTATTTGAGTTCTTTTTCTACATAGATGGGTGGGGTTCATATCTCCAACCTTGGTGTTTAGGGGAGTGTTAGCATTGTCCCACATTGCGTGTGGACCTTTAGAATGTGAGATTTATAAACGCATATGCACCTTCTCCTTAATAGCCGATTTTTAAGGGTAAGCTCTACTCATATGTTTAATGATTAAAAATTTCTTGAGTAGTGTCTGGCCAATACCAAATAACCTATGATTATGTGGTAAGTCATGTGATTGGTATTTTAATAAAATTTTGAAAAACCTAATAATTGTATTTTACCATGTCAGTATAAGGGTATAAAGTAGTATAATTTCAAAGTAAGTATTGCATTTCCTTTTCCAATTACATAGTAAAGGTTGCAATGGATCAAGTTAAATTTATGTTGTGATTGAAGATTATGTTGTGGTTGGTTCTATGTAAATTGAATGAGGAAGATGGAAATTGTATGTGAGTTAAGTAATTGGTAAAAGAATGGCAATTAAGAATAGCCCAGATATAAAGGTGGGGAATGAGGTCACCATGGGGTGGAGTTGTGGGATGGTCCAGATGCATTGGGTCAATCGTCGAGGTCATGAAGCACCACAAAGGTTGGAGTAGTGGTGGGTACTCGAAAGCGTGGACTGAAGTAATGGGGTTCACGCTTGGGTTGCCAATAGGGACTAGAAAAGGGTCATTACACGGAATGTGGTGGCTGGACTCAGTGTTGAGGTCCCCTTCTCCACTAGTGGTGGGATCATTTGAAGGAATGGAAGTGGTTAGAAAGAGTATATGCCTCTTAAACTATGACGTGTGTTTAATATGTTAACATTATTAAGATTGTGCTTTCATGGTTTACCTCGTTATTTTTGTCTTGTTGCGTTTGTACTAACCCCTCACAAATGCAAGAGAGGCAACTGGCGGTGAGGTCCCAAGGACCCTTGGACAAAGGTAGGAAGTTGATGTCAAGCAGTCTCTTTGTGTTATTGTCGAACATATCATGGATTGTTGTTTGTTGAGAGATGAAAAATTGAAAGATTTGTGCTTAAATTGGAAGACCCAGAATTTTTAATAATTAATTTCATACCACTTTTAGTATTTTAATTGTAAATTGAATAATCTGGATCCAAATATGAGAGTAGATTAATTTAATAATTTTAGATTTTAAATGGTGAATTAATTATTTTAATTCTGGAAATAAAAGTTGCAATTTAAGAGGCGAGAGAAGAACAAGAGTCTGAAATTCCAAATCCATGGGCCAAAGATCCATGCCAATGGGCCAAGCTATGCTCCACATGCGAGACATTGGACCATGCTCAGTAATCTATGCACATTTCACATATGGGTCAGGCCAGTGTGTAAGCTAAAGTCCAATAGGCCAAAGTTCAAAGTCCATGTGCACAAAGTCCAAGGTGTTCACTAGAGGCCCAACTGCTCTAAACCTTGAGATCCAATTAACCATATTCGAATTTTACCCTAAGCCCTAATCCACTCACACGCCCCCTCTCCTTGTACATCCACCATTCGTTTCATCATCTCTCAATCTAAGCCATTCATTTCATGGATACAATGTAGGTAACCCTAGAGCCTCCATTTGAAATCCACTCCATACATTCTTCATGTTAGATCTAGGCCATTTATCCAACCAATCATCTAGATCAACCTTTGAATCACAATCCTCCATACAAGACCTTACCATTTATACAATCCATCTTAACCATCCATTGTTAGACCATTAGATCTAAACCTCATTTAATCAGAACCATTCATTCAAAGCCTCCACTTGAAAAACCCTAGATTTGATCCAACTTGCACTCCAAGCAACCCTATATTTGTTTACACGTCATCACCTACCCAAAAATACGTCACACGATTTTTGTAAATCCTCCATTTCTTTCGAATTTGACCTCCATGTCATCATCCATCCATCCATTCAAGTTGACTTTGCATCTCATCCATTTATATCATGTATTCCAAAAACCCTAAAACCCACATGCAAAATTAGACCATAACCAATCCAAATCCTTTCTATTCGAAAATCCCTACTTGCATATCAAGTCACCCCTTCTAAGCCACCATTCGATCAACCCTATGTAAACCCTAGTCTTTTGATTTTAAATCCTAGCCATCCTTGTTTAATATGATTTGATCACAACCCTTCATTTATCAACTAAACCAAGATTAAATCTCAACCATCCATTCTAACCTAGGCCTATAAATAGAGCACTAGGGCATACATTGAATTTCGAATTTGGACTCTAAGACTCAAGCCCTGGCATGGACCAAAGGAGGAGAAAGAAAGAAACACAAGAAGACTTTGGAAAATTCGTGTACCATGGTTTGAATTTTAATTTTCCAATTATTATTTTCCTATAATTCTTTTGTTTAAATCCAAGCATTGTAATTCGACTTTCATGTTTAATAATAATTTCTAAGTGCAGTGAAATAATTAGTTTCTAGGTTTTCCAATTGAATAATATTTGTATTGTGATTGATTAGCTATTTAATTTTATTTTTTAATTATATCTCATGTTCAAATTTTATTGTGCACCCTAGAGTTAGATGCAATGAAAATTTAGATCTAAGTAAGGCTTCTGTTTCGGTTTCTAAGGCTCTTGATTTCAAGGGTGCAATAAAAATTTAGTACTAGAATTGAACACCTGCCTGGACTAAGGTCCGACTTTTTGAGTATTTTCATTGGAACACATTTGTATAATTTTTAAATAATTTTAAATGGATGACTTGAATACAGTGTTATTTGATTTACGCGAGCTCTAGATTCTAGGCTTAAAATTTACTACTCATTCTTGGAAAATTAATGCCTTCTTGACATTTTAGATCCAATTCCATTGTATTATGTTTAAATTATTAGATCTAGTTATTTTATTTGATTCTTGTAATTCTTTGATTCTTTTTATTCTTCTCCAACTTGAAATCTAAATGCTAAACTAGGATTAAGATTGAATAAATTAATTCTTATTAAAATCTATGTCAAATCTAAACTATTTCCATGTTTGCCAATTAAATCCACCAACATAAGTTTCAAAGTTAGATTTTACATTAATTAATTAATAACAAATTGTAAATATTTTAAAGATATATTTTCTATAATTCTATTGGGTTCGACCTCGCACTCACACTGATATATTGTATATGGTTTATATGTTTGCGAGTAATAAATGTAAATCTTTTCGTTGCACAACATTGTTCATATGAATTGTAATGTGATACGAAACCATAGTCATGTACTTGAGTAATAAGCTTGGAATGTAATGTTGAGAACTCTTTGTCGATTGTTGACGGATATGTAGATACTTGTTGGTTTAAGAAAGAAAAAATGTATTGTGTTTTATCGTAGTTACGTGCTGGAGTTTGGGCCGTGACAATTTTTCTAATGTTCCAACTATTTTATTAAATTTAGATTTTTTCGATATTTTTTTTAATGGTAATAAATAAATAAATTTCATTATGAAATACTAGAGAACATGAATTCTATATTAGATATTTCCCCATATTGCTTTGTCTTTTTTAAAAAATTAAATATTTTTTAAAAATTTTAAGACATATTTTATTAGTATCGGATTTTTTACTCTCAATGGTCTATTACTCTATAAAAATGACAGATTCATTTACAAATTATGCGAACACTAGATAATCTTTTCCATTTTTTCCGATTTTTCTTAAAGAAATAAGAGAGAGACTACGCATCAGCAAAAAATCTCCGCCACATATCACCAGCACATCCGTTTCGACTGACTCTCCTCATATGGACTACATTTGATAATGCTTCTCAACCGTTAGTGTAATTTATATTCAACCAAAATTGTTGTTCATTCAATGCATTTTCACTAACCAATTGATAAATAGTTTTACTCTAATCTTAAAAAAAAAATCATGAGGTATATAATTAAAAAAGTTTCATTCTGGACAATTTCATAATTCTCAAAATTTTCTATCCCAGGCATGGTGAGAGATAATTATGAATAGAAAAATGTATTACTTAACCAAAAATAGCCTTGAATTTCTTCATCATCTCTAATAGCAGTTCTTCTACGAAGCTTGAGAACTATTCCTAATTTTGCATCAATTAATTTTCTTCATTTTTTTTTTAAAAGATTAGGATGGTGAATAAATTTTCTTTACTAAGACAGTTTGCTATGCAATTTTCCATCTAAAATTAACGACATATATAATAAAACATTTGAACAAACAATACAAATTATATTTTATTAGGTTTTTGAGTTACGCACGTAGAAATTTTCTTGGAGGAACCATGTAACCATTATAACAAAAAATATAAAAACCATACACATTTTTAAGAGAAAACACAATGGTGGCAAGTATAAAAACAAAGTAGTCTCCATTGCCATGGTCTAATCCTGCACCTGTAAAGATTAAGACATGAGTAGTGGGCTTGCCCAGATGGACTAGATGCTTATGTGGGAAATTTGTAGTGCTTTTTTGTGAAATGCCATTCCAGGTTAAGAGTAGACCTGTTAGATTAACAGTTTAAAATTTTATTTTAACATATATCTCCATTACAGATCAGAGTCTAATGCAAAAAAAAAAAATTCAATAGCTTAATGAGTAATCATGATAGAAGCTTTAAACAAATTAAAGACATAACTCTAGGAAAGTATTCCAACCAGTAACTTCATCAGATGACACCACTCCTTGCCTCCTTGCCTAGCCTCTCGTCCACCACTTGTGACATCGATTGGCTCCAGCATACCTTCAACTGCGTCAGCAAGGTGGTTGCCTTTTCCTGGACATTTTTTTTTGCCTCTGACCTGGTGTGATTTCTTCATCTTTGGGTTTTGAACTGTCCCCAATTGTGGGGGGATAACCTTTGTTTCTGTTCAAAATGAGAGTACTTTGGCTAGGAGAGGAGATTCGAAGAGGAGGAAATTTGAAGGGTTTTTGGATAGTATGGAAGGGGAGAAAGCGCCAAGTTCAGATGGTTCTAATTTTAAATTTCACATGTCTTGTTGGAAGATTGTGAATCAATTTTTTAAGACTTTATGAGGAGTTATCAAGTTGGTGTTACCTAACTTGCCCACCTATTTTATGTTATTATTTGAGATACTAAAGGCAGTGAAAAAGATAGTGATGCAGAAGTTCCTGTCCCCATTCATGATTAGAATGTGAAGGCCTCCACTTTTCCAGTTTAGGTCCTCTACTGTGAAACCTTTCCTTCAATTTTCCTTTTCTTCTGTCTCAAGCTTATCAGATGCATGTGAACTTGAACCCCATGAGTGATCCCCACGCCTGTAACTTGATCCACCAACATCTCTATAGATGGACTCCGTTTGGTGGTTTAGGTCCCTAGATGGGAATATGGATGCGTTAGAGTGAATAGCCATCACATACTTGAGAACCATAGTTACACCAGTACCCGTACAAAGCTGCGATCACTTTAACCTGGAAATCGTATACAGAAATCATAAGGCATGGCCCTTGGAAGGAAGAAGAAACACAATCATTCTAGAAAACATCTCATTTCCCCCCAATTATTACCCTCCCAATGGGTTCAAGACCCATTTCCAACTCAATCTAGACCCATGCAAAGCCCCAAGTCAAAATACCAAACTTATTCCTGAGCAATCATCTCCCTTCTAGGCCCAAACGGCCATAACCTGTTGGAACTTGTGGCTCAATTCTACTGAAATTAGGAGTCTAGTTACATGGGACTCCTAATTACATAGGACTCCTAATTACATTAGGAGACTGCTAAACATAGGACACTGCAATACTGCTATATATTAAGGACGTGGGTTTCATGGAAACCCTGCCGTTTGGCCGAGTGCCTTCCGAGACCAGAAGGGGCCTCTTGCAGCAAAGGTGTAGTGAGAGAGATAGAGAGAGAGGGAAGATACCAAAAGAGATCTTGGGATCCAAATATTGTATCTGTATTCTTTTTATCTATAATGAAATCTACACTCTCCCGTGGACGTAGGCTAAGATTGGGCCGAACCACGTATATCCTGTGTTCTCTGTGTTTATGTGTGATTGAGTCTGTATTTTCTGTATGTGGGTATTGGGTCTATTCCCTAACAGTGGTATCATGAGCGAAGGTTCGATTCGGGCCAGATAAATCACACGTCGGAATCATCTGCAAAAGGAGAGGGGCAGAAGCAACAATGCAATACCGCTGCAGATCTGATTTTTTCAGATCTGTGAGTGGCAGCCAATAGAGGTGGGCTGGAAAGACAAAGCACCCTCACCAGTGGAAGCAGATCCGTTCCACGTCGATTCTAAGAAAACCAGAGACACGTTCGTCAGATGGGAAATCAAATCTGAGAGATCAGATCTGTAATTCAAGAGAAAAAAAGCAGCAGATCGGTGAGAATCTGCAGATGGTGGAGACTGCAAGAAAAGGCGGCCAGATCTGAGAAATTGAGAAGGGGTTTCTCGGTTCAGATCTAAGATCTGAGGCGAGCAGAGGCGGCAGCGCTGAGATCTGGGTACAGATCCGTGGAGGAGCAAGGTGAAGCTGTAGTAGAGAGGAAGAAGTAGATCAACGGCAGTGGCAGCGCTGGGCATGAGAGTACACAGCAGCAGGAGGATCGCCGGAGATCGAGAAACCCAGATCTGAGCAACATCGGCAGATCTACAGATCTCGGAAGGAGGAAATCCAGATTTGATTTCTCAGATCGGGTTTTACACAGCCAAACCAGAGGCGGAAGCAGCCAGCGTCGGCGGCGGGCTGTAAAATGGTGGCTTCACAGATCTGGTTTTCTCGGCGGCAGCCAGTCGTAGGAACAGCAGCAGGGACGCAGGAGGCAGCAAGAAGCGCCGCAAGCAGCGACGGAAGAGAAGGGGATTTCCGATTTCAGCCGCAAGCAATGGCGTGGCAGAAGGAGAGGTCAGCCGAGTAGTGGACAACTATTCTCAGATCCGAGAGCAGCCAGATCTCCGTTCCGGAACTGAAGACCAGGGTTGTGGCGAGTGACGGAACAAGGGCATATCTGCAGATCGAGGAAGGGATTCTCAGTCTCAGGCAAATCGGGTTTTGCAGAAAGGGGCAGATTGGCCCAACTGTGCGCAGGGAGCTGCAGACGCCGGAAGGGGCCAGATCTGGGAGTAGATCTGGGGTAGCATGCAGTGTGAAAACCATTGAGGGTAGGAAGCGCCGGCCAGCACTGGGGCCGAAACCCATCGTCAGCCAGATCGGCCAGATCTGGGTTGAGATCGCAGAGACAAATAGGGCTGAGGAGCTGCAGTTGCAGAGCAGAGGCGCGGCTGAGAGGGGTTGCTCGCCGGGCTAAGAGGCCTCGTGCAACCAGTGCAGGCATCGTTGTAAGGAGAGCAGCAAGCATGAGAAGAAGCGACCCGACTGCAACGACACCGGAGGCGGTGAGCGCCAGAACAGGCTAGCGATTGGAAGGAGGCGGCAGCACACATCGAGTCCACTCGGTTGGGGTAACTGAGTGGAGAAGAAAGAGGAGGTAAAAATTGGTGGTCTGGAGGACCACCACTGCAAGTTCACCTGCAGGACCACCATTTCAGGTACATCAGCGAGTCCACTCGGTTGTGAAGAACCACTGTTTTCGGTGCACCCGAGAGGCTAAGCGAGTCCACTCGGTTGTGAAGAACCATTGTTTTCGGTGCACCCGAGGGGCTACAGATTGGGACAGTTCAGCAGGACTACTGTACTGCGTGGTTGGTGGATCCGCAGGTTTACAGTTTCGAATGATCCTGTAGGACCACAGATTCAGGTACTCCTTTAGCCGGGAAAAATCAATGGTCAGAATTGTTTTGCAATTTCTGGAGTCATCGGGACTCGGAATTGAGATCCGTCTTCACCTATGTAATCAAGAGATCTATGAGGTGACCAGGTGTGGATTTTGAAAAGGAGGAAGAATCGGGGAGTGGTCGACGGTGGTGCGTGGGATCACATCAAGGAAACACGGTAAGATGTAGCCGTGAGAGGGTTGCTGCATTGTGAAGGACCTTGGACTTTTTGACTGTACGCGTAGAGATGGCACATTCGCCATATGTGTAGAGAGGCCGAGGTGATTGCAGCTAACACATTAGTGTGTGCAGGAACACACTATGAAGGAAACACAACCTCACATTCGTGAAGCACGTCGGGATGTGCTCGTAGAACGTAGGAAGCGGAGTTGCAGATGCAACATAGGATCTTGGACGGCCAAGATCGAGGTGGAGCCCGATTGGGCTATACAGTCTTACTCAAGATTGGTGGATCATCCTAAGGTATGGGATGCGCATCTCATATAGAGATGTAGAGGATTACAGTTGCAAGTGGAGCATGGCCGGAAGCAGTTAGTGTGCACAGAGGTGCATAGTTGCAGTGGAGGACGATGTCACAGTTGTCTTTGGAGGAGGATCAATGGATTTTCGCCAAGGTGGAGATTGTTGGAACTTGTGGCTCAATTCTACTAAAATTAGGAGTCTAGTTACATGGGACTCCTAATTACATAGGACTCCTAATTACATTAGGAGACTGCTAAACATAGGACACTGCAATACTGCTATATATTAAGGACGTGGGTTTCATGGAAACCCTGCTGTTCGGCCGAGTGCCTTCCGAGGCCAGAAGGGGCCTCTTGCAGCAAAGGTGTAGTGAGGGAGATAGAGAGAGAGGGAAGATACCAAAAGAGATCTTGGGATCCAAATATTGTATCTGTATTCTTTTTATCTATAATGAAATCTACACTCTCCCGTGGACGTAGGCTAAGATTGGGCCGAACCACGTATATCCTGTGTTCTCTGTGTTTATGTGTGATTGAGTCTGTATTTTCTGTATGTGGGTATTGGGTCTATTCCCTAACATAACCTACCTCAATCCCATGAAATCTCACATGAATCCCATCAAATAATTGAAAATAGAAGTGAGGGGATGAAGGAGTTACATTTTGAGGAGAAGGAAACCATTCTGGGCAAGCTCTAAGCGAGGGCAATTCGAATCCAATGCATGCAAGGGGCAAAAATGGGTGAAGAGAGGGAGGAAAAGGCTAGGATTTGCTGGTAGGGGAGAGGTTTCGACTGCTTGAAGGGGAGGAAGAAGGAAATGGGCTAAAAAGTCGCTGAAGTTGGGTTTAAATATCCAACTTAAGTTTGCACAATGTCGGTCGAACCGACGAAGCCCAGAAAATACCTCAACTCAATTCCAGCATCGATTGGACCGAAGACTGACGTCGGTCGTACCTACGAAACTCAACTTACTAATTGTTGCACTGACGAAAGTGTCAGTCGAACCAACAGATCCACCACTGCTGTCAGTCGATCCGACAAAAGTGTCGGTGGAATCGACACACTACACTTAGCGAAATTTAAAATATTTTCTAGCTCAGATGTGACAGGGGTGATTTCTAAAAGACATGTGTGCTCTGTTGGGACCCACATGGGATCCCAAACACTTTTCACACGCTTAACTCCAATTATACGTCATAAATCGAATAACTTAAGAGTCAGGCCATTACAAAAATGAGAGGCACTCCTAAAGAGAGGGAGAAATGCTTTTTTTAATCAAGGTGTCCAGACATCTCATCCGACTAATCTTTGAAGTATATGCAAACTTCCCAATCCACATACCGGTTATATCTACATGGAGTGGCCCGTTGGGGTGGAGTAGGAATCGAACACAAGATCCTCACTTTCTAAAACAGGGTTTTGGCCACCACTCCAACCCCTTCATGTACGAATGCTTCAAATATTTTGTCCCACCTAGAAGCCAGGTCTTCACCTAGGTGGGACCACCGGCAAATGAGTCTCCATCTTATGGAAGTGGATTTACCTAGAGTATCCAAAAGGACTTACTCTTATTAATTTTTATTAAAAAGTATTTAAATTTTTTATTACACCTGGCACAAGAAGTGTCAATAAGAGATTAGGTGATTTTGTATGCTCTATGAAAGTTCATTTCATAGAATCCATATTATAAGTAAAGAGGGTAAAAATCTTTGGTATATTAAACATTTTCCATTTTAAATAAATGTTGACCAAGTCATGCAGAAAGAAGGGTGGCCACTAACATTGTTGGTTCAGCATTATTTATACTTCATATGTAGTTAATGTGAATAATCTCATGCCCATCATAAACTGATAAGGCTCCAAGTCAGCCTAATGAAAGGTAATATTTTGACTATATATCAAGGTTTTAATATAAAACTCAATCTCAATCTCCGATAAAACCAAACACCCTTCGATTTTAATTCTCGAGTTTTAGCGAATTTCGGATTACCATAAAATATAATCTAAAATTCTGAAAAATTGAAAATTACAACTGAGAAATTTAGATTTTTTGGTGAGATTTGAGCATCTTCTAACTTTGCCAAGGAGAAAGTTAGATTAGGTGCTACTTTTCCAATTGAGCTTTCATTTATTGTGATTTGGGGTAAAACTTTAATTGGCGTTGGAAAGGGAAGGAGGTTCGAGAAACTTCTTTACATTTCAAACAAGTACTCGATTTGGGTTTTCTCAAGTGCATCGAAATTTGAGCCTAGTTTGATATTTTTCTATGTGGAAGACGTAGGCGTTAAATTGATCATAGCTTTTATCATTTGCTAAAACAACTGATGTAGTCCTAGGGTAGAATTTGATAAAATCCGCCGTAGACTTGCAGTTTTAAAGTATAGTCTCTCAAAGACCTGTGCAGCCAATCACGGTTCGTGAGAGGATTCTGTCTTGTTTGGGGTTTTGCTAAGTAATACCAGATTTGAAAATCAAGTTTACAGAAAATCCAACAATACCTTACGGAAATTAGATTAAGGTCACTTTTAATTCAATTGATTAATGATGAGGAAGCAAATAATTAAAAGAGATGATTAATTCAAAAATTGATATTTCTTAATCTGAAAACCATAAAATCATAATTGAATCGTAAATCACCGGTACTTACTAGGACAAAACTTGGATTCCGATCCAAAGATCTCGCTTGCGCCAAGGGCCAAAGCCTAGCGTAAATTCACATGACAACTCCAAGAGTCTTTTTTTTTTTTCAAAATATTCAAATATATTAATTTCGAATTACATACATGTATTTATGAAGAAAGAAGTGCAAAAGACAGAAATGCCCCTGCCTTGGTCAACCACACAATGAAAAAAAACCAAAAATCCTATTCAGAACTCAATCCTAAGGTTCGTTCCTAGCAACCTCCATTCGAGTTTCCTAAAAAAGTTATAACAATAGAAGAAAAACTAGCATTGGATGTTATAATTTTCTTTATGGATTGATAATTTAGGTATGAATTTAATAATTAATTAAATTTAGTTCATTATTTGATTCATACCCATTTATTAACATAATTCAATCCTCTATGGTAAATCCACAAGATCTTGAATCATCAATGCTTTACAAAGTCTTAATCATAATGCGGAAATATACTTCATAATTTAAATCATACCGGAGTCCATTGCTTAAATCCAATGATATTTTAGTGTTGATCTTTAAGTGTATTTGCTCTAGATCATTCCTGCGAGTACAGTACAAACAAGGAGAAATCGATGCCTTTGATTTCTTTCTCTTGCTCTTCTTTAGTTCTCTATAAAGGTTGCTTAATGTGATGGAATTGTTGATGTAGAGAAAAACGATTCAGAGCAGAGATAAGGACTCTTAGGCGGTTAGAGAATATATAGGCACTTCCCATCAAAGTAGCAATAATCGAATCCATCTCTTCATAACCGACACTTCTTTTAATTTGATTATGGGACCTATGTTTGACTCAAGTTAAATGGGTCCTAATGATGTGGGTCATATTATTTTACATTCTCTCACTTGGCCCACATTAACTTCATCATAGAGTCAAAATAAGGATAACATAAGGTGCGCACATAATTCATATTCAAATAAACATAATACGGTTATCATCATAATGCTAATACTAAATGACTCACAAGTGCAAGCAATGGCGGTTGCACATCATCTTATCCGATATGGTCCCTTCCATCAACCACAACACAAGTGACCCACTCAATACAACTCTTAAGTGAGGAATTTTACATAATTGTCCACATAAATGTCTTAATACAAAGACTATTCCTGTTATTGATAAATAATCCTACATAATGTATACATATAAAACATAATAAACAGGAATAATATGTCAGAAATGCTATCATGAGTACTCAAGTGTCAAAATCACAGAAAGATATATAAATCAATCAAAAATAATACATCAAAATACATCATGATGGGTTGCGTTCAAGACCCATTTTATTTACATGTTCCTTAAAGGTCTTTATAGGCAACCCTTTCGTTAATTGATCTGCAATCATAAGTTGTATGCTGATGTGCTCAATTGACACTGTCTGTTTCTGAATTTCTTCTTTCACGACAAAGTACTTCAATTCCATGTTTCGATCCATGAGAGTACTTGTCGTTCTTAGAGAAGAAAACTGCTGCAGAATTATCGCAATGAATTCTCAGCGGCCTGGCAATACTGTCTACAATTCCAAGTCTTGAGATAAAGTTCCACAGCCACATTCCTTGAATAATGGCCTCATAGCAAGCCACAAATTCCGCCTCCATGGTAGATGTTGCAATAATAATCTGTTTGACACTTTTCTACGAGATTGCTCCATTAGTCATAAGGAACAAATAGTTAAACGTTGACTTTCTGCTATCAACGTATCCACCAAAGTCCGAATCCGAATAGCCAATGACTTCGAGATTTTCGGACCTTCTAAATGTGAGAATGAAGTCCTTAGTTTCTTATAAATATCTCATAACTTTCATTGCAGTTTTCCAGTAATCCATTCCAGGGTTACTTTGATATCTGCCCAGCATACAGACGGCGAAACTGATGTTTGTCTAGTACAGGTCTGTGCATACATGAGACTATCCACTGCTGAAGCATAATGCATTTCCTCCATTTGTTTTCTTTCTAGTTCATTTTGCGGACATTGCTTAAGATTGAATTTGTCTCCTTTCTGAATAGGGACATCTTGAGAGGAACAATTTTGCATTCCGAATCTCTCCAAAATTCTTTCTATATAAGCTTTATGAGACAGACCTAATAGACCATGCGTTCTATCATAGATATTTTTATTCCAATAACGTAGGATGCCTCTCCCATATCCTTCATTTCAAATTGTGCGGAGAGAAACTTCTTGGTTTCTTGCATAAGACCAAGATCATTAGTGGCAAGTAAAATGTCCTCAACGTACAATATCAAAAAGATATATTTGCTCCGATTGACCTTCAGATATATACACCAATCAACAGTGTTTTCTTTAAATCCGAAGGAAGTAATGGTATCATTGAACTTAATGTACCATTGTCGAGAAGCTTGTTTAAGACCATAAATTGACTTCTTAAGTTTGCAAGCCAAATGTTGCCTGCCCTTTATGGAGAAACATTTAGGTTGATTCATATATACATCTCCATCTAGATGACTATTTAAAAAAGCGATTTTCACATCCATTTGGTATAACTCCAAGTCATAATGAGCCACCAAAACCATAATAATTCTGAAAGAGTCTTTTCTGGATATAGGGGAGAAAGTTTCTTTATAATCAATACCATCCTTTTGAGTGAACCCTTTGACTACAAGTCTGGTTTTATACCGTTCGATATTGCTCTTTGAGTCTCGTTTAATCTCAAAGACCCATTTACATCCAACTTTTTTGTATCCATTGGGTAATTCTACTAAGTCCCAGACTTCATTCTGATCCATGAATTTTAATTCATTTTTCATGGCATCCATCCATTTATCAGAATTTACACATTTTATGGCTTCTTTATAAGTAACCGGATTTTTAATAGCCCCTAAATCACATTCTGACTCTTGTAGATATACCATATAATCATTTGAAATAACATGTTTCTTTTGTCTTTGAGACCTTCTTAAGGTTATTTCTTGTGGTTGTTCTATCATCCATTCATCAGTAGTGACAGTTTCTTCCTGTTGGAGTGATTGATTATCCAAGTGTTCTGTTGTATCGTTAAGTCGTTAAATGACATTAGAAACAACTACAATACTTCTTGAAGTTATGGGTATAGGGACTTGTACCCTCATTTCTTATATAGATACACTTCTCATACTATCACTTCAACTAACCTTACCATTCTCTATGAATCTTATATTTCCAGTCTCAACTATCCTCATTTTATGGTTTAGACAATTAAACCTATGCCCTTTGAACTTTTCAGGGTAACTGATAAAGTAACCATTGATCGTCCTCTCATCAAGTTTTCTTTCATGTGGATTATAGATTCTTACTTCCGCAGGACAACCGCATACATGTAGGTGTCTTAGATTAGGTTTCCTTTCTGTCCACAATTCATAAGGAGTTTTAGGAACTGACTTACTAGGAACCTTGTTAAGAATATACAGTACGGTTCTTAAGGGATACATCCACAACATAATGGGTACGGTAGTATTGTATAACATGCTCCTAACCATATCCATAAGTGTACAGTTGCGTCTTTCAGCAACACCATTTTGCTGAGGCGTACCTGACATCGTATATTGTGCCACTATACCGCAATTTTCTATCAATCTAGCAAATGGCCCCAAGTGTTGACCCGTTTAATCATACTTACCATAGTATTCACCACCTCCATCAGATCTAATGATTTTCACCTTTTTATCTAATTGCCTTTTTACTTCAGTGATAAAAATCTCTACGGAGTTAACCACTTGAGATTTATCGTGCAACAGATATACATAACCATAACGTGAAAAATCATCTATAAAAGTGACTTTCTTTTCGAACCAAACCTTCCTCTTATGATAGTCTTTCTGGAAGTACACTTGTTTTCAACAGAAATGGCACCTCACACCACCCTTTCCCTTGTCATGAGTCTGGGAGCTCGTACTAGACTCATATGGCTTTGACATAAATTTCTTGAATTTCTTGGGCTTCTTTCCTTTCTTACTGGGCCTTTGAGTTGTTAAATGAACTAAGTGATGACCCATTTGCTTAAGTCTGGCCTCCTATTGGATTAACATACTAGATAGCTCATTAATCTGCCATTTATCCTTCATGGTATTATAATTAATTTGAAATGGTCCATATTGAGGAGGTAACGAGTTCAGGATGAACTATACCAGAAATGATTCATCTACAGTCATACCTAAGTTCTTCAATTGAGCAGTAATATTGGTTATTTCAATCACATGCTCAGAATACCATGACTCCCATTGAACTTTATGGTGGTGAGTCTGGCCATAAGAGTCCAGGTTAGAGACTTGTTAGGAGATTTAAACTTATCTTTTACATTCTTAAAAAATTCTTTTGCATTCTCGGAGGTGGGTAGAGAAGATCTGATGTTGCTGGCTATTGTCATACGCATAAACTTGAGGCTAAACCTGTTTCACTTAATCCATGCCTCATGGGCTGACTTCTCTGTAGCCGTTCTAGTTTCAGTAATAGTAGGTTTGTCATCGATTAATGCTTTGTCTAGATCAAGTAAACTTAAGTTAAACTCAATTTATTCTTTCCACTTGGAGAAGTTTGGGGACAGAGTTAGCTTGCGTATGCAATGTGATAGATGAAGAAGCTAAAAGATATACATAATATCATGATCACTATTTAATGCTACGAGTTGTACTTAAATTGAAACACATAAATAATAACTTTAGCAAATAGTGCTACTGGTGATCTACATTGGGTAATCTAATAGTACACTGTTTATAAACATTACGGTGATTCCCAGTCACCGATAGGACTAACTAATAAAATACAGGTTATTAAATATCACCGTCACCTTTGGGTGTCCGGATAAATATCAACCACAAATATCCATCAATTATCCTATCCCAATCTGTTAACCATTTGGAACGATGCACCTTTGGGCCAACCTAATATCTTTATGGCTAGGGATTATATTTTGCAAGGTCATTATTATCCAATACTTGGGAGGAGTGTTGAATCTTGTTTATAAGATTCGAAACTCGACTCATTCCGATTGGGCCGCTTTGGTGACTATCGAATCGTATCTTTATGTAAATTTAAGTCAAGAACAATGACCTCACATCATAATCGAATTAAATATTATTCACATTCAATTAAAATGGTCTTTCAAATTGAAACATGAAATTTTATATCACTAACATCTCATTGAATAAATAAGACATTATGTTTATCCTCATGTGTTCCAAAAATAACTAAATCAGCATAATAAATTGAACCTTTTACGGTGTCATTCAATTATTCAGGAAGTTCAATTTATATTTTCAGTTGATTGGAAATTTCTCATTTTGAGTACATTAGTTGTCCTTGTACATGTTTGGGACACTGGGAGGTGGTATGCGATCCCACTATCCCATCTGCTGGGACAGGTTTTTGATGTTTGCTGCCAAACAAAAATGCAAGTCCACGTCACTCAGTCTCAGGCTTAAATTAAGAGCCATGGGGGAGAAAAATAATGGCATACTTCATTTTTCTGCTCATAAAGTTTCCCGAACAAATGATAATATATTGTCGTAACTGTTTATTCTTAATTTCTTTTTAATAACGCCAGAGTCACAGACGCCGTTGTTGATGATGAACTTATTCAAATTTCATCATTACTTTATAATTATTTAATTAATGAAAAATAAAATTCTCCATCAATTATCTTTAATGAAAGCACCATTGATACATAGAAATTTGCTCTGATACCAATTGTTATAATTTTCTTTATAGATTGATAATTTGGGTATGAATTTAATAATTAATTAAATTCAGTTCTTTATTTGATTCATACCTATTTATTAACATAATTCAATCTTCTATGATAAATCCACAAGATCTTGAATCATCAATGCTTTACAAGTCATAATCATAATGCGGAAATATACTTCATAATTTAAATCATACCGGAGTCCATCGCTTAAATCCAATGATATTTTAGTGTTGATCCTCAAGTGTATTTGCTCTAGATCCTTTCTGCGAGTACAGTACAAACAAGGAGAAATCGATGCCTTTGATTTCTTTCTCTTGTTCTTCTTTAGTTCTCTGTAAAGGTTGCTTAATGTGATGGAATTGTTGATGCAGAGAAAAATGATTCAGAGCAGAGATAAGGACTCTTAAGCGGTTAGAGAATATATAGGCACTTCCCATCAAAGTAGCAATAACCGAATCCATCTCTTCATAACGGACACTTTCTTTAATTTGATTATGGGTCCTATGTTTGACTCAAGTTAAATGGGTCCTAATGATATAAGTCATATTATTTTACATTGGACACATGACTTACTATGCAAAGAAGACTCGAAAAATATAATCTTTCTTTCTTTTCCAACACTCTCCCACTCGTTTGTAGCTTCCAAGAACGATCTCCCAACCAAGCAAACAGGCCAATTGGAGAAAAATCTAGGACTTCATACGTCGGAGAGGAATGGGTGAATATAGAGAGGGAATTTTGGAGAGAAAACTTAGGATAGAAATCACACCAACGTGTAACGTAGATTAATCTAAGGTTGTTGCAATGATTTTGGATGGGATTACACGTTAATGTTTGTATGTATTTGTGTGTGGGCTTGGTTCATGGAGTGGATTGGATTTGGGTCTGGCCTGGTAATGATTGGACTTGAACCTACATGTGTAAATAGGTCATTCAGGCTTTTTGGGCCATTGAGCTTGGACTAACAAATTGGTTAGGATTATTAGACGAAGCCCAATGACATGTTTCTTGGTCAAATCGGGTCATGGGAGCCACTCAACTTCTCTATGTGATCAAATCCACTAGAAATCCACTGAATGTGATCCATTGGCCTGATCACCTCCATCAGTAACTTAGTCCAATGGTGTTTGAAAAACTTTCAACTAGGTTTGATAATAGATGTATGAATGTAGGTCTAATGGCATTTGAGATGGTCTGGCTTTAGGCCTCATTGAAAAGGCCCATAGGCGTTTGAACTTGGGCAGGTTTCCTATTTTGAGTTTTGTAGGGCTAGTTTGCATTATGTTTTGGGTTAGAGCAATTGGGAGGCCCATTAAGGCCCACATGCTAGGAAGGCTTGGATCGAAGTTCCTAGTTGGGCTTAGAAGGGGTGATGGGTATTTGAGTAAGTGGGCAAGAAGGTCTGCGACAAATTAGGGTGTTTACACATTGCATTTCTAATAATTTTCTTTTAGAAGCATCTTATTAATCTACTCCCTCTGCTCCATTTTAGTTGTCTCATTTTTAAACATTTGTATTTTTTAAGGAATTTGAATTTGACTTTAAACTACTCCGCTGAGAGATGATTCTCATCCATTTTCAACACACTTTATGCTACACCAATATAAATGAGATAACTATTTTGACACAATTCCAAAATCCAAATTAGACAATTAAATTGGGACCGAAAGAGTATATGATACTTCAATTTTATTCCACATGCTAAAATAAATTTTAGCATACAGGACTTTAGGATAGATCAAGGATTTCAATTATTGAAACCCTAAGAAATTCAAGTCTCAATCACTCACAAGAAAAGAAATATATCACCAATTTCAAAAAGATAATTTTGACCGAATCAAAATTCACAAAAGAAATTAAGTGTTCAATTGAAAGCAAAAATAACTGAAAATTGTTATTCTGAATGTAATGAATTAAACTAATTAATTGAGATCCACAATTAAATGTCATAGAAAAATTAAATCCAACACTAATTCAATTTGACAAACATTGAACCTTCTTAAACTCAATTTGGTGATGGAATTAGAATTTAATTAAACAATTGAAAATATAAAAGCTATGAACATTCAATTCACCGTGCAGAATAAAACCAACACTTAGAAATATTAATTTTAACACAAACACAAAATAAAATTAAGAACCAAATTAAAACTCACCTCTATTTAGGCGAGACTCTAAACTTTGCTCAAAGCAAAAATAAACTTCAAACTCAATTCTAGTGTGTTATAAATGCCAAACCAGTCTCAATTTATAGACTTATTCTGTCAAAATAAAAGAAAAAGAAGAAATGAAAAAAATAAACTCAAGAGTCAAGATATGTTGGACAACTCGTCCAAGTCCAGGTCCGATTGCAACGACGTCTTGCTTTGGAAAATTGCTCGTGCTTGCGAGCATCCTTGATCCAGTTCCAGCCAATGGTCAGATCATCCTGCCCTGCAAAGCCCTCCCAAAAATCAGGCCCTGATTCAGTTGGCCAGCTACTTTCTGATAAATTCGGTCTTCTATTTCAACAACACCAACAACGTCCAATGGAAATTCTTTCCAAATTTGGACTTTTTTCTTTTTTAAATAATGAAAGAGAACCTCGAGCACAATTCTACTACTAAATCCTTCTTCCGGGTGATGTCCTATATCGCCTTCAAGATTTGATTCTCAAGCTGGACCATATGGTTCAGCCACGATTTTTCTTTTTTAAAATCGATTCGCTCTCCAGGTTGGTTTCTCGTGGGGTCAACAAGTTGCAGATATGGCCACTAACTTAGAATATGAAGCGGAACCCTTGAGGTAGCAAACTGGCTTAGTTTAAGGTTAAATGGATTTGGGTCCAAATTGATGCAAATGGGTTCATGTTCAAGTATAATTGGGTCTAAGAAATTATGACCTGGTCCTTGTTTTCCTCCGTCAATTCATTCATAAATTTGGAGAGCAAATTCATCAATAAGATGTAATTGGGCCAACACGTATTTGATTAGACTAACGTCGGGTTTGATGTCTGCATTACCATCTATCATTGTTTGGACTTCATATGATTGGGTGAAGTGTTTAGACGAACACATTGATAAGACGATTTGAATCATGAAAAACCAATGGCTGATACCAACCAATTCAATGTCAAAATGACAAGTTGATGATGATCAAATGCAAGCGTCTCTCATCCACCTTTACTCATACTCCCATCGTCCCAAAATACTTGCCTCATTTCAGAATTTTTATTTCTTAAGGACCATTTTATAAAATATTATTTTTCAGATGTTGATATTTTATTATTTGGACAAGTCAAAGCTTATAAAAGAATATCATATTCTCATCACGTTAGAATGCGATTTGGAGTCGATGATAAACGAATTGGAAGTAATTTGGGATAATTTTAAAATATATATAGAACAAGTATTTTAGAACGAAGGGAATATCATGTTTTATACTGTGTCTAAAATTGTGTGGCTTCATTGATTTTATTAGAGAGGCTTAAACAATATCGAAGAGACTTATTTATTTTTTTAAAATGAAGGTCAAATTACCTACAATAATTGATGAAAAAAGAATGAATTATTGAATTGTGCCGATTTCTAAAATAATAAAAGGACTTTACATCTATGAAAAGATGTAGGGCAAGAATTGTGCACCCTTTTTACATTCAAGACTCATTGTTCCATTTGAGCATAAGTGACCCAATTGAAAAAAAATAATTAGCAATCTCTCATAGGGCACATGTCTCCTAAAGATCTTTTAAATATATGGCCAAAACATCGACAACAATAATATATTAAATTGCATGTCACTACCTAAAACATAGGGCTGCAACTCGGGTCAGTTTTGGCCCGACCCACATGACCCGACCCGAGAAATCATGCGGGTCGGGTCAAGAATTTTCGGCCAGCGGGTCGGATTGGGTTGAGAAGATAAAAATCCGAATGAAATTCTGGTCGGGTCGGGTTGAGGATTTTACAAGTTAACCCAACCCGACTCGGCTAAAATTAGGCTAAAATGGGTTCAAAATGTGGGTCAGGTCAGAATTCGGGTTGATTTAGGTTAGAATTTGGGTCGGGTCAGGTTCTAGATTTTGGGTTGAGAATTCAGGTCGGGTCGGGTCGGGCTCCATATATATCAACTTGTGTCGTGTTGAGTTTTAAGAAATCCGACCCGTCCGACCCGAATTGCATCCTACTAAAATAGTAGAGGCCCTTTGATAGGTAAATCAAGCAATGTGCAAGTTCTAGGCTCAATAATACATTTTCAGTTCCATCCACATTAAAGATCTAATATTAAAAAAATTAATATACTCTTTTAGGTATTTGTAGATGTATTTTCATCTATACAAATGGAAACAATAAGAGATGATTTTGTACGAGAACAACATTATCATTGGTGTTTGCCATTGATGAATGTAAAGAATGTATATATCAACAAGTACCTAAGAATTTTTTAAATTCAAAATATATGATTAGAAAATTTTAATGAATAAGAATCGTCATTATTACCAATTCATGAATTTAGAAGGATTGGGTTGATGGTCCAGACACTCGTCTCATAAATCGAAGTCTTAATTTGATTCATGCTCAATCTCTCTATACCATTCCAAGTAAGGTTACTACTCTCTATCAATCAACCATAGTGTGGATTAAGAGGTTTATATATGTTTGTGAATTAGTCTTATCTCTAACGTGAGATAGGAATATCCATGTTACAGGAAAAAAAAAAAATTACATCCAAGTCAATTATTTATTTTTATAAAATTATAATAAAAATAAAATATAGTATTATAATAAAAGGATCCGAATCGTTTGTCGTAAGTCGCACTTTAAAAAATATCAAGGGTCCACGAAAAAGATTGCGAGCACACTGCCCATTTTTTTTTCCTAAAGTTTTCAACTGAAAACGAACCATCGAAGCTTTCCGTCCATGCAACGAAATGCAGAGAAGTATGCCACGTGGAGAGACAGTTAAGTGGAGCTCTCAATGGGTAGGGTACGATTGGGACGGGTATGTATCGGATTTTCTTTCGTATTCAAGTTAATGATTTCTTAACTCATTACTTCCATACTAAATATGTCCGTTGAATTGAATATAATTCATAAATTAATTTAAATTTAGTTTGAATTTAAATTACTCATTTACTCTACTTAAATCGATTTAAATTACATTTAGACTCATTTATTCATTTAGCCATTTAATTTATTTTTAAGAATAATTAGGTTCATAGCTATATAAAATCATTTATCGATTTAATTAAATAAATTAACTCAATTACTTAACTGAGATATATTTATCTATTTAGACAATTATTTTAATATAAAACATAATAAAAATATAAATATAAAAATACCTACAATCCCAAAAAATTATTTAAATGTCCCAAATGATGGATTTCTGCGCTCCTTATTTTAAGAAAATAAATCAAAAATAATGTGAAATGAACAAGTCAACGTAAATATCACATATCAATATTTTACAAAATAATATACGAGTAAACAAAAACTTTAAATCTTTTAGCCACTATAGATTAAAAGTTTATATAATTATAGTGTTTTTGAATAAATTGAATTGATTTATAGTTGTTTAAATCTATAATTACGGTTACATTGAACGTATGGACAAACTAATACTAACAACTCATTTTACGAGTGAATTGGCAGTTGGCACTATAGAATTACAAAACTTATTTTCTTATTAAAATTGTCTTTGTTGAGTTACAATAAGAAAAAATTTCTAATGATATTTAATATCATTAATACTTTTTAAATAGGTGGATATATTAAATATAGACATGTAAATTTGAGCTAACCGGATTTTCCATTTTATAAATAGATTTGGTTGACTTTGTCTATTAATTTAGATTGAATCTGTCCATCAAATAAATGATTTAATAATTGAGTAAAAATGAATAATAAGTCAAATCGTGAGAATTAGTAGTTAGTTTCCTATTTCCACAACTCATTCATTTTAACTTTTGAATCTATTTGTTGTGAAGAATATTTATTCTTAGTTTCTTACACAGGAATAATACTTTTAAGTGAGATTCATAATAAAGTTATTAAAAGAATATATTTGATATTTTTATATATAAATTTCTTCAAGTTAAATAATATTTTAAAATCTAAAAAACAAAAAATTAGTTAAAATAGTCAAAATTCAAAACAATGATTAAACATATCCAAACAAACTTAATTAAAGAGCCTCTTTCTTCTTGCTCCCCCTGTTTTCTATGCACAGATCTTGCAGATCTAGGAGTACCAGAAGTGAGCAACATGTTAGACGAAGGGTGCTCGAACAAGGGAAACACCAAGAACTTGAAGTGGAGGGCAAAACGAATCCAGATATGGAAACAAGATCTGGAAACCAGGGGAGCCCACTTTGACAGAACCTAGATAACTAGTCCGACCAAGAGCTTTCACCGGCGCTACGGGGGGCTGCCAACTAGTTGTAATAGCAGGGAGAGGCAGTAGCAATCATATCCTTTCTTGAAGAGTCTTGCACGACTTTTGGAGAAACAGACTTGCCGAGCATGAAAAAAATCAGATCAGGTGCTCAATGACTAGAAAGAGAACGACGTCCACAATAGATTAGAGAACTCTTCGGTCACAAATCAGAACAATTGACCAAGATCATCGTAACTAGATTGGTAAAGAGGAGGGCTTGCTGAATCGATGCAGAAGTAGAGTTGGCTGGCGATAGCAGGTAGCCTATAGAAATTGGGCACAAAAACAATGCCCAAACTAGTCATGCGGTGCAGAAACGTGGATGCAAGAACATCACTCAATGTCTCTCGGGTAAAATCTTGATATAGGATCGTTGATTAGGCTAATACAATGTAGAAACCAATAAACCCACAAAAACAATCACAACAAGACACATAGATTTACATGGAAAACCCTTAAGGGAAAAACCACGGGAGAAAGGGAGAGAAGTTATTCTTGAGTTGTAAATGATAAATAGAGTAGTGGTGAATACATGAGAGAAGAAAGAAGAGTCCTAACTAAATTAGGAATCACAACTCTATTCAAACTCTTTCTCCTTATCCAATAAGAACCTTATATACTTGTGTATTACATGAAACACAATTGGGCCTGATGGACTTTTCATAAATACATGTCAGGCCCAATAAAGGCTTTTTGAGCTAAAATCCAACAAAACTCCACCTTGGCGAAAAAGTTTGACCCATTGAAGAATGTTGTCTGTGTTTATAACATCTCCATCTACTGTGCTCCACAAACAGTTCCACATCTTGTGTAAGATACACATCCCCACGCCCTAAGATGATCCACCAGTCCTCAGTGCTCCACCTCGAACATTGTCGTCGAGATTCCTTTAACTACGTTAACTACTCTTGACTCCTCTAAAGAGAAATAATCAATGAGTTTAAAGCCCATACTCATTCATATCTAGAGAGTTGTAGACAAATCCGCAACACAAGCCTGGTTTCTCCACTTGTCTTCTTTCTTAGACAATCTGGTCCGTTGTCTTGAGAAGACCTCCTCTCTAACTCAAGAACAAAGACAAACACAATGAACTTTGTGTATCCCGACTTCTTCTTGTTCTCTAAGTTCATTCATTTCTCTTTCTAAATCAACACTGGTCACTGTCTAGTCACTGTGAATGTACAAGAGAAGACAGATCTGAATTCCAAGTCAAGATGACTTTAAAAACTGTAAAACAATCATGCCCGTTGATTTTGTCCAGTCCTGTACTCTGGATTGAAGGGAGTTCTAGTGTTTTTCCTTTGCACTTCTCTGTTATGAGATCTCTACTATTCTATGAAAAACCAGGGATGCCGTATGTGAAACCTAGCAGCCCCTTTTGCTGCTCACTGTGATTCCACTTCTGATCATAGCGTCCGGCCACCTCCATGTCTACACTCTGCTACACGATAAGATCCTCAATCATAGGCACATGCTCTAGTCTTTGAAGTGCCATCATGCCCTCATGCAATAAGGTTTCCTGGCAGAAGAAGTCAACGAAAGGGGTTTCTCGCTGTTTGCTCTCTCAACGGACTCAAACCCCTGCACTGCTCTCGTTTTCCTTGCGATTTGAAAGGAAAGGATCCCTTTCTCCCTGTCCTCAGATTTGTTGTTGTTCCTTCTCCGATCTGCACCAATCTGAAGGTCCTAGATCTGCTGATCTCTTCTCTTCCACAAATCTGGTTGCCTATTGTTGCTTTGCCTGAGAACGCTGCTCAAGCCTCTCCAATTTTCCTTTGGTTTCTGCCCGATCTCGAAATCCTTGCAATCTGCAGTTTTTTTTCACTTCTGCAAACCCAATTCTCACTGGTAAGATTTTCTCCCAGATCTAGTCTATGTTGTTGCCTCCGCCTCTACCGGAGGAATCTACAGATTTGCAACGTGTCGTTCATGTGCCTCTTCTGAAATCAAGAAAACCAGATCTGCAAATATGTTATCTGACGTGCATGGGCCTGCACGTCGCTGATCCACCAACTTCCAACCACTTCCTTTTGTGATGGCTTTATCTATTCTCAACGATGGGTTCTCCTCAACAAACTGAAGCTAGAAACCCCTTGCACTCTGACGCTCGACGGTGGAACATTCCTCTCTTTCTCTGGTTTGCAGATCTGCTAGTTTGGTTCTTCTTTCCCTCTGTACACCCTCTCGTTCGTACATGTGTAGTGCTTGCAATCTTGCACAGATCTGAAGAACCAATCTCAGTGGTGCTTGTTCTCCCTGAAAACCTAGGATGCAGAAACCATCCTCTGCACGAAAGCTTCTTGCCTTTTCTTTTGGAAAAACAAAAACCTGAGATAAAACTAGAAATTGAACCTCGCTCTTCTTCTGATCTGTGATTTGTGATACCACTTGTTGCACAATTAACCCCACACAATCCAAATCACAAATCAAAACACACACAAGAATAAGCAAGAACATGGGGACTTTATGTGGTTCGGCAAAATCGCCTACGACCACAGAGCGTGATGATTCCACTAAGTAGAAGTTCCCAAATAGGTTACAAGGATTACAAACCAACCCTCACCATCTCTTCCTCTCATTCTCTCTTTCTATCCATTCATAGCTCCAAACCCTTGAGGAAAGAACCTTAAATACTTGTGCACTACATGAAACATAATTGGGCCTGATGGGCCTTTCATAAATGCCCAATAACGGCTTTTGAGACAAAACCCAACAATCACTTCAGATTATTGGCCACTGAGTACACCCTGTACAAGTGGAACCCTTGGATTATGGACACTGAGTATACCCTGGGCCTAGCTTGATTTGAAACGCCATTGAAGAAATCCATTATTATTAATATTATTATTTTGTTTAAATAATGTGATAAATTCCATTCAATAAAACATCCTCAATGTATATACGAAATTCTTGTAAAAATATTTTCTAAAGTTCATGCAATTCAAATAATAACCAAATAATTGAATTAAACTAATGTAAAACAATTAAGAAACAATCCCTAAACCTTTTTTTCACGAATAATAAAATTTAGGACACTTCTAAAATAATTCAAATGCATAAATAATAATCAGAATATATAATGCATGTTAAAATGTTTCAAAATAAAACATATGCTAAACTAGAATTCAAATCATAATTATCATTTGATCTCCCAGACATAATAGTCACCAAAATTGTATGATGTAATCGAAATGATTCAAATAAACACATATACTGAATTAGAATTCAAATCACAATTAACATTTTATTCCCCTACAATAAATATGATATTTTAGAACCCAAAAGAGATAGTGGCTAAGACAGGTAATGGCAGCGAGTCATGTAAGGCGAGTCGAGCGAATCCGCGAGTGAATTGAGTGAGTCAAGCAACTGTGACAAGGAAAATCACCAATACTCAATTAAATACAAGAAATTGAATGAAATTCAAGCACAAAATTAAATTAGAAGACAAAAATCTAAGAAAGAAAGATAACTTACTTCTCAAAAAATGAACTTGATTCAACTGAATTGGGATGCAAACACCATGGGCGTGCACCTCTATTTATACTAATGGATTGAGAAGAAAATAATAATAATAATAAAAAATCTATGGAGGTGCTAGGTACCACCTCCTTTTCGAAATCCACCCAAGCTGAAAATATCAAAATCATTCTCCAGACAAGTCTCCTTATTATGGTCATTATTGAAATTAAAAAAAAAAGCGATGAAAGGTACGCATCGGCTTTAACACGTTCTTATGTCTCCAATATTGAAATTAAGGACTCTCAAGAACCAACTCGAATCCAATATGAATTCGAGAGAACCCGAATTCAAATAATCTCAAGTCTAAGAAAATCCTTGGATTGTCATCGACTAAATGTGCCAATTGACCACTCATCCCAGTTGTACGGGCAAACGAAGCTTCAATTGAATGAATCAAAACTCCAAATTTCTCATAGAAAATTGGAATAATGTCAAAGACTTCCTCATACAAACTAGAAGCAAGTTTCGTCCAAAGGATGGACAATATTGAATTAGAACTTAAATAATTTGAACAAGAAAATTAACTAGAAGCAAACTAGAAAACCAAGGGAAAAACTCACTCCAAAAGAGAGAAATCAAACTTCACTCCAAACAACTTGAATTAAACTTGGGTTGCGATGATTCTATACATACCCAGTGCCCTCTATTTATACTAGTTATGGAAAATTATTTACAAGAAATTCCATCTATAGATGATTGACATCTGTCACCTACTTATAAGAATTGCATTACAACCATTGGATCAAATACATCAATTAGAATTGGAATCTACATGGCCGACCTTGAGCACTCACAAACATACCATTGCCTTTTTGTTGATTTCTTTTCTCTCTACTTCCTTGCTAAAGTGAGCTCTTAGGAGCACTCCTTGCATGGAAGTGGGCCAATTGGGCATGAAAACAATTTATTTGGGCAATTGGACCTATATACTATGTCCTTGAGCTGATTTGGATCAATTTAGCGGGTTTTTAAGATTTAATGAGTAGGTCTTGGCCACCATAAAATTGATCATATTCATTGAATGTCAATTGGACATAGTTCTCTTCAATTTCCCTTGGATCAAAGATCTTGAATGCTTAGAGAACCATTTCTTCATCTTCAATATTCCAATTTATTTTTATTGAATCATTGATGCCTTCCATCAAAAAACCAAAATTACAAATCCTAGATGTGCCCATGCCTTGCTGAAAGAGGATTCTTTTGCTATTTTAGTCTTTACGATATAAAGATGATGATGTGGAAGCTTGTCTTCGCTTCTTATTTCATTACTCTTCCTAGTCCCTTGTTAATGGACCTTTAAAAGTAGGTTTTTAAAGTCCAAAACATGTCAAACCAGGCGCTAACCATATGCCTATAGTAATGGGCTCTTTTATTTTGCAATTTTAGGCCCCTTTAGACCGACAGATGACCAAGCCATTCATTTTAACTCTCATCCTAAACACAATAATTTGTCAAGTGAGTTCATGTTAGGACAACTTGTTTACCAAACGAGGCATCATCCTGTTTATTTGCTTGGTTCCAGTTCAAACATTGTCGGTTGTGTTGAAGTTTAATTAAATTGACAACTCGGATTTATTAGAGTCAACCCATCTTTTCATTAGTTTTAGATTGACTTCATTTATTTATTAAGTACGTCGAGACATTGAGTGAGTATCGGTTCATATCCTATGTGTTTTTGGCATCAAGTTCAAAATCAAAGTTGGAGATGAATCTATTTTCATTCGTAGGCTCAAGATCTAGAACGAATGGTTGTCAAATCATTCAAGTTTATAAAAATAAAATTATTCAATTGAAACACTTTTTTTATGAACAAGGTGTCAGACATTTCATTCTAAGGGAACTTTATTTAACTAATCATTAGAGCAAATGAAGATCTCCTAATTCTACATATACCGAGTAAACAACTACAGAGAATGGTTCATTGGAGTTGAGCGTGAAACGAACTTAAGACTCTGCTTCTTGAGATAAGCCTCTGGATCATTAGACCAAACCCTGGAACTATCAATTTCGATTATTGGCCCACTGTCGGCTTCCGAAAAGATGGTAACGTGTTTCATTCTCATCAAGTCGGTGCGAAAGCGGACGAAAAACGCTTTGCCATCATCCATCTTCCGTGGGTGGTCCCTTCCATTGAATGATTGAATGATGAGAATCATTTCATAAAAGAAAAAAGAAAAGAGAAAAAAAGGAAAAGAAAAATTTGTAAATCTCACATGGAGAATTTTATGATCTCACTTGATTGGATGTTGATGCATCTTTTGACCATCAATTTTATAGGTCGTTAATAAAGGAGCAGAAAGAGGTGGTATCTGTTCTATCAAATCCATTGGCTCATATCCCTTGCTTTCAAGTCCTCTCATTTCCACAACAAAATGTTTGTGGGTTCAGAAATTGTGCAGCTTTTGAGGCACTAGGCACAATTATACGTTTTCTGGTCCCTTTCTGGTCCCAAACTTTCTGGCTCCATTCAATTTGAATGAAGGGCCTCATTCCATGAAAACATCTATTCACCAATGAAATCTCTCTTCCATTGGCTGATTCTGGATCATTCATCACACAAGCCTTATCTCATCCAATTCCTTTCCTTCCTTTATTTACCACTTGGAGGGTAGTTGAGGAAACTATGAAACAAAACTTACTGGTATAATAAGGAAAAAGTCTACTAACCCGAAGGGGTTTGTCTGACCTCCAAGAATTTACCTCAAAATGTGGAAGTCTTTTGTTAGATTCACGTTTAATCTCAAAAGGTCACTCTCTATAGTTTTATCCGGTGTATGCAGATTGGAAAGTTTTCACATGCTCCTAAGAATTAGTCAAGCGAAACACCTGAATATTTTCGGTCATTAATAGAAACATTTAAGAATTAGTCAAGCGAAACACCTGAATATTTTCGGTCATTAATAGAAACATTTGAAAAAATCCATTAAAATGGCTTGCAGCTTTTATTTGAACCCTTTCGACAACTGATAAATTTGAATTTATACCTCAAGAAAATTTACTCCCCTGAGAAATATTACTTCCAATAACTGTTTCGTCTCAGGTGAAGTGATGCCCAGCGTGTCTTGCTGTTGATATCTTTCTAAAACATTGCTAACCATTGTGATAAATTTCATATTTGAGTGTTTTTTTTTAATCTTTTCCAATATAAAAACGTTCACCGACAGTGAATTTTATTAGAATTTACCTACCATTTGATCTAAAGTTATAGAACAAATGATTAAAATAGACCAAGTTAATTATTTATGATTACAACTTCAACTCTGATGTCTAGCTTGATAAAGCCAATATCTGGTAAATATCCATACTGTCCACATGCCACATTGTAATTTGTTGAAATCATCATCAAAGGCATTTTGAGAAACTTGCCACTATTGTAGCTTTCTCATTCAAAAAGTATTCTTAAGTGTTCCTGTCTTCTTCTTCTTTTTAAATTTTAATTTTAATTTCATTTTACTTTTAGCACAATCTTCTAATTAAAAAAAAAAAAAATAGCTTTGATTGGATGTCTCTAAGTATAAATTTTAAAACCCTAAAGTTAGTGGTCGATGAGAGTTTAATTTTAGCCGTCATTAGTAGGTCTAATATAAAAGTGACATGAACCACATGGATGTAGCTCAATGGAATGTCTCCCACCTCAGGAAATGAGATGTTGTAGATCTGTGACATTCTGATAGATATTTAATTCAAAGCAGATATTTGGTGTAAGAGAATCCTCATGAGGTTCCTCATTCAATGTATCCCACTTTCCCATAGTAAAAGGCTACACATGAACTTGTACCCACCGTATATGGTAGCCACATGGTGGCTAATTATAAGCCTTTCCCTTTAGAAACCTTTACCCTTTCTAAATTTGTCCAATTTTGCCTCATCTTGAGTTTAGCTCACTATTGGACTAAAATCATGTATTATGACACCATAATCTTTGGAATCTTAAATGGTATGACATTACCAATCAAATGAAGATTTCAAAGGCCTTATGTTTGAGGATAGATCTTTTGAATGAAACTAGTTTATTGTTTTATGCAGTCGTTGGGAACTCTAATTGTACATTTCTTAAAGGGCTAAGACCAACTCCACAATAAATTAAATTCAACTTTTGATTTTTCTACTTTGACTAAGCACGAATGCAAGAAACCTTAACTGTACATTGTGACTTGTTGGGATACAAATGAGAGTCCCAAATCCTAACATGACCTAAATTATGTAATTCATTGTTGGGCCCAATCCAGTTATTATCATAATTTAAGTAAATGTGGTTATAGAATTTGATTATCTCACCTTGTAATTTTCAAAAAAGGTCTTATGATGTAATGCTCTATATGTGATATAATGTTTAACACGGCATTTCATTATTATTATTTTCATCAAAACTGTATCATATCTGCTGATACGATTCGTATCGGCCGATATTTGCACCCCTGATGTCAACATTAAATATGAAAATGTTAAACTTTATAATTTCACTTGGTCGCAAGGAACCCTAATTGTATATTTGTCAAAGGACAAAGACCTAGACTAGAGCAAGTTAAACACCCCAATTTTAGTTAATATAAAGTTTGATTATCTCACCTTTCAATTTTCACCCAAAAAAAACACTTAGAATTTGTGATACAATGTTTTACATCATTATCGTCGACTTCATCGTCAATATTAAATATCACAACATTGGGGCTAAAACTAGCCTAATAAAGAGTCAAAAGATGAACGATCTCGTGTTATATTGGTTGCAATTACTTATATTTTAGATTTATATGGAAGTATAAACATTATTTTTCCCCTCTCAGTTCTATTTTTTCAATTTATAAATGTGGTCACCCACCTACTGATCCCAACAGTGCTACCTAAATATACAGGTTTACATAAAGGGTAACGATCTTTCCAAGGGCTGTTTTGTATAACCCAACATGGGTTTTAGGGTATTCTCGATTTTATCCTTCCATTGCCATTTCGGCTAGCGAAAATCGAATCTACCATCTTTTCGACTAGCCAAAATGGCAAATTCGGCTAGCGGAAACTGAATCTGCTTGGAAGGGTTTCAACAAGTCGATTCGAAGGGCAAAATAGGTAATACAGTAAAACCCTTGTCGGGTTACACAAAATACCCGTCGGAGGATCGCTACCCTTAGATAAATAGTCCAAAGAACAATTGGTAAACACATGTAAGCATAGTTTGTTAGTACATTTTACTGTAAGTATAAGACTTTAGGTTTGAATCATGTGTGTGGCAGATGATGAATTGACTGATGCAATAATTTGTGAAATTCATTGGGTACAGACTCTAAATAAATAAGATAAATATCTTTAATGATGTAATTCTTTGATGACCAAAATCATTTGAAGAAAAAAATATGAACAATTAAGTAAACTTGATTTCGACATATTAAAAGTACAACATCATTATTTGACACTAGGAGTTAAATAATCTATTTTGTATATATATGTTTTATAATAGGAGATGTTATATGTATATAGAATTATATCCTTTTTTTTATTTTTATGGTCCTGCGACTGTTGGATTCATGCTACCGCTATTTATGTGATGTCACGTGTAAAACAACAAGGATGTTTTAGTTATTGTTACAAAAAAATTTAAGAATTTCTACAAGACTAAAATAATTAATTTTTTTTCTTTGCATGCACTATCACATTTATATCTAATCAAAGGACTTATCACTTTATCATGTGCTAATAAATATACAATTTCAAAATATCTCTATTTTATGATTTAAGAGGTAAAAGAAGAGTTGTTGTCTTGCATAAAGATCTTAGGCAAAGCTTCCCTTAGAATTTTTTTTAAGAGTTATCAAATTGTGCTATTCAAATAAAATATGGGCAGTTTTGGTCATTTTATCTATGAGAAAGATGATAAACAATTAGAATGATAAAATAGCTTGATAGGTTTGATTTTGTTCATATGGAATAGGGCTGAAACTTTTGTTCATATGGAATAGGGCTGAAACTTGGGTCGAATTTGGCTGAATTTTAATAAACTCAATCTAACTTAGATAAAAATTTATTGAACGTGATCTGACCCGACCTGAATAGATTACTCGAATTACTCAACTCGATCTGACTCAAATTTTTTACTCAAATCAACCCCAGTGTTGCTTTATAAATTGGTGCACACAAGTCAGGTCAGGTTGATTTTAAATAGGGCTGAAACTGGGTTGGGTCGGGTCCCATTTTTTAAAACCCAACTCGACTCGAGTTACTAATATATGGAACCCAACCCAACCCGACCCGAACTTTTGTCGCAGATGTCTTGACCTGACCCGACCCGAATTATAACCCGACTCAATTGAAACCCGACCCGACCCGCATTTTGAACCTACTTAGCCTACTTTTTACCTGGTTGGGTCAGGTTTGATGGGGTCGGGTCGGGTTAACTTAAAAATCTCTCAACCCAACTTGACCCGTATTTAATGCGGATTTCTGACTTCTCAACCTAAATCGACCGGCTGACCCTACTTTCATGACCCGACCCGTATGATTTTTGGGTCAGGTCATGCGGGTTTGGGTCAAAACCCGACCTGAGTTTCATCCCTAATTTTAAATTTCTGAACCCAACCCGATCCAAATTTCATGGCAGTTTCTTTTTTTCCAATCCGACCGGACCTGAAATATATAAATGCATAAGCCACTGGTTTCTCAAATCGAGTCATACGGGTTGAGTTAAAATCTGACCAAATTTCAATTCTAATATGGAAGAATCTGGTTGACTCCATCAGAAAGTTAGCATCTCACTAATTGTTTTTCATTATTGTTAGGAGGAATACGACAAACGAAATCCCTGAGACCTTCGATCTTCTATTATTATATATTTTATGTAAGTGTCTAAACGAGCTTTCAAATACTCAAACTTGGTGCCCACAAGGACAAAGAAGTAAAAAAAAATTAAACAAAAACAAAATGTGAGCGTTTGAACTCGTTTTCATGGCATTTAAAGCTTACATTTCCTTTCACTTTATATATACTATACTACACAAGTTCTCCAACACCCCTAATTCCTCATTCAGAAATAAGTATTGACTCTCTGTTCTTGTGAAGCTCTACCATCTTGCAACCATGGCACTTGCCCTTGACACCACCCTTCCATTTTCCAACCAAAACGAAGCAGAATTGCTTGAGTTTATAGTGAATAAAGGCAATGGTGTCAAGGGACTGGTTGACTCTAACATACCCTCTGTGCCCCCGCGCTACATTCACCCTCCCCATGAGAGAATTGATAGGAAAAAAGTCATTGATGCTTCTCCATACTTGAGCGCCCCGATCGATTTATCGGATCTTGACGGCGAGAAGAAGGGTGAGGCGATGGATGCGTTATGTGGGGCTGCACAGAAGCTTGGGTTCTTCCAAGTAGTTAACCATGGAGTGCCACTGGAGTTGCTGGAGAGGGCCAAACAAGCATCACACACTTTCTTCAATTTGCCTTTGGAAAAGAAAACTGTTTATATGAAAGGAAGAACACCATGCCCTCAAGTTCTTTATGGCACCAGCTTTAAACCAGACAGGGAGAGATCTTTGGAATGGAGAGACTACTTGAGTATGACTTACATGAATGAAGAAGAGGCCATGCAGTTTTGGCCTCAAGAATGTAGGTATGTTACATTTCTTATACCACACTATTTCACTAGGTAATGGTTCATCTTGCTCAAGCAAATAAAATGAGTTTTATATTTATTAAAATATTAAAATTTACCACCATTATCGTGATCTCTACTCGTTGTCGCCATCATCACCATCATCATCAAGCATTATCTCGTCTATCTAGTATAACTTTTTAAAGGAGGAGAGATAACATGTGGAATGATCGTGTATTTATTCTTTTATTCCATCTCTGGCATTCTCACTGTTCGATAGTGAAATGATAATATGTGGCAAATGGCCATTCCCATAAATTCTATGGAACAACAAATCGAATGAAAATAATAGGATATATTTTTAATGTCTATTCGGGTAATCATTTAGACACCAGACTTTTCTTTTAAGAGATACCCGGTTTCAAAATTTTGTGTGAAAATTACCATTTTGTCGCTCAATTTTTTAAAAGACGATTTCTCTACACAAAACTGAGGGGTAAAATGGTAATTCCGCATAAAATTTTGAAATTAGGTGTAAAGTCGGGTGTCTAAATGGCTGCCATGTTTATTCTCGTATTAATACTATATTGACAATGTCATTCTTTAAATAGAATGAATTACTAAGAAACCTCTTACATTTTCAATTTCTTTCCAACATTCAGTTATTTAACACTCTATGATCTTTCATATTCCTTTTTATCTTCTTTGACATAATTTTTTTTAAATTAACATATTTTCTTAAGTTTCTATGACTATTCATCTAAATTGATATATGGCTATAAAAATTGAATGAGTAGAATAAAACATTCTAAGTGCACTAAAAAATGTTAACCAATGCCATGAGTTTTTCAACCATTCATTTCATGACATCGTATGTGATTGATAAAAGATTTTGGACAAAAATGATTTTTTCAACTATAGTATCCTTATTAGGTCAAATTGGTGCACTATCATGAAATATTCCTATTCTAAATGAAACCATATATAAATAGGCCCATTATTAAGGCCACATGTTCAGTCGTCACTATAGTTTTTTACTGAAAAACCCGTAAGATGTCACCACATGAAAAGGATTTTGCTAGCATTTATGGAGAGAGTAATTTTACTTTTAAGCCACAATAAACAATCAATTAAGGTAGTGTTTTTTAATTAATGAATAAAAATAGATATTGATGTGATATTATGAGACGTAAAAAAAAAAATTCTTTCTTCTTTTTCATTGATCTTATAAATTGCTGCTATAGGATTTGAATATTGAAAAAAAAAAAATCCCTCAAGGCAACTAAATGTGTATGACATTTTTATTTTTATTTTGGATTAGCGTGAGGGAAACTAGACACAATCCTACTAAAACTTCTATGGATGAGCCAATTACCCTTAATACACACCAAGGTTAGGCCATGTGGGCTCGAACCCGCAATCTCCCACTTCCCGGGGTGGGAGGCAGCCAGTTGAGCTATACCCATGTGGGTGTATGACATTTTTCACCACTTCAAAGTTCAAAAATTAGTAAAAACTTTAGCTAATAAGTACTAAATTTGTATGCATTGATACGTATCAACTGATATGACCATATGAAATATAATATTGTAGGCCAATACATATCAGCTGATACTTTAAAGAATTAGGCTTATTCATTTTGTTATTTTTTCAAAAAAAAAAAATTTGTCTTTTGGACCCTTTTTTTAATTTTAATCTTGTGTTGTATATAATTTTAAGAAGGTTTAGAAGTAATTTCTTCAAGTATAAAGGTATTTGTCTGTTCCAATCTTTTTTTTTTTTCATTTAGATTTTAACATTTTCATCATTTTTTAAAAAAAATTGCTCTAAGATAATCTCAATTTTAGAGTTGTAGTGAAAATAATTCAATAAAATGATATTGAGTGTTTGTGAAATTGAATAGAGATATTTATTATGATGGTATAGTAGTAGAGTGTTTGTGTGATTTTCCAAGATTGTTTTATCCTTATTTTTGGGAAGGAGGAAAAGAAAGATAGAAGGAAATAAGGCAAAATTTGAATTTTCTTAAAGTTTTGTACCGTGAGGTTAAGTTACATTTTTTTTAGATACATTGTTGGAAACTCATTATCTTTAAAACCACATGATCTTCATTTCCCCTTTTTTTTTTTATTTACGTGTGGAAAAATCAGACACAGTCCTACTAAAATCCTCACGTGTGACCGCATTACTCCTAAAGCACACCAAGGTTAGCCCATAGGGGTTCGAACCCATAACCTCTCGCATTCCTAAGACGGGAGGCAACCAGTTAAACTACACCATGTGGATATTTCTAAACAAATATGAAAAAACCGATGCTAGAATCTCTTTAGAGTGAAATGATCATATGCTCACCCTCTACCCACTTAGAAATGGGGCTAACTAATAGGATGGTCAAGGATCCATTAAAAGTCTTTTATAAATGTGGTTAATAAAAAATCACTTGGATTGTATATATAATTTTAAATCTTTAAGCTTTTCAAGATTTAATTAGTTTAAAATGTTCTTTAATATTTAAACTTTGTTCCTTTAAAACATGACTTTATTTATCTAACATAATTTTTTATAGACTATATATTGAAGTAAAAGACTTTTTCAATGGATCTACTGCAACCTCACTTGATAGTCTTTATACCTAAATTTTATCCATACTAATATGCGCGTGATAATCTTTTTTTCCTTAGAAATCACGTGGAGAATATATAGATTCACCTTCTTAGTAATTGAACTAGAATTTTTTAATGATTTTGGTACTTCTTTTTTCTATAAAATGGAAATTTCCAAGTTACAATTTTTTTTCTAAATTAAAAAGAGCGAATGACTAAAAATTTTATGGGATTCCCTTTAACCAGTCTTCTCAGTACTCTTAGTAGCTTTACAAGCAAGAACTTTTTTAATAAGCTCAATCATTGCTACTCTCACTTTAAAACAACTCATGCTGCCTATTCTAATAGATCAATACTCAAAATAATTTAGACAAGTTAATGTGAGTTGATTCGACTTAACAGTATTTTAAGTTGCATGAGTGTGAGTGTTTTCAAATTTTGCAAAAAACTCAGCTGAGATTCTTGAATCGATGGAATTTTGAGTGTAGTCTAAATTTTGAACTTTTCAACAGTGCTTGGAACAATCTCCTCTCTAGAAGAGAAATTTCTTTAATTATTCACTCAATATAATGTACCAATAATAGACCAATTATTTGGTTCTTCCACACATGATTTTATCATAACCTATGTTTAGATGAAGAACGAGTTTTTTAAGAAAAAATATAGTAGGTTTTTACTATCTTTTGAGCAATAGAAGTAGGAGAACTATGGTTTTTCATGTAAAAAGGTAAAACCCATCTTTCATTCGTAGGAGAAAGTCATGACAATATGGTCTTCAAGTTGGTCTCATGGTTAAGAAGCTTTCTTGATGAAGAAAATTTTGAGTTCGATTCACGTTTAAATCTCTTTGACTCATTTTCTATGAAGTTACTTTTTATCGTTTGAACCTAATATATGTATATAGGAAGATCTTGGGTTCAATTCACGCTCAAATCTTTTTGACCCACTCTTAATGAAGTTATTCATTGTCGCTTGATCTTGATGTGTGTGTAAGAAGATGTCCACATGCTCAAGATGAGATGCCTATAATTTTATAATTTTTATAATTATTTTCTATTATTCCTTGGTGATCCCTAGACAATGGACCCAATCTAGTGGTTCCGATTTAAGAAGTGGTCCCTCTTTGTAAAATTTGATTGTCCACATTTATACTGCCAGACATTGCATTATTGTACTTCGTTGTCTGACCTATAATAGCGCTATTAAGAAGTTTGTTTTTTTATGAAATGATTGCACTGTTTGTCTACTTCTGATGGGTCATTAATAGCAAAAATCACAATACTATTTATAAATTTAGTTAGTATCACAAATTTAGGACATTATCTTATTTAGTTAAATTATAATTAACTTTTGATGTTCTCTTTACTCAATTTATTTTAAATAATAGTTTATAATACTATTAAAATCAAATTGAGTTACTGGAACTCATGACTCAGTTATTTCATATTGGTGTCTTAGATTGAATAATAATGAATACTAGAGATTATTATTTTTGGATTGAAGGACGACCATTGATTTATGATGTGTTTTAGACATGTTAGTACAGGCCAACCCCCTCACGTTCACGCTCAATCTCTCTACATCACTTATCATGAGGTTACTCTCCATTGATTTAACCAATGTGTGTGAATTAGAAGGTTTATACATGCTTGTAGGATTAATATCTCCTTCGATGTAAAGCGAAGATACTCATATTAAAAAATATACAATGCTCTGCATTAATTTTTTATATATTTATCGACCCGACCCACCACATACCATGTGTTCTAAAAATAAATTCTTGTGTTCTATACTTGATATATAACAATAACAGATATATGTTACATTATCACACTCAGTGACATGTAAATCCAGTCAGCCCTCCTAATTCTTACTTTCTAGATTTTAAGATTCCCTAAAACGGTCTCGAACTGCTGAAATTTTGCAGGGATGCAGCCCTTGATTACCTGAAGGCAACCAACAAGATGCTCAATGTAATCTTGGGTACCCTACTCAGAGGCCTCGGCATAGATATAGATGAATCTATAATAGAGCAGTACATAGAAGCCAAGGCTGTGTACATGAACTACTATCCAAGCTGCCCAAATCCGGAGCTTACCGTCGGCGTTGGTCGGCACTCAGATTTGGAAACCCTGACTGTCCTCTTACAGGACGACATCGGTGGCCTCTTCGTTAAAGTGGATGACAAGGACTGGATAGAGATCCCACCGGTTGAAGGTGCATTAGTTATTAATGTTGGGGAAACATTAGAGGTGAGCAATGCAACAGGTAGTTACTTTTGGAGTCTAGGCTGGTAGCAATCTTTTAAGGGAGTTTTGTGTAATCTGACATGGTTTTACCTGTATTGTTCATTTTGCTCTTCGAATCGGTTCGCCGGATCACTGACCGAATCATTGACCTTCTACTGCGATATAAATCAGCTCACTGACCGACTCGCTAGATCACTGATCGACTCACTGAAATTTATTCAAATGAGATTGTTTTTTCACACAGAACAACAAATCGGATCGCTGATCGGATCACTGAATTTTTTTAAAATGCTTTCGTACGGTAGTGAAAGGGTAAAATTGGCAATACCCTAAATCCCGTGTGTCGTTATACAAAATGTCTATGGGAAGATCGTTACCTATAATAAATAGGTCAAATTTAGACTCGTTTGATTTGTTTAAATGTATCGAGTGAATTTCCATTTGTTTAACTGTATCGAGAGAATTCTTAACACTAGGTGGACTACCCAACTTGCCATTGCAATGGTAGGAGTGGTGGTGCCAAAAGGTGTTTGAACTCAAATCCAACCCAAGTCCGTCTTTATATGGACTGGCCCTGGCTGGTCCAGCCCGGTTCGAAGAATTCTCATAATCCATGTTTGCCATCACCTCCTATGGCGAATTCCACTTGTCTTTTTTTTGTTTTCAGATACTAAGCAATGGACAATACAAGAGTGCCGAGCATCGGGCTGTCGCCAGCAGCACCCGAGCAAGGGTCTCAGTCCCAATATTCGCGAGTCCACGTCCACACACGATGATCGGGCCCTTGCCCGGCCTCGCGGAGAAGCATGGAAAGACAGTCTACAGGCAACTGTTGTTCAGGGATTACATGGCTAACTACTATGGAGCAGGTCATCAGGGGAAGAAGGCTCTGGACTTTGCTAAGGTTAAAACAATGCAAAACTAGTCCATATATACATGCCGAAATAAAGAGATCAGTGAGAAGTGATTGTTAAGCTATTAAGTGTTTGTTTTGCCCATTTTGGAAATAAAGAGGCAAGATTTCTTTGTTTCACTTAATTATGCCAACAATGCTTCGATCTTTTTCGAAGTGGATGATGAACCATTCCATTGTATTGTTGGGTCAAAGTTGCTTTGTTTGTCGGATCGTATGGTCTTGTGGATGCCTACCTAGTTTGTTGATTTTTTTTTTTCTATGGCTTCTTTTGGTTGTTTATGTAGTATTCTATAAACTTTCAATTATCATGTTCAATGATAATAAAATTAGAATATAAAAATTGATTGCCTTTAAAAGTATTTATCATTTCAATTTAAGTTAGGTACTTACAATTAAACTTGAGAAATTATCCATGCACAATCTTATCAACAACAAAGTTTTTGTGTCCAAGTATTTAAATATCGATCTAAAATTGATACAATTAAATTTTGTTGTATCGATAATAGGTATTGTACATTATAACCTATGAACAATCGACCAATCGACCAAATACATTACATGTTATATAGAGAACGAAAGGAACTGAAAGACAACACACCCAGAAATTTTGGACATTGCTTAAGGCTATGCTAGGATACCACCATAAGCTAGATGAGAGAATTTGCTGCCTTTGGGGCAAGACAAAAGACTTCTTAGAAGTCTAACAAAAACAATTAATACATGGCAAGTCATACAGACACCTGGATTTTCTTTCCCTACACACCCATTTTCAAAATTTTGGATGAAATTACCCTTTTGCCTTTCCATTTAAAAGTGTCGCACGGCATCCACCGAAGGAAAGATCTGATTTTTTTGTTCAGATGATGTATCGAATGAATGTCGACCAAATGTCTTGCAGAGAGGGAAAAAATCGGTCAAAGGTCCCCACCGTTGACCGAAACCCAAGGTCTTCCTTAGGCGTAGATAGGTGGGCCAGGGGCGACCATGGTGGTGTCGATCCTAGGGGCAGAAGTGAAGGATCCATTTGGATCTAAGAAAAAAAAACCCACAAAACTGGGTTTCAGTCGGCCCAAGCAGCGGCGGAAGAAATTGACCAAATGAGGGTCCCACGCAAGTCAGATCAGAGATCTAATGGTACAGACGGATAAACCATCAAAAAATGGAAGGGTTATGGTGGGTCCCACTGGCAGAAACTTTACCGATCAACTGACCTAAGGGCAAGAAGAAGATCTGGCGGCAGCAGATCTGTATTTTTCTACTACTGCCAGATCTTCTTCTCGGCCTTAGATCAGTTGATTGGGAAAGTTTATGCCGGCGGGACCACCATACGCCTTCCGTTTTTTTATGGTCTATCCATCTGTACCATCAGATCTCTGATCTGACTCGCATGGGACCCTCATCTGGCCAATTTCTTCCGCTGCTACTTGGGGCAACCGAAACCCAGTTTTGTGGTTTTTTTCTTAGATCCAAGTGGATCCTGCACTTCTGCCCCTAGGATCGACACCACCATGGTCGCCCCTATCCCACCTATCTACGCCTAAGGAAGACCTTGGGTTTCGGTCAACGGGTGGGGCCCTTTGACCAATTTTTTCCCCTCTCTGTAAGCCATTCGGTCGACATTCATTCGATACATCATCCGAACGAAAAAATCGGATCTTTCCTTCGGTGGATGCCATGCGGCACTTTTAAGTGGAAGGGCAAAAGGGTAATTCCACCCAAAATTTTGAAAATGGGTGTGTAGGGAAAAAAAACCGGGTGTCTATATGGCTTGCCTTAATATAATAACTCAAATTTAGAAGTCTCCTTTTTCACCCTTTATACGTATATATATATATATATATACACTACACACTTGCACACTTCTATCATTTTCTATTACATCCATATTCACAGCATATATATATATACTCTAGGTGTTGAGTGTTTGACTTATATGATAGGAATTTTATCATTAGGGATTGACATTTTGGGTGTGAGAAAACCAATCTACATTCTAACTTTTTCATTCTTTATATGCTCAAATCAAGACATAGGATCAATCCATACTCTTAAGCCAAGATCGTAATCACATGGTGTTTTACAAATAATAATCATTAAGCGAAAATAAACATCATAATATAAATCATGCATACCTGAATCCATCACTAATGAAATGTATCCTTCAGTTTTCTTTTGTTGTGTTGTTTTCTCCCTTCCTGAAATCAAGTTTAACTAGAGAACCAAGAGAGGCCTTTGGATTTCTCTCTCCATCCCTTCCTTAGTCTCAGTGCTGTATTTTCTTAAGTGATGGAATTTGATGTTGCAGAGAGATAACAACAGTGGGGAGAGACAGGATCGTTAGGCAGTTACTTAGCATTAACCCATAGCCCATCAAAATGGGTAACTGAACCAACTCTTTCTCTTCCAACCGTTATGCATAAAATGAATATGGATCCCTATTTTTTTAAGTCCACAATGTGTGGGTCACATTAGGTGAGATTAAATCTTATATTATATGCTCCCTAGAATGAGTAGAATTGTTCCTCGGTAGGACCCATGATAGTGTAGAGCCCTACCTTAGAAATCAGTTGGTTGTATCCTCGGCTGAGGGAACCCTGGTGGGTTGTTAGGGTCTTGAGTACCAGTTGATGGTTTTGGATGAGACGAATGGGAGGCCTAAGGAAACTCCGGTCAATCAAACGAGTGGAAACCTTAGAGGGCGTTTATACGTTGACGCGGAGGTTTCATGTGGCCCTGACTTGTGGCGCCCTGCCCTTTTTCCAATGCTTAAAATAAGAGTAATTTTTTTTTACTAATACAATAAAAGGGACGAAGACGGCCACGACACGAGTCGATCCCGAATCCGAAGACTCGGACCTCGACTGGCCCAATACAATATGTACATGGATTAACTTCCATGATAACATTTGCACATACTTAGAACAAATCAGCGGAAATTAATAATATTCATCTAAGATCTATATGAATAGCAAAAATAGGAATTTCCTAGAAGTTAACATATCAAACCATTAATAGAATAAATGAATCTAGGAGTTATAATTATTACATTCTCAAAATAATGCTCCTATAAATACATTTCATCTATTCTCAAAATGAACTTGTTCAAAATATCATTTCTTCTTTGTCCAATTGCTCACGCTCTGCTGCCACTTGGTTCAGCTCCGTTTCCTTGGGCTGCGTTATCATCTATACGGGGGAAATTATGGGCTTAGTCAACACATCCAGTAGGTAAATCCGATCAAAAGGGAAGGGGGTGCACATGAGTGTTATAATCATTATATCATATACTTGTATAAAAAGTATACACTCATAACTCTCCATTCAAAAATCATAAGATAAAGAATCATATACATATCACAAGTCATGATTAATAACGAAGATTCATAAACATAATCATCTCACATAATTAGGATCACATACATCTAGCCATTATTAACATGAATGGTATGCCATATATGTAATGACCCATGCTTTCCCTTATTGATTCCATACTCAATCACAAATCATTCTCATTCAATGGTTCATATACTGGCCAAACATGTGTCCGCATCATTTTCAGGGGCAACCGACAGGGTGTTGTACCCTATACTGACATTTAACCGGGACTAACCGGGGGAGTGCCAATCTCCCATACTCCTGCGCAGGTTTCAAGACTTCTACTGACCCTGGAGCTCTTATGGCCCAATTTAATGTCTCTTCTTTGTAACCAATGGACGTGGCCAATTCATAACAGTTTGTTAAATCAGTCCAATCATCATTTCATATGCAAACCCAAGGTTTGGTTCTAGCTAATGTAAGTCCCATCCCATGTCACATGCATGAAGTATGTGTATGTAAGATGCCAAGTCCATTTCATTTGTATTTCCTCAATTCTTTCCAAAACATAGTACTATATAATCAAGGATTACTTAATCAAAATCATATATTATCATTTACCTAGTCAAGATCACATGCTTAAACATAATATCATATGCTCAACATATCTCAATCACTTCATAATGAACGATCATTAATTTTAGAAACATATACATATAATATTCAGATTACATCTCTAAACATCTCATGATATCATATATTTATAATAATAGATAAGATATACATAATATCATTCTTAGTGCTTCAACAAAGTAGGATCACCTGCTCGTTTGATGGTGTTTGTCACGCCCTGACCCGATATGTGGGCCTAGAACGAGACTAATTTTTTTTTTTAAAGACTACTCCCGAAACTCCGAACGTCCATGGCCTCGGGTCTGCCTAGCCCATGAAGAGACCATAAGTGTACATAAAAGCCAAACTATCACATCAGGTACTTATATATACATAACAGTTCACACTCTACTTATACACATATAAGTTTGGATCCCCAACTGGTAAACTTAGACCATAATTACATATTAAGTCATCTAAGTAAATTCTACTCCCAAAACGGCTTAGTGCAATTCAAAGGTTCTACAGCTTAGGTCATTGCAGGGGGTCCTCTGCTGCCTCCAGACCTTGTCCTGCATTGAGGTACATGTAAGCTTCAAGCCCAGTGAAGATAACTCGAACTATCATAGACATAGCATGCAATAGAGAATTAAAGTCTACAATGCAGTTGAAATAAATAACAGAACATGTGGCAATTATTCTTTTATTTCGATTCCTAATGTGTATCGTTGTTTCTTTGACTCACTAGGGTATCCCACTCAACCCCAACTGTATAGGCCCAGGGTATCCCACTCAACCCTGTTGAGGAATTCCACTCATCCTCGAATGCATTAAGTCAAAGCAGACAGAATGCAGCATCTTACAAGAGCTTGACCCATTCAACAAGTGTGTGAGTATATATGTTTAACATACCCCAATAACAAAATTTCATATAAATGGAAAAATACACAATTACCATTCACTGGCATAAGGTCCAGGCTTATCAACCCAGAGTAATCATATTCTCAACACCTGCATAACCACGTTAGCATAGGGACATTCATAGATATAAACAGATAATCACCTGCATATTCCACATATTCCAATCATAACACATATCATGTATATATGAACATTACATAACACATACACACATTCACAAGCAAATAAGTCATTGTTGAGTCTCCTCACTTTGATCGATGACGTTACGTGGGTTTCTCGATTTGCGTGAAGAAGGGAAAGAAAGTCGGTCCACTGTTCCAATTGGATAATTGACGGAGTTAGACACTATATATATATATTAACCTAAGATGACCCTACCTATGAATTTGAGAAAAAAATAGTGAAGGTTTAATTTAAATATTCCAAGTTGGTCTTATTTCATATTTAATAATAAAACCCTACTAAAATTTGAAACTAAAAAGAATTTACATTCTTGATGTAGGACTTTTACATTTAAGACCACCCATTTGATAATGAATCAACCAAATTGTACATAATTATTAAAATTATGAAATATACTTTTAAAATAGTTCAAACTAACCATATGTGCTAAAATAACATTATAACTTAATTGGCAACTTACAATTCAAATATTATTAAAACTAAAACAATGCCCTTAAAGCTAATTAATTTAGCTATGCTTTTAAATAATCAAAATACACACTAAAATTAGAATATTAAATCATTAATTAAATTCCCCTACTTAAACTTCATTTTACTTAAACCAAATCTTGAGACCCTTTATAAATTAAATCATAGTTTAAAATTGTAATATAAAGGTCTTAGCAAAAAAATCATTTCTAAAAGGGTTACTTAAAATTTAAAAGAAAAGGGCATCTTCCCTAAATGCTAAAAATCCAAAGACGAAGCCTAAAATCAACCTATTTCACAAAACAAACAGTCCTGGAGCTACTAAAATTTCGAATAGATAAATTTGTATACCTTGATCGTCGAAATCCACCGAGAAATGATGAAATTTGAAAGTCCGGCAAAAACCCCCGAACCCGAGCACGATTGACGCAGGAACAGTTGGAAGAAGAAGAAGAGAGGAGGAATAAAGAAAGTAAAAAGAAAAGAAAGGATCGGTTGAAGAGAAAAAAAAAAAAAGAAGATGAAAATGAAAAGGGGAAAAAAGAGGATCGGTGGAGGGGTGAGAAGCCTCTGCTGTTGATTTTTTTTTTCTCTAACTGTAACTTCAATTGCTTCTCTTCTTTTTAACTTAAAACCCACTATGTCGGTGGGTTTTATTATTATTATATTTTTTTTTCTTTTCTAACCTAGCTTAGCTACTAACCTCTTAACTTCATTCTTATCTTCTAAAAAAAAAAATTAAATTATATATTATATGGTTTATAATAATAAGCTAAAACTACATAACACCATAATTTGATTAAATAAAATAACCCTCTTTTTTTTTTTATAAAACTATTTTGACACTTTCAAATATTAAAAATTAACATTTTAAAACAGAAATCCACACTTCTACACATCAAATAATTTATTTTCCAAATACAAATTATTTTAAGGGTCTCAACCAGAGAAAGTTTAGAAAATTTCAACTTTCCCACTACGCTAACCAGTTGGATCCAAAGACTCTGAACTCGGGTCGAATTAACTCTGACTTTATAAAAAGCCCATTTGTTAATCTCTCAGATTAACTAGCACTAAATACAATCAACTATAATTAATCAAGTAATTATACGCTAATTTTGGTCGGGGTATTACATCCCATCCCCCTTAAAGAAATTTCGACCCGAAATTTCAAAAAAAAGACTCATACCTTAATTAGTAAACAAGCTGGGGTATAACTTTCGCATCGTTGCTTCTGGCTCCCACGTCACGTGTTGTGCACCATGATGTTGCCATAAGACTTGCACTAGAGGAATGCTCTTCCTTCGAAGCACTTGAGTTCGCGTACCTTGAATCTCTATAGGTACCTCTTCAAAAGTCAAATCTTCAGAAACCTCTATCTCTTCTATATGTAATACATGTGAAGGATCTGGTTCATACTTCCGAAGCATTGACACATGGAATGTGCTATGCACTTTCTCCAGATTTGAAGGTAGTGCCAATTGGTAAGCAACTTCTCCAACTCTCTTCACGATCTCGAACGGTCCAACGTAGCGAGGTGACAACTTCCCTTTGCGACCAAATCTCTGTATACCATGTCGTGGAGCGACACGAAAGAACACAAAATCTCCAACTTCAAATTCTAGAGGTCTCCGCCTCTTATCAGTATAACTCTTTTGTCGACTTTGTGCAGCTTTGAGACGTTACCTAATTATCTCAACTTGTTCTGACGTTTCGCGAACCATTTCTGGTCCCAAAAGAGGTTTATCTCCTACCTCAGCCCAACACAATGGTGATCTACAAGGTCTTCCATATAAAGCTTCGTACGGCGCCATTTGTATACTTGACTGATAACTATTGTTATATACAAATTCAATGAGCGCTAGGTGGTCTTCCCAGGTTCCTTGCATATCCATCACACATGCACGCAACATGTCTTCCAAAATCTGAATGGTTCTTTCGGACTGACCGTTTGTCTGAGGGTGAAATGCTGTACTGAAACATAGTTTTGTACCTAATTCCTTCTGTAATCCCTGCCAGAATCTAGATACGAACCGTGTATCTCTATCTGATACTATAGAAACTGGTACTCCGTGCAGTCGGATTATCTCTTTAACGTATAACTTACTCAATGTGGTTAAAGTATCTTTCCTTTTTACTGGCAGAAAATGAGCTGATTTGGTCAGTCTATCCACAATTACCCATATAGAATCATGTCCTTTGGTGGATTTTGGAAATCCTGACACAAAGTCCATAGTGATGTGTTCCCACTTCCATCTAGCCACAGGAAGAGGCTTCATCTTACCACCAGGTCTCTGATGTTTAGCTTTAACTTGTTGACAAGTCAAACATTTGGATACAAAGTTTGCCAGTTCACGCTTCATTCCTTTCCACCAAAATTGTCGACGCAAGTCCCGATACATCTTTGTGCTTCCAGGATGCATTGCAAACTTGGAACCATGAAATGGTCTAGTACCTTCTCTCTGCATCCCTCTGATTCAGGTACAAATAATCTATCTTGAAACGTTAAACCTTCATCAGTTCTGATCTTCCGACCATCTAATTCTATTCCGTTCAACAGCTGAGCTTTCAATTCCTTTGATTCAGAGTCGCTTTGCTGCCTTTCTAATATTATTCCAACTATTTCTGGTTGTAACACTAAACTCAGAATACGCACTGGTTCTTCCATTTCAATAAATTCCCAATCATAATCAGACATAGATTCTTATATTTTCCATTGTAGTGATGCCATTTGTGCAATATCACTGCAAGATTTTCTGCTTAAGGCATCTGCCACTACATTAGCTTTTCCAGGGTGATAGGTAAGTCCGAAGTCATAATCTCCAAGGTACTCCATCCATCTTCGTTGCCTCATGTTTAAATCTTTCTGAGTGAAAAGATACTTGAGGCTATGGTGATCAGAGAATACAGTAAATCGCTCACCAAATAAATAATGTCTCCACAACTTCAATGCAAATACCACGGCTGCTAACTCTAAATCATGAGTGGGATAATTTTGCTCATGTCTTTTCAGTTGTCTTGATCCGTAAGCTACAACTTTTCCTTCTTGCATCAACACACACCCTAGTCCGAGCTTAGAGGCATCACAATATACCTCATAGCCTCGTCCTTGCTCTGGTATAGTTAGCACCGGAGGGGTGGTTAGCTTCTCTTTTAGGTCTTGAAATGCTATTTCACAGGCCTCATTCCACTCGAATTTGACATCTTTCCGCGTTAAACGAGTCATAGGCACCGCAATTTGGGAGAAATTGGGGATAAATTTTCGATAATATCCCGCTAATCCAAGGAAACTTCGAATTTCAGTGACATTTTTAGGTTTTTCCCAGTTCATCACTGTCTCAACCTTTACTGGATCTACCGAAATTCCTTTAACTGATATTACATGTCCGAGGAATTGGACTTGAGTCATCCAAAAACTCACACTTGCTCAGCTTGGCATACGATTGGTGGTCCCTCAAAGTCTGCAGTACCGAGCGCAAATGACACTCATGCTCTTCTTCTGACGATGAATATATTAAAATATCATCGATAAATACTATTACAAACTGCCTTAGATACGGCCGAAAATTCCTATTCATCAGATCCATGAAAATGGCCGGTGCATTCGTTAAACCGAACGGCATAACTACAAACTCATAGAGTCCATACTGCGTCCGAAAGGCAGTTTTTTAAATGTCTTTCTCCCTGACCCTTAACTGATGATATCCGGATCTCAAATCAATTTTTGAAAAACACTTCGAACCTCCCAACAAATCAAAAAGATCATCTATTCTTGGCAACGGGTACTTATTCTTGATAGTGACCTGATTCAATGGTCGATAATCAATACACATCCTTAAAGATCCATCATTCTTCTTTACAAAAAGTGTTGGCGCTCCCCAAGGTGAACCACTCTGGCGAATAAAACCAAGCTTAAGGAGTTCATCAATCTGCTTAGCTAGTTCCCTCTGTTCTGCCGGCGCCATCCTATAGGATGCCATGGATATAGGAGATGTTCCAGGCTGTAGATCGATTACAAAATCAATTTCTCAGCGTGGAGGCAGCCCGCTAAGCTGATCTGGAAAAACATCTATGAATTCACACACCACCCGACGAAACTTTGTCTCCACACTTTTTACATCTTCCCAACCCATGCTAGCCACTATACTACCCGGATATGCCTTCAGACCAGAGAGCTTAACTCTCAAGTTATCATAAGGTATTAACTTCTCCACAAATCTTATCCTAAGCAGTGAAGTCCCATGGATCTTCCGCTCGGAACAGTCTATCAAAGCCTGATGCATAGATAACCAATCCATGCCTAAAATAACATCAAAATCTGTCATATCTATCACCAAAAGTTCATATGATAGGTCTAAGTCGCCTAATCTTAGAATGCATGACTTGCATTCCTGAGTTACTCTTACTTTTCTACCCAACGGGGAAACAATTGTTAGAGGTTTTCTTGCATTTACTGGTTGCAATTCTAACTTATCACAGCAAGTTCTAGAGATAAAAGAATGAGATGCACCGGTATCAAACAATACTCGTGCCATGAGGCTGAAGAGAGATAATGTACCTTCCATTACAGCATTATCCACTGGCTCCACCATTTGAGTCCCTATGGTGTAGACTCTTCCTTGAGTGGTCTGTGGACGTCCTGGTCCCCTTCCTGGTCCAGTCCTCTGTGACATATTCCCAGGCGCTACTGAGCCTTTGGAAGGTTGTGTTGTAGACTGTGTTGGTCTCATGTTCTGAGCAGGTTCCACTACATTACTACCACTACCATTATGGGGACAATCTTTGATAAAATGTCCCGCTTGTTTGTAATAAAAGCATACTCGTTCACTAGATTGTGGTGCTTTTTACTGCGGGCACTGTTTAACCATGTGACCAGGCTGGTTACATGAACAACAAATCAGCATCTTGGGTCCCGCCTTGCTTGCTTGACCCACAGAGGATTGATCTTTCACAAAAAATGATCCTTTAAACCTTCTCTTTTTATTAGGCCGGGGTGGCCTTTGAGCACCGTCTTGAGGAGGCTTTTCCATATTCCGATTGATAGTATCTACAGCTCCCACCATTGAAGCACGGTCCAGTACTGCCTCCACAGTAGGCAAATCCAACCCAACAACCTGACGCTGCAGAAATGGGCGAAGTCCATTCGAAAAGTGTTGAATCTTTTCATTTTCATTAGCTGCTATATGTGGAGCATACTGAAGAAGATCGAAGAACTTTGAGCCATATTGGGCCACAGTGTCAAATCCTTGCTTTAAATCCATAAACTGCTTCTTCTTGGGGTCCTTTGCCACTTTAGGGTAGTAGCGGGCAAGAAAAACCATTGAAAATGCTGTCCAACTCATCGATTCACAGTTCCTAGCCAAATGCTTAACTTCCCACCACTTGTAAGCATTATCTTCCAGTTGGTAGGTTGCTAAGGTCACTTTGAGATCGTCAGCGATGGCTAGATTGTCAACTATACGACTAATCTTGTTGAGCCACGTCTCTGCCACCACTGGATCCGCACTTCCTGAGAAAGTCGGTGGATTCATCCGCCTAAAATCCTTAGCAGCAATTGCAACTCTTTCTCCGAGGTTTCGATTCTGCGGTCGTCGGAGATCGTTTGCTACTCGCTGAAATGCCTCCATCGCGATACGCACTGCGTCAACATATTCATTCTGGTTGACATGTTCACCTTGGTCTTCCAAGGGAGGAGTCACGCTTTCTCCTAAACTTATAGAATGTCGGGATGCTTCTGACATCTCATGACAAACACACCTACTATTAACATACTATTTGCAATATAAATCATAAAGTGATGTACTATGAACATCCATATTATTCATAATATAACTCATCACAACACAAAATAATAAACCAACATACTTGTATATATATATTCTTTCATAATACTGAAACTTATACATAGCCTTTAGAGTTACAAAAGATTATATACACATACACATTCATTGATTCTATGAACTTACAGTCCAACAACAAAAGTTTATATACACAGGTTTCTTTTTCTTACTACCCAAAACATCTCCCCCCCCCCCCCCCCCCCCCCCCCCCTTATAAACAAGTCTTTTGTGCAAGTTCCAAAAAGTTTCTCTCATCAAGCCTTTTTCCTCTCAAACACTCCCTGACTACTTCTACCATGAGTCTTCATCTGAAGAGGATGTTGGGTTATAGAATGGACATGCTCCAAGAAGATGGTTGTGTTCTCCGCAAAAGCTGCATTGAACTGGAACATTAAACCTCACACAGTAACACATATCCTCATAATGTCCAAAAACATCACAGATTTAACAATTATGGTTGGGCGATAGTGGGCAAAAGGAAGCAACATGCCCCAAATGGAAACAGGTAGTGCATCTGAGGATTGGCCCTTGCTGAACATATATTTCATATGTTGGTAAAGGCATATTCAAATCAAAATGCGCTGGTTCCTCTGCTGGAGCAGGCATTGGTTCTAGATTGATCAGAGGTTCTAGGGCAAAAGCTGGTGCTTCTACTGGTACTGGAGGATTCACTGGCGGAATCACTGGTTGAGGGTTTGTTACTGGCTGCTCGTTTACTAGAGATTCATGCTCACGTTCAGGTTCGACACTTTTTTCAGTGTGAGTCATTGAAGGTGAGGTAGATGACCGATAGTGAGATGGGGTATCTGGTTCATATGAAGTAGTTGAAGAGATTTCTATGACTTCCTTCAGTTGGGACTCTATATCTGACGGAGGTGATCCTGGAGTCCACACCATCATACTAGAATCGCTAGTTGAGGAATACAACGTCAGCGGACTCCCGAGGGTACCCTTTCCCATTACTTGAGCTGGAATCTTATTATCAGACATCTCTGTCCAAGAATAAAACAACAGTTAGGAAGGGAACAAGGTAATCAAATATAGGGGTAACACTAAAATTCACACCCGTACTACACTCTAAGCATGCATAACCCCTCACAGTCCGAGAGCTGAACCTAAAGCTCTGATACCAAACTGTCACGCCCCGACCCGATATGTGGGCCCGGAACGAGACTAAATTTTTTTTTTTTTTTTTAAAGACTACTCCCGAAACTCCGAACGTCCATGGCCTCGGGTCTGTCTAGCCCATGAAGAGACCATAAGTGTACATAAAAGCCAAACTATCACATCAGGTACTTATATATACATAACAGTTCACACCCTACTTATACACATACAAGTTTGGATCCCCAACTAGTAAACTTAGACCATAATTACATATTAAGTCATCTAAGTAAATTTTACTCCCAAAACGGCTTAGTGCAATTCAAAGGTTCTACAGCTTAGGTCATTGCAGGGGGTCCTCTGCTGCCTCCAGACCTTGTCCTGCATTGAGGTACACGTATGCTTCAAATAACAAGTGTGTGAGTATATATGTTTAACATACCCCAATAACAAAATTTCATATAAATGGAAAAATACACAATTACCATTCACTGGCATAAGTCCAGGCTTATCAACCCAGAGTAATCATATTCTCAACACCTGCATAACCACGTTAGCATAGGGACATTCATAAATATATACAGATAATCACTTACATATTCCAATCATAACACATATCATGTATATATGAACATTACATAACACATACACACATTCACAAGCAAATAAGTCATGGTTGAGTCTCCTCACTTTGATCGATGACGTTACGTGGGTTTCTCAATTTGCGTGAAGAAGGGAGAGAAAGTCGGTCCACTGTTCCAATTGGATAATTGACGGAGTTAGACACTATATATATATTAACCTAAGATGACCCGACCTATGAATTTGAGAAAAAAATAGTGAAGGTTTAATTTAAATATTCCAAGTTGGTCTTATTTCATATTTAATAATAAAACCCTACTAAAATTTGAAACTAAAAAGAATTTACATCCTTGATGTAGGACTTTTACATTTAAGACCACCCATTTGATAATGAATCAACCAAATTGTACATAATTATTAAAATTATGAAATATACTTTTAAAATGGTTCAAACTAACCATATGTGCTAAAATAACATTATAACTTAATTGGCAACTTACAATTCAAATATTATTAAAACTAAAACAATGCCCTTAAAGCTAATTAATTTAGCTATGCTTTTAAATAATCAAAATACACACTAAAATTAGAATATTAAATCATTAATTAAATTCCCCTACTTAAACTTCATTTTACTTAAACCAAATCTTGAGACCCTTTATAAACTAAATCATATTTTAAAATTGTAATATAAAGGTCTTAGCAAAAAAATCATTTCTAAAAGGGTTACTTAAAATTTAAAAGAAAATGGCATCTTCCCTAAATGCTAAAAATCCAAAGATGAAGCCTAAAATCAACCTATTTCACAAAACAAACAGTCCTGGAGCTACTAAAATTTCGAATAGATAAATTTGTATACCTTGATCGTCGAAATCCACCGAGAAATGATGATTGCCGCAGGAACAGTTGGAAGAGGAAGAAGAGAGGAGGAATAAAGAAAGTAAAAAGAAAAGAAAGGATCGGTTGAAGAGGGGAAAAAAAGAAGAAGATGAAAATGAAAAGGGGAAAGAAGAGGATCGGTGGAGGGGTGAGAAGCCTCTGTTGTTGATTTTTTTTTTTTTCTCTAACTGTAACTTCAATTGCTTCTCTTCTTTTTAACTTAAAACCCACTATGTCGGTGGGTTTTATTATTATTATATTTTTTTTTTCTTTTCTAACCTAGCTTAGCTACTAACCTCTTCACTTCATTCTTATCTTCTAAAAAAAAAATTAAACTATATATTATATGGTTTATAATAATAAGCTAAAACTACATAACACCATAATTTGATTAAATAAAATAACCCTCTTTTTTTTTTTTTATAAAACTATTTTGACACTTTCAAATATTAAAAATTAACATTTTAAAACAGAAATCCACACTTCTACACATCAGATAATTTATTTTCCAAATACAAATTATTTTAAGGGTCTCAACTAGAGAAAGTTTAGAAAATTTCAACTTTCCCACTACGCTAACCAGTTGGATCCAAAGACTCTGAACTCGGGTCGAGTCAACTCTGACTCTATAAAAAGCCCATTTCTTAATCTCTCAGATTAACTAGCACTAAATACAATCAACTATAATTAATCAAGTGATTATACGCTAATTTTGATCGGGGTATTATAGTGTTCACCGAAGGAGAGGATTACAAATCGACACGTGTAAAGCCGAGGTCATTCTCGAATCCTTCGTTCATTTTTCATGTACATCAAAACATCATAATCAAGTCATTACACTTAACACAATTAATTGTCTTTAATTTCCAAATCTAATCTTGTTACTTTTATTAATAAGGTCTTTGCTAAAAGTTTAGAGTTAGTTATTAAGTGATTAAAACTAAGTGTATCAACCTATGAAATTCAGGCCCTAAGCTATCTATAGTGGACATAAATCTTAGTTTAGAGCTGTTAAAAAACTGGGCCTGATATGTAACAAAAATGTGGCTGATGGGTGTTAAGGACAGCAAAAACAGTCCTGCATTCTGATTTAATTTAAAGTCCATGTCCGTTTAAATTTGGCTGAAGCAATAAGAACTATGAATGGGCTTTCCAACAGCAACATATGTTAAGATTTTGGACTTCGTCAAGTGCAATTGAGTTTGCCCATGGGCAGCAAGACACATTCTTTTACACCGGTTTAAGCAGTGTTATTGGCTTAACTTACATGCTAGACTCAAATAAGATACTCACTGATCAAAAAGGTAGGTGAGGAAAGTCTTACATAAAAAAATACATCAACACACTAGGAGTGGTAAGGTAGATTCCTGGCTGGTTTTTGAGACTGAAGAACTTGGCTGGTTTTTAAGACAGCAAAATATGCCTACATTGGCTGGTGAAAAATCAGTCTCTCAATCAAGTGTTTTTGAGAGTGAAAATCAGTCCCACAATCAAGTTTTTTAAGACATGGAAAACATTCCTAAGATTAATGGTTTTGCAACTTGAAACAGTCCTAAAAATCATCCAGCAAAAAGGGTCTTAAAATCATATAGAAATTGGTCTTAAATCAGCCAACACTTTGTTTTAAAATAGCAAACAGATGGGTCTTAATTCAGTCAACAACTTATTAAAAAATCAGCCAACAATTTGTTCAAAAGTCAGCTAGCAATTGGGTCTTAATTTCAGCCAACAAAGGGTCCTACCATGGTTAGAAGACAGTCCTTCTATCAATGGTTTTGGAACTGAAAACCAGTCCTAAAACCACCCAGCTAGGGGCTGAAATCTACTCCCAATGTCCATCCGATCATGGACTGAAAAATCAGTCCCCAATTTCTTTTCAGTTTCGATTCCTTTTTTTCCCAATTCAAATCAGATTGTTTCTAAACCATTTGTAAGCTCCAAATTCAGTCTCAATACTAAGATGGAGGGGGAACCAACCTGTTATAGAGCTTTTCAAATGATTTTCCACAAGCTTTGAGAGGTGAATAGATGTTCTTCCAAAAAGATTTTTGTTGTAAAGGATAAGTTAAGAGGGAGATACTAACCAGCTTCTGAGTGTTTGAGGATAGATCTGGTGCTGAGAGAATAGGAAGAGGAGAAAAGAGGTAGAGGAATGGAGAAATAGCTGAGGAGACCAAGTATTATGGAGTTGTTCTAGCTCATAAATTCTTCAGATGGTTGGTAGGTTTTCAGCCCAAATAAGTGAGTTGCAAGATGTGGATAGACTGACTTCTTTCAGATGAAAAACTGGATCTAGTTGATGGGTTTTTAGCTCAAATAAGTGAGCTATAAAAAAGTGGATAGGCTGACTTCTTTCAGCTAAAAAACTGGATCTAGTTGGTGGACTTTTCAGCTCAAATAAGTGAGCTGTAAGATGTGGATAGGCTGACTTCTTTCAGCTGAAAAACTGGATCTGGTTGGTGGATTTTTCAGCTCAAATAAGTGAGTTGTAAGAAGTGGATAGGCTGACTTCTTTAGTTGAAAAGTGTGGGTTGCACATGGGTTTCAACTCAAGTGGCCCACTTGCCATATAGCAAGTTGTATCACCACAAATGGGACCCACTTGACACCTCATTACTTTAGTTTAATTTATTTAAACACTACTCATTCCACTCATTAATTTATTTAATGAACCATTTAAAATTCTAAAAATAAATACCATAGTTCTCATAAACCACGTTAATTCCATTCAATACCAAAATTCCCACACAACTTGATCAATTTGATCATTCACTTTTTAATCATCACAATCTCCATTAATATCATTATTTGAATTAATATTCATATCCAAATTCTCAACGATTACCCATTTTGGATTTAAAATTCCAAATTCATTTAAAATACAATAAAAAAATACTTCGGGCATCGGGGTCAAATTCTCGGGTCGTTACATGACTTGCAATTGATGAAAGTCTCCTTAGATTTATACAGGTAGAGTTGTGGACCGCCTGGACAATGACAAGGAGTTTCTATTTGAGAGCCGAGGAAGGTTGCTCATGATGAGCACTTAGTGGTCTGATGAGTAGGAGCCTAGGATGTTGCTCATGCGTTGACTGAGATACCATTGCTTTGAGTGGTAGTCCAATGAGTGGAGCCCTAGAGGCCTCTCATGCATTTACTGAGATACCACTAATTTGAGAGGCGAAGAGGGTTGCTCATGGTGAGAACTTGGTAGTCCGATGAGTGGGAGCCCTAGAGGCCTCTCTTGTGTTCACCGAGATATCATTGATTTTGGTGGTAATCCGATATGTGGGAGCCCTGGAGATCGCTCAAGCGCTAACTGAGATACCACTGATTTGAGAGCCGAGGAGGTTGTTCATGGTGAGCACTTAGTGGTTTGATGAGTGGGAGCCCTGAAGGTAGAGAGGGAGAGCAAACAAAGGTATGGCATTTGGCCGTGGGCCTCTAATAGCCGCATGGAGTGGTCTATTGCAGTGGCTGGCAATAAAGGTTTGCTTTCAACGGTGAAGATCCATGGAAGGAGATACAGATCTGATATTGTCTGGAGGACAGCTCGATGGCCAGAGAGGGGCGTAAGTAATAGTGCAGTACCTTTGCAGATCTGGGTTTTCAAATCTGTGAGTGATAGCCAACAGAAGTGCGGCTGGAAAGACGAAGCCCCATCGTCAGAACAGAAGTGCAGATCTGTGTGTGTGGGACACACCATCATTGGAAACGCTCGCTTTTGAGAAGCATATCAGGAGTTAGCTTGTAGAACGCACGAAACCGTAGAGGGAGTAACACAGAAGTTGGGTTCACTATTCTGGGTATGAGAGAGATTCACATCAACTAAGAAGTGACGCCGATGTGTTGTATACATGGGTGTACAAGGGGCTCGGGACTTAGAGTTTGGGCTCTAGACTCAAGGGAGTCATTAATATTGTACATGTATCTTGTTCTCAAACACAGAAGTTGGATTCACTATTCTGGGTATGAGAGAGATCACATCAACTGAGAGGTGACGTCGGTAGTGTCTTATACATGGGTGTAAAAGGGGCTCGGGACTTCGAGTTTGACCTCTTTTCTTTTATAGCGAATATTCTATCGCTCCGTGGACGTACGCCAGGTAGGGCCGAACCACGTTAAAATATTGTGTTGTGCTGCGTTTTTATTTCCGTTCGATTTTTCTTGTTTCCGTGCGTAACGCTAACAAGTGATATGAGTAGCTTTGGTTGGAGACCAGGGACTCGTGGGTGATCGGAATACAACACAATGGGCATGAGAGGAGTGCCGAGCACAAAGTTCAAGGTGGAGCACTTCGATGGGACAAACGGCTTTGCAGAAGAAAAAGCAGCGGCGAACCGCAAATCTGATACTATCTGGAGTACAACTCGACGACCGGAGAGGGGCGAAAGCAACAGTGCAGTACCGCTGCAGATTTGAGTTTTCAGATCTGTGAGTGGCAGCCAGCAGAAGTGCGGTTGGAAAGAAAACCACATTGCCAGTGCAAACAGATCTGTGTTTTTCAGATCTGAGGATCGGCTGCACAAGGAAGGTCGGTGCAGAGCAGAAAAGAGGTGCTGCTGCGTGGTGGGTTGCACATACAGCAAGAGACAGCAGCGTCTTTATGGAATAATCTGTTGTTCAGAGACAGCGCACAAAGTCAGTCTCTGCATAGAGAGAGGCTACACAGCTTAATCTTCTCTCAGAGGTTAAGCATAAGGTGCTGTTGATATTGGTCGAGTTTGGAGATCAACAAGAAAGAGGCAGCCAAGGCTTGGCTGAGAAGGAGGGCCTGTCCTGTCTACAGTACACAAATCCAGATCTAAAGGGGCAGCCATGTAGAAAGCATACATGCGTGTATGTGAGTTGGGACTGACTGCCTAGAGTGGCCAGATCTGGGAGTTCTATAATAGAGGTGTTGCTGCCAAGGTTGTCCACCTGTGTGCGTGATGTGAATATCAAAAGTTCTGCAGCATGAAGGGCTCTATTTCAAACACGTTGTGGGGCGTGTGCAAGAGGTGATCAATAGGGAGATAAGCTGTAAACTCTTCAGAGGTGCTGCTGAATACGTATAACAACGGACATTTGGTTGGTGCACATACAGCTTGTAGTGTGTGTGTTGCCAGCCAGTCACAAGACTAGGTTTCTTGCAGTTGGGAACTGCAGACATTGCCGTGTGAAAGACGGCTTAAGGAAAAACTGCAGTAGATTGGTGTTTGGGTTACTTACACAATAGTTTGAGGAAGAAAGGCTTGCACGTACACAAGAGCAAATAACGTTGCTTGGTTGATAGAAGCAGCTATCATGTATGATTTATTTGCATGGGATAGCCTTGGTGTTGGACCGTACATAGCACAAACATACGGTGGATTTGTGTTGTCAGCATATGGTGTTGAGGTTAATGCATGGTGTCATGCATCGATAAGACTTCTCAACATAGAGGTGGTTGGAATGGCCAAACTCCATATCTGTACAGGGCAGAACTGCAGCTTGAGGTGGAGCCATGGATGTAGTGCATGTTATGGTTTTTTAGATTGTCTTTGAGAGTTGGCAGAATTCTCGCCAAGGTGGAGATTGTTGTAGGTGGCTCGAATTTAACTTCTATAGTTTTCGGATTTCCTGTTAAACACCGAAAGCAATTGGCATGAGGGACTCCATGAAAATAGGGACCAAGATATTCTCTTAGGTGAAATTAGGAGTTGCCCAATGAGAATTTAGTAGTTACTTAATAATCAAGATTAACAACTACTATACGGCAATTGCTTAATCTAATAGGACACGTCACCCACTTGAGAAAACTCAGATGGAGAAGCTCTACAAAGACGGTGGGGATGCATGTGTATATAAGTGATACACATGCAGCATGGACAAAAGGTAAGAAAATACATCATGTAGAGGACATAGCAATAAGAGTATTTTGGCCCATGCCTTTGTATGGGTATGGCCGTGACAAGGTGTATTAATTCTTCATGGTGTGTGAGGACACACCATCATCGGAGACGCTCCGTGTTTGAGAAGCATATCGAGAGTTGCTCAGTAGAACTGCAGGAAGCGTAGAGGGAGGAACACAGAAGTTGAGTTCATTATTCTGGGTATGAGAGAGATCACATCAACTAAGAGGTGACGTCGGTGTGTCTTATACATGGGTGTAAAAGGGGCTCAGGACTTCGGGTTTGGGCTCATGACTCAAGGGAGTCATTATTATTGTACATGTATTTTTCTTTCTTTTATAGTGAATATTATGTCGCTCCGTGGACGTAGGCCAAGTGGCGCTGAACCACGTTAAAATATTGTGTTGTGCTGTGTTTTTATTTCCGTTCGATTTTTCTTGTTTCCTGCGCGTAACGCTAACAGCTCATGAGTTGACTAAGATACCATTGCTTTGAGTGGTAAGTCCGATGAGTAGGAGCCTTGGAGGCCAATTATGTGTTGATTGAGATACCATTGATTTGAGAGCAGAGGAGGGTTGCTCATGATATGACTCGTGGTACCTGATGATGATACGAACGCGGTGCTTTTGATCGTCTCCTGGAGATTTGATGGGTAGTGCTGTGGACTGCCCAAGTGTTGACCGGGAGACTATGTTTATGATTTCTGACTCGTAGTCATTGTTTGTGGTGTGAGTGTAGATCCAATGAAAGTCTATGCGTAACGAGTGAGTTCAGTCGGCTCACTTTGTAGATGGTAGATGGAATTCCATGGGAGGCCGATGGGCATGGTATGGTTGAGATGATGTTTAGGTTTGTATTGGGCTTAGGACTGTGAGGAGTGCCTGGGGATCAGGCCAATGGTTGTATGGTCGACTATTGGACTCTTGCGGGTCCAGGTGTTGTTATGCTTCATGGTATTTGTGGAATAGCTAAAAGCGGTGTATGGGTCACTATGCTCCATGGTAGTTGTGGAATAGCTAAGAGCAGTATGTGGGCCGGACCAGTAGGATCAACCGCTCAAGGTTCTAGCAGATCCGATGGAAGGACTGGATGTGACGTCTGTGTGAGTTGTCCTGTGGAATTCCTAGGGGCGGTTGTGGTCAGTGATTATTCACATGGTTAGGTGTTGATCCCTGCACTAGGTATAGAGTGCATGTAGACAGGATTTCGGTTGGAGTTGGTACACATTTGTGTGCGTAAGTCTGGTTCGTAAACAAGAGGACTTGGGACGTGAGGGTGAGACCATCAAAAGTCTGATACTTGGTTGTGGAGACCGTAGGTGGATCAAACCCATGAGTCTGTAAGAGGTTTGAGGTTGTCATGGTCACGACTAGTGAAGTAATTGAGCCGAGGTGCATGGATACTTAAGCGAGTTTTCCTAGAGTTGTCTTGGAGTGATCAGTGGATGTGCTAGAAATGAAGTAGACGTTGGTCTTTGTACTAGGATTAGAGTACATGTTGGGGCACCATGCATGTAGGCATCCTAGGTGTTGATGTATCCATATATTTATATGTAATGTATGTTGGATAACATGTGATGGATGTGTTTCTCTCACTGGGCATGTTGAGCTCACCCCTTACTTTGTAGGGACTACGATGGAGGAGAGGTCGGGTGGACCTCACGATCAAGCTTATGGTGTGGAGTTGCAAGTGATAGTTTATGTTATTTTCATATTTTGATTTGAGAGAATACTCGATGTATTTGTGATTTATATTACATGTTTTTAAGGATAATTGTAATAACTTGATTTCATTGTTATTACTACTTGTGATTGATGCTATTGCGGTACTCTTTATTATATGATTATGTTGTGGTTTACTTGTGGGCTTCTCGGTTAGCGGGTTTGGAGGAGCTCAGGATTCCAGGGAGTTTGGCGGAAGGTGATTCGAAAGTAGTGGTGGGGTGAGTATTGGGTTCTCTCTGCCCTTTGATATACCTAGATAAAATTAAGAGGATTCAACATGCTATTGATTCCTTTGATTTTAAGATTGCTTGGGTTCCTCGGTTAGCTACCTTTTGGCTAAACAGGGGGCATCTCTTGATGTCGAAGTTCTTAATAGATTGATGTAATTTTTGTTTTCTTCCTTTGAAGGGTCTTTCTATATGGACCTTTCTTTTTGCATCCTTTTGTGATTAATGAAGTAACCGTTCAAAAAAAATGTACCCGAAATACATTAGAGCAGATTTTGAGTCTGTATCGGTGGTAACGAGTTCATGTCGGGAAAGGGCATTATAAAATAGAAATTACACACTTCTAAAGATCTTCAGCGGAATAACAATTTATATCTAAATTCTACAATTTAGATCTAGGATTTCAAATCTTAGAAACCTTTAAACCAATCTTCCATTCGACTCTTCTTAAAAGAAAATTCGAAGTTGAATCGGATAACCAAATCTAAATTTTATTCAATGGAAAATTAAATTTGATCAAATCTCACAAGGTCAAATCAACACCATGTATTTGAACACTAATGAAATAGAAATTCAATTGGTTCTAAATTGAATGAATGAATTTAAATCTCAATTTTATGACTAAATATGTAATTAATTAAAATTGAAAATGACAATTAAACTAAAGACATAAATTCAGAGCATAAATTCAAAACAAACTAAACATTCAAATTACACATAAAAAAAAAATTACCCAAAGCTTGGTGAGAACTTCAAGCCACTTAGTTGAAAGAAATTTTATTTCTCAAATTTGAATTGTGTCTTGGGCAATGGCCAAGTCGATCTATTTATAATAAAATCTCCAACAGAAGAGATGGACAAATAAAAAAATTACAATTGCCAATCCACAAAGGATTCACACGCCAAGCATATTTTAGGTTTATTCCTTTTTGCTAATAAAATCCTCCATTCACTAATTGACATGTTGATTTATTGAATTTAAGAAAGCAAAAAAATGCATCAAATTCCCATTGTGGGTCAATCTTAGCCATTTGTTCATAATCCTTGCTTGATATAAATCCTACAAAATTCTCTCCTTAATCCTCCCACACACTATTCCTCATTTGGTGCCCTCTAAAATCTCTCCATGTGGCCCTCACAAGCTTCACGCGCCCAAGTTGCTAATTGTGAAGATTTTATGTCAAGCTGGATGATGATATGGCGCCATGTAGGAGATGACGTGGAATTTGACGGAATTTATCCAAAAGCATTCCATGCACCAAATAAACTTTTTTTTTAGATTAACGTGTGGAAAAACTATGATTAATAATGACTTTGATTAAAATGCCCCATCTAAAACTATAGCTTTTTGACCTCAAAATGAAGTTCTAGGCTTAATGGAAAGCTTAGAACGTCATCTCTTACCTCCCTCGTTCCTTGAATGATACTATAATGCAATTTCATCCGCTTTATCCAGATCTTCATCATGGGCATCATCAGGATATGGATCATCATAAACTTCGTGATTGATGGCCGCATCAATTTATGTGTGGCTGAAAATTAACAACATAGAAGGCGTCATATATGGGGCGTTTTAATCAAAGTCAATATTGAGTACAAAATTGAGAAAAAAGAATTTTTGGTTGTTGAGACTTGAGAGCATTGTGTCCGGAGCACAATGCAATTTTACTTATTCAGTAGAGCTCACATGTCTCTAGGCATTCATTTGTTCGAACCCATTCCAAACCCAACTTAAATAAATGAACTTGAACAAGAATTTTATATGACAAACTTAACATCCACTATCAAGATCAAGTGACTAAAAATAGATTTTTGAGTGAAATTTTAACTGATAGTAGGTATTTAAATATACTTTCAACCTATATAGGTTAAATTTTCATGTTACAAAACACAATTTAAAAAAAAAATAAAAAATAATGCTTACTGCAAAATAAACGAGCTTTAACCTACAGACTCAACTTTGAACGGTCTCAGACTTTTATAGATATAAACGCACTCAAGATTTTTTTTAGAAAGCTCGACCCTTGAACAGGCCTAAACCTATCTATGATTTTACATGCATTTATACATAAATATAACCAGGTAACTTGTGTTCATTATTCCTGCTTTCGGGGCAAGGGCAGGTGAGTCCGTTGGCAAGCACATGAAATGCACAAAAGTTACTATTATTATTATAAATAATTCACTACTGATACCGTCGTTATCACAGTTGCCAACATCACTATCACTATTCTTAGAATAGTAAATGAGGCACTCTCCTTTTTACAGGAGACTCTTTACACTTATCACCATTTAAATGGTTCTACATGGGCAAAAAGACAAAAGTAGTGCCTAATACAAACAGAAGTGCCTAAATCATAATCCTATTATTATTATTATTATTAACAAAAGCACTGTAGCATCTCTAATCCCAAGCTGCTGTCAACACCAATGGAGCATATGAGTTCTTTCGAAGTCGTCAAAACTGGAGTATTCAATCAATTCTAGGATCCCAATACAAACTAAAAGTTCCCAATTGAACTTTCCAATATGCATATGCAGACAACTGGAGAACTCCTCGGATGGCCTAGATCGCCTAGATCTTAACATTCCGACTGCTTTTCGAGAAGGTGATCAGGGACTTCTCACTAAGAGTTTCTCCGGTGTAAGGGTGCGATTCCAAGTACTCAAGTGCAACAACAATATCACTTATAAGAGGGCGGCACTTAGGCATCTCATAAAGGCACTGTCCAGTGATAGCAACAGCTTGATACAAGCATTCAGTGGGATAACGATCCTGCAGTAAACAATCCACCAGATCCTTATGCTTTGCTCGATCTTTCATATATGGTCGTGACTGAAACAAAAAGAGAGAAGAAATGAATTAGTGTGGAAGACAGCTAAAATATTGTGAGGAAAGAGATTGCACATAAGAAACTTCCCTTGGTGGAACTCTCATTTTTGACACTATACATTCTAAAATATAATGGACATCTCAAGCCAAAATGTTGTAAGGGTTCGTAGATCATGTTGATCTAAGATCAAAATGAAGTTCTAAAACCACTTGTAACAACTGAAGAATTTGTAAGGCCAAATTCAAAGTAAGAACCAAGTGGTGTTTAACTATGAATGTTGTTATAACCTACCCAAGATACCAAATCCTGTTCTTCAGTCGGTCTTGAACAGTCAATTGCTCTTCTTCCAGTGATCAGTTCTAACAGTACCACACCAAAGCCATAAACATCAGATTTAAGAGTCAGTTTACCAGACTTAGCATACTCTGGAGCACAGTATCCTGGTGTTCCCATCACCCTCGTTGTAACATGGGTATCTTCACCAACAGGTCCAAGTTTAGCAAGTCCAAAGTCAGACAGCTTGGGATTGAAGTCATTATCCAATAATATATTTGCAGACTTCAAGTCCCGATAAATAACAGGCGGATTTGCCTTGACATGCAAATACTCGAGTCCTCTAGCAGCACCAACAGCAATCTTTATCCTTGTGTTCCATCCAAGTGGTTCTGCATTGGGCGGCAGATCTGGAAGAGTGCACAAGTGACATTTCAATCACATCATAGGCATAAGTTTTGCATCAAGAAGGTACTATAAGAGAGCCTTGAATCTATACACACAACAACGGTTTAGTATATCAAAAAAAAAAAAGAGAATTCATCTCACGATCATAATTTACCATTTTTTATGTGTTCCCTTCATAAATCAACACCAAGTTGTTTGTTCCCCTAGCATTTATCCCTTTCATTATAAGTAGGGCTTCTATAATAATTCTAAGACAAATAGAGGTCCGATCTAGTCATTTCTTTTAAGGAGAAAAATGATTATTTCATTAACAAATCACTGTATTAGGAAACCTACAATGGACAGTTCATTTGTTAGAAGGTTCCTTTTCAACATGTTGAAATTAAGTGATAATTACCATAATTTTACATGATTAGAACAACTAATTAAGAAACTATCATAGGCCAACATCAATATATAAAAATAAAATTAGAAATAAAAAAATGCCTAGGACGTTTACATCTAATATGATGCGGGATCAATGCTCACAGCACAACGATCCAGCAAATCAGGGTCCCGAGTCCTTTGCAGCGTATGTGTGTTTTTTTTACATCGCCAAAGACTCAGCTTCATAAAGCATTGCTAGCCTAATGGTTGTTTTAAAGAACCTCCCCTTTTAATCTACATGGCATTCTACTAGCTTGCCTACACTTTAGCCCACCCACTCCCATCTTATTGGTTATATCAACTATACATTTGCTTCGTTTGACAGTTGCAACTAAATATCTAAAATTTATCACGATGTGATACCAATTCATTTCCAGATTTAATTGATTGCTCTTCAATGTTCTCCAAACCAGTCAGAACTACACCATGCACTCTTTGTTCGCTCTATTGATACCCAATTTTTAGCACCCAAAGGAAAATGAAGAGAAAACAAATGAAAAGAAAAAGGTGGGTGGAGGGAGGAAAGGGGAGAGAGAGAGAGAGAGCTACGTCTTCTAACCCATTGTTATTCTTGTTTCTACATTAATGTATCCATGTTCCCATAATTGCAAGATTGTAAATGTTATTGCTACTGCTCAACCATGCATTCAAGGAACTGGCCATTTGGTCAAGTATCAACATCTATCTTGCGTAAGTACAACACCAGTATCAGGTGTCAGATTCGACCAATATCAAAACATAAGACAATATTTTAATATTGAATATATTTAAATGTATATTTATCATTAATGGAATCATTAAGATGTAAAAATAACGCCAATAAGAAATAACATATGTATTTCACTCTAACAATCAATTGATGGACATGCCAAAAAAATTGTTAAGTTTGGAAAGAAGAGGTGAAATATCATTCTGTCATCTTGAGAGAATATACAAAAAAGTACTTGAAAAAGACAAGAAAAATCATTACAAATATGATGTGGAAATGTGTTTGATATGGATAGATAACATGTTTCAAAAAATTTATGCAACACAGATTAACATCAAAATAGTGAGTCCATTGAATTGACACTTGCTGAGAAAAAGGTGAGGGGCATAAGAAGAGGGAAGAATTGAAGGTGGCAATGGAGATGATGTGAAGGGCTAGATTTCAGGGGAACAGGGCAGACTTCATCACCTTGTTCATTGAATAGCTTCCGAACTCTCCCTGGACTGGTTGGTGACTGCTTTTTCTCGATTAGGTGATGTCATTGATGAATTATACATACCATGGAAGAGATGAGAGATTTTTCACGTGATTTTTTCCAAAAAGCCGGAAGTGGAGAAATCAATCTCACCAAAAGGTAAATTTATTTGGGTAAAAAATCAGCTTCGGGTAGGGTGGAGGCAAAATAACTTGGTGGATAACCAAGGTGAATATAAAGCATCAAGGAGATTGGTCCTAGGGGAGCAGATGAAGGTTTCAGCACCCATTTATCGGGAAAATGTATTAAACAAATCTTTTGCAGAGGTAGTAGGATAGAGGTAGAAAATCCAGAACTGCACCAGGAACGTGAGCTTGGTGGGCTAGGAATAGTGTTATTGTTGTGGACTACAATATAAGAGTTAACATGCAGTGTAGTATCAAGACCTATAATATTAGAATGCTACACTCATGTTTTGGCTGTTAACAGTTATCAAAGCTCAAGCTATTCTTTTGCATTTGTTTACCTTCTTATCTTTCAAAAGATTATTGGTTATCAATAATAGCAACATTACTACATTAATTAAAATTTAGAATAGTGGAGATATTTGGTAGGTACACTATAAAGCATTGATTGAGATATTGAAGAAGTTCTTTTTGCAGCCAGGAGGTGCAGCTGAGATAAAGAAAATTGTTTACTCAAATTCAAATCTGCGACAAATACAAATGGAAATGAATTGATAAAACATTCCTGAGAACAAAATTATGCCACTTATAGACTTATGGAGTCTTGTATAGAATATCAAACAAAATGGATCCAATTTCTACCTATTATTATGATATTACGATCAAATTGGGTACCATAAATGGTTTCAGGATTGAATCCGTTATCTATGAATGAGAAAAAGACAGAAAAATCAAGAACAGTATAGACTTGACTTTGAGTTTAACACTTACATATTCCTTTGATTCCGTTGTTCAGCACGAGATTCTTGGAGATATTTCTACCCCTTTGTTTTGTTGATAGAAATAGTAGAACATGATTGGAGTGCATACTAGAAGTCATAATTTAGGGGATAAGAACTCTGGGGTGATTGGGTTGTCCTAGCAGTGGAAAATCATATTATAAATGAGGAAATTGGAAAGGAAAAGTTGGGTGGCTGGATTAACGCATTTCAGCTTCCTTTTTTTTTTATGACCGAAGGTGTCCAGGCGTCTCACCCGACTAATCTTTTGGGGCATGTGCACACCTCCCTGCACACACACACTAGGTTTATCGATGGGAAATAACCCATGGGAAGTACCCCAGAGGTGTTGGCCAGGAATTGACCAGCTATTGGATGGATAGAAAGTGTATGAAAGTGATTCGAAACATCAAATAGGATCCTATGCATGGCAGTTATAACATTAAAGGTTACTTTATCTAATATAATCTTAATCATTATAATTTTTTTACTATTTCCCTCAAGTTTAAATCCTTGTCAACTGCATGCGGAACTCATTTCCCGAGTGATGATTTCCTACGTAAGAATGTTTAAATCCATCTCCAGGATCCCTAGCTTTCTCAATATTTCAGTCTCCTGTAAGCATGCTATGCTTATGCTCTTGATTTTCCCATCTACCAATTCTATGCTATTTCTTTTTAAATAGTCCATAGTCCAAGATCTCAAATGCAACTCTTGGGCTACTTTCTTCAACTCCGCCTACTTTTTCCTATGTCTTCCTCACTGCAACTGAGTTACATTTCCATGCATGGCTTGGATAGAATGCCCTAGCCAGCCCTTTCCTATTTTTCTATGCAATTAGGTTGTACTGCAGTAAATAACCTGGATGAAATACCCCTAACCGACCCTTGTGCATTTGTCACTGTAACGGGGCTTTGTGGAACCACATCATTTCTGAGGAACATCTTAGCATTATATCTAAACGTATTAGTAGATCTCACATTTAGATTTAAGGGGAGCTTTACATGGGTCAGTTTGCCTCCTAACATCCACAACAGTCCTTTACCCTAGCTTCCAATAAGCACATAATGGACTACCAACATGTGACAAGTAACAGTATTACAAGCTTTGCCACATGTTAGTGGTCCATTACGTGCTTGTCAAAAGTCAATATAAAGGACCGTTGTGGGTTTTAGGAAGCAAATTGACCCATGTAAAATTCTTGGCAAATCCAAACAATAAAGACCTTCATGTAGGGCCCTCTAAATATTAATCTAAACCGTTCACACTCACCCACTGCTCGTGAATTGGTATATATGCCAAATTGGCACACATCAGCCTTCTATAAATAGTTGAAATTTTCATGTCAAAAATTTAAAAAAGAAAAAAAAATTGATTTCAGCATTAATATGTGGATGAAATTTTTATATATCATGCTTTTTCCAATTGAATTTTATGAAATTTATGCTTGGAAAACTTTTGCACTAGCATATTAATATTAGCTGGCATATTAATATTAGCTGGAAAAAGAAGAGTACTCATGATTTAAGTGATCACTGGTAAAATACCAGTGAAGACTTATACCCAGTGAGCTTTTGAGGTAGTCGATTTTATGAGAGTTATAAGTAATTTTTTATTTTCGTTGATGTGCACATTATTTCGTTGTTAGATCTCATTATTCTTTATTTTGGTCAAATTACTGAGAATGACATCAAAATTGGATTATTACACCTGAAATATTTCTAAATTTATTTGAAGCAATGAAATAGTCATATGAAACTTAGGAAGTGATATAGGCCATTATTTTGGACCGTTTGAGCCTTTGAAGCCTACCTATATTGGTCATATGTTATCTTGTCATTCCCATTTTGAGCCTGGCATTAAAGTTAAGCCAAATTGTTTTTGATTAACCTTGTTATCCATACCCAACTTCGGTTGTGGAGTTTGAGCCAAAATTGAAATATCTGTGACCTATTCTAGAGCTCAGAAAAGGTTAGAGATGATTATTATTGGGATGGTGCTCTTTGAAAAAAATGTCTCCAAAAAAAAAAAGAGAGCAGAATATGCTGAAAAAAAAATGTTCTTTTAAAAAAGAAAAGTGCCATATGGGGCCGACAATGGACACCACCCCTCCCTCACACCCACGCATGTTAATTGCATCCATACCCAATTTAACACCCATTCAAGCTTAACAACCCATTGATCTAACATGAAGAACTCCCAACATCAAATAAAGTTGAATTTTTGGGCCTCTAAAATATATTGCTCAACTTAGTTGATTGAAATTATTTTTTAAAAGCAGCATATAGAAGCCAAAAACTTTCAAACCACCCATCCATGTGGGCCTAGGTTCCTAGGTGATCCTCTCTCTCTCTCTCTCTCTCTCTCTCTCTCTCTCTCTCTCTCACACACACACACACACAGACAAAAGCGCCAGCGTACACACATTTTTCCATACGTTAGGGCCACAAGGACAAAAGCGTGCCCCAATCACATTCCTCGACTGAGACAAAAGCGTGCACGTGCACACACTTTTCCATATTGTGACGGCCACAAGGACCCCACGTTGGCCCCAATCACATTTTGTGCCCTCTCACACATAGACAAAAGCGTGCACGTGTGCACACTTTTCCATATGGTGATGGCCACAAGGACCCCACCTTGGCCCCAATCACATTCCTTGACTGAGACAAAAGGCTCATGTGCACACACCTTTCCATACAGTGACGGCCACAAGGACCCCACCTTGGTCCCAATCACATTCCTTGCCCCCTCACACCCACCTATACATGTGAATTGGATTCTTATCCAATTTGACCCCACTAAGAGTTAGATAGACCATTCTTTTAACCCAAGAAGTTTACGCCTTTGGATAAGACTAATCTATAAAACCTTTGGACGTGGCTTCACTTACCCAACCAAGGTGACTTTTGATAACCACTATATTCATGCAAAGATCTTTCCAAGTAATCTATAAATAATCCCATAGAACTAGACCTGATAGACTTTTGTGCGCACAACCTCGTGGATCCCACCTAGTACCACATCGAAAGTTAGGTTTAAAAGATCTTGCCTAGTATCTAGTGCCCATAATATTTCATCTTGATCAGATAAGTGAAGCCATGCTTTTTTAAATAGCTCTAAAATTCAACTTTACTTGAGGATAGAAATTTATTGGGTTAGAACAACAACTAGTAAAAGTTAAATTGGGTATTGAGATGCAATTCATGGAGAGTAGATGGGAGTGAAGGGGGGAATAGATCCTTAGATCCAATTTGGGCCCCACAAGCCCAAGATTGCATGGAATCACATGAGGACATATATATGGAGAGAGAGAGAGAGAGAGAAGTAGCTATAAAATGCTTCTAGGGGCATTTGTTTCTAGTGAGAAGAAACCAAGGATCCGATTAGAATACTATATGCATCATTCTACTATATTTTGAGATATCAAGAAGTAGATGTTTTTCAACAAGGACATTTTCGTAAAGTCTTGTTGGTTCTCCCTGTTATTTTAAGATCTTTGCTTTTGGATTTGATATTTTCCATCTTCTACTTTAACTATTGACAATTAACAGTAAAGAAGGTGAAACTTAAACTTAGACAATGGTTAAAAATAAAATGAGCAAGTCATTTTATTGAATTGCATAAGGTAAGGCAAGTAAAATGTCAATAAATTTATACCAAGATAATAGATCTTCACATTGGTTATTTGCCTTGAGTTTTATTAAAAAAAAAAAAAAGATAATAAGTTGCCTCAAGTAATATAAAAAAATAATTGATAATGGCAAAAATCTACAAGTTCTCTTTAACAAGCAACTACACAAACCAAACAAACATAACAATGCTCTTATCATAACAAATGCAGGATATGAGAGTGAACAGGACACAATAGAATTGGAGATCCTGCATTATGAGGTCAGAAAATTCATTTCATATTGAAGAGTCTTACCAAACAGATGATTTTCCAAACTCCCCTTTCGCATGTACTCATAAACCAAGAGTCTCTGATCACCCTCAGCACAGTAGCCTAACAAGTTGACAAGATTAGGATGGTGAAATAGTCTTAGCATGAGAACCTCTGTAACAAATTCCTGATTCCCCTGAAGCCCTTCCAAGTTGAGTTGTTTGATTGCCACAACCTGCTTATAAAGTATTTTTTAGAACAAATGAAACAAAGTAACCCATTCACCAATAATAAAATTCTAAAAACCCAAGCACAATGAGTCCCTAAAAGAAAGGAAGGAAAAAAAAATAACAACAAAAAGGTTTTCCATATCAAATATTTAAATATTACAACCACAAAAAAATTATTCAAGCAAAATGCAAACCTCAAAATGCAACAGAAGAATGCCATACTGAGCATCTGAGCACTTAAAATGCAGTTCCCAGTTCTCTTTGGAAAAAAATGAATGCAGAATCCAATTCCCATTATTCCATTTAAGTCAACATCAACAAAGAACAGACTTCAACACCATCACCATAAAATCCAGGAAAAACACATAATTAGGAGAATTTAAAAAACTTTGTCCCAATTGCAATGAACCCCAAGTCACCGATTTAAAGATAAGCACAACAATCTTTTCAAGAAAGAAATACCATACCATTATTTCAACAATGGATTTGACGGGTCACTCTTTTTTTTGGAGGACTTTTCTTGGTAATTGCTTATCAACAAGCATACTACATGGATTTCATATCTGGGAACTTTTTGTGGGGCCCACTCCATCGAGGTATAGATGGTCATTTTCATACCACATGCACTATGATTTCAAAAAAATCACCTTGATTGGTTGCTCAAGGAACCACTCCCATGAGGTATAGATGGTCATTTTCTCTAGGGAGGTTGGCCACATCGTATGGGCTGGGATACAAATGGCTTGATAGAATGCGTAGTGGAGTACAAAGATGGGAGAATGTTGCAGAAACACATCCATCCAATCTTGATACATTTATAAGATAGGCCATTAATAAGCAATTGTTTATAACAGTCAAAGTTTCAAAGTAAAAAACAACAAGACTAGGATGACTGAGAGGGAGTGAAATTTTACCCAGAGTCCATCTCATTTTATTCACGTCATATGTAAAGACGTTCAACCCAGTCGAAATTTTGATGTGCAGTCCGCCTTCTAGTCTTAAGCAGCCTCTCTAGAGTTGGTTATCAAGTCATCTTATACTCTAAGGAAAATGGACTTGAGAATTTTAAGGGGACACGTGGCAATCCCTCGTTCTCCCAACCCATTCAATCTCTTTGACTTTCTCAGCGTTACTGTGTTTTCCTTTTCAACTCCCTCATTTCCACATTCACTCCAATGTCTCCATGTTCCGCCTTTTACTCTCCCACTCCCTAAATCTTTTAACATCTCTCTCACTCCCTAAATCTTGACAATGTCTCTCTCTATCTCTACGTTCTATTTTATTTCCTAAGGGTTGTAGCAGGAGGTTCTTCTGTGGTGAATGATAGTTCCAAAGAAATTGCGGTAGAGGAATTGTGGAAGGGATACTCTCTCTCTCTCTAAGATCTTATTTGTTCCAACTTCTTTGCTTTTAGGACACCTGAAGTGTTTCATGTATGATGAAGCAGAGAAACATGAGATGGATGGTTCCTATCAATTTTGAAGCACCATTTTTTCTTTCCCTTTTTTTTCGTTCATGTCCTTTCTTCATTTGGATGATTATGTCATCCACCTGTTGGCGACACTTACGATTCTCTCATTCTAAGATGGCTGCGCATTTCAATTTTTATCTGTTTATGCCTATCTTTAAGTAAATAGAATACATTACATTAAAATGTTTTATCTTCTTTGTTTTTCCTTGGGAGTTTTATAATATATTACTGACAAAAATTGCTTCCAATTCACATGGAACTCCTAAATGACGAATAAATAGTTGATAATGGCTGAGGTGAACTTTCTGGTCATGGTATTAACAATTGTTTTTGGCTTTTGTTCCATGTGACCATTGAGGGTGCACAAAAATCTCTCAAAAAGGGCATAAAGAATTTGAAATTTTATTTTTGAGACAATTTTGAAGGTCGTCAACACTATCACTATAGTTTATGTAAATATAATTTTGTTGTCAACTGAAAATGTGTTTATTACAGTTTAAAGTTTAACTGAGGCAGTCAGGCTGAGGTTGTTTTGTCATACATTTTCCTTCATATATTGGAGTTCAACTCAAGCTCATGTTGTTTTCTTATGTATTTTAGTTACTATTTATGAACTTGGTTGGTGATACATGAAGTTTGTCTCTAATAATTGTATGCCACAAAAGATAATTCGTATTTAAATATAAGTTATGACATCTCAGCTTCTACTTTCTATGTATTTCCACACTATCCAAAACTTAGTTTTGTGTACTTATTTAGTGATTCATGCTATATATTTTGGTACTTAGTTAAGCCTTCTATATTATTCTTTATGAGAATTATTTCTTTTATTGATTTTTTACAAATTAGCTTTTAATTTTTTCTTTTGGCGCAATTCAAATACCTCTTCCACAAGTAAGGTTACAAGAACTAAAACGTTAATAATTGAGTTTAACCTTTGAACCTTTACAAACAATTCCACCTTCCATTGTAGCAGTTTCCTCACTGTGATAATTATTAAGATAAAAAATGCCTAATTCTAGCATATGAAATTTTATTTTGTTATTTTATAGAGTACGTGCTAATCTTATATTTTTTTTGAAAGGTAACTTATTACTTGAAAAAAAAAACAATAAAATAGTACAATAAAATGCATGATAATCTTATATTGTTGGTTCATCTTGAGATATTATTCAATTTTATTTTTATGCTTACTTTACTTGTATTTTTGTACTTAAAACACTCTCCTGCTTTCATAGTTTAAAACCCTAAATTTTAATATTATTTACTATTATTGATCACATTAATAAATTAATGAGAATTGATATGATCTTTTTTTGGGGTAAAAGACTTCTCATTAAAGCAAAGGGCATTACGACAGAAAAGAGACCCATTGAGCCGAGAGTTCTCCAAGTTTGACAGTCATCCACCCTTGCTTCACCATGTGAGATACCAAATTAAAATATTTAGAGACCTGATTCCACTTAGAAGCGACCCAAAAAACCAGAGACAGCATACCTATACTAACCATAACAACAGACACTAAGAAACCATGACATACCATAACAGACCCTTGCTGACCCAGAAACCAGTCATTCACCACACCAAAGGTTCCAGTATCCACATAGATCAGAAGCATCAACCTAGTGCCCACAATGCATCATAAGCTGAGCGAGCTGCATATCTCTTCCATAAGTTTTTGAACATGGTTTGGGGGCACAAATTCTTCATCAAACTTGATAAAATCTTTTGAGCTCAGATGAGCCAGAGCCATAGCCACCTTATTTTACTTCATCTGGACAATAGTATGTTGTCCAATTCGGGATAAAAGAGTGAACCCGATGCAGCCGTTGCCATGAGAGAGCCACCTCATTCCTATCACTTGTGTTTGATCATACACTATCAACTAACTGTGAAGCTATCTCCTTCAAAAAACCACTGCCTGAAATTCCAGGGAAAAGCATAGAGCAGCAATTTTCAGGAAGGACAAGGCATGTGACATACCTGGGCTATGGTTTATTATTTCTTTAGCAAATGAAGTAACATAGACCCTAGCATGATCTCAAACAACTCCACCAACTCCTCCAATGCCATAGTGCTGTTTCACATATCCAAGCATGATCTTTTCTACACATTTAGCCTTCTGCTTATTTCTATATTTTCTCTATTTAGTATTTTATTCTTCTTCCTATTAAACATTTTATTATTCTACTTTCATATTCAATTGTTTTTAATTTATAATATTTCAATTATTTTGACAATTCAGTTCATTCAATTTACTATTGAATTTCTTATTTCTACTTTTAATTAATTGATTTTGACTTTTTCACATTAGTATATTTTAATGTTTAATGTCATTACTAGAAATCCTATTATCATTACTAAAATGATTTATCTCATCAATTTCTATTTTTCTTTAGTTCCTCTAGTTTAAAAAACCTTTCTTGACTTAGAAAGGAAATTGTCTTTTATATCATTTTAATTATTATATCTCCTTTCTATTTTTATTACCGGTTTCATTCTAGTATTTTTAAGACAACAATGTTTGTTGATCCAACTTCTGAAGAGTTTTAATTCAAGGGTGAGATCAAGTCGTAATGATATCAAATTAGTTAGAGATCCCATTGCAAGAGTGTGGAAGGGTGTGAGAGGTTTTAGTAAATTGCGGCAGGGATCCTTTTATCAGGATGAAAATCTCAAAAACCATGATTAAAAAGAAAGTCTCAGCAATTACAATATCCAAAAAAACATGTTGATGCCCAAGCTTTACTCTTCAGGAATTTTCTTTGCAAATTACTAAAAGATTGAGATCTTACCTCGCCGCTGTGTAATCGTCCTTTATAAACCCTTCCAAACCCCCCCTCACCAATCAAATTCGTACCCAAGAAATTCCTGGTGGCTGTCGCCACTTCCCGAAAGGTAAAACTACTATTCTGTTGTTTCTTCCCATTGCTCTCAAAAGACTTCGTTCCAACACTGCTCTCTGCATGGCAAAAATAAATAATAAAAAACCTATTTCAAAACAAAATAATAATAATAATAATAAGTAAAAGATTGCAAGTAGAAGACAGTAAATTGACAAGAACAACAACAACAACAAATCAATTCATCACCGGACAAGGATTTGACAGAAGATCGAAAAATCGAAAAACAACACCAAGTACTGTCTGCAATCTCATTCCCATCAGTGGAGCGGGGACTGGCGCAAGAAGAGCACCTCATTTGGATAAAAATTGGTACATTCCTTTTCTTCGTTCTTCTCCTCTAGTGCTCCTTCTTCCTTCCTCTGCTCTCATATCTTTCTTATTTTCTTTCCGACCAATTTTTTCTCCTCTTCTTCGTCCTTCTAATCTCGTCATGCTTCCTAATTTGAGTGTCGAGTTCTTTCTTATTTGAATTTTCAATCAACGCAGAGCCTGGATCTTTCTCCTTTCCTAGGTCTAACGATTACGGAAGTCCATGCGACTTCAGTGAAATTGAGTGTCCTACTGTCCGCTTGTCTTTCGAATTTTTAAATTTTCTGTTTTCAAAAATATTAAAAAGTTCTCTGAATTTTATAAAAAAATTGTAAAATCTTTTGACAATTAATCTGTACATTTTATAATTTAAAATAGCAAATACTTCTTTCTAATAAAAATTAAAAAGGAACAAAAATTATAATCAAACACTTATCAAAAAATAATAAAAATATGTGTTGATAACTAACAAAATAAAAATGAAAAATGAGATTAAGAAAAATAAAAATTTCATCGATGGCCATAAAAATATATATTAAAAAAATTCAATGACCATTTACTAGAACTTAAAAAAACTCATAAAAATTATAATTTGGAAAATAAAATTAATAAAATATGAGACAACACTTGTTCAAAAACAAATTAATATGAAAACTAAGAAATAAGTAAATCAATATGGATCCATCTAGGCCAAAAATATTCAATTGGATTAAGTTTTGTATTTTTGTTATTTCTTTAATCATTTTACTCCCGCATGATTTGGCATTTTTTTTTTTTTCAAGTAAAGACACAGGTATAGATGCTTGTGTGTAGGTAAGATGGACAGAAAATATATTTTTTTTTTCTTTGAGGATTAAAAAATAATAAGATGCTAAATTTCTAAATTTGCTATTGGACCTTGAAATAGCTTATTGGATCGACTTTTGATATTTTTCTAATCAATAATCTCCCACATGATTCAGTAGGACTAATCAATTCCTAATGGATCCAAACTAGGTAAAAATTCAATTCATTACTATTAAATATTAGTGGACGTGGGGAAGGAAAAAAAGGCAAGAAGTGTCAGCTTGAGAAATGCTTATCCAGTTTGGTGTTTACTAGGAAAGCACTTTATTGTAGGGCTCACTTGGATTGAGATGATGAGTTGGTTGAAAAGAATTTTGTTGTAGGACTCCTCCCAACTTGGGCAACTGCCTCTGGACAGTAGACCTGATAATGGGTTTGGTGAAGTCGAATCAGTTTTGGGTTCGGATCAATATTTTCAATCTATTAATTACATATTTATTAAATATATTTGTCAGATTCGAATCTATTTGGGTTCAGATAATAAAATTTTAAAGCTAATATCCATTTAAAAGGTTTGGGTTTGGATTTGGATAATCAAGCTGAGCAAATTTTGTTAGGACCAATTCAATGTAGACTTAGGAATGGATAAGTCAGGTCCTGGTCAATTTCAGATTCAGGTCAAACCCATCACTTAGTTATTTTTTTAATAAATGGGTTAGTCAATTTGAATCTATTTTTGAATTTTTAGAATTCTATTTTGGCTAAATGAAACTACACACTCATTATGTGTAAAAATCGTCTTGGTAGGCTTAGCAAAGGGCTAGCTTGGAATGAGATTGGTCTAGGGCATGAAGTTGGTAGGGTCTAGATATGTCGTGGGGAAGGGTATGATCCAATCAATTTCTTGTGCAGAGGTAATATGAGGGTATTAAAGTGTGGGTCAAATTAGGGTATCTACAAATGGTAATGCACCAATTTAGTACAAATATTTTTAAAAATCAAGTCACATAAGTCTAAGGCTGTCCATGGGCTAAAATCCGACTTGAGCTTGGTCTAAACTCAACCTCAAAGAAATGGCTTGAACATATAAATGTCATAAATGGGTTAGGCTTGGGCCTATTCTTAGACCTGTTTAACAAACGAATGAGTGTGGGCTTCAGGGTAAAAGCTCATGGAGAATACAAATATTTTAGTTCATTTTTGTATCTTCTATAAAACCCTTTTATTCCATTCCTCGTTCACATCTTAGCTGGTATTCTATAGAACCCTAATTAGGTTGGATATGGTTAAGTGTAATGAGAGTGATTCTAATTACGCTTTATTAATTACAAAACAATAACAAATATTATAAGTAGATTCGAAATAGACCTTAAAGTAGGCTTTACATTGTGAGCCCACTTAATTATGTTAGTCTACAAATGGGAATGAATGGGCAGGTTCGGGTTTTTCCTTTATTAAACAGGCTTTACATACTTAAATCTTGATGGGCTATAGTTGAACTTGGGTTTGGCAATTGAAAGCCCGACTTAAACTTGGCTCGTGAGTTATGCTGACTAACCATGGCTAGGTCTCTGCTTTCACAATCTTTGATCCCAAGTAAGTGTATTTATTGGTTGAAGAGTTAAACAGATCCAATTAAAGCACAAAACCAGTCAACATCCAAACATTTTTTTTGCGCCCGAATACAAGGGTTCTATGTGAGATTCACTTTGTATTAAATCATAAAATTATTTTTTTATTTTTCAAACTTAGATCTAATCATTTATAATTTTCATTTGGTGCATCTTTACTATTGAGTTAAACATTGTTGGTCAAAATATTTACTCAATGCTTCATTTTTAATCTGCAAATATAAGGGCTAATATGATTTTAATCTTTGATAACATTGATCATTAGTGGAACTCGAAATCTCGCTTCAAATAGATGGAAGTTTTGCTCCTGCTAATGATGATGATTATAGTGATTCTTTTGTAGACAGTGATTTTTTTCCGAATATTTTGTGTAATCCGACACAAATTTTACTGTGTTGTCCATTTTGCTCTTCGAATCGACTAGGCAAACCTTTGCTTTAAGTGATTCGAAGGTGTCAGCGAGTCGATTCGAAAGGCAAATTAGACAATAAAGTAAAACCCATCTCACATTACACAAACTGCCCTGTGGAAGATCGCTACCCTTCTTTTATATGGTGGAAAGTTTTCATAACTTATTCAAGCTACCAAATCCTGTTCTCCAGTTGCTCTAGAACTGTCAATTACTCTCCGTCCAGTGATCAGCTCCAACAGAACCACACCAAAGCCATAAATATCAAATTTAAGTATCAATTTACTAGACTGAGCATATTCTGGAGCACAGTGTCCTGGTGTTCCCATCACCGGGCATTTTTACCAACATGTCCAAGTTTAGCAAGTGCAAAGCCAGACACTTGGGATTGAAGTCACTATCCAACAATATATTTACAGGCGGATTTGCTTTGATATGCAAATACTCGAGTCTCTAGCAGCAACAACAACGACAACAATTTTTATCCGTGTGTTCCATCCAAGTGGTTCTGCATTGGGTGACAGATCTGGAAGAGTGCACAAGTGAAATTCCAATCACATCATAGGCTTAAGTTTGGATTAATTATCTAATTAGAATTATTAGTTTGAATTTACCTCTAATTAAGAAGTGTATTTGATTTATAATCAGTTTAGAGTTTGAGTTTGATTGTAATAACTTTAAGGTCGAGTATAGACTATATATACATATAATAGTATAGACATTCAATACAATATATAATTTATTTCTTTTCTAAACCTTGAATCTATACATACAATAACAGTTCAGTGTGTAAAAAAAGAATTTATCTTATGATAATAATTTACCATTTTTTATGTGTTTCTTTCATAAATCAATAGCAAATTATTATCTTCCCTAGCATTTATCCCTTTCATTATAAGTAGGGCTTCTAAAATTCCACGACGAATAGAAATCTGATCCAATCATTTCATTTAAAAGAGAAGAATGATCATTTCATTGACAAATCACTGTATTAGAAAGCCTACAGTGGACAATTACTTTATTGGAAGGTTCTTTTCCATTCAAGCATGTTGAAATTAAGTGATAATAAACATAGTTTTACCTGATTAGAACAACTAATTAAAAAACTATCATATGCCCACATCAATATATTAAAATAAAAATTAGAAAAAAAAAAAACTGCCTAGGATGCCTACATCTAGGCAGCGTTTGGATAGAGGGTAAGGGGGGTTGACCCCGCGTCACCCCTCTTTACTCTTGTCTAGTAAAAAAAAATTACTGAAGATAAAACTTCAAAAAATTACTTCCTCATCACCTTTTTTGAATACCCTATTGAAATTTGGAGTATTCAAGGGTGATCCAAACTTAAGAGTGACCCCAGGTGAAGGGTGATCCCTATAAAATAGGCCTTCATCCAAACGCAGCCCTAATACCCATCATTCACTTCAAATAAACAAAACCCCACTTGTAAATCCACAATAAAAGCAAAATAGGAAGATATGATCACATGAGCATTGTCTTGTGATGATTGACATCCATATACCAACTAGAACAATTAATTTAAAGAAATGATTATCCAAAACTTGGGGTACTAATATGCATATTTTCAATATAAAAAGAAACAGAACCATTGGATCTATTATAAAATCATACTATCAAAAAGAAATCATGTGTTTTTTCTCATTTAGCGTTGTCCTTACCTAGAATTAATCCAGCTACGAAACCTCAAGTCTCTTCTCACGTGAGCATGATCCCTGATTATCTCATAGAAGCACGTGATAACCACCTTACAAATATTATATTCTCTCTGTCTCAAATTAGTTGTTCTATATAGATTTTAAAATTGTCTCAAAATAATTATCTCATTTATATTAGAATAATATAAAGTGTGTTGAAAATGAATAAAATCACATGGAGTGCTATCATTATATAGAGAGTTTTTTAAAAAAACACAAATATTTCAAATGAGACAATTAAAATGGAGCAGAGAGAGTAGTTGTTTTAAAAAATTCTAATTCCAAAACAAGAAGAGAACCCCTTTATCATTTATTCTCTTTCTTTTTTTAGAGTAATTTTATACATTTATCATAAATATTTGTTCCCCATTTTCCTCAAATACTTGATTTCCATAAATTTTCAGCAGATTGCTTCACAAGACTCTCTTTATTCAAAGATATTCGAGATCTTGCACAAATTTGAATTTTCCTCGCTGTTCTTGATGCCAAAATTTCAACAAACACAAAAATACATGAGAAATTTATCCGCGTTTGTTTATTTTTTTTAACTCTCTTTCAAATTGGAGGGAGAGATTTTGCACCTGAAATGGTTTACTCAGAAAAAAAAAAATCAATTTATTTGATATTTTCTACCGATTCCTCTAGAGAAACCTCTTTATTGGAATTGATTTGAGTCTTTTCACCGATTCAAATTTCCTAAAAGGAAAGGTATAAGAAGCATATATAATGAGCTATTTATTTGTTTTTAAGAGATCATAAAGAGAAAGAGCAACGTCCTCTGCCTTCCGAGATCTTCAAATCTGAAGATTTGTTTCAAAACATAAGATTGAAAACACATGAGAGAAGGAGAAGATGAGAGATTTCAGTAAATGAAAACAATAAATCAAAAGCCTTGAAATTGATGGAATGCATGAACTCTAAACCCTAAGTTTTTTTTCTTACTAATTAATAAATCTCAACGATTACAATATGTGACTTTAGTATAAGAGTTAAAAAAATTTAAAATATTGAGTTTTTTTTAATAAATAATGGATATATGAAGAAATTATCTATTGTCAATCAATTTACAACAACTTTTAATTAGAGGAGGTTCTAAATTCAAAACATAGAACTTAACACATTTATTTATGCAGACTTTAATTGAAACTCTTGTAAATCAATTCACAATGAATATTTCTCATATATATATGACTTAATCATTTCTCATAAAAAACATAATTTGTGCATAAATATAATATTTATTATTATTATATCGAATATTTCATAATTCTGTATTCGATACTCTTTTTAAAAAATTAAAAATTTATTAATCCTAATTTGGTAGCTAAAGTAATTACGGTGGCAATACGGTGCATTTCGGTGAGAAGCAAGTGCATATAGAGAATTCAATCAGCTTATAAAACCCTAGCTGTACTGACTCAACGAAGAACGTTACCCCATTCACCTTCAAATCTCAAATTTCTTTTTTATCGAAATCTCTCTTTTCTTTTCTTTTTTTTTTTTTTATAAAAAACTAGATAAACGTTTTCAGTTACTGAAATCTCTTACCTTTTTCATCTCTCATTTGTTTTCAATCTTTCTGTTCTAAAACATATCTTCAGATTTGAAAATCTCGGAAGGTAGAGAGAGGAGGTTGCTCTTTCATTCTTTCTAATCTCTTAAAAGAACAAAGAAACAGCTCATTCTATCTGTTTGTTGTACCTTTTCTTTTTAAAAAATTGAATCGATGGAAAAACTCAAATCTCTTCCAAGAGGTTTCTCAGAAAGAATCTGTAGAAAATATCGCTGAAATTGATATTTTACGAAGAAACAATTTCAGGTGCAAAATTTCTCCCTCCGATTTGATAGAGAATTAAAAAAAAAAACAAGCAGTTGTTAAATCTCTCATATATTTTTATGTTTGTTTAGCTTTTAGGGTCAAGAACCGCAAAAAATATTCAAATAAATATCTCGAATATCTTTGAATAAAAAGAGTTATGAAGTTATTAATATGTCAAGTTACCCTTATAGTTATCCAACAATATTTTTTTCTCTCATAGAGTAAATTTTAACTTTACGTTTATATTTACAAACAAGATAAGGGTGACATGTACATAAGGGTAATCCTTATTCAAAGATAACACCTGCTCAAAGGTAACTCGAGTAACTCCTGTAAAATTTACCTCTCATCCAAACGCAGCCTACATGCAGTTTATCTCTTATCAATGCTCAAACCACTTCTTTTTCCTCACTTATCAGTTTATGAAATCTTAATGTTTCATTACTTCAAAAACCAACACAAGCGGGATTAGTCATGGGCTTATCATCAAATTCACAAAAAAAAAATATCTTGGAACTAAATACAGAGATAAACCACTTTTGATACCAATGGATGGTAGAAGGGCACTTGGACCATACCTCTACATTAAAAATTCTTGCAATGGTCCAACTGCCCTTCTACCATCCGGTGGTATCAAAAGTGGTTTATGGCAGAGAAGACACCCAATCTTTAGCATCATTGTTGAAGTCATTAATTCCATTTATTTGGAGTTGGCTTTCTAAAATTTTTTCTTCTATTCTATCCTGTAAAAATGCATATCCTATATTACAATGCAATCCATCATACCCTTATTTACCCCTTTCGTCTTTGTTTTTATTTGGCTGCATTTAGACGAGGGGTAAAAAATACCCCTTGTTTCCAAAAGGTATTGAAAAGTGAAATAGTAAGAATAAAAAATCAACTTTTTATTCTTAATCTCTTGTTACACCCTTCATTGCCCTTGCACTCTCTTCATCCACATAAGGCCAAAGAGGTCACTCTTCTAGTTCCATCTATTTGCATCTATTCAAACTTTTTTTTTACATGGGTCATTTGTTATCTCCTATATATATACCAAAATCACCTCCAATGGCTTTTCCTCACTTCCTTTAATATGTTCATTGTTAATTCCATTCTTCAACTCATCCATCTTAGTCATTTCTATAAACATTGCGTATGTTTGTTTTTTCCTTTGCCAACGACTCAGCTCCATAAAACATTGTTGGCGTAATAATTGTTTTAAAGAACCTCCTCTTTAACCTATATGTCATTCTTTTATCACAAAGCATTCTACTAACTTGCCTAGAGCCCACCCACTCCCATCTTAATTGAATATATCAAGAACTATACCTTTGCAAGCTTTACTCTTCAGGAATTTTCTTTGAAAATTAATAAAAGATTGAAATCTTACCTCGCCGCTGTGTAATCGACCTTTATAAACCCTTCCAAACCCCCCCACCAATCAAATTGGTACTCAAGAAATTCTTGGTGACTTTCCCAGTTCCTGAAAGGTAAAACTATGAGCTGCCTTCTGACTGCTGAGTACTGATACTACTCTGTTTTTTATTCAAATTGCTCTCAAAAGACTTCATTCCAACACTTCTCTCTGCAGGGCAAAAATGAATAAAAAAAAAAGCTGAATTCAAAACAAAATAATAATAATAAAAAGAATAAAAAGAAATGAAATTTCTTTTCTTCGTTCGCGAGGAAGTCTCCTTGATGAAATATAGGTTAGAGAATTACCAATTTTTAAACCAAAGTGCCAAACACGGCAGATAGGTGTGATTCAGTTGGAAACTCATGCAAAATTTAGCATTCATCTAAATACAGTCTTAATTTTGTGTGTATCAGAAGAAGGAAATGAAATCAGTATTTCACACCGGAAAACCTTCTGGTGGATCTAATTTCTGCCGTAGCATGCCGGTACACAGATCTATATCAACCATATATTTTTTTTTCTTCGGACTAATCATCACCATTCAAAAAAATTCGAAAACTCTTATTCGTTCTTAGCAAATAGTGCCACTTACTATAATTGAATTTTTAAAAATATAAATAGTTGATTAATTTTTAATATAGGAATATATTATTGTATATACATTTTTAGATTTGGTTAACTATTGAATCAACTACTAAATGAACAATTAGAGGAGTCTGATAAACTTATATATCTTTTAATTTTAAGGGATGGGTTGGCCGGTCAATAAACTCACTTTATAAAGAAGAGTTTTGAGTTCGATTCACGCTCAAATTCCAATAGGTCACTCTTTATAAATTTAATCGGTGTTTGTGGACTAAGAGATTTACACGTGTCCGTAATATCATATTATAAAAAGAAAACTCAATTATAATTTCTCCAACAATTTAGCTGTGGGCCTCCAATGTCATTCTTTTTCGTTCAAACTCTCTTTATGCAAGTAGCCATAAAGAAAAGAAACTTCATTTCATTATTAATTTTTGCTTCCTAATTTGAGTGTCCTCTTATTAATTTCATCATTATTTCAATTTTCAATCAAACGCAGTTTTTGAGGTGTAAGATTTGAGGAAGCAATCCTCCCTACAATGGATCTACTTGTGAGTTTTGGAATTCTAGTTTTGCTAAATGAAACTATACACTTATTATGTGTTAAAATCGTCTTGGGTAGGCTTAGCGAAGGGCTAACTTGACATGAGATTAGTCTGGGCTCTGGGGTATGAAGTTGTTGGGCCTAATATGTACTCGGGAATGGTATGCTTGATCCAAACAATTTCTTGTGCAGACGTAATATGAGGGTATTGAGTTTACAAGTGTTACTCAACTTAGGGTATCTACAAATGGTAATGCACCAATTTAGTACAAATATTTTTAAAAATCAAGTCACAAAAGTCTAAGGTTGTCCATGGGCTTAATCCGACTTGAACTTGGCCCAAACTCAACCTCAAAGAAATACCTTGAACTTTTAAATGTGACCAATGGGTTAGGCTCGGGCTTATTTTTAGACCTGTTTTAACAAACGAATGGGTTTGGCTTTAGGGTAAAAGCTCATGGAGATATAAACATTTTAGTTCATTTTGAATGTTCAATAAAACCCCTTTTATTCCATTCCTCTCTCACATCTTAGCTGGTATTCTATGGAACCCTAAGTAGGTTGGATATGGTTAGAGTGTAAGGAGAGTTATGTTTATTACACTTTTACAGAACAATAACAAATATTATATCTAGATTAGAAATAGACCTTAAAGTAGGCTTTACATAGTGAGCCCACTTAAATATGTTAATCTACAAATGGGAATGATCGGGCGGGAGGGCGGGGTTCGGGTTTTTCCTATATTAAACAGGCTTTATACACTGAATCTTGATTTGCTACTTTTGAACTTGGGCTTGGCAATTGAAAGACCAGTTAAACCTGGCCCGTGAGTAGCCCTACACGAGTTATGCTAACTTACCATGGCTAGGGCTGTGCTTTCGCAATCTTTTATCCCAAGTAAAGTGTATTCATTGGTTAAAGAGTTAAACATATCCAATTTTAGGGCAAAACTAGCAACACACCTAAACATTTTTGGCATACAGAGTATCATGTAAGATCCACTTCATATTAATTATATTTGTTGAAATTATTTTTTCTCTTTTAAAACCTAGACCCAATCATGTATAATTTTCACTTGGTGCATCTTTAATGTTAAATTAAACATACTTGGATAAAATATTTACTCAACTGCTCATTTTTAATCTTAAAAGATCAAATGCTAACATGATTCAATGTGTCTAATTTTTTACAGCATATATTACTCGTGATAATCTATTCATCTATATAACTTTTATGATCATCAAATTTAAGTCCGCTATTTGACACAACCCAACAAAATATCCGAACATTTCTGCCCGATCATCTGTCAGAACAACATCCTCTGATAACAAGGCAACAATAGGATTTGATCCAAGCCACTTTGAAAATTTGCTGAAGTCAAGGTAATTAGTTTTTTGTCAAATCAATTGAGTCTACCATGTAACAGTTTTTCTCAGCTCATTGTTATTATATATTGGAACCATTGATTTTAGTCAAATCACTAGGGCTGGTTGCGTCGGGCCAATAGTCAATTCGGGCCCATATTGCAATTATAGGACTTGCTCTCAAATCGGGCCTATGTGGGCAAAAATTATTTCAAATCAGACTCGAGTCCTAAAAATAAATAAGGTCCCATTCGGGCATTCGGGTTTTCAAACTACTTAATTTAGTTTTAAATCAACCATCACTATCAATCGTAGCATTGAGCAGTAGTTATTCATTATTTATTGTAAACAATTTTTTTGATAGGATTTATCATTTGAATCAAAAGTTTTTTCCCATCATACAAATCATTGTCATAACTTCGTTTCAATTACACCTATCACATCAGTTAAGTTTATCAAGTTATTACTTTGTTTCTAATCAAGTCTATCATATAAAGTCTAAATAATTAAGGTCCAAAATAAAAACAACAAATAGGTTCCAAGTTCCACCACTCATAATAATAAAATTCATTCATCAAAATAGGATAATAAATTTGTAAAATGAGAGGAGAAAGATATATGACTAGAGTTGAGAAGTGGAGAGTAGCTAGAGAATTTATAGATGATTGAGATTAAGTTAGGGTGAATGGATAAGATTTAATAACGTATAGAGATTAAGATTTTTAATTTAATTATAATATATCAGTCAATGTCATTTTTTAATATATAAATATATTAAATATCACGCTTTCTATGACAAATTTAAAATTTTTTTAGCGTTCAACAGTCAACATTCAAATTCAATTGTGACTTGTGCAACATTGTAATTCCATGTTCTTAGGGACAGTCCTTTTAGGTCTTTGGACAAGGGGTTTACAAAATGGTTCCCGATAAGTATCAGTAGATAGCGGCCATTCTGAGTAACATTGCAGTGCTAAAACACAGCAATGCATTCTCTCTCCTCTTTTCTCCTCTTTTCTTAAATTTCTTTAAAAAATATTTAACATATGAGAAAAATATAGACAAGTCGAAACCTAGTATGAGTATATTTTTGTTAAAAAAAATGTTATTTTTATAGAGTATTAGACATTTGAGAGTCGAAATTTTGATAAAAATAAAGTAAGTCCCAAGGGTGATAATATTGACCGATACGTTTCGTATCGGCCGATATGTATCGGTTTTTAACGATCGAACAATATCGGCCAATACGTATTGTATCGGACGTACATAAAGTTGGCCGATATGACCGATAAACGGTCCAAAATATCGGTCACCATATCGACCGATATCCATAAAATTCAGTTTTTAAAATTTATTTCCTTTTTGTTAAAAAAAAAAAGGATATCGGCCGATAGATCGACCCGTTTATAAATTTACTTATTGCCCGATATTGTATTTATCGGTTTGGAATGAGTGGTTTAAAAAAAAAAAAACCCATATCGGTTGTGGGCCCCACAGCTTATCGGCGATATTATATCCTAATATCGGCCGATATATAAACTGTTTATCAGTAAACAATATCGGCCGATATTTCAATTTATCGGTTTTGCATCGGTTTATTTTAAAAATTAAAAAGAATAATATCGGTCCCAGGCCCCACTAATTATCAACGATATTATGATGGATTATCGGGCGATATATCATGGCCGATATATTGCGCGATATATCGGTCAAAATATTGCATGATAATCCAGGGTCCATCAACTCCAACAGGCTGTTGGATTCTTGCTGCTTCCCACGCCTGAATATTTTAATAATTTTTTGAAAACTCGTGAATCGAACCCAGCCAAACCCCTCTATTACTAAGAGACCTTATACATGTCTTCATTCAGACACTGAATCATTCAGAAACCCACTCATCCAGCGGTGATTTTTTCTAAGTCCATCTTCATCTTACATTCCTTCATCCCGTTTCATTGGAAAAGAGTGTATAATTGGCTAATTTTAGAAGATCCAATCCGTTGAAAGTATATTTCATAGATAGATTTACATTTCCTGTAAGTTTTTATTCCATTTTTATTTTTAAGCCTTTTCATCTAAATGTTTTGTGGTTTTAATGTATACTTTAATATTTAATATATTTCTTGTAATCTCTTGTTATTTTAGAAATATGGATTATTAATTAATGTTAGTGACTGAGTGATTTATTTATGCTTAAACATTTAGCATAAAAGTTATTATGAGTGTATGTTATTTTTTTCATGCAGATTAATATTTGTTTGCATTTGTTTTTATTTTCTAAAGTATAATGGCTCCTATATGTACAAAACATTATAAGAAACAGTAATATTGGGAAACATTGCTGATTTTTTTTTATAAATCACCCCTCTGACTTTAGAAAGAAGGTTCTGTGAAAAAGTATAAATTTCATGCAATGTGATTATTTATTTTAAATGTTTAAACAAAAACCTTGATTTCATGTAATAAATTGCGAAAAAATATGTAAATGTACCGAAAAAGTGTGAAATTTTTTTAAACCAACCGTCTCAGTGTGTAGTGTTTGTGGACTGAAAAAAATTTCAGTTTCACAGTAGATGAGGCTTTTTTTTTCATTTTATCATTAGCCCCCCATTTTCATGTGATAAATTGCCAAAAAATATGTTAATGAATCAAAAAAATATGAATTTTTTTTAAACCAACCCTGTCAGTTTGTACCGTTTTTTGACTACAAAATATTTCAGGTTGACAGCAGATGAGGCCTTTCTTTCATTTTATCATTTAATCCCCTATTTTCATGTGATAAATTGCCTAAAAATATTTAAATGTATCAAAAAAAGTATATTTTTAAAAAAAAAACCTTTGTGGACTGTAAAATATTTCAGTTATAAAGCAGATGAGGCTTTTCTTTTCATTTTATCATTTAATCCCCCATTTTCATGTGATAAATTGCCAAAAAATATGTAAATGTATAAAAAATATGAATATTTTTTAAACCAACCCTCTCAGTGTGTAGTGATTTTGGACTGTAAAATATTTCAGTTTTACAGCAGATGGGGCTTTTTCCTTCATTTTATCATTTAATCCTCCATTTTCATGTGATAAATTGCCAAAAAATATGTAAATGTATCGAAAAAATATGAATTTTTTTTTAAACCAACCCTCTCAGTGTGTAGTGTTTGTGGACTATAAAAATTTTCAGTTTCACAGCAGATGAGGCTTTTTTTTTTTTTTTTTCATTTTATCATGTAATCCCCCATTTTCATGTGATAAATTGCCAAAAAATATGTAAATGTATCAAAAAAATATATGATGTTTTTTTAAAACAACCCCCTCAGTGTGTAGTGCTTGTGGACTGTAAAATATTTCAGTTTGAAAGCAGATGAGGCTTTTCTTTTCATTTTATCATTTAATCCCCCATTTTCATGTGATAAATTGCCAAAAAATATGTAAATGTATAAAAAAAATATGATTTTTTTAAACCAACCCTCTCAGTGTGTAGTGTTTGTGGACTGTAAAATATTTCAGTTTTAAAGCAGATGAGGCTTTTCTTTTCATTTTTATCATTTAATCCCCCATTTTCATGTGATAAATTGCCAAAAAATATGTAAATGCATAAAAAAATATGTTTTTTTTAAACCAACCCTCTCAATGTGTAGTGTTTTTGGAATTTAAAATATTTCAGTTTTATAGCAGATGAGGCTTTTTCTTTCATTTTATCATTTAATCCCCCATTTTCATGTGATAAATTGCCAAAAAATATGTAAATGAATAAAAAAAATATGAATTTTTTTTTAAACCAACCCTCTCAGTGTGTAGCGTTTTTGGACTATATAATATTTCAGGTTGACAGCAGATGAGGCTTTTCTTTCATTTTATCATTTAATCCCCCATTTTCATGTGATAAATTGGCAAAAAATATGTAAATGTGACTATTTTTTATAATTTTGTGCATTTCTTAAACATTAATGGCACCAAACAAAGAAGCTCCAAAATGGTCGTTTGGTGAACGACATAGTAATAACACAGTGAAATGCAACTTCTTTGAAAAAATGATATCAGGAGGAATTACCCGTTTAAAGGAACATATAGCTGGAAAGACGGGAAATGTAGCAACTTACAAACTGCGCACCAACACAAGCGCAACTTATTTCCTGACAACTACTGGAAGTCAATGTCAAAAAAAAAAAAAAAGACTAAAGCAGAAGACCATATTCTAGGTTACATAATGGTCGACTGCTTATAAAGTGAAAGGGAAGGCTAATACGTGGAAAATGTCCCGTCATCTTCAGAAGAGGATTCGGATGAGATTGAGGAAGATAGAGAATTGTGGTGTACAATACGAATTAGTCACCGCGAGCATGAGATGAGAGGGCATAGTAGTGCACGTTAATTTCTTTAAATTAATTGTTTAATCTAACAAAAGCAATTTTTTTCAAAATTACATTAAAATGCTAAAAAATGAATTATTCTTCTCTACAAAGGCGGTGTGAGTGAATCAGGGACTGTGAGTGGATCATCCAAACAAAAAGTTGGAATTATGGGCCGATGGAGTTCCATAAAAAATGCATTCAAAGGAGGACAATGAGCAACTACTGAAAGCTACAGTGTGAATCCGGATACAATTGGTGTTGGTGATCCAATATGGGACATGCCAACTTCCTTGAACCAAGGAAAAATAAATCAATTAGACAGACAGAAGGCAAAACAATTCCTTGGGACGGCAGCCACTAAGTATTTCTCCGATTGCCACCGGCCACCGAGGGAAATTGAAAATCCATATTTTAAGGCTGTGTGCTATGCATCCGCAGTTGCTGGACCTTATATCACATTCCCATCGCCATATGAGATTTCTTCCACATTCATCCAACGTGAAATACAGCGGATCCGAGACTGGGTAAATAATTTAAGTCTTCTTGAGAGGATACGGGAGTAACCCTTATGTCGGATGGCTGGAAAAGTGATGATAACCGGAGTATCGTTAACTTCTTCATTTATAATCAATGTGGCACAGTGTTTCATAAATCGTACGACACATCGGTCGGAACAAATGATGAAGATTTTCTTTATAGCTTGATGTTATCTGTCTGTGAAAAAATTGGACCTGAGAATGTTGTCCAAATTGTAACGGACAATGGACCAGGCTATAAGTCTGGAAGGAGGAAGGTCAGGAACACATACCTATGGATCTTATGGACCCCTTGTGCGGCCCACTGCATAGACTTGATCCTTAAAGATTTTGCTAATGTGAGGAAATTTGGGAACCTAATTGACTGGTGTAAGGACGTCACCATATTTATATACAATCATATTAAAATCTTAGAGGTAATAAGAAAGTACACGAAGTGTCATGAACTACTGCAACCTGCAGTAACACGTTTCGCCACAGTATTGCTTACTATGAAGAGCTTCTTAAGAAGCAAGACAGAATTGATGAAGATAGGTGAGAAGCAGGTCCTTTATGAATGCGTTCGACATGAGGAAAGAAGAACACGTAAGATATTACCAGAAGATTACACACCTATTGTCACGACCCGATCCCGTAAGTGGGCCCGAGACGCGAGTAACTTTTTTTAAAAAAAAAACCTTAATCCAATGAGTCACTAACTCCTTAACATACTACCCATGTGAGTCTAATAACTACGTGAAATATCCGTGTCTTAATTATTCCTAAACATATTCAGCAAAATAGTCCGAACAATTTTCACTCAAACACATGGAAGCAATATATTGAGTACACCAATACACAAATATATTACATTGAAATACCAAACTTACAGACATAAGTTTTAACGCCACAAGAGGCATATTTATTATCAAAATGCATAAAGTAGTTCATAGATTCATTTTGTTTCCTTAAGCGGGAAACTACGAAAAACATTCGAGTTTGATTCTCAGCGAGGTACCATGGGTTCCTTCATTCCTCCTTCTAGTTCATATCCTGCAATGTAAGGGATATGAGCAATAGCCCAATGGGGAGAACTCACCATAAAATTCAGCATACAATATTCGTGAAATTAATAACAATGCATGTTCCATAAATGAAATGTAGTTAATCTACTTAACTCATGTTTACCATAGCATCCAACATAATACATGAAACCATAAATAACGCATGTTTCATGAATGCAATGCAGTTAATCCACTTATCCCATTTTCTGTAACGCTCCGCCCTCTTTCACTAGCTTTTTCCCGTAAATTCAGAGTCTATTTTTTTTATTTTATAATAGAGTAGAGTGATAGAGCGCGAGACGTCACTGAAGCGAAGCTAAGTCCGAACTTTCAAAGTCCGACCCTTAATTGGCCAACCCTATGTGTGCATGGACTCAGTCCACTATAATGGTTCACACATAGCAATATCAACATACGGAATAAAAATCATAACATCCAAATTGCGGAATCATAATAGAACCAAGTTCTATTCCATTCAAATAGCAAAGTAAATCAAGTCTTGAATCATCATTATCATATCATAATTATTCAGCAAATACAAGCCCGAGAGTATCTTATACAAAATATAAACTAAAATCGTTCCAAGCTCCTATGCTTGTTCCTTCCCGCGTTCAGCGTTTCCCTCGTTTCTTGCATCATCCACTAAAGGTTAAAAGTAGGACGTTAGTACAACGCGCCCAGTAGGTATTCCAATTACGGCTAACACATGGTTAGTACAAACATATCATATAACATAGTGATATCAAAACCATATAAATCCATGCTATGCAATGATGACAAATATGCAATGAGTCCCACCAATCACCTGTACATAAAGTGTGCCTACCACATAGGTCTTTCGGTCGCCCCGACGGAGTGTGGACCCTCCGGAAATCTTCTTGATGGAAATCACATCAAGGTGTTGCACATAGGTGGAATCCTACCTAAGACTGTTCACAAGTCCTTGCGTTTCCGTCCAAGATTCGATCACCGATCACGCACTGCTTGCGAGATCCCGTTACCTTATAATATAGTGATAAATCAACACCAAGTCTCACCTAATTTCAAGGTTCTAAGTCCATAAACAAAACCCCATGGGGTTCGGCCATGCACCATGGCCGAACTCATGGTTTACCATTTTTTTATACATATTTACAAAAATGCCACTGTTGGTAACCCTAGCCCCTTCTCTTTGCTTAGGTTCCAAGTTATTCATTCATGCTTCCAAATTACATAATACCATACAATAACTCATGGGGTTCGGCCATACACCATGGCCAAACCCAATGTCCAACATTCTCTCATATTTACCAAAATGCCATTGACTTCCTCTTCCCTTTAAATCTTTCATAATTAGAACTTAAAATTTCTCTAATCAAATAAGTCATCAATCAAATCTCATGGGGTTTGGCCAAACATCATGGCCGAACCCATGGTTCTCCTACTTTGGTATGTTTTAATTACATTTTTGCCATTACTTTCTCCATCAATTCATATCATACATTGTACCCTTTATTTTATTTAAAACTAACATAACCTAACTCATAATGTAGGTTCATAATCTGATTCATAAATCAGCCCTTAAACCATAATTTAAAGACACCTTTAATCCCTTAATTTAGAACATGGGGTTCGGCCATATACCATGGCCGAACCCTATGGTGTATAATTTCCAATTAATCTCCACCTTTCTATAATTGGAAGGTCTCCAAATTTAGATTTTTCCTTCCAAGAATAGAACTTCCCTTTATTAATCTCTCCTACTATCATTAGAAGGTTTCCCTATTTAACTTACCAAAAATATAAACCTCCTTCCATAAATGGAAAGTTTTCTAAAAATAACTCTACCTTCCATTTTTAACCTAAGGTCCACATTTAGAAGGTTTCTTAATTAAACAACAACCCTTCTATGATTGAATATCTTATTCCAAAATTCACAAGGTTTCCAAAAACTAATCCTAGTGGGGTTCGGCCATAACTATGGGCGAACCTCACTCATGGCAACCAATCCCTTCATTTAAATTAGGTTCCATAATCAAGTCTTACCTTCCATTCTTGGTATGGTTTCCATAAATAACTTTTATGGTATTTAAGTAGATACTTTCTAATTTTAATATCCACTTCCAAGAATGGAAACTTTCCTTAATAAGTAACCTCCTTTCCATATTTGGAAACACCTTCCAAAATTAGATTGTTTTTCCATAATTAACCATTCCTTCCATAAGTGGATTGCTTCCTGAAATTTAGTAATATTTTCCATAATAAGGTTTCCAAAAATAACTCTAGTGGGCTTCGGTCATGCACTATGGCCGAACCTCACCCTTTTAGATCTAGGTCCATATTTTACATTTTCTTTCCAATTTTAACCCATGGGGTTCTGCCAAGCACCATGGTCGAATCCTATGGTTCATGATCTTGGCCCTTGGTTTAAATCTAATCCAAAATTAATCATCAATCCATATAATGTTTGGTGGGGTTCGGCCATACACCATGGCCAAACCTCACTCCTCCTTTTTATTATTTTAGATCCCCTCCATTAGCCATAAAATAGCCATGGTTCGGCCATGCCATGGCCGACCCATATTCCATATTCTTTCAATTGATTTTCTTGAATCTAAAAGATACAATCACCAAAGGTTTCTATGACTTAAGATCTAGGAACATAAACCCAATTAATAAATCAACACTCTCCATGGTTTCCAATATTTAAAACCAATTAATTAAACAAATCTTTCCATGGGGTTCGGCGATGCACTATGGCCGAACCCTATGGTTCTTTCTTCTCTTTTAAAACCATTTACCCATCTCTAATTTTCTCTTCATGGGGTTCGGCCAACCACCATGGCCGAACCTTATGGTTCTTTTGATTTCATAAATAAAATTATAACATTAATACTTAGATACTAACCTCTTCCTTGCTCTTCTAATCTTTCTCTTCCTTTCTCTTTGATTTTCTCCAAACAAGAACTCCTTCTAGTTGCTGCCCTTTCTTCTCTTGCTCTTGCCGTGTAAGAAAGGACTTGAGAGAGGGAGAGAGAGAGAGAGAGGAATATAACTATGTAATGGGGTTGTAAAAACCGTACACCCCTATGGATCTCTCCTTTTATTAAGCTCTCCTTAATCCCATATTAGAATGTTCTTAATAGAATCTTGCTCTCTTGTGTTTTCCATTTTTTTTTACACGTATACTATATTGTAGCACAGTTTTAGCCTTGTTAACTTCCGAATCAGAAAAAGTGGTAAACTACAAAGTTGTAGCTCTTGAAATCTTATTTCCAACGCGAAAAGAATCAAAGCAATCAGATATTAGAGTGAAAAGTTATAACCAAAACACTGGACATATTTCAAACATTCCTTATTTAACCATGGCCGACTTTCCCTCTTTAATTAGCCATATCCGACCTTCCCTTACCTTATTAAGACTTCCTTTAATTCTTATTAGCAAGTACTATGCGCATAACCCTAATCATAATCCAAATAATCTTTTAATTTAATTCATAGATATTTCATCCCTTTTTAAATATTTAGCATATCATTGTGGATTTAAAAATCCCACATATCTCTCATGTGCATAATATTGAAATCACTATCTAAAATTCGGCCAAGATAATCTTTATTTGATTTTTTTTTTTTAACATCTACTTGGATATTTCAAATCCACTACTCGGCCATAATATCCTTTATTCAAAATTGGGTATGATTCACCACTAATTTAATTCTACCCATTTAAATTTTAGTAAAACCAATTCCAACATTGGTTGGGTCCTAATTGGGTCCTGGCCCAATTCCTTATCCATATAAGATTTAATTCCAAAATTCATAATCAAAATTAAATAAATAATAAACTGAAAACCCGAGGTGTTACATTTTCACCCTAGAATCACTTTCTAAGGTGTTTTATCAATTTTTTACCAGGGGTCAGCCCCAATTTAGTAACTTGCAAATGCATAAGGTCTCCGCGACCCCGTCTACTAACCCGTCCAATACCTAACGGTTGATGGTGGTCACCCACAGCTTACTAACACGTCCAACCCAACGGTTCGCAAACGGTGTTCAGCCTAACATCACAAGGACTCCACGACCCGATCTACTAGCCCATCCAACACCAGCGGTTGATGGCGGTTGACCACAGCCTACTAACACGTCCAACCCAAGGGTTCGTACACGGTGTGCGGTTAATCTCAGCAATTATAGCCGAACGGCCAATATCAGATTTCCAAATTTATTATCTTTCACAGATTTAACTTATAAACATAATTCTATATGCAAATGTCAAATGCATAATAGTGTATGATTTCCAGTTCCCTCCTTACACAGGGACTTATTCTAAGAGAATCACTAAATTCCAGCCTTACCCTTCGATGTATCCACTACCAATACAAGAAATCAATAAAATAATCAATGTCACACAAACATATAAAATTGGATTTAATAACACGAATGCCTTCACCCAGTTTTTACCCGACAATTCCCAGACACTCCTATGGGTCCATAATGCGTTAGAGGTTACAAGTCCTCGACGCCTCGACACCATTCCAATGCCTACGTTCTAAACAATTTGAACATTTACATCCCTTACATGTAGGCAGTGTCAGGTCTCATATTCTGGACCTATATGGCATTTTCCATCTTTAAATGACCATGGGTCCCATTTCAGTCTGGTGTTAGTGAGGTTTAACATATAACACAATACAAATGTTAGTTCGTGTCTCCTCACCTCTATCTGCAGAGATTATCACACAATCTGTAAGATTAAAATAATAATATAAATTTCAAATCGATAAAGTATTTACGAAACTACTTCCCATCCTCCGTGCATTTTCCAAGAAAACATGATAAATGTAGTGAGTCCCCTTAATTCTTTCTACTCCATTAAGTCAACAGTTAGTTGTCAGCCAACCAAAATCACATTAAAATAAAAGTATAAAGTACTCAGTGCCCGGTCTCGTATTTTTTCCTGGCCAGGGAAAAGTATTGAGACAGAGCTCAGAGGGTACACTACAGGAAATTAAATAAAAGTGCTCAGTGCCTAAATCATTTTACCACAGGGAGACCAAGGCCGTCTGAATGGCCACCGAGCAACGTTTTCGTTGCGCTACAAGTGGAGATTTTCGGCCCAAAGAGTACAATGTGCCCCACTTCAAAGCCATCGGGTGACTAAGCGCCTCCTCAATTGGTATCTTCGAGCGACTAAGCGTCAGTACTGATAAACCACCGGGTGACTAAGCGCCACCTCAAATGATATCACCGAGTAACTATGCACCACTACTGATGAACCCGGGTGACTAAACGCCACCTCAAATGGTATCACCGAGCGACTAGTGTCACTACGGATGATAGTGTAGCCCAGTGGTTACGATACTGAATTTAAATATACAACGTGTAAAAATAAACACACAATTGTTAAATGGGGTTAACCTTTCTCCCTCTTTTAATTAAAGACTGACAAACAAGGTTTGAACTTAAAAAAAAATGATTTTAAAGGTATAATTTAAAATTTGAGAGAGAAGCCTACCCTCCCTTTATTTTGAAAAATTTAATTTTAAAATCCAATACTAAACTATTGAAATTATTAAAAATGAAATTAAAATTATTTTGGTACCTCACAGCGAAAATCCGTTGATTTTTTACCAAGTTTTGAAAACCCGACGTTGATACGAGGACCTTTGGAGTTCGGCTGCTACTGCCACTTCTGTTGCTTGCGGTTGCATCAACCGAAGAAAAGAAGAAATGAAAATGAAGAAGAGAAAGGGACATGGAAGAGCTTGACTGGCGAAGGAAGGTAGAGAAAAGAGAGAGAGAGTGACAGAAGGTAAGAACTCGCTGCTGTCTCTCTGTTTTTTTTTTTTTTTTTGTTTGCTAATGCTGACGGACAAGAAGAAAAGGGAGAGAAAGCGAAAGGCAAAGGCTTAACGGATGGAATTCATCCAACGCTGCCTACAGGCTACCGGGTAGCTTGATTCTTATCTTCGATAGATATTTCTATTATTTTATTATTATTTCATTTTCAAAATTTCTCTCATATCCTATGTTAAATCTGAGTATTTTAGGGTCCCTCTAATTTAATCTAAATAGTTCATTAGGTCAAATATTAAATTACATAGTACTAAATTTTGGATAAAAAATTCACTGAACAACTCAGTGTTTTAATAAAAAAACACCGATTTGATAAAATTTCTTAATTTTAAAGAATCTCCTGGAGAAAATTTAATTTTATAATTAGATAGATTAAATTAATCTGATAAAAACATTCTAAAGTTTCAAAGTATTTTGGAGTAAAAAACCACTCCATATAAATGACAGAGTATTCGACGGCTCACACTACTCGACGTAAAATAACTATTAAAATTCGATATTTTGAAAAGTCTGAAGATACAAATGGCTCAATTATATTATAGATTGAATATTAACTTCCTTCGTATATATTTAGAATTTTGTCTTCCCTATCCAAGTGGGGTTTTGCCACATATAAAATTTTAGGTAGTGAAAATAGGTAGAATTAGGTCGAGATTGGCATTTCGTTAAGTTCGGATTTTAAAAATAGTGAAAGACCTAAAATTTGAGGTTTAAATGAAATGAAATGACTTAGTTTCCAAAGTATCCAAGTTTTAACCCTAAAATAATATTATTAATAATCATAACTTGTTATTATACTTTTAAAATTTAATTTGAAAGAGTTTTCGGATTCGAATCGAGTCAAACTCAAACTCGTTGAAAAGCTCATTCAAAATTCTTCATGATTAACATAACAAAACTTATAATTATTGGCTTAAAATATTTAATTAATTAAAATCTGTCTAAATTAACCACTAATTTGAGCTGAGGTATCACACCCCACCCCCCTAAAAGAAATTTCGTCCTGAAATTTTAACAAAATATTTGTACCTTTAATCAGCGAAGAGACTAGGGTTTAATTTGAGCATTGTTGACTCTGGCTCCCATGTTACATGTTGGGTCTCACGATGCTGCCGCAGTCCTTGTACAAGTGGTATAGTCTTTCGTCGCAGTATTTGAGTTCGCGTGCCTTGAATCTCAATAGGAACTTCTTCAAAAGTCAAATCCTTTGAGATTTCAATATCTTCACATTTATCACATGAGATGGGTCAGGTTCGTACTTCCGAAGCATAGAGACATGAAATGTGTTGTGTACCTTTTCCAGACATAGAGGTAATGCCAATTGGTAAGCAACTTGTCCAATTCTCTTGAGGGTCTCAAATGGTCCAATGTATTGAGGTGATAGTTTCCCTTTACGTCCAAACCTCTGTATTCCATGACGTAGGGCTACACGTAAGAATTCCAACGGCCTTCGTCTTTTGTCGGAGTAACTTTTCTGTCGGCTCTGGGTAGTTTTAAGACGTTGCCTTATGATTTCCACCTGTTCTGTTGTCTCACGTACCATTTCTGGTCCTAACAGTGCTTTATCTCGTACCTCTGTCCAGTACGAGAGTGATCTGCAAGGTCTACCATATAAATCCTCATATGGTGCCATTTATATACTTGCTTGGTAATTATTGTTATATACAAATTCAATCAGGGCCAGATGATCTTCCCACTCCCTTGCATGTCCATAACACATGCTCTCAACATGTCCTCTAATGTTTGAATGGTCCTTTCAGACTAACCATCTGTCTGAGGGTAAAATGTCATGCTGAAACATAACTTTGTACCCAATTGATTTTGCAATCCTTGCCAAAATCGAGAAATAAATCGCGTATCTCTATCTGACACAAAAGAGACTGGTATTCCATGCAGTCGGACTATCTCTTTAATGTAGATCTTGCTCAGAGTATCCAACGGATCCTTCTTCTTGATATATAGAAAGTGAGCTGACTTTCGTAAATCGGTCAACAATTACTCATATTGAATCATTTTTTTTGTTAGACTTAGAGAATCCTATCACAAAATTATCCACTTCCACACTGCTACTGGGAGAGGTTGTGTCAATCCACCTGGTCGTTGGTGTTCAACTTTAACTTATTGACAAATTAAACATTTGGACGCAAAATGTGCCACTTCCTTTGTCATTCCTCTCCACCAAAATTGTCGACGTAGATCACGATACATCTTCGTGCTACCAGGATGGACGGTAAATTTAGAGTGATGATAGTGATTGAGTACTTTCTCTCTGCAGTCTTCAAATTCTGGTACGAATAGTTGTTCTTTGAATGTTAAACCTCCATCAGGTCTAACCTTCCAATTTTCTAATTCCACTCCATCAGATAGTTGTGTTATTATCTTCTGAGCTTCAGGATCACTATGCTGTCTTTCAAACACAATTCCGACTATTTCAATTAACACTAGATTTTGAATCCATGTTGACCCCAGCTTTCAATTAATTCTAGGTCATTGTCGGACAAGACTTCTAGTAATCTCCATTGTAAAGATGCTACTTTGTCAATATCACCACTGTGACTTCCTGCTTAAGGCATCTGCCACCACATTAGCTTTTTCCTGGATGGTAGGAGAGTTGAAAGTCATAATCTCCTAAATATTTCATCCATCTCCGTTGTCTCATATTTAAATCCTTTTGAGTAAACAGATATTTGAGACTATGGTGGTCAAAATAGACATTAAACCGCTCACCATACAGGTAATGTCTCCACAGTTTTAGTGCGAACACCACAGCTGCCAACTCCAGATCGTGCGTTGCGTAGTTTTGCTCATGTCCTTTCAACTATCTCGATCCATACGCAACAACTTTATCTTCTTGCATCAGAACACAACTCAATCCAAGCTTAGAGGCATTACAATAGACCTCGTAACCGCGTCCCTGCTCTGGTATAGTTAGTACAGGAGAAGTGGTTAGCTTCTTCTTAAGGTCTTGAAATGCTTCCTCACATGCTTCTGTCCATTCAAATTTGACATCATTCAGGGTCAAGCGAGTCATTGACACCGCAATCTGAGAGAAATGTGGGATAAATTTCCTATAATATCCTGCCAAACCAAAAAAACTCCAAATTTTCCGTGACATTTTTGGGTCTTTCCCAGTTCATAACTATTTCCACTTTTGCCGGATCTATTGAAATTCCATTGGCTGACACCACGTGTCAGAGAAATTGGACTTGTGTTAGCCAAAATTCACACTTACTGAGTTTGGCGTACAATTGGTGATCCCGTAAAGTCTGCAAAATGGTGCATAAATGCTGCTCATGCTCCTCTTCAGACAAGGAGTATATCCAAATGTCGTCCATGAAGACGATTACAAACTCCCGTAAATAGGGTCGGAGGATCCGATTCATCAAATCCATGAAGGTAGTTGGTGCATTAGTCACTCTGAATGGCATGACAAAAACTCATACAGGCCATACTGAGTGCAAAATGCAGTCTTCGGAATATCTTCTTCCCTTACTCAGAGTTGGTGATATCCCGATCTCAAATCGATTTTTGAGAAACACCTTACTCCTCTCAACAAATCAAATAAATCGTCTATTCTAGGTAACGGATATTTATTTTTAATAGTGACCTGATTCAAAGGTCGATAGTGTATGAACATCCTCAAGGATCCATCCTTTTTTGTTACAAAGAGAGCAGGTGCACCCAAGGTGAATTGCTCAGACAGATAAAACCAAGTTGAAGAAGCTTATCTATTTGTTTCGCCAACTCTATATGTTATGCTGGTGCCATTCCTGTAGGATGCCATGAATATAGGAGATGTTCCAGGCTGTAAATCAATTAAAAAATCAATCTCTCGGCGTGGAGGCAAACCACTGAGTTTATCTAGGAAAGCATCAGAAACTCACAAACCACCCGAGGTAAAATAGCTTTTATTCCTTCCACATCCTCCCATCCCATACTGGCTACTACTCTACCAGGGTAGGCCTTCAAACCAGAGAATTTCATTCTCACCATATCATATGGTATCAACTTCTCTACAAACCTACACTTGGTTGTAGATGTCCCATATATCTTTCTTTGTAGACAATCTATCATAGTTTGATGTGTAATTAACCAATCCATGCCTAAGATGACAACAAAATCCATCATCTCTATGACAAAAAAGTCATATATCAAATCTAAGTCACCCATTTTTAGAATACAAGATCTGCATACCTGATCCACTCGTACCTCTTTTCCTAATGGTGACATTACCGTTAGAGATCTCAAGGCAACTACTGAGGGTAAACCCAATTTATCCTGACATGACTTAGAGATAAATGAATGAGAAGCACCAGTATCAACTAATACTTGTGCAATATAACTAAAGAGAGGTATATTACCTTCCATCACAGCGTTTTCAGCTCGGCTCCTCCTCCCGAGTTCCCATGGTGTAGACTCTGCCACGGGTCATCGGAGGGTGACCCTGTCCTCTCGGTTGAATGGTCCTTTGTGGCACACTTCTAGATGCTGCTGAACCTCTAGAGGGTGGTGGAGTAGACTGCACCTGAGACTATACTGGTCTGAGATTCTGAGTAGATTCTGGCACATTGTTTTGATTGTCAGGATAAGGACAATCTTTAACATAGTGTCCCATTTGCTTGCAGTCTGAAACATGCTCGACCGTCCATTGTTGGTGGATTGCTCTATGGACACTGCCTCACTGTGTGACGTGGTTGGTTACACGTGTAACATATCACTTGCCTTAGGCTGGTGTTGCTAGTCTATCTAAAAAATGTTTGTCCTTTCTTGAAATGGACCCTTGTTAAACCTCCTTATTTTGTTAGGCAAAGGTGGTTTCTGACTATTTGCAAGACGAGATCGATCCAAATTTCTGTTGGTTGTGTTAACAGCTTCCATCATGAAGGTTCGATTGATTGCCTCTTCCAGAGTGGCAAATTGCGTCCCTTACATTTGTCACTGAAAATAAGGACGAAGCCCTTCAATGTAGTGTTGAATCTTTTCTTCTTCAGTATCAAAAAGTCGTGGTGCGTATTGACAAAGATTCAGAAATTTTGAAGAATACTGGGCACCGTGTCGGAGCCCTGCTTCAATTTAAGAAATTGTTTCCTTTTGGCATATCTTACTACCTTTGGATAGTAGCGGGCAAGGAAAGCAGTAGAAAACTCCTCCCAAATCATCGGTTCTCGGTTTCTTGCATTATGTTTGACTTCCCACCATTTGTATGCATCTCCCTGCAGCTGATAGGTGGCTAATGTGACCTTATACTCTTTTGCAGTAGCTAATGTGTTGAAGATTCGACCAACCTGATTGATCTAGTTTTCTGTCTCGGCTGGATCCGTATTCCCAGTGAAAGTCGGTGGATTCAACTGCTTGAAAATTTTCAAAACTATGGTAGCTCTTCCTTCGGGGGTCCCCTCCCGAGGTCGGTGGAGATCATCCACTATCCTTTAGAAAGCTTCCACCGTGGTCTGTACGGCATCTAAGGGGTCAGGTCGATTTTCAGGAGGTGGAACCTCACTTTCAACTTGACTTGTAGTGACTCGTCCCGATTATTTTCTAAATTTTTCGAAGAGATTTTCGGATCTCTGAGTTGTTTTAGGGACCTTGGTAACAGTGAAGAGAGTGTGGACGCCATGGTGGGCCCAGTTTACCTGTTTTCGAGTTCGAGAACTCGAAGGGGCATTTTGGTAATTTTATAATTATTGCTTATTTGTCATGAAAATTTGTTCAAAAGTCACACGTTTTCTCGCCCGAGATCTTTCAGTTTATTCCTTCGAGTTTTTCTTTCTTAAAAAAGAAAAGAAAAAGTGAAGTGAAACCCTAAACCCTAGATCCCTTATAACCTCTTCATTGCACCGTGCACTGTAGCACGCAGCTACAGTGCCGCGACACCTTCACTGCCGCCCCTTTCTTCTCCTTTCTGCCCTTGGATTTCCTTCTCTCTCTCAGACCGTCTCCCTCTCTCGTTCTCCGATCTCTCTCTCCTCTCTTCACTTAGACGATCGGCATCGCCGAAATCGCCGTCGCCGCCGACCGGACCAGGTATTTTTCCTCTTCTTCTCCCTCATCCTCCAACCCTTTTTCCTCCCCTCTCCCATCTTTGATTTCCGTCGGTTCCTCCCTCTTCCCCCGATTTTTCTTCCTTCCTCGGATTTCTACTCAGTTTTTCCGTGATTTTCCTCCTCACTCCGGTTTTTCCCTTTTTTTTTCTTACTTCTCCTTTTCCTCCGTTTCTCTTTCCCTTTCTTCTCCCCTTTCAGCTGGGTCACTGAGTCAACCCAGCTGGGCAGCCAAGTCGACTCGGCTGTGCAGCCGAGTTGACTCTCGTGAGTCCGAGTTTGGGCCCAATGAGCCAGGCCCAACTCGGCTCGCATTCGGGGCTCCGACCAGACCCAGTCTGGCCCAACCCGAACCAGGCCCAATCCAGCCCAACCAGGCCCAGACCCTTTTCGGCCCATGTCTGGCAGGCCCACGTTTTCGGCCCAATCCACCTCAGCCCAGTTTCCAACCCTGCCCATTTTTAGAGACCCGGCCTAGTTCGGCCCGTTTTGGGCCCGTTTTCTCCCGGCCTCTTTTCTTGACCTGTTTTGTCTTGTTTACTTATCCGTTCTTCCTTGTTTCTACAGATTGAACTCCCTTCAAACCAAACAAATTGCTTGCTAGCTTTGGACTTCCGACTCCACACACGCGGTGAGGGAACCTATCACTGTTTTAGCATGCATTCGCATTCTCACCCTATAATCTTTGACGTCGAGTGACCTGAATGGGACTCTTTCGTTTATTAAGCCACTCGGTAAGGGAACCATTGAAATGAATATGTGGTAAGGGATCCGTTTGGGTTCACCCATGTTACTTGTATGTGATTAATGGAAAATTAATTGAGCGAATGATTATTGATGCTTGAAGGCTGTTGAAATCATGTTGTGATTCATTGCATGTTTATGCATAAGATGTAAATATAATCGTACGTTGGATATAGAAGTATGAGCCTAAACTATCGTTAAGTGTCGTAACCGCATAATGATCTAGGTTGTTGATATTGATGTCATGGCAGAACACGTGTATGTTGTCATACATGGTCATGATATCATGTGCATGCATGGGAGTTTTTATTTATGTGCATACATTTATGACGATGAGATGAGCTTGGTAGGTTGAGAGGACTTCCCCGTTACACTCCAGCGGTCGAAACCCCATAGAGGATGTGGGTTTCCCCTTTGTGTTCCGGCGGTCGAGGTGCCTGCCCTAGAGTTTTGTTTTCCCCCGGGCGTGGTTGAGGTGGTTTCCGACACGACTCTTGTGGGTGAGGCAGTTGTGTATTCTTTAGTCTCCCGATGATACTGGTAGGGAGACTGGGGTTTTTGGAGGGCCTGATGTGGATTATGGGGATGATTCCTTAGATTTGGTTAATGAAATACCGGTTAATATATTAGTTGAATATGGTAGACATGGATGTTTTATTCACTTGTGATATTTACTGCCATTTCATATGTGACCTATATCTATCTTGTTAAAATGTGATATGTTATTTCGCTGGGCTATTTTGCTCATCCCTTACCTTTTAGGTGCCCCAATCGCGGAGGGGCCAGGCGGGCCCCTTGAGCAAGCACCAGGAGAAGAGTAGTATAGACTAAAAGCTTCTGTTTATGCTTTGTGTGATGTTTGAGAACCTTAGTTATATAGTTTCAATCATATGTTTGTTTGGATGACTGTATAACCTGTTGATCAGTTACATTTGTAGTTCATTGTGTTTGTTCTAGTTTTGAACTTGTGGAATGTTGGAAGGGAAGTAGTTACCCGTTTCAAAAATAAAAAAAATTGCCATTATTCTTATACCCGATATCTACCTTTTGTAACATTCTGAGGTTTTTCGGAGATAACGTGCCCGTAACTGGACGGGGCGTTACAGTTGGTATCAGAGCACGGTTCAATTCTCGGATTGTGCATGGGTTAGAGATGGACGAGATGACAACTAGAGATTAGGTTCATCCCCTGTGTGGTGGGGTAGATGGAATCGGGTTCTTGGGTAACGCATAGGTATTCTAGGTTTGTGTGATGTACCTAGTAAGCATCCCTTGAGATAGTATGTTCAAAATATGTACTATTTTGGATTTTCGCATGTTAAAGTGTCTGATCTTCAGTATCTATTGAAACAGGCATGTCGAGATACAACACCCGTTCGAATGGGGGAGGCCGTGGCAACGGCAATGCCGGTGCGACTGGGGTTCCTCCAGCAGGGGAGGGACCAGTGGTACAGGATGGATTGGAGAGTTCGGCGAGACGTCAGTCTTGAGAACCGGACCTACACAGGAGCCCATCAACCAGGGACAGCTGATGGAGATGTTGACTGGGATGGTGACCAACTTTGAGAGAGCCATGGAGAGGACGGTGGAGAGGACGGTGGAGAGGACTGTAAAGGCCTTGTTGGAGCGGCAGGCAGCACCTCCTCCTCCTCCGCCTCCACCTCCACTTCCGGCCTCTCCACCACCACCTCCGCCACCACCTCCACTTGGTGAGGTCTACCGCGAGACTAGGGAGATGATTGTATTGAGGGAGTTTAAGCGCCATTACCCCTGTGTGTTCAGAGGAGGGCCTGACCCGATTGCAGCAGAGGATTGGATCGATGAGACTAGCAATCTCCTAGATACGCTGGCCGTCAGGGAGGGAGACCTGTGGGTGACCTTGGCCACACATCACCTCATGGGAGAGGCAGCCCGTTGGTGGACCCAGAAGCCCCTCCGAGCCACAGCCTTGAGGGATTGGGACATCTTTCGTCAAGTGTTTTTGGCAAAGTATTTCCATCAGTAGTCAAGGAAGCTAAGAGCATTGAGTTCGCCAACCTGATACATGGTGATGACACAGTTATTCAGTATGAGGCCAAGTTCTCTGAGTTGTTCCGCTTTGCGCCAGAGATGGTTGCGACTGATCTGTTGAAAGCACGCCGTTTTGAGTAGGGCCTTCACCCAGTAGTCGTCCATGTGGTGGTTACTGCAAGGAGCACTACCTACTGCTGAAGTAGTGCAGAGGGCAATTTTGGCAGAGAGCACCACCCTTAAGAGCAGCGGGATGGTTTATCAGCCGGCATCGATTTTTGCCCCTAGGCAGAGCAAAGGTTTTGATAAGAAGAGGAAGAGGCCACGCATCCACTCGAGTCAGAGGTTACCTTTTGGTCCACCTCAGAGGTTCAGACTGTGCCAGTGTCAAGTGGCCAGCCCAGGCAGTATGTGTGCTTCCACTGTCAGCAGGCATGCCACACTAGGAGGGATTGTCCTCAGCTTCAGGGACAAATTCAGGGCCAAGCTCGGGGCCTTCAATGCTACACTTGTGGTGGGACAGGGCATTTCGCTAGAGATTGTCCTCAGGGCAGAGGTCAGGCCGTAGCGGTGGTACCCCAGCGAGCGATCATGCCAGCCCCCACTCATGTGCTGTTGACGCCAGGCGCCCCCACGGGCCAAGGCGCAGCACCTCCTCAGAGAGGCAGAGGTCGTGGCAGGCCTGGACCAGTGACCCGTGGCAGAGCTTACGCCATCGCCCAGCAAGTAGAGGAGTATGCACCTCTGGCAGTGATGCAGGGTATGTTAGTCCTTTAGGGTGCGTGGTGTAGAGTTTTATTTGATTCTGGTGCTTCACACTCCTTTATTGCCTTGAGTTTTGTTGTTAATTCTGGTTTAGTAGTAGAACTGGCAAGGGCCCCTATCTCTGTTAGTACACCATTGGAGGTGACAGAAGTCGTTGATCATATTTGTCGGTCGTGTGCTTTGACCATTGGAGGTGTAGTGTTGGAGTTTGATCTGTGGGTTTTGGAGATGTTAGGTTTTGACGTCATCTTGGGGATGGACTGGTTGTCCTTCCATCAGGTCACTTTGGACTGTTATCATAGGCGAGTAGCGGGTCGTATACTCACCGGTGATGTGTTCGTTGAGAAGCTTAGCCCAGCCTTCAGTCCGAAAGTGGAGGAGTTATGCAGTTTGGTGGCAAGTTTGAGTTGGGAAGGTTTGGGGCCAGCAGGAGTCGAGATGCCTCTCGTGGTTCGAGAGTTTCTGGACGTTTTTCCAAAGACGCTCCCTAGTTTACCATCACGCCGAGAGGTGGAGTTTGTTATTGACCTGCTACCCGGCACATCACCCATCACCATCACTCCTTATCGGATGGCATCAGTCGAGACTTTGGAATTGGAAAGACAGCTCAGGGAGCTAGAGACCATTGGCTTCATTCGGCATAACACTTCATCTTGGGGTGCACCGGCGTTGTTTGCCAAGAAAAAGGATGGATCCATGAGACTGTGCATCGACTATCGACAATTGAACAGAGTTATAGTGAAGAACAAGTATCCTTTGTCAAGAATTGATAATCTGTTTGACCAGTTGAGAGGGTCTAAATGCTTCTCCAAGATAGACCTTTGTTCAGGTTACCATTAAGTGAGGGTACGAGAGTGTGATATTGAGAAGACTGCTTTCTGCACCCGTTTTGGACTGTTTGAGTTCGTGGTGATGCTTTTGGGGTGACTAATGCCCTGGCGACGTTCATGGCCCTAATGAACAAAATTTTCAGGCCATATCTGGATCGGTTTGTAGTGGTGTTCATCGACGATATTTTGATATATTCAACATCGAAGGAGGACCATGAGCAACATCTAAAGACAGTACTCCAAGTCTTGAGGGATCACAAGCTTTATACGAAGTACAGTAAGTGTGAATTCTGGTTACCAGAGGTTCAGTTTCTTGGATACGTGGTGTCAGCTGATGGTGTGGCCGTGGATCCAGCTAAAGTTGAGGCTGTTCTGAGTTGAGAGCGACCAGCGAAGTGTGACCGAGATCTGCAGCTTTTTGGGTCTTGCGGGCTACTACAAACGGTTCATCAAGGATTTCTCCAAGATTGCCATACCCATGACAAGGTTGACCCGCACGGATGTGCAATTCATTTCAGACGAAGCCTGTGAGACAGCCTTTCAAAGATTGAAGAAGAATTTGACTACCGCTCCAGTGTTGATAGTGCCAGAGAGAGGTCGTGGTTATGTGGTCTACTGTGATGCTTGCGGTGATGGTTTGGGTTGTGTTTTGATGCAGGATGGAAAAGTGGTAGCTTATGGTTCACGGCAGCTTAAGACCCATGAACAGAATTATCCTACTCATGACTTGGAGTTAGCGGCTATAGTTTTTGCGTTTAAGGTCTGGAGACATTACATATATGGAGAGAGGTTCAAGGTTTTCTCAGATCACCATAGCCTAAAGTATCTATTCACGCAGAAGGAGCTGAATATGAGACAAAGACGGTGGGAAGAATACCTTGGTGATTACGACTTCGTGTTATCTTACCACCCGGGTAAGGTGAACGTAGTTGCAGACGCCTTGAGTCGCAGGACGAGGGCGGCCTTGTCAAGTTTCATAGGTGAATACAGAGCATCTAGGCTTTGCAGCATGGTTGTTCAGCCAGGGATTTATGATAGAGTTTTGAGAGCTCAGCAAACGGATGAGAGGTGCGTTACATTGAGGAGCGCTGTGGCCAGTGGCAATGGACCTTTTGGATGGTCTATTAGACGAGATGGTGGTTTGACCTTTCAGGGCAGACTTTTTGTACCCTTATCAAAGCAGTGTCGCGAGGAGGTATTACGACACTTTCACCACTCCGAGGTTCGCCGTACATCCGGGCCGTACAAAGATGTATCATGACTTGCATCAACAGTTCTGGTGGAGCAGTATGAAGAGAGCAGTAGCCGAGTTTGTGACCCACTGTTTGACTTGTCAACAAGTCAAAGTAGAACACTTGAGACCCGCTGGCAAGTTACAGCCTCTTCCGGTTCCCGATTGCAAGTGGGACCACATCACTATGGATTTCGTGACTAGGTTTACCGAAGTCTTCTCGGAAGCACGATGCAGTGTGGGTCATAGTGGATCGATTGACTAAGTCGGCTCGTTTTATTGGTATAAAGACAACTGATTCTCTTGAGACTTTGAGTCAGATGTATTTGACGGACATTGTCAGACTACATGGTGTACCTAAGTCAATTGTTTCAGATCGGGACTCGAGGTTTGTCTCTCGGTTCTGGCAGAGCTTGCAACAAGAGTTGGGCACGCAGTTATGTTTCAGTACAGCTTTCCACCCCCAGACAGATGGCCAATCAGAGCGGAGCCATTCAGATCTTAGAGGAGATGCTCGGGTTTTGCCCCGTCATGGGATTCAGAGGTTTGGGCGGCGAGGGAAGTTGTCTCCTCGTTATGTCGGTCCTGTTTGAGGTAGTAGAGAGGATCAGGGAAGTGGCTTATAAACTTGCACTTCCTCCGAGTCTCGCCCGAGTGCATAACGTCTTCCATGTTTCAACGCTCTGGAAGTATCATCAAGATCCGTCGCACGTGATTAACTTGGAAGATATGGAAATCAATGAGGATGTTACCTATGAGGAAGGGCCAGTGCGGATCGAGGGTTCCAGGGAGCAGAGGCTTCGTGGCAAGACCATTCGCTTGGTTTTAGTAGTTTGGCAACGCAAAGGCAGGGAGAATCTTATTTGGGAAAATGAGGCAACAATGCGGAAACAATTTCAAGCCTTATTTGAGACTAGAGGTATCAGTTCAGTTTGAAATTCGATGACGAATTTCTTTAAAGGGGGTAGTGTTGTAGTGACCAGTCCCGTTTTTTTCTAAATTTTTTGAAGAGATTTTCGGATCTCTGAGTTGTTTTAGGGACCTTGGTAACAGTGAAGGGAGTGTGGGCGCCATGGTGGGCCCAGTTTACCTGTTTTCGAGTTCGGGAAACTCGAAGGGGCATTTTGGTAATTTTATAATTATTGCATATTTGTCATGAAAATTTGTTCAAAAGTCGCATGTTTTCTCGCCCGAGATCTTTCGATTTATTCCTTCGAGTTTTTCTCTCTTAAAAAAAAAAAAAAAGTGAAGTGAAACCCTAAACCCTAGATCCCTTATAACCCCTTCCTTGCGCCGTGCACTGTAGCACGCAGCTACAGTGCCGTGGCACCTTCACTACCGCCCCTTTCTTCTCCTTTCTCCCCTTGGATTTCCTTCTCACTCTCAGACCGTCTCCCTCTCTCGTTCTCCGATCTCTCTCCTCTCTTCACTTAGACTGCTGGCATCGCCGAAATCGCCGTCGCCGCCGACCGGACCAGGTATTTTTCCTCTTCTTCTCCCTCATCCTCCAACCCTTTTTCCTCCCATCTCCCATCTTTGATTTCTGCCGGTTCCTCCCCCTTCCCCCGATTTTTCTTCCTTCTCGGATTTCTACTCAGTTTTTCCGTGATTTTCCTCCTCACTCTGGTTTTTCCCTTTTTCTTTTTTCATTTTCCTTTTCCACCGTTTCTCTTTCCCTTTCTTCTCCCCTTCAGCTGGGTTGCTGAGTCAACGCAACTGGGCAGCCGAGTTGACTCTCGTGAGTCCGAGTTTGGGCCCAATGAGCCAGGCCCAACTCTGCTCTCATTGGGGGCTCCGACCCGACCCAATCTGGCCCAACCCGAACCAGGCCCAATCCAGCCCAACCAGGCCCAAACCCTTTTCGGCCCTTGTCTGGCAGGTCCACGTTTTCAGCCCAATCCACCTCAGCCCAGTTCCAGCCTGTCCGTTTTTAGACCCGGTCCAGGTCGGCCCGTTTTGGGCTCGGCCCAGTTTTAGGCCCGTTTTCTCCTGGCCTCTTTTCTTGACCTGTTTTGTCTTGTTTACTTATCGTTCTTCCTTGTTTCTACAGATTGAACTCCCTTCAAACCAAACAAATTGCTTGCTCGCTTTGGACTTCCGACTCCACACACGCGGTGAGGGAACCTATCACTGTTTTAGCATGCATTCACATTCTCACCCTATAATCTTTGACAGTCGAGTGACCTGAATGGGACTCTTTCGTTTATTAAGCCACTCAGGTAAGGGAACCATTGAAATGAATATGTGGTAAGAGATCCGTTTGGGTTCACCCATGTTAATTGTATGTGATTAATGGAAAATTAATTGAGCGAATGATTATTGATGCTTGAAGGTTGTTGAAATCATGTTGTGATTTATTGCGTGTTTATGCATAAGATGTAAATATAATCGTACGTTGGATATAGAAGTATGAGCCTAAACATCAGTTAAGTGTTGTAACCGCATAATGATCTAGGTTGTTGATATGGATGTCATGGCAGAACACGTTTATGTTGTCATACATGGTCATGATATCTTGTGCATGCATGGAGTTTTTATTTATGTGCATACATTTATGACGATGAGATGAGCTTGGTGGTTGGGAGGACTTCCCCGTTACACTTCGGCGGTCGAAACCCCATAGGGTATGTGGGTTTCCCCGTTGTGTTCTGGCGGTCGATGTGCCTGCCCTAGAGTTTTGTTTTCCCCCGAGCGTGGTCGAGGTGGTTTCCGACATGACTCGTGTGGGTGAGGAAGTTGTGTATTCTTTAGTCTCTCGAATGATACTGGTAGGGAGACTAGGGTTTGTTGGAGGGCCTGATGTGGATTATGGGGATAATTCCTTAGATTTGGTTAATGGAATACCGGTTAATATATTAGTTGAATATGGTAGACGTGGATGTTTTATTCACTTGTGATATTTACTGCCATTTCATATGTGACCTATATCTATCTTGTTAAAATATGATATGTTCTTTCGCTGGGCTGTTTTGCTCATCGCTTACCTTTCAGGTGCCCCGATCGCGGAGGGGACCAGGCGGGCCCCTTGAGCAAGCACCAGGAGAAGAGTAGTATAGACTAAAAGCTTCTGTTTATGCTTTGTGTGATGTTTGAGAACCTTAGTTATATAGTTTCAATCATATGTTTGTTTGGATGACTGTATAACCTGTTGATCAGTTACATTTGTAGTTCATTGTGTTTGTTCTAGTTTTGAACTTGTGGAATGTTGGACTGGGAAGTAGTTACCCATTTCAAAAAAAAAATAAAAAAATTGCTGCTATTCTTATACCCGATATCTACCTTTTGTAACATTCTGAGGTTTTTCAGAGATAACGCGCCCGTAATGGGACGGGGCGTTACATGACTCCCCAATTCTCCAGCTGACCAAGACATTTCCTGTAGTCATCATTGTAGTAACATAATTCATTCAAACAAAGTTTATCAAGTCATAAGATAAACAAACATACCTTATATGTTACATATCAGAGAAGTTATTTCAGTTACAAAAGAGTATATACATACATTCATTTTTCACAAAAGTTTCCCCAAAAAGTTTCATTCCTAAGATCTTTTCCCATCTTTTTATATTTTTACATGTATACATATATGTATATTTTTACACTCATCCTTTCCTATCTAGCACTATTTCCCTCCTCTTTTTTTTTTTTCCCCTTAGTCTCCCCCATCCGATTCAGAAGTGAGTCCTGACTAATAAGGGCAAGTCTCTTCTTGGTGACCAAATACTCCACATTACTTACATGGAACAGGTACCGCAAGTCTCATGAAAGGACAATTCACATCTAGATGTCCGATTATTCCACATATTGGACAAAACTAGGAGAAGAGGATAGGGACAATATTCAACAGCGTGCCCTGCTTGTTGACAATTCTCATAGAGATCCTCAGGTACCGGTTCTATAGCAGGAGGTTCTAATTCCATAATTAGATTTGCAATTAAGGGTTCTATTATAGGTGGTGCAATTAAGGGTTCTACAACTGGGGGTTCTGGCTCCTCGACTAGGGGTATGGGTGTATAAAGAGGATACTCATATGATGGTTTATCAAGGGAATACTGGGGTGATGGTGTATCAGGGGAATACTAGGGTGATGAGATATAGGCTTCACTATTCTTTTTTCCTCTGGGTCAGATTCTGATATAGCCCATTGAATCTCACTATCAGAATATATTTCTATTACTTTTCCTTTTTCAGATTTTGAAGTCATCTGGGTTTCAGTCTTATCTGGGTCAGATTCCGATGTCCAGTGATACTGAGTCTGAGTCTCTAGGTGAAGAAGGTATCACCAATGGACTGGAAGGGGTGCCTTCTCCTGTTACTGAAGCTGATATTTTATCGTCAGACATTGCTATCCAAAAATAAAACAACAGTTAGTAATGGAGGAAATAAATAATAATAATGCATTAAACAAAACTCACAACCACAAAACCCTACTAAGCATGTATAGTCCCATCACAGTCCGAGAGTTTGAACCTAACCTCTGATACCACCTTTGTCACGACCCAATCCCGTACGTAGGCCCTAGGACGCGACTAATTTTTTTTTTTTAAACCTTAACCCAATGAGTCACTAACTCCTTAATATACTATCCATGTGAGTCTAATAACTACGCGAAATATCCATGTCTTAAATATTCCTAAACATATTCAGCAAAATAATCCGAACAATTTTCACTCAAACATATGGAAGCAATATATTGAGCACACCAATACACAAATATATTACATGGAAACACCAAAGTTATAGACATAGGTTTTTATTCCACAAGAGGCATATTTATAATCAAAATACATGGAGCAGTTCATAGATTTATTTTGTTTCCTTGAGCGGGAAACTACGAGAAACATCCGAGTTTGATTCTCAGTGAGGTACCATGGGTTCCACCATTCCTCCTTCTAGTTCATATCCTGCAATGTAAGGGACATGAGCAATACCCTAGTGGAGAGAGCTCACCATAAAATCCAACATACAATATTCATGAAACTAATAACAATGCATGTTGCATAAATGAAATGCAGTTAATCTACATAACTCATGTTTTCCATAACATCCAGCATAATACATGAAACCATAAATAATGCATGTTTCATGAATGCAATGCGGTTAATCCACTTAACCCATTTTCACCCTAGGATCACTTTCTAAAGTGTTTTATCAATTTTTTACCGGGGTCAGCCCCCATTTAGCAACTTGCAAGTGCATAAGGTCTCCGCGACGCTGCCTACTAGCCCATCCAATACCAACGGTTGATGGAGGTCAACCACGTCCTACTAACACGTCCAATCCAACGGTTTCGTAAACGGTGTTCAGCCTAACATCACAAGGTCTCCACGACCCGGTCTACTAGCCCATCCAACACCAGCAGTTGATGGTGGTTGAACACAGCATACTAACACATCCAACCCAACGGTTCGCACACGGTGTTCAGCTAATATCAGTAATTATAGCCCAACGACCAATATTAGATTTTCAAATTTATTATCTTTCACAGATTTAACTTATAAAGATATTTCTCACATGCAAATGTCAAATGCATGATAATGCATGATTTCTAGTGCCCTCCTTACACAGGGACTTATTCTAAGAGAAATCACCAAATTCCAGCCTTACCCTTCGATGTATCCACTACCAATACAAGAAATCAATAAAATAATCAATGTCACACAAACATATAAAACTGGATTTAATAACACGAATGCCTTCACCCAGTTTTTACCCGACAATTCCCAGACACTCCATGGGTCCATAATGCGTTAGAGGTTACAAGTCCTCGACTCCTCGACACCAGTCCAATGCCTACATTCTAAACAATTTGAACATTTACATCCATTACATGTAGGCAGTGTCAGGTCTCATATTCTGGACCTATATAGCATTTTCCATCTTTAAATGACCATGGGTCCCATTTCAGTCTGGTGTTAGTGGGTTTAATATATAACACAATACAAGTGTTAGTTCGAGTCTCCTCACCTCTATCTGCAGAGATTATCACACAATCTGTAAGATAAAATAATAATATAAATTTCAAATCGATAAAGTATTTACGAAACTACTTCCCATCCTCGTGCATTTTCCAAGAAAACATGATAAATGTAGTGAGTCCCCTTAATTCTTTCTACTCCATTAAGTCAACAGTTAGTTGTCAGCCAACCAAAAATCACATTAAAATAAAACTACTCAGTGCCCGGTCTCGTATTTTTTCCTGGCCAGGGAAAAGTATTGAGACAGAGCTCAGAGGGTACACTACAGGAAATTAAATAAAAGTGCTCAGTACCCAAATCATTTTACCACCGGGAGACCAAAGCCGTCTGAATGGCCACCGAGTAACGTTTCCGTTGAGCTACAAGTGGAGATTTTCGGCCCAAAGAGTACAATGTGCCCCACTTCAAAACCATCGGTTGACTAAGCACCTCCTCAATTGGTATCTTGTAGCGACTAAGCGTCACTACTAATAAACCACCGGGTGACTAAGCGCCACCTCAAATGATATCACCGAGCAACAAAGCACCACTACTGATGAACCACTGGATGACTAAACGCCACCTCAAACGGTATCACCGAGCGACTAGTGTCACTACGGATGATAGTGTAGCCCAATGGTTACGATACTGAATTTAAATATACAACGCATAAAAATAAACACACAATTGTTAAATGGGGTTAACCTTTTTCCCTCTTTTAATTAAAGGCTGAAAAACAAGGTTTGAACTTAAAATAAAATGATTTTAAAGGTATAATTTAAAATTTGAGAGAGAAGCCTACCCTCCCTTCATTTTGAAAAATTTAATTTTAAAATCCAATACTAAACTATTGAAATTATTAAATTAAAAATAAAATTATTTTGGTACCTCACATGTGAAAATCCATCAATTTTTTACCAAGTTTTGAAAACCCGACGTTGATACGAGGACCTTTAGAGTTCAACTGCTACTGCTGCTTCTGTTGCTTGCGGTTGCACCGACCGAAGAAAAGAAGAAATGAAAATGAAAGAAGAGAAAGGGATAGGGAAGAGCTTGACTGGCGAAGGAATGAAGAGAAAAGAGAGAGAGAGTGACAGAAGGTAAGAACTCGCTGCTGTCTTTTTTTTTTTTTTTTGTTTCCTATTGCTGACGGACAAGAAGAAATGGGAGAGAAAAGCGAAAGGCAGAGGCGTTGAAGCTGTGTGAGAGTGTTTTGTTGTTCCTCTTCACTTCCTCTACTTCTGTTTAAATAAAGACTGCTTGTAGGCAGTTAACAGATGGAATTCATCCAACGTTGCCTACAAGCTACTGGGTAGCTTGATTCTTATCTTCGATAGATATTTCTATTATTTTATTATTATTTTCGTTTTAAAAATTCCTCTCATATCCTTTGTTAAATATGAGTATTTCAGGGTCCCTCTAATTTAATCTAAATAGTTCACTAGGTCAAATATTAAATTATTAACATAGTATTAAATTTTGGATAAAAAATTCGGTCAACAACTCAGTGTTTTAATAAAAAAACACTGTTTTGATAAAATTTCTTAATTTTAAAGAATCTCTTGGAGAAAATTTACTTTTATAATTAGATAAATTAAATTAATCTGATAAAAATATTTTAAAGTTTCAAAGTATTTTGGAGTAAAAATCACTCTATCTAAATGACAGAGTATTCGATGTCTCACATTTCTCGACAGTAAAATAACTATTAAAACTCGATATTTTGAAAATCTAAAGATACAAATGGTTCAATTATATTATAGATTGAATATTAACTTCCTTTGTATATTTTTAGAATTTTGTCTTTCCTATCCAAGTGCGGTTTTACCACCTATAAAATTTTAGGTAGTGAAAATAGGTAGAATTAGGTCGAGATTGGTATTCCGTTAAGTCCGGATTTTAAAAATAGTGAAAGATCTAAAATTTGAAGTTGAAATGAAATGAAATGACTGAGTTTCTAAATCAGCCAAGTTTTAACCTTAAAATAATATTATTAATAATCATAACTTATTATTATACTTTTAAAATTTAATTTGAAAGAGTTTTTGGACTCGGATCGAGTCAAACTCAAACTCGTTAAAAAGCTCATTCAAAATTCTTCATGATCAACATAATAAAACTTATAATTATTGGCTAAAAATATTTAATTAATTAAAATCTGTCTAAAGTAACCATTAATTTGGGCTGAGGTATCACACCTGTTTGTATCTAAAGTGTTCTGGGACAATATTGTATCTTCCATCAATATCTTTGCTCCCATAGTCATAGTACTTCGTTTTGTAGACGGAGACAAAAAGCTGACACTCTCCTATGTCTTTGAATGCATCATAAAGGCTAAAACTGAAGTTGTGAAAGTTATCCTCCGGATCATTTCTTGCAAATCATCAACGAGAGAATTAATTAGTTTTTCATCTCGAACCCACAGTTCATTGTAGGTTAGTTTTTCATTTGCTAGTGTATTTATATCTTATTATTGTGCATATCTTATATTTAGGCTAATCGCATTGTATTTCACTTGGCAGCAAATTATTTGAATCATTTTTCAAAGAAAGCTAATGATTTCACGACTCAATTTGTAACTGCGTAAGACAGATGTTGGAGATTATGGGTGTCATGCGTCCTTGTGAACGGGCGGCATGTTTTAGAGATGTATTACTTTCATTCATTATGACCCAAATATTTTCGATGATTTGAAAGTTGTTCATTATCCGATAATACTAATTGTGTTTCTTTTTGTTTTGAAGTTACACAATTATGAGAACCGCTTGGAGTCATTTGCGGATGAAGCTGTCGACATTAGGTGGAAAGAGACGGCGATGATGAGTGCTACACAGTGGTGGACATATTTTGGCAACAACTCACCTGTATTGAAGAGGTACGCCATCAAGCTGATGAGCCAGACTTGCAGTGCAACCAACTGCTGAGCGTAACTGGTCGACAGTTAAATATGTCCACAACAAGCCTCGAAACCCTATTATCGTCTCAAAGACTGAATGATTTAGTGTACCTACACTACAATCAGTGTCTGAGGGCAAGGAATTTGAGGAGGTACCCCGAGCTGACGAGGGCAGATGCAGAAGATTTTTTCGTCCCTATCGACTTCGAGTCTCAATTCATCGATAATGATCCATTGAGTGAATGGATCAAAGAGGAAGAACAACCTGTACTTCATGATCTAGATATATTATTTTTAGATCAAAGTGTAGAGTTGGGAGAATTACAGGATTCCGAGAAAGAGGCGAAAAATAACAATCGCCTGCCATTCAATCAGTGTGTCTCGCCCTCCAAATGCGGGTCTGGAACCTCAAACAAGTACAAATATGGCACCACATCGTCATTCTGTTAGTGAGCGGCCCACTGGGACAGACTGGGGAATCTACCTCTTCACAGAGGAGGAGATCAATCAGAGGAAAAGAACCTGTTGTTCCGAGCAGCCAACCTAGTAGGTGTGATTATGGGTCGGCTAGATCTGATTCATCTTCAGATGACGGTAATGGGTCAGATGATGGGTTCGATTTTGATCATCAAAATATTGTTGTGGATGTTGAGCCTGAAAAATCCACCGAGGTATTATCTCGACATGAGTGAAGTCCATCACCGACAGGTGGATAGACAGCATACACCTCCTCATGGCAGAACAAACATGTCCGGTCAGAGTGAAGGATATGTATCGTTTGGATATATGCCCACAAGATATTTTGGTCAATCAAGCTATGGGCACTTGGACATGGACTCATTGTCCAGTAATACGCAGTCCATGTCCATTTCAGATCGCCAGTCGCAACCCTCCTCCGATAGTTGGTAGTAGCATAATCCATCGTCAACATCCGACTACACGTCTACTAATAAGCGACTTCCGGAAGAGATGTATGCCATATTTTATTTCCATGTGCCCTGTTATCCATATGAAGAGCTTGATCCATAGTAATATTACATTTTTTTAAGAAAATTTGGTCAAGCTTGATGTATTTGGTGAAACTCAAGTGATTTCAAGTTTTTCATAATACAAAAAACTGAAATGGCCCTAAGATTAAGAATTTAAAAAATTAGATAGATTAAAATACAAAAAACATTTTAAAAACTGATGATACTAATCACTAAATTTATCATAAATTTCTTACATACTTTTTCATAATTTTTAATAGAATTTTATTAAAATTGGGATCTTACTTTCTAGAATTTTGTATTTTGATTTTTATTTTGTACTTTCATTTTTTAAGAGACTTATGTTATTGATGGTAAATATTTCTTTAATTAGATGTCGATCATGAATGCGAGGGTCAAATTAAATGAAGAAGTACAATTTAAGAAATTTATCTAAATAAATGAAACTTGAAATTTTAAAATTTAAATACAGAGAGTTATTTAGAGATTAAGTCATCGTAAGATGGATTGAGACATTGGAGAAAATTTGAAACTATTTGAATTGTGAAGGATTCAAACTTTGAAATCAATGTTGAATTGCAAGATGAATTTGTCAATGACATTTACAATTGGAATTAATAATTGGAACTTGAGATGGATGTAACATGCATAGATGTTAGGTTAACAAGTGATAGAAATATAATATTAAACATATAAATCCTATTAGAATTTTAAACGTTATTCTTATGTTTGAGAAAAAAATGTTCAAAAATAAAAACATATGCTAAAACTTAGAGCAGTATCGGAAATTTTCAGTCGGTAAGATTGTTGTTGCTTTTTTAAATTTTGATGATGTTCGCTTTTAAAGGAGATCTTAAATATTTATTAATTTTTTTATCTTAAATTAGTACAAAAGTATGTAAAATGCTTAATCACTAAATTTATAAAAAATTTCATACGTACTTTTTCATAATTTTAAATTTTTTTTATCATTTCTCTTCAATTTATTGTTAATTTAATATTAATAGTATTCGAAACTTAAATAAATAATTTGAATATGTATATGACCGATATTTATTGAAAAAATTACATTTTCAAGAAGCCTCAAATTTTCTGAAATTACCATAAATTTTTCGGACCAAAATACAAATAAATGGAAATATCGGAGGAGAGAGAAACTTATCGACTGAATTATCGGCCTCGCCGTTTTTTATATCCCTGGTATGTCCTAAAATTTGAAAAGTATTTAATTTTTTTAAAATAGGAGGCTATATATGAGGAAATACCTAATGAAAAAAATTCGTATTCTTTAGTATCTCCATAATGATATATATCTTCTATTACTATTCATAATTTTTTTGTAAAAAATTTTAAATTTCATAAAAATGTTAAAATATTAGAAAAATCATATAACACACTAAAAACTATATCAATCACGTCAAAAGCTCTTAAATTTATTCTAGAAACATTGTGTATACCATCTCATTAATTTTTTTCACAAGAAACTTCAAAATGGAAATTATCTTAAAAAGTTTGACTTTCAATAACTTTTTGAAAAAACTTAGAAAATCACACCCTACAAACTATATCAACCATGTTAAAACATCTCTATTCAATTTTATAAGCAGTTAATATGATTTGATTAAATTATTTTCACAAAACACTCCAACATCAAGATTATCTTAGAACACAACATCGGTCCATCTCCTTTGCAGGTTGGTTTGTACAAAAAACCATGTTGACTCACGGGTGAACCCGGTTTCCTTAAATAACCCGCAACCCGTGAACGTTTAAAAATGTTTAAAAAATTTATTTAAAAAATTCTCAAGAAAAAAAAAACAAATTGATATTATATCCCCTCATTGGGTCATGGCTCAAGCCTTTAAAGGCCGGTCCATTTCCTCAATCCAACATGCAGAGGATGGTATAAAATCTAAACCTTTTCAAAATCACAAGATTCAACTCGGAAAAGTCGAAATGTTTTTTCTTTGAAAAATTCTGCAACAGGAATTGCACCAACAATAAAAAAATTATCTTCCAGTACATATAGATATACTGAAATCTGCTGCGTATTTACAGAAGTTTTTACCACTGAATATTACAATATTATAGTAATTGTTGGTATTTATAGCTCTGAATCCAAAGTATGAGAACATATTGTGACCAAAAAATATCATACCAACAATTACTTCGTCATCAAATCTTTGGCATTCTTTGCATGTGGATAAAAAGAGTTACACATTATATTCCAAATACAAATGTAAAATGAGAATCAAGGTTGGCAGTTGGGCCTAGGGCCTCAGACAGGAAGGGCTCCCATACACTTAAAATCTTTAATATACTAGTCATAAAGGGCCCCTAAAATCTCACTCTGCTTAAGACCCATGAGATTTTAGGGGATTTCAGGGCCAACCCCTGATGAGAATAGAAAGAACATGGTCATGTCAAATAAGCAACTAACCCAAACGTAACAGAGAAGAGTATACATGCAGTATTCAAACATCAAAAGAAAATCTATAAATAACAAGCTACTACTATCCAATTGAATAAATAAAATAAATAAGTTGGGTAAAAGAACATTGTTGGAGAAAGAAAATACCCTAAAATATGATATATGACCCTAATATAAACTTAAATAGACGTCTATGTTGGGACTGCTGTGAATGAGTTTTACATTAGAAATATAGAGGAAGATCTAGAGGTTGATAAAGGACTCGGATCACTCCACCTAATAGGCGAGTCTTTTGGGCTAAAAACCTAAGTCCTAACAAGTGGTATCAAAGCCCTGTCTCAGGCTAACTCATATGGATTCAGGAGATCCTCTAGGCGAACGGGATGGACGGCGTCGTTCTCTCCACCGGAGGGCCTCGTTTGAGGGAAGCATTGTTAGGGCTACTGCGAACGAGTCCTACATTGAAAGTGTAGAGGAAGATCTAAGGGTTTATAAAGGATTTGAGTCATTTTATCTAACAAGAAAGTCTTTTGGAGTGGAAGCATAGATCCTAATAGTCTATACCTCAAAATAATCTACAAAGGCCAAAATTTGTATTGTACTTGAGCTCAAAACACTTAAACAATTTTAACAATTTCTTCGTTTCAGCTTCGGTTGGTTTTTGGAAAAGCAATAGCTTCAAAGAAATTGTATTAGCCAAAGTTTATTATGGATATTTCGGTCATATCAACTATATAGTCGAAAATTTGTAATTTGTACATGAGTTCGAAACACTTAATAGTATCATCAAATTTTTTTTTTTTGTTTAGTCATATCTAAAAAAATTCGTAATTAAAAAGTTGGACTTAGCCAATTCTGACTCAAACTTCGTGCTGATATTTAACGTCTTGATTGGGTCGTCTCATATTAGCATTTTTTAAGTATATTACCATTTTTATCTCTGCTTTTTTAAACACGGTTTTAAATTTAAAACTCTAACTTGACTCAAAATCTTATTGAGTCAAACAAATCAGTCGAGTTTCTGTACTCAACTCAATAAAATTTGTCGACTAACTCAAATTGAGATTCTATTTAGTCAAATCAATTCATATAGACTCATCCTAAGTTTTTAGGCCAAATTTTGCAATTTAAATGAACTCAAATATGATTAGACTTAGGATTTGTAACACCTGGATTTTTCAATGCATAAATATATTGGATTTTTGTCTATTTTTGTAATACCCTACCCCAAAAAGTCCCACATTGCTAGTGGCATTGGAAGTTCTCTGCTATATAAGTAGTGTCCGTCCTCCTTCTAACAAAAGGCCTTTTGGGAGCAATAGTGGGTTAGCTCGCCAAAGCAAAGCCGTGCGGGTCCGTGTGTAGGCCCAAAGCGGACAATATTGTGCTAACGGGACGGGTCATTTCAAATGGTATCAGAGCATGGTTCAACTCTCTACCTGAGGGTGTGGGCTTGGTTGTTGTGTGTGCAGAGCCAAGGACAGCTCTGGCTTTAAGGGGGGTAGATTGTAATACCCTACCCCAAAAAGTCCCACATTGCTAGTGGCATTGGAAGTTCTCTGCTATATAAGTAGTGGCCTTCCTCTTTCTAACACAAGGCCTTTTGGGAGCAACAGTGGGTTGGCTCTCCAAAGCAAAGCCGTGCAGGTCTGTGTATAGGCCCAAAGCGGACAATATTGTGCTAGCGGGATGGGTCGTTACAATTTTAATTGTTAAATTTATTGAATTTAAGATTTATGGATGTAATGGCATTTTAGGTGGGTAAGAATTGGGTCAATAGCCCAATTATGATCCAATGGATCAAGGATGGAATTCGATTTGGAAATAATTGGGTAAGTGTGATTAAATGAGTCAACTACCCAATTTGAAACCCAATGGGTCAAGGGGAATGGATTTTGAAAGTAACTGAGTAAGGGATTAATTTAATCGGGTCAAGTACCCAATTAAGATCGAAGGCATGGGATCCAGCTCAAAAAGTGAGGTGGCATGTGAGTGACATGGCCAAGTGGGACTCAAATCCACCTCATCAAGTGAGGTGGCAAGTGGTTGATGTAACATGCATGGTCAGCTACCATAGTTGACTTGGTCAACCATGAGTGAGCTCAAAGGTTGAGTTGAATTATGTTGAGTTGGAAATTAAAATCACTTGAGTTAAGTGGGAAATTAGTCAAGGTGGATTGCGTTAAGTTGAGTTGATTTAAATAAGTTAAATAGAGTTGAGTTGAGATAAGTGAGTTGAACCGAGTTGCATGGAAGTGGAGGAGACTTTTAGTGAGTCAAGTGGAAGATGGAGTGTGATACCCCTACCCACCAATGTGGGAAAAGTCCCATATCGCTGGTGGAGGGAAAAAAGTTGGGGGATTTAAGTGGCCAAGCCCCCTTGACCATGTAAGACGCGTTTTGGACCAGGTGGGCCTGGGCCCAAATGCAAAACCGTGCGGGTTTGAGCTATGTGCGAGGCCCTAAAGCAAACAATATCTTACTGAGTCAAGCCCTAAGCCTTGTATTCGGGTCAGGTCGTTACAAAATGGTATCAGAGCCGAGTTCAACACTTGGACTGTGTGAGTCTATCATCCTTCCCTGGAGTTGTTGAGCTGGACCGGAGTCAAGCTGGGGACGGCTTGAGGCTTTAAGGGGGGTGATTGTGATACCCCTATCCAGTCAATGTGGGAAAAGTCCCACATCGGTGGTGGAGGGAAAAAAGTTGGGGGATTTAAGTGGCCAGCCCCCTTGACTATGTAAGACGTGTTTTGGGCCTGGCCAGGTGGGCCCAGGCCCAAATGCAAAACCGTGCGGGTTCAAGCTTGTGTGGGAGGCCCAAAGCGGACAATATCGCACTGAGTCAAGCCCTAAGCCCTATGTGTTCGGGTCGGGTCGTTGCATGGAGGGTTTTCCATCTTGGGTAAACACGTTGGGGAGATGGAGGGTTTCCATCTCATGGTGGAAACTCAAGGGGCACACGATTGGGGAGCTCAATGGTTGTCTTGGTGTTAGCCAAGGGGTGTCTTGGGTAAGTCAAAAGATACCTTGGTGAGAGAAAACCATTAATGAGGAAAATTGAGAGGGTTGTGGGGCTGGTTTACTAAGGGGTACACTCCACCCCTTGGAGCCGATCCTCTCTTTGAAAGAAAGAGATTTTCATCTCTCTCTCTCTCTCCCTCTCTCAAATACACTTGGCTGATTCTCTCTCTCTCACTTGAGCAAGAGATTTGCATCTCCTCTTCTCATCTTCTCTCCCTCCCATTTTCGGCTCTAGACTTGGAGAAACTGAAAGAACAAGGACTAAGGAAGGAGAAGGACTAACGAGCAAAGACACAACAAAAGAAAGGAGGAGATGGGTAAAGGTATGTTCTATGGTTATTTTAGATGGGAATGTGATTAAGAAATTCATGGACTTGGTCATGGGTGGCCAAATCCATGGATTCCAAGAATGGTTGGAATAAGTGGTCAAACCGTCGAATGATCATAGAATCGGTATCCATTCAAGGAATGGATAGGTATTGAGGACCAACAACCAAAGGGATTGAATGTCGAATTATGTTTGATGACATGGGAATGAATGAACTAAGAGAATCCATAGATTTGGCCATAGTTTGGCCGAACCTATGGATTCTATTTATTGATGTGAAATCGATAGCCAAAGTGTTATGGGCCATGGATTGTAAAATCCATTCAAAGAATGGTTGAATGATTGAAAGAAACGGCAAGGTGATGTCCGATTGGTCCACCTAAGTTTGCCAAAGTTTGCTGTTTAGTCGGTCCAAAATGTTGACCCAATGAAGTACTATTTGATCCACAAGACCGAGCAAGTTCAAACTAATTTCGGCCCACAAACTGATCCAAGTCAGGTTCTGTTCATTCCAGTAAAATCTGATCTAAATCAAGTATTATTCAGTCCATAAGATAGACCAGGTCCCGTTTGGTCTACAAGTTATGGCTAAAATCAGTTGCTATGGTCAAATGAACTGACCTTTTATAGGTGCTGTTTGGTTCAATTAAAAGCTGGTTCAATGTTGTTCAATGGTTCAAGAACAGATTGAATCACTGCTGATTAATGGTTCATAAAATTGGTCAATCCACTGTCGGCTGGACGGGTTTCGATCGTCCGCAAGACAGGGTAATGGACCGGACAGTGTGTTGTCTGCGAACGGGTTGCACTATCTGTAGGACGGGTTTTTGCCGTTCGCAGGACAGGTTTCAACCAGTTCACAGGATGGGTGATAGACTAGACAGGGTGTCGTCTGCGGACGGGTTGCACTGTCTAGTAGGATGGGTTTTTACCATCTGCGGATGGGTGTGGACTGTCGGCGGGACGAGTAACGGATGTGAATAGAGTGTTGTCTGCGAACGGGTGTGGACTGTCCGTGGGACGGGTTTCCACCGTCTGCGGATGGGTTTTCTATCGTCCGCAGGACGGGTAGCGGACAGTGATCTGCCAGGTTCAGTCGAATGAATTCTTGCTTCAGTCGACTGAATTTCAAAGTGAAATTTTTTATATAATTTTTCCAGATTGTTTAAGTTTATTTGGATGAGTAAAGGATGATGGGAAATGAATGGGTAATTAAATTAACATATGTGTATGATGAATTTGTTAAGGTAACGTGATTTCACAAAAGGGTGTATGATTGGTTTTGATGTGATCAGTGATCGATATCTTCACGAAGCAGCAAGATAGTATACTGAAATTTGGTAGGATTCCTACCTTGTTGACACACTGTGGATTATATACATGTACTGATTTTATTTCCATATAGGACAATGTACTTTGGGTATCAAATGATTATGTTTTTAAGAACTGAGTTTCAATGCGATTATGTACTTTGATATGAAATGGCATCATTGCACTCATTACCTCATGCATGGCATGGGGGGGGAACCCAAGGGAGGAGTGCACGCTCTATTCGGTGTATCCGATAAACAAACGTGGGAGGATTCCACACTGATTCCGATTAACATATATGGGAAGGAGTCCACGCTCCATTCGGTGCTTCCGATAAACAAACGTGGGAGGAGTCCACGCTCCATTCGGTGTTGCCGATTAACATACGTGGGGAGGCATAACAGTGAATACTTGATGTGGTTTTGTTCATCAAGGGGACTACTAATGTGATTTGTGATATGGTTGGATACAGAAGTTGGGTGGGAGATCATTGGCATATGACAGCCATGACATGACATTAAGTTAGCATGATTTTGTTATGAGCATTATGCGCTGATTTTAGTACCACAAGTTGTTTACAGTTTTGATATGATGTATTTATCGTGATTTTATACTAATCCCATGTGTATAACCCTACTTGGAATTCCTACTGGGCTCGTTGACTAACGCCCTACTTCTACCTTTAGATGATGGTACATGGAATGGAATGGGCGATGGACGTGAAAGAAGCCAAGCTTAGGAACTTGGACAATTTATGATTATTAGACATTTATGATAATTTTGGACAATGTATTTTGGGATTGTAATAATTTAGATTTATCTTGATATGGTTTGATGTTACATTTGGATTTTAAGTTCAGTTAATTTAATGGTGTTTGACTTCCTTGTTAATTAATGTTATAGATGGTATTTGTAATCATATAATAATTCCGCAAACATTAGTAATGCGTGTGAAATGTTTTAGTGGACTTGTCCACGCACATGTATTGGTGGACCAGTTAAGGGTCAGGCTTTATAAGCTCAGACTTAGCTCGCGTCGTGTCGTCCCTCTCTCTCTCACTCTCTATTAAAAAAATAAACTCTGATTTTCGGTGAGTGAAAAAGGACAGGGCGTTACAGGATTTTCACTCAAACTCAGAGCTGATATTTAAAACCTTGATTCAGACTAACTCAACTAAACTTTTTCTAAGTATGTTACCATTTTTGTCTCTGTATTTTTTAGCATAATTTCAAAATCCAAAACTCAGACTTGACTTGAAATCTTATGGAGTCAAATAAATCATTCAAATTTTTGGACTCACTTAAAAGTACTTAGTAGAACTTGTTAATTCACTCAACTCGAAAATCTATTCTGTCAAGCCAACTCGAGCCAGATCTGCCCGAGTTTTTAAACTATGTTTTTGCAATGTCGGTAATTGAAAAATCCTATATATTGGATCAATGTTTAGGTGCCATATATCTCAAAATTGAATAAAAATAAAAATATGAAGGATTTGTCATGTTAGGTTCAAATTCCCTTTCCAAAGTACAAAAGTAAGGCTCTTTAGAAAACACTAAATTATAATAATGTAACAATTAAAATTTCATATCAAAATTTATATAGTTGGTCTCATTAGATTTAGATCCATCATAAATTCACAATCAAAGAATAGATAAAATCACTTTTTGATTTCAAATTTTAGCTACCCAACAATTTTAACTTGAAGATGACAATTGGTCCATTACGAATAACGTGTCCAAAATATAATTTCTCTTATTTGTAAGCTAAGGGAAAATATAAAAAATCTTTGACCATTTTAAGAGAAATCTATATTGATGAAATTGTCATTTTATTTTAGACATAGATCCATTTTTTTTATGTATTTGATGCAACTAATCATTGGATTAACCATCATAACTAAACATATTTATTCAATAATTTTATTTTGAACTTAAAAATTATGACTTATCATAATTTGGTGGACCCCCTTTTAGATACTCAGATAATTCTTATAGTGATCTAACTATCATTTTTTTTTTATCATCTCACGCAGGAGTTAAAATATTGACCGATATGTATTGGCCGTACAAAAAGATTATTGGCCGATATGACCGATAAACGGTCGAAAATATCGGTCACCATATCGGCCAAAAATATCAGTCGTTATGTATAAAATTCAATTTTTTAAATTTATTTCCTTTTTTTTTAAAACAAAAAACAAAAATCGATATCGCCTGATACGGTCAATATATCGGCTTGTATATCAGTTCACATATCGCCCGATATTGTAATTATCAGGCTGGAAAGAGTGGTTTTAAAAAAAAAAAATCTGTATCGGTTGTGGGCCCCACACAATATCGGCGATATTATGTCCTAATATCGGCCAATATATCAACCGTTTATCGGTCGATATTTCAATTTATCGGTTTGCATCGGTTTATTTTAAAAAGATAAAAATAATAATATCGGCGATATTTTGATGGATTATAGGGTGATATATCACGGACAATATATCGCGCAATATAGAGGTCAAAATATTGCCTAATAATCCAGGCTCCATCAACTCCAATAGGCCGTGGGATTCTTACTACTTCCCACGCCTGAATTTTTAATTAATATTTTGAAAAATCGTGAATCGAAACCAGCCAAACTTCTTATTATTTGAAGACCCTGTACATCTCTTCAGTCAGACACTGAATCATTCAGAAACCCACTCATCCAGCGGTGATTTTTTCTAACTCCATCCCCATCTCACATACCTTCATCCGGTTTCATTGGAAAAGAGTGTATTATTGGCTGATTTTAGAAGATCCAATTCGTTCAACGTATATTTCATAGATAGATCTTCATTTCATGTAAGTTTTATTCCATTTTTATTTTTAACCTTTTCATCTAAATATTTTATGGTATTAATGTATAGTTTAATATTTAATGCATTTCTTGTAATATGTTGTTATTCTAGAAATATGAATTCATCATTATTGTTAGTGATTGAGTGATTTATTTATGCTTAAACATTTAGCATAGAAGTTATTATGAATGTATGTCATTTTTTTCATGCAGATTAATTTTTTTTTTTTGCATTTTCTTTTATTTTCTAAAGTGAAATGGCCCCTATATGTACAAAACAATATAAGAAATAGTAATTATTGGGAAACCACCCCTCTAATTTTAGAAATAATATTCTGTGAAAAAAAATAAATTTCATGCAATGTAATTATTTATTTTAAATATTTAAACAAAAACCTCGATTTCATGTGATAAATTGCGAAATAATATGTAAATGTACTGAAAAAGTATGAATTTTTTTAAACCAACCCTCTCAGTGTGTAGTGTTTTTGGACTGAACAAAATATTCATTTTTACAGTATATGAGGCTTTTTTTTTTCATTTTATCATTTAATCCCCCATTTTCATGTGATAAATTGCGAAAAAATATGTAAATGTATCAAAAAAGTATGAATTTTTTTAAATCAACCCTATAAGTGTATAGTGTTTGTGTACTGAAAAAAATTCATTTTTACAGTTGATGAGGCTTTTTTTCTCATTTTATCATTTAATCCCCATTTTCATGTGATAAATTGCGAAAAAATATGTAAATGTATCAAAAAAGTATGAATTTTTTTTAAACCAACCCCCTCAGTGTTTTACACACTAAGAGGGTTGATTTCAAAAAAAAATCATATTTTTTTGATACATTTACATATTTTTTTGCAATTTATCACATGAAAATGGGGGATTAAATGATAAAATGAAAAAAAAACCTCATCAACTGTAAAAAAGAATTTTTTTTCAGTACACAAACACTACATTGTGTACTGTAAAAAATTTCAGTTTGACAGTAGATGAGGTTTTTTTTCATTTTATCATTTAATCCCCCATTTTCATGTGATAAATTGCCAAAAAATATCTAAATGTATCACAAAAATCTGAAAATTTTTTAAATCAACCCTCTCAGTGTGTAGTATTTTTTTAATGTAAAAAGTTTCAGTTTGACAGTAGATGAGGCTTTATTTTCATTTTATCACTTAATACCCCCATTTTCATGTGATAAATTGCCAAAAAAATGTAAATGTATCAAAAAAATCCATAATTTTTTTAAATAAACCCTCTCAGTTTGTACTGTTTGTGGACTGAAAAAATTTCAGTTTGACAGCAGATGATTTTTTTTTCCTTTTATCATTTAATCCCCCATTTTCATGTGATAAATTGGCAAAAAATATGTAAATGTGACTATTTTTTATAATTTTATACATTTCTTAAACAGTAATTGCAAAGAACAATTAAGATCCAGTATGGTCGTTCGGTGACGACATAGTAATAACAAAGTGAAATGCAACTTATGTGAAAAAATGATATCAGGAGGAATAATATGTTTAAAGGCACATATGGCCGGAAAGACTGGGAGATATAACACCTTGCAAACGCGCACCAATACAAGCACAACTTATTTTTCCGGCAACTACTTGAAGTCAATGCCAAAAAAAAATAATAAGTACTGAAGTAGAAGAGCATGCTATAGGTCACATAATGGTCGACTGCTTAGAAAGTGAAAGGGAGGGCCAATACGTGGAAAATGTCCCGTCAGCTTTAGAAGAGGATCTAGACGAGATTGAGGAGGATAGAGACTTGAGGTATGCAATGTGAATTAGTCGCTGCGATCATGAGATGAGAGGGCATAGTGGTGCATGTTAATTTCTTTAAATTAATTGTTTAACCTAAGAAAAGCAATTTTTTTTCAAAATTACATTAAAATGCCAAAAAATGAATTATTCTTCTCAACACAGGCGGTGCGAGTGGATCAGGGACCGCGAGTGGATCATCCAGACAAAAATCTGGAATTATGTGGCGATGGAATTCCATAAAAAATGCATTCAAAGGAGGGCAATGAGCAACTACTGAGCGCTACGGTGTGAATCTGGATACAATTGGTGCTAGTGATCCAATATGGGACAAGCCAACTTCCTTGAAACAATGAAAAATAAATCAAGTAGACAGACAGATGGCAAAACAATTCGTTGGGATGGCAGTCACTAAGTATTTCTCTGATAGCCACCAGCCACCGATGGAAATTGAAAATCCATATTTTAAGACTGTGCTATGCATCCGCAGTTGCTGGACCTAATATCAACTTCCCATTTCCATATGAGATTTCTTCCACATTCATCCGGCGTGAAATACAGCGGATCCGAGAATGGATAAATAATTTTAAGTCTCCCTGGGAGGATACGGGAGTAACCCTTATATCGGATGGTTGGAAGAGTGACGATAACCGGACATTTATAATCAATGTGGCATAGTGTATCATAAATCGTACGACACATCGGGTCGAACAAATGATGGAGATTTTCTTTGTAGCTTGATGTTATCTGTCTGTGAAGAAATTGGACCTGAGAATGTTGTCCAAATTGTAACGGATAATGGACCGGGACTATAAGTTGAGAGGGAGGAAGGTCGGGAACACATACCAGTGGATCTTATGGACCCCCTGTGCGGCCCACTGCATAAACTTGATCCCCAAAGATTTTGCTAATGTGAGGCAATTTGGGAACCTAATTGAGTGGTTTAAGGACGTCACCACATTTATATACAATCATGTTAAAATCTTAGAGGTAATGAGGAAGTACATGAAACGTCAGTGAACTACTGTGACCTACAATAACACGTTTCGCCACAGTATTCCTTACTATGCAGAGCTTCTTAAGAAGCAAGACAGAATTGATGAAAATAGTGAGATGCAGGTCCTTTGCAAATGCGTTCGACATGAGGAACGTTGAACACGTAAGATATTACCAGAACATTACACACCTGTTTGTATTTAAAGTGTTCTGGGATAGTATCGTATCGACCATCAACATCTCTGCTCCTATAGTCACAGCACTCCGATTTATAGATGGAGACAAGAAGTCGACGCTCCCCTATGTCTTTGAATGCATCATAAAGGCTAAGACTGAAGTTGCGAAAGTTAATCCTCCAGATTAATTCATACAAATCATTGACGAGAGAATTAATCAGTTTTTCATCTCGAACCCACAGTTCGTTGCAAGGTTTGTTTTTCATTTGCTAGTGTGTTTATATCTTATTATTGTGCATATTTTATATTTAGGCAAATCGCATTGTATTTCACTTGGCAGCATATTATTTGAATCCCTTTTCAAAGAAAACTAATGATTTGGGTTTATAGCTATCGACCGACTCAATTCGTAACTGCGTAAGACGACGTTGGAGATTATGGGTGTCATGCATCCTTGTGAACAGGCGGCATATTTTAGAGATGTATTACTTTCGTTCATTATGACCCAAATATTTTTGGTGATTTGAAAGTTGTTCATTATCCGATAATACTAATTGTGTTTCTTTTTGTTTTGAAATTACACAATTATGAGAACTGCTTTGTAACACCCCGAATTTTCAAGTTATTAATATATATGAAAATTATCCATTTAATTTGTGAATTATTAGATATGGATCTTATATGGGTAAATGGTTGGGTCATTGCCCAATCAAGACCCAACGGTTTTGAAATTGGTTTCAATAAAATTAAATGGAGATGAATTTAATTAGTAATGCAACATAGATAAATAAAGGAACTTAGGATAATTGTTGCATCACCGAATTTAATATGTGCATATCCAAGAAGATTGCTTATGGCCGTGTGTAGGGATTTCCAAATCAGTTTAGGTGCATAAGATCATTTAAAAAGGGTATGCAAATTGTCTAAAATTAAATAAAGAAGTTATTTAATTAAACAAAGATTGTATGGCCATATGTGATATTGCTAGATTAGAAGGTCGGCAACATCTAATTAAGGCAACACAAAGGGGCGCATGGCATAAGGGAATTGTATCTTGGTACCTTCTAAATAGAGGACCAATTGGAGATTAAAGGCAGCTAGAGGGTCACGGCAATTGCTGTTGTAATTGTGGAATTTTTATTAAAGAAAGTGGGAAAGCAAGGGGAGCACGGCACTTGCCATCTTCTAAAGAATCTTAGCACCTTCTAAGATTGGCCAATTGGAAGTAATAAAAGAGGCAACAAGGAGGGGCGCACGGCTTACACACATAGCCAAATTCTTTCTCCCTCTCAAGTTCTCATTCTCGGCAATACATCAAGAGAAGGAAGAAAAGGCAAGCCAGCAAAAGGTGTTCTCGGCTTGGGAAAAATCAAGAAGAAAGGAGAAGGATTGGAAGAACAAGAATCAATCGGAACCTGGTTAGTATTTTATAAATTTTGTTTAAGGAAAAGAACCATAGGGTTCCGCCATGGTGTATGGCCAAACCCCATGGAAGAAAATTGGGAGATGAGAATGGTATTTTTATTGGAAAGAAGGAAACATAGGGTTCGGCCATAGTGCATGGCCGAACCCCATGATAGAGTGTTGGTTAATTTAAAATGGGAGTTGTTGGTAATGGTATATGATTTTTGAAAGGATTAAATGGATAAGAATCATGAATAAATTTAATGGGTCTTATGGATTGTAATGGAAGAATTTTGTGAAGATCCTAGACTATGGGTTCGGCCATGGAGTATGGCTGAACCCCATAAATATTTATGGTATTATGTTCATGAAATTAAATCATGGAAAATGATGGGAAATGTTACTTGTCATTTATTTTAAATAGATGGAAGGTTTGATAGTTTTAGATGCAATTAGATCATGAAAACCAGGGAGGATTATGTTGTTTTAATTCCATTTAAAAGAGAACCTTATGAACCATAGGGTTCGGCCATGGTGTATGGCCGAACCCCATGGAGTTGGATTGGTATATTTTAACGTATGTTAATTGATTAAAATAGAAGGAGGAGATTAATTTAGAAACTTTCTAATTATGGAAGGATGAATGATAAATTTGGAAACGTTCTAATTATGGATTATTAATGAAAATAGAAACTTAGACATCATGGGTTCGACCATGTGTGGCCGAACCCCATGAACCAATTTATGGATTTTTATGTCACGCATAAAGGATTATTTTATGAACCAATGTTATGGATGGGTTTTGGACATAAACCTAAGGTAATGGCAAAGTTATAACTGCATGCTAAAATGGAAGGTTAGCCATGAATAGCAATATTGTAATTTAAATGGAATTAAGATCATAGGGTTCGGCCATGGTATGTGGCCAAACCCCATGAATCAAGTTGAATGGATTTTATGAACTTAAGATGGTGATTGGATTAATGGAGAGACAATGATAGAGGTAGTGACATTTTGGTAATTAAGTAAAAAATAAGGGACCATGAGTTCGGCCATGGTGTATGGCCGAACCTCATGGGGAATGTTTGCTGAACTTAATAGTTTGATGTATCTTAGATGATTAATTGGGTTATCATCAGATTAATGCATAAAAATGGTAAGAATGGCATTATTGTAAATATGGTCAAAAAAATGAAAGACCATGGGTTCGGCCATGGTGTATGGCTGAACTCCATGGGGATTGTTTTGATGGACTTGGACATTGTTGTAAATTAAGTGGGACTTGGTTTAATTGATTGTTATATTATAAGGTAACGGGACCTCACAAGGTGTGTACGATCGTGAGCAGTTACCGAACGAAAGACGCAATGACACATTAGCGGTCTTTGGTAGGATTCCACCTCTTTGAAACCTATGTACATTGTTTTTACCTTATTTTTGATGAATATATGTTGCAAAAGATATGTTTCAAAATGTGAATTTTAAATGCTATGTTTATTTGTATAAAATAGCATGTGTTGGATATGTTTCAAAAGGTGATTTTAAATGCTATGTTTATGTTATAAAATAGCATGTGTTTCATTGGCATCTCATGCATGGCATGGGGTGAAGGATTTGTAATCGGAGGGGCCACACTCTGTCGGGGCGTCCGAAAAACCTATGTGGGATACCTTGATGTGCTTTTCCATCAGGAAGAAACCGGAGGGTCCACACTCCGTCGGGGCTGTCCGAAAGACCTATGTGGTGGGTACTTTTATGTACATGTGATGGGTGGGACTCATTGCATTTGTCATCATTACATGGCATGGTTTATATGGTTTTTGACATTATGATATTATTACATATGTTTTGTACTAAGCCATGTGTTAGCCCTAATTGGAATACCTACTGGGCGCATTGTTCTAACGCCCTACTTCTACCCTAGTGGATGACACAGGAAACCAAGGGAACGATGAATGCAAAGAGGGCCAGGCATAGGAGCTTGGATGGTTTAGTTTTATTTTGAATAACGTTACTTATGGACATGTATTTGAGTAACTAGTTTCTGGGGGGCATCTAATAACTTAGATGGTTGGATGTTTATTTGGATGATTATGATATTTTAATTATGATTAAGGACTTGACGTACTTTGCTATCTGAATGGAATAGAACTTGGTTCTATTATTATTCCGCATGTTTATGATTCCACAGTTATGATGTTATTCCGCACGTTGATATTGTATGTGTGAAGTGTTTTCATGGATTTAGTCCATGCACATATAGGGTTGGCCAGGTTAAGGGTCAGACTTTAGAAGTTCGGACTTAACTCGCGTCGTGACGTCCGGCTCTCTATCACTCTTCGTTTATAAAAAAAAATAGACTCTGATTTTCGGAAAGGGAAAGCGAGTGAAAAAGGGCGGGGCGTTAAACGCTTGGAGTCATTTTCGGATGAAACTGCCGACGTTAGGTTGAAATAGACGGCGACGATGAGTGCTACACAGTGGTGGACATATTTTGGCAACAGCTCACCTGTATTGAGGTAGTACGACATCAAGTTGATGAGCCAGACGTGCAGTGCAACCAACTGCTAATGTAACTGATCGACATTTAAATATGTCCATAGCAAGCCTCAAAACAGATTATCGTCCCTATCGACCTCGAGTCTCTATTCACCTATAATGATCCATTGAGTGAATGGATCGAAAAGGAAGAACAACATGTACTTCATGATCTAGATATATCATTTTTAGATCAAAGTGTAGATCTGGGAGAATTGCAGGATTCCGAGGACGAAACGAAAAATGACTAGTCGTCGGCATTCAATCAGTGTGTACATGTGCTATATAAAAATCATATATACATGATATATGTTGAAGTATGCATGTGATTATTTGTATATACTTGTGCATATACCTCTGCTAATGTGGTTATGCAGGTGTTGTGAATATGAAAATTCTAGGTTGAGAAACCTGAATCTAATGTCAGTGGATGGTAATTGTAAATTTTTCCGTGTTTATGGAATTTTGTTTATTGTGTTTTTTAAGTATACACACACACACTTGTGAAGTCGATCGAGCTCTTGTAAGATGCTGCATTATGTCTGCCTTGACTTAATGCATTCGAGGATGAGTGGGATTCCTCGGCAGGATTGAGTGGGATACCTTGGGCCTATACAATTGAGGTTGAGTGGGATACCTCAAGGGGTTGAGTGAGATACCCTAGTGAGTCAAAGAACAATTTCAACATGCTCTGTTATTTATTTTAACTGCATTGTAGACTTAAACTCTCGATCATGTATTATCTATGATATTTCAAGTTCTCTTTGCTGGGTTAGAAGCTCAAGTGTACCTCAATGCAGGACAAGGTCTGGAAGCAGCGGAGGACCCCCCCTGCAATGGCCTAAGCTGTAGAATCTTTGAATTCCAATAAGTTGTTTTGAAGTAGAATTTTACTTAGATGACTTAATATGTAATTATTGTCTAAGTTTACCAGTTGTAGGGTCCAGACTTGTATGTGTATAATTATGGTGTGAACTGTTATTTGAATATAAGTACCTTATGTGATATTTTAGATTTTATGAAAACGTGTGGTCTCTTCATGGGCTTAGGCAAACCCGAGGCCATGGTCATGTTGAACTTTGGGTTTAGTTTAAAAAAAAAAATTTAGTCTTGTGCCGAGCCCACATATCAGGTTGGGGCATGACAGATTTGGTATCAGAGCAAGGTTCAGCTTCTCGGACTGTGATGGGTCTTGCATGCTAAGAGTGTTGTTTGGGTATAAGTTGGGTGTGAGTTTTAGTGTTACCTTTATATTTGATTATTTTACTCCCTGACTAACTGTTTTTTTGTTTTTGGACAAAGATGTCTGAAATAAAAATACTAGCTCAGGAAGTAGGAAAAGGGACCCAGAAAGACCCTGTGACATTGTACTCCTCAACCAGTGAGTCGAGTATGCTAGTTTGGACACCAGATTCACAACCCTCGGATGTTGAAGTTATTGAGATTTCTTCGACCACTTCCTATGAGCCTGCTACCCCGTCCCACTACGGATCTTCATCATACTCATGGTCCAATGCTGGATATGAAGAACCTAAAGTTACTTCAGAGCATGAATCCCTAGTGAATCAAGAACCTGTAGTAAATCTTGAACCAGTGATTCCTCAAGAACCAGTACAAGCACCGGTAGTTGACCCAGAACCTTAGGATCCTCACCCAGGTCATAGAGTACGAGTTCCATGATGTTGTAATTGCCATCAGTTTGGACATAGATACACCTTTTGTTCGTACCCTTATAACTACCAGTGCTCCATTTGTGGCCTTCCCGGACACACTGAAAATGACTGCTATTATCTGATATTTGATGTTCCTATCTAGTGCAACATCTGTAAGCAGCCTAATCATCTTAAGAAGGTGTGTCTGTATTATGATCCCACATCCTCATCAGATGAGACCTCTTCAAATGAATACTAGTGAGGAAAGGGTACTAGAATGTTTTGGGTAGAAAGACTTATGTATATAATCTTTTGTAACTTGAAAGTATGGGAATCACTTTGTTACATCTGTGGATAGGATGTGATGCTTTAAGAAGAATTTGAAAAGACTTGTACATAATCTTTTGTAACTCTAAGTATTTGAAAGCTATGTAAAAAAACTTCAGTGCTATGTGAATAATATAAGTATGTTTACTTATTATTTTTGTGTTGTGATGAGTTATGGCATGATTAATGTGTATGCTCATAGTATACCTATTTATGATTTATATTACGAGTAGCATGTTAATAGTAGGCGTGCTTGTCAGGAGATGTCAGAAGCATCCTAACTTTCTGTAAGTTTAGGAGCAAGCATGACTCCTCCCTTGGAAGACCAAGGCGAAAATGTCCACCAGAATGAACCTGTTGACGCAGTGCTTATCGCAGTGGAGCATTTCAGAGAGTAGCAAACGATCTTCGACTGACTCCAGAATCGGAACCTCGGAGAAAGAGTTGCAATTGTTGCTAATGATTTTAGGAGGATGAATCCACCGACTTTCTCAAGAAGTGCAGGATCCAGTGGTGGCAGAGACGTGGCTAAACAAGATTAGTCATATATTTGACAATCTAGCCATCGCTGACGATCTCAAAATGACCTTGGCAACCTACCAATTGGAAAACAATGCTTATAAGTGGTGGGAAGTCAAGCATTTGCCTAGAAACTGTGAACCGATGAGTTGGACAGCATTTTCAACAGCTTTTCTTGCCCGCTACTACCCTAAAGTGACGAAGGACACCAAGAAGAAGCAAGTTTATGGATTTAAAGCAAGGATCAGACACTATGGCCCAGTACGGCTCAAAGTTCTTCGATCTTCTTCAGTATGCTCCACATATAGCAGCTATCGAAAATGAAAAGATTCAACATTTCTTGAATGGACTTCGTCCATTTTTGCAGCGTCAGGTGGTTGGGTTGGATTTGCCTACTGTGGAGGCAGTACTAGATCGTACTTCAATGGTGGAAGTTGTGGATACTATCAACTGGAATATGGAAAAGGCCTCCTCAAGGCAGTGCTCAAAAGCCACCCCAGTCTAATAAAAAGAGAAGGTTTAAAGGATCATTCTCTGTGAAAGGGCAATCCTCTGTGGGTTAAGCAAACAATGCGAGATCCAAGATGCTGATTTGTTATTCTTGTAACTATTCCGGTCACACAGTTAGATAGTGCCTGCAGTACAAGGCACCACAATCTAGTGATCGAGTATGTTTTTATTGCAAGCAAGCGGGTCATTTTATCAAAGATTGTCCCTATAATGGTAATGGCAGTAATGTGGTGGAACCTACTCAGAATATGAGACCAGCACAGTCTAAACCTCAACCTTCCAGTGTAATAACCCGAATTTTTGATAAATATATATATTGGCATTTATTCATTTTAAATTGAAGTTTGATGTAATAAAATGCCAAATGGACCAAATTTTGGGACAATGGCCCAAGGATGGCCCAATTGGGCCATGGGTTGGATGAAATCCATTTAATGGGTCAATGAGGACTAATCGGGTCAAGGATGGTCAAATTGGGCCCAATACTCATTTGGGACCCAATGGACCCAATTGAGGTAAGCCTAAGGTAAGGAGGGAATTTAATTGGGCCGTGGGCCCAATGTTTACCCAATAAACCATGAATTAGAATTAATACATGTAATTGCTCAATGGTAAATGATCGGGTCAAAGATGGTCAATTTGAGTCAAAGGGCCATGTGGGACCCAATGGACCAAGGTAACTAAGCCCTAAAATAAATGGATAAGACAAGAATCTAATTGGGCCATGGGCCCAATGGCAATCCAATAAGAGGGATACAATTAATAAAATTTAAATCACCTAAGTTAGGTGATAAATGGACCAAAGTAACATGGCCAATGGGGCCCACCTCCACCTCACCCATTGAGGTGGCGTGTGGACCCAAGAGTAGTGGGGCCGACCACCATGGTTGACTTGGTCAACCATGGGTGGGTCATGGAGGGAAATTAATGGGATTAAATTATATAGAAGGTGATTAATTAAATTAATCAAGGGATCAAGGTGATCTAAGTTAATCAACCTAAGATTAAAATGGTCAAATGGTTAAATGGTCAAAACCACTCCAACAAACACAAACCACCTCAAGAAAACACAAACTAAAACCATGGGCTTGAATGGTGGTTGGGTCTCAACCACCACCACCAAAGTCAAGCCAACCCATGCTTGGTTGGTGAAGAAATTAATGTGGAGTGAAGACCACTCCAACCACCTCCATTCCTTTGCAAACCAACCCATTTCACTTAAGCATTCCTCATACACCAAGAAAAAACGGCACCCACCTTGCAAGAGAGGAGAAAGAACTTAGAAGAAAAACTTAGAAGGAAAAGAAAAAGAAAAGAGAAGAAAAGAGGTGAAACCTTGGATTCACCATTGGAAGATCAAAAGTTACTATCTTCATCATCTTCCCCTCTTTCCCTCTCTCAACCTAACCCTATCTTAGCCAATCCAAACATGTCCCACCATTGATCAAGCACATCTAGCCGATCAAAGATCAAGAAGAAGGAGAGAAGAGGCTAAGGAAATCAAGTGGAGGAACAAAGACCGGAGGAGTCGTCGGATCGTAAGTATGTTCTAAACAAGAGATTTAATTGTTAAGGTTTTAAGTTTTGGAATCCATCCATGCCATATGATGGTGGCCAAATTATTTTAGGCTATGGAATGGATTTAAAATCCATCAAATGGAAGGCTAAGAAAATGGGAAATGATGATGAATTTATTAAGATGTTAAGGTTTAAAATTTTGGAGAATGGCTAATGAGCTTTAGGTTTTTAAATGAGTAAACATTAGTGATTTATGATTTCAAATTTTTGGAATTCCAAGGTTGTATTAAAGCATGGAGAATATAGAATTTTTAATGAATGGATGGACCATAGGGTTCGGCCATGTAGCATGGCCGAACCCCATGGTAAATGAGGATGATTTTAATTTGGATTATATTTTAATATTATGCATTTTAATTAGGGTTTTTATAAGCAATAAAAAGTTGGAGAATGGTTTAGGGTTCCAAGGATTTAAAGGATTAAATGTAGGCAATTTTTGGAAAAATGTTTTATGATGGAATCCATGGATGATATTTTAGAATTGTTATAAGATTAGAAGTATGGAGAATGGTTAATGAAAATTAGTTTTCAAATGATTAAAAATGGGTGTTTTAAAGGATTGTTAAAATGAGAAATCATGAGGAAATGTTGGTGGTTTTTAATGGACTTTAAATGTGATTAAAGGACCCAAGTTAAAAATGAGGGAAAGGCATCATGGGTTCGGCCATGGTGTATGGCCGAACCCATGACCCATGTTTTAGGTCATTCATGGGCTAAGTATGGTTTATATATGTGCTTAAACAAAATGGAAATTAAGTTAAGTTAATGATGAAATTTAAATGGATGTTACAAGTATGATATGTGATGTTTAAATGGAATAAAGATAGTGATTGAAGTGGATGATTTAAGTTTCATTGGAGGTATGTTTAATGGGTAATTGAAACCAAGAAGGATGGGGAAAGAAACATCATGGGTTCGGCCATGATGTATGGCTGAACCCATGACCCAAATTTTGATCAACTTTAGGCTAAGGTTAATGCATGTATCAATGCCTAGGAGGTTGTTTTAAAGGGCCAAAATGAATGAAGATTTGTGATTTTGAAATGGATTATTTTTGGGACAAAATATGAGTCTTTGAAAATGACACCAATAAAAGTGAACCATGAACCCTATGGTAATATTTTGGGACTTTTATGAATGGAAAACAATGGAGAGAAATGAAAATATTAAATGGATTGGTAAGCATGGTAGGTGATGTTTTATATGAGATGAAAAATGGGGTTTTAAATGAATGACTTAAATTCATTGGTGAAGGTAAAATGAACCAAGAAATTAGGAAATGGACATCATGGGTTCGGCCATGGTGCATGGCCGAACCCATGACCCCTTTGGGAGCCATATGATGGGCTAGGTATGGAATTATTTATGGGATTAAATATTTACAAATTTTATTAAACTAGATGGCTGATTTTATGATGTTATGTCATGATTAAGAAATTATAAATGGGTCCAAGTTTATGGGTCAAATATGGACTTAAATATGCATGGATAAAAGGGGTAACTTAACCATGGAAGAGGAGTGGCAAAACCGTAATTTGTGGCCACATTGAAGGACCATGGGTTCGACCATGGTACATGGCCGAACCCTATGTGGGTTGGACATGAAAATGGATATATTGTGAATGAATAAATGAAGCGGATAGTTGCTGCGTTTTAAGCTCGCAAATCGGAATCTTAAATTTGGCCAAAATTGGATTTATGTATGAGTCTAAAACCAATGGATAATGGGCTAAGTTAGGGACTTAATCATGGATGATGTATGGACTAATCCAGTAAATGTAATAAGGTATCGGGCGTCGCAAACGGTACGCAATCGGTGACCGGATTATCGAACGGGAAGCGTAACGGAACGCGACACGGTATTCGGTAGGATTCCTACCTTTTTGTAAGCGATGGATATGTGATGGTGTTTTAAATTATTTTGACTTGGCTTATTATGGATTTATGATTATAATTTATGATTTATGGGACTTGCACTATGATGGGTTTTAACTTATGAATTACATGATAGTATCATGGATTATATTTTAATATTATGCATCATATGACTATGTATGGTATATCGAATATGGTCTATCTATATACTACATAGCATAATGCACCTACATCTCATGCATGGCATGGGCAGGAAAAAAATAAACAAACCGGAGTCCATGCTCCGTCGGGGCGACCGAGAATCAGACATGGGGATTGCCTGAGGGCTATAACCGGAGTCCATGCTCCGTCGGGGCGACCGAGAAGCAAACATGGGGAACAGGATATTGTATGATCATACGGATAATGGGTGGGACACATGACATAAGCACCCATGACATAGCATTCATCACATACTTATTTTGTTGTATTTTATGTTATCGATATGTGTGTATCACTAATCCATGTGCTAGCCCTACTCGGAGTCCTACTGGGTGCGCTGACTAACGCCCTACTTCTACCCTAGCTGATGACGCAGGAGATGCAGGAAGCGGTGGACATACCGGAGGCCAAGCTTAGGAGCTTGGAAAGTGCAGTCCTAGTTTATATTATGTTTACATTTTGGAGATGTAATTTTAAAGTAACTTAGCTTGTCGGGTTGTATAAATTTACATTTCTTGCTATGGTTTTGGACGTTACTTATGGACGATACATTTTGTGATATAAACATGAACATAGGGGCATTTTGGTAAATTCAATGTTGTATCTTCCCTTCTATCTAAAAACCGGTAGGATAGACTCTATTATCATGTTCCGCAATAATCATAATCCACGAGCTTACTTCCTACGCGTGAACTGTTCTCGTGGACTTAGCTCCGCGCACGCGTGGGTTGACCAGTTAAGGGTCGGGCTTTAGAAGCTCAGACTTAACTCGCGTCGTGGCGTCCGCGCCCTCTCTCACTCTTCTATTTCAAAAAAAATAGACTCTGATTTTCGTAAAACGGGTGAAAAAGGGCGGGGCGTTACATCCAGAGGCTCAATGGCACCGGGGAACGTATCACAACGGAATGGACGTGGGAAGGGACCGAGACGGCCTCAGACCACTCAAGGGAGGGTCTACACCCTCAGAACTCAGATGACAGAGCCGATGGATAATGCTGTGATGGAAGGTACATTACCTCTCTTTAGCCTTATGGCACGAGTATTGTTTGACACTGGAGCATCTCATTCTTTTATCTCTAGAACTTGTAGTGACAAGTTAGAGTTGCAATCCATAAGATCTCGTAAACCTTTAACGGTAGTTTCACCATTAAGTAAAAAGGTGTTGGTGAACCAGAAGTGTAAGTCATGCATTTTAAGAATAGGTAGTCTAGATCTATCATATGACTTCTAGTGATAGAAATGTCAGATCATGATGTTATTTTAGGCATGGATTGGTTATCCATGCATCAGACTTTGGTGGATTGTTCTCAAAGGAAAGTCTACGGGACTTCTCTCTCTGGAGTAAGATTCGTGGAAAAGCTAGTTTTCCAAGTACCCTATGATGACTTGAGAGTCAAGTTCTCTGGTCTTAGGGCGTATCCGGGTAGTGTCGTTGCCAGTTCAAGATGGGAGGATGTAGGAGGTGTAGAATTACAATTTCCTCGGGTGGTTTGTGAGTTCATGGATGTTTTCCCTGATCAACTTAGAGGGCTGCCCCCACACCGATGAAATAGATTTTATAATAAACCTACAGCCTAGAACATCTCCTATATCTATGGCACCCTACAGGACGGTGTCAGCAGAACAGAGAGAGCTAGCTAAACAAATAGATAAACTTCTTAAGCTTTGTTTTATCCGATTAAGTAATTCGCCTTGGGGTGCACCAGATCTTTTTGAAAAAAAAAAAAGATGGGTCTTTAAGAATGTGCATTGACTACCGACCGTTGAATCGCGTCACTATTAAGAATAAGTACACATTCCCAACAATAGATGATCTTTTTGATTTATTGAAAGGTTCAAAGTGCTTTTCAAAGATCGACTTGAGATCTGGATATCATCAGCTAAGAGTCAGAGAGGAAGGCATTCCAAAGACTGATTTTCGGACACAATTTGGACTCTATGAATTCTTAGTCATGCCGTTTGGTTTGACGAATGCACCAGCAACTTTCATGGATCTAATGAATAAGATCTTTCAGCCATACTTAAGGGAGTTTGTGATAGTGTTCATAGATGATATTTTGATTTATTCATCATCAGGAAGAGGAGCATGAACATCACCTACGTATAATTTTGCAGACTTTGAGGGACTCATCAATTGTACACAAAGCTTAGTAAATGTGAATTTTGGCTAACTCAAGTCCAATTTCTCGGTCACATGGTGTCAGCAGAAGGAATTTTGGTAGATCCAGCCAAAGTGGAGACAGTGATGAGTTGGGACGCACCTAGAAATGTCACTGAAATTTGGAGTTTTCTTGGATTAGCGGGATATTATCGAAAATTTATCCCCAATTTCTCACAAATTGTTGTGTCAATGACACATTTAACCAAAAAAGATGTGAAGTTCGAGTGGAATGAAGCCTGTAAAGTCGCATTTCAAGACCTGAAGGAGAAGATAACTACCTCCTCAGTGCTCATTATACCTGAACAAAGACGTGGTTGTGAGGTATATTGTGATGCCTTTAAGCTTGGATTAGGGTGTGTATTGATGCAAGAAAGGAAAGTTGTTGCTTACGGGTCCAGACAATTGAAAGGACACGAACAAAATTACCCTACTCATGATTTAGAGTTGGCGGCAGTAATGTTTGCACTAAAGTTGTGGAGATATTACCTGTTTGGTGAGCAATTTACTATTTTCTCCGATCACCATAGTCTCAAGTATCTCTTCACTCAGAAGGATTTAAACATGAGGCAACGAAAAGCTAACGTTGTGGCGAAAGCTCTGAGTAGGAAATCTCGCAGCAGTATAGCAAGCATGGTGTCACTACAGTGGAAATTATTGGAGTCCATGTCTAATTTTGATTAGGAGTTTATTGAAATGGATGAACCAGCATGTATTATTAGTCTGGTATTACAACCAGAGATAGTAGAAATAGTGTTGGAAAAACAACAAGAAGACGCTAAAACAAAAGAGTTGGTAGCTCAGTTGTCTAATGGAGTAGAGCTACATGACTGGAAAGTCAGATCTGATGGAGGATTAACATTCCAAAGTAGATTGATCGTACCAGAATTTGAAGAATGTCGTGAAAAAGTGCTAAATTATTTTCATCATTCCAAGTTTGTAGTGCATCCTGGAAGTACGAAAATGTATCGGGATTTACGCTGACAATTCTGATGGAAAGGAATGAAATGAGAAGTGGCAGACTTCGTGTCAAGGTGTTTGAGCTGCCAGCAAGTCAAAGCTGAACATCAGAGACCTGGAGGTAAGATGCAACCTCTTCCTGTAGCCAAGTGGAAGTGGGAACACATCACGATGGATTTTGTGACAGGATTTCCAAAGTCTACTAAAGGACACGACTCGATCTGGGTAATCGTGGATCGACTGACTAAGTTGGCTCACTTTTCACCAATCAAGAAGAAGGACACTTTGACAACACTGAGCAAGCTGTACGTTAAAGAGATAATCAGATTACACGGAGTACCTGTATCTATCGTGTCAGATAGAGACACGTGGTTTGTATCTAGATTCTGGCAGGGTTGCAGAAAGAGTTGGGTACGAAGTTATGCTTCAGTACTGCATTTCATCCTCAGACAAACGGTCAGTCAGAGAGACCCATTCAGACCTTGGAGGATATGGTAAGGGCTTGTGTGATGGATATGCATGGAACTGGGAAAACCACCTAGCACTCATAGAACTTGTATATAACAACAACTACCAATCCAGTATACAAATGGCAGCATATGAAGCTCTGTATGGTAGACCCTGTAGATCGCCTTTGTGTTGGGCTGAAGTGTAACACCCCATCCCGAAACGGGCGTGTTACAACCGATACTAAACCGAGATATCACACATTCCAAACTACCGACATATTTTTTTTTGACTAAACATCAATACCCATAATAGAAAAGAGATGCCATAAGTTCAGTTAACACAACAGTGTAATAGGTGGCTAGTACAGTCATCCACAACGATAAGCAATATCCAAAATAAACACAAGGTTCTTTCTAATTAAAAATAAAAGAAAGTAATTAAGCAGTCCGAAAGCATCATCGCCTAAGCCTGGTCTTGGGACCCGCTGGATCCCGCATCCATCGAGCCACCTGAAAGGCAAGGGGGTGAGTACTTCATACTCAGCAAGGGAACACATGCATATAATCACATAACATATTTCACACACTGCATATCTACTACTAAGGAATAATAAAGATCCACGTACATGGTCCCCACACAACACGCACTCGACCCGCCGTACGGGCCATTCGGTAGGTACTCAATATGGCCCACGGCCACCTTATCTAACAACCTCAATCCCTTAACCAATGAGCAGGCGAGCACATCCTCGGCCTATTCGGTCGTCTAGGGATCGCAACTCTACCGGCGGGAGCTGTCCCTCACCGCTCTGTCCCTCGACCTAGGCGAGCACCTCCTCAGCCCACTCAGTCACACGAGGATCACAACCCATGCCAGCGGGAGCTGCCCCTCACCGCTTCATCCCTCGACTTAGGCGAGCACCTCCTCAGCCTACTCGGTCACACAGGGATCACAACTCTTGCCAGCGGGAGCTGCCCCTCACCGCTTCATCTCTCGACCTAGGCGAGCACCTCCTCAGCCTACTCGGTCACACAGGGGTCATCTCATTCATTCCACCTTTGGGTATCGGATCTACAAGAGGCTTCTAAGGTTACCTTGGGTGAACCAACCTTCAACCTGATGACCTATCAAGGATTGACACGACTACTTCTCCAACGGATCCCTATTGGGGACTTCCAGGTACCTTGTCCCCCAAGTCAGGTTACACCTCCCTCAAAGGTGTGTTTGGTGACCACAGGACAGACCGACCATTTTATTCAAGCTAGGGGCACGACTACCCATATACAACCACAAGGCAATACACGTCCCACCACGCGTCCGTCGCGTGGCCCCACATAACCCTAATGTTACTTAACGCCCAAGCCCCTCCCGACATTCTACACATCCGACAAATGCATGCACGATTAATAATAGGTATGTGCAGATACAAATAATAATAGACATGTTCCCAATGAAGCAACATCAAATCCTAGACAATCATGTATACCACAGTCTACCACATACTAGCATGTTGATATTTCATTATATTATCAATCAATCACATCCAAATTACTTAATCATGCACAACTGGTATAACATCAAGTCCATCTATCATCCTCCCATCATTACCGGACGCGGATACACAAAGTGGTCCCCTCACCGCATACTTATCTGAACGGTTCCCTTGGTAGAACTAAATATAAGGGGTCCCATTCTGCGCATTCCGCATCCACATAATTCGAAGATAAATGAATGCAGAAATGTGTATGCTAAAAAAAATGTGTTAGTTCCCTCACCGCTGTGCGTTTGAAAATCAATCGTGAGAAGGCGGGTCCGTTGGTTTGAAGGGGGCTCGATCTGGAGAGACAAGAGCACAGAATAAGTAAAGGAGATAAAACAGGCTAAACTAAGCTCGAACTGAAAATGGGCCCGAAATGGGTCGGGCCTAAAACTGGGCCCGAAATGGGCCGGGCCTGAAACTGGGCCGGGCCCAAAGCTGGACTGGGCCGAGCCCAAAACCGGACTGGGCCGAGCTGGATCAGTGGCGAGCTGAGCCGGGCCAGGCCCAGCAGGGCCCACACTCGGACTCAGCCGAATCAACTCGGCTGCCCAGCTGAGCCAACTCGGCTGCTCAGCTGAGTTGACTCGGCTGCCCAGCCGAAGGGGGGAGAAGAAAGAGGAAGAAAAAACGCAGAAGGGAGAGGAAGAAGAAGAAAGAGGGAAAAACCGGAGGGGGGTTTGGGAAAATCCATCGGAAAACCAGGTAAATCGGAGAAAAGGAAAGGGAAAGACAGGAAAATCGGTGAAAACCGAGGAAGGGGGAGGAACCAACGGAAGGGAAGAGGAAGGGAAGAAGATACCTTGTTCGGTCGGGCGGTGACGGCGGCTCCGAGACGCCGGTCGTCGGGGCAAAGGGAAAGAGGGCCGGAGGACGAGAGGAGAAGAACCAGGGAGAGAGGGAAGACGGACGGCCGGGAGAGGGAAGGGGAGGGCTGCAGCAGGACGCCGCGGCACTGTAGCTGCGTGCTACAGTGCGCGGCAAGAGGACTTATAAGGGAGGGTTTAGGGTTTAGGGTTTCTCTCTCTTTTTTTTTTTTTTTTTTTTTTTTAAAAATCAGATTTCCCCTTATTATTATTGTTATTATTATTTTGCAAAAACAGTGTTTCAAAATCAGAAGAAAAATCGGATGTTAAACCTCGGGTGAGGAAAAGTGTGATTTTCAAATACTTTTTTTTTTTTTTTTTTGACAAGGTATTAAATAGTTTAAATTACTAAACTGCCCCTTCGAGCTTCTGAGCTCGGAGTCGGGCGAGACGAGGCCTATAACAGGATTCATCCCATCCCCACTGCTACTGAGACCCTAAAATCCCGAAAAATCGGGTCGGGTCGCTACAACCTACCCCCCTTTAAGCAATTTCGTCCTCGAAATTACGCCAAAAGCCATACCTTGATCCTCGAAGAAACCCGGATATTTTTTCCGCATCGATGCTTCCAGCTCCCAAGTAGCTGTCTCTCTCCCTCCACGCTTCCAAATCACCAGAACCTTAGGAATAGTCTTGCCACGGAGCACCTGCTCTATTCTATCCTTGATTTGCACAGGACCTTCGTCGAAACTGACATCCTCGCTAAGGTCCACGTCATCCCAGTTAAGCACATGCGACGGGTCCGGCTGATACTTTCGAAGCATGGAAACATGGAAAACATTGTGCACCCTAGCGAGTTGCGGTGGAAGGGCAATCCTGTAAGCCACTTCCCCGACTCTCTCCAGCACCTCAAAGGGCCCAATAAACCGTGGCGACAGCTTTCCTTTCCGCCCGAACCTTTGAACTCCAGGGCGGGGCGAGACTCTGAGAAAAACATGATCGCCCACGGCAAACTCCAGTGGCCTCCTCCTGCGATCCGCATAACTCTTCTGTCGGCTCTGGGCAGTTAACAACCTCTGCCTGATGTGTTTGACTTGCTCTGTAGTCTCTCTAACCATCTCTGGTCCTGACAAGACAACATCACTGGTCTCTGCCCAACACAAAGGCGATCTGCACGGTCGACCATACAGTGCCTCATATGGTGCCATCTGAATGCTAGACTGGTAGCTGTTGTTGTAGACGAACTCAACTAGGTGTAAGTGATCCTCCCAGCTACCCACATGATCCAAAACACAAGCACGGAGCATATCCTCTAAGATTTGGATGGTCCGCTCCGACTGGCCATCTGTCTGTGGATGAAAGGCTGTGCTGAAGCATAACTGAGTACCCAGCTCTCTCTGTAAGCTCTGCCAAAATTGCGAGACAAACCTCGGGTCTCGATCTGAAACAATCGACACTGGCACTCCATGTAGTCTAACCACCTGCTCCATATACAACCGACTCAGTTTCTCCAAGGAATCAGTCGCCTTCATGCCAATAAAGTGGGCCGACTTGGTTAGTCTATCCACTATGACCCCAATGGTATCGTGCCCCTTGGGCGATCTTGGTAATCCAGTCACAAAGTCCATGGTGATGTGCTCCCACTTCCATTCAGATATCTTAAGTGGTTGCTCTACCCCAGCTGGTCTTTGGTGCTCAAACTTGACTTGCTGACACGTCAAACATCGAGCCACAAACTCAGCTACAGCCCTCTTCATGCCGACCCAATAATACTGTCGCCTCAGATCGTGGTACATCTTGGCACCTCCCGGGTGTACTGCAAATCTCGTATGGTGGAAGTGTCGCAAAACCTCCTCACGACACTGCTCTGGTACATACAACCGACCATTGAAGGTCACTGCACCGTCTGCCCTAACTGCACAACCATGTGGTCCGTCCCCGGCAGCCACTCGATCTCGATATCCCATTGAATCTGAGTCAGTCTGCTGGGCTTCCAAGACTAAGCCATCCAACCCGGATCGTACTACCATACTACACAAGGCCGCTGCTCGGGCCTCACCAATCAAGCTGGCTAGTACTCCTCGAGACTTCCGGCTCAAAGCGTCTGCAACAACGTTTGCCTTGCCGGGGTGATAAGAAAGTTCGAAATCATAATCTCCCAAGTACTCGATCCACCGACGTTGCCTCATGTTTAGCTCTTTCTGTGTGAACAGGTATTTGAGACTGTGGTGGTCTGAGAATACTTCGAACTTCTCTCCGTAGAGGTAATGTCTCCAGATTTTAAGTGCAAAGACCACTGCTGCCAATTCCAGGACATGAGTGGGGTAGTTCTGCTCGTGAACCTTGAGCTGTCGAGAGCCATACGCCACAACACGACCCATCTGCATCAAGACGGAACCCAGACCATCTGCAGAAGCATCACAAAAGACTGCATAGCCCAAACCTCTCTCGGGTACGACCAACACTGGGGCAGTCGTCAGTCTCTTCTTTAGCTCCAAGAAAGCTGACTCACAAGCCTCAGTCCACTCATAAGGCTGGTCCTTACGAGTCAATCTTGTCATAGGGGCAGCTATCTTAGAAAAATCCTGTATGAACCGCCGGTAATAGCCTGCCAGACCCAAGAAACTACGGATCTCGGTCACATTACGCGGTCTCGTCCAACTCATCACGGCCTCCACCTTGGCCGGGTCAACAGCCACCCCTTCCCCTGATACAACATGTCCCAAAAACTGTACCTCTGGCAACCAAAACTCGCACTTGCTGTATTTTGCAAACAACTTATTATCCCTCAAAATCTGTAGCACGGTCCTCAAGTGTCGCTCATGATCCTCCTCTGATGCTGAGTACACAAGGATATCATCAATAAATACTTCCACGAACCGATCAAGATAAGGCCTGAATATTCTGTTCATAAGGTCCATAAAAGTGGCTGGGGCATTGGTCACTCCAAAAGGCATCACAACAAATGCAAAGTGCCCAAACCGAGTACGGAATGCTGTTTTCTCTATGTCACAATCCCGCACCCTTACCTGATGGTAACCTGATCGGAGATCAATCTTCGAGAAACATCTAGATCCTCTCAACTGATCGAACAAATCATCGATCCTCGGCAGTGGATACTTGTTCTTTATGGTCACGCGATTCAACTGTCGGTAATCTATGCATAGTCTCATACTCCCGTCCTTTTTCTTAGCGAACAAGGCTGGAGCACCCCATGGCGATGTACTAGGACGGATAAAACCAACCGACTGCAGCTCTGTCAGTTGCTTCCCTAACTCCAACATCTCAGCTGGTGCCATCCGATAGGGAGTGACAGAAATTGGGGCGGTGCCGGGGAGCAAGTCTATAACGAACTCCACCTCTCTACGTGGTGGTAACTCAGTGAGCTTTTCTGGAAAGACATCTGCGAACTCACATACTACACGGGGCATCTCAGCACCTGCTGGCCCCGAACCCTCCCAACTCAAACTGGCCACAAGTCCACCTAACTCATCTGCACTTGGACAAAAGGCAGTGTTCAGCCGCTCAACAAAGGTCTCGCCTGAAACAGTACTACCTGAAACCCTCCTGCGATAGCAGTCAATGACGACCCGGTGGGAACACAACCAGTCCATTCCAAGGATAACATCAAACTCTGACATATCCATGATCCGCAGATCAAACTTAAGATGCAAGCCACCCATGGATAAAACACAACCCCGACAAATCTGATCTACAACCACCTCACTACCCAGAGGAGATCTGATATGTAATGGTGTCTTAGCCTTTACCATTTTCAAACCAGAACTAAGAGCAAAATCTAAAGCAATATAAGAGTGCGAGGCACCCGAATCAAATAAAACACGAGCCAAGGAACCATGAAGAACCAACATACCCTGCATGACTGATGGCGGCAAGAACTCCTCTGGCTGTTGCATTAGGGCATACATCTTGCTCTGAGCTGACTGATTGGGCCTACCTCGGCCCCTGCCCTTCTGCGATGGCGCTGCCCTCGGTGCAGTAGGTCGAGTCGATGCCATCCGACCGTATCCATCAGCGGGAACCATCGCCTGGGTGGGCGCCACCACAACACCTCGGTCACCCCTCTGGGGACAGTCCCGTGAGATATGTCCAGCCTCCCCACAAGTGTAGCAATGAATGGCCCTAGGCCGCTGCTGAAATTGAGGGCAGTCCCTCCGAATGTGACCGATCTGGCCGCAGTCAAAACACTTAACTGGCTCGAGTTGACCACCCACTACTGGCACAATCGAACCTGAATGTGGTCGCCTGGGAATAGCCCCTCGGGTCTGATAAGGCGTTGGTCGCCTCTTCTTCCTGTCATGGCCTCTGCTCGGCCTATAAGTACTCACTGATGCTGGCTGGTATACCGCGCCGCTGGATCTCATGATGGCGCCCTCTGCTATCAGTGCCCGCTGTACCACCTCTGCATAGGTAGCGCACCTCAAAGGCATAACCATACACTGTAGAGCCGGGTGTAGGCCCTCCTCAAACTTGCGGGCCTTATCCTCTTCTTTCGCCACCAAGTGTGGAGCATAGCGTGACAATTCCACAAAACGGGCATCATATTCTCGCACTGTAAGGTTACCCTGCTCCAGTTTAATGAACTCACTGATTTTTGTTTGCCTCACCACTGATGGAAAGAACCTGGCTAAGAAGAGCTCCTTGAACTTGTCCCAGTCAGCTCGCCCCAACTCTCGGAGGGGCTCCTCAAGCCACCAACTAGAAGCCTCCCCCTGAAGGTGATGTGTCGCTAGAGTGACTCTCAGATCGGACTCTACAATGCCCAATGAATCCAGCAGGCGGTCCATCTCACCCAACCACCTCTCAGCCTCCAAGGGGTTCGCACCCCCATGATATATAGACGGAAAATAGCGCTTGAACTCTCTGAGCGCCACCATCTGTCTAGTTTCAAACTGTCCAACTGCACGTGGGGGATTAAAGGGTTGGTCGACATGCTGAGCTATCAGATCTTCTTGTCTTTTAATATTCCTTTCATATGTCTCGATCATCCTCTCGTACCGGGCAAACATCGCCTCAGGGTCTCGGTGTCCTTGAGTAGGACCCTCAACTGGCACAGGGACCACCGGAGGTTGTTCTACTGCTCCCTCAGGCACTACCACCGGTGTGTTCTCCACCTCAGCTTGTGGAGTCTCTAATACCTCTGCAATCTCAGGCATCCCATACGGCCCTGGACGGCCTGCCCCATTGGAACGAGTGCTTACCATCGCCTGTTCACAAATTAAGCACCGATCAGCCTTTAAGTCAAATAAGGAACTAAAACCAAACATAGCTCAAGCGTCAAGATTCAAACCATCCTACCAACACACAACAACAGAATTAGGGTGTCTAGTCCCCACCTCAAACTCGGTCTCATCTACCATACTTTGCGGGGGACGAACCTAGTCGTCAATCATTAAGAACTCTCAATTTAGCCCAACAGCACAGTCCGAGAGTGGAACCGCACTCTGATACCAAATGTAACACCCCATCCCGAAACGGGCGTGTTACAACCGATACTAAACCGAGATATCACACATTCCAAACTACCGACATATTTTTTTTTGACTAAACATCAATACCCATAATAGAAAAGAGATGCCATAAGTTCAGTTAACACAACAGTGTAATAGGTGGCTAGTACAGTCATCCACAACGATAAGCAATATCCAAAATAAACACAAGGTTCTTTCTAATTAAAAATAAAAGAAAGTAATTAAGCAGTCCGAAAGCATCATCGCCTAAGCCTGGTCTTGGGACCCGCTGGATCCCGCATCCATCGAGCCACCTGAAAGGCAAGGGGGTGAGTACTTCATACTCAGCAAGGGAACACATGCATATAATCACATAACATATTTCACACACTGCATATCTACTACTAAGGAATAATAAAGATCCACGTACATGGTCCCCACACAACACGCACTCGACCCGCCGTACGGGCCATTCAGTAGGTACTCAATATGGCCCACGGCCACCTTATCTAACAACCTCAATCCCTTAACCAATGAGCAGGCGAGCACATCCTCGGCCTATTCGGTCGTCTAGGGATCGCAACTCTACCGGCGGGAGCTGTCCCTCACCGCTCTGTCCCTCGACCTAGGCGAGCACCTCCTCAGCCCACTCAGTCACACGAGGATCACAACCCATGCCAGCGGGAGCTGCCCCTCACCGCTTCATCCCTCAACTTAGGCGAGCACCTCCTCAGCCTACTCGGTCACACAGGGATCACAACTCTTGCCAGCGGGAGCTGCCCCTCACCGCTTCATCTCTCGACCTAGGCGAGCACCTCCTCAGCCTACTCGGTCACACAGGGGTCATCTCATTCATTCCACCTTTGGGTATCGGATCTACAAGAGGCTTCTAAGGTTACCTTGGGTGAACCAACCTTCAACCTGATGACCTATCAAGGATTGACACGACTACTTCTCCAACGGATCCCTATTGGGGACTTCCAGGTACCTTGTCCCCCAAGTCAGGTTACACCTCCCTCAAAGGTGTGTTTGGTGACCACAGGACAGACCGACCATTTTATTCAAGCTAGGGGCACGACTACCCATATACAACCACAAGGCAATACACGTCCCACCACGCGTCCGTCGCGTGGCCCCACATAACCCTAATGTTACTTAACGCCCAAGCCCCTCCCGACATTCTACACATCCGACAAATGCATGCACGATTAATAATAGGTATGTGCAGATACAAATAATAATAGACATGTTCCCAATGAAGCAACATCAAATCCTAGACAATCATGTATACCACAGTCTACCACATACTAGCATGTTGATATTTCATTATATTATCAATCAATCACATCCAAATTACTTAATCATGCACAACTGGTATAACATCAAGTCCATCTATCATCCTCCCATCATTACCGGACGCGGATACACAAAGTGGTCCCCTCACCGCATACTTATCTGAACGGTTCCCTTGGTAGAACTAAATATAAGGGGTCCCATTCTGCGCATTCCGCATCCACATAATTCGAAGATAAATGAATGCAGAAATGTGTATGCTAAAAAAAATGTGTTAGTTCCCTCACCGCTGTGCGTTTGAAAATCAATCGTGAGAAGGCGGGTCCGTTGGTTTGAAGGGGGCTCGATCTGGAGAGACAAGAGCACAGAATAAGTAAAGGAGATAAAACAGGCTAAACTAAGCTCGAACTGAAAATGGGCCCGAAATGGGTCGGGCCTAAAACTGGGCCCGAAATGGGCCGGGCCTGAAACTGGGCCGGGCCCAAAGCTGGACTGGGCCGAGCCCAAAACCGGACTGGGCCGAGCTGGATCAGTGGCGAGCTGAGCCAGGCCAGGCCCAGCAGGGCCCACACTCGGACTCAGCCGAATCAACTCGGCTGCCCAGCTGAGCCAACTCGGCTGCTCAGCTGAGTTGACTCGGCTGCCCAGCCGAAGGGGGGAGAAGAAAGAGGAAGAAAAAACGCAGAAGGGAGAGGAAGAAGAAGAAAGAGGGAAAAACCGGAGGGGGGTTTGGGAAAATCCATCGGAAAACCAGGTAAATCGGAGAAAAGGAAAGGGAAAGACAGGAAAATCGGTGAAAACCGAGGAAGGGGGAGGAACCAACGGAAGGGAAGAGGAAGGGAAGAAGATACCTTGTTCGGTCGGGCGGTGACGGCGGCTCCGAGACGCCGGTCGTCGGGGCAAAGGGAAAGAGGGCCGGAGGACGAGAGGAGAAGAACCAGGGAGAGAGGGAAGACGGACGGCCGGGAGAGGGAAGGGGAGGGCTGCAGCAGGACGCCGCGGCACTGTAGCTGCGTGCTACAGTGCGCGGCAAGAGGACTTATAAGGGAGGGTTTAGGGTTTAGGGTTTCTCTCTCTTTTTTTTTTTTTTTTTTTTTTTTTTTTTTTTTTTTTTAAAAAATCAGATTTCCCCTTATTATTATTGTTATTATTATTTTGCAAAAACAGTGTTTCAAAATCAGAAGAAAAATCGGATGTTAAACCTCGGGTGAGGAAAAGTGTGATTTTCAAATACTTTTTTTTTTTTTTTTTTTGACAAGGTATTAAATAGTTTAAATTACTAAACTGCCCCTTCGAGCTTCTGAGCTCGGAGTCGGGCGAGACGAGGCCTATAACAGGATTCATCCCATCCCCACTGCTACTGAGACCCTAAAATCCCGAAAAATCGGGTCGGGTCGCTACAACCTACCCCCCTTTAAGCAATTTCGTCCTCGAAATTACGCCAAAAGCCATACCTTGATCCTCGAAGAAACCCGGATATTTTTTCCGCATCGATGCTTCCAGCTCCCAAGTAGCTGTCTCTCTCCCTCCACGCTTCCAAATCACCAGAACCTTAGGAATAGTCTTGCCACGGAGCACCTGCTCTATTCTATCCTTGATTTGCACAGGACCTTCGTCGAAACTGACATCCTCGCTAAGGTCCACGTCATCCCAGTTAAGCACATGCGACGGGTCCGGCTGATACTTTCGAAGCATGGAAACATGGAAAACATTGTGCACCCTAGCGAGTTGCGGTGGAAGGGCAATCCTGTAAGCCACTTCCCCGACTCTCTCCAGCACCTCAAAGGGCCCAATAAACCGTGGCGACAGCTTTCCTTTCCGCCCGAACCTTTGAACTCCAGGGCGGGGCGAGACTCTGAGAAAAACATGATCGCCCACGGCAAACTCCAGTGGCCTCCTCCTGCGATCCGCATAACTCTTCTGTCGGCTCTGGGCAGTTAACAACCTCTGCCTGATGTGTTTGACTTGCTCTGTAGTCTCTCTAACCATCTCTGGTCCTGACAAGACAACATCACTGGTCTCTGCCCAACACAAAGGCGATCTGCACGGTCGACCATACAGTGCCTCATATGGTGCCATCTGAATGCTAGACTGGTAGCTGTTGTTGTAGACGAACTCAACTAGGTGTAAGTGATCCTCCCAGCTACCCACATGATCCAAAACACAAGCACGGAGCATATCCTCTAAGATTTGGATGGTCCGCTCCGACTGGCCATCTGTCTGTGGATGAAAGGCTGTGCTGAAGCATAACTGAGTACCCAGCTCTCTCTGTAAGCTCTGCCAAAATTGCGAGACAAACCTCGGGTCTCGATCTGAAACAATCGACACTGGCACTCCATGTAGTCTAACCACCTGCTCCATATACAACCGACTCAGTTTCTCCAAGGAATCAGTCGCCTTCATGCCAATAAAGTGGGCCGACTTGGTTAGTCTATCCACTATGACCCCAATGGTATCGTGCCCCTTGGGCGATCTTGGTAATCCAGTCACAAAGTCCATGGTGATGTGCTCCCACTTCCATTCAGATATCTTAAGTGGTTGCTCTACCCCAGCTGGTCTTTGGTGCTCAAACTTGACTTGCTGACACGTCAAACATCGAGCCACAAACTCAGCTACAGCCCTCTTCATGCCGACCCAATAATACTGTCGCCTCAGATCGTGGTACATCTTGGCACCTCCCGGGTGTACTGCAAATCTCGTATGGTGGAAGTGTCGCAAAACCTCCTCACGACACTGCTCTGGTACATACAACCGACCATTGAAGGTCACTGCACCGTCTGCCCTAACTGCACAACCATGTGGTCCGTCCCCGGCAGCCACTCGATCTCGATATCCCATTGAATCTGAGTCAGTCTGCTGGGCTTCCAAGACTAAGCCATCCAACCCGGATCGTACTACCATACTACACAAGGCCGCTGCTCGGGCCTCACCAATCAAGCTGGCTAGTACTCCTCGAGACTTCCGGCTCAAAGCGTCTGCAACAACGTTTGCCTTGCCGGGGTGATAAGAAAGTTCGAAATCATAATCTCCCAAGTACTCGATCCACCGACGTTGCCTCATGTTTAGCTCTTTCTGTGTGAACAGGTATTTGAGACTGTGGTGGTCTGAGAATACTTCGAACTTCTCTCCGTAGAGGTAATGTCTCCAGATTTTAAGTGCAAAGACCACTGCTGCCAATTCCAGGACATGAGTGGGGTAGTTCTGCTCGTGAACCTTGAGCTGTCGAGAGCCATACGCCACAACACGACCCATCTGCATCAAGACGGAACCCAGACCATCTGCAGAAGCATCACAAAAGACTGCATAGCCCAAACCTCTCTCGGGTACGACCAACACTGGGGCAGTCGTCAGTCTCTTCTTTAGCTCCAAGAAAGCTGACTCACAAGCCTCAGTCCACTCATAAGGCTGGTCCTTACGAGTCAATCTTGTCATAGGGGCAGCTATCTTAGAAAAATCCTGTATGAACCGCCGGTAATAGCCTGCCAGACCCAAGAAACTACGGATCTCGGTCACATTACGCGGTCTCGTCCAACTCATCACGGCCTCCACCTTGGCCGGGTCAACAGCCACCCCTTCCCCTGATACAACATGTCCCAAAAACTGTACCTCTGGCAACCAAAACTCGCACTTGCTGTATTTTGCAAACAACTTATTATCCCTCAAAATCTGTAGCACGGTCCTCAAGTGTCGCTCATGATCCTCCTCTGATGCTGAGTACACAAGGATATCATCAATAAATACTTCCACGAACCGATCAAGATAAGGCCTGAATATTCTGTTCATAAGGTCCATAAAAGTGGCTGGGGCATTGGTCACTCCAAAAGGCATCACAACAAATGCAAAGTGCCCAAACCGAGTACGGAATGCTGTTTTCTCTATGTCACAATCCCGCACCCTTACCTGATGGTAACCTGATCGGAGATCAATCTTCGAGAAACATCTAGATCCTCTCAACTGATCGAACAAATCATCGATCCTCGGCAGTGGATACTTGTTCTTTATGGTCACGCGATTCAACTGTCGGTAATCTATGCATAGTCTCATACTCCCGTCCTTTTTCTTAGCGAACAAGGCTGGAGCACCCCATGGCGATGTACTAGGACGGATAAAACCAACCGACTGCAGCTCTGTCAGTTGCTTCCCTAACTCCAACATCTCAGCTGGTGCCATCCGATAGGGAGTGACAGAAATTGGGGCGGTGCCGGGGAGCAAGTCTATAACGAACTCCACCTCTCTACGTGGTGGTAACTCAGTGAGCTTTTCTGGAAAGACATCTGCGAACTCACATACTACACGGGGCATCTCAGCACCTGCTGGCCCCGAACCCTCCCAACTCAAACTGGCCACAAGTCCACCTAACTCATCTGCACTTGGACAAAAGGCAGTGTTCAGCCGCTCAACAAAGGTCTCGCCTGAAACAGTACTACCTGAAACCCTCCTGCGATAGCAGTCAATGACGACCCGGTGGGAACACAACCAGTCCATTCCAAGGATAACATCAAACTCTGACATATCCATGATCCGCAGATCAAACTTAAGATGCAAGCCACCCATGGATAAAACACAACCCCGACAAATCTGATCTACAACCACCTCACTACCCAGAGGAGATCTGATATGTAATGGTGTCTTAGCCTTTACCATTTTCAAACCAGAACTAAGAGCAAAATCTAAAGCAATATAAGAGTGCGAGGCACCCGAATCAAATAAAACACGAGCCAAGGAACCATGAAGAACCAACATACCCTGCATGACTGATGGCGGCAAGAACTCCTCTGGCTGTTGCATTAGGGCATACATCTTGCTCTGAGCTGACTGATTGGGCCTACCTCGGCCCCTGCCCTTCTGCGATGGCGCTGCCCTCGGTGCAGTAGGTCGAGTCGATGCCATCCGACCGTATCCATCAGCGGGAACCATCGCCTGGGTGGGCGCCACCACAACACCTCGGTCACCCCTCTGGGGACAGTCCCGTGAGATATGTCCAGCCTCCCCACAAGTGTAGCAATGAATGGCCCTAGGCCGCTGCTGAAATTGAGGGCAGTCCCTCCGAATGTGACCGATCTGGCCGCAGTCAAAACACTTAACTGGCTCGAGTTGACCACCCACTACTGGCACAATCGAACCTGAATGTGGTCGCCTGGGAATAGCCCCTCGGGTCTGATAAGGCGTTGGTCGCCTCTTCTTCCTGTCATGGCCTCTGCTCGGCCTATAAGTACTCACTGATGCTGGCTGGTATACCGCGCCGCTGGATCTCATGATGGCGCCCTCTGCTATCAGTGCCCGCTGTACCACCTCTGCATAGGTAGCGCACCTCAAAGGCATAACCATACACTGTAGAGCCGGGTGTAGGCCCTCCTCAAACTTGCGGGCCTTATCCTCTTCTTTCGCCACCAAGTGTGGAGCATAGCGTGACAATTCCACAAAACGGGCATCATATTCTCGCACTGTAAGGTTACCCTGCTCCAGTTTAATGAACTCACTGATTTTTGTTTGCCTCACCACTGATGGAAAGAACCTGGCTAAGAAGAGCTCCTTGAACTTGTCCCAGTCAGCTCGCCCCAACTCTCGGAGGGGCTCCTCAAGCCACCAACTAGAAGCCTCCCCCTGAAGGTGATGTGTCGCTAGAGTGACTCTCAGATCGGACTCTACAATGCCCAATGAATCCAGCAGGCGGTCCATCTCACCCAACCACCTCTCAGCCTCCAAGGGGTTCGCACCCCCATGATATATAGACGGAAAATAGCGCTTGAACTCTCTGAGCGCCACCATCTGTCTAGTTTCAAACTGTCCAACTGCACGTGGGGGATTAAAGGGTTGGTCGACATGCTGAGCTATCAGATCTTCTTGTCTTTTAATATTCCTTTCATATGTCTCGATCATCCTCTCGTACCGGGCAAACATCGCCTCAGGGTCTCGGTGTCCTTGAGTAGGACCCTCAACTGGCACAGGGACCACCGGAGGTTGTTCTACTGCTCCCTCAGGCACTACCACCGGTGTGTTCTCCACCTCAGCTTGTGGAGTCTCTAATACCTCTGCAATCTCAGGCATCCCATACGGCCCTGGACGGCCTGCCCCATTGGAACGAGTGCTTACCATCGCCTGTTCACAAATTAAGCACCGATCAGCCTTTAAGTCAAATAAGGAACTAAAACCAAACATAGCTCAAGCGTCAAGATTCAAACCATCCTACCAACACACAACAACAGAATTAGGGTGTCTAGTCCCCACCTCAAACTCGGTCTCATCTACCATACTTTGCGGGGGACGAACCTAGTCGTCAATCATTAAGAACTCTCAATTTAGCCCAACAGCACAGTCCGAGAGTGGAACCGCACTCTGATACCAAATGTAACACCCCATCCCGAAACGGGCGTGTTACAACCGATACTAAACCGAGATATCACACATTCCAAACTACCGACATATTTTTTTTTGACTAAACATCAATACCCATAATAGAAAAGAGATGCCATAAGTTCAGTTAACACAACAGTGTAATAGGTGGCTAGTACAGTCATCCACAACGATAAGCAATATCCAAAATAAACACAAGGTTCTTTCTAATTAAAAATAAAAGAAAGTAATTAAGCAGTCCGAAAGCATCATCGCCTAAGCCTGGTCTTGGGACCCGCTGGATCCCGCATCCATCGAGCCACCTGAAAGGCAAGGGGGTGAGTACTTCATACTCAGCAAGGGAACACATGCATATAATCACATAACATATTTCACACACTGCATATCTACTACTAAGGAATAATAAAGATCCACGTACATGGTCCCCACACAACACGCACTCGACCCGCCGTACGGGCCATTCGGTAGGTACTCAATATGGCCCACGGCCACCTTATCTAACAACCTCAATCCCTTAACCAATGAGCAGGCGAGCACATCCTCGGCCTATTCGGTCGTCTAGGGATCGCAACTCTACCGGCGGGAGCTGTCCCTCACCGCTCTGTCCCTCGACCTAGGCGAGCACCTCCTCAGCCCACTCAGTCACACGAGGATCACAACCCATGCCAGCGGGAGCTGCCCCTCACCGCTTCATCCCTCGACTTAGGCGAGCACCTCCTCAGCCTACTCGGTCACACAGGGATCACAACTCTTGCCAGCGGGAGCTGCCCCTCACCGCTTCATCTCTCGACCTAGGCGAGCACCTCCTCAGCCTACTCGGTCACACAGGGGTCATCTCATTCATTCCACCTTTGGGTATCGGATCTACAAGAGGCTTCTAAGGTTACCTTGGGTGAACCAACCTTCAACCTGATGACCTATCAAGGATTGACACGACTACTTCTCCAACGGATCCCTATTGGGGACTTCCAGGTACCTTGTCCCCCAAGTCAGGTTACACCTCCCTCAAAGGTGTGTTTGGTGACCACAGGACAGACCGACCATTTTATTCAAGCTAAGGGCACGACTACCCATATACAACCACAAGGCAATACACGTCCCACCACGCGTCCGTCGCGTGGCCCCACATAACCCTAATGTTACTTAATGCCCAAGCCCCTCCCGACATTCTACACATCCGACAAATGCATGCACGATTAATAATAGGTATGTGCAGATACAAATAATAATAGACATGTTCCCAATGAAGCAACATCAAATCCTAGACAATCATGTATACCACAGTCTACCACATACTAGCATGTTGATATTTCATTATATTATCAATCAATCACATCCAAATTACTTAATCATGCACAACTGGTATAACATCAAGTCCATCTATCATCCTCCCATCATTACCGGACGCGGATACACAAAGTGGTCCCCTCACCGCATACTTATCTGAACGGTTCCCTTGGTAGAACTAAATATAAGGGGTCCCATTCTGCGCATTCCGCATCCACATAATTCGAAGATAAATGAATGCAGAAATGTGTATGCTAAAAAAAATGTGTTAGTTCCCTCACCGCTGTGCGTTTGAAAATCAATCGTGAGAAGGCGGGTCCGTTGGTTTGAAGGGGGCTCGATCTGGAGAGACAAGAGCACAGAATAAGTAAAGGAGATAAAACAGGCTAAACTAAGCTCGAACTGAAAATGGGCCCGAAATGGGTCGGGCCTAAAACTGGGCCCGAAATGGGCCGGGCCTGAAACTGGGCCGGGCCCAAAGCTGGACTGGGCCGAGCCCAAAACCGGACTGGGCCGAGCTGGATCAGTGGCGAGCTGAGCCAGGCCAGGCCCAGCAGGGCCCACACTCGGACTCAGCCGAATCAACTCGGCTGCCCAGCTGAGCCAACTCGGCTGCTCAGCTGAGTTGACTCGGCTGCCCAGCCGAAGGGGGGAGAAGAAAGAGGAAGAAAAAACGCAGAAGGGAGAGGAAGAAGAAGAAAGAGGGAAAAACCAGAGGGGGGTTTGGGAAAATCCATCGGAAAACCAGGTAAATCGGAGAAAAGGAAAGGGAAAGACAGGAAAATCGGTGAAAACCGAGGAAGGGGGAGGAACCGACGGAAGGGAAGAGGAAGGGAAGAAGATACCTTGTTCGGTCGGGCGGTGACGGCGGCTCCGAGACGCCGGTCGTCGGGGCAAAGGGAAAGAGGGCCGGAGGACGAGAGGAGAAGAACCAGGGAGAGAGGGAAGACGGACGGCCGGGAGAGGGAAGGGGAGGGCTGCAGCAGGACGCCGCGGCACTGTAGCTGCGTGCTACAGTGCGCGGCAAGAGGACTTATAAGGGAGGGTTTAGGGTTTAGGGTTTCTCTCTCTTTTTCTTTTTTTTTTTTTTTTTTTTTTTTTAAAAAAATCAGATTTCCCCTTATTATTATTGTTATTATTATTTTGCAAAAACAGTGTTTCAAAATCAGAAGAAAAATCGGATGTTAAACCTCGGGTGAGGAAAAGTGTGATTTTCAAATACTTTTTTTTTTTTTGACAAGGTATTAAATAGTTTAAATTACTAAACTGCCCCTTCGAGCTTCTGAGCTCGGAGTCGGGCGAGACGAGGCCTATAACAGGATTCATCCCATCCCCACTGCTACTGAGACCCTAAAATCCCGAAAAATCGGGTCGGGTCGCTACATGAAGTGGGAGATAAAGCTCTTCTCGGACCAGAGATAGTACGCGAGACATTTGAACAGGTAGAAATGATCAGGCAATGACTCAAAGTTGCACAAAGTCGACAAAAGAGTTACGCTGATAAGAGACGGAGACCTCTAGAGTTTAAAGTTGGAGACTTTGTGTTCCTGCATGTCGCCCCACGACATGGTATACAAAGATTTGGTCGTAAAGGGAAGCTTCACCTCGCTACGTGGGACCATTCGAGATTTTGATGAGAGTTGGAGAAGTTGCTTACCAATTAGCACTACCTCCAAATCTGGAAAGGGTGCATAATACTTTTCACGTATCTATGCTCAGAAAGTACGAACCAGACCCTTAGCATGTGTTGAACGTGGAAGAAATAGAAGTGTCTGAAGACTTGACTTTTGAAGAGATACCTATCGAAATTCAAGGTACTCGGACTCAAGTACTTCGAAGGAAGAACATCCCTCTAGTGAAAGTCTTATGGCAACATCATGGAGTGCAACATGTAACGTAGGAACCAGAGTCAACTATGCAGAAGATGTACCCTGGATTATTTGTTGATTAAAGGTATGCGTTTATTTTGAAATTTCGGGTCCGAAATTTCTTTTGGGGGGGGTAGGATGTAATACCCTAACCCTGATTAGTAGCTAATTATGTATTAATTAGCCGTTAATTTTGATTAGTGGACTTTTAATCTGAGAGATTAACAGGTGAATTATGTTTTGGGTCAAAGTTTGACTTGATCCGATTTCGAGATTTGTGGATCCAACTCGTTTAGTGTTGTGGCGAAGTTGATATTATCCGGCTGAGGCAGTAAAAGTCACCTATTTTTGGTAAATAGTCATTTGAAAGATCTAAGTTTTCAAATATCACACATTTGTTTAGTTTTGAATTTGGAATTCAACAATTTTTACGGTTTGCCTTTTGGACTTCCAGAAGTGTGTTTTCAGCACAGTTGGGGGTACCCTTATTTGTAAAACATTATGTTTTAAGCGTTTGAAAGTGTCGAAAGACCTTGAAGTCGTAAAGTTTTTTTACCAGATTATTGTAATTAGTCTAAATATTCAATTTGAGAAATTTTGGAAATACATAGTGTTAAAAAAAATAATCTTGAAGTTTTAAAAAAGATTTTATTATTTAAAACTATATTAATTATACAGTTTTAATTTTTTTTTTTAAGTAATGAACTGTGCATTACTGTATCACCATCCTTCGATCCATCCCTCTAGTCCCTCTGGTTGTAGGTAGGTGATGGAAGGCCATTCCTGCCCATTCCTTCGACCCTTCAAGAAGATGAAGGAAGTTTCCAGCTTCTTCCTCTTTCTTCTTCTTTTCATTTTTTTTCTTTCTTTGTTCTACTTCATTTCTTTTCTTCTCTGTTCTCCTTCTTCTTCAATCGGCTGCGGTGGCTACTGTGCGAGAGTTTTCAAGGGCTTTCAAACTTCCTCATTTTGCAGTGGATTTGGGCAAACAAGGTATCAAAACTTATCTATTCAAAATTTTAGGAACTCCGGAGCCAACCCTTTCGAAAAATAGTCAAGTTTTAGGCTTCAAATTTCACCTTGAAAATTTGAAAGGAAAGGGAACTTTCAGTAAAAACTTTCTTTTCATTTTGTTTAAAAAAAAGAGCAGGGCCTTTCTCTTCCACCCGAACGATTCCTTTCCTTTTCATTTTGTTTCCCTTTAGCTTTTTCCTCCTACAGCGTTCAGCAACCAACTCTTTCAAGCTTTTCCGGCGTTTCTCGGGGTTTTCAAACTATGCTATTTCTCAGTGGATTTTAGCAAATAAAGTAAGAAAATCCATCTATTTCAAATTTTAAGAACATCAGGACTGTTTTTTTTTTGTAAAATGGGTTGATTTTGGGCTTCATTTTTTTAGATTTTTAGAATTAAGGGAAAAATGTCCATTTATATTAATTTTTAAGTAACTCCTTGAGAAGTGATTTTTTTAATGTGCTAAGACCTTCATACTGCATTTTTAAGCTATGATTTAGTTTTAAGTGGATTTCAAGATTTGGTTTAAGTTGATTAAATAAAATTATTTTAATAATTAGTTGAAGCTATTATATTTTTAAATTTAGTAAATTAGGCTTTTAATGTAATTATTGTTTAAATTATTTATGTATTGAGATTGATTATCTTATTTTTAGACGGTAAAATGTCAAAAGAGTTATTAGAATTATATGACTTTTCTCTTTCCTTGTTCCAAGAGTCTACCTTGACGGAACTATGTTTTGTCAGTCGGACCAATTAAGTTGTCGGTCGGGTCAAATATGACCAATAAATAATGTCTAACTCCATCAATTATCCAATTGAAGTAGTTGGACCGACTCTCTCTCTCTCTCTCCTTCACGCAAATCGAGAAACACTCATAATTTCGTCGATCAAGGTGAGGAGACTTAACTGTGGTTCATTTGCAAGTAAATGATTGTACGTGAATGTGTACATGTGCTACATAAAATCATATATACATGATATATGTTGAAGTATGCATGTGATTATTTGTATATACTTATGCATATACCTCTGCTAACGTGGTTATGCAGGTGTTGTGAATATGAAGATTCTAGGTTGAGAAACCTGAATCTAATGTCAGTGGATGGTAATTGTAAATTTTTCCATGTTTATGGAATTTTGTTTATTGTGTCTGTTAAGTATACACACACACACACTTGTGAAGTCGGTCGAGCTCTTGTAAGATGCTGCATTCTGTCTGCCTTGACTTAATGCATTCGAGGATGAGTGGGATTCCCCGGCAGGGTTGAGTGGGATACCCTAAGCCTATACAATTGAAGTTGAGTGGGATACCTCAAGGAGTTGAGTGGGATACCCCAGTGAGTCGAAGAACAATTTCCACATGTTCTGTTATTCATTTTAACTGCATTGTAGATTTAAACTCTCGATCATGTATTATCTATGATATTTCAAGTTCTCTTGCTGGGTTAGAAGCTCACGTATACCTCAATGCAGGACAAGGTCTGAAAGCAGCGGAGGACCCCCCCTGCAATGGCCTAAGCTATAGAATCTTTGAATTCTAATAAGTTGTTTTGAAGTAGAATTTTACTTAGATGACTTAATATGTAATTATTGTCTAAGTTTACCAGTTGTAGGGTCCAGACTTGTATGTGTATAATTATGGTGTGAACTGTTATTTGAATATAAGTACCTTATATGATATTTTAGATTTTATGAAAACGTGTGATCTCTTCATGGGCTTAGGAAAACCCGAGGCCATGGTCATGTTGAGTTTTGGGTTTAGTTTTAAAAAAAAAAAAAAATTGTCTCGTTCTGGACCCACATATCGGGTCGGGGCGTGACAGGTAAATTTTGCAAGGGTTACCCGAGGTTACCCTTGAGTAGGGATAATTGTAAGTAGGGATAACCTGACATATTAACAATTTTATGAGAATTACTATTTTTATTAAAATTCATATAATATAAAAAATAAAAATTATAATTTTTAAGAAGAGATATTTTGATATTTTTTATTCATTTATTAGGATTTAAAATAATAATATCAAAAAAATTCTTTATTTTTTTTTAATGTTAGAATGCAAGTGTTCATTTTAAATTATAATTATGAAAAATAATTTATAAAAAATAGATAATATTATTATAAGTTATATTATTAGAATTTACTTCATGAATATAATTTAATAATTATGTTTTATAAAAAAATTCAAAAAATATTAATATATCAGGTTACCCTTACTTGTAGTTACCAAAAAAGATTTTACCTTTAGGATAAGGTTTTACTTTACCACTGCAATTACCATACAAGATAAGAGTAATCTCAGTTCAAGACTCAAGAGTGACCCCTACTCGGGGTAAGCCCTCTAAAATTTACCCCTCATCCAAATGCAGCCTAGGACAGGACTCATAAGTCATAACTACAGAGTAGTTTTACTTTAAATTACTATTTTACCCCTATATTTAATTTTATTAGCTTAAAAATAATGGCTTAGTAAGTTTTTTTCAGAGAGGTAACATGTTTGATTGTTTGCAATGAACACATCAAATTAGTCTAAAGTCACTACCACGTATAGTTCAAACTTCAAATAAAAGGGCACAACAGTCATCTCCTGAACATGCAAGTAAAATATGATATAATACTTAATGCCAGTGTTCGAATATCATTCGATACGAATCGTATCGGCCCATATGATTCGTATCAACCGATATCCAATATGATTCGTATCGACCAATATCAGCGAATATGTCGATATTATAACCACATCCAAAGGTTTAAAATTCGATATCGGACGATATATCGGCCGATATTTTCTCTCTCCTCCTTTTTTTTTAACAAAAACGACCGATATAGGCCGATATTTGGACCCCTAACCGCATCATATCGGCTGATATGGATGGTTTTTGTAAAAAAAATAAGGAGAGAGAACTCGGCCAAGAACATTTTTTCACCCCTGCTTAATGCTATTCACATAGTTTTTAGAGTCTCTGTGTGATTTTCTAAAAATTTAAAAAAATCTGAGATTTCTAAGATACTCTCTATTTAAAAAAAAATGAATAAAATGATATACAAATATTTCGATAATTAAATGAGGAGCCCTAAATATGATTATTAGAGTTTTTATATTTATTTTTTAATCTTTTATTATTTTTAGGCATTTTCATGAAACTTATAAATCTTTACAATAAAACTTTTATGAATTATAATAGAAGATGCATGTTACTAAGAGATACTTGAGAACATGATGTTCATATTAGTTAATTTCTTCATATTTGTTTTCTTTATAAAAAATTCAGATATTTTCCAAATTTTTAAGAATTTTTCCAAAATTTTAAGATGTTTAGAAATTTTTACTTTCATGAACCTAAAACTCTACAAAATAACCATTACTTAAAAGAAAAGAAAATGTTCACCTAAAGGTATTTTTTTAACTATTTTTATTTAAAAAAAGTGAAGAGAATTGTTGTACACTGTGTTTTGCTGATACTTGAATGACTGCGATACTCGAAGAAAATCCTGACCAAGTCTTTTTTACTGTGCAGGAGTTAAAAGCGGTGAACATTAGTCCTTTATCGTTTATTTTGGATAGTGATTTTTGTGCAATTATTTTTTTTAATAGTAATATATTTATTTAAAAAGAAATTTTAATTTTATCATTATTTTTTAAAAAGAGAAAAAGAGAGGAAAGGAGGAAAATAAAAATAAATATAAAATTTTATTTTAAGGGATGCACTATAAGAGAAAATAGTAGTGTAAAAAAACTCCCCAGGTAGACACCACTCTTTGTTATAAAGAGACATTATTTTTTTTAAATATTATAAAATTACTATTTTACTTTTTACTTTTCTATTTTTTCATAGATGACTTTTATTTTGTCGATGATAATTTTATCCTTCTTATTTTTAACATCTCGAGAAACTTTCTTTTTGTCACGTCCAAAGCATGACAATGCCAGGTAGTCTTTTCAAATCTTTCGAGCAAGTGGCCAACATGTTCATTGTCTTGTACCTTTAAATAACCTAATCATTCAATGTACAACTCTGAAAAAGAGTTCGTACTGAGTACCTTACGGTGTACAGCAGAGCAATCAACAGATGGCAGCTCGCTTGTTTTCTTGTTCAGCCCCTTCCTTGATAATCAAAATCATTATTAAACAGTTCAAATTCATATCTAATTTGAATATTTAATAAAAAATTATAATATCATAATATTTTAAAATAAAATTTATTTTTAAAAGTTAATTATTAAAAAAAACCACAAATATTATATAAAATAAGTGATTTTAAAAATTAATTAATATAAGATTTTTTATTGCTTCACATTCACCTTCACTTACTGTCATTCTTTACCGTCCATCACACTCGTCCACATATGAAAATTTTACATACGTATAATCGTGCTTTGCTGCTGCATCCAGGATCTACTCTAATACTATATTTGAAAATCATGATAATATTTTTAAAATAAAACTCATATTCAAGACTGAAATTAGAATTTGATAATATAAATCGTTAAATTTGAGAAAAAAAGGGTCATGAATATTCTGAAAGTACAAAAGAAGAAAAAAATCTAACAAAGGATAACGTCCAAGAGTATATTACTCCTGGAGCAAACATAAATGCAGGAAAGATGAAACAAAAATCGTTACTAAATCATCTATAACATCAAGTAATGAATGGGTAGTATAAGCAAGTACATTCAAAGTTGGCTAAAGTGAAAAAAAGCCAACATCGATTGATAGACATTTAGGAAAAGGAACCCTTCAAGCAGGGGTTGAGATATTGAGCCAATATTAAGAATATCGGCTGATATTTAATATATATTAGTGATATATATTATTAATATCGGTTGATATTAACATGTTTTAAAAGAAAATAAAGAGAGAAAAATATATTGACTAACTTTGTGAGTGACAAGCATTTTCAACCTATCTCTTCAACATGATGTTCAATTTCTCACGAAAATTCAATCCCAGTAGAAGAATTGAAGAAAACGGAATGGATTGAAGTTTCAACTTATTTTCTCTAATGCCCAACTTTCAAATTTGAGGACAATTTTTTTTAAGGTGGAGAGAATGATGAAGGCATCAATGAAAAATAAATTCAAAAGCTGATTTTTTATAAACATTATAATACAAATACATCTTTCAAGTTCCACTCAATCTCATATCATAGGTGGGCTCTACATGAAACTTTTATTGTGAGAACTAGAGGTTCCGAATATCGGATGATACGAATCGTGCTGATATCCCGATATCTTGATTGCATCATATCGGCCGATATCTCAGTAGATTTTGTTGAAAAAATGAAGAGAGAGAATTTTATCAGTCGACATATTGACCGATAACGAGATATCGGTTGATATCTCGACTGATACCGAGATTTCGACCTCCAATGAGAACACTTTATAAAATGTGATATACAACACTATCATATGGTATAATATTCAAATAATATATTTATATATTTAAATATATAGAAACAACCTTACAATCTAATAATTAGTACAACAATTTTGAATTTTTTTAATACAATATGATCAAATGATAATAATGATACAATCAACTATAATTTAAAAACCTTGAAATTTTGATTTGACTTGAAATTTTATCAAATAATTTAGATTTTTTTTCTTAATTTAAAAAAATTCAATAAAACTCTTTTAAGCAGTGTTATCATAACTGGACCAAACCTTCGGTTCGATCGGAACTGCGGCGGCTACGGTTCGATTCTGGTTGAGAAGCGGTTGTGGGTCAAAACCACAGAAAATCGATCAGAGCTGCAGTTTTCTGCAGTTTTTACCCTTACAAATCGTGAGCTGCGGATCACAGCTCACAAATTTTGAATTTTTTTATTTTTGAATTTTTTCTTTTAAAATTAAATTAGAAAATATATATATTTAAAATATAAATATTTATTACTATTTGTGTCATATATCTTTCATTATTTTGATATATTATTTAGAGTTTAAATGTTATTTTTAATATTTATATTACTATTATTAGTAAAATATAATTTATTTATTTTTATATATAATATTTATATTATATTATTATTTGATTGACTTTGACCGACTTTACCTAGGGCCGAATCTGGTTGAATCTAAAATTCTTTAAAAATAATTCGGTAGACAGTCCAATTCCGCAAACATTGCTTTTAAGTGGCTTTATTCAAAATTCTTTCGAATTTAAGTCCCCCAAACTGTATAAAATTTTGAACTATGCAATCAACATAAATGAGAATCATGTCAAAAGTCTTCTGAAATGACCTAGAAAATGGTACCAGCAAACCAACATCGTGGAGAGCACTTCTGCTGATAAGTTCAAAGTTCAAACCAAAAATAATAGAGACTAGACTGCCTCCAAAATTCCACCTTAATTGACTTTTATTATTTTATCTACAAACGTCACTTCACAATGAAAGATCTACGTGTCTTGTCTTGGAAAATATACTTTACAATAAATAAGAGATTAAAAATTTAGTTAATTGACAATTGGATGTTACATGTGAATCATGAATCATACGTTGAAAATATCTATCCATATTTATTTATTTTCTCTATTTACCTTTTCTAATTTAATTTCTTAGATTTGAATGGATAAAACTTAACGATCCTATCAAAAAGTCAGTCAAATCATGCCAACACAGGTAAATTAGCCTAACGTAATCAAGATTTGAGGATGCTTAATTTTTTAATGGAAAATGAAAATACATACCAAATAACTCTTAACTGACAATGCTGAGTTTAGTGTCAATTAAAACACAAGAAAGAAAAAAAAATGAAATGTTCGTATAGAATCAAGAGGGTCAAATCTAAAGTGGTTAGAGTGATAGTCACAAACTTGCTTCAAAAAGTAGGAGTCTCAAGTTCAATTCTCATTTACTCTAAATTATTACTTTCCGTTAATTTAACCAGTATGTATGGATAGAGAGGCTTACAAATGTCCAAAAATTAGTTGGACTCTTTAAGAGTCCTGAATACCATAATTTAAAAAAAAAAAAAACAAGAGGGTCTAATTTTTGAGTTTGATCATCTTCTCCATTGCCCACTCCTTTGGTTGTCAATGGACTAATGAATAGTCCACAATCTCAATTACAAATTTTGTCTGGGAGAAAGTTTGTAGTCTTTATGTAAATTAAGATTTTTTTATTAAAATCTAAAAATATTAGTCAATATTTTAAAAAAAATTATTAGTTTAGAGTGAAAATTTTCAGTCAATATTTCAGATTTTGGCCATAATTTGTAGATGAGATCACATCTACTTGTTCGGTGCTAATGGACGGACTATCTAACTACCCAATTATCAAATCTTCTTCAAATTACACTATATTAAAAGAGTAAAATTCAAAGGTGGGAGTGATGATCAAGAACCGACTCAGGAAATGGGAATTCTGGAGTTCGATTCTCACTCCCTCCGAAAGAGTCTCTCCTTATAGAATTATTTGGTGTACGAATTAGTCGAGTTCTATAAGAAGGCTGGAGACCCTGGTCATAAAAAAATTACACTATATTAAAAATTGCCAAATACTAGTTGGAAAAGAATTATTATTTAATGAAATTTATAGTGAATGAAATTTTATGATTAATGTACTAGTGATTTCGATCTTGTAATTATTTATACAGGTGCATTATTTTCTTAATAGGTGACCTAAATTAAACTCCAAACTTTGAATTTGGGAGTTATAAAACAACCACAAGTTTTTTACTACGCTGCTTGCTCGTGTTAACAAGGACGAATTCTCTTCTAATCCTCAATATATTTTGTTGTTTTTGTTGCTAATTATTATTTGAGCTTTTGTTTCTAGTTTATAGACATAGTTTTCAGAGTTGATTGGCCACACTATTGACATAACAGCACCATAATGGAAGATTACTCTATTATTGAACGAGTTGGGAGATTCTATCAGCTCAAATTTGAATATTTGAGCATCCTATCTTTTCAATGTTAGTTGTTAGAGGCTCACCAGATTAATAATATTTAATGGGTTAGATCACCAAACCATCAACTCAACCAAAAAAAAATACTCCGGGCAAAGGGTGATTAGACAATAAATCCTAGATGCTATTGATAATAATATTATTCATCAGCATTCAACCATTATCTACGCTATTGTAATTATTTAGTGCTAATTCATGATTAGCACGAGATTTATGGTATGTAATCGTTTATATCATCAAACCATCAACCCAACACAAAAATGATCTAGGTTAAGGTCACTGGCCATAAATCCTAAATGCTACCGCTATTCATCACTAGGAAAATGATCAATCACAATTTTATGAAGTGCTCCTATGTTAAGAGTTTCAAGTAAAGCCAAGGTGGATTCTAGAAATCTATATGTTGGACAGTATATTCTGACCCTTAATTAGGCTAAAACTATGTATTTAATATCAAAGACTGTACTTTGTGAAAGGTTAAATGTGTAGATCTATGTGTGGGCTTTCTGAAAAGTCCAAGTTTGGCTCAATCAAACTCGTTAGCTCAGTAATCTAACTCAATGGAGTTTGGAAGTGTAAAATAGTTAATGACTATTAAGGATAATACCTCATTTAATATTTTTGAAAATAGTGCGTAGTGATCTCAAAGCTATTTCGGTGTTATTCTCTTTCGTTCATATTTTTTTATTCAAAATTTTAAATCTATTTACTGTTAATTCTTAAAAAATTGTTCATAATCTCTCCACTTCATTTCTTTTATTTAAAATTTTCTTTTATTTATTTTTGGGTTTTTGAAAATTTAATCAATCAGTCCAACACTCAGCTTAAATAGGATCAGAAATTCATCTCAAGTAGGGTTGGGAAATTTAAGTCGAGTTCAATAAGTTTTTAGATTGATTAAGATTGGGTTTATTAAAATCCGACATAATCCACTCGAATTTCAGGCGGCCTACAAAGAGTGAAGGCTAAGAAATTGTGTAGAAAATGATAGTACAAGGTGAATAACATTTCATCTACACACAATCATAATAATTTTAGACTTAACAATTTAGTAGCAATAATTTAATGATTTTTCATGATCCATCTTATAAAATTAGAACACTTTGACGAAGAAGTTTTTCGTAAGTCCTCCAATCTATAGTGTTGAAAAATTAACAAGGAAAATGAAGCAGCTGCAGAAGAAAAAATAAAAGAAAAAGAAAAATTAAAGGTGAGTTACGTTGCATATGATTGTAAGCTCTACTCATTCACTGTCTTCGAGACAACTCAGATTTCCTTAAATATATGAAATTTTCTATCTGAATTATTTATGGAGAATTCAGAAAAGAAGGAAAAAAAAAATAGATTTTAGAATTCGGAGGGGAGTAATGTTCTCAAGTAACATCAACGGTCATCAATGAGTGAGGGCAAACAAAACATATAGGATCCTTTGGACTTGGGCCTAGCAAAAACTATTAAGGCTTACTCATTTGCCCATGCCAAACAAGTCTACTGAGGCTTGACCATTAGGCCCATTTATAAAGCCCAATTTCTAAGCGCATAGCATGCATAGTTTGCCTGGCCCACATCATGCTTGTTGATAATTTTTAAAATTAAATAGTAATTAAAGACACATAAATGGTTTCCCATTCCCCTTCATTTGACATGTGAGACTTTAAGCATCCCAAACAAATTCTCAAACCTTTGCACTCAAAGTGGATATTTTTTTCAAATTTTTTTTTTTTAACATAGATATCCCCACTTTATATTGAAGGTGAGACTAATCTCACTAGCATTCGTAAACCTTCCAATCCATGCACACTCGTTAAATTGATGAAGAGTAACCCCATGAAAAGTGGTCCGGAGATTTTTTTTTTAAAAAAAAAAAATTAAAAGTACTTGAAACCAAGATGCTCAACTCTACCCTTCCCTTTCCCCCTTAAAAAAAAAAAAAAAAAAGATAAAAAACAAACCACCTTAATCTCCCAAGAGTTGCTCTTGACTTAATGGAGTAATTTTTTTAAATATATTAAATATTTGTTATATTTTACAATTATATTAAATAAAATATAATTACTATAACCAAAAGTTTCCTCGTAATTAATAGTTTATTTTTTACATAAGTAATAAAATATTTAACATGAAATTATGCATAACTAGATTTATCATGAATTATAAAGCTGAGGTAAGGACAAACGCTAAGCAAGTTGGAACAACTGTGATTCATGAAGATGAAGATGGTTTCTTTAATTGTATAAAAGGGATAGAACACTTGTACAATTGTGTTTCACGAAATCTATGGATTTTCTTTAAGCTTTTGTAAAGTTGATAATTAGAATATTAGCCAAGTGATTGAGTGGAGAGGAGAAAATAGGTTGACTATGAAACTTAAGACACTTACCAAAGCAATGTTTTGGTAAATTCAATTTAAATCGAAGCGATTCAAACAAAACCAAATAAACAATTCACAAAGATAAATACAAATTTAATATTGTTAAGCCGTAACCTATATCCACAAGCAGCACATGTAAGAATTTCATTAATATCAGGTACATAATTTTCACTCTAATCGAAATTTCAAACACAAAGTGGATAGATATGGATCTCATTTCTAGAAAACACAAAACTGGCATCATTACTGCGATGAAACTCCAGAGACAGGAAATTTATTGTGTGCTTGAAGATTGGTGGGTGGATTGATAGTTGAGAGGCAGTGGGTGGTTGTGAGTGGGGCTAAGAAAATGATTTTCCTCCATGGTATAAAAAGAGAGTTCTTTCATTCTTCCATTTGGTGAACTTTAGTATAAAAATTCAATCCCCACATTAAACTTAAAAAGGGAAGGAAGAAAAACATGGAACACGAAAAGTGGCATTTCTTAAAAAAGAAAAAACACATGTAAACATTTAAACAAAAAAAAAAAAACTATAGCCATCTATTTTGACCACTAAAAATTTTAGTAGCAAATTGGGATTTAAAATTCGGCCGACCGATATAGGCAGTTGATACGTCCGTATTGGTTCGGCCCATACTTTCCTTTTTTTCTTATTTTTTTTTCTTTTAAAAATTTCGTAAAACTATAGAAAATCAAGAAAATTTTGAACTTCATAGATATGCAATTTTATCATTAATTATTGGTCATTTATATATTCAAATTTTGCTTCTAAATTATGAAATCGAGAAATGAGTTATAGAAAGAAATGTGAAAGTAGTAATACGGTATTTGTATTTTACTCTTTCCATAATGTATCTAATAACATTGTTGTGGTCCACTTAAGATATTGACCACATTAATTGTGAAATGACCTTAGTTGTAGCGTTATTACTATAGTTTTTATGAAACTCAAAATTATTAACTTATTTACATTTTTTTATTTTTCTATTTCCTAAACGCGAAAATTCTCACATAAGTTCTTATTTTATGCAAAGAACAATCTTTCTCTCTAAAAGGACACTATTGATGGAAATTAATTTACTACAGAAGATGGTAAGAATATAATTTTCTCTCTCCATTTTTTATTTTGATGGAAGAGGGAACTTAAAAATACACCAAGAGAGAGGTCCCCTTTTACATATAAATTATAAAATCCACAAGCATTTATATAGTTTATACAAATGTATGGTTCTTCTTCTATCGACGTGTTTAAACTGGTTTCAAATAAGATGATTTTATTGTTTCAAATAAATTTGAAAAAATTTCAGGCATTTTAACTCAAATTTGATGGCGTTCTTAGTAATATGACCAAATTAAAGGATAATGAGATCTCAGAACGACTCAATGCGCTTATTAAAGAAACATGAGTTTACTTATAACCTTCAGAAGGATAGAATGACTTTAAAGCTCACTCGGTTTAAGTCTCCACTACTATTTCTCCGGTGATAACTAGACTCATGAAATATTTTCTTTTTCCAACTAATTTTAATATGGCTGTGTAAATTTATTTTGAATATAAATTCTATAAAAAATTTATTGAAAATGTGTGATATAAAAATTTTATTCACCTCTTTATGCTGAAAAATCACTTAGACTAATTTTTTTTCTCAAGGATTAGTCTCAGTCTTCACTTACTCTTCCCTTGATTGAATTTTTTTTTTTTGGACTCTACTAATGTAATCCCTAGATACTCCCAAACTTAAATTTGACATTGTCCTCAATGTTCAACTGTTAGATTCAAAATGTCAGGACATTGTTAAATTTTGGTTTCGACATATCTAAGTGAAACATCCTAAAAACTGACTCAACCTAAACTGACTTTCTAGACTGACTCTAAAAGAAACCTATAAAAGACGCAAACTCAATTATTTTTTCGCATATAAAATAACATTGGCCTTCTTGAGTGAGTTCCATTAAGCTCGGTAAATGGTGATGGTGATAGTTGAATCACGCGTCCAAATATTCATTGTTACTCAAACAAGACCACACAAGACAAAAAAAATTTACACAAAATAAATGACCTAAAACTAAAAATAAAAATTTAAACTAACCTAGTGTGTCTAAACTGGCTCTTAATTTTTTCTCCAAAAATTCTAAATCTCCAATTAAAGTTTAACCACAATCATGGCCAGGTAAGTTCCCAGGTAAGTGGGGGAGCACACGGCATCTCTTCCCACCTTATTCTTAGGTCATGCTCGACCGCAATGCCTTAGTGACAGAATTAATCATAAACACCATGATTGAAGAAAAACTAGTAGTGGTTATTTAAAATTATTTGAATAAAAGCCTGTCCTATTGAGCATGACAAACCTTAAAACTAACTTATGCTTCCAAAGTTGATTTTATTTAATGTGCATGAACCATTTATTACTATTTTTTTTTATGTGAATGCAACCTAATCTAACAATGCAAGTATCAAATAAATATGCAAAACAATAAGCAAACAAACCATACTAAATGCATGAATCTAGCAACTTAAATGCATGAGCAGAGTAAATATTCAATCTTTTTTCTATTTTAAATGCAAAATAAATATCAGCACCCTAATAAAATCTAAATGAATGCATGAAAAAGATAAAATCAAAAGAAAATAGTTAGGCACTTATTTAAGCCTATGAGTGTATTTTCTAGCAATCTTAACTCGCGATTTTTAAAAATTCCTGAAAAGCACAACATATGAACACAAGTGAAGATTCTAACTCAAGAATACATGAACTATTTAAATGCAAATTCTTAAACTATAACTAAGAGAGATTAAAATAATTGAATCCTAATCAAGACTTTTAAACTAATACAAGATCATAAATAAATCTCTAAATTAAATACCATTAACTAAAAAAATTATTTTTATTTGGAAACCTTCTAAATTTAGATGATGATCTAAAACTAAAAAGTTCTTAGATTTAGAAATTATTCAAAATTGGACGTCTCCAAGGTTGGACATTTTTCTAAAAATGGGATGTTTTTCAAATTAGATATTTCAAAACTTTTCATAAACAGAAATTCTAAAACTTTCTAAAACTAGATTTGTTTTTAAAAAATAGAATATTACTAAAATAAAATATATTTATAAAATTAGAAAATGACTAAAAGGAGAAACTAGTTGAATCCATCAAATTTCCAAAAATAGAAATATCTAGAAATTTATAGAAATTTCTAAATTCAACAAGTATCTAAGTTTAGCAAAATTTCCATGTTCAGATAAATTCTAAGATCCCTCTTATTTTAAAGAAAAATTTAATTTTAGGTAACCTTCCAAATTAGAGTTTCTAAAAATAAAACTCTTCAATTCCAAAAGTTGCCTAAATTAGAAGATTTCAAAAATAGAAATATTTTCTAAAATCACAATATCTCAAAACATATAATTTGCATGTTTCCCCGGCAACGGCACCAAAAACTTGTTGTGTAAATTTTAAAATTTATAACTCGCAAGCGCACGAACCATTAAATAGTATAGCGTGAAGAGTGCGAGTTCGATCCCAGAAGGAAACAACAAAATATATGCAAAAACAAAATATATGAAATTAAAACGTTGTGATTTAAAAAAAAAATCTAGATCTTTAGAAATAAACTAAATATGAAAATCAAGTTCTAATTTTTACAAATATGACTTCAAATTAGTTGGATTCCAGTTTTAAGAAATTAATCTAAAAATTAGAGTATCATCATCTAAATCTAAAATCTAACCAATAAATCCAATTTAATTAAAGTAATGGTATGGATCTAGAATTTATAAATAATCTCAAACCAGTTTAAGAGAATAAAATTAAAATGCAATTAAATCAATCTCAACCTAATTCAAAAGAATTTGAGAGAATAAGAAAAGAATAAAGAATTTAATAAGAATAATGAAATATTTACATAATGTACAATGAAATTGAGACAAGTAATTAGGGTGGCATATTATCCCATTTAAAGATAAAATCATGGCTTAGGCTATGAAATTTTCTAGAATTATTAAATATAAATTCATGTTCTCTATTTATTAAAATTTTAATTCAGAAAATCATGATTCCATTAAGTCAAAAATTTTCAATTCAAGCCTTAGGCTTGGGCAGAAATTTATACTTGCCTTTCCAAATCTAAAAGAAGTTGTTATTAAAAAGAACCTTAGACCAGAAAGATAAAGTTCCACTGATCCTAAACGCGGTTTTACTTTCCTTGAAAATTCTTAAATTAATTTATTCCAGAACATCTTAAAAATAATTAAAATAACATAAAAAACAATCACCATAAAATATTTAACAATTGGGAAAACCATAAATCTAAAGAAGCTAGCATGAATTTCATTCAATTAAATTGGAAATTAAAATTACAATGCTTTGGAGTTTTTGCATCAAAGACATGAAATAAAAATAAAAATAAAAGAATTCATAGACAAAATTTGAATATTCCTTTCTCTTCTAGTCTTCTCAGCCTCCAGTCCTTACACACCTTAGTTCCTTGCTCCAATTCAAATTTTACAATGCCTGAACTCCTTTATTTATAGTGCTCAAAAGAAACCGGATTAGGCAAGACTTGGAGAGAATTCCTCCATAGTTTTCTCTCCAAAACTTTCTCCAAAATTCTCTCTTTTATTTATCCAAATTTATTGTCTTTTCCAAGCCATGGTCGAATTTTGTAGATAAGGCACCATAATTTTAGGGATTTTGGATTAATTGTCACGCCCCGACCCGAAGGGTGGGCCTGGAATGCGACTGATTTTTTTTTTTTTTTAAGATAAACTAAGACAACACTCAAGCATTCACAAGTACTCTAACTGTGCCGGATCAACAGTTGGGCCCAAAGGTCACACATGATCCCAACATGTGGACTCAAACATATACCATAAGTGTACCCAACAATAGACATAGAAAATACAAACATCAATACACATAATTCCAAACATTGAATTATTATTCAAAACATTATCATCAGAGTAACTATAGAAACGTAGGAGTCCTAATACATCACATTAACACACACCAAGTACCACATTCGGTACTTTATAAAGAAAATGGTTCCAAGAACAAAAAAACACAAATAAAAGGGTATTCCCTCAGTGGGAAATCCTAAAGCAATGCCGCAGCTTATCCACTCTAAGCTTCAAATGGAGGGTTCTACTCCTCGGGTTCATCTCTTGAAAGGTGAGTGGGGTGAGCTAACTAGCCCAGTGAAGGAAATATAATAGTGCAGTTTTAAGTAAACAACAGGTTAGTATATAATTAACAGTTGTAATATAATATCTCATGCTTGATAATAAAATTCACAATATCAAGTAAAGTCTCATCATCGTTTCCATCATCTCATCATTTTTCCATTACTGCTGTTATCCAACGTAGCCTCTAGATACCATATTGACAATCATAGTATTAAGTCCCGACACGGTCAAAATACATCCTTATAAGTACATCTCCGGCTCTCCCATAGTTGGTATTGACACCCTCAGGTCAGCAACTGACGCCCATAGTCCACCCATGGTCCAGTAGATGTAAACCATCTCCCATATGGCCGATATTGATTCAATAGTCAAAAGCACGTGGAAACAGTATTACATATTTTGTCTGATCATAGCATTTACCAGCATCATAAACACTTTTACCATAATGCGTCAAGTCTAGGCATATGAGTGGGTTCATCAAATCTGAAACCATTCATTGTTCAATGTCCATATCAAATAAACATGTCTACATCAAGCTGCAAAGTTAAGTTCCATCACCGTATACGTGTGGTTTCGCGATCTCTGTTCAAACAAACAGACAAGTGCACAATTAATATACATAACAAATACGAACACACAAGTAGTATTTGGAAATCATACGTTTTTCCCATAAATATCCAAGGTATATGGAATTGAGTCTCCTACTTGGTTTCTAACCTTTTTAAATTATTATAATCCACAAGATAATAATATAAGAAGGTGCTCAGTCCAAAACTCATATTGTCTTCTGGGCATTGACCAGATTGACTTATTGAGTTAGGTCTAGATCCTCAGGTCACTTTTCGGTTGTCTTCTGGATAGGACCAGATTTGACATTTTGAGTTAGGCCTCGAGGTCACTTAGTGGCCGACAAATATAGCGTCAACTTGGAAGTGAGATCACTCAGTGCTCGACCAATAGAGGCGGCTTGGAAGTGAATACAATAGTATTTACACTATAGTAATAAGAGAAGAAGGTTAGTACAAATTTTAATTAACAATGGGGTGCTAACATCACATCATATCAAATAACCATCAAACAAGAACATTCTACACTTTAAAAACTAGGTCCCTCGGAACATGCCTCGGAACCAGGTACTGTCGCTTCAGATCATCCGAACCACACCTAAACTAGTCACTGACCTCGGATCATGGGTCTGACTTCGGATTGTCCGAAGATCGGGTCTCAGACCTTCCGAAGTCCTTCCGAATCGGAAAAACAGTGAAAACTGGTCTTGGTGGGTCTGTACACTTCGGAACATCTGAAGTGCGGCTCGGAACGTCCGAGTGGGGTTCGGTCCTTCCGAACTCTGCTCGGGTCGTCCGAGTGGGTCAAACCGGTCTCGGGCGTTTCTAGACTTCGGGTGAAGCTCGAAACGTCCGAGGGGTACTGCTCGGACCGTCCAAAGACCGACTATCGGACTGTCCGAGAGTCGTCTTCCTCCACTGTATGCACCAGTAGACAGTGACGGCAGTCACTGTATGAAATACGAATGAAATACGAATCCAGAAACAGAGGATTTCCTAGATTCGGTTTCCACACCTAGCCAGTCCGATGGACTCCTCTGGGAGTCCTTTTTCCATAGGGAATGGTTTGGAGCTTTGAGCTCACTGGGCCACAGGATTTTAACAACAAATCCTCACGGGTACAAGGGAACCTATGGTTTTCCTTGACTTTGAAACCATTTTACACACTCCATACTAAATGAAAATCCATTTTTCTTGATTCTAAATTGACTGGAATTGAAAGAAGAACACAGTGATTACCTTCATTGGAGTTCCTGGGCTGAAAATCCAGATTTTTGGAAAGCTTCCTTCTTAAGCTACGGGTGACTGAAACTGGGAAGAAAAAACAGTGAAACAGAGGGTGATAGGCTGGGTTTGGTCTGAGAACCAGAGAGCAGTAGAGAGAAGAGATTGCTGGGATTTGGTCTGCAGCAGGAAGGCCAGTTTTATAGAAAAACCGACTGGAAGAAATGGCCGGTTGGCCACTGCATGCTTCTGCATGCAGTATCGGCTTACGTCCGCTATAGTAACCGGCTGATGGTTGCAAATCAGCCCTTCACAACTTCCATTTCTGCAAATAAGTTCCCAAGTTTAGATAAAAACTCGATTTTAAACTGGAGACATGATTTTAAAAACTGAAAATCTTAATCCAACCTTACAGATAGGTTACGTTTTGAAAACCTTAATCACCATAAAAATTTTGGAATTTAACTCTCACTGAAAACCATTGATTTAATTAAAAATCACAATTTAACCTTATTTACTTAAATAAACAAATGTTAAATAAAACTATTTAGAGACCTCATTTTGGGGTGTCAAAGAATAACTAGACCATTCTTAAAATGTTCTAACACAAAATACTAGTTTTGAAATTTATCTCATCTCCAAAATCATTTAAAATAATTATTTCTCCCATTCGGGGTTTTTGACGGGCGGATTTAAATACAATTTTCTGAAAATAAAATTATTTTAAAATCAGAAATACAAATCTTTGACTAAAGAGAACATTATCAACCAAATATAACAACATAATTTATGAAATAATCACAAGAAACGGTAAATTACCGTTTTGCCCCTCCAACTGGACGAGCTGGATCACTGAGCTTTCGAGCTCAGATTGGGCCACATCTGGGCTTCCCTCAAAGCCCTAACCATAATTTTCGAGATTAACCGATCAAAAAAGGTTATTAAGCTAAAACACGCCTAATCTGGGTTAGGGTATTACATTAATTTGGAAAGTAGGGTGCAAATCCAGTTTTTCTACACATGCACCAACTTGAAGCTCAAATTTCCCTTATTAAGCTCTGAATCACGAAATTTCATAAACTTTAAAGTTGTAGACCTTGAAGTATTCTTTCCAACGCAATAAGAATAAATGAAATTGGACATCGGAGTGAAAAGTTATGGCCAAAATACTAAAAATATGTCAAAATATTCCTCCTTTCAAAATTCACATTGGTCAATCCAAATCCCATTTTTTCTCTCATTCTTGCTTCCACAATGCTTCAAACGAAATTCACTGGTCCCACTTGGTCTTTTGGACTTGGATCCCATATTTGGAGTTTTATCCTCGAAATACTAGTGGACTTTGGGTTATAAACTTCAGACTCGAACAGTGGGTCCATTTGTGTGGTTATAAATTTTTACTACCTTTATAATTTAATACAGTCTAAAAACTATTATTATAATTCAAATTCTCATATCTGGATCTGAATTATAATCATTTATAATAATTCCAAATCAAATTAGGTGGTAAAAATTACAAACTTTCCAAAAATAGAACTATGGCCTACTTTTCTGCATTTTAATTCCTTTTTCTTGTATTCTCACAAATACAGTGCAAAACTTGAAAACTCCATTAAACGCATCTAATATACACAAATTAAAGGCTAACTAATCCAAAATAAAAGGGTAAAATGGTCATTTTCAGTGCTCAACAACACTCACCGTGTGTGTGGGTAGAAAGGTTTACACATGCCCCAAAAATTAGTCGAGTGCTCTAAGAAACTTGAATACTTTGGTAAAAAAATATTTATATTCTCCTATTCAATAAAGTTACCACTGTATCAGGTCAACTCTCTAAAAAGGAGGCGAAGCTTTGCCCTGGTCCTGCCATAGTTTTAAACAAATTCCAGGCTCTATCTAATTTGTAGGACGATTGTGAAATGCTTGCATTTGGAAATGTTGGGATAAACTAAAAGGACCTAGGCATAATTGACACTATCATTGACTCCTACTCTTGGGCTAAAGGAATGGAGGCAGCAGCGAAAGTGTGCAGCAATGCACCAGAAGGCACAACAAATCCTTCATGATCATTCTTTCTTGGAATGTGCGTGGGCTCAACCGTCCATGAATGCAACTTGAGCTCAAAGACATGTTCTCCTCTTCTCACTATAATATCTTTTGTATATTATAAAGTAAAGTTAATGGTAGGAATTTTAATGCTATTGCTAGAAATATCACTCCTAGAAACTGGCAGAGTTATTACAACCTTTCTCTGAGTAACGATGCTAGGATTTGGGTGTTTTGGAAAAAACTATCTTAATGTAGACATAATACAAACTTCAAATCGGGCTATTTTTTTGCAATGTCACCTATCCTGGGATCCCTCCTTTATTCTTTGGAAGCATTTATGGGTTTAACTGCCCCTACTTCAAGCAACAACTTTGGGCTGAAATTCATTCCTTCGCTACCAACTGCATTGCATTGGCGCTTGTATTATATTAGGAGACATTAATTGCATTAGAGAGGTTGATGAAAAAAGTGGTGGTCTGCCTCCAAATTCTAGTGCCATTCATCAGTTTAATGAATGCATTGACCAATCAAGGTTGATTGAATACTCTATTGCTGGTCATTGTTTTTCCTAGTCTAATTGCAACTTTCGTTTAAGGAGGATGGAAACTAAGCTTGATCGCATCTTCGTCAACCAATTGTTCCTTAAATGCTTCACTCAGTCCCACAACAATTACTTTGGCCCTAGGTTGTCTGATCACATAGGAATTTCGTTATGTCTACAACAGAACAGAGGTCAGGCTGACATTCCATTCAAGTTTATTAATGCTTGGTGTAGCAGCAAGGGTTTTCATAAAATTGTGAAGGACAGTTGGGCACCTGATGTTAACGGCACCCCAATGTACAAGCTTGTTTTGAAGCTTAAAAGTGTTAAGCACGCTTTGACCATCTGGCACAAGTCGTATCTTCCAATCAGTAACCGCATTGCCTCTTATAGAACTAGATTGGAATTTGCCCAATTGGCCTTTGATTCATGCGAGTCTAGTACTAATCATTCTCTTCTCACGGCTGCTTAAGAGAATCTTGGGGAGCATCTGGATTTTGAATCCAGCCTTTTCCAACAAAAGTCAAGGCTGATGAACTTTAACGTCAAGGACATGGGGAGTAAGTTTTTCTATAACTCTGTCAAAGTTCATCAACATCGGAACAACATCAAATCCATCCTCTACTTAGACGGCACCATTAGCACTGATCCATCGACTATCAATTGTAACTTCATTCAGTATTTTGAGAAGTTGTACGGTAGCAATTGCCCCATTGATGAATGGAAATCCACTCATTTGAACAAGTTTCAGAAGTTTAACATTTCTTGTAAACTTAGTGATCACATGGCTTGCTCCTTATCTCGGCATGTTGTTGGAAGTGAAGTTCATTCTATGGTCTTTAGCGCTCACCCTTCCAAAGCTCTTGGGCCCGATGCATTTAAAGGTTAGTTCAACCAAGCTTGTTGGGAAATTGTTGGGGATGATGTTACTACTATCATTACTAACTGCCTCGCTGCTTTTAAACTCCTTAATTAGGTCAAATGCTCATTTATTGCTTTGATTCCTAAGACCAACAATGCCAAATTCTCGGAGGATTCAAACCCATCGCCCTATCTAATGACATCTACAAGGCCATTTATAGGATCCTTGTGGCGAGATTGAAGCGTGTTATGCCTTTGCTTATTAGCAATCATCAAAGTGTTTTTGTTCCTGGGAGGGGTATTGCTTCTAATCTTATACTCTGTTATGATCTGATTAGGAGTATTCATTTGGACAGTGGGTCTCCGAGAATGTGCGTCAAAATTTATCTGAAGAAGGTTTTTGATAGTGTTAACTGGAACTGCCTAATCTCTATTTTGCATCAAATGAACTTCGGCGACAAATGGATTGGTTGGATTAGATGCTGCATTGAATCCTCATCATTCTCTGTTATAATTAGTGGGTCTTATCATGGGTTCTTTAGAAGTTCCAAAGGGCTTAGGCAGGGGGGCCCCTTTCTTCTTTCCTCTTCTGTCTAGTCATGGAAGCTTTCTCCCACACACTCAACAGGGCCATCTACCAGAAGGAGATGACATGTCCTTTCAACAAGAAAGGCACAACTATCTCCCATCTACTGTTTGCTAACGATCTTATGGTCTTCTGTGGTGCAGACATTAATTCTGCTAAGGCTTTATCGGCATTGTTCAAAGATTTTAGTCTTTTCTTCTGGCTTACTATTAACCTCTCTAAAAAAGGCATCATTTTTTCTGGGTCTGCTATTGAGTGGGAGTACATTCTCACCCATCTTGGCATGAAAGAAGTTATCCTGCCTGGGACGTATTTGAGTTTTCCTCTATTTTCTGCAAGATTTCATCTTGTTGACTGTGCTGATCTTATCTCTAAGGTTATAAATAGGCTTTCGTGTTGGATTGGTGCATCGTTATCTTTTGCCGATAAGTTGGAATTACTTAAATCTAAAATCAACCACTACCACATCTACTGGGCTTGTAATACCCTGACCCGAATTTACCTTAATTAATATGATTTATTTTAATAATGTAACGCCCGCCCCTTTTCACCAAAAATCAGAGTCTATTTTTTTTTTTTGAAATAAAAAGTGACAAAGGGCGCGGACGTCACGACGCGAGTTAAGTCTAAGCTTCTAAAGCCCGGTCCTTAACTAGCCAACCCTATGTGTGCGTGGAACGAAGTCCACGAGAATGATTCACACGTAGAAGTAAGCTCGAGGAATATTAAATTAAATGCTGAATGACAATAGAGACTAACCTACAAAATTTAGATAGCAGGGAAGAACATTCATTTAATTACCAACATATCTCAACTTCACAATGTCCAAAATAAAAACCAAAATATAGCAAGTAATCTAAAATATTACATTTCCGACAAGCTAGGCTACTCAAATACATTTCCAAAACAAATTTAAATGAATTAAGTAGCCGCCTCCCCAAGCTCCTAAGCTTGGCTTCCGTCTCGTCCTTCGTTTCCGCCATCTCCTGCGTCATCAGCTAGGGTAGAAGTAGGGCGTTAGACAACGCGCCCAGTAGGACTCCGAGTAGGGCTAACACATGGATTAGTGATAACAAAGCATATAGACAATATTATAACGAAAAACCATAAAATGAATGTTATGCCATGGGTGTCTGTGTTATGAATCCCACCCATCATCCACACCATCATGCTGTCATATCTCCCTTGACGGCAAAACCTCGTCAAGATATAAACAATCACAAATCATTCCCCTGGACGGCAAAACCTCGTCCAGATATAAACAATCACAAATCATTCCCCTGGACGGCAAAACCTCGTCCAGATATAAACAATCACAAATCATCCCCCTTGACATATCCCTCCCATGCCATGCATGAGATGTAGATGCCATATGCCATGTAATATATGTAACTCATAGTTATAAAACCCATCTTAAAACAATCCCATGATTATCAAAATAAATCAAAGGAAACTCATCACATAATACCAAAATCCAAAACCCATCTTAAAAACAACCACATGATTACCAAAATAAATTAAAGGAAGACATTACATAATAATAAATCCAAAACCCATCTTAAAACAAACCATATAATTTCCAAAATAATTCAAAGAAACCATCACTCAATCCATGGCTTACAAAAAGGTAGGAATCCTACCGAATACCGACTAGCGTCCTTTTTCGCTTCCGTCCGATGATCCGGTCACCGATCACGCACCGCTTGCGATGTCCGGTACCTTATTATACATTATCAATTAGTCCATGTTTTTAACCATTATTAAGTCTATTAATCATGCCTTAGTGGGGTTCGGCCATACACCATGGCCGAACCTCACTATGTAGTTTTGTGGGTTCTGTTTAATTCATTAAATATTTTAATTATATGAGTCCAAAACTCAGTCACCCTAGGCTTTATTAATCACATATAAAGTTATTACTTAGAGTCCCTTAGCCCATGATCATCTCCCATGGGTTTCTTCATTTTTGCCAATATTTACGGTTTTGCCACTACCCTTCAATGGTTACTCATTTACTTAATCCATGTACATTTTTGTTCATAATTGATCCATACACTAGATCTATTAATGTTCCATAACTTAGGTTCGTTAATGACCCCTCAACCATGTCATAAGATCATTGAAATCAACCATTTAATTTACTTAACCTTTATTCATTCAACACATATATAACCCCATACTTAGCCCATCAATTGATCTATAGACTTGGATCCCTTAATGACTCCTTAGCCATAAGATCATCACAAATTACCCACTTGATTTTCTAATCCCCATTAATTAATCCATACGCATATACCTCAACCTTAGTCCATCAATTGGTTCATAAAATGGGTCCATTGATGTCTCATTAACCATGATAAAACCACACTAGACATCAACCATTTAATTAACCTAATCTCCATCCATGTAAACATACTCATAACCCTATACCTAGCCCATCAAGTGGCTCATAAAAATGGGTCAAGGGTTCATCATTCGTTGGTGACATTTAAGACCATAAAACATTAACCTTCATCCATGGATTCCCTCATTTAAAAACCCCTTTAAAAATTACTATTATTCTTTCATTCAAAACCTTCAAAATCATTAATAACTAGTCCATTAGTGACCCATTTAATCATGCCATAATATCATTAAAACAACCCTTTTTTCTTAACTTAATCCACATTAATTACCCACATACATAAACCCTTTCTTAGCCCACAAAAATGACTTATAATTAAATCATTATTCTTAGCCACACCTTGGGTCCATAATTGATCCATCACCCATATCACAAGATCATTTACATCAGCCATTTAATTTAACCTAAACTCCATTCATTTAAACATATACATCCACATTAGTCTTAGACCAAAAATGATCTACCATTGGGTTCATTAAAAATCAGCCCCTTTTAACTTAACCAAATCCCCATTTTCCTTGGTCTTTGGTTACACATTAGATTTATCATAAGTCCTTCCATTGAGAAAACCTAAACCATACATTTGATTCATCATTCCTTAATCACATTTAAGTCCATTAACTTAGCCACACTTAAGTCCAAAATTGATCCATAACTTAGATCTATTAGTGACCTATCAACCATAACATGAACTCATTAAAAATAAATCCTTAACTTAACCTAATCCTAATCAATTTAAACACATTCATACTCCAATCTAACCCATCAAAAGGCTCACAAATGGGCCATGGGTTCGGTCATACACCATGGTTGAACCCATGGTGTCCTTTTCCCATTTTTTTCTTGGGTCTATTTACATCATTTAGATCCAAAATAAATCCTTCCTTGAGGTGGTTTAAATCACACTTTTAAACCATTACTCTTAACCACATTTGGTCAACCTTAATTATATTAAGGTTCATTCAAGCCACCAATATTTCCTTATTGTCTTCATGATCCAAATACTTTTAGATCCACCAAGAACCTCTCCATGGTTTTATTTTTTTTTTAAATCATTATTTCTACCCCTTTCAAAATCACTACATTCATTCATTGAATTTTTAAAATTCACTAGCCACTTACATTTAATCATTAGCCACTTAAAACCCTAAATCATTATCCATTGCTTCCATTGTTACAAACCCTAATAATTTAATCAATCACCTACCATGGTTTTTCTCATAAAAACCCCTTTTTAATCTTCCAACATTTAATCATTAAAAAACCTCAAAATCATAAACCATTCTCCATGCTTAATTAATTTAATTTCATAATATCCTTAATCCATTTAATTTGTTCTTAACCTTAATTTATCCATTAGGGGTTTGCCCATTTTTCCTCCTTTCATTTGATGGATTTGAGATCCAAGGCCATGATGTTTTGGCCACCTCTAAATCCAAGAAATGGATTTCATAACCTCTTAAACCCTAAAAAAAAAAAAATCTAAACTCTTGTTTAGAAAATACTTACGATCCGACGCCTCCTCCGACTTTCGTTAGTCCCGTTGATTTCCTTAGCCTCCTCTCTCCTTCTTCTTGATCTTTGGTCGGTCAAGATATGCTTGACCCAATGAAAAATATCAAGGCTTGGATCGGCTATGGTAGGGTTAGGTTTGAGAGAGGGAGAGGGGGAGATGATGAGAAGGAAGATGGTAGCCCTTGATCTTAGAGTGGTGGACCAAAATTTCACTTCTTTCCTCTCTTCTTCTCTAAGCTTTTCTCCTTCTTCTTCCTTAGTTTTCTTCCTCTCTTCCTTGGGTGTATAAAGGACGGTGTTGAGAGTGAAAGAGATGGAGAACATGTGAAAGAGTTAGATGGAATGGAGAGAATGAGATGAAAAAGTCATAAGATCTACTCCACATTAAGTCTCCCACCAACCAATCTTAGATATTTATCTTGCTTTATGGTGATGGTTGAGATAACCACCACCCAAGTCCAACGTGTTTGAGCTTGGAATGAGATGTTTTAGTCTTCCACCTTTTTGACCATTTGACCCTCATTTGTTTAGTGTAATTAATTAATTAATTAGATCATTAGGTTAATTAATTTCCATTTAACTTAATTCCATTTGCTTAGGCTTCTTCATACATCCACCCATGGTTGACCAATTCAACCATGGTGGCCGGCTCCACCAATCCTTGGTCCACACGCAACCTCACTTGATGAGGTGGAGGTGCGTCCCAATTGGCCACATCACCTTGGTCTAACTCAAATTAACTTATGTGATTTAAACCCATTCAATTCATTCCCACTTATTGGATCACCATTGGGCCCATGGCCTAATTACATTTACTTCCTACCCATTTACCTTAGGGCTTACACCAACTTGATCCATTGGGTCCCAAGTGAGTATTTGACCCAATTTGACCATTCTTGACCCAATTAATCATTATTGACCCATTAAATGAATTTCATCAAATCCATGGTCCAATTGGGCCATAATTGGTCCATTGTCCATATTTTGATCCACTTAACATTTATTCATTAAAATTCTCAATTTCCATCATTAAAATAAATAATATCCACATTTATATTGATTTACAAATTCCGGGCCATTACAAATAAATCATATTTTGACCGGTTAATCATGAAGATTAAAGTACGTGCTTTGTGAAAGTAAAGGATTGGCCCGATCAGAGCTCAATAGCTCATTGATCCAACTCATTGAATTTGGAAGGGCAAAATGGTAATTTACCATAAAGAGTGTTATTTTATTATTAAATAATTGTTTAATTATTTGATTGAGTAATATTGATTTTCTTATTAAGGATTTAAATTCAGAAATTAATAAGTATTTTTATTATATTTTTTAATTTCAGAAAATGTCATTAAAAACTACCCCGAAAAGATCCTGAAAGCTAGGAAATAATTATTTTAAGTAATTTTAGAAGTGAGAAAATTCTAAGAAAATATGTGTTATTAAATTATATTTTAATTCATTATTTTATGTCTTCAGATTTTGAAAATAAAAGCTTTAAACCCTTTAAATAAATATAAATTAAATTAAAGGAATATTGATAAAATGTAATTTTTGTTTAAATCAAGTAATTTTGATAAAATATAAATCTCCAAAATTTTGTAGTAGTTTAGGATTTTAAAACCCAACATTTTGGATCAAATGGATTAAATTAATTAAATCATTTAATGGTTAACTATTAAAATCTGGGCTTAAATGCATAACTTTGGACGGCTAAACTGCAAATACCCAATTTTTTTTTCAAAACACCTGCGTAGCAGGTGACGTGTCAAAGCAGCAACGTATGTCGATCATTCAAAAGCCTACCCCCGTAGCTTACAGGAGAACGTGTTCATCCCCCACACCAGTGGCAAAGCGACTGGGCTATCCTCCCAGAGTCTATTTAAACCCAATAGACCTCCAATGGAAATCACCATTGTTTCCCTACTTTTCTCTATGTTCTTCTTGCTTCTTCTTCACTTAGTTTTCACTGTTGCTTTGAAGTAGAAGTTTTTTCATCTGCTGAACTCTGCCCAATTTATAAAGCGAAGGTAATATTTAGATTTATTTTCAAATTCTAACCCGTTTAGGATCAAACAAAAGTTAACTTGGTTAAGATTTGAGTCCTAAAAACAGATTTGAAGTTTAGTGGAAAACGTGGATTTTCATGTGTTTTACTGGTTTTCCTCTTAATATCTGATGTTTTCAATCAGTTTTAACTGTCTAATTGATTCCTAAAGTGAAGAGGATTTATTGTAGAACCCATCTAACCAGAAGGATGTGAAAAACGAATTTAGAAAGCCCACTGTTTCTGGATTAGTATTTCACTCTGTCCCTCCCGTCACTACACTGTTGCAGGTGACAAAGGAAGAAGACGACTCTCGGAAGTTCCGAGAATCGGCTTTCGGAAGTTCCAAACTTTAGTTCGGGGTTCAGAAGAAGCAAAGGCCAACTGTTGTATTCTCTGCCTCAATGGGACAGACAAGACGTTTCGAGACCCTCTTGGACGTTCTGAACAGCTTGGAAGTTCCGAGAAGACCTCAGCAGGTTTTGACGCAGATTGAGACTCGTGATTTTTTATTTTTCTGTTTTTCTGTTCCGAAGTAGGATCAGATGTTCAGAGACCTGAACTTTGGAAGTTCCGAAGGACTAAACCCCAGGTTCCAAAGGTTCTGTAAAGACCCAGAGTTTAAGCAGTGGCTCGGAAGTTCGAAAGCCACATTACTTGGTTCCGAGGAACCCATAACTGGTTTTTGAAATTTAGCCTAAGTTAAGGATTCCATGTTAAGTTTAGACCCTAGGCTTTGATGTGATATTTTTACCAGTTTGTTAATTAAAAATGATAGAAAATAAGTTACGGTAGCTATCAGTAGCGTAGCGATTAACTTCGCCGCTCGATAGAAAAGAAGAGTTCAGACACTGAGTGATCTCAAGGCGTAACTCGTTATATGAGTAATGCCCTGAGCATCCTATATCTCTAGGCTTAACTCAATATACAAGCAGTGACCTGAGCATCTTATATCTCCAGGCCTAACTGAATATGTATCTATGATCATTTCTAAAAGACAATATGTGTAGTAGCCTGAGCACCTATTTGTATTAATTATTGTAATTAAAAATGGATAGTAACCCATTTAGGAGACTCATTTCCATTTCTCTTGGAGTTTTTCTGGAAAATAGGACAGAAGGATTTGAAATGCTATGAATGTATGTTATTGTATCTGTGTGTCATGTTTGATTAACAATTGTATGATTTATTGTATTCTTGTTTGTGTGTTTAAATAGATACCGCGAAATTCCACATTTTCGGTGAGGAGACTTAACTTTGCAGAAGGAGTAAATTAGGTTAAGAGGATCTAATGCAATGAGTGGTTTCAAGAGTCAGACTTAATGAACCCACTTATATGCCTAGATATGATGCACTATTATGAAATGTGTTTATTGCTTCTAACGATGTTTATCGTATATTATGATTATTGATGATGAAATGCTTATGAACTTGAGCATTATGATAATATTGATACTGCCTCCACGTACCCTCACCTGCTGAACTATTAACGGCCCAAGTGTGTCGATTACCAGCACAGGTGTGTCGGTTTGCATCTACTGGTTCAGGTGTGTCAATTGCGGGTCTAGGTGTGTTAGTACCAGCCCAAGTGTGTCGGAGATGTTCTTACAAAATTCTGCATTTTGACCGTGTCGGGACTTAATGCTTTATAGTCAGTATAGTACTTAGGTGTTATGGTGGATATCGACAGTAATAGAGATGGCTTGATATATTGGCATGATAGATCAATTATGATGATGATGTTGATTTATCTAACCTTATATTTATTATATTGTATTGTTATGTTCTTTTCACTAGGCTGGTTAGCTCACACCACTCATATTTCAAGAGATGTACCTGAGGATGAGGAACCTCCATTTCAAGCTTAGGATGAATAAAGTTGTTGCGGTTGCTTGTGATTCCCACAGACGGGAATTACATTTTATTTTGACTGTTAGTTCGTTTGAACCATGTTTTGTATAAAGTACCGCATGTGGTAGTTATTATGTTTTTAATCATATATGAACCACCATGTTACTGCTAATAACACTAATATGAATGATATTATCTTTTTGTGATGAAAATATTTGTTTGTATAATATGTACTTGTAAACGGGTAGATATATGGTACATGTTTGAGTGTACTTGTAAAGAGCATGTGTGACATTCATTTCTGGGCAGAACTATTGATCCAGTCCAGTTAGGAGTTATTAAGAATTATAAAAAAAATTAGTAGCATTCCAGGCCCACCTCTGGATCGGGGCGTTAAAGGGCTAGTGCGTTCCTGTTACCCAAAGCTTGTATGGCTATAGTTGAAAAATTGATGAGAGACTTCCTCTCAGATCAGAGCATCATAAGTGTATACATACCATATGTTGGGATAAAATCTGCACTCCCAAGATCAAAGGTGGCCTTGGGTTAAGGAAACTCTCAATCATTAATGAGGCGTGCTTGATGATGCAAGTATGGAACATTGCTAACAAAAAAGATGATTTGTGGGTCAAGTGGGTCCATGTCAAGTACCTAAAACAAAGTATTTGGGATGCTATCTTTGAGCCCACGTCAAGTACCTAAAACAAAGTATTTGGGATGCTATCTTGCGCTCAAACCCCTCTTGGGCTTCGAGATCCATTATCAGTGTTTGTGATAAGGTTAAAAGGCATGCTTTCTTCTATGTGGGAAGCAGGTTGCACACCAATTTCTGGTTGGACCAATGGCTTCATCCGGGATTCATTTTAAGAGAGCACTTCGGCAACTCGGCTTGCTATGAGTTGGGAATGGTTAGCAACCTTGCTGTGGGAGACCTCATTTCAAGGTGCCAATGGTCTATTCCCTCTGTCACTTCAAATAGGTTGGAGCCTATTTGGGAGATGGTTAGACAGCACAGGCTGTGTTCTCTTCCTACTGATGATAATCTGTTATGGACTGGTAATGAGCGTGGTACATTATCTATACCCATGGATGTCCTTTCTTTGTATTGCCATCTCCCTAAATTGATCTATTCTGGTCGTGTGTGGTTTCCAGGGTGTATTATTCATCACTCGATCTTTTTTTGACTCTACCTTAATTTGGGGTTTAAGACGAAAGAGTTTCTCATCAGGATTGGCATCTCTGTCGATCCAGTTTGCATCTTGTGTAATGTCAACCACTGTCGGACTGTTCTGTGCATCTGGGGCCCTCTGAAGAGAAAGTTCAGATACAACAGCAATGTCAGGGACATCTTATGTGACTCTGCATCTGGCTAATTCTAGAAGCGGGAGGTTGGAGAATTTGGCTGCCCTTACTTACGATTCCTGCCATTGTTTGGCATGCTTGGCACAAGAGGAATAGTAGAATTTTCATGAACTCTTCGAGATCGGTTGATTCTATCCCTATGGCTATTCTTTCAGATGTTAGGAGTCATATCCTGTTCTTACTATCAAATACTGACCTAAGGAATCTGGGCAGCAGTTTCTCGGCAAATTGGGACCTTCCTCCATACAACTCTTCTTTTCGTCGCTCTACTACTCTTCTTGTCCCTACAGATGCTATCTCTGGTTCTGGTTGCACTTTATTGCTTGGGTTAATATTTCATAACAGCATGACCTGTGTTGCTGCTCTATATTTGGGGCCCTCCAACTGTTACAATGGTAGTTACTTCTGCAACCTTCGACTTCCTGCTTCTGGAGAGAGCTTGTTAGTTTTCTGTTAGCTCATTCTTTGTTTTGCTCACACTTATGGGCTCCTGGCTCCAAACCAGCCACCTTCAATGTCTTGACAGAGACCTGTTCAATCAGATAAATTTTCATTCTAATGCTAGTTGGGCAATTCACAACCATACTGATGGCACTGCTCATCATCTTTAGCGAAGTCATATTCGTCTCTTCCTGGCAGATGCTTCCAGCACTGCTTCCATCACATATAGCACACAGATATTTTAAATTTGTCTTATTTATGTGTAATTACAAATTTAACTTCTTTATGTATAATTCCAAATCCTCTCATAATACATGTCTCTTATCTATCAATAAAGAAACCCAACAATATATACCTATAAATTATAATTGGAAAAATCTAAAAACCCATTAGTTTTCATAATTTTAAACAAACACTCGGTAGTTTTGACAACATTAAAAATTATTGAGTTTTTTTTTCACAATTCTAACAAACACTGTATTTTTTAAATATTAAAAAACCTTAAATTTGTGGGAGAATCTCAAAAGCCCCTTTAATTAAGAATGTTATGTAATATAAAATGGTGAAACTACCCTTTTATTAGGTGAAATTATGAAAAATCACTTATCATAAAAATAAATAAAAAATTCTACGAGAATTAATAAAATGAAAAATCAAATCAAGAAACATAAGTTAAAGGGACGATTGAATGCAACCAAATTCGTATGTTCACATACTAGCTGCTAGTCTATACAACTAGATTACACTAGGTAGTGACCATCTAAGGTTGATCTAGTTTTGCATTTATACTCGCAAGCGCTACGAACTATAAATAGTACTACATGAGTGTGAGGTCGAACACAAGGAAATTATGGAAAATATATCTAAAAATATCACAAAACATAAATTAAATGCAAAACTTTGGAATAAATTCATTTTAAAACTTGCATCGGTGGAATTAATTTATAAATGTAAAAATAACCTAAATCTAACTTAGATTTAATTAAGATATTCAATTTTAATCCCAACCTAGTTCCACGTTTAGAATTGAATTGATAAATAAAATAATAAATAAACAAAAATAACGTATATACATATTTGCAGTGAAATTGGTTTAGAAAATCAATGAAGCATTATTTTTCATATTTTACAAACAAAACAAAGGCATAGAATATGGAGCTCGCATAAATTAGCAATCATGCATTCATATTTGTCATTCATGATTACTCTAAAAATCAAATCTGTGGAATTCATTAAAATAAACATTTCAAACTAAACCTTAGACTTGAAAAAAAATTATACTTCTCCTCCATATCTAAAATATTTCATTGCACTCTTAAGATAAAAGCCTTAGAAAAAAAAAGAAATTCAATTCGAAACATTTAAACTCGATTAAAGAGTAAAAATAAAATCAAATAATCATCACACATACATTGAATAATTGGAAAATCATAAACTAAATATTTCATCAAACTCTTATTTTAGGCGCCCCATTCAGACACCCCCTCTTTTTGTCATGAAACACCCCTTTTCAAATTTTTGTGGAAGTTACCATTTTGCCCTTCCGCTAAAAATCCTTCGAACGATTATTGAGTGCAATTTTCAGATCCTTCGAACGATAAGGATCCTATGCCACAGTAAAATTTATTTAAAATTTTAAACAGTAAAATCTTTTTTTTTTAATTTTAAAGTTATTTTTTAAGTACTGTGTATTTTCAAAAATTTTCAAATTGAATATCCGGACTAATTACGATAGCATGATAAAAATACTTTAAGAATTTAAGGTCTTTTGACACTCCGAAATGCTTAAAACACAATGTTTTACAAATAAGGGTATCCCTTGGCTGTGTGGAAAATACATTTTGGAGTATCAAAAGACCTTTAAATCTTAAAGTATTTTTATCAGGTTATTGTAATTAGTCCGGATATTCAATTTGAGAAATTTTGGAAATACACAGTGTTTAAAAAATAATTGTCTATGTTGTCGATATCTCCTTTAAAACTTTAAAGTTATTTTTTAAGCACTGTGTATTTCCAAAATTTCTCAAATTGAATATTCAGACTAATTACGATAACCTGATAAAAATACTTTAAGACTTCAAGGTCTTTTGACACTCCCAAATGTATTTTCCGTACAGCCAAGGGATACCCTTATTTGTAAAACATTGTGTTTTAAGCATTTGAGAGTGTCAAAAGACCTTAAATTCTTAAAGTATTTTATCAGGCTATCATAATTAGTCCGGATATTCAATTTGAGAAATTTTGAAAATACATAATACTTAAAACATAACTTTAAAATTTTAAAAAAGAAATTTTACTGTTTAAAATTTTAAAATATATTTTATTGTAGCATCATCAACATTCGTTCGTCCTTCTTATAATCGAATAGTTCAAGAGATCTGAAAATTGCACTGAATAATTGTTTGAAGGATTTTTAGCGGAAGGGTAAAATGGTAACTTCTACATAAAATTTGACAAAGGGTGTTCCTTGGCAGAAAGGGAGATGTCCGAATGGGGCACTTTATTTTATTCATAAAATATGGAATTGAAATTACAGAAATTTTTAAAATAAAAGAAAATACAAGAAGAATTCAAAACACAAACCGAAAACTCATTGTGGAATTCGACTTTCCACACTATCTTTCCTTCCTCGTCTCTTCCTTTCCTTCCGGCCTCGAAATTTCCAAGCCAAATTCGAATTTCAATGTGTAGGAGGGGCCTCTATTTATAGGATTTTTGTGAAGAATGGAGGGCCAAGATTGATTAGGGCTTTATGGGATAGAGGGGTGAGATTTGAGGAAAGAGGCTAGGGTTTTACTTTTTCAAGAAGCACTTTAGAATGGTATGGAGGCTAGGGTTTTGAGCGCATGGGCCTAAAGCTTAGGCCTAAAGCTTAGGCCTTGGCCTCTTTCTTCATTCATGTATTTGCACATATGCACTTGCTTAAATGGGCATTGCACCTGAATCGGCCAAGGGACCTTGGGCCATTTGGATTTGGACTTGACCGATGGACCTCTTTCTCTTTAATCCATCATGAGCAACCGATTACTTTGAAATTCTCAAGACTCACAAATGCTTAGTGGGCCTTTAATCGCTTCAATTGCTCCACGGACTTTATCGGGCTTAGTCAAGTATATGGGATTTTTAATAAATTACTTTACCACTTGACATTCAATTTTAAATCTTATTAGATATTCCATGCTCTCATAAATGGATTTGGAAACAATTTACAATAACAACCTTAATGTGGTAAAACAATTGCTAGTGTAGCACTCACATGGTTGTAGCTCATCTGGTTACCTCCTGCTTCAGGAAGCGGAAGGTTGCGGGTTTGAGCCCTCATGGCCTAACCTTGGTGTGCCCTAGGGATAATGGGTTCATCCGTGGGGGTTTTACGCACAGTATCCCATGTTTTTCTACATGTAAATTCAAAAGAAAAAACAATCCAAACTTTCCAAAAATAGCTTTTTCTGCTCGAAAATTACATTTTTTTCCAAAGTTCTTCTCATTTCTTGTATTTTCCAAATTTACCTACAAAGCTCAAAAATAGCATTAAATATATCTAATACACACAAAATCAATGGCTAACTAGTCCAAATATCAAGGTAAAATAGTCATTTTCCCATGTCCTTGTATTGAATTTTGATATTTTCGCTAATCTATACAATTTTGTATTTGATGAGATTGGTGTTCCAATATTCACATATATCATTATTAAATCATTTTTCTATCTATTTAGAGTTGATCCTTTAAAATTATATGAATAAAGTGACAACCAAAGAGTGTTAAATATTGTATTTCTATTAGACTTCAACCATTTGATAGTAAATGAATGATTTCTAATTCTCACTTTACTCTAAGGGACCAATGTATTAGAATTATACATATAAATAGAGACTTTCACATACTCTGACTATTAAATGAGTGTTTTAAAAGATCTAAACACCAATAAGGGTTCGTAACCATGTTTCCATCTTAGAACTATGAATTTCATATTCCTACAAACATCAGTATAAATCTAAAATAAAGTTAAGTATGATGTTTGAATAATTAATAAGGATATTAATAGTAAGACAAAGTCAATATACTGAATGCAACACCACGTGTCCTACTTTGCCCACTTTTAACTTATTTATGTGTTGGGGAAGTAGTCAACCCCTCTACAATTTTCAATTGAGTCCTCTTAGAAGCCGTATCAACATTTATACGTGGAATCCATCAACAATGGTAGGTTTTATTAAAAAAATATTTTATTGAATTAATCAAATTAGATTTTGAGAAGTCATAAATATTTAAAATTTAAAATTTAAATAATAAAAGTTAAAAATTTATAAAAAAATGTGTTAAGTAAAATGACGATGACGAGAAGACTGCATGGTTAGATAATATATATATATAATCAATGAATTTGATGTGTATGATATTAAACTCTAATTTAATCATTTTAGTCTTATAATCTTGAACTTTAAAAGTTGTACTGTTATAAGTCACCGAATTTATATTACTCATTTGATGAGATAGAATACTTTGATAAACATAAAATTATATTTATATTATATTAATATTTTTTTTTTATATGCTTCAAATATCATTTTTAAGAGTCATTCTCTATGGCTGCATTTGGATGGGGAGGTTACTTCCCATTACCTTTGTTTGATAACTTAAGGAGGAGAGGTAAAAAATCAACCTTTTACCCCTGTTTTCATATTATCACCAGGGGTAATCCTAGGGCTGCAACTCAAGTCGGGTTTTGGCTCGACCCATATGATTCGACCAGAGAAATTATGAGGGTCGGGTCGAGAATTTTGGGTCAGCGAGTTAGGTCAGATTGAGAAGATAAAAACCCACATGAAATTCGGGTTGAATTAGGTTGAGGATTTTACAAGTTAATCCGACCTGACCCGACCCAACACGACCTGACCCAACTAAAATTAGGCTAAAATGAGTTCAGAATGCGGGTCGGGTTAGAATTCGAGTTGATTTGAATTAAAATTTGGATCGGATCGGGTTGTGAAGTTTGGATTGAGAATTCGGATCGAGTATGGTCGGGTTCCATATATATCAACTCAAGTCAGATTGGATTTTAAGGAACCTGACCCATCCAACCCAAATTGCAACACTAGATAATCCCGAATAATCTTTCCAAAATTTATCTCCATCCAAACACTTTCTTCTCTATATAATTAGTCTTTTTATCAATTTTGATTTTCAGTACGTCACGTATTAAATTTCTGTTTTGGAAGCTATGCAGATGTTTGGACTTTGGTATCATTCTAGACTCTTCGAATAAATGAAAAAAAAAGAAAACCTAAATGCTACAGATGCCAACTTCTCCATCTCTCTCTCCTCGACCAGCCCAGAGTCAAACTGCGACAAAAGCTCTCTCTCTCTCTCTCTCTCTCTCATCACGAGAGGAAAACTGGAGGCTCGTGCCAGTAGCACGTGTGATTTTTTCAATGACTCCTTGAGCACACCAGGTTCTTCGATGGAGAGAAAACCCTATAAAAAGTGGCCTTTCATTGAGGTGTTAGTCCTGGATCAAACCCATGACCTCAATCTTGAATTCTTATGCAAACCCCTTACAGATTATAACAACACGTGTGATTGCATGAAGAAAGAGAAAGAGTATTTATCTACTAGTCTTGTAGTTGTACAACAGCCCTAAGAAGCCTTCATTTTGTTCTGGCCTTATCCTCTCCTGTATCTGATTCTTTTCCAAAAAAGGAAAGGTCGTGGAAAGAAAGTTAGAGAGGAGGAGGAGGCTGACAGAAGAGAGTGAGCACATACCGGCAATTGTATAAGGTTATGCTTTTCCCGGTGCGTGCTCACGTCTCTCTCTGTCATTCTCATTTGCATCTCTCTCTCTCTCTTTCTGCTCTCTTCGCTGTTCTCTTCTGTTTAGGAAATAGGGAAGTATTTCATCATCATAATCATTTTATCAATTATTTATGACCCTTTAATATCATCATCGTATACATAGAATTTTTTTTAATATACTAAAAATTATTTTTGACCCTTGGATCCTATTAAAAACCAACCCATCAAATTTATATTTCAAAATAGGAATAGGAAGGTCCTTCATTTTTATTTTTTTTTTCTCCTCAGGGAGAGAGCTGTTCTTGGGGAAATATCAATTGTGTATATTTTATTAATATTTTAGTAAGTATTATTTTATTCAATTGATTTATTTCTATTTGTGGGAATCGAAATGGAGCATGCAGGCGAGGCGAGACTTTTGATGTGGGCATGTTGGGAAACGAAACAGATGCGAGAGGACACTGAGCACTGTGCGGATTTAACGGAAAACTGTACTGAGTAATGAGAATTGACTAATTTATTCCGATCTGTTTGATAGTTTCCATGATTTCTCTTTTTCCTCTTTCTTTCTTTTTTTCTTCCTTCCCATTCAGGCACTGTATTGAAAGAAGAAGATTGGAAACACTTAGACTTGCTTCTTATTGGGCAGTTGGGAGCCAGTCATGGCGCAGTTCATGTTCTTATCTTCTTTCTGCAAATGGGTTTTGAGTGGCTCTAACGATCCCACTTGTTCTTTTTTAGTGATGTTGCCGTCTTGTTGGGTTTACTTATGAGATCATCAAAATGGGTTTTGATTGGTGGTGGAGGAAGATGCCCTTTCAGAAATTTGGCTGTGGTAAGTTTGACGGTTTCTTTTTTCAATTTTTTTTTTCTTTAAGAAATTTCCTCGTTAGAAAGGCCTTTTGCTTTTGTGTTGTTTAAGTAAAAAAAAAAAATTCAAAGAAAATATGAAGATCCTTTTCTCCATTCACAAATATATGATATCATCTGCAGATCTAATTCCATCTTGGCTGTGCACTCGATTGATTTCCGAGCACATTTATAAAGGTCCGTTCTACCTTTCACAAATTTATGATTCTATCTATAAATCTTGTTTTTTTTTTTAACCCTAGAAACCCTCCGACCCCACTTTGTGATGATCATTGGTAAAACCCGAGATACATGACACCACCCACAAGCATTATGTATTGGGTAAGTCCTTATAAGGACTTGAGGGCTAGACCTCGAGCATAATCTGGACTGTCTCTAACCACTTCTAACATTAAAAGCTGGAGCATAAATCTTGTGCTACTTTGGCTGTGCAGTGGATTTATTGGGTTGATTTCTTCCACGTGAAGCCTTTGAACATTTGTCTGGATTTCTTCTTAATTTGATGGATATTGTGGTTCATCAAATATTTATTGCATTGTTTGTTTCATCATTGAATTGCCACCAAAATGAACTTTGCATTTCATGATTGTCTTTCACGAATGCCCAATTTCTCTCTAATTCTATCTAATTCTCTACTTTATTTTCTCTTGCATTGTTATTTATAGTAAATGAGATGATAGGATACCAGAATATTTAAATTTTACATAAAATAGAGAGGAAGAGATGAGAATCCTTGCACCTAACTTGTTATTTTATTCCAACATCTTTCGGATGTATTTGGATTTTAGAGACCAATCATAGTGCATAAAATAGTAGCTGATAGTAACAACTTACCAAACTAAAAATTCAAACATATCTTGGACAATTTACAAGATGATCTTTCAAAAATCCACCCATGTAAATTAAATAAAATGAAAGTAAGGAAATCAGGGTTGTATCTGTAGACAGTCAGGCTGTAATCTCAAATTAAGAGTGTGTCCAACTTTTGCTGCCCTATAAATTTTAATGGGTACATTTGATTTTAGTTACTGCAATGTAAATTGCATAGAATATCCTAGAATTACAATTGGGAATTGCTTAATGACACTATTCAGGAAAAGGGATATAGGATTATTGTGTTCTATGAACTTACTTTTGCAGTTTGTCACTATTTTGTTTTGGGTTTGGCTATCGTCTACCGATCATCGAGACCATGACCTCTCATTTTGGAATAGTTGGTTTACTTAGCAATAACGATTGGTGTTGTCCCTAATTTTGAAGGAGCAGATAACATTTTTACCAATAGAATTTAGAACATCAAACTTACCAAGAAAAAGATGTGTGACCCAGTCTAGATTTGTTGTTTCAGTCAATGCTCTTCTGTTATAATCCTAGCCATGCTCTCTCAAATTGGTTCCCTAAATGGACCGGCTAGTTCAAAATACAACTTATACTGAAAGTGCCATACATGTTTTTCCATCATTGCTGTGGTTTTTATTATTTTGTTATAAAATGAAATTATCTAGGACTACCGTGGCATTAGTCTCACTTCCAATATGGGGTGGGGATACCGAAATGAAATCCCTGTTGTGAAATTGACAAAAGTACACTAGGTAAGTAACTTATCAATAGACCAGTTTCTGTCTATATTGAGATGGGAATAATGAGCAACAATAGCCTCATTCACAAGGAAATCAGTCTCGTAAATTTTCATTCAAACTTTTTTTTTTACTACATCAGAATTGTTCTAACTGTTAAAATTTGATCACCATATCTTCGTTACGTAACCTTTGCGTGTCTCTACGCATCACAATCTCATCTTTTCTGCAAGCTATCCTATTTGTAATTCATCAAGATGGACCAAGGCACTGTGGTCTTTTCTGTTAGCTACCCATTTTACTTTTATTTAGAAGTCCATTTTACCACCCCCTTTGTCTTAACTTCAATTTGATATAGATGCTGGAGAATTTATTAATTTTTTTACATCACATTGGAACTACTCCAGTCTAAAAAAAGAAATTAACATTGGAATTACTGTTAACTATCATCTAGTTAATGTTGAATGCAACCAAATTCGTATGTCCACAGGCTACTGTATACCTGAACCAGTAATTTTATTGTCAATTACATGATGTTTGGATTGTACTTGATAGATCACTTTATACTACATGACCAAATCTTTTTGGCCATAATATGCCTCAATGCATTTCTATTAACATCTTTCTTCAAAATCAAATGTGCAACATGGCATGTGATTAACATCGGTAGTTACACTTAGAAACTGGATGAATAATTACATGTTATGAGTAAATTTGGTATGTATTTTATTATGCCGAGATTGTGAATTTACTCATTCCAAATTTATTGCTTGTTCCCAAACTTCCCTTGAATTATTCACAAATTACAATATCTTCCAATTAACTACTTCTTGACTCTTGGATAAAAAGGCATGGATTTGCAATTATTAAGTTGTAGTTTAGATGTTAAGTCCTCCCCATATTAGCAACAGTAGAAAATTAATAAGATACTCTCATCTTTGTCCAGTAATACTACCAGTTGAAGTGATACTTATTAATATGGATCATGAGAGAACAAATTTGTGGAAATCCTCTTTTAGTAGAGGTTATGTGAGGACAGCAAGATGAAAGCTAAATGATTTGATTGTCAATATCTGATTGCTCTTTGTTACTCGTTGCCTTCGTGGAAAAAATTGAAGCGATGGGTAATGGCCATGCGTCACAATCGTAGAATTACTGATTGGAGTCGACATTAGAAAAGTGTATATTGACAAAACTGAAGTGGTTCTTTTCAGTCACAAACAACCAAACACATCACACATTTTTTGTTGAAATTAGCCCAAGCATAGTTAAAATGTCGGGGCTGTTTTTTTCAACTCGATTGTCTTTATTCATGATATCATTCTATGGATGACTCAGTATTCACCAAAATCATTGGTTCTATAATCATTTATTCTATCTCTTCGAGGTAGATACTCTTGAATCGTCCCCTACAGTGGCTAAATTATTTTTGATGTCTCACCTGGCGAAGGCCAGATATCAACCTAAAATAGCAACAATGTCCCAGTGCTTGAAACTGGGTGTTTTGGATTATTCATGCCTTGGATGGTGAAATAATGAGCTAACTGCAAAAGTGCAGGAAATTGGGTGTATTGAGTGGGTACGATGACATCAACGGAAGAGTTTGTTCTTGGGAGATATCATCTCCAATGGTTAACAGAAAATTGATAGTCCTTAATTAAATCTCCTCATTTAAGGGTTTGTGGAATTCAGTCACAGTATCAGTTTCATGGTTCACTTCTTTCATGATGTTGGCACTCTACCAAATAGTGCCTTTGTATGTGCTTTTCTAACTTAGGAATCTTTCAGGATGATCACATGAGATTAAATAATTTGACCCTTGCCATTGCTGATCAGTCCAGTTTAATTGATAGCTGCCACTCAGTGAATATTAGATTTTTTTTTTACTTCTAATTTTAATTGAGTGTTTAACCCTTTATGGAGGATTTGTTAACTATTCATAGGTTCAGATAGGGTATAAATTGTTGTGGGACCCACACGTCACACGTCTAGTGATGTGGGCCCCAGTTAATGTCTAGATTCATTGTATATTGAAGGTCAATACAAATACATTGTAATTAGGATACACTTATTGTATTTCCTTTTTTGTTCCCTAGATTGTCTTTATGTTTTCTATTTAAACATTGTAACCTCTAAGAGGAATACAATCAATCAATACATTTGACAGAGATAATTCTCTTCCAGATTCTTTCTCTATTCTTCTTCCTTATTTTCATATTCCTATTATTCATGGTATAAGCCAGGGGAGATTTTCTTTCTTGATTGTCTTAAAGATCACTGTTCCGGCGAGAATCACTGTTCCAACGAGCAGTCTGCCGACAGGGGACTCCTCCATTCCTATCGTTTTTGACAGAGCTTTCCATCCATAGGGTTGGATCTCTGGTTTGATGCATTTTACACAGGTTCATGCTGCCTTCTTCTTCCAGCGATTCCACTGTTCTCATAAAACCCAGTTTCGGTTTTCTACTTAGATCGGCTGGTTCAAGGCATTTTTGGAGTTCGATCCTTCACTACTGTAGTCGCTCTGCCCTGGTTTCAATCCCACCTGGTTGTGCCACCTTTGATCAACGGTGGGACCCAATTATGGGCATTCTTGCCATTGCTGCTTGGGACGCTTGTTTCCCTAGATTTTGGGTATTTTTCTGCAGATCTGAGGGGATTCAGCCCTCTTTCACCTAGGATCTACACCACTACAGTCGCCCCTACCTTCTCCTTCCATCCCTTTGGAGTTGCTAGTGTTACCATCTCGGTGGGGCCCATTTTGGGTCATTTTTTCGTTGCTCCAGTCCGTCCCTTGGCTGGATTTCTTCTGCTGTTTGGACATTTGCTGCAGATTGGTGTTGTGTAGACATTTGGTGTGGTTTTTTGCTTCGGTTGGTGTTGTGTGGGGTCCTTTGCTGCTGCTCCTTCTCCGATTTCACATCGCCCTTGATTTTGCCTAAGTTTATTTGGTTTGTCTTTACTGTTATTACTCTATGGCTGCTACATCATCTTCTAATTCTTCTCTTCTGGATGTCGCCTCTTCGGGCTCTCCCCAGATTGGTCGAATCACGACAGTATTGCTTAATGAGACGAATTATTTTGAATGGTCCCGTTCCGCCGCAATGTTTTTAACTGCAAAACAACTCTATTACTATCTTGATGGTACTATTCCCCAACCGGTTAAGGCGGATCCAACATTTCCCACCTGGACTGCAAATAACCTTCTGGTCCAGGCTTGGCTTCTTCATTCTATGGAAGCCCATGTGCGGCGTCTCGTCTATACTCTTCTCACTGCCAAAGTTGTATGGGATACTGTAAAGACTTTGTATTCTAATGGTGATAATTTTGCTCAAATATATGAATTATCTCAGACTGCTGCTAGTCTCCGTCAGGGGGAGTTATCTCTCATCCAGTACTATTCAACTCTGCAACCCAGTTGGTTGGAGCTTGATCAACTTCAATCTCTTGTTTTTAAGGATCCGGTAGATACTCTGACGTTCCACAAGTATGTCGAATAACAACAAATCTTTGCTTTTTTAGCTGGACTTAACCATGAATTTAAGCCCACCAGGGCCAAGATTCTTGGGCAACGACTTCTCCCATCTCTCAATGAGGTTTACTCCGCCTTACTTCGAGAAGATCGTCGTCGTCTTGTTATGGCTCCACTGCCCGTTGAGCAATCTGCACTGGTCACCAACTATTCTTTTATGCCGTCTCTGGCTCATGGGCACCCTGCTTCTCATGGCAAGGATTTCCCATCTGATCCTCGACGGGACACCAAAGGTCCACGGAAGAAAGACCCTCGGTTATGCACCTACTGCAAGGTAACTAACCACAACATTGATTCATGCTACAAGCTTCATGGACGCCCCAAGCAAGCCCATCTCTCCGCTGCTCCTCCTTCCTCTGATATGGTTAATGATAGTGCTCTTGTGATTCGTCAGGATCTTAACTTCATACTGCAACGCCTTGAGCGCCTTCAGTCCTCTGAGGTATCCAATGTTGTTTCCTCTCCTTCAGGTAATGAATCATCTGCCCATCATGCCTCTCCTACTTCCTGGATTGTTGATTCTGGTGCTACCGATCATATGGCTAGTATGTCCACCCTCTTCTCTTCCCTTTCTCCTATTAGTGGTCAGGTCAAATTAGCCAATGGTTCCTTCACTAATATTGTTGGGAAAAGGAATTGTCCCTGTTTCTTATAATTTGGACCTTCACTTTGTTTTGCATGTTCCAAATCTATCCCGCAATTTGTTATATGTTAGTGCCTTGACTAAACATTTGAATTGCTCAGTCACATTTTTTTCCTTCTCATTTTGTTTTCCAGGATCTAAACACGAAGCAGGTGTTGGGTGGTGGTCGTGAAGTAGTGGTCTCTATCTTCTCGATTCTTACTATGGTAGCTCTGAGGCTTGTTCGACCTCTTCGTCTTCAGATGTGTGGCTATGGCATTGTTGTTTAGGACATCCTGTCGACTCTGTTCTCAAACAACTTCTGCCTAGTTTATCTTCTACTCGTTTTGAATGTGAACCTTGCCAATATGGCAAACATGTTAGAAATCATTTTTCACCATCTATGAATAAAAGTTCATCCACTTTATTTTCACTCATTCATTCTGATGTTTGGAAATGCCCAACTATTACTCGCACTAGTTTTCTTTATTTTGTTACCTTTATTGATGATTTCTCTCGCATGACATGGGCATATTTAATGAAATAGAAATCTGAGGTTTTTTATCACTTCCAAAAAAAATTCCAGTGGGTTCAAACTCAAATTTTTTCCAGTGGGTTCAAACTCAATTTGGGTGTAAGGTTAAAGTTCTACGGAGTGATAATGAGGGAGAATATTTGTCACACTTCTTTCTTACTTTTTTTGACTTTCTTATTTTTTTGGAAAAACATGGCATCGATTCTCAGTTCTCATGTCCTTCCCTACCTCAACAGAATGGTATAGCTGAACGAAAGAACCGTCACCTTCTTGATGTAGCCAGATCTCTTCTTTTTACTATGCACGTCCCCTCGTCCTATTGGCCAAAACCCGTATTAACTGCTTGTTATCTAATTAATAGAATGTCTTCTCACATTTTACAAAATCGGTCCCCCATAAATCATCTATCCTTACATAAAGCATTCCCTACATTCCTTTACATGTCTTTGGGTGGGTTTGTTTTGTTCACAACTTTTCTGGCTATAAACTTTCTCACCGGGCTGTGCGATGTGTTTTTTTAGGGTACACACCTTTTCACAAAGGTTACAAATGCCTTGATCCTATCACTAGAAAGACATACATATCCATGGATGTCACTTTATTTGAGCGAGACTCATATTTTTCAGCTCCCTCTACATCTTCTCCTTCTCCTTCTCCTGTTCTTCCTTTGCTCCCTGACAATCTTCCTTTCACAAGTCCACCTAAGCCTCTTATGGCGTACCAACGTCGACAGTCTCGAGTGCCATCTGTGGCTGACTCCACTCATCCATCTACATGTGCTTCAGATCCACCGGTTTCTGACCTGTTTGATCTTCCTATTGCGCTTCGCAAAGGTAAGCGCTCTTATACTACTAGCCATCCCATTGATCATTTTGTCTCCTATCATAGTTTTCTCACAGCATTGGACAACATTAAGATACCAAAGAGGATTGACACAGCCTTGAAAAATCCCTCCTGGAAAGCAGCTATAGATGAAGAGTTAGCTGCCCTGGAGAAGAACAATATATAGGAGATGGTTTCCTTACCTCCAAACAAAACTCCAGTTGGGTGCAAATGGGTCTTTGCTTTGAAGCATAATCCAGATGGCTCTATTGCCCGTTATAAGGCACGTATCGTAGCCAGAGGCTTCACACAGATTTATGGAGTTGGCTACCAGGACATTTTTTCACCTATCGCCAAGATTAACTCTGTGCGCATTTTGCTATCTCTTGCCACCACTCATGCTTGGCCCTTGCACCAGTTAGATGTGAAAAATGTTTTTCTTCATGGTGATCTTCAGCAAAAAGTTTATATGCTTGCTCCTCCGGGATTTGTCAAGTAGGGGGAGTCTCAGTCTGTCTGCAGATTAAAGAAGGCTCTCTATGGTCTTAAACAGTCTCCACATGCCTGGTTTGAGAAGTTTAGCAGTGCCTTGTTACCTTATGGTTTTACCCGATGTCAATTAGATCACTCAGTCTTCATCTACCGTCTCCACTCTATTGTGATGATTTTGGTAGTTTATGTTGATGATATTGTACTCACCGGTAACAATGATGAAGTCATTTCTTCATTCAAACAGTATCTTCAACAAATTTTTGATATTAAGGATTTGGGGCCTCTCCGGTACTTGCTTGGAATTGAAGTTGCTCGGTTCTGTCGTGGCCTTTATCTTTCTCAGCGAAAGTATGCCCTGGATCTCCTTCAAAAAGCTGGCTATTCTAGTTGCAAACCTGCCGATACTCCGCTGGATGTGAACACCAAGTTATCTGCCTCTGATGGAACTCTCCTTGACATACCAAGTTTTTATTAGAAACTAGTTGGCAAGCTCATATATCTGACCATCATAAGACCAGACTTATCGTATGTTGTTGGTGTCTTCAGTTAGTTCATGCACGAAACACGGGACACTCATCTTCATGCCATGTTTAGAATCCTACGTTATATTAAGGCTCATCTCAGCCGTGGTTTATTCTATGCACACCAACCTACTTGTCCGGTTCCTAGTTATTCAGATGCTGATTGGACCGGTTCTCCAAATGATCGCTGCTCTACGTCTGGCTATTGTATTTTCTTGGGCTCCCATTTAATTGTTTAGAGAAGTAAGAAGCAGTCCGTTGTTGCTTGTTCTAGTGCTGAGGCTAAATATCAGGCCATGGCAAATACTACTTCTAAATTGTTGTGGCTTCACCAATTTCTTACTGAAATGGGGTTTGCTCCTGTTGATCCACTCATCATGTTCTGTGACAATCAAGAGGTCATCCATATTGCCTCCAAACTAGTCTTTCATGAGCGGACTAAGCACATTGAGGTTGATTGCCACTTTCTTAGTCAGCATATTTCAGAAGGGCGAATTTTCACTCCTTATATGGAATCTAAGGATCAGCTGGCCGATATCTTCACCAAGTCCGTTCCTCGAACTCAGCTCGATTCCGTCTTTAGCAAGCTGGGTCTACTCGACATCTTTGAACCAACTTGAGGGGGAGTGTTGTGAGACCCACACGTCACACGTCTAGTGATGTGGGCCCCAGTTAATGTCTAGATTCATTATATATTGAAGGTCAATACAAATAGATTGTAATTAGGATACACTTATTGTATTTCCTTTTTTGTTCCCTAGATTGTCTTTATATTTTTTATTTAAACATTGTATCCTCTAAGAGGAATACAATCAATCAATACATTTGACAGAGATAATTCTCTCCCAGATTCTTTCTCTGTTCTTCTTCGTTATTTTCATATTCCTATTCTACATATAATGCCCATGATAATCAGTCTTATCCAACTTTTAGCAAGTATGAACTTTGGATGGTTTTATGGCCAGACTATGAAACTATTTTAACAAAGCGGTGGACTATAATTAAAAAGAAAACAAAAAGGAAAAAAAAGTAACGTAGAAGAATACTAATAAATGGAAGCTCTTTTAACATTAGGTTGTTGGATTGTTTTTGTTGCTCATGGTTTAATTGTTGTATAAAGTTATGGTTCTTTATTATTTTTCTTTCCAACTAATATTTTATGTGCTGGAAGAAGCCAATGCTATGTTAGTAATAATGATATCACATAGCATGGTGGTTCTAAATGGTCAATTTAGCTACATTTCTTGACCTGGTCTAAGCATGTTACAAACATGGCCTTTAAATTTTTGGTATCAAAACAAAGATTAGAATGTCATTATCTTGTCTCTTCTATGTAGACTAAGTCCATTTTTGCTTTCCATTAGATGTGAAACTGAGGTTGGGTTTTTATCTGACCCTCATAACCTGACTCAAAAAATCAATGGCCTAGGTTAAATATTTTTGTTTTAGGCTGGATTGGATTGAATTTAAAAAAAAAAACCCGCATTAAATTCGGACCGAGCGGAGCTTAGCCTTTTCAAATCAATCCGACCGGACCCGAATTACCCTCACATATATGATTGTTGATCCATCGATTACCTTAATAATACCAAATCGGCTGATCCCTGTCCTTTCCTCTTTTCAATTGTAGTAGTACTTCTCCCGCCATTGACGTATAAGAAGTGTACTAGCCGCTATCAAAAGGGTAGAGAAAGCTTCTAAAAGAGGAAATAACACTAGTTCCAATAAAAGAAGTTGCCCAAAATAGCAGGTTTCAAAAATAGACTTTCAATTTAGGGGTCACTGAAAATTATACGATTTCCGAATATGCTATCTTATAAATACTAAGTTTCCAAAAATACAAACTTTTTAAAAATAACGGGTGCCTCGAAAAATTAGACGGTTATGAAAAGAACCACTTTCTAAATTCGGAAAGTGTCCAAAAATAGAAAATCCAAAGTAGGGGGTATCCAGAATAGCAGTTGCTAAAATAGAACTTAAAATTTCATGTACCTAGAAGTGGCATGAGTCTATCTACAAATTTAGATTCAAGCTCTGATGCGAACTGATGAAGGGTAGGATTGGGTTTAACGACTACGTAGGCCTCCACCTTCAAATTGATAGGATTCTTTAAGAACCGGCTCTGTAGTTCAGTGGAACCCCGAGAGAACGCAAACCCAAACAATCAAGTCATCTAGGGCGATCCTCGGACCAACTTCGACGTATGACGTTTCTTGATCACTCACCCTAATCTACGGCAATTAGGGCTTCAAGGAGATGAACCAAAATCTCCAATTCTCGCCAAAATAGAGATAAGGTCGTTGGCTTCCTCAGGTGAAGATGACACTATGGAGGATCACCAAAGAAAATATGGATTTCTAGAACTCTAGAATTGGAGATCTAAGACCAAAATTCACCCAAGGGAGGCACAGATTTGACTAGACTCTTCCTTGAACTAAAAAATGAAACCTATAAGCAAACTAAAAGACCAAAGAACACTCAACTTAAACTAGAAAGAGAGAGAGGAAAAATTTGCCGAAGGCTTTGATTCAAAACTTGACGCTTTACAATGAACCCAAGGGCCCTATTATTCACAAAGTTGCAAAAAATATTTACAAAAGTGTCATCCATCTACACCATCGATTTCACCTCTCAAATTACAAACAAATCTCCTCCTTACATTAAAGAAAAACTCGCCAAAGTGAGGTAGCCAACTAGAGCCAACTTTCCATGCTCACGCCACCTCTTGACACTTGTTTACAAAATCAGTCATAGCTCGGGCTACGTAAATCAAAATTTTAAAAACTTGGGCTTGCTGGAAGGTCATTGAATGAACTTTCCAAAAACCTAATTTCATCAAAATACAATATCATTAGATACCTCAATTCTATCTACAAACTTAGATCATATTTTCTTCTATCTACAAACTTAGATCATATTTTCTGCCATTGATTCCCTGCCTATTCTTGGGTTTCCAGAATGGAAACTCACTCTCCCAAGTCTTGTGCGACCACTCTTTGCTTTTCTAGCAGATTTGTTGCCACGTTGGCATCCCTTGTGGCTGTGAGGTGGCTGATGATATGTCAAATTCATCCATGTGGCTGCCACATAAACAATGGGTCCCACATGACGTCATTTGGGAGTTATTTTCACCATACAACATTATTTTCTTGATATCTAACTCATTTGAGCTCCAATTGAAGTGATTCTTGATGCGTTGTAATGCTCTCGAGGTCCTCTTTTACCTCCATTAGTCTATCGCTACGATTGAAGCAAAAATCTCGTATGTAAGCTTTGATATGTCTCATCATCCACTAATGGGCCTTCTTGATTGCCAATTTTTTCATAGAAGCTTCTGATGTCCGCATCAATGATACACAATGTGGGCCAAGAAAAAATAGTAATATCCAGTAGTTGATCAACGATCATCATTGAAATTTTCCCAATCGACATCAGAATACCCTTGTATAGTAAACTTGTCACAGGTTGTGTAACAGAGATGATCACCAAGATGGACCTTAACATAAAATGCAAAAAGTAGCATGGAAATGTTCATCTATAGGACCATGCATTAAGTGATCAACTCCTATGGCGTGGCATATCTCAAGGTGAGTAATAGTCAAATAAATAAATTTCTCATCTAGTTTCTAATAATATCTAGGATTGGAGATAGGTTTACTGTTAGAGGCACTAAGTTTTGCAGGTTTGGTCAATTTTGGGTCTTGCTTACCTAGTTCTCCAATACAAGAAACATTTAAAAATAGGAAAAATGAAAATATATAATTTGATTCTTTTTGTCTTCACTCGATGTTTTTTTTTTTTTTGGAAACATTAACTGATAAATTCCATTAAAATAAGATAAGAGTACATAAGAAGAAATTGAGTATAGGAGATATATATTCAAAGCAAGGAAGAAAAACAACAAGGAAGAGAGAGAAGAGAAAACAAGAAATAAAATAATAAAATACAGCAAGTAGCCACCCCAATAGAACAACCCCTAACTCCCAAGGTTGGTGGAAGGAAAGAATTCCACAACCGGTACTTGAAGATCAACACTAGCTCTACAATACAATTTGCTTAACGAGGCATATGAGAGAAAGTGATGTTACCCATATTGCACATGCTCCAATGTCCCTAGCAATGCAAACCAACCTCCACGGGGGGATTTCCTATTACTAGCCCAGGAGATAGCATTAGTTGAGTCACCTTCGATAATGAGTTTACTGCCCCTAAATCTAGACCACATCTGAAATGCTCTCCTAATTGCTTTCAGTTCAGCCTCATTAGATTCCATAGATCCTACTGGTTCAGAAAAAGTTGCCATTATTCTACCCTTATCATTATGAAGCACACCTTCAATTCCTGCAGGTCCCGGTTTACCCCTAGTTGTGCCATCCACATTGAATTTACAAAATCCTAGGGGAGGCACGATCCATTTGACTGACAGCTTGCTAGCTCTACCAATCCCTTTCATACAACCGTCCCAAAACAAATAAAAATCCTTTGGATCTAAGCCCTGAAAATCTTTAGACATAGATAACTAGCCAATCAACTGCCATTTTGCCCTCTCAAAAACATATCTAGGATTCCCTGTCTTACCCTCAAATATTCTCCCATCTCGTTCTTTCCAAATTGCCCAAAAAACTGCAAACGAAACCATTTTCCAAGCTACTCTATGTCTGCCACTAAAGGGGGTCCCCATCCAAGCCAGCAATAGATCCTCCACTCCACAACCAAAAACCTACAAGCAACGAAACAAGCCTAGGAACAAATACCAGGAAGCGATAATTGCATAATAAATGTTCCACAGACTCCTCTTCAATTTCGCATAAAGAGCAAATTGTCGGAGCTTCCTCTCGAATAACATGTCTCCTCCTAAGATTGTGTCTCACAAGTATTCTTTTTTTCAACGCCGTCCACACAAAGAATTGGACTCTAGGGGGATCTTGTTGTTCCAAGCCAGATTGCAATTAGAGAAGAGAATGAATTTACTACATATGCAGACCGCAAGATTGACTTTACTGAAAAAGATCCAACCGGTTCGAAAGACCAGATCCACTTATCCTCTGCCTCCATCCACAATCTAACATCACTAAGAATTCCAAGCAAAGCTTGGTGGGAGGCCACCTCAAAATCCCGTAAAGTCCTTCTAAATGAAATTAACCACTGTGGTAAACCATTGACCTCACTATAATACTCACTGACCAGAGCTTCCCGATTAAGAGCGACCCTAAATAGTCTGGAAAACAAAACCATTAAAGGACTCTCCCCCACCCAGATATCCTTCCAGAATAATACTCTCAACCCATTACCAACCTGTAGCCTAATCCTTCTAAGGAATGTTTCTCCTATCTTTCCTTCCCCATTCCCAATCTTCATTAAGGCTTTCACTACTGATGAACCATCTCTAGCAGCTCTATTACCCAATCTCCACTCTCCAGGGTCCTCCATACCATATCTCGCAGTTAACACTTTCCTCCAAAGGGCCTCTTTCTCTGAAGCAATTCTACGCAACCATTTACTAAGAAGGGCATGGTTTCTATCTCTATTACTAGAAATCCCCAACCCACTGTTCTCTCTCAAATTTCGAACCTCTTCCCATTTCACTAGATGGATTTTTCTCACGTTTTCATTTCCTTCCCATAGGAAGTCTCTTTGGATTTTCTCTAGCCTTTTAGTCACTCCTTTCGATATTTCGAACAGAGAAAGATAGTAGGTGGGTAGATTCACTAGGCATGATTTAATTAGAGTCAGTCTACCCCAGTTGAGAGGTAAGATTTACTCCAAACATTCAATTTTTTTGAAATCCTTTCTAGAACCGGTTCCCAAAACACTTTTGATCTAGGATTACATCCAACTGGTAAACTAAGATACGTAAATGGAATCTTACCAACACCACACCCAACCTCCCTAGCCAACCCTACGAGCTCCTCTGTCTCAACCCCCAATCCAATGATGCTACTCTTCCCTAGATTTATTCTTAACCCTGTTATCAGTTCAAAGCATCTTAGGATGGCTCTCACCCCAAAAAGTTCCTCCCTAGACTCTTCACAAAACAAAACTATATCATTCGCAAATTGTAAATGACTGATAGACCAACTGCCAAGGGCAATCTCCAATTCTTTAATGAGATTTGACTGCTTGGCCCAATTCATGAGCCCATTAAGAGCTTCGACAACCAATGTGAAAAGAAATGGGGATAGAGGGTCCCCCTAGCGTAAACCCCCCTGGTAGCACAAATCGGTTCTGTGGGTGAGCCATTCACCAATATTGAGTAGGACAACTCTTGAACACAAGCCCTCAACCATCTCCTCCATCTAGTACCGAAGCCCATCCTCCAGAAAAGATAGTCTACAAACTTCCATCTGACATAATCATAGGCCTTCTTCACTCGATGTGCTTTATTGTTGTTTTGGTTTCCTTTTCCTTTAAAGTAAACTTCGTACATAATGAACTAGCTTCTTTATGTTGAACGTCAACCTCATTTGTTCAACAATAGTAGTTGCATACATATGCAATCTACACACAACCTTTCATTGACGTGAATATAAATTAGATTAGGAAGTGCAAGGAGAGTTTATAGAAGCTAGATTGTTTCTTATAGATAAGATGTGTAGAAACCAGAAGCGAAAAGATTTGAGAATTGAGAGACTAATTATCTTCATTGAATGATGATTTAAAGAGTTATAGTCATCCTCTTAACTGGAAGATTCTCTACATTAAAAGAAGGAACAACGCTATACATGTAGATTCAAGAAACCCTTTAAAAATAGAATACTCAGTAAAATTACAAAATATATATATTCTCAGTAATATATATACTCAGTAAGGCATTTGATCCTTGGATTTTCTTTTGTTGCCTAGAAGTTGACACGAGGAGGGTGAATTGAGTCAACGCAAACTTTTTGGGATTTCGTACTATTACACAAATTAGAAAAATAAGAAGTAAAGGCAGAAAAAATGATAACACGAGTAAATAGAGGAGAAGAGAAGAGATGGAGAGATTGAACCCGAATTTTTACGAGGTTCGGCTTCCTTGCCTACGTCCTCGCCTCAAGATTTCACCTAAGGATTAACTCCACTATCTGCTTCTCCTTTCGGGTGGAGAAGAAACAATTTACACATTCCTCCAAATATCTCTCTCTCCCAATGTGAAGTAGAAGCCCATTCTTCTATCTTCAGAAAGGTCGCCCTGGACCCTTTTTCTCCTTCCTCTCTTCCCCACAGACACAATCAAATTATTACAAGTTTAAACTCAGGAAAAACTCTCAAAGGATATACAAATTTTGCTCACACTAAGAGTTACTCAAAGGATAGAACAAAGATGGCTCAAATAAGATTTGCAAATGTTCGTTCTTGAGCTCAAATGATAGGCAAATAATTTCTTTCTTGTTTCTTGGCTATGGGAGTTGGAGTCTGTGGTCATTTTAACTCCTTGTAATGGTAGGTATATATAATATTTTTGAATTTGCTATCATTGCCATGCGTTAAATGAAGAACGTGACCATTTGAATATGCATTTAATGCGCGAGACAATCGACGATTAGGATAACCAGTCGACTGTTTGGACCAGTTGTATAGATATTCAAGTTTCAGAGTAGGCAACGATCCATATGTAACAGTCGACGAAGGATATTAGAGACTAGCTTTGTTTTGGAAATGTTTCATGTAGTCGACGATTACTGGCCTATCAATCAACGGTAACTTATTAGAGACCAACATCAATATCACAAGCCAATGGTTTGTTATCATCAAAATATTTTTTTAACCTTGGTTTGAAACTTTGGGGCTAACAAAAGGTATTCGTGGATTTGATATGAGAAGTTGAGATATTCTTCGAAGTGATGTGATCTCTAACTTTATGTTGGATATTTGATGTTAAGTTATCCTTAATATAAAGAAAATAAAGGTACAATTCATGTTCGTGGTGAAGGTCAACACCAACTAGGAACTGTATTTTTACATATAATCTCAATATACCCATTTGGGATACATTTTCTCTTTAATGTTTTCCAATCCTAATCTAAGATTTCACTTACATAAAATCTCAATATATCCATTTGGGATACGTTTTCTTTTAATGTTTTCCAACATATATGCTTAATCCTAATCTAAGCTTTCTCTATGTCAACAAAATCAATGTTCAAAATTTTGTTTCAATACTAAAATTGCTTTCGTTGAACAACAATTTGTAGCATAACTTGTAAGAACTTATTTTTATAACCTACAAGTTGTAGTTTCGAGTGCCATTGGTATCAGATAGGCAATTGGCCTATGGAAACAATTTGCCAAATCCAAATGTAGAAAGGCCAACTTCAAATTGATGACATAAATGGGTTAGATGATGATGAATAAAATTTCTTTTGTTATAACTTGCATAAAACAAAAAAAATTGTGATGAAGAGGGTGATTGATCTACATATGCAACAAGTACAAGATGAAGGAAATTGGATGAGAAAAAAAAAATCCATCCTGATGTTCTTCAACAATTGTCCATCTTGAGCATAGATCCATATCAACAATAAGTTCAAGGAATAAATATAAACAAACAATGTAATTGATCAATAATAATTAGACTTCTCTTAATTTTGGAGAAGAAGTTTCTTCTGTCTTTGAAAGATGATGCACATCATGAATTTCAAGATGATCACAAAGATGTGATGCACATCATTACCAATCTTATTATTTCTTCAAAACTATTGGTCAATCACATGATGCCTTTGCATCTCACTACCCCCATTAGTCGGCTTGCATTTTAATTAGCCCAACAATAACCTATGCAGTTTTTTCGTCATCACAAGAAAACCATTTTCCTTTTTTTTTTTTGTGATTAATTGCCTATCTAATTTGCATATGGCTTGAGCTCTCAACCATTATGATTGCAATAATGAGCATTTATGAATTGTACTAGAGCTTGTGTATCATATTCTAATGCAATGATAGTTGAACATGATAATGGGTTTACATCTCCAACTCAAGTAGTTGGGTAGACACGGTAGAAGAGGAGGGATTGGCTCTGACGATAAGGTCTGAACAATTTGATAAGGAAAGGATGTTATTAGTGGGGGCTATTCTTGGAATTTTCTTGCCTCGTTGGACTTTGCAGTTGAGAGATATTCTGCATAATTTCTGGGAAGCGGGTCAGTGGGAGATAGAGGAGGAACATTGGGTACGACAAAACAGGTATGTTGTCGGTTGCGAATTCTTCGGGTGTGCAGGGAGGTAATTGATGAAAGTGATGCCCTAAAATGTCAGGGATCTAGGGGATGTGATGAAGCGGGTGACAGTGAAGAGAGTGGTGCTCAATTAGAGGCCAGATGTGTTTTTTCTGCAGGAGACAAAGTGTCAAGAGCCTAATGAGGGATTTTTAAGATCTTTTTGGGGTTCTGCTTGTATGGGATGGGTTGGGAAGTCTTCTGAAGAGGCTTCAGGGGGTTTGCAGACAATCTGGGATGCGTCTAAATTAAAGTTGGTGTCTGTTTAGATTGGGGTTTTCTCCATTACGATAGTGTTGGAGGAGATTTCAGTTGGGAGTTCTTTCATGCTCAGTAATGTCTATGGGTCGAATGATGATGCTTGTAGAGGGCAGTTTTTGGAGGAGGTAGCTTCAGAGAGAGGAAATTCTATTCTTCCTTGGTGTTTGGGAGGAGATTTTAATGTTGTCCATTAGATGTCCGAGAGGAAAGGATGTCGCATAATTACTTCTCAAATGCAACTTTTCAGTAGTTGGATTGATGAGTAAGAATGCTTGATTTGCCTTTCAGTGGTTCATCATTTACTTGGTCTAACAAATAGGATAATCTGTGTCTTGCTCGTTTGGATAGGTTCTTGATTGATTCAAGATGGGAGGATTGTTTTCACCTTACTTTGTAACGTACTCACTCCAACCCAGTTTCTAATCATGTTCCCATTCTCCTTGATTCTTGTTTGGATTTTTGGGTCCTACTCCTTTTTGTTTTGTGTTGGCTTGGCTTAAAATAGATGGGTTTAAGGAGCTTGTTGAAATTTGGTGGAGGGAGTCTAATCCTGTGGGTTTCAAGGGCTATTGCTTGTTGCAGAAATTAAAATTTGTGAAAGGGAAGATTAAGATGTGGACTAAAGCTCGTAGAGAGGAAGAAACTATTGAGGAACAGGGATGGCTTGAGGAATTACATTTTCTTCACGTACAAGAGGAGAGTGATCCTCTTTCTCAGGTTCAATTGCTGAGAAGTAAGGAGGTTAAAATTAATATTAAGAAGAAAACTTTGAGGGATGAGATCAATTGGAAGCAACGCTCTTGAATTTGGTGGTTGAAAGAGGGTGATATGAATACCAAGTTTTTCCATCAAATGGCGAGTTCCATAAGAAGGAAAAACTTTGTTCATTCTTTACAAGTTGATGGGGGAGAGAATTGATTCAAGATCAAACATTTGTGAGGAGGTCGTTCATTATTACAAACATCTTTATGAAGCTCCTCATCGGGATTTCCCTATCCATACTTTGCTTCCTTTTAAAGAATTATGTGAGGATCGAATTGCTTTAGAGGTTCCTTTTGCAATAATCTGAGGTGAAAGATGTAGTATGGTAGTTAGGGGAAGATAAAGCTCCAGGTCTGGATAGTTTTCCAATCATCTTCTTTAAGTTTTTCTGGGAGCTAGTCAAGGTGGATATTTTGACTTTTGTTATGGAGTTCTTTGAGAGGCATTATTTCTAAAGATTTGGGAGCTGGCTTTATCACTTTGATTCCGAAGAATCCTGGAGCATCTATTTTAAATGATTTTCGTCCTATCTCCTTAATTGGTAGTCCTTATAAGATATTGACTAAAGTTTTGGCTAATCGGATGAAAGGTGTTCTCCCTCATCTCATTTCCTCTTCTCAAAGTGCCTTCATAGAAGGTCAGCATATAGTGGACTCAGGTGGTGGTAACTCATGAATGTTTGAACTCCAAATTTGTATCAGGGGAAGCATGTGTGGTGTGTAAATTGGACTTTGAAAAAACTTATGATAATGTTAGCTGGTCCTTTCTTGATTATGTCCCCCAAAGAATGGGTTTTGGGGGCTGCTGGTGGAATTGGATGAGTGCATGTCTCTCATTGGCTCATTTCTCAGTTCTCGTGAATGGAAGTCCTAAGGGGTTCTTTAGGGTGGAGAAGGGCGCCCGGGGGGGGGGGGAGGGGAGGGGAGGGGGAGTGGGGTTTATCTCCTTATCTTTATGTGATTGTTACTGAGTCTCTACACCTTATGTTTCAGGTTGTCTGTTCTCAGGGTTTGATTCATGATTTGGGTATTGCTCATTCTAGTATTGCGATCTCTCATTTGCAGCATGCTGATGATACCGTTTCGTTCCTAAAGGAAGATGAGGAGGTGGTCAAAATGGCCCATGCTATTCTGTTGTGGTTTCAAATGTGTTCTGGGTTGAAGATAAACTTTGATAAAAGTGACTTGGTTGAGGAAATGTGGACCATAATCAGTGTATGCATTTGGCATCTCTGTTGGGTTGTAAGGTTGTCTCTTTTCCTTCGTTGTATCTTGGGGTTCCTCTCTGCAAGCTTAAATTGAGGAAGGGATGTTAGGATAAGGTAAGTGAAAAAATGGAGAGAAGATTGTTCACTTGGAAAGGTAGATTCTTGTCAATTGGTGGCCGTATCATTCTAATAAAATCGGTCTTAGGCTAATCTTCCGGTCTACTTTCTTAGTGTCTTTAAATGTTCGGCGGAGGTGGCTGATAAGCTTGACAGGATTCAGAGATAATTCTTGTGGAATGATGATATAGACAACACAAATTTCACTTGGTCAGTTGGGCTCAGGTATGTAGATCTAAGGAGGAAGGGGGATTGTGTCTTCGTCCAATTCGTAATGTTAATGCTACTCTATTGGTAAGTGGTTATGGCGGTTGGGAGATTCTTCGGATGATTTATGGAAGGATATTATTCACAGGAAGTATAGACTATTGGGTACTGGTTGGAGGATTGTTATTGCTAATAGTAGGGATTTTGGTTTCTGGAAGGATGAATGTTCGATAGCGCCTGCTTAGATTGTCACATTAGGTATCAAACCTATATAGGAGAGGACATTTTATTTTGATCAGATAAATGGTTGGATCAAGCTCTTCTGGCTCAATTGTTCCTGGTTCTTTGTTCTTTTGCGACAAATAAACAAGCTACGGTTAAGGACTACTATAATATCATTCAAAATAAGGTTGATTGGAGCCCACAGTTTCGTAGAGAATTGGAGGATTGGATGGTGGAAGGTTGGATGTCTCTCATGACTTTATTAGGGAGTTTGTTTGTGTTGGGCCAGGGAAATGATCAGAGAATTTGGGAGTTACATCCTTTTAGTTTCTTTTCGATGAAGTCTTTTTGTGATCATCTTTTGATGGTTGGTGAAACTCTGGTTGTTCATCCTAAGATTTGGAAGGGTGCCTCTCCTTTTAAAGTGAAGGAGTTTGGTTGGCTTGCTGGGCTTTAAAACATCTTGACTATTGATAATTTGAGGACAAGAAGGATGCTTATTGTTAATGCCTGCCCTTTGTGCTTATCTGCGGAGGAGACGGAGAATTTTCTGCTTCTCCATTGTAGTTTCTCTACTGGTGTTTGGGAGCATTTCTTTCAAGCTTTTGGGTATTGTTTTTTGTACTCTCAAGCTTGGTGTTTGTTGTTGAATGAAGAAGTCATGTTTTTTAGTAGTTCTTTTCGTCGGTAGTTGTGGAAAACGACATCTTTGTGTATTGTTTGGTCCATTTGATTAGAAAGAAATGAAAGGGTTTTTCATGGGAAGGTAGGCTCCTTTAATGGTCTTCTAGATAAAATTAAGTTGCAGGTTGCTTGGTGGGTGGTTGATGAGATGAAGTTCTGTCAAATTTCAATTTCAAAGATGTGTAGGGTTTGGGTTTCTGTTGATTCTTCTAGCGGTCGTTTGGACTCGGGGCTTGCTGTTCCTTGGTCTCCTCATTCTACAGGGCTTCTCAAACTTAATTTTGAAGGGACTTGTATGCTTGAAGTTGGTTTTGCAGGTTATGGCGGGCTCATTCATAATGATCTAGGGAATACTCTGGTTTCTTTTGCTGGTCCTCTTCGTAATGGGTCAGTAATTGAGGTGGAATTGTTTGCTCTGTGGAGAGGTAATTTGGAGTTGGAAGAGCTTGGGGTCCAAAGGGAGTTTGGTAGAAGGTGATTCGAAGGTAGTGGTGGGATGGGTGTTGGGGTCTCTCTGCCCTTGGATATACCTAGATAAAATTGAGAGGATTCGTCATGTTATTGATTTCTTTAATTTTAAGATTGCTTAGGTTCTGTAGTCAACTAACTCAGCTGTTGATTCTTTGGCTAAATAGGGGGTGTCTTTAGATGTGGAAGTTGTTAATAGATTGATGTAATTTTTTCTTTTTTCCTTTTGGAGGCTCTTTGAGGACCTTTCATTTTGTATCCTTTTGTGATTAATGAAGTAACCTTTATAAAAAAAAAAAGATCATCATTACTATACAAGTATAGTTCATAGTTTAGTTGTTCATCCCTTACATGGTACGAGGCGTCTAATATATCTCTCTTTCTCTTTTTGAACAATCACAAAAGGAGATATATTAAAGAAAAAGGAGGTACAAAGGACTTTTCAAAAAAAAAAGTATAGAGCATAAGAGACTTATACCCAACCTCAAGTACAAGGAAACAGATAACCGTACATTAAAATCTAAAAAACATAAAGAATCGCCTATACAACCCTCCCTCCCTAGAACACCAATACCATAGAGGCGAAATAAACAATTTCTTTAATAAAAAGGAACACAATCACAAGTCTTGTCCACCCCCAATTCATTGAGAAAGTCTACTACACCGTTTATTTGTCATCTCAAGTGTTGAAAGGAGACATCCACCTTCGATGCTAAAGCTTTGATTTCCTTTACCTCTAGTAGTAATTTCTAAGTTGTCTTTTTCTTCCCCTTGCCCACTTAATGGCATTCATGGAATCTCCTTCAATTAATAGTTTTCCTTGACCAAAATTAACCTTCAAACCCAAGGCTCTCCTAATTCCCACCAGCTTCGCCTTATTAGAGCCTTTGACACCTATTAACTTCGTGAAAAATAAGAGATTACTTTGTCTGAGTTGCGCAAAACACCCTCAATTCGAATTGGTCCTGGTTTGCCTCTGGCTACTCTATTTACATTGAACTTGAAAACCCCAATGAGTGCGGACTCCAAACTTCCCTTATCGTCTCCTTCCTAAGCCTCCTAGCCATACAACCTTCATAGGACCTATAGCTATCCTACATTGAAATACCAACAAACTCCTTGCTAATAGACATCCAAGCAAATAATCGCCACTTAGCGCATTCAAATACCTCTTCTACATTACTAATTTTGTTCTCAAACAATCTTAAATTTCTTTATTTCCATATAGACCATAAAATCTCCTTGGGAATGGTATTCAAAGCAATTTTCCTCCTCCTCCCTAACTTCTAAGCCTGCCAACTAACTGTAGTGCAATTGCATGACTTCCCAATAACTTTACCCTTTAGAACACACCATAGAAAAGCCCGAACATGAGGAGGAGATACACCCATCCAAGCCAAAGAACTGAACCTAGATACACTACTAAAAAAATTAATTGCCAAATTCACTCCTTAACTGATTATCCTCGTGATGGAGTACTTGTCCAAATACAATCATTTTCTTCAACCGTGAAAAAGGATATGTCCACTAAGAAAGTAATCAATTCCTCGAGCCTATTTTGCTCAAACACCCCTAGTTCTCTCCTAAAAACTATCTCGCATCTATTTACCACTCTCTCATCCCCCACACCATTACCACATTAATAATGCGTATTTATCGGTACTAAGGTAAATTCTCGATAAAATTGCGTTAAAAACGAGATAAATGGTAATATCGTAGTAATTTCTCGATAAATTTCCTGTAAATTCTTTATTAATATTTTCATTTATTATATTTTTTATTACTTTTAAATATTATATTTTCTGCAAGATTTCTCTTTAATTTCTTAGTAAAAATTCAAGAATTTGAAAATATCCCGTTATTACCAATTGTCGTTAATATCCCGAGAACATTATCTGTGACAATTGTGAGTGAGACACAAGTTTGAGCATAGACATCAATTAAGTTTAGCTTGTCTAAAGACCCCTTATGTTGAGAGAGAGAAAGAGACACAACTTCGATGAGAATGTCTTCTAATTGATCCTTGGAAGTGATACACGGTATAAAACTATTACCAAAAGAAACATGGTGCCAAATGATCCCGATCTCAATATTCTTAGTTCGCTCATGAAAAACAAGATTGGTGGCAATATAATCATGGATTGATTACCACAAAACATAGTCATGGATCTAGGAAGGGAGAAACCAAGCTCATGAAGAAATTCTTTGAAACAAAGCAACTCACTAGTAGTGTTGGTTATGACCCTACATTTGGCTTTAGCACTAGAGTGAGGAACACCATTTTCTTTGTTATGCCATGATATAAGATGCGAGCCAAGAAAAATATATAAGCTAGTAGTTGATTGACGATCATCTTTAAACCTGCCCAATCGGCATAAGAATAGCCTTGTATAGACACTTATTGTCGGTTGTGTAAAAAAAGAATGTGGCCAGGATGGGATGTGAAAAGTAGCTTGGAGATGGGCATCCATAGGAGCATGAATGAATTGACTGACAACTCCAATGGTGTGGCATAGATCAAGGTGAATCCAAGTCAAATAAATAAATTTCCCAACCAGTTTTTTATAATAACTAGGATTGGAAAGAGTTTTGCCATCAAAGGCACCAAGCATAGCAGGTTTGGTCAATTTTGGGTCTTGCTTACCTAATTCTCCAAAAGTTACTAGAAACATTTAAAAAATGGAAAAATGAAAACATATAATTTGATTCTCTGTCTTTACCCAATGTGTTTTATTGTTGTTTTGGTTTCTTAATAACATTGGACATTGCATTTCCTTTACCTTTATAGTAATCTTCACACCATAATGAAACTAATTTCTTTATGCTGATTGTCAACCTCATTTGTTCGACAGTAGTTGTTGCATACATGTGCAAACTATGCAAAACATTTCATTGACGTGAATATAAACTTTGATTGGGAAGCCAAAGCGAGTTTATAGAAGCTAGTAAAGTTTTTTATAAATAAGATATATTGAAACTTGAAGAAAAATATTTGAGAAATTGAGAGAATAATTATCTTAATTGAATGATGATTGAAATTAGTATAGTCGTCCTCGTTACTAGAAGGTTCTCTACACTAAAGGAAGGAAAAAAAAGCTATACATGTAAATTCAACCAATCCTCTAAAAGTAGAATACTTTATAAGACTACAAAAAATATATATACATTCTTTCAGTTCTCCCCTTCAACCTAGTGTTAATATCCATCAAACCTAGTTTGCTCAATGACTCTTGGGCTGCGTTTGGACGAGGGGTAAAATTTGCAAGGGTGGTAACCAGGGGTGGGGTTCCAAAATTGAGAGTGGAGGGGTAAACAAGGGCAATGAGGGGTAACACCTCATTCCTCTTGCACTCCCCTCATCCAAACGCAGCCTTGAAATCGCATCTTGGAAACAACCTTGTCAAGCATATCAACCAATTGATCCTTTTTTGGAAAGGTATCATTGGATTTGATATGAGGAGTTGAGATGTTCTTCGAAGTGACATGATCTCAAGGGGACTTCATGTTGGATATTTGATGTTAAGTTGCCCTAAATATAAATAATAAAGGTACAATTCATTTCCTTGGTGAAGGTCAACACCAACTAGGACTCTATTGTTACATAGAATCTCAACATATCCATTTCGGATACATTTTCTCTTTAATGTTTTCCACTTCAACAAGTTTAGTAATGAGCATAACGGCCCTATTGTTCTGATGGAGAGAAGAACCTATGATTAGCTTTTCAGGAAATTTCAAACAAACAATTTCAACGAAATCTTTCAATTTCTTATTTTACTATGTTCAACTCTATGTATTCCTCTATCCGTAGATGACATTTAATGTACAGAAATAGCTATAACAAAGTTTTTGTTATTTGTATTAACTACTACTCTAAGTGGAGTGTTTTTATGTTGTGATAACTATTTAATAACTATCTTTGTAGCTCCAGAATCTTTCAGTTTATGCTTCTACCTATTATCTGGATATACCAAGAGAGACGTACGGTCTAATGAGGCTACTACGAAATATTTACTCATGGGTGGGGCAAGCTCTTCTATTCTGGTTCATGGTTTCTCTTGGCTATATGGTTCATTTGGGGGGGAGAGATTGAACTTCAAGAATAGTGAAAGGTTTTGGGTTCAAGCTTTCCCCAGCCCCTTCACATCAATGGACTCCAAACATATATGAAAGAGTGCGGTTCGTTTGATAAATTCCTACTTCTATATCTATCTCTGAGATGTTTGGATTTTTCAAAATTCCATGGACATGCAAAAGGGGAATGCTATCCCAACTTGGACCAAGACATAACTTTTACCAAAAGTTTATTCTAATCTTTTTGTTCAAATAACAATTAAGGTGAAGCGGGGTCAGGAACAACGAATCTCTTTTTGATAAACAGATTCATTTTGCAAGTTCGTTATTATGGGTAGTTCCTACAAAAGATCAGAATATGGCATATACAATACTTGAATTATCGATGTAGATGCTACATAGTTGGTTTCATCCTTCAGAGTGTAGTAGGACCATCCGTCGACAAAAGGATCACCCTAAGATGATAATCTCATGGCTATTGAGAACGAATCAAATCAAATGGTTCTATTTCTCAATCTTTCTAACTTGCTCCTACAGAACCAAGGTCGAAAAGATTGAAAAAGTCAGTCATTTACAATCACTGATGAAGGATTATATGCCTAATCCTAATCTAAGCTTTGACTTACATATAATCTCAACATTACATTTTGAATACTTTTTCTCTTTACTTTTTTCCAAATTGTATGCCAAGTCCTAATCTAAGCTTTCTCTAAGTCAACAAAATCCATCTTCATAATTGTTGTATTAATAAAAAAAATTGCTTTTGTTAGACAATAGCACAACTGGTGAGGGCTTATTGTTATAACCTAAATATTGTACATTCAAGTCCCATAGGTATCAGATAGACAATTGGATAATAACTTATATGACGATGATGATAATGATGAATTAAATTGCTTTGGTTACAAATATAACTTGCATAAAACGAAAAATTGTGATGAAGATGATGCTTAATCTACATATGCAACAAGTACATGAAGAAGGAAACTGGATGAGAAAAAGATATCCATCCTGATGTCATTCAACAATTGTCCATCTTGAGCTTGGACCCATATCAACATTAAGTTCAAAGAATGAATATAAACAACAATGTAACTGATCAATAATAATTAGACTTCTATTAATTTTGGTGAAGAAATTTCTTTTGTATTTGAAAGATGATTCACATCATGAATTGCAAGATGGTCACATTGATAAATACATTACCAATTTCATTATTTTCTCAAAACTAATGATTAATCTCATGATGCCTTCACTTCCCACTAGCCCCATGAGTCTGCTTGCAATTTAGTAAGCCCAACAATAGCCTATGCACCATATTCATCACCATGGTCGTCATGAAAGCCATTTCTCTCTCTCTCTCTCTCTCTCTCTCTCTCTCTCTCTCTCTCTCTCTCTGTGTGATCTCTCTGTGATTGAATTTCACTATTAGGTTTGAGAAAATCTCTCTCTCTCTCTCTCTCTCTCTCTCTCTCTCTCTCTCTCTCTCTCTCTCTGTGATTGAATTTCACTATTAGGTTTGAGAAAATGTTTTATATGGGTCGATTGCCTATCTAATTCACATATGGCTTGAGCCCTCAGCCATTTTGATTGCAATATGGAGCATTTATCAACTGTACTTGAGCTGGTGTATCATATTCTAATGCATTGATATTTGAACATGATGATGGGTTTATCTCTCCAACTAAAGTGGAAGATCATCATTATTATGCAAGTATAGTTCATGGTAAGGGCCATCTGATAGTTTAATAAAATAATGTCATTCGTGGCATGGAATTACAGGGAAAATTTGTTCAATGTTGTTTTGCTGGTGCTAGTCTAGTGAAGTTTAATTGCATTGTGGCATATGATGAATAACTTTGGTGCTAGTCTAGTGAAGTTTAATTTCATTGTGGTATATGATAAATAACTTTGATCCATTGCCTAATTTTGAAAGGTTATGAGTTTTTAGCTGGGGTTGGAATAACGCTTCTATCATCACTGAAATAGATTGATGATAGAAAGTATGGCCTTCCACAATTACCATCCATGTTCAAAATTTGGGCCCACCTTTCTCCACTATTGAAGTTGAAGTGAGTTGGATTTTCTCTCTGTTTCTTGTTGAAGCTTGATATGATGGGCATATTGTATGATTTTCAAGGTATGCCCATCCATTTGTAATTAGATTATGTATAAGCTTTCTTTAAGCCAAATTCATAAATCCAACATGCCTCCTTTAAATTATCGTGGACCAGAAAATTTGTGATTTTTTTCTTTTTTTAGGATAACATGGGTATCCCCACTTTGTTAAGAATAGAAGCTCACAAACAATAGTCGGAAGTACAAAACATAAATCAAACACATGCAGACACAAAGATTTACGTGTTCCCTTTCGGTACGTCCATGGGTTATAACCAGATCCACTATGCACAAAGGCAAAACAACGAAGAAGAGGTGGTTGTACCTGTTACAATTTTCGCTTTCTCTCACTAAAAGAGACATTATATACTACCTAATTAGGGCTACAAAATATGTAATGCGAAAATTACAACCCTCCATTAAAAAAATTTGACCCACGATTGGACCAGTAGGGATGGGATCACAAGTAAATATATGACAATCAGGCTCCACAAAACCTCACTCACCCCACATTAGAGGTGAGACTAATCCCACGGATAAATGGTGTTAGTAGTTATTATTTGGAATAGATGTATGTGATGATTAAGAGCAGTCGTATTCAAATGAAATTTTGATGCATTTGATATCATGGATTAATCATTAAATGTGCACTTAGTGTGCTCCATTGCAGGGGTTCTTTGAATGTCATTGAGACCTCGTTACATATTTGTCAATGAGATTCTCATTAAATTCAGATGCCACTGGAAGCATTTCATTGCTACCTCTGTGTGTGTGGGGGTGTGAATGTGATTTGGTTGTCTAACATGAGCCCAGAATTTCATGGAGAAGAAATTCCTAAATAGTTGAGTATTTGCATGCTTGAGATTGTCAATTTCAACAATTTATATTGTAGTTTCACTCCTCTATTTGTTAGTATTTTTTGAGGTCTTTATTTTTCGTTTGTGACCTTTCCTAGTGTGTATAGATGTGAGCTATGGTAATATCCAAAAGCTTCAAACAAAACAATATATTTGTATTGTTTTATGTTAGACACTTGATTGATAAAGTCAACCATGGCATGTCCCGACCATATTCATGTTATGTCAAGCATCATAAGATGTTGAATGAAGCAATTCAAGTACAAATCTTTTTGCATTATATCACCATCTCATTGTTCTTAACCTGCACAAGAAATTTTCAGTAACCATTTACTCTATATGAGTTTGACCTTTAGTAAGCCAACCAGAGGATAATCCAAATCCTTTTGACTAAATCCACTCAATTGGTGTATTCTAGAATTGCTCTCCTTTCCCTGTATTCACTTCAAATTTATGAAAGTCAAAACCCTAAAATCAATGGTAATGGAACCTTTTTGTTTTGAACAGTAGTGGTAATGGATCCTTCGGTGAAAGTAGGGCGTGTACAGATCCTAAGCTTTTGCTCCAGTGCAGTATATGACCAAGCACATATTACTATTCCTCAAGTGTATGTTTTTTTTTTTTGGTCCTGGAGCTAGGTATTCTCCACCCCCCTCTCTCTCTCTCTCTCTCTCTCTCTCTCACTCACACACACACACACACACAAACACGCACACACACATCTAATGAGTTTCCTATTTCTGGAGCTCGAGTGGTGTGGGTTTGTAGAATAGGTTGTGGTTTTAGGATTTGATCTACAATTACCTTTTTTTTTTTTACTTTTTAGTTAGAATATACCCATAAACTCATCTTTCAAAGAAATATAAATATATACCCATAAGCTTGGTAGACTCTACTGTTACTTGGAAAAATTGACTTCACAGTATTTCAAGTGAGATTTGGCCCCAATCTGTTGATGAACATAACACATTTGCCGTCTTGACTGAATTCGTCTTAACTCTTCAAACCATGGATGGAATGGTCCCCATGAAAATTGGACAACCATCAAATTTCTATGGAATAAAAGATTTAATTGACAAAATTTGAAGTGTAAACTGAATATCAATAGTGTCCATAAAACTTCCATTCAAAAAATTTTAAATCCATTAAAAAGCTTTCTTTAGTATGCATAGATTTTATTTTCCTAATAGAAAGTAGGTCGCTCACAAATTTTGGTCACATGAAGATCTTTACGTTTAGTCCTTGTAATTCACCATTTGATCATAAGAAACCATGTTCCTCTTCCATTTGCCAGTTGTCACAAAGTGTGCTCAAGCTGAAGAGAGGCAAATACTTGAGAAAGATCTTTTCAAACTAGAATGGACATGCCCACTTTATGGGTTTCTTTTCCTTACGTTACTCATTTCTCCTCTCTACATGGTTCCTATGTTAGATTTAATAAATGAATTAGTTAAAGTCTCCTTGTTTTCATATTTCATCTGCTTGTTTTTATTACGACAGCCGATGGTGGAGATAAGGAATATGGAGGTGCCAACTGTGTTCAATTTAACATCAAGATTCAATTCTAGGAGTCATTGTTACTTCAGTAATGTGAAGATTTTTTGGCCAAACTGCTCTAGGTCACATCCAATGGTGGGACTAGTGTTCGTATGCATCCAGTGAGGATCAATTTTCCATGTGATTTGTGAGCAAAGAATCCCATTTGTTAAATTTGTTTTCTAACAGGTGAAACTCACTTCGTCGTCACTTGGAGATAATACCCAGTGGATGTCAGTGAAGCAAGATCAAACTTGCATCTTGAGGCTCAATCTTAGCTAAAAAGGTGGTACAGGAAAGACTTGCGTAACTCAGGCTAGTGCATATGTAAACCAATCAAGAAAATCCTTTTGTTAAGAGCCAAAACCACAGCTTGAACTTGTACCAGTAATTGAACATCCAAAAGAGTCCTGCCATCGAAGCAACAAAACCACCCCCTCAAGCTCATGCTAAACTTGTCTTTGAACATTTAAAAAATCCCCCATATTGAATTGTCCATGCCACCACATCATGGGATACACAAAATGAGAGGTCACAAGCTAAGGTTTCTACCTATTACCTAGAGTTAGAGGTCACAAGCTAAGTAGAATCTATGAACATTAAAGATGCACACCTTGAAGAATCAAAAAGTATATCTCACATACCACTCAAAAAAAAAGTATATCCCACATGGTAGCACTAGAGAATGGAACAGAGCATCCACTTGTGCAGGAAGAATTAAGGTCCAAGCAGTTGTCAGATCCTCCAATTGACCAAAAAGAACCACCATCATACAATCTTGAGGGTCCTATTGTAGAGGATGTTGTTGAAGTTGTTGGGTTTTGCTCAAAAGGCCGACAATAAGTTGGCCAAATAGGCCCAAATCTTCTTGTAAGCCCAGATTATATAAGGGTATGTTTTACTCTTTAGGGTTAGCTGATGCAAGAATTCTTTCTCTGAGAGAAGAGGAGAGACTATGAAGCCTTGTAGCACCCATTGTTCTTCTTTATAGTGGAATTGAGCAAATGCTCCGTGGACATAGCCTTCAATGATGAAACACCTAATAAAGCCATGGTTATAGTTGATGATGATAAAAGAATCCTCGAACTTGGTCCTTTTCTATTGAATAGGAAAAATCTTCATCAAGGAAAATACACAGGTTCGACCTAGCAGGAGACCTGGTAGCTACTCAACAAAATTGTATTTCTTCTTCTCAAGCGTATTGGGCCAACTCTTAGGTGTAAATTAGGATTTAGGATACCCCTATGAGGGTTGGACCCAATCAAGAGGACTTTAAGCTCTACTTAGAACTAGCAGAGAGATACAAGGGTAGAGATTTCAAGAAGTGTAACAGCTTTAATGAGAAGTAGGCATTTGGCATTGGTCATTTTTTTGTTGAACCCATAGTGTTCAAAAATGCCAAGTTATTTCCCTTCTTCAACCCCAACCATCAATCAACTAGAATGCTCTCTGGCACGATACTTCTAAAGAAATGCAATGCAAACAATGTGGAAGACCTTAGTGTAGGTTGTGGCTAGTCGGGTTGTTGGTATCGTAATGTGTTGCTCAAAGCATGTATAGGGACGTCATACTTTAAAAAGGCTAACAGATTGCACTTCTCTGGAGTCGAGGGTTTCCATGCAACCATGTCTGGGTGAAGCAAAGAACACTAATGGCATACTTAAAGAAACTAAAGGAAGTGAGAGAGGAGAAGGCCGAATACAAGTCGAGATATTAGCTATTGTTGTGCTAAAATCTCAAAATCCAACCGCAACGGAAGCAATCAAACATCAAAACTAGCATTCACACGAAAAAGACAACAATTTATATGGTTTGCCTGAAGCCTACGTCCACGGACAACAAATTTCTCACAAATTTTCTCCCCTCAGATTTCCTTTCTTCTTTGTGATTTTAGCACAACAGCTATCCCACAATCCTCAGTGCAGCTCGAGAAAAGGATTGGAAAATCGAGGAAAGAATCCCTGCATCTCCTAATCAAATTGGAGAGATGCAAAAGGAAATCTTTACAATCAAGGGTCACATTAAACTCCTTGCGCAAAGAAACCCATAATCTAAGACAAGATTGGTTGCGTGCAATGCAACATGCCGCAAAAGAAATTGCTAGAAAGTTTTGACGATATCAATTCTCATGATATAACAAATCTAATAATGTCTACGTGTTTCTATCTTATTCCTTACCGTATAATGAAATAAAATCATGAAGGACCGTTAGAAAAGTCCCGCAATGCCTAATTATTCTTAATAATTCTGCTAACAAAAAGAAAAATATGCCCAGGCCAGCTATTAAAAGTAGTTTGTGCATATTATCATCGTTATTCCTCAAGTCTGTTAGGAGCTGCTGCGAACGAGTACCATATTAGAAGTGTAGAAGGAGATCTAGGGATTTATAAAGGACATGAGTCACTCCACCTAACAGTGTTATTCTTTTGGACTTGAAGTTCGGATCCTAACAAATGTTATCAAAGTCAGGTCTTAGATTACCTCAGATCTCCAGGCGAATGGAATGGCCAGCGTCACTCTCTCCTCCGGAGGGCCTCGTTCGAGGGGAGGATTGATGAGGCTGTTATGAACAAATCTCACGTTGAAAGTGTAGAGGAAAATCTAGGGGTATATAAAAGACTTGAGTCACTCTACCTAACAGAGCTAGTCTTTTGGATTGGAAGGCCAAGTCCTAACAAGGTGGTGGTTTATGTTTTATTTCTAGCGTGTGCCTATGGGTTGGTCTGGTGGTTGAGATATAAGACGTCAGGATTGAGGTCTTGGATCCAATTCCTAGTGACTCTAATGAAGGGTCACTTGCTTCATACTAACTCGGTGTCTACGGATTAGAGAGTTTTCACACACCAAAGAAACTAGTCGGATGCTACATCTAAACACCTCATTACCTTAAAAAAATTGTTGTATTTCTGCAAATGTCCCTTTTCTGCTATAGGACCAGTCTTTCTAGTCTTCAAGCAGAGGCTAAATGGCCACTTGAATCTATTGCTGATGGTTTTACAAAGTGTCTATTTTTAAGGAAATTGACTTGTTTCTTACAAAAAAAAATTGTAAAAATGATGGAAAATGATTTCATATATGAAATATTCAAATAATTGAAAAGAATGTATAAAAATAATTGCAAATAAAGAATGAGATATAATAATGTATAATAAGTAAAAAAGTGAACTTTTTATACGTGTATTTGTGTAGTTGTATATGTATCTATATAGTGTATGAATGTCGTTAATTTTGAGTTGATCTTTCTTATATAAAGTAAATTGCATATCCAGATTTCAAAATAGTTAATGAGAGATGTAATTGTGAAATAATCAAATAAATAAGTAAAATGGATAGATATATGATTAGTCAGATTAGACTTTATATTTGGAGGTGATGTGTTTTTCAGGCTGTGAGTGCGATGGGATTAGAGGATTTCTGAACATTGAACATGGTCTAGAAAGATAGGGTCATAAGGACAAAGGAGAGGCGTAATTGTGTAATTTTTTGTAGGGAAGCATTTTGTTAAGGTATTATAATGTTAAATTTTAATTTGTAAAGACTAGATATAGTTAGAAATCAATAATTATATTTCAGTACGTAGTATTATGTATGTATATATAACCTCTAACCGACTAGGATTATTTTAGTCAAATTCAAACACTATATCTATTCTAAACTAAATACATCTCTTAATAAAGATTAAGTCAAATTTAAAGTCCTAATTTAATATGACTCTTAATTATATTCTAAGAGATATCACAATTGCTAAATCAACTAGTAAAAGGAACAAAGCCATGGTCACTCATCACGAGAGATTGCAAGAAATAGTTGGAGTTGGAAGTCATCGACGATATCAAGGCATGTACACGTATCAAAAAGTCAAGAAATGCATTGCTCTAGTCAATGTAAAAAGAAAAAAATAGACGTTAACTTTAAATAAGAAAATGACATGTGTAAAATCAATATTGTTATTCTAATTATTGTTCTACTGTCATGTCTGGTGCACTAAAGTTGAACTAAGTTGTCATCAGTACACCGTTGGATTCACTCGATTGTTGTTCCGGATACAAATTTGATGTGCTATCATACGACTCATTGGAGTACATAATGATCATCGTATGTAAAGATCAAATCCAAATTGGTTGTCATCAGTCCTAAGTCGTTGGTTGTGCTGTAGACATTAAAGATCATATAGCTTCTAAGAAGCCAGTATGTTGGAAGTACTAGGCCTGTGTTTGGATGGAGGATAATTTTTATAGGAGTTACTCTTAAGTAGGAGTTATCTTTAGTAGGGGTGACTCTTAAATTGAGATTACTCTTATCTTTTTTGGTAATTTAGTAGTAAAGTAAAACCTTACCTTAAGGATAAAAAATCTTATTTGGTAACTACAAGAAAGGGTAACCTCATATATTAATATTTTTTATTTTTTTTATAAAACATATTTATTAAATAATATTCATGAAATAAATTTTAATAATATAACTTATAATAATATTATATAATTTTTATAAATTATTTTTCATAATTATAATTTAAAATGAACACTTGCATTCTAAAATTAAAAAAATGAATAAAGATTTTTTTTATATTACTATTTTAAATCCCAATAAATAAATAAAAAATATCAATATATCTCTTCATAAAAATTATAATTATTATTTTTTATATTATATGAATTTAATAAAAATATTAATTCTCATAAAATTGTTAATATGTCAGTTTACCCCTATTCAAGGGTAACCCCTATAAAAATTTACCCCTTACCCAAATGCATTACTTTGAAAATGTTACAGAAATTTTATTTTTATATTATATAGATTTAATAAAATTATTAATTCTCATAAAATTGTTAATATGTCAGTTTACCCCTACTTACAATTACCCTTGCTCAAGGGTAACCCCTGTAAAAATTTATCCCTCACTCAAATGCATCACATTGAAAATATTGCAGAAATTTTATTTTTATATTATATAGATTTAATAAAATTATTAATTTTCATAAAATTGTTAATATGTCAGTTTACCCCTACTTACAATTACCCCTGCTCAAAGGTAACCCTGTAAAAATTTATCCCTCACCCAAATGCATCACATTGAAAATATTGCAGAAATTTTATTTTTATATTATATAGATTTAATAAAATTATTAATTCTCATAAAATTGTTAATATGCCAGTTTATCCCTACTTACAATTAACCCTGCTCAAGGGTAACCCCTGTAAAAATTTACCCTTCACCCAAATGCATCACGTTGAAAATGTTGCAAAAATTTTATTTTTATATTATATAGATTTAATAAAATTATTAATTCTCATAAAATTGTTAATATGTCAGTTTACCCCTACGTACAATTACCCTTACTCAAGGGTAACCCCTGTAAAAATTTAACCCTCACTAAAATGCATTACGATGAAAATATTGAAGAAATTTTATTTTTATATTATATAGACTTAATAAAATTATTAATTCTCATAAAATTGTTAATATGTCAGTTTACCCCTACTCAAGGGTAACACCTGTAAAAATTTACCCCTCATCCAAATGCATCACGTTGAAAATGTTGCAAAAATTTTATTTTTATATTATATAGATTTAATAAAATTATTAATTCTCATAAAATTGTTAATATGTCAGTTTACCCCTATTCAAGGGTAACCCGTGTAAAAAATTACCCCTCACCCAAATGCATCACGTTGAAAATGTTGACACATTTTTAAAATAATCATCTAACAGAATAAATTGTTAATTACTCTAAAAAAATTATCATGAATCTCAAAATTTTCAAAGTTTTGAGACCCTATCGATATTTCGACAAAATCACCTCTTAAAAATAGAACATTTTGACAAATATGTTTCAGAAAATTATATAATATATAATTGAAAAATAGAGAAAGGCACGGGATAAATAGGGGGACGGTTTCCTTAAAAAATAAAAATTAAATAAAAAGCCACTATTATTATTTTAAATTTCAATAAATGAATAAAAAAATTCTTCATATCTCTTCATAAAAAAAATATAATTTGTTGTTTGATGATATGAAATTTATCAAATGAAAATAATGGAGTGTTTTTAAAAAAAAATAAAAGCCAAGTACTTACCAAAATAAATAAATAAATAAAATATAAAAAAAAATCTCATGAGCAAAAAGGAGGGTAAAGAGGGGTATTCATCTCTTCTCCCATAGAAGAGAAAAGGGGTAAAAATTTGAATTTTTATCCTTCTCCTTTATTACTAAATAGGGATAATAACGGGATTACCCCTCTTACCCCATCGAAAGAGGTAACGGGATTACCCCTCACCCCATCGAAAGGCAGCGTAGATGTTTGACTTAGAGAACTGAGGCGACAGCCTACAGGAACCAAGCTATCCACAGCATTTAACTCTGTCTGCATAGGTTCGTGCACAGATTCCAAGAGTCTCACATCTATCGCTACATTTTATTAAAGTGTTGACGCAGTGTTCAAAACAATGTGCCTGTGAGTCGAAAGAATATTTGCATTAGGTGTATTTTCTAAACAACGTGAATTTAATTAAGTAATAGACATAAAATATCCCGAAGGCATGCAACTCGTTTGTTCGAGTTGTGCACCATGGAATCCAAAGTCCGATTCACAACATCAATCGAATGATAGCCAGTTAAGTCCTCGCTCAACTCAATGATAAGCATGGAAAATGGATTCATGAATATGTTAAACAAGTTCAATAATACCAAAAAGAAAAATTACACCCAAATGAATACTAAACAATAATTAATATGTATCACATAAAATAAATTTTTCGCGCACCTGCAATGAACTGTGGATACATGAAGTGTTCTCTTATCTGTCTGTTGATCATCTCAACAAATAGGTTGAAATCCCTGGCCTTTTGTATTTGATTCCATGCATGGAGAATTGCCTCGAAAATATATAGCAGTGTTGGCTTCTTGTCCCCCTTGACAAGTCAGAGCGCCTTCAGTAGCGGTGTGCAAATGTTAATAACATACACGATGGAATCGTAGAAAATGGATGAGCACAAAATTCATGTTGTAGACTTGCACACTCCTTTTGTTCTAGTTTTTCTAGATCAAGTGTCTCTCAGTAAGACTTGTTCCTTAATGAAAATCTTTTTACGGCTCTTCCAATTTTGATTCAGGATTTTAGGTCGAAACAAGAATTTCAATGATAGAAACTCAAAATTGTTGTTCTCAGGCTCAAGTGCGATCTGAACTCGGCGAACTATTCTCAAATTAAGTGCGGTCTAACTCAGAGAACCTTCTTATGAAATTTAATTAAATCGTGGAATCTCCAATTTAATTAGATAATGAAAAACAAATGCAACACACAAAATTCATGTTTATGCAATGAAATAATTCCATTCAAACTAAAAAACATTTGAACACAATAGATTAATTAAATTCTAAAGGAAAAATAGATCTCACCAAACTTGGGAGAGCAACAAAGCTTCAAGTTTTCTAAATTTCAGTAACAAAAAATTAATTACAATCTTCAGCTAAACTGCTATTTATAATGCTTAATCAATAAAAGAGAATAATTAAAATAATGCTCAAGGTCTATAAAAGATAATCTCATTCTCGGGCCCACATGCCCATTGTGTGTGATACGTTGGGAATTCCAGGCACCAATTTAATTGCAGCACTCATGAGGCCTTCTCCATTCAAGTTCAGCAAGAAACGCCTATGGTCATTTAGGTACATTTCCACTTTGATGTCAAATGGACCCACCCGTTCCAGCCAACTAATGTGTGTGGATTTTCTGCCACATTGGCGTTTGGGTGTCTTCCATGTCAGTAGCTGATGTGTCTTTCGTGGGTTCACTGAATTGACAATATTTGAATTTATTTTCATGGGCTTTTGAGGCCCAACTCATCTCCAAATGGGCCCAGGTCCATAGCTGTTTAAACGGGCTTTAATTCTAGTGCAAGTGGGTCCATTAGACTGCGCTTGGGGTCCTCTCTTTGCTCCATCGATCCGTGTCTGGATTCGGAGAATAAATTCACCAATTTCATCTAATTAGGTCAGCTCATCTTCAATTGAGCCTGCGACTGTTTCATCAGATTCGATATCTGCATCACTCCTCGTCATCAAAAGTAGGCCATCTTTGCTCTGCAAATAACTTTGGAGAACTATTACGTTCGGCATGAAGCGGGTCATGCCGAGCCTCAACAACTCACAAAGCTTAGTATACCTCATCATAACATCAAAAACGGTCTCATTATAGGGGTAGCGATCCTCCCACGGGCATTTTGTGTAATGAGACACGAGATTTAGGGTATTGTCCATTTTACCCTTCTACTGTCGAATGAAAGCATTTTAAAAAAATTTAGTAATCCAGTCAATGATCAGATTTTTTGTTCTGTATGAAAAAGCAGTCTCATTTAAATAAATTTTATTGAGCCGATTTATATCGCAGTGGAATGATCAGTGATCCGGTCAATGATCCAGTGGCGAGCCGGTTCAAAGGACAAAATGGGCAATACTGTAAAACCCGTGTCGGGTTGCACAAAACTGCCGTGGGAGGATGGCTACCCTATTATAGAAGAAAAAAGTTCTTAAATAACTAGGTAAAGGCTTGGGCACGAAAAGCGCTAAACATGAATCAAAATGGGTCCAGAGCTTAAACGCAATTAAAGTGTGCTTTTAAGTTTTAACTACTATGGTTGTGATTTTTTTTAAAAACAGGAAATTTTGACTCTGCTGTCCATCCATTTTCTCCAGAACTTGCTGGGATCGACCGAACCGTGCTGATGCGGGCTCTAAGGTTGCTAGAACAGAAGGGAAAAGCTGCAATTTTCAAGGGAACCTCCACAGATGATGAAGGTGTAAAATTCTCCGTATAAATTATAGAGAAACCACATTTGGTTGTAGCATCTACTGTTCTTATATAAGACAAACCCATCATTTGTGATGCCACCAACAAATATACTCTTGCAATCTGGGAAATTTTATGTTTGTACTTTGAACCTTTTTTTTTTTCGAATGGTAAAACAGATATGCGGCTAAGGGAATTGCTTTGAACCCATGATAATAGCCTTTTAGGGGGTAAAAAAGAGCTTTTCCTCCCTTGTTGATAACTAGTTTCAAAATTGAAAAGATGGTGTGTTGGCTTTGATGATTTCAGTGGACCACTCTTTCATTTCGCCACTGAATCTTCTCTAGCTTGGCATCATTGATTAAAAACTTGATTTTTTTAAAAAAAAATTCAGTCAAGTTGCTCAGTGTGTGCTTATCTTGTTCATATCTAGACTGAAGATGAATGCCACAATTGACCTGACCAAAATATTGTCTGCTCTAATTTGAAATTTCAGAAAGCTCCCAAAGACTGCTCTTTAACAACATTAGGGGCATGATTCGCATTATGGTTAAGGTAATCCTGTTTTAGATTTATCCATTACTAATCTTATAATAACCCATTAATCCATCATTTATTCCCAATCATTTGGACTAGAGAGAGTGAGAGTGAGAAGTTAAAGCAGGTGTCAAGTCTCTTGTTCTAAACAAACCAATCCTTGCCTACAATATTTCAAAATCTTATAATAACCCATTAATCCATCATTTGAACTACAGAGCGAGATAATAGCTTTAAATAAGAACAAAGAAGTTTTGGCCATAATATGGAAGTTGGAAAAATTTGGCCAAGGCTCCAAAATTTGGTATATTTGGAGGATGAAATCCAAGGTAAAAATTTCAATTAAATGCATAATTGTTTCTTTCTAATAAATCATAGTTAGATATGAAAGAGAATCCAATAATTGATCACCCAAAAATTAATCTAAATCTGGCTCAATTGTGATTTGAGGACTCAAATTTGATTAGAGAACCAAAGAAAATTTTCGTCCTAAACCTCACTGAAGACAATTTCTTCTCTAAGGGAAATATTGAACAAAGGCTTTAATATTTGAATTTTTCAAAATTAAAAAAATATCAAAAATTGCAATAAACTAATTAAATTGTAAAATTAAATTCATCCAATCATATGTTGCCATGTAGTTTATTATATAACGATCAAAACAAAAATTTAAAGAAAATCCTACAGGAGATGGCACCCCATCCTTGCTAAAAGAGAGAGAATTTTGTTGTGGAAAGTTACTAAGCATGAACCACATGTCTTAAAGTCGAGGAATATGGAATCTTATGAGTAGGTGGAGAGATTTCAATTCTACTACTCTTCCTTGTGCTCAAATTTTGGACCACTTCTTTGGTCAAACTACGCCCAAAATTGAGAATTTCTAAGCCTGACCCACTTTAATGGGCCTCTCTTTGAGCCTTCAAATTTTCATGCTCTTTAAATATCATTTCCACAACATCTTCAAATTGATCTTCTATTAAATCTTCTATAATACTCTCATCATTTTCCTTGGGTTGCAAGAAACTCATTATCAAATTTAAGGTTATGAAGCCTGGTACTTCATGATGAGAGAGGATGTCTTCCTTCATTTCTACTTTCACCTTTTCTTTGGAGCATACACCAACGTATCTGAATATCCAGTTAGACATTACAACTTCACACCATGGACATCATGAAGTGTGGACTCATCCCTATTTTCTTGAAAATATAGTGGACTTATGCCTACTATTATAAAAATATACTCTCTCTGTCTTAAAATATTTGTCCTATATGTATTTTGGAATTGTTCCAAATTATTTGTCATATTCTTTTATTTTTCACAATAAATCAAGTTTTTAACCTTTTCGATGAGCTTCAAATCACTTTTAACGTGATGGAAACACGACCTTCTTTTATAAGTTTTTGACTTTCCATATGCAATATTATATAATTATTTTCACCTCCAGCTCTCACCATCTGGAATCATGCATTGTTGCATACTTAAGACAACATTATTGAGCAGTAACTACTTAACGAGACACTTTCCAGACCTCTCTTTTTTTTATCAGGCTTGTATTGACTCAGAGAATCTATTGATAGGCTTTTGGCGCGTTCTGCGCAAAAAAAATCATTAAGAAATAAAAAATTTTGAAATAGAACAAGTATTTTGAGATAGAGGAAATAGTAAATCCAAATAATCAAAAGAGTTAGTAATAAAGCCTTCCTATATTGGAACGATACAAGTCCCAAGCAGAAGTGACTGTAAAACTTCATTCTCACATAAATGGACGACGGAGAACTTTCAATACACGTCATGTAATACGATCTCTTTAGTTGACCCACATCATTAATGACAGCCAAGTGTTTTGCATGATTCTTCCGGAAACTCGTCCTCGAGTTTACCATAAGATTTTCCAATTGAGGTAAAGATTCTTCATTGACTTGAAAATTTATAGAGATCGACTAATTTTCTACTGTTTTCACATATGTAAGTGAAATTTCTTCAATATTTGCATATGGATCAATCACATCTAAATTTCGTGATGAAACTTTGATCAATTGATTCTCAATTCTCACTTCCATCGAAGAGGATTCAATATTATCATGCAAGTTATCACATGGAATGTGCATCAATAGTTGCAATATCTTGTTCTTCAATTAAGTAAAAAAAATTCATCAACCACTAAGTGAAATCATCACACAGATTAGCAATCATAAATGAATCATGAAGATCTGAAAGGAGAATATCAACAAATACCATATCACCATCAAAATAACATTTTCTTCATCTAGACTTGGTCATATTTTGGAGGTTTATTTTGTTAGGTTGAATTATAAACTTTGTATAGGGGTAACTTAGTCTTTTTATTATGTTTCACTTAGGGTTTCCTTTGTATATATTATTCATTTAATGGAATTCTAAAGTATGATTTCTTAGATTCTAATATAGTATCCAGAGCTTAAGGTTTTGCAATCATTTTTTTTTATTATTTGGATCTTGTGGGTTTCGATTACAGGTTTTGCATCGATTTCCAGTCATTTTGGAGTTTTCGATTGGGTTCTCCTCATCTGTGCACCACTCCCTGAATCTGCACAAATCTGTTTGATGTTTCGCTCGCCACCTTTTGGATTTGCAAAGTCATTTCTCTGCATCCGGCGTTTTTCCTCTCTGCTCGAGCCACACCTTGTCACTGCCTTGCTGAGATCTTCATCTTAGATCTGATCTGGAACCAGCCTGCTTGTCTTCATCGTTTGCAACCCGTCGTCGTCGTCCCCTCGCCAGCAAGTCCTCGCCTCTCTATATCACTCTGTTTTCTCACAGGACTTCGCCAAATCTAGTTTTCTTGTTCCCAACAACACCGAGAGAAACCCATATTTGGTTTTCTCAACAAGAACTTCGCCCAGCACCAGTTACGACACCCAATTGCCCTCCGCTCTCCTACCATCCACTTCTGCATCCAACACCTTTTACTTTTGCCTAGATCTGCTTGATCCTCAACTCCTGCTTCGTGCACTTTAAACCCACTCAGTCAATCTGCAGTCCTCTCAGATCTGCCAGCCACCAACCACCACTTTATCTGCTTCCTCCTCCTCCGTGAACCGCCTGCATCAACGAGTCATCCATCTAGCTCTTGTAGTTCTGTTTAGCCCTTTGTAGCACTATTTAAACCTCGCACAGTGTAGTCCAGAGACTGGCTTCAGTCTCCTACAATAGCATCGATTTGGGTTCTTTGTTTTACAGGAGAGCAGATTGAGATTTAAAAAAAATAAATTGCCCTTGTTTGAACTTTGGATTTTGGCCTTGTCGTGGATCTTCAAGATTTTGTCTGCACACGATTGACGAGTTTGACTTTGTTTGGGACAACTTAGTCCATCTGCACCGACCCCACACAATCAATTTGGGCTCCCTTTCGTTTTCAAATAGTCGGTGAACATGATGATTCCCTTCATGCAATTGGCATGAAGCTCAATGATAGCACCTATACTTATTGGACATATGTTATGAAAAACTTTTTAACCAGAAAGAACATGTGGGGTTATGTATCTGGAGATATTGTCATTCTTACGGACACTAGGCTGCAGACTATGCTCCTTCACTGGTTACTTGGACCACCTAATAATTCCAAAATCATCACTTGGATCAATAATTCCGTTAAGCTCTCTATAGGGATGTAACTTGCGAAAATTCTCTACAGGCAAAAGCGATTTGGGAATCATTTAGAGAGATTGTATACACAGTCCAACTTCGCTAAGCGATATCAACTTGAGAATGATATTTGCTCTGTTCGATAGGGGGATATGAGCATTCAGCGGTTTTGTTCAGTCATGACTGACTTTTGGGATCAACTTGCATTAACTGATCCCACAAGCCTTAGCTCCATCGCAGTTTATTGCACTTATCAAGAAGAATGGCGACTCGTGCAATTTTTTACTGCTCTTCTAGATGACTTTGAAGGACTTTGGGCTCTATTCTTCATCATAGTCCCCTTCCCTCTATTGATACAGTGGTCCACGAACTCGTAGCTGAAGAAGTTCGTTTGAAGTCATATGGTGAACATCGTCTTCTTTCTCTGCTTAGTCCGACTGTTTTGGCAGTGTCATCCCGGTCTTTCTCTAGTTCACAGAGTCGACAACATCAAGGTGGGAGACTTACTACTACTGATTGTAGTTACTATAAACAGAAAGGTCACTGGAAGGCACAATATCTTGTGTTATTGAAGAAGACAACAACAACATGTGCCACCACCTAAGCCCATCGTAACGCCACTGTTGTCCCGTCTGGGGATGCAGCATCACCTTCACTATCTACACTTGCGAATGCGGCATCACCTTCGACTTCTTCCCTATCCACACTTGCAGACCATGTTGCAACACTTCCTCTCTTCTTAGCAGCCTAATGCATTGTCTACTGTTTCTCCTTCACTAGGTTTGCCTCATTCAACTTCTTCAGGTATTTATCATTCTACTTGGATCTTTGACTCAAGAGCTACTCATCATATGACTCATAATGTTTCTCTATTCACATATTTATCTCCCTCTTCATCATACATTTCTGTTTTAACTGCCAATGATGCTTCTTTGCCATTGGCAAGGGTTGGTTCCATTATGTCATCTTCTTTGCATCTTTCTGATGTTTATTGCATACATCATCTTATTTTAAATTTGATTTCTATCAGTCAACTATGTGATTCTGCTTATATTGTTAACTTTTCTCCCATTTTGTGTTCCATGTAGGATCCTTATTCCAAGAGGCTTATTGGGACCGGCCGTAGGGAAGGAGGTTTATACATCTTAGAGCAGCGCCGTGTTCATGTTGTCGCTGCATCTTCAGTTGATTTATCATCTTTTCATTTGGGTCACACTTCCTCTAGTTTTTATTTGTAATATTCTCATCTTGGACATATTTTCTAACTCTCATTTAAAGTATTTAACTTCTACAGGAGCGTTAGGGAATTTACACTAGTAGTGATATTTCTTATTGCAGTGGATGTAAACTTGCAAAACTTTCTGCATTGGCTTTTAATAAAAGTTCATCTATATCTCTTACTCCTTTTGCTTTAATTCATTCTGATGTGTGGGGTCCAGTCCCTATTCCCACAAAAGCAGGGTATCGATATTATGTATCTTTTATTGATGACTATTCTCGTTTTTGTTGGATTTATTTGATGAAACGTCGTTCTGAATTTTTTACTATCTTTCAAACGTTTCGTGCACTCATTCGTACACAGTTCTCTGCAACTATTAAATGCTTTTGAGGTGATCTGAGTGGCGATTATACCTCTAGTGCTTTCTCTGAATTGCTTGCCTTAGATGGGACAATTCATCAGTCCTTTTGTACTGACACTTTAGAGTAGAATGGAGTTGCAGAAAGAAAATATATGCACATCATTGAAACTGCTCGATCTATGTTATTCTCTGCTAGTGTTCCTAGCATCTTTTGGAGAGAAACGGTTCTCACCGCAACTCATGTGATTAATAGAATCTATTCTGCCATCACTTCTGACAAATCTCCATTTGAACCTTTATATGGTTCAATTCCAGATTATTTCTCCTTGAAAGTTTCTTGTTGTGCATGTTTTGTTTTTCGTCCTTACAATGAGCACACCAAATTATTTGCATGGTCAACGCTGTGTTTTTCTTGGTTATTGTCACGCCTCGACCCGAAGGGTGGGCCTAGAACGCGACTGATTTTTTTTTTTAGAAACTAAGCTAACACAAGCATTCTATCTGGGCCGGATCAACAATTAGGCCCAAAAGGTCACACATAATCCTAACATGTGGACTCAAACATATACCATAAGTCCTTCTCAAAATATGAGAACACAAACAATAATACACATAACTCCAAACATCGATTCATCATTAGAACATCATCATCAGAGTAACTACAATAGCGTAGTAGTCTTAGTACATCACATTAATACAAATCAAGTACCACACCTAGTACTTTACAAAAACTAATGGTTCCAAAAACCAAAAAGCAAAGACAAGGATATTCCCCTCAGTGAAAATCCCAAAGCAACGCCGCAGTTTATCCACCCTAATCTTGAAATAGAGGGTTCTCCTCCTCGGGTTCATCTCCTGAAATGTGAGTGGGGTGAGTTAACTAACTCGGTGAATGAAATATAACAGTACAGTTTAAGTAAATAACAGGTTAGCATAATAATCAACAGTTGCAATAATATCTCATGCTTGATAACAAATTCTCGATATCAAGTAACATATTATCAACATTCTCGTAATTCATTATTTCTCCCAATATTGCTGTCAACCACCGTAACCCCTATATACTATACTGACACCAATAGTATTAAGTCCTGATGCGGTCAAAATACATCATTGCAAGTACAACTCCGGTATACACCTCAAAACCGGCACTGGCACACCTTGCTAGGCACTGTCGACCCACCTGGTCCAGTAGACGTAACCGACACCCTTGGTAATGGTTCAATAGTAAAAGGTACGTGGAAGCAGTGTAACTCATAATCAACACCACAAGCATTTATCATCACCATAAGCACTTCTTACAACAGTGCATCATGTCTAGGCACCTGCTTAGGTTCATCAACATGAAACCACTCATTGCTCAAGATCCATTTCAAATAACAAAACATATTTAGACCTACTGCAAAGTTAAGTTCCCTCACCGTAACTGTGTGGTTTCGCGGTCTCTGTTTAAACGAACAAACAAGTGCACAATCAATATACATAGCGTCAAATACTTACACACAAGTCGTATTTCGAAATTATACTTGTTTCCCAAAAATATCCAAGGTATATGGAATTGAGTCTCCTACTTGGTTTCTATCCTTTTTAAATTATAATAATCCACAAGATAGTAAATAAAAAAGGTGCTCAGTCCAAAACTCATATTGTCTTCTGGGCATTGAGCAGATTGACTTATTGAGTTAGGTCTAGATACTCAGGTCAGTTCTCGGTTGTCTTCTGGATAGGACCAGATCTGACATTTTGAGTAAGGCCTTGAGGTCACTCATTGCCCGACAAATATAGCGTCGGCCTGGAAGTGAGATCACTCAGTACCCGACTAATTGAGTCGGCCTGGAAGTGAATACAATAGTATGTACACTATATTAATAAGAGAAAATGGTTAGTACATTTTTAATTTAATAATGGGGTACTAACATCACATGCAATAAACATATAATCAAACAATATTTTACACTTAAAAATTGGGTCCCTTGGACATGCCTGGGAATGAGGTACTGTGGCTTCAGATCATCCGAACCACTATCTACACTAGTTACTGACCTCAGATCTTGTGTCTGACTTCAGATCGTCCAAAGATCGGGTCTAGGATCATCTGAAGTCCATCCGAATTGAAAAACAGAGAAAACAGGTCTCGGTGGGTTTCTACACTTCGGAACATCTGAAGTGAGGCTCAAATCGTCCGAGTGGGGTTCGGTCCTTCCGAGCTCTGGGCTTCGGGTGAAGCTCGGAATGTCCGAGGGTCCTCTCGAACCGTCCGAAAGGTATGACCCTCGGACCGTCCGAAGATTGACTCTCGGACCGTCCGAGAGTCGTCTTCCTTACTGTCTGCACCAGCAGATAGTGACGGTAGACACTGTATGAAATACGAATCTGGAAATAGTGGGTTTTCCGAATTCGGTTTCCACATTTAGCCGGTCCGATGGACTCCTCTGGGAGTCCTCTTTCCATAGGGAATAGTTTAAGGTTTTAAAACTCAGTAAGCCGACGGATTTTAAAACAGAAAGCACACTGATAGAAGAAACCCAAGTTTTCCCTTAAACTTTGAAACCATTTTTCTTACTCAAAACTAACCAAAATCGGTTTTTCTTGATTCTAAACCACTTAAAATTTGAAAAGGAACACAGTTGTTACCTTCACTGGAGTTCCTGGGTTGAAAATCTAGCTTTTGGAAAAACTTCCTCTAAGGCTTACGAGTGATAAAACTGGGAAGAAAAACAGAGGCCGGGAAGGGGGCTCGGCTGGTTTTCGAACAGCAGTTGAGAGACTAAGGAAGAAGATAGAAAATTTGTTGGGAGTTTGAACAGCTGATCAGGGCCATATATATAGGAAATTGGCCGGGAAAGGTGGTCGGATGGCCACTACATGCCATTGCATGCAGTTCATGCTTACGTTTGAAACAGTAGCCGGTAAGCTATTGTTGGTTGGTTGCAGATCAGCCCCTCAGAACTTCTGGTTTTGCAAATAAGTCCTTTTATTTGATAAAAAGTCGATTTTTAACTAAAAGCATGATTTTAAAAACTGAAAAAATTAATCCAACCTTACAGATAAGTTGGGTTTTGAAAATTTTAATTACCATAAAAATTTTGAGATTTAAAAACTCACTAAAACCCATTGATTTAAATAAACACCATAATTTAACACTATTTACTTAATTAAACAAATGTTAAATAAAATAACTTAGAAACCTCATTTTGGGGTTTTAAAGAATAACTAAACCATTCTTAAAATGTTCTAACATAAAATACTAGTTTCGAAATTTATCTCATTTCCAAAACCATTTAAAATAATTATTTCTCCCTTTCGGAGTTTTGACGGGCGGTTTTTAAATATCATTTTCTAAAAAAAAATTTATTTTAAAATCAAAAATACAAATTCTTGATTAAGGAGAATAATATCAACCAATAATAACCACATAATAACACAATTTATAAAATAATAACAAAAGCGGTAAATTACCAAATTGCCCCTCCAGCTGGACGAGCTGGATCACTGAGCTTTCGAGCTCGGATTGGATCACACCTGGGCTTTCCTTAAAGCCCTAACCGTAATCTTTGAGATTAACAGGTCTAAGCGGGATTATTAAGCTAAACTACGCTTAATCTGGGTCAAGGTATTACAGTTATGATGAGAGTCAAAAGGGATATCGTTGTTATGATCCTACTGTACAAAAATCGTATGTCTCACGTCATGTTATTTTTATTGAACATATTTCTTTCTATTCTGTTCCTTCTCATTCTAGCATTTTTACTAAGTCTGAGCTTCTATATATTGACAATTTCTCTTATATTGATGATTTGTCTGTGTCTGATCATATCCCCGCTTTGCCTACCTCTGTTTCTTCTATTTATTCTCCTCCTGTTGAAGCTCTGCCCTCTACAGATGTTGATCCTACATCTCCTACAGTTACCTCTCCTTCGACATCTGCTGATGTGGATCTTGTTACTTCTCGTTATCTTTCACGAATCTGTAAGCTTCCTATTCGATTTGGTTTTTTTTTTATGAGTTTGCTTATTCGTGTTATTCCTCTTCATTTTCTTCATTTCTCATATCTATTCATACTCTCTCTGAACCAACCTCCTATAAGGACGCTATTTGTGATCCTTTATAGCAACATGCTATGGATGAGGAACTTTCTGCATTGCACAAGACTGGTACGTGGGAGTTGGTAGCTCTTCCTCTAAATAAACGTATCATTGGTTGAAAATGGGTGTAAAAGATTAAGACCAAGTCTGATGGTTCTGTGGAGCGATATAAGGCCCGATTAGTTGCTAAGTGTTTTAGTCATGAATATGGTAATGATTACGATGAGATTTTTGCCCCTGTTGCGAAAATGACCTCTATTCGTACTTTACTTGCAGTTTCTTCTGCATGTCAATGGCCTTTGTCACAAATGGATGTTAAAAATGCATTTCTGAATGGTAATCTTTCTGAAGAAGTTTTATAATTTCTCCTCCTGGCATTGTTCATCGTCATGGGGACGCTTGCCGACTTCGTAAGGCCTTATATGGTCTCAAACAAACACCACGTGCTTGGTTTGACAAGTTCTCCACAATGATTGGATCTCTTGGTTTTCACTCCAGTGCTCATAACTCCACTTTATTTGTTCGTTCCACCTCTGTTGGTAGTATCCTTCTGCTCTTGTGTGTTGATGACATGATCTTGACCGGTGATGATCTTGATGGTATTGCCATGCTAAAGTTATAGTTGCACAACCAGTTTGACATGAAAGACTTGGGGCTCTTACGGTACTTTCTTGGGATAGAAGTTGCCTCCTCACCCAAAGGTTATCTTCTCTCTCAATCTAAGTATGGTGCAGATGTTCTTCGTCGAGCTCGTATTGCTAACACCCAACTCGTTGCCACACCTCTGGAGCTTAACATTCATTACACTTCTTCTGATGGTGTGTCTTTGTCAGATCCTACACTATATCGCACTACAGTGGGAAATTTAGTCTATTTCACCATTACGAGGCCTGACATTGCCTATGCCTTTCATATTGTGAGTCAGTTTGTCTCTTCACCAACCACTGTACATTGGGCAGCAGTTGTTCATATTTTGTGGTATCTTCGAGGCACTTTACATCAGAGTTTATTATTTTCTTCGTCATCTACCTTGGAGCTCCGTATTTTCTCTGATGCTGGCTGAGCAAGTGATCTTTCTGATTGCAAATCTACTACTGGCTTCTGTGTTTTCTTGGGTGACTCTCTCATTTCATGGAGAAGCAAAAAGCAGGATGTTGTTGCTCGTTCATCAATTGAAGCTGATTATAGGGCTATGGCTTCTACCACAGCTGAGATCATTTGGCTTCGTTGGTTACTTGCAGACATGGGTATCCCTCTCTCTGCCCCCACGCCTATGTATTGTGATAATAAGAGTGTTATTCAAATACTACATAACTCAGTTTTTCATGAGCGCACTAAGCATATTGAGTTGGACTGTCACTTTGTGCATCATCATCTTCAACTTGGCACGGTTTCTCTTCCCTTTGTCCCTTATACATTGCAACTGGCCGACTTCTTCACGAATTCTCATACCATTTCACGCTTCACATTTCTTCTTAACAAACTCTCGATGTTAAACATTGTCCAATCGTGAGTTTGAAGGCGGGTGTTAGGTTGAATTATCATCTTTGTATAGGGGTAACTTAGTCTTTTTATTATGTTTCACTTAGGGTTTCTTTTGTATATATTATTGATTTAATGGAATGTTAAAATATAATTTCTTGGATTCTAATATATTTTTCAATAAAAATTGTTTAGAATCGCAGCAAACTTATCCAATTCAACACAATAGACAGATTCATCATTATAGCGTTTCTTTCATCATCAATAGCCATCAACTTGTCAGCCACTCAACCCTACTAATTTCATGTGATTCAATTTTTAACACATTATACTTTATTTGAGTAGTCTTAGAACACTCAACTTGTCATTTTCGTTTGAAATTTGAAGATCCATATGTAGAAAGAGATTGTTAACTTGTCCCCTCCGCTTGCCAACGCACTAAGAGTGCTACCGTTTAGCGCGTCCATGAATTCTGCTATGAGATTTTTGAAGCCTTATATCAATGGACTAGCAAGCCCTTTCTTGATTCAGGTCTATGTAGACATTCAATCAAACAGTTCAGTCGTCAAGCGAGTCAGTCTTACCACCAATTTGGTCACTCTATGAACCAATGTGAACAAGCCAAATCACACATACACTTGCACATAAAGTTGAGGACGAGATGCGACACCAATATTAGCCAACTCAAACTCAACTTGTATTGATGAATCAAGAGAATTACAAGGCAAACATTCTCACTCTTAGAATGAATACAACGCTAGGAGATTTCTCAGGCACTCTCACTCACTTTCTAGAACTCCTTGCTAGCTTGGGAGAAAATGAGCTCCCCACCTTATATAGGGAGCAATGGACCAAGTGTGGCTAGATTGTGTCGAAGTGGCACTAATCTAATGATTCCCTACAAAATATCTGTAGATATTTTCTATCTACTCTACACTACTCTAAAATCTTCCAAACAACTCTACCTGACTCCAAACATATTCTACAATTTTCCACATCAACCTAAAATGTTCTATACTCCTAAACACATACATGTACTCTATATGTATATCTACATTTATATTTATACAAGTATTTCTACTTTTTGTTTTTATTTTTTCTTCTTTGACTTTCTCTTAGTCGATTATCGAGTCATGGGTAATTGACTCGTGACACTTGGCTGAATTTTCCAACCCTTTAGTGGGGACAAAACTTTTTGTTCTTCTATTGAAGCTAGGCTACATGAATGGGAGAGAGAGAGGGCCAAGCCTTGTGTTGTAAACAAAGCAATCCTTACCTACTATATTTTAAAATCTTAAAAGCAAATTAATCCATCATTTCTTTGCAAGCATTTGGATGAAGTAACCATCATTTCTTCCAAATCGTTGGGACGAACCATGTTTTTTCTTGACCTGATACTGAACAATTTAATATGATTTTTGTCAAGAGTTGGAACAGCCAAAAGAAAGTAAAAAAAAAATGTAAAGAACTTGTTATAGGGGAGCTGGTGGATTTTGTCCTGCTTGTGACCTCGTCTATTAAAGTCAATTCGATTGAGCAATATGAAGTTCGTAGCCATTCTTTGAGAACCCTTAGTGACCTGAATAACTCTATCAAGTTCAGATGAAAAATGAATGTTCATTTTGGAGAATTGATCTCAGTATCAGTATTTTTATTAGGATGGAACATCGAACATTTTATCTTTTATTTTATTATGATAAATTTGTATTTTTTTATATCTTTTTCAATTTATTACAATAAAATAAATGGCAAAATGATTCTAATGTCACAAGTTAAATATTTTTTACTTCATGCATACGTCGGCAGGGTCATAGAGACTTGACACTGTTTTAATATCAAACTAACATAATAAGCCCACGCATCCCTCTTCCAAGTGGAGTCCATTAAGTACTTGAGTAGAGCTAAGACCCATGTGACCAAAATTATCATTGGATAGTTCAACTGGCTAGTTATAGCTTACTGGCTGCTACAGTCAAAAATAAAATTTTAGTATAGTCCTGTATCTTAGTTTTATCAGTCTTTTCACTTTGGTGAGTATATTTTTAGAAAAAAATTATGGAAATTTGAAGTCTGACATCTTCTGCACCTTCTAAATAGAAAATTATCAATTGAACTCTATCTGTATGAAATTTTTATAATATATTTTATAATTGTTTTTTTTGTCAGAACTTTTAAATTTTAATACGATGGGCGCTTGATGTGCACTCGTCAAGAATACATGTTGATGCTCACTCGTCAAGAATATTTATTTTATTATTATTAATAGAATACTTTACCCGTGCCCTCTGCAAAACGTCATCGCATTAGGGTTTGTCATAAAAATCCATTTCTCACCCTTGATTTCAAGAGTAATGACGAGTGCTCTTTCGTCATTTGATAAAGCATAAAATATATTAAAACAGGAGAATGGCAGACACGTTGTGATTGCTCCTCCGTTGGGTCACATCTGACCCGACTGACATTTAAGAAGCTTAATAGATATTTAACTTTCCTGTTCATATGCTTCTAAGGCCTTACCAGTAAATATTTTGTTTAATGTATGTATTTAAAAATAAATATAAAAAGCATATATTTATAATTGGTAAATGACAAAATAGTTCATTTTATAACAAGAGATCTTCATAACTATATATAAATTTTTTTTATAATAAAAGTAAAACTATACCTACTAATCTAAGTATAAAAACTCCAATGTTGAAAATGTTAAACTAAAATATATTTATTATAATTTAAATAAGCATAGAGCAGGTTTCTTCAAACAACTAGTGAAAAATATATTTTAAATATATAAAAAGGTAGCGATCCTCGCATGGGATTTTTTTTGTAATCAGACATGAGAATGAGTGGATTTTCCACTTTACCCTATATCCTTGTTGTACCAAAAACCTTAAAAAAGTAAAAAATTTGCATCGGCAAGCCAATCACTACAAAACGGCGAGCTATGAGTTTTTTCTGCGTTTGGCTCGGGTTTTCAAAGAAGGTCGTTTCTCGACCGATTTTTACAAATAATATATCAAAATTCATTTACTCTGAATTGTATGAACTCCGAAACTGATTTTAATTGAAAATTGTATAGTTTTAGGCTTCAAAAATCGTACGCAAAGAATTAAGAAGGAAGGTAATTTTTCTTAAATTCATTGGATACGATTTTTTAAGCGCAAAACTATACTCTTGTCACCTAAAATCAATTTTGAAATTCATAAAATTCAGTATAGATGAATTTTGATAGCTTGTTTGTAGAAATCAGTCGATGAACGACCTCGTTTGAAAATTCAAGCGACAAACCTACAGCAAACGAACCCAGCTTGCAGGCCAGAATTTTTGGCAAGTAGGTTTCTCACTTTAACGAGCCGATTTTCTATTTTGACGAACCGATTTTTCACATTCCATTCTTTTTATTTTTCAGTACGAAAGTAGAGGGAAAAATAGAAAATCTACTAATTCTCGTATTGGGTTACACAAAATGTTGTAGGAAGATCGCTACTCATATAAAAATATAAAATAGGAATGAAAATTTTAAACAAAATTGTTAATTTTTTTTTAAGAAGATTCATTTTCTAAATGAATAAATAAATAAATAAGAGTGGAAGAAAAGAAGACGCAAGTCCAAACTCCAAACATGGGGTTGCTGGAAACCACTTGTGGAAACATCCCATCATTCATTTTATTGGACCTCACAGTACCTAGACCTTCAGTGTCCCCAACATCAGCAGATGGTTGACTAAAATCATTAAACTTGTCTTTTACTTTTTTAATTTGTACATCTTTGATTATCCAATTTTCTTTTAAATAATTTCTACATCAAAGAGTATTGTAAGAGTAGTTCAGTTGATAAATTTTTAAACATATATTAGAAATTTTGAGTTTAACTCTTTTCGAGTTTATTTGATATACAAATTAGTGGATAGTTTTATATATTTGTAGGATTAAGCTCAAATTTAATATAAAATGAAGATATCCATGTTATAAAAAAATACAACTTGAAAATATTCATTAGTAATAACGGTTATTAGTTTTTTAAAAAAATGAAAAATATAGTAAACTAATTAAAAATTAATAATATAAAAAATCATAATTAATATATAAACTTTTTATTTTTAACAATGACAAATTTTATTAAAATAAATAAAACAAAATACAAAGTATAAAAAATTCATATTATATTACTCTTCTATAACAAAACAAATCCTTTAATAACCTTCAACAAAAAACTAATTTTTGCTTCTACTTCCTTTTCAGATTCAAATCTTACACTGCCTTCGTAAAAATTTGATATAATAAAGCTCATAAATCAATATGTTAGTTTACTGGCTCATTTAAATATAAAACTAAAAATATAATATTTTTTTAAAAATGAAAAATGAAGTTAATAAAATCCATGCACATTGCTAAAATGTATCTATGATGATGAGGACTGGGGAGGTATAGGAAATGTCTAGGTTTAAAAACTCGACTGAGATGCAATTTATATCAAATCTGATCTATTAAAATTATTTTTTCTAAAATTTTTATAATTTTTATTTAATGTAATCGCACTGTTGAAATAAATATAATAAACAAAATACTTAGTTATTAGTTTATTTTTAATTTTAAAAATCAAGAGTTAATATAATTCAATAAATTTTATTTTTTATACTATAATAATTCTCATCATAAATCTATCATTCTATATATTTTTTATAATTATTAAATAAAATGCAACTAAATCTATCATTCTATATATTTTTTATAATTATTAAATAAAATGCAACTAACCCTTCTTTTCCAACACATATTTTTATATTATAGTAATTATAAAGGAGGGCATTGCAACTTGGATGGTCAAAGTCAGCTATCATTATAGCCGCTCCAATTCTTCCGGGCCCCACCGGCCACCACATCTCACCTCCAAAGTTGAAATGCTCGACTTCCGTTTTTCCCACGAGACCCTCTCATCATTTGTCGTATATAATAACGAGCCTTTACTTTAGGAACTGTCTTTCACGAGTCGTCGCACGAATAGCCGACCTTCTCTTGAATATTCCTCTATTTAGATAAGATTCGAATTTATAATTTTTTATTTAATATTTTTTTTCACTAAATTTTATTTGATTAATTTTTCAGAATATATGCACATCTTCTTATATACATATATCTGGTTTAAACGATAAAAAATAATTTTATGAGAATGGATTAGAAAGATTAAATATTAATCGAATCCAAGACTTCTCTGTTGAAACATTTCTTTACTGTCATACTAACTATTTCGAATTTAATCACTTATTAGTAGTACATTGAATTTAAATTTAGATTTTATAAAAAATACAATCTAAAATAAAATTCACTTAAAAATATTGATATTTTTATAATAAAAAATTAAATAATTAACTCTTCATACTAAAAATAATCCAAATCTCATGCATATCACAATTAGTAAATATTATAAGAAAATTATAAATCATATTTAAAGATACATTAAAATTTTGAAAATGAAACTATAGAAGATGAAAAAAAGTGATAAACGCCTTTAATTAAAAAGCAAGCATATTTTAATTACAAATTTAGACTCGGATCTAAAAAATTAAATAGATTTAAAGTTTAAATTACTATTCTTTATTTTGAGTCTTTGGATTATGAATAATCCATTTACATCCCTACTTCTAGCTATCTTATTTAGTGTGAATTTTAAGAGAAAAAACAAAAGAAATTTATTTAGTGTGGCAAAATTAGCACAACGTCCATTTTCATATCTTATCTAATGGGTTCACATTAAAAATTGAAATATAAGCCAGTATCTGGGCGCCTGGGCTAAGACTGGGCAAAATTTTGTGGATTAAGTGATTTAAATTATGATATTTATAAAATAATTATTACTTCATAATTATTTTACTTTTAGTATTTATAAGATTTCATTTAGAGTTAAAGAATAGAATTATAGGACTTAAATAAATTGACTAATAAATCTATAAAATTAACATAAAATTTTAAATTTCTGAATTAAATACTCTGAATTTTTTTTATTTAATAGATGCCATTTGTTTATCATTGTTATTTTGGTTATGAACTTTTTAGTTTTATTAAAATAAATTTTAGTCTCATATTTATATTTAACCTTTTCAGTTGACCCTTCACATGGCACAAAGTGTCCCCGTTTTGATTGTAAAAGTTTAAGTATTAAAAAAATTAATATCATCAAATTTTGAAAGCTTAAAAACATGATTTTATTTATTTCATCAAGATGATTTTTCTAATGTCGTATCCATGGGCTTAGGACTTTTACAACGTACCCATTAAATTGGACCAAAATGAAATTTAATTAAGTTGTAAAAAGTTGATTGAAAATTAATTTAAATTACTTAAATATAAGGATCTTAAAAATTCGTTAATCCAACTAGCTTATGTCATTTTCAATTTTTTTTTCCAATGAACTTATCACGTAATACTAAACTAAGTTCTAAATCAACTGAATTTAATATCATCGAATTTTAGAGAGCTTACTAAGGTTTTTCTTAATAACTTAGGGAAAATTCCCGAGCCCACTCTAATGGTCTGCTGTCAAGTTGTAAAGTGCGCTTACGCCTAACTCTCTTAAAATCCCTAAAGGAACGCCCCACATCCAAACTTACAAAGGTTTTGATTGTCTATTCAAGATGATTTCTTTAGTTTTATATCCATTCTCGGACTTTTCGCTTATTAAATTAAACTGAAGTGGAACTTAACTTGGTCTTAAAATTTTTAAGAGGATTGAAAAAATATTTTAAATCATCAAAATAGGCGGAAAGCAAAAATACAAATTCATTAATCCAATTAGGTTATGTAATTTTCAATCTCGGATTCAGGCTTATATTTTTTTCAAGGAACTTATCACATTAGATTACAGTAAATTCTAAATTAAGTTCAAGAATTCAAAGATAAAATTTAATTTGAAAACATCAAATTTTAAAAAACTTAAAAATTATAATTTCATTGATCTATTACAAGTTTTTTTTTTTTTTTTGCAATTTTATATCCATACTTAGACTTTCACATTTAACTAAGATGGGCTTTAAATATGGAATCAAGTTTAAAAATTATAAATAATTTAAAGTCATCAAATTTATAGAGATTAAAGATATGACTTTATTTATATAATCGGTGTTTTTTTTCTTTTTAAGTTTATATCCATAATTAAAATTTTATATGAAACCTATAAAATTGGATCAATGTGGACCATAATTTGGATATAAGTTATAACATTTCAAAGATTGAGAAAATAACGTAAATTATCAAATAGCTTAAAATATTGCTTCATTAACCTAATTATTTAGACAAAAGTAGCCTCTAATTTCAATACAAAAGTTTAAAGAATTATAAATTAAAAAAATAAATTTTGTAAAAAATAAAAAAATATAAATTTATTAATGAAATCAAAACATTTTTCTAAGTCTTATCTCTAATTATTTATTCCTGAACCTTGGAGATACGTCCAATTGGATCTAAGTAGTTCCAACGTAGTATAAAAAGATATCTAATGCCTAAACTCTACATTTCACTAAGTAGTTCCAATGTAAGAATAAAAAGATATCTAATTTAGTGTTGCCACGATAATTCACTCGCTTTTATTTTTTATTTTAGAAAAAAAAAAATTGTAAAAAATTCTTGAGTTTTATAAAAACGTTAGAATATTAAAAAAATAAAAGACTCCAAAACTCTATCAATCACATTAAGTGCTTTTCATTTAATTATAGAAACATTTGTATATCATTTTATTCATTTTTTTGAATGAAAAACTCGAAAATAGGAAGTATCTTTGATTTCTCAAGTTTTATCAATAATTTAGAAAAATCTTGAAAAGTCACACAGATATCCTACGTCAATCACATTAACACATTCCTATTGAATTCCATAAGCACTGAATATTATTTTATTAAATTATTTTCATAAAAAATTCAAAATTTGAGATGATCTTATAGTCGAATTTTGAAAAATTAATGATAATAACTCAAACTAGTCAAATTGATGAAAATAACTCAAAATAACTTGATTTTAAACTTTTTAAATTTGTAAATGTTGGCGAAAATAACTCAAAAATCGGTAAAATTGATTTAAAAATTATATAAAAAACCTGCATTGACCAATAAATTGGCCAGTATCGACACATCACAGTATCACACCTTTTCTAAACGATACAATACGTAGCAATAACTAATTCAAACTACGATGCCAAGTACATAAGATATGATATAATGGAATTTTTGTAATATTTCTAAAGCCTGACAGACTTTTTAGGTGAAATGAAATTTTCTATCTCTGCACTGGATCACACCTGTTTTATTAGAGCGTACCAAAAGGATAGTGATGGGCTTATTCTTTAATATAATGTCTATAAAATATTATTATGATCGGATTGATAAGTATATTTTTAAATACCATAAAATTTTGAGATTAAAAAAAATTAAATGATGAAATTTTAAGAATTTTAAAATACGATTTGACCAATCAAATAGAAATAATTTTTGACGGACAATATACTGATTGAAAAACCATTACGACAAATTTATCATCAACCTATTTGATGAGCTCTAAGTTTAAGTACGAATAATGCGAGTCAACATCTCATAATGAGATTCTCATTTATATAAATGCATAAATCGTCAAAAGTTACATAAATCAAAGGATTTGAATGGAGATCTCCCAAGCAGGGGTTTAAATATCGGCCGATACATATCGTATCGGCCGATATATATCGGTTTTGGACATGTGAATATCGGCCGATATGTATCGTATCGGCCGATATTCACAATATCGGCCTTGATATCGGCCGTATTATATCGGCCCGATATCAAAATATCGGCCGATATCGGTTGATATTTAAAAAAACAAAGAAGAAAGAGAAAAATATCGGCCGATATATCGGCCGATAACGATATATCGGTCGACATATCGTATCGGCCGATATATCGGCCGATACCGACTTTTAAACCCCTGCTCCCAAGGCTCTCCTCCAGCTTTTAGTAATAGTTTGATATTAAAAGTATTTTAATTAGATTAATAAAGTTATGGATTCTAATTCTCTAAACTTTAATTATTATAAGTTTGTTTTAATTTTTAAAATTTTGCACTCTATCAAGTCCATTTTAATATAATGTATCTTAGTTGTTCGTAATCAGAACTCATTATTATTATCAGTGTTACCATACGTACAAATCTAACTGGTATTTTGTAACAGTTCCTGTGTTATGAACAGCTCAAATTGGAAAAGACTAACATGTCTAAAATTAATTTGAAGTATTTTTTAATTACCCAACTCTTATAATAATGATTAATAGAAGATTAGTATAATTAATATGCTGGTCACAAAAATTGAGTTATCAAATTAATTTAGAAATAAATAATGGAATTAAAAAAATAATTAATTGATTAAATTAACAAAACTAAAAGTACAATAGATTGTTAAAAAAAAAACCCAAGTCTTTCTACTCAAATTCATAAAAATAAAGCATTCGGAATATCTCTCTTACAAAAAAAACTCTTCAGAGAAATTGCCAGTGCAAAATTTCAAAACAATAATCTCTTAGGATCTATATAGGTTGTATTATGATCTTTTTTACTGAACTAGGTAGAGATCTTTAGATAAAATTAAAAAGCGGTGGTGAGTCTGATTAAATTATGATGATCAAACCATACGAGCATCTGTTAATATTTGAGATATATATAAACTTCTCTATTTATATATATTAGATAATTTTATGAAGAGTAAATTTTTAAGTTGAAGTGAAAATCAAACTTAAAACTCTCACTTTTTAACATAGATTTCTAACTATCACTTTAACTCCTTTGAATTAATAAATTAGAATATTAATCCATCTTCTGCTCAATCTTAGAAAACCATTTCAAATTTAGAAAGGCTGATGCCCAAAGTACATGCCTAATTGAGATTGTGTAATGGATCATGGTCAGGCTTATCCAATAATTTGATAAAATATGCAGGGTAATTAAGTAATAATGGTAGAATCATGCCAAATTTTAATGTCTGATTAGTGGGTTGGAGATTAGCTGTGGAAAGTCCAATTCACTCAATTTGTCATCTCCACTTTGAAGTAGGTAAGTCTCTATTTAATATATATTCTTGATATTTATTTATTAATTCCTCTTTTTAAATGCTGTATTCAATTTATTTTATTTTATTGTAGATTTTAAAGTCGACCGACAAGGCAGGGCGGGCTGTCGCACAATGAAGACCAGGGGCAAAACCAGCGGGAGAAGCATTTGACCGGTCCAATGTAACCAGAAAATTCGGTTCGACGGCGAAATAGATCGATAACCGGTTCAATTTCCATAGAGATTGGTTTTGAGCTGAATACAAATGCCGTAGAAGCACCGGACCTTTCTCCGAGTCTCTGTTATCTACTCATCAAGGGCGAGAAAGAGGGAAAAGAAAAAGGAGAAAACGTAAAGAGGATTTGGTGAGAAAGGTGGAAAAAGGAAACTTGATTTGATCTATCTTTGAATACGTCGCATTTTCAGCTACTTTGACTGCTTTTATCTTCTCATCTCAAAGTCTTCCTGGAAAAGATGGCCTTTGGTTAATTTCAATCCGTCTACTTTCTAGTGTTTTGACTCCAAAAATGACATTTCCTTTTGAATCCACCATTTTTCCTAATCCGACGGTCGATTTGCAGTCTATAATCCTCATTTCTTACAGCCGAACTATTTTATCAATGATTTACTGTTGTACTTGAAGAAAAAAGTTGGATTTGTTTGAATCGGCTCTTCATTTTAGGTTTTGAATTATTTAATGTCGTTTTAGACTGAAAGTCTGCAGGAATTCCATTTTTTTTAAGTATGTCATTTTGACTGTTTACAGCATTAAATTTGGTTTTGGTTTGAGATATTTCAGAGCAAATTTCGTTTAGATTTTGAAGATGCTTGTTGAAAATTCCCTCTAGCTGTGTAGCCACTGCTGATGAAGAATCTGTAGTTTCTATAGAATAGAGCGTTGAATTCAGGTGATTGGTTTGAGGAGGGACGGATGAAATTCCTCTTTACACTATTAGAAACGCTTCTGAAGAAGAATCTGTGGTTTCTATAGCCTGGAGTTCTGATTTCAGCATTGGTTCAAGATACTTTAGAGTAAATTTCTTTTGGATGTGAAAGTAGTCATCATTGTAGCTAGCGTGCCACTTATCTTGGGATGCAAGGTGTTCCATGAGATTCCGCTTTACACTATAGATAGTGGAATGGAAAGAAACACCACTGGGGTGAAGAGCTGACAGCGTTGAATTCACGTTGGTCTGAGGGATGTTGGAGTAAAATTCATCTGGATTCGAAGGTGTTTGATGAAATTAGTCTTCATGCTGTTGAAGTGCTGCTTGTGGCAATTTAATAGTGTCCATCTTTGTTGAGAATTTCCGGATTATATGGAAGTTGAAATTCCACATTTTGTGTTTGCTGATAATCCTTTTTGTATACTGGCAAGGTTTTTGAGAGTACAGAGGACTCAAGACTTTTCATTGCATTACTGTGTGAGAGTTTAGTTTAAGAGAGAGTATTTGCTTTTTCAGTTGGAAAGATGGCAGACACTGTTGAAGAGAAGAACTGGCAGGAGACATTGCGAAGGATGCTCCCACCAGGAGCGCCTCTGCCAGTGAATGCACCTGATCTTGACTATTCTATTGCCATGGAATACAAGGGTCCACCAGTATCATATGAACTCCCTCAAATCGAACCGGTTATTGTGAATTACCCGTCAATCCCAACGGCTTTGATTGCTGAACCACTGTCCGATTCGCAAAGACGGAGGATTGGTGCTAACCCACCTGTAATTGATCCTATTCCTTTGCCCGTTTCCCGGCTTGCTGGTGTTACAGATTCTCCCATTCAGAGCCCTCGGATTTCAGGAAGCTCGGAATCTGTTGTATCTGTTTTGCAGAATCCTGATTTCTCATCAGGTTCACATTCTGGTTCTATTGGTTTTGCTCGTAGTCCAGTGAGCAGTCCACCTAAGCAAACTGTGATAGAAGTGAAGAGAGCCACGGTTGTTACTTTTGACACTGCTGATAAATCCTCAAGGAAAGACGTTGAACCACAGAATCAAGTTTTTCCTGAGTACATTGGGGTCCAGAGGAAGGAGAAGTTAAAGGTTTGTTTTAGGTGCAGGAAGGGGAGGTGGGAAAGTAAAGAGTCCTGCGTGGTTTGCAATGCCAGGTATTGCAGTAACTGTGTTCTTAGAGCAATGGGTTCAATGCCTGAAGGGCGAAAATGTGTCACTTGCATTGGTCATCCAATAGATGAATCAAAGCGGTCAAAATTGGGTAAGTGTTTAAGAATGTTGTCACGCCTGCTCAGTCCCTTAGAAGTCCGGCAAATCATGAAGGCAGAGAAGGAATGCCCTGCAAATCAGCTTCGCCCTGAACAGCTAATTGTGAATGGAAAACCATTGATTCCAGAAGAATTAGCAGAATTGTTTGGTTGTCCATTACCTCCGCGGAAGTTGAAGCCTGGGAGATATTGGTATGACAAGGAATCTGGTTTGTGGGGGAAGGTGCGTGAGTCATCAAAGTTCTTTACTTATATCCTTTGGTTGTTTGTCCTTGTACATTGTTGGCCCTGTCTTTTGTGATAGTCTTTAGAATGTTAAAATTTGGCATTTTCGATCCTTGCTTATGATTTGACAGGAGGGAGAAAAACCAGACAAACTCATTAGCTCAAATTTGAATTTCTCTGGGAAGCTTAGTCCTAAAGCAAGCAATGGAAACACTGAAGTATTTATCAACGGCAGAGAAATTACAAAGATTGAATTACGAGTGCTAAAGGTAGAACCTTTTTACTCAAAGATGGACCTTTTAAGTTTTTTCTGCTGATGTGGTAGCATGCAAGTTTTTTGCAGATTTATTTTGTCCAAGATTCAAGTTTCTTGCAGTTCTTTTCTTTCAAAAAAAAAATTGTGCAATTATTATTTTGTCCAAGATTTCATTTTGCTCTCTCTCCACTACGCCCGCACTCTTTCATATTCTTTAACCCCCTTATTTGAAGTGTTATGGTATTGCAAATGATCATATTTATGATATCACTTAAAAAATGTGATAAAGAATTGGAAAATGGGGATGGATATTACCATGATCTATGGTTGTATTAGCATTGAAGGCCTGTACATAGAAAAAGCAAGGGAAGAGGAAGGCCTTTAAACATTTGGATTGAAGAGATAAGAAAGGACATGGTGGTTTTTTATTGGATAGAGTGGAAAAGTAGGACACAAAAAGTCAACCCCAAGTATGATGTATAGGAATGGGGATACAACACTTCTTTTTCCTAGATTTTTATTTTAGTTTATGAATTTTTTACTTGAGATATTCTACCAATGTTGTTGTTTCTTTCAATTTTATTAAATGATTTATTCTTTCAAGCCTGCAACATGTCATGTAAATAAGTATTCTTATAGTCTTTATTTTGTATGTCCTACGACAAAAGTTGAACACCCAGAAAAGGTCTTATGACAGAACTATGATAAAATCATTAAAGCTCATTTGAAAGTATCTTACAAGTATTGGGGTCTCCGATATAGGTATGGGCATCCACTACAATATGTTGAGCATATAAAATAGTTCAGGCATCTTAGGACCCGAGATAGTTGGGAAGTGGCTATTATAATGATTATCATGATGATCATGGCATTGTTCCTTGGTAAATTTTTTTTTTTGAGCAGAGACAAATATGGTATTCATTAAACTAAGATAGAGAGTACAACAAGGACCTATGGTTTGTATAAGAGAATTATACAAGCCAAAACAACATAAAAGACAAGATACATAAAATCTTCGAACATGGTAGGAATAAAAACAAAACCAAATAGAGTCAAAATCAATCCTCACTGTTCCTTAGTAGTTACAGTAAAACTGTTTCCAACAAATATTGGAAATTTTATCAGCGTGATTTTGTTCAAATAATGTCAGCCACTCCCTGAAAAAGGGAGAAAAACTCGTGTTCTATGAATTACTTTATATGATTGACCATTTCTATCCATGGATAGTATTTGGCAGGTGGACATACTATATCGGGCTGCCGTTGGTTCTGATTTAGGTCAAATACTGGTAATATCTAAATCTGAATGATCCTTCAAAAAAAAAATTCTAAATCTGAATGTGTATGGGTTGCTTGGATCCACATGCATATCAGATAACTGAAAATATAAATCAGATCAGGTTCTGTATCCGCATCCATATCAGATCTGATATGGGTTTTCCCGCATCCCCTAATGATGATAGTGAGACTAGTGGGAGATGACAAACCAAAGAAGGGGGTTGGCGGGGAGACAGATGGGAGTAGTGGGGGATGGTGGACATAAGGAGGAGGAGAGAGAGAGGTAGAGCTTGCTCTGTGTTCTTCTATGGTGTTGAAATGGTTAAATTTTTTCCAGATTTAGTGTTTAGGGGATTCGTTCTATGATTGATATTTACTGCACCCCATTTTAAAATTACTAAGCTACCCATAAATATCCAGGACAGTCACAAAAAATGCATCAGGTTATCTGGTTTGGATAGTTAATGATCCAAATCCGACTTGATTATTAGTTGGAATTGAAACTCTGATTATTAGTTGGATTTAGATCCAAATCTAAATCCAATTATTATTGAGATTCAGAAATATTTCCATGCCTATGTTTTCAGCTTGGGTCTTGTGGTTTTTGGTATCAACTGACAGCACTAACACTCTTACTTATGTGATGATGCAGTCTTTTTAAAGTTACACAGTTCCAAAGTGTGTGATAGTTCATTTCCATTTTCAATAGAAGTAATTTTATTAAAAAGGCAAAAACAAAAATAAAAGAAAAAAGAATACAACAGAAAGGCCAACTTAGGCCCATACAAGCAGTCTCAAGGGATCCCAAAGATTGGTGCTGCTGTCCTACTCTTCTTGCAAAGATATCCCCTTCAAGATCATTCTCTTCTTGCATGATTTTTTTTTAGTATTTCGCAAAATAGTTCATTTTTCTCTGTTCATGTCAAGTATTATGTGAGAAATCAAAATAACAAATTGTGGAATGTTCTCAGCTCGCAAAGGTGCAGTGTCCACGTGATACACATTTCTGGGTCTATGATGATGGGCGGTATGAGGAGGAAGGGCAAAATAATATTAAGGGGAAAATATGGGAAAAGGTACACATGGCTATCAAATGCTTGCAATTTAGTACCTGTAAGATATTTTATGTCATCTTTTCTCGTGTTAATTGTAGATCTCTAGAAATTTAATTGTGTAAAACTATTTGCATGTGCTCCTTGCTAGGCAGGCATCAACACGGCTGGTGTGTACATTGCTTTCATTGCCTGTGCCTCATGCTAACTCTCATCAATCAAGGGATGAGACTGCCAATTATTCTGTCCCAGAGTATCTAGAACCCAAGAAAATTCAGAAGCTTCTGCTACTTGGACTTCAAGGCTCTGGAACCAGCACCATTTTCAAGCAGGTATGCTATAGTATCGCCCACTTTAACTTTTCAATTTGTTGTGAATTCCCCTAATATACTCCTTCTTTAGATTTCCAAAAAAAGGACTAATTGGTATCCAATTGTTTTTATTTATCTTTGTTCAACAAAGAAGTATTAAAACCAATTCCACCCACCTCTCTGATGGGAATACTTTTCATCGAATGTTTGATTGAGCCTTTTATGATCTAGCATAGGATGACAAATATTATGTTAAAAGATGAGCAAAATGATCCTATGTCTACAGCCTTGTGCTACGTATGTAAGCTGTTGGCCCTTGTTCTCATTTCTGATAAACCTGAATTCTTCATCAACACTCTCTTATGTGCTTAGCTACTTCCTTTTGAATCGGATGCTTATTAATATTGGATGGATCTATGAAAGGGGTATGATGAACTTTACAGACTTTCTTATCCAGCCCCTTCCATTTGATGCATCATAAGATAGGTTCCTTACTTTGATGTAATCAGGTTATGAATGTGTACCTAAGCACGTGGGTGAATGTTGCTAAAGGGTTTGGATTATTGGTGGCGGCAAGCATAGATCTAGGATATTCTTGATGGGTTGGCTAAGGTAAATTTTGGACTATTAAAAACAATTTAGTTTAAAAAATTGGACTATTAATAAATAGGCCTAGGTTTGAGAAAATTAGATTTTGGAATGTGCTTGGCCCAAGTTCAGCCCAACAACTTTAGAATCTCGCTGAAACAATTTAATATAAAGGGTAACCTCAGAAGTCCACACATATAATATTTAACAGCGTTTTGTGAATTACAAACTGTTTATTTTAGGTCATTTAAAATTTTCTTCATCACCGCATCTATGAGTAAAGAACTATGCTTGAATATTTTTCAATCCCAACCAAGCTCATCAGACTCCTCTCTTTGGCCTTTTAGATGAGGCATACTAAATGGTATTAAATTTAAAATCTAAATCGAGAATGCTCCCTTACCATTAGTGAAATGAAGCACCGTTGTACTAAACTATGATGCCTGGATAAGGACATTGGAATGGATATGGGATACAGGATGATGCACTGGAGACGGCATGTTAAAAAAATTAGGACATAGGGACAGGACATGTTTAATGGATATATAAAATTATATATATAACCATTTAAATTAATTTTATGTTTTTTTAGAATTTTGATACAAAATATACTTTCTTCATTTGTCCAAATTTGACATTAAATAATGCATGAATATCTGCATCTTTCTAAATGGTAGGAGCATGTTAAAGTAATAGAATCTGTTACCTTAATTTATGGCAAATGAAATTATATCTTTTACATGTGTCATGTAGTATACTTTAATTTATGGCAAATAAAATTATATTTTTTACATGTGTCACGTGGTAGGTCAATGGGTCTCTGGTCTCATCATATTGAACTTAGAATGGTTGAATACCTTAGAAATTAAAATTGAACATGATTGTTAGCCTTTCAATTGAAATGCATTGAAATTAATAACAAACTCACGAGCGGCAACAATACGATTTATATTTAATAGAGAAAAAAAGAACAATTACATTGGATTATAATAGGGTCTAGAAGGACTAGACAAAAAAAGATACATACAAAACATAATAAAAGCACAAAACAAGTCATCCATAAAGCAAATACAATCATCATAATCTGTGCATCATCCTCGCTCGAACCCCTCCTATCTCAAAGAAAAAACACTCCTGAAATTGAGTTGTCGAGTCCACTCTTTATGAAGAAATCTGGCACTCCGTTTGCTGTACGGTTGACTTGTGCAAAGGAAAGATCGAGTCTTGAAGTAAGAGTTCTAATCTATTCATATGATGGGCCCACTAATCCACATAATGTGCAGGGTTTCAATTTAGGGGAGGGGGAGGTGGCATGAGAAGCTATTCCAAGGGTGGTCTTATGGTCAATCTGAAAAGAGAGAGATTGTAGAATTTTGAAGGGTGCCAAAAAGAAATTGAGGAAGTTCTAGAAAGTGTGAAATAGATATTGTGTAGCTGGTTAGCAGTTGCTATGAAATTTGAGGGGATTTCTGTGTCAAACATGAGGAGATGTTAGCATAGTTGTTTAATGGTGGGTCCTAGGAAAGTTAGAATTGTTTTTTGGTTTTGAATAGTAGGAAAGTTAGAATTGTTGATAATTGGGAGTCTCCTTCAATGGGTTTTTCTAAGTTCAATGTAGATGTTGTAGGGAGCGGTAAACTAGGCCTAGCAGGTGTATGTGGGCTGTTAACGTGGAGTAATGAAGTTAGCTTTCTCAGCTCCTATTGGTGGTCAAGGACTCAAACGAACAAGAGTTGTTGGGAATTGGGTTGGCTTTGGAGTAATGAGTGACATTGGGAATGGGAGGTTTTTCAATTGAGGGAGACTTGGTGAATGTGGGCTAAAGGCAAAAGAATCCTTTGTGGAAGGTGGATCTCCATCTCTATGAAAATTAGAACACTATGTTTAGGAAGGGACATCACCTTTAAGCATGTCAGGAAATCAACAAGTGGTGTTGCAAATTTTTTTAGCAAAGGTAGGAGTGGAGAGAAGTGATATTTTTCTGTGTTTTTAATCCTTTTTTTTATTATGTTTTTGCTTTTGTCTTAATCCCATTTTCTTTGGGTAGGTGGTATTGTATAATTTTTCATTTTTGTATCTCGATTTAAGAATTTTTTTTTGGTTATTGATAAAAAATACCCTAATATACATCATGTCCTATATAAAAGAAAATATTTTGTGTTAATTTGCTTTAGCATTTTCCTAATTGGTAATAAAATCACTGAGGGAAAGCAAGTAAAACAAAGAGGGAACCGTGACTTGAAAACCAAAGATACAAGAGGGAAATGAAAAATTGGCTAGGGCTATGGATGGAATACCAAAGGAGGGAAAGTGAAATGGGCTATGGCTACAGGTAGAATACAAGGTTTCCTTGAGACCATCTCCTCTGACCTCTCTTTCCCCTTCACCCTTCCTCTTCCATCTCTCACGCTCTTGGTATGTTTTGCTCTCTCTCTCTCTCTCTCTATATATATATATATATATATATATATACATGGGAAAAAGTCCACTGCAATGTAGTTGTGTCCACCCTGTATCCATGCACATTCTGTCCCAGTACCATGTTGGAATGTGAACATGGGGCCTATACATGTATCTATGAATCATTGGTGCTAAATGGAAAACCTGGCTTAAAAGCGGCAACAACTTTTTATGGTTTTAGTCAATATCCTTAGCAAATGTTTATAGAAGAATTTTTATATGCACATTGTAGGAATATAGGAATATCATTCTCAAATAGAGAAAATCATACCATATTGTGCAATTGATTATAAGATCTAATGCTATCAAATGGAAAGATCTAATCAGTTTTAAAAATTTCAGATGAAAAACAACTCACCTCCAAAATTATAGCAAGGGATTGATTGGAATAGGCAGTTTTGCCAAAAAAAATCCCCTTTTTGTTTGGTTTTAAATGGTAAATTAATAGTAAAATTGATTCCAACTAACAATTTCCATTAGAGAGAAAGATCCAAAATAATTTTAAAATTCTCAAAATAAAAGATCTAACTAGTTTTAAATTTCAAATAAGACAACTCACCTCCAAAATTTTAGCAAGGGATTGGTTAGAATAGGCCATTTTGCAATTTTTTTCCTTTTTTTTGGTTTTAAATGCTAAATTTAATAATAAAATTGATTCCAACGGAGAATTTAGAAAATTTTGAATTTTGTTTTAGAAGGGCCAAAAGTCGAATTAAATAAAGAAACCCCACTAGATTTTACCTGGAGTTGGGGCACACATGCTCCTACAACTGACTATACCATAAGGATGTCAACATGGGATCATTTCGATGAATAAGAAGAACTAGAAAAATGCATTGCAGGAATAATTTTTTCAAATGTCTTCAAGAAAATATGATCTGGGTCTCTACAAGTTGCATCCAACAAAACTAAGAAAGATCTAAAAGGATCCATGCAAGATCGCAATGATCTAGAATTTACATGGTCTAATCATGTCAATCTAGATGTAACATAGTCAGATGGTGCTGGTTTTCCGGTTTTAGGGTTTGTCTTGTTGCTTCTATGCAGTTGGCTGTATTTTTATTCTTATTCAATGAATTAGTTATCTTCAAAACAAGAAGAAGAAGAGAGAGTTGATCAAATGATGATCTAGCAAAATCCATGTCAATCTGCACCTTATGAAAATCAATCGATCAAAAGGAAGATGCATGGACAATGCAAAAATGCTTAAAGAAATGACTAATGACATATCCAAGGTTCGACGGATGTTACAGAAGAAATAGAATGTTGATTGGATAAGTGGATCTACAGATACAAAGTGGGACCCACCCATGATGATAATATGATAATGACTTGGGAGCCACATGGGAATCCTTTGGTTGCCTTTCAAACACAACTTACAGATCATCAACCAGATACATGGATCAAAAGATAAAAGGTGCAGCCCACCGTATAATGATAACATGATCATCCTTAAGTTAGCTTCCTAATGCAACTTATGGATCTCAAATCTGAGTTTTGATGAGAAAGATATGGTTTAATCACCCAAACAACCTAAATCTAGGTGTTCCACTTTATGATCATGTGGGGCCTGTTAAAAGATTTGAGAATACTTTAAATCCTATGCTACCAGAAAGATCATCAAATCAGCTTTCTAATATAATTTACGGATCGGACATGGGACTGTGCACAAGGAAAATACAGTGATAAGAACTAGCTATACTTTTCTTTCAGATTTTTTTGAGTGGTACTTCTCTTTTAGATTTAAAAAAAAGAATAAGAATGAAGCGTTGCATAATAAGACCCCCCAACATGCAGTTCTTAGAACAACAATGTGACGAGTTTTCTTGAGGGATTTCTCAATCTATAAGTAGGCTTCTTTGATGGCACTTGGAACATCTTTCTGATCTTGAAGAAGAGTAGAGTCTCATCTTTCAAAAAAGAATAGAGTCTCTGAGAACTTTTCAAGCAGTCAGAGTTTGATTGAACCTTAGATCCTCAAGGTTCTCTTGAACATTTAGATCCTCCAAGGTCTCTTGAACTACAAATCCTTTAGGGTCTTTGAATACTCGTCCTAATCTTCATCTTGGAGTTTAGGGAGATCTCTTGACAACTTAAGGACTTTAAATCCAAGTTTTTGAGGTCGTCTTCTTAAAATTCCTGAAGTTCACCATACTAATTGTTGAACTCAATGATTTTTTTTTTTTTTTTAATTTCTGAGGATCAAACTTTAGCTTTGATTTTTGGGTCAATTCTGCAAGTAGATCTATTCTCTAGGGACCTAATTGGTAGAGAAGATTCAACGACAAGTCTTTTGAAATTGTGCATTAAACTTTTGTACTTTAAAGGGTATTGAGACAAGTCTCCCAGTTACTTCACAAAGAAAAAGAACTAGTCTCCCAAAGAGGAGCTTAGATCAGTTTTTGTATTCACATTCACAAGATCAATATAGATTCATTCAATTTGATATTTTTTTTTTTCCAATAGAGTGTGTGTGTGTAAAATCTAACAAACTTTGACCTTCAAAACCATGGATTTAATTCAGGTAATTTTTTATGAGCTTCAAAGTCAAGCATAGACCTTTCCAACTAATCCATTCCTTGGTGCCAATGGGGCCCCACGTATGGGAGCTTAGTATAAGTACACACCTATTGTGTATATATGTATATGTAAAGAAGGTTGATGCGGGCATCAGATCTGATGAACCCGATGATGACCCGATCGAGGCCTGATTGGACAAAATTGAGAAATTGACTCTCTGAATCCATGATCGGACCGATGTAGGGAAGAGAGGGCCCACCTTCGAGTGCCATGTCAACAACCACATCACCATCCCCATGGGTCCCACTGAATACCAACTCAGCAATCAAACGACAAGTCTTGTTGCCGTGTGAAAGCAAAAGCAGAAGAAATCGGTTTGGAAACCAGGTCGGGTTAGTACTGTTGAGTTTGGAAACCCAGCCAACCAGAAGAGGATGATCCTGATTCTGTGATTAAGAAGGAAACCCAAACGAGTGGCCAAATGAAAAAGCAGGGGTGAGTGGCTCATTTCCAATTTGTATTGCAGACGAAGAAGGAAACTTGAGAAGGGAGGAGGTAGAAGTGATCGGCCAAACACACACACACACACATACGCAGAAAGAAAAATGGAGAAGAGTTAAAGAGTTTCCAAAGAGAAAATCGGTTTGGCTTTCTCGCCTGGCCGAGAGAAATGAAAGAAAAGGAAAATAAAGAGAGAATAACAGACGGAAATTGAGCAGAGAGAACGAAGAAGAAAGAAGGAATGAAACAAGTAACAGAAGAAAGAAGAATAGAAAGGAAAGAAAAGAGAATAACCAGCCAAGCGTTCTATTTGAGCAAGGAAGGAGAGAGAAAATCGAGAGAATTGGGCTCGGATTTGGACAAGCTTTAGAAAGGAAGGAAAGCTAGTAGTGTTCATAGAGAAGGGATGGAAGACCAAAGAAAGAAGAGGAAGACGAAGAAGGAGAAGAAAAGAAGAAAGGAAGCTAGCTTCCGTGCGAGAGACGGAATCCGTCCGAGTTGTGGATTCTTTTATTTTATTTATTTTATTTTTTTAAGATTAAACCTTATAAATTGAGGCTTAGGCCAGGCATTAGAACAAGTCTAGTTGAGCTGAGTTATTTGAAGCTTTTAACTTTGTTTGAGTCTCCCCAATGAGGAGAGTCCTATTTTAGTTCCTTAAATTTAATTTGGGTTTGTGTTTTAGAATGAATAGAATTTTAGTATTGGGTTTAATTTTTGCATGGTGAATTTAATTTCATGTCTTGCATTTTTTCCATTCTTAATTAAATTACAATTCCGTAGCCAAATTGGTTCTCAGAAGGTTTCAATGATTGTCGAATGAAATTAGTACCGGATTTAAGTTCCGTGCATGCATATGATTATTTAGATTGTATCTAATTGTGGATTTCAATTAATTGCGTAAATTATTGCATTGGAATATAATTCCACGTTTATTTTGCTTTCGATTGAACACCTATTTTTTTCGGTGAATTTGGTTTTTGAGTCAAAATTATCTTGTTGAAATTAGTGTCATCTTTCTTTTCTTGAGAGAGTTCGAGATGATTGATGGTTGATTTTCTTAGGGTTTTTATCATTTAAATCTTTGATTTGGCCTAAAATCTCGAATATAAAATTTATCTCAGCGATCTTATTTGAGCACTCCAATTTGGGTTGGAAACTCTTGCTTAAATATGGTGTCTATTAAAAATCCCCTTTGATTAGATAAATGAAGCAATGATTTTTAAGGGCCAATATTTGTGTCATTTATCATTCTTAGGCTTCAATTTAATGTCGAGGTCTTAAATTGGCTGAGGTACTTCTTTCGAAAAAAAGGGGGTGAGAATACAAATATTAAGGGGTAGAGGTATGTTAGGGGGAGGGTATTAAGTGGCGAAAATGAGGCCCTGGTGGGCCCCATTCTCGGTGGGTGCTCATGGAACTCATTTGACCAGTAGTTCTGAGGTGATCCTGTATTTACACCTTTAGCTTGATCCTACTTAGTTTCTCCCATGATGATGGGGGTTCTATTTTTTTTTTTAGAGAAGTTTTTCATACGGATCTTTTCTGACTTTTGTTGTTTTTTTTATGCAAATATTCCTTTATTCTAGAATATCTATTTTACTTCTTTAGTTTTGCATGATTATTCTTGCTGTTGTCATTGTTGTACACAAATTGTTATGGTCATAATGTAAATCTCTTTTCTTTTGATGGTTTCATGGTAACATCCAGGCCAAGTTTATGTATGGGAACTTATTCACTGCAGAAGAAAAAGAGAATATTAAGCTAATGATTCAAAGCAATATGTACAAGTATCTCAGCATTTTACTTGAGGGATGCGAGCACTTTGAGGAGGAGGCTTTGTCTGGGTTGAAAGCACTTGGTCCAACCAATCTACCTGCCACTTCTGGTAACATTTTCCAAGCAATCCTAAAATCTTTTGTATGGATCTAAAACAATTCTCTCTCTCTCTCTCTCTCTCTCTCACAAGATCACTGTATTTCAGAAATGAACTATACCATAGAAACCATTCAATACAAGAGAACCATGTAGTAAATATTTTGTTAAATACTTTGTTAAAATCTATAATACACGATTTGTATCTTATGATTTATACAAGATGACGAGGAATTATTTGCATCAGTTTAGAGATCTTCCGATTCTTATAAATAATGGAATCATGGGATTTTTTGGATTATGAAAGCATGAAACCTTTTACTTTGATGGTTTCTAAGGCCTAAGTTTTTGAGCATCTGGGTCTTTTGGAATTTTTGGGTTTTTTTTTAATTTTATTCTTGATTTTTCACAGTATACTTGGATTATGTACTTGTATTATACTCTTTGGAAGTTACACCGTTGGAATTTGAGCTCTGATGAAATAGTTATATAATATTTTCTGCTCATGCTAGCTGTGGTTTTGTTTTCTTCTTTCCTTTATTAACGAAGTTACTTTTCAAAAAAAGAAAAGAAATAGTTATATAATATTCACTTAATATTGAAAGAATATTGGAGACTTTCACATATTATTACCTTTTTGGTATTTTTTCTGGTATTTCATATATTAAATATTTTTGGAGGGAAAACATTGACCATTCTAAAGGTGTTCTAATGAATATTATCTTCTCTATGTCCACTATTCTTTAATAATAAATCATAATTATCATCATCAGCAGTGCCCATAAATCCATTTCCTCCAAAGTAAGACTAGAGAGAGAGAGAGAGAGAGAGAGAGAGAGAGAGAGAGAGAGAGAGAGAGAGAGAGTCCTCGAGTCCCCATGCCAATAATTCCTTTCCTCCAAAGTGAGAAAGTCCTCGAGTCCCCATCACTCTTCCCACTTCTTTAGAAGTCTTTGAATCCAATTTATAGCGGGTGAAACCATACCACCACTGATGTTTTAGGTACTTCCAAAAACACTGCAACTAATTGTGCTTGGGTAAGAATAGCAGTAGGAAGTGATTATTTGGAAGTACTCAAAAACATCAGGATGTTTCCTTTGTCATGACTATATTATTTACTCCTGAAATAGAAAGTGGAACACCATCTGAATGTTGCAATGTTGCATCTAAGTACAGGTTCTGACATTTACTCATTTAACTAATATCAAGTGGGTCTAGTTAAGGAGTTGCATTATGTTCACATTAGATCTTTAGGGTTTCTTTGCACTGAGAATAGAAGCACACCTATCTGCTGTCCACTTTCAAATTTTTTTTTAGGATTTAAGCATGCATTTGTACGTGATACTTGCAATTCATATTACAAAAGGTTAGTAGAAAATTAGGCAATTTGTTACCCAATCTTATATAATTGGTTGATAAGGTCTGCTTGTAGTTTTTGCGAGAGACCCTAGCTGTTTCTTTGGAACTTACCACTGAACATGGTTCATTAGCGACGCAGCTGAAGCAGGATCTGACGAACTTGCCTGATATTGAGCGAGCAAATTCAAGATTTGGCAATCGGGCGATGGGTATCAATGGCTGAATTTGCAGTTGACTGGATAGGTATTGGGAGAGATTGGACTAAGATGGTTTAATTGGGCACTGACGCTGGATGTGGTGAATGTGAGTGGGAGTCAAAAGGGCTCGGTCAAAGAGGTGGGACCTAGGAAATAGAGAATGGAGACGGGCGAATCAGAGGATTGATTGGGGAAAGGGCAAAGGGTCTAAGAATGGGGCCAAGGTTCGGTGTAGGTGACGGACGATGGGTGGCTAGGTTTCAAATAACTGGAATGGGTGAGCGATGGCTGAGATCAGGCTCGAAGGGATGCAGGTGGTGGAACAGGTGGTTGATGCGTTGCTCCTAGGCAGCAATGGCTGCTGTTCGATGGTCTGGACAACAACAGATGAAGATTTGGCCGAATGGAGGACTTGGCCTGGGCAGCTAGCGCGAACCAGGCAGCAGGGGAGTGCAACAATGAAACTCAGGCAGCAACGGACCAGGCAGGGGCAGCAGCAAGCCTACTGGGTACTTGCCTGGGCTGCTGTAAATGAAGATCTGGACAACAGAGGCTCTCGAGCAACAGAGAATCACCGTTCTCTCTTGGGCTTCAAACAAGAGAATGAAGAAGAGAAAAGAGAGAAGAGAGAGAAAAGAGAGCATCGTCTCCTGTATCAAAGAAGGAGAGAGATAAAAAGGATTTTTCTTCTGTTCTAGGAAATCCCAAATCTAATGGAGTGGTAGATTATTTTGCCAAGCTTGGAGTCATGGACCTTTTCTTTGACGCTTTCCTTTGAGTTTTGAGGGGCTTTTGCTTCTTGTCCTTTTAGTTTTCTTTCTTTTCGTATTTTCTTGTTCTTTTCTTGTTTGGATCTAATCCTTTTAGACCTCTTGCTTCTGTGGTGTATCTGTACTTTTTATCTTTTCAATAATATTTCCTGGTTGCTGCTTAAAAAAAAAGGAGAATCCCAAATCTCAGCCGAAGCATTGTTTTTAAAGAAAGGAAAGGTCGGCTGCTTGGAGAGTCTAGGAACGGGAGTTTGGTGTGGCTCGAGAATCCTTCGACAGCTAGAACAATGAGTTGGAGAGGTTGGTTTTGGTTTGGACTGTGGGCCTGTGTGTGAGGTATGCATCTCATGTGCTATATCAGTCCCCTGTGGTTGAAAGGAACTCGTCCTCGAGTTCGTAACCAAAGAGTGTGATACTTGGGGCTAACTTGCCTCATTTTCATGTCCACTGTTGAGGAGATGCTACAACACTTCACATTGGTCTTTTATGCGCCACTTATTGTATGCCTTTGTAGGAGATTGTTCTTTCCGGAGCGGTTTTTCCCGATGTCGCTCTCTGTTCTACAAAAGTGGTTCCTTACTTATGATCATGGGCTGCTTGACGCTTGACTCGTCGATCGATGTTGCACATCGGGCATCTAACTGTAATATGCCCCATCTATCGACACCTGAAGCATGTGATTTGTGCCATGTTCCTCGAACTTCTCTGCTTGGTGCCACGAATTGGGAGATATGACTCTTTCTTCTCAGGGGCCGACAATTTTCGCTGCATAGGAGCGAGAGTAATTTTCACTCCATGCTTATAGAATGTGCAAGTGTTTTCATGGTCCTAGTGAGTGCAGTCGACGTCATATTGCCCCGGACACCCAAGAATCATGTGGTACATGTCCATGTCGGCAATGTCGAAGAGAATTTGCTATTTGTAAACTTGCCTTGTAAACTTGCCCAATGGAGAAGGAGATGTAACACTGCCTTGTTACTTGCATTTCTCCCACGCGTTTGATCCACCCAACTGAATAAGGAGAAGGATGTGCTTGCATGGTCAAACCCAACTTATCAACCATCAACTGAGAGACAATGTTCTCGTTGCATCTGCCATCGATGATGAGGTCACAAACTCTTTCATTAACTTTGCAACGAATTTTAAAGATCTTGTAACGCTACAATGACATTCGTTGCTTTGGTGAGTTCCTCGAACTTCTCTGCTTGGTGCCACGAATTGGGAGATATGACTCTTTCTTTTCAGGGGCTGACAATTTTCGCTGCATAGGAGCGATAGTAATTTTCACTCCATGCTTATAGAATGTGCAAGTGTTTTTATGGTCCTCGTGAGTGTAGTCGACGTCATATTGCCTCGGACACCCAAGAATCATGTGGCACATGTCCATGTCGGCAACGTCGAAGAGAATTTGCTATTTGTAAACTTGCCCAATGGAGAAGGAGATGTAACACTGCCTTGTTACTCGCATTTCTCCCACGTGTTTGATCCACCCAACTGAATAAGGGGAAGGATGTGCTTGCATGGTCAAACCCAACTTATCAACCATCAATTGAGAGACAATGTTCTCGTTGCATCTGCCATCGATGATGAGGTCAGAAACTCTTTCATTAACTTTGCAACGAATTTTAAAGATCTTGTGACGCTACAATGACAGTCGTTGCTTTGGCGAATACATCAATCGTCTGACTACCAAAGAGATGCCTTCATCTTCATGTCATATCTTATTCATCATCTTTGAGATCTTGAACTTTGCCTTTGGCATAATCATCTTCCATTTCTTTGCCTTTATTGGTGGCAATGGCAATTGGCAGATGACAAGGGCATTGATTTGAGCGGTGACCGGCTTCTCTGCAACGAAAACACTTTGCAGGCATAAGAAGTGTGTATGGGTTGCTTTTGGCGGTCTCTTTGCTCTTAGTAATCTTTGGTACGGCAATTGGTGTTGCATTCCGTGCAGGCACAAGTCTAGGGAGTGTACCTTGTTGAGGGATCTGCATTTGGACTGCTATGGGGTCAGGAGTGGTTAGGGGAGGAGTGAATGTAGCCACTGGTGTGCTCTTTCCTTCCGGATGCTTTAAGTGGCTTTCTACTATAGTAGCCATCTGCACTGCTTCACTCAAAGTGAAGACTGGCTGGAATCCAATGCGATCACGGACTGTCTTGCGGAGTCCTTTTAAAAATCATGAGACTTACTGAGATTTAGTCTTGGTCAATTCGTTTCGTTCAGTGAGACGGTAGAACTCAGCGGCATAGTCACAAACCGAGCGGTTTCCTTGCCGACAATTTTGATATTGCTCGACAAAACTTGCTCATAGTCGATAGGAAGGAAACAAGCTCGTAGTAACTGTCTCATTCGTGTCCATGAACTAATAGGGTTCTTGTTATTTTGCCTACGGGTGGTTTGTAGCTGTTCCCACCACGCAGACGCTCCGCCTTTGAGTCGGTAGGCAACGAGCTTCACTTTTTTCGCCTCGTCGATTTCCATGTAATCGAATAAGTATTCGACTTCCGAGAGCCAGTCGAGGAAGTCTTCGATGTGTAATTGACCCTTGAAGGTTGGGAAGTCTACTTTCATATGATGCTCTCGATCTACACAATCAAGTGTCTTTTGATCTGCGTGCGTCGGTTCACGTTGCCTAAAAAAGTCCTCTGCCTCATCACTGTTGGAAGAGTCAACATAAGCAGGACGAGTATAGGACGTTTGAGGTCTCCTACTCCTATCACAATGAACATCGCCCCTCAGTGGGACACACCGATCATCACAGTGGTTGGAGTTGGGCCGATTAACGGCAAGTTGCGCTACCGACACTTGCAGATCATGAATAGCTACTGCATACTTTGCCGAATTTCAACGAAATCTGCCCGAAATTCATTGAATTCGGCTTGGGTGACGGATTGAGTACGTGAGGCACTGTCGGTATTACTGCTGGAAGTCATGAAGACATGAAAATTCACACGAAGAAGGGAAGGCCTTCAATCGAGTGAAAACATGCTCTGAATACCACTCGACACAGTTGAAGCATGATATGACGAACTTGTATGATGTTGAGCGAGTAGATTCAGGATTTGGCAATCGGGCAATGGATACCAGGGGTTGAATTGGTAGTTGACTGGATGGGTATTGGGCGAGATTGGACTAAGATGTGATTTAATTGGGCGCTGACGCTGGGTGTGGTGAATGTGAATGGGAGTCAAAAGGGCTCGGTCAAAGAGATGGGACCTGGAAAACAGAGAGTGGAGATGGGTGAATCAAAGGATTGAGGGACTGATTGGGGAAAGGGCATAGGGTCTAAGAATGGGACCTAGGTTCTGTCTTGGGAGGACTGGCTTGGTAGGTGATGAACGATGGGTGACTGGATTTAGAATGTCTTGAATGGGTGAGCAATGGTTGAGATCAAACTCGAGGGGATGCAGATGGGGGAACAGGTGGTTGTTGGGTTGCTCCTGCGCAGCAGTGGCTGTTGGTCGATGGTTTGGATAGCAGCAGATGAAGATCTAGCTGAATGGAGGACTGGACTTGGGCAGCTAGCACGAACCAAGTAGCAGGGGACTGTAGCAATGAAACTTGAGCAACAATGGATTAGACAAAGGTTGGGCTGTTGCAGACAAAGATCTGGACGACAGAGGCTCTCGAGCAGCAGAGAATCACCATTCTCTATTGGGCATCATACCAGAGAATGAAGAAGACAAAAGTGAGAGAAAGGAGAGCACCGTTGTTGTGGGACCCAGTAAATTGTGTGGACCCCACTTTCTGGACAGAGTTGACTAGAATAATCCTAGTTTAGGAAAGCTGACTCACAATATGTCGACAGTTGTAGAGATGATTGTAACTGATTAATTATTGATGTTTTTCCTTTTTTAGCCACTGTGAATGGCTCTCCTTGTATTATATATACTTGTATCCCTATACGTTTATAATATAAGAAAAACAATCATAGAGAAGATTTCTTCTCCAAAACACTGTGTTATTTTTATCTCCTTGTTTTCTTATTATAATTTCACATGGTATCAGCCAGGAAAGATCCCTGACTTGTTTCTCAATCAGCTTTCCCGGACGCTTAGTTTTTTTTTTTCCAATTTCCGTTGGTCTCTCTATAGCAGAGTCTTCCCCGGTCAAGATCTCCTTCTCCGGCGAAGCTCCGACAGGCAAAACCTACTTACCCCTGCCGTTTTTGGCAGGGGTATCCATCCGCAGGGTTGGATTTCCTTTTTGAAAGCTCAGTGTTTGTATTCTGTGCCTTCCAATTTCTCGTGATTTTGGTGTTCTAAAAACCCTTTTTTCTGGATTTTTGCTTCAATCGACTGTCTTCTGGTTTTGCTGGCTCTCAGATCTCCCTCACCATAGTCGCCCTTGGCCCTTGTTTACATCTGTACCAGTGCTCCCCCCTTCGGATCGTGTGGGCTCCACAGAACACGATGTCCTGCTGTTGCTGCATGGACGTCTGAGTGCCCAGTTCTGGGCCTTTTTTCTCTTTGATTTGCGTCGGATCAGCCTCCCTGCACCTTGATCCTACATCATCAAATTCGCCCTTGCCTCTATCTCCCATCTACTGAGCTTTTCGGCTTCGTTTGTACTTCGTGGGGTCCACTTCTGGCTTTTTCTGTTAGATCTGATGCAACATTTTTGGGTTCTTGTCTGCCATGTTGATCCATTTCTGATTTGGTCCACTAGTACCACACTATGGCCTCCTCTTCTACACATTCTCTTCCCGATGTGGACCATTCTGGCTCTCCACAAATTGGACGGATCACGACTGTCTTACTAAATGAGACTAACTACTTTGAATGGTCTCACTCTGTGAAGATGTTCTTGATTGCAAAGCAACTGGTGTCTTTAATCGATGGTACTGCTCCTAAACCAGCTAAGATTGATCCTAAGTATTCGGCTTGGACTGCAAATAAGTCTCTGGTCCGGTCCTGACTTCTTTATTCCATGGAAGATCAAGTTCGGAAACCTGTCTATACTCTTCCTATTGCCAAAGATGTCTGGGACGTGGTGAAGATGCTCCACTCTAATGGGGATAATCTTGCTTGTATTTATGAGTTATCTCAGACGGCTGCCATTCTTCGACAGGGGGAGTTGTCCCTTATCTAGTATTATTCGAAGCTGCGGTCTTGTTGGTTGGAATTGGATCAACTTCAATCCCTTACCTTTACGACACTTGCAAACACTCTAAAGTTTCGCCAGTATGTTGACCAATAACGGATTTTTTCTTTACTAGCGGGCCTCAATCCTGAATTTGAGTCGACACGGGCCCAACTACTTGGGCAACGACCTCTGTCATCTTTGCACGCGATCTACTATGCACTACTTCGGGATGATCGGCGTCGTCTTGTTATGACTCCGACCTTTGAACGCTCTGCCTCAGTTGCTGCTCACCCTTCCATGCGTTCTACGCTACTGATAGGCCCCCTTGACCCCACATGAGTTTAACTCACTGCTGCAACGACTGGAACGTCTCCATCCCTCTGAGGTTTCTAATGCTGTCTCCTCTACTTCAGGTACTGAGTCCTTTGCAAATCATGCTTTATCTCATTCTTGGATAATTGATTCTGGGGCCACTGATCATATGGCTGGTATGTCTACCCTTTTCTCTGCCCTCTCTTCTGTTTCTTGTGGTCAAGTCAAATTACCAAGAAGGTTCGGCTACAATATATGGTTCGGCCAAAGGCTCCAATTGATGAAATTGGATGTTAGGTCCAATGGTTTGAATTCACAAAGAAAATAAGATTTTGCTTCTCTAGAAAATCAAAGTTAGAGAGAGAAGGAAATTGAAACTGACACTCAAACCGCTCCAGTTTTATAAGACCTGAAAATTGATTAGAGGAACCAATGAAATTCTCTCACAAAGAAATAACCAAAGGACCTAATCCTCACATGGGTAACAATTCACTATGGAACAAACTTAACTAAAGTTTCAAATTCAACTTGAATTTCACACAAAATAATTTTGCAAAAATTAGTTCAATATACATAAATTTGAAATCCGAACCTTCTCAATTGAAGGTTAGGTTAAACAAGGTTCGACCGGGTTCAACTGTGGTCAAACCCATGTCATGAATATTATATTATAAATAATATTAAATTATTAACTAAAGTTTAATTGACGACTTAAAATATAATTTTAACTAAAACAATATTTTTTTAAAAAATTAAAAAATATATATTAAATTTTTGAAAGAATTTAAAAAATAATTTCTTTATTTTATAATCTTTGAAATGATTAAATACTATATAAGTTATAAATATATTTTTAGATCATTTTTATTCTCTCTCTAACTCCAATGGTGCCTAAGTTGACTAACATTTCACTTATAATTGGAAATATCAGACAAGGACCAAAGTACAGTAGGGTCATAATATCATTTTAAACAAATTCAAAATAGGCTAGAAAGTAGGGCTGTAGAAGTGAGATTAGGGTCCCTTCCCAACACCCTTCTCAATTCTCATTGCCTCTCTGCCTTGAGCCACTCACCCTTCTTGTTTCCCAAGCAAAACTCTCTCTCCCTCTTAACTTGTCTTTCTCATTTTCCAAGCAAAACTCTCTCTCCCTCTTAACGTGTCTCAGATTTTCCCCTTCCTTTACTGGGCTATCCTTTCCATTTTCTTGCTGCCTTTGCATCTAGAACAAGAAAATCGAAGCTCAGGTATGACATTTTCCCTTCCATTATCTCATTTGCTCAAGATTTTCAATCAACTCTTTTTCTTCCCATTTTTTCAAGTTGATTTCACTGAGTCTTTTAATTTCGTTTTTTTTTTTTTTCTAAAAAATGGATGATAAATTCATTGAAAAAAAAAAAACAATTTTTTTATGGACAGTACCCATGCCGGTCACGTTTGAACCACGCTGGCCGGTCCGGTTTTCAAAACACTGATCCAAACAGTAAAATTCGAAAGTTGAAAGCAATGTTGTTAAAATCTCATGATTCACCGTTCGAATTGAATCGGGTGCTCGAACGAGTCAAATCATAATAGAAATCGGAAGAGGAAGAAAATCGTGCGATTTTGGGGGTGACTTGCAAATCATACGAATCACCACCGTGAATTGGAGACTCGTTGATTCATCTGAGGGGAGAAAGGTGAAAAGAGAAGAAAAAAATGAAGAAGGGAATGAGAAAAGGAGGAGAAAGAAACGAAAATACGTACCCTTTCTCCTCTTTTTCTTCGTAAACAGGTCCTGCCGTAGCTCTTCTATACTAGGTTTACGTCGCTTTGCCCTTCTTCTTCTTGTTTAATTGCCGCTGGTGTATTAGGGTTTTGTCTCCGTATGTCACGTGCGTCAACTTATGTCACGTGCGTCAACTTATGTTACTTCATTTAACTCTCTAAGTTTTCGCCTTCTCTTGTAATTTGCGTCAAGTTATTTCACATGATTTACACTCTTAGTTTTCGTTTTCTTCTTATAATTTGCGGCAAAGATGACTTTAGCTTGTAAGTTCCGTAGTTTCATATTTCATATGGTATGGTATCAATGGCTTTCATTATTATTTATTTATTTCTTTTAAGTGATATTTTCCATCTTTTTTTATTTCTCTTTTTAATTAAATACTTCTCTCTTATTTTTCATATGTTTATTTTTCTTATTTTATTTCTTTACATCTTTTTTCTATTATTATTAAAAACCTCTTTTTTATTTTTTAATCTTTTTAATCTATTTTAAAAAATAAAAATATCTAAAAAATGATTTTTTATTTAAAAAAATATTTGATGAATGCTATTTAGATTTATTTAAATGACTTTGTTTTATTTTTTGATTTCTTAAATTTATCAATACTTAATATTTATATTTAAATCTCATATTAATATATTTTTGTGTCTTTTTTATGGTTATTTAAGATGCATGATAAGTGTCAAATTGAAAATGAAAATTGCTTGACCAATTTTTTTATAGTTTATAGAATTATTCTAAAATAATTTAATGATGGATGTTTAATATATCTATAATTTGTAGAACAATTTTAGAAAAACAATTATGAATCTGACGATTTACAATTTACGATTCACACCCCTGGACTGATTCACGATACGATTCGAGTTTGATAACATTGGTTAAAAGCATAAAATTAATTAAACACAAATTATTTGCTGAAAATCAAATCTACCATAAAGTCACCAAACTTGGAGAGCACCAAAGCACTAATGCTTTAATTCAATTAATCTTAACTTAAATTTTGTTTACAATGTTTACCAAAGCCCTTTATTTTTAGGGTTTCAATGCTAAAAAAGATAGAACGAGTCCTCTCTTACGATGGGTGAATTTGGTTGTCTATCTCTAAAGTTTGCTAATTACAAAAATGAACAAAAATAAACTTTCCGGTCACTCTCTTACACCTGGTTACAAAATTTGTCATAACTTTGTCCAAGTGTGTTGGAATTGCGCAAAATTGGATTTGTTGGAGAGGTTATTGAATAAACATTCTAATGATTCCAATTTTATGAAAATCCAATATCGTTTCGTACATCAAATATGCCTGCAAAGTTATATCACGTTTTTTGCCACATCTTTAAGTGACATGTTTCCTATCTAAAAATAAAATTAGAATAAAAAATAGATAAATAGTAACTAGAAAGGAGTTGGCGCCCAAAGCTTGCTTAAAGGGGAGGATTTTTCGTCTAAATTGGTTCATGAAGAGATAAGAATGCCCTGCAATGTTGATGGGGAGCTTTATGTTTCTTTTCTTCTTATCTCGTCACTCTTCCTTATGGCCAGCAAATGGACCCCTTTCTTGGGTTGAATTGGGTCTCTTTTAATGGATTTGAAGGCTGACTCAATACCCAATCCCTAAGCCAATTATTTTTAACATTTTTACTCAAATGGACCCCATAACGAGTATCTTTCAAATGGACCCCTTTTTACAGAAACCATTTTCCTTGCGATTTAGGTGCAAATACAACATTGTCTTGATTTGCTTGGCTTGATTTTTATCAATTTCTTCTTCATTCTTCTGAATGGTGTCAGTAGTCCACATCATATGTCCAAACCACCTCAAATGAGTATCTTTCACTTTGTCTACTGTTGGGGCTATTTTTAAACTTTCTCTAATGCCATTGTTTCTAACTTTATATTTCAGTGTTAAATTACTCATCCAACGTAATATGGGCATCTTCGTCACCTTTGTCCAGTTGTTTTTTCTTCATTACCCTACATTTAACTCCATAGATCATTGCGGGCCTAATAACTGTTTTATAGAATCGTCCCTTAAGGCAAAGCATGACTCTCCTGTCGCATAAAACTCCACTAGCATATCTACATTTTTCCCACCTTGCGCCCATCTTGTTGGTTATATCTAAATCTATTCCTCCATGAGATTCTAACATACACTCCAAGTATCTAAACTTATTATAATGCACTAACAAGTCATTTCCAATTTTAATCGACTCACCCTCTCTATCTTCTGTTTCATACTTCATATATTTTGTTTTAGTTCTACTAATTAGACCATTTGCTTATAATTTTTTTTCCATGCTTCCATTACAATTGAGTTGTTGTCTCGTTTCACTAATTAATACTATATTATCTGTAGAAAGCATACACTATCACACTTTGTCTTGGATTACAACTGTTGAGTTATTCATGATTAGCGCAGAGAGAGACAAACTCAAAGCAGATCCTTGATGGAGTCCACTCCAATTGGGAACTCCATTGTTTCTCCACAAACATTTTTGACTTTAGTGATTTCGCCATTGTATATATCCTTGGATCATCTTTACATAATCATTAGGGATATGCTTGACTTTTATCGTGTTCCATATAAGATTCCTTAGCACTCTATTGTAAGCTTTTTCTAGCTCAATAAGAACCATGTGTAGATCCTTCCTCCTATCCCTAAATTTCTTTGAGTTATCTTAGTACAAAGATGGCTTATGTTGTTGACGTACCTAATATAAACCCGAATTGGTTTTTGAGAACCTAGACTTCTTGCGTTAGATGATCTTCTACTATCCTCTCTGAAAGTTTCATACAGTGATTTCATTAGCTTAATCGCATGATAGTTTGTGCAAAGTTGAAGCATCTCCTTTGTTCTTATAAAAAGGGACTACTATTCTTTTGCACTACTCATTAGGCATCTTCTTAGAGGTTTGAACTTTGTCGAACAAACGTGTCAACCAACAAACTCCAAGTCACCTATTACAGTCCAAACTTCTGTAGGGATACCATCTGGTTAGAATTTTGTTCAACAGTCAGGTGTTAGGTTAGTGGAAATGGTTCAATTTGCATCAAGCTGAAGAAACTTGTCATATTTCATGTGATATTGTTACAACTGGACTGAATCGTAGGTGCAGCTAAGGTTGCATAAATTTCTGATTTCCATCTCTTCCCAACTTGAACTGGATTTTGTCATACCATAAAAGAATAGTTAAACTATCTGTTTTATTTCTATTCTTTGTTTTTTGCCTTTATGTTTGATGACTTGAAAAGTTGGATGGACTATTTCTTAGTGAGTGCCTAAATAGACTTTCTCCTTTCTATAATGGGCCAGTGGGTCCATTATGCATAAAATGTATCTAATCTAGATGTCCTTTTTTTAATGATAATTTAGAAGTTCCCATTGCACTTAATCAAATGCTATGGTGGTTCTAATTTATCAATCAAAACATCCATCATGCATCCACATGATTTATTTTAGCATTTCTTAATAAAAACATGGTAGATTGTAAGCTTGTAGACAGTACCAAATGGAAAAAAGAGAGAAAAAACAGATGTTAGCTTAATGTGAGGTTTCTAGCCTCAAGATTCAAAGAAAAAAAATGTGAAGTTTCTAGCCATGGATATAATGCCATAATTGAACAGTCGACATTGAAACTCCTCTTTAAAAGATCAAGGTTTTTGAGGTTTCAATGTCAAAAGTTCATTTTATAGCCTTATTTTTTGATGGCTGGAAACTTCAGATGTTTCTCAATTTTGGCAATGGGGTGGCTATTGTTTGCTTCCCCAACCAAAGCTGATGACCTGTCCACAAAATAAACAAACAAAACGGGAAAAAGAAGAAGAAACTGATGGCCATTGACAGTTGGGCATGGTTGGATTGAGGAAGGTTCTTGGAAGGCCATATATTCTTTGTTCTCCAATGGTTCCAAAATGAGGCCAGCATGTAAAATTGTCTCTGAAGTATTATTTATATAGTAAATTCTAGGTGATGGTGATTGAGTGGTATTGGTTTTTGGTCCTGGGATTTTTTTTTGAGCGGTATTGGTTGAGTGCTATTGGTTTTCAGTCCAGGGATTTGAACTCTAGTATTACCTTGGATCTAAGTTCTTGACTAAGATTTTAAAAATTTGTGTAGAATTTTGCTACCTTATTGTATCTCCAACTTGTAGTTTGCTGGTGTGACATATTTCCATGGCGCTACGTACACATTGGAACCAAGCCTGTCAAACTCTCTTCCTTTTTTCTGGTTGAAATGGAAACCTTCTCATGTGTATTTACTGAGAAAATTGTGAGCAAGTGGCTATTCATCTTGTATTTTCATGTCCAATGCTTGCCTATTTACTCAAGTAACCTTTAACCTGATCTTTACCACATTCAATACTACTAGTACATTTAAGGAAAAAAAATAGCTGTCAAGTTCCATCTAGATAGGTCATAAAGAATGGCCACTAAAATTGATTTTGAACAATTTCTGTTGAAGGTGAATTAGAAGCTGGAGCTGGAGCTGGAGCTGATGTGGATGTATCCTGTCAATGTATCTACTCCATCAATCCAAGGTTAAAGCATTTCTCTGACTGGCTCCTGGACATCATAGCCATGGGGGACTTGGAGACGTTCTTCCCTGCAGCAACGCGCGAGTATGCACCAGTTGTTGAGGAGGTGTGGAGAGATCCTGCCATACAGGAAACGTACAAGAGAAAAGATGAGCTCCACTTCCTTCCAGATGTTGCTGATTACTTTTTAAACCGGGTAAAATTTACTTATGTAAACTGGGTTATTTGATTTCCTCTACTCTCTGGTTTTGCAGCACCTTATTTGTTTCTGAGTAGTTTGAACTATAAATGTATAGATTATGCTATGTATCTTCTTGGTCATTGTGCCAATGGATGTTATGGTCGTTTACTTGTCTAATTCTTTTATTTTCCTTCACATATGTTTTTCGCTGAAAAGAAGCATCAGAATAATGGAACTAATGCATCTAAGAGAACTGGCGGGTCAAAATCTGATCTGAATTTTTTCCCTTTTTTTATGCTATGCCATATTTGTTAAATATAGTAAACAATATTTTTAACTTGTGCAGTCCAAGGTGTGTTAGACCTTGGATTGCATAATAGATGATCATTATATCATGGTATGCTTTTGTCTATCCTGATTTGTTGAGGCACATGCCTTGTGAGCTATTTGCAAGGGCATTGGGTAAGTATATTGGAATCCAATATGGATATGACCATATGGGGTTTCCAACTTGGAAAACCTGAATATTCTGAATTTGTAGGTCCAGCATGACGTCTCAATAAGTTTAATTAGATATCATTTAGAAATAAATTATAAAACATAACAAAATGGAAAGTTAATGTATTAGTAATAATAAAAAAACAATCAAATAATCAATTTTTGAATAGTATGGTAACCTTTTTTTCACCTTGTCACATCATTACACTAATTAGAGAAGTCTCCATGAAGAATCTAAGAATAATCAACATGGATTTGTGAACACAGGCATGTCACCCATTTCAGTGAATCCACATAGCTGATAAGATATTTTGGTCTAGCCCAAAATAGATTAGGTTCTGAAGCAATCAATAAATTCAGTTAAACATCTCCATATCATTAACGCATCCCAGTGGGTATCATTAATATTTCTTTCCATCAGAAAAAAAAAAAAAAACAGATTTTTTCAGTCACTTCTCAAAAAAAAAAAAGGAGATTTATAAAGGCATGATTGAAACAGGAGTAGCTCTAAGGAAGATGGGTCCAAGGAGAATGGCCTTAAATAGTGGTCAATGGACCACATGATTGGGAGAGATGTCTAACGGACTACTTGGATGGAAGATGAGCATAGTTTCATCCTATCCCATCATCCTATCTCATTAGATGGGCCATAAAGAATCGATGCTACATGGCATTGAAAGTTTTAACCACCAAGATCACAAGGGTAAGATAATCATATAGTATTGAAACTTTTTTAGCGGTAACCGATACAATAAATTATATTAAAAAGGAAGTACAATATATGAGGTGGCATCATTGGGTCTAAAAGGTATAGACCCACGGGATGGCAATAGGAAAAGAAAAGTACATTATATCACAAAACGGCTATGAATACATCAAAAAGACCTATGAATAAAACAAAAAGACTCCTCCTGAGATCTAATCAAATGTGAAACACTTCAGTCATAGTAGAATACTCATCCGCCCCATTTTTAGCAAAAAAATTAGCTACCCCGTTTGCCGATATCCGGACTGCGACGAAAGAGATCTCTTCTTGAATAGAACGCCCTAATTTCCCTTTCTATTGTGATCAATTTCTAAGGGAGGCTTTTAAGCTCTGACACCCACTTTATCACGTTTGTAGAATCCCCTTCCACAATCAATTTTCCCCTCCCTATGTGAGACCATATGGACAAGGCTCTTTCTTTGCTAATAAGTTTTGTCTCATTTGAATCATTCTAACCTAATGATTCAAAGAAAACTATTGATGTACTGTCGTTACAATCACGTAGCACTACTCCTACGCCCGCCAGTTCCTTTCATGCCGTTATAGTATTGAAACTTTACTCACATCCCTTTGATGTGATATGCTTCACATCGCTTCCAATCTTGTGGCTTCAATCGATTTTTAGGCCATTCTCTTTATCCCATTCTTCGTTCTTATTCTTCTCAGTGTTTTCTTGAAATATTGGAAATATTGAATGGGCATAGATCCCAATAGCATACCGCAAGCATAAGATATGTGAAAAATTAATTAAAAAGGTGCTAATCTAGCCCACATTCATTGGCTTAAATGCACAATCATCATGTAGGCTAAAACTTGATGCCTGCAACCTCCCCGCAGCAAAAAAGTGTAAAAAACTTTGTACTATTGAATCAAATCTTCAAAACAAATTATAAGGTGTCTAAGCATCATGCATATCTGTAAGACCATCAGTACCCATTAACCACAGGCTACGTTGCACCCATTACATAAACATCCTTTACTGTAAGAGGTCAATTAAACCTGACTTGAAGTCCTAAAACAAACCAAAGTTTGACAAGTTCATTGTTCTTCTTGAATGAGTACTGCATAGAAATTTAGAATTGCTTCAAAAAAATAAATAAAATGGAATAAAATAAAATAAAATAAAAACTATTGCTTAGAAAGAAGAGAAGTTGGATGTCTGGAAGATGCCTTTTTTGCTTTTTGACTGATTTTCTTTTGCTGTTGCTTGCCTTTAATAGTGGAAAATATGCTTAACATGTATCTTACAAGTTGTCTTCTTTGAATTTTCCAACCCCCTATCATAAGAAAATTGTTTACCGCGGATGTGTGGAGGACCTTATTTTCCAATCAAAATGGTATCCTTGGGTTTAAAATTAGTAAACGGTCTCTATGCTTCCTTAATGATAAGCTACATGTGATCGATCACATGCGCATTGTAGAATAATAATATGAAAATGAAGAAAAGAAGAAGAATAAAGATAGTTGTGTATAAACTGAAAGGGATACATGTATAAATAGGAAAAAAAGAGCCAATCTAGGTGGCTTAAAAAGGAAAGTAATAAAAGAATAATTATCTACAATCAATCATACAACCAATAAGATGTATTTCCAAATTTAGATGATTTGGGTCAACTGCTGTCAACACTCCCCCTCAAGCTGGTTCGAAGATGTCGAGTAATCCCGGCTTGCTAACAATTGAATCGAGTTGAGTTCGGTGAACAGACTTTCTGAAAATGTCCACAAGCTGATCTTTTGACTTCAGATGAGGAGTGAAAAGTTGGCCTTCAGAAATATGCTGACGAAGGAAGTGACAATCAACTTCAATGTGCTTAGTCTGCTCATGGAAGACTGAATTGGATGCAATGTTGATGGCTGCCTGATTGTCACAGAACATGACGAGTGGATCGGCAGGAGCAAAGTCCAATTTAGTAAAGGTATTGTCGAAACCACAGCAATTCAGAAGCAGTATTTGCCATGGCACGATATTCAGCTTCAGCACTTGAACGAGTAACAACTAACTGTTTCTTGCTTCGCCAGGCAACTAAATGTGATCCCAAAAAAACACAATGGCCGAAAGTAGAGTGACGATCATCCGGAGACCCGGCCCAATCAACATCAGAATAGCCACGAACTGAACATTTAGGCTGGTGTGCATAGAACAAACCTCGGCCAGGATGTGCCTTAAGATACCGAAGGATACATAACATAGTATGAAGGTGAGTGTCTCGTGGTGCATGCATGAACGGGCTGACAACACCAACGACATAAGATAAGTTTGGTCTCGTGATGGTGAGATACATGAGCTTGCCGACGAGTTTCTGATAAAAACTTGTTGTGTGAAGAAGATTCCCGTCGGATGCAGATAACTTGGTGTTCACATCTAGTGGAGTATCAGAGGGTTTGCAGTTAGAATAGCCAGCCTCTTGGAGGAGATCCAGGGTATATTTCCACTGAGACAGATAGAGGCCAGGAGAAGATCGAGCAACTTCAATTCCAAGAAAGTACCGGAGGGGCCCTAAATCCTTAATAACAAAAGTCCATTGAAGATATTGTTTGAAGGAAGAGATGGCTGCATCATCATTATCTGTGAGGACAATGTCATCAACATAGACTACCAAAATCATTATAACTGAGTGGAGGCGGTAAATGAAGACTGAGTGATCCGACTGACAACGAGTAAAACCATAAGGTACCAACGCATTGCTAACTTCTCAAACAATGCACGGGGAGACTGCTTCAGACCATGGAGAGCCTTCTTGAGTCTGCAGATAGAGTTGGGCTCCCCCTGCTTGACAGACCCCGGAGGAGGAAGCATGTACACTTCTTCTTGAAGATCACCATGGAGAAAATCATTATTCACATCTAGCTGGTGAAGGGCCAAATATAAGTGGTAGCAAGATAGAGCAATATGCGCACAGAGGTAATCTTGGCGACATGTGAAAAAGTGTCCTGATAGTCCACCCCATATGTCTGTATGAAGCTTTTGGCAACTAGGCGTGCCTTATATCTGACAATGGAGTCATCTTGATTATACTTCAAAGCAAAGACCCACTTGCACCCAACGGGAGTCTTTCCTGGAGGCAGAGGGACTATGTCCCAAGTATGGTTCTTATCAAGTGCAGTTAATTCCTCATACATGGCGGCTTTCCATAGGGGATGTTTCAATGCAATGTCAATCCTCTTTGGAATCTTAACTGTGTTCAGGACTGTGAGAAAGCTGTGATAGGAAGGGAAAACAACATGATATGACACAAATTGATCAAGTGGATGACTGGTGCAAGTACGCTTACCTTTGTAAAGTGCAATTGAGAGATCAGACTGATCAGAGGGTGGCGGATCTGGATCACTGGTAGAGGAGTGGGTGGAGTCGGCTATAGGTGGCGGTCTAGGCTATCTGCGTTGGTATACCAGAATGGGCTTGGTAGTGGTGGAGGGACTAGGATCAGCAGGGAGAAGAGGAAGAACATGGGAGGTGGAAGAGGGAGACGGTGTTGAAAAATAGGGTTCTCGCTTAAAGAAAGTGACATCCATGGAGATATATGCTTTCCCAGTGAGGGGATCGAGACATTTATACCTTCTGTGGAAAGGTGAGTAACCGAGAAAGACACAATGCATTGACCGGGGAGAGAGTTATGATCAGAAAATTGATGAACAAAACATACACACCAAATACATGTAATGGAAGATGAGGGGTGGATTTATGCAGCGACAGAAGATCAATAGGGGACTGATTTTTTAAAATGCGAAATGGCATTCTGTTGATGAGATAACAAGCAGTCAACACAGCTTCGGGCCAATAGGACTGTGGGACATGCATGGTAAAAAGAAGAGAACGGGCCACCTCAAGTAGGTGACAGTTTTTTCGTTCAGCTACACCATTTTGTTGAGGTGTAGAAGGATAAGAGAGCTGAGAGTCTATATCATGCTCTTGCAAAAATGTAAGAAATGTGTGTGACAAATATTTCCCCCCATTATCACTTCACAAAACTTGAATTTTACAACCCAATTGAGTGTCAGCCCACTGATATAAAGTATGGAAGTGATCAAAAGACCTCAAATTTGTGTTTCATTATATATGTCCAAGTCATGCGAGAATAATCATCAATAAATGTAACAAAATAATGAAAGCCAGTGCGAGAGACAGAAGTAGATTGCCAAACATCAGAATGTATGAGCAAAAAAAGTGTAGAGACATATTGATTGAAAGATGGGGGAAAATGAGATCTACTATGTTTGCCATATTGGTAGTGTTCACACTCAAAATGACTAAAAGATAGACTAGGAACAAGTTGTTTTAAAACAGGGTCCGATGGATGACCTAGGCGACAATGCCACAACCATACATCTGAAGAGGAAGATGTCGAAAAGGCTTCGGGTGTGCCAGGGTGAGAGTCAAGAAGGTAAGAGGCCACCAACTTTACGACCACTACCCAACACCTGTTTTGTGGTCAAATCCTGAATTACATAATGAGAAGGAAAGAAAGTGATAGAACAATTCAAACTTGTAGCCAAAGCACTGACAGATAACAAATTGCGGGATAAGTTGGGAACATACAAAACATAAGATAGGTTCAAAGTAGGAGAAACCGAAATTGTCCCCTTCTCAGCAATATTAGTAGAGGATCTGTTAGCTAATTTAACTTTCCCACATGAAATGGGTGTAAGGGAAGAAAAGAGGGTGGGCATACCAGTCATATGGTCAGTAGCACCAAAATCAATAATCCAAGAATGATGGGAGACATGGTGCGCATGGTGCTCAGTATCTGAAGTGGATGAGACAACATAAGAGACCTTGGAGGATTGAAGGCATTCAAGTCATTGCAATAAGAAGTTAATGTCCTTTCGAGTCACTGGAGCACTGACATGAGCCACATCAGAGGAAGGAGCAACATGAGGGGCAACGGAGAGATGAGCATGCTTTGGTCGGCCATGAAGTTTATAGCATGAATCAACATATGACTTTGTTGCATCTTGCAATATGTGCAAAAAGGGGTACCCTTCTTCTGTGGGCCTCTGGTGTCCCTACGAGTATCATAATAAGCCATGGAAGAGGCAGTAGATGAAGCCACGCAATAAATTGATCCAGGAGCACAAAAAACCAAAATATAATCAACTGAACTGTGGGCAGCCTTGCGGGAAGAACACCTCGATGGCGACACCAATGAGAAAAGAATGAGGTCAATCTGAGAGCTTCAGAAGTAGATCCAAGCCAAATAAAGAATCCCAAGTCCAATATCTGCGTCAAATCCGAGGAGGAGCGTGCGTGGACCCCACAAGGTATAGAACGCACAAAGATCCTCACAGATGGAAGGAAGAGATCGAGGCGATTGTATGATCCAAGGCTCAGGGCCTGAAGTGGTAGATCCTAGCAGATCCGGTGGAAGAAACCAGAAAAAAAACTGTTCTGGTGTCCCAGGCAGCTACAGGAAAGAGCAGCAAAAAGTGGGTCCCACCAGGGAGAGAAGGGGGGACCACCAGTTGCAATGAAGCACAAGGAAGGGGCGATTCAAGTAGTCTTTATTTCGAACACAAAAGGTGCAAAAGACCAGCAGATCATTAGCGCACATAGCAGAAGATCTGAGTGGTCCTGCGTGCTTGCAACCACCGGAAATCGCAGAGATGAAGGGCTCAGTGATGATGGAAGGGGGGTCCCACTAGGGGAGATGGAAACCAAGATAGAGGCGACTGTAGCAAACTTGGTGCCAAGCAGAACTAGTCAGAAAGCCAGTAGATCTGGCCCAAAAAACAGCGAAGTCCAATGCTGCAGTGTCAGCAGGCAGCAACCCAAAAAACCACAGATCTGCGGGCTCACACAGGTCAGATCAAAGAGGCAATGGTACTGATGGATGGGCCACCAAAAAACGGAAGGGAGAGGGAGGTGCCCACCATCAGATGCAAGTCCAATTGAAGGATCTAAGGCTGAGAACACAAAGCTGCAGAGAATGGAGAGAACTCAAATCTGCAGGAGAAGAAGGAAAGGAGAAGATCTGCTGCAGATGTCCTCAGATATCGGAGTCGAAGATGATGAGGAACAGTAAAGTGGAAAAAAACTCTCCCGAAAGTGTCCAAAAGATCGTTTTGGCTGATACCATGTAGAATAATAATATGAAAATAAGGAAAAGAAAAAAAATAAAGATGGTGGAGAAGAATTCTTCTCTGATTGTATTGTATTATGTATAAACTGAAAGGGTTACATGTATAAATAGGAAAAAGAGAGCCAATCTAGGTGGCTTGAAAAGGAAAGTAATAAAAGAATAATTGTCTACAATCAATCATAGAAATAATAAGATGTATTTCCAAAATTAGATGATTTGGGTCAACTGCTGTCAACACGCATGCCATGGACCCATCGTAGCTCTGCTCGATCTTAACTATTTATGATCAAATGCATCTCTGTATTTTGTTATGGACATTTATCTACATTTTTGTTGTGTATGTGAACATTTGTGTCAAAAGTGCAGGCGCAACTTGGGCTGGACCCAACCTGACCACACAATGTAAAACCTGAAGAATGGGGTTCAAGTTATCTGGTTAGGCCTGTTTCTATTTATGGCCCAAAACACAAGGGCCAAATGTGAATATGGGTCGAGGCCAGAGTAGTGTTTTATAAGCCCGAAGCCACTTGAAAGCATGCTTTTGTTAATATATCTTAAAGTTTATATATAAATATGACATTTGTTTAATTTATAATTTAGTTTTTCTTGGATTTGAGAAACATGTCCAAGCTAAGCCTAACTATGCTGCAATAAGCCAAATTTACAATTTCAAAATAGGCACAGGCCTGGTTGAACTAATAGTCCAACTAGCTACCTTCTCCCCTCAGTTGCAGCCTAGTCGAAAGTAAGGCGAGATCATCAGCGATCATTGACTGTTTCTGAGAATTTATGTACCAGATCAACACAGTTGGTGATTATCTCAGTGTTGCAAATATAAGGGGTCATTTTTCTATTTCCTCAAGGAAAGCAATTCCGTGGAAAACGTTATGTAAGGATTCTATTCATATTATCCAACAAGTGTTGCCGGGTTCTGAAAACCTGACCTGTTGGTTGTTTGAGTCAAAATCTTTACTTTCATTGAAAATGAACGAAGCATTCTCTTGAGGAGAGAGGGAAACCTTTTTATTTTCTTTAATAGATTTTCCTACCCCCTAATGGGAAATGGATTCCTCGGAAGGAGGGGAAAATATTACTTTTCTTGAGGTCTTGGCAAAAAACCCTCATTATATGGAAGAAGAAAGGAGCGTTTCATTTTCCATGCTACTTATTTTTCATACCTGGAAAATGACAAACAACCCGTAAAGTTTTAGGTTCAAGACCTTTAACCGTTCCCCAAAAAGGAGGCTCACCACAAAAATCCCAAATAGGTAATGGTTAACAGTCTTGTATCTGGCCTGAATCTAGATATGGCAAACAAAGTGACCATTAATTATGTTTTGAATCCGGATCCAAGTTTAAATGGACTGGAGATTTAAATCCGAAGTCATTTATTTTGGGTTGGATGTTTGGAGTGGATTCTCAATGGTTCATTTGCATCCCTATGTATTCATTTCTTTAAAAAACTTAAAAAATATCTGCTTGTTTCTTAAAACTATTCATTGACCACTTCGGTGCATTTATATAATTTCTTTTACTATTTTGCTAAGAATAGACAGTATCAATTTACTTAAATATGAGAGACCAACCAATGAATTGAAGATCTATAATGTAGTTTGTTGGATATTTTTACAGCTAGATGAATGAAAGGAATAATTATTACTTTCAGGATATAACTTGTTACGGTGGACATTACATCCAATGAAATGGGAGAAATTTCTGTACAGTACTGAAATTTGCATGTGGGTGTTGCTGTTTAAGGATGGGAAGTGGCAATGATGGTGATGGTGATGGTGATGTGATGTTACTGATTAAGATGTTGGTTTTGTATATTTTCTTATGGCCACATTTCATCAAATGAGTTAAAAAGAAATTAGGCTTCCAGTTTCTGATATCTGGAGCTGTTCTTCCTAACAAAAAGGCCTAAATTTCCCCATACTGTGGTTCTTGTCTGGCTACAAATTTGAGATTCAAAATATCCTGATTTGCAACCTGCGTGATTCTTGAGATGAACAGATGTTGACCATGGTTAGTGGCTTCTTTCATGTTAGTTTGTGATCTCGAATTGATGTAATTGTGGGATGCGTTTGCTGTTTCAGTAATCGCCAAAATTTGGCACATTCACTGTTCTGTTTTCCTTTAAATGAGCAATTGGCCCTGGAAAACGTATACTGAATAGCCCATCTATTTGTCTTTCCTTGCAGGCAGTTGAAATATCGAGCAATGAATATGAGCCTTCTGAAAAAGACATATTGTATGCAGAAGGAGTTACCCAAGGAAATGGACTAGCTTTTATTGAATTCTCCCTTGATGACCGGAGCCCAATGTCAGAACCCTACACTGACAACCCTGATGGTCCACCTCAAGCTATGACCAAGTAGCCTCTCTTTTTCCTGATATGCACTGGTCTTTTCATTCAGTCACAATAACCTATTCTTAAAAGTTTCTATTAAATTACTTCATGGAGGAACAACTAAAGGATTTTACTAATATGAACAGTCCAAGATACAGAAAAGAATAAGAGCACATCGCTCCATTAATTTGAATGAGAAGTTGATAAGAAATAATATCCACTACCTATTCTTGTGTACACGAGTGCACATTGTGAAATGTCTCACGAAAAATGTTTGAGAGGCTGAGACAATGAGGCAATGTTCTATTTTAGATATTGAACTTCCAGAAAAGTACCTGCCAAAAAAGTTGAGCTTTAAGGCAAAGTTGAGCTCCATTATCTAAGAGAAATTGTTAATTGGATATTTTTTCGCTTTGGACTAGAGCCTATGGCAAAATTGGAAGATGCTTATAGTTTCCACCACAAGGTTTCATATTCAAGTCCACTTCTAGGGAAAAATTTTAATACCTACAACAGTATAGTAGTAGTGACCTTTTTCCGAATCTAATTTCAATCTTTCAAAAATTGTTTGTGTTTGTGCGTGTGTTTGGGAGGGGGTAGACCTTTTTCCTTTCGATCTTTCAAAAACTGTTTCAGTGCGGGCGGGCGGGCAAGTGTGTGCATATGGGTGTGGGTGTGTGGGTTTGTTGGATCTAAAGGCCCATTGCTTGAGTGTTCATCTGCCATACTCGTCACTCAAACACACGTCAATCCTACTACTGAGATTTTCAGTCAGAGTTGACCAATTTTTAAAGTCCTGGTGAAATGACATGGTTGTATGGATTGACATCATATAATTTTTGATATTAAATCTTTAATGAACTTACTCTTTTATCTTTCACTAAAAAAAATCAAAGCACTTGATTTCTTATTATATTCTTGCAAGGTTGTTGATCTTCATTCAAGATTAAGATTATTGTGTAATCCTCCTTTTTTTGTCTCCTTCAAGATACCAACTAATCCGCATGAGCGCCAAGGGCATGAATGAGGGGTGCAAGTGGGTGGAAATGTTTGAGGATGTTCGAGCAGTTATCTTCTGTGTTGCACTAAGTGACTATGACCAGATTTCTCTTCCTGGAAGTGGCAGTGGTTCCCTTCAGAACAAGATGTTACAGTGCAGGGAACTCTTCGAAACCACAGTCCGGCACCCTTGCTTCCGTGACACCCCATTTGTGCTCATACTCAACAAATATGATCTCTTTGAGGGAAAAATCAACCGGGTGCCTCTGAATACATGCGAATGGTTTGATGATTTCAGCCCTGTGAGACCTCACCACAGCAGTCAGTCATTGGCACACCAGGCCTACTACTATATAGCAATGAAGTTTAAGGACCTATATGCCTCCATTACCGACCGAAAGCTGTTTGTGTGGCAAGCACGAGCGAGGGACCGTGTGACTGTTTACGAAGCTTTCAAGTATATAAGAGAGGTGCTTAAGTGGGATGACGAGAAAGACGATAACTTTTTTGCTTTGATGGAGGACTCATTTTACAGTACAGAAGGAAGCTCCTCGCCTTTCGTTAAACAAGAATGATAGATATTTCAGAAGTCAGGTATTGTCCTTTCATTTGCTTGGATGGGTTTGTAACAAATAACAAGGGCTCATTTGGACAAGATTGGTTGTATGTATTTATGAGTAAATCAATTGGGGCTGTTTCAAGGGGTTGTAATTTTCTAGAAGATTCTATATCTGTACAGGAACCCGGCATACTACAATTTATAATGAGCAACGGAAACAGGCAATTGATGTGGAAAGCTATTTGCTACTAACAGCATCCATTGCAGTCCAAGTTGGTGCTCTATGCGTTTGTCACCACTTACCTGAAGAAAATCCACAAGAAAGTGTAGTCGGAGCAAACGGCAGGTATGTATTTAGCCTTTAAAGCTTGGTGGTACATATTCTAGCAGCCTGATACTCCACCGAGTCAAGCTGATGTGCTGAGTCACCTCGGTCGAGTTGGCATGCTATGTCGAATCAGATACATGTTGAGGTAGGACTTTTGATCTAATTTAATGAATTTCTCCTTCGTATAAAGTTAAAATGAGAGCCTTAAATAATATGGCTTTATTTATCGAAATTTTCTAGGCATTATAAACAACTTAGATCTTTTAAACTCACTCAACTGTCTTGGGAGATCTACTCTAATATATAACAAAAATTTTTCTTTTTTCTGATTGATGGTTCTCATGAGGTTTTCATGTAGACATTGGCTTTGGGCTGATGGATCCATTCTGTCACACTCTATTCAATTTCATATGAATTTGATTTTAAAGTTTGTTGATCTAATCCGATAAATTTACAATGTCAAATAAAATTGATTAAGCCTATATTTTATTTAAAATGATAATATTATGTAAGGAGTATAATTTCTTTAGAGCTAATCTCGACTTATCTCAATTTAATGTAGAAATTTATAAGCTAGGTTAGGGTGAGCATGAGATGTGGGTTGAGTTTGAACATGAGTCAAGTAATAAATTATGGAGAGTTATATAGACACTTGAAAAATCTGTTTTTACACCTGTTTTTGAATTTTTGGATGAAGTTACCATTCTACTCCTGCATATAAATTCATTTAAATGAATTTTCAGTTTATTCTCAGTTCGTTCGAATGAATATACTCATCCGAACGAACATCTTAGTGTAATTTTCGTTCGTTCGATCTAGTGTTCATTCGTTCGAATGAATAAATATATATCAATCCTTCACAAAATTTGACTCATTCATTCGAATGAACTAAACTGTTCATTCAAACGAATGAACACTCATCCGAACGAATTGAAATTACACTGATTTGTTCGTGCGGATGAGTACATTCATTTGAATGAATTGAAAATGAACTGACAGTTCGTTCGGATAAATAGAACACGGAGGGGTAGAATGATAATTTCACTCGATTTTTTGAAATCGAGTGTTTAGAGGCAGAAAAATCGGATGTCTATATGGGGCGCCTAAATTATGGATATTATGTTTGATTTGGTTGGACTATCAATTGAGTTTCAAGTCGTGGATTGATTCATTAGTTTGGTTAAGTTGACCATGAGACGAGTTGAATTGGTTAAATCACAGATTGTATAATTTTTTTTTTTAATGATCAAAGATGTCCAAGCGTCTCACCCATAGGAGATTTTACTTGACTAATCCTTTGGGGCATGTCCTCACTTTCCTATACACAAATACCAAGTTCAAGTGATGAAGAGTAATTTCATGGGAAGTGGCTCAGAGAGGTGAGCGTGAATGAAATCTAAGACTCCCTTTCATGAGGATAGCTTCTTGATTATCATGGATTGTACAATGGATGGAGTCAATGAATCATGGAATGGGTCATGGGTCATAGAGCAAGTCACGGTCTTGGATCGGGTTATGGATCGTGTTTGGATTGGTCTGGATCATTGACTGAGTTGGGCAATAGTTAGATCATTGACTGAGTTGGGCAATAGTTAGTTCATGGGTTGCATAACGTATCTTGAGATCCACAATATGTGGAAATTCCTTTCCAGTCACTCCTTTAAGAATTCATCTTCTACACCTCTTACGGAAAAAAAAAACACAAAACCATTTTTCATGAAAAAGGTTTACATGGAGCAATAGAAAATAATCTTAATAATGAAATCATTTTCTTTTCTTTTTTATGATGACTAAGTCTTCAGGCCTCTTATAGCACTCAATAAATCCTCGAGGTATGTGCAAGTTTCTTTACTTACATACTGGATAAACTCTACGGGGAGTGACTCTTTGGGTAGAGTGAGAATTGAATTCAAGATTCTCACTTCCTAAAGCGGGTTCTAGTTATCATTCCAACTTCTTTGAGTTAAATTATTTTTTATTTTCACGAAAAATATTGTGCAGAAACATGCTAAAACCGATGATGAGATGTAAAATTAAGTAAATGTGGAAAATTTGGTAAAACAAATGACAGGTCGAACATGGTTGATCAATTTGGGCTAAAGTCGTATTCAGTGCCTCGATGACAAAGGTTATGGATTAATGTCACTGACAAAAAATTTGGCTACAATTGTGATTAATGGGCTTCGTTTAATGAAGTGAATGGTTAAAAAGTTGAATTTAAACTTTCTTTGCACTTTGATCTTAATTCAATTGGCCATTTTTTGGGACTTCCTCTGGCTCGGCAAAGTCTCTACAGGGCACGTTAACGTGATATTTTATAATCGTTATATAAAATAAATTCTAATTGTAGTTACCTGGTTTGTAACTTGATTAATTCATATTTAAGTTTTATGATTCAGTTATATTGTCGTCGTGCCATCAATTGAGATGTTATTATTTTTTATTGTTAGATATAACATATTCAAAATACCAATACCATCTTTTCTTTTATCCGGTAATTAATACAATTATCTTTCTTTTTCTCCCTCTGTCTCATTTTAGTTGTCTTATTTGAAACATTTGTATTTTGTAAGGAACTCCATATGTAAGACTAATACTCCATGTGATATCATCCATTTTCAATACACTTTATGCTACTTCAATATGAATGGGATAACTATTTTTGAACAATCCAAAAATCCACACCAGATAATTAAATTGGGACTGAGGGAGTAGTTAAAAAGAAGAGGCAATTTTGGTATTTAAGAAATATGATATCTAAATAATAATAAACAAGTGTGTATCAATTGATAGTCCATCATAATATGGCAATTCATTTTATTTAAGTCATTTAGTTCACTTTTCTGTTTTGTTAAATTCATAATTTGACTTTGCTTTCCTAAAATAAAATAACCTAATTACTTTAATTCGTATAAATTATTTTCTTCGTGCATAGCCCACATGCTTGGTTGTTTTGTAAACATTACACTTTTTTTTTTTTTCAAACATCACGAATTGGAAGATAAAATGAAAATCACAATAATGTAATAGCAGGTAAATGAAAGAGATGGAAAGATTTAACCAAGCAATTTACTTGAGGTTGGCAGTCCACCTACGTCCTCGGCTCAAGTGTGCTAATAGAAGATTCAAATCCACACTTCTCCTACGAGGGTGGAGATCAACCGTTTACAAGTTCTCCTTCACAAGTAGTAAATGGAATTGTAAGCACAATGGCAACTCTTGTATAATGTGTAAATAAGTCTCTCAAAGAGTCACTCAATTGGGAGAACACAAAGGCTCAATAATGATTTGAATGGAATTGAGGGTTTGCGCTCTAAGTTCTTTGATCTTTCTTTCTCTTGATTTGGAAATGTTTGGTAGAGATAGATGATAGTTTCCAAGTGATTAAGGCCACAATAAATACTTGTAATTCAATTTTGGCTGTTGGAAAACATTACTGGTTAGAAAATTAATCATTGACGCGTATTAATGCTCGTTTAGGGGCTGTTACCGTGACTTTCGGTCAGCCGAAACAAAGTCCTAGTCATTCGAAAGTTTTTTATTTAAACTTTCAATACGAATAATGGTTTTCTGTTTTTTTCACTTACGGTCGGCCAAAATGATTAGAGATTAATAGTCTTTATAGTCAGCACATATCGGTCGTCTGTATTTTCATTTTCGACCAACCGATCTTATCAAAGACTTAAGTCATAATGTAAACACATTTTCAATTGTCTGGATTGCCATTTTCGGCAAGCCGATAATAATTGAAACTGAAGAACTTTGTCAGTATAGATTCCAATAGTCTCTTCCCAGGGGAATCGGTCGTTTGTAAAATCTCAATGATTGTTTTTGAGAGTCTTCAAACCTCATCAAGTTCACAAATAATTTTCAACAAGTCACCAATATTTCTAGGGTCATTCTCAAGGTCCTAGAGTCCATCTAGAGTAAATTTTGAGCCAAGGTGTTCATTACAATTGAGTGACATTATAAAATGCACGACTTAAAACATCTAAAACACAGACTATGAATCATTTGATCTTCAATAATTGGTTTTGATGTGAGTTGCCATATAAACCTTTTTGTTCTTCAATTAATAGCTTTGGTCAAGGCTTGGGGAGAATCTTATCATCATTAATCTCTAATTTGAAGGATATGATATTCAATACGTGTTTCTTTAATTGCCGTGGAGATTAACCTTGAACCTGTAATAATAAAATCATGCTTATAGACTGATTAGAGCAGCATGTCAATGGTTTTATTATCATTGAAATCATCAATATATTCATTGTATGAAACTTTGGGGCTAACGATAAATGAAATCACAAATTATTCGAACTAATTGATAATTCAAAACTGCTTACAACCGGTTGGCATTCAAATGCTTATAGCTCAAACTTTGTGAGACATTTGGATAAAGTGTTATAAAGGCGTCTTAAGATTCAATTTTCACTTCCATTTTTGATGTCCTGGTTTTAAATTAATAAAATTTAATAGATGCGACTCTTATTAATCTTAATTAATAAGCATGCAAGTAAAAGGATAAAACCCAACATCCAACATAACCATGGTTTTGTAGAGTATGTTAATAGGACTAAAGAATAGGCATGATGGGCTTAAAAGACCAGCAAACTTCATCTAGTTTTATCTGACATCATGATCATCTGTTTGTTAAAGGAACTTAAAAAAGAGGCTGAGCACAGTTCCAGTTGCGTTAATAGGTTTTCTCACGTTAAGAGTAATTTTTAAAACTTCACCTTTTTACAAAGTTGAATCTAAGTTAACTTTGATTTTTACTAAATATGGTTTGATCATCTAACCAAAGTTCAAATCATCAACAATCCTTAATAACCTATGCTTCAAAAGAGTTGGTATAGTTAATACTAAATAATCCTTAAAAGATTTCAAACTTATTATGTTGGGTTATTGGACCATTTTATTAGTGTCAACAGGTCACTTTTTTGAAAATGTGATTATGACATTTTATATTTTATATTTGATGTTTGATATTTTATACTTATTAGCATATTATTGTATTTTTAACTAATTTTTAGTTAATTAATATTATATGATATCGTGTGGATATGATCTGAGTTTGACTATAGTTGAACTCAACTTAAAACCTATCAAACCAACCTTCTCTTAAGAACGTTTGATTTACGAATCAATTTTTAAAACACTGGATAAGATTTAGATCATGTTTCGGGCCAAATCTAAGTACATGAACACCCTTATAAGCTATTTGTCATTTTCAACATGTCAAAAATGAAGAGCATAAATTTTTTCATAGAGAATCTTTTAATGAACAAGTAAAGACTTCCTTTCTCATCATCAAGACAATGCTTTTCTAATTTTCAATAAAAATAAAGATTTAAATGCAAATAGCAAAAATTGTCAAATTTCTATGACGCAACATGAAATCAGATTTCGTAACACATGTTCGAACGTTATTATTTTCAATTAAATATGATATTTCCATAAAATTACTTTGCTTAAAGAAATCGAGAAATGAACTCTTAAGGTAGGGGACTTTGGAAATTATTAAAGGACTCATTATTTTCAAACTTATAAAAAATGAAAATAAAGAAAATAAAAATATTCCCTCCTGTGGAACAAGATTTCTTTGTCAAGAGATTCTTAATTCATGAGAAAAAGAAAGAATTTTTCCTTGCTTGATAAAACAACTTCCCATTCAATTTTATATATCAGATTTTTATGGCTCGACACAGCATTGGAATTTATGAAGAGACAGATAAATTTCTTGTGCAATAAGAAATGGGCAACTACTCCTAATTGGAAAAAAAAAAAAAAAAATCTCTGATAATCCATTAGATGAAAATTGCCGTGTTAATCAAATGAAAGTAGTGGAAAGCGACAACCAGGCTTACAAGCCAATAACAAATAATTTACATACCCTTTTTTTTTTTAAAAAAAAAGAAAGAAAGAACCTCCTCAGAGTCAAAAACCAAAGATTGCTTTCCACCGAATCCTTTTGACCATAGTTTGAGTCTTTGAGAGACAACAATTTCATTTTAACAAAAGAAGCTGCTGCCACAAAAAGAGAAAAAAAAATCCAGAAACAAGCAGTTGAAATCGAAGCCACCAGCCTACTTCTCTCAAGAAATTAATTGACTAACCTAAGTTCAATTGGTTACCTACCGCCTCGAGAGGTTGCGGATTTGAACCCTCATGGCCCAACCTTAGTATGTCCAGGGATAGTGGACTCATCTATGGGAGTTTTACAGCTGGATATCCTGCGGTTTCCCACACGCAAAATTCAAAAAAAAAAAAGAAATTAATTGACTACAATGTAAAATAGAATTGTACAGTAAATTTCATTGACAACCGCAAAAGAATGGTTCTCCAGGCCATCTCTAATTCATTACCACCTAATAGAGACAATAGTTTTTGACAGGAGCTACATATGATTTCCACATAATAATTTTCCAGGAGCCGTCGCCACATTGAACAAATCCTATATCAGCATCAGTTAGCTATCGCGCTATGCAGGAATGAGTTTTGAGGAATAAGCATAGCGAAAATCGAATATTGGCTCCCAATATTCATTTTGCATCTCATGAAGCATTCCTTACACGAACACAATACCCAATTTTACAAGCCCCCCATCATCAAACCCAATCACAACATCCAAAATTACTAGCCATCTCTTCCTTGGAATGTCACCACCGGAGAAGGTATACCGGCGCAGCACATTGCATCTGAAATGATAAAAATCATGCCCCACAGCAGAAAATAGAGGAAAAGGCAAAAATAGAGGTGCATAGACAGCCATTTACAAGAGGTACAACGAGAAATTTCAGCTCAATCACATATCAGAATAAGATCAGAGTTGGGCCTTCCGTTTCTTTTTCCCACTCTTTGCCTGAGTTCCTTGCATCATAGTGGAACCCAATTTTCCTTTGCTAGAATCCTTGCTGATTTTTGCCTTCAACAAACCTGATTCCTGTTTCATAGAAGCACCATTTGCCTTGCTGCTGGTTTTAGGCTTGTCATCCACTGATTTAGTGCCAATTTTAGTAGTTCCCTTTGCTTTACTGGCAGTTTTAGGCGTTGTTAGAGAGTCATCTCTAGATTTACTGCCAGTGCTATCCTTAGATTTAAGACCAGTTTTGGGGGTGCCTTTTTTTGATTTGTTGGCAATTTTAGGTGAGTCATCCTCATGTTTACTGCCAGTGCCGTCCTTGGTTTTACTGCCAGATTTGTGAGTACTTTCTTGTGATCTGCTGCCAAGCTTGACTGTATCACTCTTTGATTTACTTCTAGACTTAGAACTATCATCATTGGCATTATCAGCCATTTTTGTACCTTCACCCTTGGACCTGTCTGCTGAACCTCTGCTCCTGGGAAGAACAACATAGATGTTGAGATATCAGCAACAATAATCTGAAAAATGAGATGTAACAAAACAAATGAACAAAGCTGGCTCCAAGCTAAGCTTAGCTCGGCTTGAGTGGACTGAGACTTGAAGTAAAGCTCGTGAATGAACAAGCTGCTTTCAAGCCTAGCTTTGTTTGGCTTGGCTTGAGTTCAGCTTGTTTCTGTCTAGCTCAGGTTTGAGTTGAAGGTCACCTCATTAATGTGTATATATGTACATATCATGATTGAAAAACTCGAAACTCAGACTTTACATGAAATCCTATTGACTCAAGTAATTAAAGCAAGTACTTTTTTACTCAACTCAAAAAACTTGATAGAACTCGTTAACTCACTCGACTTAGAATCCTACGAGTCGAGCCAATTCAAACTGACTCGCCTGAGTTTTTAAATTGTGGTACATATGCATACATCGTATGTGTGTGCTTATGTGTATTTTGTATTTATATTGTAAAATAAATGACAAACACATACATATCACATATCACTTTGGTCGAGGTTAGTCATCAACTCATGATTGACAAGCACAGCTTAGTTCAAATATTGCTTGATGAGTTGGCTGAACCCCAACTCGACATACATTCAAGCAAGCTAAAGAGCATACCCCAGCTTACCTCAGCTTGGCTCAGCACGACCTCATCTCAGAAAATATCCAAGCCAAGCTCAAGCTTACCCTAGGTCAACTTGGCATAGCTTCTTTACACCCCTATTAACAAGTAAAAGAACAACTCACCTTTTAAATGGAGTATCCATTTTCACTTGCTTCGATGATGAATCTGAACCAGTTTTCAGTTTCTTCTTCGGCAGCCTAGGCAAAATCAAGATGAAGAGTGCATGAAATGGCAGAATTAAACTTTCAACATGAAGAAATGTTACACTGATGACCACCAGAGCATTAAGAGTAATTTCAACTAACGTTTAACAATTTTCCAAGCTTTGCCCTCATGTCCTTACCCGAGGCCACGGCTCCTACTTGCATACATACATGTTAACTAGTTCCATGCAAAAGATGCAAGTCTCTCAACAGATGGGCCAGGTCGATACACCCGAAGAAATCAGCCAGGTTTGCACAATCAGGCAGATCATGTCAAGCTAAATTGAATAACTGGCTGTTTTCATGTAACCCTTCACTGTTTTTTATAGATGCATGCCACCCGACAGAGTGAACTAATAATTCTTGGCCTAAATAGATCCATGTTGGGCCTCACTTAGGATAAGATTGCATCTTGCACACCCATCACACATGGGCACAGGTGTATGTGGACTTCCATGAAATGAAACTCCAACCTTGTTACTACAAACTTTTTAAACTGTTTTCCCAATATTCTTCGTCCACACCTATTTCCAATATTTTTCCATAATTTGTCATTCCAAACATCCATTTCTTGTGTTGGTCTGATGAGTCCATTGATTACCTCTTCCTTCTTTGCCCTTTTATGTGGCTCATGGCTAGTACTATTTTGATCTCTTTCCCTTGGCTACTGTAGTTTCAAGGTTATTTTGTTTCCTAATGGATGCATGGGAGGTCAGGCTTGGGTTTCCTATAGGAAGAGTTGGGTCATATGGAAGATTGTGACAGCTTTGCTATCATTTAGGGGTTGTGAAGAGAAAGGAATAGAAAAATTCTTCAAGATAGACTGTGAACTAGTGTTGGCAATGGGCTCACTTAGGCCCATAAATTGAGCTCACTTGCATGCGGGCCATTTAGTGAAGATAATTGGCCATTTTTTCTATATTTATTGGCCCATACACTCGGTATCTAAATTTCTACTCCACCTAACCCATACATGTATAAGCTAGTGGCATAAGTTTTCCATCCCCAAGACACCTAGCATGCCAAGTGTCATTTGGTAGAATGAACCTTTTTCCTCCCTTGCCATGTGTCAGGTGGTGTCACAAGCTCTCTCCCATTCTCACCTAACCCATTTATAAAACACGAGGTGTTACAAGCTTTCTCCCCCATTCACACCTAACCCATCTATAAAACACGAGGTGTTACAAGCTGTCTCTCCCATTGATACCTAAACTATCCATGAATCAAGTGGTGGCACAAACTTGTCTCGCATTGACATCTAGCCACCATGTGTCTTAGGGTGGCAATGAGCTTTATCTTCCCAATGACACCTAGCCTCCTATGTGTTATGTGATGGAATGGTTAACCAATCCTACATAAACCCATGAGTTCAAGTAAGAGAGGTATGGTTTTGCAAATATTATTTGCTATCATCTACCTTATTAGCATCACTCACATCATCACAGACCATTTAAGTATATGTTAAATCAAGAGGGGTGAATTGTGTTGAGCTTTCCATCATTGGGTCCAAAAACAGATAAGTTTTTATTTTGATTAAATGTTTTGTTTCATTATGCCTTGTTTAATTGTAATTAAATCTATCATGCTAACACACATGAATAAATAGGGCCCACCATGCTTGGACAAGAACCTCACATCGAAAAAAAGTGGGTAAAAAAGAACCTCAGTAAAACCAGGTTCATTTTATCGGTATGCTTCAGTGGAGTTTAATTGAATAGGAGGCAAATAGCACGATTTCATCTAACAGGTGTTAGGGTTGAGGGCCCAAAAATAAGTGTCTGCAGTAAAAGTATCCAGTGGCAAATACCACTGGCATGTGTGGTTCCAACTAACTTTATGGTCTACTAATCACTGTACAGATTATACTTAATAATTAAATATTATAGTTCTCTCAGAAAAATACCAAAAATAGTGTCCCACACTTGAACCTAAAATCTCTTCGGACAACAAAGGTATGGTCAAATTACTCGTTTCTTGAAATGGTTGTTCAACTGTATTCAGAATATGTCAATATGAAGTGCAGTTTGATAGGGTAATGATTTATAGAAACCGTATCAACTAAGATTGTAGTAAATCTAAAAAGTTTTTTTTTTTTTCCTGATCAATAAATCTAATGTTTAGACAATAAGCCCATATTGCCAACATTGTTGCACCCAAGGAAGGCATTCATTAGCATTTCAATTGGAAGGTCCTGAAAATGCTTATTTGCAGTGTATCGAAGAAATCAAACCAAGAAGATTCTACTTCAGTCATAAAACAAAGATTCATAACTCCATAGTCATAGACCCCTCGAGAGCATATATCAATCTGGTGACATCAAGAATAATCACATCATCACATGGCCATCTTTCAAAGGTCAGGAGGGTCCAGGAAGCACAACACCAATGTTATTGAAAGATTTCCAAACCATCTCCTACTAGCAATCAAATTAGCAAAAACATACAACAAGCAACTCAAGGTAGGATAATGAATGCATCAGCAGTGGTGTCAACTAAAATAAGAAATATATTTCTTTACAAATGGAAGCCTGAAATAGACAGAACACTTACATTTCAGAAGTATCAGGATTTGGAATCTTTTCATCCTGATGAAACATGCATAAATAAAGTATTAGACTTAATACACGCCTTGTAAACCCAAATATATTTAACTTCCCACAGGCATACATGCATACAAAAATTGGTGTGCATACAGACAAGCAGAAATAGGTTTACATGCATGCATACATGCACAAGGCCATCTGCTCAGAAAAGAACAAGAAGAAAAATACGACAGCGTTACCCCACCTCCTCTGGTGAACCTCCAATGAACTCCCATTTCTCTTCTTTGAGCAACAAAATCTCTTTATCATCGTCTACGTATAAAATCTAAACAAAACCAGTAAAAGCACATACTGCTGGATAAAAATGAAATAGTGTTTCTTATTTTTTTATTTTGAAAAAATCCTAGCATATGCGTAACCGACCACACCTTGTGTTTCTTGCTGACAGGATCAAATGAATCAACAACACCATAGTAATACCTGGGCCAAAAGAATTCAAGCAAAAGATATCATACACAATAAATTAAAATTCCAAAAATTCATATACTAAGAGAACATGATAAAAGAAGCAAAGCAAGAAATAATGCATCCTGACTTCAACTGTCTATCAATGAAGAGGGGCGTGATTCAAATTAAGAAAACTGACCAAGATGTGGATGGACCACAAGTGTGACTCAATGATTTTAAGATCAAATATATCTAGTGTTAACTTCTGTGATTTTAAATAACTGGTCAGTAATTTAAAATGATAAATTAAATCTAAAAATCATTTTGCAACACGTGTAGACCATCTAAATCAACTCAGTAAGAAATTATGAATGATTATATGGTCCTCATACTTCTAGAGAGCAATATGAACGTGATAAAACGTTAGAAACCACCAGAAAATACAATCTTCTTGAAGATGGATGCAGAACAAATAAATAATTAAAGATGAAAGATAAAGAAAGCAACACAATATTACCATGATACAACATTACTATCCATCCCTCACCCAACTTATCTATCTTATCTATCTTAATAATCTTTTGTATGAATACACTTTGAATCTTGGCCAAATCAAGATGAAAATCAAACAAGTGTAACTATCTCATAAATTTTCTTTAATAAACAGAAGTGAAATGAAAGTTACCCTTGAGACTTTAATCAGAAATTAGAAATTTAGAGTTAAGATACATAATTCTCTGGACCATAATGCAATAGAAAATCGCTCTATAGGTAGAGGCATATACTACTTGACTAAAATCCTAACTAAATAAATAAATAAAAGATTGCGCTTTTCCCAGGGGAACGCTGTTTATGCGATCTCCCTATGTGGACCGCTTTGTGATACCTTCCTTAGTCGATAAATGATTGCACTTTTCCCTTTTTTTTTAATGATTCCTTTTTCCCATAGTTACCAACTAAACGAAATATAATATTCACTTGTTTATAATTTAAAATTAGAGACAAAACAAAAATTAAAGTCAAGACTTTGATTGGAAATCAGAAATTTAGAGTTAAGGTAAATAGTTCTCTAGACCACAACACAATAGAAAATTGCTCGTTGCATGAGGAGGCTGTTAGAAAATGAAAAGGACAATAAATTTCACTCAATATTTCTCTCATTGTATTCTAGTGACTGAAAATAATATATATAGAGTACATCAAGATATTACTTTCCTAATTGAGAGATTACATAATCTATCATAATCTAATCTAAATCTCATTAGGATCAATCATAATCACATCAGGATCTTAATATATTATTTAAATGGATGATCCAACCGTTGGATGATGTTATTAGATGGAGCGGAAGTAGATCCACAATGAAGATGTGCCGGTGAAGTCAAGAACAAAACCAACATGCCATGTGTAGAACAAACTAAGGATGAATAGAAGCAGACAGAGACCGTTGTTTTAGCACATGAGATCAACAAATCTTGATGATCTCAATGGATGGAACCACAATACAACACAAAAGCATACTGATCCATAGCAAATGAAATTCGGAGACAGAAACAGACAGATTCACATCAGGAATTGAGTCGTAGCCACAATGACCAAATACATCAAATAGACGACCCAAACTGGGCCACAAACAGATACACTGTAGAACTTGCAATGGCAACAAGACAAATGACAGCAACACCAAGGATGGCGGTGATGGCAATGGAAAATATCCAATCCATTGGTGGGGGCGACACTAATAACATGTCCTAACAAATTCCAGACTGACACACCAGACAGAAGCAAAGGAATTGGAGGCTAGATTGAGGTGGGTTGTGATGGTGATAAGGCTGAGAGCGGAGAAGAAGAGCTTGCTGAAAGGCTACTACTAACAGCAGAAGAATTGTCTTCATCTAGCTGATTCAAAGGTGGAGGAGGAGAGCATTGAGACAGCGGGATAGTTAGACAGAGACGACCCAAAACTTCTTCCACACACGGTAGAGCTTCTTGGAGAGCTGGAAACATGTATAGGGTTGAACTCTGGCTCTAAGGTAAATTAGAGGGAACCCAATATCAAATTCATCAAAGAAGGTTTCGAGATCTAGGGCTTACTAGATCTATGAAAAGCTCTTTAATCGGTCTCACAAAAATTCGTAGGATTTTGGCTCAAAGTGAGCAAACCCAACCCACTAAAGTGAAACCTACGCCAAGTTCACTTCTTAGGAAACTAACAAAGGTCCAAAACTCACCTAGGGTATGCAATTTTTTTTTTTTTTTTAAGATGACTTCATTCCTCAAAAAGAAGACAGTACAAAACCCAGGAAACCATAGCAAACATGCAAACTAGCCCACCAACCAAGCGAAAACCCTAACAAGCAAAACACAACCCATAGCAAACAGGCAAACTAGCCTACCAACCAAGCGAAAACCCTAACAAGCAAAACACAACCTCCTCCCCCCCCCCACAAACAAAAAAAAAAAAAGATTACATAAACTGATTCACAATTCCAATGTCAAAGATTTAGTTGCTGAATTTGCATACCAAGGAACCCATGAATCTGAAAAGCCAAAAGACGCAATAGCATGCCGAATCCTTTCCACTTTATCCAAGTCCAAGGGCATAAAGATCCTAAAGCCCAACCAATAATAATCTTAGAATCTCCTTCTAAAATACTCCCTTGAGCCCCTAACTCTTCCAACTTCATGACCCCTTGCCAAAGAGCATAAAGTTCCACATCAATAACTGAACCATTTGGGAGAGGACCAACAAAAGAAATCAAAGTCTCCCCAGAACTATTCCAAATTACTTCACCATAACTGGTTAGACCAAGATCTCGAACACAACTACCATCAAAATTGCGCTGCAAGAGAACCCAACTCTGTAGGGGACCAAGCAACTAGCATAACAGAGTCCAAATGGGGCTTAACAAAATCACCGACACCCAATCCCTACAAAATTTATCGGAGCCCAACATCCACCAAGCAACTCAGCATTTAATGACATCAATAGTATGCAAGACAGAGGACTCTTTTCCCTAAAAAACCCTTCTATTCCTCTCCAACCAGATGAACTACACAATACACAACACAGTCGCTGCCTAAAGATTTCTTCGGAAAGAGATACTTACCAAAAGCATTTCTTCATTTAACAAATCAAACCAAGCTTCCGGGACACAGAAGGCCACCCCTAATAGCTGAAAGAAATGACATTAAATCTTCGAAGCAAACCTACAATGAAGGAGAAGATGATTCAATGACTTCGCATCAGAAAAGCAAAGAGGACAAGAATTAACAATCATCATTCTTCTAAATCTCAGTTTATGAATCGTCAATATTTTCTCCACACATGTAAGCCATCCGTAGACCTTTACCTTAAGAAGAGTAACACCCTTCCAAATTTTTGGATTCACTCGAGGAGCCTCATCAGCACACATAAACTTACTACACAAGGACTTAACTGAGAAAATCCCTTGGGGATCAAGATCCCAAATTCTCACATCATCTCCATTGCTCACTACAAAACCGCAGGCTTGGAAGATCCATGAGGGAAAACCACTCCTCCATCATCCAATCCTCCTGACCTCTTCTGAACTGAGGGCACCAAACATTCCATGACCTTGTTGTGGGAGCAACACGTCTGGTGATGCGGGCCCCAATTATGTCCAGATTCAAAGTATATTGAAAGTCAACACAGTATACTATAATTGATTAGATTGATTCTTACATTAGGATACACGTAGTGTATTTCCTCATTAGGTCCCATGATTGTCTCTCTTTTTTCTATTTAATATCGTATCCTCTATTAGAAAAATATACATTCAAAGAGATAATTTTCTCCCCTTCAATATTTTCTTCTTATCATTCCCTTTTTTTCATTATCATTTTCTACATGGTATCAGCAAAGGAAGATTTTGGACTTTGATTTCCTTCAGTTTTCAGCCCCTTTCTGCACCCTTTCTCTTCTCCGGCGAAGATCATTGTTCCCAGCGAAGGTTCTGCCGGCGGGGACTCATCCTTCCCTGCTGTTTTTGACAGAGCTATCCATATGTCCAATTGGATCTCTGTTTTAGATTGGTTTAGTGGGGTTCCTCTTGGATTTCTCTCCCAGGAAACCCAGTCTGAGGCCTTTCGCTTCGATCTGTTGGATGAGCTCAGTTTCCCACCAAAACTCTTTCACTACTATCACCCTTGGCCCACTTCCTCTTGCCTAAGGTGGACCCCCACTTCTGGGCAACGGTGGGCCCCTCGTTTGCACATTTGCTCTCTGCTGCTGTAACGCCTGCACTGTTTCTCTCTGGGCTTCTTCTACCCAGATCTACTGTCTGGGATCTTCATCCCTCATCTGCTGATGCATACTAGTTTCGCCCCTGCACCCGGCTTCCATTGAACTGGGACGTTCCACCTTGCATCACAGGTGGGCCCCTCTATTTGTTGTTCTACAGATCTGCCACTTGGGACGCCTATACCCTCTATTTTATGGGTTTTTTCATTCGATCTGGTTGCAGATCGCACTTGAGCATCCTGGTCCTCCTCCATTCCAGTCGCCGCTACAGCAGGATTCAATCACACTCGTGGGTCCCTCCTTTCATCACTGGTGGGGCCCTCTATCTGCTGATTTTTCTTCCAATTTACTGTCTGGGACGTTTGCACCCTCATCTGGTTGGTTTTTTCTGTGGATTTGGTTGGCTATCACCCTTCCGCATCTCCATCTTGCTCTATTACAGTCCTCTCTACCGAGATTCTGCATCTACAAGGCTCTCGCCTCGGTTCGAAACTTGTGGGACCTAATTTGATGCAGACCTTGGACTTGGGTCAATTTATTAGGCTTTATTTACTGCTAGTATTCTGTGATTGATTATTCTACCTCGTATTATGGTTGTTGCATCTTCTTCTTCTGTGCCTTCTGTTCTGAATGTCGCCTCTTCCGGCTCCCGACAAATTGGTCAGATCATGACGGTATTGCTAAATGAGACAAATTATTTTGAGTGGTCCCACTCTGCCACAATGTTCTTAACTGCGAAGCAACTCTATTCCTATATTGATGGTACTACTCCCAAACCAGCTAAGATTGATCCAACATTCTCCTCCTAGATTGCAAATAATCACCCTGGTCCAGACTTGGCTTCTTCACTCCATGTGCGGCGTCTTGTATACACCCTTCCAACCGCTAAAGTTGTATGGGACACTATGAAGACTTTATATTCTAATGGGGATAATTTTGCTCGTATGCATGAATTATCTCAGACTGCTGCCACTCTCCGACAGGGGGAATTGTCTCTCATCCAATACTATTCGACTCTGCAGTCTTGTTAGTTGGAGCTTGATCAGCTTCAATCCCTTACATTTAAGAATCTAGAAGATACTCTGAAGTTTCACAAGTATGTTGAACATGCGTGGATTTTTGCATTTTTAGCTGGGCTTAACTCTGAATATGAGCCTACTCGAGCCCAAATTCTTGCGCAACGATCTCTCCCCTCTCTAGGTGAGGTTTACCTTGCCTTACTTCGAGATGATCGACGACGTCTTCTTATGACTCCACTGCCCGTTGAAGGCTCTACCTTGGTTACCACTCATTCGTCTATGCCTTCTCTGGCTCCTGGGCACCTAGCTTCCCATGGCAAGGACTCCCCAGTCAAATCTTCGAAAGGACATCAGAGGTCCCCAGAAGAAGGGAAATCAGTTGTGCACCTACTGCAAGATGACTAACCACAATATTGATTCCTGCTACAAGCTTCATGGGCGACCTAAGCAAGCCAATCTCTTCGCTGCTCCTCCTTCATCTGATGTGGTTAGTGATAGTGCTCCTGTGACTCGATAAGATCTTAACTTCATCCTATAACGCCTGGAGTGCCTAGATACCTTCGAGGTGTCCAATGTCGTCTCTTCTACTTCAGGTACTAAATCATCTGCACACCATACTTCTCATCATTCGTGTATTGTCGATTCGGGTGCCACTAACCATATAACTGGTATGTCCACCATTTTCTCTTCCCTTTCTTCTTTTTGGTGATAAGGTTAAATTAGCCAACGGCTCATATACTGATAGTGTCGGGAAAGGCATTCTTTGTCTCGCCTCATTTGGACCTTCCCTTTGTTTTGCATGTTCCTCATTTATCCCGCAATTTGCTATCTGTTAGTGCCTTCACTAAAAATTTGAATTGTTCAGTCACTTTCTTTCCCTCTCACTTTGTTTTCCAAGATCTGACCATGAAGCAGGTGTTGAGTGGTGGTCGTGAAGCAAGTCGTCTCTACCTTATTGACTCTCGCCCTAGCAGCTCTGAAGCATGTTCGACCTCTTCTTCTTTAGATGTGTGGTTGTGCATTGTCGTTTAGGACATCCTGCCGACTTTGTTCTCAAACATCTTGTTCCTAGTTTATCGTTTATCATTTTGAATGTGAACATTGCCTATATGGCAAGCATGTTACAAATCATTTTCCCCCATCTATCAATAAAAGTTTATCTACTTTATTTTCACTCATTCATCCTGATGTTTAGCAATCTCCCACTGTATCTCGTACTAGTTTTCATTATTTTGTAACATTTATTGATGATTATTGTCACATGACTTGAACATATATTTGATGAAACAAAAAACTGAGGTTTTTTATCACTTCCAAAAATTTTACCAGTGGGTTCACAATCAATTTGGGTGCAAAATTCAGGTTTTACGAAGTGATAATGGGGTGGAATATTTGTTACACTCCTTTCTTACTTTTTTTGCAAAACCATGGCATTGATTCTCATTTATCTTATCCTCCTATACCTCAACAAAATAGTGTAGCTGAACAAAAGAACCGTCACCTTCTTGAGGTGACTCGGTCTCTTCTTTTCACCATGCATGTCCCATCGTCCTATTGGCTCGAAGCCATATTAATTTCTTGCTATCTCATCACAGAGTGCCTTCTCGCATCTTACAAACTCAGTCTCCCATGGATCGTCTCTCTTAAAACAAACCCATTCTTCTAATTCCCTTACATGTCTTCAGGTGTATTTGTTTTGTTCACAGCTTCTCTGGTCATTAACTTTCTCCCTGGGTTGTGCACTGTGTTTTCCTAGGTTACACATCTTTTCACAAAGGCTATAAATACCTTTATCCTATCACTGGGAAAACAAACATATCCATGGATGTCACCATTTTTTAGCGGGACCCTTATTTTTCAGCTTCCTCTACCTCCTCTCCGTCACCTGTTCTTCCACTTGTTCCTATAAATATTCCATCTCCGAGTCCCACCAAGCCTCTCTTGGTGTGCCAACGCCGACAGTCTCGATTGCCATTTGCTGACGACTCCACCCATCCATCTGCCAGTGAATCAGATCCACCGGTCTCTGACTCGCCTGATCTTCCTATTGCGCTTTGTAAAGGTGAGTGTTCTTCTACTAGCCATCTCATCGATTGTTTGTATCATATTATGTTGTTTCACCCCCCTATCATAGTTTTCTCACAGCATTAGACAGCATTCAGATACCAAAGAGGATTGACACGGCCTTAAAAATCCCTCCTGGAAAGCACCATTGATGAAGAGTTAGCTGCCCTTGAGAAGAACAACACATGAGAAATGGTTTCTCTACCTCGAGACAAGACTCCAGTTGGGTGCAAATGGATTTTTGCCTTGAAGCCTAATCCAGATGGCTTTATTGCTCCTATAAGACAAGCCTCATAGCCAGAGGCTTCACACAGACTTATGGAGTTGATTACCAGGACACCTTTTCACCTGTCACCAAGATTAACTTTGTGCGCATTTTTCTCTCCCTTGCAACCACTTATACTTGGCCCCTACACCAGTTAGATGTGAAAAATGCTTTTCTTCATGGTAATCTTCAGGAATAAGTCTATATGCTTCCTCCTCCGTAGTTTGTCAAACAGGGGGAGCCTCATTCTGTCTGCAGATTCAAGAAGGCTCTCTATGGTCTTAGTAGTCTCCCCGTGCCTGGTTTGAAAAATTTAACAGTGCCTTGCTACCTTATGGTTTTAATTGATGCCAGTCGGATCACTCAGTCTTCATCTACCGTCTCCACTCCGTTGTGATGATTTTGGTGGCCTCTTTTGATGAAATTGTATTCATTGGTAACAATGATGAAGTCATTTCTTCCTTCAAACAGTATCTTCAACGGATTTTTTATATTAAGGATTTGGAGCCTCTTCGGTATTTTCTTAGAATTGAAGTTGCTCGGTCCTCTCGTGGCTTTTATCTCTCAAGGAAAGTATGCTCTAGATCTCCTCCAAAAAGCTGGCTATTCTCTCTTATGTTGTTGGTGTCTTCAGTTAGTTCATGCATGAACCACGGGACACTCACCTTCATGCCGTGTTCTGAATCCAACGATATATTAAGGCCCATCCCGGCTGTGGCTTGTTCTATGCACACTAGCCTATTTGTCTGATTCACAATTATTCTGATGCTGATTGGGCCGGCTCTCCAGATGATCGCCGCTCCACTTTTGGCTATTGTGTTTTCTTGGGCTCCCATTTAGTTGCCTGGCGAAGCAAGAAGTAGTCAGTTGTTGCTCGTTACAATGCCGAGGCTGAATATTGTGCTATGGCTAATACTGCTTCTGAATTGTTGTGGTTTCGCCAATTTCTTACTGAATTGGGCTTTGCTCCTACTTATCCACTCGTCATGTCTTGTGACAAACAGGCGGCTATCCACATTGCCTCCAATCCAGTCTTTCATGAGCAAATTAAGCACATTAATGTTGATTGCCACTTTTTTGTCAGCATATTTCAGAAGGACGACCTTTTACTCCTCACCTACAGTCTAAAGATCAACTAGCAGATATCTTCACAAAGTCAGTTTCCCAAACTTAGTTTGATTCAGTTGTTAGCAAGCTGGGCTTACTCGACATCTTCGAACCAGCTTGAGGGGGAGAGTTGTGGGACCCACATGTCTGGTGATTGGGCCCCAATTATATGTCCAGATTTAATGTATATTGAAAGTCAACACAGTAGATTGTAATTGATTAGATTGATTTTTACATTAGGATACAAAGTGTATTTCCATTTTAGGTCCCTTGATTGTCTCTCTTTTTTTCTATTTAATACTGCATCCTCTAAGAGGAAAATACGATCAATACATTCAAAGAGAGAATTTTCTCTCCTTCAATATTTTCTTCTTTATCTTTTCTTTTTTTTTCATTATCATTTTCTACAGACCTTGGCCTCTTTATTTGCAGTTGAGTAAAGAGCTGGGAACTTTTGAGTTAGAGAAACCTCCCCCACCCATCTATCCTTCCAGAAGAAAATCTCAGTCCTCGTGTAGGCACGATACCTGATACATGAGTCAAATTCTAGTAAGATGGAACAAACTCCTCTCCAAAAACCAGAAACCCTTCTAGATGGTGCAACCACCCGCCAACCCAATCTACTTAACGTGTGTTTGTTTAGGAGAATAACCTACCAAAGCTCTTCTGAAGAATCTCCCATATCTCCACAGCCACTTCTCCAACAAAGCAATATTAAATTATCAGACCGACCTAATACAAACTCTTCCTTCTACCATTGGCTTACAAACCTGAGACCAGGAGACCAAATGGAACTTTCTTTTCTCCCTATCATCATTCCACAAGAATCATTTTTGAATATTCTCAATTTATTCATCACTGATACTAGGCATTTAAAAAAACAGAAAATAATTCAGGAGACTAGAAAGAACAAACTTAATGAGAAGGATCCTTCAACCAATCGACAAATGCTTTCCCTTCTACAATGATAGCCTTCTCTCCAATTTCTCAATATTTTTATCCCTACAGGACTTAGTAGGTTCACCCTTACAAAGAGGAAGACCAAGATAAGAAGATGAGAAAGAAGCAACTTTACAACCCAATATTGAAGCCAACACCACACACCGCCCATGCTCCACATTTATCCCCATGAATTCACTTTTAGTAAAGTTAATCTTCAGCCCCGAACAAATCTGGAACCACGACAAAATCACCTGAACCATTTTCAACTCCTCTTCATCAGCCTTAAGAAACAGGATAGTATCATCAACATACTGAAGATGAGTTAGTACGACCTTCGTATGCTCTATATGGAACCTGTGAATCAAATCATGCAAAGAGACAACATAAAACATAAGATGCAGTGTAGTGAGCCGACCCTCAATTATTTATATTTTGAATTATGTTTTAAGGAATTTGGTAAGTTTACATGTATGATGGTCGCTAGATGACCTTGTGTGGTGGAGTTTGTACTGCCTACGAGCCCAAATTTGCCCCATTTTGAGCCCCAGGACTTGGATTTTGGCTTGTGGCAGTAGAGAAACCAAGGAAATTGATCATGACTGGTGTCGGTCGAACCGATTGGGGTCGTCGGTCTAACCGGTAGTGTCAGTGGCACCGACAGTTAGCGTCAATTACATCTTCTGGGAGCCACACATTTGACAGTAAATCGAGGTTCTGTCGGTCCGAGCGACGGATCCACGAAAGCATCGGTCCGACTGACATCACAGAATGGGTTGCTATTTAAACCCCCAGTTTGAGCAAGAGAGGTTATTTCCTCTCGTCCCCAGCCCCCAAACAGAACCACTCCTTGCCTGAGAGACCCCTTCCTCCTCTCCTCCTCCATTTCCCTCCATGCACGTGTGGATTTTGAAGAATTTCCATCTCTAGATCACCTCTCCCTCGAGATTCCTCACCCGAGCAGCTTCCATTCCCGTGGATCTCCCTTCCTACCTTGACGAAACCTCTTCCCTCCCAGTTCGAATGTCTATAATTGATAAGTTTTGAATACCTGTAGGGAGGGGATGACAGTTGTGGAGAAGGTTGACCCTTTCAAAGGAGGGATTTGGTGGTAGGAGAGCCTTAGTTGGCATGGAAGGAGGATTAGGGTTGGTAGTGGGCTTTGAGTTTAGACTTGGGGTGCTCAAGCTTGGGTGTTACCTTTCTTTTCTTGTGAAGTTTTGAATGAAACCAACCTAGACCTGGTTTGTGGTTTTGGACTTGGAAAATTTGGGGAAAATTGTAAGTTTTCCCTCTCATGGATAATTTGGGGCAAAATTCTTCGCCAAATATTTGGGGATTTACCCTTGATTGGAGTTATGGACTTCTAGTGAGGCTTATGGTTGGAATTAAGTGTTTGAAAACTTGGGAAGATTAGGAGTTTTTATCCCCCAATCCTTGTGGACATCACTCAAGAATTGAGTGTATGGAAGCTTAGGAAATTTGGGGCTTTTGCCCTTAGGGCAAGTTTGGGACCCCTTTTTAATTGAAAATTGAGAATTGTGAATGCTTTCTTGTGTGTTTGTTTTAGCACCTAGCCCGACCAACGTGAGCACTCATCGACCCTTGGGAGATCCGAGCACGCCGTGAAGCGGTGAGGTGAGGGAAAATCCACACTTGAGTTTAATTAACTTTATATTGCACATGATGTGTGGAATGTTCTATCTTGAAGGTGCAAATGAGTTGTATGAGACCATGTTGTGATGAATTTTCGTGAAATTGTGATATGATGGGCTTCATGGAACTACGTTGTGATGATTTCCATGAGTATGCTTTGTGGTAATATAATACCCTGCCCCAAAAAGTCTCACATTGCTAGTGGCATTGGAAATTCCCTGATATATAAGTAGTAGCCTTCCTCCTTCTAGCACAAGGCTTTCTAGGCGAGAATGGGCGTATATGGGCCATGTGCTAGGAACAAAACCTTGAGGGTTACCGGGTATGGAGCGAGGCTCTACCCGAGGGCCCAAAGAGGACAATATTGTGTTGTTGTATACTCTGATACCCGGACAAGGCCTTTTGGGAGCAACAGTGGGTTAGCTCACCAAAGCAAAGTCGTGCGGGTCCGTGTATAGGCCCAAAGCGGACAATATTACAAGTCGTTACAGGTAAATTGTACTGAGTAGAAGGCACACTCTGACACTGTGACACGCATCTATCGGGATGGATAATGCGTAGAAGGGCACGAGTAGTCATCGTGACACGCATACGAGGGCACCATGAGTTGTACCAAACCCCATGCATAAAACTTCACTAGAGATTCGTGCCACGTGGGGTGAAGTGATTATGTGGATATCATGAGAATGATGATGTGCAATGAAATGGTTTGGAAGAGATACTGATGGGCATATGAAATGTTACTTGAATGATTCATGCATGACAGAAACTTCTTGCATTAATATGATATTAATCGGTTGTATTCATTTCCCCTTCATTGGACTTGTATGTGCTCACCCTCGCAAATTTCAGGAACTATCAGGAGCTATGCTTGAAGACTCAAGTCAAAATGCTTGTAACACGATGAATGCTGGATATGTATTTTGGAATTGTTTAGCTTGTACTTAAACCATGTATATGTGAAGTTTAAAAGATGATATGTTTTGTGGATTGTACATAGAATGGACTGGACTGTGGAACTAAATATGATGAGAGACCTTTAGTGTGTGGATGGTTTAGAGAATAGCATAGAGATCAATCATAGAATGTGATGGTGGAATGTTTGAAATGTAAAGATCAAATCCCAGAGTTGAAATTTGGCCGGGGAAGGTCCCAATAGTCCTACTTTTTATGGGGGAGACTCCCGAAAATTCAATAGAAATCCCGAAGCCCGAGGAGGCTTAGAACTCATAGAAATCCTTGTCCAGTGGACCCTACCTTCCACGTGTGAGTGGTTACATACGTGAGATGAGAAGTTAAAAAAAAAAAAAAAAATTTTGGTCACGCAATCCGGAGGTCGGGTCGTGACAGTCTGGTATCAGAACGTAGGTTCAATTCCTCGGATTGCACGTGGAGAGGGAGAAAATGGAACCGAAACTAGAATTGGGTGTCCCCTGGGTTGTGTTTGGGTAGGGAAACCTTGAGTTAGAAATGACGCATATGGTTGATATTTCAGACTTGATGTCTGACTTTGCACTTTGTCATGTTAAATATTTTTACGTGGCTTGGGGATTGACAAAACGTTTGTTCTGTTAATAGAAATGGCAAGGCCTCCAACTCCCCAGACGGGTGAAAGTCAAAACAGTAAAGAGAATGCCCAGTTGAATGACGGGTCATCCGATCAAGATACCTGTGCGTGAGAGGTAGTGTACAGAATGGTCTAGGAAGCCATGGGGTCCATGCAACAGAATACAATAGATCAGTGAACTGTGCAGACCAATGTTGTGAAAATCGAATCGTATCGTAAAATCGTTATACATCTTGAACTGCAAATCGTGTATCGTAAATCGTAGAAACGTAAGATTCAAAATGTTTTCCCTCAAAGATATTTAATATATGAAATAAAGTAAAATTTGTCAAAGATGTATATATTAAGTGAATATTTATACAATTAGTTCATTGGAGCTCAAATTTCAATGCTCCAACTCTTAAAAGTATAAGATCAATCTATAATCCAACTATACTGTGAAAAGTAAAAAATGAACATTCAAAAAATCGAAAAGGTCTTAAATGTCCATCAACTCGAGCCTTAAATACCATTAAAACAAAATGTTTCATGCTTTCACACTCCTAATAACCCCATAATTCTATTATTTATATGAATCATAAAATTTGTTAATAGATATGAATCGCTTCTCTTATCATATCGTATGAATTGTAAGATATGAATCATGTATCGTAAGATTTTAACAACAATGGTGCAGACCCTTGTAGCACCTTATGAGGCAAGGGCCATGGTGGCTCTTCGTGAATTCAAGCATCAGTCCCCATCAATGTTTAAGGCCGACCCTAACCCCATGATGGCGGAGGAATGGTTGGAAGAAATTGACATGATACTAGATACTTTGGACATAACAAATGAGGCCATTCGAGTCCAGTTGGCCGCCTATCAAATAGAAAGGGAGGCCAAACAGTGGTGGAAAATGATGAAGGCGGCCCGTGCAAATCAAACGATCAGGTGGAAAGAATTCAAAGAGATGTTCTTGGCCCAATACTTCCCTGCAATTATTCGCGAGCAGAAAGTGAATGAATTTTTGAATTTGACCCAAGGAAGCGGGACAGTGGTCCATTACTTGGCCAAATTTAAGGCCTTGGCCCGTTTGCAACGGGCATTGTGAAAGACGACAAGATGAAGGCAGGGTGGTTTGAGTAGGAGGATTTCCTGCGGAATCTACACTATCCGTGCAACAAGGGAAACATGACCCCCTTTCCCTCGCCTTCCACGCAGCCGGAGAGTCTCAGTATAAGAAGCGTCCTGAAAAACTCCCTGATTCACGAACCTAGAGACAAGTGGCAGATCTGTTTCGTCGTCAACAACAATAGCTCCTTCCATTACCTTTGTGTCCTCCAACGTCTCTAGGAACAAATCCGGTTCCGGCTGATCCCTATTAGCACAAAGTTCCTCCACTGGTAGCATCGTCCTCAGCTCCACCTTGGTCCAGATATGAAACCTCACATCCCCTACATCCATCATAGGTTCTTTGGGATTTCCGAAGCGATGGGATGCACTACCTTCATTAGCACAAATTCCACAACCTCCAATTTCAAGCATCGGTCGTCAACTTCTTCAACCACCCCAACAAGTTCGCCCAATTGCTACAATGTGTCCTTCCTCTAGACATGTAAAGGGATACCAAAGAACCTAACCCAATCCACTGCAATACCAAGCCCCAAAATCTTCATCCAATTATCAATTCTTTTCAAAGAACCATCAGCAAAATGAGATCCACCAATATTTAACCTCCTTTTATCCTCATCAGATAGTGGCACAATCCAAAACAGAATTGGAGACAGCCTTTGGACTGTCAGCCGCAAATCAAAGCCCCAAACCTCTAGAAGCCAGTCCTAGGAGATGCAATTTCACGATGGAAAATCAACACATTCTATGGCTGTAGGTTTTTTTCTTTCTTTCGTTCCTTTTTACGAATGAGAACTGGATTCATCACTAACAATAATGGATATAGCAACATCTATGCCATTAAGGGTAAGGGTAAGCGTCACTACAAAGATCTAAAAAAAACATTAATAGATATTTGATGCTCATAAAACAAATAAATTCCCTACAAGTCCACCCTTACACATGATCATCTGGCCACCAAACTTTAATCTTCCGACCAACAATGTTCTCATCAAGATCCTCCACATCATTGAACTTTTCAGAAGCCTGAAATGAAATCAGCAATGAATCAACAAACTTTAATGAAAAAAACAATTTAAAAAATGTACTATAATCCCAACAATAAATAAAACCAAAAAATGCTAAAGTAGTGCAAACAAACAACACATGTATGATAGCCTGAAATGAAATCAGCAATGAATCAACAAACTTTAATGAAAAAAACAATTTAAAAAAATGTACTATAATCCCAACAATAAATAAAACCAAAAAATGCTAAAGTAGTGCAAACAAACAACACATGAATGATAGCTGTTTAAAGTTTCTTCATGTGCCTCCGAATAAGCTCTTGACTGTGGCAAATCTCCAATTACAGAGCCTTCTACATGCACAAATTATATTTATTTGGGGCCAGTTTCTTTTTCTTCTATAACTGTGGATAAAATATCATTTGTAATAAGCAATACTTATTGAGCCAAATATTCACTATATGAGTTTACATCAAGTGAATACCAAGATAATCTTTGTTAAATACATTCCCTTTATATATAATTTAACCCTCCAACCTCCCCCCCACCCCAAAAAAAAGCGCCTAGCTAAAGCTCAACAAAATTGCAGTAACCTGTTACATGAAAATCACAACAATATATACAAGAACAAGGTACACAACAAGATATTCAGCAGCAGAGCATGCAAAAACAAATGAGGATTGATCATGTCCAACAAAGTACACTAAAAGGTAGTTCAATCCACATTGTGGAGGCCACTAACATGACAATCATAGCCATTTAAAGTAGACTATAACTAATTTAGTTCAATTGTAGACCTAGCTGCTTGAGTTAATTAAGACAAACTGAGAAATTCAATCCTAGAAAAACAGGAAATGGCGATGATGATGATGATAATGTTGACTGGATGATTCATTGTAAAAAAAAAAAAGAAAAAGAGAAGAAAGAAGTTACCAAAATTAGGTCTTTTAAGTGCAAAGGGAGCTGATGTGATTAAAAAGTTTAGCCAGTTTGTTATATTGATCTTTCATGAAGATTCTTTATCGGATCTTTGAGGATTGGAAGTCATTAAAAGCATTCTTTAGTCTGGAGCAATTTTTTTTCTTCTTTTTGTTTTGAATGATGATAGTCATTTTATTAAAGAAAGAGGAAAGTAAAGTACCACAAAAAAACCCACCCGGGGCCAAAAATGAGATAGAATACAGCAGTTACATACACTAGAGAACAGCCAAAGCAGCCCCAAATGCCTAAACTGGAAAAACTGGAGAAACAACAGCAATAAACAGGAACCAAAAGAAAGATCAATATCACCACTGATAAGCTGATTTCTCAAGAATCCTCGTTTTGCCAAGGCATCTGCTTAACCATCACAATGGGAAAGAAGCACCGATATCAGAGCTCTTCTAAAATATTTCCAATCTTCCACGGGTAGGAATCACCTTTCTTAGCCCAGCTGATGACACCTTTGCAATCCCCTTCAATTATGAGAGGGCAAAGATTCCCTTTTTCTGCCAATTTCAGGCCAGTAAGGAGAGCCAGAGCTTCTGCTTCATAGGCAAAACAAATACCAGCAGGACCGGAGAAAGCACAGAGCGACACATTCAGATCATTCTTCCGGATTCCACTTATACCAGCCAATCCCGGGGCACCCAATGCACTGCCATCGAAGTTAATTTTGAAAAAATCAGAGGAGAGAGGCTGCCAAACAAACCTCAACCTCAAAGAAGAAGGATGCTGATGATCATTAATGATGTCTCACCATTTTCTGATTACGTCCTCTGCTGAATAAGATTTAAATTCTGGAAATACCAAGCCCAAGAGGCACATCTCCATTTAATTAGTTGGGCCACCTCCTCAACAGATGAGCTTTTGTCCTTGAAACAACTGTTGTTTTCTTTCTTTTTCTTGAGCCAAACTGACCACATGTCGCCACCAAACTGAACTTTCAAAGAATATGGTCTTTGACCCCGAGAGATGTCCTATAAGAGAACCAGCAAAAACCCAACTCATATTAAACCAGGAAAGAGTTTTGTTCCAGATTTGAATTGCAAATGGGCATGATAGGAGCAGGTGTACGAAATTTTCCTCATCCTTCAGACACAAAAGACAACCATTAAACCAACATCATTTTGCTTCATCTCCTTATAAGGTTGTCAGTTGTAAGAATCCTATCATGGCAAGCAGACCAACAGAAAAAAGCAGATTTAAAAGGGGATTTGACCATCCAGATAGCCTTTTAAAGGGCTGCTATTGCTCCTCTCATTCGATAAGAAATCAAAAGATCTTACCTTAAACCTGCCCTCACTGTCCAGCACCCAGATTCAATGATCTGGTCTTCGGGGACTGAGATAAATCTGATTAAGCAAGTGAAAATTATTAACAGTGTCCTCTTCCCAATCATTTAGACTCCTGAACATTGGACACCAGGAAACCAATTTCATTCTTATAATACAAGCAATCAGCCACCGTTGCATCCTGATTAAGTGCAATATGATACGGAGTTGGAAATTGAAAACAGAAAGGCTCTCTCCCTGAATCCAACAATCCTTCCAGAACATAACCCTATTTCCCTGGCCTGCTCTATAACTGATATTAGGGAAGAAAGCCTCAGCAACTGATAAAACCCCTTTCCAGAACTCAGACGTGTTTCTGAGGGATCTGATTATCCTCCACACGGTCTCTCTGATATTTCTCACAAATGATAGTCTACCACTGGCCCTCTAAGTGCTCCCCAAGACGCCAAAGCCAAGTTACCCAGCAACAAACTGCTGATTGTCTTCACATGCCTGATTCCTAGACCTCCAAGCTTGGTAGAGAGGCAGACTTTTTCCCAGATCACCAAATGGTATTTTTGCAGATCACTCGATCCTTGGCAGAGGAAGTCTCCCTGTGATTTCTCTACTTTTTTGGATTACTGAAGCTGGACACCTGAAGAAAGATGAGTAAATGGGGAGATTATATAATCAGATTTAATCAAAGTTAGGCGACCCCCAATTGATAGACATTTACTACTCCAGGAAGCCAGACATTTTTTCACCCTTCACACCACCAACTCCCACCACTCCTTTGGAACTTTGCCCACACATAAAGCCAGTCCAAGATTTAAGTGATTTGAAGCTTCCCCACTTTACATCCAAAGTCCTCAGCGAGCGTTATAATACAATTCTCCTCCAAATTAATGCCGATTAACTCCGTCTTTTAGTAGTTAATTCTCAACCCTGACAGAACTTCAAAGCACCATAATATGGTCTTGAGACTTCTAATTTCCTCTATTTCACCTTTGCAAAATAATAAAGTATGATCAACATATTGGAGATTAGTCAACCACCAAGCCACCCGGGGAGATTGGAAAATCACTGATTTTGTCCTCCATCCTAGCTGCATTGATCATACGACTAAGAGCCTCACCCACTATCGTAAAAAGAAAAGGGGAAGGGAGATTGCCCTGCCTTAGGCCTCTAGATGCATGAATGAAGCCCATAGAAGTACCATTTAAGAGGAAAGAATATTTCACAGAGGAGATGCACTCAAGGATCCAAGCTCTCCACCTGACTCCAAAGCCCACGTGCCTCCATCTTCCTGGAGTGGATACATTCTAAGGCAACCACTAAGCTGTCTAGAATCTGATGACAAGATAAATGCATTCTGAGATTGCAAGGTGATTAGCCAGGGGTCCATGTAATCTAGAGAGAGGACTTCTGCCAGGATCTTGTAGCAGCTGCCTACGAGACTTGCAAGGCGGGAGTCTTTGAGATTCTCTGCACCTTCCTTCTTCGTTAATAGAGTAATAAATGTGGCTCCCATATTGTTTGAAAGTCTATGACTCTCGTGGAAATCATGCATGAAACTCAGGAAATCCTCTTTAAACAACTCCCAAAACATCTGGAAGAGAGACATAGGGAAGCCATATCAATGGCTAGCTCAAAAACTGCACTCCTCACTTCATCTTTAGAAAATTCTCTCTCAAAGAGGTCAGCTTGTCCAGCATCAATCATGTCAAATGGGAAGTTATCAAGGTTAGCTTCAATTCTCAGAGCCTGCCTTCTTATAGAGATTCTTGAAATACTTGATCACCTCTTCACAAGTCTCGGATTTCTGTTCCAAAATTCTTTCACCGACCTCCTTGCAGATACTATCCAGTGGAAGAACTTAGTATTGTGATCCCCTTCTTTTAGCCAGAGCGCCCATGACCTTTGACGCCACTAGATCCCTTCTTCTCTAACTTTGCTCTGATAAAGGTCCTTTATGGTGGCTCTCCTCTCCCATTCAGATTGAGTAAGAGGGTGGCTTTCTTCTAACTGATCTAGGTACTGTACTTCAGTCAATAAGGATTCATTCACTGCTGTATATCCCCATACTGAGATGCAGTCTATTCCTTCAACTGCCCTTCAAATTTTTCTGTTTCCAAGCCAATCTGGCTCCTGGCCAGCCAAAAATAACCATCTCTGCCCACCAGGAGGCCACCAAATCCTTGAATCCTTTCACATCACACCAAGACAGTTCGAATCTGAACGGAGAAGGACCCCATCTACCACAGCAGGTATCAAGAGCAATAGGACAGTAATCCGAAGCTGGTTTGGGCAGCAGAGCCACCTCAATTGCATGAGGAAAGTTTTCTAGCCAGTCTTCTGAAATTAAGAATTTGTCAATGCCAGACATTACTGGATCACCTAGTTGGTTAGACCATGTAAAAGATACCCCACTCAAAGGGATATCCACCAACTTGTTTTGCTGAATCCAGACTGAGAAGGATCTGTAATGACCCGACCCAAGTTCACGCATTTCAAGGAGTTTAGGAACTTCAAAGTTGGGTCAATTTTGTGTTTGAATGCATAGATCTCGTTGTGGGCTTTCCAACGAGCCCAAGTTTCGCAAAATGTGAGATCAGGAGCTCAAGTTATGGCCATTTGAAGGAAATTACAATTTTTGTATTTATTTATTATATTATTTTTCTGTCTCGAAAAACATGTCGGATTTGTTGACTCTGTTTTAAATCCTTAGTTTTCGAAATTTGCACACGCTCATCCCCATAGTTAGAAGAAAATCAGATAATTTTTGTTTCAATCAAATTCACCCTGGTTTTCTCTTAAAAGTTTCGTCAGCCCGTTTTGAACTTGTTTTCAACTTTTTAAAATTATCCCGGACTATTTACCTTTTGGAATTTCATTCAAGCAAACTCCACCGTCTCCAATTTTAGACATTGATCATCCACTCCCAATTTCTCGCGCGTCCCCTTCCAAGAAAACATACCCAATCCACTACAACACCAAGCCCCAAGACTTCTGTCCATTTATCAATTCTTCTTAACGGCCCATCCGCAAAATGAGACCCCGCCATTGGAGAACCTCCTTATATCCTCCTCCGTCTCTAGCATGATCCATACCAATTGGGGAAACAAACATCTAACCATTACCCCGAAGTCTTAACCCCACGCCTCAAGAAGTCACTCCTTAATCTCCATTTCCAACAAGTTGGAATGACAAGTCACTCAACAAGCCCCCCCACATACACAGACACAGGTACGAGACAACTTCTCTTTATTATTTGTCACAAATGCTTCATTTACCTGAAGCAATCGCAGATCAGGGTTAGAAATGGTATGGTAGCACGGTTTCGGTCTACTTCTTAATTTCCACTATCATTTTTCTCTTCATAAATTTCCCGGGATAGACCACCCGACATTTCTCCTCATGCACCGTCGATTCTTAGGACCAAATTGTGCTTTACTGACCTGAATTTTTTTCTGATTAAACACCTAACCATCAAACATTTGGATGGCCTTATCAGCTTCCTTCTCCGTTTTATACCTCACAAAAGCAAAATTTCTTCTTCTCCCAGACCTTCAATCGAAAAGGCACAAAGGTGTCGAATACCACACCAGCAACTCCGAAGACACATACGAGATCACCGGTCCCCCCAAATCTGGTGTATTTCTCACAAACAAAGAAAAACTATCTTTCCACGATATCATCCTCCCACTTGGCTAGACCTTTTCTACCGTATCTTTAAGATCGAGAGTTCATCTGGTATCTTTTCTTTTTCTTTGCAATAGATCCCAATTGACCATCCACCAGTTTAAAATCTATGTTCATGTTATGCAAAAGGAATCATTATTTGACATTTTTTCTTGGAAAAGGATAATTTGAAATTGTTAGGGCGTCTAAATATCATCTCTCCCGAAGTATTTACTTTTGACGAAATTAAAATGGTAGTCTAAATTTAATATCTAATGTTTATTAGAATCTTTAGACTTCACAAAAAGGTCGCCTCAGTAGGAATTTTAAGGTTCATTTCAAAAAGCTCAGTAATAAATTGTTTTGAGTGGGCCCCACTTTTCTTCCCTCATACGTGTTCCCCTTTTCTTCCCTCACCACTCTTGGCTATTTTAGTTACACGTGTTGTTTTTCTTGCCTCCCAAGTTCCATTTTCCTTTTATAAAAAGCTGTCTCTCAGCTTTGGAAACAAAAAAATTCTCTCCTTTTTTCTTCTCTGTTGGTCGTGTCCTTTTTGAAACCCATCTCTCTGCAGGACCCTCACTTCCAGGCCCACATGCTATCCATTCTTTCTTGTTCTCTTTCTTTTTAATGCTTTTAACCCCCTTTATCTCCTCTCCCTCTCACATTTCTCTCCCCTCTCTCGCTGCAAACGCAGCAGCGCTGCACCTGTGCACGGTGCTTCCGGCGACGCCAGCTAGCCATCGGCCCAACAAGTCCATTTATTTATTCATTTATATTATTTACTTTATTTATGATTTGTGTTGTTTTGAAATAAAATAATTTAGTTTAATTTATTTAGTTCAATTTTGATTTAAAACTTACAAAAAGATTAGGTGTTAAATTTTGTGGGTAAAGTCATGTTTTATTTCTTATTTTTATTTCATTCAAATTGTGATTTAATATATGTTATTTTTTAAAAGAGGATATATATATATATATATATATACTTAAGGTGTTTTAATTATTTTAAAGTTTGATTTTAATTAGTTTGGATTTTAAACCCGTTTAAAATGAAATTTGTTTTAGTTATTTGGGAAGGGGATTTTATTTTGCAAATATAGTTGTCTTTAATCGGATTTATATTTTTCGAGTATAGTTTAAATTTATGTTCAAAAAGATTTATCAGTTTCGAGAAAATTTTCAAGTTTCTAAATCAACTTAAGAACATTCATCTTTCTCCGGTTTTTCTCCGTTCTCACCTGGGAACGAACTTCCAGTCTCGGATCGAATGACCGATAAATAGTCTAGCACGAGAATAAATTGTGTTAATTTGGATACTTCGTACTTTTTACCAGACTTTTAAAGCCCGTGTAATTAAACAACACTAGGTGAGGAAATTCAACCACACTTCTATTTTAAAAAGTATTTTAAATTTTTGTATATTTCTGTGCATTGCATAATTGCGTATTAACTTGAAAATGCACGTCATTAATTTGTATGCAATGATGGGTTCCGATGTATATTTTGATTAATGGAAAAGATGAATACATGACCAAAATGCACTACCGGGTATCACTTACATGTAAGGGAATAAAATGATCGGTTCTGAATACCGAACCTAAGTTGGATATGTACCCGGGAGTTGAGGCCTAGGTGTCTAATTGCTTGTAGGACCCAATCATGTGCTTGACGTGATTAATATACATTGTATGTGGGACTGGATGTATTTTATGATTTAATACCAGTCTCCTCTTTATAAACATGTATAATTATGTTAAACTTTATGAATATATGTTATATGAAAATTTGGGCCCTTAAAACACAGTTAGTTTCACTCATGCAATCAGGGTGATTTTTGGCGGGCACCCTATTCAAGGAAACCCTTCGCAACCAACCCATCCATGTAGCCCCACAAAAACTGCACAGAGCTCTTCTATGACACCAATTGGCAGGAAATCGTCACTTGGCATTTATCCCTTATGGCCATTTGTATGCAACTAGTGCACATTGATTAACAATGAGCGTGACTCAAAAATTTGAAGACAGGAGGAAAATGAGAAGAAGAAGAAGATGATGATGATGATGATGAAATAGTAAATTTTAGAAAGAAACAAAGCAGGAGTAGACAGACAAGATTTTGGTCCAAAGGAAATGTCAATGAAGAAGAAAATTGATGCTGATGATGACTACAATGATGATGAAACATTAAATTTGAGAAAGAAACAAAGCAGCTGTAGATAAACAAGATTTTAAAACACATCCTTGCATATAACAAACAGTTAAATAGTTGGTGATGATTGTTAGCAAAAAATTGACCAAAAAAGGATGATAAAATAGTAAAATCATTTGCAAACAAATCTTCCTTTTGTGGTGGGAGAGAGAGAGAGAGAAATCCAACACTATGTTATTGGCCCTCCAAGAGATAATACATTAACAAATAACAATTAAAAAATGCATATATCCTGTCTGAAACTCCAAATGAGATAGAGGACTTCATTTCATATCGTTGGTGCAAGGCACAATACCCACTGAAATGTTTAGGGGTCCGATGTACTTGTGCCCCTAGTTCATCAGAAAATGGGGCTTGTAGGCTTAGTACTTCCAAACTACAAACATAGCTTACTAGGCCATAACTAAATGACATGTAAGGACAATGAATAAATTTATTGAGGATACATTTTTAACCTAGGTAGCATTAATAGTAATACTGTAATCATGTTGGCATACATGATGAGGCTAAAAGATAAATGAACTAGTTGAAGGATTATGTACCATTCAAATAAAGGATATCATACAACATTCTGATGACAACAAATGGACAACTTACCCAACATGATTGAACATAATTATCAAAGTTTCACACTTCCCGTCATCTGAATGCATTTAATTCTTTTACATGCATTAAAAATATAACAAGCTCCTTTCTTCATGCATTTGTTTCTCAAAAAAATTCACATTGATTCCTCAATACAGCAACTATAGATAGTTACAACTAAATATTGGAAAGAACTCAATAGTTAGGAAAAACATCAAAATCGCAATAACTTAGTTACAACAACTAAATATTAGAAAGGAACTCAATTGTTAGGAAAACATCAAAATTGCAATAACTAGTACCATTTTTGTCATTGGAACACGTTTCCTTTTAGACTCCACTTTAGGAGTTTCCTCCGAATGACTTTCATCTTTAACAGGTGTTCGTCTGGCAGACTTTGGAAAGGATACCATTTTCTGTATTATACATGAGAAAATAAGAATACAATAAATAAATAAATACCATTATCATCATGACAGCCATTTTCCCATGAAAATGAATAAAGAGAAGTTACAACAGCAGATTCTCTCTTTTGTAAAAAATAAAGAGTTCTTTTCAAATTTTTAAATGCAAAAATTAAAATGGCAGGGGATATTATCACCAAATTAGTGACCATCTCCTGTTGCAATGCAGGAGGGATACTCTATGACATTTAAAATACTTGGTGCATGACACTTTTTAGGCACATCAATTATGCTAATTGAAAAGAGGCAGTCCCCACATTACAGATAATTAAAATTCAATTTCGTTTAACTTTTTAGCCTCATGATCTAAATGAATAAAATGGATGGTCAATACACCAACCATCCATTTCATTCTTTCAGATTAGGTGGTAGAATATTTTAAATGGACTTGATTTTAAGGTACAAGTAATATAGGGATAACCTTTTTTCATTTAGCATGGTTGGTGAGCCTCAAAACATATGCCACATGTCAGGTTTTTAAATGTCCAAAAATACTTTCACACACACACACACACATGATGATGATGATGACGAGGAGGAGGAGGAGGCGGCGGAGGAAATGGTGCAAAACTATCGATATTCCTTACCTTCTTACTCAACTCTCTTTCTGCTTCCATGTCACTCCCCTTTGGCTTCTGTTTCAGTTCACCCTTCTGTTTTGCTAATGTCTGGCTTTCAGAAGCATTTCCAACAGGAACTTGCTTACCCGAGCGCCTTAGAGGTTTTGCTTCCAAATCCGTGCCCTTGGTTTCCTTCTTCAAATTACTATCTATGCTTGGCAACTTTTCTAAATCAGCACTCCTTCCATGTACCTTTTTACCTGAGTGTTTCCATGCTTTTACATCTGAGTCACTACAGCCATCAGACTCCTTCAGTTTCACATCTTTGGACTGCTGTGCTTCATCTTCACTTTGAACATCATTTTGAACTGGAGATGAATCACACAGACTAACTTCAGCATTTGCAACCTCTTTCTTCTTTGTAGGCCGACCTTTTTTGTGGTGAGTAGAATCAGACAAGCTCTGACTCGGAGTTGGTGAAGCAGCACTGGCCGTTACAGCAGGTGACCCTATTGGTGAGGAAAGGCGAGTCTTTTTCCCATCCTCTGAAGGCCTGGTAGTCTCCTTGACTTCAGAGACTGAATTATAGGTCCCCTTACTGCGTACCCCTTTTCTGCTTGGTGGTTCAACAGCTTCTTTTTCACGTTCCATTTTTGAATGATCAGTAGAATGTGTTGAGTTTGGCTTTTTAGCTCTTTTCTTCTTGGTAGCATGATCTTGCAAGGATTCTGGCTTGATCATTTTGCAGTTGTTCAAAAGGACAGGTTCACCTTCAGTCATGGCAACACTCATGTCCAATGGCTGAACGGGATGAGAATGATCCGGCTTCTTCTCTGGAGAATGTGGCTGTAAGGAACTGTAATCACCACTCTGAACAATACCATTGCTCATAATTGCTGTTGGCGATTTATCAACTTCTCCACGACAAGCAACTTCAGGCTCCATTTTGTCAACTCCCTAATAAACAGAAAACTGAAATCCTTGATGGTTCTTTATAAATAACAATCATTCAATTGAGTCTTGGGGAAGGAATAAATATCCAAAAACAATCAACACACGAATGCATACCTGAGGATGTTCATCAGTACCAGTCGCTTCAGATAATTTCTTCTCATCTACCTGAAGCATGCAATATACATAAGACGACTCAACTATGTAAACATCAACATTCACAATTATTATTGGCCAGATAATATACAATGGGAGGAAAGAATCATCTTTTCCAAACTCTTGCCTTTTTTATTTAGTTATATTTATATTATAATAGTAAGACAAGAGCATATAGCACAACTGGTCAAGACTCATGACTGCAGTCTAGAGGATGTGAGTTGAAGTCCCATGGGTGTTAGATAGGGCACTCGGTCCATGAAATGAATTCGCCAAATCCAAATATAAAAGTCTACCCCAGATTGATGGGATAAATGACTAGATGATGATAATGATGATGATTATAAAAGTAAGAGAGTTAAGGTTGAAATGATTTTGCAATGACAAATGAAACACAAAGAACAAGACTTCGATAGCCTATTAGCTAAGCTCCCATTCATAAAGATTGTAGATTCAAGTCATACCACTGAATCACCACCACCACCATCAACAATAAAGGAGGCCCACTAAATTTGCTTAAACACAAGTGTTAACAAAGAAATCAAGATGGCAAATAAGAACCATAAATGTCTTAAATATTTTATGTTATTCCCACTCTTAGTTCCATATTTTATGCAAGTTACTGTTCTTTTTTCTTTTGGAACAATAAATTATATGCAACTTATTGTCAGAGGAAGTTCGTGGTTAAAGGGAAGTTGATCAACTGCTGATCGCCACCAGTAAGGAAGATATCTTTCTTATTTTCCCAAGCTTGCCAACAGATAAGGTTTTCAATGAAAATCGTCATTGATACTTGGGCAAAAAAGCAGATTTTTCCCATCTAAAGGGATATTTGCAAGGAAAACACTTCCCTAAGGGAGGGAGAGAGGGAAGGGTAGGCAAGCTGATTTTCCTCTCCAATTTCAAATATGGGGCAGCACATAAGCATGCCCTCAAAGATTAAAATAGGAGAACCAATGCTAAAACTGTGAAAGGAGAGTTTGACTTCAACTCTGTAAAACCTAATATTCCATAGCCACAAAATTATGTGGGACAGCTCAATAAGGGTGCAAACTAACCTGTGTGAATCAGATTTATTGGCAAATGTCACTCAACCAACAATAGCATGGATCTAGTAACCTCCTACATGAGTGTGACCACTTATCACGTTTTGAGGGATCATATCAAGTTATTGAGTGTGACTCATCATCATGATTGAGGTACTTAAAACATAATGCCGCTTGGACACATTGACCTAAGGATGCAAAGGATCTAATGAGATCTAGTGTCATCATTTTGGTACACCTTTTGAGCCTAATGACAATAACAATCAGTTGTCACTGGACTATGGTGTTGGGTTTTGTTAAAACTGAATGTCATTCAAACACGGGGTCCATGGATGGGTTCCTAGGCATTGAGTCTGCTTCCCATGACCATCAAGGGACTTAATCAAACATCTCAAAATCCAGTTTGTGCTAAAAATGAATTTAAACTGTTTTTCCCATAAATCTGGTGCATCTCTAAGAGCTTAGGGTGTTGATTTTCTCCAGAGACTGCACATTTATCATGGGCTGAGTCCCACATGGTTGGGTGTGACGGATAGAGACTTCATGGATAAGATAATTCAAGGGAAACTCCATCCAATCATCATAACTTTGTGAGATGGGCCATGAAAAATCAATGGTTTAGTATTCAAAGTCCAAAATCATAAAGCTAAAATGGTCAAACAGGGTTCAAAATTTAGCCACCTCATGACTTTGCTATTTTCTACATATCCCAAGCAAAGAGGTGTGGTGCATTTAAAATGTTAATCAGCAGCTTCACACAGTTGGCAAGTGTTCACCTTCCCAAAAAAAAAGAGAAGAAAAGAAAAGAAAAAAAGAAACAGTTGGCAAGTACTCACTGTTATTACATAAAGGTTGCATATTCAAGTCAGATTTACCATTTCAAAAATAGGGGTTCTTACACGCTTTTACTTCAAAATGAATATGAACAAGTAATAATCTCAGTTTCAAAATACAAACAGATACACATACAAACATAATTTATCATCCATTTCAATATACATACATTTACAAAAAATCAGGTATGCGTGTAACGTAATCAAGTTCAATTGGGCCAGATGTGGGTTTTTATTCTCAAGGTCAGATTGGGTTAGGATGGTCTTTGATTTTCCTTGGATTAAAGGTTTGAAAGTCCAGTCTTTAACTTTGGGTAGGGTCAGCTGGATACAGCTAAAACTAAATTGATGTACTCAAGTTGCATCCTTATATCCATTACAGCATAAAGCACTTATATTACAATGCCTCTTTCTTCTTTGAGTTCCTCAATGTAAATGTTCTCTTCTGAATAAAAACTCAGTTTCAATTAAAGAATACAAAATTCCTAAAAATGAATCAGTGTATGAATATCTAGAAAAAGAAATGACTTTCAAGAAATAGAAGGTATTCAAAATTAGAAGAGTAATTTTATTGGCCTAGAAAAAAGACAATCATATCAGGAATCTCTTCTTGGTTCACGACATATAGTAGATTTGCAAAACCCTAATCATCCTAAATCCTCTCCCCCTTCTTCCCAATCCCTCTACTTGAAGCACATTTATTATTACTATATCCTTTCTCTCAAAATATTCATTTTCTATTTGTAAGCAGATACATGGTAAATTTTTGAGACGAAAGAAGCTGACATACGAAATCTTGAACAGAGGCATTGAAATTGCTTTTGACCTGAGCATCAAAGGTCTCTTCATAAATAGAGGCAACAACTTTACTGTAGTCATCCAAAGATATTCCTTTAGATTTCACTTCTTGCATCAGGTAAGGTTTGATCTTTGCAGCACAGTTGCCAATTACTTTCTCTCCCAATCTTCGTGCTACAGGCAAAGTATCCTGAAGGAAAGCCAAAACCAAATCAGAAAGGAACTTGAAATAAATTGAGTACACTGCAGGATAAAATTTACCTGATTTTCCTTTTTTACAGAAGATAAAAGAGAAGATAGGAGCTCTAAAGAAATATCTTCACTCTCCTCCAATACAAGTGTCATAATCGTCTCCATGGAAGAAAATATATTGTTTGGATGGTTTTCCCTAAAAGTTAAAACACATTCACATCTGAGCATGATTGGCTGCCAAAAGATTATAAAAGAAAAAGAAAACCACTTAAGATGGCAAAAGAACACAGAAGACCAATATAGGAGAAATGTAAAGAAAATGATAGCCATGTTGAACAGTAGTTTAATCAATATTCAATATAAAAAAATATCATACATAAAATATTTAATATTTTAAATCATTCCCCACTTTTTTGAGCCCAGACTGGCCAAGCCTGGGCACAACTTCATCTAATTTTAATGTTTCTAGGTCATCTGGCCCGGTATGGATTGAGCCCAACCCAAGTTAGACCCTTAAATAATAAAAATAATTAATTAATTGAATTGGGAAATACCCCTAAATAAGTAAAATGCTAGAAAGAATGAACAGGTAATTTTCATAGTTCCAGTTATCTGACTGGGAATCCATGTCTCAGACTCTCAGTTTAGATGAACCCATACTCTTGTTTCTATCTGCAAGGCAAACTAACACCTAAAAAACTGAGAATGCATGTAAATATAGGCTCATGCACATGTGCAGACATTATATATGTATACATAAAGCATGTAACCATTAGACACTCGAGAGGATTTTCTTTGGTAAATAGTAGCATGAATAAGCATCCAGTTCATACAATGATAACTAAAATGCCAATATAACACTCATACAATAGAAAGAACCTCACCAATATGCATCTAGTTATGCCATAATAAATTAGCATTTAAACCCATCTTAGTAAGTTCGTGTGGCCACATCCCAAAAAAGAACCATGGAGAAATAGCAAAACATTACACCTTTCTGATTAAGAATTAGAAGAGATCATCCACAATCTTGAAAAACTTAAATAAATAAATGGGGTTCAGAAGATATATAGAGTTCAGATAATTTACCTTATGGCTTTCAGAAAATGGTTGAACATCTCAAGAATCAAATCATCACAATCGAGGTCCAGCATCACAACACATGACCTAACTTTTGCAACTGTCTCAAGAATTGCTACCCTCTTTGAATACGAAGGACTAGACATATCATGCAACTTCTCAAATGATGAAACTATCATTTGGAAAATCTCCTGCACAAAATAAAAATAAAGAAAATCAGACATCAACCAAACAAAAATGAAATGCAATTGGTACTTCTTTGCAGTAATAAACATAATTTAGCAAAAATAAAATTAGTACTTAACATAGATCGAAAAATTGACTCAACTTGATTTCTAACTTGAGTCAATTCAAAGACTTGGGTGAGTTTTTGACGTAGATATGGTGTATTTTTCACAATTTACATGCGTATATTTTATAATTGACTTTCAGTTGTAATTGATTGTACGTGTGTTCTCCTCTATTGGAGAGACAAGGAATACAATACAAAGAGAATCATCTCTCTCAATTCTTCCCTCCATTACTTTATTTTCTCCCTATTTTCATTCTAACATGGTATCAACTAATGTTGTTAAACTCGAATCGTATCGTGAATTGGTCTAGGGGTGTGACTCGCTAATCGTAAATCATAGAATTGTAAGAGTTTCAACACTTTTTACTTTTTTTTTTCTATAATTATTATCTATACTACAATTAGATATAACATGACATAGAATAATAAGATATTTTTTTTTTCAACCCATTTATTGATTTAGTTATTGATTTAATGATTTAAAATAAATGATTCAGTTTAATAACATTAAAGGTTGCAGTGGAGTTCTAGTCAACTATCAGTTCTATTTATTTAAATAAAATATATAAATATTTTTTAATTAAAACTTATTTCTAGAGTCAATATAGTAAAAAAATCTAATTTAATTTGATAAAATATTATATTCAATAAATTAACATTTTATTAAAACTAAACTGAGTCTCTGAACTTATTTCTCATTATGCATTATTATTATAGATAGTGCACTATTATGAATATTATTTAAATTTTATTCCTTACCGAATCCCTGAAATTAATTTATTATTTCTTTTCTATGGAAGCATGTTCGGATAAAGTCTAAGTAAAGGGAAATAGTAAATGTCCTATTAAAAAAATAAAAATAAAAACTAAAAACATTACAGTCTTTACGGTAAAAAAACCCATTAACGGAAGAATGAAATCTTCCACATCCCGTCCTCGTACGAGGATCCTCAAACCTACCACTAAGTAAATGTATGTATCTAAGTTTTGCCAAAAAAAATAAAAGCTAGAGGCTAATGCGATGAAGAAAAGAGGAGCGAAACAAGAAAAAGCAAAAGAGGAAAGCAAAAAGCGATGACGCAACACAGCGATGAAGAAGAAGAAGAAGGAAGAGGAAATCGGAGGAAAATCGCAAAGGGACGATGAAGGAGGAGGAGAAGAGAAGAAGAAGAAAAGAGGGAAGATGGAGGAGGAAAGAGCATACCTCGAACTGTCGAAGGCTTGAACTTGACTTCCAGAGAGAGCAGTCACACCACGTCTTGCAGAGAAGATGTCAGATGCGATGGATGAAGAAGGGTTTCTCTTTCTTTGCTTGAAGAGAAGGGTAGGAAAACACATGCAAGGGCCAGGTATTTATTGATAAAAATTCTCCTATTTAGACTTTAATAGGCATGCAAACGATGGCTTTCCATCTTCCAAAGGCATGAACCGCACGTCTTCCCCCTTTACTGATTTTCCTCTCTTTTTTTCTTATTTTCCCTCTTCTTTTTTCCTTCTACATTGCACGATGGTGCGATTGACGATTGTGGAATCACACAATCTGCGATTTTCGCAAAACTCAGACATAAATGGGTTTTTTCGATTTAACCACCGAGTTGACTCGCTCGACCATCCAAGTTGACTCGTAACTCTGACGATTTTAACAACACTGGTATCAACCAAGTTCAATTTTTGAGTTTTTCTGGCTTCTGTTGTCGCCCTTTTTTGAGTATTTATACATTTCTTGTAGCCTCTAGGGTATCTCTCCCCCTTACAATCTTCTCCTTTCGTTGTTGAATCATCTCCTTGTCAGGTTAGCATTTTTTTTAAGTTTGCAGGAAGCCCTACCAATGGTTCTAGTGATAGTTTCACCGTTCACCTTTCAATCCGCGCGCATACAATTCATCGGCCTACAAACCACCCCAGCCCAAATCATTTTTGGGCCCTCCTTCCATCCATCAAGTGGGTCTCCTAGGGTTTGGTGCCTTGAGAGGCCCCTTTTCTACATTCTCATTTTCGCATCTAGGACTCACGGGAATAGTGTTTTTCGATTTTTTTTTAACTCAAATCACTGCAAAAGCTCACCCCTCTCCCCTTTCTCTTGTTCCTACTTTGGAATGGAGCGCTTAGGGTTGCAACAACGCTTTATATCAAGTATGTTTTTCCCTTGTTGCCCTCATTAGGTAGATAAATATACCAGCATGTCCATGAAACAAGACTCAACTGATTCAAATCGAGTGACTTGACTAGCCCGAGTTTTTGGCCTATGCAGCTCGAGTCTTTGGACGAGTTACTTAAAATTTCATTCAAGTAGAGTTGACTTGGCCAAGTCAGCCGAGTCAAAAACAAGTTTTAAACATTGGTAGTTAATAATAATAATAAAGAGAACATGATTGAACTCTGGGCTATTAGGACAACACTTGACTCATGGGGGGGCAATGGGAAGGGGCAAAGCTAAATATTGTGGGGGATTCTGCAAATGCAATTGCTTGAGCCTCCATTATGAAGCATGCTCCATGGAAAGTTTAGCAAAATCTACATTATATCTCTCTCTTATGTGGGAATGGTGGTGTTTCTTTCTAACATAGGCATTTAGCCAATGGGGTGGCAAATTTTTTTTTAGCTAAGTCAAAGGTATCGTCAAGATGGTTTTGTGAGTGCTTTTTAATTAATAGGCTGATCTTTGATGTCTTTTTATATTTGAGGATCAATACACTTCTCTTATACTGTTTCTCTGGTAAATTTCACAGTTAATGAAATTCTTATGTGGTACCTTTTCAAAATGCTAATGATAATAACAAGATGACAATAATGATACATGAAGATAGTGGCAAAAATATTCATATAAATAATCAGTACCTTCATTAATCCATCCTCATAGGGAGCATCAGGTGCGGTTATTCTCGTTATCTCACTAATACAGCACGCCACAGCAACTTTCACATCCATGTCTGAATGCCTAAAAAGCTCTTCAGAAATCAAAGCTTTTACCAATGGACGCAGGGCGTTTTGCATCGAGTCTGATGGTGATTGTTCCACTCTTGACAAACCATTCTCAACTTGCTAGAATGCACCACATCCAAAAGGGTAGTGTGTAAGAACATAAACAAATGAAACAACCAAGAAAAGTCCAGCACGATATGGAATAAAATCCAATCAAATGCACTAAAGATGCTTGCATTAGGTTTTCAAAATGCACTTAATGTGATGCCCCTGTTTCGAATAAGGGGAGGGCGCATGTGGGAGAAAAAATAGCCAGGTAGGCGCTACTTACCCCACATCGCCTATGAGGAGAGAGTTGTTGTGGTATATACATTGGAATCCCTCCTCATTCTAACACAAGGCCTTTTGGGAACAACTTTTGCGTTGGCTCACTAATGCAAAGCCGTGCGGTCCTTGTGGGCCCAAAGCGGACAATATTGTGCTAGAAGGTCGGGGCATTACAAATGATATCAGAGAACGGTTCAACTCTCTGCCTATGAGTATGGTCGTGTTGTGTGTGACCCCTATGTTGTGTGCAGAGCCGTGGGTGGCTTTGGCTTTAAGGGGGATGGATTGCAATACCCTTGTTTCGAATAAGGGGAGGGTGCATGTGGGAGAAAAAATGGCCAGGTAGGCGCTACTTGTCCCACATCGACTATGAGGAGAGAGTTGCCGTGGTATATATATTGGAATCCCTCTTCCTTCTAGCATAAGGCTTTTTGGGAGCAACTTTTGGGTGACTCGCCAATGCAAAGCCGTGCTGCCCCTGTGGGCCCCAAACAGACAATATTGTGCTAGAGGGTTGGGGCATTACACTTAACATTAGTGATTTCAGCACTTAAGTGCCCCACCCACCCACATGTAACACACATAGACAAACTTAACATTGGCAATTTCAGAAATGATGCTACACACACAAACACAATGACTAGTGACGTAGCATTGATGCCAAAGAATGCACTTTGACAAACTTAACATATTGGAAATGATGCACATGCATACATACATGTAGACACATACACAGAAAGCATGTATTGGATATTAGAAAGCCCAATTTTACCCACTGACCATTAAAAACTTTAAAATAACTAAGAAAGTGCAGCTTTGACACAATAATTAACAGTGCCCCTGCAGCCTGAACATAATTTCTACATTGCCAAAGAAATGATCATGTGGAGAAAGAATGATAGAGAGAGGAAGTTCTCAAGTTCAAATATCCCTAACAAGGCTATCTCCAGCTGTTAAAAGATGTAGTTTTTCTTTTGCAATGTAAAAAATAGCTTATATTAAGACTCAAGTGAATGCATATCCTGACTAAAACCATGTGTATATGTATATGTAATGTTTGTCTTATGAGAAGACTGGAAAGGTGTCTCTAAATTTAACATACTCATTCGTCCACAGAAGTGTGCCCCTTAGACAAAGTTCTTTAGTTTATTACATCAGGGGATATTTTTGTGAAGGGTGCATACACACAATTACATCTCCTATACCATATAACTCTTTTGTGATTGCATTCTTTGAGAAGTTTCATTCAAAGATCTAACAAATTTCCAATTTCAAAAATGCTCTAAACAAATTCTTCTGATTCTAGAGAAAGTGCTATGAGAAATTATTAGACATTAAATCTGTATAGAAAATTAAGTATGCACATCAGAAATTTGGGCAAGCCATGAACAAATAAATATAAAACTACCTTAGCCATGAATTTAGGCAAGCCATCAGAAAGGAAGCACCTTATTCTTTGGAGTCACACCACAAGTATTCTCAAGAGAGCAAGTAGGAGTTCTTCACTTTGTATTCGATTCTCAAAACAATGAGTATTTACAACTATTTATAAGAAAAACCTACTGAAAGCCTAGAAACACACGTGTGCCACGTGTGAACAATACAAACCATTCAAATTAACTCATTACATTCCATAAAGTTGTTGCTCACATAAAAATAAAATAAACACTAACGTAAACTCCGTAAATTCTTTACTATGGCAACTATGAATCCATTTGACAGCTTAGATCAACCCAATCACAACTCAACTGACAAATCCAATCTAATGAAATGAGCAATCTAATGCAAGAAAAGCTCTGATACCAAATATGACATAGGATAGAAGTGAAATGGGCCCCAAGATGAGGCTACGGCAATCAAAACCCTAGATCTAGGAATGTAACGAAAGAAAATAAGAAAGCTGAGTGGCATCTACAGCTATATACAATATGCAATAAAAGCACTGATTTAAGAAGGATAATATTCTGTGTTCAATGATTAAAACAAGATCTACTCAAATAACATCACAAAATCAAGATATCTAAAGAGATCCATAGCATGCAAGCATATTCAACTCTAGAAGTAATCACAAATCAAGATTAGAGCTTCCAAATATCCTAACATCATATTCAAAATGCCTAGAATTCCACAAACAAGGAAAAAAAGTACAGATTCTCAATGAAAAACCAAGTCCTACTTGAATCCAAACCCAAAAACACTTCAAATAGGTCTAAGAAATGGGTTGTTTGGGGGATTTAATGCAAAACAGTGCAAAATGGGACTCAAAACAGTCCGTCCATAAAGTCGGGTGGGGTCCAGATCGGGACGACCTACTGAATTCAGGTCAAGGCATGGTTGGGTTAGATTTGGATTTATTTGGGAAAAGAGAAGAAGAAAAAGCAATGTTGTCAAACTCTAATCATATCGTAAATCGATCTAGGGATATGAATCGTGAATCGTGAATCGTAGAATCGTAAGAGTTATAACATTTTTTATTTTTTTTACTATAATTATTATTTATACTACAATTACATATAAAATGACATAGAATAATAAGATGCATTGTTCAATTCCTCATAATATATAATTCTTTATACTATAATTGAATAGTATATATTTTAGATAGATAATTTAGAAAATTATTTATTAAATGTAATTATAAAATTTAATTTCAATTGAATAAATTGAATGAAATTGCCATTAAGATGATAATAATATGACCTATAAAAGAAATTTCTACATATCTTTTAAGATTTATAATATTAAAGTATATAACTTGTTATATGTTGCTTTTTATAGCCACAGTTGCAGTGATAGAATATTATACAAAAATTAAATTTTAATATATTTTGGAAAACTATTAATTATACAAATTATTTTTTATTATTAAAAAATTATACTAAAATTATTATTTATACTATTAAGTACTGATAAAAAATAGAAAAAAATAAAAAATAACATGTGAAAAACTAAAGAAAAAAAGTATTTAAGTAAAACTAGAAATAAAAGAGTCGAAAATATTACTAAAAAAGGAAGTAAAAAAGAAAGAAAAATAAAATCATTAACTTATCTTCAGAAGGTTGGCACGTAAAGTAAAGGGAGTGAAAATGAGGCACATGGACGAAAGTAGGGGAGCGAAAATGAGGCACGTGTAAGAAAGTAAAGGCCGTGAAATTTGTTTTCGTTCCGTCATGAGGTAGAGACCGAAAGAAACGAAGGGATACAACTTGAGTTTACAGCGCCGCAAGCAGGGAAAGAGGTCTAGGTTTCCAGCGAAAACGAAGGGAAGAGAAACGAAAGAAAGGGAGAAATCAGGTATGTTTCTCCGCTACTTCCTCCTCTTTCTCGCTTTTTTCTCCTTCGTTCTTCTTCTTCTACCTTTTCTTCCTCCTCTTTTTTCCTTTAACAAAAGAATCGAAAGGTGGCTTTTCATTTTCCAAAGCATGCACGTCTTTCCTCTTTTTCTTTTTTTCTTTTTCCTTTCTTCTTTTGGATTGAACGATTGTCCGAGTTGGAATCGCACGACCTGCAATTTACCCAAAAATCGCACGATTATTGGCCATTTTCGATTTAGCATGCGAGTTAACTCGCTGGACCATTCGAGTCAAGTCAGCTCGTACGAGTTGACTCGCAACTTGGACGATTTTAACAACATTGAGAAAAAAGAATAGAAAGCACCTAATTCCTTGGAGTCACGCCACTAGTATTCTCAAGAGAGCATGCAAAATTCTTCACTTGTATTCTATAATGAAATAAGGAGTGTCTACAAGTATTTATAAGAAAAACCTATGAACCCTAGAAATACAAATGTGTGCCACATGTGTGAACAATACAAATCATTCAAATTAACTTATTACATTCCATAAAGTGATACTCAATAAAAATAAAATAAATAATAAAGTAAACTTCCTAAATCCACTACTATGGCTACTCTGGATCCATTTGATGGTTTGGATCAATCCAATCACGATCCAATACACAAAACAGCAACCAAACCCGATCTGATGAAATGAACAATAAGATCAGGCCTTCCAAGCAATCAAGTCATAGATCTATGCACTATCTGGACTATCCATGGTTGGATCTGCCTCTATCCATGGTCAGATATGTAGAGATTGTGCATAAATTCATCATCCAACCATGATGAGGCAAAATCTAGATTTTGATGCATCATTCTTTGTTGGTGTCCCATGATGTTTTCATCAGTCCACCTACGAATCTCTCCTAAATTTGTTTTTCATTCAAATTTTGATTCTTTTCCTTTTTCTGGGAAAAGGTTTTGGCCCCTCCTTAACATAAAAACCCAATGTCAATTCAAATGGTATTCCTTTTTATGCCATGTGCGAAGCACGTTATTTAACTCGTATGTCTAAAAATTGAAATCATATCATAAATCTTTCTAGACATCAAATAATATTATATCGTAAATTGTATCATAAATCATAAGATGTTTTATGATTTTTCTCATAAGTAAGAAACAACCTTAAAACTTAATGGAAAAAAAAAAATGGTATATACACAATCCATGCATTTTTCATTTAAGCCGTCAGTATATAAATGCCATAAAAGATTTGACATCATATGTAAAACTTGATTCTAGTACGTGAATAATGTTCAAAGTGAAGAAAAGAAACTCACATATATGGACTTGTTATAATATTTAAGCATGTACATGTTATAAGTCCAAAGTTTTATGGGATATCATGACAACTGCCTTTGTATGAAGGAACCTGGATTTGTCTGTAGTGGAACATAAATGTGATGTAAAAAATTTACCAAAATCTGCAAGTGTCTCAAGATAGGGATTAGAGCATAAGATCTAAATCGTTTTCTCTAGATCTGAACTGCATTGTAAGATTGATAACAGTTCCAAAGAATTTATAGGCACCAAATTTTAATAAGACAAAGGACTATAAATGCATGAGACTTTTCAACATCACCATCTGGCCCTACATTTCCACCAACCATTTTGAAAATACCACATTTAAAATGTTCAATATTCATCAAATGTGAAGTGAAGAATTTGGGCCCAACGGACATATAGAGAAGTTTGTTGAAAGTGATTATTTTCCTTTAAAAATTCATACAAATTCAATGCAAAACAATGCTGATTTGAATCGGTTTCTGCTAAAAGAGGTGGAGGAAGGCATGAAGATGTGCCAAGCTTCAAAGAAACTGCCAATTCACCAACGTTGATATAAACACTAAAGAGTCAATCCATTGAAACAAATCACGTCATCTATATGTTCTAAGGTAATGATATCATTGTGCTTCAAAGAAGTTGCAGATTCACCAACCACAAATAAGAAAAATCAATCTTTCAAATCTGCCATTTAAAATTAATCACTTCATCGAACAAAACCTCGGAAGTGACAAGGAACCTAACTTTCATACAAATTGTTGGAGCTCAGTTTAGACTGTTCCACAGCATGCTTCTTTTTTCTTTTATCAGAAGCAGGGTCTGAAGAAGGGGGGAAGCGGTTAAGGCATACATTGTCTAAAAATATTTTTCCTTATTGCTTATTTCTTTTGTCTGATGATGTATAACATTTTCTAATCCACCATGTTTTGTTCCGGAAAAAGACAGTATATTTTCTTCTTTCTTAGGACAGATGAGAATACAGAACACCCCCCTGCCAAAAAAAAAATAGGCATATAGGAAACTCACATCGACAAACATGTGGTTTAGGTTATTTTAACTCACTTTTGGATAGAAGAACTGTAAGGGCTTTTTAACATATATCATCCCAAATAGACAAGGAAAAAGAGGCCAAAACGTTTATGGTTAAAAAGTACAAGCATACTGATTATGAATACAGCCAAAACAGACAAAGAAGAGGAATCCTCTGATACCTTTACCAATGATGGTTTTTATAGTAACAAAAAAAATGTGTGCCACAAAGCAATGCAATTTGATACCTTATAGTTATCGTATATAGTGGTACCTTGTAAATCATTAAGTGAGTATAGAGCATGGTTATTAAAATCTTATGATACACGATTCGTATCTTACGATTCATACGATATGATAAGAGGAACGATTCGTTTATCAACAAATCTTACGATTCGTATAAATAATAGAATTATGGGGTTATTAGGAGTGTGAAAGTATGAAACATTTCGTTTTAATGATTTTTAAGGCTTTAGTTAATGAGCATTTAAGACCTTTCGATTTTTTGAGGGTTTTTTAGTTTATTATTGACTTTTCACAGTATAGTTGGATAATATACTGGTTTTATAATTTTGAGAGTGGGTGCATTGAAATTTGAGCTCCAATGAACTAATTATATAGAATTCACTTAATATTGAAAGAAAGTTGGAGAATTGCTCATGTCATTACATTTTAGATACATTTTACGTTATTTCATATATTACATATTTTTGAGGGAAAACACTTATGAATCTTACGATTCTACGATTTACGATACACGATTTGCAATTCAAGATGTATTTACGATTTACGATACGATTCGATTTTCACAACATTGGTATAGAGGGGTGTATATGGCAAAATCTGTGGCAGAAACTACTAAGAACCCCAAATATGCCATTTACAGCGGTAAAAAGGTCAAATTCTTCTATTGACCTAAACCTATTCGGGATATTGTTTTTTTTCAAGTCCAAGGTATCCACGCCTCTTAGAGCACCTGTTCGGGATATTGTTTAGATACTAGAGTGGACTTGGTCAACTTTATGCTTGAATGATTACAATGGAGATTTCTCATCTTGGAATATTTCCAACCAAAAAAGTTTTTTAAAACAAAAAATCCAGGACTTTGTCCTTCCTTGAAGTTATCTAAAAAGGAATAAAATCCAAAACTTGGATATAAGAACCTTCAATTGAAAGTGTCACCCCCAACAATCATGCCACCCAACACCTGAATCTTCTCAGCAACCACTCAAGAAAGATGCAAATGTGATTAAAAAGGTACAGGTAACTTAAGTTTTACAGATAGCACTTGGTGTAATCAACATTGATCATGCTTTCATCTCAGCCTTGAATTCATGGAACTCTGCGAGCATATTTTTTATCTCAGCTTTCATCTCAGCCTCGAATTCATTGAGCTAAGAGATGGTGACATTCTGATTGTTCTTGGATGCCATCAGGTTTTTTTTTTTTTTTCCCCGAAAATCACCGACTAGAAGCGGGGATCGTCTTTGTATAGTAGAGAACTTGGCTCTAAACCACTTGATCCAGCAGAAGCGATAAGGGAAATAAGTCAGTCAATCCCTACGAATGTCGGGCCACACACTCAAATCGCATCACACATGTGAAGTAATGACTAAAATGGAGGGTTTCTGGCACGTGGGTCGATTAATCCTTTAGGGTAAAGACACGGTAATAGATGAGGAGGCTAAAAACTAAAGGAAAAAAACACAGAGGGGACGGCGGCAGAAATAAGAGGCAGAAAGACAAGAGGGGATCGTGGGAAGAAGATGGGCGGAAGGGAAAACAGATGCTGGGTTGTACCTGGCCGAGGGAATTTGCAAAGGCTTGCTGATAGCAGAAAGAGAGAGATCTAGTAACAACAGCGGCGACACGAGAGGCTGGCGGGTGGAGGGCAGAAGTGTCTTGGGATAAAGCCCAAGCAACTGGTGACGGTAATCTCTCCTGGGATTAAGCACAGGATCCGACGATGTAGAGACTGGAACGAGCCAGCGACGATAAACCTGCATCAAAGGTAGAGATAGCAAGGAAGATAACAAAGATAACTTCAATCTCAGATTTTCATTAATTGGAAAGAGGTGTGTTCCTCTGTTTACAACTATGCATATATATAGGAAAAACCTAAACTAATTATAGAATACTTACTGGGGTTTCCCGACTCTACTATGACACCGACTATAGTATCTGTGTAAACTAGGACACTGAACTACAAGGAAAATGACTCTTCGACTCTATCTAATGACTCCAACGAAAGTAAAATAAAAATAGAACTAGGATAGCAATGTCAGTGGGGCCCACTCATGAGTAGTGCTCTATGTGTCCTACATCACACCATATATGCAGTTAAGCCTACCCAAGGCACACTTTGACTTGAAGCCCACCAACTAGGCTAAAAGCAAGTCTTCTAAAACAAGCCATAGACCCAATATATAACACCATCCAGAGTCTAGAGTAATATTGCATCATCATCATCATCATCATCATCATCGCCAAAATCTCATCTATCTAGGAGTAGTTTTTCAAGTTCTACTTCTCTATTTGACCATATTATAAACCATAAAGTCAATCACTCCACTAACTATCATGTCTATCAACCAAAAAAAATAACCAGAGAAATACAACACCACAACAAGGGCAAGGATGAAAACATAGCCTCCCCCACAAAAAAACGCCTACAGGCCAAGATCGAAAAGCTTCTTACCCGAAGATAGGGCAAGTGGCAAAAACAACCAAACAACCACGATGATTTTACATGAAACAAGCTCACCAGATAACACCTGAGACCTAGATACACCGTTAATTGCAAGAAGGACTACTCTACTGTTGCCTTCCTTGGATATGAACGAAAAGGAGGCAAACATAGTGCTACAAAGATTAGCAGATTCCTTGATCACATTCGCAATAAACCAAGGAGAAGATTGCACCTGAGAAGCCCACTTGATGGCACAAGAGGAGTCACCTTCAGCAACAATAGGCTTGAGATTCCTCAGAAAAGGAAGCTTAAGACCAAAGAGCAAGGCCTTAACCGCTGTCTCACCAAAAAAAAAAAAAACTAAAACCACAACTTCACCGTTGTCCAAGATGACACCACCAAACCCAGCAGGCCCAAATACTCCCGACTCATAGGCATGGAAATTAAGTTTAAAATAACCCACCATCGTCTATCATATCTTTCTTTATTCTTTCCCTCCATGTTTTCAGCAGTCCATCCCTTCTCCTTGTAACTACAATTTGTAGACTCTCAACTCTATATACTAGGGCAATCTTAGGTCTTCTACTTACATGCCAAAACCATGTCAAACTGGTTTTTTAAATCTGTCTTCTATCGAGAATTGTTTTTAAAATGTCCTTAATGCAGTTGGTTCTACTCTATCCTTTAGAGTTAATCCATATTTAAAAAAACATCGTCGCACCCCATTGCCGTTGCCGACTCCGAAAAGGCTCTCTCTTGGACGGAGTCTCTCTCTCTCAGACGCATGTGGTTTTTTGAAAAGAAAGAAAAGAAAGGTTTGTTGTTTTGAAAGGAGGAACAGGAATTGATCTCTCAAGAAAAAGATTTGACACTCTCTCTTCTCATCGATCGGTGGTCTGAAGGACCACGGTTTTGGGTTATCATGCGAGACCATTTTTTTGGGTGCTCTCTCGAGACTGCAGTTTCGTGTAGTTCTGTGGGACTACAGTACCATCTGTTTGTTCGGTGAATTGCAGGATCATAGTTTCGGTGCTCCCCGCATGACTATGATTTCAAGTACACCTTCAAAAAAAATTGAAAAATTGAATTTTTTTTTAAGTTACTTGTAGTGCTTTGGTGAAGTTGTTTCTGAGAAGTTTTGAAGTTGTTTGGTGAGTATTTGAAATTTTTTGGAGCGCTTTTGGGATTGAAATTTGGCAGTACTACAGTAGAGTTTGAATTGGAAGTTGCTAGTGGTTGTTTGAAGTTGATGCAGATGTTGTATACAGAGATAATGATTTTTAGTTGGCTATGGTTGACTCGTCATGTGTAAGTCATTCTAATGAGTGGATTTGGATGTAGATCATACCTATTATTTGTGTCCCGGCAGGGATTTGATTTCTAGCTTTGAGATGTTGGATTGTTCGGATAGGAAAATTTTCATTTGAAGTTGTATGGTGGAGCAGTCAAAGGATTGGTTGGTCAGTGTGTACCGGATTTGAAGAAAAGTCTCATCTTATTTGGGTGTTGTAGAATTTGAAAGCTTCAAGCACAGTTTGGATTTGGTCGACATTTTGCATGTTTGGACATCTTCGGGTGTATGACGCATACGGGCGCATTTGGTGGCAACATTCTACATGGTTTGTTTCGTTCGTTTTGTTGGCATGAGATTTCTTGCCAAGGTAGAGTTATCAGATGTGATCTGTTTGTCTGCAAATCTCATCAAGGTGAAGATTATTGGGATTTGGCTCGATTTGAAGTTTTGCTTGGAATAGAAGTTCCTATTTTTGGATTAGGAAACTTGCTAATCCTTCTCTCCGTCTCCTACTTCTTCTCTACGTCTTTGCTATTTTCATTTGGGAAAACCTCTATAAAATAGAGGGACTCGTTTGGGTTGGTGTGTGAGGCCCTATTAGGCACTATGAAGTTTGTGTGAGAGAGAGAATTCGTGAGGAAGAGAGAGCATGGGTGGGATTTGTATTTTGTAATCACCTTTGAGTAGTGAAGATTTGATTGTGTTGCCCGTGGATGTAGGCTTCTGTTGAACCACGTAAATTTGTTTGCCTCTCATTGTGATTGATTGTGGGTTGTTTGATTTCGATTTTGATTCCGCTGTGATTTGGGGGATTAAATCCCAACAGATGAAGCTAGAAATGTAAAAGATCCCCCATGTTTATTGAGAAAAAGAAAAAGAAAAGGAAGAAAAACCACATAAAATGGACCACTAGCATTCCAAATCGAAATCACCATGTTTTCCACAGAAAAAGTGCAAGGACATCCAACTATAGCCTTATCCTATAATAAAACATGAAGAATTTAGAAATGCAAATCGCAATCACTTACAATAAGAAGAAAGGAAGAACGAAAACCCACATATAATCGAATTGGCCATCATTCAGATCAGGCTTCCACATAGAAGTTGTACTATCCAGAATAGCACGCAAAAGAGAAATGCCTCAAACAAAAACATAACTATTCAATTGAGAATAGAGGAGATAGAGGGAAGCATACTTCAAGAAGGGTGAGTTAAAAAGAAAAAGAAAAAGAAACCGGTATAACGAGACAGGGACTTTCCAGATTTTCCATTCCAAACAAAAAAAAATCAACCACGTTTGTACAAAAAAAATGTGAGGCAGGATATCCAAAGACAGCCTTATCAAATTGAAAATGCAAACACCCATCATGTCTATTCGAAAATGTATATAATGCAAAACCAGTCATTCGCATAAAGTCATGATAAGGAGAAGAATGACAAACAAAAGCTAGAGAAGAGGAAAATGAGAACAAGGGTGGTGGGCATACATCGAGAAGCGGGAGAAGCTCGTTGGGGGGAAGAGGAGGTTGGAGAAGCCTTTGTCCAGCTTCTCTGAGCTGGTCTTCAAGCTCTGTTTCCACCGGCGCCATTTCTCCGTCTCCACCTCCCCACTCACAAATCACAACCATTCAAACCCTAGAAAGTAGAAACACATACATTCAACTGTCATTGCGTTAGGGTTTTCCCAGAACGAAGGAGAAATACTAACAAAACAGAGCAATACCATGGTTTCACCTGTGAGTGTGTATCCTTTCACCTGATTCTCTCTCTCTCTCTCTCTGTGTGACTGAGAAATGAAGGAAAAAAATATAAACGAGTGCGTTGTAACGAAGAGAGGGAATTTGGGGGGCATTAACGAAGTTTTAATCGAGTCCAGAATCCGGATACTCTGTGACACGTGCTGCACTGCCACACGTGTTCCTCTTTGGCATGCTGGTTTGTGCACGGCGTTTGCAGCCCGGCGACCCCTCCCGACGACTGCATACGGATTTGGTTTCAGGTTTTGATCTGGGCATTCTCTAATTATTTTCAAATTTGTTGAAAAGAGTATCGTTTATACATTTTATTATTTAAATGGTCAAATATCTATAAAAATATAAAAAATAATAATTTCTCTTCAATAAAAAATAAAAGTACATAAATTAATAGTCTTGTCTTTGAGCTTGAAGATCCCACATAATAAATGAGAAAGATTTGGATAAATTATAAACTTAATTTAGTTTTATATAATTTTTTGTAACATTTCAATGGAAGAGTATGAAATAAAATATTAAAATAGAATTTTTTTATTATTTACTGAGAGTTGAATTGTAGATTTATATTGATGAATGAGAACTTTCAATTGAGCTTAATTTTATTTTATTACTAATTTGAATAATTGAGCTTAACATCATACAATGTCATAGATTATGTGACAAATATTAATTTTATATGTTGCCTCAGCTAGACTAATCCATTAACATTGTATATGATGCAAAGCATGCCATTTCGAAAAGTATGATCTTTGAAAAAGATTTTGAGGTATTAGGGTTGCTAGTATGTAACCCAGGAACCAATCCCCTTTGAAAGTTCTACCCGAATCTTTTGAACTTTGAACTCTGAGGATTTGTCTTGAAGATTTTCACTTTGAAAAGTTCATTAATGGTCTTGCCTTATAGTTCTTTTAAGCAATTCCTCCTAGAGGTTTCTAAAGCTTTGTTGATGGTATATTCGGCAATTTGTGAGTTTACAACTAGAATTTGTCATAACTCTGGAAGTTCGCTACAACTTCAATTATAAATTTCAAGTGATTTTTTTTCAGTACAAAAATTTATCTTGGTCAAAATTCGTAACTAAAGTTAAAATCCTGAGCTAATTGCAAGTTAAGAAAATATACCAACATGTCTCTCCATTTAAAAGATAACACATGACACTAATCTAAAATGCCTGACAAGTAGTATTGGATGTCTTACCTAAAAGAACTAAAGTTTTTTCTCCGTTGTAAGAGAGCCATTTTTGTTACATTAGAGAGCGGAGAGTCTAGAGTCTAAATCTCCAATCTAGTTTCTTAGTTTTGCATTGTATCAAAGTATGTGGATGTGTGTTCTTGGGCTCATTGTTTTTGTCATTTAAATTTATATGCAATTTGTAATGTTTTTCTCATTTAATAAATGAATTAGGTTTAGTCATGCCTCGCTTCTTTTGTTTCCTTCTTTTTTCTCTTGCATGCATAGCCTATGCATTTGGATTCATGTTCAACACACTAGTGTCTTAGTCAGTTGCATTTCAACGTAGGAAAATCCATTCAAGTGCATCAAATTTATAGAAGTTCTAGTGATTTAGTTTTCACCCATTTTCATTTGTTTTACTATATTTTTGGAAGGGTAACTCCACATTTCCAGGGCCGGCTCTTGTGAAAGGCAAGATAAGAGGCCGCTTAAGGCCCACGCATTAAAAGGCCCATTTTTATTTAGTTACCGTTAAAACTTAAGGCTCATTTCCGTAATTACCGAAAACTATTCTCTGTATTTTTAAGTCCCCTAATGGAACAAACCCTATTTTCTCTCTTCTCTACTTCTCGCCGTTCTCTCTTCCATCTCTCGCCTCTCTTCTGCTCTTTTTCTCTCACCACTCTACTCTCTCACTGCGCTCTCTCGATCTCTCTTGCTCTCGTTCGGCTAACTCCGTATCCATCTCAGATACTTTCTACTTTGTAATAGGTTTTAATTTTCTTCTTTTTCCACTTCTAAACTTTAATTTCTTTTGATTTTTTTCCTGTGCTCTTTAATGGTTTTTGGCTTGTTATTTTTCTCTATAAATGGTTTTTTTCTTCTTTGTTGTTGAGGTTATTGCCCAAGCATGTTCACCACCATGTCGTATTTAATTAAACCCTCAACCTGTCCAGCAATGGGAAACACGTTTTTCTTTGAAGTGCCTACCTTTCCCTTTTTTCATTCTTCAGATTTGTTTCACATTTCTAGTCTTTCTATACCAGCAAAGTTAAAAAATTTGAAAAATATAGGCCTTATTTGGATCAAGGTGAATTAAATTAGGGGTTCTCTGTTGATGGAGAATCTCCTACTTTCGGTGCTAGCTTTTTGGGATTAGGCATTTTTTATTGGAAGTTTTTTATTTGAGTCTATTTCTCTCTCTCTCTGTACCCTTTTGGATTAGGAAACTATCAGCCGTGCCTAATCCCAAAAAGTTAGCACTGTGAGCGTTGCATTAAGACTCTTTCAATCAGCTGCAATCCTAATTGCAATGTATTAAACAGTCAGTTTATAACTGGATCCACAGTGGGTCCTACAAAATTAGTTTATAAGTGAACTTTGTTTTTTACAAGGTTTGGTTGGGTGACCTTTCTGTTGTTTTCTTTAATAAAATTAAGCCATGTGTTTTAGTTTTTTGATGGAAAAAAATGTCTGACAGTAAGGATTTTTTTTCCTTCAATGGAAAAAATCTATCAATATATAATTTTTAATAGAAGTAAAAAGGTTGGACCGAATTTTTGAAGTGAAGCAAAATTTTGGCCAAAATGGACTAAAATAATCACCCATTTACATGAAAGAAATGATCATGCCAACTCCCATCACAAGAGGAGGAGAAGAGGAGTAAGTAGTATAAGATTATCTCTCTTTTTTGTGAATGTTGAAAAAGGAGGAGGAGAGTTACAACGTGTTTGGTATTTAGAATGATAAAGAGTTGTTTGGTAGACAGAAAATTGCCTACATGGCAATTCAACAATGACTTCGATTTTTGTTTTGGTTCCATCTTGAGATTTATTGAAAAAAAGGTATTGTTTTCATTATGACCACATGAGTGAAAACCATTTTTGTTCTATCAATGAATGATCTACCAAAGAGGCTCTTTATATTAATTGATTCCAGTGCATTTGAGCCATATATGATATATGTGGCCTAGATGGAAGTTCATTTTTGATAGGGCTTGAACTTTTGTACAGAACCACATGAGCACTTTAAACCATCTTGAGAACCTTAAATGCAAATGTTTCCTAATTGGTTTATAGTGTTTGATGTAATAAATGAATCACATTCTTTTACATTGTAGTCATGTGAGGAAGAATTGGAACTGTTTTTGGTTTGTTGTATTATATGGATATGCCATGTGAGGCTTTTGTGCTTCTTGGTGTCGAGGAAGCAATATTATGGCTTCTTACTTATTTGGCAGTTTATAGTTATGCAAATGGAGAGATCTTAGAGCTTTCTCTCATTATTTCTATTGTTGGTTAGTGATGGTGGCTCAAAGAGCTTAGGTCATTATTGACATGCAGTGTTAAGTACTTTCCCTTAGTCTTTACTTGCTGCTCCTTTGGTAATATATGACCTGACGAGGTTGGTTTCATTCAAGAGTCAAATGGCTCAAGTAATTTTAAGGCCCCATTGGTTATTTGGACTCTTCTTGGCTGAGATGTAGATCCTCTTGGTAGTTGAAGTTTCTAGTCTCGAATACAACAAGTTTTTTTCAGTTATTATATGTATAAATTGCATGAGGTTCTAGAAATGCTTTTAAATGGATATTTTGTCATGTGAGCAACTTAGACTTGTATAGGAGATGATTGTGTTAACCCTTTTTTCCCCTATGAATGCTAACAAGGATTTTTTGGGTTGAATTATTACTATTTACATTGAAGGAGACTCTAGAAATGCTCTTAAATAAGTCTCTTAACAATATATTTTCTCTTTGCAGATCAAGCTGTGACTTTTAATTTAAAGATCTTTGGTGAATTAGTTGAATAATAAAAGGCATCTTAGTTATTCATCAATTCTCTTATTGTCATAGTGCCAAATTCTATTGTTCTTTAATATTTTAATTTTAGTTCTATTTAATTATTCTTTAATCTTAAAGGGTTTCGTCATATTTATAATTGTCTTTTAATCATAAATATGTCTACTAAAAAATGTGAATCTGGATTTCAAAAACTTCAAAAAATGAGAAGAATAGAAAAACTAGTTCAGTCTCAAAAAGGGGCTCTTGATAAATTTGTCACTTTCAATAAACAAAACTTAAAAAATAATTTGAATGAAGATTTAACAAATGAACAACCGATTCATTTAACAGAATTAAACCATGATGAGCTAACGGTACAAAAGAATGACAATGAACAAATTCATAATGATACTCAAGAAAATTTAGAAAAAAGAGAAACAAAAAAAGAAAATGAAATATCCGAATCTATTTCTACAATTAGTTATGATCCAGAACGATCGGAAACTATATATACAAAAATAAGAGATTTATTAGTAGAAAGAGGTCCAATTAGAGAGAAAAATATAAAATTTCCTATGGATGAAAACTCTAGGCATTTCTATACTAACTATTATACTAGAGTATTATCAAATGGAGAAAGGTATGATAGAAAGCGGCTAGTATATTCAAAAGAGATGGATTTGGTATTTTGTTTTTGTTGCAAGTTGTTTAATTCAAAACCGAGTAACAGTATATTAGTTACGAATGAAACTAGAGGTTGGAGAAATCTTAATTATAAGCTTAAACATCATGAACTAACAAATGAGCATTTTATGAATATAGAGAGTTGGATTGATTTAGAATCAAGATTGTTAAAAAATAAGACAATTAATAAAAACATTCAAGAATAGATTAAAAAAGAGAAAGAACATTGAAAAAAAGTACTCTTAAGAATTATTGCTATTGTGGAAACTTTTTATAAAAATAACATATCCTTTTGTGGAAGTAATGAGAAGATATATGAATAAAATAATGGAAATTTTCTAGTTTTGATTGAAATGATTGCAAAATTTGATCCAATAATGTAAGAACATCTTCGTCGTATTAAAAATGGTGAAATCCGTAATCATTATCTTGGACATAATATACAAAATGAATTAATACATATTTTAGCAGTTGAAATTAAAAGTACAATTATTAAAAAAATTAAAGAGGCAAAATATTATTCAGTTATACTTGATTGTACTCCGGATGTAAGCCACCAAGAACAAATTACTCTAATATTGTGTTGCGTGTATGTTTCAATAGATCCAATAAAAATTGAAGAATATTTTTTAAATTTTTAAGAGTAGACGATATATCTGGAAGAGGGCTTTTTAAAGAATTTTTAAACGTAATAAAAAAATTTAGGACTTGATATTAATGATTTAAGAGGACAAGGGTATGATAATTGATCAAATATGAAAAGGAAACAACAAGGTATACAAAAAAGACTATTAGATACAAATCCTAGAGCTTTTTACTCACCACGTGGTTCTCATAGTTTAAACTTAGTAGTTTGTGATATGGCAAAGTCATGTCCTAAAGGTATATTTTTTTTGGAGTAGTACAACGTATATATTCATTATTTTCTTCTTCTATAAAGCGATGGAAAATTTTAAAAGATAATATATCTATGTTAACTATAAAGCCATTGTCACAAACATGTTGGGAAAGTAGTATTAAAAGTGTTAAAGTGATAAAATTTTAAGCTCTAGAAATTAGAGATGCTCTACTTCAATTAGCAGAAACTAGTGAAGACCCTAAAACAAAAAGTGAAACTGAAAGTTTAGCTATATATGAGATCGAAATTTTGAATTTTTATTAGGTATGTCTATTTGGTATGATATATTATTTGTTGTTAACTTAGTTAGTAAGAAATTACAAGCTATAGACATGCATATTGATGTTGTTATAGATCAATTAAAAAGTCTTATTAGTTTTTTTTAATAACTATAGGGAAAATGGATTTACATCAGCTCTTACTAAAGTTAAAGAGATTGCAACTAAAATGGATATAGAACCTAAATTTAATGAAAGACATAAAATTAGTAGAAAAAACTAGTTTGATGAAAATGTCGATGATGAATTAACGCAATCAGCCGAAGAATCCATTAAAGTTGGTTATTTTTATATGTAGTAGATCATGCGATTTCTTTAATTCAATGTAGGTTTGAATAATTTCAAAAATATGAAGATGTTTTTGGTTTTTTATTTGATTTTAAAAAATTAAAATCATTAAATGATGATAGTTTGAAAAAATATTGCCTTAATTTTGAATTTGTTTTGAAACATAATGAGGTTTCTGATATAGATGTTTTAAATTTGTTTTAAGAGTTAAAAGTCTTAAGAGAAATGTTACCAACAGAAATAATAACTCCAATTGAAATTCTAAATTATATTAAAAGACTAGACTATTCTTTTGTAAATACATTTATTGCATATCGAATATTATTGACAATACCGGTAACAGTTGCTTCGGTAGAAAGAAGTTTTCAAAACTAAAATTGATAAAATCTTAGCTACAATCAACTATGTCACAAGAAAGATTAAGTGAATTAGCCATATTATCAATTGAAAATGAAATTCTAGCAAAACTTGAATACAAAGATTTAATTAGTAAATTTGCATCTAAAAAGCAAGAAAAGTAGATTTTAGGTAAATTTTTTTATTATATATAATTAAAATTCTTATTAAATACTGCCTATAATATATTAAATACAAAAAATGCCCCATGTAGATTTTTCGCTTTAGGCCTCAACTTGTGTCTGGCCGGCCCTGCACATCTCATTAGCTTTTATTAGTCACTAGTGAACCCCTTCAACCTCCCTAGTCTGGCCTTGCCTCTTCTATGTTTCCTGAATCATCTTCGTATACTTTGATATTAATAATATTTGTCACTTTTCCATGCAAGGAAACTGGTGCATGTGGGATTGTCAAACTCAATCTTGGCCAACTAAATCATGGTTCGACTAACCCAATTGGATTGAAGGATGGGTTTAAATTTGAATGCTTATAACATCAATTATGTGCAATGATAGAATACCAATTTTAAGAAAAATAAATATTTTTCTAAAAATAATTCTTCTTCAATTGCTTTAAATAATAAACTTTATTTTTGGAAATTACTTCATAAGCATTTAAACCAAGCTTCAAAAAGTGCAAAAGATTAAATCGTTTATTCATTGCTTCATTTTGAACATTTATTATTCTATCAAACTAACCTCATCAAAATCTTAACTATCTTTCATTTGCTAGGGGAGGAAATTTTTATGCAAGGCTATTCAAAAGGAGCTTCTAAAAACTTAGAAAATAGTCAAAATACAAATGTTTGTGTTACATTTTCAATATATTCTCCCTTAGGTTGGGGGAGAGGTGGGATTATGTCAAGACATTCTGAAAGAAAGTTTTAAGAAACTTTGCAACCAAAATATTTGTTTTACTTCATTTTTGGACACTAGTTGTTCTTCAATTGACAATAAAGTAATTTTAAAGAAATCTACTATAGTTTGTATTCGGCGTGTGCGGATAGAGATATTTATAAATGCCTTAAGGATTAGTCAAGTGGGATGCCTGACTAAATCAGGTGGGATACTTAAATGCTTTGATCTTTAAAAAAAAATCTACCATCATTTCCTCTTAATTTTAAAAGGGAGCTTTTTGACATTTGACAAATTCTCGTGACAGTGATGACACACAATGGACAACAAATATGCCGATAAGTGATTTCATTTGCACATTCCAATTGGCTTTTGCAATTTTTCTTGTAAAGAATGCTAAAGAAAAGATTTTTTTTCTACATTTGACATATTCTCTAGTGGAGGTATTACATAGCAAACAACAAAATTGCATAGAATATGTCCCTCTTGCACCTTCCAATTGATTGCTTCAATTTTTGTTGCAGAGGATGTAATACCCCAATTTCTCAATAATATGAATATTTACGAAAATGCCATTGGATTGGAGAATTTAATAAATGTGATTGTAAATGAGGAAATGGTGGGGCCCATTGTTCAAATTAAGATCATATGAACATATTATAAGGGCCAATTTATCATGAATGGGTAATGAACATCAAATTGGGTCAATATGGTTAATTGGGTCAAAGGATCCAATTAGGACCCAATGGGTCATAATGGACTTATTAGACCATTGGGTGAGCCCAAATTTAATGGGGTTAAGCTGAATTGTTTGGAAATTAAGTGGAGCATAAGTGGGTAGGCTTGATGCACATGTGAAAACCAAATGCAAATGGCTAAAACAACCCATAAATGGGTCATGGCGTCAAAACGGGTCAACAAGCTAAATGGGGACCCAATGGGTCGGATTGACCATGTTGACCATGGCTGACCGTGTGGACCCTTGAGTGAGCTCAATTGTGAGTCAAATCAGGTTGAGTTGGATTGGAATGAGTTGCATTTAAATTAAATGGTTGGGTTGACTCAAGTGTAATAAATGAATAGCAATTAATGTGGTGAGTTAAGCCATTGAGTTGGGGTGAGTTAAAATGGAAGTCAAAGAGGTCTTATTTCCATTGAGTCAAATGGAATATGAGGAGGTGCCTTGGTTTCAAACAAACCAAAACAAGTCCCACATGTTGGGGACTTGTAATGGTAGCTTCCATGCATAATGTTAAATGGAATTGAATGAGAATGAGATAAAAATCTCATGGGAATATGGAGGGGTTTCCATCTCATATGGAAACCCAAGCCTCCAACGTTGGGATGCCAATGGGTGCATTGGTTGGCAGCAAGTGTCTCATTGGTATGAGCAAGATTTGATGAGGATTAAATGGGTGATATGGGGTTGTTTAACAAAAGCAACCAACACCATCACTTGGCCGAATTGGTCATTGCAAAACCTTAGGATTCTCATCTCTCTCCCTCTCTCAAGAACAATCCTCCTTGGCCGAACCAGCTAGTGGTGTCTTCACCAATTGATCAAGCATACATCCGGCTAGGGACTAAGGAAGAATAAAGGAAACAAAAGGGAAGGAAGCAAAGAGCAAAGGCAAGAAGAAAGGCTTGGAAAATTGGTAAGTAATCCATAGAGTTTTTGTTGTAAAATGGGTTAAATGGAATATGATTTGGCCATGAGATGGCCGAATCTACCAAGGGTTTGAAGTAGGTATTTTGATATTTAAAAGATAGCAAACATGGACCATAGAGTTCGGCCACTTTGGATGGCCGAACCCCATGAAATATTATGATTATGAATGATGGTTTTTGTAAGATAAGACCATGCAAATGATGGACTGTTTTGGATGTTCTAATTAGACCAAAGATGCAAGTTGAAAAGGTTTAAAAGATGGATTTGAGTGCCATGAGTTGGCCATGTTATGGTCGAATTCATTAAGGACTTAAACCTTGGTTAAAGGTTGTGAAAAAATGGTAAAAATGTATCACTGGGTTCGGCCACCTTGGTTGGCCAAACCCCATGAAATTTATGTGGTTAGGTTGATGGTTTTGAAGTCTACAAACCATACAATATTATGGCGATTGTTTTAAGGAGACACAAATTACATGTTAAAAGGTTTAAAATTATAGGCCATATGGTTCGGCCAATTGGGATGGCCGAACCCCATGAAATGGTATGATAATTTTATGGTAAATTGTGATGTTTTTGAGGAATAGAAACCATCCAATATTATGGGGTTTCTATGTGATTTAAATGGGAAATGGTTACTATTTTGGTCAGCCATTGGATGGCTGAACCATGTAGTTAACATGGCTAAAGAGTAGAGCTTAACTTATAAACAAATGATGGGATCATTGAGTAAGAGGACCACATGGCCGAACCCCATAGATTATTTTGTTGGAGATTAAGGTTTGTTTTATGCTTTTGTTCTAAGGAACACCTATGCTTAGTTATAGATCTAATATTAATATGATCAACCATGATAATGATGGAAAGTAGGACAAAAATCAGATTGGTGAGGTTCGGCCATGAAGTATGGCTGAACCCCACCAATAGTCATTGGTGACCCTAGTGTGTAGTTACTAATGTTGATGGATGGATTTAGTGGTTAATTTATATGTATGTAAGAATGATTTAAAGACCAAATTAAGTGGTGAGGTTCGGCCATGTTGTATGGCTGAACCCCACCAAGGTGGATTAGTTATGGTTATTGGTTTTAAGAAAATTAAACAAAAGGTTACCCTAAATGGCATAAAGTTAATTACGGATGAAATGATCAAAGATGAAATGATCATAGGATTGGATATACGAACCCCACAAGATGGTATATGAGACCTAAACTTGATTAGAAATAAAGTAGATTAAGTATTGATTTGCTGTTACATAACAAGGTAACGGAACGTGAACGGCGTGCGAGTCGTGACCAAGTGAAAAAGAACAAACACCGAAGCTAATCTTCGGTAGGTTTCCTACCTACTTGTAACTACTATGATGATTAGTTTTATCATGATTTTGATAAGATATGTTGTTATTATTATTATGTTTCAATTGGTTTTTGAATCATGAGAGTTATGTACATGCTTCATATATTCATTGGCATCTCATGCATGGACATGGGATGATGATTATGGAATGCCTCCTTAGGCGATGAGGGTCCCGCAAGGAGTAGTATCATGATGATGATAATACATTGGTCTCCTTAAGCGATGCAGGTCCCTCCAGGAGAAATGTTATAATGGTGAGAAATACCTTGGTCTCCTTAGGCGATGCAGGTCCCGCCAGGAGAAATGTTATAATGACGAGAATCACATTGGTCTCCTTAGGCGATGAGGGTCCCGCCAGGAGAAATATTATGATGATGAGAGCCACATCGGCCTCCTTAGGGGATGAGGGTCCCTCATGGAGGAATATCATCAAGTGATGGCTATGTATATGCATGATGGGAGGGACTCATTACATGTGCATATTTATATAGCATTGATTTACCTGTTTTGATGACCATATATATTATGATATATGCATGTTTTTATATACTAACTATGTGGTAGCCCTAATCGGAAATCCTACTGGGCACGTTGATCTAACGCCCTAATTCTATCCATAGAGGATAATGCTGGAAATGGAAAAGGGAAAGAGAAGGTCGTGGACCTAGAGGGGAGCCAAGCTTAAGCGCTTGATTGATGATTGGGATGTCTTTATTACTGTCTTTTGAGTTATATTTTATGGACATGTAACAGCTAGTAAACTTTGCTATGGTTTGTTTATGGTATTGACAATGGATGTTTGGATTGAGTTATTTAATAATTGAGACTTGTACTTGCTATCTATTCAGTCTAATTCTGCAGTTAGTCTAGTTTATTCCGCATAACTTGTTTAGTTTCATGTGTGGATTGTTATCGTGGGTTTAGTCCATGCACACATGGGTGACCAGTTAAGGGTCGGACTTAGGAAGTCCGAACTTAGCTCGCGTCGTGAAGCCTCCCGCTCTCTTCCGGTGTTATTCTATTATTATTTAAAAAAAAAATTAGATTCTCTTCCGGTATTACAGTTGGTATCAGAGCGAAACGGGAAGTTGAATCATCGAAGTAAGATTAAGATGGTTTCATGTCTCACTGACAGATAAGAATCCCAACTGACCGACTCTTCGGAGTCCTCTGACTGGGGGCCGTATTAATTTCTTTCGACTGATTCAGACTGAACAATCAATATGAGAACAACACTGATAGATAGCAAAGTAAAGTACAGTCAACATAAGTGGATACAACAAACATAGCAAAGTAGGATGCACTCCCCTGATATCTCCCATTGAGAAACAAACAACAGGAATTTAGAGATTCCCCCAGAAACAAAAGAAAACCAAGTGTAAAGATTTGGCAATGTCCCCAAACAAAGCACATGAGATTATACATGAAAATCCCCCCCAAAACCAAGATTGGTTTATTTAGAACTGCTGTGATCATTTATATGTTTTATATGTTATGGCACAGATATGTCAAGCAACGTGGAATATACAGAGTTGTGGGATAAAGGAACACCTAGTTGTCCAATAGACTTGGTGTCTGCTTCCAACAACTCCAATTTGGAAGTTAACGTGGACTTTCAGGAGGGACCTCCTGAGGAAGATGAAGTGGACCTAACATTTTTTCCGGAGGATCTTATGGAAGACATTCCTTGGATGATGGAACCTCTCGAGGAAATTGAAGAGGATCTAACACCTTTACTGGAGGATCCTATGGAAGATGTTCCTATAATAATGGAATCAGTTGGGGAAATAGAGCCTGAAGTTATGTGTGAGTTGTGCAATCAAGTTGGGTACAACTGCACTTATTGTCCCCACCCTCTGGGAGTGGTTTGCCCGGTTTGTGGACTACATGGACACGAAGAGGCAAGGACTAATTGTCCTTATATTGGAGGACTAGGGGTAATACCCTGCTTGAAATGTAGAGTATTGGGACATATGTCGATGACATGTCCTGATAATCGCTTCAAGTTTGCTGATGATGCAGGGTCTTCCACAGAAGATTAGGTTAAGAGGTAGAAAAGAAAGACAGGGAAAGGGGAATATTTTGTAAGGGTGCATTTTTTTCTTTATAGGGTTTGTTTTAACCCTACCAACCCGTGTACAAAGTTGAAATATGAATATATATACAATATGCAATTTTATGATTCTATGAGGATTTCTAGCATTTAATGTTGTTGCAAAGAAAACTAAGCCAATAATGTTTTCATGAATTAGGGAAAGATGGCACCACAGAAAAAGATGCCAAAGAATCAGAAGGGAAAGGATAAAGTATTGCAAATTGGATTAGGCGAAGGGGCTTCAAAAAGGAAGACCTGACAAGACGATCAAGGAAAGGAAAAAGAGATATCCTTCATTCCACATGAAGAGGAGTTATCTCAATTTATAAAGGAGAAAGTTGTACATGACAAAGATGAGGAAGAACCTCAGCATGGGTCTGAGAAATCACTCCATGATAAGGAGGAAGAGGAGAACACCAACAGCGGCGTACATACACCAATACCATATGTGCCTCCTGAACTCCAAAGCTTAGTACAAGTTGTAGTTACTTTCGTCCTCCAACAACATCTGAATGGAGGTGGAAGCACCAGTGAGGACAGTGACAGGGACTTCCAACAACAGCGACCACCTTATTTCAAGGGGAGAGAGGGGCCTGTTGGAGCAGAGAACTGGCTGAAGAAAATTTCCCAGATATTGACTCTGCTGAACAGCAAGAGTCATGCCTACAAGATCCTACTGGCCACATCACAACTGATAGATGATGCTGGTAAGTGGTGGGAAGTAGTGGAGAAACAACAGGCACTTGTGCCAGAGAGGGAAAGAACTGAATGACCTGGGAACAATTCTCAGCGACGTTTCTGGATCAATATTTTCTGGAGGAAGAAAAGGAACGTCAGACTCAAGCATTTTTGTCATTAGTGCAAGGCTCAATGACAGTAGCTGAGTATCACATGGTTCTTGAGTTTATCATGCTATGTGTTCTACATTGTGGACATGGAGTACCGGCGGGCTCGCAAGTTCGAGCGTGGGTTGCGGCCAAGCATTAGGGCCAGAGTGACAGTGTTCAAAGCGGCTACACTAGCAGAAGTGGTTAGTGAAGCTACCATTGTGGAGCAAGAACTGGCGGAGTTTGCGCGAGTTGACAACTGTCAGCACCGAGTGGGAGGGGTACCTGTCAGCCCAACAAGAAGTTTTGACCGAACTTCAGTAAACCCTCACCATCTGTTGGATCTACTGGGGGCTTTCGCCCCAACCAGCTCTCTCAATCTGTAGCAGTCACTCAGGCGTCTAAAGGGATGGGCAACTGCTATCACTGTGATCAACCGGGTCATCTCCGGAGGGATTGTCCAAAACTCAACAGGCTTTCACACTCCAGAGGAACGTTTCGTCCACCAGCTAGACCGGTTAACTCCCAGGGAGGCAGGACGTATAATCGGGCCAGACGGGCGCCCAACCCTATTGGAGCTAGACGATTATTTACTTTAACTTCTCCAGAAGATGAGGATCATTCGGTGATACAAGGTATGGTGGTAGTGAGTAGTTCTTATGCATATGCACTATTTGATTCTGGAGCTTCACACTCCTTCAAAGCTGCATCATTTATAACTGCTACCGGTACCTTAGTTCAAAGATTAGCCACAACACTCACAATTGTGTCCCATGTCGGAGACTCGGCATTGGGACTTATATGTACGCTAGTTAATACTGAACTAGCTGGACTCAGATTTGAGTTCAATTATCTGGTGCTTGACATGGTTGAGTATGATATAATATTCGGCATGGATTGGTTGGCTAAGTTCCAAGCCAACATTGACTGTTATCGCCGAAGAGTGACATTTTGGTCACCCGAAGGAAAACAATATGTGGCTCGTGCAGACAAGCAGAGTGGATTGCAGGAAGGGTTGACCACGTGGTATTTAATAATATCATTATAAATAAAGCACCAATTACTGAATTTCCCTTAGTTGTGAAAGAATTTGCGGATGTGTTTCCAAAGGAACTCCCTGGTTTACCGCGTATGAGGGAGATCGACGATAAAATCAAGTTGTATCCTGGTACTTCACCAGTGTCTCTACCACACTATCGGATGGCACCAGCAGAGATGTTGGAGCTAAAGAAGCAGATCGATGAACTGCTCAGGCTGGGATGCATCCGACACAGCACATCGTCATGGGGAGCTCTAGTATTGTTTATAAAGAAGAATGATGGTTCACTTCGGATGTGTGTTGATTATCGGAAGCTGAATCAGCTAACTGTCCGGAACAAGTACCCTCTACCCAGGATCGATGATTTGTTCGATCAATTGAGGGGTTCCAGCCATTTTTCAAAGATTGATTTGATGTCTGGTTATCATCAAATATGGGTTAGGGAGGAAGATATAGAGAAGACAGCCTTCAGGACGCGGTATGGACTATACGAGTTTGTAGTCATGCCATTTGGACTCACAAATCGCTGGCTGTGTTCATGGGCTTAATGAACAGGATCTTCTGTCCATATTTGGATTAGTTTGTAAGCGTGTTCATTGATGATATTTTGATCTATTCCAAGAGTTAGGAGGAACATACTGAACATCTACAGATAGTCTTGAATACTTTGAGGTAGAACAAGCTATATACCAAAGCCAGCAAGTGTGAGTTCTGGCTATCTCAAGTAAATTTCTTGGGACATGTTATATCCGAGGGAGGTATAGCCGTGGATCCGGCTAAGGTGGCGGCAGTGAAAGGTTGGAAAGCGCCCAAGAATGTAACCGAAATCCGTAGTTTCTTGGGATTGGCTGGTTATTACAGAAGATTTATCATGGATTTTTCCAAAATAGCGTCTCCATTGACTCGACTCACTCAGAAAGGAGTCAAATACGAGTGGACAGATTTGTGTAATCAAAGGTTTGAAGAGCTGAAGACAAGACTTACCACTGCCCCTGTTTTAGTTTTGCCGGTAAATGGCAAGTGTTACGAGGTATACTGCGATGCCTCGGGAGAGGGATTAGGATGTACACTCAGTCAGAGTAATTGTGTGTGGCGTATGGCTCAGGGCAGTTGAAAATACATGAACGTCTTTACCCCACACATGATTTGGAATTAGCTGCAGTGGTTTTCGCCGTCAAAAGTTGGAGACATTATCTCTACGGTGAGAAATTTGAGGTATTTTCTGATCATAAGAGTTTGAAATACCTGTTTGATCAGAAAGAACTCAACTTGAGGCAGCGCAGATGGATGGAATATCTGGCGGATTATGAATTCGCGCTTCGATATCATCTAGGCAAGGCAAACAAGGTAGTGGATGCCCTCAGCCGTATATCACATACAGCCGTGGCATGTTTGATCAGATCGGAATGGGAGATGTTGAATACCATCCGAGAGTTTAAACTCTATTACAGCAACCATGGGACCATATATAATCTGGTTATACAATCCAACATGGTCACCAAGATTGAACAAGAGCAACGTATAGATCCGGAGGTAGAAGAGATATGGGCCAAGATGTCCACTGGTGTAGTCTTACCGGAATGGGAATTACGACCAGGACAGGGTCTTTTATTCCGGGGAAGAGTATATGTGCCAAAGAGCTGTAAGAAAGAGCTATTGATTGAGGCACATCAATCCAAACTCTCCATTCATCCGGGCAGCACCAAAATGTATCACGATCTGAAAAGGCATTATTGGTGGCACGGACTAAAAAGGGATGTGGCGGAATTCGTGGCACATTGTTTAACTTGTCAGCAAGTTAAGACTGAACATCAAAAGCCACCAGGGTTACTCAAACCCTTATCAGTGCCAGAATGGAAATGGGAGCACATTTCCATGGATTTTGTGATGGGGTTGTCGAGATCTTCAAAGGGCAATGATGCCATATGGGTCGTGGTAGACCGACTGACCAAGTCTGCGCATTTCATTCCTATTAAGTTGACGGATTCATCTGAGATGTTGGGTCGGCGGTACATCAAGGAAATTATTCGGCTACATGGCATTCCCCGAACTATAGTATCTGACAGAGATGGCTGGTTTACCGGCGGAGTGTGGCAAAACATGCAGTCAGCTATGGGGACAGATCTACTGACTAGCACCGCTTTCCATCCACAGACTGATGAACAGTCAGAAAGGACAATACAAACCTTGGAAGATATGCTGAGAGCATGCATGTTAGATTTCAAGGGTGGATGGGAGGACCACTTGCCACTGGTAGAGTTCTCGTATAACAATAGTTATCAGGCAAGCCTTCAGATGGCCCCATTCGAGGCTTTATATGGTAGACCTTGTAGATCACCAGTGTGCTGGACAGAGGCTGGTGAGCCTGCACTGATTGGACCTGAACTAGTCGTGGAGACTACAGTACAAATTCAGTTGATACGTCAGCACTTATTGACTGCACAGAATCGGCAAAAGAGCTATGCTGACAAAAGAAGAAGGTTTCTAGAATTTGAAGTGGGGGACATGGTATTCTTAAAAGTCTCACCACGGAATGGACACATGAGGTTTAGGAAGAAGGGGAAACTGTCACCAAGATTTGTGGGACCGTTTTCCATCATAAGAAGAGTGGGGGATATGGCTTATCAGATAGCACTTCCTTCACAATTAGCAGCGTTACACGATGTGTTTCATGTGTCGATGCTAAGGAAATACAATCCCGATCCGTCCCATGTATTGAATGTGCAAGACATAGAAGTACAAAGCGACGTGACATACGTCGAGAAACCAGTTAGAATACTAGAGACTGAGCAAAGGGTGTTGCGAAATAGAGCGATTCAGTTTGTAAAAGTGGTATGGGACCGACATGGTGTTGAAGAGGCCACATGGGAACTTGAATCGGAGATGAGAACAGCTCACCCCAAATTATTTATGTAATTTATTTTGGAACCCTACTTCGTTCCATTTTTGGGACTAAAATTTTAAAAAGAGGGTTATATTGTAACACCCCAATTTCTCAATAATATGAATATTTACGAAAATGCCACTGGATTGAGGAATTTAATAAATGTGATTGTAAATGAGGAAATGGTGGGCCCATTGTTCAAATTAAGATCATATGAACACATTATAAGGGCTAATTTATCATGTATGGGTAATGAACATCAAATTTGGTCAATATGGTTAATTGGGTCAAAGGATCCAATTGGGACCCAATGGGTCATAATGGACTTATTAGAACATTGGGTGAGCCCAAATTTAATGGGGTTAAGCTGAATTGATTGGAAATTAAGTGGAGCATAAATGGGTAGGCTTGATGCACATGTGAAAATCAAATGCAAATGGCTAAAACAACCCATAAATGGGTCATGGCGTCAAAATGGGTCAACAAGCTAAATGGGGACCCAATGGGTCGGATTGACCATGTTGACCATGGCTGACCGTGTGGACCCTTGAGTGAGCTCAATTGTGAGTCAAATCAGGTTGAGTTGGATTGGAATGAGTTGCATTTAAATTAAATGGTTGGGTTGACTCAAGTGTAATAAATGAATGGCAATTAATGTGGTGAGTTAAGCCATTGAGTTGGGGTGAGTTAAAATGGAAGTCAAAGAGGTCTTATTTCCATTGAGTCAAATGGAATATGAGGAGGTGCCTTGGCTTCAAACAAACCAAAACAAGTCCCACATGTTGGGGACTTGTAATGGTAGCTTCCATGCATAATGTTAAATGGAATTGAATGAGAATGAGATAAAAATCTCATGGGAATATGGAGGGGTTTCCATCTCATATGGAAACCCCAGCCTCCAACGTTGGGATGCCAATGGGTGCATTGGTTGGCAGCAAGTGTCTCATTGGTATGAGCAAGATTTGATGAGGATTAAATGGGTGATATGGGGTTGTTTAACAAAAGCAACCAACACCATCACTTGGCTGAATTGGTCATTGCAAAACCTTAGGATTCTCATCTCTCTCCCTCTCTCAAGAACAACCCTCCTTGGCCGAACCAGCTAGTGGTGTCTTCACCAATTGATCAAGCATACATCCGGCTAAGGACTAAGGAAGAATAAAGGAAACGAAAAGGAAGGAAGCAAAGAGCAAAGGCAAGAAGAAAGGCTTGGAAAATTGGTAAGTAATCCATAGAGTTTTTGTTGTAAAATGGGTAAAATGGAATATGATTTGGCCATGAGATGGCCGAATCTACCAAGGGTTTGAAGTAGGTATTTTGATATTTAAAAGATAGCAAACATGGACCATAGGGTTCGGCCATCCATGGTCCGGCCACTTTGGATGGCCGAACCCCATGAAATATTATGATTATGAATGATGGTTTTTGTAAGATAAGACCATGCAAATGATGGACTGTTTTGGATGTTCTAATTAGACCAAAGATGCAAGTTGAAAAGGTTTAAAACATGGATTTGAGTGCCATGATTTGGCCATGTTATGGCCGAATTCATTAAGGACTTAAACCTTGGCTAAAGGTTGTGAAAAAATGGTAAAAATGTATCACTGGGTTCGGCCACCTTGGTTGGCCAAACCCCATGAAATTTATGTGGTTAGGTTGATGGTTTTGAAGTCTACAAACCATACAATATTATGGTGATTGTTTTAAGGAGACACAAATTACATGTTAAAAGGTTTAAAATTATAGGCCATATGGTTCGGCCAATTGGGATGGCCAAACCCCATGAAATGGTATGATAATTTTATGGTAAATTGTGATGTTTTTGAGGGATAGAAACTCTGCAATATTATGGGATTTCTACGTGATTTAAATGGGAAATGTTACTGTTTTGGGTCAGCCATTGGATGGCTGAACCGTGTAGTTAACATGGCTAAAGAGTAGAGCTTAACTTGTAAACAAATGATGGGATCATTGAGTAAGAGGACCATATGGCCGAACCCCATAGATTATTTTGTTGGAGATTAAGGTTTGTTTTATGCTTTTGTTCTAAGAAACACCTATGCTTAGTTATAGATCTAATATTAATTTGATCAACCATGATAATGATGGAAAGTAGGACAAAAATCAGATTGGTGAGGTTCGGCCATGAAGTATGGCCGAACCCCACTAATGGTCATTGGTGACCCTAGTGTGTAGTTACTGATGTTGATGGATGGATTTAGTGGTTAATTTATATGTATGTAAGAATGATTTAAAGACCAAATTAAGTGGTGAGGTTCGGCCATGTTGTATGGCCGAACCCCACCAAGGTGGATTTGTTATGGTTATTGGTTTTAAGAAAATTAAACAAAAGGTTACCCTAAATGGCATAAAGGTAATTATGGATGAAATGATCAAAGATGAAATGATCATAGGATTGGATATACGAACCCCACAAGATGGTATATGAGACCTAAACTTGATTAGAAATCAAGTAGATTAAGTATTGATTTGCTGTTACATAACAAGGTAACGGAACGTGAACGGCGTGCAAGTCGTGACCAAGTGAAAAAGAACAAACACCGAAGCTAATCTTCGGTAGGTTTCCTACCTACTTGTAACCACTATGATGATTAGTTTTATCATGATTTTGATAAGATATGTTGTTATTATTATTATGTTTCAATTGGCTTTTGAATCATGGGATTTATGTACATGCTTCATATATTCATTGGCATCTCATGCATGGACACGGGATGATGATTATGGAATGCCTCCTTAGGCGATGAGGGTCCCGCCAGGAGAAATGTTATAATGATGAGAAATACATTGGTCTCCTTAGGCGATGCAGGTCCCGCCAGGAGAAATGTTATAATGACGAGAATCACATTGGTCTCCTTAGGTGATGAGGGTCCCGCCTGGAGAAATATTATGATGATGAGAGCCACATCGGCCTCCTTAGGCGATGAGGGTCCCGCCAGGAGGAATATCATCAAGTGATGGCTATGTATATGCATGATGGAAGGGTCTCATTACATGTGCATATTTACATAGCATTGATTTACCTGTTTTGATGACCATATATATTATGATATATGCATGTTTTTATATACTAACCATGTGGTAGCCCTAATCGGAAATCCTACTGGGCGCGTTGATCTAACGCCCTAATTCTATCCATAGAGGATAATGCAGGAAATGGAAAAGGGAAAGAGAAGGTCGTGGACCTAGAGGGGAGCCAAGCTTAAGCGCTTGATTGATGATTGGGATGTCTTTATTATTGTCTTTTGAGTTATATTTTATAGACATGTAACAACTAGTAAACTTTGCTATGGTTTGTTTATGGTATTGACAATGGATGTTTGGATTAAGTTATTTAATAATTGAGACTTGTACTTGCTATCTATTCAGTCTAATTATGCAGTTAGTCTAGTTTATTCCGCATAACTTGTTTAGTTCCATGTGTGGATTGTTATCGTGGGTTTAGTCCATGCATACATGGGTGGCCAGTTAAGGGTCGGACTTAGGAAGTCTGAACTTAGCTCGCATCGTGACACCGCCCGCTCTCTTCCAGTGTTATTCTATTATTATTTAAAAAAAAATTAGATTCTGATTCCTCGGAGATGGTGGGGCGTTACAGAGGATGTTTTATTCAATCTCAATTTGTAAAAAATGGTTAGTGCATTCATTGTTATCTTAAATATAGCTAATTTTTGTGTCCTTATTTCTATGAATGGATCTAGGCTCTTTAATTTTCTTCCTCTTTTATAGCTAAGGAATCTCCTTCAAGACCACAATCTCCCCCTAACCCGACACGTCTCTCCATTAGAGATTCTCTTCTTTTGGATAGCTTGGCTGCTTTTTTTCATGTTAGGTCATCTAGAAGGAGCTTCGTAAAATTTAAAGATAATAAATATTTATCATCATCATTTAAGTCATTTCTCTCATTAATTTGGAGTTGATTCTTATATTTGAATTTGGAAAATTATTTCTATGGATCGGCTTTCCTATCTGATGCACATGAAACTTGAGCCCACAACCTCTAGGCTGTAATATTGAACTTTAACCACTTGTGCTACATGTTCTTGTTAGATAAAAATGTTTATCATGCCCTTTTTTTTAACATTGGTTATTCTCCATGAGGGAGGGAAGAGATGAGACTTGGTGGGAATGATATCTATTATGCAATTTTTGTGCCAGGTAATCTAAAGGAACTTTTAGGTAACTTAGAACACACAAATGTCTATATTGCTTATTTTGAATGGTAATTATTTTTCAATCTCTGTAAATTAAAATTGTTATTACAATTTGACTTTGATTTTATCTACCAAAATACCTCATTAAATTTAGGAGAGATTCTTTTGACATATGGAAGATTCTTATGATAGAGGTGCCACAAGGAGAGGGAAAAAATACCCATAGGTGATGTCACACTTGCAACTTTCAATTGATTATTACAATTGTTTAGGAGTGGATGCTATAGATAATCTCAATTTTACTATTTATAGGATTCGTATCCTGGATAATGATGTTTTTTGGTGATCCTGTTTAAAGACCATTTTGTTCGTGCTTCATCACCTCAATCAGTCCTATCATTCGATGACATTTTTATGTTATGTTTTGTTTAGGTTTTTTCTGCTCTTTGTTGTTTGGCCTTTCTTGTTTTCTTTGTTTGGTTGTGCTCTTTGTCTTTGCACCTCTGGTGCCTTTATCTTTTAATATTATTACCATTTCAAAACGTAGCATAAGAAATATAGATGTAGTTACATGCTCCTATCAAATAAATTGAAAGTAAGGTAATAGATGTAGGCATTGTACTGCAGAAAAATGCATAATAAATTTCACAGCATGAGAATTTTTAAAGACGGACAGAAAGGAAATCAAACATAAAAGCCTAGTATGGGTGGGTTAGAATGTTGAGTACGAACGAATCCCACATTGGTGAGAGGGGAGAAAAAGAGAGAGTTATATGAGACTGAAGAACTCCACCTATCATGCTAGTCTTTTGGGCTGCATGCCCAGGCCCAATAGGTGGTATCAGATCCAGACCCAAGCCACCGATGGGTCCCCTAGTAGGACAAGATGGTCGGTGACGTTTATCTGTCGAACTGTAACTCCACCTATTAGACTAGTCTTTTGTGCTGGAAGCTCAGGCCCAACACAGAATTCATATTGTTTTTGACAAAAAACCCTACTATCTATTCAACAAGGTTTGCCTTTGTTGCTATCATCATCTACTTGGTATGAAATTTTGTCTTATTACCCATGAAATGTGGGCATCAAAGAATTTTCCAATGCATATGTAACAACTCAGCCCTCCAGCACAATATTGTTTGCTTTGGGCCCACCTGCAGACCCACACAGCTTTGCATTGACGAGCCAACCCAAAGTTGTTCCTAAAAGGCTATGTGCTGGAAGGATAAAGGTTCTATCTTATATCTCACAGCATTTCAAACTCTCCAAGTGACGTGGGAGAAGACTATTATAGCATGCATATGAATACAAGCAAAAAATTGGGTTGAATTTGATGATGATGATGAAATAAGATCTATTCACATGAGTTGCTTTCAGGACAATATTAAATGCTAGTCATCTTTGCTTTATGTAGATATACAACTTGCTCAATCAAAGATCAATAAGATTAGCTATGGTGATTAACAGCCAAAAGCAATGGCACACAGTTTCCATAATTAATAACTCAAAATCCAAACTAAAGAATATGCAAAATTAATAGAAAGCCAAATAATTCCATTAATGAACCACAAATTTGGTGCAGAGCCTACAAATTCCAGTCATTACCAGAAGCACAAGAACACAGATGGTGATGATAGGATGGTGGTGGTTACGATGGTGGTAAACTATAAACTAGGTAGGAGTCAACAAATTCTGCACATTTTTGGAGACATTGTTCTTAGCATTGTCACAAATATTTTCTCGGGATATTAAAGATGATTGGTAATATTGAAATATTTTCAAATTCTCGATTTTTATAGGGAAATTAATAGAAAAATCTCGCTAAAAATATAATAAATGAAAATATTAATAGAATAAAATATTAATGAGGAATTTACTAGTAATTTATCGAGATATTATCGCGATATTACCATTTATCGCGTCTTTAACATGATTTTATCGAAAATTTATTGGGAATTTACCACAGTGTCGATAAATCTCGAGATATTAACGACGATTAGTAGTTTACCGATAAAAACGTGATAAATTTGAAAATATCGAAAATATTTGAGACATTGCTCCTAAGGGTGTGTTTTGTTCTAGCTTTGCATTTGAATAAATTCCTAATTTACCAAAAAATAATAATAACTATAATTTGCTTCAGGATAAACATGTCAATTCTATTTCAAATCTCAAGCGAAACTTCCCTAAAAAGAATAAGATGCCACCCAATTAACAAATATCTCTAATATGTATCGTAAACTGGTCTATTTGAATACTAACAGTAATACCTGTACTGGAAAAGGAATTGGAACATTCCTCTGATTCTCAGAGAACTCTCTAGTTTATAAGACTAACATAAACATATCTACTCATTCATGAATCAATTGATAAACAAAAACTCTCATATCATTGATGATGAAAAATTCAGGGAATTTAGAAGATAGGATATTAAATGCCAACTGTGGTAAATAGATTCAGCATAAGTGCATTTACTAAGATTACTAAGGCAACGACAGCAAAGCATCACGTTGTAAACAAAATAGAAAACATTAGGCTCGCCATTTAGACACAACATCTTTCTGCTACCAGACACCGATTTTCAGTTTTTGACTGGAAATTACGATTTTGCCCTTCCGCTCGAAATCGACCGATCGATTTTGCAACGCCATTTCAATTCGATCGATCGATCTGAGGAATATACGATCGATCGATCGATCCGACAGTTCATTTTCGAATCGATCGATTGATCATAACATGAGATTCAATCGATCGCACGGTTCCATGGGATCGTGCGATCGATTTTTACTGAGAGGTCGACATTTTGACAGTCGACCTCTCCTCTCAAGATCGATCGCACGATCTTAGTGATCAATCGATTGATTGTGACCCATTCAAAGATCGATCGCACGATCACATAGAATCGTGCGATCGATTTTAACTGAGAGGTCGACAGTTTGACAGTCGACCTCTCCTATCAAGATCGATCGCACGATTATATGGGATGGATCGATCGATTGTTTGTTTAGGACAAGATCGATCGCATATCGATCGCAAGATTCTATCATGCGATCAATCTTCCACGCGAAACTGAGTATAAGTTCAATCGCGCCCCTCTTCCCTTTCATTCTTCCTTTCCATCTCGCCCCTTTCGAAACCCTACTACCTCAACCCCGATTTCGAAATCTTCTCCCTTAAAACCTCCCCGATTTCGAAATCTTCCCCCTCAAAGCCCAAAATACACCCCTCTCATTCAAACCCCTCTCTCTCAAAATCCTTTCCAAACTATTTTCCCTCAAACCCCAAACCCCCTTTCCAAAACGAACCACTCCATTATTTGAAAATACTCTCTCAAATCTCCTATATTGATTCGAACGGTATCTCTCAGAAGCTACTCTCTCAATCTCTGAATCGGAATCAAAGGTAACTCTTTCTCAAACCCAAGACTCTTAAAATTTCTCATTACATAGTACTATGGATTGTGAGGGAGTTTTATCCACATTTGTTGAAAATGATGAGATTGTTAAGAATGATATTGTTGACAATGAGTTTGTTAAGAGGTGTTTTTCAAGTCGTGACGATTTAGTGAAGTATGTTAAGGAGGTTTCCATTGCTCAAGGATTGTAGCTACCATTAAGAGGTCATGCAATAGAAGGAATGTAGTTATTCTTGGTTGTGATAGAGGGGGTATATATTGTAGCACAGTTAATTTGAAAGATGATGAGAGGAAGAAGAAAACATATTCTCGCTTTGTTAATTGTCCATTTGAAGTGATAGGGAAACAAATTGTTGATGGGTCATGGAAGTTGACTATAAAAGATGTGGAGCACAATCATGATCTCACGAGCGTATTAGTAGGTCATCCTAATACAAGATGTTTTTCAGATGAAGAGAAGAGAATGATCATTGAAATGCATAATAGCAATGTACCACCCCGGCAAATTATGACGACCCTTCGAAACGAGAATCCAGAGATTGGAATGTCATCTACTGATTTGTACAATTTTTTGTCTTCGGTTCGAAAAGAGCAACTTAGAGGTCGTATTTCAATTGAAGCCTTATTAGAAGATCTTCAAGAAGGTGGTTACCAATATTTTCTCAACTATGACAGTCAAGGTCATTTATCTCATCTTTTCTTTGCACATCCACTGTCAGTTGTACTTACGAAGAGCTATAATAATGTATTTCTCTTGGATTGCACTTACAAAACCAACAGATATCATATGTCATTGTTTAATATCATTGGTATCACAAGTTTCAACAAGAATTTCTACTCATGTTTTGCATTTATGAGGAATGAAAAATTTGAACATTACGTATGGACGTTACAGATGTTCAAGAAGGTATTAGGAGTCGATCATGATTGACAAGTTTTTTTTACCGATAGAGATTTGGCGTTGAAGAATGCCATTGATTCAGAGTTCTCTAATGCTGTACATATCTTGTGTATTTGGCATATCAGCAAGAATATTCTTACTCATTGTAAACCTCTTTTCAATAAAGTGGAAGAATGGAATGCATTTTTGACCCAATGGAATGACTTGGTCGAGTCTCCATACGAAGTTGCATTTAATGAAGCGTTTGAGGCATTAAAACAAGATTTTCGAGATTATTCGGATGCAGTAAATTATATTAGAAGGACATGAATTCCACATAAGAAGGAATTCGTTAAGACATGTATCGGTTGGAGTTTACATTTTGAAAATGCAGCAACTTCAAGGGTTGAAGGTGCACATTCAATGTTAAAACGATATATAGCTAACTCTACTAGTGATCTATATGTTGTCCGAAGGAAGATATCTGAAGCAATTGAAAATCAGTTTCAAGACTTCAAGATTCAAACGGAGGATGAAAAAATCCGGTTTGCTCTTACTGTTTCGATTCCTTTCTTTGATGAAGTGAACGGCAGAGTATCACAATTTGCATTGTCTGAGGTTTACAAGTAATATGTTATGCTCATAAACATGTCATTTTTACCCAATTGTACACATGAGTTCACAACTTCCATGGGCTTACCTTATGCTCACAGAATGCAATTGATGAACAAGTTACATTTGGATCAGATCCATCCACAATGGAGAATCGATTTGATTTCATTTGACGACTTGAACATTGAAATGAATCGACCTGGGGATAAATTAGATGTACACTGGGAAGGCAATTAAGAAAAAATATGGAAATATGTCTACACTTGATCAAGAGGAGATCCGAGATCATATCAAAGATCTTGCCAGTGATGAGATGCATATCAGCCAACCTATTATGCAGTACAGCAGAGGACGTCATCCAGGTTCAAAGAATTCAAAGGGTCAAGCATCTACAAGACGAGATCTTTCTTCATTTGAGATTGTAGAGAATCAATTGACTGGAAGAAGATGTGAGTTATGCAAAAATATTGGTCATACGAAGAGAACATGTCAGAATAGAAGTGCTGCACAGCATCCTGCAGTGTAGATTTAAATGCTTTGCCTCAACCTCATGATTATTACCCTAAATTGCAAGCAATGAGTTTGTCTCAATTATCCGAATTAAGTTTTTTTTACATACGATACATATTTACATTTTCATTCATATAGAATAAGGTCAAAAATACTAACACGTACTTCTTTTTCCACAGCAGACTGGTTCTTATGACTTCTATGACGATTCGACATATACCTCTGGTGATCTTAGAGATCCTGGCGAATTACAGCATTGGTGGAATCAGTGATGGGTATCTATCATTTTTTCATGTATTCAGTTGCAAGAATGTTTTTTATTTCCAAAAAGTTGTATTGATTTTAATTCCGATGTACTAAAACATGTATTCAAGCAACAATTGTTATTTTAAATAAATTCACATTGAGTGGTTTGTTATGAAATATGGGACCCTTACGTGGGGCTTTCATTAAATATGAGACCTTAGATTGGTTTGTCGCTAAACATAGGACCTTTGAGTGGTTTGTCACTAAATATGGGACCTTAGAGTGGATTGTCGCTAAACATGGGACCTTTGAGTGGTCAGTCAACAAGTATGTGACCTTAGAAATTAGATGGCTTGGTTAAAAAAGAATTTTAACCATTAGTGAAGAAGTTTGTCAAAGAATGTTGTTGTTTACTCCAGCATTCTTTGACAAACTTCCTCACTAATGGTTAAAATTCTTCTTTAACCAAGCCATCTGATTTCTAAGGTCCCATACTTGTTAACTGACCACTCAAAGGTTCCATGTTTAGCGACAATTCACTCTAAGGTGCCATATTTAGGGACAAACCATCACTCAAAGGTGTCATGTTTAGCGACAATCCATGAAACTCATATTTAGTGTTAGACCACTCAAGGGTCCCATATTTAGTGACAGACCATTGAATGCTTCCATATTTACTGATAGACAAATGGTCCCATGTTCATTCAGTTGTTTACAAACAAACCATTCACCATGTTCATTCAAATAGACAAAATAATTCATAAAAAATAACCGTTCACTATATTCATTCTAGATTGACAAAAGATGTCATAAAAAGAAAACATTCACCATATTCATTCAAAATTTACAACATTTACATATGAATATCAAAATTTGAAAATTACAAAAAATTCAAATACAACGGCTATTCGGAGGCAGGAGTTGGGGCAGATGTAGAAGCTGGGCAGATGTAGAAGCTGGGGCAGATGCAGTATCAGGAGGTACTGGTGCAGATGAAGGAGGTGCTGGTGCAGATGAAGGAGATGCTAGTGCAGATGGACAACGCCCAGTCACACTCTGGATGGGGCTAGTCGAACGCACTTGACAAGTGGGTCCTATAGGAGGAGGCTGAGTGGGGCCTGTAGGACGAGGCTGAATGGAGCCTGTAGGACGAGGCTGAATGGGGCCAGGTGGAAGAGGCTGAATGGGGCCAGTCGGACGTGGCCGAGTGATGTCAGTCAGGCGAGCCTCACTCGTGTCAGTGGACGAAGAGGCAATCCCCCATGATTGATTTATCATCTTCTCAGCTATGAAACATCTGACAATCTCGGATGACGAATCGCGTCCAAGATGTGTTTTTACTCCTCCTTTTTGCAATAAAAGAACAGAGTTTCTCATTACATCTACAACTTGATTCTCCAAATTATTCAGCCTTATCATCGTCATTCCAACCAACTTACCATTTTTCTTATCAATTTTAGCATTCATTCTCCCTCCATCTAATATAATTTTTCGTTAACCATTCCTTCAAGCCTTCCAATCAGTCTTCCTTCCATTTCAGCCATTTTTTCATCAACCATTCCTTCAAGCCCTCCATGAGCCTTCCTTCAATCTCAACAAATTTCACATCAATTTTTTCATTCAATTTTTCTATGCTGTCAAGAATTAGCATAGTACTGACTCCTGTATCATGTGCCTCTGTCCTCCCAATTTCAGGTGCCTCTGCCCCCTGAACTTCAGGTGCCTCAGTCCCCCTAACTTCAGGTCTGTCACCCTCCTCCTCAGGTTCCTCAACCACAATAGGACCATGTTCTACTTTGGGAACCCAACCTGAATTGTCGAGTTTGAATCCCATCTTTCCCAAAGTAGACGCATCGAATATATCGGTTTTCTTCAAAGCTATTTTCTCTTCGGGGGGGAGGATGATTCCTTCTTGTCGAAACAAGTAAGACAAAAATAAACCATATAGAAGGCTACATTTTATAATCTTACGACAAGCAACCACCATATGTTTTAGTATGATGAAGGAGATATCAATTTGCTTGCCATTCAAAATGCACCATATGAGGAAACTATCAAAATACGCTACCTAATTACTAAGCCCTTTTCTGGTAAAATATTCTTCCTAATAATGTAATATACAATTCGGGCTTCTAGGGTGAGCTCCATCAGCGCGGGCTTATCTCATTTGGCACTTTCACTCCGCCCACACATTTGGGTAATGGCCTCTGAGGGAACGAATCCGACAACATCGGTGGGCCATGAATTTGGTTCATACTTCGAAATAGTGGCACTGGGCAACTGAAACATACTGTCCAGTGCCGAAGTTGAAATTTCAATTTCTGTCCCCCTTACTTTGGATTTTATGGAGTGTCTCGCCCGATCTTCCGACATATTTGCATAAAATTCCTTCACCAATTTTGGATAAAAATCTTCTCTTATTCCCAAAAAATCTCCCCATCCAAGTCTGTCAATATACTCATGGATTCTTATTTCAAATGCTAAAAAAAAGCTAAGGTCAATGATTTTTCCATAAATCATCGGCCGAGAGTACAAATCCTCTCGGTAGAATGTGGCCGCTTCCAAAGAGTTGAAGTGGTTCGGGTCGAAGGTCTCCGTCTCCATAGGTGTCTCAGTCAATCTCACTCTCTTCCCTTTAGATGAAGCTGACACCTTCGTCCTTCTCCCTCTCGATGTAGACCCTTTGGATGAAGGAGGGCTGTAAAGGAGAATCGATTGGAGAAGAAGAAATTAGAGAAGACGAAGAGAAGGGGTATTCAGAGAGGTCAAAATCGATCAGTTGGAAGAGGGGAGAGGGAAGATCGATCGATCGATTTCGAGAATCGTGCGGTCGATTTGGTGAAAAGGAAAGAGTCGATCGATCGATTGGAGAATAAGAAGAGAAAGGGTCTTCGGTTTCGAGGATTTCAATCGTAGGGAAAGGGGGAAAGATCGATCGGTTTTATATATAAGTTTGCGATCGATCGTACGATCACGGAAATCGATCGATAGATCTTGCCCTAAACAAACAATCGATCAATTGATCCCATATAATCATGCGATCGATCTTGATAGGAGAGGTCGACTGTCAAACTATCGACCTCTCAGTTAAAATCAATCGCACTGATTATATGGGATCGATCGATCGATTGTTTGTTTAAGGCAAGATCGATCGATCGATTCTATGTGATTGTGCAATCGATGTTGTCATAAACAAACAATCGATCGATCGATTCCATATAATTGTGCGATCGATCTTGATAGGAGAGGTCGACCTGTCAAACTGTCGACCTCTCAGTTAAAATCGATCGTACGATTCTATGTGATCGTGCGATCGATCTTTGAATGGGTCACAATTCGATCGATTGATCACTGAGATCGTGCTATCGATCTTGAGAGAAGAGGTCGATTGTCAAAATGTCAACCTCTCAATTAAAATCGATCGCACGATCCCATGGAACCGTACGATCGATTGAATCTCGTGTTATGATCAATCGATCGATTCGAAAATGAACTGTTGGATCGATCGATCGATCGTATACTGCCGCAAATCGATCGATCGAAGCGAAATGGCATTGCAGAATCGATCGGTCGATTTCGAGCGGAAGGGCAGAATCGTAATTTCCAGTCAAAAACTGAAAATCGGTGTCTGGTGGTAGAAAGATGCGGTGTCTATCTCAATTTAGTTGTCTGATATATATTTTTAAATTGTTCTAAAGTAGTTGTCTGATATTCTACATTTACAAACTACTAGCATATGCAGATTCTCTCTATCTATCTATCTACTTTGGCTCCTAAAACTATTATTAAAAGATTCAAAATTTTAAAATAGAACTAAATTAGGATAGGAGTAGTATTTGGATCATTCATCATAGAAAAAGATTGAATAAAAGAAACTTACGCTATTTGTGGAACTGGAAAAATGTTTTCTTGTGTGATAATAAATAAATCTAACCCAAGAGGGGAAGTTTATGATGCCTTGTAAATTCTTGAATAACAAATGTACACAAACATAGACTCACAAACTTGTACAGAAACTCCCGAAGTTTGAGTCTGCCCAACTTATCTAATGCAAAATTCAAAGAGAAAACCCAATGAAAATCTGCAAAATTTTCATATAGAAACAGTCAGAAAGGGGCAGAACTAGTTCTTTGCATTTGATACCAGGGAAACAAATCTCGGGATGACTGAGATATTGGCCTCTTTTTTTTTTTTTTTAATATCGGTCAATTTTTATTTATATTTTTTCTTAATTAAAAAAATTGAAAGAAGGTCCGTTTTTTGAAAAAAACAAAAATTTAAGTTGAAATGAGCGAATATCGGTCTGGACCTCCAACTGATATCGAGTTTTCTTTTCTAAAAGAAAAAGAATAAAACCCTATACTTATTGTATTGGCCGATATTTGTTTCCCTGATTGATACCTTGGCTCTAGATGTATTGCATGGTGAAGCATCCTTTCAAAATCTTGTGAGGAGAAGAATATGTTGAATCGGATTCTCTAGGATTGAACTAGATAATGCATCAATAACCAAAAAGAATTTCCTCTTCAGGCAGAGAGCAAGTGCAAACAATCTTTGGTGATTCAGACCTATTTGTTATGCTTGAGTAACAATTCATCCACATACATATGGTTGTCAGGTATTGGAATAGAGCAGAAATTGCAATTCCCAATTATATAAATAAAAAAACCCATCTCCCATTCCCTCTCCCAATCACCAACCAGAACAAAATAACATAAAAACATAATCAAATAACTTAGAAACATAATCAGTGCGTAGATTTCCGTTACGTATCGGCCGATATAGTGAGGTCGAATTTAACACCTTAGCATTTAAGATGGTAGAAATAGGTTGGTTGAAATATTATATGTTTGAAAGTACATTCTGCCAAAGCTTTATCATTTTAAAAATTAGTTAATTTTTTTTTTTTATTAAAGATCATCATGAAGAGTTCATATGTTGTACCTAAAGATTGCTAGAACATATAGTTACACCCTCAGTTACAAATTTTTAACCAAAACTTGTCTGCTTAAATTCAGACTGAAATATAAATCTCAATAATATCAGTATTTTTTGAAATATTTTCTCGCCAAAATTTATTAGATTTTGACTGAACTTTTACATTTTTAATACATTTAAATCAAATTTTAATTGGCTTCATCAATAATTGATATAAATCATTTATAAATTTTACTTAATATGACCATATTCCACTTATCACTTTTGATCTCCCTCAGGGGTTTAAAATTCTGTTGGATGATATGTATGTGATTTGTCATCAATATGCCCCTCTCTCCTCTATTTTTTTTGAAAAAACACAGAGAAATGACGGAAAAATAGAAAATCTAGAGTGAGTAGATTTTTCTAAAATAGCAGTCATTTCTATAGAGTTTGAGACCCTTCAAAGTCGAAAGTAGTTTAAAAATTGTCTTAAAACTTTAGAAAATGTCTACACGAAACAAACATGAGAAAACATCTAATATGAAATTCATGCTCTCATGAATCCCCTACGGACATGTATCTTCTATTACAATTTATAAATTTTTTATTGTAATTTTTTTTAGTTTCATAAAAATGTCTAAATACTAGAAAAATCATAAAGACACCCTAAAACTATAAAAATCACATTAAGGGCTCTTAATTTAATTGCAGAAAAACTTGTATATCATTTCATTCATTTTTTTTTATAAGAAACTCGAAAATGAAAAGTATCTTAGAAAACCTGGGTTTTATCAAATTTTCAAAAAAAAATTTGGAAAATCAGAGACGATGTAAGTGACATTAACACATCTCCACTGAATTCTTTTAGTACTAAATATTATTTCATTAAATTATTTTGATAAAAACATAAAAGTTTGAGATTATCTTCAAGTTGAAACTTGAAAAAATTGATGAAAATAATTCAAAATTGTCAACATAGATGAAAATAACTCAAAAATTTCAAAAAATGAACAAATTCCTGTTAAACCTTTTTTAAATTCAAAAAAAAATTATGAGAATAACTCAAAAATTGGTAGAATTTTTTTTTTTTAAAAAAAAATTCAACATCTGCAGATATTCGTTGACACGTACTGGTCACTCTATCAGCCGGCAACCATATAGCCGATTCAATACGTATTGACAATCATTAAATCGATATGTATAGGCAGGCCCGGCTCTGCCTATAGGCAAAGTAGGCTCAAGCCTAGGGCCTCCAAATAGACAGGGCCTCAAAAAATATATATAACTTGTAAAGGGCCTCGGGCCTGACCCAATATCCGTTCGTTTTTGCTGCCCGTGTTCTGCGTCCAAGTGTGGAACGCGGTTCCGTGTTTACAAATGCAGCATGCTGCGCGCGTTCCGAGTTCGCACGTGGGGAACGCAGAACTGCGTTCGCACATGCGAAACACAGTTCTGCGATTCCGCGTGGAAACGTCAGTGCGTTCGCGTTCCATTACGCGATTTTTGCTTTTTCTTTCGCCCGTTCGTCTTCCATTCTACGTTTTCTATCGCTTCGTATTCCTCTTCAAAACGGTCAAAATAAATGTCCTTTTTTAAACTCGAAAATACTAGCAGCCTCTCCTCTCCTTCTCTCTCACTGTTCTCTCACTCTTTCTCACTGTGCTCTCTCTCTCTCGCTCTCCTCTGATCTCTCTTTGACTCTCTCCGTGATCTCTCTCTCTATTCTCTCTCGCCTTCAGCTTGCTAAGTTGCAGATTTCAGATTTGCGGTATTTTTTTCATCGATCCCGTCATTTTGAATTCATCATGGATGTTTGAGATCTGTTTTGCGTATTTAGTGTTTTATTTTAAAAAAGATAATAAAATATGAAATAATACATTTAAACAATTTCTCAGCATGTATTATTTCCTAATTAACTCCTGCCATATTTATCTATTTGTCTAATTTCATCCTTCGAAAGATACATGGTTAAAGCTTCTATGTTCAGTGTTTTATTTTAAAAAAGATAATAAAAAGTAAAAAAGTTAATAAAATATGAAATAATACATTTAAGCAATTTCTCAGCATGTATTATTTCCTAATTAACTCCTGCCATATTTATCTATTTGTCTAATTTCATCATTCGAAAGGTACACAGTTAAAGCTTCTATGTTCAAATCATTAATTTAAAATAATTTTGCATGTCAAAATCCGAGAAGAATAAATTTTAAATAATACTTTGTTATAAATTTGATTTTTATATTTTATTTGGATACTTTACACTTTATAACAAAAATATATAATTTTTTTTTGTGAGTGTATATAAAGAGCAAAGGGCCCTATTTTAAGAGTTCGCCTAAGGCCTCTGAAATGTCACGGCCCTGTGTATAGGCAGATATAATACCTATCCGCCAATATTATCACCCAAGGTCTCCCTAAGTAGCTCTCGAGTGACAGAGTATAAATCAAATGGCTGAGAAACTGCATTGGCAAACAAATATTATATTCATTGAGTCACTCACCCTTCGAGGATGATGCAGACCTCCAAGTTAGTTGATCCACAATTTCTAAGTTTTTTTTGCTAAAATGGCAATTTTAAAGATGACTGTCAAAATATGTTACAGTTGAAAGTGAAAATCAGAGGGATTCTGGACCAGAGAATCCATGCATCCAACATGCTTAGAGGAAGGTTCGGCTAAAACATAAAAATAATGTAATCTCTTGGCTTTTTAGTCCTACCAAATGCACTGTAAAATGCATTTACTTACTGTGATATCTTGTCAAAGAACATAAACAATATGGTATTTACTATAAAGCAATGCATTTTATTATCATCAACAGCAAAGTTTAGTTGATAAAAAAGAACATAGCTTCAGCTTTTGTTGGGTTGTGTAGGATGGTTGATTCCTCTTCAACGGCAACTCGATTTTCAAATTTCTTCTTCTGTATATGTAATTTGTAATTTGAAAGTTTAGCTTGATCTGCCAAGGACCAAGAATGGGCTCCCCCATTTTCATAATATTAGAATGTATGACACTTACCCAATAGAAGAAATGTGGTTTTGACATCGATGATAAGAGAATTGACAAATGAGTACGATTTTTTCCACATATTTCATAATCGAATATACGGTGAGACCAACAGATCAATAATACAAAGCATCCAACTGCAGCCCCACATCCATGGACAATGATACCTTGGCCTACTTGATCTTGACTATGAGAGTCAGCCCTGTAATTCCTCTATGCCAGGAGCATTCGAACGAAAGGACATCATTTCCAATTGGATATCAAAATTACCTCAAGTGTCAAACTGAAGCAATCTCACCAGCTTTTCACTCAAATTCACTTCTAATAGTTCATATGATTTTGAAAAGTATCTTCTTTTACAGCAAAGATGATTTGGAATGAGAACTGGAGCATCTGAAACTGTTGAAAAGGGACTAAAGTTGAGAGGGAGTTGATAAGGGGAGTAGGAATAATTTAAAGGAAGAAAAGGTAAAAACAAAAGAAGAATTGCTCTCAGGAAAAACAGAAAAAAGAGAGAGAGAGGGAGAAAAAGCAACATGTGAGATCAATCTCTATCTATAATAGCCTGCATAAAAGTATTAAACAAACCAAAAAAAACAGCTAAAGCAGATCAACATAATCTCAAATCATGGAAATCTGGAAATTGGCTATCAGTGACAGTATCAACATGCCTTTTGAAAGCCACTCGTTACAACAGAGAATACACAGCATGTAGTACAGATCATAAAATATTTCCTATCTCCATGTACAAATTCACAATTTTTTTTACCCACTGTAAAGTAAAATCTATCTGTTTAGCGCCTCCATTTATCTCTGACTCGGGTTCGGGGAATATGGGTGGTTCTCCCTTACGAGGTATGGAACATAGGAAAGGGAGGGGATATATCTAGTTCTCATTTGATTGGTATGAGGATGCGTTTTCAGCCTAGTCTTTCGGCAGCCTTCTGGACGGGACTTTCCTGTTTATCTTGACTATGATGAAGAACCAAAAAAGCAAACTGAAGAAGAAAACCCAATTTCAGATAGAACATACACAATACACTACATGATCTAAGAAGGACCAGTCTCCCACACATCAAAGACATTTTCTTCACTATGAAGAGCAAAGAGCCGATCTCCACCGATTGAAAAATCACAGATGGAACCACCGTAACTTCTTTGCAGTGTAGATGTCAATACCAAATCTGGCCCAGAAAAGACTGATATACTGTCATTCATTGATGAAAATAGCTGATCTCCATGGGCTGCCAGCTTCGGGTAACACAGTTCGTCTGACATGTTTCCCTTCAAAAGACGGCTTCTCGAGCTCCACCTAACACTTCCAACGTTGCTTCTCAAGTCCATGAACCCCAGATCATGATACTGATCTACTACGCAAATGGAATTGTTCTCCTCCATTGCAATTGCATCCAGGACCCGCTTCTCGTCAACAGTGCTTGGCATTCCGAGATCAGTCCAGGACCAGACCATCCTCTTCTGCCTGAAGTCTATAATACTATTGTAACAGTTGTCTTTCTTAGGAAACAAGGTTGCAACCATCAAACAGTTTCTACCATGCAGCCATTGGAGCTTGTCAGCATCGCCAAGAGACCAACCGGGAGATTCATAAAAGAAATCTACTTGCTTTCCAGTCACTTGATCCCAAACTCCAACCCCATATTCATTTCTTCTTCCTCTGCAGCTGGCAAACAACTTATAGTCTGAACTAAAACTCAATGCTCCACCAGTAAAGCTCTTCAACTGGTTGTCATGGCATACCTGAAACCTATGCCGGATATCACCAGTAGATGAGCTGAAAACTCCTATGCCACCATCACCGCGGCCCAATCTCTCACATGCACTTACAACAATGTTCTCAGAATTAATGTACCCAACGTCATTGATTCTCTGATAATCAAGATTGATTGTTGGGTGCTCTTCAAGCATCCAATCATAGACATGAATAATGCTGCCATGAGCGACACAACATCCACCATCTGGGCCAGCACGAATGGCGGTTCCATCACCTGGTGCCTGGCCTGTGACCCAACTGGCCAGCCTAAGTCTGTTACCATCAAATGGTCCCCATTTGGCTGCTCGGACATGTTCAATTAAGCCATAAAACAATGCCTCTTCGTAAAGCAATTTCTCTGGAATTTTTGCAGGGATGTGAAGCTTACCGGTGCGGAGGAGGTTCAAGAGGACAGCAAAGCATGCTGGATCCCTGTCAATGAAGTAATCTTCAGTCCCACCTGAAGGTAAGTTCCAGTTCTCGTCTAGCATTGCGCCTAGCATTGAATTACGACCAGCATAGGCAAGTGTTGTTGACGTCGTTTCAAAGACCTTCCCCCCAACATTTATTTTCACTCGGTCTCTTGCCATTGTTTTCATATCCAATGCCAAAGACCCAGATGAAAATTTCTAAGAGAATCGGACCACCTTTGAAGATGCAGATCTGAGCATGGGAAAAAAAAGAGCGAGAGAGGAAACTGGTGTGCTAAGGAAAGAAATCAAAAGAGATTAAACTAGAGGCAATGGGAGCAGCAAAGAAAACAGTATTGGAATTTGACAAAATAGAGGACACTAGAATTCTAAGGAAAATAAATCAAAAGAGATTTTATAAGGAAAATGAACCAGCAATTAAGAAACTGATCCGAAAACAAAAAGTTATAAGAGGAAACAGAGAAAACAAAAATTCTGAGGAGAAACCAATGTGAATGGAATGTGTGAAATTAGAGAAAAACACGATTTAAAAAAACAAGAAAAGACCTAAGAGAGATTCGACTTGATTAGTGTCAAAACATGAGAATTTCAAAACAGAGAGAACAGGGGAAGCAGATAAAATTGACGAGATTACCGGCGATATCCAATGAAACCTTACAAAGTAATATATGGATTTTAAAGAAAAATGATGTGTTGACAAAGTTTCAACGATGGAAAAGGGGAAAAAAGAATCAAGAATTCCGTTGCGATTCCAAAGAAAATGAGCAGACAAAACAGAGGAAAACGGTGAGATTTTCAGAGATTTCAATACAAATGGAAGAAACTGAGATATGGGTATTGGAGAACTTGGGATCCAACAGCTGGGTTTCTATTTTCAGGGGATTTGGTGGAGTAGATTCGGAGAATTTGTAGCCGGTTTGAGATTTCGAATTAAACTCTTTCTTAATTCCTCGGCTTCTTTTATTGTGCGTTTTCTGGGGATCGTATCGTATGTCATCCAAGTGCCTGTCAGCCTTCACTATTCATGTTTTTTCTTCGGTCAGTTTCATAGGTGGCGTGGCTGCCCCTCTCCCTTTGCAGGGCCCACTAGTTTTGAATTCAAACCAAATACAATAAAATATTTACATAAATCATAGACGGCAAATTTTAAACTTTAAGATTCAATAATGGAAGAGTTTTAGGGTTGGTTTGATCCTAGCCAATTCAATTCGATAAGAATATAATATAGTTTATAATTTTTTTTTTTACTCGACTAATTTTTGGGAGATGTGCAGTTTCTCTATTCACACAGACGGAATAACTCTATAAGAAATGACCCTTTAGAGTAGAGTGAGAATTAAACTCAGAACTCCTATTTTTGAGACAGATATTTGACCATCAATCTAACTCCTTTGAATTAATATAGTACAAATAGATGTAGTATGTACTAAAATATAATATATATTTTATGAGATTATAGAGAAATAACTTACAATAATCTTTTGTTAACGACTTATTTTCTGAAAATGCTGAAAGATATTTGAATATCTACATTGTATTTTGTGAAAATATTGAAAACTTATTTGAAAATAGTTTATTAAAAATTAAACAGTAACACTCTTATAAATTTATTAAAATCTAAAACGTTGATGAGTCTTCATACTTAATCTCAGGGATATAGATATCGGCTGATATCATTTGGTATAAAAGAGCCGAATAAAAACAGTCGATACGTATTGTATCGGCTGTACAATAATCATATCAGCCGATATGGCCGATATCTCGCCGAATCATATCGGTCCAATATCGGCCGTTATGATTAAATATTGGTATGTAAAAAAAAAAAATCAAAACGGTGTTAGTCCCAGGTCAAAATATCGGCCAATATCTGCCGATATTTATATTTTCAATCTTAAAAAAAAAAACAGTTTCTTTTTGGGTTTTTTTTTATATTTTTTAATTTAGAAAAAATAAGATAATAAAATAATACCGATATTAAAAAAAAATAGGAGAGAGAATCATATCGGCCAAATTATCGGTTGAGCCTATTTTTTCACCCCTGCTTAATCTATTTAAATCTTATTACATTGAGAAAAATATGTAGTGCTTAAAATATAAATTTGTTGAAAATAAAATGACTAACAAATAATGAACTTAACTGAAGATTTTTGGTAGAATAATGATAAAATATATACTTGAATAATTGGAGTATAAAAAATAATTTTCAATTGGATCAATGAACCTATCGTTTTAAAATAAAAAGTTTAAATCTTAAAAATATTAAATTTTCAGATTCTTAAAAGTAATTTGAGTATTGAATTGAAATGAGGGTTATGAACTACACATTTAACCTTTGACCTTTTTTTATCGAAACGCTTATTTAAAAATGGTGTCAAAACAAATAAGTGCTTATGTAAGTAACCGATCATTTGTTGTTATCCATTGTTAACTCTTTAAAGTAATCTCAGGACTTTTCTGAGAAATGTGGAGACATTCCAACTAAAAATAAGATTGAATTGTAGTCATTGGATCAAAAGTAATAAAATCAATTATTAGATTAGTTTTAATTAACCATCTAAATGAGATTATAAATCTCCTCCATTTTTTTTAAATGAGATTATAAATGAAATGGATATATGGAGTCAATAACATTTTTTTTTTTTTTAATTTGTAATTTCTACATATAATATCGGAGGTAGATCATGTAACTTGTGAAGCCCAAACTAATATGATGGGCCCCATCTTTTTCTACACATCAGAGGATTGGACTCGAAGTAAAGCTTTCAAAATTGGAAATGTAACAGGGCACAGAGTGCTTTGATAATAAGAGACGTTACTATACCCTTTTACCATTTAAATAAATAAATAAATAATGAGATTTATATTCCTATTACTTCTCTCAAATTTCCTAATTTATTATTCTTATATTCTATCTTCTTAGCTTTTGCATGTACTCAGGTTACCTGTTACCTTTGGTATTATGAACACCTTTTACTAAAAAAGAATTTTCAAAATTAAGAGAGGAACCATAAAAAGTTGAATTTTTAGTTTTTACCTCTACCCTTTAGTAACCCCCATTACTCTCCATCCAAACACGGCGGTTATCTTCATCTTCTTTTACCATCAAACTACATGTAGCCTATCTTCATCCTCAATGCTTTTCTCTCTCAGAAGTTCACTGTTGTATTGCATTTTCTTTATAAAATAAGATTTTAGAATCTCTCTGAAAATAATTACAGGTGCCACCTTTGCGAATTTCAGAGAGATTCTGATGTTATTTATATAGAGAAAAAGAAATACAAATAAAACAGGTGAATCAAATAAAAACAGAAAGCTCTAAATAGAGAAATACAATATTATATAAATAACCTAATTAGAGAAATAATCAGCGGGTGTTCAGAGAATGGTGTTGCCACTGGAAACAATTTTCTTTAATGTTCTCTGCAGTCTGCACCAACAAATACAGCTCAACAACGAACCAAGAGGAAATATAGGCAGGGCAACAACTTCACATACAAACGATCCTTTTTTTTTTAATTTCATAAAAATGCCGTACAGTTTCAGTGGAATTCATACAAGCCAAAGAACCTTTTAATCTAACATGGAGGATCAATTAATTGAGGTTTAAAATTGCAGTCTAAAGGAATTCATGAGTGCAGATCTCCTGAGAATTGGTCTCACATTTTTATGGATATGGACGGTGAATTCTACTAAGGTCCACATGGATTAATAAGTTTGAAAGGATTTGATTTGTGAATCCGATAAATTTTATTGTATCATATTCTTTAAGACACTCAAAATTCATTGAGTTAGATCAATCGATTATATCAGTCAGATCGATACCAAATTGCATATGGGTGTAAATCATAAGGATTAGATGAATGTGACGGGAAAATGGATCTACTAGATGTCATGGTGAGTCCCATAAACTAAAATTATATGAAGGTCTCGTGAGAATTTGTATTAAAAGAAAATTATTTGACTGAGGTTTCATAAGACTTCATGAGGTCTTCGATTAGTGGAGCCAATAATGAACCTAATCAAACCATTTTCGAGGTCACACCCACTTAGTCCCATAAGTTTCTGAATTTCTATCTCTCATATAAAATTAAGGGAGTCTAAAAAATATGATTTTACTTTTCTCATCAAAATAATTTTTAAATTCACGATCTACAAGACAACAAGACCTTTTAAACTCCTTCATTGTGTGGACTCATGTGGGGCCCACTAATTTGTGCTTACATAAATATATGAGGTCTAATTTTTATGGGAACTCAATATACCCATATCTGCCAAGTGTGCTGTTTGGTCCATACATACATTGTTACTTTATACAAGTGACAAGTGTGACAAGTTGCACCTGCTTTACTTTCCTCTTCTAAATTTTCGTTAGGCCCATTGAAAAAATAATTGTGAGGATTGAAATTTGATTTGATAAACTACAAATATACTATCGTTTATACAATCTTCAATTTTAAGCCACTTCATCTAAGTGAATAAAATTATCAAGCGCCCTTTGCTTTAGTATATAATCTTAACATGTGTGATCAATAGCAACTAGTCCATTTTTCTTTTGTTTTCTACATTTTCATAAGACTAATTAAGGAATCAATTGTACTGATAGAAATTATAATTTATTTTCTATAGGTATACCAAAATTCAATTATAAGCCACTTGATCTTAGTGGCAAAAATCATTAGCTATCAATAAAAATGTTAAGATGGCCAGGTTGATTTCGACTATTAAAATCAAGTGATATTTTTTTAGGTGAAATTTGATTGACTTGTAGTGCATCAAGTCCATTTTCTATTTGTATAGTTATTATTTTAATTTCTTTTATGAAAATAAAAGAAAACAAGTGGGGGACCATATGCAACCCATAAAACTAGTTGCAACCAATCTCAATTAGAACAATTGTGGATTAAAATCTGGAAAATCCAAGTTAGGGGAAGGACTCTTATGAACAAGGATATAACTCCACTGGTTGAGGTTAGACCAGAAAGTGAAAGGTTTTTAGACTATTAGACCTGTCATTTGTGATGGGGTTTGCACTGCTTGATCTATCGTATGAGATTTGTGGGGTTTTTAATGAAGTGTGTTATTTTCTCATCATTGACGCCTCTGCTGCTGCTACGTCTCTGTCCACTTATTCTGCTCATTTATAAGTACCCGCTCAAGCATGTTTGCTGCTTGCCGTCGCCATCAATGGTAGGATCTAGATATAGTTCTACACCATTGCTTTTTTTTTTTTTTTCCTTTCTTGTCACGATCTGTGACATTTGTGCCAAGAAAAAAGGGGGAGAGCCGAAGAAAGGGACGCAAATTGCCCTTATCCTCCTACTCTGTTGCCGTTTGAGCATGCCTAGTTCGTCGTTTCTTAAATATGAGAAGGTTTGTTTGTGGCCACATGTCCCATTTGTTGTGGAATTCATCCACCTTATTATTTGGAGGACTCTGATTCGTCCTGTCCTCTCTCTTTGTTGGCCTTCATGGCTTCAGCAATTTTTTATGCTAACTTTTATGGCTTCAGCCTTTTTGCTTGCTGGCCTTTCTGATCTGATTAATCGACGTGCTGGCTTCAACATTTTTTGACATTTACTATGCCCTTGTTTTCTAGGCCATTTGTAGCTTGTGTTTATCACACATTGCGATCATTGTTTTTGCCAGACCACTGTCTTACGACCATTATCGTTGTCCGTGCCTCTTTATCTGTTTCAGGCCTCTATCAGTGTTCACCGCCTGTCATTGCTTTAACAAATCTTCGTGGCCAGTCGGTGTGCCACTGTTGCAATTCACCTGTCGTTCTTCACGTTCATCCACGCTTTAGCTTGCGAGGGCGTAGTGGAATATATTTAGGATTTTAGATTATTAGAATTATTATTTGATTAAGTTTCTATGTTTTAGTTTATCTCTAATAAGAGATGTATTTGGATTAGAATTATGATACATGTTTGAGTTTGATCGTGACAGCCTTATGGTCAGCTAGAGGCTACACAAATACATATAACAGTTTAGGTATTGAATACAATACACAGTTTATTTCTTTTCTACAGATATCTTTACTTTATTTTATATAAAGAATAGGTATTTTAAAGTGATCGTCGAAGGAGGAAAGGATAAGGAAGAGGCATTGCATTAAAAGAAAGATCCAATCAAGCACTGCCAGATCGAGCAAAAACATGTGGAAAAGAAGGGAAGAAAGAGTTGTGTTATGGGCGAAACTCCAACAAAATCCAACAGGCGTTGGCATGAGAGAGAATCACTTCAGCCTTTGTGCTTGACCGAAGGAAAGAAGAAAAGAAAAAGAAAGAAACGAGAGACCGATGCTGAAACCGAGAGAGAAGCGGAGAGAATCGAGTATAGAGAAACAAAGCGGAAAATAGGGAGAAGAAAGAAAAGAAAGAGAAAAGAAAGGAAAGAGGAAGAGAAAGAGACTTGAGAGAGGAACCCGGTCATAGAAGTAGATAATTTTTCTTATTTTTTTAAGTGAAAATAAGGTTTATAAATAAAGCCTGGACCAAGCATTGTAAAGACACAGTTCAGTTGAATTCAGTTTGAAACTTTTTAGCTTTGTTTAGAGTCTTCCCAGTGAGGTTAGTCCTATTTTAGTTCTTTGATTTTAATTTCTTTTTGTGTTTTAAAATTGGATTTAATTTACATATTGGATTTTAATTTTTGCATAGTGAATTTAAATTTCATGTTTATATTTTTTCCATTCTTAATTAAATTAAAATTCCACAACCAAATTAGATCCTAGAAGGTTCAATGAATGCCAATTCAAATTACTGCCGAATTTAAGTTCTATGTATGCATCTAATTGTTTACAATTAGGTTTAATTGTAGATTTCAATTAATTGCTTGAATCATTGTATTCAAAATAACAATTCCACATTCATTTTGCTTTCGATTGAATACCTAATTTCCGTAGTGAATTTGATTTCGTCAAATTATCCCAATGAAATTAATGTCACCTTTACTTTCTTGAGAGCTATTGAGAGAATAAAGAGTTTGTCTTTTAGGATTTCCATTATTGAAATCTTTGATTCGAATTGAAGAATTCACATAAATTCTTGCATAAGTTGCAAGGTTTAAGGAAGTGTATGAGATTCCAATCATCATAATGATCAAGATTCCTTACAATTGCAACCTTTTTCATACATATATTATATATATAGTATAATATAATATAGGATCACTTGTACACTAAGCATAAGTTCTCTTTAAGCTTCTTTGACCTGTAAATCATCCAATGCTTCCCTAATAACCTTCTTTCTCAAGAGATCTGTAAAATAATTTTTTTAAGATTTGTTACATCTTCTCATCAGGAGAAATTATCTTTTCAATCATTTTATCTCATCTTACGAAAATTTATCCCACCATTTTTTTATGGATGATTGTAACTAAAACTAGAGAATAAATTGTAAGACTAAACATGACCCACATTAAATTTGGAGCTTCACATAGAGGATATTAAATCAGGGAAACTGTGTTTAAATAAGGAAGGTTTATTTTAGGAGAGTTCTAAAGGGGTTAATTTCTTATTTTGATGGGAGGTAGGAATGGAAAGTTATAATTGCCTTAGAGGTCCTCCCTCTGCCAATAAAAGGGTCTCTCTCTATAATTATCCATCAACTTAACCAACCCTAGTGTCTAAAAATACTATTCACGAAATTGGGAAAGAGCATTAAGGAGGAAAGAGGCAGAAATTCAAACGTGGGTGTTTTTTCATATTTTTCTTCATCAATGGATCCAGGTATGTCTTATAATTATTACGTTAATGATTTCCGCATTAAGATTGATCTGTGTTTCAAGCATTAATCGATTCAGATCTTGTGATCTTGTGATTATGTTGTTTAGATATATCGAACATTAAATTTAATGATGAATGAATATACGATTGATTCTCAATTAATAAACTCTGATATTATGATGAAGTATTATATAAATTTCTTAGTTAATAATGTATTTCGATTGGAGAATCTATGGAATATGATATTTTACCATGAATCTCATCATTTTGAATCTTAATGGAAATCTACTATAGTCCATTTCATCAAGATGAATATATATATATATATATGGAAAGGGTCTTTAAATTCATTGAAAAGAAAATCATATATAGCACCATACCTATCCCACCAATCAAACCACCAAGATAGAATAGATTTATAATCTTGGGTTAACAGATCAGGCTTGTCTGCATCATTTTCTTTGAATCTAATGAACAAGGAATGATTAAATTTCTTGTTTTGACAGAGAAAGACCACTTCCCAAGTTTTGATATAATCCTAATAATAATGAAAGAATGGTCTTTCATCAGTAGAGATGGATTTGAACTTGTACCTTTGTTGTCTCCATGTCTTTTCATCAATGATTCTCAGAATAATCAAATTTGAGAATCCAACATTTCCCAAACCTCCATACCTTTTTGTTCTAACTTCCAAATCTATATACTAGCCTTGATCTTACGTTGGCTTAGGCTCTCAAAAATTTCTTTACATCAAGTCTCTTTGGCCAAGTGGTTAAGGCATGTGCCCCCTAAGTATATAGGGTTTTCCCGAGAGAGTTCAAATCTCTTAGGCGACGTTTTTTATTTAGTTTTTCACCTCAACTATTTTTTTGATAATCTCCTATCTTAAGAAGTGAAAGGTATCAGGTTCGAGCTCCCATGGCCTCATCTAGTGTGCCCTAATGATAGTGAGTATCACCCATGGGGGTTTCACGCTGGATTTCTTACAATTTTCCACACGTATATTAAAAAAAAAAAAAATTGAACAAAATATCTACTATTGGTTTGTCCCCATCATCTAGAGTGCAATTTCTTGATTTTTCTTTTTTTTAAACTTGGATCCCCCATAATCTTTCTAATTGGGCTTTAGAAGGATTTTTTGTTACTCCAATAATTATCTTTATTGGGGGGGACTGTCTTCTGTCTTCTATAATTTATTTTTTAGGGACTGTCTTCTGTCTTTTATAATTTATTTTTTCTTTCTCTTGATATCTTTTAAAGGTCTTAGCTTTCATTTTAAGCCATCTGCTGCTCTTTACTATAAGAATTCTCTGGACAAAAAGTTAGGAATAGAGTTAGTTTCACCTTTTACATACGTAATGTTGAAGTCAAATATTGCCGGGAAGTATTAAGGACCAACTATGTAGCAGTTGTGTATAAAAGACTAGGATTGGTATCAAATTTAGAACTGTAATTCACCAGAAATAGGTGGATAAGGTGATACTGTGGATAAGGCTCTAGTATTGAAATAACAACTTGACCACCATCCAAAGGGCAAAACCAAAATTTTTCATGAGAGGGAAATGACATGCAAATTATTTAAATATTTTTGGGGCTCTTTGTAGTGTTTTTTAAATTTAAGTGTTTTTTAATTTTTTTTTTTTCTAGTCAGTCCCCTTTGGTTCTACTACTTGCACCAATGCTCATGTGATCCTACATATATATACATTATGATGGGAGACGGCACCCATAGGCGACAAAGCCTAGTTGGCCCCCACCTCGGCTCCATAGCCTCCTCACACCTTGCCTTATGAAATGAATTGGATCCTACCTAATTTGAGTCAATTCTGAGTTAATCTTATCATTGAATTTAAATCCATTTAAAATTGCCCATTGTTTATTGTTGACTTTAAGATCCTTAACAATCATGGTTTTTAAAATCTAATGGACTGATTTTTATAAGAAACAACATCTGAAAAATACTTTTCAAATGGGCCTCCACCCCGCCCTTTGCCCCTACTTATGTAGAGCCCAAAAGCCCACCTAGGCAATGTCACCCAAGTGAACTTGGTTCATATATATATATATATATATATATAAATAATGGGTATCCTTCATCTAAGATAGATTTTTTTTTTATTCAAATAGAGTTTACTTATGCCGCATTAACATCCACTTTCCTAGTCACACACATCTACTCCTATAAATTAGATCCCTACTTAGTTTGAATCAATTCTGAGTTAATCTTATTGTTGAATTAAATTAATCTTAAATTGGTTCTAATTTCATATTTAACCTTTAGACAATTGAAATTATCTCTTCTAAAGTCCTATCACCCTACACTTTTATGGGCTACATCATCCTATAAAAGACTCTTTGAATTAAACACGTCTATACAAACAGATATAGTTCACCAAAATTCACTCTAAAATCATCAATGAATCATGATATAGTACCAATAAATATTATACCATATATTTCAATTGGCTTCATGTATTGCTAATTTTGGAGCTCACAAGCTAAGAAGAATGCTTAGATCATAAGTGTTGTTTTATGATAAAAAATGGACCAAGCATGAAAACAGGTCAAACTCATGGTAACTTGAAGGGAATATTTCATCATTCCTATGCTTGATTAGTATGAGGGAATATTTTTCAGCTCATTGCTTCATCCAAAAGGAATCATGCTGTGAATTGGTTCCTTCATTGATTTTGGTTCAGGATGTTGTCATGAAATGACAACTCACTTCAGACGTGATTAGGTTCAGTTAAGACTTCAAAAGTCAGCTACACTGCACCTTAATTATTTTATTATCGATTTTTTAAATGATCTTGTGCTGTGAACTTAATGACAGGATTATATAAATAGTTTTGAAATGAGAAATGTGTAATCAACTTTATAATTTTTCTAATTAAGTATTTGTTTTTAGTTAATTCAGTAATGAGTGTAATAATTTTATAAACACTTGACTAATTTTTGAAGCATGTGTAAACCTCTCTATCCTTCCACACTGTGTAACTCTACAGGGAATGACACTTTGAGAAGTGGAGTGAGATTTAGAAAGAGATCGAGATGTAGCAGTCTTGATTGACTGTCTGAAGATCTATCATATTTTTTTCACAAGAACAGACCCAATAGAACAAAATTTTAAACTCATATCTACATGTCTTCAAATTATTTTTTATTCACTAGAATTTTGCTTTCTATTTGGAGCCCAACTTTTCCGCATCTAATAGGTCTTCTGAGTAACTCTTTTCATCCATGAACCAGGGGTCAAAAAATCAGCTCGGCCGATATCCGATACGGACGATATATCGGCCGATAATTTTATCTCTCATACCGATATCGGCATTTTCTCTTTCCTCCGATATCGGAACCGTGAAAAAACCGCAAAAAACCGTGATGAATAGTGGTGAACCGTGACAAAACCGCAAAAAACCGCAAAAAACCGTGAACACCCTGAGAACCTAAACCCTGAACCGCGGAAAACCGTGGAAAACCGCAGAAAACCGCGAAAAACCGCGAAAAACCGTGAATACCCCTGAGAACCGTAAACCATGGAAAACCGCGAAAAAGCGGGAAAAACGGCGAAAAACCGTGTAAAAACCGCGAAAAACCGTATCGGTGTTTTAAATTTTTTTTTTTTTAAATACCGATATTTATGAATATCGGCCGATATTGTGACCGATATTTCGGACCGAATATCGGTCATATCGGCCGATATTCAGTATGTACGGCCGATACTTATCGTATCGGCCGATATTACTCGGTTTAAAAAAACCGATATATATCGGCCGATACGATATGTATCGGCCGATATTTAAACCTTAGCCATGAACATCATACTAAAAAACTTTTTCGACCCAATCATAGAAGTATGTTTTTAGGCTCACTAAACGTTAATTACTATACACTATTTTTAAGTTTTAAAATTTGAATCATATATGGCCCAGTTTGACTCCATTTGATGGACCATTGAGAAATCTTCTCACAAATATAGAATCCCATAAAAATCATCAAATCCAATCTTGGAAACCATATCTTTTTAAGCTCTTATAATTTTGTTGACATTAAATTATTTTTTTAATACTAATACTCTTAGATTCTTTTTATTCTTCTTTTATTAGTTACTAGCAGGGGTTTAAAATTCGATATCGGCCGATATTTTTCTCTCTCTTTTTTTTTTTTTATTAACAAAACGACTTCTATAAGCCGACATTATGATATCGGCCAATATGATACGGATGAGATATGGACCGATACGATTCGTATCGACCGATATTTGGACTCCTGGTTACTAGACTGCTCAAATTTAAACTTTGGGTGAGACTCATTTTGGTCCAATGTAATTTATAGACAAGTGTACACATATAAATTATAGACAAGTTTATACATATAAATTAATTTTAATTATATTGACGTAAACTATTATTTAAATATGTAGAATATGCATATGGCTCATATATCTGTATAGATTTGTCTCACCTACAATGTGAGGTGTGAATATCTCATGATAATGTTAAAAATTTGATTTTCTGAACTTACCTGATATAGGAGGTTTGGAGGTAATTTTGTATATCCATGGGATTAATCTTATCTTCGAGATAGGGATACCATGTATAAAAAATATTAAAAAATCTAAGAATTATATACAGAAGTATCTTATCTTCGAGGTAGGTATACCATGTATAAAAATATTAAAAAATCTAAGAATTATATACAGAAGTAACTGTCAGCATCAAACTGTGGATCCATGTTTGTCTCAAAGCTTCTGATAACTAAATATGAGCTAACCTTCTAATTTCCACACCAACCCCCTCTTTGTCACTATCTTAATTACTGGTATGCTGTCAATCATCTGGCTTTATTACCAACTTAAATGCATATTGAATGTAACACTGAAGTGTTCATACTATAATATCGCTGGGCTCCTTCCTAATCAATATTGTATATTTTCCTTTGAACTTCGTTTATTGCTTGGTGGAGATCTGAACAGTTGATCAGGTGGGTCTGTTTTTTGACCTCAAATGAGGGTCCTCTGATCCTAGTCAATTTTTTTAAAACTGAGGGGAAACTTTTGACCCCATCTCAACTTAAGTCTTTGGCAACAACCATTTCAAAATCTCTTGAGAGGACGCCCCACACCTACACAGGACGTCCCCAATTAATGTTGTTGGAATTCGAACCAGTGATCTCTCGCTTCCTAAAATGGGAAGTAATCAGTTAAGCTATTCAACGTTGAGTATCCTAGTCATTTGAACAGGAGGCATTTGTTAAATATAGATGAGTACTCTCAGCAATTGTTAATACGATCGGGTCGAGAGAGGGATTTGGGAATGGTTTGGCTAAATTAGATAAATGGGATTAGGTGGGTTCAGTGGGATTAGTTTAATGGAATTGGTAGGGGATTAATGGAAGCAAAGGGTCAAAGAGTCGCTAATGGAATAAATAATAAACAAAGAATATGAAAGAAAGGGATGGATAATTTGGGCACTGGAATTAATGTTATGGGAGAGTACCATTGAATGGATTCAACTGACGTATGATGGGTTAATGGGTGAAGGTTGCGTTGTAGTGGTTTGATAAATTAAAAGAAAGATACTTGGGAATTAATGGTCAAAATGTTCAATGATAGCTACGGTTGGTGGGGCAGTAAAATAATAAAAGGAAAAGATGAGAAAAGGAAAATAAGGTCCGTTTGGCAAGAGGATGAGGATGGTGGTCGTGCAAGGGGATGGAGATGGAGTGGATGGTTCTGGTGGTATGACGTTGGGCCAGGGCCGTGTAGACACAAGTTGAGGCGTAAAGCGAAAAATCTAAATGGTGCCTTCTTGATTTTAATATATTATTATAAATAATATTTAATTAAAATTTTAATTATATATAATAAAAAAATTTATCTAAAATCTATTTTTCTTGCTTTTTGAGATGCAAAAGTATTAATTAAATTTTTGTATTCAAGTTTTGCTAAAATTTCATTTTTAATTGATAATATGGCTAATTCACTTAATCTTTCTTATAACATTGTTGATCGTAGATAAGATTTTATCAATTTTAGTTTTGAAAAGCTTCTTCCTGTAGAAGCAACTGTTACAGGTATTGTCAATAATATTCGGTATGCAATATTAGTATCTGCAAACGAATCTAGTCTTTTAATATAATTTAAAATTTAATTGGAGTTATTTCTGTTTGTAAAATTTCTCTTAAGACTTTTAACTCTGAAAACAAATCTAAACCATCTATATCTGAAACCTCATTATGTTTCAAAAGACATTCAAGAATAAGACTATTTTTTCAAACTATCATCATTTAATGATCTTAATTTTTTAAAATCAAATAAAAAACCAAAAATATCTTCATATTTTTTAAATTGTTCAAACCTACTTTGAATTGAAGAAATCTCTTAATCTACTATATATAAAAAATAACTAACTTTAAAAAATTCTTCGGCCGATTGCGTTGACTCATCATTGACATTTTCATCAAACTGTTTTTTTCTACGAATTTTACGTCTTTCATTAAATATAGGTTCTATATCCATTTTAGTTGCGATCTCTTTCGCTTCAGTCATAGCTGATGTAAATCCATTTTCTCTATACTTATTAAAAAAACTAATAAGACCTTCTAAGTGATCTATAGCAGCATCAATATGTATATTTTTAGATTGTAAAGTTTTACTAACTAAATTAACAGCAAATAATATATCATACCAAATAGTCATACCTAATAAAAATTCAAAATTTCTGATCTTATATATAGCTAAACTTTCAGCTTCACTTCTTATTTTAGGGTCTTCACTAGTTTCTGCTAATTGAAGTAGAGCATCTCTAATTTCTGGAGCTTGATATTTTATCAGTTTTAACACTTTCAATACGACTTTCCCAACGTCTTTGTGACAATGACTTTATAGTTAAAGTAGATACATTATCTTTTAAAATTTTCCACCGCTTTGTAGAAGAAGAAAATAATGTATATATACGTTGTACTACTCCAGAAAAAGATATAGCTTTAGGACACGAGTACTAAGTTTAAATTATAAGAACCACATGGTGTGTAGAATGCTCTAGGATTTATATCTAATAGTCTTTTTTGTACACCTTATTGTTTTCCTTTCATATTTGATCCATTATCATACCCTTGTCCTCTTACATTATTAATATTAAGTCCTAAATGTTTTATTGCATTTAAAAGTTCACTAAAAAGCCCTTTTCCAGATGTATCATCTACTTTTAAAAATTCTAAAAAATATTCTTCAATTTTTATTGGATCTATTGAAACATTCACGCAACGCAATATTAGAGTCATTTGTTCTTGTTGACTTGCATCCGGAGTACAATCAAGTATAATTGAATAATATTTTGCTTCTTTAACTTTTTTAATAATTGTACTTTTAATTTCACATGCTAAAATATGTATTAATTCATTTTGTATATTATGTCCAAGATAATGATTACGGATTTCACCATTTTTAATGCGATGAAGATGTTCTTGCATTATTGGATCAAATTTTGCAATCATTTCAATTAAACCTAGAAAATTTCAATTATTTTCTTCATATATCTTGCTATTATTTCCACGAAATGGTATGTTATTTTTAGCAAGAGCTTCCACAACAGCAATAATTCTTAAGAGTACTTTTTTCCAATGTTCTTTCTCTTTGTTAATCTGTTCTTGAATATCTTTATCGATTGTGTTATTTTTTAACAATCTTGATTCTAAATCAATCAAACTTTTCATATTCATAATATGCTCATTTGTTAGTTCGTGATGTTTAAGCTTAAAATTAAGATTTTTCCAATCTCTAGTTCCATTTGTAACTAACGCACTTGTATTCGGTTTTGAATTAAACAACTTGCAATAAAAACAAAATACCAAATCCATCTCTTTTGAATGTACTAGCCATTTTCTATTTTTCTTTTCTCCATTTGATAATACTCTAGTATAATAGTTAGTAGAGAAATGTCTAGAGTTGTTATCCATAGGAAATTTTATATTTTTATCTCTAATTGGACCTCTTTCTACTAATAAATCTCTTATTTTTTTATCTATAGTTTCCCATCGTCCGGATCATAACTAATTGTAGAATTGGAATCGGTTATTTCATTTTCTTTTCTTATTTCTTTTTCTTCTAAATTTTTAAAAGTATCATTATGAATCTGTTCATTGTCATTTTTTTCTACCGTTAGTTCATCATGTTCTAAATCTATTAAATGAATTTGTTGTTCATTTGTTAAATGTTCATTCAAATTACCTGTTAAATTTTGTTTATTGCCACTAATAAATTTATCAAGAGCCCCTCTTTGAGATTGAACTAATTTTTCTATTCTTTTTCTTTTTTGAAGTTTTTGAAATCCAGATCCATATTTTTTAGTAGACATATTTATGATTAAAGCACAATTATAAATAAGACGAAAACCTTTAAGATTACAAATAACTAAAAAAAACTAAAATTGAAAGGTTAAAGAACAATAAAACCTGGCACCGTGAAAATACGATAATTGATGAATGGTTGGAAGGTCCTTTATAGCTCTATTACTCTAACAATTCACCTCTAAATTAAAAGTCACAGCTTTATCTGCATGGAAAAACAAAGGAAAAAAATAAAGTTTCATGGGTAATCAAGGCAATGGAGTAGTTTTTCATATTCGTATCAAGGCAATGGAGAAATAAAAACCAATTAAGAAAAGCAATTATAGGAAGTCAGCTGTTGCAATGATATCATCTAAATAAGGCTGACATGCAAGACCTGATTTGTATATTCAAGCATCCTCCAAACATTGAGCAATAAACTGTGGATGGGCAATACCTCAAAAATACATTAAGCATAAGGACAATTCCACAAATTTAGGGACTTCTGCCTCAGCAGTTAGCTTTATTTCTGACCACCAGCCAGTAATCACCCATAAAGTCCTCAAATCAACAATTGATACAATTGAGGCAGTGTGAAAATATCAGAAGTATGTGTTGATAATAACAAAAATGGAACAGAAGTGTCTCATCTACAACATATTTTTAGTGCTCATTATCACAACCAAACGGAAGTGTGTTTGAGTCCATGTTACTGTCTAAAAATAAATAAATAAACAACATACTAGTTAGAATTATTTTAAATGACAAGAGCCTACAACAAAGTTGGGATCATAAAGGTTGAGGGTTCAAGTCATAGAAGCATCAAATAGTGAAATAGATAGGCAGTTGGAACATGGAAAACAATTTACCAAATCTAATTATGTGTGCCCAACACTAGATAGATGGGATGAAAAGCTTTAATGAGAATGAGGATGATTCTTGCTTGAAAGTGTCTTACCATGCTAGGACTTTTTTCGTTCCATAAATCATGTTTCAAGCATGCTGAATGTAACAAGACTCAACATTCAAAACACAGCAAGAGACTATTAATAACTACAAAAATCTCATTCCATATCATTTCTTTCATACATTTCTTATGCCCAAAGTATAATAAAGATATTACAAGTAAAAGATAGAAAAAGTAACACAACAAGACCTAAAGCATATTTTCCAAGTACCTCAAAAGTATCCACTACCAATTACCAGTATTGGTATCGTTTCATACCTGAAGTAGTTATGTTTAGAACATAAAAATATTTGGTTATTTGAGGCCTTGCTGGTTGGATTGTGTATGTTCATGTATGTGAAAATAGGTAAAGTCCAGCAATTTACACAGACAAAAGTAAATTAGAAATAGATGAACTTCTCACAATGTTGGTTGGTGCTGTACCTACTTTCAGCTCAGAAATGTTGCATACCAGCTTTTACCAACTCACATTTCTTTCATGGGCAATCAAGTTTCCACTAAAATAGCTTAGACAAACAAAGAAAATAGCAGAGGGAGAGAGAGAGAAGGAGATGGGTGTTGTAAGACTATACCAACTGATTTGAAAATATCTATAACAATGTTTTTATCTAAAACTATAAACAGATTTGAAGATTTCTTTTCCTTCATTTTCTTTCCCTCTTTTTCAGAGAGAGGAGGGGGCAATTTGGTTAAGAGATGATTTTTTTTTTTCCTTTTCCTTTGCAAGAATGAAATTAAACCCAAATGAGAGAGGAGATACAAGAGAAAACAATTAATCAAATTATCCTGATCTAAAACAAAACCAAGAACAAATGCAGGCTTTGCTACGTCTACTCATCACAATCCAATAGACTTAAAAATTAAAATGCACGACACAACAAGAAAACATCCAAAACCCATCTCAAGAAAATGAAAGTAGAAGATAATAAAAAGTGCCCACATGAAATAACAAACAGATCCAGCAGAAAGAAAGTGTCAGAACTGAAAAAAAAAAGCCCAAAAAACAGAGACTGGGAGATGGATATACCTTAAACACAAGAACCCAAGACAGGGTTTTGTCTCTCCTTCTTCTCCAAATCTGACAAAATGGGTTCTTCTAAATCTACCTAAAGATTCTAGATTTAGGATTCCAAATTTCCAATAACCAGAGAAAATGGAAGCTAATGCACTTGACAAAGTCACAGAGCTGCCGCAGTACTGTAGACGCAGTCACGCAGACGCAGTTGAAGGTGCAGCCGTGCAGGAGTGTCTCTGAAAATGGTTTGCTACATAGAAATTCCTTTCTAGAGAGAGCACTGAGAGAGGAGAGCGAGAGAGAACCAGCGAGAGAGTCAGAGAGTGAGAGAGAGCCAACGAGAGAGTCGGGAGCGAAAGAGAAGAGAGAAAGAAAAGAGAGAAGAGAGAGCAGCTAGGGCATGGGAGAAGTTTTATCCAAATTTTTTTCCCTTTTTTCCCATTACCTATTTTTAGGTTTCGTAGTGGGCCCCTAATTCCAAGTGAAGTTTTTTTTTTGGAGGCCTAACGAAAGGCTTTTTTAGGGGGGGCCTAAGGCGACCGCCAGGGCCGTCTACAGCCTAAGGCGACCGAGGCGGTCGCCTTAGGCCCCCGTTGAAAACACCTTAGTGATAGGCCCCCTAAAAAAATTTTCACTCGAATTTGGGGCCCACCGGTGTGGTGTACACAGTGCACTACAGTCTAAAAACCCTAAAAATAGGCAACGGAAAAAAAAAATTCAATAAAACCTTCGGATACCCTATTCGACTCTCCCCTTTCTTCTCTCCCTCCCTCATACTCTCATACCTAGAAAGTGCTCTCTCTCTGACTCTCTCTTGGTCTCTGTCTCTCTAACTGCATCTCTCTGTTCTCTCTCGCTCTCCTCTCTCAGTGCTCTCCTGACGAACGTCGACGGTCGATCTGCTTGGCTGCCCGGCTGCCCCTCTACTCGGAGGCGTCGATTACTACATCGGCAGCTTGATTAGTTTGACATCCAAGTCTGAAATTTGATACGAAGGCGTCCATTTAATATCAAACGCTGAAGATCCAGCATTGATTTGAGAAATGGTAACATTTCTTCTCTTTTTTCCTAAAGGCGTTTAGGGTTTTGATGTTTGGAGACTCTTACATGGGATTTGATTTCTGGGTTTTTTATTATGTTGATTTTGCTATCTGCATTTTTCTTAAGTTCTTTTGGACATCGGTTCTGGCAAACTGAAATGGTTTCCTTATTCCTTTTCTTTGTTTATTTGGTTCTGGTAAGGATAGTGACTATAGAATTTTGATAGAATGCAAAATGAGTCTTAGTTTCCACAGCTCTCGTCTTTCAAAAGGTAAAAAAGAACTCCAATGTCTAATTTTGTTAGTTTCACCACCATTTTTTTTCTTAAATTAGGGATTAATTGAACTGAGCTGGTTTTTTATTTCAGTTTTTCTCAGATAGTCAGATCTGAAATGGGTTTTCAGATCTGAAAAAAATAAAAAAAGACTTGTGGAAACTAGATCTGGAATTTTTCTTATCAATTGATAATACAAGCAAAAATCCCTTTTGTACCTCTACCCTTTTGCACCAGTACAAGGTGCATATGTGAACAGGATATCAGGATATGAGAACTATCCTATTGACTTGTCCCCAATTGCTGCCAGAAAAAAAAGAGGGAAAAAGAGAGAAAAAAAGGAAAAAGAAAAACTACCCTGTTCTATACATTTTCCTATAAAATCCTCTTTCATACAAGTACTAGCCCCATGAAATCCCTCAATCCAATGGAGACCCAAATGACAAGACTTTTTTTTTTTCCATTCCTTCAGCAAGATTATCATAATTCAAAAAAACAAGTACCCAAAAAGTCTACAAAAGAATTGGCTCATCCCCTTACATGGTTGAATCAAACCTATATTGCACTGCCTATATTGTAAGAAATTTTTGGATTGAATCTTTTTTTTTTTTTTTCTGGGTTTTCAGTTAGTTTTATTTCAATTATGCTCTTATTATATGATGGAGAAGCATTCGTATTTAATATTTCACCAGATTTAGTAAATTGGTACAAAATATGCTCTTTTTTTTTTGTAATAAGTAACTTTGGATTCTTTGTGGCATTGTTTACTTAAATTCAACTTTTTATGATGCTTATTTGATACATTCTCACCATTGTATTGATCAAGATAGATAAAAAAAGTTATCTAATATCTAATAATTTAGGATTCCATTTTTTAGTAAGATATCTATCATAATAATTTGTCTCATTATATTTTTTTTAATCATAAGAGAAATCATAATAGGATAGGAAAGGCAAATGTTAGGACTGTATTTAAATGGTACTTAACATCATTTTTGAGATTGGTTCTTTACTACTTTATTTGGGTCATGATGATTGATTACTTCTTTGGATAAGCAAGTCTTCTATGGGCTAGATACCTTTTTCTTTGATCTTCTCCACTTACATTTATGTATTATTGAATCTAAACCCTTATTTTTATTGAATCTAAACCTTTTCTTTTTTCCTTTGTTTTTTCATGCAGATAAAGCCGTAACTTTTAATTTAGAGATCTTTGGTGAATTGGTAGAGTAATAGAGCTACAAAGGACCTTGCAACCATTCATCAATTATCGTATTTTCACGGTGCCAGGTTCTATTGTTCTTTGACCTTTCAATTTTAGTTCATTTTAGTTATTTGTAATCTTAAAGGATTTTGTTTTATTTATAATTGTGTTTTAATCATAAATATGTCTAATAAAAATATGAATCTGGATTTCAAAAACTTCAAAAAAGGAAAAAAATAGAAAAACTAGTTCAATCTCAAAGAGGGGCTCTTGATAAATTTATTAGTGGCAATAAACAAAATTTAACAAGTAATTTGAATGAGGTTTAACAAGTGAACAACCAATTCATTTAATAGATTCAGAACATGATGAACTAACAGTAGAAAAGAATGACAATGAACAAATTCATAATGATACTCAAAAAAATTTAGAAGAAAAAGAATTAAGAAAGGAAAATGAAATAACTGATTCTATTTCTACAATTAGTTATGATCCAGGACGATGGGAGACTATAGATACCAAAATAAGAGACTTATTAGTAGAAAGAGGTCCAATTAGAGATAAAAATATAAAATTTCTTAGGGATAACAACTCTAGGCATTTCTCTACTAACTATTATACTAGAGTATTATCAAATGGAGAAAAGAAAAATAGAAAATGACTAGTATATTCAAAAGAGATGGATTTGGTATTTTGTTTTTGTTGCAAGTTGTTTAATTCAAAACCGAGTTCAAGTGTGTTAGTTACAAATGGAAATAGAGATTGGAAAAATCTTAATTCTAAGTTTAAACATCACGAACTAACAAATGAGCATATTACGAATATGAAAAGTTGGATTGATTTAGAATCAAGATTGTTAAAAAATAAGACAATCGATAAAGATATTCAAGAACAGATTAACAAAGAGAAAGAACATTGGAAAAAAGTACTCTTAAGAATTATTGCTGCTGTGGAAGCTCTTGCTAAAAATAACATACCATTTCGTGGAAATAATAGCAAGATATATGAAGAAAATAATGGAAATTTTCTAGGTTTAATTGAAATGATTGCAAAATTTGATCCAAGAATCTTTTAAAGTTAATTATTTTTTATATATAGTAGATCAAACGATTTCTTCAATGCAAAGTAGGTTTGAACAATTTCAAAAATATGAAGATATTTTTGGTTTTTTATTTGATTTTAAAAAATTAAAATCATTAAATGATGATAGTTTGAAAAAATATTGTCTTAATCTTGAATGTCTTTTGAAACAATGAGGTTTCCGATATAGATGGTTTAGATTTATTTTCAGAGTCAAAAGTTTTAAGAGAAATTTTACAACCAGAAATAACTCCAATTGAAATTTTAAATTATATTAAAAGACTAGATTCGTTTGCAAATACTGATATTGCATACCGAATATTATTGACAATACCTGTAACAGTTGCTTCTGCAGAAAGAAGTTTTTCAAAATTAAAATTAATAAAATCTTATTTACGATCAACAATGTCACAAGAAAGATTAAGTGAATTAGCCATATTATCAATTGAAAATGATATTTTAGCAAAACTTAAATACAAAAATTTAATTAGTAATTTTGTATCTCAAAAAGCAAGAAAAGTAGATTTTAGATAATTTTATTTATATATATATAATTAAAATATTAATTAAATATTATTTATAATAATATATTAAATATTAAGAAGGCCCCCTTTAGATTTTTCGCTTTAGGCCTCAACTTGTGTCTAGACGGCCCTGGTGACCGCCTTGGTCGCCTTACGGTGTAGACGGCGCTGCGTTGGGCTACAGGTGTTGGTTGAAGGAGGGTTGAATAGGTTGAAGATGGTCAAGTGGCTGTGGTCGTGAAGACATGGGATGAGGACGGTCGGGATTGGTGGGTTTCAGGCTTACCTGGGACAGAGTGAAGGCTGGGCGAAGGAGCAAAGGCGGAGATGGGTTGACGGACGTGGAGGGCAGCAAGGAACAGGCCCGGCCCTGCATATAGGCTCAGTAGGCTCGAGCCTAGGGCCTCCAAATATATAGGGCCTCTAAATATATATATATATAATAAAGGGCCTCAAGCCTGACCCAATAATCCACATTTCCGCCCAATACCCGTCCGTTTTCGCGTTCCGCGTTCCGCGTCCGCGAGCGGAACGCGGTTCCGCATTCGCCCGCTGTAAATCCCGATTTCCGAGTTCGCACGTGCGAACGCGGCTCGGTTCCGCGTTAGCACGTGCGAAACGCGGTTCTGCGTTCGCACGTGCGGAACGCTGTTCCGCGTTCGCACGTGCGGAACGCAGTTCCGTGTTCGCACGTGCGGAACGCTGTTCCGCGTTCGCACGTGCGGAACGCTGTTCCGCGTTCGCACGTGCGGAACGCTGTTCCGCGTTCGCACGTGCGGAACGCTGTTCCGCGTTCGCACGTGCGGAACGCGGTTTCTGCGTTCGCACGTGCGGAACGCTGTTCCGCGTTCCTAGTCGGTCCGTCCGTGATTTTCGAGTTTCTTCCGCCCGTTTTCACATTTTCTATAGCTTCGTATTCTTTTTTAAAACGGTAAAATATATCCCTTTTTTAAACCTAAAAATACTAGCAGTTTCTCTTCTTCTCTCTTTCTCTCTGACTCTCTCTCTGGCTTTCCTCTGATCTCTCTCTGACTCTCTCCGTGATTTCTCTCTCTGTTCTCTCTCGCCTATGCTTGCTAAGTTGCAGATTTCAGATTTACAGGTATTTTTTTATCAATCCCATCATTTTGAATTTATCATAGATGTTTGAGATTTATTTTGGGTATTTAGTGTTTTATTTTAAAAAAGAAAATAAAAAGTAAAAAAATAATAAAATATGAAATAATATATTTAAACAATTTCTCATCATGTATTATTTCATAATTAACTCCTGTCATATCTACTTATTAGTCTAAAGATTAGGTAGATTCCCTAATTCAATTGATTCCCTAATTCAATTAAATAGTTTCATAAAATTTAAAAAAATTATATGTATTCTTGCATTTAAATTAGATTAATAGCCCTATAATTAATATTATATAAAATAGATGATTAGATTCTAATTAAATAAATTAATTATTAAGAATGAGAATTTGTAGAGCGTATTTGAACGTATTTGACCATCAAGTCGGCATCAACCACCTCTAATTTCTTTATAAAAGCTGAATAACCAACTATCCAAAGCCCTCATTGCCTACACATACTAAAGTAACTTAGGTCTTGTGTGACACCCAACCACCCAACTGAATGACTAATGTAGTGAATAAGTGATGTACATCAGTCGGTACCGAGTTTTAATATTCATTGATTTGAGGTAAATCCAAAACCATCCCTAATTTTTAACATAAAACAAATTTTACTGCCCAAATTGCTGGCCCATTCAAAATGGTCTCCAGCATTCTCTGCTGCACTAAAAACAGAGTCCTCATTCTAGCTTGTTATGACCATCTATAACAATTGTTTCTATGATTGTTCTTTGATTGTGTGGATTGTCATTTGATTTAATTAAACCGTTTAATGACATATTTTTTATCCCATAATTTATATTTAAATTTATATTTGCAGTGAGTTAGTGAAATTGATTCTACGACTCTGATTAATCTTTTGTGGGCGGGACGGGGCAGCGCGTGTGTGTGACCATTTCCAACTGGTTCTAGTTATTCGCAAAGCAATCAGGTTTTATTGTTCTTTAATTTTAATTATTTATCTGTTAATTTTTGATTAGTTATCACTATCATTATGTCTACTAGAAAACATCCTTCTGGACATGAAAAAAGAAAAAGACAAAAACAAGTTCAAGAATTGATTCAATCTCAAGCAGGATCTCTTAATAGATATTTTAGCAAAAGTAAACAAAGTGAAAGTTCAATTGAAGATTTAGTTCATGATGAACATGATAACAACGAAGAAACTATTAATGAACATAATGATATTAATTTGGTGAATGAAGAAGATATAGATAAGAGTGATAATGAAAATAAGAATGAAGGTGAAGAAAATAAAAATTTAAATGAACATGTTTCTTTAGATATTTATGATCCCGGTAATTGGAATAATATAAATATTGACCAAAATTTGAGAGACATATTGGTAAAAAGAGGACCTATAAGAGATAATGATATTAACTTTCCTAAAGATTCAAATAATAGACAATTTACTATCACACAATATATTCGACATTTATCAAATGGAGAAAAACAAGATAGAATATGGCTAGTTTACTCAATTGCTTTGGATAAAATATTTTGTTTTTGTTGTAAGTTGTTTAAACAAGATGGACTCACCTATCAATTAGCAAATGAAGGAATTAATGATTGGAAAAATATTAGTAATAGACTTAAAAGCCATGAAACTAGTAACGACCATATTACTAGTCTGAGAAAATGGATGGAATTGAAAATAAGATTACAAAAAAATGAAACAATTGATAAAATTAGGCAAGCAGAAATGAATAAAGATAGGGAACATTGGAGACAAGTACTAATAAGAATAATTGGTGTTGTGAAAACTCTTGCTAAAAATAATTTAGCATTTCGTGGAGACAATGAAAAGATTTATGAAGAAAGTAATGGAAATTTTTTATCTTTTATTGAAATGATTGCCGAATATGACCCTATAATGGAAGAACACATTCGACGTATTAAAGATAAAGAAATTCAATACCACTATCTTGGTCATAAAATTCAAAATGAATTAATACTTTTGTTAGCGGGTGAGATAAAGAATGAAATAATTAAAAGAATCAAAGAATCAAAATATTTTTCGATCATACTTGATTGTACTCCAGATATAAGTCATGAAGAACAAATGTCTATCATGGTACGTTGTGTGGATATTTCAACAAGTCCAATAAAAGTAGAAGAGTTTTTCTTAGGATTTTTAAAGGTGGACGATACATCGGGACAAGGACTTTTTAATGAACTTATAGATGTTCTAAAAACTCTAGAACTTAATATTGATGATATGAGAGGACAAGGATATGATAATGGTTCTAATATGAAAGGGAAAAATAAAGGAGTACAAAATAGAGTATTACAAATAAATCCTAGAGCATTCTATACGCCGTGTGGTTGTCATAGTCTTAACTTGGCACTTTGTGATATGGTAAATTCTTGTTCTCAAGGTAAAACATTTTTTGGAATTATACAACGTATATATAATGTATTTTCATCTTCTACAAAGCGGTGGGCAGTTTTTAAAACTTATGTTAAAGGTATCACAGTTAAGCCATTATCACAAACACGTTGGGAAAGTCACATTGAAAGTGTAAAAGCAATTAGATTTCAAGCTCCACAAATTAGAGATGCTTTAATTGACTTAGCGAACACTTGTGAAGATCCTAAGACAAAAAGTGATGCTGAAGACTTAGCAACATTAAAAATTGAAAATTTTGAATTCTTATTTGGTATGGTTATTTGGTATAATATATTATTTGCGGTTAATAATACTAGTAAAATTTTACAAGCAAAAGACATGAATATTAACGTTGCTTTAAATGCTTTAAAAAAACTCATTTCTTTTTTTGAAACTCAAAGAGAAAGTGGATTTGAATCTGCCATGATTGATGCTAAAGAGATTGCTAGAGAAATGGAAATTGAACCTATATTTCATGAAAAACGTATCATTCGTAAGAAAAAATATTTTGATGAAAAAGCTAGTGACGAGATAACACAATCACCTGAAGAATCTTTTAGAGTAAATTACTTCTTACATATAATTGATCAAGCTCTTATGTCACTTAAAACTAGATTTGAACAATTTCAAAGATATGAAGATATTTTTGGATTTTTGTTTGATTTGAAAAAGTTAAATTCTTTAGATGATGATAATTTGAAAAGTTCTTGTAATAAGCTTGAAGATTTTCTAAGACATGACATGATTTCTGATATTGATGGAAGTGACTTATTTTTAGAATTACAAAGTTTGAAAGATGGACTACCAAAAGAAGTAAAAGAAACAAAACACGTGTTAAATTATATAAAAAGAATGAATTGTTGTTTTCCAAATGTATGGATTGCTTATAGAATAATGTTGATTATACCAGTTACAGTTGCCTCTGCAGAAAGAAGTTTTTCAAAGTTAAAACTAATAAAATCTTATCTTCGGTCAACAATGTTACAAGAAAGATTGAATGGATTAGCTATCTTGTCCATTGAAAAAAATATGTTAAAAGAACTTGAATATAGTAATTTAATTAGTAATTTTGCATGTCAAAATCCGAGAAGAATAAATTTTAAATAATATTTCGTTATAAATTTGATTCTTATATTTTATTTGAATATTTTACACTTTATATAATATATATATATATATATTAGTGTATATAAAGGCAAAGGGCCCTATTTTAAGAGTTTGCCTAGGGCCTCTGAAATGTCAGGGCCGGCCCTGGCAAGGAATGAAACTCCCAGGGGTGTTACTGAACACCGTCGGCAGCAAGAAACTCATAGAGGAAGAGAAGACCGGTTGACTCTGTCGAAGGGTTGATTTCTTGAGTCCATGAGAAAGGAGGAGAAGAAGGTAAAAGGGAAAAAAACTCAAATTCGTTTATTAATCCATTGATAATAATCGGAGTCCCATTACATCCCCTACGAGGGGTTTATATACATTCATCTCAAACGTAAATAAAGAAAGGAAGAAAGAAAAAGAAAAGAAAATCCGTGACATCGTCACTGTTTGAAACTTCCCCTTTCAATTGTGGAGAAAGTGAAACAACAATATGGATGCGTCTAAGTGATCGTCGTGCCACAATTGATCTAAAGTTGAAGAAGCAGAAGACAATTATTGATGTTTATGTAGATTCAGAAGAGAGAGTCTCTCGTTAGGGAATCAAGTCCAATGATCCAGTCAATTCACACTCGGACTCATCAACACTGGACCTTGATCTAGTAGAGCAGATGAACATGACTTATATGGACCATTTGATCGAGGTCAGTATAAATGGACACTGTCTAATAAATTCTCTCTGATTATTAGTCGTGACCCAACTCGTCCAAGTGTAGTAGGCCGGCTTATTAAGCAAAAGCCCACTTCTAAACAGGCTAGACCTCAACAAGCTCACTCCAATAAATCCAAGAAAATTCCATCTTCTACAATCTCTCACAGTGTGCCAAGTGTCCGATGGAGAATGCATTGGCAAAAAAAGAAAGAAGAGTGAATAGATAAGAAGATGAGGTGGGCGAGCCTATCCTAAAATCCCTCTCCATTTCTTCAAACGAATGGAGGTCAAAAAAATCTCTCAAAATTCTCTCCACCGTTCCTAGCCTAAAATCACTCCAAGTTGGTGTTTGAAATTTGGAGGAAGTCAACTACACACACCTCATCAACCTGTGTTATTTTTGGTGGACCTTTGACACATTTTTAGAATGTGGTTTTGGTAGACTTATACTTGACCGTCCAAAGCAATATTAGGTAGGTATGTTTTTAATTTTATTGCTTTAGTATTTATTTATTTATTTTTTAATGAGATTGTTTTGCTAGGATCGAATATCATGATGATATTCTTTTTGCATTGTAAACCTTAAATAAACCACGCCCTTGGCCGTATGAGGTAGATATGGGAATATAAATTATCTTTTGAGAAATGAGTATTTGGTGGCTTCTAGCCTTTTGAGATCCAACTTTTGGATTGCTTTTACAAGTAAGTACCGGTTTTTTTTTGGTTTAATTATTGCTATGGAATTTTAGATTAAAAATCTTTATTCATAATTTCTCATCTCTTTAGTCACATGCTTCTGCAATTAAAAATCAAATTGGATTAATGAAACCTTAATCTGAAATCCATTAGCATAATTAAATTCTTGAGAACCTTGTTTTCGGTTTTGGATCTGTTTAACGAACCCTTGACTAAGGTAGAATCCCTTCACAGACTGTGATTGGCTACATGAGCTCTCAGACGCTATAGATCTGAATTATCTAGCACTTTGAATTATGACCTACTGGCGAATTCTCACGGATTTGACCCTAGGCCTGCATTAGTTTGACATTTAATGAGACTCTGATTCTTTCATGAAATGGGACCCTTTGTAATACCCTGACCCAAATTAGGCATAATTAGCTAATAAATCCTTCTTACACAGGTTAATCTCGAAGATTACAGTTAGGACTTTGCGAAAAGCCCAAGTGTGGCCCAATCTGAGTTCGAAAGCTCAGTGATCCAGCCCGTCCAGTTGAAAGGGTAAAATGGTAATTTACCATTCTTTGATATTATTTTATTATTTGTGTCATTATATGATTGTTATTGGATGATATTATTTTCCTTAATCAAGGATTTCTACTTTTGATTTCAGAATTATTTTATTTTCAGAAAATGGTATTTAAAACCGCCCGAAAAAGACTCCGAAGAGGGGAAATAAATATTTTTAAATGATTTTAGAAATGAGAATTTTTTTGAAACAAGCATATTATTTTAGACCATTTTATTTTGGTTTAGTTTATTCTTTCAAACCTTGAAAATGAGGATTTTATTTTATTTAACTTAACACAAGTTAAATTGAGTAAATAGTGCCAAATTATGGATTTTATTTAAATCTATGGCTTTTAGTGAGTTTTAAATCCCCAAATTTTTATGGTGATTAGAGTTTTTAAAACTCAACTTATTTTTCATGTTGGATTAAAATTATTTAAGCTTTTTAAACCATATTTTAGTTAAAATCAATTTTTATAAAAAATGGACCTATTTGCAAAAACCAGAAGTTAGTAGGGAGGACTTATTTGCAAATAACAGTAATTCTCTGCCGATTACTGTATCGGACGTCGGCCAGCCGCTGCTGCAGCGCCTGTTGGCCATCACCAATTGCCCAATTTCCTCTATAAATCACCCTCTTCTTAGCTGGCTAAACCCCTCAGCTAGTCTTCATCTCTCAGCTTTGTGAAAACCAGCTGTCATCTCCCTCTCCATCTGTCTGTTTTTTTAAATTTTCGGTTCCCGTAGCTTAAGAGAAAGATTTTTTAATGTAGGGATTTTCAACCTAGGAACTGAAGCGAAGGTAACCTTTGTGTTCCTTTTTAAATTTCAGTCAATTTAGAGTCAAGTAGAAATAAATTTGATTGAGTTTTGAGTGAGTAAAATGGATTTGAAGTTCATAAAAAAATTGGAAATTTTGGATCACTTTGGTTTTGATGTTAAAATCAGATGTTTTAATCACTGTTAAAGTTTTAATTCATTCCCTAAGGTAAGAGGACTCACTGAGGAGTCCACCTGACCGGTTGGATGTGAAAATCAAATCCAGGAAACCCACTGTTTCTGGATTCGTATTTCATGTGTTGCTGCCCGTTACTGTCTGCTGTTGCAGATAGAGGAGGAAGACGACTCTCGGACCATTCGAGAGTTGTGCTTCGGACCGTCAGAACGTGACCACTCTCGGACGGTCCGTGAGTGACATCTTCGGATGTTCCAAACTTGAGTTCGGGACTTCGAAGTGTTCAGAGGCTAAACCGTTGCCCGCCTCTGCTCCGAATCTTTTCGAGCTATCTTCGGAAGGACCAAACCTCTCGGACGATCAGAACTTCTCTCGGTATGTTCCGAGACACACTGAAACCCGTCGAAGCCTGTTTTCTGTTTTTCGGTTCGAAAGGATCTTCGGACGATCCAAGACTTAACCTTCGGACGGTCAGAGAACAGATCCATGTTTTGAAGTCTGTGGACTAGTTTAGGCCATGGTTCGGATGATCCGAAGCCACAGTACCTGGTTCCGAAGCATGTTCTGAGGAACCCAGTTTTTGAATGCTAAATCTTGGTTGATTGATGATGCATGTGTTAGATCCTAGGTCTTCATGAGATGTTTATACCCATTTGATAAGTTAAAAATTGTACTAACCTTTTCTTCTCTTATTAGTATAGTATATTACTATTGTATTCGCTTCTAGGCCGACTCTATTTGTTGGGCACTGAGTGACTTCACTTCCATGCTGACGCTATATCTGTCGGGTACTGTTAGGCCTAACTCAATATGTCAATTTGGTCATATCCAGAAGACAATATGAGAATTGACCTGAGCATCTAGAGCTATCTCAATACGTCAATCTTGTCATGTCTATAAGACAATATGAGAATTGGTCTGAGCACCTATTGATTATTCTATTGTGGATTATTGTAACTTAAAATGGCTAGAAACCAAGTCGGAGACTCAATTCCATTTACCTTGGAGATTTTTGGAAAAATAGTATGGTTTTGAAATACTACTTGTATGTATTTTTTTTAGTGCCATGTATGTTGACTAATTCTTGTTTGCACACTTGTTTGCATGTTGACAGAGACTTCGATACCACACAATTTTGGTGAGGGGACTTAATTTACAGTATGTGTAATCAGGTTAATGAGATGAATCTTGAGCAATGAGTGGTTTCAAGTTTTAATGAACCCACCCATGTGCCTGGACATGATGCATTGTTGTAAGAAGGGCTTATGATGATTGTAAATGTTTATGATGTTGATCATATGTGTTTAAATACTACTTCCATGTGCCCTTGACTATTGAACCAATATCGGCCATGTGTGTGAGATGGTTTACGTCTACTGGACCAGTGGTGTCGACAGTTGCTGACTTGGTGAGTGTCAGTATTGGCCACGTGTGGGCCGGAGATGTACTTGTAAGGATGTATTTTAACCGTGTCGAGACTTAATACAATGGTCTCAGCGTACTATGTAAGTGTTACGGTGGATGACAACAGTAATGGAATGATGTTCAGAATTTATTTTCAAGGATGAGATATCATATTACAAATATTGATTATTTAACTAACCTGATGTTTCATTAGACTGTATTGTTATATTTCCTTCACTGGACTAGTTAGCTCACACTACTCACATTTCAAGAGATGTGCCCGAGGAGGAGAATCCTCCATATGAAGCTTAGGATGGATAAGCTGCTGCGTTGCCTTGGTATTCCCGCTGAGGGGAATTCCGCTATCTTTGTCTTTTAGTTCCTTGAACCATTTGATTTTGTAAAATATCGTGTGGTACTTAGTTTGTATTGATGTTATGTGTTAAATCACTATGTGTTCCGTAGCTATTCTAGTTGTGATGTAATAATAATTCATTTATGAAATTATGTGTTTGTGATTGTGTTTCTTTCGGGTAGGCTTATGGTATGTATTTAAGTCAACATGTTGAAATCATGTGCGACCTTTGGGCCTAACCATTGATCCGGCTCAGCTAGAATTCTTGAGTTTAGTTTCAAAAAAAAAAATTCGGTGACGTTCCGGGCCCACTCCTTGGTCGAGGTATTACACCCCTAATGTGTTTTTGTAACACCTCGAATTTTCAGTTAATTATTTTGTATGAAAATAATCCATTTAATTTGTGAATATTAGTTATGGATCCTAAATTGGGCAAAGAGTTGCGTCATTGGTCCAATTAAGGCCCAACGGTTTTGGTAAATGGTGTCAAATAAATTAAATGGGGTTAGATTTAATTAGTAATGCAATAAGGGATTTGAATTAATTATATGTGCATGAATGATATGCATATCTATGTAATATGCTAGAATATCTTGAGAAGATATCTAATATTAAATGGAAAGATTTTAGGATGGTCCTAAAATGGGTCACACGTTGGGATTAGGCAATGATATCTTATTGCCAAATAATAAGATGTCTATAATTAATTATATGCGCATGAAGGAGTCCTTTTTTTTATTAAGAGAAATAACATGGATTTGCAAGAAAGAAAGGGTTTGGCACTTTCTATTTGAGACACAAGCAAGGGGCGCATGGCACCTTCTAAGTTTGGATCCATTGGAGTTTTATAAAACAAAGAAGAGGCTCACGGCAATAGGGATTGCACAAGGTGTACACGGCATTAGCATTGTCTAATTTAAAGGGTAGTGCACACGACCTAAGGGAAATTCTTATCTTAGCACTTTCTAAGTTGGGATCAAAGAGAGGTTTAATAAAAGAAAGCAAGGAGGGGCGCATAGCACCTTCTAAGTTGGGATTAATTGGAGGTCTTATAAGGCAAGGGAAACGGGTACACGACATTACACAGTTAAATAAGGGAGAGAGGCGCACAAGACAAGAGCTTGGAGTATTTTTCTATTCCAAAACATCTCCTCTCTCTCTCTCTCTCAAACTATATCTCACGGCATACACCAAATCAGCAAGCATTGGCACTGGTTTGCTCTTGGCAACAAGGTGTTCTTAGTTTGTGAAAGATCAAGGAAGAGAAGACGCTAAGGAAGAGAAAGATTGGAAGAGTAAAAATCAACCGACGGAAAACCGGAGAAGTCGAAGAATCGGTAAGTGTTTTGATGTTTTTGTTTTAAAAGAAAAGAACCATAGGGTTCGGCCATGGTGTATGGCCGAACCCCATGGAAGAAGAATAGGAGATGATAATGATAAATTTTAATGGAGTTGAGTTGGTAATGATTAAAGGATTTTGAATGGTTTAATGAGAAGTTGATGAACCATAGGGTTCGGCCATGATCAAGGGCTGAACCCCATGGAAAGTTGATGGTTTATTTTATTGGATTGTTAATAATGAAAACCATGGAAATTGTTAATAAGTTTATGGGGTTTCAAGCATGAAGATTATGGATTCATGCTTATGATTTTAGAAAGGTTGTTATGTTGTTTGATTGGATCAAAAGAATAAAAAAGGAAGGGGTGAGGTTCGGCCATGGTGTGTGGCCGAACCCCACCAACTATATTTATGGATTTAATTTATTAAATGAATTTGATTGGAGGAATAATTTTTAGAAATAACATTATGAACCATAGGGTTCGGCCAGGTGTATGGCCGAACCCCATGGAGGTGTATTGGAGTTGGTTAATAGGGATTTAAATCATTTAATAAAAAGGATTGTGAACCATAGGGTTCGGCCATGGTGTGTGGCCGAACCCCATGGATTTGTTTTGTTAAGGTTGTTGGATTTTGATTGGTTTAATGGAAACTATCTAATTATGAAATAAAGGATGCTAAGTTTGGGAACCTTCTAAATATGGAGAATGGTTATTAAATTAGTAAGTTTCTAAGTTTGGAATGTGGAGTTTAAATTAGTAAGTTTCTAATTTTAGAAGTAGAAGTTTAAATTAGAAAGTATCTAATCATGGACCTTAAATGATTAAATAGAAGGATGGGAATTAAAATGGGAAAGTTTCTATTTATGGAAAGTAAAAAATTAAAATTGGAAAACCTTCCAATTATGGAAAAATGGATACTAATTAGAAAGTTTTTATTTATGGAAGTTGTATATTGAATTTAGAAAGTTTCTATTGATAGACGTTCTAATTATGGACCTAAGATGGTGGACCATTTTTATGGGCTATTCGTAATGTGAACCATGAATAAATAACTGGAAATTTGAGCAAGTAAACAATGGATTTAAGTGTTATTGGTCATGAAATGTTATGAATGGCAAAAGAGTAATTAAAGGCCACAATGGAGGATCATGGGTTTGGTCATGATGTATGGCCGAACCCCATGAGGTTCTTTAGGGACTTAAGTGGTTAAGGTATTTTTTTAGGGTTCATGTATGGACCTAACATGTTTAAAATAAATAAATGGACTTATGTATTGGAACCTAAGCCTAAGTTGTTGGAGGCAATGGCAAGGTTGTAAATACTTGCTAAAAAGGAAGGTTAGCCTTGAATGGCAATTTTGTAATTATCACCTAAAATGAAAGATCATGGGTTCGGCCATGGGTTCGGCCATGGGTATGGCCAAACCCCATGAACGTGGATTAATGGGTTAATTATTAGCTTAAGTATATTGTAAATAAGAATATTGGGTTATATTAGCCATGGATGGCAATCTTGTAAATTAAGTGAAAATAAGGGACCATGGGTTTTGGCCATGGTGTGTGGCCAAATCTCATGGTAATTGTTTTGATGAACATAGGGTTACGTATGTTGGATTAAATGAATGAATTGTTAATTAAAGATTAAACCAATGGCAATTTGGTAATAACGGCTGAAAATGATAAACCATGGGATTGGTTTATGGACTTAACCTTATTGTAAATTAAGTGCGACTTAGTTTTAATTGATTGTTATATTATAAGGTAACGGGACCTCACAGGGTGTTTACGATCGTGAGCGGTTACCGGACGAAAGAGGCAAGGACATGATAGCGGTCTTTGGTAGGATTCCACCTCTTTGAAACCATGGGTTTATGTACATTGTTTTTATCTTGATTTAATGAATTTATATTGCAAAGAATATGTTTCTAATGGTGATTTTATATGCTTTGTTTATTTGATAAAATAGCATATGTTTTTTTAAGTATGAGCTTTTAAATGCTATGATTTTGCATAATTGCATAGCATGTGGTATTTGCATCTCATGCATGGCATGGGAGGGATGACAGGTAACCGGGGGTCCACATTCCGTAGGGGCGTCCGTAAAACACTCGTGGGGGGATACCTTGATGATGAGAATCCCATCAAGAGGATACTAGGTATGAAGACCCTGGTGATGAGCATTCCATCAAGGGATACCTTGATGATGAGAATTCCATCAAGAGAATACTAAGAAACCGGAGCCCACATTCCGTCGGAATGTCCGTAAGGCAACTGTGGGGAATACCTTGATGAGGAGAATTCCATCAAGAGAGAAGACCTTGGTGACGAGCATTCCACCAGGAAGATACTTGGATGAGGAGAATTCCATCAACAGTATACCCTATGTTTTGTGATGGGTGAGACTCATTGCATATGATAGCATGGCATGGCATGATTATGATCTTTATTATCATGCAAGGTTTCTAGTTTTATCGGTATGATTGGATCTCTATTATCATACACTATTTTGGATACAATGTTTTGAAAGTATGGAATGATTTATTATAACTAGTTTTGATATATATTATATTTGGATTGTTGGTACTAACCCTTGTGTTAACCCTAATTGGAATACCTACTGGGCGCGATATACTAACGCCCTACTTCTACCCTAGTTGATGATAAGGAAATCAGGGAAACGATGAACGCGTAACGGGCCAGGCATAGGAGCTTGGAGGATGATAGTTTATATTTTGTTAAAGATACTCATGGGCTTGTATTTTGAGTATCTAGAGTTCGGATGTAATAACTTAAATGAATTTACTATGGCTGGATGATTTATTGGATAATTATGTTATGATAATGATGATTAAAGACTTAACGTACTTTGCTATCTAAATGGAATAGAACTGTGTTCTATTATGTTTCCGCATGTTATGATTTTTATTCCGCATGTTTATATTGCTATGTGTGAACCGTTTTCATGGACTGAGTCCATGCACACATAGGGTTGGCCAGTTAAGGTTCGGACTTATCTCGCGTCGTGACGTTCCGCTCTCTATCACTCTTCGTTTATAAAAAAATAATAGACTCTGATTTACGGGAAGAAGCGAGTGAAAAAGGGCGGGGCGTTACAGTTTTAGTCTCCCAATGTACTTGAAACTCTTCCAACTATAAAACTATATATAAATGTGGCTGATATTCTCCAAAAATATACAATAGAATAATATCTCTCTTTTCCTTTGGTTTTCCCCTTTTGGATTTTCCACGTAAATTTCTTATATTTATGGTGTTTATGGATTATTGTTCTATGTGGTATGCATTTCTACATGGTATCATTCTCCAAGTTTGATCGTCAAGCCTAACGATCTTGGTTTTGAGTCTTCATGCGTTTCCCATGGACTGTCGTTATAAAAACCAAAATCTATATTTGAACGGAGAAGTCCAGATCTACCTTAGTGTTTTGTTTTGCCGCCTGACAATGCCAATCTGGGCCCAAATCTCTATGCTGCTAGCCATTTCTTGAAAAAAAAAGTGATGAAATATGCACTTGTACGTCACTGCAGCCCAAATTGCTCACCGTACGTCTCTCTAGGCATTGTTCTAAGATCACCGTCTGCAGATTTGGGACTTCTGCCTCTCGTTCTTTCTGTCATTGATCGATATTTGCTTCAATATGAGATTTGGGCACTTCTTCGCACATCCACAGGTCTCCACCGTGAATAGCCACAGGATTTTCATAATCCTCAGGCCTAACGAGGAGACATCCACGAGACTTCTTTGAAGACATCCATGTCGGTTTTCTGGTGCAGAACAACAAGAAGCCATATAGCCATCGTTGGTTACAGATTCTAACTTGCAGATCAATATCAGGGTGTTGTGGGTTTAGATATGATTCCATTTTTCAGGCTGCTTCAACTTCAGGCCCAGAGTTGTCTCCACCCTTGCATCACCAATCAGACCCAACAACGGCCGTGCCTTCTTGCTTCACCCCAACAACAATTGGCAACTCTTTAGAACAACCTCTCAAGTCAGTTCTTCAGTTGTAATATCTGCAGTACATCAGGTGAGGACCTTTTTCACTCGTTCACAACCTTTTTAATTTCATCATGGCTAACTCAGATAGTGATCTTAGTTGGAAACTTTCTTCTGTCGCATTGACTAGTCATAATTATGTCCTTTGGTCAAGGGCGGTTACCTTATCCCTGGGCGGCAAGAAAAAATAGGGTTTCATTGATGGAACGACTGAATGTTCTGCATCTACGATTGAACATATGCTAATTGGTTTCTAGTGATCAACTTGTTCGCTCTTGGCTTATTAATTCGATGGAACCTCATATTGCCGAATATTTACATTCCCTGACTCGACAAAAGAATTGTGAGATTCTGTTGAAGAATTATGTGGCAGTCAGAACAATGCCGCCCACATCTTCGAGCTCAAGCTTGAGATTGCAATAGCTAGACAGGGTGATAAGCCATTCAGCGAAGACATTGGACATTTGAAAATGTGGTGGGATGAATTAAACATGTACAAACCTCACACCAAGATGCCAAGACTTTTGAAACGAGTTGAAAAAGATAATTTTTTTCCTTTAATCATCAGTCTAAAACCTGATTACGAGCATCTCCGGACTAATATTCTTATGGATGATTCGTTTCCCTCGTCCTCGAGTATTTGTGGTATGATTCATCGTGTAGAAACTCGGAAAAAAAAATGCCTTCTGACATTCAACCCCCATCTAAGCAAATTGAATCTAGTGCTCTTATGGTTGACAAAAATAATCGCAAGAAAACTTCTGGTACTAACAAAATGAGAAATATTTTTCGTAATAAAGGCAAACAAGAACGTTTCATTGTGATCATTGTAATAAAAATGGCCACACTAAGGATTGTTGCTGGAGCTATTTCCTCATCTTAAAACCACTTTTGCGAAAAATAAGAACGACCATGCAGGCCTAGCTAGTACATCTCCATTTGTGAATCAATTAGTCATCTCCTTCAGCAAATTAGTAAGTCAATGTCCTCTAGCTAGTACATCTCTATTTGTGAATCAATTAGTCATCTCCTTCAGCAAATTAGTAAGTCAATATCCTCTGAGCCCAGTTCTTCTACCACTACAAATGTCTCAGGTAAGTTACAAGCTTACCTCAGTATGCCTTCCAATGCTAGTTCTATTTATTTTGGAGCCACTGATAACATCGTTAATAATCCATCATCTGTGTCTGATTTTAATTTTAATTCTGATAAGTAAGATGTTTCGGTTGCTGATGAGACTATAATGCATATCTTAGGGAGTAAGAAAATTGACTTCTTCCTAGATAGTTCCTTTACTCTTGCCCTAGTTGTTTCGTCTTTTCCTGTCCAACTTCTGTCTATTGGCAAAATTACTAATGCATTAAATTGTGATGTTATTTTTTCACCCACTTTTGTCACTTTTCAAGACCGAAAATCGAACAAGACAATTGGTGAGGGAATCTACTCCCATGGCTTGTACATGCTAAACTCTTCTATTATAGCTTGTCATTCCAGCAGCTCGGTGAATAGTAGCATCTGACATAATCGGCTTGGACATCCGTCCAACTGGGTGTTGTCATGTCTTTTTCTATCTATTTTTGTTGAGTCTAGTAAGTGTGATGTCTATCCACTTTCTAAATATACTTGTTTACCATTTGTTTCTCCTACTTCCAAGTCTATTCAATATTTTGATTTAATTCATTCTGATTTGTGGAGTGTTCTAATTGATTCATATGATGGCTTTAAATAGTTTTTGCTATTTATTGATAATTTCTCTAATGCAACATGGTTATATTTGTTACGATCAAAATCTGAGGTGTTCTCTATTTTTAAAAGAAATTTATGCGATGATAACCACTCAATTTAATGCCAGAATTAAGATTTTCAGGTCTAACAATGGTACAAAATTAAAAAAAATAGCTCTTTTGTTGCCTACTTTTGCAGCCCATTGCACTATACATCAACCAGTTGTGTGTGCATACCTCTAGAGAATGGGATGGTAGAGAGAAAAAATCGACATGTAGTAAAAACTGGAAAAGCACTTATTTTTCAGATGCATATTCCAAAGAAGTACTAGGTCTCATAGAGTTCTCACAGTTATTTACCTAATTAATCGCCTTCCTAGCCGCATACTCAAATTTAGGTCTCCTTTGGAAATTTTACAGAATAGAGAGCCCGATCTCTCCTATTTTCGTGTGTTTGGCTACGTCTACTATGTATATCAGCAAGTTCCCCATCATGATAAGTTCGATACCCGGTATACATATAATACCCTGACCCAAATTAAGCGTAATTAGTTTAATAAATCATTTTTAAACCGGTAAATCTCGAAGATTACGGTTACTGCTTTGTGAAAAGCCCAGGTGTGGCCCAATCTGAGTTTGAAAGCTCAATGATCCAGCTCGTCCAGCTGAAAGGGGCAAAATGGTAATTTACCACTTATTGTTATTATTTTATTATTTATGCCATTATGTGATTATTATTGGATGATATTATTTTCCTTAATTAAGGATTTCTATTTTCGATTTTAGAATTATTTTATTTTCAGAAAATGGTATTTAAAACTGCCCGTTAAGACCCCGAAAGGAAAAAAAATAAATATTTTTAATTGGTTTTGGAAATGAGATTTTTTTTGAAATAAGCATAATATTTTAGACCATTTTATTTCGGTTTAGTTTATTCTTTCAAACCTTGAAAATGATGATTTTAAATTATTTAATTTAACACAAGCTAAAATAAGTAAATAATGTTAAATTATGAATTTTGTTTACATCTATGGGTTTTAGTGAATTTTAAATCTTCAAATTTTTATGGTGATTAAAGTTTTAAAAAACAACCAACATTTTTGTTAGGTTGGATTAAATTTATTAAGCTTTAAAAGTATTGTTTTTTGTTAAAAACCAATTTTTTTTATCAAATTGGACCTTTTTGCAAAAACCTTGAAATTTCAGAGAGAGACTTATTTGCAAAGCTACAGTAGCCGTTACAGTGCCGGGCGATGGGTTGCCACTGCTTGCAGTGCTAGTCGGCCATCGCCCATTGCCCAGCAAACTCTATAAGATCAACCCAGCCGCCCCCCGCCCCGCGCCACCCCCCCCCCCCCCCCCCCCGGGGCTGGTTCCTCCTCCCTCTATAAGATCTCAAACTCTCTGTGAAAACCAGCTGATTCCTCTCTCCCTCTCTGCCTATTTTTCAAAATTCGGTTGATCATAGCTTAAAGAGGAAGATTTTTCAAAGCTTGGATTTTCAACCCAGGAACCGAAGCGAAGGTAACCTTTGTGTTCCTTTTTAAATTTCAGTTTAGAATCAAGTAGAAGTGAATTTGATTAAGTTTTGAGTGAGTAACATGGATTTGAAGTTTAAGAAAAAACTTGAAAATTTTGGATCACCTTGGTTTTGAAGTTAAAATCGGATGTTTTAATCAGTGTTAAAACTTCAAATTGCTCCTTATGGAAAGAGGACTCACTGAGGAGTCCATCTGACCGGTTGGATATGAAAACCGAATCTAGAAAACCCATTGTTTCTGGATTCGTATTTCATGGTGTTGCTGCCCGTTACTGTCTGTTGTCTCATACAGAGGAGGAAGACGACTCTCGGATAGTCCGAGAGTTGTGCTTCGGACTGATCCGAGGGTGACCCCCTTCGAACTGGTCCAAAAGTGACCCTTCAGACGTTCCGAGTTTTGGTTCGAAACTCCGAAGTGTCCAGAGGCTAATTGTTGCCTGCCTCTGCTCTGGATGTTTCGAGGCTCCTTCGAAAGGACTGAGAGGTTCAGATGATCCGAGCTTCTCTCGACATGTTCCGAAACACACCAAGACCCACCGAAGATTTGTTTTCTGTTTTTCGGTTTGGAAAGACCTTCGGACAATCCGAGACCTGACCTTCGGATGGTCTGAGGACAGACCCATGTTCCGAAGTCTGTGGACTAGTTTAGGCCGTGGTTCGGATGATCCGAAGCCACAGTACCTGGTTCCGAGGCATGTTCCGAGGAACTCAGTTTTTTAATGAAAAATCTTGGTTGATTGATGATGCATGTTTAGATCCTAAGTTTTAAATTTGATGTTTATACCCATTTGATAAATTAAAAGTGTACTAACCCTTCTTCTCTTATTACTATAGTGTATTACTATTGTATTCACTTCCAGGCTGACTCTATTTGTCGGACACTGAGTGACTTCATTTTCAGGCCGACGCTTTATCTGTCGGGCACTGAGTGACCTCGTAACCTTACTCAATATGTCAATCTGGTCATATCCAGAAGACAATACGTGAAGTGACCTAAGCATCTAGACCTAACTCAATACGTCAATTTGGTCATGCCCAGAAGACAATATGAGATTTGGTCTGAGCACTTTATAATTATATTGTGGATTATTGTAACTTAAAATGATTAGAAATCAAGTAGGAGATTCAGTTCGATTTACCTTGGAGATTTTTGGGAAAATAGTATGGTTTTGAAATACTACTGTATGTATGCATTTGAATGCTATGTATGTTGAGCGATTATTGATTGCAGACTTATTTGCATGTTGAACAGAGACCGTGATACCACACAATTTCGGTGAGGGGGCTTAACTTTGCAGTAGGTGTAATCAGTTTTAATGAGATGAATCTTAAGCAATGAGTGGTCTCAGGTTTTGATGAACCCACTCATGTGCCCAGACATGATGCATTGTTGTAAGAAGTACTTATGATAATTGTAAATGTTTATGATGTTGATCATATGAGATATGTAATACTGCTTCCACGTGCCTTTGACCATTGAACCAATATCGGCCATGTGTGTGAGATGTTTTACGTCTACTTGGCAACGGTTGTCGACAATTGCTGACTTGAGGAGTGTCAATATCGACCATGTGAGGGCCGGAGTGCACTTGAAAGGATGTATTTTGACCGTGTCGGGACTTAATACAATAGTCTCAGCGTAGTATCTAAGCGTTACGATCGATGACAGCAGTAATGGAATGATGCTGATAATTTATTGTCAAGCATGAGATATCATATTGCAAATGTTGATTATTTAACTAACCTGATGTTTCATTAGACTGCATTGTTATATTTCCTTCACTGGGTTAGTTAGCTCACACTACTTACATTTCAGGAGATGTGCCCGAGGAGGAGAACCCTCCTTATGAAGCTTAGGATGGATAAGCTGTTGCTGTTACCTTGGGATTCCCACTGAGGGGAATTCCACTATCTTTGTCTTTTGGTTCCTTGAACCATTTGTTTATATGAAGTACCGTGTGTGGTACTTAATTTGTATTAACGTGATGTATTAAACTGCCATGTGTTCCGTAGCTACTCTAGTTGTGTTGTAATGATAATTCATTTATGGAATTATGTGTTTTGATTATGTTTCCTTTGGGTAGACTTATGGTATGTGTTTGAATACACTTGTTGAGCTCATGTGTGACCTTTGGACCTAACCATTGATCTGGCCTAGTTAGAATTCTTAAGATTAGTTCGGGCCCTCTTTTCGGGTCAGGGCGTGACAATACAGGTGTGTTTTCTTTGGATATTCTTCCACAAAGAAATGGTACATATGTTATGACCCTATATTTAGTAAGCTTGTGGTCTCTCCTGATGTCCGCTTCAATGAATCTGACCTTATTTCCAAGCGCCTGAGATCTTGGGAATCGATCCCAGGGGGAGTACATGTCAGATTTGATACTACTTCTGACTGTAACTACAGAAGTCACTGGCAATCAAAATACTGAGATTACATCTCCAAACACATTCCTTACTATCATTAGTAATACCGCTGCCACGCAACATACTAAGATTATATCTCCAAAACCTACGTCAATTTCTACAGGGCTGATATACCGGCGTCCTTTCTTCCCTTGCGATGATCAAGTAGAAAGACTTGTCCTTTATAAAAAATGAAAGATTTCTTTTCACTTACCATGTTGTATCCTACCCTATGCAAGCATATCTGACATATGACCATTTTAATCAATCTCATTTGGCCTTCCTGAATGCAGTATCTAGTATACAAGATCCCACGACTTTTCGAGAAGCTAATTCCATTCATGTTTAGAAACACGCTATGAAAGAAGAATTGGAGGCACTTGATGGGAATTAAACTTAAAATATTGTTAAATTGCCTCATGGAAAGAAGACCATTGGGTATCAGTGGATATACAAAATAAAATATAGGAGTGATGAAACTTGTGGAGCGACGCAAGGCGAAACATGTTGCTATAGGATTTACACAAATTTATGAAGAGGATTATAAAGAGACATTCACACCAGTTGCATAGATGAACACAGTCCAAGTGCTTCTCTCATTAGCAATGAATCAGGGATGGAAATTATTTCAGATGGATGTAAAAAATGTGTTCCTGTATGGTGATCTAGAAGAGGATGTTTATATGAGTATTCCACTTTGTCATTCGCAAGAATCCAAAGTCAGTTTTGTATACAAACTAAGAAAGACCATATATAGACTTAAACAGTCTCCTCGAGCTTGGTATGTTAAGCTTATTTCTGTTCTCATGAGTAATAGGCTTAAAAAGAGTGCACCAGACTCTTCACTATTTGTTATGAAAGGTATGTATGGCACAACTATTGTCTTAGTTTATGTTGATGAAATTGTGATTACAAGCTGTAACGACCGGACCCAACCCAGCACGATATTGTCTGCTTTTGGCTCGAAAACGCTCACGAATTTGTAATTGGGCCCGAGCGTCACCCTTGGTCCCAAAAGACCTCACTGCTAGGGAGGAGGGTGTTCTCCTCTTATAACCCCCTCACACCCAGCTTACCTGGGCGATTTGGGACAAATCACACATGCCCACTTGGGTGTGTTGGGTATTGCGATCCACCTCCCTTAAGAGCAGAGCCGTCTTCGACTCTATCATGTCGCACAAACAAGGAGGCCACGTAGACAACACAACACATGCAGAGATTTGAATTGTGCTCTGATACCATTTGTAACGACTCGACCTGATCCCAGCACGATATTGGTCCGTTTTGGGCTCGAAAACCTGCATGAATTTACATTTGGGCCCAAGGGGCCTCATGCTAGGGAGGAGGGTGTTCCCCTCTTATAACCCAGCTCACCTGGGCGATGTGGGACAATTCCCATATGCCAGCTAGGTGTGCTATGCATTACACATGCGATGATAAAAATGAAATCTCAAGGCTTAAGACCCTACTGAATGAAAAAATTGCCATCAAAGACCTGGGTGTGTTAAAGTATTTTCTTGGATTAGAAGTAGCGTACTAAAAAAATGACATATTTCTTAATCAATGAAAATATGTATTGGACTTGTTACAGATAACTGGAAAGTTGGGAGTTAAACCGTCAGATACACCTACTCATAGTGGCAGTAAGTTTGGTGATAATGGTGAATTATTATCTGATATCGACCAGTTTCAGAGATTGGTTAGTAGATTAATTTATTTAACCGTTACTCGGCTAGATATCGTACGCAATTATCCTGGTTAATAGATTTATGCATGCGCCAAAAGTTAGTCACATGAATGCTATAATAGAATTCTGTAATATTTAAATGACTCACTAGGGAAAGGTATATGGATGCACAAGCATGACCACTGCTCTATTACTGCCTACACTAATGTTGATTGAGTTGGGTGCCCAGTTGACCAAAGATCTACTACATGATATTGTACATTTATTGGAACTAACCTGATTACTTGGAGGAGTAAGAAATAAAATGTAATTTTTAATCAAATGCAGAAGCAGAGTATCGTACAATTGCTTTAAGCATTATTGCATGATTTGGGTTTAGGTTTACTCAACCAACACAAATGTTTTGTGATAATCAGGCTTCTATCAATATTGCTTCAAATCGTGTATTTCATGAGCGAACCAAACACATTGAGGTGGATTGTCACTTTCTTAGAGAGAATTTGCAAGCTAATGTTATTTTTAATCATTTTGTTCACACTGATCAATAGTTAGCTGATATCTTCACAAAAAGTCTTTTTGCTGATAAATTTAAAGAGAGATTGTCCAAGTTGGGCTCCACTGATATTTTTACACCAACTTAAGGGAGAGTGTTGATTGAGAAGAGAGAGTCTGACATATACTGGGACTTCGACTCTAACATGAACTAGGACTCCTAATGTGTTTTAGTCTCCTAATGTACTTGAAACTCTTTCAAGAAACTATAAATAGATGTACCTGATGTACTCCAAAAATACAAAATAGAATATATCTCTCTAGCATTCCCTTAGTTTTTTTCCTTTTGGGTTTTCCACATAAATCTCTTCTGGTTATGGTGTCACCCCCGACCCGAATGGTGGGCCCGGAACGCGACTGATTTTTTTTTTTAAAGATAAACTAAACCAACTCACAAGCATTCTAACTGGGCCAAATCAACAGTTAGACTCAGAAGTCACACATGATCCCAACATGTGGAATCAAACACATACCATAAGTCTACCCCACATAAGAGACATAATAATATCAATAACATCAACACATAACATGCTCAAATCAAATCCAACATTGATTATTACAAAGCATCGATCAAAGACACTACGGAGGCATCAAAGTTTAGTACATCAAATTAACACAAATTAAGTACCACATCCGGTACTTAATAAAAGTAAACGGTTCCAAGAACCAACAAGAGAAGATTAGGGCATTCCCTCCGGGGGAATTCCGAAACACTGCTTCAGTTTATCCACCCTAAGATTGATAAAGAGAGTCCTCCTCCTCGGTTCATCGCCTAAAAGGTGAGTGGTGTGAGGCTAACTAGCCCAGTGAAAGAAATATAACAATGCAGTTTAAGTAAAATAACAGGTTAGCAACAGTTCAATAATATTACATGCTTGATAACAATAAGCATAATTTCAAGTAATACATCAACATCATCAAACACTGCCATCATCCACCTGTAACGCCTGCCGACTACGCTGAGACCAGTATTAAGTCCCGATACGGTCAAAATACATCCTTACAAGTACATCTCCGGCTCTGACTTAGCCGATACTGACACCCTCAAGTCAGCAACTGACAACAGCATGGTCCGCCCATGGTCCAATAGACATAAACCATCTCTTATATGGCCGATATTGGTTCAATAGCCCAGGCACGTGGAACTAGTCTTACATACTCATACGATCAACATCGTAATATCACAATCATCATCAGCACTCTTACCATAGTGCATCATGTCTAGGCACATGAGAGGATTCATCAAAACTGAAACCACTCATTGCTCAATACTCATCATAAAACCTGTTTACAAAATCTGCAGAGTTAAGTTCCCTCACTGTGATGTGTGGTTTACGCAGGTCTCTGTTTAAATAACACACAAGTACACAATCAATATACATAACAAATACGTACACATACGTAGTATTTGGAAATCATACGTTTTCCCACAAAATATCCAGGGTTCATGGAATTGAGTCTCCTACTTGGTTTCTATCCTTTTTAAATTATCATAATCCACAAGATAATAATAAATAAAGGGGCTCAGTCCAAAACTCATATTGTCTTCTGGGCATTGACCAGATTGACTTATTGAGTTAGGTCTAGATCCTCGGGTCACTTCTCGGTTGTCTTTGGATAGGACTAGATCTGACGTTTTGAGTTAGGCCTCGAGGTCACCCAGTGCCAGACTATAGTGTCGGCCTGAAAGTGAATCACTCAATGCCTGACCAATAAAGTCGGCCTGAAAGCGGATACAATAGTATTTACACTATAAGTAATAAGAGAAAAGGGGTTAGTACATTTTTAATTAACAAAATGGGGTACTAACATCACATCACATAATCTAACAAAATTTTATTTATTTATTTTTTTTGAATAAAATAATAATATTTATTTATAATCATTTAATTAATTACTTATTTATATATATATTTTTTTTCAAAGGGAACCAACATCACAAACACAAGTATCAGCATAATCTAAAAAAAAAAAATTATTTTTTTTTCCTTTTTTTTTTTCTTCTTCTTCCTCCCGTTCACTGTCTGCAACAAACAGTGAACGGCTAGAAAATGTGAAAAACGAATTTGAAAATGGAGGGTTTTCCGGATTTGGTTTTTACATCTGACCGGTGCCTATGGATTCCTCCGGGAGTCCTGTTTACATAGGGAGAGGTTTGGAGCTTTGAAACTCAGTAAGCCATCCGATCTTAACACTGAAAGCTTACTGGTACGAGAAACCCATGGATTTCCTTAGACTTTGAAATTGGATTTTCTTGCTCAAAACAGGGTCAAATTCAGATTTTCTTGATTCTAAACTGAATGAAATTTGAAAAGGAATGCAATGGTTACCTTTAATTGAGTTCCTGGGCTGAAATCCTATCTTTTGAAAATTTTTCCCCAAAAAACTCAAGGCTGGAAAAACTGGAAAATAGAGAGGGAAAAGGGGCTCGGCCGGTCAGGTTTCAGCTGGGCAGAGAGACAGAGAGAGAGGAGAAGGTTTGTGGGAGTTTAGAACCGAAGGCTGAGGGTTCCTTTTATAGGAAAATGGCTTGAATTTCAGGTCACCCGGCCACTGTATGCAGCGGCATGCGGTGCCCGGTGACGCTTACAACAGTAACAATTTTTGGGTTGCAGATCAGCCCTCCACATTTTCCATTTTTGCAAGAAGGTCCCAGTTTTAAGTAAAAAGCCGATTTTTAACTAAAACATGTTTTTAGAGGCTCAAAAATTTTGATCCAACCTTACAGATAGGTTCGGGTTTTAAAAATCTTAATCACCATAAAAATTTTGGAATTTAACTTTCAATAAAAACCATTTATTTAAATAAAAACCATAAATTTACACTATTTACTTAAATAAACAATTGTTAAAATAAACAATTTAGAAACATCATTTTGAGGTGAAATGGAATAACTAGACCATTCTTAAAATGGTCTATCATGAAATACTAATTTCAAAATTTATTTTATTTCCAAAACCCTTTAAAATAATTAATACTCCCTTTTGGGGTTTTGACGGGAGGGATTTAAATACCATTTTCTGAAAAAAAATTCATTTTAAAATCAGAAATGCAAATCCTTTATTAAGAAGAATATGATCCATCAATAATATTCACATATCAACAATATTTTATAAAAATAAACATAACAAACGGTAAATTACCAAAATGCCCCTCCAGCTTGAACGAGATGGATCACTGAGCTCATGAGCTCGGATTGAGCCACAACTGAGCTTCCCTCGAAGCCCTAGCCGTAATCCTCGAGATTAACTGGCTAAACAGGATTTATTAAGCTAAAACACGCCTAATCTGAGGCAGGGCATTACATATGGTGTTTATGAATTAATGTTCTATGTGGTATGCATTTCTACAATTTTGATATGGAAGATAGACAAATTTAAATGATCTCGACAAATGAAATATAGATGATTGATATAAGGGAAAAATCCAAATAAGACAAAAATAAAGGTAATCTTATAATTATGAGATAATATCCTTTGGGAAAAGATATGAACTATTGCAACATTAATAACGTCAACACAATCTGAATTGCAATCAAATGGATCCAAAGGCAAAACATTCTTGACAAAATAGAAATGACATTGTTAGTGTTGATTGCCACTGTGGTGCTAAATTTTATTTAGGATGGGGTTTGACAAGCTTAAAACAATTTAGGCTAATTTAAAGAGATTGAAATGATGGTTAGAAATTTGTCTCATGACGCAGATGTCTCAACTTCAATTCTCACTTCTAAAGATCACTCTTTTAGAGTTACTCACTGTACATGCATAGAGAGATTCGTATATATGGTAAGAATTTATCAAATTCTCACAAATTCTCTTAAGAAACCTGAGCATGGTCATTAAAAAACAATTTATGCAGAGTCATCAAGACACAATTACTTTTTTTTTTTATAAATATCCTATGTGATGGTGACGCATTGCAAGAGAGTAGATGGACGAAAAGAGGTTGTTGACTTGCGGGTTTGTGGCAGCGCTGGGTTGTGAGGTTTAATATATTAATAATAAATTTTATATTTAATGTAACTTGACTTGTTTGAATTTTTTTATTACTGAGTCGACTCAATTTAATTTAACACAATTTTCAATAAGATTCTTAATTTAATGGTGGAGAGTTATTTTTATGGATGACCCTATTTTTGGAATATATTAATATGTATATATAGATTAAATTATCTACTTAATTATATAGTTGATCTGTGAATTAATTTAACTCGATTTAAATTTAGCCTAAATTAAAAATGGGTTTTAGATTCTGTGTGGATTGAAGAAGGCCAATATGAATTGAGTTAAAAAATGGTCCTCAAATTAAATATAATAGACTAAGATTTGGCTTTTAACTTGACCCGTCTGCCTAGATTGAAGCACTATTCTTTTCATTTATAAATCTCAATATTCAAATAAATAAAAAGGAAATAAAAGGATAGATCTAAACTGATAAATGCACACTGAGAGCACAAAAAATTAAGAGTCCTAAACATTTTACGCAAAATCTGGCTCAAAAGCTATGAAAAAACCAGCTACACAAGAAAAATAGAGAGGGAAAAATTCTACAACTACTCCCACTCTCTCTAATAGTCTTTGTATGATAAAAAATGGATTATGTGATGCTCTCTATCATGCTATTCACAATTAAAATGAAAAAGCCTTCAACTACCAATGAGACCTACTTTATTTTGAAGGATTTTTCAAACCCTTTTACAATTAAACTGATGTAGATTGAGGGGTAAATCTCCAACCTCGATTCGTGTAGTAACGGTCACACGACTCCTCCTGAGAGTAAGTTTTTTTTTTTTTTGAAATTGTTCATATATTAATGATAATAAATAAAAAGCACTAGCGTTGTGATTACAATGGAACAAGAAAAGATATTGAGCCCAAAACTTGACTCGTAGGAAAAAAAGTAAACAAACTGCCATACATAAAAAAATGGAAAAAACTGAAGGACATGAAGATAGAGAAATGAAGAAAAAAAATAACTGGCAAGAGACCAGGTAGATGGTCAAGGTCCATCAGGAGGTGGAAGTACTATGAAGCCGTGCGAGAATCAAGGTTGTTAGTCAAGAAGAGGAAACATGAAGGACTGTGCCGCGTGAAGAGCTAATTGAATTTTCCATGTTGATTAATTGAATTTGCACAACTGAAATGGTTAATGTGCAATCCAATTTTGAATCCTCAATTCAACTCAGCTTTAATTCACTGTTGACTCGTAGTTGATGGATGTCAATTAAGTCCCGATAAATTTCAAAATCGAAATCAAGTTCACATGTGGTGAACGAGACAAGTTCTAGTTCGTTAAAACTGCAGTAGACTAGACTGTAGCTCGCTGGTTTAATTACAGTAAACCATTATGGTTTGCAGGCTGATTCGACTATTATTTCCGACCCGTTCAATGCAGTATTCAGCTGGCCCTTCATACCGGTTCAATGCAGATTCTGTTGGTTGGTTAGCAAACTACAATCAGACCATTACTGAGTGGGTTTAAACTGCAGTGAACCCGACCGAGGTACAACAATCTTTAACACAGTAAACACAGTAAATATATGACTGAGTTGTTTTCAAGCCCTTTTACAGGGTCCAAGCTTGGCCTTAATACAGGCATCAAAACTGAAATAGTTTGCAGGCCCCACTAGACTGCAAAACCAACTTAGTTCCGGTCCAGAAACATAGTCAAACTGTTATAAAATTCTAGACTATTTGGTACGTCCTTATCCCTCTATTTTTTATAGTGGTTTAAGCACCATGCTTTAATCCACTTCATAAGATGATTTAAAATAAAATCAAACACTAAGAAACATTTGCCTTTGTAGTTCACAACTTGATGTAGATGTGTTTCTTAAAGAATCTCCCAATGTGATGTCATTCGATGAGAAAGTTGCACTGAGTATGTGAAATCACAATCCTCTGGAGGTCTCTAGGAAATTGGGTGACCAATATCTATCCAAGAGTGGTTTGTCTTCCCCTCTCTCAATCTCAATCCATGTAAGATTGGATCTCAAATGATTCACCAATAATTAGTGTATAGAGAGAGGTGGGGATCCTCTGGGAATGCCTTTGTGATTTTCCTATTCAAGGCTCTAAGGTGTCCACCCAAACTCATCAAAGTTTGGAAAATATATAGGCAAACAGAAAAATCCCGACTTTGGGTCACTGATGGGTCAGTGCAGGCAAAGTACTATTCCAAAGTGACCGTTGCATATTAATTGCAACTCAAACGGATAGAAAACAGTCACAACCGATGGGTCGACATGACTTATGTTCAACATGTCGATCTTGTCGATGTGTCATTCCAAATTATGAGAGAGCATCATAAAAATACAAAGCATGCTCATCCAGAACCATGAAAATACTGATCGATATGTCGGTCCATCGATCGGTCGGTCCTAATACTCTTGATGGGTCGATGACCTCGATGTATCTGCCTGAGAGTACCCCAGACTTCTAATTCCAAAACTCAACTCGGCCCAGGTCGACATGTCGTGTTCCTCGACAGGTCGAACCTGATTATCAGAGAGTAGATCGAATTTACAGTCTGTTCTCTCCCGAGACTGCCCAAATCCAGTCGACATATCGATTACCACGATGTGTCGGTCCTGTGTAACCGATGGGTCGGTGCACTCGATATGCTCGATCTGAGAGTAGCCCAGAGTGGCAGTCCTTCCAGTTCAGAACCCCTGTCAATTCAGTCGACAGTGTCGATGACCTCGATGGGTCTGTCCTGTCTTCACCGATGGGTCGGCGAACTCGACGGATCGACCTGACAGATTGCCAGATTTCCAATGTTTATCCCATCTGGTTCTGTGACTGTCATGGGACCACTAGGGCTTGTTTATGATCTTATTAACATGTTCAATTAAGCCTAGGCAAGGTCTACTAAGGGTTTGAGTTCCACCTAAAGTCATTTATGGCCAATTAACTTTGTATGGTTGCCATACACTTGGTGATGCTTGAATCTTACACTTGATCTTCTTTCTTTGAGCTTTGGATTCAATCTTCATCACACCTTGAGTCTTGTTCAAAGCTTCAACCTTCCTAGACAATGCTTCACCTAAGTCAAGGAATTGACAAATAGGTGAGTCGGTAAGCCGGGGCACTAACAAAGGGATTCTATAGAATTAATTAACCAACTAACCGAACTCCACTTCAAAGCCACTTACAACTCTCGGTTTAAACTCCACCAATCAATCGATTGGCTGAGTCGGTTTGGACTCTTTCCCACACGTTTTTAGTCAAATTTGAAATTCAAAATTATTCCTCAATCGGTTGTGACTCAGCAAGAACTGCTTGAATTTGAATGCACTCTCTGGCCGGGTGTGACTCAATGAAACCCATTTGAATTTGAGTTGAGTCCTTGAGCTATTTTGATACAACATTGGGCCTGCCCACAACTTATTTGGGTCGGCTTATTTGGAACTCAAAGGAATTCTTGCCCGAGTAGAGTTGACGAGTCCAATCGGTCTTCGATTGTTGGAGAGCTTGGCCCACTCAACTTACTCAAGGTTTTTTCTTTTCAAGACTAAGGTGTCCAGGCCTCTTAAAGTACCTGACTAATCACTGAGGCATGTACAAAACCCCTACCTACACCAGGGTTTAAAATCTCAGCCGATACGATAGGTATTGGCCGAATTGAAGAGATATCGGCAGATATCTCGCAGAGATGTATTGGCCAAATATCGGTTGATATTAATTTATTTCGTTTTTCATATCGACCGATATTTAGTTTTTAAAAAAAAATTCAAAATTTTTGTTGTTTTTTTATTCTTTTTTTTTTTTAATTTTTTCAATTTTTTTTAAAAAAAAACCATCGATATTCTCTCAAATTTTTTTGAGGAGAGAGAAAGTTATCGGCCGAGATCTCAGCAACGCTGTTTTGCATCGCTGATCCACACACACTTGATAACACTATGGGTGGCCCTTTTGTGTTGAGAGTGACTTGAATCCAATATATCTTACATCTCAAGCGGGTTCTTGACCATCAAACCAACCCTCACAGGTTAGCTTACTCAGACTTTCTGAGGGTCTTCATTTGATACATCTTGTTCGTTTTGGGCCTCACGACTTTGTTCATGGCGAGCAAACACAAAGTTGCTCCCAAAAGACCTTGTGCTAGAAGTAGGAGAGCATCCAACTTATATAACAGGAGAACTCCACTCCCATAGGCGATGTGGGACAAATTGCTCCTCGCCCTGGCGAATTTTTCTCCCTACAACGCCCACACAACATAGCCCCCTCTATGGGGCGGAGTATTATAATGAAAGAGAATTTTAAGCATATTTTCCATTTCATGACCTGATCAAATAATAAGAAATTTTAAAGAAGGTTTTTCTTTTCCACTAATGTACATATATACTTTGCATGTTGATTTATATAAAAAAAAAAATTATACTTATTTATTTAATTAAATGGTATAAAAAATAAATTATGCACTCTATAATCTATACGTATAAAAAAACATTATAAAAAATAACAACAACATATAGCTTTATTCATATATAAATGAGAGGTCATTCAAAATACATTTATAAATTATAATTTATATGCATATGTATATTTATGAATTAACGTTAGTCCAATATGGGTCTCATCTACCATGTAAATATGTTAGTTATATTCTGACGAGTACAACAAAAAAATATTAAAATATATATATATCTAATTATATTAAACATTCAAAATGTAATTTAAAGTGATTAAAATTGTGAGAGTTTAGAAAACCTGTTTCGAAATTGAATTACGTGACTTTTACAGGGTTCCATACTCATGTTAAAATCTTTCAATTAATCATCAGATAAAGTGAAACTCTACTTACGATATGTATTGTTAAGATTTAAAATAAGGTAAAGTAATTAACCTTCAGAGCCTAAAATAATTTGGTTATATGATGGATGGACCTAACATTTTAGGTATAATTTATAGATAAAAGATCTATCTAAAGGTCCTATCCTAAGGTTGAAATATCAGCCGATACATATCGTATCGGCCGATATGTATCGGTATTTTAATACCGAACGACATCGGCCGATGCGATATATATCGGCCGTACATAGGTATTATTGGCCGATATGGCCGATATTCGGTCCTGAAATATCGGTCACAATATCGGCCGATATTCATAAATATCGGTATTTAAATTTTTTTTTTTTTGAAACACCGATACGGTTTTTACACGGTTTTCCACAGGTTTTTTACTGTTTTTCGCAGGTTCGTCACGGTTTTCCACGGTTCAGGGTTTACGGCTTTCACTGGTTCTCACGGTTTTTTGCAGTTTTTTGCGATTTTTCACTGTTTTTCCACGGTTTTTCACGGTTCCGATATCGGAGGAGAGAGAAAATTATCGGTCAATATGCGTATCGGCCGATATATCGGTTTTGACCTTTTTTTAATCCCTGGTCCTATCATATAAGACAAAGTTCGATGAGATATAAGATACAAAGTATAGTGATAAAAAATAATTTAAAATCATAAAAATATAGGAGCTTAAAAAACATAACTTTTATAATTGGGTTGAAGTTATGGATCCATTACATTAAATAACAGTGAGTCAATCATTTAATAAATTAATATTCAATATTCATTTAATACGAATATAATAATATCATATAGGAAGAGCATAGGAAATTTAATCCCTATAAAATCTCCTTTGTTTACACACACATGTATGAGGATTAAGGGTCGTCTTTCATTTGATGGGCAATATGTCCCATATTTTACGATACTACTCCCACTGTCTCAATTTATTTATCTCATATGGATTTTGGAATTGTTTCAAAATACTTAACCCATTTATATTGGAGTAACATAAAGTGTGTTGAAATGGATGAGAATTACCTCTGAGCTGCATAGTGGTTTAAAGTCAAATTCAAGTTCCTTAAAAAATACAAATGTTTAAAATGAAATAATTAAAATGAAACAAAGGGAATATTATTTTTACGAACGTGAAGGCTATGTTTTCCAAATTTGAGGACATCTTTCTAATGATAAATAGTTTGTTGATTGGATAATTTTTTCAGAGGAGAATTTAAGGGATTGACTTTACTAATATGCTCTTCAATTTGTTTACATGGTGGAACTTAATTGGTTGTGCTCTGACTATTTTTATTTTTTGAAGTACCCTCTACTCAAAATATTAAAAAATGAACTACACATTTGAGCTATAGTAGATAAAACTATCAAATTATTTATGGGCTAATAATATGTGGAACATAAATTTTCACCATGGTGTAATACCTTAAAAGAAAAGACTATTTTACAATTATTTTTCTTCTTTTCTCTCTTTCAAAAGGAGAGCAAAAGTAGAGAATATCACTAATATCAATATTGTTCTATGCAAGAGTTCTCACCCAATTGCTAATATCATTATTGTTCTATGCAAGAATTCTCATCCAACTGCATAACTTGAGTCTTTCAAAAGAAGACAAGACAACTTTGATGAAATTAAACTTTTAACATCTGAAATTATAAGATTAAGATGACCTGTTGAGGTAGAAATTTTATCCATCCACATTTTTTTCATTTTCTATATACCTCAGTCAAGGATGCACGCTTCATTTTAAAACTTAATTAAAAATCTCACTAATTAAGGGTTGTTCTAATGACATTGTTCTCTATAATCTCACCAATTAAGGGGTTTCCCAAATGATGCAGATATATCATGGACCAGACATGGATCAGACTTAATCGAGTAGATTAGTTGGACTTGATGGAGAGATTTGATTACTGGACACCTTAATTGAACTCCGTCTAATTGGCCCGTCATATTTTGGACTTAGATCATCAGGATATTATCATTGGACCCCCTCCAGTGACTGACACAATTATCCATCTCTAATAACCCAAAATACTCAATTAAATGATCCATTAAGCCATACCCAATTACCCACAACCCAAGTCAACTCCAACTCCTACCTTTTGTCTCCCAAATCCCTCCCAACCTTCTCCAACGTGAATGGCCCAAAAATCTCTATCCTTGGGAGTGTTTTGCATGGATTACAAGGATAAGAGTGCAAGCAAATAATGTGTGGAATTATTGGAAGGAAGGAATATCTTTTTGGAGTCATTTGTGTAGTCTTAGCAAATTAAATGAGGACGGTAAACATGTCACTCTAGTGTCAATTTAGAGTCATTCTAATTCGTCCACATGTAATGACCACTTTGGAGAGTATTTTACAAGGTTTTATTTCTATTTTTTATAGGGCATTTTTAGGAAAGGATAGAATAGTCTTTTGCCATTATTTACACTATAAATACACTTGTAATTTTTTATTTTTAAAAATGAATAAAATTAATTTTTGGGAAATTAATTTTTCTCTCCAAATTAAAATCTACGAATCTTGTGAAGAATTTATTCAAGCTTTGTTTGGGGCTTCGATCATTATATGAATATTTGGATTCATCTCTGATCTTCGGATTAATCCTAGGTGAGTACCATAAATTAATTTAATCCAGTGTTTAGGTTTGAGTTTCGACTTTGTGCATGAATTTCATCTTTTTCTTATTTTGATTAATTAATTTAAATCAGATTAAGAAGATGAATTAAAATCCTAACGCTGATTTAATGAGAATTGGATCTCTTAGACAGATTATTAATCGCACTAAGAGAAGAACTACGATTACTTGAAATCCAATCGGTTTAGGCTTTCAAATTTGCGATAAATTTAAAACCTTCAATTCCTGGCGAGCATAAGGAACCACGGTGAGGGCAGAGTAAGGCTCAAAACGGACAATATCACACTCGAAAAATTGGGCCGAGATCATTACACGTAGTTACTTTTCTAGAGAGAAATTGACTTTAGGTGAATTTTTTCAATTAGTTCCCTTTTCCAAATCTTGGGGGTAAATTATCAGTTAGCAGTTTAGAATTGAAAGAGATTTAGGGATCTTTAGAATTTTTTATAAAATATTCAAAATAGAATTTTCTTAAGTTTGTATCCAACTTGAGCTGAATTTCATCTTTACCAATTCTTTTTGTTGGAGACCTTAGAAGATCAAAAAATCGACTGTAGCCTTCTATCACATTTTCAGCTCATGTTCTGATTCAGAACCCCCAAGGCTTTACAATACTCTAAACCACTCATTGGGGTTGGGACTTTCATGCCAAAAGAAAGTCCAAAACCTCATCTTTCAAAAGACTGACTTCCATGACATAGTACAAAATGGCGACTTCGACATTAGAAGATCCCCCACTACAGCTTTCCTTGACCCAAGACCACTTTTCCCATATTGGTAATTTTAGACTTGCAGAAGGTGGGGAAAGAATAAGGGGTTTTCAAGAACTCCAAGATAGATTCTTAGTAACCCAATACTCCCTGCTCAAAAAGATTATGAATTAATAGAAGTCCATAAGCCTCTCTGTCTATGGTTTTGAAGAGTGTTTTTCTTTTTTCTATTTCCAATTTTAGAACCACAATCCTTACAGGCCAAAGGCCCATTCAGTTTGTAGTTCTTCTAGATTAGTGATCTTGATGAATTACATAGATTCCAGTCCTTTCTGATTTGTCTTGTGCTTTCTGATTTATCCTGTCTTCTTTCTCAAATGGACCTTGGAATCTTTAGTTCCTTTGTTGTTTTGAACACTCTTCTTCAGCTTCTTAGCCTCTCAAGAACCAAACACAGATGAGTTTTTTCTGTTGGATTTCTTACAGAAAATGAGTTTGAATTCTTCATCAGCAATAGCCAACTCTGAATTAGGAACTCCGGTATGCTCGTGGGAAGTTGTTCTCTGTGATGATCAAGACCAATTCATAATCAGTGTGGCAGCCTCTGGTCTGGGCCTCTCTGGTCACATACCTGAAAACACCATTGGAAAGCTTAGCAAACTTCAACATCTAGATCTCAGCAACAACAACATCACTGGCCTGTCATCAGATTTCTGGGGCCTGGGTAGCAATCTCAAAAGCCTCAACCTCTCTCACAACCACATAATTGGGCCTCTTCCAAATAACATTGGGAACTTTGGACTCTTGGAAGCTCTCAGTCTGAGCAACAACAGCTTTGAAGGAAGCATCCCGTCTGCGCTTTTGAATTGCCAGGCTTTGGTTTCAATCGACTTCTCTTCCAATAGGTTGAATGGAACTGTTCCAGATGGTTTTAGCTCTGCTTTGGGCAATCTAAATGCTCTCAACCTCGCGAGGAATCAAATTCATGGAACGCTATCTGATTTCTCAGGCTTGGAATCTGTCACTTACCTGAATCTTTCTAGGAATCTGTTTCAGGGTCCTTTAGTGAGCTTATTTGAAATGCCATTGCAGGTTCTAGACCTGAGCCACAACCAGTTGCATGGCCACCTCTCTGAGGTACTTTCCAATTCTACCTCCTTCAACTGGTCTGCCTTTGCTTTTCTCGACTTGTCTGAAAATCAACTCAGTGGTGAGCTTCAGTTCTTCTGCTATTTGAATCAAACAAAATCTCTCAAACATCTGAATATTGCTCACAACAGATTCTCTGAAGAAGAATTCCCACCACACTTAGACAACTTCTTGGGTCTTCAGTATCTGAATCTGTCGAAAACAAGCATTAGAGGACAAATTCCAATCAAAATCTTGCAACTGAGTAGCTTAAAAACACTAGACCTTTCACAAAACCATCTTATTGGTCATGTTCCTGATCTAGGTGGTGACCTGAAAATTCTTGACCTTTCTCAGAATAGTCTCACAGGTGAAATCCCATATCATCTTGTACAGAGGCTACCCCAAATGACGAAGTTCAACTTCTCCTACAATAATCTAAGTCTATGCACTGAGAAATTTCTGCTGGAGATGTTCAGGACTGCATTCTTTGAATCAAATGATAATTGTCCCATCGCCGCAAACACAGATCTCTTGAGAAAAAATCAGACGGAACATGAAAGTTTGAAGCTTGTCTTGGCTATTGTGTTGTCCGTAGTCTGTTTCGTGGTTGGGTTGGTCTGTCTTGCAGTTGTGTTCCAGAGAAAAACCCGAAGGTGGGTAGTTAAACAGCTCTCATACAGTGAACAAGCAAACATTTTAGGTCCATTTTCATTTCAGACAGATTCGACAACTTGGGTGGCAGATGTTAAGCTTGCAACCTCAGTGCCTGTAATCATATTTGACAAACCTCTGTTGAACTTCACTTTTGCAGATCTCTTATCTGCAACCTCCAATTTTGACCAAGGGACTTTGTTGGTTGAAGGGAAATTTGGGCCTGTTTATAGAGGTTTCCTACCTAGAGGAATCAATGTAGCTGTTAAAGTACTAGTTCATGGATCGACGGTATCTGATCAAGATTCTACAAGAGAACTTGAACGCCTTGGTCAAATCAAGCACCCAAATCTTGTTCCCTTGATCGGCTACTGCTTAGCAGGAGAACAGAGGATTGCAATCTATGAATATATGGAGAATGGAAACCTCCAGACCTTACTTCATGCTTCATCAATTGGAGTACGAAGGACTGAGGATTGGAGTACAGATACATGGCAAGACAATGATAGTAATGGGATTCAAAGTGTTTCGTCTGTAGGTCTGATGACATGGGAATTTAGACACAGAATAGCAATTGGTGTGGCCCGGGCATTGGCCTTCCTTCACCATGGCTGCTTTCCTCAAATCATTCATACAGATGTTAAATCCAGTAGCATTTACCTTGGTTTGGAGATGGAGCCTAGATTGTCTGATTTTGGCTTGGCAAAAATTGTTAGAGCTAGTTTAGAGGATGTGCTCTCTCAAGGGTCACAGGGTTATACCCCTCCAGAGTTTTTTCAGCCAGAAACTACATCTGCGACATCAAAATCTGACGTATATGGATTTGGGGTCATTCTGTTTGAGCTTATTACCGGAAAGAAACCTGTTGGAGATGATTACCTGGAAGACAAGGATTCAAACTTGGTGAATTGGGTGAGGAGACTCGTTAGGAAGAGTGAAGGGTCGAGAGCAATTGACCCAAGAATTCAAAGAACAGGATCAGAAGTGCAGATGGTAGAAGCACTGAGGATTGGGTATCTGTGTACTGCTGATTTTCCTTCAAAAAGACCAAGTATGCAGCAGATTGTGGGGCTCTTAAAAGATATCGAACCTGTCACAATTCGGTGAGTATGAAGCTGTAATTTCTAAAGCATCTATTTGGAACTGGTGGTTGTTTTCTTTCCATTGTCACTCATAACAGCAGCAGAAAAGCTGATATGACAAACATATTGCACAGAAGTTTTAAGACAAGATGAATGAAGCATAATTCCGTTCATTTGTTTCTTTTCTTGTTTTGTTTACTTGTTCGATAGTTTGATAGGTAGATATGAAGGACAAAGTCTTACATTCCTTTTCTCCTCAAAGACATTGGATATTTTAGATGGTTGGATAAAACGAAAATGGATCTTGTGTTTAGATATTTGCTTAGATAATTAGCAGACGTGATGACGGAAAGTTTTACAATCCTGTGCTACTGAAAGACGATAGTTGTTCGTAGCTGATAGAAAAACTGAATATGGAATTGTAGGTATTGTTTAGATGACAGGCAGATGTATAGATTAAAGCTTCCCTTGCTCTTCTTCATTTTGTGGTTTGTCTTTCATTGGAAGAACTTTGTGTGGTTCATTTATTTGTACTAGTGAATAAAATAAGCTGAAATCAGTGTATTCACAATTCACATGTTTGTAGATCTTAAACAGGGCAAAATAAAGGCATTAATAAATATAATATCCTGACATTTTTTATTAATCATCATTGTAGTTTGCAGCCCCCTACAAAATGCAGATGCCCATGGTGCAAAATTTCCGTTTAGGCGCCCACTGAATGATCCTGTAGGTGAACGCCGACACACACACACTTCAACTAGAGCTCAAAATCAGTAATATGAGGTCAGTTAAACAAGAAGTTAGTATTGTAACCCGACTGCAAGCTTTGCGACATCGACATGATATATGATTCGGAATCACAAGATCGGTGAAAGAGGCCCGAGAGGTAAAAAAAATTGTAGCCACATTGTCCAACAGTCGATTAGGTACATTGTTCATATTACAGAAAATTCGAATTTGAATTTGAATTTGAAGGGCCATGCTGACGATACAGCGTGCCCTCAACTAGGATAAGATGACTAGCCATTTAAAATTTGTTCATTTCCACAGCGAAGTTTTTCTGATAACGAAAGGGAAGGGAAGAAGAAGGGATCAAGAGAGAGAATGTTGTTAGGCTGGTGATCACCGGGTAGATTGGATTTCTCAAGAAAATGGTGTTCTCGTTCTTTCATCATACTGGAATTATATAATGTTCTATTCGGATTTTTCGCAATCTTATCCAAGTGAAACTAGCTCTCCCAAAATCCTCAAAACTCACTCCCAAACTCTAGCCTTTGCTAGGTGCTCCAAAAACATTTTTTAGGTAGAACTCACTCAAAAAAGCTAGTCACTGAGAGGAGGGTTCTTCAAGTAGTATATGGAGTCGTTGATTTCTTGAATTAACCGATGTGGGACTTTTTGTCACTTCACATCTGCCCTCACGTGTAGCTGGACTCTATGGTTGCACGTAGAAACTCAACACACATACAGTTGCGCTTTGCCGTTACATGTGAAAACTTTAAAGAAAGATTATTGAATAAGATTTCTAAAATAACCTAATTTTAAAGATTATTGAATAAGATTTCTAAAATAACCTAATTTCATCAAAATCTGATATTGTTTGATATCTCAATTATATCTACCAAGTTTCTATATATTTCTACCAATGAGAGAATCGTTGAATTTTAGCTAATTGAGCCTCCTCCCTTGCTTTACTCAAATTTCATGTTTAAACTAGGGTTTAGGCAGTGTTACCTCCTCCAAGTGGGGTCCATTAAGAACTTGAGTGGATCCAAGCCCATGGATGGAGTCCACATGCACTGACCCTACAATGTGGATCCTAGGCTAGCTAGTTTAATCTTACACTTACCACATTCTAAAACGAAATTGTCTTCTTTTACATTTTCCTGTTTGATGACCTCATCACTCCTCTACTATGTTATATCTTGTTATTCTCCATCTCAACCTGTCCAGAGCATGACCATAGATCCTGAGTTCATACTTAGGACATATTGAAAGATCAAAAAGTTGATTAATGGATTAGTTGAAAAGCCACTGATGGACAGAGAAGGCAACGAAAGTTAGACTATGATTAAAATGTAAAACTCAAAAGGAAACTAAAACATATTATGATGACAGAGTAAAGGGATTTTTCAACTTTTCACACTGTTTGAAAGAGTCGGTCAATCCCTATAGAATTATTCAGTGTGTAGATAGAAAAATTTGCACATGCTTCGAGAATCAATATCTGAACACCTTGATCATAAAAAGAGAGAAAAAAGTTATTGCGACTCAAGTAGCTAAGCTTGTGATTTTCTTTGAAAAGGTACATATTGAATTTCATATATTTAGATTACAAATTATTGTTTTGTGAGATGATCTGTAAAAAAAACTTACACCTTATAATAGTCAAATTTTTAAAGTTTAAAACCAGAGAAGGATGAAGTTTTACCAAACCTATATAATTTTCTATAGTCCAAAAAAATATGTATGATAGAGTTTGAAAATTTATTTAATAATCTCCCTAAATAGAGAGATTTAAACAGCTTAGAGTTTTTATAATTACATTCTTATATCTAAACATCATCTGTAAATATTATTGTTGAATAAAAACTTCTCTTATTAATTAATTTTTTATATAGAAGACTTAAAAAGCACCAATGATGATGAGCGATAAATTAAGAGAAAATAGGTCTAACTTTAGGAACAAAAGGAGCCAAAATATTAATAATTGAAATTGACATTCTGTAGCTTGCGCCATACGAACTAGATATTTTTATGTTGAAAGTTCACATAGATCACGCCATATTTTCTCAACCACTTTGACTAACTTGCCATCCGTTGCAATAAGTGTTTGAAACATTGCAAAAAGTGTTGGAAAATTGAAGCTAGGCCAACTTAAAAGTCAAATAAAACCACCCATTATATATATAAATCTCACACTCAATCAGCAGTGATGACAAAACAAATTTTATTTTTCTATTTTTTATTTATGATATGGGTATCTCTACTCTATATTATAAGTGAGACTAATCTTATAAATATACGAAATCACCTATAAACCTCTTGTTTTAGATGTTAGGATTTTTAGCAGAAATAATAACCCACACTAAATAATTAACGGAATAAAAACAAGCACACCATAACACCAGAAAATTTACGTAGTTCGGCCCATCTGACCTACGTACACGGAGCGACAGTAAAATTCACTATATGAGAAAAAGAATACATGTATAATATGAACACTCTCTTGAGTCTAGAGTCCCAACCCGAAGTCCCAAGCTCTTTGTACACCATCCCTCTATCCCTCTCAAACCCAAGAAAGTGAGTCCAACTTCTAACCTGCTCTCCTATCTGAAGGTGTCATCTCCACGCATACTGCCAAAGGCCGAAAGGTCCTTCACCATACAGCAACCTTCTCGGCTACCTCTTATCGCCGTCATGGGTGTGATCCTACACACATCTCATTTATGTCTAACAACCCATACATATCGCAGACTGCCTACGAAATTGCCTCCCATTCACGCTGGTTGTATCTTGTGGATCTAGGAATATTTCCACTTTTAATGGTGCCATGTATACCCATCGATACCTATCACATCTTAAAGTGATATTTTTACCTCAAATAGAAAATCCCATGCAATTGTGCCCATGCTGTACACGGCTGATTTTTCTATATAAATCTAGCACATGCATACAACCCTTTCATTAGGGCTACAACTCGGGTCGGACGGGTCGGGTTCCTTAAAATCCAACCCGACCTGAGTTGATATATATAGAAACCGATCCGACCTGACCCGAATTCTAACTCGAATCAACCCGAATTCTGACCCGACCCTCATTTGAACCCATTTTAGACTAATTTTAGCCGGATCGGATCGGATTGAGTCAGGTCGGGTCGGGTTAACTTATAAAATCCTTAACCCGACCCGACCCAAATTTCATGAGGGTTTTTATCTTCTCAACCCGACTCGACCCCAACCGCTGACATGAAATTCTTGACCCGAGCCGCATGATTTCTCGGGTCGGGTCATGCGGGTTGGGCCAAAACCCTACCCGAGTTGCAGCCCTACCTTTCATACATATCCGCGCCGGCCTTCCATGATTTTAGGTTACCGAAAAATTGGCTGAATATTGTTTAATTGGGCTACACGATCCCAATATTAGATATGTCCAAGAAGAATCAAATCCAAGACCTCTAGTATAATATTAAAAGTTTAGACCAATTGAGCTACTTGTAAGAGTTTACTCTAATACACTGTTTTCACTATAAGAATTTCATAAACAGGCCTGGCTCAACCATTAGGTGAGTTAGACGACGACCTTAGGGCCCTGATTACAAAAGCCCCATTTCTCTTAACTCAAAACCACCGGAAAGGTGGAAGAAAGGAGGACGTAAGAAGAAGAGAAGAGAGACGAAAATAGGAAGAAAAGAGAGGGAGAGGCGGCAGCTTGGAGGGCAGTTGGGAAAGAAATCTAAGGTTTGGGTTCCATGAGAGGTAGAAAGAAAGAAGGGAGGAAGAGATGATGAAAGAGGGATTAGGGTTCGGAGAGGGTTTACCTCCTTTCCCAACAAAAATGGGATTTGGGTGAGTGGGTCCCATGGGGTCCACACGAATTTTGGATTTTTAGTTGCATTTTTTTTTTTCAAAACTCACTTAAATGGCTCTCAAAATAGGGGTTTTAAGGTGGAAACTTCACTTTTGATTTATTTAATTTAAATAATAAAAACCAAACAGAAAAAATGGGTTAAGTTAAGAAAATTTGGGGATTTTAAATTAAGTTTTCAAAATACCTCTTTTGAAAACTCTAAAATTTTTATTAAATTATTTAACAAAGCCTTGGTCTAAAAATAAGATTTTTGTCAAAAATAAATACTCGAAATAATTTAAAATATTATTTTCAAAATCGAGAAATCTCGAGAAAAATTCGAAAACAAAATATTTTGTGATTTTCCTACATTTTCATGTGTATCTAATTGAGGAGCATGTGTATGCATACTTTGGGGGATCTAATGGTGCAAATTCTAAGTTTTTGTGTGATTTTTCGAACATTTTTCTTAGAAAATAATCATCTCGTTGTTGTTAGGATGTAGCTCAATTCACCACATCTACCGTCGGGATTTTTTGGAGTCCAATATTGCAATGCAATCTTGATTGCATGGAAAGTCTCCAATGTAAATAGGTGAACACGCAAGGCTTTCCAAAATGGGATTTGGCTAATGTCTCCAATGTGTAGTGGAGATAAATATGGAGAAAATCTTGGATTCCAACGCGTATTTACTATGGATACACGATATTGACAAGGAACGGACAAGACAATATGCATAGTGTATTTTCTATATATATGAGATGGAGGCTCTATTGAGAAGGGCCTTTGGCCGTATCTATTTGGGGAGTCCTCTCCCAACGTGGGAGGCTGCAGAATGTAGCCGAGACCATTGCTGCACAGTGAAGGGCCTTTGGCCTTTGGTGGTATGCATGAAGATGTCCTCTTGGCCATACAGGAAGCACGTTGGGATGTGCTCGGGGAGCGTAGGAAACATAGAGGAGAGTGGGACAGAAGATGGATTCTTCTAAGTATGAGAGTGGTAAGAAGAGGGGTGTACAAAGGGCTTGCGATTTTGAGTTTGGGCTATAGACTCAATGGAGTCATTATATTGTACATGTATTTATCTCTTTTATATAGTGAAGATATTTTGTCGCTCCGTGGACGTAGATCAGGTGGGTCGAACCGCGTAAAATATTGTATTGTGTTGTGCTTATTTTATTCCGTTAATTATTTGGTGTGTTTATTCCGCTAACAATCCTAACACTCGTAAGCCCACAGATCTCCCTAAAATCTTGAAATATTGAATTGGGCCATTGCATTAAATAACAAAAAGGCTCCATTTAGATTTTTTTACCTTAGATCTCAACTTATGTCAAGATCATAAACAATTGATTTCTTAAGAAATTGATGACTTGATGTTACTGTTAACCCCAAGGTTTCAACCCAAGGATATATGGGTATTTTGATGACCACAAACCATTAAAGTGTTATATTTAATATTTCAAATGATATTACTCAATGAGACAGGTATCACATTTACAAAGAAGAAAGAAGGACAAGAACATTGAAGATCAATACAAGAGATCGGATGACTTATCAATCTTTGAAGTTCAAATGGCAAATGATACAAGTATTGAAGATTGAAGATCAAACTTGTGTTCTTAGTTTTGGTCATGAGTGTTAAGAACAAAATGTAAAGTTACTCAATTGTTGAACACCATGGCTCAAGTCACCCTCTAGTGGACCCTAGGAAAACCAAGCTTTATCTTATGCATCTAAATGGAATCCTAGGATAAGATTAAGTCCCCAAGACCTATGTGTTTGAAATGACCAAAATGAAGCCAAAACTACACAAAACATCATTAAGGTCATTTCAATCGACTGAACTTGAAGTTTCAGTCGACTGAAACAATGGATTATGTGGGGATAGAATTTCAGTCCACTGAATCAATATTTCAGCCGACTGAAATACTGTATTTTCAGTGGGGAGTAATTTCAGTCGACTGAAATGAAGTTTCAGCCGACTGAAATGCTAGATTTTCACATGCAGAAATTTCAGTTGACTGAAATTATGTTTCAGCCGACTAAAAAGCAGAATTTTCATGACTTGCAATTTCAGTCGATTGAATTCTCAGATTCAGCCGACTGAATTATTCACAGATAAACTGTTTGTTTTTCGGGGCGTTTTCAGTCGACTGAATATTCACTTCAGTCGACTGAATCGCGAAACAGTAATATCTTTTGAACAATAAATGCTCCCTCCAACGGCCCTTTGCTTCATTTAATGCTTGGCAACAGTTCTAAATATGACAAAATTATAAAACCAAGCTTCTATGAGTAAATGGGCTGCTGAATCACTTGAAATTAAGAGGAATCCATTGAAATCTAATCTCAAGCATACTCTAGCTCAAAATCCATCTCTTGCAATCTTACCTTGAGCCATTTCAGTTCAACTCTTTGAGTAACTCTTAGAAAACTAGATTTGTAAACATTTGAGAGTTACTCTTAAGCTTTACATTGTAATCTTTTATAATTCCTTGAGAGATAAAGTTTGAGAAGGGTTGGTGTAACCCTTGTGAAGGAAAAGTGTGTCTTCACCTTCAAGCTGTGTAATAGGTTTCTTCTCCACCCTTGAAGGAGAAGTTTAGTGCATTCAATCCTCAAGTAGTGTACTTGAGGCGAGGACGTAGGCAAGAACGCCGAACATCGTAAAAATCTCAGGTTCAATCTCTCCATCTCTTCTCATCTCCTCTTTTATATTTTGGCATTTATTTACTACTTGTTTGCATCTTATTTTTCTTAAATTGTGAAATTAAAGAAAACCCAAAAAGTTTGCATTGACCCAATTCACCCCCCCTCTAGGGTCAATTTCTGGGCAACAATTGGTATCAGAGCTCAGATTCTCTGAATTACTTAACCGTTTGAGAAATCGATCGAATGGTAAACTTTGGGGGTTCTTCTTATGGTGAAGGTTGTTCAATTAATAGACCTCCATTCTTCAATGGAAGTGACTGTAATTTCTGGAAAACTATGATGCAAATTTTTTACAATCAATGGACCATCATATATGGGAAGCTATTGAATTTGGGCCCTTTGTTCCAAAAGGACTAATTGACCTTGCTCCTAAACCTAGAGAGCTTTGGGATGAGAATGATCATAGGCTTAATCAATATAACTCTCAAGCCATGAACATTCTATTTTGTGCTCTTTACCGAAATGAATTTAATAGAGTTTCATCTTGCAAATCGGCCAAGGAAATTTGGGATAAGCTTCTAGTGACCTATGAAGGCACTAATCAAGTGAAGAAATCAAAAATTCATAGGCTTGTACACTCATATGAACTATTCACTATGGAGCCAAATGAATCCATTTCTTCCATGTTTACTGGATTCACAAAGATTATAAATGAACTTAATACCCTTGGAAAGACTTATTCTAACGAAGATAATGTGAGCAAAATTCTTAAGTCATTGCCAGATTCTTGGGAGTCGAAGTCAACGGCGATAATAGAAGCAAAAGATATCTCCATATTCGGACTTGATGAACTCTTGGGATCTCTCATGACCCATGAGATTTCCATGAATGGTCGAAAGGAAATTACCAAATAAAAGAAGTCTCTTGCATTTAAAGCCTCACCAAAGGAGACATATGTTGATCAAGAAGAAGAAGATAGTGAGGATGAAAATGAAGACTTGGTCTTGATCACCCGTAAATTCAAGAGTCTCTTGAGAATAAGCAATCAATTTCGAAAGAAGCCATTAAAAAAGGATGGCTATAAGGGAGATTCAAGCAAGAAAGAGCCCCTCACTTGTTTTAATTGAGGCAAAATGGGACACATCAAAGCCGAATGTCCGTTATTGAAGAAAGATGACAAGAAGTTTAAAAAGAAAGCATTCAAAGCCGCATGGTTGGAGTCCGATAGCGAATCGGATGGTGAATCATCCAAAAACCACACGGCAAATATTTGTTTCATGGCAAATGAAGATGAGGTAAATCCTACACTTGACTCTTTAGAAAATGATGCACCTAGTGTAGAAGAACTAGTTGACTCACTAGAAGAAATGTATAAGGATCTTAAAAAACAAGGAAAAAAAAATGTCACTCTTAGAAGAGACAACTCCTCACTTTCAAAAGAACTTGAAAGTTGAAACTTGAAAATGAGGAGCTTAACAAAAAGGTTCTTGCCCATGAAAAACTTGAAAAAGAATTGAAAGAGAAGATTGATAAAATTTCAAGACTACCTACATTCCATGTCCATACAAAAGGGAAAATATTGTTTTGGAAGAAAAATTGAATAACCTAACTAAGTCTCTTGAGAAATTTACCATGGGAAAGAAAAATTTAGATATGTTATTGGGAAATCAAAGATGTGTTTTTAACAAAGAAGGATTGGGATATAATCCCAAAGCAAAAAAATCATTTTACAAAAACTTCTTTGTCAAAACTTCATCTCTTCCCTCTCCACACATTACTTGCAACTTTTGTGGAAAGAATGGACATATTTCTTATTCTTGCTCAATTAGGAAAGTAAAAGGGCTAACAAAAATTATTTGGGTTCCAAAAAGGAACATTCCCTTATAATCTAACCCAAATGGACCCAACTCTACATGGGGACCAAGAAGAATTACTTATATGTGTTTTGCAGATATGCATGAAATCAACGCCAAGAAAAGACAAGTAGTTTCTTGATAGTGGATGCTCGAGACACATGACGGGAGACAAATCAAAATTCATCTCTCTCTCTCTCAAAGATTGTGGATTTGTTACCTTTGATGACAACTCCAAGGGCAAGATCATCGGTAAAGGTAAAATTGGTAATGATCCCTTACGTTCCATTGAAGATGTACTATTGGTAGATGGGTTGAAACATGATTTACTTAGTATAAGTCAACTTTTTGATAAAGGCAATAAGGTAGTATTTGAATCAAACAAATGTTCTATTAGAAATGCTAGTAATGATAAATAAATGTTCATAGCATATAGAGATGAAAATGTTTACACCATTGATTTTGATAAAATGCTTAACCAAAATGTTAAATGTCTTGCTGTCATAAATGAAAATAGTTGGTTATGGCATAGGAGACTAGGACATGCTCACATGAAACTTATTTCAAATCTATCCAAATTTGAATTAGTTGATGGCTTGCCTAAGGCCAAATTTGCCAAGGATAGAATTTGTGATGCATGCCAATTTGGAAAACAAATCAAAAGTTCCTTTAAAAGCAAAAAACATATATCTACCTCTAGGCCTCTTTAACTATTGCATTTGGATTTGTTTGGTCCTAGCAAAGTTCAAAGTATGGGTGGTAAGTCATATGCATTTGTAATTGTTGATGATTATTCTCGCTTCTCCTGGGTGTTATATCTAGCTCACAAAAATGATGCACCTAAAGTTTTTGCAAAATTTTGTAGAAGAGTCCAAATAAAAAAGGATATGCAATAAACAACATTAGAAGTGATAGGGATAGAGAATTCGAAAATCAAGAAATGGAAATACTTTGTGATGAAAATGGTTTTGGTCACAATTTCTCCTCTCCTAGAAATCCTCAACAAAACGGAGTAGTTGAAAGAAAGAATAGAACACTTCAAGAAATAGTTAGGACCATGCTCAACGAACATAAGTTACCAACATACTTTTGGGCTGAAGCCGTAAGTACGGGTTGCCATGTTATAAATAGGGTAACAATTAGAAAAGGATTGGATAAGACCCCTTATGAAATATGGAATGGTAGAAAACCAAACATTGGATACTTTAGAGTTTTTGGATGCAAGTGTTTTATACTAAACACCAAAGATCAATTAGAAAAGTTCGATCCAAAATCAGATGAATGAATCTTTGTTGGCTATTCTCCCATTAGCAAAGCATATAGAGTATATAACAAGAGAACATCAATTGTGGAGGAATCGATTCATGTGATCTTTGATGAAGCCAACCCTTTTGAAATCAAAAAGGATCTTGATGATAAGGTCGTAATTTTGGAAAAAGAGATGAATCAACTTGATATCCAAGACAATCGTAACAATGAATTAAATGCTTCAAATAGTAGTGGAAGACAAAATAGTAAGGACGTCAAACCAAATAATGATCTTCCTAAGGCTTGGAATTTTGTAAGAGATCACCCAAAAGATCAAATTATTGATGAACCATCTCAAGCAATAACCACTAGATCTAAACTTAGAAGCACTTGTAACAACATGGCTTTTGTCTCTCAAATCGAACCAAAGAACATTCAAGAAGCCGAAATAGATGAGTTTTGGATAATTGTCATGCAAGAAGAACTAAATCAATTTGAAAGAAACAAAGTATGGGAGCTTGTGCCTATGTCTAAGGATCACTCAATAATTGGCACAAAGTGGGTTTTTAGAAATAAAAAGACGAGGAAGGAAATATTGTTAGAAACAAAGTTAGATTAGTAGCCCAAGGTTACAACCAAGAAGAAGGGATAGATTATGAGGAAACCTTTGTCCCGGTTGCTAGGTTAGAAGCCATAAGAATGTTGCTTGCATATGCTTGTTTCAAAAATTTCAAATTATTTCAAATGGATGTGAAAAGTGTCTTTCTAAATGGTTTCATCTCCGAAGAAGTTTATGTAAAACAACCACCCAGATTTGAAAATCGTGAATTTCCTAATCATGTTTACAAATTGACTAAAGCATTGTATGGTTTAAAGCAAGCACCTAGAGCATGGTATGATAGGCTTAGTAATTTTCTCATTAAAAATGGTTTTACAAGAGGAAAAATTGACACTACTTTATTTATTAAACCTCTAGACAATGACATGCTCATTACACAAATATATGTGGACGACATTATTTTTGGATCTACAAATGAACAACTTTGTAAAGAATTTGCGAAAATCATGCATGATGAATTCGAGATGAGTATGATGGGTGAACTAACCTTCTTCCTTGGTTTACAAATCAAGCAATCTTGTGAAGGGATATTTATAAATCAATCAAAATATGTCAAAGACCTTCTCAAGAAATTTGGAATGAATGAAGCTAAATCAATTGGGACTCCTATGAGCCCATCTACCAAGCTTGACAAGGATGATTGTGGCAAACCTGTTGATATGAAACTCTATAGAGGCATGATAGGAAGTTTGTTGTACTTAACCGCTAGTAGACCGGATATAATGTTTAGTGTATGCTTGTGTGCATATTTTCAATCTTGCCCCAAAGAATCACACCTTGTTGCCGTAAAACGTATTTTTCGATATTTGATTAGCACTATTGATTTGGGCTTATGGTATCCTAAACACACTTCACTCGAATTAGTAAGTTATTCGGATGCGGACTTTACCGGTTGTAAAATTGATAGAAAAAGCACAAATGGGACTTGTCACTTCCTTGGACTCTCCCTCGTATCTTGGTTCAGTAAAAAACAAAATTCAGTGGCCTTATCCACAGCTGAAGCAGAATACGTAGCTGCCGGGAGTTGTTGTGCTCAAGTGTTGTACATGAAATAACAATTGGAAGATTTTGGACTTAATTATGATCACATTCCAATTAGGTGTGACAATACAAATGCTATAAATTTGTCAAAAAATCCCATACAATACTCTAGAACTAAGCACATTGAAATTAGATCCCATTTCATTAGAGACCATATGCAAAGAGGTGATGTTCAATTAGAATTTGTAAGCACTGACCATCAATTGGCCGATATTTTTACAAAACCTCTTCCTGAAGATAGATTTTGTACAATCATAAAAGATTTGGGAATGTACCTCAGTAGGGATGTGTGTTGAATTATAAAAAAAAAAAGGGGCGGACACGTTCAGCCGACTGATATTCATATTTCAGTCGACTGAAATATTCCTATGCACTGGCTATTTTTTTTCCTTATTTATCAGCCGACTGAAAATACCTTTCAGCCGACTGAACCATACGGCTACCCATTTTTCAGCCGACTGAAACTAATTTTCAGCCGAATGATTTTGCCTCTGTTTACTGTCTGCTCTCGGCGCCCTTTTTCAGTCGACTTAACATACTTTTCAGCCGACTGAATCGAGCGATTCCCATTTTCAGCCGCCTTAAAATAATTTTCAGCTGACTGAACCACGCAGTTACTCATTTTTCAGCCGACTGAAACTCATTTTCAGCCGACTGAGTTTCTCTCTGTTTACTGTCTGCTCTCGGTGCCCTTTTTCAGTCAACTGAACATACTTTTCAGCCGATTGAACCCAGCGATTCCCATTTTCAGCCGCCATAAAATAATTTTTAGTTGACTGAACCACGCAGTTACTCATTTTCAGCCGACTGAAACTCATTTTCAGCCGACTGAGTTTTCTCTAATTCACTGTCTGCTTTCGGCGCCCTTTTGCAGCCGACTGAACATACGTTTCAATCGACTGAAACACGCGGGTAAGTTCTTTTAACCCTCGTTTTAACCCTCTTTTTCGTCAAATCTCTTTCCCTCTTCCTCTATCCGTAAAAATCCCCTTTCCTTTTCCCTCTTTCACTCGATCTCTCTCTTCTTCCCTGCTTCTCTCCATTTTTTTTTACCGTCCGTTTTTTCTTTTCTTGCTCGGCTCTCTTCTTCTTCTCGTCATTTCACCCTAATCCTCCCTAACCTTACTCCACATCACCTTTTCCACTCCTTCCTCCCTAAATCTCCGCAATGGTACCCAAACGGCAGTCCCGTGATCAAGGACAACTGGCTGAGACCCTACGACAGTCGAAAAGAATGAGTGACACTCGTCTTCACTTCGTCTCCCAAGATGCGAAAAGCGCTTACATTCTTCATTTCATGTTTCAGCAAAGTGGTTTTCGGTAAAATCGTTTCTCTCTCTTTTTTTTTATCAATTTACAAATCAATTTCCATTTAGAGCACATTTTGACTATCAAGGATGGACCCCTTTTATCGAAATCGTCCGCCCCTCCTATCCTACACTAGTAAAATAATTTTATGCAAATTTTTCTCTCAAAACAAATCCCTTGAATCCTCGTGTTGAATCCTCAGTGAGTGGCACTCCTTTTTCTTTCAACCGAGAGGATTTAGGAACCATTATTCAAGCCCCCTCCGATGGTCCTACAATGTATAAAACTAATACTTGGATTGATGGTTTTGATGCTGTAGAGGCCCTCAAATTAATTTGTGAACGAAATGATATTGTTGAACCCTTTCAGCCGATTGTATCCCAACTCTCATTAGAAGCCCAGCTGATTCATCATATTATTTGCCACAATATTCTTCCACGGTCTGGGTCCTATAATCATGTCACTTATTTTGATGTTTATCTCATTTGGGCCCTTATTCAACATCACTTAGTTAATCTTCCCTACCTCAACATATGCTTCATACGAGATTGCCAAAAGCGCAAGAAGACTCTGCCTTATGGAAAACTCCTTTCATTCCTATTTGAACTATTTCAATGTCCGCTGTCCACGAGACTTAGAAGAAATTGGTGCTGCCAATGATGTTTATTGTGATCGTACCCTTAAAAATATGGGGTATAGGCTTGTTGGCGATTCTTGGGAACCCACTCCTGCAAGGTTGAAGAAAATCCAGCCACTTGAGCAAGCCGCAGAGGAGCAAGCCTATCATGATCAGGATATCGGCATGCCTGACTCTCCTCATCCCTCTGGTGGCCCCTCTAGCTCCAATGAGGACATTCAGTGTGTTTTTGTTGCCATTGAATCTCTCCGAATCGACGTTGCAGAAATAGGGGTCAATGTCGACCTTCTTCGCACTCAATGTGAGAGTATTCGTGAATTTGTTAAAGACCGACTCGATGCCTCTCGCGATGACACTGATCGATTGCACCTTCAATTAAGCCGTCTCATGGCCCATCTTGTCCTCGAGTGACACATGCCTTCTTCTCTTTTTGATGATGCCATAGGGGGAGAAATATCAAAGATTGCACTTGAAATTTTGTACATGACCCACTAAGTTCTAACCTTTGTAAAGTCCTTGACTTAATCAAATTTAATGGGTTCATATTACTTGTGCAAATGTTATTTCTTTTATGATTTTTATTTACATATCTCAATATAGTTGAGTATATTGTGTAATGATGGATATGATGCACTTATTGATTGTATAATGATGGATATGATGCATTTATTTTATTTAGAAATACATCCATGAAGAAAGAGGGAGAATACTTATCATTTGAAAAATACCTTGAAGAAAATGGAAAATTTGTTTCTATGCATGAAGTAAGGGGGAGGATCACAAATTGTGTATCCTTTATTTATGATTTGTGTGCAATGGTTTGTCATCATCAAAAAGGGGAAGATTGTTAATCCCAAGGTTTCAACCCAAGAATATATGGGTATTTTGATGACCACAAACCATTAAAGTGTGATATTTAATATTTCAAATGATATTACTCAATGAGACAGGTATCACATTTACAAAGAAGAAAGAAGGGCAAGAACATTGAAGATCAATACAAGAGATCGGATGACTTATCAATCTTTGAAGTTCAAATGGCAAATGATACAAGTATTGAAGATTGAAGATCAAACTTGTGTTCTTAGTTTTGGTCATGAGTGTTAAGAACAAAATGTAAAGTTACTCAATTGTTGAACACCATAGCTCAAGTCACCCTCTAGTGGACCCTAGGAAAACCAAGCTTTATCTTATGCATCTAAATGGAATCCTAGGATAATATTAAGTCCCCTTGAAGTTTCAGTCGACTAACAATAGATTATGTGGGGATAGAATTTCAGTCCACTGAATCAATATTTCAGCCGACTGAAATACTGTATTTTCAGTGGGGAGTAATTTCAGTCGACTGAAATGAAGTTTCAGCCGACTGAAATGCAAGATGTTCACATGCAGAAATTTCAGTCGACTGAAATTATGTTTCAGCCGACTAAAAAGCAGAATTTTCATGACTTGCAATTTCAGTCGACTGAATTCTCAGATTTAGCCGACTGAATTATTCACAAATAAACTGCTTGTTTTTCAGGGCATTTTTAGTCGACTGAATATTCACTTCAATCGACTGAATCGCGAAACAGTAATATTTTTTGAACAATAAATGCTCCCTCCAACGGCCCTTTGCTTCATTTAATGCTTGGCAATAGTTCTAAATATGACAAAATTATAAAACTAAGCTTCTATGAGTAAATGGGCTGCTGAATCACTTGAAATTAAGAGGAATCCATTGAAATCTAATCTCAAGCATACTCTAGCTCAAAATCCATCTCTTGCAATCTTACCTTGAGCCATTTCAGTTCAACTCTTTGAGTAACTCTTAGAAAACTAGATTTGTAAACATTTGAGAGTTACTCTTAAGCTTTACATTGTAATCTTTTATAATTCCTTGAGAGATAAAGTTTGAGAAGGGTTGGTGTAACCCTTGTGAAGGAGAAGGGTGTCTTCACCTTCAAGCTGTGTAATAGGTTTTTTCTCCACCCTTGAAGGAGAAGTTTAGTGCATTCAATCCTCAAGTGGTGTACTTGAGGCGAGGACGTAGGCAAGAACGCCGAACGTCGTAAAAATCTCAGGTTCAATCTCTCCATCTCTTTTCATCTCCTCTTTTATATTTTGGCATTTATTTACTACTTGTTTGCATCTTATTTTTTTTAACTTGTGAAATTAAAGAAAACCCAAAAAGTTTGCATTGACCCAATTCACCCCCCCTCTAGGGTCAATTTCTGGGCAACAGTTACTTATATAGTTTTAGTATACAGATGTAATCTCGCCTTTGATCGCCGGCACCACTTCTAGAGGACTGCCTTGACATCGAGGTATGAGTTCCAACCATGAGGAGGGAACCACTGGGGGAATGCCCACGAAAGGAGGGAATTGCAGGAGGTATTCCTTCCCTCGAGGTTCATCTTGACCCCGCCACCCTTCCATCGGGTATCGGCAACTATCGGTGATCTAGAGGGAGAAGTTGAAGGCAATTGATTCTATCCGGATGAGCAGACACACCAGCGCAGGAAGATGACAGTGCCAGTAGTTCGTACCGCCATAAGCCAGTGCCTCCTATCGCCAGCTAAGCTAGTGCCTACTGCCTACCGCCTACGACAACTATTTTCACAAATACAGAAGCCTATGCCTACTGCCTATGAATGAGATATGAATGGACTACACCTTTCTAGTCTTTCTCCTCTCAAAAGATTTTGCTATACGAAATCAGCTATAAGCGTCGAGTGCGCCGTCTTCCTATTCCCCCCATGGGGCTGCGGTAGTGGCCGGAAATAGTAGGAGGAGGCTGAGGTACCACCAGAAACAGAAGCCAGAGAGAAAGCAGCCCTCAAAGCGGGGGCAGAGGCAGAGATAGTTGGTAACCTTGCGGCGTATACGGAAACGGATCCCCAGAGCTCGTTGTCATTGTTCCAGCGGCATGAGTAGCAAAAGCACCCGAGGCACGGGCCAAGTCTATGGTCTTGGAATTTGACCCATACGAGTTCCGAATTCTACAGCGGCGGAACTTGGGCAACGTAAAGTTCATAGGTAGCAACGCCGGTCGGTTCAGTAGCAGTCGCAGTCGAAGTTGAGTTGGTTGATGCAGTAGTCAAATCCAACAGATTTGACTCTGTAAACTGAAATAAAGGGGCAGAGGGGTCGCAACTCTTCCCGTAGAAACCTCCTTCAACTGATTCAAGTGATTCAGCTTAATCAGTTGGAAAGTCAGTAAGAAAGTCAGATGCCTCTCCTGCAGGCCGAAACATTTCCTTTTTTTAGATGCGGTTCTCCCCATAAAAAAGAGTGAGCGCTCACTCTTTTTTTTTTATGGCCCACCCTGTTGCGAAATCTCACTCTCCGAAGTGGGAGTATAGGTTTTTTGGAAGACCTCTCCCTTCTCCATTATTCTAATCATTGAATTAGGTAGGACACTCGACTGTTTAAGGAGAGGGTTTCACTATCTCTTTTCTTTCCGAGTCTACTTTACTTCTTTTTTTTTTCTTTATGCTGTTCGGAAAGACCAGTAAGTGGTTTTTTTTGGCATATCTTTTGCAATCGATTGATTCTATCAGGTCCATTCTTCGGTAGTGCATAGGCTCCGGCTTCTGTAGTCCTCTAGCCGAGCCACTACTTGCGTGTGTGTAATTCATGGCAGTTTTTTTATTTTATTATTGAGCTCTTCTCTTTCTTTGATTTTCTTACTATTTAATTTAGTAGAGAGCGGTAATTTAGTTTGAGTCAAATTATCTATTTTGATGTTTATAAAATTTGAATGCCCAACTTAAAGTTACGACGACAAGCAACATAATATTCCACGACTGAGGAATCACGTGATCTTTTCTCAAGAGATCAAAGATATTTAGGTATTTCATACAAAAGTCCCTACATCTTAGGTTAATCGTATGAGTCCATAAGTTTTCATTAATTATATTTATCCTTAACATTTGAAGATAGATTGTAATCAGGTGAAATACGCCAGCTTTTCAGAATGACTTTTATTTGGCCAACTTGAGCCAAAGCTTATATATGAAGATTTACAAGGTATATAAAAGACAACATGGATGAGATTTTATTCTCTCGAAAAGTCTTTTGCAAAAACAGACGCTACCACGAGAAAGAGGGCGAAAAACTGGTCAAGTACGGGTCTAATGAAACTTTTCGCCGGAGGTCGCCGAAATTGGCTGGAAGTCGCCGGAGATCCGCCAGAAAACTTCACTGGTGGTGGCCAGACGGCGGTGGTGGACGGTGGCCTGCGCTGGCAGCAGCAAGGCTACTGGGCTTTCTCTCCTTTGGATGAGATTAGAAGAGAGTGGATTAGAAGAGAGAGGGAAATGGATTAGAAGATAAAGAAAGGGATTATATGAGAGAGAAGAGGGAAAGAAATTTGAAAAGTGAGGGAGTGAAAAAAAAAAAGACGGTGGGAGTATGGGGGAGGGGAGGGGTCCCCTCCTCCTTATATAGAGGTAAAATAATATTATTTTAATAATTTTATTTTTATAATTTATTTAATAAAATCTGAAAATCAATATAATAATATTATTTTGAATAATTTGGGGCTAAGAAAGCCCCGGTCCGAGTTTGCTTCGACGGACAAATAAATGTATCTCCAAAAGTGGATTTACCGGGTCTAATTGAATGATCTGACTTTACAGTTTGTTTCAAAATACTTTCAATTGATTTAGAAATAATTTTGAGGGAAAAATAAAATCTAAAGCCTCTTGATTTAAATTGAAAACAATATATTTAAATTTTTAATAAATGAAAGGCTCATATTTTGTCAATACAAATTTAAATTTCTGATTTTGGAAAAATCAAAATAACGTTCTAAAAGTCAGTCTGTGTAAAAAAATAAACTTCTCAAATCAGTAATTTAAAAACATTTATTTTAAATCATAAAACAATATAATATTACCCATGAGGGTGGAAATTACCGTTTCACCCTTCTGACTTTAAACAGTCATAACTTGAGTTCCCGAGCTCCAATTAGGCCAAACTTGAACTTTTCGGGAAGCTCACTCCATAATCTTCATGATTAATGGATCACCAAATATTTTTAGCGGTTCATAATCACATCATTAAGCCTAATTTTTGGTCGGGGTATCACAGGAGGCGACCCCTTCATATAAGCACCCAAGTCTTACACCTCCAAGGCAATGTGGATCTTTTTCACCCACCCCCCATTATGGTACAACTGACCCTTTGTATGTATGGCTACCCGTCCCTCCCTGGCAGTGTGCCGCTTCAACTCGACTCGGCGCAGTATGATATTGTCCACTCTGGGCCCACCCACACAGGGGGGATCCGCACTGATTTGCATTTGGGCCTGGCCCAACAGGTAGGCCCAAAAACACGTCATAACTTATGGAGGGGCTTAAGGGCTTATAAACCCCCTCCATTTTCTCACAATTTCCGATATGGGACTCCAACAAGACCCCACCCCCATTGCTCGACACATCGCACTGGTCGATGCATCGGTTGCCCGACACATCGCCTCAATCGATGTATCGCTCTGGGTTGGGTCAGGGTACTACAATATACTCCCTTAAAGGAGAGCCGCCCCGGCTCGGCCCAACACACACAGGGATAGGCCCACATAGTCCAAGTGTTAAACTTAGACTCTGATACCATTTGTAACGGTCTGCCCCTCCATGGCATGCGCCGCTTCAACTCGAGTCGACTCAGTATGATATTGTCCGTTCTGGGCCCACCCACACAGGGGGATCTGCACAGATTTACATTTGGGTCTAGCCCAACAGGTAGGCCCAAAAATGTGCCATTTCGTATGGAGGGGCTTAAGGGCTTATAAAACCCCCCCATTTTCTCTCAATTTCCGTTGTGGGACTCCAAAAGCCCCCCACCACTCGACACATCGCCCTGGTCAATGCATCGGCTGCCCGACACATCGCCTGGGCCAATGTATCACTCTAGGCTAGGCTAGGGTACTAAGTATGAGGTTGTGGAGTTCGGTCAGCTGGGACGGTTAGTCCCTACGAACCTAACAGTAATACTGGTATTGGAGGAGACCCCGGCAGCGCTGGATTGTTGGCCCCATAACCAACAAATTTCCATTTTTTCCCATTTTTCTCTTCTTTTTTGTATTTTATGCAAGACCAAAATAATTTAAAAAAGAGAGAGGACCATATCACTGATGCATATCAAAAATGCAATAACTTAACCCCTAATATAAACTCATATTGATTCTCATAAATATTTGATTTTTGTCTTTAATACTTTTTCTATTATTCTTTACTAGAGTTTAATACCTCGATAAGTGGCAAATCTCTCTTCTAAATTTTCCTAAAGTACTGAATTATGAAAATTATAAGAGGCTAGGAATACAAAAGAAAAAATTTAGAATTTGATCCGGTGAGTTCAAAAGAATTGTTCTACTATTGTTGTGTTAGTATTAAAAGATAGAAAAACCAAAAAAGATACTTAAAAATTAAAAAATAAAATATAAAATGGACTCGATGGATTATAAAGATTTAGTCCACTTTTATTATGTTATTATTTAAACATAGGAAGAACTCATATAAATAATATTAAAATAGATAAAGAGATTATACTATTAAGTTTAATGACTAAAAAATATGATCTTCCATTTTTTATAGGCGAGACTTACAGACACCCGACGTTTCAGCCTCTACACACCCGTTTTTGAATTTTAGAGTGAAATTACCATTATGCCCCCGTATTTTTCACTCATTCGAACGAACTGCCAGTTCATTTCGGCATTCGTTCGAATGAATTATTCCTTCGAACGAATCCCGAAGGCTAAATTTAGTTCATTCGAATGAATGGGCTGAACAGTATTCCGTGTAACTGTTCAGCCCATTCGTTCGAATGAACGGATAGTTCAGTTCGAACCATTCATGCTACAGTATGCACACTATGTATTATTTAAATAATAAAATTTTCTTTAAACCTTTAAAATTATTTTTTAAGCACTGTATATTTTCAAAATTTTTTAAATTGAATATCCGAACTAATTACGATAACCTGATAAAAATACTTTAAGACTTCAAGGTCTTTTGACACTCTCAAATACTTAAAACACAGTATTTTACAAATAAGGGCATCCCTCGACTATGCCAAAAACACATTTGAGAGTGTCAAAAGATCTTGAAGTCTTAAAGTATTTTTATCAGGTTATCGTAATTAGTTTGGATATTCAATTTGAGAAATTTTGAAAATACACAGTGCTTAAAAAAAAACTTTAAAGTTTTAAAAGAGATTTTATTATTTAACTAATGCACTATGCATTACTGTAGCATCGACAACATAGATCGTTATTTTTTAAGCACTATGTATTTCCAAAATTTCTTAAATTGAATATCTGGACTAATTACGATAACTTTATAAAAATACTTTAAGACTTTAAGGTCTTTTGACACTCCTAAATGTGTTTTCGGTACAGCCGAGCAATACCCTTATTTGTAAAACACTGTGTTTTAGGCATGTAGGAGTTTCAAAAGACCTTTAAATCTTAAAGTATTTTTATAGATTGGCATAATTAGTCTGGATATTCAATTTAAGAAATTTTGAAAATACACAGTACTTAAAAAATAACTTTAAAGTTTTAAAAGAAATTTTATTATTTAAATAATGTATAGTATGCATAGTGTAGCCTGAATGGTTCGAATGGGTTGAACAATAACACAGAATACTGTTCAGCTCATTCTTTCGAATGAATTAAATTTATTCTTTGGGCGAACGAATGTCGAAATGAACTGACAGTTCATTCGAATGAGTAAAAAATATGAAGATTTTACTCTAAAATCTATAAATGAATGTTTAAAGACAGAAAAGTCGAGTATACGTAAGTAAGTCGCGCCATTTCATATTAGTACGAGATGAAATTTTTTATGAGAAAAAGAAAAGTACAATAACGGATGCGCTGATTTCACAGTTACAAATAAAAGTAAGAAAGTAGAATTTGTAATGACAAGACTAATTAAGTTCAATTAATATTAACTAATCACGTTAACGTTTTGCAGAGCCTCTGGACCCACACGTTTCCGCGTGGTATGGACAATACCAAAGACTTGCGCATCAGGGCACCTTGCTAAATTATCCATTACTAAAAATGAACTATTTTAAATATAATATGCATTTAAATTAATAATAATTTCATTATTTATATTAATACATCTAAATTTGATGGATAAAATAAACTATTTTAAATATAAAAAATGAGCTCACTAAAATATCTATATTTTCTTTAAAAATGATTTTAACTATCTTTGATTTTAATGCATCTAAATTTTATGGCCAAGAATTAGCTGTTTTTAATATAAAAATGAGCTCACTAAAAAAAAAAATTAAATTTTTTATATTTTCTTTAAAAAATAAAATAAATAAATCAAATGGTGAAGTACTCGTACCAAAAAATAGTCTAAAGATGCATAGCATATAATTTGTGGAAATTAAGAGGAAAAATGTAAAAAAAAGTAACTCCAAAAAACTTCTCTAATCATATCCTTTTAAGGAGGTCCCTATATGTCTCAATAATTAGTCAGGTGTTCTACGAGGCCTGGACACCTTGGTCTTAAAAAAAACACTTTAAAAGGAAGAATAACTAAATGACCAACCGTCTCCAATTAAATAAATATTGACTATTAATTCATTAAATGAGTGGTCAACTTTTACACAGTGTGATGACTTTATTGCAAAGAACTTTCAATTAAATTTAGGAACTAAAAATAATAATTTTAAACCAATTTTAAAATTCCAAGCTGACCATATTTTCATGAATTTAAGTTATTTTTTATGTACTAAACTTTTGTATCTTATGTGACACCCAAGTTTTTACTAAATGATGGATTCTTTAATAGATTTTTCTATTTGTTAACATGATACAAAAAAAATAATAATCATATGATCCATTAATAGAAATCATATTTTTTATGCTTCTTTAATGTTAATTACTTTCAATTATTTTTAAATCTTAACAATTTGCATCTTACATGAATCTCATTTTCATTCAATTTGATGACTCATTAAAAGATCTTAACATAAATACAGAACTCCATAAAAGGCAGTTGCTCTAATCTTAGGAACGATGTATTTAAGCTCTCAAAATTTTATGGCTTTAAGTTATATTTTGAATTTCTAATATTCTTAGATATTCTTTTTTTTTTTTTTTAATTATTAGAGACAATATTTGCACTTTGAATGAGACCAATTTTAGTCCAATGTTAATTTATAGATATCCACAAATATATATATAAACTATAATTTAAATAAAGTAATGTTTCAATATCAGATTTTCTATAGTTTATATTTTTTATAAATTATAGAGCGCATAATTTAATGGTAATATATCATTCAATTCAATTAAAATATGAAATACATGTTATCTTATTTATATTATTTTTATAGAGCTACATGTGTGCATATACACTAATACCCGAGCTGAAGGAAAATCGGCTGATATATAAAGGTTTTAAAATATCATATTGGCCGATATTTACACCCCTGCTTCAAGGCATATGCCACCTCCCTGTAATGACCCAACGCTGAATACAGGACTTAGGGTATGATTCAGTGTGATATTGTCCGCTTTGGACCTCGCACACAGCTTGAATCCGTACGATTTTGTTTCTGGGCCCTGCCCACATGGCCCGGCCCAAAAGGCCTCTCACTTGGTCAAGAGCCTTGTCACAAATATCAGCGGTGTTTTCAAATTTACCGAGTTTTTACCTACAAAATACCATTACCGCGTTAAAAACGCGTTTTTATCTCCATGACGATAAATTTCCGGTAAATTCCCAATAAAATCGCTTTAAAAACGCGATAAGCGTTAATAACGCAATAATATCCTGTTAATTCTCGGTAAATTCCGATAAACTCGGTAAATTCCCTATACCATTTTTATTTCATTAATTCTTTTATTTATTCTATTTTTTTATTTTTTAAATATTATAATTTCCACGAGATTTTTCCGTTAAAATCCGAGAATTTAAAAATATCCCATTATTACCAATTGCAGTTAATATCCCGAGAACGGTATTTGTCACAATGGTCAAGAGGGGTTGGCCTCTTATAACCCCTCCATTTTTTTCCTCCTCCATCGATGTGGGACTCCCACATGGGTGGGCAGGGTGCCACAAACCTCCCTATCCCACACACTGCATAACTCTACAGAGAGTGATCCTTTAGAGTGGAGTGGGTTAATGAGTTTTCAAATTCAAAGATGATTAAAGTCAAGTCCACATAAAAAAAAAGGGCAAATATGAGATTGGATTGGGATTCAATTCAAAATTTTAAATGAATCTAATATTTATATCAAAACCATTTATTTTAGATTGGTTATTTTAAACTTTCAAATTTTTAAATATTCATTTATAACCCTCTCTATCTTCATCATAAATATATTAGCTTCAAACTAGACTGTGGATCTCATTCAACCTTACAAAATGAAATGAGAATAGATTAGACAGAGTCCAAAATACAAATCTAATCCAAATTATCTACTCATCCAACTTCGGGATATGTAATAAATGATTTGCATGGGAAATAATTTGACACAAGTGTTATTTAGATGTTCTCGTTTTATTAAGGTTAAAGGAGATCAAAAACAATGCCACGTGTCTACTTTTTAAAATATCGTAGGGAAAAGAGAAAGACAAAGGAAATCTTCTAATTCTAATAAAAATAGGAATAATTCACTTATTTTTTAGGATTGGTTTCACGGTCAAGAACTCGCATGAGATACGGGAGGTCTTAAGTTCAAATCAATTTAATCAATTTCAACACAAAAGGGTCACTCTACATAATGTTATTCTGTTTAGCTTCCAAGAGGAATAAGTCACTTAAGTCACTTAAATTTGGTGTTTGCCTCTGTTTCATGCTATTACAAGAGAAATATGCCCATTTCAGCTCTAATCATTCTACTCAAATAATTTTTCTTTCTTTTATTTTCACAAATCTATCCAAAATCCATATATGATGGGCTACAAGTGGATTTTAGCTTAAAATGTATTGTTAGTTGTACAGCGTCCTCCATTTTTTTTAAGAACGTCTAGTGATTTGACTATTAAAATTAAGATTAAGTGACTTAAAATTAAATTTGAATTGAAATTATTTTCACTTATAATTCATTAAGCCTATTTTCAATCTTATAGTTGGATTTTAGTTGATGTGAAAAAAAATGAATAAAAATAAGATGTACCGGATGTGGTCAAGTGTTTTGAGTTTTGAGTTTTGAGTTTTCTTTTGAGTAAAAGAAGAATTTATTTTATTTTTTGAATTTTTGTTGATGTTCATATGATTCCTAGGAGAATAAAATTCAAACCTCTTAAACTAGTATTTCATAATTATGCTATTATGATTTAAGATTAAAAACATGATAATATTTAATAATAATTTATTTTTTATCTATATTGATTAGTGTAAAATGATAAGAATAATTATTTAAAAAATTATAATTTTATACTTTTCATATTTTATTATTTTTATGCTCTTATCTTTTTACCATTGGAATGTAAGAATATTTAGTTGTGCAGATAAAACTATATCAGTATCAATTACAATGGAAGTTTGGGTTCTTGAGTTGAGACCATGCAGCATTAAGGGGTGCAAAAAACGCCTCCACCGAGATCTCGGTCGATATTGCATATCGGTGAGATCTCAGTATCGGCCGTGATCTCGGCTGATAAGTCTCTCTCTTCATAGCATTTTTTTTATTAATTAGTTTTTATGAAAAAATTCCAAAAAATTACAGAAAATGCAGATAATCATGTGTTTATTGAATATGTAATTTTTTCATAAAATATGGACATTTTTACATCTTCTAATATAATTTGAAGTTACGATATCGTGAAAATGATTTTTTTTTAAATAATCTGAAATAAGTGAAAAAATATTTTTTAAAAATAATTTTCTTTTTTTTAGTTTCCAGAAACTTTATCCTAATTTTGTTGTTTTCCATGGATGGAGCCATGCTTACCCGTGCTTATTATTTATTTTTGTATCTGAGATTAGCAGCATGCAAGTTGAGAGTAACCATCATGCTCACTCGATCTTGAGTACCTCAGAGTTCATAGCACCGAAACTATACGAGGAAGACTACACAAAGCTTGCCAACATATACTCATTTGGTACGTGTGTACAGTGAGTGCAACATAATTGCTAAAATGTAGAAGAAAGAGATGAGTGAGGTGAGGCTGCAGGCCATGAACAATATCAAAGATCTTGAAGATAGGTTGTATACTTCAAAGCTTCTTAGAGATCCCTTCTTTAATGGTTTGGATGAAAGTAGAGTCAAAAGCATGCATATAGGCTCCATTTTCTAGCGCATGCATGTTTTCCAAAGGCATGCAAGTTCATTTTCTATCGTTTTCCAAAGGCAATGCATGCTTCCTTTCCAACACATGCATGCAGCATTCATTCAAGCATTCATTCAAGCTTGCATGTTTTTCGCGAGCAATGGTGGCTCCTTTTCTAATGTTGTAATGCATGCATGCAGCATTCATTCAAGCTTGCATGTTTTTCGAGAGCAATGGTGGCTCCTTTTCTAATGTTGTAATGCATGCATGCAACATTCATTCAAGCTTGCATGTTTTCGAAGTTTGCATGTTTTTCAATAGCATGGAAGCTCACCTTGCCAACAACATTCATGCATGCATTGTCACATTAATTTACAGCTTGACCTTTCTTTCCACACTACTTAAAAGAGTATACAGTCTATTTTACACACCTACTTCAACAAAGTTTATACTTCTCAGCTTTCATATCTTTTTATTTTCTTCTTATGTTTTCTCTTTTGGATTTTACTCCATTTTGAGAGTAAAATTAACATTGAATCACAAATTATTTTCAAATCAACAATTCAAGATACTCTACATACCATGTATATTTAGCGCATGACCATTACTAAATTTTTTTCTTTTCTTTTTTAAAAGAGACAAATATCGGCCGATACTTGCCCGAGATTTTGACAGCCATCTCAAGCGTATTGGCCTTTATATATATATATATATATATATATATATATATATATATATATATATATATTTTTTTTTTTTCTTTTCTATTTTTAAATACCGATGTTACCGAATATCGGCCTATATCAGAACCAAGAATTCGGTCCAAATTTCGGCAATATCGGCCGATATTTGGTTCATACAGCCAATACACATTGTATCAGTTGAGATTTATACCCTGGTATGAAAAGTGTTCTTTATAAATAAAAGTTTTGTGCTTTTCTTAGAAACACTTTGAAAGTTAAAATGGAAGTATCTTTAAATCTAATTAATTTAATTTCTTTTTAGTTATTAAAAAACTGGAGTTTTAAAAAATATGATTTAATTAATTTGATCAACATAATTTTAAAAATAAATTAGAAATTAGGCCTTTAATCACAAATTTGATTGGACCATCTTTGAATGGGCCAGTAACATCACACTTATTACATTACGCTAAAGCTTGACAATCATATTATGGTCTTCTAAATCTTTTTCATTGCATGAAGTTCACATGAGTGAATAACATGTTTGATTGGTGGAGTGTTTAGAAATCATATGGGAGATACATTCATGATGTTCAATAAATCAATGGGTATCAATGATTCAAATAAGACGGAAATACTTAACATTAAGAGAGCTCTTATTTTTGGAAGGATCATGGACAAGGAAATCTAGTCATAGGGGGTGACTCGTCAAATGCATTCAAGTGAGCATTAGGGTTTCGGTGCCCACCTTGAAGATTGGTTAACGTAGTTAAGGAGGTGAGAGAGTTGGCTAAAGAGATGAAAGTGTCCTCAAAAGTTGGGCGTTCAGCAAATGGCATGTGAACTTTTGCCCTAAATCTTCCTTCTTTCCTTTCTTTTGATCTATTGCTTTTAGATATTTTCTTTGTATTTTCTTCTCTTTCCTTTTAATGAATTTTGCAGTTATCGCTAAAAAAAAACATCACATTTATTTCATTAGGCTAGAGCTTGACAATCATATTATGGACTTGTAAATCTTTTCATTGCATGAAGTTCACCACTTCAAAACCCCGAATATTCATAGAAATAAGAAAATTATTTTATATTTCGTTTTGAAATTTCACTTTTGTAAATTTTGTTGTCCAAAAATTTCATAGTAAAATAAAAATCAGTGACTTTTTTTAATTTCAATGACATATTTTACACAAATAAATTTATAAATAAATTATATTATAGTCAAACTAAAACTTAGAATAATACTAATGAAATTTATCTCATTTTTTATCGTGTAAACTCACTTAATGAAAAAAAGAAGAGAAAATACACATCTAAAGAGGTTAAAGTAATGGATAGAAACCCACCTCACTCCTCAAAAAGTGGAAGTTGTGAATTCTATTCAAACTTCATCCCAAAAGGTCACTTCTGATAAAATGACACGAGAGATATTTGATAAAGGTATCCCATTTGGACACCTCCTTTTTCTATCACGGAACAACCCTTTTCAAATTTTACGTACAAATTACCATTTTGTCCATCCACTAAAACTACTTTGAATGATTATATAGTCAAATTTTCATATCCTTCGAACCATAGAATCATAAAGATTCTTCGAATGATGCTAAAGCAAAAAAAATAAACAGTAATTTTTTTAAAAAAAATTTAAAGTTATTTTTTAAGCACTAAATTTCTCAAATTAAATATCCGAACTAATTACGATAGCCTGATAAAAATACTTTAAGAATTCAAGGTCTTTTGACATTCTCAAATGTTTAAAACACAGTATTTTATAAATAAGAGTATCCCTTGGCTATGTGGAAAATATATTTGGGAGTGTCAAAAGACCTTTAAGTCTTAAAGTATTTTTATTAGATTATCGTAATTAGTTCAGATATTCAATTTGAGAAATTTTGGAAATACACCATGCTTAAAAAATAATTTGAGAATTTAAGATCTTTTGACACTTCCAAATACTTAAAACACAGTATTTTACAAATAAGAGTATCTCTTGGCGATGTGGAAAATATATTTGAGAGTGTCAAAAGACCTTAAAGTTTTAAAGTATTTTTATCAGGTTATCGTAATTAGTCCGTATATTCAATTTGAGAAATTTTGGAAATACACAGTGCTTAAAAAATAACTGTCTATGTTGTCGATATCTCCTTTAAAACTTTAAAATTATTTTTTAAGCACTATGTATTTCTAAAATTTCTCAAATTAAATATCTAAACTAATTACGATAACCTGATAAAAATACTTTAAGACTTTAAGGTCTTTTGACACTTCCAAATATATTTTCCACACAGCTAAGGGATACCCTTTATTTGTAAAACAGTGTGTTTTAAGCATTTGGGAATGTCAAAAGACCTTAAATTTTTAAAGTATTTTTATCAGACTATCGTAATTAGTCCAGATATTTAATTTGAGAAATTTTAAAAATACACAGTGCTTAAAAAATAACTTTAAATTTTTTTTTTTAAAAATTACTGTATAAATTTTTTTTGGTTTAACATCATTAGAAGGATTTTCATGATCCTTCGAACGATTCTTTGGTTGGAATGATGTGAAAATTTCACTCTATAATCATTCCAAGTAGTTTTAGTAGACGGGCAAAATAGTAATTTACACGTAAATGAAAAGGGATGTTCTACTAGAGAAAAAGGGATCTCCGGCGCCTTGATAAATAAGAAAAAAAAGCAAGGCTAATTAAATTAAACTTAATAATATAAATTAGTCCTTGAAAAATCACTTCCCTCCCACTCACGCTTCCGCGTTGTAGCGAGTAGGGACAACATTGCCAGACGTGCGCGTTAAGCATTCTAAAACTTTGGTCTGTCCAATGTGGTTCAATATTAATTACATAACAATCATTTTATGAATTACATTTTAAATAATGAAGATGAATTGAATGTAAAGGTTTTGACATTTAGGTTTAGACAAACGTGGGCCTAAAATCATTTTAATAAATACTTTTATAATTAGATAAAAGATAATTAAATTCAACTGTTTATAAAACTTATAATTAATGGCTTTTACAACAAACTTAAATGTAAAGTGAAAGTTTGAATCAATTTCTTCTCTAACAAGACATTCTCTCTCCTATTTCTTTATAATTTTCTTGAAAAAAATATGAGAAATAAAAAAATGGAAACCTAGTGTGAAGTTTTTTTTTTTTTAAATGGTCATTTTTATATAGTATTAGACCGATCACAATTTTATGAGTTTTTTCTCTCATCTATTTAAGGCTAGTTTTATCAGTTTTTTTTCTTCAATTTGACATATTACAATTTATACCATCAGTCAATAACATGTCTAATTACAATCCTCAATCATAAAATCAAAGATTTCAATCTATACAAAGGATAAGTAGCAAATTAAAGTTAAATATATAAAAGATAAATGAAATAGAGAAAGAGATCTTTATTTTTTAAGTTTGAAATCTTTATTAAATTTTTTTAATAACAATTAAATATTAAAATTTTAATCGCACTAAAAAAATTCTTATTTCTTAAATTTAAAATTATTATCATTAAAATATTCAGCATGCTAAAGAAACGATGCGATGGAGAACAAAAGTATCGACAGTATTACTTAAGTTCTACTCAAGGAATGATTTCCGAAAGACTCTTCTCCCGAGTTCCGAGCGTGCCATATTTATACCGCATGTGAGGAAAGCATCGGTGCGCGATTTCCATTTGTTAATTTTTTCTTTTTACAGTACACGTCGGGCGCACCCAAAACCTTCTCCCCCACCAACGGCTTCCTTGATGGCTTCTGCATTCAAACACGACGACTCTGCTGCAAGGTCGTTCGTTGTCTTCTTCTCTATCAATTATATCCAGAGTTTTCAATGGCTATCCTTTCTGCCCCTTCTCTCCATCAATCTAACATCTTCTTTTGTTTTCTCACATGGGTTCCGATCCTCGTTGCCTGTTGTTCTTACAGATCGGAGAATTTTGCCTCGGATTCTGGGGAAACCTTCACTCTCGACTCTATAAGAGAGTCTCTGATTCGACAGGAAGACACCATCATCTTCAGTCTCATTGAGAGAGCCCAATTCCCTCATAATTCTCCCCTTTACGACGAATCGCTGCGCCAGATTCCCGGTTTCAGTGGCTCGCTGCTCCAGTTTTTTGTTAGAGAGGCAGAGATTCTTCAATACAAGGTGAGGTGTTTTGCCTTTTCTTTTATTCCTTCATTTTTCTGAAACGGGATTTCCTTTTTTTTTTTTTCTGTAAATCCCCTTCTGTTCAGGTTTTGAGAGCTTATTCATGGAAAATCTGTACTTACATGCCTTCCTTCCATGTATCTAAATAAATTTTACCTACAGTGGGGTCCACTAGCTCTGAAGAGCTTGTGATTTCATTTTTTTAAAAAAAATTGTTAGCCATTAAATTAATTTAGGAGTACGACCAGTAATTATGCAGCTGTAAAGAATGAAAAATAAGGAGTCCTCATAAATGCATTCTTGCTTTAGTAATCTTTAGACTGAATTTATTCATCATTTATGCATTTTGTATGTCAGAGTGGTTTTTATTTCTATTTAATAATGTTTAGATTAGATTATGTACTTGAAAAAATTAGTTGGGCGAATTTGTTTATGTAAAAAAAAAAAAATTGAAGACGGAGGGAAAATCTCGAGGACAGTCCTACTAAACTCCCCTTTCGATGACATCCCACATTCTCATGGGACTCGAACTCGTACTATCTCACTTCCTGAGGCGAAATGTTACCGGCTGAGTTACTCCGAATGAATTTGTTTCTACAAATTCCCATGTTTTTTTTTTCTCAGAAGCAAAAAATATATAATGGGTCATGAGTAAATTTATGAATAAGTCGGATGCTTGAAGCAAAATCTGTTGTTTATTGCTTACCTTTTTTTTTTTGATTCTGCTGCTGTATCTTGGGATTTTATATAATCGTTGCTTTGAATGGAGGGCTGGTCGTGTCCTCTATTGCTCTACTTCAAGTGGGTTTGTTTTCTTATTGTGAAAAGGATTCGTTTCTCTTTGTTCTTGTGTTTGGTAACTTGGATTTAATAAATTTCTTATTGGGTTGCTTTTAACTGGGAACGTCCTCTTGACGTTTCTTTTGTTTTCTTGTCAAGGAAAAGAGTTTTCTCCCTTTTCCTTTACTTCACCATGGAATCTTAGCTTTTCATTATTCTTGTTTTCCAGACACAAGCAACAGTTGTGATAACCTATATCTCAAAAGTTAGTTCTATTGTCCATCTTTATCTATCCAATCTAAAATCCAGACAGTGGAGAGTGAAGATGGAATCACTACAATTGCCACTTTCATGTTTTTGTATTGTTGGCTAGGAATGAGTATTTGGCATCTAACTACATCACATGAATAACCCGCTACCTTACTTGGGTCTGGTCAGAGCGTACCAATTCTAGAAAGCCAGTCTCCTTAAAGCTGAGAAAACAATATTGTTGCCTGGAAATAACATGTGCTTATTGCAACGTATGTTTCTGCCCATTCTTGAATTGCTTCAGTTTGAAGTCTTTTACATTGTTTGGCATTACAATCTGGAATAGTTTGATCATCACTATTCAATAGTTCCCCGTATTAAATTCTTCGACGCTGTATCTGGCTTTGGAGTAGAGAATCAGAAAATATTGCACTTTGGTCTAGTCATCTAGACCTTACAAAACTTGAATACATAGGGAAAGTTGCAATAAATAAACTTATCCATGTTCTTTATAGCAGCATCTGTACAACATATAGCTATACAGTCAAAGTGTAATTCAGAATGACTGGAATGGTCTGGTCGACCTACCACCTGAATGTCTGGACTCGGAAATCTTGCATTGAATGGTAGGTGAGAGAACTTCAATTAAAAAATACCATCGTTTACGTTGGTTATTCTCATCCAGGACATTCCATTGATATGTGGGTCAGAATTGCTGATACTTTCTTCTTCCTGGCCATAAAGCCGTTCAAGCACAGACTTGTTTCTATGCCAAACAAGGGCACAGTATACACCTCAAAAATAAGAAGACCGAAAGTAATGAGCAATCTGAAATACCAAATGACAGTAAACTCATGAACCATTTGACACTAGAAACTCGTATTTCTTACAAGCCAAACTATCATCTCTTAAATCACACTCCAAGTGCATTATTGTTTTTATTTTGTAAGTGTCTTACTGAGGGCCTGATTAGTCATATTCTTTCAACTTTTGCAGTTTAGGGATTTAAAGCCTTTACATTGGTTTGGTTGTCCATGCATTGCATGAATTGTCTCGATTACTTATTTTCCATCATGCGAATTGAGTGTATGATTTGGTCCCATATATAACAACACTCATGTGGTTCATGCCTCTGGACATATTTAGTGTTCTGTTTGATATACACCCCAATTATGTTTATGTTTGGGTATTTGAGATAAGCAGTGCTTTGTCTGTCACGGAAATGGAGTGATAGTGTGTTTCTACTTTCTTCTCTAAAATGCATCTGAACACATTTACGAGGCACTTGAAATGTATAATTGGCATCTCTCAATTAAGGCCTCTCTTTCTCTTCAGAGCCATTGACAAATTTTCATTAATGGCCAGAAGGCAACCATATTGTTAGTGCCTGTATAACTCAGAGCATTGTAAGAGTTTTCTGCATTCACTTTTTAACATTTGCCGGAGGTGGGGAGATGCAAAATGGACAAAGCATAGATGTTTGGAAAAGCTGGTTTAAGGTTTTGAGACTAAGATCCTCATATGAAGGTGCTAATTTATGGCACAAGATGTACTTCAAAGTTTTTTTTTTTTTTAAGGGGCATGCACTTGATAGCATTTTGGTAACTATTGAGTTGGAGTGTGATATTGTTCTATAGCATGGGGGTGATCACATTGTTCTTTAAATTCCTTTCTCATCAAGAAATTAATACCAACACTCAAATGTATTGAGTTAGACTTGAAATGGATGTTACCATAAGTTGGTGAATCTTGTCATGATACTGTCCAATTAAGATTAGACTAGAAATCAATCACACACCCTCGTAAAGATTTGAACCATTTGTGGATCTGTCTTGATATTGAAGAGTAAATCCATTGGTATGATTGATGCTGAATCTTGATGAGTAGATTCACTGGAAACTTTCAGCATCCATTCCGAAACTGGAGCTTTGGCCAATAAGAGAAGACCTCATAGGAGACTTGCATGGACTGTGGCCATAGTCTGGCTTCTAAATATTTAATCAAATGTTTGCTAGTCTTTCTTGTTTCAATGTGTATTAGCATCAAGCATCCTCACTCATTGAAATGCCAATTTTCATTTCCTATTTGTAGAGATAAAATGTCAAATCATTTCCTCCTCTATTGTCTGTTGTAGTATAGTCACAATATTTCTCAAATTTAAGATGAGCTGAAACTAATAACTTCTAATCTAATCAATATCACCACAGTTTGGTAGATATGAAAACCCAGAGGAGCATCCTTTCTTCCCAGATAATGTACAATTGCCACTATTGCCTCCTCACAAATACCAGCAGGTAAACCTCGGAAACATTCATTCATGATCTCATCAATAACATTCCTGTATCTGAAATCAATGTTTATACTTGCTGTAATTCTGGATTATAGGTGTTGCATCCTGCAGCTTCCACCATTAACATAAATAAGAAAATATGGGACATGTATGTCAATGACCTGCTTCCACTATTTACTGCCAAGGGTGATGACAGAAACTATGCAACAACGGCATCTAGTGATCTCACATGTCTGCAGGTATGAATGATTGAGATACAGCATATGGGTAGACTGGTCATGTACAAGAAGTGAAACATTATTTGGATTTAACAGGCCCTCTCTCGAAGGATTCATTATGGAATGTTTGTCGCTGAAGTGAAATATAGAGATGCCCCACAGGACTATGGGCCTGCCATCCGTGCCAAGGTAGACCTTTTTATTTTTTACTTTTATACTTTCTTTGAATAGAAATTTTTATTTAAGAAAGAAACGATTAAATGTTTTTGTTTTTTCTATATCTGATGAACATTTTCTCTTTGACAATAGATTACATTTTGATGAAAATGGTTTGAAAGCAATGAGACTGGATATGTTACCAATCTGCTGACTGGCCCTTTGGCTTCCTCTGGTCATTCAATTGGATATCCATTCATTGCATGGGTTCCACCTTTAGAGTCGCATACACCGCTGCGCTTCTCCATTAAAAAGATCAGTAAAATGTTGTCACATTTATGATAGACATGAAGCACTTTGTGCATGTAGAATACAGGGTGTACTGGTCTAGGATCTGATTTAGATATAACCAGTGGGATGTGCGAAATGGACTTAATGTAGGCAAGCTAATGGAGTTGTGTGGTAAGGGAGTGCCATTGCATTTCAAAGGGTGACTCTATAAGGCAGCAATTTGACAGAAAAAAGACAAATAGAAGTACATGTAATAGATCTGTGTATGCTAAGATAGATGAGAAGGTAACATTAAAAGAAGAATTAAAATTGACTGCAACGGAGGACTTCTAAGGTCACCCTAACCAGTGAGATAATGGCAGTAGGCCATATAGGATGCCTTTGGCATGTCCCTTGATGTTTAGAAACAGCCCTAGTACGAAGAGTCAAAAGATTGTATGTGGTGTGAAATAGGATAAGAAGATGACTTTGAAAACTTGGATCAATAGGATGAAGGACATATTGTGGAGTATGATTTTTGATAAGATTGAAAGGAAATGTAGAACTCAAATAGCTGACCCAGTAGATGAGAAAAGGGCTCTTTGGTGATGATGACAATGGTCTGACAACAACCTTAGTGTAGAATAACACACGTAGAATTAGTGTGTCTTCCTTAATCAAGTAGACTCCCTATCATTTATATTTATGGAGAAAAGGGAATACAAATACGGAAGATAAAATAAAAGAGGAAAACCCTAAAGTTGGTAAATACAATATTGGTAAGAACCAATTAAGGAAAAGACTAAATTGGAAAATACAATAACAGTAACTAATAAATTAAAGAAACTGCTAAATATATCTCAACACTTAGATGGGATGCTGTTTTTTTCAACGCAACAAATAAATCCTGATTGACACTGATAAAGTAAACATGCAGGCAAAAAATGGAAGATGAATGACTACTTACTTTTTGTAAAAAAACAAAAAATACTCTTAAAATCATGGAATGTGGATAACCATCCATTCTGTAAAAATATTCTGCATGCAATTTCATAGCATTCATCCTAATCTCGTGAACTGATCGAACTCATTTTCTCTCTTATTTACAGGACAGGGATGCTCTGATGAATTTGTTGACATTTGAGAGTGTCGAAGAGATGGTGAAGAAAAGGGTGGAGAAGAAGACCTCAGTGTTTGGACAGGAAGTAAGCCTCAACGGTAGTGATGGCAAGTACAAGATTGACCCATCAGTGGTTTCACGCCTTTATGGCGAATGGGTCATGCCAATGACAAAGCTTGTGCAGGTTGAGTATCTTCTTCGACGTCTTGACTGAAATTATTTTACCACTCATACTGTGATGGGCAGATCTGGTTGGGTGATCATTGTAATTGGACAATAGATTGAATAAAATGCTTATTGAAGGTGAATCCAGATTGACATTCTCCAGTGAATATAGAAAAAGTATGTAACTTATTGTGATGAATGAAGTAGCTTGTATAATTTCAAACTCATATTCTGATTGAAGAAAGGTACTACAGAAACAGCATTCTTCCTCGTCTCTCCTTGTTCTTTAGGATTCTGGTTATATGGGCTGAAGTTTGAGGTCTGTGTGACAGGGCTTAGCTTATTTTCTAGTCTGATAACTAAGTTGCTCGATTGGGCTTCTGTGCATTTTCTTCTTCAATTTTTGAAGTTAAAATAGGATTAGTGGTTACTGCTTAATAGGAAAGGATCTATAATTTTCAAATAATCTAGGATTATGCCTTTATCTTGATACTGCTCTAACATTTTAGGCCCAACAACCAAATGGGCTAAACTTAGCCAAGCATTACCCCAGGTCCATTTTAAAATTTTGGTGTAATAATAAGAAATCACTCACATAAGAGAATACAGAGATTATACGTGGTTCACCTGAAGGCTACGTCCACGGAGCGAATAATACTCGATTGCACTATGAAGAGATTCTGGACAACTTGTTAAAAGGATTCCCAACCCTTAATCCCATGTCCTCTCTCCTTTCTTCTCTCCCTATCTTCTTTTCTCTCCTCTCTGCCACACTGAGAAAGTCCCTTACTAAAAACCCTAGAGAGAAATAAGCCCTTATATACTGGGCATTACATAAAACAGACTTGGCCTGCTAGGCCTTACATAAACACAACCTAGCCCAGTAAGGACCTTTTGAGCCAAACTCAACAATCTCCACCTTGGCAAAAAATGTCTGACCCTTTGAAGAATGTTGCAATGTGTTTGTAACACCTCCACATGGTGAGAGTTCACTCCCATCAAACTTGCACCTAAGAGGTGCACATTCAATCTGTAGCAAGAGGAGAGATTGAGCAAGTCCAAGCGACGCCTGAACTTCTTTGGAGTAACTGGCTTGGTCTGCTGTATTTGCATTAAAAAAAAATTCCTGGCACGCATCTCACCACTACTAGTGATAAGAGCAAAGTGTACTTGCTCTTCATCACATTCAAGCCTTTGAGGTGGCTTGATGGTTCTCTTTGCTCTTCTTTGTGCCAAACTGGTTGGCTCCTGCTGAGCATCCCGTTGTTCCTCACCTCTTGATGAACTGGTCTCATCTTGACCCTGTGTTTGATTCTGAAGTATGATTCCTGTGCTAGGAAAAACCAACTCTGCAACTGTCTTGCCTTTGATGTTTTTTTTTAACTTCATTTCCAAGTTCCCTGCTCAACATAGAAGCTTCATCATAGCTCTTGATGGACTTGCACAACTCTATGATATTCAATGGCTTAGAGTTACGGCCTTATTGGTGGTTTTACATAGCTCCATGATATTAATGGTTTGGAGCTATTGCCATATTAATGGTCTTACACAACTCTATTATATTTTCAATGGTTTAGAGTTGCAGCCTATTAATGGTCTTACATAGCTCCATGATATTCAATGGTTTGGAGCTATTGCCATCAAAATTACAAGTGCATCATTAGATTTGGCCCTTTGATTGGAGTGATGGTTGATCTTGCACTGGGTCATCATGTTGTAGAAAGAAAGCCTTTTTTATTTGCTCTTGAAGTATGATATTGCACAGGCTTTTCTTTCCACATTCTTCTTCATCACAAGCCATTGGATATGGTCTTGAAAGCGCTAAACGACACAGGCTTGTGAATGAGAGTCTTCTAGAGCCATCTGATTTTCCTGACATATAATACAGCTCCACAAAACTATTATTAGTACAAGGCAATGGTTTGGCCATCATCAAAAATACATTTTTGATTTTTTGGAGCTAACACAAGCTTTTGTGAAAAACAAGCCTCCGGTGCTGGGATTGTTTTACCGTAGGATGCCATAGGGAGGTGTTTTCATTTGGTGGTTGGGGATTTGTGAACTGTGTGCGATGTTAAAAAAACTGAGAAACCCTTGGGTCGGTGTTGTTTCTTAAAGTCCCCGAAAAATTGTAGAGATCAGATTTGATCTCTGCTTTCAGTGCCCACCCTGCCGACAATCTCTATGCCTCGAAACCGTACGTAACTACTTTTTTTTTCCTCACCTCTTACGTTGATCATAAGAAATCACAAACCACATAAATCAATCACACAAGAGACCACAAAGATTTTACCGATTGCACTATGAAGAGACTCTAGACAACTTGTTACAAGGATTCCCAACCTTTAATCCTATCTCTTCTCTCCTTTCTTTTCCCTTGTCTTCTTCTCTCTCATCTCTCTCACAGATAGAAAGTCCCTATTGAAAACCCTAGAGAGAAATAAGTAGAGACACGGGAATGAGTGTATTTTCCACTCTACCCTTTACCTCTACCGCACTGATATCTTAAAACAAATTGTCAAAAATCTATTTCTACAAATAAGATATCAAAATTCATCTACTCTGAATTTTATTAACTCCGGGATTGATTTTAAGTGAAAAGGGTATAGTTTTGGATTTTAAAAATCGTACCCAAAGAACTAAGAGAGAAGACTTATTTTTCTTAAATTCTTTGGGTACGATTTTTTAAGTTCAAAACTATACCGTTTTCACATATAATCAGCCCCGGAGTTCATAAAATTCAGAGTAGATGAATTTTGATATCTTGTATGTAGAAATCGGTCGAGAAAAGGTCTCGTTTGAAAACTCGAGTCAAATGTGGGAAAAACCCACAGTTGATGAACGAACCAGAATGGCTCGCTAGTAATATGATAAGAGTGAAGGGTAAAGTGGGAAATCCACTAATTCCCATGTCTGATTATACAAAAGTATCATAGTGAGGATCGCTACCCTATATACTAGACATTACATAAAACAGACCTGTCTTATTGGGCTTTACATAAATCAAGGGGTGCAAATCTCGGCCAATACGCACTGTATCGGCCGTACAGGTGAGATATCGGCCGATATAATTGAGAGCTCGCCGATATTGGCCAATACGATTTTAAACCACCGATTTTTGCCCAAAACAAATTAGGAGAGAGAGATATCAGGCCGAGACGCCGATATCTCGGTATGACCATTTTTTACCCCTAACATAGGCACAACCTTATCTAATAAGGGACATTTTGACCTAACCCTACATTTGGAGTATTCTGAACCATAGCACGTTAAGACAGTTTCTTTTATTGTATATTTGTTCTTGGTCATCTAGTGAATTGGACTAGGGGATTTGTCTCATTTTACCACTGAAGGGCAATTGGAGATCATAGTGTTACTTAATAAAATTTATTTTATCTTATTATTAGTTCTTAAGCTCAAGAAAGGGGTTTGAATCTAGGTATCAGCCAATATCTCGGTCGAAAAATTTCTCTAACCTAATTTTTTTTTAAATTAAAAGCTGACATATCTGTCAACATTTCCAACTCAATTATTGTGAGGTGTTCTTTTTTGGAATTGATAAAGGCAATGGTGGTTTTTATAATAAAAGATACAAATCTCTGTTCACCATATGTGATGACAAGCAGACAAAAGGACAAGTTCAGTGTCCCTTGTTATCAAAAGCAAACAATGTTCTTATCATTCGTCCCCCTTTTTACAAAAAAAATTAGAAAATGCCATTTGTGAAAATTGATCTAAATATTTTTAACTCAGTGTCTGATCTCGTTATCGCAGATGTCTGGATGACAGTTGCTCTCCCTTATATATTTAGATCTTAATCAATATTGTAGTATTGCAATTTAGTCAAATTTGCAGTATTGTAATTTGCTACTGAAAAAAAAAAAAAAAAAAACGCTTAAATTTTTATTGTTGTTTCTGTTTTGTAAAATAAAATAAGGATAGTTATGTTAGATCATGCTTATATTACTTGTATAGGGGTAACTTAGTCCTTTTATTCATGTTCATTTAGGGTTTACCTTGTATATATTATTTTCTTAATCAATGGTAAAACTAAGGTTTATTGGATTGTAATATGGTATCAAGAGCCTGAGGTTTCTCGTGGGACCGTTCAGCAACCCAGAACACGGTTGATTTTTCGTTTTGAGTTTCAATTTCTGTTTCAGTTCTTCGCCTCGCATCAGCCGCATCTGCAACCAGATCACGGTTTCGATTTTCAGTTGATTTTGTGCTCGCCGCTCGCTGCCCTCCGTCCCTGCACAGCCTCGTTTTGCCGTCTTCCCCTCTGTCGGACTCCTCTTCCCTGTTTTCAGATCCGCCTGAGTTCTGTAGCGTGCAGAGTGGCCAAGATCTTCTCCGATCCGGCTTTCTTCTCAGATCCGGCTTCTGCCTCCATCTCTCAGATCGGTCGCTTTCGTGACCATCACGCACGGCGTCGGACTCACTTGTTCTTCGGCGTCAGACTCACCAGATCTGCGCACCAGGTCTCTATTTCTGGCCGTCTTCCTTGGCGTTCCCTGATCTGGTCTGTTTGCCTCTGCCGCACTTCCCTTTGCTGCATGTCCCTTGGCCATCCGCTGCCTGAGCTCACGGTTTCTGATCTGCTTCTCCAATCGGATTTCACTGCTTCTGCCTTTACCGCTGCCACTTCCGTATCTGCTGCCTGCCGTCGCCAAGATCTGCTTTGCAAACGCTGCTCTGTTTTCTGGCGCTCCAGTCTGACATCTCCGCGCCGGACCTCCGATCTGAGGCGCTTTCTTCACCGATTTGGGCGTGACTCACTGTTCACCACGGCCATTGCAGCCGACGATCTCCTTCCTTTGTTTGCATCCACCCTCTGCTGAGTTTGGCACTCGCCCGGTCTGCAACTGCCCTCCACTGTCAGCCTCTCTCAGTTTGGTGTTTTTTGAGGACACGTTGGATTTTTTTTTGGGCTTCTTGTGTTGGTGGTGAGGGATTTACAATGGCCGGTGAACGTGATGATTCCCTCCAGGCAATTAGTGTGAAGCTCACTGACAGCACATATACTTATTGGGCATATGTTATGAGAAATTTTTTGACAGGCAAGAATATGTGGGGTTATGTCTCTGGGGATATTGTTCCTCCTACGGACCTCAAGGCTGCTGACTATGCTGCTTCACTGGTTACTTGGACCACTCGTAATTCTAAAATTATCACTTGGATCAATAATTCCGTTGAACTCTCCATTGGGATGCAACTTACGAAGTTTTCTACCGCGAAAGAGATTTTGGATCATTTAGAGAGACTGTATACACAGTCCAACTTCGCTAAACGATATCAACTTGAGAATGATATTCGCTCAGTTAGATAGGGAGATATGAGCATTCAACATTTTTATTCAGTCATGACTGGCTTTTGGGATCAACTTGCATTAACTGAACCCGCAAGCCTCAGTTCCGTTGCCCTTTATTGCACTTATAGATAACAAGGGCGACTCGTTCAATTTTTGACTGCTCTTCGCGATGACTTTGAAGCACTTCGGGGCTCTATTCTTCATCGTAATCCCCTTCCCTCTATTGATGCAGTGGTTCACGAATTCCTAGCTGAAGAAGTTCATTTGAAGTCCCATGGCGATAATCGTTTTCTTTCTCTGCCTGGTCAGACTGTTTTAGCTGTGCCATTCCGGTCTTCCTCTAGCTCACAGAGTCGACCGTGTCAAGGTGGGAGAGTTGGAACTGCTGATTGTCGTTACTGTAAACAAAGAGGTCACTGGAAGGACCAATGTCCTTTGTTATTGAGAAGCTAGCAACAACAACACCAACACGTGCCGCTTTCTAAGCCACATCGCACCGCTACTGTTGTTTCGTCTAGGGATGCGGCATCACCTTTGCCTCTTTTTGTTTCCACACCAGCGAATGCGGCATCACCTTCGACTCCTTCCATCTCCACCCTTGCAGACCAGTTGCAGCACTTCCTCTCTTCTCACCAGCCTAATGCATTGTCTTCTCTAGGTTTGACTCATTCAGCCTCTTCAGGTATTTTGCATTCTACCTGGGTCTTTGACTCCGGAGCTACTCATCACATGACTCATGATGTTGATTTATTCACATCGTTATCTCCTTCTTCTTCACATGTTTCTGTCTTAACTGTCAATGGTGCTTCCTTGCCCTTGGCAGGGATTGGTTCCATTATGTCACCTTCTTTACATCTTTCTGATGTTTATTGCATACCTCATCATACTCTGAATTTGATTTCTATCAGTCAACTATGTGATTCTGGCTATATTGTTAATTTTTCTCCCACTTCGTGTTCTGTGCAGGATCCTCATTCCCAAAGGCTGATTGGGACCGGCCGTAGAGAAGGAGGATTATATGTCTTAGAGAGGCTTCGTGTTCTTGCTGTCACTGCCTCTTTAGTTGATTTATCATCTTTTCGTTTGAGTCCTACTTCATCTAGTTTTTATTTGTGGCATTCTTGCCTTGGTCATGTTTCTAGTTCCTGTTTAAAGTTTTTAACTTCTACAGGGGCTTTAGGAAATTTAAATAGTAGTGATATTTCTGATTGCAGTGGATGTAAACTTACAAAATTTTCTGCTTTGCCTTTTAATAAAAGTTCCTCTATTTCTCTTGCTCCTTTTGATTTAATTCATTCTGATGTGTGGAGACCAGCTCCTCTTCCTACCAAATGGGGGGTCTCGATATTATGTCTCTTTTATTGATGACTATTCCCGTTTTTGTTGGATTTATTTGATGAAAGGTCGATCTGAATTTCTTACCATCTTTCAAACGTTTCGTGCACTCATTCGCACACAGTTCTCTACCACTATTAAATGCTTTAGAGGTGATCTGGGTGGCGAGTATACCTCTAGTGCTTTATCTGATTTGCTTGCCTCAGATGGGACTGTTCATCAGTCTTCTTGTACTGACACTCCAGAGCAGAATGGGGTTGCAGAGATAAAACATCGGCACATCATTGAAACTACTCGATCTATGTTACTCTTTGCTAGTGTTCCTAGCCTCTTTTGGGGAGAAGCGGTTCTCACCGTGATTCATGTGATTAACAGAATCCCTTCTGTTATCACTTTTGGCAAATCTCCATTTGAACGTTTATATGGCCAAATTCCAGACTATTTCTCCTTGAAAGTTTTTGGTTGTGCACGTTTTGTCCTTCGTCCGCACAATGAGCGCACAAAATTATATGCCTGATCTGCACTGTGTATTTTTCTTGGTTATGGTGAAGATCAAAAGGGATATCGTTGTTATGATCCCACTGCACAGAAGTTGTATGTCTCACGACATGTTGTTTTTATTGAACATATTCCTTTCTACTCTGTTCCATCACAGTCTAGCACTCTTGGCATGTCTGAACTTATATATATTGACCCCTTCTCTCATATTGATGATTTGTCTGTGTCTGACCTTGTCCCTACTTTGCCTAACTCTGTTCCTTCTACTCCTATTGAAGTTTTGCCTTCTACATATATCTCTCCTCCCTCTCCTATAGCTGTCTCTCCTTCAACTTCTGCTGATAAGGATCTTGCTACTTCTCGTTACCCTCCACGACTCCGTAAGCCTCCTACTCGATTTGGTTATTCTTTTGATGACTTTGCTTATTCATGTTATTCATCTTCATTTTCTTCGTTTCTCACATCCATTCATACTCTCTCTGAACCAACCTTCTATAAGGAGGCTATTTGTGATCTTTTATGGCAACAGGCAATGGATGAGGAACTTTCTGCATTACACAAGACTGGTACGTGGGAGTTGGTAGCTCTTCCTTCAACCAAACGTGCCATTGGTTGCAAATGGGTGTATAAGATTAAGACCAGGTCTGATGGTTCTGTGGAGCGATATAAGGCTCGCTTAGTTGCTAAGGATTTTAGTCAGGAATATGGTATTGATTACGAGAAGACCTTTGCCCCTGTTGCGAAAATGACTTCTATTCGCACTTTACTTGTTGTTTCTTCAGTTCGTCAATGGTCTTTGTCGCAAATGGATGTTAAAAATGCCTTTCTGAATGGTGATCTCGCTGAAGAAGTTTATATGCTTCCGCCTCCAGGTGTTGCTCATCGTCCTGGGGACGTTTGCAGACTTCGCAAGGCCTTATATGGTCTCAAACAAGCCCCACGAGCATGGTTTGACAAGTTCTCCACAGTGATTGTGTCCCTTGGCTTTCACTCCAGTGCTCATGACTCTGCTTTATTTGTTCGCTCCACTTCTGTTGGTCGTATCCTTCTCCTTTTGTATGTTGATGACATGATCTTGACCGGTGATGATATTGATGGTATTGCCCTGTTAAAGTTACAGTTGCACAACACGTTTGACATGAAAGACTTGGGGCCCTTGCGATATTTTCTCGGGATAGAAGTTGCCTCTTCACCGAAGGGTTATCTTCTCTCTCAATCTAAGTATGCTGCTGATGTTCTTCAAAGAGCTCGTATTACTGACACTAGACCGGTTGCAACGCCTTTAGAGCTCAATGTTCATTACACTTCCTCTGATGGTGTGCCTTTGTCAGATCCATCACTATATCGTACTACAGTCGGAAGTTTAGTTTATCTCACCATTACGCGGCCTGACATTGCTTATGCCGTTCATCTTGTGAGTCAGTTTATCTCTTCACCAGCCATTGTTCATTGGGCAGCCGTTCTTCGCATTTTGCGATATGTTCGAGGTACTTTATCTCAGAGTTTGTTATTTCCTTCGTCATCTACTTTGGAGCTCAGTTAAATTATGTTCATGATTTCATATGTCTTCTACCATTTGGTTTTAGAACTAAACATTTTTCCTCAAAACCTTGCAAGGGTAAAGTGTTACATAGAGCTGTTAAAAGATTTCATACCACAATGTAAGTATCACAATTTTAGTTGTGCTGCCATTCATAGCTTAAAAAATAATGAATCATATATATATATATATATATATATATATATATATATATATATATATATATATATATATATATATATATATATATATATATATTCGTTTTTACAATTAAATGAAGAGTTCTAAATGTGATTGGTAGAGTTTTTGGGCCTTTGTGTAATTTTTCAATATTCTGACAATTTCATAAGATTCAGAGATCTTTACAATAAATTTTTTTACGAATTGTAATAGAAGATAGATGTCACTAATGGATACTTGAGAACATAAAGTTCATATTAAGTGTTTTCTCATTTAGTTTCATTTTTTATAAAAAAATTAGACATTTTCCAAAGTTTTAGAATATTTTTCAAAATTTTAATAATCAAAATTTTGAATTTCAACGACCTAAAATTCTACAAAAATGACCATTACTTTTTAAATACATATGCTCACTCTAACTTTCTATTTTTTTTTTTTTTTGAGCAATTAAAAGATTAATATCATTAGAAGAGAAAAATACAGGAGAAGAGAATTCAAAGAGAGGGTTTAAGAGATATAGACCACAAATAAGAGATAAAAACAAAAGAACAATCCAAAGAAACCAAAAGCCTACCAAGTCCTAAAAAACAAGACAAATACAAAGGTCATCTAAGGCTATCCATCTGATAAATGAAAAATGCTCTGAATAGCTCCATCAACTCCATTTTTTGCAAAAAAGTCTGCAACACCATTGGCCGAGCTACTAATGTGTGAGAATGATACCTCCAAGCCCAAGGACAAAACCTTAATCTCCTTCGCCAAAGTAGTAAGCCTCCATGGAGGACGCTTCTCTCCGCTAGCCCATTTAATAGCATTGGAGGAATCACTCTCTATAACTAATTTAAAACCTTCTAATACGGTCCCTAAACTTAAAGCCCTCTGAATAGCTAAAAGTTCCGCCTTGTTGGATTCTTTGGAGCCCACAGATTCTGAGAAGATCGATCTTACGGTTCCCCAATGATCCCTAAGTACGCCTCCAATTTCCGCAGGTCCCGATTTGCCTCTTGAGGTGCCATCAAGATTAAATTTTAGTTCTCCAAGCGCAGGAGGGGACCACAAGGCCATAACTTTCTTAACTTTCAAATATGATTTCATACACCTCTCCCACGACTGAAACAGGTCGCTAACCTTGAAATCCCTGAACTCCTTATTAGCACAAAGCCAAGAACAAAGTCTCCATTTTGTGTTTAGGAAAAGACCATTGAAGTCCGAAGCAATCCCCTCGAAAACCCTTTAATTCCTTTCTTTCCAGATAGACCATACTACCATAGAAGGAATCGAATTCCAAGCAAGCTTTTTCCTAGATCTCAACTCGGATAGAAACCAATACTCCATAACCCCTTCCTAAGAACCCAGACAAACCCAAGAAGTTCCCATAAGATCCAAAAAACTACTCTGTAATCTCCAAGAAACCAGGCAAGTGACAAGCAAATGATCAATAGATTCTTCCTCCATCTCACAAAGTGGACATTTAGCATCACCCTCCGAATTTAAAAGACCTCTTCTCTTAAGCTCCATCCTTGTTAAAATCTTCCTCTTCGCACAACACCAAGTGAATAATTGGACTCTAGGGGGAGCTAAGGATATCCACAAAAAAGCTTTTGGAATCACATCCCCGGGTGAGTTATGGGAAAAGACCTTAATCAAAGAGTTGACAGAAAATAAACCAGAAGAATCACAAGTCCAAGCAAGCTCATCATTACACTCCAAATCCATCGGAAAGTCCTTCAGCTGTGCTAGAAGGTCATTCAAATTGTCCACCTCAAAACCTTTCAGGTTTCTTCTAAAGTCTAGGAGCCAGGGCTCTCCAAGATTGGAGTGACAAAAGACATCCTTCATTAGAGCTTGCTTGTACCTAGAGGCCCTAAACAATCTAGGAAAAATCTCTTTCAAAGGCCTGTCTCCCAGCCAAACATCTTCCCATAAAAGAGTACGATTTTCGTTGCCAACTAAAAGTCGCAATGTCTTCTGAAAAAATCCCCCACCTCTATCTACCCTGGGAAATCCGCCACCACGCTTTAAGGACTTGGGATCCCGACTTGTTCACTTGTTCCCCTAAATGCCAACCATTGATATTCGAGGTTCCATATTTAGCTTTCAAATTCTAACCCACAAGGCGTTCACCTCTTTGCCAAACCGTCAACCCCATTTACACAGTAGAGCTTCATTCCTCACATGGATAGGAACAAGATCTAAACCACCCTTTGATTTAGGCTTAGAAACCTCTGACTAAGCTACCAAGTGCACTTTCTTCCTACCTTCCCTATCCCCCCACAAGAATCTTCGAAAAAGTTTTTCCATAGTATTGGCTACCCCTTTGGGTATAGCAAAAAGGGATAGAAAATAAGTGAGGATATTGACGAGGACAGATTTAAGAAGAGTTACTCTACCCCCCAAAGAAAGATATTTGTTGTTCCACCCCGCCAACCTTCTTTCGATCCTCTCAATTACCGGGGACCAAAATTTCTTGTATCAAGGATTACCCTCCACTGGTAGTCCAAGATACGAGAAAGGCAGCTTAACCACTCCACAACCCACTTCATTGGCCCAATTTTTAACCTCCGATTTGTCCACGTTGACCCCAACAAGAGTACTCTTACCTAAGTTGATCCAAAGGCCAGAGACTAGTTTGAAACATCTCAAGATCGCTCGATAGCCCCAAACCTCAGTACTACTATAATCGCAGAATAAAAGGGTATCATCCGCGAATTGTAGATGAGTGACTACAGGACCTCCCTGATAAACTTCAAAGCCTTTTACTAAGCCATCTCCCTAGCTTTCATAACCAATCTGTTCAGACCTTCACCAACCATTGTAAATATAAAGGGGTAGAGAGGATCCCCTTGTCTTAATCCTCTGACCGCTTCAATTGGAGATGTGGGTGAACCATTAACTAAAATAGAGTATCTCGTATCCTCCACACAAGCTTTCATCCACTGATGCCATCTACCTCCAAAACCCATCTTCTCAAAGAGATAACCCACAAAGGACCAATCCACACAGTCATAAGCCTTTTCCAAATCAATTTTAAACAGTAAGCCCAGTTTCCTCTCTTTCTTTCTTATATGAACCAACTCATTCACTATCAAAATGCCGTCCAAAATTTGTCTGCCTTCGATAAACGCCCCTGGGTATCCCCTATAACCTCAGGTAATGCCTTCTTCAACCTATCAGATAACACTTTGGCCAATAACTTATAAATGCTACCCACAAGGCTAATAGGTCTAAAGTGAGAAAGATCTGACGGCCCCTCCCTCTTAGGGATCAGAGTAATGAAAGAGTTTTTCAACCCTTTAAAAATTTTACCCTATGAATAAAACTCCGAAAGAATCTTTGTACTTCAGGGCCGACAAAATCCCAGCAGGATTTGAAAAAAGCAAAGTTAAAACCATCTGGGCCAGGGACTTTATCTCCATTTAGACTGTCCAATGCCTCCAAAACCTCTTCTAAAGAAAACTCTCTCTCAATCCAAGAAGCCATTTCCCCGCTGATTCTTGAGAATTCAATTCCATCCATTGTAGGCCTATGGGAACCCAAATCAACCTTTGAGGCGGAACTAAGCTTAGATAAAGGAGAGCCTAAAAGTCTAGGGAAAGGTATAGGAGAAGAAATTAGAAAGAGAGAGGACATCATCCAAGCAAACAGTTGATCAGGAGAAGAGTCACCCCTAAAGAACATACCACAATTAGAAAGAAAGGGAGAGTTAAGGAAAGAAAGTACTCGGGCTTCAGAAGATGTCACCTGCAAGATCAGCGATGCCTTCCAAAGAGACTGAGCAGTCCACGAAGAATGGTCCCAACATGATGCTATTACCGCTTGTGATGATTCTGAAAAGCTTCTACAGAGAGAGAGATCAAATAGGAGAGAAACATCCTCAGCCAACGATTGGCTATTAGGCCACCGATCATCATCCTGGAAGTCCAAAGAGTCAGCCCCCACCGAGAGGATAAGAGAAAACGGCACTAGAAATTTCCTCCACAAGTTTCCGCCAACAACAGATGAACAAGGCACGAACACCAATGACAACAGAGGGTATCCATCTCTAAAAGTCGCATGAATCTGAGGAAAATACAAGGCAAACAACGCACGAGATTTCCAGGAATCATGAAAGCACACAGAGAAAGGGAGAAAAGGGAAGGAAGTACCAGAAGCAGCCGACAATGGTAGTAGACTGAGAGCGGACCGCGAAGGAGGACCAACCTCAAGGGGTGGTGAGGGGACGAAAACAGGATGGAAAATGTTAGAGAAGAATTTAACTACTGCTTCCCTAATTTCCATTTTATCTGTCGACCTTCTACCTCCAACCACCACTGATCTGATGCAATTAATAGCTCTTCTATTAGAAGCACACGAATGGAAGAACTTGGTATTTTTATCCCCCTCCTGCAGACATAGGATCCGAGATTTTTGTCTCCACTCCACCTCTTCTAGCCCTAGACAATTCCACAAAGAGACTTTAGCTTCTTTCTTAGCAGCTAATTCATCTTCTATAAGATCCCTTTCTTCTTCTAGATTATTCAATTGCTCAATACTCCTCAAAGTTATCTCCTTTTTTTCCCCAATGCTGCCGCCATTTGATGCAACCCATTCTTTGATTTTCCCCTTCAATAGCTTGAGTTTCTTGGCCAAGACAAAACCGGCCCACCCATGAATGTTAAAGCCGTTCCACCAAACTCTAGCTAGGTCAATGAACTTCGTATCTGACAACCAAGCATTGTTAAAACGAAAAGGTTTTGGGCCCCAATCAATTTCTTCATAATCAAATACGATGGGGCTATGATCCGAGATGGGGCAGAATAATTTCACTTGACTAGCCCCTACAAAAAGAGAATCCCATCCAGATGAGAGCAAAAACCTATCTAGCCTGCTCATTGCTCCATGCAATTGTCCATTCGACCAGGCAAAACTCCCACCGTTGAGGGGTAAATCAACTAACTCACATCTTTCGATGAAATTAGAGAAAGCCTCCATAGGCCTTGAAAAGCCTCTCCCCCCTTTTTTTTTTCCGATGGAAATCTAATTACATTGAAGTCATCCCCCAAGCACCAATTTGAAGAGACCCATACCTTGATTCCTTCTAACTCATTCCAAAAGCTTTCTCTCTCCCCATCTATGTTTGGTCCATACACATTTGTGATACTTATTTCCACATCATCTTCCACTCAATCTCCTTTAATTGAAATAGACTGGGCATCCATTCTCATGTCCATTACCTTCAATTTTGAGGGATTCCATAAAGTAAGCAAGCCACCCGATCTTCCTTCCGCTGGTTTGAAAAAGAAACCATAATCTCTAGCACCCCAAACCTCTCTCAGAATTTGAATTGAAATCTCATCCCTTTTGGTTTCCTGAAGCAACAAAATGTCGATCATGTTTTTACGAATGAATCTCCGGATCGCCCCTTTTTTTTCTTGGAGACCAAGCCCCCTAATATTCCAACTCAGAACCTTCATCAGGACACCTTGGAACTCCTTGTTCTCCTGTTTGAACACTTCAATCCTTTTTTACAGTAAATTTTGAACAGTGGGTGAGATCCTGGGCAAGATAGTGCCTGTCTTTTTTTTCCTGAAAATCTAGCAGAGATGGATGAAGAACGATCTTCAGCCTCCAACCTAGCTAAATCCTTCAGAGCCATGGTTTCATTGCTGAAAGAGATCCCCAGCTGTCATCCTACCTTTAAAATAACTTTTCCGTCATCTTCAGAGTAGCCTTTCAACTTCAATTTTTCCATATCCCACTTCTGTGGCCTTCCGAACTGACTGTTTATCCTTCTTTTGTTTTTCTAATTTTTCCCCAGATTTTTAAGACAAAACTATCAGAGGCTGCCGGACAGGAACATATTATCCTCTGATTCCCATTCCTAACTAATCTCGCATGCTAGATCGGCTCCAGAGATAGAAGCGGCTATAGCAGATGACCAAGAAAGGGAATTTGAAAGATTGTCTACCCCGATCCTCTGCTTCACCCCGATACCACCTTCCTGGTCCAACCTTCCTTAAATGATACCTGAAGAAGATCCACCGATGTTCATTTTGGCTTGGAGGACCATATTCCCACTGACCTTAGAATAGCCTCCACTGCTTTGAGCTGCAGTACTGTCACCAGTTGGTTTGGCTACCACTTGTTACATCAGCATTGTGTTTGGATATCAAATCCTTGCATGCACTGCCTCCCTCGAGCCGAGAACCCATGTCATTTGGTGAAGTCTCCTGCAAGATCTCCTCGACTGAATCAACAGCCACCTCGTCATTAATTCTTCCTAGTACACTGTTCATGTGTACAGCTTAGGATGGTTCCAGGTCTTGAAGCTGCCGACGAAACTAAGCCTAGAGCTCTCCGGTAGTGAATCCTGTTGTTCCACCGGCGAGTCCACCTCCTTTAAGAACACCGAATAATTTTTTCCATTGATACAAATAGAAACATTTTGCAGTAGGTTGTCTTTCGATCCCTGTTTCAATTTGGAAATAAAGCAAAGCACAATCTTCCTTGTTTCGGTTCCTCTAATGGATTTCTATCAACCTTGCCAAATTTTTCCCCAAAGGATCGAATAACATTTTCAGTCCACCCTTCCAATGGAAAGCCAAAGCAACTGACCCATACAACTCTCTTGTGACTGAATAAATCAGAAGTCCATTTTCCCAAAATTTTGATCTGTTTGAGTTTCAAGTCCAAGCATTTCATCAGTTCCATATCATTAGCAAAGGTCACCAAAAAATATTTTTCATCGATCAAACTACAATGTGAAACTGAGAGGCCCTCTTTTTCTAATGAAGTAGTCACAAATGACCGAGAAGGATTCTCGAAAGAGGCTACAATCACAGCTTTGGATAGGCCACTCTTTGATTTCTCTTTCAGTCTCTGTCTTCCAGCTTGAGCTCCACCCTCATCTCAACTGAAATTGCTGGTTCCTTCTCAGGATAAGACGGTAGCGGCTGCATAGGATTTTTATTTTTAACCACATCTGTCCATTTTCTGGCCTGCCCCATAGGAACCCAATCTTGTTAAATCCCGATTTGGAGTATGTAACCCCCATATTTGGCCCCTTTTTTACTTCAGATCTTTCATCTGGCTGATGATTCCTCCCATGTAGTGGGTTTTTCCCTTTGAAGATGCTGTTATCCATCTTTCTATGGAACCTCGATGGATTGACTTGCAGTTTTCTCTCCGCCCAGACTCGTCCATTAAGAGATACCGTTGCCTTTTCTGCTTGACTGCCTCTCGCCATCCTGACAAAGGCAAAGAATCTACCTGAAGCATCCTTCTTCCTGGGAATGAAAACGTCTGTTACTGTTCCCCATCTTTGGAATAAATCCTGCAGCCAACCTCAGACAGAGTTTTCCGGCCAACTAGGAAGGTTGGCAACAAAGAGGGTTATCGAAGGATCATCTCCACTGTTTTGTCGTTTTCTTCCCCTATGTGTTTGCCATCCCTCCTCATCTGCTTCCTCCTGCGTTCCGCTCTCAACGTAGCAGTTGTCTGTTGGCTTCCGATCCCTACAAAGACTCTCCTCTCATTTCTGGATTGATTTCTTACATTCGCTCCCTCTCTCACCCTCGTTTCTCTCGGTCGCTCTCACTTTCTCTCATCTGCATCGGGTTGCTGCTGTATAGGAAGAAATTGTATACTCTTCTCTCGGTCACTCTCCATTCTAACTTTCTATTATTGTTGTGTTAGTGTTAAAAGATAGAGAAAACTTATAAAGATACTAAAAAATAGATAAAAAAATATAAAAAGATTTATGGATTAGAAAGATTTAGTTTACTCTTATTATATTATTATTTAAAAATAAGAAAAATTATATAAAATAATATTAAAATAGATATAGAGATTATACAATTAAGTTTAATGACTTTAAAAAATTTGATCTACCGTTTTCATATTACTATAAAAAATGGAAGTTTTAACCTTGTATGGATAGCTCAAGACCTCTCCGCATTTGAGGTGAGTTCTTGATCGTCAAGCGAATCCTCACGGGTTTAAATTAGAATGATTTTAAATACAATATGTATTTAAATTAATAAAAAATTCATTATTGATTTTAATACATCTAAATTTAATGACTAAAAATTAACTATGTAAAATAACAAAATGAGCTCACTAAGAATATCTATATTTAGAATAAAAAAGGAATTTTAATTATTTTAATAAATATATTTTATTATCAGTAACTACTAATAGTTCAACTTTTCATGAAACATATAACTAATGTAATAGTGAAAGTACTTTAAAATAAGTTCAATTTAGATATATCTTGATTACAATAAAAATAATGAATGTGGTGAAAACAAGAATCAAAACTCAAAAATATTGAATTTCTTTTTTTTCCTTCATATTGAAACTGGACTATTTGAATAATTTGATTTTTTTAAGAGATCATTTAAGATTTTTAGTTCTTTAAAATATTATAATTCAAATTTTGATACGATAATCTGAAGTGAATGTACATTTGGATCTTACACCTAGAAATATGATGTCATCTAAATCCAAATTCGAACATGACAATCTAAAGTCGTCGAATGTGGTTCAACACTAATTACATAAGTATCAATTTATAAATTATATTCTAAATTATAAAGATAAATTGAATGTAAAGATCTAGGTTTAAATAAAAAGTGGGCATAAAATATTTTTTAACAAATATTTTTATAATAATGTATAAAAGATTATAAAATTCAACTGTTTATAAAACTTATAATTAATGACTTTTATTCTCTCTCCTCTTCCTTTATGATTTTTTTTAAAAAAAGAATAAAAAAATTAAAAAATGGAATCTTAAAGTTTTGTTAAAATCATTTTTCTGGAGTATTACATTCTTATATGTCGAAATTTTGATACAAGTAAAATATGTTGTAAACCTTTTTAAAAAATGTCTACAAATTATAGAAAATAAGAAAAAAAAATATAATATAAAATTCATGTTATTTAATATCTTGTATTAAGTCAGAGGTGACTTTGCTCTTTTGCAAATCTTTTTCTTTCAAAAAGTATCCAATTTAAGTGTAAGCTTCAACCTCTTATAAGCCATCATCTATTTATGAATTCTTCTTCTCAATTTGGCCATATCACATACTATCAGTCATTACACAATCTAACATGACTAATTAAAATCTTCAATCTTCAAAAAGTCAAATATTTCAGTATATGCATATGATAAGTAACAAACTAAATAAATGTATAAAAAAATAAGAGAAATAAAGAAACAATCGCTATTTTTTAAGTTCGAATATTTAATTAAAATTCTCTCTGTCCTTTCACTGAAGCAACAATTAATCTCTTTATTATGTAATAACAATTGAACATTAAAAAATTACTTTTTTCTTAAATTTAAAATCATTATAATTAAAATATTCATGTGATGCGATAGAAACAATGCAACAGAGAAGAAAGTTTTGACAGTGCCACTCATTCCAACGACTTCTTTGATTTTTTTGAAATACATAAACATGCACCAACAATAGATAACTAGAAGAAGAAACGCAACAAACAGCATGAACTAGAAAGGAAGCCAAAAACATTTAAGTACAAAAATACAATGTGAGATCAACACAAGCTTTCCACACATTGTGAAATGCTAAAGAGAGATTGCCACGATACACACTCAGCGAAAACGTGCCTTGCAATTGTCTCACTAGTCTCGCCTGAGTCTTTGAAGACCATGTTGTTTCGCTCCTACCATAGGCTCTAAACCGTGGCAAAGTTTGATCCTTCGCAAGATAAAGTCCTATGGTGGCACAAGCTTAACGGTTGATTTTCACCCAACATTTCTCAGCAATATCTGCAAGTTTATCTTCCAAAGCAATATCTAACTTCTGTTGGAACAACACGTCCATACCTTCGCATTGTTAATGCTAAAGTTCTTTGGCCCATTAAAATTTCAACTTCGAATTTCTCAATCGAAACTATAGTCCTTGGTGCTGATCACAGAACCAGTAGACATAATTTCTCCAAAAAAAAATCACAAATAATTACCAAAGCAATAAAATACCTTCAAAGCCACTCAAAACACCTTCACAAAAGCACTGTAAATAATTTTTAAAAATTCAACTTTTTTTTGCTGAAGGTCTATCTGAAACTGTAGTCATGCGGAGAGCACCGAAACTTGTGATCATGCAGATCACCGATGCAGAGTTCTATAGTCCTAACTGTGGTCCTGCAAACCACCAAATACGGAGTGTTGTGGTCCTGCAAGTCACCTGAAAGTGTAGTCCTACGAGACTACACCAAATTGTAGTCCCTCAGACAAACAAACTAGAAACAAACAAAAATTTTCCTTCCTCTTTCTTTGCTGCAACAGGGCCTTTCAAGGAAAGCTCAAACGTCGCCTACGCCTTCCAGCAAAGAGAATTTTTTTCTTTCTATGTTTATTTCCTCAACCACAACGAAAAGAGATGGGGTCCAAAAGAGAGAAACCAAAGATGACCGACTACTGCAGAGCCTGGAGGTTGCAAGCAAACAATAGTAAGTGGAGAAGAGAATCGCAGCAGCAGACGAGAACAAGAGAAAAAACAGTTTTTTTCCTTCTTCGAAACACCAATTGATCTCCATAGACTTCTTTTCTTTCCTCAAATCTCTATCGATCTCTAGCCCAAAGTCTCCCAAATTAGAACCCAAGCCCAAATCGAAAAAATCAAACTCTCGATATCAGTTGTTGGGATTTAATCCCTGATCAACCAAATGCAACGGAAGCCAAAATCAAACCAATCAAACAATAAAATCATAAAGGAGAACAATTTAACGTGGTTCACCCGAAGCCTACTTCCATGATTAAAAAAAAAAAATTCACTAATCAAAGCTGCAAATTAAAAAGTTTCAAACTGTAACGTACCTTCCCTGTGCATCCGTGCTTTCAGTGGATAGGAATAGGATTCAATTTCAGATTTTCATTATCTTGGATGAGTTGTCACGGTGGCAGTTATCCCAAAGTTGCGAATTTGAATTTGAATTTTATCTAGATACTTATTTTCAGCCTATCTTCTTGAAATTTCCATCGTAAATGGTGGAGTTGTATCTAGTATCCTGTCCTAAATTAAGCGTGTTTTAGCTTAATAATTTCTGTTTAGCCGGTTAATCTCGAAGATTACGGTTAGGGCTTCTAGGAAAGCCCAAGTGTGGCCCAATCCGAGCTCGTGAGCTCAGTGATCCAACTCGCCCAGCTGGAGGGCATTTTGATAATTTACCGCTTTGTGTTATAATTTTTATAAATTATGTTGTTATGTGAATATTGTTAGTGGATAATGTTCTGCTAAATAAAGGATTTGCATTTCTGATTTTAAAATAAATTTATTTTCAGAAAATGGTATTTAAATCCCGCCCGTCAAAACCCCGATAGAGAATATTAATTATTTTAAAGGGTTTTGAAAATGAAATAAATTTTGAAACTAGTATTTTGTAATAGACCATTTCTAAGAATGGTCTAGTTATTCCATTTCACCTCAAAATGAGATTTCTAATTGTTTTTTTTAACATTTGTCTATTTAAGTAAATAAGGTTAAAATATGATTTTTATTTAAATAAATGGTTTTTAGTGAGAGTTAAATTCTAAAATTTTTATGGCAGTTAAGAATTTTAAAACCCAACCTATCGGTAAGGTTGGATTAAATTTTTGAGCCTTTTAAAATCATGTTTTAGTTAAAAATAGGCTTTTATTAAACTCAAGGACTAGTCTGCAAAAAACTAAAAATTATAAAGGGCTGATTTGCAAACCTTTCTACCGTACTGTAGCATACGAAAGCCACTACTGCATGCCGTTGCATGCAGTGGTTGACCGGCCCCAATTTTCGGCCTTTTTTTATAAAAGGAACCCTCCTGCTGCAGACCAAACTCCCAGCAACCTTGTTCTCTCTACCGCTCTCTTGATTCAGATCTAACCCAGCCGTTACAAGCCTCTGAATTTCTCTGCTTTACCAACCGTACCTTAGAGGGGAAAGATTTTCAAAATCAGATTTCTCAGCCCAGGAACTCCATTGAAGGTATCTATTGAATTCCCCTTTCAATTTCAGTCAATTTTGAATCCAGACAACCCGGTTTTGGCCATGTTTTCAGTGAGAAAAATCAGTTTGAAGTTTTAAGAAAAACTCGATTTTCTTTGTACCAGTGAGCTTTCGGTGCTAAGATCGGATGACTTACTAAGTTTCAAAGCTCCAAACCTCTCCCTATGGAAAGAGGATCCCCGGAGGAATCCATCGGACCGGTCAGATATAAAAATCGAATCCGAGAAACCCCCCATTTCTGAATTCGTTTTTCAAGTTTTCCGGCTGTTCACTGTCTGTTGCAGACAGTGAACGGGAGGAAGAAGAACAAAAGAAAAGAAAAAAAAATATTTTTATTTGATATTATTGATGCTTGTGATTTGTAATGTTAGTACCTTTTGAAAAAAAAAAAATTATATATATATATATATATATATATATATATATCTAAATAAATGATTGAATAAATAAATATTATTATTTTATTCAAAAAAAAATTTAGATTATGTGATGTGATGTTAGTACCCCTTTTTGTTAATTAAAATTGTACTAACCCCTTTTCTCTTATTACTTATAGTGTAAATACTATTGTATTCGATTCCAGGCCGACCCTATTGGTCGGGCACTGAGTGATTCACTTTCAGGCCGACGCTATATAGTCGGGCACTGGGTGATCTCGAGGCCTAACTCAAAATGTCAGATCTGATCATATCCAGAAGACAACCGAAAAATGACCCGAGGATCTAGACCTAACTCAATAAGTCAATCTGGTCAATGCCCAGAAGACAATATGAGTTTTGGACTGAGCCCCTTTTTATCTATTATTATATTGTGGATTATGATAATTTAAAAAGGATAGAAACCAAGTAGGAGACTCAATTCCATGAACCTTGGATATTTTTGGAAAAACGTATGATTTCCAAATACTACGTATGTGTATGTATTTGTTATGTATATTGATTGTGCACTTGTGTGTTTTTTGAACAGAGACTGCGTAAACCACACATCATGGTGAGGGAACTTAACTCTGCAAATTTTGTAAACAGGTTTTATGATGAGATGAGTATTGAACAATGAGTGATTTCAGTTTTGATGAATCCACTCATGTTCCTAGACATGATACACTATGGTAAGAGTGCTGATGATGATTGTGATATTACGATGTTGATCGTATGAGTATGTAAGACTGCTTCCATGTACCTAGGCTATTGAACCAATATCGGCCATATGGGAGATGGTTTATGTCTACTGGACCATGGGCGGACCATGATGTCGTCAGTTGCTGACTTGAGGGTGTCAGTATCGGCTAAGTCAGAGCCGGAGATGTACTTGTAAGGATGTATTTTGACCGTGTCAGGACTTAATACTAGTCTCAGCATAGTCGGCAGGCGTTACGTTAGATGATAGTAGTAATTGATGATGTTGATGTTTTACATGATATTATGCTTAATTGTTATCAAGCATGTGATATTATTGAACTGTTGCTAACCTGTCATTTTACTTTAAACTACATTATTATATTTCCTTCACTGGGCTAGTTAGCTCACCCCACTCACCTTTCAGGCAATGACCCGAGGAGGAAGACCCTCTTTATCAAGCTTAGGGTGGATAAGCTGATGCAGTGTTTCGGGATTCCTCCAGAGGGGAATGCCCTAATCTTTTCTTGTTCGTTCTTAGAACCAATTGCTTTTGTTAAGTATCGGATGTGGTACTTGGTCTTTGTAAACATTATGTATTAAGACTACTACGTTGCGGTAGTCATTTTGTAGTGATTTTGAATGATGAATCAATGGATGGATTTTATTTGATCATGTTATGTGTCGATGTTAATGTTATATCTATTCTTATAGGGTAGACTTATGGTATGTGTTTGAGTCCTACATGTTTGGATCATGTGTGACCTCTGGGCCTAACTGTTGATTTGGCCCAGTTAGAATGTTTGTGAGTTGGTTTAGTTTATCTTTCAAAAAAAAAAAAAATCAGTCGCGTTCCGGGCCCACCCTTCAGGTCGAGGCGCGACATTGTATCTTTATTTAGAGATATAAATGAATAAGAAAGCACGAAGAGTTTATACTAAAACAAATTCTATGGAGGGAGGGTTTCCTCGAATTAACTCAATATCATGTTCTCTTTCTCCCATCTAACTCCACATCCAGCGAGAGACATAGTGAGTCTTTTCCTATCGTGCACGAACCAGTGGGATCGCCACAAGGTATCAAAGCTAGGTTTCGCGTTCGATGATAGAGGCTACCCGGAACACGAAGATGGATGAAATGATGCATCTCTTTAGAGAATCTGTGGTAGCACAGGCACGACGGAAGGACGAGTTAGCTGATATATTGGCAACGGTAGATTTTCGCTTTGAGGGCCTATCTCAGATCTGATCCAATGAGATTGGAGCTCCAAGCTCACCACCATTTAGCGGAGGGGGTCATCGTTTTGGAGAGACCGACCATCCCAGTAGAACGGCAAGGCAAGATTTCCCTAGATTCGACGGATTCGATCCGTCTGGATGGGTTTACAGAACAAAACAATTCTTCCTACACCAACAGACTCCTGTTTCGCAAAAGTTGTTGATGGCTTCCTTCCATTTGGAGGTAAAAACATTGAAATGGTTCAGATGGATGGAAATATCAAATGCAATAACCAGTTAGGATGACTTCAACACACAGACTAATGGTCCGATTCAGACCGTCCCTTTACACTGATGCCACTTTTTCTCTTACCAAGTTGCGTCAAACAAGCTCAGTGGAAGAATATTCAGACCCGCTTTGAAGAACTCGCAAATCAAACCGAAGGGCTCCACTAGCCTTTCATGGTGAGTTCTTTCCTGGGTGGTCTGAGAGACGACATTCAACTCAGCGTCAGGATGTTGAAACCTCAGAGGCTTTCTGAAGTTGATGGACTGATCCGATTATAGGAAGAGAGGTTAATTCCAAAAAGCATAAATTTTGCATAGATCAAGTTCTTCTGCATATATAGGACCCAGTAAGGCTCGCATGCCCGTCACTAAGAAGTTTATGCCTCTAGATATGAAGGAGAGGTAGCAAAAGGGACTTTGCTGCAACCGCGGCGAAAAGTTTGCACTCGGACACAAGTGTCGCACCCAAAAACTGTTTCACATGGAAGGAAGTTGGCATGAAGGCGTCATTGAGGTTGGACCAGAAGAAGAGGATGGCATGGGCCAAGAGGGAAATGATGGGTCTAGCTATCAACATGAAATTTATTTACATGCAGTGACTGGGGGCCATGCTCCCCAAACCATGCGTCTAAAAGGGCAGTTGGGCCGAACTGCTATGATGATCTTAGTGGACACTGGCAGCACTCACAATTTTATAAGTCCACGCTTAGCTACTAAAACATCATTATCCATGTCAACTAAAGCAACCTTTGAGGTCGTTGTGGCTAATGGCAATAGGATTCAGTGTCCTAGGATTGGAAGAGCATCAGACTCAAGGTGTAAAGACTGGAAGTGTTGGCTGATTTCTATCTGCTCTCCTTGGGGGGGTATGAAGTAGTCTTAGGGACTCAATGGCTACAGACCCTGCGGCCTATCACATGGGACTTTCAAAAGTTAACTATGGCCTTTCAACTACAAAACCGATCCCTACTATGGCAAGGTGTGGATCAGCGGGGGGTGCGAATAGTTAAGGAGAGACGAGCAAAGCATTACGACCCAAGTTACTTACTTCAGATCTATTCCATTCACTCCATCCTTGGTGGAAGCTCTTTGGATATAGATCCAACTTCTTTTAATGACCTGCTAGACCAGTACAAAGACGTCTTCAACAAGCCTAAAGGATTGCGTCCTTGCCGATCACATGAGCACCACATAACTCTGCTGCCCGGAGATAAGCCAGTTAGCACTTGCTCTTATCGGTATCCTTACTACTAAAAGACATTGATAGAGAAATTGGTGCAGGAACTCTTGCAATGTGAAGTCATCCGTCCTAGCCAAAGCCCCTTTTCCTCTCTTGTACTCTTGGTTTGCAAAAATGACAGATCTTGTCAAATGTGCATCGATTATTGTGCACTCAATCAACAAACAGTCAAGGATTGGTTTCCAATTCCAATGATTGGGGAGCTGTTGGATGAGTTTCAGGGAGCTCGGCTATTTTCTAAGCTAGATATTCGCTCCGACTATCATCATATCCGGGTCAAGACAAATGACGTACCAAAAACAACATTCAGGACTCACGATAAGCACTACGAATTCTTAGTGATGCCCTTCGGTTTGACTAACGCTCCAGCCACCTTATAGAGTCTGATGAATGAACTGTTTCGACCCTATCTGTGACAGTTTGTCTTGGTGTTCTTTGATGACATCCTAGTCTATAGTGTCACAGTAGACAAATCACAGGGCTTCTCTGACTTGTGTTTTGAACATCCTCCGTGAACACCAGTTGTACATAAAAAGGAGCAAGTGTCAATTTGGATGCTCATTAATGATTACGCGGCTGACTTTGAACATATTTGAATGTCGACCAGTTTCGCTCGCAATTGCTTCACTGGATGTCTGACTAAACAACTTTATTTCATACTTCTTCAAATTAGGTGTACTATGCCCAAACCATTACCACCACATCGCTGGTGTCATCTTAGCCGTCTCTTTGAAAGTAACATCATCGCCGGGATTCGCAAATGGTTCTATACGCCCTTCAAATATATGCAGCTGTAACAATGATAAGCACAATATATTTTAGTAAATAATAAAAAATGGTAAATTAAAATAATACCTCATTCATACAACCAACTCGCTCATTGGGTTCCATAATGACCATTTTCTCCAACATTCTTCTAAACGCGTCGAATACAGTTAATCTTGATATAGTCGGGTCCAACTCAGAAAATCTTTTCGAAAATGGATTCAAAAAGTAAAGTGCCAAGTGTAATAAATTACAATTAGTATTATAAAGTATAAACTCACACAACGAATGAAGAAACACATATATCACTAACCTGCCATGAACTGTGGGTTATTCATGAAGAACTATGTAATACAACCCGAGATGATTGCAAATCACACAGAATCAACGCCGGTGAGGACTTTAATTTCGATTTTTGCATGGATAATGCTTTCAAATATATATGGCAGTGTTGGTTTCTCATTTCTGTCGACTAGTCAGAGTGATCTTACTATCGGAGAAACGAGGTTGATGCCAAATGTGACAGTCTCTCATAATGAAGTAGTTCTCAATATCATTGTTGCTTTCTGTGCATGATATCTAGCCTTAACATTTTGGGCGGGGACTGCCTCTCAAAATCTCCTGCTTCGACACATCTTAATCAACTTATCTTTGCTTCCTAAGAAGCTTGTTAGAGTGAGGTAAACCGTTGCGAAACGAGTCACTGCAGAACGAAACAGTTCACAATTTCCTATGTACTTCCTCATTAAATCTAGGACTTGTTTGTGATTGTAGATAAAAGTAGTGACTTCCCTGCAAGCCGTGATGAGGTTGGTCATCCTCGACTCTCTACCAAAATCCTTAAGTATAAGATCTATGCAATGCACCGCACACGGCGTCCAAAAGATCCAGGGGTGATGTATGTTGACCATATTTCCAGCAGATTTATTAATCGATCCATTGTCCATTGCAATTTGGACAACATTCTCAGGCCCCACAAATTGACAAACTTCCAACATCATGCTGCAAATAAGGTCTCTATCGTTGCTGAATTCTATTGTGTTGAACGATTTATGGTAAACTATACTTTGACAATTATAAAGGAGGAAGTTCACCATAGTCCTGTTATCTTTACTAGTCCACCCATCGCACATAATTGTCACCCCCGTTTCCATCCATGACTCTTTAAATGTATCCACCCATTCCCTAATTCTTTAAACTTCACCTGGGATGAATGACGTAGATATTTCATATGGTAAATGGAAATCTATTGATGGCCCAACAATTGCAGATGCATAACAAAAGGCCCGTAAATAGGGATTTTCTATATCCCTTGGTGGCGTGTGAATATCTGCGAAGTATTTTGTCGCGGCATTTCCAATGTCTTTTTTGGCCTTGTCTCTTGTGGTCTGGTCTAATCTCCTCTACATCAAAGAGGCAGACTTATCCCATGTTTGGATCCGCGGGGCCGACGGTTTCTAGATCGACGTCATAGTGCGGATCAATGGGTGCATTTTGATTACCCATGCCAAATATAGTCTTCATTGATTTTCATGTTGCCCGTAATCCGGTATTCTTCTTATTTGAACCGGACCCACCTGCACCACCATGGAGGGACCCACCTGCATACATAAATAAAAATAAATGGATTAGCATTTTTTTTTCTAATTTCCGTCTCAATAAAATGTATTTATGATTTTTTTAAAATATAAAAAATATAATACCTACACCACTCTGATGCCCATATGCATATCGCGACGAGTATCTGTTATAGCCCGCCACAAGTCTCGCTCCTCCTGCATCTCATCTGGGTCCCCACCGGAGGACTTTGAACTACCCACCTACACACACTCCTCCTCTTGCCTACTGTAAATGTCCTCCATTGCAACTTCCATTGCCGTGTTTTTTTTTTTTTTGCATCTATTTTGAATCTTTTCTTCTCCACATTTACTTTGAGTAACTCACGACATATTCTTTTTTGTGTCGGGGTTGCCTTTGGGCATGCGGCAACATTACTTGTCTTCCCTGAAATGTGTTCTTTTAAACGAGTAATGCCACCTGCCATAGTTTTCCCGCATAAATAGCAACGAACTCTATTATCGAGTTTCTCACCAAACTCCCATGCAGGATCTTCCGCTCTTCGTGCCATTTATCTACAGTACACTTTATGATTCAGAAGTTCGATTAATAGATGAATTTAAATTTAAAAGAGAAAAGTATATGAAACAATATTACATGTACACTAAATAGATGCATCTAGTGTGTCCATTCACATCCATCTCAAATCACATTATCCACTAAATATTACATTAATTACAATAATACATTGCCTTTTCATATGTGCATCTCACCCAATCATAAGTTACATCTCATGTTCTCATCACATCCTTCCCAAATTGCATTCTGCAGTAAATATTACATTGATTATAATAATACATTGCTTTTTCAAATGCGCATCTCGGTCTATCATAAGTTACATCTTATGTTCTCATTACATCCTCCCCAAATTAGTGATGAAATAATTACAAAATTAAAGTAAATAAAAGATAAAAATGTTGCATCCTTGTATAAAAAGTTAGTACACAGTAACTAACAGCAAATAAAAAATTTCATGTATTATTTTATGGGTGAATGCATTTTCTAGCATTTATAACTCATAATCCATAGTTAATTATGAAATAATTACAAAAAGAAAGTAAATAAAATAAAAAAATTGCATCACTGTATAAAAAGTTATTAAACAGTAAATAACAACAAATAAAAAATTTTCATGTATTATTTTATAGGTTTTTACATTTCTATCATATATAACTCATAATCGACAATTTATGATAAAATAATTAAAAAAATAGTAAATAACAGAAAAAATGTTGCTGGAAAGTATGACATGTTATTAAACAGTAACTAACAGCAAATAAAAAAAATTATGTATTATTTTATAGGTGAATGCATTTTCTAACATTTATAACTCATAATCCATAGTTAATTATGAAATAATTACAGAAAGAAAGTAAATAAAAAAAATTACATTCCTCTTTATAAAGTTAGTACATTAACAGTAAATAAAAAAAATTCATGCATTATTTTATAGGTAAATGTATTTTCTAACATTTTTAACTCATAATCCATAGTTAATGATGAAATAATTACAAAAAGAAAATAAATAAAAGAAAAAAATTGTATCCCTGTATAAAAATTTAGTTCACAGTAAATAACAGCAAATAAAAAATTTCATGTCTTATTTTATAGGTGAACGCATTTTCTAACATTTATAACTCATAATCCATAGTTAATGATAAAATAATTACAAAAAGAAAGTAAATAAAATAAAAAAATTACATCTCTATTTAAAAAGTTAGTACACAGTAAATAACAGAAAATAAAAAAAATTCATGTATTATTTTATAGGTTTATACATTTTCTATCATTTATAACTCATAATTGACAATTTATGATGAAATAATTAAAAAAAATAGTAAATAACAGAAAAAAAAATGTTTCTGGAAAGTATTACATGTTAGTAAATAGTAACTAGCAGCAAATAAAAAATTTCATATATTATTTTATAGGTTTTAGCATTTTCTAACATTTATAACTCATAAACCATATTTTATGATGAAATAATTAAAAGAAAGAGTAAATACAAGAAAAAAATGTTGGTGGAAATTTTGACCTGTTAGTAAACAGTAACTAAGAGCAAATAAAAAAAAACTCATGTATTATTTTATAGGTTTTAGCATTCTATAACATTTACAACTCATAAACCATATTTTTTGATGAAATAATTAAAAAATTAGAGTAAATAAAATAAAAAATGTTGCTGGAAATTTTAACAAGTTAGTAAGCAGTAACTAAGAGCAAATAAAATATTTTCATGTATTATTTTATAAGTTTTAGTATTTTCTAACATTTATAACTCATAAACCATATGTTATGATTAAATAATTAAAAGAAAGAGTAACTAAATTAGTAAACAGTAACTAAGAGCAAATAAAATTATTTCATATATTATTTTATATTTTTTAGCATTTTCTAACTTTTTTTTTTCATTTATGCTATTTCATGTTGAAATAGTTAACAAAAAGAAATAAATAATTGAAAAAATAACTAACAAATATACAGAAAATAACTACGGATACATTCAGATGGAAAAAAATTATAACACCTTTATAAAACTTTTATTTAGGCTGCCCATATAGATACCCCCATTTCCTGCCAGGAGACACCGCATTTCAAATTCTTAGTGGAAATTACGTTTCTAACCTTCCGCGTGGAACCGTGCGATTAAACAGACAGTTCATTTTCGCTTCGATCGATCTTAGGCGTATACAATCGTGCTGTAATACCCCAGCCCAATTTAGGGGTTAATTATGATTAATTAAATAATTTTTATCTGTTAATTATAAATTATTTTCTCTGATCGTGAAGAGTATCAAATAATTTTTCCAATAGATCTGAGTTTGACTCGATCCGAATCCGATAGCTCTTTTAATTAAGTTTCAAAGATATAAGAGTAAGTTATGAATATAATAATATTATTATTTTAGGCTTAAACCATAGTTGCTGTATAAACTCAGTCATTTGACTTAGTTTGAACTTCAAATTTAGATTATGCATTATTTTTAAATTCTGGACCTAATGACATGCCAATCTCGTTATAATTTCACTTATTTATTTTACCCCTAAGTTTTAAAATCGTAAAACCCAATTTGATAGGATAGAGAAAGTCTTAAAAATATACGGAAAGAATCAGTACTCAATCTGTATTATAACTAAGTTGTTTATTTCTTTACACTCTAAAATAGTGAGTTTTTTATATTTACTTTAAGTCATGAATATGGGCCGTTGAATATTCTTTCACTTGGAAAATTTGGATTTTAACTTCAAAACACTTTGAAACTTTTAAATGTTTTTATCGGATAAATTTACTCTATCAAACAATAAGATTGGTTATTTTCAAAGAGAATCTTGAAGATTAGGAGATCTTGTTAAAGCGGTGATTTTTAGCAAAAACACTGGGTTTTTGAGATAGATTTCACTCCAAATTTTAATACCATACTTAGTTTTTAATACCTAACCTATTGAACTAATTGTATCAATCTAGTGAGACCCTGAAATACTCAGATAAAAGAAAGGTCATAGACGTAAATAGTAAAAAGAATAAACTAATATTATATTATAAAATAATAATAGAAAACAAAATGTAAGATAAGTTTAGAAGTTACCGTTGTAACTTGTAGTTGTGCTGGACGGTTACAACACCGTTAAATGCCTATGTCGTTGTTGTGATAATTGTAATAATAATTATAATATATATAATAATAAATGCATGTTTATCTAAATCCTATGAAGCTAATGAATAGCTTAAGCAACGTGTATGGTTAAAAAATCTATACGGTTGCTTATAAATGAGAGTAATGGGAGAGAAAGCAAGAAGGTAAAAAAAACTCTCAAAGTCTTTTTGCTGTTTCGCTTTCTCCCTCTTTCAAAACAGTAAGCGCTCTCTCTTCTATTTTTCTTTTCTTTCCTCTTCTTTCTCTTGCTTTGACCTGGCCGTACCAGTAGTAGTCGAATTTTGCACTTAAGCACCAGAACGTTCGGGTTTCCCGTGTTCTTCAAGGGTTTTCAAATTTAGTTAATCTTACATGGAATTTTGCACCCAAGGTATCAAAATAATTTTATTCTTATTTTTATTAACTCTAGAACAAGTTAGGAGTAGAATAGCTTAGTATTGGGATTCAAAATGAGATTTTTTTTTAAATTAAGGTAAAATAGATTTCCTCTCGAGATTTGTATTATTTTACGTTCAAAATATAGTTTTGACCCTAAGTAAAATCGGGAAAAAGATTAACCCCAGGTGACTATTGTGTGTTTATTTTTCTACCTTATGTGTTTAAATTCCTGTACTGTACCCTCTGGGCCAAATTCTCAATACGCCTTTATTGTCCTTCTTCTAGAAGTCAATACGAGGATAGGGCACTGAGTACTTTTATTTACTTTACTGTCTCTGTACCCTCTGGGCCTCTCACAATACGTCTTCATGGTCCTTCTTCTAGAAGTAAATACGAGAGAAGGCACTAAGTACTTTACATTTTTCATTTTATTGTAATGTTTTGGATGGCTAACAACTAAATTTCTGACATAATTTAAAGAAATAAAAAGAGCCTAGTGACTCATTACACATATCATGTTTTTTTTGGAAAATAGCACGGGGTTTGGAAAATTATTATGTGTATATACTAATAAATAGAAAATTTATACATTTTACTCTATTTTACAGATTTTCTGTGAAAAACTCAACCGGAGAAGGTGAGGAGACTCGAACCAACACCTGTATTGTATTAAATGCTAAACCCACTAACACCAGACTGAAATGGGACCCATGGTCAGTTAAAGATGGAAAAGGCTATATAGGTCCAGAATACGAGACCTGACACTACCTACATGTAAGGGATGTAAATGTTCTAACTATTTATAACGTAGGAGTTAAAATGATGTCGGGGAGTCGAGGACTTATAGTCTCTAACGCAGTATGGACCCATGGAGTGTTTGAGAATTGTCGGGTAAAAACTGGGTGAAGGCATTCATGTTATTAAATCTATTTTTATATATTTGTGTGATATTGATTATCTTATTGATTTCTTGTATTAGTATTTGATGCACCAAATGGTAAGGCTGAAATATGGTGGTTCTCTCAGAATAAGCCATTGTGTAAGGAGGGCATTAGAAATCATGCATTCTCATGCATTTGACATTTGCATGTAATAATTATGTTCATAAGTTAAATATGTGGAAGATAATAACTTTGTAAAGTTTAATATTAGCCGTTGGGATATAATTGCTGAGATTAGCCGAACACCATTTGCGAACCGTTGGGTTGGACGTGTTAGTAGGCTGTAGTCGACCGCCATCTAGTAGACTGGGTTGTGGAGACCTTATGCACTTGTAAGTTGCTATATTATTTTTATGGAGGAATTAATATTAGTTATAGTTGGAACTTCAAATGGGGACTGATCCCGGTATTGTTAACATGGCTGGGGACCGACCCCAGTGTTAACAATATGTACAACCTGAATAAAACCTTTAGAAGATGATCCTAGGGTGAAAATGGGATATGCTAATAACATGCATTTCTAATTCTGAGGCATGCATTGCTTATTTATTGTTGTATTACAATCGTGGGATTTTATGGTGAGTTCTCCCCACTGGGTTGTTGCTTAAGTCCCTTACAATGCAGGATATGAACTAGATGATGAATTGGAGGGACCAATAGTGCCTCGTTGAAAGTCAAGACTTAGAAGTTCTTAAGGTTTTCCGCATGTGGAAACCATTTGCCTGGTTGAATATGTTTGAGTATTTGTAATAAATATGCCTTATATGGCATAAGAACTTATGTTTGTAAGTTTGACTTATGTATGTATATTACAGTAATATGTTGATATGTTTTTATATCATCTTTCACGTGGTTTAAGTGTAAGACCGGATGGAAAAGTCAGTTGGGTCAAACTGAAAAGATAACCCTTGTTGTTACTAGAATGATACACCGACTCAGGCGATATACTGCCAGACGTATTCGACGACATGATGTAACCAGCGATATATCGACAATGGTAGGTTTGTTATGTTAACTAGAAATAAAACGACTATATAAAGATTAGAAGTGGGGACTAGAATGTCAGAGCATTTATGTGATTCACATGTGTAGGGAAGATCTTTTACAAAAGGATTAATGGCTTAGTGTTGTTTCAAAAAAAAAAAAAATTAAGTCACGTTCCGAGCCCACATTTGGGTTCAGGGCGTGACAAGGTGGTATCAGAGCTTGGTTTAAGCTCTCGGACTGTGATGGGTAGTACGTAGTTAGATGTTTATAGGGAGCTCAAACATAGTTGGATTTTTTTTTTATATAAAAAAATTCCAGTATGTCACTGACTCTGTTGTGTTGTTTTGGACATATATGTCTAACAACAGGATACCCGCCAGGATTAAGGGAAGAGGTACCAGGAGAAATCTTATTACCATTGAATCATCTACTAGTGACTCAGGGATGGAAATATGGTCGACTGATTCAATACCTACTGATACTATCATAATCTTATCCTCTAGTGACCCACGTACTCCTTCATCTCATTATTCACCGAACTCTATAGTTGAAGTAGCCCAACCCCATGTACCTCATCTAGTTAACCAGCCTGTACCAGAAGTAGCTCCAGTTGCTCATTTAGTGGCAATACAATCACCTATTTGCTTGTTATGCGGACAGATTGGACACATTTATGACGCGATACCCACTTATTTGTCCTGTCTGTGGTACGACTTGGCATATGACAGTTGGTTGTTTTTATGTAAGAATGGGAATCAATGTTCAATGCACCAATTGCAGTGAGCATGGACGTCTTCATAGAGCATGTCCTCACTATATTGACAGCAGTTCTGATGCATTGTCTTCCTCTTAAAACTGATCAGGGTGTAGGGCTTGAAAAGAAAGAAAAGGGTGAAAGAAAATGTTGTAAAAATATAAATATGTAAACATGTGAAAATGTAAAAATGTGAGAGTGATCGTAGAATGTAAGAAAGTATTAGTATGGGAAACTGGAAGGAATATGTGAAAAGTATGTGTGAATATCTTTATGCTTTGATGTATAAGGACTATGTATCTCCTTTGAATGTAATATATAAGTATGTTTAATTACTGTGTGATGTGATAAAGTTTTTACTTTGAAACTCTATTATTGATACCTATGATCCTCAGGATGTCAGAATCACAGGGAGATTCTGGAAACCAGGGGGAGAATGCAGTACCACCTACAGGGAATCAACTTGAACTCTTAGACGCGGTCCGTATCACTGTAGAGGCTTTCCAAAGGGTTGTAGATGATCTCCGCCGAGCACGGGAGAGAACTCCAGAGGGAAGAGCTACTTTAGCTCTGAAAAATTTCAAACAATTGAACCCGCCGACTTTCTCGGGAAATGCAGAACCAACTGAAGTTGAAAACTGGATTAACCAGATTGGTTGAATCTTCGACACTTTAGCCACATCTAAGGACCTAAAGGTGACTCTCGCCACCTATCAATTGGAGGGAGACACTTATAAATGGTGGGAAGTCAGATATAATGCGAGAAACCGTGAACCCATGACTTGGGAGTTCTCTACAGCTTTCTTTTTTCGCTATTATCCAAAGGTGGCAAGGGATGCTAAGAGGAGACAATTCCTCGATCTGAAACAGGGCTCCGACACGGTAGCCTAATACACTGTAAAGTTTCTAAACCTTTGTCAGTATGCTCCCCGCATCTTTGACAATGAGGAGAAAATCCAGCATTATATTGAGGGACTTCGTCCTTTTCTTCAGTGGCAAGTGGCGGGAATTCAATTTGCCACTTTAGAAGAGGTGATTAATCGAGCTTCTATGGTGGAAGCAGTTAACACCACTAACAGAAATGTGGATTGGTCTCATCAAGGAGATGTACCGAAACCTCCTCTGTCTAACAAAAAGAGGAAATTTAGTAAAAGTTCATTCACTAGGAGGGGACAAACATTTGTGAAACAAACCAGTAACACTTGACCCAGGTAAGTGATATGCTATACGTGTAATCAGCCGGGTCACACGGTGAAGCAATGTCCACAAAACAACGTTCCAGCAGCTGATAGCTGAGTGTGTTTCAGATGCAAGCAAATGGGACATTTCATTAAAGATTGTCCTTATCCTAACACCCGAAGCAACATGGTAGGACCTTCCCAGAATGTTAAACCAATGCAGTATCAAACGCAGTCTACTCCACCCCCCTCCAAAGGTTCAATGGCATCTGGAAATGCACCACGAAGGACTGGAGAAGCTAGAAATCAAGGACGCTCTCAGACGACTCAAGGAAGAGTCTACACCATAGGAACCCAGGAGGAGGAGCCGGCAAAGAACGCTGTAATGGAAGGTACCATACCTCTCTTTAGTTTCATGGCACAAATATTAGTATATACCAGCGCTTCACATTCATTCATCTCTAAATCATGTAAGGATAAATTGAATTTATCGTCAGTAGTTGCCACCAAACCTTTAATAGTAGTGTCACCATTAGGAAAGAAAGCACGGATTGATCAGATATGTGAATCCTAGATATAGTATATAACTTCTTTTTAATAGAAATGACAGATTTTGACATCATTCTAGGAATGGACTGGTTAAGTGCACACCAGGTTTTGATAGATTGCCTATAAAGGAAGATTTATGGACATTATTGACCAAAATCCGATTTGTAGAGAAATTAGTACCATATGTGAACATCAGAGTTCAGTTCTCTGGTTTGAAGGCATATCCTGGTAGAATTATAGTTAGCATGGGATGGGAGGATGTAGAAGGTATAAAAGCCAGTTTACCTCGAGTGGTTTGTGAGTGTCCAGATGTATTTCCAGATAAACTCAGTAGTTTACCTCCACGCTGGGAGATAGACTTTGTAATTGACCTGCAGCCTAGAACATCTCCTATATCTATAACACCATATAGGATGGCACCGGCAGAACAAAAAGAGTTAGCAAAGCAAATAGATGAGCTTCTCCAACTTGGTTTCATTCGTTTGACTAATTCACCTTGGGGCGCACCAGCTCTTTTTGTGAAAAAGAAAGATAGGTCACTGAGAATGTTTATAGATTACCAGTCATTCAACCAAGTAACCATAAAAAACAAGTACCCATTGCCTAAAATAGATGATTTATTTGACTTGTTGAGAGGAGCAAGGTGTTTCTCAAAAATTGACTTGAGGTCTAAATATCACCAACTTCGAGTCAGGGAGGAGGATATTCCCAAAACTGCTTTTCGTACCCAATATGGTTTATATAAGTTTGTGGTCATGCATTTTTGGAGTAACAAATGCACCAGCTACTTTCATGGATTTGATGAATCGGATTTTCGACCATATTTAAGAGAATTCGTAATAGTCTTCATCGATGATATTTTAATATATTCGTCGACTGAAGAGGAACATGAACAACATCTACGTATCATTTTACAGACTTTACGGGATCACCAACTATATGCTAAACTTAGTAAATGTGAATTTTGGCTGACACAAGTCCAATTTCTCGGACATGTGGTGTCGGCAGATGGAATTTCGGTGGACCCGGCAAAAGTGGAGATAGTTATGAAATGGGAAAGGCCTAAAAATGTCACAGAAATTCGAAGTTTTCTGGGTTTAAAGGGATATTATCGAAAATTTATCCCAAATTTATCTCAAATTACAGTACCAATAACTCGTTTGACACGAAAAGATGTCAAATTTGAGTGGACAGAAGACTCTGAGAAAGCATTTCAGGACCTAAAGGAGAAACTAACCACCTCTTCTGTGTTAATCATACCTGAACAAGGACGTGGCTATAAGGTCTATTGTGATGCTTCCAAACTGGGATTAGGGTGTGTTTTAGTGCAAGAAGGAAAAGTTGTTTATGGGTCCAGACAGCTGAAAGGATACGAGTAAAACTACCCCACTCATGACCTAGAACTAGCAGCAGTGGTATTCGCCCTGAAACTTTGGAGACATTACTTATATGATTAACGATTCAATATCTTTTCTGATCACCATAGTCTCAAGTATTTATTCACTCAGAAAGATTTAAATATGAGGCAGCGGAGATGGATGGAGTATTTAGGAGATTATAACTTTGAACTCTCCTACCATCCTGGAAAAGCTAATGTAGTAGCAGATGCCCTACGTAGGAAGTCTCGTGGTGATATTGCAAAGGTAGCGTCATTACAGTGGAAATTATTAGACATTCTATCTGACTATGATTTAGAATTGGTTGAAAGTAGAGAATCGGCATGGATTTAAAATCTAGTGCTGCAACTCGAAATAGTCGGAATAGTACTGGAACGACAACAAAGCGATGTTGAGGCACAAGAAGTGATAGCTCAACTATCGAGTGGAGCAGAGTTAGAAGATTGGAAGGTTAGAACCGACGGAGGTTTAACTTTTAAAGGTTGATAGTTCGTCCTAGAGTCAGAAGGATGCAGAGAGGAAGTGCTTAGACATTTCCACCACTCTAAGTTTGCAGTTCATCCTGGTAGTACCAAGATGTATCTTGATTTACGCCGACAATTCTGGTGGAGAGGAATGAAGAGGGAAGTGGTAGACTTTGTTTCTAAATATTTAACCTGCCAACAAGTCAAAGCTGAACATCAACGACCTGGTGGAAAAATGCAACTTCTTCCAGTAGCCAAATGGAAGTGTGAACACATTACCATGGACTTTGTAACAGGATTTCCAAAATCAGCAAGGAAGAATGACTCCATATGGGTAATTGTAAACCGACTGACTAAGTCAACCCATTTTCTACCTATCCGGAAGAAAGACACTTTGACCATTCTGAGTAAGTTGTATATCAATGAGATAGTCCAACTACATGGAATGCCAGTCTCCATCGTGTCAGATAGAGATACCCGATTTGTCTTTCGATTTTGGTAGGGATTACAGACGCAATTAGGCACAGGTTATGTTTTAGTATAGCATTTCATCCTCAGACAGATGGTTCAGTCTGAGAGGACTATCCAGACATTAGAAGACATGTTGAGAGCATGTGTCATGGACATGCAAGGAAGCTGGGAAGATCATCTAGCTTTAATTGAATTTGTATATAACAATAGCTATCAATTAAGTATACAAATGGCACCGTATGAGGCTTTGTATGGTAGACCTTGCAGATCACCTTTGTGTTGGACAGAAGTAGGAGACAAAACTCTGCTAGGACCAGATATGGTACATGAAACGACAGAACAAGTGGAAGTTATAAAAGAACGTCTCAAAGTCCCTCAGAGCCGACAAAAAAGTTACTCTGATAAAAGACGGAGACCATTGGAATTTGAAGTCGGAGATTTTGTGTTCCTACGTGTAGCTCCAAGTCATGGAATACAGAGATTTGGACGTAGAGGAAAGTTGTCACCACGATACATTAGACCTTTCGAAGTTTTGAAGAGAATCGGAGAAGTTGCTTACCAGATAGCACTACCTCTGAGTCTGGAAAAGGTACACAATACATTTCATATGTCTATGCTTAGAAAGTACGAACCAGATCCATCTCATGTGTTGAACGTGGAAGACATTGAAATCTCTGAATATCTAATTTTTGAAGAAATACCCTTGAAATCCAAGATACCATGACTCAGGTGCTCCGACGAAAAACTATATCACTAGTTTAGGTGTTATGGCAACACCAAGGAACTCAGCACGTCACTTGGGAACCAGAATCGACTATGAGGAAATTATACCCGAGTTTCTTCGCTAATTAAAGGTACGACTTTTCCTATTTAAATCTCGGGACGAAATTTCTTTAAGGGGGGTAGGATATAATACCCCAGCCCAATTTAGGGGTTAATTATGATTAATTGTGATTAATTAAATAATTTTTATTCATTAATTATAAATTATTTTCCTCAAATCGTGAATAGTATCAAATAAGTTTTCCAACGGATCTGAGTTTGACTTGATCCGAATCCGATAACTCTTTTAATTAAATTTCAAAGATATATGAGTAAGTTATGAATATAATAATATTATTATTTTAGGCTTAAATCTTAGCTGCTGTATAAAATCAATCATTTGACTTAGTTTGAACTTTAAATTTTAGATTATGCATTATTTTTAAATTCTGCACCTAATGACATGCCAATCTCGTTATAATTTCGCTAATTTATTTTACCCCTAAGTTTTAAAATTGTAAAACCCCAATTTGATAGGGTAGAGAAAGTTCTAAAAATATACGGAAAGAATGAGTACTCAATCTGTATTATAAATAAATTGTTTATTTCTTTAAACTCTAAAATAATGAGTTTTTGATATTTACTTTAAGCATGAAATATTACCGTTGAATAGTTTTTTCACTTGGAAAATGTGGTTTTTGACTTCAAAACACTTTGAAACTTTAGAATGTTTTTATCGAACAACTTTACTCTATCAATCTATAAGTTTGGATATTTTCAAAGAGAATCTTGAAGATTAGGAGATCTTATTAAAACAGTGATTTTTAGCAAAAAAACACTGAATTTTTTAGATAGATTTCACTCCAAATTTTAATACCATGTTTTAGTTTTTAATACTTGACCTATTGAACCAATTGCATCAATCTAGTGAGACACTGAAATACCCAGCTAAAAGAAAGCACATAGATGTAAATAGTAAAAAGAATAAACTAATATTATATTATAAAAAAAATGTAAGATAAGTTTCAAAGCTACCATTGTAGCTTGTAGTTGTGCTAGACGGTTACAACACAGTCAAATGCCTATGTCACTGTTGTGATAATCGTAATAATAATTATAATATATAATAATAATAAATGCATGGTTATCTAAATCCTATGAAGCTAATAAATAGCTTAAGCAACGTGTATAGTTAAAAAATTTATACAGTTGCTTATAAATGAGAGTAATGGGAAAGGAAGCAAGAAGGTGAAAAAAGAAAAAAACCCTCAAAGTCTTTCTGCGGTTTCGCTATCTCTCCCTCTTTCAAAACAGCAAGTTCTCTCTCTCCTATTTTTCTTTTCTTTCCTCTTCTTTCTCTTGCTTTAGCCTGGCCGTACCAGCAGTAGCCGAATTTTGTACTCAAGCATCCGAACGTTTGGGTTTCCCGCGTTCTTCAAGGGTTTTCAAATTTAGTCAATCTTACACGAAATTTTGCACCCAATGTATCAAAATGATTCTATTTTTATTTTTATTAATTTTAGAGCAAGTTAGGAGTAGAATAGTTTAGTATTGGGGTTCAAAAAATGAAATTTTTTTTTAAATGGAGGGAAAATAGATTTCCTCTTGAGATTTGTATTATTTTACGTACAAAATATAGTTTTGACCCTAAGTAAAATCGGGGAAAAGATTAACCCCATGTGACTATTGTGTGTTTATTTTTCTGCTTTATGTATTTAAATTCCTATACTTTACCCTCTGGGCCAAATTCTCAATACGCCTTCATTGTCCTTCTTCCAGAAGTCAATACGAGGATAGGGCACTGAGTACTTTTATTTACTTTACTGTCTTATACCCTCTGGGCCTCTCACAATACGTCTTCATGGTCCTTCTTCTAGAAGTCAATACGAGAGAAGGCATTAAGTACTTTACATTTTTCATTTTATTGTAATGTTTTGGATGGCTAACAATTAACTTTCTGACATAATTTAAAGAAATAAAAAGAGCCTAAGTGACTCATTACATATATCATGTTTTTTTTGGAAAATAGCACGGGATTTGGGAAATTATTATGTGTATTTACTGATAAATAGAAAATTTATACATTTTACTCTATTTTACAGATTTTCTGTGAAAAACTCAACCGGAGAAGGTGAGGAGATTCGAACCAATACTTGTATTGTATTATATGCTAAACCTACTAACACCAGACTAAAATGGGACCCATGGTCAGTTAAAGATGGAAAAGGCTATATAGGTCCAGAATACGAGACCTAACACTGCCTACATGTAAGGGATGTAAATGTTCTAACTATTTAAAATGTAGGAGTTAAAATGATGTTGGGGAGTCGAGGACTTATAGTCTCTAACGCAGTATGGACCCATGGAGTGTTTGAGAATTGTCGGGTAAAAACTGGGTGAAGGCATTCATGTTATTAAATCCAGTTTTATATGTTTATGTGATATTGATTATCTTATTGATTTCTTATATTGGTATTTGATACACCAAATGATAAGGCTGAAATATGGTGGTTCTCTCAGAATAAGTCTCTGTGTAAGGAGGGCATTAGAAATCATGCATTCTCATGCATTTGACATTTGCATGTAATAATTATGTTCATAAGTTAAATCTGTGGAAGATAATAACTTTGTAAAGTTTAATATTAGCCGTTGGGTTATAATTGCTGAGATTAGCCGAACACCGTTTGCAAACCGTTGGGTTGGATGTGTTAGTAGGCTGTGGCCGACCGCCATCAACCTTTGGTGTTGGACGGGCTAGTAGACTGGGTCGTGGAGACCTTATGCACTTGTAAGTTGCTATATTATTTTTATGAAGGAATTAATATTAGTTCTAGTTGGAACTTCAAATGGGGACTGACCCCGGTATTGTTAACATGGCTGGGGACCGACCCCAGTGTTAACAATATGTACAACCTGAATAAAAATCTTAGAAGATGATCCTAGGGTAAAAATGGGATATGTTAATAACATGCATTTCTAATTCTGAGGCATGCATTACTTATTTATTGTTGCATTACAATCATGAGAGTTTATGGTGAGTTCTCCCCACTGGGTTGTTGCTCACATCCCTTACAATGCAGGATATAAACTAGAGGATGGATTGGAGGGACGAATGGTGCCTCGTTGAAAGTCGAGACTTAGAAGTTCTTAAGGTTTTCCGCATGTGGAAACCATTTGCCTGCTTAAATATGTTTGAGTGTTTGTAATAAATATGTCTTATATGGCATAAGAACCTATGTTTATAAGTTTGACTTATTTATGTATATTATAGTAGTATGTTGATATGTTTTTATATCATCTTTCACGTGGTTTAAGTGTAAGACCGGATGGAAAGTCAGTTGGGTCAAACTGAAAAGATAACCCTTGTTGTTACTATAATGATACATCGACACGAGCGATATACCACCAGACGTATTCGATGACATGATGTAACCGGCGATATATCGATAATGGTAGGTTTGTTATGTCGGCTAGAAATTGAACGGCTATATTAAGATTAGAAGTGGGGACTAGAATGTCAAAGCATTTATGTGATTCACGTGTAGAGGAGATCTCTTACAAAAGGATTAATGGGTTAGTGTTGTTTCAAAATAAAAGTAAAAAATTTTAAGTCACGTTCCAGGCCCACATTTGGGTTCAGGGCGTGACACGTGCGATTGATTCCAGGGAATCATGCGATTTATTCCAAAAATCATCCAATCGAACCTCCAAATGGAGTGGAGAGGGATCTTCAAAAGAAGTCATTTCTTGATCGATTTTTACAAATAAGGTATGAAAATTCATCTACTCTAAATTTTATGAACTATGAGATAATTTTAAATGAAAATGATAAAGTTTTAGGCTTAAAAAATTATATCCAAAGAATTATGAGAGAATCATTTTTCCTTAATTCTTTGTGTACGATTTTTTAAGTCCAAAACTAAACCCTTTTCACTAAAATCAGTTCCGGAATTCATAAAATTCAGAGTAGATGAATTTTGATACCTTGTTTGTAAAAATCGGTCGAGAAATGACCTCTTTTGAAAATCCCTCTCCACTCCATTTGGAAGTTCGATTGGACGATTCCTGGAATCGATCGCACGATCCCTTGAATCAATCGCACGATCCCTGGAATCAATCGCACGATTGTATACGCCTAAGATCGATCGATCGAAGCGAAAATGAATTGTCTGTTCAATCGTACGATTCCATGCGGAAGGGCAGAAATGTAATTTCCACTAAGAATTCGAAATGCGATGTCTACTGACAGGAAACGGGGGTGTCTGTATGGGCGGCCTTTATTTACTACATATGTTATTTAAGTTCAAGCATTTTTTAACAAGTGATAACACTTTTATATTCTTTTCGGCTGGAAAAAAATAAAATAAAATACAGATAGATGGAAATAAATTATAAAACTTACAAGAGTAATAGATCTAGAAATGAAGAAACGTTATGAACGGTCTGGATCGTTCAGTTTCAACCAAATACTGATTCTTTAGAACTTAATTAGATCATGTAATGAAGAGTGAAAAAACTTTTGGAAGAGAAATGGTAAAATCTGGTTTTTTTAAAGAAAATACGTGTGTGAAAGTGGAAGTGTAAGTAATTGGATTTTATAGGAAAAAAATTAGACCAGGTAGATTTTGCGGATATCAAAAAAATAATAATAAAATTAACGCATGGCCGACCACCCGAATATAGCAGTACGCCATACACAGAGATGGGACTGGGAGAAATTGCTTGACAGGTGATATCTCGCCCGATATATCGAACATTAGAAATCGTCCGATATATGGGCAAATTCTCGCCGAGACAAGGTTGCGCCCACGTCCGAATTTCTGGGTTTTTTTCTAAAAAAAAATCAGCAGATTCGGCCAAGATTCCGACTGATATATCGGTCATCTCGGCCGATATTTCAAAAAAAAAAAATTGGGCCTTTTTTTTTTTTATAAAATCACAAGGACCGATATTTTGAAAATTCGGCTGATATCATGACCGAATTTTCTGCCAAAAATACGATCATCTCAGGCGATATTATATTCATACAGCCGATACGTATCAGCGTTCGAAAACCCGATACATCTCGGCTGATACGCAAAGTATCGGCCGATATTTCTACCTCTGCTTCCCAGCCGCATTTAATGTTCCCATACGCGTATTTTTCCTTCCCTCTTTTCGTGTAGAAATTCCAATCGTCATTGGTATATTCAGGGCTGGCCCTGAGATTTCAGGGGCCCTAGGCGAGTTTTTAAGATGGGGCCTTTATATACTCACAAAAAATAAAATCATACAATTTTTTTTTACAATGTGTGAAACTAAATAAAATATCATAATCAAATTTATAACAAAGTATTATTTAAAATTTATTCTTATTTTGAGATACAAAATTACTAATTAAATTATTATATTCAAGTTTTTTTAACATTTATTTTTCAATAGATAAGATAGCTAATCCATTCAATCTTTCTTATGACATTGTAAACCGAAGATAAGATTTTATCAGTTTTAACTTTGAAAAATTTATTTCTACATAGGTAATTGTAACTAGTATAATCAACATTATTCTATAAGCAATTCATGCATTTGGAAAACAACAATTCATTCTTTTTTATATAATTTGGCAATTCATTCTTTTGGTACTGTATCTTTTATCATATCCGAATGTGACACTAATGCAAATTCTCATTTGAAAAGAAGATATTATTATTATTTTAATTTTTCAATTTTTTGTATTTTTTTAAAAATTAAAAATTAAAAATTATCTTAATTATAATGATTTATACTTGTATATTACTTCTAAAAAAAATCTACATTTATCAAATGAATAAAACTATGTTTTTTCATCTCTTCAAATTTTAAAAGCTTTAAATTATTTTTAATTCAAAATTATCAACTCAATATAGATTTCTCTTTCTCTTTATTTAGATGATAGATATATTTTAAAAGATTATTTATTAATTAAAATTATTTTATTATTATTATTAAACTCAATAAAATGAGGATTATAATAATAATTATTATATTTGTTACTATCATTATTTTAATTTTTTGAGAAACCTACGCTTTAAATTGAGTAAAAAAATTATCAATATATAAATTTTCAATTTTGAGTGTTCTAAATTCAAAATAGTTAAAAATAGTTAAATGATTTCAAGTAGTGTTAATTCAAATTATTGTTATTTTTCATTATTATTATTAAATAACTTAATAAAAATAAAAAAATAATATTAGCACAGCAAGGATATGATCTTGGGATTGGAATTTGTATAGAGACAATATTAACCAACGGGACAAGAATGAATTTGTACTTTAATTATACATTATTAACTATTTAACATACAGTAAAGGAACTTATGGACTTGGGGGCCCTATTTATTTGGGGGCCCTAGGCGACCACCTACTTCGCCTATAGCAAGGGCCGGCCCTGGGTATATTGCGTCTAAATTTTTATATTTGATAAATCTAAAGATCTATTATCAAAATGTCAATTTACTAAAAAATTGGACATGTAATCAAAGCTTGTGAAATTAATATTCAATGTTGAAAAATCAAATGGATAAAAATTTAAAATACCTCTATATTTTTGCATTTTGATAAATTTAGAATTTTAGTTTTATTTTGTACCGTAAAATGTGGTATACAACGATTCTCTACTACAAATTTGAAACTATAAATTTAAATCTATATAATAAGTGTTAAATATGAGTAAAAATTATAAAAAACTTAGTCTTTTATAATATAAAAAATTATATAGTTTTTTCATATAAAACAAAAGGATTGAGGTTTTTTCTTTCAAAATTTATATTCAAAATTAATGTAATCTATATTTGTAAATATTTATGTATTACATAGGTTAATTTATATAGATATGTAATCAACTAAATCATAATCAATAACTTATTGATCATTTTCATGTATGAAAGTATCACCCGAGGAAATTGTGGGATAATTCTAATTAGTCAAATCTTTCCATAATTTAAATATACTAATCTTTCATTTCTTAACCTATTGAATATCAAATATTTTAAAATAATTTTAATTAAAAATAGTTATTGATTGTGTGTCTTTTATTAAAATGACTAAAAATAGTATGCCACAACGAACAACAAAGTTTCGACAGTAATACAAAAGTTCTACTCAAAAGGAATGATTTCCGAAACATTCCTCTCCGGTGTTCCGACTGTGTCATATTTATACCATCTGAGGAAAGCATCGGTGCTCCATTTGCATGTCCATTTTTTCTTTTTACGGTACACGTCGCGAGCACCAAAAGCCTTCGCCCCTTCCAACGGCTTCGTCTTCTTCTGTATCAATTATCTGTCTGTCCATTATATCCAGAGTTTTCAATGGTGTTAACATATTTGGTGTCCTGTAACGATTTTATCCCTGATTGATTGGCTCCTAAATTTGTATACTTTCCTTTTTTTAGTATATTTTCTTTATTTGTAAATTTCTTTCATCATTCTTTGATAGTATTTTTCTGATAAATACAAAGTTTTCATACGTTCTTCCTTGCCACAATCAAAATAATATGTAATTTTACAGATGGATATTCTTTCTACCCCTTCTCTCCATCAATCTAACATCTTCTTTGGTTTTCTCACGTGGGTTTCGATCCTCATTGCCTGTTGTTCTTGCAGATCGGAGAATGTTGCCTCGGATTCTGGGGAAACCTTCACTCTCGACTCTACAAGAGAGGCTCTGGTCCGACAGGAAGACACCATCATCTTCAATCTCATTGAGAGAGCCCGATTCCCTCATAATTCTCCCCTTTACGATGAATCGCTGCGCCAGATTCCCGGTTTCAGTGGCTCTCTGCTCCAGTTTTTTGTTAGAGAGGCAGAGATTCTTCAATCCAAGGTGAGTTTTTTTAGCCTTTTTCTTTTATTCCTTCATTTTTCTGAAACGGGGTTTTCCTTTATTTTTTTTTCTTTTTTAAAATCCCCTTCTGTTCTGTTCTGGTTTTGAGAGCTTATTCATGGAAAATCTATACTTGTCTGACTTCCTTCCCTGTATCTAAATAAATGTTACCTAAATGCAGCGAGGTCCACTGCTCTGAAGAGCATGGAAATTATGCAGCTGTAGTTTCTTTGCAGAATGCATGAAAAATAAGGACTCCTCAATAAATGCATTCCTGCTTTAGTCATCTTCAGACTGAGTTTATTCATCGTTTGTGCATTTTGTATTCTAACTTTTGTATGTCAGGTGTGGTTTTTATTTCTATTTAATAATGTTTAGATTAGATTGTGTACTTGAAAAAATTAGTTGGGCGAATTTGTTTCAGTAAATTCAGATTGTTAACCCCGGCTCGAAATTAATATTTGTAATTCTTCTGAAGCCCATTAATCACAAATAATAATGGAGAAATTATCCGACAATACTATAGAAAACAAGCCACACAAAACACACTAAGATTACGTGAAAAACTCACCAGTAGAGAGAAAAACCACTGGTCAAATCCAAGTCAATTCACTATATAAAATCAGAGACTATAATCTTCTAAGTCTTATGCCCATAGTCATAGATATTACAATACAAACGAGAAAATAATATTGATAAGAAAATACCCAAAATTATATCTGTTCTGGGTTTGTCGAAGGAATGACCCGATCTGACGGCCACTACCAGATCTCACCTCTAAGATATTTTCTCTTCTCTTTTTTCTCCTTTCTTTCTTGGAGATTTGCAGCAAGGCTCTCACTGTGGCTCTCAGTTTTGTATACAACCCTCTCACATACTACTCTCAGCTCTCCAACGTCTCTCACATACTACTCTAAGCTATCCAACGTCTCTCACAACCTCTCTTGCATCTGGTTACGAAAAGATTAAAATGAATAAAAATAATTCATCTTAATTTTAAAATTAGCTGAAATTAATCAATCAATTAATAATAAAAACTAAATAATATAAATAAGCAGTTAAATAATTCAATTAAATTCTCAAAATTCAATGTAAACAACTATGCAATAATTCAAACCTAATTACCAAATACGACGAGATCCCTCAAAACAAAGGATTTGTCAGTTCCCACAAATATGTGGATCTATCACCAAAAATGGATTAATTATGTCTGTTTGACAGTAAATAAATGGATTTTTATGTCGGCGGAGGTATGGTATGGAGGTGAAGGGGTTAAATCAGCAGGTTGTGCGCTCGGGAGGGAAAGGGATTAAAAGATAGGACATATAGGGGTTAAGGCAGTAAAAAGGAATTAAGGGAAAGGCTAAACTGAAGGACAGATGGGCCCAGGAGACAGGCGATGGAAAAGGGGAGAGGTTTTGATGGTGTTACGGCAAAGGGGGTATGGTTTAGGTGTCACGGCAAGTGGGGTTGGGTTAAAAGGGACACGGTAACAAAGGAAAGGGCTTTGGAAAGGAACGACAAGGCTGGATAGGGTGATCTGGGGGAGGCGACACAACCAGTGAAGTTTAGGACAGGTAACGGCGGTAAAAACTGGGGTGTTGAGGGTCACGGTAAGTAGGGAATGTTTTAGATGGGACACGACAGCAAAGGGAGAAGGAAGAAGAGGTAAAAAGAAGAGAAAAAGAGAGAGAAAGGAGGTACGTGCCTTCTCGCCCGTTGGTTTGGCACCAAATTTCCGTGGATTCTCTCCAAGAGTTACATTGCACCAATACCATGCGCATGAGACAAGCAAATCTCTTTATTTCATTCATCAACCTCGATATGAATCATATTGGGTATATTTATTCTACAAGCCAGATGCCCAAATTGCCCTTACTAAAAAAAATATATTAAATCCCTAAACTACCCTCAAATAATAATACTAATAATAACAACTAAAACAAAACCAAAAAAAAAAAACTAATCACGGAAACTGATATGTATGCTCCGGTCTCCTCTTGACTCCACTTCTCACGCCTAGGCTGCTCCTCATGTCACTGAGCTCAGTTCTAAATGACTTAGAACTCTTTCCTATTTTTTCTTTCATTCTTTTCTTGTTTCTCGGTGGGGGTCATGTGGGCTGGACCCCCAACAATCTCCCCTTCCAGCCCCATGAGGGAAATATAGAATCTGCAAGTCCTCACTTGCAGTGCATCCCTGCCAACTCAATGCAGAGATCAAAATTTTGTCTAGGAATTACTTGTGTCAACATATCAGACGGACTCTTCTCTGTGTGAATTTTCTATCGAGTACTCATCTCTTCCTCCATAGCCTTCGCCCAACTCACTTTGTCTCTACAAGACTGAACTTTCTATAAACTCTCTGGCTCCCCGACTTTATTAAGCAAAATATAATCAGAAGTGTTATTCATGTCTGACGGTTGACGGTCTTTAGTGGACCTCCTAAGTTGAGGCTCTACTTTCACTGGTGGAAGGGACTGCTCCTCCTACTCAACACTCTCAGAATCTCTCAAATCATTAGTACCAACTGCTTCAAGAGCGTTTGTTATAGGAACATCAATCTGTATATCATCTCCACTTGTGGCAATTTATGGCGAAGAAGGAATTACCATGAAGTCTATGGGACATTTCTTCTGGTCCACCGTTTCTTTGGAATCTTAAAACCCAAAGTAGTCGATGGAGATTTGTTAATCAGGTAGCAAGCAGTACGAGTAGGTTCACTCCAAAAAGACTTAGGAAGTTTAGCCATCCTAAACATACATCTCACTTTCTCTACAATGGTGCGATTCATCTTTTCAGCCACACCATTATGTTGTGGGGTATCACGAACTGTAGTCTCATGCCGAATACTATGGCCAAAACAATAAGCTTCAAAGTCTTTTGAAGTATACTCTCCTCCATTATCAATACAAAGACATTTCAGTAACTTTCCCGTCTCTCTTTCAACCATTGCATGAAATTTTTGAAAATGCTGAAGTACCTGGTTTTTTGTTTTCACAAAATACACCCACGCCTTTCGTGAAGCATCATCAATATAATTTACAAATTTGTTGTCAACTAAGTGTTGGCCAAATAGTTAAATCTGCATCCCCTAAGTTAGTAATTCATTGGTCTGTGTTCTCAATTCCAGTGATTGTGTCTATATGTGTCCTGAACTTGGCCTCTGGAAGAACATTAAAGACAAATCAAGCTTGAAATCCAGAAGCAGAGAAAATTGTTAAGGCAAAGCATCAATGACAGAGAAGCTTCATGACTAATGAGGGAAGGTTGCAATAAACAAAGTTATCCATGTTCTTTATAGCAGCATGTGCACAGCATATAGGCTATACAGTCAAAAGTGTAATTCAGAACGACTTGAATGGTCCGGTCAATCTACCACCTGAGTGTCTGGACTCAGAAATCTTGTATTGAATGGTAGGTAAGAGAACTTCAATTAAAAACGATCATTGTTTATGGTGGTTCTCATACAGGACATTCCATTGATATGTGAATCAGAATTTCTGATACATTCTTCTTCTTCCTGGCCATAAAGCTGTTTAAGCAGACTTGTTTCTATGCCAAACAAGGGCACAATATACACCTCAAAAATAAGAAGACAGAAAGTAATAAGCATTCTGAAATACCAAATGACAATAGACCCATGAACCATTTGACACCTAGAAACTTGTATTTTTTACAAGCCAAACTATCATCTCTTAAATCACACTCCAAGTGCATTATTGTTTCTATTTTGTAGGTGTCTTACTGAGGGCCTGATTAGTCATATTCTTTCAACATTTGCAGTTTAGGGCTTTAAAGCATTTACATTGGTTTTGTTGTCCATGCATTGCATGAATTGTCTCGATTACTTATTTTCCATCATGCGAATTGAGTGTATGATTTGGTCCCATAGAGAAAATATAGGTTTACTGGGTCACCTTGCCATCTTTTACAATATAACAACAATCATGTGGTTCATGCGAATTGAGTGTATGATTTGGTCCCATAGAGAAAATATAGGTTTACTGGTTCACCTTGCCATCTTTTACAATATAACAACAATCATGTGGTTCATGCCTCTGGACATATTTAGTGTTCTGTTTGATATACACCCCAATTATGTTTATGTTTGCGTATTTTAGATCAGCTCACCCCTGGTTGCATCATAGTAAGGTGTTTTGTCCATCACAGAAATGCAGTGATAGTGTGTTTCTACTTTCTGCTCTAAAATACATCTGAACTCATTAAAAAGGCACTTGAAATGTATAATTTGCATCTCTCAATTAAGGCCTCTCTTTTTTTTCAGTGTCATTGACAATTTTCAATAATGGCCAGAAGGCCTCCATGTTGTTAGTGCCTGTATATCTCAGAGCGTTGTAAGAGTTTTCTGCATTCACTTTTTTAAATTCACCGGAGTCGTGGGGAAGCAAAATGAAACAAATCATAGATGTTTGGAAAAGCTGATTTAATGTTTTGAGACTAAGATCCTCATAGGAAGGTGCTAATTTATGGCACAAGATGTACTTGATAGCATTTTGGTAACTTTTGAATTGGATTGTGATATTGTTCTATAGCATGGAGGTGATCACATTGTGTTTTAAATTCTTTTTCTTTCTCATCAAGAAATTAATCACCAATACTCAAATGTATCGACTTAGACTTGAAATGGATTTGACCATAAGTTGGTGAATCTTGTCATGATACTGTCCAATCAAGATTAGGCTAGAAATCAATCCCATCCTCATAAAGATTTGAACCATGTGTGGATCTGTCTTGATATTGAAGAGTAGATTCATTGGTGAATCTTGATGAGTAGATTCACTGGAAATTTTCAGCATCCATTCGAAACTGGAGCTTTGGCCAATAGTAGAAGTCCTCATAGGAGACTTGCATGGACTCTGGCCAAAGTCTTTCTTTTGAATATTAATCATGTGTTTTCTAGTCTTTCTTGTTGCAAGTTTATTAGCAACAAACACCCTCACTAATTGAAATGCCAATTTCATTTCCTATTGGTAGAAGATAAGTAGTCAAGATCATTTCCTCCTCTGTTGTCTGTTGTAGTATAGTCACAATATTTTTCAAATTTAAGATGAGCTGAAACTAGTAACTTCAAATCTAATCAATATCATTGCAGTTTGGTAGATATGAAAACCCAGAGGAGCATCCTTTCTTCCCCGATAATATACAATTGCCACTATTGCCTCCTCACAAATACCAGCAGGTAAACCCCGGAAACATTCATTCATGATCTCATCAATAACATTCGTGTATCTGAAATCAATGTTTATACTTGCTGTAATTCTGGATTATAGGTGTTGCATCCTGCAGCTTCCACCATTAACATAAATAAGAAAATATGGGACATGTATGTCAATGACGTGCTTCCACTATTTACTGCCAAGGGTGATGACAGAAACTATGCAACAACGGCATCTAGTGATCTCACATGTCTGCAGGTATGAATGATTGACATACAGCATATGGGTAGACTGGTCATGTACAAGAAGTGAAACATTATTTGGATTTAACAGGCCCTCTCTCGAAGGATACATTATGGAATGTTTGTCGCTGAAGTCAAATATAGAGATGCCCCACAGGACTATGGGCCTGCCATCCGTGCCAAGGTAGACCTTTTTATTTTTTACTTTTATATTTTCTTTGAATAGAATTTTTTATTTCAGAAAGAAACGATTAGATGTTTTTGTTTTTTCTATATCTGATGAACATTTTCTCTTTGACAATAGATTACATTTTGATGAAAATGGTTTGAAAGCAATGAAACTGGATATGTTACCAATCTGCTAACTGGCCCTTTGGCTTCCTCTGGTTATACAATTGGATATCCATTCTTTGCATGGGTTCCACCTTTAGAGTCGCATACACCACTGCGCTTCTCCATTAAAAAGATTAGTACAATGTTGTCACATTTATCATAGACATGAAGCACGTTGTGCATGTAGAATACAGGGTGTATTGGTCTAGGATCTGATTTGGATATAACCAGTGGGATGTGCGAAATGGACTATATGTCGGAAAGCTAGTGGAGTTGTGTGGTAAGGGAGTGCCATCGCATTTAAAAGGGTGACTCTATAAGACAGCAATTTGACTAGCAATGCAAACATGGAATATAATGTTGGTTGAGAGAAAAAAGACAAATAGAAGTACATGTAATAGATCTGTGTATGCTTAGGTAGTTGAATTAAAATTGACAGCAACGGAGGAGCTTCTAAGGTCAACCTAGCCAGTGAGATAATGGCAGTAGGTCATTTAGGATGACTTTGGAATGCCCATTGATGTCCACAAACTGCCCTCATACGAAGAGTCGAAACATTGTATGTGGTGTGAATTAGGATAAGAGGATGACCTTTGAAAATTTGGATCAATAGGATGAAAGGCATGATAGTGTGGAGTGACTGTCACTTTTGACAAGATTGAAAGGAAATGTAGAACTCAAATAGCTGACCCGGTAGAGATGGGAAAGGGCTGTTCGGTGATGATGACAATGGTCTTGACAACAACCTTAGATGGGATGCTGTTTTTTTCAACTCTACAAATAAATCCTGATTGACACCGATAAAGTAAACATGTAGGCAAAAAATGGAAGATGAATGACTACTTACTTTTGTGTAAAAAAGCAAAAAATACTCTTAAAATCATGGAATGTGAATAACCATCTATTCTGTAAAAATATTCTGCATGCAATTTCATGGCATTCATCCTAATCTTGTGAACTGATCAAACTCATTTTCTCTCTTATTTAAAGGACAGGGATGCTCTGATGAAATTGTTGACATCTGAGAGTGTCGAAGAGATGGTGAAGAAAAGGGTGGAGAAGAAGACCTCATTGTTTGCACAGGAAGTAACCCTCAATGGTAGTGGTGGCAAGTACAAGATTGAACCATCAGTGGTCTCACGCATTTATGGTGAATGGGTCATGCCAATGACAAAGCTTGTGGAGGTTGAGTATCTTCTTCGACGTCTTGACTGAAATTAGCTAGAGAGACCTTTCATGTATTGTAATTGGACAATGGATCAAATAAAATGCTTACTGAAGGTGAATCCAGATTGACATTCACCATGAATATAGAAAAAGTATGTAACTCATTGTGATTAAGGAAGAAGTTTGTATAATTTCAAACTCATATTCTGATTGAAGAAAAGTACTAGAGAAACCGCATTCTTCCTCATCGAACGGGTTAGTCTCCTTGTTCTTTAGGATTCTAGTTATATTGGCTGAAGTTTTAGGCCTGTGTGACAAGATTATTGCTTAATAGAAAAGGATCTATAAATCTCAAATAATCTAGGATTATGCCTTTATCTGGATTCTATTCTAAAAATTTACGCCCAACGACGAAATGGGCTAAACTTAGCCAAGCATTACCCCAGGTCCTTTCTTTAATTTTGGGGTATTCCAAACCATCACGTTAAGACAGTTTCTTTTATTGTATATTTATTCTTGGTCATCTAGTGGATTGGACTAGCGGTTTTACTACTGAAGGGCAATTGGCGATTGTCGTGTTACTTAATAATAAAAGTTATTTTATCTTATTATCAGGTCTTTAGCTCAAGAACAATACTATATTCCCTATAGATAATAATAAATCCAGAAAACAATCATAATAGAAGACAAAGATTTACGTGGAAAACCGCTAAGAGAAAAACTACGAGAAAAAAAGAGATTTTGTTATTGTTGTTGACCTAAAAGTTAAATCTGCGTCCCCTGAATCAGACTGAGTTATCAATTCCGTAACTGTGTCCTACTGAGTCATGAGTTGTCAATTTATGTGACTTGTCGTAACCTTGTTCGGGTGTCAAGACCGTGCCTCTAGAAGACCTATATAGTCAAATCAAGTTTTAAGCTCCAGAAGACACGTCATTTAGAAGGTATTGTACCAAAATTGGAAGAACTTCATGAATGTCAACCAACACAGGTATTTAGGACCTTAGGAATGACTTAGAAGAGCTAGAATTACCATTGGGACAAACTTTACGATCCATAACTTAGAATTTGGTTGGACTAATTTGGATTTCTTAGGTTATGTGAATTTATTATATTTTGGGCAAGTTTTTTCTTCTATCAAATTTTTCCAAGTATTAGTAAAAATTTAATGATTTGATAGAGCACTAAAAGAGCTTTTCAAAAAGTCCAATAACACTCAATTCGGAAATGTATAGTTCAAGTTATGAGCATTACAATAAAATAGTGTAAAATAGAACAAAACCATTTTGTCATATACCCTCACTTTGAGAGAGTATTTGAGGTACAAATGAACTTTAAATTTGACCAAATTTTGTGAGTATATAGATCTCTCAATGATCTTTCCAACAAACCTAAGAACATCCAATTTGGAAATGTATAGCTCAAGTTATGAGCATTTCAATGAAAGGGTAGAAAATATATCAAAACAGTTTTGTCATATACCCTCACTTTGAGAGATTATTTGAGCTATCAAATGGACTTCAAATTGGGCCAAATTTGGTGAGTACATAGATCTCTCAGTGAGCTTTCCAACGAGCCCAATAACTCCCAAAACTGAGTTCGGGAACCCAAGTTATGGCATTTTAGTGGAGGTGTATAAAACTGTCGAGATTCAGTCGGTTGAACTTATGTTTCAGTCGACTGAAAATGCTGTAAATTGGTCTTTTCTATCACAGATGAGATTCAATTGACTGAATCTTTATTTCAGTCAAGTGAATTGTGCCCAAATGCTTCAACGGTCATTTCTTGATATTTCAGTCGACTGAAATCGCAACGGGAAGTTTTTAACGACTCTATTCTTGTGATTTCGACTTCCAACAGCCATATCTTCAAGAGGGCTTAAAATGTATGACTTTAGGGCATTCCAAAGGTTGATTCTTGATGAGCAAAATCCTCTCTAACATTCTCCAAGACTCCCAATCATTTCAAGAGTACTAAATCTCCATAGTTAGATTACCAAAGTTCTTGAACTCAATCTCACTCACACTCAAAGCTCTCATAGGCAAATTTTGAGCATCTTAGACTCACTCTTGAGCGTGTATTTGAGAGAACCTTTAGGGATAGATTGTATTTATAGGTAAACATTTTACCATCCCTAAATCTCTTCTCTTACATGTTGGTTGGGCATCATTGGAGCATCTACACTTCATCAAAGAAGCCAAGAAAATGGGAGGATTTTTAAGAACATACCAAAGCCACTCAGAGCATCAAGAGGCAAGCGTTCTTCGTATTTTTCTAAAAATCAAATTCTTTCTATCATTCTGTAATTTGTATAGGGTTGGTGTAACCCTTATAAGGATAGAAGGGTATCTTCTCTCTTGAGCGTTATCGGTCCGATCTTCACCCATGAAGAAGATCAAGCGTTATATAGGTTCAATCTCTACCCGTGAAAGAGATCAAGGTTGTAATAGGTTTCTTCTCCACCATCGAAGGAAAAGTTAGTAGAATCCTCAAGTGGTGTACTTGAGGCGTGGATGTAAGCAAGATTGTCGAACCACATAAAAATCTTGTGTCAAAATTTCCATCTCTTCTCATCTCCTCACCTTACTTTGTGCATTTGTGTTTATTTCTTATATATCTAACACACTTGATTGGTGAAATTGTGTTTATTGAGATTTCACTTCACATTCATTATTTATTGTAAATCTCAATATCTTGTAAGATCAATTGGATTAATTAGTAAAAATCCAATTTTAATTGACCAAAGTTCGAAAGAAATTTAAAATCCCTCAATTATCCTATTCACCCCCCCTCTAGAACAATCTAGCTTGATCAACAATTGTCACCCACAAAAATTACAGGCCAGCAATAATATATATAATTACACTTAGAGTTCTAAATATATTAAGACTCTTAAGTCTACTTGAACTCTTTTTTCTCAATCAACACCTCCTCAAGTTGTTGCAAAAAGGTCGATGGAGCTCAACTTGGATAGTATCTCTTGGAATTTAGCAGGCAGAAAAACTTTATGTGAAGATATTGGCTAATTATTGATTACTATGAACAAAATGTGTAGAAATAATATTATCTTGCAAATTCTCTTAAACAAAGTGACAATCCACCTCAATGTGTTTGGTTCGCTAGTGAAATATTGGATTTGAGACAATATGGATAACAACCTGATTTTCACAAAACATTTGTGCTGGTTAAGTAGACTCAAATTCCAAATCATGCAATCATACTCAAAGCCAAACAATTTTACTCATGGTTGAAGCTATAGCACGATACTCTTCTTCTGCACTTGATTAAGCAACAACATTTTGTTTTTTATTTCTCCAAGTTACCTCCAACCAAGTACAATACCCTGTATTAGATCTTCGGTCAACTGCACATCTAGCCCAATCAGCATCATTGTAGGCAATAATAGAATAGTGACTATGCTTGCGCTGTAACGCCCCGTCCCGCTACGGGCGCGTTATCTCCCGAATATCTCATAAAGCTCCCAAGGAACAGATATCAGGCTTTTTTTTTTCCCAACGGATAGCTATCTCTTGCTCAACTAACATACAACAAATCTCATCATACTGACAAAGATAACAAGACGATCAACGACAATTAATGTAATACCCTAACCCGAATTATGCGTGATCAGTATGATAAATCATACTTAGACCGGTTAATCTTAAAGATTATGGTTAAGGCTTTACGAAAAGCTCAGGTTTGGTCCAGTCAGAGTTCGAAAACTCGATGATCTAACTCATCTAATTAGAAGGGCAAAATGGTAATTTACCATTTATCAATAATATTTCTTCTGTGTATGCAATTATTTGATTATTAATGGATGATATTGATTTCCTTAATAAAATATTTTAATTTATAATTACAGAATTATTTGATTTTCAGAAAATATTGTTTAAAACTACTCGAAAAGACCTCAAAAGAGAAGAAATAAATGTTTTTAAATGATTTCAAGAATAAGAAAATTTTGAGAAAATTATGTGATGTTAGGTTTTAAAATAATGGTTTAGTTTATTTCTCCAAATTTTGAAAATAAATGTTTTAAACCCTTTTATTAATCACAAGTTAAAATAAGTAAATCGTGTCAAAATATGGATTTTTGTTTAAATCAATGGTTTTTGGTGAATTTTAAATCTCCAAAATTTTATGACAAGTAGAGTTTATAAAACTCAATTTTTTTTGTTAAGTTGGATTAAATTAATTAAGTTATTTAAATCATGTTTTAAGTTAAAATTTAATTAAGACCAAAACTGGGCTTATTTGCAAAACTTGTAGGAAGGACTTATCTGCAAATAAAAGTTACTGTTTTACTGTTGCGGCTGTACGTGGCCGAGGCAACCCATGCAGATGCCCGTGGGTTGCCGGTGATGTGTCAACCTGCTGGCCTGGTTGGAGGGTTTATAAATTCTACCTTCTTCCCAGATGGATTCACCCCAGATTAAAATCTAACCCTTTATGAAAACTACTTGATATCCCTCTATGTTCTTTTACAAAAAATTCACCGTAAGCTTAGGAGGGAGACTTTTTAAGTTTTGGATTTTCAATTCAGAGATCAAGCGAAGGTAACCATTGTATTCGTTTTGAAATTTTAATAAGTTTAGAATCAAACAAAAGTGAAATTGATCAAGTTTTGAGTGTTTAAAATGAATTTGAAGTTTAAGGAAAAACTTGAAAATTCTTGTGTAACACTGATTTTCTGGTTAAAATCGGATGTTTTAATTCAGTGTTAAAGTTCTAAATTATTCCCTATGTCAAGAGGACTCACTGAGGAGTCTATCTGATCAGTTGAATGTGAAAAACGAATCTAGAAAATCCACTGTTTCTGGATTCGCATTTCACTCACCCGCTACCGTTACTGTCTGTTGTTGTAGACAGAGGAAGAAGACGACTCTCAGAAAGTCCGAGAGTTGGTCTTCGGAACTCCGAAGCTGACACCTTCGGAAGTTTTGAGCTTCGGTTCGGGGTTCCGAAGAGTCCAGAGGCAAACCATTTCTCCTGCCTCTGCTGACGGGTTGTTCCGAGTCTGTTAGGAAAGTGCAAACTGCTCGGAAGTTCCGAGCTTTCCTCGGCAAGTTCCGAGACACATCGAGACCCACCGAAATGTGTTTTCGGCACAACTTAAGAATATCTTTATTTGTAAAACACTGTATTTTAAGCATTTGGGAGTGTCAAAAGACCTTGAAATGTTAAAGTATTTTTATCAGGTTATCGTAATTAGTCCAGATATTTAATTTCAAAATACACAGTACTTAAAAAATAACTTTAAAGTTTAATGAAAATTTATTATTTAAATAATCAATAATGTGCACAGTCATTCGAATGAACAATCTGTTCATTCGAACGAATAGGTGAATAGTAACTCGCGTTACTGTTCACTCCATTCATTCGAATGAATTGAATTTATACATGGGTCATTCATTCGAATGAATGCCAAAATGTACTGATAATTCGTTTGAACGAGTGAAAATATAGGGGCAGAATGGTAATTTCACTCTAAAATCTGAAAATAGATGTGTAAAGGCAATTTTTCCAAGTGTCTATAAGTCGCACCCAATGTAAGTGTTGAAGTATCACAATTTTAGTCTTGCTGCCATTCATAGCTTAAAACCTCAAAAAGAATTTATCTTTTTCATATGTAAAGATAGTAAAAATTGGCAATAAGTTTCATTTTAACCTTTGGAGTAAAATTAGGAGTTTATCTCCTAAATGAGCAGGAAGCCCATGTGGGCCTATCTGGGTGGGGCCCAATTGACCTGGATGTGTGCATATGAAAAGTACTTTTGGAATTTGAAAATTTGTGATTTTTATGGATGTAAAGGTCTTGAGTAAGAAAAGGTAAGTTTTGAATATATTTTAATTAAGTTAGATAAACTATCATTTATTTTTTTGTGAATCGTAATCTTGTACTTAAAAACTTCCTATTTCACTTTTCATTTTTTTGGAAGAGATGTGAAAATGCCCAACTAGATAGATTAGAAGCTCAATAAATGAGCTACAGTTGACTTCAGTAATAGAAATTAGGGCATTTTTACCTATTTGGTAAGTAAGATTAAATGACTATTTTTAATTTTGGATTGAAATTTAATCTACATAAAGGTTTTTAAACACTTTAGTTTTGGTTCTTCTGAATAAAACAAAGTGTTTATACCGCTTTTGATACTTAATGAATGATCAAATCAAGTGTAAACTCAATTAGATCTGGCCTAAGAACTTAAAAGAATGTAAAATGCCCAGTCGAAAAGAACCGCAATGTGCCTCTTTCCGTAGACTTTGGTCCAGCAAGGCATTCTTCGTCTTTGTTTTCTAAATTGGGATATTGAAATGAAAAATAATAACCTAATTATCATTAGAATAAAAAACCCAATAGTGGAAGCACAACTTGTTTTCAATGATAGAAAGACTTATTCTATTCAAATGTTTATCCAAGGAACATCGGGAAAATCTCCTTTTTTTTATATAGGTAGAACTAGAACAAAGATCAAAGTGAAATTCAAAAAAAAAAATTAGGTAGGAAGTTTGCCTATTTGAAAGAAAGATGGCACAGAAAGTATGTCCAAGTAAGTTTCAAAAAGGAACTTTCGTTCATAATAAGTTAGCAAGAGGGAAACCTCTAGGTGGATCGAATCCCTGTTCTAAGTTTCAAAAAGGAACTTTCGTTCATAATAAATTAGCAAGAGGAAACCTCTAGCTGGATCGAATCAATGTTCTTTTTAACTCATCCTTTAATTCTCTAACAAAGATGTGATTATTCATCGAATTTGTATGAAAGTTTTTATTTTGAGTTATTTAGGAGATCCTCCATAATCTAGAGAAAAGTAAAATAAAATAAAAATAAAAGAGAAAAAAGCAGAGAAAAAGTTGAATATATGAAACATTTATCTCTCCCTCTGCATATTATGAAAACGGGCTCCTGTAAAAGAAAGATTGTTCCTCGTCAAACTAAAAGTTAAGCAAGATGACCAAACAGAAAAGTAAAGATTCGTCCCACTGCGGATGTCGATCTGAGGTGATGAACAGACAAAGGGAATTTACGAGTTGCCTTATTTTTAAATCTCTCTTCATTAATTTGAGTTATTTTTTAAGTATTTATAGTTTATAAATTTTAAAAATATGACTTGATCAATCAGATCAAAATGATTTTTAATAGACAACATATTAAAGAAAATATTTAATCGCCCTTATATCTAAGTGTGCGACCCAATGGACGTGTACACGTTTCATATTTTTCAAAATGAATCTTTTCATAGTGATTCTGTGATCACTTTCTTCATTCTCAAAATTATATCTATTGTCATAAAAGAAACTAAATTCAATGGCTTAAATTCCAAGAACGTACAGTGATGAGGTTCTTATCATGTTTTGGTGTCTAACAGAGAAAATATATTTTTTAACATCAAATAATAACAACAGTTCATGAATTTATAGAGCCATTTGGACCAACTTTATACAGATTTTTTTTTTAAAAAAAAAAACACTTTCGAACTCTTTGATGAGTGAACTATAATTGAATCAATTATGTATCATTTCGGTCGACACAAAACAGATGCATTTAGGTAGAAAAACAATATATTGTGTTTTAGTCTGAGAAATATATTTATTCTGTTTCTTATTATCAATTTAATTACTTATCTTCAGTTTATTAAAAATATTATTTTTTTTCTAATTTGAAGATTTTAACATAATTTACTATTTTATAACTTTTTCTATTTGCAATTTCTATTTTTTTATTTTCCTTTCATTATCATCTAAGCCATTTACTCATCAATATGGGATTTGGCCATTTGTATTTTCCTTCTATTTTCTTATTTCGTGATTTTAGTATGATTCACTATTTTATTATTTTCTATTTCTAATCACTATTTTTCATTTTCTAATATTTCATTTTTCTAGTTTTTATATGCAATTTTTAAAATTTTAAACTTTTCATAGGGTCTTCTTTGAAATAGAACACTGAAATGACCTGAAACACCAAAATATTTTATTTCATAAGCAAATCGAAACGATCTCTAAAACAAAATTAACAAACTTTGATAAATCAAGCTAAGTTACATGATCACATAATGAAAGGTTAACCTACCATTGAGTATTTAGATATTTGAAGTGATCATGCTTAAAAAAAAAATTAATCAAAACCGATGCAAAATCAACAATTTTTTAAGTTTGGTGTGCCTAGATGTTGTGAGCTCACCCATAGAGGTTTTAATAGGACTCTGTCTGAGTTTTGTACACGTAAATAAAAAAAAAAAAATCAACAATTTTTTAATAATTTCCATTACTCAATTTCCAAAATCCAAATATATGAGGGTCATGTTAAAGTGATGCGAGTGTTTAACTTCAACGTTTAAATAATGCTCGACAAAGAACATAAAAAGGGATTTTTTTTAAAGGTACTTATGTTTTGAGTTTATTTGAAAAGAAAATACCTTTATATTTTCATAATTCTAAAAAAGTTCTTCACTTTTGACAAAAAGTTAAAAAAAAAAACCATTGACTATGTTGACTAAAACTCAACTTCCTTTTTAAGAATTATATATGCTTATATTTATAATTTCACCATGCGAAGTATTTTATAGAGTATTTATGAGACAATTTTTTCATTTGTTTCTCTTTTCGGTAATAATTATATATTGCACACTCAACATACTTTACAATTGATCATAATTAAAGATAATTTCACTGTTTAATTGAAACAACGATTATTTGCCATCATTGATTTTTATCTTTATACGCTAATGTTTCGATTGCCTAATTTAGTTGGTTTTGAAATGCTATTAATTCATTACAACTATTTTTTAATCATTGTGTTTACTAAGTTGTATTGACCTCCAAGTGAATCCTATGACATTCATTTAACAAAATTTTGAAAAAAAAATCTATTTGTGATTAATAAACTAAGGTGAGAGAACTTTTTTAAATTTTTATAAAAACTTAAGGACTTCTTTAAAATTATATAAAAAAAAAAACTTTAAAAAATTTAACTAAATTAAAAGATAAAAGTATTTTAGAAAAAAACATAAAAATCAAGAGAACTTGGAATAGAAGGTCTATAAAAAGAATCTTATTGTCAAATTAAGTTTAAAAATCAAAAATAAAAATATTGAGTTCAATCTACTAATCTAGTAATGAATGGACTAACGAGTGGTATTCAATTTACCACGTGGCTAGAGCTAAATAGCTAGGTTTCAGCGATTTGGATTGTTTAAATTAAAGGTGGTAATCGGTTGATACATATTGTATCGGTTTTTTGAAGACCAATACATATCAGCTGATAAGATATGTATCGGCCTCCCTAAAAAATATTGACAATATTTACGATAAGTATTGCTCAAAATATCGGTTGATATCTTGAATATTGGCCGAAATTTAAAATAAGAAATCAAAATCGATATTGGGTCCAACCAATATATCGGCCGATATCGGCAATATCCTGGCTAATTTTGAACATCTCACCCTATCATCGACACACTCAATCATAGTTCTTACTCGTATACTTTGCAGATTAACCAATATTTTACTCGTTAAACATAATAAAAGTACAAATTAATTGAATAAATATATGATTAATCATATATGGACCAGTTGAATGGGTATAAACATCATCTACATATATTTGGGATTATGTAATTAGGGTGGTAATTTTTTTACCAACTCGTGAGCCCAATCCTAAGTTCTAACCCACTTAAAAAAAAAAAAAGTTTGGGTCATGTATATATTAAAAGATTTTAAGTAGACCGGTACTAATGAAGCCCAACATGAAATAAATTCTGGTCCAGTTGAATAGAAAAAATTTAAATCTTGAACGAGACCCATCCAAATTAAAAATAATATTTAAGTAACATTAGTTTTAATCCACATACTCTACCAAATTAAAAGTTTTAGTTATCACCTCCATTTTTCATAGCACAATGACTATGTCAAAGAGAAGTTCTTTTATCTTTTATTTCTATTTAAAACAATTTTTTACTCTCATTTTTATAAATTAATAGAAATTCAGATTGAGTCAAATTTAATAAAATAAAATTTGAGTTGGATCAGTAGTTAAAAATTCAAATTAAATTAAATCAGACAAAATTTATTATTTATTATAGGCAATCTAATCTAAACCTGACCAAAAAGAAAATTGTAATCCTTAGATGTGATACTTTGGGACGAAGCCTAATACTAAATATAATACATTTTTCATAGATCTATGAGTGACCCAACCTCTTAAACCTAAATTAATGGATGAACCAGATCAAATTGTTGAGCAGGTCTATATAATTTTGTTGTGGGTGTAGACTGAAGAGTAGATTAATTCAGTGAAAATAGTTTAAAAGAGGAAAAAGTTCAAGTCAATGGTTATTAAAAATAATAAATATTCCATTGCCGGGATTTGAACCCGGGTCGCCTGGGTGAAAGCCAGGTATCCTAACCGGACTAGACGACAATGGATTTCATTCAATTGTTTGCATGGTATAATAATATATATTATTTTTTTCCGCTAATTTAAGTTGAAGATTCTTCAAAGTTTCAGTTGAGTTGTAATTCTGCATCAAACAACATTCTATCAATTTAAAGAAAATAATTTTGTGTTTGCTCATCTAACTTAATTATTTAAAATCATCATCTTATATTAGGAAGCCCTAGTGGAGTTGGTTTTTGGGTCAATTGTAATTTGCAAATTCGATAACCTCCCTCATCGCCCCACTAATCTCTACTTATCTGGCATAGTGAAATTATAAAATGAAAATACTTCGTGTACTAATTCAATTTTGTCTTAAAAAATTTGATTAGAAGAAATTTTTCAAAAAGTTAGAAATAGATGGGTAAGTGTAATAGGTCATATTTGAAAGATTTTTAAACAAAAAATTTGACAACATTATCACCAAATTGTAAGTTTTTATAATTTTATAAATTATTCAAACAAAATAAATAATTAAAACCACGCCCAAAACTTAATTTTATTCTTTTAAAAAAATTGAATAAAACTAGCTTTTACAAACTTACTTTTTGATTTGCAATTTTTATCCCACTTAATTATTATTATTAAGAGCTAATAAAAGTATTCCTTGTTGATGATTTGCAATTTAAAGTAAGGGCTGAAATGAGCCCTAAAATTTGTGTTGAATTAGGGAGTGAGAGTTGAGAATTCGATTCCCATTCGACCTCAAAGGACTACTCCTATAGATTTATCTGTTATGTGGGCAGGAAAGTTTACACATATCCTGAGGAATTAGTTGGACATTATGATACCTGGGCATCTTCATCATAAAAAATAAATAAATAAAATAAAGGACCGTGTATTCAAGAAAAAAAATCCCTTATAATAGATGTCATCTTCACTCTTGCATGTTAGCTGGGGTTTGTTTTGTATTCCTCGAAACTGATCTAAGCCCATCAATAGAAGCTCATTTATCAAAATTTTAAATTATTTTATATAAATGAATTACAAACGAATGGTGCAGATCAAATTGAAATTCTCAAGAGTGAAAGGGTATCGAAAGTTCTCATGTACAGGACTCACTTCAAAGTAAAACCCTTCCACTATTGTGCCTATGCTCAGCACTCTTTTCAACAGGGGTCGTATGTCTCTCTCACATTTGTATCTAAGTATTGTCACAAATATTTTAAATATTTTTATAATTATTATAGTATTATTTTAATAAAAAATATTAAATTTACCTTCAAATTATATCCTTTTATACCTTTTGTTGATGTGATAAGTCATTTGATTGGTATTTTTAAAAAGCTAACAAGAGAGATGAGCGTCAGATTGGGTGTTGCACTATTGCTTGCTTAGTTTAGACTTTTAGGGAATTAGGGTTACCGACTGACTAAGGGACGAGAAGGGAAAGGGAGTGAGGGACAGTACATACATATAAAGAATAAATAGGGTAAAACGGGTTAACCATTACTGTACCCATTCGGGTAGACCCAACTCGATTTTAAATGGGTTTTGGTTGACTCGACCCATTTATTAATCAGATTGAAAAATCTAGACCCATACCTTCTTAAATCGGTTCGGATAATCAGTTCAGGGTTATATTTCCCCTAGTCTAATCCTAGAGCTCTTCTGCAGATTTAAAAGAGAGATTTTTTTATAATATCAAATCTTATAGAGATGTTTATTGAATTTTTTCAATGTTCATTTTTGTTTCTCGAGTGTGAATGAGTCTTTCCTAACGATATCTTGGATCCTTCATGTGAATTTACATCAATTAATTAAAAAGTGTTTGGAAGAATTATAGCATGATAAAGAATGAAGAGAAAAAATTACTTGATTTTCCACTCTTTTGCTAACCTATAGAGGAGTTTCATGTATGTGGGATTTTTTTTTCTTTGGGTTATGTAATTCTTAGTCTAAATTCTATAAAAGCTCATTTGCTGTGAGTTTCAAAGAAAACTTTAATTCTTGGAATTTGAAGCAGATGCTTTGTATTGGAAAGAGATTCAATTGAAAGGTGAGTCAATTCTTTATACTTCTTTATTTCATTTTTTTATAATAAGAGTATTACTTAGACATTTATGCCGACGTATATCAAAGTTGTATGTTTTCTATATTTGCTTTTTCTTTTTCTATATTTTTATAATTTGGATTGAGCTCATGTAATATGTGCAGTTAAAAAAAATAGTTTTACAAGCATTTTTTATAACTAAGGTGTTTAGGATCTTTTAGAGCACTTAGTACACAGAACGTGTGCAAGTCTCCCTATCCCATACACACCAGGTAAATATGCGGACAGTGACCCTTTAGAGTGAAATGTTATTTGAACTGAGGACTTCCATTTTTTAAGATGAGTTCTTGACCAACACACAATTTTACAACCTTATACAAAATGAGAGAAATTATCTTCACTTTCATCTAAGAGCCCATCAATAAAGGCAGACCCACATCTAAAACCTAACCCCTATTGACTTACAGCCACGACCAACTCACACAACACCAACAGATCAGCCACACAGTGAGAAGATTAGCACAAGATCATCACAAGATTCGCCGGACTAGCATACGTGGCACTCTTCCTATCCCTTCCTATCTTCAAGGGATTCACACGCCTTTGTAAATTGAGAAATCTTGTACTGATTGTACCGATTGAATATATATGAAAAAAGGTCTGTCACATGAAAATAAGGTAAGAAAAAAAGACTGATTGTAGCAATCAATTTTTGTGTTTCTATAACCCCAACAAATCCAACATTGCATCCAGAAATACCCACGAGTTTATGAATAAGGAATAGATAGAATTGATGATACATTGAGAAGAAAAAGTTCTATATACTTTATTTTCTAGTAAACAGACAACAATGAACATAATCAAAGAAATTATTATTCCTTATTTTCATATAATTTTCCCAAGTGTCTGATGCATCCTCCCAAATCGTTAGAATATAGTCGCCCTCAGATCCCATAAAATCTCAGGGGACCCTTTGCGATTGGTATATTAAAGAATTTAAGTGTGTGGAGGCCTTTTCTGTTGGGGGGACCCTAGGCGGCGGCCTACACCACTTATGCCCAGGGCCGACCCTCTTTATAGCTTCACTTGTCTTCTTTGTAGTCTTGGTTATTGTAAGCACTGAAAACTTCAGAAAGCCAGTTACTCTTTCTCCAAGATTTCCAACCCATCTCTTCACATATCTCATCACTGTGGTTGATACTGAATGTAGAGATGCAGTGCTTCTTCTTGTAGAATCTTGTGGTTCTCTTCATCACCTCTATTTCTTCATTTGTCTGTTCAATCATCTTTTCCACACTAGGGAGTGAGAAGTAGCCATCAATTAGTCGAGCCAGCCATTTGCACCTCAGCTCTGCCGAGTGTAGACTTGACACACTCTCCAAGTAGCCCACAAAGGCCATGTGTGGAATCAACGGATGGATTGTACCCCTGTGATCGTGATGAAATCAAAATTAGTAAAAGTGATTGGAATACGAAGATATTTGATAAGTAGAGTGGAAACGAAGAACTCAAAAAGCCTGTTCGGTGGAGAAAGAGACCTATAGAGCGGCATGATTCCAGTTGAGTTCTCTACTAGATCGCTGAAGGGCATCGGCAATACTGACTTGAGCTTCTTTTTTCCATCATAGCCGGTGCAGAGGAACACAATATCAGCTTCCAACTTAGTTTTGTCCTCCAATTCAATGCCTCCTTCCCAGAACCACCATTTTGATACTCTCTTGAAATTAATCCTTCCCTCATCGGCCTCAGAGAAGAAGTTCTCCGGCAAGATCGCCATTTGGCACGATGCATAATCCTCCTCAAATGGGTGGTCTGGTTTCAGCCCATACTTCTCCAGTGGGAGTTTCCACACCAAATAAGATTCTATGAACCTTGAAACTGCTTTCTTCTGCAGAAATACATTTAAAAGACAGAAATATGAACATTAGAAATATTAGCCTAAACTCGTACAGTGCAAAATCCAATTTTATTTGGTACGGCTCAAGCCCAGTTGAAATCTGGATCAGCCCAGCCCATTTTGGTTTCGTAATTGAATTTAACTACCAATCAATCTATAAAAACTTATACTTTTTAATATTATTATTGAATCTTCCATGTACATTGAGTACAATTCAGACTACAAATTATATTGTGCTAGTTGATGGACTAGCCCCAAGCCCAAGCCCAGCACAAGCTGAGAAGTTTCAGACCGAAGCCCAACATAAGCGGAAAGAATCGAACCCAATCCTACCTAAAAAACTCAGGATGGGTCAATCGGGTTTTAGTCGGGCCTAATCAATGTTTAAAAATGACAGAGTTTTGTTCAGGACTCACAACTCAATTGTCCATCAAGTTGAATAACTCATCTGAGCTCAAATGATCAATTCATCTAAAGCTTCATTGAGTTGACTCAGCTGATTCAAACCAAGTCTTATTATCGAGTCTTGAAACCTTGGGCTTAATGAAGGTTGCACACTTTCATTTATTCTTTTGAGTCAACTGAGGTTAGTTAAATTTTTATCATTGTGTGAAGATTATTTTAATAGAGTGCGAGTTATTTTTTAATAGCTTTTTAAGGATAGTATCACGTAGATTAATTGGATTATAAACCAACACACCCACGTGCATAGACGGAGCACGTGTGGGTCAACAAATGATACAAGTAGGTAGGAGGCATAGAAGAAGAATCTAACATGGTTAATGTTACTAAATTAGGTTAAAAAATCCCTTTATTATATATTATATGTGTAGCGTGACTTGGAAGAATCAAAACATGTCTAAATCTAGAGGTTTTCTAGTGCCATATTCACCTTATGTAAAGATTTATAGGATATTTTTTTTGTTCTGATAATGGTCAATTATTCTCATTCTACATTGGAATAAAGACCAATTTCCATGATTACACAAAGTTATCTCCAAGTCTCGTATATCAAGATTAGTTTGGAAGGTATAAAACCCCAAACTCTTTTTTTTTTCTTTCCATAATAATAAGTCACTTAAAAGGCAATCTTTTAATATGGAGTTTATTGATAATCATTTTGGTGAAATCAATTAAGTTATATATTTTGAAATTTTCAAATTATAATCACTTTAAATGATACTTGTATTTTTAATTATTTTTAAATAAGAATGATTTAATTGACTGAGATTACGGCTGAAACTTAGGTAGGATAGGCTGGTTTTTAATAAACCCAACCTAATCCGTATAAAAAATTATTGAACCCGATCCAGATTTCTCAATCCAACACAACTCGAATTGCTAACCCGACTCAACCCAAGTGCTGGGCTGAATTGTTGGCCCACCTTAACCTGAATGTTATATTAAAATTTTTGAATGGGTTGTGTAGAGTCAATTCAGGCGACAATTCAGGCGAGGTCAATTTTAAAAAAGTTTTGACTCAACTCGACCCAACTTTAATTCATGTTTTTTTCTTCAACGCAACTTGACCTTAATTTTAAAAATGTAAAACCCAACTCACTTGATTTCTCGGATCGAATTATAATCCGACCCAAGTGTCACATCTAATTGAAATCCAATAAATAAATAAATAAAAAGGAAAGAGAGGTGTTATTACCAAAGGGTATGAGAGGTGGCAGAAAAGATTTCTGATGAAGCTCTCATTGGGCCTGGCATGGAGGAATTGAGAAAACCTTGTGGAGTAGAACATGAAAAATGGGAGACCCCAAATCCGGTAGGATGGAACAGTCCAATGTAGGGTCCTTACCAACATGGTGCATGGTTGCCCATCTGCTCCTTCAATAAAAAAATAAATAAATAAATAAATCAGATACAAGTCAAGAGAAAATACATGGTGATCAGAAATTGTCAATTGAAAATTTGAAATTTCTAGTGTCTTTGCAGTCTTCCTTCCCCCAACTTCAAACATAAAATGTTTGCCAAACTCAATGGCCCCACAATTGAGATTACACCACAACTCGGTGTATGAACCATCCCTACCATCCAAAAGCTTCCCTGTAAATTATCTCACCCATTGATTTTAGCCAATTACTTAAACGGTCATTTGTTGATTTCAAAATGCCAATCCACTTTATGGTGATGTCTCATAACTGTGGAACTTGAATGGGTAACTCAAAGGCTCAATTAGGTTTTGAAATTCTTTTTTTATTTCAAATGAAGAAGTGTTACTCACAAATTAAATTGAATAAATAATGATGATGACGACGTAATTTGTTAGATAATATACAAATATAAATACAGTATGTGACTGAAATAATTATATAAAATACAAAAAGTTTGAAACATACTGGATAACCCAAAAATGATACATCTCACTAATAGATCTTACATCCTCGAATGTTTAGACCCCTACCACCGAGTCAAGAAACAAGTGTCAAAACTGAGTGTATAGAGGAAGTGTTGGTGTATAGCTTGGAATAAAAGAATCTTCTTGTGCTGACCTTAGGGCTGAAATTCGGACAAATCGAGTCGGATTTTAATAAATTCAAATCAACTCATGTCAAAACTTATTAAATTTGATCTGAATGGTTGACCCGAATTACTCATCCTAACTTGATTCAAATTTCTAACCCGACTCAATTTGAGTGTTGTTTTATAACTTGGTACACTCAGATTAGATCGGCTTATATTGTTCTGGTTGAGTTGATTTTACTTTTTTCAATTAAATCCAATCCGAATTTGATGTGAACTTTTATCCAACCTGACTCGACCCGAAATATGCAAATACATAATCCAAACCCACTAATCATGTGGATCCGGTAAAAACCCGACCCAAGTTTCACCCCTAGCTAAGGTCATAATGCAAATCAGCTATATAACTCAAGTTGTGTAGTGTTTTCAAAATATTTGACTTTTCTCAATTTTCGTCGTCGTCTTCTCCTTCAAGATTCAACACATGTGATTCACTAGCAAACTGGATCATTTGAATTCTAGTCCACTAGTCAAAACTCACTTGTTCCTGACCAACTACAATTAAAGAGAAACCATGCAATGACAAGTGTATACAAGTACCAACTCTTGTTTTATATTTGACTTCTGGACCAAATCTTCTCCTTGTCATGTCCATGAATCTACCCATTACACTAATATAAACCACCACTGGTTTCTATAATAAATAGCCAAAGAATATTTTATGACCCAAGAGACAATAATTAAAAACAAAAAAAAACATTGCAGAGATAAATGTTTGTTTCAATGTTTCAATTGGAAAATGTTCATACTTGACACTTGAATTTTTTGGGCTTATTCATCTCATTGTTCTTCAATCCAAAGACTCTTGAACTTCATTAACTCATTTTAAAAGCTAATTTGGTCGATTGGTTGTTATTGGAGTTTTATCTTGATTGAAGCCAAAAAAATTAGATTAGTAAATACTTTTGTATATAAATAACATCGATTGTAGATGGATACCTTGATTATCTTCAGCACATTCAACAGCTAAATCAATAGCTGATTTCTTGTATCCAACGACCACAACCTTCTTTCCTTTCATTAGTTGTTGAGTTTCTTCCTTGTTGAGCTTGCAGTAATCCATGGAGTGCATCACCTTGCCATTGAAAATTTCAGGCCCCTTGTTGCATGGGTATTCCGGCATTTTCGGTAAGTCGCCGTATTTTCCGATACACATCACAATGAACTCGAATTTGTACCACTGAAAGTAAAATTGATAACAGCTTAGCAATGTTTTGAGACGGGTTGAGAGCATTAGGCTCACTCTTATTGTTAACAATTTGAAATAAATAAATGAATCACCCCAAATATGTTTGCTAATGTCACATATTTAAATACAATTTTGGACCCAAAAATCTTATGTTGTGAATGATATAAAGCACTGACTGCCCATTTGTGAAAATATTTACATAAAACCTCCAAAAATTTTAAAAGGGAATTCATTCTTCTTGATGACTTGGACTTTTAGGGTGTTTTGGACCTAGAAAATGCCTTAAAATATGTTTTTGAGTCTAAAAAAATGGTATTTTTATGGATTATATGTCAAATTGTTACTGCCACAGGCTAATAGGACAATGAATTAGTAGAAATCAATAGCAAAATGGTAACGACAGAGGATAGTTTGGTCTATCGATGATAAGGGTGATTTCTTTTAATTGGTTGAAAAGATAGTAGAATTTGAACTATAAAGGATACTAATCTAATCCTTTACCTTGCAAATAATAATGGTAACGGAAATAGTAGTAATAATAATCATAATAATAATATTAATAAAATAACAACAGAAATTATTGTCAAGAAAGGCATTTTTGCACATAAGATGACCATCTCAGGAAGGTCTAATGGACCGCATTAGTAAGAAGGCAGATGCTAACCTGAATGGAATCGGATCCGTCGGTTTTGACAGCAACCTCCCAAACTGGCTGACCGGCTAAGGGTAGACCATACGTGCCCCACTTGCCGTCAGAACCGGTGGTGTCCGGTTCGCCGATAAACCGCACTTCCACCACCTTGGTGTTGAACCGGACATACTTCAGTATGTCGAAGTGCGTCGCGTAACCATGCAAGTATTCCAAGATCTCAGTGTGAGTTGGGAACGTTGAATTATCTCTCTCCGGCCAAAGATAGTCGGTAAACTCGTAATCGTAACGAGGTGTTTGAAGCCTCGTTGATTGATACGAGCAATGCTTCCATACACCACCAATGTGACCGGAGGCCTCGAAGACCACTGGATTGTAGTGGGAGAGCTGTTTCGCCGCTGCGATACCGCTTATCCCGGCGCCGATTATCGCCACCTTTGATTGAGAGGACTGGTTTTGGAAGCTTGCCATTAGGGTTAGGACTTTTGTGAAATGAAAAGGGTGGGTGTTGGTGTGTTCTCTCTCTCTCTGTCTCTGTGTCTGGTGTAGTAAGAATGCATGAAAGAAACGTTGGAGGGGACATTGGTATTTATAGAGGAAAAGATGGCAAGAGTCATGTGAGGAATTGGGAAGAAATCGGCAGTAAGAATGCATGAAAGGAACGTTGGAGGAAAAGATGGTAGTATGACTCACGTGAGGGATTGGGAAGAAAATGGGAAAAAACCCAAGACAAAATCACATAAGGTTAGGCTTCTAGATTGGTAATAGATATTGTTGACTATATTCGATTTGGTAAATTGGGTAATTATTTACTAATTTGATTTGGAATGGTTAACATATATAAATAGAATTCACTCATAAAAATCGGCTTGGAAGAAAAGGTAATCATATTCTTATAAACTTCAATATTCAAAAAGTAGTGCGCCGTGTGTTTAAAAGAAAATTTAAATTTGTCGATGTTTTCTTCCTTTCTCTTTTTTCATCTTTCTATAGTAAGGGTAAAATTAAATTTTCCTTTAAAGATGGTACACCGTAAAAAAAATTGTGATTCAAAAATTACTAATTTATTTGAAGGTTCACTGACCTATCCTAGTCTGAAATTAAAACCCATATTATTATCATGTAGTAGCTCACTTCATAACTTTTAAGTTCTAACCTATCGGCTTTGTGCATATTAATGACCTGCATGACTTAAAGCACAAAATCTATGGCAATAAAAGCCAATAACCGTCCCATCCAAGCAATGTGCAAAGACTAGAAGTTTGGATCAATAAATTGTATAGATAAGATATACAAGAGCAATAATAATTGCATTGATGAGTTCACCTATCAGTTTGCTGGGATAGAATTGAGATTGATTGGCTCATTTTTTTTTTAACTCATTTACAAATGAGTAGATTTAATTGACTCAACTATTATCACGTGTATATTCAATGCATCTAATTATAAGGGGTTTACATTTAATTTTCATTTATAATGAAGAAACCTAAGACTCCACCTCTCTTCGAGTACGAAGGCATTAAGTAAAACTCCAAATGTACACAATTTGCTGCAAGCCATAAGTCTACACTCAATTAGAAAATAATTTTGGTATTTAGAGTTTCGTTACTTAATAAGGTAAATAGGTAATCTGACTCAAACCCAACTCGATTGAACTCAAAATAGACCGGACCCATATCCAATCCACCCAACTCAACCATTGCCAAGTCTATCATTTATCAATAATAATTGGGTTTTGTATGTTTGAAAATGTAAGTGATTTATTCAATGGAAGGTAAGGCGTCATTGGATGGAAAATGCATGTGATATTGCCAAGAAAGGTGCAGGTAAGTTGTGAGAAAATGGTATGAGTTACAAAGATTGAAAAAAATTATTATATTATTTTGGGTTTCAAGTTAGAGGATGTAACTAAGTGATCATTCAATGAAAATGATACGAAATTTCATGTGATATTGCCATGAAAGGTGTAATTGAGATTTCAATGAAAGAGAGGAGGAAGGCCCTTAAGGGGTTACATGTAGTTGACCGTTGACCTAAAGACTAACCATTAAAATAAGATTGAAGTTAGTGATGTTAGGTGTGAATGCGTGATGTTAAGACTTGGACAATGGTGCCTTTGTGTTTTGTTAACTGAGATTCTGCATTCTAGAGACTTATAAGAGAAGACCTTCTCTCTTCTTGACCATACTAGAAAAGTCAAAATTAAACTATTTCAAGTCTCTCTCTCTCTCTCTCCTTACCTACCTACATCAGACATCTACATGGTTACTCACTTGGTTCACATCAATGTAATAAATATCATCAATATTTTCATTTTTATCATAAAATATTGATAAAATAACTTTTGCGCATTAAAAATACAAGTTTATCGCTATGCTGTTTTTAAGCGTAAATTCTTATAAAAATGCATTTTTATTGTCAGAAACGGTAAATCCCTATTAAAATCATGAGATTTTATCGTTAGATTCTCGTTAAAACGCTTGGGCCAAATATACTTTTTTATTTTGAAAATATTATCTATATTTTTAAAATCTGGTCACATTATTTATTTATTATATTTACTTTTATATATTATATTTGCTGCGAGATTTCCTCTTAAATTTCTGATAAAAATCTGAGAATTTGAAAGTTATTAACAATTGTCGTTAATAACCTGAGAACGAGATTTGTGATAACATTTTGAAAATATCAGATTAGGTAAAATTAAAATGCCAGGTATGTCTTGATTTGGCCGATATAATTCAATAACGTTATTTTTGGATCAGAATTTATTTACAGCTATTATTTTGGAGGTCATAAATTTCTATTTTTAAACTCATAATCTTTAAGAGTTATAGAGTTTGAATATTATTATTTGCTCTTTTTTAATAAACAAAAGAACAAAAAACAAGTTGGAACTTGGAACAGATATAAACTGATGTACGCCCAATTCATCTCATTAATCTATGGAAACCAAAATGTGATGGTGATTTTGAAGCATGGGTGTCATAGCCAAACAGGTTATTTGTCTATTTTTTAAAGAAACGTGATTCCGAAAAAGGGTTGAATAGTAAAAACTCGACATTTTTATTATTTATATCAAAATATATATTTATGTCTACATGGGTGTAGTTTAATTAGTCAATTTCTCATCTTAAAAAGTGGGAGGTACCCGATTCGAATCTCACTAAAGACAGTGGGTATCATCCGTGTGAGTTTTATACTAGATTTTTCGTAGTTTTCCACATGTAAATTTAAAATATATATATAAATTGAATAAAGTGTTATCACGATGAATAAAAAAATCTCATCCTTTTCTTTATTAAATTTCTTTATCACTTATATGAGAAATAGTTTTTTTTTTAAAGTATATATTGTCTCATTTCTTATATTCTTGGTAGAAAACTCTTATTTTATAAAAAGTGACTTCAATATATTTTTTATAGTTGAAAATGGGAAGTGATTTGTGCACCCTCCATTTTACCTATGATGCACTCCTACAATTATTTTTTTTTAATTTTGCCCTCCACCCACCTTTTCTCCATTTCCATCATTTTTTAGGTGGGGGGCAAAATTGAAAAAAACAAGTGAAAAAATGCACTATAAATAAAATATGGGAGAGTGCACAAATCATTCTCCTTCAAAATTGATAAATAGCCTCAATAATATAAAAGAACAAATGAAAGTTCTGATAATTAAGAGCAGACCAGTACTGACCTTTACATAAGATAAAGTATAAAATTATGTGAATGATTGTTAGTCATATCATTGTCATTATCACCAGATCTTTCTCCATCACCCTAAAGTACAGTTAATCCCTTCAGGTTTCTCTCTCTGCCTCACTGGTTGTTTTTAAAGTTTAATTGCTTCACATTGTTCTCAAATGGAATGTTGATGAACTCATTTGAATGATTTTTTTTAATATATGATTCACAAAAGTCATTTTGATCAAATTGATCAATTATGTTTCAAATCGTTTAAATTTTTTATTATAATTTTTTTTATTTTTAAATTTATTATTTTGAAAAATATAGGTTTGATCAATTTAATTAAGGTGATTTTTTTTTTTTACTTTATATGTGGAAAACTGCAGAAAATTTAATGTAAAATCTCCATACGTGATATCTACTGGGTATACCGGATTAGACTATGAGGATTGAAACTTGACACCTCCCATTTGCTACACTAAGTAGGCAATTAAAGTGATTTTTAGTAGATCAAATATTAAATAAAAGACCATTCAAACGTGTCCATTACCGTTCTATTCAGTAAACCCACGCCTAGGCACGTACAGTAATACTATACAACTCAAATGCTAAGTTCTTATAATATAAAGTTATAACTAGAAATAAATAATTTGACACCAAATACATGGAATTAATGATTACCTTGAAATGACTTTAAGTTTTTAACTATTTTAGGTATAATTTCTAATTTCTATCTCCCATTCTCTTAATCTTGGAAGAAATTATTTACTCAATAGTTCAATTGGTTGCCTCCTGTATCAGGAAGTGAAAGGTTGCGGGTTCGAGCTCCTATGGCTTAACTTTGGTATGCCTTAGAGGTAGTAGGTTCATTAGTAAGAATTTTAGTAGAACTGTATCTAAATTTTCCACACGTTAATCTAAAAAATAAAATTGATTTGATGAATAAACACAACCAGATTAGGTGTACAATGATTGAATTTTTTGGAAATGATTTTAGCTCTACTTACTAGATTTCAATTATTCAGTCTTGGAAATGATTTTAGCTCTACTTACTAGATTTCAATTATTCAGTCTTGGGTTTCCACCTTCGACTTCGATTGTTTATAGTTCTAAAGATTCAATATGATCTAAGATTGGGAAACATAAGCTTATAATAGAATAGAAAATTAATTGAATATTTAGGATCTTCTGATGAGATCAATTTTTATAGCTTGGTTTGTACATGGCAGGTAAGCTCTTATGGTTGGTCCACTAATATTCCAAAATACAAATGCATCTGCTAGCACCATTACTGATCAGAGTAATTTCTTTTTTTTTAAAAAAAAAGATAATAAAGGTGAAATTATTGATTCTCTTATGTCTAAGCCTCTTAGAGCATCCGATTAAAATTCGAGGTATGTATTTTAACAGAGAGTTGTCCTTTGAGATAGAGCCCTTCTTAAACTAAAAAGAAAAAAGAAACTTTGCCTAAAAAATTATAAAAAATTGAGAAGTGTTTTTTTCTTTTTTTCATTTCCACCTACACCAGTAACCCTCTTGAGTCTTAGACAAGCATTAGGAACCTTCCCTTTTGACATACTTACATCTGGTACACTTAATCTTAGTTGGATTCTTATTTTATTCATTAATTAACGACAAATATAAGGTTATTTTTCATAACCTTCTATTTAGTTTTGGATTCAGTATGCACCCGTCATATCAAGTTTAGGATTTTTTTAAATATATAGATAGCATAAAAAAAATTAGGTCAATTCATCCTTCACATGAAGCACATCTTTTCCATATATATAAATATCGGTCGAATACATATCGTATCGACTGTATAATCATAAGATCAGCTGATATGATCGATATATCAGCAATATATATCGACTAAATATCAACCGATATCATAAATATTGGTCACAAAATTGGTTTTTTTTATTAAAAAAAAATCGACATCAATTTTTCCAGTCACCGATATTTGTCCATATCAGTCAAATATTAGGGCAAGATATCGGCCTATATTTAGGGAGTTTTTGTCCAAAAAAAAAATTTTAAGGCCATTTCTTGTATTTTTTTTAATTTTTTAATTGGGAAAAAAAAAAAAACCTAGCATATATTTGAAAAAAAAAATGAGGAGAGAGAAAGATATCAGTCGATACACAAATATCGAACATATGGGCCGATATCTTCAACAAGCGATATTTTTACCCCTGATCTTCTCCATATAATATCAAATCGTATATATAGATATTTGGATTTGAATTTAAAAGTTCTTAACTGTAACAAAAACTTTCAAATTTCACCAATCACTTTCATATCATATGTTAAATAGATGGAGACTTTGATTAGAGATAAATTTACATCTTTAAATACACTCAAAAGTTGTCTTTCATTTGATGTAATTTATGACCTTTAAAAAGTTATATGACAAATATATTAAAAGCAAAGATAATAGAAAATAATTTCATTTTGGAGAGGGATTGATTCTACGTCTTAAATATATAAATTATCCTTTAATTTCTAAACACACAAACATATTAACAGATACAAATATTTATAATAGTTATATTTTGTGAAACTATTGGACTCACCTGGATCAGAAATATAATAAAATTTATAGATTTTCTAATTAAATACCTTTTATTTGATTCAGTAGTTTTACAAAATTTATAAAGATACATATACATATTTTCTATTTAAAAATCAGAAATCATTTAAATTTAAAAAAATGAACTCTATATATTTCAAATGATACTATTTATTATTATTTAAGATAAAAATTAAAAATCATTTATCTATATATATTCGAAATGATTTTTTAAATAACATATAGTTTCTAAATCCGTGAGGGTTGGCTCGGTGGTCAAGAACCTTTATGAGATGTAGGAGGTCTTGGATTCAAGTCACTCTCAACACACTCCATAGTATTACTCGGTGTGATGGATAGAGATGTTTGCACGTGCTCTAAGAATTAATCTAATGCTTTAATAGATCTGAACATATTAGAAAAGAAAATAATAAATTAAATAGATGATGACAGATGCCTTTTTTCTTCCCTTTTAATCTTGACTATTACAAGTCAAGGTAATGACAAAAAGGAAATAGCTATGAATTTATGTTGGCCATGAGCAGATGGGCTCATTTGAATGGACTTCTAATGTCATGGAATTTGGAAAGTTATTCAGTCTTTTTAAGCAAGTCACATGTTATGACTAAAATAATTCTTCATTTGAAACATGTAGGGATGGAAGAAAGTTGGGTTCAGAAGCACAACAAATCCAGTTTACAATGTGACCAAGTTAGACCCAATTTCATATAAGAAAAGATTTTAATTAAACTTGATTAATACGTTAAAGTCTTTAGAATTGTTAAAATGTCAAAATTCAGATTTTTCATTCTATTTCAAAGTTAAAAAGTCTTTAGACCTGGTAAAATATTATCTTTCTGAATCTAAGTAAACTCATTTTAATAGATGAAACAATATGACCCTAGGCCATTTATAAATCGTAGACCTAGCCCAAGCACGATTATAAATGGATAAACTTGACTTACTCCACTATTGCTACATTTATATGAAACTCATCGAACTATAAAAGGTCTATATCATTTAAGGAGTATTTTGGTTTGTATCTCTATTGAAAAAGTCTCCTTATTTGGATAAACTAGTAAACTTGATCTGAACTTGTCCAAAGCAAACTCGAAATAGATCTGAGCTAACTTAACTCATTTAGCAAGACCTAAAAAGGACCCAGCCCAACGTAACCCATTACCAGGTCTACTTATAATGTAGGCTAAAGCTAAACTCACCAAACACATAATAAATTATCGATGAATCTCAACATAAATAACTCATATTTTCCTACAAATTAGACCTTCTATATCTTTGGGGGACACGCTCTTTAAGTTTGCACTATAGGATGCAAATATAATCTTTAACACATTACCAGGTCTACTTATAACGTAGGCTAAACTCCACCAAACAAATAATAAATTATTGATAAATCTCAACATAAATAGCTCATATTTTCCTACAAACTAGACCCTACAGCCTTTTTGCCATGAATTTGCTTTCTATTTCTTTGGGACACACACTTTTTAAGTCCAGACTATAGGATGCAAATATAATCTTTAAGTCCATTACAGGACAGACACTCTCAACAATCTTATATTGGAGGTGGGACTAGTTCTATATATGCACGAAATAACCTACAAGCCTTCTGTATCAGATAAGTTCGGAAAGAGTTGAATCCAAGACCTCTAGTCTTTTCCTAAAAATTTAGACTAATTAAGTTACCGGTGCAGAAAGTGCAGAAAAACAGAGTGATTGGAGAATTAATTTATATTTTAGTTTGCATCAATTTTATTTCTTCGTGAATAGATTTTTAATTACAGTTAAGACATTAAAACTGAGACTAATGTTCATCAAATTAATGTGTGGTGATGCCTGAGAACTAGGGCTGCAACTCAAGTCGGACGGGTCAGGTTCCTTAAAACCCAACTCGACCCGAGTTGATATATATAGAACCTGACCCGATCTGACCCGAATTCTTAATCCAAACTACACAACCAGACCAGACCAGACCCGACCCGACTGGACCCGAATTCTGACCCGGCACGAGTTTTAAACCCATTTTAGCATAATTTTAGCCCGATCGAGTCGCATTAACTTGTAAAATCCTCAACCAGACCCGTCCCAAATTTCATGCAGGTTTTTATCTTCTCAACCCGACCCGCTGATCCAAAATTCTCAATCCAACCCGCATGATTTTTCGGGTCTGGCCAAAACCCGACCCGAGTTGCAGCCCTACAGTGAGAACATAAAAATTCCTATGCATAATCCAATAAAAACATGCATATTATCTCAAATTTAGAAAGCTTTAAGAAATGTGGGTTTAATGATGAAATAAAGGTGACTTCTTCCATTGTTTTTCATATTGGTGTCACGTACTTTTCAACAATTTTATAATATTTTTGTTTTTTAAAGTCCGGAGGTGTCCAGATGTCACACCTCACTAGTCCTTTGGGGTGTATGAAAACCTCTCTATCGGCACACACCGGTTAACTTGATGGGACCTTACTCTACTCCTATGGTTTAAACTCAAGACCACTCTCTAAAGATCTTGCTCCCAAACCAATTAAGATAACCCTTCGAGTTAACAATTTTATCATATTGGATTAAAGTTATCGCTATTAAAATAAGTTAGCTCACAATTGTAATAATTATATATATAGATCATGAGACTTTTATATAAATTTTAATTTGTAGAGTCTACGAAAACTCCTCACATCAAATTAAAGTTAATCTTCCACAGTATGCAAAAGATCAAAGATTAAAAAATTATGTGAAGTCCTTAAATTTGGAGATCTAAAAAATATTTTTTAGAAGTTACGTCGATGCAGTGATTGCTATAGAAGTCAAACGGAATTCATTAAAATCAGAAAAAATAAATAGACATCTACACCAAAAATTACTTTGATAATATTTATTAAGCTTTAAATTTTTATCATTTTAAATTATTTTTTTAATCTTGAATTCTATGATCTTTAAAAACTTGATTTGATCAATTCAATTAAAGTGATTTTTTATGAACAATATATAAAAAAAACTATTCTAACTACTCCATCACCACCTCATTTGGTAGGGGCCATGCCTACGTGTGCATAGTAATATTGTGCAACTTAATGCGTAGGTGTACATCCCGTCAGTGTAATATCCTCATCATTTTTTACGCACTATAAGGGCATGCTTGTACTCGACTATTTTTTATGAAATTTGATTTCCTCGATGATCTTTATTTTCATAAAAAAAGAAATTCATAGATTTTTTTCTTCCACATTAATTTTTTAGTTTGTTGCAATAATAATTTTCCAAAATAATTCATAAATGGTTTCATTCTATTATTTGGTGGAAGAGCTCTAGGTTGTAGCTCGATTATAGGTAATTCTAAATGATGATGGTGATGATGATAATGACATAATTGCCATAATAATCAAATATAATAACAACAATAGCAATTGTATACATTAAATAGTTGATTCAACCTATATTTTACTTAAAATGATAATATTATGTAATAAGGAGTACAATTGGTTTAGATCTTAGCCTAACCTACTTCAATTTAATCTACAAATTTATAAGTTAGGTCAGATTAAGTTTTGTTCGTTGCTCGAGCAATGGATAAGCATGGGTTGTGGGTTGAATTTAGTCATAAGTTGAGTAATAGATCATAGACACAATATTTGGTTATATTGGACCATCAATTAGATTTCAAGTCATGAATTATTTCATAAGTTTGATTAAGTTGACCACGAGACAATGGTAGGATTGATTGGGTCACGAATTGGATAATGGATTGAGTCAATTGGATCATGAAATGGGTCATAGGTCTGGGTCGGGTCATGGGTCATGTTTGGTTTGAATCTTAGGTCATAGATAGGGTTGGACAATGGTCAGTTCATGGGTTGGATCATATACCTTGAAATCCATAAGGTGTGGAAATTGCTTTTTGACCCTTCTCCTTGAGAATTTATTTTCCACACCTCTTGTGAAAAATGACTAAGCCACAGTAAATATTTTTTATAAAAAATCTTCACAGAGACTAATGAAAAATAATTTCAATATGAAAATCACTTTCTTTTTTCAAATAAAATGTTGTCGTACAAACATCTGCCCTAAATCTTCTACATGAGTGTAATGGAACTCTGACAAAAAGAAGAGAAGACGGAGGCAGGAAAAAACTTAGTTAACTCTAGTGTGCCACGCTTGAGTATGTTTATGCACGAAATTTTCTATAGAAATAAAAAATGATTTGTACATTGAAATTGTTTTCCATTGTTCAATGTCAACCTTTTTCATGGAAAATGGTTTTTGCGACTTAGCCATTTTCTACAAGAAGTGTTGAAAATGAATTTTTAGAGAGAAAGGTCAAAAAGCAATTTTCACAACTCATCGATTTTATGGCATATGATCCAACTCATGGACTAAGCATAGCACAACCCGGTCCATGAACCAAGATCCAACCCAAACATGATATGTGACCCAATCCATGACTTGTGACTTGATCTATGACCCATGACCAATTTCATGATCGAATTGATTTAATCCATTTTCAAATCCATGACCTAACTAATTCAACACTTGTCTTATGGTCAACTTAACCCAACTTATGAACAAATTCGTAGACTTAGTTGATAATTCAACTTAAACAAACATGATATCTATAATCTATTATTTGACTCTTAACTAAACAAAACCCATATTTTATACCTACCCATTGTTTGATCAATGAACCACCTTAATCCAACCTAGCTTATAAGATCCTAAGTTAAATTAAAATAAGTGAAATCAAGACCTAAAACAATTGTACTTCCTTATTGCATAATATTATCTATTTGAGTAAAATATATATTGAATAATTACAAAACGTATCTAATTGTTATTAATTTAGTTATTATCATCTAGAATTAGAGATAATCAAGTTATAACCTACATCGCACGAAAGAATTTGATATTCATGGAAAACAAATTCCATGGAAATAGGAACCATTGAAGAAATCAATTTTTATGGAAAATAGTGGCGTAGAAATATGCCTTTAATGTTCAATCACTGTGGGACTTGGTTATTAATTAACTTAAATTTGATGGTTGATAAAAAATATTTAGTATTGATAGAATATTACTTAAGTTTCAATTTAATTGATAATTATATTAATTGAATCAAAGGTTGACTAAATGGTTAATTAAATTATCTTATCTAATAATTTTAAAAGCATTTCTTTACGTAGTTTTGAATCTTCAAATGAAAATGATAAGTCATCTATTAACTTTAAAGAATGTGGCCATTTTCATAAAACATTTAATTAATAATGATGATGAAATCATCTTGTTCGTAATAAAAGATTCGTACAAACTATCAAGTTGTTGGTCATTAAATTAGCCTAATTATGATATAATGAACTTAAATTTAGTTGGTTCAACATTTAATTAGAAACCATTCAGATCATCTAATTTGTTTGAACTTCATAATCTTTTCAAACGTCAGAAAATTTTAAAGAAAAAATTAATATGATCAATATTTGAAATCTTGAAATAATTTCGGATACGTTAAACACATAATTTGATTAATTACATCTAGATAACTTGACTACAAAAGCTTGACTCAATTTAAATTTTCTGTGAATTGACATAATTAATTAAAGACAAGAATTTTTAGTTGAGTTCATATTTGAATACACCTCTTTCATTGAATTGAGTATTAGTGAGTTAAATTAAATATGAGACCACAAGAAGTGCTTAGCAGAAAATTAGTTTACAGGAGAATTTTTTTTTCAAAAATAGATGCAATCCTATATCAGATAAATTTAATGTTTCAACAAATTGGTCATTCCACTTGGTTAAAATTTGAAACTTACAACTTAGACTAATATGACCTAATTTTCTTTTGGACCAAAAAAAAAAAAAAATTAAAATCCAAAATATTTTTGAAATGCATATTTTGGCCCAAGTTTAGACCCAATAATTTTGGATGAATTTTTGAATTTGGGCCCAAGTTATCTCTCTTCCATGGGTTACCGCAAGTGAGCTCCACAGGCCCACACAACCATTGCAAATGTCCAATTTGCTGAGTTCCACAGGCCCACAAAACCATTTCAAATGTCCAATTTGCTGATAACTTAGAGAATCAAATCTTTTATTACCAAAATTTGAAAACTCAAGACACAAACATTACTCATAATTCAATCAACTGAGCCAAGTTCAACCGGGTTTCTCAACCTTACTATGTAAAACTCGAGACTCACCCGACTCACAACTCAATTAAATAATGTTGGTTCCACTTGCTGAATCTATAAACCATGCATGTCAACAAAATATACTATAGAAGTGAATAAAATTTCACCTCAGCTTTCGGCCCAGGACCTATGTGAGATCCATTTTGGCTCAATTTTACTCTCTTCTCACACCCATCTACCCCGTGAATTATAACTGTATCCAAATTGAACTCATTTTGAATTTGATTTTACCATTGGATTAAAAATCCATTCAAAACTAACCCCTTTTGATAATTGATCTTTGGGCCCTTGAAAATTATAGCTTTTTAGATTCAATGGACTTGATTTTTTATGAGAAGCATCCTCTTAAAGTTACTTTTCAAACTCACTCATTCCATAGGGCCCAAAGGCAATTGTCGCTCATGGGCAACATCACCCAGGAGAAAACGAGTCATAAAATGAGAATGGCACTAGTAATTGACACAATGGCCCCCTTGCACCAATTTGATGGAGCAATGGGCTTGACCAATCAGAATTAAAATAATCCAATGATCCATCAGGAGCTAGGAGAAAATAGGACCTAACCCAACTCTCAAAATGCCTGACCAAATGAACCTTCGTTGGCATTCTCGAATGAGCCTGAAGTCCTGAACTACTACCATTCACCAAGCCAAGTTGCACAACAGGCCTAATTATTTGTAGCTTCATAGGGCCTTCATTCGGTCCACCTAGAATTGTAGGGCTCATCTAGAATTGAAGGATATAGGATGAGTAGATCACTTGGCAGATGAAAGGATGAGCGAGTGGCCTTTTGTCACCTACCCTGGAGAACGGTGGATAAGTCCCTCAGATCCCAGTACCAAAAACCAACACAGATGGTATGTAACGGTCAGGTCCATAAAAGCATGGACTGAACTCGAATAGGTTTAAGATACCCAGACCTGGCCTTAACAGTCTTCAGCATAAAGGAACCAGACATGCCCAGATGGAGATGAAACTAATACAGTCATACACCATTGCCAGACACAAAATAGAGGTTTTCCAGAGTTAACATGTACTCTCCTCTTTTGTTTTCTTTTCTTTTTTTCCGATCAGAGGATTTTCATGGGGTATTTGATTTTCTTTGGAAAAATTTGCAAACATTGAAAATTCTGCTGTCATAGAAAAACTGCAGAAAAGGTACCCCAAGTAAGGTCTCCATTATCCAGCACTGCTGTCTCCAAGTAAGGTACCCCAAGTAAGCCAGCCTGGTTAGTTTGTTGAGTAACCCCCGTCCCCATTACAACCAACAAAAGCAGCAGCAGCAGCAGCTGATAGGTGCACTTGTTAATCCAAGTAATCGTTTGCAATGTATCACAATTGTATCACAAGAATTAGTAAGCTAGACATAAGCTAATAGTGCACATTGCTTTACTGTCATTAAATCATCAGAACAAATGTTTTTAGAAATGTGGACGAACTAATCATATTGACACCACGAATGTGTGCAACAACAACAGAAGTCGCATGACAGCAAAGGAATTCAACACATCTATGGGCATCATGAACATTCTGATGTATCTATACAGGCACGTCCCTGTATTGTGTTGCATGCATGTAACCATGTCTTTCGATGAACCAAAACATACATATGAATATGCACAACAATACCTTTTTGTATCCACGTTCTGTATATGGGATCAACTTGTGGAGGAATAATCATGTCGATTCATGTACATATGGATACATGCATAACTTGAAAAAATAAGTGTAACAAAAGAGAAATCAAAAGCTTATCATTAGGAGGATTTATTTGTAGAGGAGTGGCCAACAATATAAGACCCAAAACCCCAAACAGTAAGAATTAGTGAAAGGATTTTGAAACCACTCATGGGATCATGAAAAAAGATGACTGCAGCAATGCTAGTAAGAGGTACTCTGACTGCATTAAGAACACCAGCCATCACTGTTGAAGCCAAAAAAAGTATACCAGTGCCTCCTAAAACTCCCAGCTGAAAAGTAATTGCAGCCCATATTAACACCATATAATATGGAACTTCCCCATGCTTGAAACTTCGAGCTTCAAACTTCATTGCTTGGAAGTCCCTATTCACGATAACTCCAACTGTTGTGAAAATAAAAGCAAACAATGAAACCATAACCTGCTGCTCCAACACCACATGGAAAGATCGTTTACCTAGTATCTTCACAAAGACCAGCTCTGAAAGTGCAAAGATCAGGCCATGCAGAGCAGATCCTAGGATGTCCCAGATAAAACCGATGATATACTGCCTATTACTTATGCCACTAAATCGATCTGAGTTTGAATCTAAGGCTATGATAACTACAGAAGCAGTAATAACAACAATGGCATTTAAGGTAGATGTGGTCAATTTGTTTTTCACTATAAAATATCCAAATAGTGCAGAAAAAATGAGGGATGATGATGCCAATAATGAAGCAGTTGATGCAGGAAGGTAAGCATAAGCCCATGCATACATGAGGTTATCAGCAGCACTTAGGAAGCCCAATGCAGCATAAGAAATGGTGAGAGTGAGAGTGAGAGGAGTGGGTGCCACATTACTAGTGAAATAGACAGGAATTAAAAAGAGGGCAGTTAGAGGCCATCCCGCAACTGCCACCCATGAAATAATCCACTTGCTCTTGCCCCCATCAGCAAAATAAAGACGGGATAGGAGGGATGAAGCAGGAAATGCAATGAGCATTGCACTGCCGCTAAGAACTAGCAAGACCCAATAAGAAATCGGCTTGCTCCTATAGATTACCCTAGCTGTTTTAATGAGCTCAGAGACCTGATCCTGCAAAGAAAAAAAAGGCCCTGATGGCTCCAGAGTTGGCCCTGGATTGAGACAACGAACACCAACTTAGAAGCAATAATGTTAGAGATGGCATAAAATGACAAACAACTGATAATGATTGAATAGATGAGCCTATAAAATCAAAAATCAAATTAAAAGACTAGACTACACATTTAATTTCCTTTTAATACCTAGCAGAGGCTTTTTTGCACACACCATCAGGCTACTGATGTTGGATAGAATGACATCAGGCAAGAGTAAGAAACATGTAGATGCAACTTAGCCAGGCCCAAATATTCTACATTAAAATATTAAATTATTAGTGATTCAGTTGTGTCCTTGTATCCTAAGATTCTTGACTCAAGCATAGTGGATACCTGGAGGATAAGTACCTACAGCCATATCAGAGTAACAAACCATACGAAAAAAACATATTTTTTAAAAGGTAAAATTTTCTTTAAGAGCAAGAAGGGGATGCAAGGGGGAAGCTAAAAGACTTAAAATAAATAATGAAAACCAAGATCATTCGGAGAAAGTCAAGGCTTTCTCAATGGTTTAAAAGAAAAACATAAAACAAAAACTAATCCATATTAAGCTTGAAGAAAATCAGCTTCTGATCTTGCTAGCTCATATGATTTGGATTTACAGTCCATAGATGTCAAGGGAAGGGCGTTGCTTGTCACAACAGCTAATGGTACTTCTAGAATCTCCCTCAATTAACACAAGATCAATCAAGAGTTAAGTTGACAGCAAACTCTAAGCAAATCCTTAACGTCAAATTCATTTGCATCTCCACTTCGAGCAAATTTTGAGAAAGAAGAGAGGATAGAGGCATTTGGGTTTTGGACCAATCCCCAAAAGCCACCCAATCAATTTCTGAAGGAGAAGCTACCATCAAACTTAAAATTCATTTTCCATACAGGCAGTGGCTTCTACGTTTTCATGATTGTGTTCTTTATTAGGTCTAAATCAAGACAAGCAATTCTTGTAAAAAGTCTAATTTAGTAAGACCTTTAAATATAGGCAAAGCCATAGAAGTGATGACCTTCATTTGGGCTAATAAAGTGAGCTCTTTCATATAGGACTTACTGTTAAAGGCTCTGTTTAACTCCTCTCCAACCAAAGGGAGCAAAGGACAACTAACAATGAGAATCTCAAAATCATCTTTAATTTTAAGTTACCAAATCCACCATTCCAGGAATTAATGAATGTTGCAACTCTTGATGATTGCAGCCAAGATATACCAAAGATCAGGGGAAAAGAACTCCATAGGTGGAGGCAAATTCACAGTGAATATATGAATGGTCAACAATTTCCACCCCACGAATGGAAAAGATAGATAGCATTAGCAATAAATGTGATGCCTACAATGACGGTGATCAAGCAGAAGAACTTAATCACTCTACCAACCAAGAAAGCACGATGATTCTAAGGGATGTTGTCGAACCAAATAGTCAGATTGACTATTAGTTGTTGCCTAATTAAGACCCTTTTCAAGAAAGAAGATTTGAAAAAAGAGGTTCCCATATTGTTGAAACATCAAACTCTGATCTATCCCTTAATTAGGCATGAATACAGATTGAAGCACAAATATTAGCTGATGCCCAATTAAAATCCTTTTTATACCTTGCAATCTGGAAGTGGGCCCCCTACAAACAAACCCCTTCCCTTTTAGGTATTTTAGTCATCCATCAAGTATGATTCATGATCAGCACTGTGATGGGCCCTCCAGTGCCAGTTCTTCTCCTGTCCCAGGACCACCAGCACCCTGTCTTTTTGCTATTTTTTGCCGTTTTCATCAAAAAAAAAAATTACCCTTCACTGCCTTTCTCATTGCTTTTTTTTTTTTTCTGGATACTACTTATTAATCACTTTTAAAATCTATCTATTTCTTTCTTATCGCTTCAATCCTTCTCCTTGCTTATTGTTTTTTTTTGCCGCAACTTTCTGTTTTGCTTTCTGAATTTTTTTTCTCTGCTGCTACTTCATGTTACAACTATTCCTTTGCTTATTGCTATTGCAGCCACTCTGCATTTGCTTATGTTTTTGTTATTTTTTTGCCGCAACTTTCTGTTTTGCTTTCTGAATTTTTTTCTCTGCTGCTACTTTATGTTACAACTATTCCTTTGCTTATTGCTATTGCAGCCACTCTGCATTTGCTTATCTTTTTGTTATTTCTTCCTGTTCAGTCTTGTTGAAGCATATTTCTGTTCCATCATTACTGTTGTTTTGCTGATACTGCTCCTTGTATTATTGATTGATTGTGTTTTTTCTTGGTTTGTCACCATGGTTTCCAATGAAAAATACTCTGAAAATCCAACCAAAAACTACAATCTTCCCTTGAAATGAGCATAATTACTTAAGAGTGGACACAGCCTCTTCTAATGTTTGTGGGAGGAAAATCAAAGTTGGAATATATAGATGGAACTGCCCCTGAAACAGAATAAACTGATACAACATACAAAGAGTGGAAACCAATAATTTCCTACTTAAATCATTATGGTTGCCTCACTCTCTAGAATCTAACATCTTTTGTGGAGTATAACTCCTATATGGAAATTTTCTTGAAGAAGTATATCTCTCTCGGTCTTCTCCATCAGGGGGAGAAAAGGAAGGCGTGTCATCTACAGAGATCCATTTATGGCTTGAAACAATCACCTCATGCCTGGTTTGGTAGGTTTTATGGCAGCCTAATTCCCTACGGTTTTCATCATTGTCGATTAGATCATTCTCTTGTCATCAAATAAAAAAATGACACTCAATTATCCATAAGAATGCAACGTGTGAGCCTATCAAATCCCATTAGTTTCTCATACAAAATCATTCAAAACAAGCATGCACGTTGGTAATACATGGGATTTTTTAGTGTGATAAATAAAGAAAGAATGAGGTGGAGAATAAAAATGAAAGCTAATTTCCAAATTCCAAATACCATTCTCGTCAAAGCCTTCTAATTCCATTAGTTGCCTAAGTTGAGAATTAATTAAAGCAAGGATGTGAGGCTTAAGTAATTGCCAACCGGTGGTGGCATTTTAGCATTATCCTTTTTTCTTTTATTTTATTCCAAAATAAATCCACAAGCTTTAAGTGGATCGTTGATGTGTTTTTAGATTTAGCAATTGCTTTTTATCTCATTTCAACTTTAGTAAGGTTAGCCGATGAAGCCTTGATGTAATCCTATTTAAAGGCCAGCGTATGCAATGTTTGGGAATACATTGCATTGAATTTTTAAGAAAACAAAAGACTCTTGGAGTTGAGTGTTTCACATAGGACTTCAGCCCTCCAGCAAAAGCCAGGTCTTTAGACTGGGACCAATTCTATCTTGCAAATAAGTACCAGTTTATTTTAACTCAATTAGTTTTTTTTTTTGTTTTCATAGATTAGGTTGTGCCTTATTCGAATTCATTATCAATCTCTTTTAATTATGCTTCTACTATTCTTAATCACATTCAATTAGAAGAGGCCTAATCTAGAGAATTCCATAGACTAATTTGAATTTCTGGAAAACTTGTACAATCGATTTGGATATTTTTTGAGCAATTCATTACCAAGGCAGAATCCTTTTACAAATCTGTAATCAGATGCGTGGGTCTTTCAGAGACCATACTCTAAAACAACAAGTCTACTGGCAAATTTGTGCCCTAGGCCTGCATCAACATTATCTCCACAAGATCTTTGATACCAAAGATTTAGGCCTCCATTATTTACTTGAAATATGGGCGGGCTCGTTCACGCCAAGGGATACTTTATCTCAACGAAAAAATGCCCTTGATCTTTGGAATGATAGTGGATATTTTGGATGCAAGCCCATAGACACCTCATTTGATCTCAATTTCAAATTAAGATATGATGACTTCACCAAATTCAAAGTTTTTATTTTTTTGAAAAAACAGGAAAACTGACTTATCTTTTCCATAACCCGTCCCTTGATCTCTCTCATGTAGTAGTAGTTATTCAATTTATGCATGCACCATGTGCAACTAATTTGGATGCCGTATTCACATCCTTCAATATATATCAAGGGATCACTTGGGGAAAGTATCTTGTATGCTATGCATAGACACTTGTACATACATTGTTACCCAATGCCGAGTGGATAGGCTCTCTTGATGATGGATGATTTACCTCTAGATATTTTATGTTGATGGAAATTAGGTTCATGGTGTTGCAAAAAAACAAATTGTGGTAGTTGATACAAGTATTGAAGCAAAATATCATGCCATGACCAATTTTGCATCTAAACTTCTATGGGTTGAGCAACAACTTCAAAGCTAGGATCTTCTCATTCTTAACTTATGCCTATGGATTGTGAAAATCAAGTCGCTAGTCAATTCACCTCCAATCATGTGTTTCATGAACTGACACAACATATTGAGGTAGACTATCATTTTGTACGTGATAATGTCCCCCAACATATCATCACTGCTACTTTCATTGCCTCCAAGGATCAATCAACTAGCTGACATGTTCACCAAGGCGATCTCCAAATCTCAGTCGTAGGTTATTATTGGCAAGTTTGACACAATTGCAATCTATGCTCCAGCTTGATGTAGTACCATATCATACAACATATATATTTACTAGTTCATGTTGTTTTTACTTATAATATTAATTTTGATCATAGAGTTTGATTCCCTTGATCAACGGATTAAGATAAGGGGTAGATAGTAGATAACCACTGCAAACAGTCAAATGTATCTCTTAGGCTATAAATGAAAGCATCATCTCTCATGTACCTAGCAACATACAAAATACATTTTTCTCTCATTTTCTTCTAGTCTCCCAATCTACTGTTCTTCATATTCCCTATCTCTTCTTTCCTGCATTTGTATGGAGTAAGAGCCTACTTAAATATATCTTTTATGATCCCACACTGTGTGGGCTAGGGCTCAAGGGAATCAAAACCTATAAAATGAACCAAGATTTATGCACCACACATAAATCACATGGATTGGTACACATGCCTCAACTCATTGACTGTCCAAAAGGATCTCCTATAGGAACACACACCAAAAAGTTACCCAAACACACAACTACCCTATAGATGTGTGTGTGTCCAAAAGGATCTCCTATAGGAACACACACCAAAAAGTACCCAAACACGCAACTACACTATAGATGTGTGTGTGTGTGTGTGTGTGTGTGTGTCCAAAAAGGATCTCCTACAGGAACACACGCGTGTGTGTGAGAGAGAGAGAGAGAAGGGAAGGAAGGGATAAAATCAAAACTTCTATTCTCTTGAGAATTCCATCACCTTGTACTTAAAAGTATGGTATAGGTAAGTGTTGTGGTATTGTACTCATTGGAGATAAGCATCAAAGAGAAATCTTTATTATTTCATTAACCATTAGTTGAAACAAAACACAATAGAAAGAATGGTATGATATTGATTTAATTGATTTTTAATGATGATGCAATTAATCTGTGATGAATGGAGATCCTAAGAGGGTTTTCTTTAGTATTTACATTTTTGTATTTCATGAGAAAGTCCAAAAAAGAGGTTCTACTCCTTCAATTTCCAGTTGTCACATCCAAATTAGGCTCCATCTTTTAGAAGGCAAATCTAAGCCCATCCATGCTTGTGATAAAGTTTGGTACTTGGAGGCCTAAACCCATCCTGCTCCATCCCAAAGGGCCACTCCCTGTAGACTTACCCAGTTTGCATGGGTAGGGGGGCTTGCACATGCCCCGATGATTAGTCGGGTGCTCTTAGAGGCCTCAATACCTTGGTCATCAAAAAAAAAGTTTGGTACTTTCCAATGTTGTCATTTAGGAATCATTTGAAAACCGACTGATATGCTTCATAAAACCATAAAAGACCACACAGCAAGGTACTAGTGAGTATCAGTTACAGAGGTTTGATCAACTTGTCAAATCCAATTATGAAGGCTAACCCCAAATTAATGAGATAAATTATGAAGGCTAGCTTTGGGGCTGGATGTCTCCTTTGCTCTAGTCCGCCGCACAACAAATGGCGTGGCAGATTTCCTTGCCAAAAATAGGATCAACAATTTGGCTTCTGGGGTTTTTTGTATTTGAGGATTGGGGACCTGGGGGGTTTTCCCTTGTTCGTGTTGTTTGCTTCTTGTTTATTGTAGTACTTTTGCTGTTTTTTTGGTCTCTGGTCTAACCCTTTTAGACCATCTCTGTTTTTTTCTTATGCTTTCAGCTGGTTGTACTTTTTCTCTTTTTCAATAAAATGTTTACGTTACCCCTCTCAAAAAATGAGATAAATGGCTTTGGTGACTAAGCTGATGATAAAAAGGTACTGCAAGAGCCTTTCAAAAAAAAAAAAATAAGGTACTGCAAGAAATTACTTTAACAAGCCACTGTACCATCAAGATAGCAGTTATTGTAGCTCCCAGTGTATACATTCTCATAGCACATGCAATATATGGACCCCAAAATATGGTATCTATGCCTAGCTCCTGATAACGATCCAATGCCCCCTTGTCGTGGCTTTCTTATGCTTCTTGAATCGTTGCATAAAAGCTCTATACATGATAAAAACTTGTTCTTGGTCTTCATCTACAAGATGATCTTTGTCATTCAATGCCCCCTTGTTGTGGCTTTCTTAGGCTTCTCCAATCATTTGATAAAAGCTCTATACATGATAAAAACTTGTTCTTGGTCTTCATCTACAAGATCATCCTCATCATTCTCCCATTGTGGAAGAAAATTCAACCACAAATTTGAGTACTCATTGATCTCTCCATATTAGGATATAATTGAGGTAAATGGAGCTAATTTGAGTAAATATAAATCCAGTGTCAGACCAAATTTATCCAGATCGAATACGCTGTTCAATGATGTAAAGCACAACAATTAGAAGGGTTGGCGAAGTCAACATCATTTGAATCTCCCTTCCTTTTTTTTTTGCCTTGAATCTCCTCTCCATTTTTAAGTCACCAGCTTTGGAGTTCTTAGGTTCACTCCGTTGATAATTGAGCACAAACATGAGTTATTCAGTTAGTTACCTCTCAATTGCAGTCACCCTTCTTTTTTCCAGTCCAATTGGTCAAGATCTCACCCACTGCATCCCAAGCGGTGATTACCACCTGGAGACGTCTTGACACATCTCATCTATGGGATTGAGGCTCTGGAACCAATTGATGTAAGCATGGGTTACAAGGAGCTGAAACCCACAGATAGACCCTCTTAAATTTGTGCCAAATCTAGGCTATCACGATCCAAGACTTAAGCACCTAGGAAGATGCAGCAATGAAATATGGAAAAGTAGAAACATGGAATAGGCTCAGGCTAGCTTAAGAATGCACAATTGTTTTTTTTTTTTCCCTCCCTTTTTTTAATTGAGCTTTACTTACACCTTTATTATGAATGACCAAATTGTCTAACAAATGAAAGAAGAGACTACTATCTTCTGAAAAGCACTAATTTAACTCCCATTACATGAAAAAAGAAAAGCAGGATCACTATTTTAATTTATCAAAACACTTGCATTAATGTCAGTGAAGCAACAGTTGGGCATCAGATCATGAACAAATTGGATTTCCTAAACCATATAAGAAATCAAAAAGCACCTTAATCATAAACATTTTCCAGTACTATTTCTATTTGGCTTATCGGCAGTGAAATATCCAATCAAAATTAAAACCTCAAGAACAAGTATAATTTACTTAAAAACTCTCATCATGTAACACACTCTCAATGCATGGATAGGAAAGCAGTTTCTTGGAAAACAATCATTTAAACTAAAAGTAGAATAGGATTAACATTTTCAATTATAAACAGTATTTTTTAAAGTATATATTAAGCTCATTTTTACTAAAAATTGAAAAATTAAAGGAAGACATGGGTTTAACCAATTTTTGTCAAAAAAAAAAATTCTTGGAAAATAATCATTTTCAAACTAAAATAGAGACAGGTTATATAACCAATTTGAGCCAAAATTGGTTGTTAAGACTTCTTCACTGCAACAAAATTCATGAAAACAGCTAACCATTGTAGATTTTTTTTTTGAAAGACAAGAAAAAATCTATAATGAGTAAAGAACAAAACCAGATTGCAATAACTGCTTCGTTTTTACATAGAAAATCTTTAAAAAAAAAAAAGCTTCATTGAGAGCCATAAAGCCAAAAAAATATTACTGGGCAAAAAAAAACCCAACTGCAGCAACCTAATTTCGAAAATCTCATCAATCTAGACAAACATCAGAGTAGGTGGGTGGGGAGCGGCCGCTCCATTCGGACGCATGGAAAGAAAGTACTCTTTTTGAAAAGAATTCTGGTTAAAAAGTGTTAATTTTAGTTTTCTTTTTTAAAAAGGTTATTTTTCAGGAATGAACCTTTCCATGCATCCAAAGGAGCCCCTCTCCGAGTGACGCATGAACCCAAAGTAAGCAAAAATTTCTTCAATATAAGCAAAGACTGGTAGGTTTTATCAAGTAATGGGAGTAGAAAAATCGTCAATTTTCATGGTTCTGTTTGGATACATGGGAAAAAACAAAACAAAAAGAAAAAACAATTACTGATGAACAAACAATGGCTGAACTTGAAATGGTCACTATGCAGGGAAAAGTAGTTTTGTCTTCAGGCATCCAAACAACAACTAGATTACTATTATTTATGCACATACCATTAGAGATATTTGATTGCTGAGGCTGCTTGTTCTCTGAATCCATGAAAATGAATCAACCAAAGTTTCACAGGCCCGGAAATCTTTTGAAGAGTGCCAAACTGCCAATAACGTGTAAGAGTTGCCCGTTTTGTGGATGGACTGACGAGTGACCTTTGGAAGTGAAGTCTTTGATAGTTTGATGTCATATTTAATAAAAAAAAATAGATTTGAATCTACTTTAGGCCTGGGTCCACCTTATAGGCTTATACTATATCTCTAATTTCTTCTACTGTTGGTTTAAAATTACTTTTTAATTTTTTAAACTGTATATAAAGTAATTAATTTCAATTTAAATTCTAATAAGTCATGTGTTTAAGTCTGAATTTCGAATCAATTTATCTTTAATATTTAAAGAGGACTCTCAAAAAGTATCAGACTCTAAAGTTTCTTTATAATGATCTTAGAAAGGTACAATCATTTACCTGATTATCTTTGTTTAAAATTGAAATTTGGATGAATTGAACTAGTTTTTAATAAATTTAATCAACTCGTAAATTTTATTAAGCCTTATGTACTCTGATTTGAGTTGTTGACCCGAATGGCTCAATACATCTAGACTCGAGTTATAGGTCCGACTCGACCCGAGTTGCTGGCCCAACCGTCCTACCCGTTGTTAGCCCAAATTTTGAAAAAAAAACAGCAATAAGTTTTTATATTTCTTAAAATTTAGATAAAATCGATTCTGGTTGATTTTAAATTTCTGAGCTTAATGCGACTAGAATTCTATTCGGTTTTTATTTTCCAACACTACTCGACCCTAAATTTATAAATACATAATCCAACCCACTGATTCTCAAGTCGGATTAAAACTCGGCCCAAGTTTCACCTCTACCTTTCTTTTTCTAAAATGGATTTTAAAAAATAGCATGTTTGAATAAAATCTCAAAGTTTAATAGGAACAGTTAAAAATAAATAATAATAAACCTTAATGAAAGAGTCATTCGTTTAGAGCAACAAAATGAAACATTATTCAGATGCTTTTTTGGTGCACTTTAGAAAACTTGAAAATTTATTTAGAAAAGCTCAATAATACTTAAATTAACTTAAATAAATTATTGATTTAAATATATTTTTAAACTCTAACAAGATTTAATTGTCCTGAAACAATGATGTATCATTGAACAGTGAGTGCAATATTGAGTAGAATCAATTAGATATAGTTTTAGTTAAAGAGGAGATATAGTGTGGGTATAAATGGAGAAAGGGGATTTTTCATAATTAGACAAAAGAAAAAAAAAATTAAATTGTTTTAAAAGATCTCAATCAATAGTTTATTCACCATTTATATGTATAAAAAGTTTTATCACTTTTCATGGAAATGACAAAGTCTACTTAACCATCATCACCAATTTAAAAAGACAATGAAACTAAAAAGTAGTATTTATAATCTTTTCACTACAAAGTTATTGAAAATCCTTGAACTTTAATTATATTAATTTCACTTTATAATATCGTATAAATATGTCGTATATTCTATTTTAAATCTACAAATTCATATGCTCTGATGGCATTTGTGGCAACTCTTTTCTAAAATAGTTTGTACAAACTTTATGAAAAGAAATTTGATTGACTATTTTCTGAAATATATTGTAATTGCTTTTATTACACTATTCCCAACACGTTTGTTTGCACATGGGCCTAGTTCTCCAATAATGTGGTTCATTTTCAACTGTGTAACAAGTCTATAATATTTTTTTTAGAGTGGGTGTCAAACCTATATTAGTGTTATCAATCTCTAAGTTGAAAATTTTCAATTGCTAATATAATCAAAGATTTTAATTTAAGGTGTTTGGCAACTGTAAGTGCGAGATTTTCAACTTATCATATTAGAAGAAAATATTATGAAAATAAAATTGTAATATTTGACAAAATCTAAAGATTTTGACAGATCAAAATATTACTATATGGCTACTAAAGATCAAGTAATTTTTTAATGTATGATTAAAGTCAAATATCTTATCCAGTATTTGATCTGAAAGGAGGGTGAATTGGGTCAATACAAACTTTTGAGCTTTTCAAATTACATAAAATAGAACCATAAAAAAAAAAAAGGCATGATAAATGTGAGCACACGTAATTTGAAAAGATGAGAAGAGATTCAGAGAATAAACTTAGCATTTTAATGAGGCTCGGCTTCCTGTCACGCCTCGACCCGAAGGGTGGGCCCGAAACGGTACTGATATTTTTTTTTTTGAAGATAAACTAACTCAAGCATTCTCACTGGGCCGGATCAACAGTTGGGCCCAAAGGTCACACATGATCCCAACATGTGGACTCAAACACATACCATAAGTCTACCCAACAAATAGACACATAATATCAACACATAACATGATCACATAAATCTAACCATTGAATTAACATTCAAATTCACATCAGAGTAACTACAGAAACTGTAGTAGTCCTAGTACATCACATTAACACACACTAAGTACCACACTCGGTACTTTACAAAAGAGGATGGTTCCAAGAACCAGAAACACAAATATAAGGGTATTCCCTTCAGTGGAAATCCCAAAGCAACGCCGCAGCTTATCCACTCTAAGCTTCAAACGGAGGTTTCTCCTCTTCGGGTTCATCTCCTGAAAGGTGAATGGGGTGAGCTAACTAGCCCAGTGAAGGAAATATAACAATGCAGTTAAGTAAACAACAAGGTTAGCATATAATCAACAGTTGCAATATAATATCTCATGCTTGATAATAAATTCACCATATCAAGTAAAGTCTCATCATCATTTTCATCATTTCATCATTTTTCCATTACTGCTGTCATCCAACGTAGCCTTTAGATCCAATATTGACAATCATAGTATTAAGTCCCGACACAGTCAAAATACATCCTTACAAGTATATCTCCGGCTCTCCCCTAGCCGGTACTGACACCCTTCGGGTCAGCAACTGACGCCCACAGTCCACCCATCGTCCAGTAGACATAAATCATTCTTGCAAGTATATCTCCGGCTCTCTCATAGCCGGTACTGACACCCTTCGGGTCAGCTGACGCCCACAGTCCACCCATGGTCCAGTAGACATAAACCATCTCCCATATGGATGATATTGATTCAATAGTCCAGGCACGTGGAAGCAGTAATACACATCTGATCATAGCATTTACCAGCATCATAAACACTCTTACCATAGTGCGTAAAGTCTAGGCCAGCATCATAAGCACTCTTACCATAGTGCGTCAAGTCTAGGCCAACATCATAAGCACTCTTACCATAGTGCGTCAAGTCTAGGCCAGCATCATAAGTACTCTTACCATAGTGCGTCAAGTCTAGGCACATGAGTGAGTTCATCAAATCTGAATCCACTCATTGCTCAATAACTATAACAATTAAACATGTTTACATCAAGCTGCAAAGGTAAGATCCCTCACCTTGATTGTGTGGTTGCGCGGTCTCTGTTCAAACAACAGACAAGTGCACAATCAATATACACAGCATTCATACATAGCATGTACACATACAAGCAGTATTTCGAAATCATACTGGTTTTTCCCAAAATATCCAAGGTACATGGAATTGAGTCTCCTACTCGGTTTCTATCATTTTTAAATTATAATCATCCACAAGATAATAATATAAATAAAAAGGGGCTCAGTCTAAAACTCATATTGTCTTCTGGGCATTGACCAGATCTACTTATTGAGTTAGGTTTAGATCATCGGGTCACTTCTCGGTTGTCTTCTGGATATGACCAGATCTGACATTTTGAGTTAGGCCTCGAGGTCACCCAGTGCCCGATTATATAGTGTCGGCCTGAAAGTGAATCATTCAGTGCCCGACCAATAGGGTCGGCCTGGAAGCGAATACAATAGTATTTACACTATAAGTAATAAGAGAAGAGGGTTAGTACAATTTTAATTAACAAAATGGGGTACTAACATCACATCACATAATCTAACAAAATTTAAATTTTTTTTAATAAAATATAATATTTATTTATTCAATCATTTATTTATTTATTTATTTATTTATTTATTTTTTTCGAAAGGTACTAACATCACAATCACAAGTATCAACATAACCTATATATATATATATATATATATATATATATATATATATATATATATATATATTTTTTTTCTTCTTCTTCCTCCCTTCACTGTCTGCAACAGACAGTGAACGGTAGGAAATGTATGAAAAACGAATCCGCAAACGGGGGGTTTCCTAGATTTGGTTTTCATATCTGACCGGTCCGATGGATTCCTCCGGGAGTCCTCTTTCCATAGGGAGAGGTTTGGAGCTTTGAAACTCAGTAAGTCATCCGATCTTAGCACTGAAAGCTCACTGATACAAAGAAAATCAGGGTTTTCCTTAAAACTTTGAAATGGTTTTTCTCACTGAAAACAGGGCCAAAACCGGGTTTTCTGGATTCAAAATTGAGTGAAATCGAAAGGGGAATTCAATGGATACCTTCAATTGAGTTCCTGGGCTGAGAAATCCGGACTTTGAAAATTTTCCCTAAAAGCTTACGGCTGGAAAAATAGGGGAAACAGAGAGGAAATCTGCTGGTTTTCGTCTGAGAATGGAGAGCTTAAGAGAGAAGAGAAGGTGAGTGGGAGTTTGATCTGAAGAGAGGGGCTCCTTTTATAGAAAAATCAGTCGGGAAAAGGGGTGAACCGGCCACTGCATGTGGTTACATGCGGTGCCTGGTGACGCCCCAAACAGTAACAAGTTTGGGGGTTGCAGATCAGCCCTTCATAGTTTCCATTTTTGCAAAAAGGTCCTGGTTTTAATAAAAATCTGATTTTTAACTAAAACATGTTTTTAGAAGCTCCAAAATTTTGATCCAACCTTACAGATAGGTTGGGTTTTAAAAACCTTAATCACCATAAAAATTTTGGAATTTAACTCTCACTAAAAATCATTTATTTAAATAAAAATCACATTTTAACACTATTTACTTAAATAAACAAATGTTAAAATAAACAATTTAGAGATCTCCTTTTGGGGTGTCAAAGAATAACTAGACCATTCTTAAAATGGTCTACCATAAACTACTTGTTTCAAATTTTATCTCATTTTCAAAACCATTTAAAATAATTATTTCCCCCTTTCGGGGTTTTGACGAGCGGATTTAAAATACCATTTTCTGAAAATAAAATTATTTTAAAATCAGAAATGCAAATCCTTTATTAAGGAGAATATTATCCACCAATAATATTCACATAACAACATAATTTCTAAAAATAATAATAATAAGCGGCAAATTACCAAAATGCCCCTCCAGCTGGACGAGCTGGATCACTGAGCTTGCGAGCTCGGATTGGGCCAAACCTGGGCTTTCCTTAAAGCCCTAACCGAAATCTTCGAGATTAACCGGTTAAACAAAATTATTAAGCTAAAACACGTCTAATCTGGGGCAGGGTTTTACACTTCCTGCCTGCATCCTCGCCCCAAGCTCACTGCCTGAGGATTCCAATCCACTATGTTTCTCCTTCATGAGTGGAGAAGAAATTGTTTACACAATTCTCTTTCACAGGTTCAAGCATGACCTTTCTATTAACCTCACCAGGACACTTCGGCCTTTTACAAATTTCCTCTCAGAATAAAAAGTCACACATACAGTGTAAGTGCAGGAATAACTCTTAAGAATGAATACAATGATAATCTAGAGTTACTCAATATGAGGAACAAAGTTGGCTCAAAAAAAGGATATGAAAGTTCTGGTTTTTTCTAGAGTCTTTGTTCTAAGGTTGTGGTCTCTCTCTCTCTTGGTGTGTTTTCTCTTTCTTTCAAATTCACTCACACACACTCTTACATTAATGCTACAATATACAGATATTTCAAATGTGTTACTATTCCAAGCATTAAATGTCCATTTTAATGCCATTAGACTGTGCATTAAATGCACCAAGATAATACTGTTGTCGCATGTAACACCATGTTCTGCTACGGATGCATTATCTCCGAAACATCTCATGAAATTCTCAAAAAATAGAAATTAGGTCCAAATTTTTTTATTTTTGAAACGGGGTAACTATCTCCCGTTCGTTGAACTAACTTGAAATGAAACTCATCATACTGATAAAAGAGATAAAAAGATCAGCAACAGTTCAAATATAATTATTACAATCATCCCAAAATTCAACATGCGATAACAATTCATTAAACATAGTTCTCTAACTTAAAACATAATATAGAAACAACTACGACTACTCCTCGACTCCCTATTCCTGCTCGAGAGGCCTACCCAACCCCTCCGCCATTGTGGTGCCTGAAAGGTAAGGGAGTGAGCTAACATGTCCAGTCAGAGGGATAAATATACATCAGGCTTGGGTCGGGCCTAAGATGGGCCGGACTGGATCTGAGATTCAGACTGGGCTTGGGCTGGCTCGGCTTGATATGTTGGGCTTGGGCTTGATGCCGAGATGGGCTCAAGACGAGTTGGGCTGAATTGGTACTGGGCTTGGGGTGCTAGGCCAAAAGCTGGAGTGGGCATGACCTGCTGGAATGGACTGCTGAATTGCTGCGTTGAACTACTGGGTTGAGAGCTAGGCCCAAGCTGCAACTAGGGCCAAAGGCCTGGACCCAATCCGTCCACTCAACGGAGTTAACTCAGTGACTTAGCCGAGTCAACTCGGTGATTCGATTTAGTCAACTCAATCACTCAACTGAGTTGACAGGGAGAAAGAAGAGGAGAAAAGAGAGAGGGAAAGGAGGAGAAATCGAAGAGGGAATGGAAGAAAAAAGAAACGATGGCGGCATGGGGGGTTAGGGTTTTGAAATGGAGAAGAGAAGAGAGCAAAAGAAGGTAAGGGTGGCGGCAGCTTAGGGCTTTAGATCTAGGGTTTCAGTTGGGGAAAGAAGAGGAGATGAAATATAAGAAGAAAGAAGAGAGGAAGAAGATAGAGGAGAGGAAAGAGAAAGAGAGATGCGGCGGAAGAGGAGGAGATGAAGAAGGAGGAGATGAGGGAGAGAGGGAGAAGGAGAGAGACGCACCACAGAGAGTTTGGAAGGAGTGATGGAGAAGAAGAGGAGAGGGGGAAAGAGACTATATATAGTTAGGGTTAGGGTTAGGGTTAGTTTTTTTTTTTGAAAAAAGGGAAAGTCACCACTTTTATAAGATGATTTCATAATGAAAACAAAAAATGTGCGATTTTCAAATAATTTTAATGATAAAATCATTGCATAAGCCAAAATTGATAAAATGCCCTTTGAGCTCCCGAGTCCAAAACCGGGCAAACCGGGGTCCACCACAGAACCCACTCTCTCACCATTGCTATTGTTGATGTGAAAATTGTGCAAAGTTTTAAATTTATAATCTCACAAGCACACGAACCATTTATAGTACAGTGTTATGAGTGCGAGATCGATCCCACAAAGAACAAGCAAAATATATGCATAAGTAAATCAAAATATATATGTTTGGAATCTAGTGCTTGAGTAATTATGTTTCTTAGAAAACATAGAGATTTTAAAAATAAATCAAAAGTGCAGTGTTATGAGTGCGAGATCGATCCCACAAAGAACAAACAAAATATATGCATAAGTAAATCAAAATATATATGTTTGGAATCTAGTGCTTGAGTAATTATGTTTCTTAGAAAACATAGAGATTTTAAAAATAAATCAAATTATAGAAATCAATCCTAATTTTATAAATTTACTTCTAAGTCAACAATCTCTCACTTAAAATTCAAAACCAAAAGTTAGAACATTGATTAAACATGATTAAGATAATGGATTAACATAGTTTTATGGATCATCTCACACACTACATTAAGATGACACAATTAAAGTCCAATTAATTTAATTCTCAATCTATTTAACACATGTTAGAGTGGTGGTTTGAATAAAAGATAATTTAAAATTCATGACACAAGAATTAACGAATTTAAAACAAGTATTAAAATACAACATACAAGCAACAGAAAAAAAAATGACAAAGAAAATAATTGACATAAAATAAAAGTGCATAATTTAAAGGTGGTTATGAAATTATTATTTCATCGCTCAAAATAAATAAATAAATAATAAATTTAGATCTGAAATACAACTTGAAAGTACCCTTTACACGGGAGCTAGAACAATGCGATTGACCCTAGAAGGGGGGTAAATAAGTCAATGCAAATTCATTGGTCCTTTTTAATTTTACTTGATTGATTAGTTTAAGTGCAGTGGAAACAACAATCAAGAGTGTGTGTATGTTAGCAAATGTGATTAAAACAATCAACACAAGAATTTAGCTCTAACACCACAAACACAAGGACACAAGATATATAGTGGTTCAGTTCGCCAACCTACATCCATTGTTAGAACTCGCTCAACCTTAAGTTATCTCCAAATTCACTATATGGAGACTTACACCCTCACAATTAGAGTAGGCATTCCACCTCACTCAATTAGCTGGGAATTCCACCCACCCTTGTGCCAGAGACGACACTCTAGAGTTTTTTTATAGTGGTTCCATGGTACTTCACTTTAATCCACTCTCGGGTTATAGGTTTTTAAAAGGAAATTAAAACCAAGAAGCACTTGCTTTAAAGCTTTTTCTCGCTGATGTGTACTTCTTGAAGATCCCACCAAAGTTGTGTCGACGCTCCTTCTTCCAGTCATCGTGCAGCAATCACAATCTGTGGGTGAAAAGGAAACTTGGCTAAACCAAAGCTTTCCTAATTTATAGCTTTCTCACTTGCTAACTCAATCCGAAGATTGGTCGCTTATGATCTTTCTCTCCTCCTCTCTTTCTCACTTGCAAACACAATCCAAAGATTGGTTGTTTATGATCTTTCTCTCAAAAGTGTTTTCGTTCCTTAGAGTGTTTAACTCTTTTAAGCTCAAGGAAGATAGTAAAACGATCACCCAACACTCATATTTATAGAGGAGTTTTAATAGTTATATTGAAAATCTCCTTGAGTTGGATCTTCCTACGTTTCCTACCTTCCACCAATTATTCTCCTAATTGGTTTTATGTGATTCCTAGCTTCACTTCAGGCTTCTACTATTTTCTCCCCCATTTTATCATCCAATTGACAAAGGGTCAGTATGCAAGCATCAAGATCAGGCACTCCCCCATGGTTCAGTGCACACTTTTCGTGCATCAGGCTTCTGAGTTAAGCTAATGTTCCTAGCTTCTTCTGGTTTTCTCCCCCATTTTTTAAGCTATTTTTCTTAGTTTTTTCTTCTCTACTCCCCCACAAACTTAGGTGCCCCTGTGTTGATGTTGCTTCAAGCTTTTAAGCTTGTATTCTCCTTCCTCCACAAGTTGTCATGACCAGTGACAACATCTAATTACCACATATTTTGTGTTCCCTCCATACTCCAAGAATATGTGTAGCATCACATATCGAACTCTTATCTCCCTAACATGCCAATACAAAACCAACTCATTTAAACATGCATGTTAGTATATCATACACAAGAGATAAATGGCATACATACACAACAATACACATATTATATTAAATCAAACCATATCATTACATTTGATAAATGTGCATTGAGTACATATGGTTTTTGCTAAGGAGGATACTGTGGGTGCTTAGACAAAATAACAAAAGTATAGTTTTTCTAAAATTGTCCTAAGCAGAGCCATCCTAAGGGGGTGCAGGAGGAGGAAGAGATGGAGTATCTGGAACTCGGTCGGAGAAGGAGGTAGCAGCAACAAGATCCTGGACTGTAATCCTCCGTCTATCCAGGGATCTCTTAAGGCAGTCAATCCTTCTTTCCAGTCTGAATACTTTATTGTTCAAACTATCATTCACTTGATGAGGGCATTCATATTCTCTTTCCCTCTCCTCATCAGAATCTCCCCTAAGGTCCTCAGACCGACGGCTGTCCTCCTCACTAGTGTCATCAGAAATATCAACATGGACTTCATGACCAGTTCGATGACCATTCCCCTATTCTGTTTCTTATCCCCTTCATTCTCGTCGATTTTCTACGAAGATGATACCTTTGTCAATAATGGGCTCTTCTTCCACATCTGCTTGGGTTTCCTGTTCTTTTTTAACATAAGTGAGATTTTCAGATCTCAAGCCAAGGCAGAACGAGAAGCTAACCTTTTACCCCTTTTGGCCCATCGACTGGCACAACTAGATTCTCCTCGTTCAATAGTGATTTTGGGATGTGACTGAGCTACCATCTTTGTAGGCATGGTTTTTCCTTGAGGAGGTCCTTAATCATTGGCTCGAGGAGGGATGAGATGAAACCTGAGCTTTACTCGATCTATGAATCACAAGAATGGTGATTTTCAAGCTTCTAAAGGCTTGAGGAACGAAATCTCCATGATTTTCCGATGAGAAATCACTCTGAGAGGTCCTATCAACTAGTCTATGGCACGGAAAGAGAAGGAGGGACCACAGACCTTCGCGGGAGGGGAGACAGCGAATTCGAAAGTGTTGTCGTTTTCGCAGAAAGTGATTCCTTTTTATTTTAACTTTCTGTCTCATCGATATGTCGGTTCCACCGACAGGTCGACTTTTTCGACTTTTCTCCCTTTTTAATAGTGCTTTGATTTTGCACAATAACGACATGTTTGTCACTCCGATAGTCTATTCACCGACATGTCGACAACACCGAGAGGTTCAGATTGCAGAGCGATCATTCTTGATTTGTACAACTTGATGGAGATCATATTCTAATCATGGCATACATAAATTCATTTTAACACACAGATATGCCGAGTTTAATCAAATCATGCACACAAACAAATCTCATTAAAAATTGTATACTTTTCGAAATACTTTGAATGGAATGTATGACTCTTCAAGTAAAATATGTACTATAGCCAGGAAAAGTACATTCTAGACTTGTATGTGACCAATTCCTCTCTTCATGTCATGGCATTTTTCTGCTATGTGAACTCACATGGTCTCTTGTGACTTCATTTGTAGTGGTCTAAGATATGTAAGTGAATCTTAAACCACAAAAAAAACATGATTCATGGTCTATCTCCTAGGTACAAAGATTGTGGTATTTGGTGTTGCATACACACCCCTACGATCGTACCTTTGGTGACTAAACCTTGGATTCATCAACTCTTCTAAGACATGAGTCATTTGTCTTATCAAAGAGTTTTGCCCTGTCTCCACCTTCCTTGGATTTCTTTTAGGATTAGGTGTTGGTGGATGTCTTTTAAGCATAGGCTTTTCTTGATTTTGCCTTTGTGCTTTCCTCACCAGGTACCTCTTTAGATGATAGCAGTTTCTTTTGAAATGCATATCCTTGTGGCAAAACTTGCACTTATCTGTTGAAGGGCGAGAGATACCTATTTTCCTGAGATCCCCATGGTTCATAAGTACTTTAATGGATGAGGCACCAAGTCCAGACCAATCACCATACAGTCTACATGAACCAAGGAGCCTTTTAAGCCTTTCATCTCCTTGGATAAACCTATCTTGGAATTTTTTCTTTGTGAGTTTTTAGTTCGTTAACTTCCAAAGACAGTCTTTTAACATCCGCTTCAAGAATTTTATTGTGATGCCACAAATTCTCGACATCCATACAATGAATGGCTATTTATTTTTGAAGAGTTTTATTAATCTCTTTTAGGTTTGAGTTTTCATTATTAGAGACTTCTAGCTTGGAGATTAAGAGAGATTTTTTTTGTTTTTAAATCTTCCACTTGACTAGAGAGGTTCAAGTTTACATTTTTATCTCTGTTGAGTTTTTTAGCCATCCTCTCACTCTCAAAGAACATGGCATTGTAGGAAACTTGAAGATTTTCTTCATCTTCACTCTCATCTTCCTCTGTCACAATTGTGGGAATTTCATGATCATCAATGATTGAGGCAATGAGACATTTTGACACAACAGTTTTTTGTTTTATCTCCTCATCTAAATCGCTTTCTGATTCATAAGTTTCCACATGGGTCACACCCACAATCATGGCCTTCTTTAATTTGTTTGAGGGACATTCATTCATGAAGTGCCCTTTCCCCCCACAATTGTAACAGGTTTGTTCCTTGATATCCTCTCTTTCTCTCTCCCTTTCCCTCTGTTTTCTTCTTGTCTTCTTGTGTAATTTTTACTCGGTTCACCCTTACCCATTCTTTTCAAGTTATTTCTCTTTGCAAAGTTTTTATAAAACTTTTTGGCAAACATTGCCATTTCATCACTTGAGAGATCATCTTCCGAAAAAAATTCTTTTCCTTTAGCTTTCTTAACTTGTTTTAAGAAAGATTTCAAGGCAATTGATTTATCCTTTGGTTGTTCAAAGTGTAATTCATAGGTTTGCAATGAACCAACGAAATCATCAATGTTCATCAAGGACACATCTCTATTGTCCTCCATAGCCACAACCTTGGGCTTGAATCTTTCTACAAGATTCCGGACAATTTTGGTACATACATTGTCCTCGGGTATTCCTTCACCTAGAGCATACATTTGATTAACAATTTCGCTAACTTTGGAATAGAAATCCCTGAAAACTTCATCCTCCCTCATTTTAATGGTGTCAAACTGATTTTGGAGGATCTGAAGTTTGGACCTCTTGACTATTGAGGTGCCTTCATGGGTTCTCTCAAGAACTTCTCATGCTTCCTTTCCTGTTTTACAGGTCATGAGACTGCACAATTTAGTGCATTCATGGTTTTGCCATCAGCTGTCTGATTAGATTTCTTAGCAGTGGACCAAGACGCAAAGGGTTTGGGAGGCTTGGATACGATTGAGGTCTCTGTTACTGATTTTTCTTCCATGAGTTCTTTCCATCCAGTCTTTACAATATCCCAAACCGATGAGTCAATGGAGATAAATAAGCTTCTCATTTTGGCCTTCTAAGAGGCATAGTTTGATCCATGGGACTAAGGAGGTTTGGATATTGCATGACTGTCTCCTATGGTATTCTAGCTTAGATCTACTCGGATGATTAAATCCTTGTAACGAGCACCTTGCTCTGATACCAATTGAAAGTACCCTTTACACGGGAGCTAGAACAATGCGATTAACCCTAGAGGGGGATGAATAGGTCAATGTAAATTCATTGGTTCTTTTTAATTTTACTTGATTGATTAGTTTAAGTACAACGGAAACAACAATCAAGAGTATGTGTGTTAACAAATGTGATTAAAACAATCAACACAAGAATTTAGCTCTAACACCATAAACACAAGGACACAAGATATATAGTGGTTTGGTTCGCCAAGCTACATCCACTGTTAGGACTCGCTCAATCTTGAGCTATCCCCAAATTCACTATATGGGGACTTACACCCTCACAATTAGAGTAGGAATTCCACCTCACTCAATTGACATGAAATTCCACCCACCACTGTGCCACAGACGACGCTCTAGAGTTTTTTTATAGTGGTTCCAGGGTGCCTCCCTTTAACCCACTCTCGGGTTGAAGGTTTTTAAAAGGAAATTAAAAACCAAGAAGCACTTGCCTTAAAGCTTTTTCTCGCTGATGTGTACTTCTTGAAGATCCCACCAAAGTTGTGTCGACGCTCCTTCTTCCAGTCATCGTGTAGCAATCACAATCTGTGGGTGAAAAGGAAACTTGGCTAAACCAAAGCTTTCCTAATTTATAGCTTTCCCACTTGCTAACTCAATCTGAAGATTGGTCGCTTATGATCTTTCTCTCCTCCTCTCTTTCTCACTTGCAAACACAATCCAAAGATTGGTTGTTTATGATCTTTCTCTCAAGAGTGTTTTCGTTCCTTAGAGTGTTTAACTCTTTTAAGCTCAAGGAAGATAGTAAAACGATCACCCAACACTCATATTTATAGAGGAGTTTTAATAGTTATATTGAATATCCAGGACCTACAGGTCGGTGACACTGATAAGTCGGTGTTCATATTTGTCACCGTTCAACCAGCTGACCGTTGCACATTAAATGCACCCTCAACGGCATTATTACTTCCCGGCCGATATGCCGTTGTCGCCGATGGGTCGACACTTATGGTACCGAGAGATCGGTCCATACGATAGGCTCGTTCTGATGCAAAGCATGCTTGACAGTAGTTTCCACTTTGAAAACATGTTACCTAGAACGACCTGGCACCCTTTGTCGAGGGGTCGGTCCTATATCTCCCGATATTTCTTTGATTGTCTATATGTCTATTTTATTGAGAGCCTTTATAAGTTCCCAATCTATAACTTATAAGATTTATACCGACGAGTTGTTGATCACGAGGGGTCGTTCAAGTTCATCATCGAGGGATCGGTGCATACGAGACTCTCGGCCAAAAACATTTCTAGAATGACAGTTCGAAGTTCTAGAACCAATGTCAATTTGGCCGACCAGTCCTTGACCACGATGGGTCGATCCTGACTGCACCGAGGGGTCGGTGAAATAGACTGATTGTGCTGACTGTGAACATAATTAATGTTTCCAATTCACTTCCAATTCACTGTTCAGCATCCTCTCTAGGCATTTTATGTTTATTACCAACATATGCAACTAAGCCTAGTAGTCATCTCTCAAGTGTGGGTTCCACCTAGGGTCATCTATGGCCATATACATGTTATTGTGATTGCCATGAAGACGACCTTTGAGCTTGGTGGAGCATGATCTTCTTCCTTGATCATCTTAAGTTTTCAAGTTTCTTAGCAAGTGCTTCTACCCGAGTCATGTAATTGACAAACAGAGACTAGGTCAAGCTGGGGCACTAACACAATGCATAAATTCAAAAATATATTGAATAATCGGACTTTTCAAAAATCTAAAACAGACATCTCTTATTTATTTAATGGAAGAATTAAATACAAGCATTGGAAAAAAATAAAGAAGACAACTAAAAATCGAATTTACAATGAATACTCACTTGTGAAATTCGCATGAAGCACAATGTCTCTTGTTCTTGAGGGTGTGTTCTTCAATCTCAGGTCCTCTTAAGCTCCAGGTCCAATTCGATTTTCACCATGGTCGAAGGGGTATTTATAGGCTCAAGATTTGAAAGAACGGCTGAGATTAAATCTTGGTTTGAGTTGATGGATGAAAGGTTGGGATTAAATCTAACTAATGATGGATGGTTGGGATTGAAACTAAGAAACTAAGGCTGCAACTCAGGTCGGGCGGGTCGGGTTCCTTAAAACCCAACTCGACCCAACCCAAATTCTAACCCGAATCAACTCGAATTCTGACCCGACCCGCATTTTTAACCCATTTTAGACTAATTTTAGTTCGGTGGGTCAGGTTGTGTCTGGTCGAGTCGGGTTAACTTATAAAATCCTCAACCCGACCCAACCCAACCCGAGTTTCATGAGAGTTTTTATCTTCTCAACCCGACCCGACCCGGCCCAGCCCGTGGACCAGAAATTCTCAACTCGACCCACATGATTTCTCGGGTCGAGTCATGCGGGTCGGGCAAAAATCCTACCCGAGTTGCAGCCCTATAAGAAACTAGGGCTCCTACATTGGGTTACACGAATTTACTGTGCATTGGGTAAGTGGTGGCTTGGGTTCCAAGTTATGGTGGAGAGGAAATAGGAATTTGGAAAGAAAATTGGGTGGTGGCCGATTTTAGCATGGGATTCTAGGGTTAATGTGTGATATATGAATGGCTAAGATTAAATCTATGATGCATGGATGGATGAGATTGCATGGATGCCATGGAGATAAAATTCGCATGAGGTGGACATAAGCTATTCAAAAATCATGTGGAGATAAGGATGGATGGATCTAGATGGATTTATGACCTAATGCATGGAGATATTTTAGTTTTTAAACCTCCTATGGAGGTTGAATTAGATGGCACAATTTGTATGGGATTAGATGGAGAATCGTGTATGGCTATTTTAGAATGGCTTGAATGGCAAGACATGATCTAGATGATGTGGCATGCTTGGAGAGAAAACCTAGGAACTGTCATGCGCATGGAGGGATCCTAGGCTTGTGATTTTCGTCTGGAGTGGAGTGGGATGCAAGAAAGGAGAGAAAATATAGGAATTGCTATGCTAGGGTTTCACATGCTTTTAGGGTTTATGAATGGATGACTATGATTGATTGGCCTAGATCTAATGGTTGTAATGGGTGATGGGTGATCTAAATGGATGGATGGATAAATGGTGCATGGATGATTTCAATCATATGGTTAATCTATATGATGGATGAATTGAATGGCCTAGATCTATGAACGGGTTGGATTAAGTAGGTGGATCTAAGGTTTTATGATATGAAATGCATGAGATGAAGGTGATGAATGAAATGAATGGTTTGGATTGCATGATTTGGTTAATGGATGGTGTGGATGAGTGATTGAAAATTGAATAGTTAAGATTACATGGGTAAGATGGGTTTTGGATATGGACTTTTTGGGTTTGGACTTAGAATGGATTTAGGCTTAGATTAGTGAATTTGAATTTGAACTTGGAGAATTGGATTTTGGATTGAACTTGGACTTGGACTAGAGCTTGGACTTTGTCTTGCTGGGCTTGAATTCACTTTGGCCTGGCCCACATTGGGAAATGCGCATGTAGTGCTTGGCTTGGCCCAGTGTCTGGCATATGGACCGAAGCTTGGCCCAATTGCAATGGATCTCTAGCCCATGGATCTTGATTTTCAGCTCTTGAATTGCTTTAAAATTAAATAATTAATCGAACAAGTTAAAATCTAAATATTGAATTAATCCGGACTCTCATAAACAAATCCAAATTATCCAATATACATTTGAAATCCTAGAAGTGGCATGATTTAATTATAAAATTTTAAATCTTTGATTTTAAGCGCTCTTACAGCAATTATCCACTGTTTTATGAAGATTTCCTATTTTTCCCTCAATTTTCCTACAAAACTAAAATAAACCATTAAATGCATCTTATATACACAAAATCAAGGCTAACTAACCTAAATATTAGGGGTAAAAAAGTAATATTTTCAGTCTCAACACTACCAAAGCACCAAGAACTACATAGAGATCCGTAAACCTCCACAAAAATCTCGAAAAATTGGGTCGGGTCATTACAACATTACCCCCTTTAAAGAATTTTGTCCTCGAAATTCAAACTAATCTCATACCTTTAGTCTCAAATCTCGTAAGTAAAACTGCCTCTGCATAGCTGAAACTCACTCTCAAGTTGATCTTCTCACCACAAGATGATGCCACCACACCTGATCCAATAAAACAACCTTGCCATGAAGCACCACAAACAACTGAACATCCTAGATATTAGTCTGCACCCCTCTCGAAGCCAATGACCTCTACCTGACCAATCTCGTATGCTCGGTAGTCCTTCTGACCACACTCGGTCCCAACAGAGTTGTGTCGAAGTCTCCGCTCAATACAAGGGTAATCTGCATTGTATGCCACATGGCGTCTCGTGTTGAACTATTAAAGTACCAATATGTAGCTGCTTTCGTACTCAAGTTCTCTTAGGAACCAAAGGTCCTTCTAACTCACCTCATAACTCAAGGCGCAAAACGTAAGACATGTCTTCTGAAATCTGCATGGTCTATCCCGACAAGTTGTTTGCCCACAGACAGGCCGCTGAGATAAAATACTATGGAGCACACAATCTCTCTGCAATAATGTGTGATTTGATGGGCATGACTTAGAACTCGTTCTGACATTGCTGACTCGGGCATCTCTCATAGATTAACCCTCTGCTTAATATAAATCGGTCCAAAAGCTCCAAGAAGTTTGTCATCCTCACCGAAAGAGATAAGTGAGTTCAACCAATCTATCCACTACCACTCATACCATTAATCTATGATGAAGGAGGAGCCGAAGTATCTACACACGGCCCCGTCCATGCTGCGCTGCCACTAATATGCTCTGTAGAGTCAAGTCACCATAGTGGTCTCACTGTCTAATTATCCGGCCCACCGCCACATATCACAGAATCTCATAGTCTGAATGTTCCTGTACCTGAACGTTGGATTTCTAAGGTGTTGTGTTTTAAATTTAACTCGCAAGCGCACAAACCAATTAATAGTGTAGTGAATGAGTGCGAGGTTGTACCCAAGGGAAATCAACAAAATATATTTATGGAAAAAAAAATGGTACCATTAAAATAATGTGATCTAAGAAAATAACATTTAGGGATTTAACCTAAGCATGATAGATTTTCTAAAACATGGAGTTATAATCTTAATTTAGTAAAATTCTAGATTTAGATAACCAATATTTAATTAATCATCTAACTTTGGAAGTTAAAAAAGTATAAGATCTACTTTTATCATACAAACCTTTGATTTATAAATTTGATTAAAATGGTGGAGTGAATTTAAATAACCTCAATCTAATTTAAAATGCAAAGTTAAGAAACAAATAAAATATTTCTAACATAGTTCCATCATTTCTGGGATTTTTATGAATAAATAAAATAATAAAATAAAAACAATAATAATAAATTATTTACATAGTTTACAATGGAATTGAGACAAGCTTCTAAGGCGGCATGTTATTCCATTAAAAAAAAAATTATTGCCTAGACTAGGAAATACTCAAGAATTATTAAATATAAATTCAAGTTCATCATTCATTAAAATTCTAATTAGAAAAATTACAACGTCCATTGAATTAGAATTTTTCAGTTCAAGCCATACGCTTGAGCAAGATTTACACTTACATTTTCCAAATCTAAAATAAATTATTCTTAAAAAGAACCTTAGACTGAAAGAGTCAAGTCCCACCGATCCTAACAGGGGTTCTACTTTTCCTTGAAAAATTCTAAAAATAATTTGTTCCATAACATTCACAAAAAGAATTAAAATAAAATTAAAAACCATCACCATAGAATATTTAATAATTGGGAACACCATATATCTAAAGAATCCACCATAAATTTCATTCAAAAATTGGAATATAAGAAAATACAAATCTCACCCTTTGTCAATTTCGTGACAAAATCTAAGATCTACCAAATATATCTCATTTAACCCCCTTTATAATGAAATACAAGTCTTTAAAAAAATACAACTCAAACAATGACCATATCAAGACTTGAATTTGTTGCACTGACACTTCTCTCCACCTTTTTTCTTTTTCCCCCTTTGAAATGAAGCCTGTAAAAAAATTCTTGCAAAAGACATAGGCAACTAGGTGGGATTTTGAAATTTCTCCCCCTCAACAATAGTACCATTTTTGTTCCCCTTTTTGTCATAAATTAACAAAGGGTACTACACATGAATATCATGGAGAAACATATTTAATAAAACATCAGTTTTAAATAAGCACTTATTCCAATATTTGAAACTAAGAAAGATCCACCACCAACCAATTTGTCAGATACTCAAAAAAAACATTTTCCTATAAGGCACAAAGAGGATCTAAAAACATCAAGGGGCCTAAACACACCCTCTCACCTTCTGAACCCATTTCACATTGAAGGAAGATGGCCGGAGGGATGAACTAAAATTCTTTGAGTCAGTTCTATGTTTTAAAAAGCTCTTTTAGCAAATTTGTTACTATTTTATTTAAGAGCTGATTTTGATCTCTTCTTTGAAAATTTTGTCTGACATTATCCCTTCTATGATGTACCTTTGGTTGGACAGTGAACTTCTCTTTCTAATGCTTCTTTCTTAGAGGACATTCAAACTTTAGGTGACCCATATTTTCACAATTGTAGCATGTCATACTAGAAGATTTAGAGAATGAATGCTCACCTTTCACAAAAACATTTTTGGAGTTAGATTTCTTATCAAAACCTAGACCAGTTTTATCTCCAAATTGTTTTTCAACATTTAAGAGTTTTTCAAGTTTTTCTTCTCCTTGAATAAATTTATCTTCAAATTTTATTTTGTGACTCCTGAACTGGTTTAAGTCAAATTCCAATTTTTCCTTTTCACTTCTAATTTTTTACTCATCTTTCTGTAGTTTTAAAGTTTCACCTTGAGCCAATTTGAGCTTTTTTTGAAGACTTAGATTTTCATTTAGAACAATTTTTAAGTCTTTTTCAAATGTTTCTTTTTCAGTTTTTAATTGATTTTTCAATTTTATATTTTTATTTTTAGATTTACCAAGTTTTTTAGCTAAATTTTTGCTTTCTAAGAACAAAGCATTATAAGCTTCTTCTAAGCCATCGTCCTCACTGTCTGATCCTTCACTATCACTTTCAACATTTGGAGTATTTTGAGGATCATAAGAGATGGAAGCAATGAAACCTTTTGTCTTTACAACATCTTCATGGGTTGACACATCGGATTCACTTTCAAATTGTGATGTGTCTTCTTCCACCACAGTGATCATGGCTTTCTTTTTAGAACTCCTCTTAGATGGACATTCATTAGTAACATGCCCATATCCATCATAATTAAAACATTGAGTTTCTTTGGGCTTGTCCTTATATTTTTCTTTGAATTTATCGTTTGATTTTACTTTTGAAAAGTGTGGTTTACTTTTAGAGATTTCTCCAGAGTCTTCTCTTTTAACTCTTCTTTTGTTTTTCCTCTCATTAAAGTGTCTTAAGAAATTCTTAGCAAGTACGACAACATCTTTATCTGAATCACTTTCAGAGCCATCGGATTTTTCATCTATTTTATTTTCAGTTTTTAGATAAGATCTTAGAGCAATAGACTTCTTTTTGGGTCTTTCATCATCAAAGTGAAGCTCATAAGTTTGAAGAGACACTACCAAGTCATCAACCCTCATTAAAGACACATCTCTGTACTCTTCAATGGCGGCTACCTTGAGCTTAAAACTTGTGGGCAGATTTCTTAGTATTTTGGTACAAATTTTAGATTTAGGGATTATTTCACCTAAGGCCACATGGAATTTACAATGTCACTTAATTTCGAATAGAACTGCATAAACATTTCAGTTTCCTCCATACGTATGTTATCAAATTGTAACTGGAGGATATGGAGTTTAGACCTCTTAACAACTGAGGTTCCCTCATGTGTTCTTTCTAAGATGTCCCAAGCATCTTTAGCTGTCACACATGTCATTATACGCTGAACTCATCTGGTGAGACAACACAATTAATGGCATTTAAAGCCTTTCCATTTGCAGTATATAAAGTTTTTCCCATGTCGGTCCAGGTGAAGTAATCCTTAGATTTAGTACCAATGATTAGTTGAACATATTTTCCTTTTTCATCTTTAGCTGATTTTTCAGAGATTTCCTTAATAGGATGTTCCCAACCCCTTACTACTGATTCTCATACGGCTCCATCAAGTGATATAAAGAAGTTTTTCATTTTTCCCTTCCAAGGGCATAGTTAGAGCCGTCAAAATAGGGAGGTTTGGAAACAGGATGACTATCACCTCTATGCATGATTCTAGTAAAGGATCAACTCGGACGATTAAGTCCAACTAAAGGTAACCAAGATCTGATACCAATTGAAATTCTGTTACTAGAAGTATGTAAGACCTAAAGGGGGGTGAATAGGTCTGATCTGATTTTTTTTTTCCTTTTTAATAATTTATCAATTTAACAATATGTGCAGCGGAATAAACGCATTACAAGTGATAAACAAATGAATCAAACCATTAAAGTAAATCACACAAACACAACGATATATAGTGGTTCGGTTCACCTGAACCTACATCCACTGTTGGACTCACCCTCTCTAGGGCTATCCCAAACCCACTATGTATGGGAGTCACACGCAAACACTACAACCTAGTTTTGAAACGTTCGACCGTCCTAGTCTAATCCTTGACACCTATTTTTTTAAGGTGGTTCAATCACACTGATCTAATCCACCGTACAATGATAAACAAGGTAAATAAAGAACACTTTCCTTGGACCTTAACAATTCTTCAAAATGTGTGTTCTTCTTTTTTATGTCTTCGCGCCTCTTCCATCAGATTCGATTCACCAGAGTTGATTATTGTCACCACAGTATAGGACAGATATATGACTGGTTTTAAGGTCCTAAGAAAACACCTTAAACTTCATCAGAACTGGGTATTGATTACCCAAACATCTCATTAAAAAGATGATGAAGAAGGTGTAAAATGAGGTGGCTAATCTCTCTGGTCACACTCTTATTTTTCTAAAAGGTTTTGTGTAAGCTCTCAAATATAAATAAGACTGTCTATTTTTGTGGCCAGTCACGTCCACGAGGCCTCGAGGATTCCTATAAGGTCTCATGACGGCAACAAGAAAGACAACACAGATTCTGTATGTGATTTAAATTATTCTGTTTGTCAATCAATTAATGACCAGATAATTAGCATGCCACCTGTGCATGATTGACCATCAAATCATTTCAATCATCAATCATGGATTTACATAGAGAGTGCTTGATGATAATCAACCATACAAATTGAGGAATTAGTACAAGACAGCTGTTAGGCTCCCAACAGATTTATTCAAACTGTGAGGTGGCAATTGCAGTTTTCAAAAAGAGGATCTTCCCTATTACCATAATAAACTCCCAATTAAAGATTACAGATTTGTTTACCTAAATCTGTAAGATACTCGGTCAAAAGACAAAAGTTCAGGCTGAGTTACAGCTGTTCCATATATAACTCAGCAAAAGACTGTCTGCGAGGCCTCGACAAACTGCACAAGGCCTCGAGGCTGAAAGTCAATCATATTCTAATTTTACAGTTGATATACAATTGACTTCTAAGGTATTTGGCTTACCCTAAGGTCTCCTAAAGTTCACTTACATGTGTTCCAATAATATGTTCAGTGTAGATTCTTCAATGCATAGTAGATCTTCACATTCTTCCAATATAAGGTCCAATTGAGTCACGTAATTGACAATCTGGGTAACTCGGACGAGCCGGGGCACTAACAAGTTCCGCCACCCCCTTGCCTTGCCCTCTCTCTCATCTCTTCCCTCTTTCAAACCCTTGAAACTTTAAATCTAACACACCCAGTCGTCGCCGTCCCTTTTTTGCCATGCTTTCTCTCCTCCTCTTCTCCTACCTCTCTTCTTACTCTCTTCCATCTTCTTCTTCTTCTCATCTTCTCACCTTCCATATCCTTCGTCTTCTCTCACTCAGCGTACACCATGCTCTTAGTCGTGCCTCAGTTGAGCCCTACCGTCGTGTCTGCTTCCAGTCGTTTCCTCTGCTGCCGACTCAGCCAGTTCCAGGTACCTCCTTCATTCCTCTTTCCCCTCTTCGATCTTTACTTCCTCATTTTCATCGATTTTTTGTAGTATTTCCCTCAGTTTTCCACTTTTTTCTTGATTTTTAACAGTTTTCCATGATTTTCCTTGGATTTCCCATCTTTTCCCCTCGTTCTGACTCAGCAGGGTGACTGAGTCACTCGACTGAGTGCCGAGTCGACTCAGATGAGTCCTCTGAGTTAATCCGACCTTGGACCTGGCCCAGTCAGGCCTAGACCTAGCTTGGCCCATCCAGATCCAAGGCCAGTCTGGCCTAGCCAGGCTCTGACTTAGTCCGACCTAGTTCAATCCCAGTGCACTAGTTCGGGTCCAGCCCATTTGTCCGACCCAACCTGACCCAGCCCACTTCTGGCAAGCCTAACCCTGTTGGGCCTGACCCATTTTCAGAACCCGTCTCTGGCCCAGCCCACTTTTTGGCCAGTTTTCAGGCCTGGCCCATTTTCAAAGCCCGTATCCTGCCCCTCCCATTTCTTGGCCCGTTTTCAGGCCCGACCCATTTTCAAAGCCCGTCTTTGGCCCGACCCAGTTTTAGGCCCATTTTCAGCCAGATCTCGTTTTAGCCCATTTTATCTTATTTAGTTATTCGTTCTTCCTTATTTCAACATATTAAACTCCCTTCAACCTATCAAGTCGCTTGCTCGCCTCAGACTTTTGACTCCACATACGTTGTGAGGGGACTTATCATTATATTAACATACATTCGCATTCTTAACCCATAACTTTGGACATGGAGTGACCTGAATGAGACCCTTCGTTTACTAAGCCACTTGGTAAGGGAACCATTGAAATGAGTATGTGACAAGGGCATGTTAACTATATGCGATTAATGGGGAATTCTATTTGAATGAATTGTTATCGATGCTTGAAAATTGTTGAAACATGTTTGTGTTGATCATAACACATATATGATATTATGATGAGAATGAGACAAGTGTTAAATGGATATTGAAAACGATATTTGGAAGATGTCATGATGCATTACATGTTCACGCATATGATGCAAATGTAATCACTTGTTGAACATAGAGGTGTGTGTTAAAGCACTGTTATGTGTTGTTGGCCGCATGATGAGGTATGATGTTGATATTGGTGTTACGTCAGAACGTGTCTGTGTTGTCATACATGATCATGATATCATGTGCATGCATGGGAGGGTTTGTTTATGTGTATATACTCATGATGAAGAGATGAATTTGATTATTGGGAGGACTTCCCCGTTACGCTCCTGCGGTCGAGACCCCCATAGAAGATGCGGGTTTTCCCATTGCGTTCCAGCGGTTGAGGCATCTGCCCTTGAGTTTGGCTTCCCCGTTATGGTCCGACGGTTGAGACCGCCATAGGAGATGCGAGTTTCTCCGTTGCATTCCGGTGGTTGAAGCAGTTGTGTATTATGTGGTCTCCCGTTAGTACTGGTGGGGAGATCAGAATTTGATGCAGGACCCGATGTGGACTGCCGAGATGATGTTTTGGATTTGGCCGGTTGGATTATTAGTTGATGGTGCAGTCAAATTTCATGCACATTAGCACATTTGCTATTATGATGTTCTTGCATTCGTGCATGTGATATCTATTCATGTCGATACATTCGTTCTTATGATATTTACCAATGTTGCTGATTTGTGATAAACATTATCTTTTCATTGGGTTGGTTAGCTCATCCCTTACCTTTCAGGTACTCCGATTACAGAGGAACAGGCAAGCCCTTTGAGCAGATGCCCGGGAGGAGTAATATTAATTTAGAGATTTTATGATCATGCTTATGTTTGAAAGACATTGTTTGGTATGAACCCTTTGTATGATATTTATTTCGGATCACTGTATAACTATGTTGGATCAGTTTATGTTTGTTCGTTATGTTTCTTAGTATCATGGAGTCGTAGTTTGTTGAGCGGGAGGTAATTATCCCGTTTCAAACTATATCTATATATATATATATACCAATATCCGTCCTTTGTATTGTTTTGAGATATTTTGGAGTTAATGCGCACGTAGCGGGATGGGGCGTTACATCCTGTGCCCTTAACCAATCGATAGGACATCTCAGAGTGATTTATCGTTGGAAAATCAGAGGGTTTTTTATTCTCCCGCCTCCCTTAACTTGAAAATCACAGATTTTGTGATTCCCATTCGTTGGGTAAGCTCTGTGCATTCTTCTCTCCTCAAGTGGTTCTGCTGTTTCTGAATTAAAGAAAAACATAATGGAAAATGACAAGGAACAAGTCTCCAGTAATCATTGTATCATCTAATTCTGAAAATGATCATGTCACCTTGTCTAAGAAACCCAAATTTCAGTGGTATCAAGGAGAATCTTCGTCTCTCCTAAATACTATAGGTTGTCGAGTCAAGACTCTCTATAGGAGATCCCAGCAGAAAAACTCACCACCACCTATATCTCGAAGGCAAATTGGGATTACAATTAGAGAACTTACCTCTTGTTCTCGGGTGCCACTCAAAGAAAGTGGAAAAAAAGGAAAACGAGTTCAGGTCACAACCTTTCTAGGGGTCTCAGTGCTGAAGAAAAAGAAAGGCATGCTGAAAGTAAAAAGACTAAGGTAAAAGATGAGAAAAGAAAAAAACAGAAGGAAGATATAAAAGCCAAGTCTAATTGAGTTCTTATAAGACAACTCTATTTTCTACTTGAAAAACGTCGGAAGTTCGAAAAAAAGATTGGTGCCCTTGCAACCTTCATGAATGAATCAATCCAAAGCCTCACCACTTTCATGGAAAAACTCAAGAAGAGTCCCCGACGAAATCCCTTTCCCTCCCAGCTTCACCTCCACAGGATGACCCTGCTTAGGATAAGTTTTTCATACTTTATTTTGAATTTTGAAAAAACTATACTTTTGGTATTTTGTACTAAGCATCCATGATGCCCCCTCCAAAACCATATGTACTGCACATTTTTATTATCAATGATATGTTATGGTTTGCTATGGTTTGATGTGTGTATTGCTGTGTTTGAGTTCCTTCTATCTCTTGTCTATGGTTAACATGGTTTTGTTAAATAGACTAACATGTAGGTTTGAATGAGTTAGTTTTGTATTGGCATGTTAAGAAGATAGGGATTGGACTGTGATGTTGCACACATCCTTGGAGTTTGGGGGAGCACAAAATAAGTGATGGTTAGCACCTGTCACTGGTCATGACAGTGTAGGGAGGAAGGATGATGCAAGCTTGAAAGAAAGTTTGGAGAAAAATAAACTTAGAGGCAACTAAGTTTATGAGGGAGTTGAGTCAAACAAGCTAGAAAAGATAACTTGGAGAATGGGGGAGAAGACTCTAAGAAGGGAAGCTAGGTAAGTTAGCTTGACCCCATTGGGAGAACACCTTTAAGACAACACAACTCTTAAAGGGGAAGAAGAAGGAAAACAATAATGCAATGGCAATTTGCATTGTACTGTGGGGAAGATCAATGCTTGAATGCATGAGAAGCATGCATTAATCAATGGAAAAATTAAATGATTTAGAGTGAACTCATGGAAGCACTAAATACAACAAACATGGGGAAATGCTTGAAACCAACTCGATGTCTGCCTACTAAACCTTTGTCAATTGTATGACAATATGTGGGAGAAATTAGTGGAAGTTATAAGACATTACAACCAATTATGGAGAGTAATTGGTGAAGCCTAAGTGCTTGAGCCTCTAGAAAGAGAGAGAGCCATAAAGGGGAGGAAGATGAAGAAATCAATAGACATAGGAGATGTCTATGCTTGGAGTTTGGGACTTCAAACTCAAAGAAGATTAGGGGAGAAAATCTTCTCAACACTGATAGTTGGATATGCTATGGGTAGTGTTGGTTTCTAGGAAATCATGGTGTATGGGGGAGCATGAATACAAATCTAGTTTAGTCAATAGATGCATATTTATGTTTTGGACTAACCCCTTTAATGATTTTTTATTGTTGCTTGCTTATATGCTTAAACAGGAAAATATGATTTGAAGCAAGCTGAAGAAGAATATGCGAAAATCATAGTCTTGTTGTTTCCATTTGAATATATACGTGTAATCAATGTAATATTATGTATTCAAATGTGATATAATAAGGGTGGGCCTGTAATTGATTTAGCTTCTAGGTTTTATCATGAAATTGACAAAGGGGGAGATTGTTAGTGCCCCGGCTTGCCGAGTCCCTAAGTTTGTCAATTCCATAACTCTCGAAGAAACACTTGTTAGAAGCTTGAAGACTCAAGGTGATCAAGAAAGAAGATCAACTCCACCGGATTGAAGCTTATCGTTATGGCAATCACAACACATGTATTTTACCATAGATGACTTTAGGTGGTACCCATACCTTAGGAGGACCATTCCTAGGCTTAGTTGAACAAATGGTAAAATTATAAAAAGCCCAGAGAGGAAGCTTGACAGTGAATTGGAAGTGAACTTGGAAATATGAATTAAATTCATTGTCAACTCGACTAGTCGTTCTCACCGACCCCTCGGTGGAGATAGGATCGACACAGCGTGGTAAAGACTGGTCAGCTAGATTGACAAAGGTTCTGGATCATAGAACTGTCATTCTAGGTATGCCTCTGATCGAGAGTCTCATATGCACCGACCTTTCGGTGAAAGGCTGAAACGATCCCTCTTGGTCAATGAATCTTCGATAAAGACTTATGAGTTCTATAACTAAAAACTCAAGTGGACTCTCGAAAAAACAGACATATCGGTAATACAAACCGGTTGAGAGTACCAGGACCGACACATTGATAAAGAGCGACAAATCATTCAGGGTAAGGCCAATTTTTGGACTTAAAACTTAGCCAGCATGGTGTTGCCCCAGACCGAGCCTCTCCAATGGGCCGAGCTCTAGGTGTCATGACTGTTGGCCCATCAGTTACACAGACCTCTCGGTCAGATAAAAATTGTGCCGTTGAAAGTGCATTTAATGCTCAACGGTCGGGTAGTTTAAGGATAATATTTTTAATCACCGACCCCTCAGTGCGCTCAACCTATCGGTACTGGAGTGTTCCAAAAAACTGGTTGCCTTCTCTATAAATACCAATCTTTATGCAACCAGATGGACATCCTTTGGAGAAACGTTGAGACCCTTATCATTACCATTGAGCTTACAAAAGGGCCAACGAAAGGATCACTCTCTCTTGAGCTTATACTTTGAGTATCCAATACAACCAATCTTGTTGATTGAGATTGTGAAAAGAGAGAGGAAAGAGGGACAATGATACACATCTAGGATAGACATTGGCAAAACCAATTTCCTAGAGGACTCCTGGATACTTGTGATTGCTTAACACAGAGGTACATCTTCGTCATCAAAGAACGACAAGTGGGAGGATCTTTGAGAAGCATACGCCATCGGAATTAAGCTTTAAGGCAAGTGCTTCTTGGTTTTAATTTTATTTAAAACCATTGTCTTATGAAAGTGGATTAAGGCGGCTTGGCTCTAGAACCACTATAAAAAATTCTAGAGTGTAGTCTCTGGCACATGTGGTTGGTGGAATTCTCAGCCAAATGAATAGGTGAAATTCCTATTCTACATGTGGTGGGTGAAATGCCCAGAGAAATGAGTGAGATGGAATTCCTACTCTAAATGTGAGGGTGTAAGTCCCCACTTAGTAGATTTGGGGATAGCTTAAGCTTGAGCTAGTCCTAATAATGGATGTAGGTTGGCTAACCAAACTACTATAAATTTGGTCTTATGGTGTTTGATCATTATGTGTTTGTATTTTAGTACTTAAACACTCTTCTCAACACACATCACTTTGCATTTGATTATCTTTATTTATACATTGTGCAGAAGCATTGATAATCAAGCAATATGCGGAGGGTTCTAAACTTAGTGTGATCATTTAAGTAATTAAAAACAATTTATCATACTAAACAAATCTCTTGATTAATATTGTCATTTCGGTGCACTTGAACTTTAAACAATCAAGAAATTTATGAGCACCATGAAAACTAAGATTGACCTATTCACCCCCCTTCCCCTCTGGGGTCAATCGTGTTTTAGCACCAAGGGAGAACTTTCAAAACCCTAGAGCCTCCATTTGACAATGCAATAAATCACTCATCTAACCATTTATCTAGATCTCCATTAAATCTCAACCCTACATTTAAAACCTAGTGCCATTCGACCATACAAGCCTTGAAACCTAGATTCATACCCAGTCGTCCATCCTAGAACCTTAAGATCTCAACCATACACTTAAACACAAAACCCTAATCCATCTCCACTCCATTAGACCAAGCCCCCACTTCATCTAATCTTATCTCATCTCATCCAAATCTAACTTGCATCTCAAGCAACCCTAGATCCCCCACACGATTCTTACAACTCATGTACATGTCATCACACATCCATCCACCTCACATTAAGCCTACACGATTTTGTCAAATCCATTTAGATCCATTCAAATTTAGCATTCTTCAAAACCCTAATCACCTCACACATGCATATCCATCCATCCATTTAAACCAACTTTGGATCTAAGCCATTCATTCATGCATTGTATTAAAACCTAAAACCATATGCAATTATCAATCACCACCCTATTCTCTCTCCCATGCGAATTTCCTACCTTGGAACCCAAGATACTTCCTCTTCAAGTAACCCTAGCTGATCCACCTTATGAAAAACCCTAGCAATCTTCATTTAAGATAATTTAATCATGGCCTTCCATTCATCCATCTAAACCTTGATTAAATCCCAGCCACCCATCTCCATTTAAACCCTATAAATAGAGCACTAGGGCTACATGCAAAAATCGAATTTGACTCTGGAACTTCAAGGCTCTGCTGTGGACAAGAGGAGGAGAAAAAAAAAAAGACAAGAAATTCTGGGAAATTCGTGTGCAACAAAGGGACCTATGGTTTGATTTATCTTCTGTATTTTCCATAATTCTTGTATTTCTCTAGTTTCAATTCCAATTTGTGTAATTCAAATTCCATGTTTAATAATAAAATGCCTTGCTCGGTTCAATTTTTCATTGTGCAGAGAAGGCTCAATTTATAGAGATGAGAAGAAGTAAAATAAAGTGAGGAGGGACCCACAAAATGTCAGCCGAATCAATGTATTTGTTGGCCAACTCTATCTGTATTTTCTCTCCATTACACTACAGCTTCCCTATTTTTTTGTTTGACAACAGAATCGGCCAGCACATGCTTCTTTTCTCCATTCTAAACTCAGCCCTCCCTCTTTATCTCTTTCAATCTTACACGGTAGCTTCCTGATTTCTCTGCCTTCTTCAATTGACTCTTCATCCTCTGTACTTCCTATTTCCTTCTTTCTTCTTCATAGATTTTCTCTCTTCTCTACTGAGTCACACGAATTTGGCCGAAAACACTCTCTGTTGTACAAGATTCGGCCAGTACATGCTTCAATCAGCCAAAAAGTCTTCTAGATTTTCTTTCAACTGGGAAAAGAAATCAGCATCCACTATTCTTTCTTCTCTTTGTTATATGGTGCAGGCTGGCAGCAGATCTTCTCTCTATTTCCTTTCTTTTGACGGAGTTCTTTGGCTTGCTCTGTTTTTGCTAGATCAGTGGCCACCTTCTCATCCATATCCTACTTTGCTGAATCACAAGGGTTCAACCAAAACCCTCTCTGCTTGTAAATTTTCTCTGCTGTGCACGAAAACAGTAGCTGTAATGGCCCGGAATTTGTAAATCAATATATAGGTGGATATTGTTTATTTTAATGGTGGAAATTTGGAAATTTGATGGAATAAATGGTGAATGGATCAAAATATGGATAAAGGCCCAAGTATGGCCCAATGGACCATGGATTAGATTTAAATTTATTTAAATAGTCAATGATGGTCAATTGGGCCAAGGATGGTCAAATTGGGCCCAATACCCATTTGGGACCCAATGGATCAAGATGATTTAAGCTCTAAGGTAAATGGGTAGGAGGTGGATGTAATTGGGCCATGGGCCCAATGGTGATCCAAGTAGTTGAAAATGGATTAAATTAAATACCTAAGTTAGTGATGAGTTGACCAAGGTGACATGGCCAATTGGGACCCACCTCCACCTCACCAAGTGAGGTGGCGTGTGGACCAAGGATTGGTGGGGCCGGCTACCATGGTTGAATTGGTCAACCATGGGTGCATGCATGAAGGGAATTTAAGCAAATGGAATTAAGTTAAATGGGAATTAATTAACTTAATGATCTAATTAATTAATTAATTAAGCTAATCAAATGAGGTGGTCAAATGGTCAAATGGAAGACCAAAAGCCATCTTATCTTTAACACCAAAAAACGTTGGCTTGGTGGTGGTTTATCCCAACCACCACCGTAAAGCATGAAAAATATCTCATGTGGTTGGTAGGAGAATTAATGGTTGAGTATAACTTAAGCAACCTTGGGATAAGATGGGTTTTTATTTTCATTCTCTCCCATTTCACTCTCTCCCTCTCTTGCTCTCCCACATTGTCGTCCCACACCAAGAGAAAGAAGAAGAAAAGCTTGGAAGAAAAAGAGAATAAGAGAAGAAAGAAGCCAAGCTTGGCCATCATTCCAAGATCAAGCCATAGTATCTTCTTCATCACCATCCTCTCCTCTCCTCTCCCTCTCTCAAACACACCCCATGATGGCCGAACCCAAGCTTGGAGGTTTTTCATCTTGATCAAGCATCCTAGCCGACCAACAAAGGAGAAGAAGAAGAAAGGAGGCCAAGGAGTCCGAAGGGAACAAAGAAAGTCGGAGGAGTTGACGGATTGTAAGTATTTCTAAACAAGAGATTGGATTTTTTTTTAAGGGTTTAAGATTTGGGGTCCATTCTTCTTAGATTGGATGGTGGCCAAATTATCATAGGCATTGGATTTCAAATCTATCCAATGGAAGGATGAAAAATGGACAAAACTCTAATGGGTAAATTAGGGTTAAGAAAAATGAATGGAGGTATAAAGGACATTAGGTGTTAATTAAGCATGGAGAGATGAGAATTTTGGAAAGAACCATGGACCATAGGGTTCGGCCATGTAGTATGGCCGAACCCCATGGTAGGTGATTGATTAATTTATTAGGATTTATAAGAATGGAAGCCATGGAGAATGATTTAGAGTTTTAAGTTGTTAATGATTAAATGTGGGTAATTTTAAAAGGGGTTTTTATGAGAAAAATCATGAGAAACATTGATGATTCTTAATGGCCTAAAAGACATGAGTGAATGATGGACCATGAACTTATGGTGATGGTGCTAGAATTTTAATGGGGTAGAGAATGGAGGCTATGTTAAGTAGTTAATGATTTTTAAAAGTTTTAAATGAAAGAATGATAGAAATTTTGAAAGGGGTTTTTAAATGAAAGAATCTATGGATGAAGGTTAATGTTTTTATGGTCTTAAATGTCACCAATGAATGATGAACCCTATGGTAATGTATAATAATCTTATGGATGGAATGTTTTTGAACCCTATGGTGATGAATGTGGAATGATGATGGATGTAAAATAATGGAAAAATAAATGGGGAATGTTGGTGGTGTTGATGGACAAAATGAACTTAATGTGGACAGTTGTAATGGACTTCAATGTAGTTAAGGATGATGATTTAAAAGTGTGATTTAAACCTCCTCATGGGAGGACTTATTATGGATCTAAATATGGTGAAATAGACCCAAGGAAAAAGAGGAGAAGACATCATGGGTTCGGCCATGGTGTATGGCCGAACCCATGACTCATTTGAGAGTCATTTGGGCTAAGAATTAAGGTATGTGCATGTGTTTAAAATTAATGGGGTTTAGATTAAATTAAGGATTGATGTTAATGTGTTCATGTTATGGTTGATGGGTCACTAATGAATCTAAGTTATGGATCAATTTTAGACTTAAGTGTGCATGGGTAAATGAGTAATTAATCATGGGAAGGAGTAGTGGCAAAATCGTAAATAATGGCCAAATTCAAGAACTCCATGGGAAATGATTATGGACTTAAGTGCAATTATGGTAACCTTAAGTATGTGATTAATAAAACCTAGGGTGGCTGATTTTTAAACTCATGTAATTAAAATAATTAGTGAACTTAAATGGTTAAAAACATGGGCTGATTATTCATATGTAATAAGGTATCGGACATCGCAAGCGGTGCGCGATCGGCGACCAGATTATCGGACGGAAAATGAAAAAGGACATTAGTCGATATTTGGTAGGATTCCTACCTTTTTGTAAACCATGGATTTACGTGTTATATGATGGTTCCCGTGATTTATTTTGGTAATTTATATGATTTGTTTTATGATGGGCTTTAAGATTATGATTTATATATATTATATGGCATATTGCCAGGCTATGATTTATATGATTAGGCTATGAATTATATATGAAGGCTACAAATTATATATAATACAGAGCATAATGCACCTACATCTCATGCAGGACATGGGCGGAAAAATAAAAAAACCGGAGTCCATGCTCCGTCGAGGCGAGCGAGAAGCAGACATGTGGATAGCCTGATGTACTATAACCGGAGTCCATGCTCCGTCGGGGCGACTAAGAAGCAGACATGGGGATAGCTTGATATGCTATAATCGGAGCTAGAGTCCATGCTCCGTCGGGGCGACCTAGAAGCAAACATGGGGATCTCATGATGGTATGGATGATGGGTGGGACACATGACATAAGACACCCATGGCATTGCATTCATTTTATGGTTTTCATTATATTACTATCTGTATGCTTGTTATCACTAATCCATGTGTTAGCCCTACTCGAAGTCCTACTGGGCGCGTTGTCTAACACCCTACTTCTACCTTAGCTGATGACACCGGAGATGGCAGAAACGAAGGACACGACGGGAGCCAAACGTAGGAGCTTGGGGAAGCGGGCTACTTAGTTTTATTTAAATTTATTTTGGAATATGTAATTGAGTAGCTTAGCTCGTCGAACTGTATAAGTTATATTTCTTACTATGGTTTGGTCTTTACTTTGCACATTATCACTTTGAGATATAATTATGAATTTAGGGGTATTTTAGTAATTTAAGCGCCGTACTTCCTTGCTATCTAAAACTGGTAGGATAGTCTCTATTATAATGTTCCGCATTAAGTTATATTCCGCAAGCTTACGTCTACGTGTGAACCGTTCTCTTGGACTTCGTTCCACGCGCGTGTAGGGTTAGCCAGTTAAGGGCCGGGCTTTAGAAGTTCGGACTTAACTCGCGTCGTGACTTCCGCGCCTTTGTCACTCAAAAAAAAAAAATAGGCTCTGGTTTTGGGTGAAAAGGGACGGACGTAACAGTAGCCACTGTCTATTTTTTTTCCTTTGTCCTGTGTTGGATCTGTTGTTTCTGTCGCTGCCTCTACCAACTGGCTAATTGCCAGTCTTACTTATATTTGTTTCATTCCAACCTTCTTTTTCTCCCCATCTAAATTTCTCTGCATAGCTGGACTGTAGGATTGTGATGCACGAATAGTGACTATCACTTGTTGGATGGGTTCTTTGGAAACTCAAGCTAGCTGCTACATGAACCTGCTAGCGTCCTTGGCCTTGTGTTGCTTCTTGTTGCTTTGATCATCCTCTTTTCATTTATTTGCTTCAGCAGCTACTTGGGTACAAAGTATCCATACGATCCTCCCTGTTGTTGAATGGTTTTTACAACTTGTGAGGCCCACTAACATCATGTCATTTTATATTAGCACTAAGATTGTGAATCAATTTAATTCCAGAGCAGCAACCCAAAGGACCTCCATTTAATTCAAACAAAATCAATCATATGACTATATGTTGATTTGTTTGGTGACTAAAGATGCATTGTGACATATATTTTCTCATCACAATTACTGCCACCAGCCAATCTCATGGAATACCATCCTTTAACTTGACATGCTTTGGACTTGGATGGAATTGTGAACCCATTGAAGATTTTGTAAAATTAATAACCTTTGTAAAAAATAAAAAGTATTATTTTAATTCAAATTCTCATAATGAATTTGAATTAAAATAATTTACAATGAATCCCAGAATTAGGTGGTGAAATTACAAACTTTCCAAATTTGACATTGTAGCCAATTTTCTCCAATTTTTATTCCAATTTCTTGTATTTTCCAGAATATTTTGCAAAACTCAAAAACATTTTAAACATATCTAATATTTACAAAATAAAGACTAATTAATCTAATATTTAAAGGGTAAAATGTTAGTTTTACGGTGTTCATCAAATACCCCCAAACTTAGATTTTGCTAGTCCTCGAGCAAAACGAATCAAGAATCCTAAACAACACCACTTTCGCTGGTACTCTCAATTACATTCAGCATATGCAACAAGCCTTTAAACCCCTAGCTCACACTAGTGGATGAGTTATAGTCTCGTCAGGGCTTCCAGTGATGATACCTACAAACATCGATTTTTTCAGTAAAAACACATAAACAAAAATCTAAACATCATGCAACTCCAAAATTCATTTTACAAGACTTATACCCGGAGTGTTGTGTGTGATAGTCAATATTAAGATAGTCTTCTTTTTCCAAATTTACACAAGTTTTATAATCACCATTGGAAAATGCGCTTTGACTTCAAACCTCACTAGAGATATCTTTTAGAAAAACTAACGCTCAGAGTTTTGGGTTTATTTTCATCAAGGTTTATCTGAGCGGAGTTTACGTATTCAAATCAAAATTCTCTCATATGTGTTAAACAAAGACGGCATAGATGAAGAAAATAATTGATCTCATGAATAGATGACGCTTTCCTAAAAATGTTGAGTTAAACACCATTATTTTTCCTTCTCTATTCTCTACATGAAATACCTTATTTAGATTTAGGATCAATAGGATTTTCTAATAGGACGAAACGTGGTTTACGACCGGGTCATATCAAATAAGGGATAAAAGACTCTAGAAATTAACACCTTGATAAGAAAATGTTAGAGGTCTTCATAATATGATTGGGATATTTTTCGTCTAATATTTTTTATTTTATTTTTATTTTTCAAATCTTCTTTTCTTTTCTCTTTCAACATCCCTTTTGATGTATTGATGTTCTCAAATTTTTTTCCTTTTTTTTTCATAAATTATTTTTTAGTGAATCCTATCCCAAATTCTTCCCTAACCTTTTCTCATATGAAGATAGGTCCTGGATATAAAATTTTGGCCCAAACTCCATGTCCGGAGTTGAGTATGGTAGATATTGTTAGTAAATAAAAGAGGCTATATTAGACTCAAGTGGGAAACTATCAAGATGAAATGACCAAAATAGGTGGGCTTGAAGGCTCAAACGGTCCAAAAATGGCCTATATCCTATCCTAAGCTTCATAATAAGATGATTTATTTGCTTCAAATAAATTCAGAAAAATTTCAGGTGTACTAACTCAAATTTGATGGCATTCTTAGTAATATGACAAAATCAATGATAATGAGATCTCACAACGACTCAATGCGCTTATCAAAGAAACAAGAGTTTATTTATAACCCTCAGAAGGATAGAATGGTTCTAAAGCTCACTGGGTTTAAGTCTCCACTAGTATTTCTCTGGTGATCACTCGACTTATGAATATTTTTCTTTTTCGGGCTAACATTAATATGGCTGTGTACATGTATTTCCAAGCATAAATCCTATAAAATTCTTTCCAAAAAAGTATGATATAATTTTTTTTTTATTTACGTCTTAATGCTAAAAATGTGACTCTTTTTACGTCAGATCGTCAAGACGCATGCTTTTCTTAGACCTAAATTAAATACCAATGAGTCTCAACTTTTGCTTACTCTACCCTTAAAAGATTAAGTCTGCCTTTCTCTGCTTAAGAAAATTATGACTTGTTTAACGTCAGGTTGTCAAGACGTTTATAGTCCCCTAAATGAAAATCAATAGTTCTTTGGACACCAAGGAGTCTCAGTTTTTCCGGATTTACTCTACCTTTGACTAAATCCAAATAAATATTTCTATTTCCACTTATAGGTCTATGCTTTGCTTGTTGTCACACAACGAACTCCTTGATCATATATTATTCCATTACAATTCCCACGCCCACATTTATGACAGATTCCTAGCCTTTTAGCTTTCCTCTTTGCAGCCATAGTGCTTCGACCACAAAGAGGTCTACGTTGCTCTTCATGGATTTCCAACTTCCTCACCCTCATAGCTAAGGAAATGATTGTCCTATACAAGTCTGGGGGAACTTGTGTTCTAGACAGACACAATGCGAAGACAAAAACTTGACCGTCTACGTGCATGACTCTTATCAAGTTCTTTAACGTATGCTGGTCACAAAGACAAAACAGATGATGGATGCTATTTTTTTTTTTAGATGGATGATAAATGACCTTAATACCCCCAAACTTAAATTGAACATTGTCCGTAATGTTCCCTAATCTACACTGGTCAGGTGTAAAAGAAGACATATTTTAGAAAATGAACAATCGTGGTTCAGACATACCTTGGAATGCATGAGGTGCAAAATTGACCAAATAAAGAAATCCTAAACTGACTCGATGAAAACCTAAACTAGACACTGAAGACTCAGATGGACTCACACATAGACAAATGGGGTGAGTGAGTGTGAGAAATGGAAAGGATGAAGATGGGTAGGCGGATGAATGGATATGAGTCTTCAAATCAGTCTTGGTACACAAGATCGGTTATCAGGATCTCGTTCTCTTCTTCAGGAATGGGGAACTCTACAAATGGTTTTAATCCTTGCCCATTAAAATGGAGTTAGCGTCTTCTAGATTAGACAATGAAACCTCATTCTGGCCCTTGGGGTTTGGGATAGGCTGATTGGAAAATCTACCTTTCTCCGTATTTCCTATTACGGTGGCTAATTGCCCAAGCTGTGTTTCAAGCTTGTGTATAGCCTGCTGGGTAGACTGCATAAATTGCTGCAACGTATCCTCAAGAGAGGGCTTACATTGTTGAGATGGACTCGATTAATAAGATTGATTTGACTGGGCTGAATGATTTTGAGATGGGTGGAATGACTGGTTCTGAGGTGGTTGGTATGGTGGACCTTAATATTGAGGGGCTCCTTGACCTACTGGAGGTTGATTCTGACGCCAATTAGGATTGTATGTGGCAGAGAAAGAGGTTCCCTGCTGTCTTCCAAAATTATTGAGTGCATTAGCTTGCTCGGTTGAGCACTCAACATTAGATCCGAAAGAAAGATAGTTTTGGGCAGTGTGTCCTAGGTTAGAACACATTGCGCAAACTTCAGCATGCATTCCTTCATCACCTGAGTCATCGTTAAAGCATCGATTTTCTTTTTTAAGTTCGCAATTGCAAGCTTAACGTCTAAGTCAGTACTAACTTCGTATAAACCTCTCCTCTTTGAGGTTTGTACTGAATATCTCTTATGGAAAAGTCCCATCGCTGAGAACTTTCCACCAATGATTCTAAGAAATTACATCCATTTATTGCAGTTAACTTAAAAAATTCCCCACCCTTCATAGATTCGACCATTGTACGGTTCAATATGGTTAAACCGTGGTGGGGGCATTTATTCAATGTATCTTTGAATCTTTCCCATTACTCACAGAATTGTTCACCCTCCTTCTGATTAAAATTTAAAATTTCTTTCTTGAGGGCGTTAGTTTTAGATACAGGGAAAAATTTATTCAAAAACTTGTCGGCTAACTGATCCCAAGTTATGTTGGAATTTGCAGGTAGAGAATTGAGCCAAGATTTCACTTTTTTTTTTAGAGAAAAATGAAATAAAAGAAGTTTAATAGATTCATAAGTGATGCCTTGAAGTTTGATGGTGGCGCAGATTTCTAAGAATTCTTTGACATATAGGTAAGGGTCATCATGATCAAGTCCATGGAATGCGGGTAAAAGATGTAATAGGCCTGGTTTGAGTTCAAAGGCTACATTAGTTGCTAGAACAATTATGCCTAATGGTGCATTGAGTGTGACTACTGAAAGTAGTCCTAGAGGGTTTTCTCTTCGACTCTTTCTCCGGCCATGTTAGGAGATGGTGGTAGTGATGGTGGTAGAGTGTTTATGACTGAGCTCCGGACGCAACGATCGGTAAATCGACAAACAATGTAACTTGAATCAAACGATTGTCAGAGTCACAAAACCAATAATTCATACACAAACACGATCATTCATGCTCAACCAAATTCACACAAGAAAATGCCTAAATCTAAATTTGAATTGCATTAATGTAATCAAATTTTTATTTAGCTAATAGGACCCTAAAGATTGTCTCTAGACTTGCTCCTACTTTTATCTCCAAATAGTGTAAGTCTCCGATGAGAGTTTAACCACAAGATGACCTGCTAAGTTCCCACGTAAGTGGGGGAGCACATGGCATCTCTTCCCAGTTTATCCTTAGATCATGCTCGACCTCATGTCTTGGTGACAAAACTAATCTTAGACACCATTCTTGAAGATAAACTATTCACAGGTTACAAAAATTAATTTAGATCGAAAAGGTTCCTAATGAGCATGAAACCCTAAAACCTAGCCTAATGCTTCCTTAATTGATTTTATTAAGGATATGCATGAACCAATTTTACTAATCTTATTTTTCTAGATATTATGAAAAAGCAGTCCTAAATTACCAACACAACATTCAAACAAATATGCAAAGAAAAATAAAGCAATCTAAACTAATGCATGAATACTAACAACCTAGATGTATAGAAAGATTAAATGCAAGCAATAAGTAAAATAAAATAAATAAAGAACACCCTAAATAAATCTATATAAATGCATGAGAAAAATAAAATCAAAAGAAAAGATTAGGCACTTACCTTAGCCTAGTATGCGTATTTCCAGCAATTTTTAAACGCGCAATTAAAACTCCTTAGCCTATTATGCGTATTTCTAGCGATTTTTAAGCACTCAATTAAAACTACTGGAAAATAGAAAATACAAGCCTAGGTAAAGTTTCTAATTCAAAAACAAAATGCATGATCTAATCTAAGTGCAATTGTGCTAAAATTACAACTAGTGGAAGAAATACAATATTTATAACCTAATTAAAAATTTTAAATTAAGTGAAGGCTATGAAAATTGGACTCCACCCCATTAAATCAAACTTCGTTCCACAAGCATTTTTTTTTTTTTTTTGAAATCATATTTAGATACTTTCCAAAGTTAGATGAAATCCTAAATTTAGAAATTTTTTAAGTTTGAAAATTATCTAAAATTAAACGTCTCCAAAATTAGATCATTTTCTAAAAATAAATTATTTCTAAATTAAGACATATCTCCAGTATTAGAAAAGTCGCTAAAAAGGGAAACTATTAAATTATAAAATTTCTAAGAAATAGAAAATCCTAATTACACAGTTTCTTGATTTAGTAAATTTTCAAATTTAAATTAATTCCAGAAGCATTAATATTTTTTAAAACTTCTAATTTAAGAAAAGTGTCTAAAATTAGAACTTCTAAAAATAGAACTTTCTAATTTTAAAGAGTTACATAATTTAAAAACTTCTAAAAATAGTAATATTTCCAAAATCATATAAATCTAATGGCACACAATTTATTTCGAAATTTCCCCGGCAATGGCGCCAAAAACTTATTGTGTTTTAAATTTAACTCGCAACCGCACGAACCAATTAATAGTGTAGTGAAAGAGTGCAAGGTCATATCCAAGGGAAATCAACAAAATATATGTACCAAAAAAAAAATGGCACCATTAAAATAATGTGATTTAAGAAAATAACATTTAGGGATTTAACCTAAGCATGATAGATTTTCTAAAATATGGAGTTATAATCTTAATTTAGCAAAATTCTAAATTTAGATAACCAATATTTAATTAATTATCTAACTTTAGAAGTTAACAAAATATAAGATCTTTTTTTATCATACAAACCATTGATTTATAAATTTGATTAAAATGGTGGAGTGAATTTAAATAAGCTCAATCTAATTTAAAATGCAAAGTTAAGAAACAAATAAAATATTTCTAACCTAGTTCCATCATTTCAAGGATTTTTATGAATAAATAAAAGAATAAAATAAAAATAATAATAATGAATTGTTTACATAGTTTACAATGGAATTGAAACAAGTATCTAAGGCGGTATGTTATCCAATTTAAAAATAAAATTATGGCTTAGAGTATGAAATATTCTAAAATTATTAAATATAAATTCAAGTTCATCATTCATTAAAATTCTAAATAGAAAAATTACGACGTCCATTAAATTAGAATTTTTCAGTTTAAGCATTAGGCTTGAGCAAGATTTACACTTGCATTTTCCAAATCTAAAATAAATTATTCTTAAAAAGAACCTTAGATTGAAAAAGTCAAGTCCCACAGATCCTAACAGGGGTTCTACTTTTCCTTGAAATTTTTTAAAAATAATTTGTTCCATAATATTCACAAAAAGAATTAAAATAAAATTAAAAACCATCACCATAGAATATTTAATAATTGGGAACACCATAAATCTAAAGAATATACCATGAATTTAATTCAAAAATTGGAATATAAGAAAATACAATTCATTGGAACTCATTACATAAACTTAAAATAAATGACTTATAAGAAATCAAATATTTTTCTCTGTCCTTCAGCCGTCCAAATTTAGCCCCTTCAATGCCTTGCTTAGTTCGATTTTTCATTGTACAGAGAAGGCTCAATTTATAGAGATGAGAAGAGGTGAAATAAGGAAAAGAGGGACCCACAAAATGTCATCCAAATCAATGTATTTGCTGGCCGACTCTTCCTGTATTTTCTCTCCATTACACTGCAACTTCCCTATTTTTTTGTTTGACAGCAGAATCGGCCAGCACATGCTTCTTTTCTCCATTCTAAGTTCAGCTCTCCCTCTTTATCTCTTTCAATCTTACACGACAGCTTCCTGATTTCTCTACCTTCTTCAATCGACTCTTCATCCTCTATACTTCCTATTTCCTTCTTTCTTCTTCATAGATTTTCTCTCTTCTCGGCTGAGTCACACGGATTTGGCCGAAAACCCTCTCTGCTGTATAAGATTCGGCCAGCATATGCTTCAATCAGCCAACATGTCTTCCAGATTTTCTTTCTACTCGGAAAGGATATCAACATCCACTCTTCTTTCTTCTCTCTGTTATACGGTGCAGGCTGGCAGCAGATCTTCTCTCTATTTCCTTTCTTCTGACGGATTTCTCTGGCTTGCTCTGTTTTTGCTAGATCAGTAGCCACCTTCTCATCCATATCCTGCTTTGCTGAATCACAAGGATTCAACTAAAACCCTCTCTGCTTGTAGATTTTCTCTGTTGTGCATGAAAACAACAACCACTGTCTAATTTTTTGTTTTGCTCTGTGCTGGATCTGTTGTTTCTGGCGTTGCCTCTACCAACTAGCTGATTGCCAGTCTTGCTTATATTTGTTTCATTCCAGCCTTCTTTTCCTCTCCATCTAAATTTCTCTACATAGCTGGACTGTAGGATTGTGATGCACCAATAATGACTGTCACTTGTTGGATGGGTTCTTTGGAAACTCATGCTAGCTGCTACAAGAACCTGCTACCGTCCTGGGCCTTCTGTTGCTTCTTGTTGCTTTGATCATCCTATTTTCATTTATTTGCTTCAGCAACTACTTGGGTATAGAGCATCCATGCGATCCTCCCTTTTGTTGAATGGTCTTTACAACTTGTGAGGCCCACTAACATCATGTCTTTTTATATTAGCACTAAGATTGTGAATCAATTTAATTCCAAAGCAGCAACCCAAAGGACCTCCATTGAATTCAAACAAAATCAATCATATGACTATATGTTGATTTGTTTGGTGACTAACGATGCATTGTCACATATATTTTCTCATCACAATTACTGCCACCAACCAATCTCATGGAATACCATCCTTTGACTTGACATACTTTGGACTTGGATGGAATTGTGGACCCATTGAAGATTTTGTAAAATTAATCATCTTTGTAAAAAATAAAAAGTATTATTTTAATTCAAATTCTCATAATGGATTTGAATTAAAATAATTTACAATGAATCCCAAAATTAGATGGTAAAATTACAAACTTTCCAAATTTGCATTGTGGCCTATTTTTTCCAATTTTTATTCCAATTTCTTGTATTTTCCAGAATATTCTGTAAAACTCAAAAACATACTAAACACATCTAATATTTACAAAATAAAGACTAATTAATCTAATATTTAAAGGGTAAAATAGTAGTTTTACGGTGTTCATCACAAGGCATTGCCACTCAACACTGGCTGAACTACCCTATCGCATAGACTGGTTGCTCTAGTCTCTGCACCTCATCAACAATCACTCCATGAAACTTCATTCATCACATCCGCTTTATGCTCAATCCTTCTTGAACAAAGAAGTACTCAAAACCACGGCCATGTGGGATACTCAGAACCTCCCTCAACACAAATGGATACCTCCAACCCGAGCACAACATCATCGTAATCCATCCTGAGCTATGAGTGAAAAAGTTTTGCTCATCAATCTCAAGTCGTCTCGAACCAGAAGCCACCAATTATCCATCATTTACCAGTATGCAGCCCTACCTTCCCTGGAAATATCACAATAAACTGCACACCAACGACCTTTCTCTGCCTCCGATACGACCATCACTATAGTGGTCGTCTACCTCCACTCAAGAAAAACTGTCATACTGCCATCATATCAAAAACTAACCGCTCTCTCTAACCAATCTAATTGTAAGCACGACCACTAGGAGTAATCTAAATAAACCACTAAACACGAACTCAGCCTCATCCTAACAAATCTGCCGAACGAAATGTCGAAACCACATGGTTAGTCAATTGCGCCTTTGGGGTCAAACTCACATTTAACAAGGTCCCAAATGAAGGCACTTGAGAAGCAACAAGGATCCCCTCAGCTGTCTCAACAAGTCGTCAATCACCAGTAGAAAAACCTCATCCTACTCTGTAATTTTGCTAAATCATCAACCACTGGCACAAAATTTCACCAAGTCACCGTTCTTCTTGGCTAACAAAGTCGGTGCATCCCCAAATAAAATACTTGGGCAAACGAGTCTCACTAACTCTGGCCCACAAGTCTAGTCCCTAAGTCCAACACCCCTGTCGGTGTCATCCCAACGCCTGACATCCCAGTGCCCTCTCAACTCAAACTGATCGACAAGCCACAACGTTCCGCACTATAACCAAATTCCTCAACATCCTGCTTGAAAGAAAATTCACCCCTCAATAAAACACCTCCAACGGTTTAGAGATCTGCCATCAATCATAATGTATTATTTGTATCCATACACAATATTTGCCACTTACTCCAATAGAGACATGATAAACAGGGCACCTCCATCCCCTCTACTCCCAAACTCAAACCACGATGAAGCTCAAAGCCACTGAGTAAGGGACGCATCTAAATCATGTTAAATCTCGGAACCAAAAACCAATGAGCACCATCACATCATTCACATCTATAGGATGTATCAACCCCTACCTTCACACTCTAATCACTGCACTATAGTCAAACTCTAGTCAAACTCCTTGACTTCATGCAAGTAAGATACTTAGGTCTTTAACATAGACATACTGGTAGTGAAGATAAACAATTTGTTCACCAATCCTCTGCTCTGCAAAGTCTCTATGGTTTATGGGTTACTGTCCTCAGCACGACTTCCCCTACTAAAAAAGGTGCTCATTCTCACCATCGCTCAATCCACAAAGCAAAGTCTAACCATACTCAACATCAAGCGAGAATCCAAAGCAAAAATACACCTCTAGCAGTCAAGATCAAGAGTGGCTCAGACAGGGTCACCACAACAACCTAGGGAAGTCCAAACACTACCCATAGAACTCGGTTTCATCTGCCCTAATCATATATGGGATGAACCTAATCTCTAGTCATCATCACACATATCTCTGACCTATGCACAATTCGAGAGTTGAACCGTATTCTGATACCAACTGTAATATGCCCGTAGTGGGATGGGGTGTTACAACACATGTCCTTCAGAGAGCATCTTTGTCAAATATGAGTTATAATTTAAAAAAAAAAAGTGAAGAGTGTCGGTCAGACCGATGAATAGTGTAGGTTGGACCAACAACGAAACTTTAAGTCTGTATTTAAGGCCGTGTTTGCACGAAATTAGGTTATTTTCATCTCCTTCCTCTCCCAGCAACCTAACTCTCTTCCTTACCAGCAAACCTTAGTCTTCTCCTCCCCTCCACTTTTTTTGGCCCATGCTTGCATGATTCGTAGATCAATCACCCCTAAAGCGTCATTTTTAGCATTCATTCTCCTCCAAAAGATAAGAATATGATTTTCTTTCACTCCCTTTCCTTTTGTTGCTTGGATTTAATAGGCTTTGGTGAGAATAAAGCTTTGGATAGCCATTAGACCTCGATTGGAGGGAGATCCATGGAACAAAATTGGGGATATTGGAGTTTGGGTTGTGTATGAGGTGGATCTGTGTTTGTTTTGGGTTTTGGGAACCTTAGGGAGAGAAAAAAATTAGAGAAAAAGGGAACATGATTGATTTTAAGAGAGATAATGGATTTTATTTGGGGATTTTCCTTAAATTGAAGGAATTAAACTAAATTAGGGGTAAATATTGGGTTAGATTTGGAGGTTTTTGTTGTTAAGCTTTGATTTGACCTAATCTATGAACTAATAAGGATGTATTATGTTCTCTTTGATTGATTAAAGCCTTTGAACCCCGAAACTGTCAGGTATGACCCAAAGATCAACCCAGAACATCGTAACTTTCGAGGTGAGGATTGTTACACACATTATATGAATGCTAGTATGTTATTACGTTGATTTAAGGAACGTATTATATTGTTGATGTGTTTAATACATGATATATAAGATGGATGTGCCCTATACTATGAATGAATTATTATGAATTCTTGTTAAGTGATATGTAGCATGTCTATTATCTTGTTATGATGATGGAAGATTTGTAATAATTATTGGAAACCCTTGTGAAGTGCTGAGATGATTTCTTTATGAAGTTAATTGGGTTTGTATTGTGAAATGGGAGTAATTTGACTTATTATGATAAACCACCATGAGATGGGTGAATAAATTGCAAGGTTTATGAATATGTGTAAATGAACTCGAAGAGTGTATCTCAAGGTTGATATGTAGTCCATGTCCCTAAAACAACCTAATGTGAAAATCATGTTTAATGTATGAATTAAAAATGGAATTGTTATGCTGCCATCTGTGATAATTTTGAAATCATATTATGAATATGATCTATGTGTTGTCCTATGTGTTGAAATCAATGTTTCCCCTGGATTTGCTCAATGATGTGTACCTAGGATGTGGGCATAGTGATAGTGGGCATGGTGATATTGAGAATTATTAACACTAGGGTAAGACCTATACATTTCCCTTGCTTGGGACTAGTATGAGTCTGCATGTTGAGAAATGAAAAATGACATTTTTACCCCTGATTATTGGACTAGTTAGCCTTCAATTTTGTATATATTAGATACATTTAATGTTGTTTGTCAGTTTTGTAGATAAAAATGGAAAATACAGGAAATCAATCAAAATGAGTGGAAAATTGCAAGTTTTGTGTTTAAATTGGAAAACCCAGATTTTAATGATTAATTTCAAACTGCTTTTAGGATTTTTAATGTAAATTGATTAATCTCGATCCAATTATGAAAGTCTAGATCAATTCAATATGTTTAGATTTTAAGTGGTGAGTTAATTATTTAAATTTTAGAGAGAGAAACTGCAATTCAAGAGACCAGAGTCTGAATTTCAAATCCATGGGCCAGAAATCCATTTCAAATGGACCAAGCTATGCTCCAAATGTCAGATATGGGGCCAGGCTATGCAAGTCCATGCGCATTTTACAAAATGAGTCAGGCCAATGAGAAATCCAAGTCCAGAAAGCCCAAGTCCATGTGCTCCAGTCAAAGTCCAAGAAGCCCAATTTCAAATCCAATAGCTCCAAAGCCATATTCGAATTCTGCTGTGTAAACCCTAAGTCCACACGCTCAAAGCCCTGTCCATATCCATATCATCCACACCATCCATTTATCATCATTTAATCCAAACCATTCATTGCATTCATAAAATTAGGTAAACCCTAGAGCCACCTTTCCAAATCCAATCCATACATCTATCATATTAGATCTAGGCCATCAATCTCATCATCCATCTAGATTAACCATAGTATCTTAACCCTTCATGCATTATTATATCATTTATTAAATTCATCTCATCAATCCACTAGTAAGTCATTAGATTCTAACGCATTTAATCATAGTCATTCACCTAGATCTAGATTAACTTGGAATCCAAGCAATCCAACCCTATCCATTCGAATTTGCCTTGTCACCAACACCTCATCATCAATCCATCTCCACTCCACACAATTTTATCAAAATTTCTCCACCTCATTCGAATTTCACACTAAGGAAACCCTCCATGCCATCATGCATTCATCCAACCATTCATCTATTTTAACTTTAGATCCCAACCATCCATTCATCATTGTAATAAACCCTAATACAATAAGTGAAATTCGACCATAGCAACCCAATCCCATGACTTTCGAATTTCATTGCTTAAGTCCCAAGCCAACTTGATCCCTAAGTCAGTAAATTCGTGTATGCCTGGTAAACTCTAACCTTTTCTATCAAAAATGTCATCCATTCATGTTTAAGTTAGATTTAATCCAATTCCTACATTCATCATCTAAAATTAGATTAAATCTCCACCATTCATTCATTCCCAAAGCCTATAAATAGTTCATTCCACCATAGCCAAACTCAAATTTGATCAGGAGTCAAAGGGGATTGAAGATTGGAGAATACTCAAGAGACAAAGGTGCATATACAAATTTTACAAGTGAACTTCTCATTTTGTAAATTTATTTTGATTGTCTTTGTTGTATTTTTTCAATGTTTTATACTTTAATTCTTTCATTAAGTAAATTTAAGATAAGCTTTTATAACCCTGAAACATCCAATTTTTGAATTTCTTTTATGATTGTTTGATTTAATTTTAAATTTATATTCTTTGTTTAATTAAAATGACATAATGAAATAGTTAGGACTTAGATTTCTTTAGATTCAAATCTAAGGTTCCTTTGAGACAAAATGAAATAGTTAGATTTTGAATTTAATTGTTTAAATCTAAGGATCTAACGTTCGATCAATTAAGTTAAAATTTATGAATTTTAATTTTAATGAAAGGCATAAATTGACATTTGAATTTTTACGCGAATTTAAGATCTAAATCTTTTATTTATTTACTTACTTTTGGCTGTGATTGATCCATTCCAATACCACCTTTAAATTATGTTTTGTTTTGTTATTTTAATTGTCAATTTATTTCCTTTGATTGTTTTATTTTGTTATGTCATTTGTTATACTTGTATGATTTATTTTTGTTGTTCAATTTATTTTTATTGTTTACTTTGTTGTTTATTTATGTATTTATTTCTTGCATTCAATCCATCTTCTCAAGATGTAATTTAATTAATTGGACTTTAATTTGGTTTTCTTAGAACTTGGATGTGAGATTGTTTATTAATTCTATATTAAAGCCATTATATTAAGTTACATTACATTTACATTATCTTAATTGTATTTTAAAGTGGGAATAATTGGTTAAGATTTAGAGTTAATTGATGTTTACATTATGGATCTATTTATTTAAACTAGAATATGATTAGCTTAAAGATATAATTATAAGGATAGAATTTGATTTCTATGATGGGATTAATTTAAGATCTAAATTTTTCACAACCTACAAAATTCCAATTTCATATATATTTTTTTTGCATATATTTTGCTTATTTTTCGTGGGATTGACCTCGCACTCATAACACTACACTATTTAATGGGTCGTGCGCTTGCGAGTAATAAATATAAAATTTGCACAACACCCTACTCCCTAGAGGAGGTTGGGTACGACAGGATAATCGTTTTGATTAAGGAATCCCATTGGAACGGTAACGTTAGCTATGAGACTTGGTCCTGTAGGGTTGTCGTCGAGGAGAATAGCCCCTCACATGCTTTGCGCTGTAAGACGTTCTCACGACTATTTGTAGTTGTCGTTGAGGAGTATAGCTCCTCACATGCTTCACGTTGTAGGTCGCTCTCACGAGTATTCTTGTACACTTGGTGTACAGTGTTGTGCAAAGTTACATACTTGTGAGCCCTACTAAGGCGGTACTAACTTGGTAAGACGTATATCGATCACTTTAGAGCTGACTTAATTACCAGAGTGATGAAGGGACCCAGGTTGAGGTAGATTGAATATGTTTTATGGAAGATCTCCCACTTTGTAAGTCGTGGCCTATGTCCCTCTATGGATCATGATGTTTTTTGACAGCTCGTTTCATAGAGGTATCCTTGTGTGGGTTGGTGTTCCCATTGATGACATTACATAACATTATTTATATTCCATTTTATAGATCACAATGTGGTGCGTGAGTGTGTAGCATGTATATATTTCCTCACTGATTATTGTTTGTACTCACGTCATTCTAATTTCAGGTAATCTTACACCAGCTGGGTCCGAGGGACCAAGAGGATGAGCTTAGTCATTAATATACTGTTTTATACGCACCACATGATTATTGGATTATTTGTTTTTAACATGATTATGTTACTTATAGTTTCATTTATTGATGAAACGCATGTAATAACTTTAAGAAGTTTTGATGGCATTCATTTCAGAAGCATGTATAGACTTTTGGGATATTAATGGTATTTGAGGTTATTTGCGGTTTTGTAATTGAATTTTGAGTATATATGCATTTCCCACGTGTTATATGTGAAAAGGAAAAATTTATCTGCTTCACGTGACTATTTTTAAATCAGGGCGTGACATTGAGTCTTGGTCAATTGGTCTCCTATTCAACCTATTCAAGCCCAAAGACGTCTCAGGCAAGGGGATCTTCTCGAGGGTTTGAAATAATTAGACTAAAATGAACCTTGGTTTCTCTCCGTCAACTTAAGTTATACTAAATGTATAAATATAATGAGGACAAACAAGTCACATATGGTGAGTTGGACAGTAAGGGTCAATCTATTAGTTTATTGAATTTAAAATTAAAATTTGGATCAATGATAAGTGACTGTCCACGTGTAAATAAATAAATTTTCCCATTTTTGCACTTTGAAGCACAATTTATAGGGCATTTAACCATGATTTGGGATTAATATAATGGAAATTAATTTCAAAACCCTCCACTAAGTAACGGAAATCGTAACGCCGTCAATTGCACATGTAACAACCCAGTCAATAATAACCCAGTGTCGGTCAAAGAAGAACCTGCGTTCTCCCCTGAAACGCCCAGACAACCACTCCTCTCTCTCTTTTTACACGAGCCGGTTATTTCGCTCCGACCCGGTTCGTTTGCCGAGCCAGTTGTCTATAAGCTTTCATGGCGGAAGAAGCGCCTAGCTACAAAGCTGTGAAAGCAGAAGAAGAAGTAGTAAAAGTAAAAGCAGAAGCAGAAGAGGAGAAAGATGAGAAACCGAACCCTCTTCGATCAATTTCTTCTTCCAGGCCCCAAACTGTAACCCTAACAATACCTCAAGATTCCCACTCACGCTCCTTCTCTCAGCTCCTTGCCGGAGCCATGGCTTCGCCAGCCGCCGCCGCTTCTTCCCCTTCGGCGGCTGTTCTGGAGGTCAAGCCGGCAGTAGTCTTTGCTGTCCCTCTTGATGCAGCTCACTTCCCCCTCGTCACCCAGGCGACCTTCATCGGTGTGATTGGTCAGGTCCGTTTGCTGCTCTCTCTCTCCCCCCTGTGTTCTCTGGACCATTGTATTGACTATTTCATCATTTTGAATTTCCTTTAGTTCTTTGGGAATTTTGTTTCTGGATAATTATGCCTGGTAGCTGGTTCTTGTATGTAGATTCCATTGGTAGGTTACTGATCCACTCTCTCTCTCTCTCTCTCTTTGGTAGTTGAATTGAACATTACCCTTATTTGAGTTTTCTTTGATACTTTGTGAATTTTGTTTCTGGAAAATTGTTCGTGGCAGATGGTTTTTGTTCCTGGTTTCCATTGATGATTGGTGAATTTGATTTGTGCAGTTTGGAGTTATGAAATATCATGAAATTCCGATTCCTGGGGTTCTGCAAATTTTCATATGAAACTGTCATTTGAAATTCTAAAGCCTGAATTACTTAAATTATGAAATTTTCAAACTGGTTGAAATTTTGAAGCCTGGTCTGTGAATAGGCCTAGACCTAATTCATTTATTAAATTGGTTTGACCCGGCCAAGCTTAAATAGGTTGAGACAACCCAATGCCCTTATTAACTGGTTGACCGAATCCAATTCCCACCGATCTTGACCCATTTATTAAATAGATTAACTCAACTTGATTTGGCCCATAAGGGTTCAAGTCACTCTCAACATATAAGGACCACTCCCTGTAGTTTTACCTGGTGTGTGTGGATTGAGAGGTTTGCACATGCCTCAAGGATTAGTCAGGTGCTCTATGAGGCCTGGATACCTTGATCTTCACAAAAAAAAAAAATTGACTTGGCCCATTTATGTATTAGTTTTTTCTAATGTGAGCTTTATGACAAACAAATGTAGGGAAATTTAGATTGGAAAATGAATTCCTTACTAAGCCATTTTGTTGGTTGACACCACTTGGCCTATTTAGTTATTGATTTATTTAACTCGGCTCACACCAAACCCGACCCAAGTACCTAATGAAACTTAAGTGTGTTGATCAAACTCAATCCATTTATTAAAAGGATGACTTGACTGGAATCTACCAAACTACCCATTATTCAATGAGTTAAACCCAAACAATCTTAATGGGTCAATTCGTCACAAATTCATTTACTAAATGGGTTTCACCTGACCAATGGCCATTAATGATATGGAGCCCATGCATATGGTTGAAAATCAACTTGTAATCCATTCAAGTCATTAGAGAACATTAAAAAAAAAAAACCAAAATCTATTAGTCCCACCCATCCCCCATTATCAGATTTGCAGTGGGTGGGGTCACCAAACCCATGTAATCGTCGCTTAATTGGGTCGTATTGACTTTTGGTTTGGTCAACCAATTTGAATTTTGTAACTCCTCTATTGGTTTGAGTAAAGTTAGATCAGTTTCCTTTATTAAATGAGTTAACATTCTGTTTTATGTTAGGTTAGTTCAAGTTACTTTGAGGTCAGTTCACTAATTAGGTTTAGGTTGGGTTAGGTTGTGTTTTGGGTTTGGGCTGGGTTGAACCGTGGGTTGGATCATGGGTCAGTTTTAGGTCAGGTTGGGATTTTGGTTTGTGTGAAATTCATATTTATCAATTGCATGCTTTTTCATAGGGTAGATGAGAAAAAGTTTCTTTTACCACATGTGAATTTGATTTTTTATAAAATTACTTGTGCACAACATGCATGAGTGACAGTTTTCATAGAAAAACCTATGCTTGTGTAATAAATATGTTACTTCTTGCAAGTTTAAGTTTGTTTGGTGTCCTAGTCCACATGACAATATTGTGAAAGCAAAACAGCCAACGATGGAAATTTATACGTTTGGTTGCCCACATGCTGCTGTATGGGCTAGAACTATGGCTTCAGACAAAGTAATAGTACGTTACTTGTTTCCATTTCTCATTTTTTGTTCACTCATGTTTTAGAATGAAGTTTTTCCCCCTTTATCTTTCTACTACTACTTTTGGAATTATGTTCTAGATTGTAGATGAACACCAGAGGTCGCAATTTGCAGCATTTCTGGTGTAAGTTTTAGAAACAAGCAATAAATCATTGTACTTAAGGTGTCTTAGAAAGCTATTTTTTCTTTAGTGGTGTTATTTCCATGCAGTTCTTGTTACCAATATATTCTGGTTATTCCGATCCTTTCTTTTTAGGGTCAACTTGGGATGTCACATCAAGAAGCCTTGGCCAGTGTCACAGCTCAGGCTCAAGTTCAGGCACAATTGCAACTTCAAACTGGGGTTTCTTCTTCCTCATTGGTAATACCATCAAACTCTCCTACACAAGCTGTATTGTCAGCACTCAGTCCGACTCAGCAAAGGATGCCATCCGTGTTAGGGGATAATGTCCCCTTGATGGAAATGGTGCAGGACACTTACTTGGATCAGAAACCTCACCATGTTCATGGTACGGTGAAGACACCGTTGAGTGATGGCTACAACTGGCGGAAGTACGGCCATAAGCAGGTGAAGAGTACTGAGAGTTCTCGAAGCTATTATAGATGCACACAAGCTAATTGTTCTGCTAAGAGGAAGATTGAGCGTTGTCATGATGGCCACATTACTGAAATCATTTACAGAGGTCAGCACAACCATGAACCCCCTCATAAGATATTTAGATGCAGGAAAGAGAGCGAGGCTTTATCCACTGGACCTTCTGGAGGGAATGGAACCATCAAACTTCCAAGTGAGAATCTTCATGAATCAAATTCTTCTGCTACTAAAATAGACCAGAGTTTTGGTCAACCAACACCTGAGCGACCAGCACAGTGTTCAAGTAATTGTGATGGGGATGTTGTCACTGGGGCTGATGAAGATCGAGGTGATGAACCTGATCCAAAACGAAGGTATATAGTTTAAGGATGTAAGTGTATATATATTTGGGTAAATTTCTCAACTAACATGATATCGTGACTATGTTTGCTTTTTGGCAAGCAGGATTAAGGAAAACATTGTCTCTAGTCCAGCAGCACCTGTATTAAAAACATTTAAGGAACCTAGAGTAGTGGTTCAGAAGGGAAGTGATCCTGCGAGTGATGGCTACAAGTGGCGCAAGTATGGGCAGAAAATAGTGAAGGGAAACCCAAACCCTAGGTAGGTAACTGGCACATTTTTTTTAAGATTGTTCTGTTTCTATTACATTTACATATTTGTGCTTGTCTGAAGTGATAAAATAAGAAAACAAGAAATTACTCTATGGAAGTCCAATGTAAATGCTTGTCCCACTTTGTCATCTCTCATAGTTGGAGAGCTGTATAAATATATATTATTATGGTAGCCTGTATAACACAAGCCAAACCCCACTATCACTTTTTTTTATCTTTCTTCTTTTAAATGGCCACCTCTTTATAGAAAAAGGGCTAAAAAAGGCTAAATTCAATTATCATTTCATAGCTGAGTTTTTTCTTCTTACACCACAAGTTAATAGAGTAATTTATGATTCTTAATTCACACTGAAATTTTTTGATTTCATATTTCTCGTTGAAATCTCTATACAACTACTATCTTGAGTAAACACTTCTTGTGATTCTATAATTTCTGGGTGCAATAGTATGGTTGAAATTATGGCTAATAGTGTTTGTATGGACAGTATAAAATCTGTTATGCTGCTTTTGGCAAATTTTATATTAATGTAAAATTCTCATTAAATGACAATTATCATTCCCTTTAAAAATTAAAATTAAAGAATGAAGGCAATATTGATGATGTCAGTGATGTGATATATACATTTGAATTCTGCCATTGGATACCTATCCCCAAATGAATGTTGTCTATGGTTGTTTATCTCGGTTCATGGTGGTATCCTGTTTCACATTCATGATGCTCGGGCATGGATTATTATTGTTGTTATCATTATTATTATTGAACTGGTTACATGATCTAAAATTTTAACCTTTGTGGTTATATTAATAAGCACTAATTGTGTTATAAGCTCATCCTTTTGCATAGATATTCTTGGCTATAGAAAGGAAGTATTTTGATTAGGTGAAATTTGTCTGGGGCATTGCTTGTTTAGAATAAAATACTAGCTAAAAGAGAAGGTGATGAATCTAGGAAGCAGGTAATGTGGTGATTTGATTCCCATTTGGTAGCCATTCTCAAGCATGGGAATGGGAATAAATGATCCAAGCCACTCTTGTCTCATTCCTCCCCAACTCTCCAAGCCATTTAGGCCCAGACCTTTTATTGTTGGAATGTAGAATCTCTTTGTGAAATAGGAGTGTTAAAGAATTGCTCAGACGAGTCATGTTCCTTGAGCCATTTCTATTGTTAACGCTTGCCCTTTATGCCTATCTGTAGAGGAGACTGTGAATCACTTATTTTTTCATTGTGGCTTCTCTAGTCGGATCTGGGAGCATTTCTTTCAGCTTTTAGGTATTGCTTTTTGTATTCCTAAAGCTTGGAATGAGCTGTTTAATGAAGATGTTGTGTTTTTTGGTAGTTCGTTTCGTTAGCAGTTGTGGAAAGGGACGTCCTTGAGTATCGTTTAGTCCATTTGGTTAGAAAGAAATCAGAGGATTTTTCAGGAGAAGATTGGCCCCTTTGCTGGGCTTCTTGAAAAAATCAAGATGCGGGTTGCTTGGTGGGTGGTTGGGTTGATGAAGTTCCATTAGTTCTTTGTTTCAGAGTTGTGTAGAGATTGGGCCTTGGTGGATGCTTCCAGTGGTCATTTGGATTCTCGACCATCTGTTTTTTGGTCTCCCTCTCCTATTGGGCTTCTCAACCTCAATTTTGATGGGAGTTGTATGCGGGAAGTTGGTCTAGCAGGTTATGGAGGGCTCATCTGTAATGATTCAGGAATTACTCTGATTTCTTTTACTGATCCTTTTCATAATGGGTCCGTCATTGATGTGGAATTGTTTGCTCTATGGAGAGGTATTTTGGAGTTGGAAGGGCTTGGGGTCCATGGGAGTTTAGTGGAGGGTGATTCGAAGGTAGTGGTGGCTGGGTGGTGGGTTCTCCTTGCTCTTGGATTTATCTCGATAAAATTGAGAGGCTTCGTCATGCTATTGCCAGCTTTGATTTTAAGATTGCTTGGGTCCCGCGGTCTGCTAACTCAGCTGCTGATTCTTTGGCTAGACAGGGGGTGTCTTCAAATGAGGAAATTATTAACAAATTGATGTAATTTAGCTGTTTCTGTTTTGGAGGGTTTCTCCTTGATGCCCTTCCTCTTTGTATCCTTTTGTGTTTTTATAAATGAAGTTACCTTCCAAAAAAAAAAAAAAACCAAACACAATTTTTTATGGAATGAATGCCATTTCAGCATTCATTCCCGTTCTATTCCTTCCATACCAGCTACCAAATAAGTGAACATACTCTTAACTGAAAAAGTGGGCAAAAATTTAAATCGATATGCTGATAAGTTGATTCAAGAGCCGTGTGTATTTTTCTCTATATGATAAAACACAACAAATAAATCAAAAAAGGAATTCCAAGCTTTTCTTTGGATTAAAAAGATTCAAAATTGGGGAAAACTTCCATAGAAAAGACTCTGGACCCCTTTACTACACCCTTCTTGTTGGGAGGTGCTTTGGTTCTTTCATTATTAATGTAGGATTGAATACATGAGTTGGAATGAATTTATTCCTTTTTTCTTTTTTGGAAATTTCTCTCCTTGTAGAGATTGTTTCTTGCATTTCATGTGGTCTTTTTTAGCATGAGTTGTTATTTGTATGGTTCCATCATGTCCATATATGATTGTAAACATCCCTAGTGTGAAGAATTTAAATGGTTACATGTGGTAGGGACTAGGAGAAAGGGGAGACTTATAAACATTTGGATCAATTTGGTAAAGGAGTTGATGAGATGATAGATTGTGGAGGGAGGGAGACCTTTAAAAGACTTGGTAAGGTAGAGGATGTAATAGAGTGTGGAGTGATGAGTAAGATGGACACATGGAACCTAAAAAACTGACCCTAGGTAGATGGGAAGGTGACCTTTGATCATCATAATGGACGATGCAACAACAATAAGGGATGAGACTGATGATCCAAGTCTGGTATCTCTTTCACATCTGTTGCCATCTAATTTTTTTTCCAAAATTTCCACGAGATCACAAATTCGAGCCTCAATAGCTTGATCAAGCAAAGTACGTTAAGATCTAGTGGAGTAAAGTGAAATTCATCAAGGATCATGTCAATCTAGACCTTGGTTTATCAAAAGTGGCCAAGGATGAATAAAAGAAGGTAGTTTGGTCGATAACATATCTTAGTCTAAGAATGCCTTGCAACTTTTATAGATTGATGGTTTGATATATAGATAAACATATATAGCGTATGGCCCACTTAAGATGATTTAATCATCGAGGCTAGCATGCATTGTTCAAAAAATCAAAACTAGTGATTGTACCAGTCCCTATTGGTTCACCGGTATGAACGGGACAATATTTTCAAATAGCGGTGGAACCAATGTAAAATTTCAAAATTCCATGAAAAATCTAAAAATATCCAAAAAATCTAAAATATTGGATAATCATGAATTGTAAAGTTTGTTTTTTTATCTCACTCATGATATGGGAAAATATCGATTCCCTTTAGGCTAAATATGTTTGGCGTTGCTATCTGATTTAAAAATAAATATAAAAATTTCTTCATTTAAATAAGAAATGTTGTGTAACTCATCAAATCAACATGGAGATTTTATTTTCAGTACCAAGCAAATCATACCATGTAAGAAAAAACTAAAAAAATCACCCCTCAAAATATCCTTGGTCGAAGTTGTATGCCTATACCCTTTTTAATCTTCAAATCTTTTTCTTTTGGCTTGTAATCTCTTAAAATTTGAAAATAAAGTAAAGTAGGAGAAAGAAAGGAAATCCTAATAGAAGAGTTGAGAAAAGAAGGGGAAAAAATAAGAAATGGTAGTCATTGCCATTCAATGGGTGAAAGACCCAACTGAGTGATATTTTGAAAATATCGGTTGGTATTTTGCAAGTTTTTTCAAATATCATGAGATATTTTAGTCCGCCCGGTTTGAATTAAAATATTGTAGATCTACAGGTTCGTGATTCGAATTGGCTGATTCACTTCAAACTGGCTGATTCAGTATGAAGTTATGAACCTTCTAGTTTTTTAAACCATGCTAGCATGCCATCTTGAATTTCCTTATAATAGCTTTCCTATGAAACTTATAGATTTTCATTTGAATACATGGATCAAAAAATGCAGTGTGGGGCTAACGCATGACAAGGAATAGGGTAACCTTAAATGTCTAAATGTGGTTCCCTAAAGATTAAAAATGATGAAAATAATGCACCCTAAAGCTAAAATGGCCTGAAATTAAATTTCAATTAATAAATGCAACTAATTAATATAAAAATTTACCATAGATAATCATGCAAAACACATTTTCGGAATATGATGTAAACAAATACGTGGAAAGATTTAATAAAAAGGGTGGACTGGCCTTTAAAGGAAATGGGCATATGTGACTTGAAATGACACATGGTTTTAGATGAAACATATGGTTTTGACTTAACATAAGGTTTCAAATATGGGACTAATAAAAAAAAGGGAGTAAGCGAAAGTGTGGGAGGGGTTTAAAGTTTACGGAAGCAAAGAGGGGAAGGAATAGGGGTCGCTGAAGGCACTGTATGACTTAGGATAGGTTGCGGCAGTCACGGATGGGGTAAGGAAGGTCACGGCAACAACAAAGAAAGGGATTTGGAGATGGCGAACATAAAGGAGGGTAATAGAGAGGCCAGCGACAATAGGGATGGGATTGATGGGTATGCGACAGTAAAGTAAGGGGTTAGAAAAGGTTGCAGCAGTGTGTAGAGGGCTAAGGATGAAGGAACGAAGGCTGTTTTAAGGAGTTTGGGGCTGGACGAAAACCTAGATTGGGTTAGGAGAGGAAAATGAAGACAGTAAAGGGATTTGGGGAAGGTTTTGGCAAGGGTAGGATGGGAAAGAAGGGAGTTTTGGGCTTATGGCAACTGGAAAGGGTGTTTGGTTTGTGAAATCAAAAGGAAAACAAAGAGGATGGGGAAGAAGAAGAGAAAGAGAAAGAAGAGGACGGATAGTACCTGGAGATGGAAGGATGGCCTTATGGCAGGTGTCTCGCCAAAGGAATCGCTCCCGAGTTCAATCAAACAATAGAGTTTGCGAAAAAGCTCAAAATTTTATTTCATTGATCGTTAATTGCAAAATAGGGTTTACAAGGCTTTATAAAATAAACACTACTCTCAAATGACCAAAATACCCCCAAGTACAAAAAGACTAAAGTACCCCCGAATAATTAAATAAATCCCAAATAAACTAAAACTCTTAATTAAAATAAAAAATACAACAATGCTAACAAAGTAAAAATAAAATCCTAATTATGGAAACTGCTCCGCATCAATCTCCCCATCTGAAAAAGAACTCGACTTCGAGTTCAAGTAGATTGAAGGACAAAAATTCACCCATGCATGCGTCTTCCCAGTATGGGGTCTTCAAAGTGCAATCACGCACACATGAGGTCTTCCAATAGCAACCAGGCAGAACATCATCAGGCTACAATAAGAACGCTGGATCAACACTTTCCTTCACCATCGATGGTATACTCGGAAACCAAAACGAATGTCACGAGCAACTCTGGGTGTCGGATGAAATAAGACTTCGATATCTCTCCGGTAGATTCGGAGCAAGCCGCTGAGGCTCTCTCGCGGTCAACCAATTGGCACTAGTCATGGACTTGGTATTCCGCGTCATAGGATATAGGTTGTGTCCTCCTGCAGTGATGGAAACATCTTCCTCTAGTAGGATAAATTCTTTCTTTTCTCTTTTGGGAAACAAGGCAGGCAAAGAAGGACGGACCGGTGAAGTATGCATAGGTGGGACAAGGTGATCATTTGGATCAAAGCGAGTTCCAGATTGTGAGGGTGGGCTCGATGATGGGGACGACAGGACAATGTGAGACGGATGTGGGGTGAGATTGGTGGGTAAAACTACTGGATCATGGACAGGTGCATAGCATGGGTCCTGGGATGGGTCAGGAATGTCAAGTTGTGGGTCGGGGTCATGTTGATGTGGAGTGGGGCTTGGAGGTGAAGGTGTTGGTTCTGGATTGGGTGTGAGGTCTACCACATTATTATCCACATCAATATCTTTGGACTCACATTGAGAATCTGTAGTAAACTCATATTTTTCATTGCATCCATTAATGTGACTTTTAATTTCAGCATGCGATTCATGAATGTATGGTGCATATGCATGTACATACTCAAATAGACTGGGCGACGCTGACACCGGAATAGGATCTGTGGATGGGGATGGTATGGGGACACACCTAACTTTCTTAACCTAAGTGGGGCACTCACGAGGAAGATGCCCATAGCCTTGGCAGTGACAACAAAATGTCCCTAAACCTAACTTGGTTTCCGTACGGATTAAACAGACACTTATCTCTAATACAATCTTGCCAATAGTGCTGGGACCATGTTGAATGTCCTAAAATGTCCAACTCTAAGAATGATACAATGCAAGTTTTTTTATATACAATGCAACTTAAGACTGTGGGTGTTTAAGGAAACAAACCACCCTTATGCTCTGATACCAATTTGACGCAAGACAAGGAATAGTAAAACTCTAAATGCCTAAATGTGGCTCCCTAAAGATTAAAGGGATGAAAATAATGCACCCTAAAGCTAAAATGGGATGAAATTAAATTTCAATTAATAAATGCAACTACTTAATATAAAAAATACAATAATGCCTACAAAGTAAAAATAAAATCCTAATTATGGAAACTGCTCCGCATCAAGAGCCCATCTACAATGACACAATGATCAAATGTAATGTTGTCAAAATCGTACAAGTCGACTCATACAATTCGAATCGAATCGTACGTTGCTTGATACGTATCTCATGAAAAAACGAAAATACATGGAAATCGTGCGATTTTGGGGTTGACTCGCAAATCGTACGAGACAACTCTCTAAATTGGAAGCTCGTGTGATTCAAGAAGACGTGAAAAAAAAAAAAAGGAAAAATGAAGAAGAAAAGGCGAGGAAGAGAGAGAAAAAGTGAAGAAGACACTTTTTCGTTGCAGGCCCTTTTTTTGCTTTCTTCTTTATTATTTCTCGTGGTTATTCTTATGCTGATTGGGCCGAGTCTCCTAATGATTGCCGTTCTACCACTGGCTATTGTGCCTTCTTGGGGTCCCATTTAGTTTCCTAGCAAAACAAGAAGCAATCTATTGTTGCTCGGTCTAGTGCTGAGGCCGAATATCATGCCGTGGCTAATACTGCCTCCGAGTTGTTATGGCTTCGACAGTTTCTCATTGAGTTGGGCTTTGCTCCTGCTGATCCACTTATCATGTTTGACAATTAGGCAGCTGACAATATTGCATCCAATCTAGTCTTTCATGAGAGGACTAAGCACTTTAAAATTGATTGTCACTTCCTTCGTCAGCATATTTCTACCAACCGACTTTTCACTCATTATCTACATTCTAAAGATCAACTTCCTGATATGTTGACAAAGGCAGTTCCCCTTGAGCACAACTCTCTTCAGTTGTTGGCAAGCTGGGTTTACTCGACATCTTCAAACCAGTTTGAGGGGGAGTGTTGTGGGACCAATTTTTGGACAGTATTGACCCGAATTTCCTTAGGTTGGAAAGTCAACATATTAGTTGAAAATAGATTTGTGATTGATTTCTTCCTTATTTGTTATTTCCTTATTTGGTCACCCTAATGGCTCTCTGTAATCTATTTATACTGATATATATCCTTTCTCAAAAACATTCAATACAATTAAGAGAAAGAATTGTTGTCCACAATTTCTCTCTCTTTTTCCTTTTTTCTTATTATTATTTTCTACGGGGGGTGCTTCTTTTACTGTTCTTGGTGGATACAAGTTGGCTGGAGTGTTTTCATCAAACCATTCAGTGTACGGCTTTGGATCTTGTGTCAAATCATATTCCCATTATTCTTGATTCTTGTTTGGATTCTTGGGGTCCCACCCCTTTCCGTTTTGAGCTTACTTGGCTCAAGGGAGATGGGTTTAAGGAGTTAGTTAAAAACTGGTGGAGGGAAATTAGTCCAATTGGATGGAAGGGATATTGTTTGTTGCAAAAACTCAAATTTTTAAAAGGGAAGCTGAGGTCTTGGGAGAAAATTCGGCGAGAGAATGTAAATTATGAGGAAAATGCGTTGTTGGAAGAACTACAATATCTTCATCTGTTAGAGGGTGGGGGTCTTTTATCTCAGGAACAACTTTTAAGAAGAAAGGAGATCAAAGTTTGCCTAAAAAAGAAGTCCTTGTAGGAGGAGATAAATGGAAACAACGTTCTAGAATACTTTGGCTGAACGAGGGGGACAAAAACACTAAGTTCTTCCATCCAATGGCCAATGTAAGAAGACGAAAAAATCATATTCATTCTCTCCAAGTTGATGGGGAGTGGGTGGAAAATATGGGAGACATTTGTGAGGAAATTGTTCAGTAAGCGTTTGTATGAGGCTTCTAGGAGTGAATCTCCAATTCCTAGTTGTATTCTTTTCATAGTGTTGAATGAGGAGCAAATGTCGTTCATGGAATTTCCCCTTGAGGAGTTGGAGGTGAAAATTGCAGTTTAGCAACTGGAGTGAAGATAGAGCTCCAGGTCTAGATTGGTATTCAATACTGCTCTTTGAATATTTTTGAGAGTTGGTCAAGCCGGAGGTTTTAGCTTTTGTTAATGAGTTCTTGACAGAGACATCATTTCTAAAGATTTGGGAGCTTCCTTCATTACTTTGATCCTGAAAAAGCTAGGAGCATCTGAGCTGAATAATTTTCAATCTATTTCCCTCATTGGAAGTTTGTATAAGATTTTAGCAAAAAAATTGGCTTACCAGCTGAAGGTGGTGCTTCCTAATATCATTTCTTCTTCTCAAAGTGCTTTCCTTGAAGGGAGGCAGATTGTGAACTCGGTTGTAGTGGCTCATGAATATTTGGACTCCATATTTGCATCATCAGAAGCAGGAGTTGTATACAAGTTAGATTTTCAAAATTCTTATGACAGGGTGGATTGGTCTTTTCTGGAGTTTGTGTTGCATAGAATGGGTTTTGGTGATTGCTGGAGGAGTTGGATTTGTTCATGTCTAGCATAAGCACATTTGTCTTTTTTGGTGAATGACAGTCCAAAAGGGTTCTTTAGAATGGAGAAAGGAGTTCGGCAAGGGGACCCATTATCCCCTTATCAGTATGTTATAGTGGCAGAGGCTCTCCATCTTATACTTCATTTTACATCTTCTCAAGGATGGATTCATGGCTTTCGTATTGATCACACAAACCTCGGGATTTCTCATCTGCAATATGCCGATGATACTGTTTTTTTCCTTGCGTCCGATGAGGAGAATGTGAAAACGGTAAGGGCAATTCTCTTGTGGTTTCAGATTTGCTCGGAGCTGAAGATAAACTTTGAGAAAAGTGAATTGATGGGTGAATGTAGATTATAGAAAGTGTGTGGAGTTGGCTTCAGTGTTGGGTTGTAGAGTTGTTTCCTTCCCGTCTTCTTATCTTGGGCTTCTTCTATGTAAGGGTAAACCTCATAAGTCTTGTTGGGATAAGATCATTGATAAAATGAAGAGGAGACTTTCGATATGGAAGGGTAAGCACCTGTCGATTGGTGGTCAGATTAAGGTTGTTCTCTCTAGCCTCCTAGTATATTTCCTTAGCGTGTTCAAATGTCCAGTGGTAGTGATTAATAAGCTATAAAGTATTCAGAAGCGTTTTATGTGAAATGATGATAGGGAAAAAGAAAGTTCATCTAGTAAGCTGGTCAGAGGTTTGTAAACCAATGGCAGAATGGAGAGTTGGGATTAGGCCAGTCCATCAGTTTAATATTGCTCTTTTGGGAAAGTGGTTATGGAGGTTGGGGGATTCTTCTGCGAGTTTATGGAAGGATATTATTCGTCGAAAGTATAGGTTGCATGGATCTTGTTGGAGGATTGCTAAATCTCCAAGGAGGGCTTCTGGTTTTTTGAAGGGAGTTTGTTCAGCTTCAATGGTATTTGATTGCTAGATTCGGTGGGCGATGACAATTTCTTTTGGACGGATAGATGGTTGTGTGAAGTTTCTTTGGCTCAGAAGTTCCATGCACTTTTCTTTCTAGTTGCTAATAAAGAAGCTAAGGTCAGGGAGTGCTAAGAAATTATTCAAAATAAGGTGGTCTTGGGCCCCTAGTTTCGAAGAGAATTGGAGGATTGGATGGTGGAAGGGTGGTTGTCTTTAATGGATCTTTTGAATAGAGTTTTTGTTGTGGGAAGTGGCACTGATAGACAACTATGGGATATTGATCCTCATGGGATTTTCTCTGTTAAATCTTTTTGTAGGAAGTTACTAAGTACTGGAGAGGTTCCTCGTGCAAATCCTAAAATTTGGAAGGTTGTTTCACCTTTTAAGGTGAAGGTTTAGGGTGGCTTGTAGGTTTACAAAAGATCTTGACGATTGATACTTTGAGATTGAGGAAAATGCTTATTGTGAATGATTGTCTGATGCGGAGTCAGTGAACCATCTTTTACTTCATTTCAGTTCTCATATCAAATTTTGTTGCATTTCTTCTCACTGTTGGGAATGGTTTTTTGTGTTCTAAAAGCGTGGTGTGAATTGTACAATGAAGAGGTGCTTGTGGTGGGAAGTTCTTTCAGACAAACCCTTTTGAATGCGACTGTATTGAGCATGGTGTGGTCCAGTGTTATAAAAACCCGATAAGACCACGGTTGAACCGGCGGTTCAACTGTGATAGTGAGATGGACGATCCGGTTGGGTTTTGAAACTGTCCCAACTTTTCACCCGCAAAACCCCATTTCCACCCACGGTGGAAACCAGTTATTCAAATCAAACTCTGACTCACAACTTGTGGTTGAAAAGCTTGGAAAAGAAAGAGGAGAAAGAAGAAGCAGCCCCAGGTCCCAAACCTCTAGTCCTCGGCCGCCACTGTCACTTCCTCTCTCTCTCTGTCCGTGGAATGAAAACACGACTATGAAAGAAAACCCCTAAAATGATGGTTAGAAGGGTTTATTTTGTCTTTTAGTGAGGAGGGTTATTTTGTCCTTTTATGACTTTTGTGAAAGGCTTATGCTTAGCTGATTTATTCTTTTATCTTTTTCTCTTTTTCGTTTTTTCTTTTCACTTTCTTGTAATTTTTTTTTTTTTTTTTTGGTTTTTTACCAATCATTAAAAATATATAATAATTAAAATGATAATTTAATTATTTTATTTTATTTTATTATGGACAATTTAAGAGTTCCACAATAATCTATCTAATTATTCAAGTATTCGAAGTTCATCATCTAATATAGCCCGTCATTACATCCAACATTTTGGATTGGCTTTGGTGGATTTAGCAGGGATAGTGTTTTGGGGGTGGGGGGGGGGAGGGGGCGGGGGGCACTTGGATCTATGTTGCTGGTCCTCTTCCTAATGGATCAATGATTGAGGTGGAGTTGTTTGCACTATGGAGAGGTATTATGGAGTTGGAAGAGTTAGGAGTTGAAGGGAGTATTATCGAAGGAGATTCGAAGGTCGTAGTTGGTTGGACTTTGGGTTCTCTCTGTCCTTGGATCTATTAAGATAAAATTGAGAGGATTCGACACTCTATTGCTTCTTTTGACTTTAAGATATCTTGGGTTTCTCGTTCTGCTAATATAGCTGCAGATGAAATGGCGCGTCAAGGGTTGGGAAATTGTAAATAAATTTCTGTAATCTTCGGGGGTGTTTTCTTTTGTAAGGTTCTTTCCATGTAGTAGGCTCTTTCTGCCCCTTTTTTTTTTGCTTGTATTCTCTTCTTGAAACTAATGAAGTTACCTTTAGAAAAAAGGGATGGAAATTTGGGATGTAGATTTTAGATCACATCTCTCAATAATACTTCCATGGCCATGAAATTATCAAATCAATAATATGCAGCCCCTTTTTTCAATGTATGATGAAAAATAAGATGAAAATCTTAGACCTAAAGTTCTTTCAAAAAGAAAATCAATTGGTATACCATTATGTGGAATACACGATGTAGATCTAACCTGTATCAATAAAGTGATCCACTATGATGAATATATGTTGCATGAAACCCACACCTAGGGTTGTAGAGAACCGAACAACAAAGATAGAGGAACCGATGTCCAACCTCTCTCTCTCTCAATTTTATTACAAAAAGGATAAGACATCTCTCTCTCCAAGTTACATATATATAGGATGTAAGAGAACTGATTTCCCAAGGCTTCCCAGCCCATATGTTCTCTCTCATACACGTCGAAGCCCTTCTCAGAATTCCTAAACACTACAACTACTGAAAAAGAATTCTCAAAACGTAGCCAGAGAAAATGAAAATTTGTCACCTTAATCAAGCCCTATTTTCAAGGTCCGACACTCATTTATGTGAAAATTTCTTGTGGACCCATAGCATAATGGTCTAGGCCAATTCAAATGCAGTTTTTATCACCAGATGCCTTTTGAATTGGGAAATTTTGGAGGAGACAGCACAAAAAACAAATGGAAATAGTGGACTGATCTGGAGCTGATGGAACAGGAACATGAAATCGATTGACTGATTTGTGGGAACAGAGAGATGGTGGTTTGGATTGGTGGGTGTTGAACAGATCCAGTGATGCACTGGGTTTGTTGATTAATGAGGAAGATGATGGGACATCATAGATTTAGGTGCAAAAACACAGACAACAAACCACAGGCTAAGGATCCATAGCCTGATCAAAGAGGCAATGCTTTTAATCATTCTAACCCAGCAAATGATACCATGCTAAGATTGTAAATCTAATATGTTGAATTCGTTGGAATTTTAATCTATATATAAAGCACAATGACTTGATTTAGATGTATCTTAATAGATATCTTAACAGATAATCTAGCCATATCTAGAAGATAACAATCTCACATGATCATGTTTCTTAACATATCCTAGAAATGAGTAACCATAACTTTTGTTTAGTCCACTCCTGCATAGTGTAGAACTGGGTGACAAGAAATCCATAAGTGCTGTTTGTTAACCTTAGGGCACACATTTTTTTGGAACAAAATCCATGAATTAAGAATCCAATAACGTTTGTTACTTTTATTTACCATGTTTCTTGCAGCAGGAATGCATGGATTTTAAAGTCATTAGAGAGAACAAATATTCAAATTTTAGGATAGGGTGGAATTCAAAAAGCTTGAAATTTTTAAAACATGGGCTATAGTAAAAGCACTTGCTGGATTGGATGAAGTATGTTTTCATGAGGACTTAGGATTGAAACCCAAGGGCAGTGGTTCCATTTGAAGGTCCATAGCACACGAATGAAGTTCAATACCTAGGGTATTCAAGATACTTCATAGCATGACAATAATGCAACAGTGATATGATTTTTTATTAATGACAGTGATGATTTTATTCAGCAGGAAACAAACATAAATGCAACAAAAAACCCAGCTGGTCCAAAAATGAAATAAGGTAAAGAGTACAACTGAAACTTAAGAAATATCAACTGCTATAAAAAGAACCACCTGACTGGGAACATCTGAGAGAAGAATGCAACAGTGAATATGATGAACACTATAGGAGCCGCCAAATGCAAGAAGAGGAGTTTATAAATTCCGAATAATTGAAACTTAGATCTAGTGATCATTTTAGGTTTTATATCTAAGGAAATGATTCTAAGCTATTCACAAATTTTGATATGAATGCCCATTTTACCTTCTTAGATTTGATATGAATCACTTTAGGGGCCTCAACGCTGATTCGTGGGCGGACAACATTATTTTGGATAGAAATTGCTTCGTCCTTCACCTCAGTTTGAAGTGTTTGAAGGCCAAGTTGGAAATTTGGAACAAATATCAGACCAAGATCTTTCAGTAAGAAATTAATCAGAGGCAAGGCTAAGATCCAAAGACTAGTGGTTTGAGGAAGGGGATATTTTGAGTGTCAGATTTTTTGCGTTGCCTGGAAAGAATGCTATGATCTTGCTGAGCTCATAGAGTTGCGCTCTGTGGAGGAGTTGGTATTTTATGTGGGCGGCTTCTTTTCCTGTTTTTGCTTATTTGTTGTTTTCCAGTTATCACTATTTGTTTTTTCACTTCTGGTGCCTCTATTAATATATGAACCATTTCAAAAAAAAAAGATTAGATTGCTCTTTTATTTAATTATTTATTTTTGAATGGCCTTAGTTCATGTGGCTTTGAATGAAAAATGGAATTCAATTTTTTGTGATTGAGCTATTCACTCTCCATGATATTTTGTGTGCTTATTAAGTTGCTCCATATTAATAGATTATTTGTTGTTATTACATAGGGAAAGAACCCTTTGTAAGTTGTAACAATGTTATTAGAACAAGAAGCTTTACAACTTATCATAGGTTACCAGTGTTAGATCATCCTCATCATCTTCCAAGCCATTTTGCCCCATCAATTTGGGGTGGCCTTCATATTTAGATTTGGCAAATTGTTTACATTTACCAACTGCTTATGTAACGCCCATGGGACTTGAACTTACAGCCTTTTGAAGAAAAACTTGTTAACATTTTCAAGTTAGAACTCTCAAAAGCTAGTCTTTGAGAGAAGGGCGCCTCAAGTGTATTCACTGATTTTTTAGTCTAGGCGATGTGGAGCTTTTGTCAACTGCTCACCCTCCCTTACGTGCAACTGTTGCACTTGCTGGCTATGATACTATGAAGAAAACCATGTTAACATTCTTGAGGTAGAATTCACTCTCAAAAGCTAGCCTTTAAGAGAAGGGTGCCTCAGTGTTATATATAGTCACTGATTTTTCAGTCTAGGTGATATGTGACTTTTGTCAACTTCACACCTTTAGGCTGTAACACTAAGCCTTGACTAGTTGTGTTACGGGTTCTTGTTGTTATCAGTATTAGATGTATACTTTAAAAATAGAATATTAAACAAAAGAATTGGGATTATTTGAAAATAAGGCAATGGCACTTGGAAGAGAGAAAAGGCCAGAAAGTCTTGAAAGAATATTAGTAAGTGAGGTTTGGGAGAGGGACACCAGTCCACATGAGATGTGAGATAATATAGCTAGTTGTATAAAACAATTAGACAAAAACACAGTAGGAGAATCCAAAAGAAATAAAGAGATGTATGTCTAAAGAAACATAGTGGTGGAACACAAAAGTTCAAGTGACTATTGATGAAAAGAAACTCATGTTAAGAAATGGTAAAAGACAGAGACAAGAAGACATGGATATTTATAAGGTAGCTAAAGGAGTTTCTAAAAAATGCATAAACAAAGCAAACGATGAAAGCATATGACAATTTGTGTAAAGGAGGGAGAAAAGAAATATATAAATTTGCCAAGATAAGAGAGAGCTAGGGACCTTAACTGTGTTAAATGTAATAAATATAAAAATCAAAGGGTTTTAGTAAAGGGAAATTTCTCAACTGGGCTACTGTCCCCATGAGCTATAGTCAACACATGGCATCATGTGGGGCCCACTAGGGTCCAAATTGACACTCCCCTTCTCACACCCATCTACTTGTGAATTGTGTTTGTACCTAATTATGGACACATTTCAAGTTGACCTCACTGTTGGTTTAAAACTCCATTTAAAATTGACCGTTAATCTTTGGCCCTTGAAAATTATGGTTTGTTAAATCCAGTAGATCTAATTTTTTATAAGCATCATTTTTAAAATATCTTTCAAAGCCAAACATTTCCATGCATTGGACCCTACCCCTGTGGGACCTACAGGGCTCAGGGCAACTATCGCTCATGGGCGATGTCACCCAAGGGAGCGCAACTTCTAATCGAAGATAAGGAAATAAAAAATATATGGGAGAAATGTTTTGAAGATTCATGGATTTAGAAGCAAATGAAAGTTTGGTAAACAAAATATGAAAACCATATGTAATGTTTTCGATTTACATATAGTGAAGAAAAATAAAGCTTCAGGACTAGACAAGATCCCTATAGAAGTGTGGACTCATTGAGTGAAGTTTGGTTTAGATGACTAACTAGGTTGTTTACAAGATCTTAGATTCAAAAGGGATGCATGAAGAATGGTGTGAAAGTACAATTGTCCCAATTGTTTCAATTATCTTGGTATTAAACTTATGAGTCATATCATGAAATTTTAGGAGAGATTAATAGAACAATGGCCAAGAAAAGAATCAAATATTTCAAACAATCGATTCGGGTTTATGCTAAGTAGTTCAACAACTAGCGCAATTTTTGTGTTAAGATAACTCATGGAGAAGTTTGGGAGAAAAGGGGAAATTTACATGTGGCTTTATTGACTTTGGCAAGGCTTACAATAGGGTGCCAAGACAATTAATCTAGAACACTTTGAATATGAAATGCATTGCAAATAAGTATGTTGAGGTTATATAGGATATAATGACTGGTGTAAGAACGATATATGGAAAGGCAAATAAGTTTCCAATAGGAGTTGGGCTAAATCAAGGATTGACCTTAAGTTCTTACTTGTCTGTCCCAGTAATGGATTACTTTACATTAGATACACAAGCGAAGTGTTGTATTTTTATGTTATTTGCAGAAATTTACTGCTCACAAGTGAAACAAGAAGTCAATTATTAAATGAGAAATTGGAATTATGAAGGAACGAGTGGGTTGAGAATTAGCAAAGTGAAGACTAAATATATGAAATGTGACTTTAGTTGTTTTGAGGGCATAGAAGAGGAACCGATTAAAATTGGGATGGTCCGTATGACATTGTCAAAAATTCAAATAAGTAATAAACATTTTATATCTCACATTCAAGGTTTATCTCACACTGATTCTATCACATTAATAAACGAAGTCCTTGATTGTGTCTACAAAAGCATGAATCATTATTACATGGTATGAAAAAAAGTTACAAAATGATGAATAAAAATTGTCTATATTGCAAACTTAATAATTTCAAGAGAACCTGAGAATTTCATCAAAGCAAAGAAAAAAGAAATATCTTCAAATCTAAAATCATCAATTTAAGGACTCAAAACTCATCTCTTTGGTTCTTAAGTCCTTGATAGTCACAAAATCAATTAATATTTCAAAGCATAAAATGAGAAAGCAAAAAACTATAGTTGTGTATGTTTGTAAAACCAAAGAGATTCATAATATAAGAGACTATATTAGTGTGACCAGTGACATGGATCACACCTGGTCCATTTTCCTTTTCGTTAAATTTTCATTATATTTTTTTTGATGATGGAAACTCCAAGACCCCCACCTATTCCCGAGTACGAGGGCATTGGATAAAACTTCCGATGCACACAGTCCCCTGATTGAAAATTTGAATAGCTAAATCACCACTGCATATACATAATCAATGCTCAAATACTTGGGTCAAGGGTTGTGTATTAACTTTTACATCTCAGGAAAAGATGTTTCCAGTTCCATTTTTCTTTTGAGTTGTAATGAATGAGATATCTGAGCTCTATGGGACTTGACCATGCATGATACATCAAGGATCCCTTGGTAATTTTAAAGAAGATAATGGGGCATGTCATGATGTGCAACTCGTGGATTTCCAATCCATTTCATTTTGTTGTGCACTTTGATTATACAAGGTTTTCTTTTTCCTTGTTATTATTATTATTATTATTTTGTTGGTGGTTGTCGGGAATTTTATTCACATTTAAAAAAAAAAACAAGAGAAAAAGAAGGCTGCTTTATGAATGGCGACCAAAAGAGCTATCTATGACCTTTCTTCTCGGAGTGAGAGGTGAGACTAACTTTTGTGTGCAGGAAATATATGTGGGAGATTTTTTGCAAATATTTGTAGATTGGATATACAGATCAACCACCAGATAGCTTTGAAGAAATTGCATTTTTCTTAATCCAGTGTCATATCTCTCTTAAACTTGTCAAGTAATAAGTCTATTATTTTCCATATTCTGATCACTAAGAGTTTTGGTTTTTGACTCATGCCATTTATCATGCATGTTCGTTTCTCCATTGCTCACTCTTTGATAATCTGCAGGAGCTACTATAAATGTACGTATGTGGGATGTCCTGTTCGTAAACATGTTGAGAGGGCCTTGGATGATGAGAAAGCCCTGATAATTACGTATGAGGGCAAACACGTCCATGACCGTCCAGAATCAGAGAATAGCTGTGATCCATCAATTATTTTTGTAACTGCTTCCACTCCTGCGCCTACTGGTGGAGAGTTGAAGACATCCAACCTTCCACAAGATGAATCCCCGTCAACACAAAGTCCTTCAGCTTTAGAGAGAAAGCTTGCTGGTGAAAAGGCATCAGAACTAGGAGATGAGAAGGCATTGGAATCAGCTCAGACCCTTCTGAGCATTAGCTTAAACTCCAAATCCGCTGTGGACAATGCAGGAGCAGAAAAACCAGATGTTATTCAACGGCCTTTGGCAAATGAAAATTCAGCGACAGTTTCTGTTTGAACTCTTAACTGAAAGGTTAATGAATTTTTCAGTATTTTTTTATAATTTAATATACATGTGTAAGCAGTTTCATGTATCTGTTTTTTTTTGTAAATTATCTTGAGCTTGTTTAGATAAAGCTAATGTTGTAATGCTGCTCAATATGGGATATATTAGAGCTCCTGGTTCGTCATCTTCATTCCAAATGAAAGAGTAATTGAAAAATTGGATTACATCATGACTCTCATCATACAATTCCAAGGTGATACTCACTGTTGCTCAATTTTGTTCAGTGAATCCAACGATTGTGACTCTGATTTTAGTGACACCTTTGGTTGGGATCTATTGGAAATGTCTCACCGTCGAAGGGAGGGGGAAAATCAATTTAGTACAACTTTGTTGGATATTATGAATTTGTCAATTGGACAAGCTGAGGAGAAATCTGATGAAAATGCCATTTTTGAGATTGATGGCATGGTCTTTGTGTGTGCCATGGCCATTGACCCATGTGATGAGGGTCTCTTTCTTCTCTACTAGCTCCTTGGGCTAAGATGAGGGATGAGGCATAGCGTATACTATATACGATCTTACTTGGTGGTGGTACAATGTGGAAGCTTGAGGGGCGTGGAGGGTTATCACTCAAGGAGGAAAAAGTGTCATAATCCTATAGATGTTAAAAACAGAGCAGCTCTACCAATTTAAAGGTAGAGATTGTACACTTATGGGCTTTATATGGTTAGATAGGATGGATAAAGGGTTTTATTGATGGGATTTCAAGAGCTCAATTAAAGATGACATGAAGATTGAGGATGAAGCCTCAATTCTCCAAGCACCTAAGATTTTTTATTCAAAAATAATTAAAGACTTCATCCATTTTATTTATGAATTTTCAGGCCAATTCCATCAATTCAGCTACTACTATAGGGACGTTAGCTTTGAAACTACTCAATTAGCCATAATTGGGTATGACAGACAATGATGCCTTAGACTCGCTTTTCTAACTTCAAAAGCCACTCCAATTAACCCAAAGTTATCCTAAGATCATGATACATGGGCCATACGGTCCAAATCCACTAAAATAATCCCGAAATGCCTTCTATTGCTATCCAAATAGGTCCACATGCTTGGAAGGAGGAAGGAATTAGCAAGGATTGGAAAAAAAGGAAACTTAGAAATTAGCAAGGAAACAGTGGCAGAATTTTGTGAGGTATCGAACGATGTTGAATTTTGATGAAATTTGGTTTCTAGAAAGTTTATTCAGTTACTTTTCCAACGAGCCAAAGTTTGCAAAATTCTGAGTTACATAATCCGAGTTATGACCGATTTTATGAACATGTGTTAAGAGATAGTGTGAGATGTGGAAGGTCGGCAACCTACACGAGAAAACAACAACTTGCTTTTTGTTTTTTCCTTTTTTGTATTTTTTGGAAGGGTTAATTTGTATGGTTGAGATTTACTTGTAAATAAGTATGTGCATCCAAGGGTAACAAGGATGTCTAGTTTTGTAATTTACCTTAGGCTAGTTTGTGTATAAACAAAGGACCAATGCCATTGTAAAACACATCCAAAACTTGAGTTTCAATAATAATTCATTGCCTCAAGTGAATTTTCTCTCTTGCTCTTCTTGTTCCCGTGTGTGTTCTAGTTGAGTGTGATTTTGAGTATTCTAGTTGTTGAGTATTGCAGATTCTTAGTTCAAGGAGTCTTGCAAAATTCATCTCTTCCTAGGGAGAATTTGCCTGATCTTCAATTGAGTTTTCTAAGAATTCAATCATTGGTTCTAGGATTCCTTTTTACCCCTTTAGAGAAATTGTACTATCAATTTCCATAAGAGGAATTTCGGCCTCATCTCCTAATCCGGTGAGCATCAAGAGGTTTTGGCTTGCTTCCGAAGTTGCCTCTCAGTTCAATTGGTGATTAGGAGCACATCTCGTTGAAATTGGTCCGAGGATCTTCTTAAATGACCTTGGTCTTTCTATCCAACATATCTCGGGGTTTAAGCCGGTATTTCGAAGACTCTTATTTTCGAAGGTGAAGGGATAGGTAGGCTTTATCTCCGACCATACCCTACATCATTCATGGATGACATAACCTAAAAATCTAAGATCACAAGACCATTATGATTCAAGGCAGGTCAAATTTTATACGATCAATGAAGTCATCATTCTTTATATATTTTATTCGAAAATACATGGTCCACTTCGACATATAGAGAGCAGCCTCTCTAAACAGAGAGACCTGTGAAGCCTTGCTAGAGTTTTTTTTAAGGGTGATCAAATGACGAAAACCGAATAATATATATATATATATATATATATGTATATGATATTTGATTAATTAGTGATAGTCAACAACAACTAATGCCTATCTTAGGCGTCATTGAGTTCTCCACGACGCTCTTTTAAAGATGACTTTTGTACATTGGGGTAACTGTTGGAGTAGTACGTTCTTGAAAAAAATAAAAAACCTACCTCTAAGATACAAAAGTTTGCTCTTCGATGTCGCACTTTACTCTTCGCAATTAACCAAGTCTCAAATAGTAAGTGTCTATAGTTTGAATGCAGAAATAGACATATTGTGTTTTGCCTTTGGGGTTTGAGATGAATTTTTTTTTTCTCGACTCAATAGACTAGATGGTTGCCATGATGGAGTATTTGATGCGAATAATAAGTACTAGAAATGAAAATCCTACTTGTTTCACTCCCTCGGAATCATGGGTTTATATAAAAGTGGTTAATTATGTCACCATTTGATGCATGATGGGCTAGGTGTCAATAGAAAATGTCTAGCGTCAACACTGAACACATGATCTGGAGAGGTTAGTGCCAATGATGAAAAGGTTTTATGCTGACCTAGCAATAAGTTGCATATGGATCACTGACTCTCAATTTTTATATTACATCCTTTAGTCGGTTTAGGTCTCATTTGTGTTTGGTTTGGATCCCATTTGTGTTTGGGTAACCTATTTACCTAACACAAATTGATTAAAACCATTTGAGTAATTAGTTTGATTTTATTCAAACCCATTTACTCTCAACTAAATGGATTGACTTATTTACCCTACCTATACCCATTTAACCATTTAGGCATTTATCTCATTTTAAAAATCGTAAAATATAAAATATTAAATACTTACAAAACTAAAAAAAATTATACAATGTGTCAAAAAATGGATTTCTACACTTTAAAAACATGTTCATTAACATGTTGAGTTGGGTTATAGTTGTGTGGATCTATAATTATGACAATGAGATTATTTTGGCATTGGACATATGAACAACAAGAAAGATATGTTAGATTATAGAGTGAGTGATGGTATGATCTATGATAGAGTTAATGTCATGCCCGACCTAATTGTGGCCCGAAAACGGGACTAATTTTTTTTTATATAATAATCTCCAATCATCTAACATCAAAACTGGGTTGGATCCTCAAGATAAACATTTAAGCCTATAACAATAAAATGCCACATGTCCTTCACACGAGTACTCAAACATGTACCATATCTACCCTTATACAAACACATCTTACAAACAAATATTTTCATAATACCATCAGAGTTGCGAACGTAAACATAGTAGTTTAATACATGCTTAGATTAAAGTATCACATGCGATACTGAAATCAACAAAACATCATTACCCAAAACAGATATAATAAACGCATTTTCCATCATCGGAAAATACGATCGTCAACAAAGGCTCCCTTCTCCTAAGGCAACGGTGGAGGTTCCTCCTCCTCAAGTGCTAAACCTGAAATGCAAGGGACTTTCTAGCCCAGTGAAGAGAACTTAAATAGCATTTCAACATAATATCATAGGTTAGATAATGCAGTCAAACTTTACAAATATCATAATAAAGTAATGGTCTACTCTACCATTAATATCATAAATCATCTTGCTTAGATCACAAATGGTCTTATATATCATACTTACCAACTTACCACAAATGATCTCATATACCATATTTCCAAATTACCATAACTGCCACATCACTATCACTATTACACACACGAAGCGCTACTCTGGCTTTACAAATGCATTAAGTCCTAACATGGTCAAAATGCAACATCTTGCAAACGTTTAACTGACCCAACGGTCCGACCTCATCTGCCAATGTTAGTGTCCCGGCTTGCCAAATTACCTATTTATCAATTCCATGACTTAAGTGAAGCCTTGCGTTGGAAGATTGAAGCAATGAATCAAAACTCAAGTGATGAAGATTGAATCAAGAGCCTCAAGAATGGAAGAATAAGTGCGGATTCATCATCACCAAGTGTATGTCAATCTCATAAAGATAATTGGCAATATATGACTTTAGGTTGGAACCCAAACCCTTAGTGGACCTTACCTACGCTTAGTGGAGCATATTGGTAATAAAATTAACAAGTCTTAGTGCACCCTAGACAGTCACAGAACTAAATGAGATAAACATTGGAAAATTGGTAAACTGTCAGGTCGACCCATTGAGTCCACCGACCCATCGATGAGTCAGGACAGACCCGTCGTGGTCTTCGACACATCGACCGGATTGACAAAGGTTTTGGAATGGACACACTATCATTCGAGTTTGCACTCAGATCGAGTTTATCGAGTTCACCGACCCTTCGGTGATACATGACCAACCCATCGAGGTTATCGATACATCGACTGGAAAAATTTGAGCTTCTGGTTTGGAACAGACTGTAAAACCAGGTTACTCTCAGTTCGAGTGTCTCGTTCACATCGACATATCGATGAGGACAGAACGACCCATCGATGAACACGACACGTCGACTTGGGTTGAGTGAGTTCTGGAACTTAGAACTAAAAACTACTCTCGGACAGACGTATCGAGGTCATAGACCCGTCGAGAGTATCAGGACCAAACTATTGATTGTAACGATATGTTGACCTGGGTTTGATAAGTTTTTGGCTTTGAAACTCTGTCTGCATAGTCTTGCCTCAAGTTAATACGATCGACAAACTGACACATCGACTATAAGTCATGTCAACTCATCCACTATAAGTCATGTCGACTCATCGAGGTGACTGACCCATCGGTAGTGACCGGTTTATATCCGTTGGAAGTTTAACTGTGAAATTGCAACGGCACTATGCCAGTACCGACCCGTTGACCAGGTGGACCCATCAACAACCCAAAGTCAAGATTTTTGTGTTTGCCTATATATTCTCCAAACCTTAAAGAGTTTGGTTGGAGACTTTGGACCCTTCACATAGGAAAATCTTAGAAGTATTCCCAAAGCATCCCAACCTCTCTCTATGCACTAAACATTGGTGAATCATTTGAGATCCAATCTTCCATAGATTGAGATTGAGAGAGAGGAAAACAAACCACTCTAGGATAGATATTGGTCACCCAATTTCCTAGAGATCTCCCAAGGACTGTGATTGCACATACTCGGTGCATGTTCGTCATCGAACGACATCACATTGGGAGATTCTTCAGAAGCACATCTACATCAAGTTGTGAGCTACAAAGACAAATGCTTCTTAGTGTTTGATTTATTTAAATCATCTTGTACAATGGACTAAATCGAGGGCTCGAACCACTCTAAAAATAGAGGGATAATGACGTAGACCGAGGTAGGTTGAACCTTTCAAAATCTTAGGGATTTGGATTTCCCAATTAATCTAGATAGTTGGAATTCCTACTCTATTTGTGAGGGTATAATTCCCACATAGTGAATTAGGATGCCTAAAGTTGGGTGAGTCCATCAGTGGATGTAGGAGGTATAACGACTCGACCCGAGTTTTTGGGCTTTTGGGGAGAACTCTGGACCTCCGAAATGGTTTTTAGGGTTTTGGTAGCGGGTGTTAGCGTGTGGGCTCTCTAACTGAGCCAAGTTTTTCTAAATCCGAGCTTGAGAGCTCGAGGGGCATTTTGGTAATTCTATATTATTATAGTTATTTTTCCAAGAAAAATGTTTGAGTAATCACATAAAAACTTAGAATTTGAACCATTAGATCCCCCAAAGTATGCACACACATTCTCCTCAGTTAGATACATATGTAGAATGTTGAAAATCACTCAATGTTTGGTTTTCGAAATTTTTCTCGGGTTTCTCAATTTTTAAAATAATATTTTACATTATTTTCTAGTGTTTATTTTTTACAAAAGTCATATTTTTAGGCCAATGTTTTGTTAAAGAATGTAATAAAATTTTCAAAAGAAATATTAAAAAGAAAAAATCCAATTTTAAAATCCCTAAATTTCTTTTAACTTAAACTAATTTTTTTCCATTATTTTTATTATTTAAAATAAATAAAATAAAGGCCAAGTTTCAAACCTAAAACTTTTTGTTATGGTTTATTTGATAGAGTTAAAAAAAAAGGAAGATATTTGCAACAAAATACTCCAAAAATCGTGTGGGTCCCATAGGACCCACACTCCACTCACCTAAGCCCACTCTTTCTAAAGAAACCCTAGCACCATCTCTTTCCTTATCTCTTTCTTTTCTCCCTTCCTCCTTCTTCAAGAAGCCATAACCCTAATCTCTATCATCTCCCTCTCCAAACCCTAGCCGTCACCACACCTTCTTCCTCTCCTAACCCCATTAGGCCATTTTCTTTCTCTTCTACTTCATCTTCTTCATCTTCATCTTCATCTTTTTCTTTTCCTTCTTCCTTATCACTCTACCCGTATCTCTATCTCTTCTCCCTCTCTGTCACTTGATTTTTCTCTATATCTTCTTCTCCATCTTCCCCTCTATCAAAGCCCTCTCTTTTCTCTCCCTCTCCCTCTCCCTCTCCCTCTCCCTTCCATTCTCCACTCCAATCGGCTAGCATGACCGTCGCCCCCAAACCTTGGCCGCCCCCTTTACCGCCCTATAAATCCTATTTTTTTTTGGGTTTTTCGACCCACTCCTTTTACAAAAAATGTTTCTCTTGGTTTTTTATTTATTTTACATATTTTTTTGAGTTTTTTTGGAAATTCTTCAAAAAAACACTTTTTCACCAAGCTGACTCAGTCGAGTCACCACTGAGTTGCGAGTTAGCAAGGCCCAAATTATTTGTATTTCTGAAAACCTTTCTAACTCCTTCATTTCTTAGATTTTCCCCTATCCTTTTGAGCTAAAATGATGCCAACTCAACTCACTCGACTCACCCCAACCGAGTTGACTCAGTCAAAACCCAAGTTCCACAGATTTTCGTACTAGCCATCGTTCTACCTGTTTGGACTAGCAGATCTCATCCCAACCTTCCAGTAGTGACTATGGGTCGACTTAGTTTCGACTCAGACCCAGCTCAGTGCTCAACTCGGCATGACTCAGTCACCAACTTGGCGCTCGAATTTTCAAGTTGGCCTTAGGAGCTTCATGCACTTTTCCCCAACACATCTAGGTGAGGGAAACTTATCACTGTTTTAGCATGCATTCGCATCTATTTAAACTTTAACCTTGGACATGGAGTGACTTGAATGGGGCCCTTCATTTATTAAGTCACTCGGTAAGGGAACCATTGAATGAATTTGTAGCAAGAGATCCACTCAGGTGCACTCATGTCGACTATAAGCAATTAAATGGAAAAAATTCTGATCAGACGAATGTATATTGAACAGGAAGCCTGAAACTTGTTAATAACATGTGGCGTATTTAACCATACAGGTAAATGAATTTATGATGAGAATAAAATATGTGGTAGACGTCGAACTTGATGCTTGAGAGTTAATGATATCCTGTCGTGTATTTAATTATAATATGTGAATGAGATCATGATGAGTATGGGAATTTGTGTTTTGAGATCTTGTGACATGCTTATGTTGTTTTACATGATCATGACATCATGTGTATGCATTGGAGGAATTGTTTACATATGTATATGTTTTTTATGACGTGATGATTTTGGTTATTGGGAGGACTTCCCCGATACGCTCCGGCGGTCGAGACCCCCATAAGAGATACGGGTTTCCCCATTGCGTTCCAGCAGTTGAGATGTCTGCCCTTGAGATTATAATACCTTGTCTAAAAAAGTCTCACATTACTAGTGGCATTGGAAATTCCCTGGTATATAAGTAGCAGACTTCCTCCTTCTAGCACAAGGTCTTTTGGGAGCAACAGTGGATTGGCTTGCCAAAACAAAGCCATACGGGTCAGTGTGTAGGTCCAAAGCGGACAATATTGTGCTAGCAGGATGGGTCGTTACAAATGGTATCAGAGCATGGTTCAACTCTTTGCCTAAGGGTGTGGGCTTGTAGTTGTTGTGTGTGCAGAGCCGGGGACGGCTCTGGCTTTAAGAGGGGTAGATTATAATACCCTGCCACAAAAAGTCCCATATTGCTAGGGGCATTGGAAATTCCCTAGTATATAAGTAGTAGCATTTATCCTTCTAGCACAAGGCCTTTTGGGAGCAACATTGGGTTGGCTCGCCAAAGCAAAGCCGTGCGGGTCCGTGTTAGGCCCAAAGAGGAGAATATTATACCAGCGGGACGGGTCATTACAAAGATTGGCTTCCCCATAATGCTCTAGCGGTTGAGACCCCCATAGGAGATGCGGGTTCTCTGTTGCGTTCCAGCTGTTGAGGCGGTTGTGTATTGTATGGTCTCCTGTTTATATTGGTAGGGAGACCAGAGTTGTTAGAGGACCATTGTGAGTTATGGATGTGATACCTCAGACTGGTCAGTGGGAACATTGGTTAGTGGTACAATGGATTACTCATGCACATATACATCCAACCTATTAAGATGTTGATTACATTTCATACTTGTGATATTTAATTATGTTGCTGACATGTGATATGATTTATCCCTTTACTGGGTTGGTTAGCTCACCCCTTACCTTTCAGTACCCCAAACATTGAGGGGTCAGGCCCGCCTCTTGAGTAGGCGTCTAGGGAGGAGGAGTAGTAGTAGATATTTGCTAATCATGCTTATTCTTAGTTGAGATACTTTGTTTGTATGAAATCTATTCGTATGTTGTTTGTTCGAATGACTGTATAACTATATTTGAACAGTATATGGTCGCGTGTTATATTTCCTAGTATTATGGACTTATGGTTTGTCGAGCGGGAGATAATTCCCCGTTTCAAAAAAAAAAAATACCCGATATCCGTCATTTTGTGAGGTTTGTGATATTTCGGAAATAACGCACCTGTAGCGGGACGATGTGTTACAGGAGGGTTACTCCAAACCACTATAAATATGGTGTTGTGGTGTTAGAGTCTTTTTGCTTAGATTGTTTTTTGAGCACTCACAACACATCTTGATTAATTTGATTTATCCACTGCAAATTTGATAATTAATCAAGCAAATTTTAAAGTGCCAACGAACCTATTCACTCCTCCTCTAGGGTCAATTTTGTTCTACCACACTAGAAACTTTTAACCAATAATAGCCTAACGGCTAAATGTGTGATAGAGTTTAACTGACCCAACAGTCCGACATCATCGGCCAATAATAGCCTAAAACGGCTAAATGTGTGATAGCAATACTAATAATCAAATTCTTACCAGAAATAAACCAACATCTCTTACCATAATGCCAGGTTCTCACATCGGAAAATATCATCTCAACTTCTCAAAGAATAAACACAATGCATAATAAATATCATTATGTATCAACATACATATATCTCAATAAATCATCAATATCTAGGCATGTAAGTGGGTTCATTCTCCGTTATAGACTACTAGACTTCGACTCCCTGACACCTGTGTTATGCTTCTGTTCTAATAGTTAGAACTAATTTCATCCCTTACATGGAAGCAGTGTCAAGTCTTGTTTTCTAGCTCACTTAGTCTTTTATATCTTATATAATGTCCATGAAACCGCTAATTGCTTAAAGTCTAGGTTTTCAAAACCTGTTTTACCAATCTAATGTCAATAAGTCTCCTCACCTTGTTGGGTATTCGCAGGAATCTATAACATGCTGTCACGCCCCGACCCGAAGGGTGGGCCCGGAACGCTACTGATTTTTTTTTTTTTTTGAAAGATAAACTAACACGAGCACTCTAACTAGGCCGGATCAACGGTTAGGCCCAAAGGTCATACATGATCTCAACATGTGGACTCATACATATACCATAAGTCTACCCCACAAAAATAGACATATTAAAGACAATAACACATCACATGATCCAATAAAATCCATCCATTGACTCATCATTCAAAATCACAACAAAATGACTACAGCAACGTAGTAGTCTCAATACATAATATTTACAAAGACCAAGTACCACATCAGGTACTTAACAAAAGGAATTGGTTCCAAGAACCAATAAGAAAAGATTAGGGCATTCCCCTCCGGAGGAATCCCGAAACACTGCATCAACTTATCCACTCTAAGCTTGATAAAGAGGGTTCTCCTCCTCGGGTTCATCGCTTGAAAGGTGAGTGGTGTTAGCTAACTAGCCCTAGTGAAGGAATATAACAATGCAGTTTAAGTAAAATAACAGGTTAGCAATAGTTCAATAATATCACATGCTTGATAACAATTAAGCATAATATCATGTAATGCATCAACATCATCAATTACTGCTATTATCCAACGTAACGCCTGCCGACTACGCTGAGACCAGTATTAAGTCCCGACACGGTCAAAATACATCCTTATAAGTACATCTTTGGCTCTGACTTAGCCGATACTGACACCCTCAAGTCAGCAACTGACGACATCATGGTCCGCCCATAGTCCAGTAGACATAAACCATCTCCCATATGGCCGATATTGGTTCAATAGCCCAGGTACGTGGAAGCAGTCTTACATACTCATATATTCAACATCATAAATATTACAATCATCATCAGCACTCTTACCTATAGTACATCATGTCTAGGCACATGAGTGGATTCATCAAATCTGAAACCACTCATTACTCAATACTCATCTTATAGTAAAACCTATTTACATATCCTGCAGAGTTAAGTTCCCTCACTGTGATGTGTGCTTTACGCGGTCTCTTTTCAAACAACACACAAGTGCACAATCAATATACATAACAAATACGTACACATACGTAGTATTTTGAAATATCAGGTATTCCCCAAAAATATCTAAGGTATATGGAATTGAGTCTCCTACTGGGTTTCTATCATTTTTAAATTATCATAATCCACAATATAATAATAAAAAAGGGTTCAGTCCAAAACTCATATTGTCTTCTGGGCATTGACCTAGATTGACTTATTGAGTTAGGTCTAAATCCTCAGGTCACTTCTCGGTTGTCTTCTGGATAGGACTAGATCTGACATTTTGAGTTAGGCCTCGAGGTCACCCAGTGCCTGACTATATCGTGTATACTTGAAAGTGAATCACTCAGTGCCGGACCAATAGGGTCGGCCTGGAAGCGAATACAATAGTATTTACACTATAAGTAATAAGAAAAAAGGGGTTAGTACATTTTTAATTAACAAGGGGGCATTAATCATAGCACATCATTAATCACATCATTAATTAATCAAGTTTAGACAAAAACAACAATCAAACAATATTTTATCACTTAAAAACTGGGTCCCTCGGAACATACCTCGGAACTGGGTACAGTGGCTTCGGATCATCCGAACCACACCTAATCTAGTCACTGACCTCAGAACATGGGTCTGACTTCGGATCGTCCGAAGATCGGGTCTCAGGTCATCCGAAGTCCTTCCGAACTGTTTAAAATCCGAAAACAAGTGTCGGTGGGTCTGGATCCTCGAACGTCCGAAGTCTGGGTTCGGTCCTTCTGAGCTCAGCTCAGAACGTCCAAAAGGGTCTGGCTTGCCTCGGGCGCAACTGGGCTTCGGGTGAAGCTCGGAACGTCCGAGGGTTAAGCTGTCGGACCGTCCAAAGGTTCGGACCTTCCGAGAGTTGTCTGCACCAGCAGACAGTGACGGCAGTCGGACAGTGAAATGCGGTTCCGGAAACGGAGGGCTTTCCGGACTCGGTTTTCATATCCAGCCGGTCTAATGGACTCCTCTGGGAGTCCTCTTTCCATAGAGAGAGGTTCGGAGCTTAGAAGCTCACTAGGCTAACAGATTTTAACGATAAATCCTCACGGGTACATGAAACCCATGGTTTTCCTTAGAACTTCAAACTGGTTTTTCTCACTGAAAACAGGGTCAAATTCGGTTTTATTTGATTCTAAACAGATTGAAATTGAAAGGGGAATGCAAAGGATACCTTTGTTGGGGCTCCTGGGCTAAGAATTTGATCTTGGAAATCTTCCTTCTAAGGCAACAGTAACCGAAACTGGGAAAGAATAGAGAGGGTCCGGTGGTCTGGTTTCACAGAGAGCAGAGAGGGAGAAGAGAATAGATTTTGCTGGGATTGAAAACAGCTGAAAGAGGCTAGCTTTATAGGATTTTGGCGGGAATTTGGGGTCGGTTGGCCACTGCATGCTGCTGCATGCAGCGGCAGCTGACGTTCTGAACAGTGGTTACACTGTTCGGTAACCTCGGTTGCAAATAAGTCCCTGCAAGTTTTCCATTTTTGCAAGAAGGCCCTTTTTATATATAAAAGTTGATTTAAAACTAAAAGTATAATTTTAAAAGCTCAAAAACTTAATCCAACCTTACAGATAGGTTGGGTTTTGAAAATCTTAATCACCATAAAAATTTTGGAATTTATCTCTTATTAAAAATCATTGATTTAAATAAAAACCATAATTTACCAATATTTACTTAAATAAACAATTGTAAAAATAACCAATTTATAAATCTCATTTTGAGTTGAAATGAAATGACTAGACCACACTTAAACTGGTCTACTACAAAATAATAGTTTCAAAATTTATTTTATTTCAAAAACCCTTTAAAATAATTAAAACTGCCTTTCGGGGTTTTGACAGGCGGATTTTAAATACCATTTTCTGAAAATAAATTCATTTTAAAATCAGGAATGCAAATCCTTTATTAAGGAAAACTTTATCAACCAATAATAATCACATATCAACGAAATTTATAAAATAAACACAACAAGCGGTAAATTACCAAAATGCCCCTCCAGTCGAACGAGCTAGCATAATTGGGCTTCCCTCGAAGCCCTAACTGTAATCCTTGAGATTAACCGCCTAAAAAGGAATTATTAGGCTAAAACACATCTAATCTGGGGCAGGGTATTACATCCTACTCCCCTAAAAGAAAATTTCGTCCCAAAATTTAAAACAACTCTTACCGATTTGACCTGTGAACAAGCCAGGGTACAACTTCTGCATCGTCGCTTCAGGTTCCCACGTCTCATGATGCACGTCGCGATATTGTCACAGCACTTGCACTAGAGGTATAGACTTCCTCCTGAGCTCTTGAGTCCGACGCTCTAGAATCTTGACTGGTGCTTCTTCAAAAGTTAGGTCCTTTGACACTTCGATATCTTCAAAATTGATTACATGCGACGGGTCAGGCTCGTACTTCCTTAACATAGACACGTGGAACGTACTATGCACTCTCTCCAAAGCCTGAGGAAGATCCAACTGATAGGCCACTTCAACTATCCTCTTCAAGATCTCAAAGGGTCCAACATATCAAGGTGATAGTTTTCCCTTGCGCCGGAACCGTTGCACTCCATGACGTGGTGCCACAAGTAAGAAAACTCGGTCGCCAACTGCAAACTCCAAAGGTCGTCGCCTTTTGTCAGCATAACTCTTTTGTCTGCTCTGGGCTGTCTTCAGACGTTGTCTGATCACTTCAACTTGCTCTAAGGTCTCACGCACTAGATTAGGTCCTAGCAGCGCTTGTCTCCTACCTCTGTCCAACAAAGAGGTGACCTGCAAGGTCTGCCATATAGAGCCTCGTAGGGTGTCATCTGCACACTGGAGTGATAACTGTTGTTGTAGACGAACTCGATCAAAGGCAAGTGATCTTCCCAACTCCCCTGCATATCCATCACACAAGCTCTTAGCATATCCTCTAAGGTTTGAATGGTTCTCTCTGACTGACCATCCGTCTGAGGGTGAAAGCAGTGCTGAAGCACAGCTTAGTCCCTAACTCTTCTTGCAATCCTTGCCAGAACCTTGACACAAACCTCGGATCTCTATCAGATACAATGGATACAGGCACTCCATGCAATCTGACTATCTCCTTCAAATACAATCTGCTTAGAGTAGCCAAAGAATCTATCTTCTTGATCGGCAGAAAGTGAGCTGACTTCGTCAATCGATCGACTATTACCCAAATAGCGTCGTTCTTCTTAGGAGACTTAGGAAATCCAGTTACAAAATCCATCGTGATATGCTCCCACTTCCATTCAGCCACTTCTAAAGGTTGCATCTTTCCACCAGGTTGTTGATGTTCCGTCTTCACTTGTTGACACGTTAAGCACTTAGACACAAAATCTGCCACCTCACCCTTCATACCTTTCCACCAGAAAAGTCGCCGCATGTCACGATACATCTTTGTTCCACTAGGATGCACCGCAAAGAGAGAACGATGAAAGTGATCAAGCACCTTTCTCCTGCACTCGTCCGACTTTGGCACAAAAAGTCTATATCTGAAAGTAAGACTTCCGTCCGCCTTGATCTTCCAATCCTCTAGAGTCGCTCCTCCTGAAAGCTGAGTTGCCAACTCCTTCGCTTCTGAGTCTCTCTATTATCCTTCCAACACTATTCTAACTACCTCGGGTTGCAGAACCAGACTATGGATTCTTGCTGACCAGCTTCCTTCGATCAGCTCCAGATCGTACTCGGACAGAACTTCCAACATCTTCCACTGTAAGGATGCCATCCTCGCCACGTCACTGTGAGACTTCCGGCTCAAGGCATCGGCCACTACGTTGGCTTTCCCTGGGTGATAGGAGAGACTGAAGTCATAATCTCCAGGTACTTCATCCATCTACGCTGTCTCATATTCAAGTCTTTCTGAGTGAAGATATACTTGAGACTATGGTGATCAGAAAATACATTGAACTTCTCACCATATAAGTAATGTCTCCACAACTTTAATGAGAATACAACGGCTGCCAACTCCAAATCATGAGTCGGGTAGTTCTGCTCATGTCCCTTCAATTGCCTGGAACCATAAGCTACTACATTCCCCTCTTGCATCAACACACAACCCAAACCAAACTTGGACGCGTCGCAATAAACATTGCAACCTTGTCCTTGCTCGGGTATCACCAACACTAGAGACGTCGTCAACTTCGCCTTCAGCTCCTGGAATGCTCTTTCACAAGTTTCGCTCCACTCGAACTTGACATTCTTCCTCGTCAGCCGAGTCATCAGCACCGTGATCTGAGAGAAGTGAGGGATAAACTTTCGGTAATATCCTGCTAATCCTAGAAAGCTCCGGATCTCGAACACACTCTTGGGACTCTCCCAAGTCTTCACGGTCTCTACCTTCGCTGGATCTACAGAGATTCCTCCTGGAGACACCACATGTCGCAGAAACTGCACTTGAGTCAACCAAAACTCACACTTGCTCAGCTTAGCGAACAGCTGATGCTCTCGAAGAATCTGAAGAACAATCTGCAGATGACGCTCATGTTCCGCCTCTGATGACGAAAAGATCAAGATATCGTCGATGAAGACTATCACGAACTCTCGCAGATACGTGGAAGCAGTCTTACATACTCATATGATCAACATCATAAATATCACAATCATCATCAGCACTCTGACCAATAGGGTCAGCCTGGAAGCGAATATAATAGTATTTACACTATAAGTAATAAGAGAAAAGGGGTTAGTACATTTTTTATTAACAAGGGGGCATTAATCATAGCACATCATTAATCACATCATTAATTAATCAAGTTTAGACAAAAACAACAATCAAACAATATTTTATCACTTAAAAACTGGGTCCCTCGGAACATACCTCGGAACCAGGTACAATGGCTTCGGATCATCCGAACCACACCTAATCTAGTCACTGACATCAGAACATGGGTCTGACTTTGGATCGTCCGAAGATCGGGTCTCGGGTCTCGGGTCATCGAAGTCCTTTCGAACTGTTTAAAATCCGACAACAAGTCTCGATGGGTCTGGATCCTCGGAACATCCGAAGTCTGGGTTCGGAACGTCCGAGTGGGTTTGGTCCTTTCGAGCTCAGGCTAGGAACGTCCGAAAGGGTCTGGCTTGCCTCGGGCGTAACTGGGCTTTAGGTGAAGCTCGGAACGTCCGAGGGTTAAGCTGTCGGACAGTCCGAAGGTTCAGACCTTCCGAAGATCGGCTCTCGGACCTTCTGAGAGTCGTCTTCCCCACTGTCTGCACCAGCAGACAGTGACTGCAGTCGGACAATGAAATGCGATTCCATAAACGGAGAGCTTCCCGGACTCGATTTTCATATCCAGCCGGTCTAATGGACTCCTCTGGGAGTCCTCTTTCCATAGGGAGAGGTTTGGAGCTTAGAAGCTCACTAGGCCAACAGATTTTAACTGTAAATCCTCACGGGTACATGAAACCCATGGTTTTCCTTAGAACTTCAAACTAGTTTTTCTCACTGAAAACAGGGTCAAATTCGGTTTTATTTGATTCTAAACAGATTGAAATTGAAAGGGGAATGCAAAGGATACCTTTGCTGGGGCTCTTGGGCTAAGAATTTGATCTTTGGAAATCTTTCTTCTAAGGCAACAGTAACTGAAACTGGGAAAGAACAGAGAGGGTCCGGCGGTCTGGTTTCACAGAGAGCAGAGAGGGAGAAGAGAATAGATTTTGCTGGGATTGAAAACAGCTGAAAGAGGCTGGCTTTATAGGATTTTGGCCGGAATTTGGGGTCGGTTGGCCACTGCATGCGGATACATGCAGTGGCAGCTGACGTTCCGAACAGTGGTTACACTATTCGGTAACCTCGGTTGCAAATAAGTCCCTGCAAGTTTTCCATTTTTGCAAAAAGGCCCTTTTATATATAAAAGCTGATTTAAAACTAAAAGTATGATTCTAAAAGCTCAAAAACTTAATCCAACCTTACAGATAGGCTGGGTTTTGAAAATCTTAATCACCATAAAAATTTGGAATTTATCTCTTATTAAAAACGATTGATTTAAATAAAAACCATAATTTACCAATATTTACTTAAATAAACAATTGTAAAAATAACCAATTTATAAATCTCATTTTGAGGTGAAATGAAATGACTAGACCACACTTAAAATGGTCTACTACAAAATAGTAGTTTCAAAATTTATTTTATATCAAAAACCCTTTAAAATAATTAAAACTCCCTTTCGGGGTTTTGACAGGGCGAATTTTAAATACCATTTTCTGAAAATAAATTCATTTTAAAATCAGGAATGCAAATCCTTTATTAAGGAAAACATTATCAACCAATAATAATCACATATCAACGAAATTTATAAAATAAACACAACAAGCGGTAAATTACCAAAATGCCCCTCCAGCAGAACGAGCTAGATCACTGAGCTCACGAGCTCGGATTGGGCCACAACTGGGCTTCTCTCGAAGCCCTAACTATAATCTTCATGATTAACCGGCTAAACAGGAATTATTAAGCTAAAACACACCTAATCTGGGGCAGGGTATTACAAATGCAATAGAATATAAGTAAATACACATTTATGGTCAATACAATGCATATTCACAGTACAGTCTAACTTTCCAATTTAGTTGTTCTGATAATCGCAAAGGAGATGATTGTGAGTCCACTTAAAGGTTATTGCTCCGTTTTAAATTGATGTAAAAAAAAGCTAACCATTCAAAACACCTAATAACAAGAAATTGAAAGTACTTAGTGTCCAGTCTTGTATTTTTCTGGCGTCTAAGAAAGTATTGAGACTTTGCCCAGAGGGTATAGTACAGAAAGTAAAGTGCTCAGGCCACTACACATATTATCTTTTGGAGTAGGAGCATGAAGACGTATTGAGTTAGGCTTAGAGAGAAATGTAAAATGCTCAGGCCACTACTCATTTTTTCTCTAGATAGGATTATGGAGATATATTGAGTTAGGTCTAGAGAGTGCAGTAAAATAAATCACTCAATGTCTGATCCCTTTTTACCAACGAGAGGTGTTTCCGCTGTGCTACAAGTAAAGAGTATCGGCTTGGAAGCGAACACTCAAAGCAATAATATAAACACACAAGAGTTAGAGTCAGTATTATTTTTAATTAGAATAAGGGTCTCATAAAAGCTAATCATTATAATAAATCATAAATCTTAAATATTAATCTCAAAATAAATCCACAAATCAGTTCTGGGTCCCTCAGAACATGCTTCAAAACCTGGCATTGTCGCTTCAGAACTTCCGATCCATTGACATAAATACTATTGTTTCAATGGAACCTTTGGAACCTAGCTTGGTTCTTTTGGAACCTGGGTCATACCCTTCGGAACCTCCGAGTTTCAGGTATCGGAACTTCCGAGCATGTTTCGAACAGAGAGCAGTAGAGGTAGGAAAACAATTGGCCTTTGTGCCCTTTGGAACCCCATACTGGAGTTCAGAATCTCCGAAAGCTCAGCTTCGGAACTTACGAAGACTGGTTCTTGGAGCTTCCGAGGTAATTCCGAGAGTCGTCTTCTTCAGCCAGTCGCTTGCAAAGTGCAATGACGGGACAATCCACATGAAATATGAATCCAAAAATAATTGGGGTTTCTGGATTCGTTTTTCACATCTATCTGGTTAGATATGTTCCTCTATCAATCATCTATAATTTCAAAATCAATTAGACAATGAACAACTATGAAAAACCTCTGATTTTAAAGGTGAAATCATCAAAACACATGAAAAACCAAAGTTTCCACTAAATTTCAAAATTCATTTTAAATATCAAATCAAAACCAAATTTATTTTTATTTGATCCTAAACTGGTTAAAATTTAAAAACGAAAACAATGGCATACCTTCACTTTGGAAATCGGTGAAGTTTTGAAGACTTTGAAAATCTTCCACTTCAAAGTTAAGTGAAGAACGTATAGGAAGAAGAAGTAGAGAAGATGCGACACTTTGGTTTTCAAAAATCAGTTGGAGGCTCCTAACCAAAGTTGTTTAAATAGAAAATTGGAGTCTAAGTAGGCTAGGCATGCAATGGTGATGAAGTTTCCACGACGTCTGCAAGCCACAATCGTAGCTTGCATGAATCATTCGCAACTCACCACCTACGCAAGTGTTGTTGAGTCGGTTAGAAAAAATTATTTTGTTTATTTGCATTTTAATCCCTTTTAACTTATTTACATTTAAGTCCCTCTAGTTGATTCTAATAATTAGACAAAGATGGGATTTTAATTAGATTAATCTGATTGAACCAAATCGTCTGGTTTTAAAAACTAACTACACTATATAAATTTAGAAAATAATACACTTAGTAAATTGATGGATTTTAATCAAATTATCATTTTAAGTAAATTTCATAAATCAACTTGTATTTATTTAAAGGGTATAAAAATTTCATTTTCAAAATCTAACACAAAATGATTATTTAAAACATAGATTAAACACAATGTATTTTCTTACAATTTTTTTGACTTCTATAATTATTTTGTAAATAGGGAGCTCTTCATGTCACTAAAATTAATATTTCTGAAAACCAAAAATACAATTAAAAAATCCTACAACTTCAGAATTTAAATCCCTACCAATGTATAAATTTGAAAATCAATTTAACTCAACCAAATATATGAACAACAATAAAATCATTAATAATATTTATGATGAATTACTATTTTACTCATCCAACTTAAATGAGTTGGATCAGTGAACTACTAATAAATGTCAAAAATTACATTTATATCTTAATTTTATGAGGCATTATTGTATTTCTTTTGTATTTATTTCCAAAATTTACATGAATATATTTAAGTTTTGTTTTTAATACTAATTTCATGTATTTTATGTTTCAGGATTCAAAATCAATCAATTTAATAATTTTGAGCCAAGAAGTCTAAAGTTGGGCCAAGCCATAGCCAACTCAGTAGGCAAAGAGCCATTTGCAAATAACGACTAATGAGACTTGGGTCTCTCTTTTGCTGCCATTAGTATGAAGTCAGGACTAAAGCATGAGAAAGGGAACAAGTGAGACACCTGCATGGCACCTGCAAAGAAAAAAAGAAATGAAATATTAGAAGGAATGAAAAGAAAAATCAAAGGGAAAGTACAGAGAGAAATGAAGAGCAGAAGCATAGAAATATCAGCGAGGATTGGATGATGTACTAGCCGTTGGAGATATTGGACAAGAAAGAAAAGAGAAATGAGGAAAATTAGAAATGCTAATATGGAAATGAGCGGAGCAATTAGCCGTTGCAAACTGCTGTGGGGGATCTCTTTCTCCTATCCTTTCTTGGCAATAACTTGTGATAAGCAAAGAGCTTTCAAGTAGAGAAACCAAGGTGGTGCTGTCAGAAGAGGCGATGGAAGAGGCTAGAAGATAAGTGGGTCAAGAGACAAAGGTGTAGCAGAGACCACGGCTGTGTGACAGATAGCACATGAAAGGCTCAAGAAGAACTGATTTTGACAGTAAAACAGCACCTTATCCCTTTCCCTTCCTCCTATTTCCAGGAAGTTCTCTTCTTTTATTTAATTTAATTTTGTCTTTTATTTAATCTCATTATTTGTTGAACTGGTTGACAATGTTGATTTTCTTTTGAACTTTAGGTTATCATTTGGCATTTTATTCTCTTATTTGGTACTATCAGCATTGAGTTTTAAATTGGTTTATGCATTATTTTAATTTCAACTGAATGTTTGACTTAATTATTTTCATGTATTTTATCATAATGTCTAGCTAAAAATCTAACTAAGGTGAAAGGTGAAGTTTAATTATTTATAGGCTATTTTGAATCAACCATTATGATATTAATGTGAGTTTTGCTTAATTGAGTGGTTTAATTTAATCTTAAGTTTTATTACAAATCTAAGTAATTTTCTTGATTCAGTATGATTTCCGAATACACTGAGTGCTTGGATCATCTTATGACTTATATGATAAATTATCAAGGACCTGTCAATGTCTATATATTTTCTTTGAATCATTATAATTTTCGAATACACTGATTACTTAGAGAATCCCTGTGACATGTGATATGTATTTAATTATTTCGTTACCATCAATTATTAGAACGAAATATTTGAAGTTTATTATTAATTTAAGTGTCCCATCTTCTGGTGAGAGAATCATCATTCGAATCTCACTGAGACAAGTTGATAATGAGTCTATAAATTATTAAATGGATCCCTAAACTTTAGTGCATTTTTTTTTCATTGATTTAAATTCATCACCATCTTTGCTCCATATCAAAATCCAATTTTAATTATTTTCTTCTTAAATAGTGTTCTTAATACCTTCAGTCCCTTTGGATTCAACCTCGGACTCACCGAGTAATTATTACTTCACTACCTACGCTTGGGTTTACACTTTTAAAGTGGTAGTAGCTACCGAGCTCTTATTGGGCCAATCTTGGACTTTTCAAAAAGCTCAATCCGTAATCTTCATAATTAACGGATCAAAAGCACATTTGATTAACATAAATCACAAAATTTATCTTAATTTTAAATCAGGGTATTACAGTTAATTGGAGAAGCATTCCTAAACTTGATCTCCCAAGTAGATGGGATTATGACTTATAATAATGATGATGTTAGATAGACATCAAGCTATGCTAAGCACTCATTTTATGGGTGCATTAATAGTATAATTTGAAAATTCTCATAATTAAAATTACAAAACTTACCATTTTATTAATGTTATTGTTCTTGAGTTATATACTAAGGAGACTTTATAGTGAGACTAAATACCAAAATTACTCCTTAAATGAGTACGATTCTCATCTTGTTGGGTGAGAATGGTAGGTTCTATTGAGTCCACCCATTTATAAATGGGTTAAGATGGTTTACCATCTATAATAATAGATTAGGGCAAGTCTATCCATTTGATAAATAAATAAACAATTAATTCCATATCTATTTAAAATGGTCGGTTCATACCAGGGCAAATTTTGTCAAATTTAGTGAAAAGCTAAGTGTCATGGGAAAAAAAGTTCTTAGGCCATCACTTGACATGTCGCATGGTAGGTGTTAATGGAGAAAGTTCTTTTATTATTTAGATTATTACGAAACATGTCAATTTCAACAATTCCCTAACTCACTGACATGTACTAACAACACAAATCACGTATCACATAAAGGAATGAGCATTGAGAAATGTATGATCTCCTTATTGTTTGGATAACTTGGTTTTTCCATTGAACCTAAGGTCTCAATATCTCTAGTCACTGGAGTGGGTTCCGGTTATTGATAAGTACAGGCTTTTATGCGGGGTATCCCGGAGTTTCTCACATATAAATAAAAAAAATACTGACTTTAAACCCTTCTTTTTTATATTTCTTTTATACTTTTTATTAATATATTGATGCCTCATATTTAGAACATAGAGGAATATCATATATTAAAATTTTAATTCACTACACTTCTATTCCTACAACTCTAGATTTATGATTATACGATGAAATGAGAAATAATAGTTTGTTTCTTTGAAAAGAAACAAATCAAAGATTAAAGTAGTGGACTTAAAAGAGTCATTTAGGTTTGATTTCAAATCGGATGCACTATAATCCTCAATTACAATTGAAAATCTAAAATAACACGAGCCATAATCCATGGTGTTCTTTAAATATTTAAGTACCATGCACAACATTCCAATGTTCATGCTGGCATTACTACTATATCTATTTAATTTATTCATAACATATACAATATCAAGTTGAGTACAATTCATACTTGCATATTCAAGTTTAGATAACAATCATTTTCATTTTTAATTAATTTGGTATTAGGGATTATGGTAAAAAGTTACACTTCTAGGTTTGCAACTAAAATAATCAAATTTTCTTAACATTTTTTCAATACAATATGCTTTCCTCATCTCTAATGATTTTAAGTTCTAATATAACATCTGCTTACACATCCTAAATCAGTTTCAAATATGAACAAATCATCCACATATATGCAATAATAACAATCACATTTTCAACCAATTTGGTAGAGGTAAAATGTAATGCCCCAACTCAAGAGTGGGTCCGGAACGCTACTGATTTTTTTTTTTTTTGGAACTAAACTCCAAGGCTTAAATGGATTGGATCAAAGGTTAGGCCCAGAAATAAAAGCCACACATGGTTTCAATATGTGGACTCAAAGACAAACCAAGCCTACCCATAAGCAAACCCAAACCACTCAATCACATATTTCCATAAACGAATATTATTCAATCAATGCAGAATAGCTACAATCACATAGTGGTTTTAATACATATTCCAACACAAATAAGTATCATAGGTGGTACTTTACAAAACATAAATCGTCCAATGGAACCAAAAGACATAGGTAGCGGGATTTCCGTCAGTGGAAATCCCAAGGCAACGCAGCAACTTATCCATCCTAAGCTTGATACGGAGGGTCCTCCTCCTCGGGCACATCTCCTGAAATGTGAGTAGTGTGAGCTAACTAGCCCAGTGAAAAGAATATAACAATGCAGTTTATTGAACATCAGGTTAGCCAAAATCAATATTATCAATATAATAGTTTTAACTTGTCAAAATCTCATTATCAGTCCACAACTGCTAACATCCACCGTAACCCCTAGATACTACACTGAGACCAATGGTATTAAGTCCCGACACGGTAAAAATACTTCTTGCAAGTACATCTCCGGCACACCCCAAAATCGGTACTGACACTGTAACGCCCCGACCCAGAGGTGGGCCTAGAACGCTACTTAAATTTTTTTTTTTAATGTCACACATGCTCTTTACATGTGGACTCAAACATATACCATATATTTACCCTTTTACAAACATGTATCATACAAATAAATCTAAAAAAAGATAATCTCATTAATAACAGAGTTACTAACAGTAACGTAGTGGTTCATACATAGTTATAAAGGCGGATACCACATGAGGTACTCTATAAAACATGGTTCCAAGAACCAATAGGCAAAATAAATGAAAATCTCATCCATGGGACTCCAAGGAACTGTAACAGCTTATCTATCCTTAAGCTTGAAATGGAGGTTCCTCCTACTCGGGTACATCTCCTGAAATGTGAGTGATGTGAGCTAACCAGCCCAGTGAAAAAAACATAACAATGCAGTGTAATATTTATCAGGTTAGCCAAACATCAACATTTTCATCATAATATGTTTGTCATGTCAAAATATCAAATCATTCTCATTTTACTACTGATATCTAACGCAATACCTACACACTACACTGACTATAAGCATTAAGTCCCGACACGGTCAAAATGCAGAATCTCGCAAGTACATCTCCGACATACTTGGGCCGGTACTGATACACCTAGGCCAGCAACTAACACACCTAGGCTAGTAGACGTAAACCGACACACCTGGGCCGATGATCGACACACCTGGGCCGATAATAGTTCAGTAGTTAAGGGTACGTGGAAGCAGTATAATTCATAAGCATTTCATCATCATGATTACAATATATGATAAACAATACCTCAATAAGCACTTTTCATAATAGTGCACAAAATCTAGGCATATAAGTGGGTTCATCAAATCTGATCCTTCAACCCACTCATTGCACTAGTTCCTTTAAACCTGATTTACTTCTACTGCAATGTTCAGTCTCCTCACCGTATGTGTGGGGTATAGAGATATCTGTCAAAACATGAAAACAAGAATACAACGAATTATACAATCATTGATCAACATAATACACATAATCATAGTGTTGCAAATTCTTTTATTTATTTTCCGGGAAAACTTCAAGGGTAATGGATATGAGTCTCCTAAAATGAGTTACTATTCTTTTTTTATTATAATAATAATCAGTAATATAATAGAATGCTCAGGCCACTACTCGTATAGCAAGTTAGGCCTAGAGATACAAATATAAGGTGCTCAGGCCACTACTTCTATAACAAGTTAGGCCTAAAGATACAAATATAAGGTGCTCACGCCACTACTTATATAGCAAGTTAGGCCTAAAGATACAAATATATGATGCTCAGGCCACTACTCGTATAGCGAGTTAGGCCTAGAGATACATTCAGTGTCCGATCCCTTTTTCTCTACCGAGCAGTAAAATTAATTGCTCAGCTACTGATAGATATAGGGCTAAGTCAGCCACAGATAAAGAGTATCGGCATGAAAGTGAATTCATATATATATATAGTATAATAGAATAAACAAGGGTTAGTATCATCTTTAATTGAGAATAGGGGTCTTTAAACAATCATAATCAAAATACAAGTCTCAAATTATTAATTTTAAACAAATTTCAAAAATTATATAAAAAGTATTAATTTAAGTGGTCTAAAAGTAATTTAAGTCTCTAATTTGTTAACAAGACTAAATTAGAATTTGGTAAATTACTCACTTTAGATAAAACTAAGATATATATAAATATTTCAGTTTTTTGTAAGATATAGAAAAACCAACTTAACTATATCTTTAAACAATTATAAATTTATTTCAAGTTAAATAAACAAATTAAAATAAATCAATTTATAATAATAATTCACAATTAATTCAATAGGAAAACTCATTTTAAGTTTAAAACAAATAATTTTAAAATAATTAAAATGACATTTTATATTCTATATTAATTCTAAGGCTAGAAAACATTAAAAAAATATATACTTTAATTGAAAACTTTGGTTGACTTTTCAAAAGAAAACTTGATGTAAAGAAGCACTAAAGAGGTGTTTGTAGAACTTTGACTTTTCAAAAGAAAACTTGCTGTAGAGAAGCACTAATGAGGTGTTTGGTAGGAAAAGAAAGAAGAAGAAATCGGGATCGGTTATTTGCAATTGACTATGGGCTATTACCTTAGATGCTATTTATAGGACGTTTCTAAAACCATGCAGTGGATAAGAATCCTCCACATGGGCTAGTCTAGTACTCATAAACTGATGAATCATTTATAGGTTATATGAATCATCCCTTACAGGTTGATGATTTACCTACAAGTGGCTTATAAGAAAGGATAATTTATTTTAATAATTTTTTTTTACTTTCAGTCGATTATACAAGATAATGGTTATCATATGACTGTAGCTACTTAAAATTTACTATTCACAATATTATTTTATTATAGTTATAATCTTTATTTCATTTTCTTATTAATATTTAACTAATAAAAATTATTTAATTTGATCTATCTAATCCAAAATGTTGAGTTTTTAAAATATTTAAATACCATATAATTTTGGAAAGTTATAACCTATTAAACTTAATTGATTTAAATGAAAATCACTTTTTAACACTATTCCCTTAAACTAAATTGTGTTTATTTAAAGGGTTTAAAACCTTCATTTTTAGCTCTAAAAAAATAAAATGATAGATTTAAACGTAGGTTAAACACTAGGTATTTTTTTAAGAATTTTCTAACTTCTAAAATTATTTAAAATAATCATTTTCTAGTTTTCAGGACCTTTTTCGGGTAACTTTTTAATAACATTTTAATGAAATAAAGATATTTATAAATTTTAGAATCTATATTCTTAATAAATAAATCAATATTACTCAAATAATTAACAATAATTATTCAAATAATAATTATATTGTTAATGGTAAATTACCATTTTGCCCTTTTAACTTAAAAGGGTTGGATCAATGAGCTATCGAGTTCTGATTGGGCCAAAACTGGATTTTTCATAAATCCCTCACTATAATCTATGTAATTAATAGGTTAAATCATATTATTTAAGGCTATTTCAGGTCAGCGTATTACATCCTACCCCCCCTTAAAGAAATTTCGTCCCGAAATTTAAAATAAACCTCGTACCTTTTTATTCTGCAAATAGACTAGGGTATAGCTTCCGCATTGTCGACTCTGGTTCCCACGTCACATGTTGTATGTCATGATGTTGCCACAGAACTTGCACCAGTGGTATGGACTTTCTTCTAAGCACTTGTATTCGAGATCCTTGTATCTCAATCGGTACTTCTTCAAAAGTCAAATCTTCCGAAACTTCAATATCCTCAAAACTTAACACATGAGATGGGTCAGGTTCGTACTTTTTCTACATAGATACATGGAATGTATTATGTACTCTTGCCATTGACTGAGGAAGATCTAGTTGATAGGCTACTTCCCCTATTCTTTTCAAAATTTTAAAGGGTCCAACATATCGAGGTGATAGTTTTCCCCTACGACCGAACCGCTGAATTCCATGGCATGGTGCCACACGTAAGAATACTCTGTCACCGACTGCAAACTCCAAAGGTCTCCTCCCTTTGTCAGCATAACTTTTCTGTCTGCTTTGGGCTGTCTTGAGACGCTTGTCTTATCACTTTGACTTGTTCAGACTGTCACACGAACCAAATCCGGACCCAGCAATACTTTGTCTCCTACTTTTGCCCAACATATAGGAGACCTGCAGAGTCTACCGTACAAGGCTTCATAGGGCGCCATTTGTATATTAGAGTGATAACTGTTATTATATACAAATTCAATCAGTGCTAAATGATCTTCCCAACTTCCTTGCATATCCATGATTCATGCTCTTAGCATATCTTCCAAAGTTTGGATAGTCATTTCCAATTGGCCATCAGTTTGGGTGATTGTTGATCGACTAACGAAATCAGCCCATTTTCCAAAGTCAGTGCCCGAACCCTTACAGATAGCTATCGGGCTGAGTCAACCACAAATAGAGGGTATCAGCCTGGAAGTGAATACAATAAGTAATACACTATAGTATTAAGAGAAAAGGGGTTAGTATTATTTTTAATTATCAAAAGGTATAAACATCACATGAAAACCTAGATTCTAACACATGCATCTTAAATTAAACCAAGATTTATCATTCAAAACTGAGTTCCTCGGAACATGCTTCGGAACCAGGTATTGTGGTTTCGGACCTTCCGAACCACTGCCTAAACTGATCTCCAAAACCTCGGAACATGGTCTGTTCTTCGGAACATCCGAGGCTCAAGTCTTGGACCGCCCGAGAGTGCTTCCGAACTGAAAAAACAGAAACAGACTTTCGGTGGGTCTCGGAACATGCCGAGAGAAGCTCGGAACTTCCGATCTATTAGGTCCTTCAGAAGAAGACTAGGAACATTCCGGAGTAGAGGCGGGAAAAACAGTTAGCCACTGGACACTTCGAAGTCCCAAACCGAAGCTCGGACCGTCCGAAGGTGTCGGCTTCGGAACGTCCGAAGCCCAACTCTCGGACCTTCCGTGTCACGCCCCGACCTGAAGGGTCGGCTCGGAATGCGACTGATTTTTTTTTTTTTTTTGGAAAGATAAACTAAACAAAATCACAAGCATTCTAACTGGGCCAAATCAACAGTTAGGCCCAGAGGTCACACATGATCCCAACATGTAGACTCAAACACATACCATAAGTCTAAGAGACATAATAATATCAATAACATCAACACATAACATGATCAAAATCAAAACCAACCATTGATTATTACAAACATCGATTTAAAGTCATTACAAAGCTTCAAGGTTTAGTACATTAGATTAACACAGATTAAGTACCACATCCGATACTTAATAAAAGTAACTGGTTCCAAGAACCAACAAGAAAAGATTAGGGCATTCTCCTCCGGAGGAATCCCGAAACACTGCATCAGCTTATCCACCCTAAGCTTGATAAAGAGGGTCCTCCTCCTCGGGTTCATCGCCTGAAAGGTGAGTGGGGTGAGCTAACTAGCCCAGTGAAGGAAACATAACAATGCAGTTTAAGTAAAATAACAGATTAGCAACAGTTCAATAATATCACATGCTTGATAACAATTAAGCATAATATCATGTAAAACATCAACATCATCAATTACTGCTATCATCCAACGTAACGCCTGCCGACTACGCTGAGACCAGTATTAAGTCCCGACATGGTCAAAATACATCCTTACAAGTACATCTCCGGCTCTGACTTAACCGATACTAACACCCTCAAGTCAGCAATTGACGACATCATGGTCCGCCCATGGTTCAGTAGACATAAATCATCTCTCATATGGCCGATATTGGTTCAATAGCCCAGGTACGTGAAAGCAATCTTACATACTCATACGATCAACATCGTAATATCACAATCATCATCAGCACTCTTACCATAGTGCATCATCTCTAGGCACATGAGTGGGTTCATCAAAACTGAAACCACTCATTGCTCAATACTCATCTCATCATAAAACCTGTTTACAAAATCTGCAAAGTTAAGTTCCCTCACCGTGATATGTGGTTTACGCGGTCTTTGTTCAAACAACACACAAGTGCACAATCAATATACATAACAAATACGTACATATACGTAGTATTTGAAAATCATACGTTTTCCCACAAAATATCCAGGGTTCATGGAATTGAGTCTCCTACTTGGTTTCTATCCTTTTTAAATTATCATAATCCACAAGATAATAATAAATAAAGGGGCTCAGTCCAAAACTCATATTGTCTTCTGGCATTGACCAGATTGACTTATTGAGTTAGGTCTAGATCCTCGGGTCACTTCTCGGTTGTCTTCTGGATAGGATCAGATCTGACATTTTGAGTTAGACCTCGAGGTCACCCAGTGCCCGATTATATAGTGTCGGCCTGAAAATGAATCACTCAGTGCCCGACCAATAGGGTCGGCCTCGAAGCAGATACAATAGTATTTACACTATAAGTAATAAGAGAAGAGGGTTAGTACAATTTTAATTAACAAAATGGGGTACTAACATCACATCACATAATCTAACAAAATTTAAATTTTTTTTTGAATAAAATAATAATATTTATTTATTCAATCATTTAATTAATATTTATTTTATATATATATATATAATTTTTTTCCTTCTTCGTCTTCCTCCCGTTCACTGTCTGCAACAGACAGTGAACTGCCGGAAATCCGTGAAAAATGAATTTGAAAATGGAGAATTTTCCGGATTCGGTTTTTATATCTGACCGGTTCGATGGATTCCTCCGGGAGTCCTCTTTCCATAGAGAGAGGTTTGGAGCATTAAAACTCAGTAAGCCATCCGATCTTAGCACCGGAAGCTCACTGATATAAAGAAAATCGGGTTTTTCCTTAGATTTCAAACTTGATTTTCTTTCTCAAAACAGGGTCAAATTTAGATTTTCTGGATTCAAAACTGAATGAAATTTGAAAAGGAATGCAATGGTTACCTTTAATTGAGTTCCTGAGCTGAAATCCGGTCTTTGGAAAATTTTCCCTAAAAGTTACGGTTACTGAAAACAGAGAAAAAAAAGGGGTCGGCCGGTCGAGTTTCAGCTGGGCTGAGAGACAGAGAGAGAGGAGAAGGTTTGTGAGAGTTTAAAACCGAAGGCTGAGGTTCCTTTTATAGAAAAATGGCCGGAATTTCGGAGTCACCCGGCCACAGGCATGCGGTGCCTGGTGACGCTTGCAACAGTAGCAATTTTTGGGGGTTGCAGATCAGCCCTCTTGAATTTCTGTTTTTGCAATTTAGTCCAAGTTTAAGTAAAAAGCCGATTTTACATTAAAAGCATGATTTTAAAAGCTCAAAAACTCAATCCAACCTTACAGATAGGTTGGGTTTTGAAAACCTTGGTCACCATAAAAATTTTGGAATTTATCTCTTATTAAAAACCATTTATTAAACAAAAATCATATTTTAACCTTATTTACTTAAATAAACAAATGTTAAAATAAACAATTTAGAAATCTCATTTTGGGGTGCCAAAGAATAACTAGACCATTCTTAAAATGGTCTAACACAAAATACTAGTCTTGAAATTTATCTCATTTTCAAAATCACTTAAAATAATTATTTCTCCCTTTCGAGGTTTTGATGGGCGGATTTAAAATGCTATTTTCTGAAAATAAAATTATTTTAAAATTAGAAATACAAATCCTTTATTAAGGAGAATATTATCCACCAATATTATACACATATCAACAATATTCATAAAATAATAACAAAAACGGTAAATTACCAAAATGCCCCTCCAGCTCGACGAGCCGGATCACTGAGCTCACGAGTTCGGATTGGGCCACACTTGGGCTTTCCTCAAAGCCCTAACCGTAATCCTCAAGATTAACCGGTTAAACAGGATTATTAAACTAAAACACACCTAATCTGGGGCAGGGTATGACATTCCGAGAGTCGTCTTCCTCCTCTGTTTGCAGCAGCAGCAGACAGTAACGGCGCCGGGAGAGTGAAATACGAATTCAGAAACAGTGGGTTTTCTGAATTCGTTTTTCACATCCAACTGGTCAGATGGACTCCTCAGTGAATCCTCTTGACAAAGGGAATAAATTAAAACTTTAGCACTGATTTAAAGCATCAGATTTTAACATGAGGACCAATGAAACACAAGAAATCTAAGTTTTTCCTTAAACTTTAAATTCATTTTACACACTCAAATCTTGATCAATTTTACTTCTATTTGATTCTAAACTTGTTAAAATTTGAAAAGGAACACAGACGTTACCTTCGCTTGAGCTCTGGAATTGAAAATTCGAACTTTGAAAATCTCCCACTTCCAAGCTACGGTAAAATTTTGAAAAGAAACAGAGAGGGACGGCAGCAGCTGGTTTTCACAGAGGGTTAGATTTTCATCTGGGGTGAATCCAGCTAGGAGGAAGATGAATTTTATAGGCTCAACTGATGGCTGGGTGAAAGCCACCTCACCGACAGCCCACAGACCCGTATGGGAGTGGCTGGCCATGTACTCGTGGCCACAGTAAACGGCACAGTAAATAAAATTTGCAGAGAAGTCCTCTGCAAGTTTTGCAATTTGGTCATGTTTTGACTAAAGTCAATTTTTAACTTAAAACATGATTTAAAAAGCTTAAATAATTTAATCCAACTTAACAAAAATGTTGAGTTTAATAAACTCTATTCATAAAATTTTGGAGACTTAAAATTCATTTAAAAACATAGATTTAAACAAGATCCACATTTTGACACTATTTACTTAATTTAACTTGTGATAAATAAAAGGGTTTAAAACCTTCATTTTCAAAATTTGGAGAAATAAACTAAACCATCATACTAAAACCTATCATCACCTAATTTTCTCAAAATTTTCTTATTCCTGAAATTATTTAAAAACATTTATTTCTCCCCTTTCGGGCTCTTTTCGGCCGGTTTTAAATAACATTTTCTGAAAATAAACTAATTCTGAAATTTTAAATTAAAATCCTTGATTAAGGAAATCAATAGCATCCATTAATAATAAATTAATTACATACATAGAAGAAATAATATTGGCAAATGGTAAATTACCATTTTGCCCTTCCAACTAGACGAACTCGATCATCGAGCTTTCAAGCTCTGACTGGGCCACACCTGGGCTTTTCGTAAAGCCTTAACCGTAATCTTCAAGATTAACCGGTCTAACGTATGATTTATCAAACTGATTACGCTTAAATCGGGTCAGGGTATTACATAAAACTCACGTCGGGTTTTTACTCGACCTGCATGACTCGACTCGAGAAATCATGCGGGTCGAGTCAACAGGATCGAGTCAGCTTGAGAAGACAAAAATCCGTATAGAATTAGGATGGGTCGGTTGAGGAAGATCAACCCGACTTCGACTTGATTCGATTCAACCCGACTAAAATAGATTCAGAATGTGGGTCAAGTCAGAATTCAGATTGAGTTAAGTCGAGAATTTTGGATCAATAGTTCAGATCAAGTTCCATAAGTATTGACTCGGGTCCAATTGAGTTTTAAAAAATCCGAATCACCTGACCCGATTTCTACCTACAATTAGGAATAGATATATTTATCTCATTCATTTGTTTTAAAATCATTAAAAAGAACCACATCATCAAATTTCTAATTTCAAAGTTTACTGAGGTTGTTTGAAACCATACAAGGACTTTAATAATCTACTGTATTTTCTTATACTTTGACTTCATATCCTCGTATTGTTCCAATTATTTCTTTAATTCACCATTTAAGAAGGCAGGGTTTATGTTCATTTGGTGAATAACAAAATTATAAATAGCAGGGAGATCTATTGAAATTTATACCCATCCTCTGAATAACGAAATAAAAGTGCGGCGGTCTAAGTCGAGGAAGAAATCTTCGAGACGACAGGGCAAAGAGACAAATCGTCAAGAATCTTCAACGGAGATCATGGAAATGCTTGAACAAATCGTCCGTGTAATCTTCAAGAGAGGCTAGTTTGGAAATGATCGAGCTTGGAAATGTTTGAAACCGAGTCGAAGTGGAGATATCGAGCAGGTGAAGAGGGAGATATCGAGAAGTAAAGAGAGAAAGAAGAGGGTGAACAGCGCCTCTCTGATGAGGGAGGCGAGCTTGTAAATGGTTGTCCTCGAGCCGAAGCGAAGGAGATATCGAGCAGGTAAAGAGGGAGATGAGTGCGTGAGAGGGAGAAATCGAGCAGTAAAGAGAGAAACAAGAGGGTAAACAGCGCCTCTTAGAGTCTCAGACGAGGGAGGACTGCGGCTGGGAAACACAAAACGAAACAGAGGAGGAAGAGAAGTAAAGAATTAAGGCACTTGAGTTGGATTATTTCATTCCATTTTTATCCCTTGACGGCCGTTAACTCGTGAGACGTTAACCCCCTTCAGAGGTCCAACGGCATACTGTAGAAGGGAGAAACGAACGCAGCTGCGCCCCGTTCCTAGTAGAATATTACTCAAGAATATCGTATTAGCAAGCTACAGTATTACCAGTTTTCATCTCCCTGCATTGTGCTGCTGGGCACCACCTGCTTGCGTGTAGGGCAAATAGCTTCCAACTCCCGCATTCCCTTTTCTCTCGGCACTCATCTATTCCTACATTTTTTATGCTCAGAACAGTTCTCTTCTCCATTCACCGTCTATTACAAGCTAAGATCATTATGGTAATCTTCTCCACTGTCTCAAACATTCGAACCCAATCCCACCATATTTAAAGAATTCATGAAGCAAATCTGCTTGGTATTTGCCTTATCACCAACCATGGAATACGAGTGGGTATGCTGTTCGCTTTCACAGGATGCAGATCGAGTGTTCGACGCCTGTTCTACGAACAAATGAAATGGCCAGCTTTATCACCATTCTAATCCTGCAGGAACATGTTGTTATCATCAAGGATCTACATGCATTTAAGTTTGGTACCTTACTCTCTATGTGCATTCTTCTCGTTTGACAAAATGCCTCCGAGGGAAACTTAGGTGTACAGATGAAATGGGTCCTTTCCAAACCGTAGAGAATTATGTTGGTAAGGCTTCCTATCCTCTCGGTCTCACGCATTTTTTTGGTTGCACCTATTCTGAAAACCAGCACGAGGTCCTTCAGCTCTGCAAATAAAAAAGTAGATAGAAGTTCAAGCCAGAATGCAGTTGAAACCGAATGTGAATCTCACAAGAAGAAAATCCATCTTTCAAATATCTTTGAAACAAAATTGAAGCCTTCCCACTTGGAGTCTGCTTTTAATATCTTGAAAACCATTGAACGCAAGCAATGGTCTGAAGAAGTCGAGATGGAATTGCATACTCTGAATTTAGTGTTGAACACATACATTGTCAACCAGGTCCTGATTCGTCTGTTGGATTCCAAACTCGCTTTCCATTTTTATTTATGGGCTGAATCCCAACCAGGTTTTGTGCATGACCACTTCACAAACAAATCTACCATTTGTTTGTTGTTAAAAGACCAGAAGTTTGACATCCTATTGCAGATTTTAAAGAGAATAAGGGATAATGGGTTTTCAATGCACCGGTCCATTTATCGGATTCTCATATCTGGGTATGTTAGAGCTGGTTTGATCAATTTGGCCATCCAAACATTCAATGAAATGATTGACTCGGGTTGCCGGGTTTTTGGCATTGACTACAATAGATTCATTGGTGTATTGGTTCGAGAACATTACTTTGATATGGCTGAGCACTACTACCACATGATGATGTCACAAGGATTTTCATTGTCCTCTTTTACGTATTCAAGGTTCATCTCTGGCCTCTGTAAGATGAAAAAGCTGGATAGCATTCAAAAGCTTCTAGAAGATATGGATAAGATAAATGCAGTTCCAGATATATGGGCTTATAATATATATTTGAATTTATTGTGTAATGAGATTAGGCTAGACATGGCTCTGGAGTTATTTGAGACTATGAAAAAGAAAGGAAGGAATCCGGACACTGTTACCTACACTACAATCATCAACGGTTTATGCAAGGCACGGAGATTTCAAACCTTAGTTGGCATCTGGCATGAAATGATGAAGGTAGGTTTCTGCCCAGACAATGTTGCCTGCGGGACATTGATTTTTGGCCTGTGCAAGCATGGGAAGGTTGATTTAGCTTATGAACTCTTGATGGGAATGGTGAAGGGTCAAATCCAGCTGAGCTCTTCTGTGTTTAATGCTCTTATTAGTGGGTTTTGTCGTGTTGGTAGGGTTGACAAAGCTCAAGCTATTGTATCAGTTCATGCGGAGAAATGGGTGTAAGCCAGATATTGTTACTTATAATACGCTTTTAAATTACTGCTGTTCTGAGCTTATGCTTGTTGAGGCAGAGAAGGTAATTGAGAAGATGGAAAGAAATGGCATAAGGCCGGATAGGTATACTTATAATCAGCTTATGAAGGGGTTCTGTAGAGCTAACCAACTTGACAAAGCATACTCCCTAATGATTAACAAAATGGAAGTGGAAGGCCTATGTGATGTTGTCTCCTGCAACACCCTCATTGCAGAACTCTGTCGTACTCGGAGGATGCGAATGGCTTACAAACTGTTTGAGGAGATGGATAGGAAGGGGGTCAAGCCAGACGTGATTACATTCAGCACCTTGATAAATGGGTTTTTCAGAGAAGGCCATGCTGATTTGGCCGAGGAGCTTTTTGACCAGATGTTGGGATCTGGTTTGGTCCCTGATGCTGTTGTATATACAACTATGATCGATCACCTATGCAAGACTGGTCGTATCGAGCTGGCTCGAAGCTTTTTCATTGACATGATTGAGAAGGGAATCCTACCTGATACTTTTTCGTACAATACCCTTATAAATGGGCTTTGCAAGGCCTTTCTGGTGCGTGAGGCCATGGAGATTTATGAGAATATGAAAAGCAGTGGTTCCAGTCCTGATGAGGTCACCTATAAGCTGATAATTACAGGCCTCGTACATGAAGAAAAAATTGGTCTGGCTTGTAGTGTTTGGGACCAGATGATGGAAAATGGGTTTACTCTTGATAGAATGGTCTCTGAAACTCTGATCAATGCTATTCGGTCAAAGGATGCATCCAACAGGAAGTTTAGTGAAGGTATAGTTTCCAGTTACTGATGTCAAAATGCCTGTCACCGATGTTTTTAATCTGTGTCTGGATGTTCCTCAAACTCCAGTCAGTTTGACTGTTTGTCTGTATGATGGTTTTCTCTTCAGTCTTCTACTGTACATTTGGGCTGTCATGAATATCAAACACCACATTAGATGGGATGCTGTTATCCTGATAACCAGTAACGATTTTTGGTAATCGTGATGGAAAGACAGAATCCCACACAATATGATCTATTTTCATGTCAACTTAAATAGAGAGGAACAACAAATCATTAGTTCTGCCAAATTTACCATTTGCAGCATGTCCAGACACCCATTAGATTCATACAAGTCATATTCTTCTTTGAGCATGTAAACTGTTTTCCATTGCCACTCTGTGTCATGCTGAGAATAGTGTCCTTTGTGCAATCCCTTGTGAAGCCTCTGGAAGGAGCGGAGCCCGTTCTCACCGGCCAAAGCTATCTAGTGTTGCACCAAGTTCATGAAAATGTTGCCTGTTGTATGATTGCAGCACCTTTGGACTAGACAATTAACAACAATCCTTCAGGTTTGAGCTATTGACTCATTTAGAATTATCCCTCTCTCTCTTACTAACACATACACGCACCCACCCACCCACATCTGCTGACCTCACCCCCTTAAATGATGATTGCTTGCAGTTGTATTTTTCTTAAAATTGTTTTCGACAACCTTAGGGTTGCAGGCTGACAACAAAATTTGTCTTAATTTGCTACTGGGTTCTGTCGAAGGATTAACATCTCCTGGGGACTACAACCCCATAAAGGCATAATGCCACCCAGTTAATAACTCAGAATCTGACTATAGAATCCAGCAATGCAGCAATTGTTCTAAATTGAAGCAATACATAGTTAAGGAAGGAAAAGCACTTCCATTAAGTTCTACAAGTCTGTATTAGTCCCTAATGCTAGTGATGAAAATTAGTATTTCAACACTGGAATTTCTGTTGTCTAACAATGACAGTCCGAGGAAAATCTGTGAATGTATCTGTTACAAGAGTCCCAAACTTGTCAGGGAATTTGATTCAGTGCCTAGTTACTGTCAGACACTCTTATTAATTTGGTTCAAATCTTCTGCTAATATCACGTTCTTGATTTTGAGAGATCCTATTGATCAGTCCTTAAAAGATATAAGCAGAATTATGCACTTTCAAGACTTTTGAGCCTCAATGTTAAATGTAAAACAAAGAACAACTTAATGGCCAGATGTGTGACTAGGCATATCTGTAGAAGGAATAACCGATTAGTTTCTACCTTTCAACAGCAAAGACATTGCATCACTTGCAAGTTCCTTATTGTTTAGGTGTGGAATACTTCTTTTGGAGATTTGAAACTTTTGGAGACCTTTGACCTAGGATTTGGGATCTGAGTGCATACTTGTTGTGGGGTCAAAAAGCCAGCCTGCTCCTCAAAATAAGGCATACACTCTTAACATCTCTAGTTCTATTTTTTATTTTGTAAATCTGTGCATCTTATCCATTGTGCTTCTCAAACTAAAGCATGTGTTACCCTGAGGAGTTGGCTTGATGGTCAAAACCCGCCCTTGTTTGCGGGAAGTCTTGGGATGAAGTCCCCCTCAACACTAAAAGGGCCACTCCCCATTGTTTAGATCCCCTCAGATGCATCTTATCCATTGTGCTTCTCAAACTAAAGCATGTCACCCTGAGGGTTTGGCTTGATGGTCAAAACCCGCCCTTGTTTGCAAGAAGTCTTGGGATCAAGTCCCCCTCAACACCAGAAGGGCCACTCCCCATTGTTTTGTACCCGGCTTGTGCGGATTGGGAGGTTTAGACATGCCCCAAGGATTAGTCAGGTGAGATGCCTGGATCTTGGTCTTCAAAAAAAACTGAAGCATGTGTTCTAACATCTCTAGGTCTATCTATGATTTTTCTTATCCATATGTATTATCCTACATCCTTTGAATTCATGCCAATCTTCTGACATGGTCCCATCTATCATCAAGGTATGAATATTCTTAAGGTCCAACAATTGAAAAATTCATAAAAAATCCCATTAAAAACAACAAACCATGAATAATACCAATGTTCTAGGAGAAATACCCAACTCATAAATTTATTTAAAAGACTCAGAAAATTCATTTTGACTGCCTGCTGAACTTAACATGTTTGATATCTTTTTAGCCTATGAAACACAAAATATCATGTTTGATTGCTTTTAGTTCTATTAGAACCCAATCCCATTGATTGAGATCAATGAATGGCGTCAAGGGATGTGATGTAGCCAGCATTCAATATCCAATCCTGGAATTTATACTCAACTGCATGGAGAGGGAGATCTAGTTAGTCAAGAATAGGGGGATTTTTAAGGCAACAGTCACACACTTTGGTATATAACACAATGTCGTCAAAATGGTCTTCTACATCTTTGGTGCCCATATTTGGTGGTACCCTTTTTGTTTAAATATTATTATTATGAGTGGAAGGGGTATTTAAGTCATTCTACTTCTATTTATTGTTTTTTATGACAAAGATTCAAACATTTGGCCAAGATTATTTGATGGATAAGTGGTTTGCATTGATTCTAGGGCTTAAAGACATGGCTGCTAGCCCTGTTTTTTATTATAATTTATATTCTCATAGAAATGTTGGGCATTTGGTAAAAAGCAAGAGTGGAAGTTGTTGTTGTTGTTGTTGTTGTTTTCTTAAAAAAAATGCATTGGTTGCTCTCATGTAAAGAGCTCCTTTGCTGGTTTTTTTTTTTTTTTTTCATTTTTATACTTTATCTTTTATTAATAAAATTATTTGGTTACTGTTTAGGAGAAGTCACTGGGTTTGTGATTAAGCTTAATCCATGCTCTTCATTGTTTCTTCTTTATTTATTTGTTTTGGCGTCAGAGTCTTAGGGTTCTAATATCTTAATCACTTAGATGCTATAGAAGAGACAAACGTTGATCCGGTATTTGGATCAAAGGTATACAATATGGGCCCCTAAATGCCTAATGCAATGAGATGTGATCAATTAAGTATGAATTAACTATATGAAGCTGAGATCAAAGATCTAAAATTAATATTAAGCAATTAAATAATATAAACAAACTACAAACAATCACGAGTGTCTCAGAAATTCAATGTAACAATTATATCATGATCCAGGCCTAGTTACCAAACGCGGCGGGATCTCTCAAAACAAAGGGGCTTGTCAGTTCCCACGAATGTGTAGATCTATCACCAAAAGGGGATTAGTTCTGGCTGTTTGACAGTTGGTAGATGGGTTTTTTTTATGATGTAGGTGGCTGGATATGGAGGTAAAGGGGTTAAAGGCAGTAAAAGGGATTAAGGGAAAGGCTAAGGTCAAGGCTAAATGGGTCTAGGAGGGACAAGGTGATCAGATAGGAATAGGATATGGGATTACGGTAAACAGGAGAAGGGAGTTTTGGAATCGCAGCAAGTCTGGAGGGATGTTTGGGGTTGGCGATGCCAACTGTAGGGCTTGGAATTGGTAACAGCAGTAGAAGGGGTAAGGAGGATCAAGGCCACAACAAAAAGGGATCTGGAGGTGGCGGCACAGAGGATGTAGGCTAGGGGAAGAGGCGACAAGGCCAGAAGGTTTAGGGAGGGGGGCCGAAGGGCAGAAAGGGGTATAGAGGGTGGCGGAAATAGGGGAAAGGCACGGGATGGGTTGTAGATGGTACGGCAGTAGTAAGGAGAGAAAAAGAAAAGGAGAAGAGAGAGAAGAAGAGAGGAAAAGAGAGAAGATAGAATACCTGAGAAGGAGAAGGCTTCACGCCTCATTTGGATTCCACCAAAAGCCTCAGATTCTCTCCAAAGGGTCACCGTCGCACCATGCAGAGAGGTATTTGCGAAATTCTCAAATCTTATTCATTCATTAACTTCGAAAATAGCTTACAAAAGGGATTTTATAAGATTACATCATCCCTAAATAAGGAAACTCAAAATTACTTACCCTCATCTAAAAATAGCTTAAAACTAAACCACATAATAAAAAATAAAAAAGAAGCACAGAAGCTCGCATGGAAGCACGGAAGAGACAGAGAAAGCTCCGTGCTCTGCATCAGTATAGCTCTTTGTGAGTTTCTTATGTTCTTTGGCTAGTGTGTTTCTTACATACTTAATGGTAAATGAAAGGGTATTTGAGGTCTTGAGTTCAATCTCTGATAACTCCAATGAAGGGCCACTCTCCGTGGGTTATGTACAGAGTAAGGTCCCACCACTTGAACCCGGCATGTGTGTATAGGGAGGTGTGCTCATGCCCGAAAGGACTACTTGGGAAGACACCTAGACACCTTCGATCATCAAAAAGGAAAAAAACAAATGGGTATTTTACCAAAAGGGGAGATGGTAAATGGCAATCACCTGAATTTGCATGTTTTCTTGTTTTGTTCTTGGTATCTTGTATTCGGCTTTTGTATACTTGTATCTTATTCTTTTTATATCAATACAAGTTTTTTATTACTGTTAAAAATAAAAGAGAAGAACGAGTAACTAGAAAAATGGGTAGACAAATGGAAATGCTAAAAGGCTAAGGAACAGTATAAATTTTTATATTTCAGTTGTCATTCAATGTACATACACATTCACACATATTACTATGAAAGAGAAAATACGTTAATGTCAATGTATTTTTGAATGATTGAGTGAATGTTCATCATTTTCATTATTGAAGCCTTGTCCCATTTATTTGAGGTTGTTAGGCATCTAGAGAATGTTATGATTTGGAATTTTGATAACACATGAGGGCAGATTTTGAAAATCAATTGCATGCAATGTAGCAAGATCCAATTATACTTTTACGATGGTACATATTGTTGAGTTGATCCTTGCAAACTTGCGCACCTTCATGTGCACCCCTATGTTGGACCCACATGGATCCATGTGAATAGCGTGGTTTGAAAGATCTTTGCTTGAATAGGGTGCATACCAAGAACAATCTTGATTAGATAAGTGAAGTTATAATCTATAGGGGTCCAAAATTTGAGCCACTTTAAATTAATCTTTTAATCCAAATTTGGGTGAGCTTCACTTCTCTGTTTTTTTTTCCTTTTTCTTTTTGAAAGACAACCATTATATTGCAGAAGGAAAAAGGAATACAACCCACAGGGAGCAAAAGGCAAGAAAATGCAGTAGAAAACCGGGAAAGAGCACTCTAATACTGTAAACTATTACATCAGACAGAGAACACCCTGCTTGGCTAACTCGTCAGCTTTGGAAATAGCAGATCTAGGAACATGAGTATATTAAAGCTCCTAACAGCCTTCCTAATCTTCATGGATATGGGCTACCCTTAGCCCTATTGGTGACCATGACAGAATCTCCTTATAAGATCCCCCCTTCCCTGCAATCCAAATCTTTACAATTCTCACTCTCCTTTCTACAATGCAGTCAGCTCAGCCTCATTAGAGGAGCAATCAGAGAGGAATTTTTTTTTTTCTGCCATTCAAATTCTGAATGCACCCATCCTTTTCGACTTGTTTATGAACACTGTCAAAATTAAGTTTCAATTTCCCCGGACTAGGTGGATCCCCTTCTTGCACCTTTGGATTCTTTGTTTTCCTTGACTGTTCCACTTCAGTCGAAGCTCTAATGATGTCAAAAACTTTAATCCCCTGGAACCTGCTTGAGGCCGAGACCCACAGCCCCACCTTAATTTTAACAGCTCCAGCAACCGACTGCACCCCCTAGATTTGTTCATAAATTCCCTGTTGTTTCTTTCGAGCCATATGGACCATGTTATGGCTAGCACCGTTGCTTTCCATAATTCTTTCTTAAAACTGCTATCTCCCGTTGACAATAGTTAATTAAGCAGTGAGCACCATTTATGGTATTTCATCACTGGTGTTCGCAGAGTTAGTGAAGACTAGAGATTCAAATGAGGCCGAGTTACTCATGATCAGGAGAGCGCTGACCATATGGGCAGGTTTAGGGGGCGGTAGACTGTTTATTGAGGGAGACTCGACAAATGCCATCAGATGGGCGAATGGTTTGAAACGACCCCCTTGGAGACTGATCACCACAGTCAAGGAGATTAGGGAACTAGTTGAGGGACTCAAGGTTTCCATTGTTAAGATCAGTCGCTCAGCAAACAGGGTGGGGAATTTCTTCGCAAAGAATGGAGTAGAGGGCTCTGTCTATGGCGTCTTTCATCTCAAGGAGAACAGAATCAGTTGAAGCTAGGAATACTTAGGATTGGAGTCTTTTGTTTGATTGGTTTATGTACAGGATGTTTTCTTCTTCCTTTCTTTTGTAAGGGTCTTATCTCTTTTAGACCTTCATTTCTTTCCTTTGTATCTTCTTTTTCTCTTAATATAATTTTCATTTGTCAGCGCTCAAAAAAAATGGTGATGATGAAATTGGATATCCAAAGCACATTTTTTTGAAAGATTGATGAATTATATTAGGAAAGAGATCAGATTCAAAAAAAAAACGGAAACCACAGTGAAAAGGAAGAACTAAATAAAAGTAGAGAAATTCCCTGATCTAGCAAGGTGATCTGCCTCTTCATTTGCCAGTGATGGATCTCCCTCACAATCAACCTTCTTGATGAAATTATTTCTCTACTCCCAAGAACAAAATCTAACAACATCCAAGAAAGCAAAAATTTAACATGAATATATGATAGTACTTCTTATTGGACCCTCTCCCTTATTTATTCTACATTTATTTATTTCGTTAATACTTTTTGTTGCTTATCCCAAATGATAATCATTTTATCCTGAATGAATCATCACCAGTTATGATAACAACTTATTGGGCCACCACCACTTTCCCATGTGTTTGGTTATGCTTTTTGAGTTCTACTCTTCCGTTCTATCTAGTTATAAACTGTAACCTCTATTACTCCACAAAAAATTTGATAACTGTTGCCTTCTGCACCAAAGGAATTATTAACTCTTCAGAGGTGCCATTCCCTTTTTGTTTTCTGAACTCCAATTCTTTTGCAGGAGACAGTAGTGGATGGAATGCAATTAGGGCTTGCCTACAATCAAATTGAGACAGATGACCCAGAACAGTTGAAGCATTTGAATGCCTTGGGAAAATTGCTGCAAACATATTTCTGCATATCTACTGCTTCTGTTTGCATTGGTTTTGAAACAATGGGAAGGTTGATATTTGAAACATTGACAGTAGGAAACTAAGGAATTGGTCTTGTATATTTTTTAAGGAGAGGCTGACCCCAGATAGATGAGACTAGTGCATTTTGATGATGACGACGACGACGATGATAGTTTTAAAGGAGTCCATTTAGAAAAATGATAACATTTCAGCAGAGAAGTGGGGAGACAATGAAATGGACTTGGAGAAGGATGGAAGAGGAAAGGGAAAAAAAGGCTCAGAACAGAGATGTGAGGAATTCCATCATCAAGATGCATACGATCCTTATGTTTAAACCTCTTCATCTTGGTAGGAATACCATAAATTCAATTTTCCCCTAGATGGCATCCTTTTTTGGGTAATGAAATGGGGTGATGTAGAAGTGTGTGTGATTTATTAAAGAAAAGAAGGATAAAAGGGGAAGTATTGGGACTTCCCAAGCAGTTTAAAATGGAAAATTCTTTCAAGGCACTTTCATTTTATCAATTTTACTTAGTTTACTACTAGTGTTGTAATCTTAAAGTGTTATGATCCATCCATTCTTTGGTTATGCCCATATCCGATGTAATGAGCACAATAAATGAAGTATTTGGATTATACAATATGAGGAAAAATCGACAGGGAGATTAGTTTGGATCTTGCAATTTTGTGAAGGTTGTCATGCTTTGTAATTTCAGTATTTACAATATTGCTGTTGTTGAGCTATGAATTCATCTTTGCTTCTTAACAGTCTTTCAAGATCATACCTAGTAGCTATGGTGATTTAGGATTGTCTTTGTGGAAAAAGAAAAATGTTGTTTTATTGACTAGAGAGGTGAAATCAGACATATGAAGGATTTGGATGCTGGCAACTGCATCCTTTAGAATCTGCAGTGTGAAAATGATCCTTATCTGACTCTTTGCATTTTCATCTGTTTGATCATACAAGCCATTGGGCTAGAAAAGCAGGCCAAACTGCTTTCCAGTGTAAAGGAAAAATATAGATAGAAATAATTAAAATTTTACTACCATCTATATATCTTATTCTATGATTATCAACTTGAATATGTTAATAACTTATATTCTTTAAAATACAGAGGTCAAATTCGTAAAAATAAGATGATTCACTGGAATATCTGGGAATTGGTCCCAATTGTTGGTCTCAAGTCCTAATAAGTTTTCTTTTAAAACATTAACAAATAAATTCCATTAAAACAAGAAAAGAGTACATAAGAAGGATCTGAGTATAGGAGAAATATACTCAGGGTGAAGAAGAAGAACAAGAAATATAAAAGCATAAGAAAACAAGAAATAAAGGAAAAGATATATCAAAAATCTGCCCCAAACGGAAACCAAAGAAAGGCCCAAATCTCCTAGCTCTCAAGGTTGGCAAGAGGAAAAAATTTCAAAGCCGGTGTTTGAAGATGAACATCAACTTTCGCCAAGAAGTTTACCACATAGTTTGCTTAAGTCTTAATAAGTCTTGTTTAGTGTTAACTTTTTTAGATATTTGCATGTTTCCATCGATCTTACTTTGTAAACATGACCTCCTTAGCAGAACTAAATTTCAAATGTGTCCCTCAAACTAGTATTAGATCTCTCGTGATTATCAGTTAGAATGCAACATGGAGAAGAGTATATAAATAAAGAATATTAACTAGGTCTTAATTTAAGGCGACTCATCTACCCACGATAGTGTCATTGGGTGGGATGTCCTAGAAATCATATGTTGCGAATGTTTATAACAAATTGATTTTATTTTCAATCATAAATCTTAGATTAAAATTTTAAAAGAATTAAAATGTAAAATATGACAGTTTTTTCTCATAAAAATAGTGATCGAAAGTTTTCATCAATTTCTTTAAATCGGTTCACAATGAATAATTTCTCTAGGCTGTCCAAAGAGTTGAGTTATGTAGATAAATAGGAGTTGGATCCACTTGACCCTTTCAAGTCTAAAGCAATATGTAGACTTACTTTTGACAAAAGTGAGAATTGGCTGTATCTATTCCTCACTTCGACCAACTTCACTCAACCCTAATTGACCTTGTACTATTGTTTATTTGTTTTCTACTTAAACTTAGGGTGAAGCTAGAAAGTCCAATTGAATTTAGAATAAGTTGAGTTATGCCATACTTGGACACAACCTACCTAGCATTCTTAGGTCTATGAGCTGTTGTAGTATTCGCTACTTTTATATGAAGAAATCTCCTATATGCAGAGGACTATATAGGTTAAATTTATTAAAATTCCATCTTGTCATATCATCTTGATCTTATCTTAGTATTATAAAAAGCTCAATGGTCAAATTTCAAAATCTAAATCACTTGTGGACTAGTATACAAATCATCTTAATAAAAAAGAAATAATATTTGTCAAATAATGAATATAAATAATGAAAATATTGTTTACCACTAAAAATATAATGAAAATACTGTTAACATAGGTCATGTAGATTCTTCAGTCTAAATTTCTTTGATGAGAGTAAGTAGATGGCAATTAATAAGTACTGGATTTGAGTGTTTTGGTTGAAATTCATTCATAGAAAAATATCAAATTCTAATATGAGTCCAATTATATTATTAATATTTAGATAAGATGAATGATTTGGATGATAATCATAATTATTTTATTTTATTGGAAAATTTAAAAATTTAAAATTGTGAGATTAAGATAATTACGAAAAGGTGAAAACTTCAACACTCGCCTCTCTATCTATATCGTTGCATAATATATCAAATATTAAGGGTAACTCAATTTTTTTTAAATAGTGCTTAAAAGGTTGTTCAAAGAGTTGTCAAAACATGAAAAATAATTAATAATTAAAGTTTGCATAATAAGTTTGATTAGTATAAATAATTGTGATAAAAAATTATTTAGCTTTGTGTGTACAATTTCATTGACATCTGTATCATAGGAAAATGTTACAATAACAAAAATTTATTACTTGAACAATGCAAGGAAATTGATTTTTAATTATAAAGTATTATATACATCAATGGACCTCGGGGTGAAAATCTTCAGCCGATACGTATCATATCGGTTGTACTTTAATGAAATCGGCCAATATCGCTGATATATCGAATGATATCGGCCAATTTTATTAAATATCTCCTATTTTTTTTAAAAAAAAATTGTTTCGATTGTGGGTCTGGGCCGATATCTCGGTCGATATTAATTATTTCAATTTTTTTTTTCAAAACTGAGCCTTCTTTTATTTTTTATTTTTTTAATTTAGAAAAAAAATTTAACTGATATTTTGAAAAAATAAAATGGAGAAGAGAGAATGATATCGACCAATATCTCAGTCGATATCCGATATCCGAGATATTGGCCGAGACTGTCAATATCATTCCCAACTGAGATTTTTACCGTGCCTCATCATATTGACATATAATATTACAGTTTTTTTTAAAAAAAAATTATCTTGGGCCATCAGATTTAGATAAGTCAAAATCAATAGTGAAATGCAATTTAAATTTAATATATTTAGATGAGATGGCTAAAAATGTTTTTTATCACTATTCTTTATTATGAGAAACCTCAACACTATAATTTTAATATGATATAATTTATTTGCTTACCACATGCCACATGTCAAAATTATATCAAGATCAGTGATAATGAATTTTGATCGGAGTAATATTATAAATAAGGTGTTTATTTCTCCGAATATGATATAAATAAATGGATTTAAACAAATATATTTCTTCGGACCTAGTCTGGCATTTTATTTGAAGTTAGTAAAAGCCCGTCAATGGCTTCCTTCTTTTTACTTTCTCGCTCGTATAAATTGAGGTTGGAGAGAGGCAAATTGCTAAATCGAAAGCAGAGAGAAGCAACGAGAGCAAGAGAAGCAGAAGAGAGAAGCGATGGCGCCAGAACCAGAAGAAGATATCATCAACGAGAAGAACCCTCGCCCTCTTGACGAGGACGATATCGCCCTTCTCAAAACCTACGTACGCTTCTCCAACGCTAACCCTAATCCCATCACTTCTTCCTTCGAGGGTTTAAATTGATTTCCTTTTTATTTTTGTGTGGTAATTTCTGTTGAATCTTGCCCTACATTGCAATTCCAAGCTAGATCTTATGACTTCTACTTGAGGATGGCTTTCTTCGGATCATTTTTTTTTTCTTCTGGGGAAGTGCTTTCCTGGAAAGCAACATTTTGTAACCCGAAAATTATAAATTTTAACTAATTCAATCAGTTGTTTTTGTTGAAATGTTACTGTCCTGGAAAGGACTCTCATGTCATCCGAATAGAGTTTTACATTCCGAAACAAAATCACCCACAAAAAGGAAGCAAATTGAGAAATTGATATACAGGGAAGATGCAACAGACCTAACCTAATACTTAACACCCCCCTCCTGTCTTTCAAGGATTTTCCCATCTTCTCTTTATTAGTGTTGATTGTATCCCTTTATTTAATTCCAAGCTTGATCTGTAAGTTTTTTTGAGGATTGTTTTCCTTGACTCGATTTCCTCATTCCCTTTTAAGAACTAGGTTTCACGCTTTTCATATTTGCTGCCTGATGTGATTCTAGATTTGTAGCGCCCCGTTTGGATGACCTGGAAAGGAAATAATTTCCTGAAAATAAAATGTTTCAACAAAACATTGGCTACGTTGGCTAAAAATTGTATTTTCTTTTCAGTTTAGAAAGGGTTTCTTTATAGGAGAGTGATTTCCTCTCAATGTATGTAAGTGACTCCTTGAAAAAGGAAGTACTTCCCTAGAAATAATAAGCCTTTTCTTTCTTTTTTGAATAAGTATGTTTTATGGACGAGAAGATTTAGAAAGGAAATAATCATCTTTGAGAGCAATTGAGTTTAGAAAGGGTTTCTTTATAGGAGAGTGATTTCCTCTCAATGTATGTAAGTGACTCCTTGAAAAAGGAAGTACTTCCCTAGAAATAATAGCCTTTTCTTTCTTTTTTGAATAAGTATGTTTTATGGACGAGAAGATTTAGAAAGGAAATAATCATCTTTGAGAGCAAGTTCTTATAACCTCTCTCTCTCTTCCAACTTTTTGGGAATTGTATGAACTTGTATGATTCATGGAGAAAAAAAACCTCTTATGGAAACGACCATTTTATTTTATTTTATCAAAACAGGTTAAGAAGTGGTTATCTTCAAAGAAAGCACAATCCTTGAAATGCATTCAAATAGTGCTGTGGTGATGAAAATCAGGCTCCATCTGGAGCTCTGGATATATGGAATGGATAGTGCTTCTTGGAACATAACAATTTTAAATAGAAAATACTCAAAATGGTAATGGGTTTAACTATTTATTTTTTTTGTTAAAAAGGAGTTTATATGTAAGTGCTTTACTTAATTGATAGTAGTTCCAAAAAGAGATTTTTTTTTTTTTTTTTGAGTGATACAGGAAAATGTCTTCCTTTCTATTCATCCAAATGGATCCTAAGTGGTGATGATTTCATTGAGCTGTATTCGTGGTTGGTGTTGATTATTGTAATTTTATTGCATTAAGTCTTAGAGTTTGGTCAGGGTTATTCTAGAGAAAGAGCACTACTTGTACTTTCCACTGCTTAAATGCTGACATAGTACTTGAACTTACAGATCCAAGTTTTTGTGTCCATATGTTTTCCTTTTATGCTTAGGTATTGATTCATTCGTTCTGGGGCAAGATCGTGGCTGATCTACTCTCCCAAACTAGCCCTTTTGATAGACACCTGTATGGTTTTAGTTGGAATTTACCATTAACATATTACTATATTATAGATATGTAGGCTTTAGTTGAGAGAAATTTCTGACTTGTTTTCTTTTATGGAATTGTATTTGCATTCTGGTTGGAAGTGCTTGTTTCTCTTTTCAGTGATGTTGGAATCTTTCCTCTTCTATCTTTTCCTTGCATGTTTATCAAGTACCGGTTGGGGTTCAAGGATGTATGTATGCTTCATATCCTCTTTTTGATGTTTTGGATTTTTTTTTTTGGCAGGGTCTAGGACCTTACGTTAACAGCATAAAGAAAGCTGAGAAAGAAATAAAGGAAATGGCCAAGAAGGTCAATGATCTCTGTGGTGCGTTTTCTTTGTTACTTCAGGACAATATGTAATCATCACTTTTTTGAGTGATAACATAATCGTGAACATCATCATTTAGATTATTTGGAGCATTTTGTTTACTAGTTTGGCACTTGTTCTCTGTTTATTTTGATCCTTCTTTTCCCCACTTGTAATCTTTTTCACTTGTTTTCTTCCTTTTTTTTTCCTTTAATAAACTTTACCATCATTCAAATTTATTTTGATCCTTCATTTTTTTTTTTGGGAGAAAGAGGAGGAGAAGGAGAATCATGGGGCTAGTTATGATTTCAGTTAGAAAGAAAAGAGAAATCTGGGGATGAATTAGATGATAAACATCTGCACCTTTCTTAATTTTTCTTATTTTTCTGTCTCTTTGATTAAGCTGGAATTAGAGCCCTTCTTGCCTCCCCTCTTCTCTATTTCCTTGAGTCCCTTCCATTAATCACCTTCCCTTTTCTATTCCCTTGGGTTTTGCTTCATTATATGGGTGCTCTCATTTGAGTGGCTGGGAATGTTTGCAATGTCTAGTTGCTGTAGCATGAAGTGGATTTCAATTGTAACTAGATCCCCTTGCTTAAAGAATCAGCACACTTAGTTTTGTGAATCCCTTTTTTGGAGCTGAAAAATTCAGCATATGTATATTTTAAAGCTTTCTGATTGGATATCCTGTTTATTTCGTAAAAAATCTCAATAACAGGGATTAAAGAGTCTGACACTGGGTTGGCTGCACCTAGCCAGTGGGATCTTGTCTCTGATAAGCAGATGATGCAGGAGGAGCAACCTCTTCAGGTATGAATGATGAGGAGAAAGTTGTTCCACCATTCTCTTAAAGAAAAGTTGATACTATTGTGTGTTATATTTTCTCATGACTGAAGCAAGATTGATTTCGGGTAACAGGTCGCAAGATGCACAAAGATCATCAATCAAAACTCTGAAGATGCCAAGTATGTAATTAATGTCAAGCAAATTGCCAAGGTATATTTTCTATTTGGCATTCTTATCATTTGATCAAGCTTAAGAAACTTGCAGAGCTTTGGACCTAAATTCTACTTCGTCAATTGCAGTTTGTTGTTGGGTTAGGTGACAAAGTTTCTCCAACGGATATCGAAGAAGGCATGCGTGTTGGGTAAGCTTATGTTTTTAAATATAAAGAGCAGCCAAAGTTATATACATTTTCTGTTCTTAAGAAATTATTTATATTTTGGCCTATGTTGCATGTACTCTCAAAAATGTGTTATACATCCATGTTGGACCCGTGCACCCATGTTAGACGTTAGCAACCGTTTTTGACTCTTCATGAACTCTTCTAGTATCTCTAACATTGTTCTCCACAATTGATAAAGATAAACCATGCCTTTATTTTCATGGAACCTAATTAAAATCTTGATATGTTTGTTACGTGATTGTTTAAACTTTAAAGTAAAACTAAAACAATATTTGATGCAGGACAGTGGATAGGGTAACCCTAAATGCCTAATGTGGTTCCCTAAAGATTAAAGGGAATGAAAATAATACACCCTAAATCTTAAATGGGCTGAAATTAAGCAATCAATTAATACATGCAATTAAGTAATATAAAATTTATCACAAATGCTCACTCAAAACATTCCCGGAATCTGATGTAAACAAATACATGAGAAATTAAATAAAATAGTGGATTAGTTTTGACTGAAATGGGCACATGTGATTCTAATTAAAACGGTACATGCTTTGAAATAGTAATAGAAAAGGGTCGTGTGGGTCACGGACAACACATGCGAACAAAAGGGGTTAGCGGCAAATAGGGAATGGAATTAAAAAGGACGGAAAGGGATAGGACAAAGAAACGGAACATCGAAATGGGGTTTGGGAGTTGAAGCAGCCCTGTGGGGCCTTAGGGATGTTGCGACACTAGGGACTACAAGGGTTGGCGATGAAAGGGAAAGAGCAAGGAGGATGGCGGAAATAGGTTTGGGTCAAGGAAAGATGGCGACAGCCAAAAAGAGGGAGTATGGGTGGGGGCGACACCAGATCTGGGCTATAAGGTTGCAGCTGTGAAAGGAAGGGGTATCAAAGGTTGCGGCAGCCAGGTGAGACCTTTAGAGAGGTGGCGACAAGGCTGGGATGGACTATTGTTGGTGGCGCCAAAGGGGAAAGAGGGCTTACAGGTGGTCACGGCAACAATGCAAAGGGGGCTTGTTTCTTGGCATAAGAAGAAGAAAAAGAGAGAAGAAGAGAGATAGAGGAATACTTGGAGGGGAAGGCTTCTTGCCTAGCTTTCCTTGGCTTCTCACCAACTTTGGATTCTCTCCAAAGGTTCCGTGGATTCACCAACACCATGCGCATGAGGCAAGCAATTTTTTTTTATTCCATTCATGCCAGTTTTGCCCTTAAATAAAATTACCCTTAAATAAAAAAACAAAAAAAACATGGAAGTAGTATGGAGAAGAAATTGCATGGATACATGCTCTGCATCAATATTTTTTTCTCCATTTTATTTACCACATTATTTTTATTTAAAATAAAATTTAATTTAAGTTTATTTAAATATGGTACCAAGTCCTTGACTCCCATTGCTTTAGTTTGTCAAATTGGACACCTTGCATCCATGTGAGGGTCAGTCACTAGCACCTATATCCATGCAACTTAGGTTTTGGCTTGTCCTTGTTGATTAGGCCTCCATGGTTTTTCTATCTACTTTTCCCTTTATGAGTGTATGATGTTATGTCGAAAACATGTTTGGACTTCTGCCATTTTTATCATGATGTATCCCTTCTCTCTCTCTCTTGAAGATTTACACATTACGAAGATGTGAAAGCGCATGCAAAGTAGTTTTTATCGAAGGATAAACAAATAGGTAATTTTCAGCCTGAACTTTTTCTGTATAGAGTTATTCCAAGTGCTATGTGAGGTTGGCTCGTAATCATGGGGAACAAGTGGATGGATGGAAATGTCTGTTTGCATTAGCTGATTAGGGTAGACCAAACAATCAGCTTCATCGAATCATTTTTGGGTTGTCGTTTAGGCTCCCCAAAGATCACTGCTGAGTGGTGATTGTTGAATAGTATGCCAAAAGAAAGGAAAAGGAGTTTTACCTACATTGAGCATAGTTCTGGGTGGGATCAAGTTGGTAGGTACGCCGTTCATCCAATTCAAACAGAAGAAAGATTGGGGGTGGGGGGCGGGTGTTGTGCATTTAGTGTTAGATAGTTAAGTAGGTTGCAATGGGATTATCATGAGCACACATTTGTTGAAGTGTGCCTTTTTGCTAGAAATTGCATGTGGAGCCCATCTTTGGATAACTGATGCAGGACACGCTAATGGGGCTCCTAAATGCAATTATGATGTAACAAGAAATCAATATGAATAAAAATTATGGGGGCTAAAATTAAAATTAAAATTAATAATTGCAATCCAGAGTATTAAAATCTACCACAAACAATCACAAAATTCCAGGAATCCAATATAAGCAATTATAACACAATCCAGATCTACTTACAACTCCTAGTAGAAGGTCCTTCAGAACAAAGCGGCTTATTAGATCTCACAAACACATAGGTTCCTCATCAAATAGGATTAGGTCTAATTATGTAGTATCAAAGGGATGTCAAAACATAGTGGGACAACAGTATTTGGGATTATATGGGATAACGGGGGTAGGAAAAGGTCCAACACGGATTCAGAACAACAATAAAGGGGTTGTTTAAGATGGAAGAAGGCTTAAGAAGGGTATATGGCGTGTGACGAAAATAGGGTTGGGGGGGTGACACGAAAATAGTTAACGAGTTTTAGAGAAGGTTCTGGCGATGGTAGGATTGGGAAGTTGGGAGATAGGTGATGGCTAGAAGAGGATTAAGAAGTGAAACCAGAGAAAGGGTGGGTAGAGGCTGGAAACCAGAAAAGGGGCAGACAGGTATGTTAGAAACTGGGAACAGGTTTGGGATAGGTTCTTGCAGTCTGAAAGAGTTATATGGGGATGGCGGAAATCTGGAACTGGTCTTGTGTTGGTACGACTGTAGGAAAAGAGATGGGGGATAGCTCAGAAATTTGGGACATGTTTTTTAGATGAGGGATTCAAAGTTAGGAAAGGAGAAAAGTCTGGTTTTGTAATGGAAGAAAGTTAAAAAAAAGGGGCGAAAACAAGATGGAAAGAGAGAAAGAGAAGAAAATGAAGATCGTACATGGAGATTGAAAGAAGCTTCACCATCCCTTGGATTCACCAAGAATGCCGTCGCACCGCGTTTTTGCAGAAGAAAATTTCAATTTTATTCATTCAATCCGTGTCTTGCCTCAAAGGGTTACAACTTATATGAACTTTCATCTTACTAAAAAAATAAACAACAAATACCTAAATTACCCTTAATAAAAAAAATATAAAACACGACAACTGTATGGGAAACGGAAACTGCATGCTCCGCATCAATCCCTCCATCTGAGAAAAACTCAACCTTGAGTTCACACAGATGAGAAGACCCAAATCTTCCCACGCATGCGTCTTCCCAATGTGGGGTCTTCAAAGTGCAAACACGTTCATGTGAGGTCTTCAACGTTATCCAATCAGATTATCGTCGAGCCACAATGATGGAGCTAAAGCGGCTTTCTTCCGTCGTTGTTGATAGACTCAGAAACATGTCCTGTCGTTGCATTCATCTCTCACTGAATGAGAAGAAGGCACCTCTTGAGAGACAAAACTCCAATCTCTCTCTAGGAGGTCTAGATCAAGTCGTTTTAGCTCGTTCTCTATCAACCATGTGGCATCTGTAATCGGTTTGACTTTTCACTTCACAAGATACTTCTGATAGCCTCCAGCACGTGTTGAAACGACTTCTTCGTTAAGAATAGATTCTATCTCATCTTTCTTAGGTGGCAAGGAAGATAAAGAAGGTAAAGGCTGAGAAGGTTGGGTAAGTGTATGCCATGGGTCATGAAATGGATCAGGTAGGCTAGTAGAATGGTTAAGGTAACGATGTGAGGTTGGGCTTGCGGGTGTAGCAGTTGGGCCTTAGAAAGAAGCTAAACCCTCCACATTGAAAGTAGAGCTAATACCCATATCTGATGGAAGGTCTACAATGTATGCATTGGATCCAACTCACCTCAAGATTTTGGAAGGCCTTATACTACGAGCATGTAACTTTTTCACACTTCCTTGTGGGGACCGTTCAGGTCTTATGCAGATCATCACATAATCATCCACATTAAACTCCTTGAATCTGTGATGAGTATCTGCAGCAGACTTGTACCTTTCATTGCTCATATTAATTTTTTTCTTAATTTCAGCATGCAATTCATGTATGTGCTGTGCAAATGATGATGCAGACTCAGATGGCCTATGTGACACGAACATGGGAATGAGATCTATATGGTTGTAACCATGCACGACCTCGAAAGAACTCATACCTATAGACCTATTGACCGAACTATTATATGCGAACTCTGCAATTGGTAGAACATCCCACGTTTGCGTATACTCACCAACTAGATGACGCAACAGATAACCTAGGCTACAATTGACTACCTCAGTCTGAGGATGGTACGGGAATGAAAACTTTAACCTAGTGCCCATCATGTGCCATAGGGTTTTTCAAAAATAACTCATTAACTTGACATCCTATCTGACACAATCGTCGTAGGCAACCCATGGAGTCTCACCACTTCTCTGACAAAAATCTTGGCAATGTTAGAAGCATCGGATGTCTTAAAACAAGGGACGAAATGGGTCATTTTGGAGAAACGGTCCACAACAACCAAAATGGAATCGTACTTCTTACTTGTCTTTGGAAGTCCAAGTACAAAATCTATGCTGAGATCCTGCCAAGGAGCATGGAGAACTGGCAAAGGCATATACAATCCTGTGTTCTGCTTCCTTTGCTTTGCCAATTGATAAGTTCGACATTGCGCAATGATTTTAGCCACATCACTCTCGAGACTAGGCCAGTAGAACTTGTCTTCAATCAAGGCAATTGTCTTGTCTCTCCCAAAATGTCCGGCCATACCTCCGGCATGTAGCTCCCAAACAAAAACTCCCGCAAGGAAAATCGGGGAATGCAAAGTTTACTTCCTTTAAACAAGAAGCTATCAACCATGAGAAATTATTTATTACTCTTCTCTTGGTCGCTCAAGATTGAAACGTACAACTCCCCAAAATCCGGGCATGTGGGATCAATGCTGTGAAAATCGAATTGTATCGTAAATCGTTAATACATCTTGAATTGCAAAACGTGTATTGTAAATCGTAGAATATTAAGATTCTTATAAGTGTTTTCCCTCAAAAATATTTAATATATGAAATAATGTAAAATATATCTAAAATGTAATAACATGAGCAATTCTCCAACTTTCTTTCAATATTAAGTGGATTCTATATAATTAGTTCATTGGAGCTCAAATTTCAATGCTCCAACTCTCAAAAGTATAAGACCAGTATATAATCCAACTATACCGTGAAAAGTCAATAATGAACTAAAAAAACTCTAAAAAAATCGAAAGGTCTTAAATGTTCATCAACTCATGCCTTAAAAATCATTAAAACAAAACGTTTCATGCTTTCACACTCCTAATAACCCCATAATTCTATTATTTTTACAAATCGTAAGATTTGTTGATAGATACGAATCATTCCTCTTATCATATCGAAAAAATCATAAGATACGAATCATATATCGTAAGATTTTAACAACCATGTGTGGGATATTCATCCTTCAACTGTTTAAACCCGATCACCTCTACGCTGATGGAGTGTATTAGTGCAACCCTACGACTCAATGCATTGGCTGGTTTGTTCTCAACCCCGCCCTTGTGTTTTTGACATAAAAGTGTATTCCTGAAGAAATTCAACCCACTTAGCATGTCTTGAGTTTAACTTCTTCTGGGAACTGAGATGCCTCAAGGCCTCATGGTCTGAGAACAAAACAAATTCTTGCTGCAGGAGATAATGTCTCCAATGACGAAGTGCTTGCACTACCGCATAAAACTCCTTTTCATAGGTGGAATATCGTTGTTTGGCTTCATTCAACTTCTCACTAAAGTAAGCGATAGGATGCTCTTCCTAACTAAGGGCTCCGCCTATTCCAAAGCCAGATGCATCACATGCAACCTTAAAGACTTTGGAAAGTCTGGTAGTTACATGACAGGAGGTTCGACCAGACGGGTCTTGATCTCCTAGAAAGCTCTCGAGGCTGCTTTAGTCCATGTGAACTCTCCATTTTTTATGCAATCAGTGATGGGGGCCATGATAGAACTAAACCCTCGAATAAACCACTTGTAAAAGGTAGCTAAGTCATGAAAGTTTCGCACCTCATGTATGTTTGAGGTTCGAACCAACTTACTATGGCCTTGATCTTTTCGGAGTCTGCTGACATCCCTTCAGATGAGACTACAAACCCTAAGGAAATGACTTTATCAGACATGAATGTGCACTTCTTTAGGTTTGTGTATAACTTTTTAGTCCGAAGGACCCCACAGACTAACCTTAGATGTTGTAGGTGTTGTTTTTGGAAGGTACTATAGATAAGAATGTCATCAAAGTATACCACCAAGAACTTACCCATAAAGGGTCTCAACACCTGGGTCATCACCCGCATAAACGTACAGGGAGCGTTGGTCAAGCCAAAAGGCATAACCATCCACTCGTACAGACCATCCTTCGTCTTGAAGGCTGTCGTCCATTCATTTCTTGGTTGAATGCGGATTTGATGATACCCGTTCTTGGAGTCAATCTTCGAAAAGATAGTAGCACGGGTCATCATGTCAAGCATATCATCAAAACATGGGATTGGAAACCTATACTTGACGTTGATTTTATTAATAGCCATGCTATCCACACACATAGGCCATCGAGTCTGCATCATCATTTGCACAACACACACATGAATTGCATGCTGAAATTAAGAGAAAAATTAATATGAGCAATGAAAGGTATAAGTCTGCTGCAGATACTTATCGCAGATTCAAGGAGTTTGATGTGGATGATTATGTGATGATCTGCATAAGACCTGAACGGTTCCCACAAGGAACTGTGAAAAAGTTACATGCTCGTAGTACAGGGCCTTTCAAAATCTTGAGCTGAGTTGGATCCAATGCATACATTGTAGAACTTCCATCAGATATGGGTATTAACTCTACTTTCAATGTGGAGGATTTAGCTTATTTCCAAGGCCCACCTTCACATCGTCACCTTAACCATTCTACTAGCTTACCTGAGCCATTTCATGACCCATGGCATACACTTACCCAACATTTACCTTCCTTGTCACCTAAGAGAGATGAGATAGAATCTATCCTGGACGAAGTAGTGGTTTCAACACGTACCGGAGGCTATCAAAAGTATCTTGTGAAGTAGAAAAATAGACCGATTCTAGATGTCACATGGTTAACAGAGAACGAGCTCAAGCGACTTGATCGAGACCTCCTACAGAGATATCAATGTTTTGTCTCGCCATAGGTGTCTTCTTCTCATTCAATGAGAGATAACAACGCCGACATGCCATGTTTTCGAGTCTATCAGTGACGGTGGAAGAAAAAGCCGCTTCAACTCCATCATTATGGCTCGACGATGATCTAACTAGATGACGTTGAAGACCTCACGTACTTGTATTTGCACTTTGAAGAAGTCACGTACGTAGGAAGATTTGTGTCTTGTCATTTGTTTGAACTTGAGGTCGAGTTTTTCTCAGATGGGGAGATTGATGCAGAGCATACAGTTACTGTGTTTTGTAATTTTTTTTTTTTTAAATATAAGTTGTAACCCTTTGAGGCGAGACACGGATTGAATGAATAAAATTGAAATTTTCTTCTACAAAAACACAGTGTGAATCATTCTTGGTGGAATCCAAGGGATCGTGAATCTTCTTCCTATCTCTAGGTACGAACTTCATCTTCTTCTCTTTGCCCTTTCTTCTTTTTTCCTTTCCTCCATTGCAAAACCAGACTTTTCTCCTTTCCTAACTTCGAATCCCACATCTAAAAAAACCTATCCCAGATTTTTGAGCCATCCCCTATCTCTTTTCCTACAGCCGTACCAACCCCAGACCAGTTCCAGATTTTCACCATCCCCATATAACTCTTTCAGACTGCCGAAACCTATCCCAACCTTGTTTCTAGTTTTCGTCATCCTTGTCTGCCCCTTTTCAAGTTTCCATCCTCTAGCCCGCCCTTTCTCTGGTTTCGCCTCTTCTTAATCCTCTTCTAGCCATTGCCTATCTTCCATCTTCCTCCCTTACCAAGCCTACCTTCTCCAAAACCCCTTTACTGTTTTCTTGTCTCTCCAAACTCCCCCCTTTCTCTTATTTTCGTCACACGCCATATACCCCTCTTAAGCCTTCCTCCATCTTAAACAGCCACTTTACTGCTGTTCTGAAGCCCTTTTGGACCTTTCCTTTCTCCCGTTACCCCATATAAGCCCAAATAATGTTGTCCTACTCTGTTTTGACTTGATACTACATACTTAGTCTTAATCGTATTTGATAAGGAACATACGTGTTTGTGAGATCTGATAAGCCGCTCTGCTTTGAAGGGCCTTCTACTAGGAGTTGTAACTAACTCTGTATTGTGTTATAACTGCTTATCTTTGATTCCTAGAATTTCGTGTTTGTTTGTGGTAGATTTTAATACTTTGGATTGCAATTATTATTTTGGATTTTAATTTCAACCCCCATAATTTTGATTTATATTGATTTCTTGTTACATCATAATTTCATTTAGGCATTTAGGAGCCTCATTAGCATGTCCTGCATCAAATTTGGTATCAGCCAAGATTGGGATGTTTCCTTAGACACCCACGGTCTTAGGTTACATTTTATTTTTGAAAAAAGAATACAAAACACGGCAACTGTATGGGAGACGGAAATTGTATGCTCCGCATCAATAACCTTACCCTTCACACAATCGCAGTGCTTGTGTATTGTATTGCTGGCACCCTTTTGACAGGTGATATGCATTTATGGAAAATTCACTGGAGAAAATGGTTTTTAATTTTTATGAACCTATTAACTATAGGGGACCTAAAATCAAGATTTAAGATTATTTGATTGTGATGATATTTGGCACATGCCCTATCTATAATATTCTTTACATTTCTGTCCTGCCACGTGTATTGAATATGCCCCTAGGGGGCACTATAGCACACACAGACGTGGTTTATCAGCAGTTTGCCCTGGTGGATACTTATTCAGTTATATTCCTTGTGACACTTAAAGTGGTTCAACTGAAGACGACTAGACCTTATAACCTGTAAGGGTGCATAGCAAGTGCAATCTTTAATTGTTTAACATGATTTTTTTTTAGCTTTTTGATGGTTTTGCTGTGCTTTATTTATTTATTTATTTGTTGTAGGGTTGATCGAAATAAATATCAAATCCAGATTCCCTTGCCTCCAAAGATTGATCCGAGTGTCACCATGATGACTGTAGAAGAGAAGCCAGACGTCACATATAATGATGTTGGTGGATGCAAGGAACAAATTGAAAAGATGCGAGAAGTATGTATTGCATTTATCATCTAATAGCTTCTGTGGACTTTTTCCCCCATTTCTTAGATGACATATTCATCGTGTCCATCTGGAATTATACTTTTGGAGATGGTTTGGGTGTGTAAACAAGGAGGGGAAACATCTTTCTTGTGAAGGATGTATAAGTTTATGGTAAACTGCTTGTTAGTCTTATAAAAGGTGAAACTGAAATCTGATAGGCTTATATTACTTATGTATTCTCTGAAGTCAAGAACTTGATGGTCCTTTTGCCAAATGCCCCTTTTGAGAGTCACATAAGATATCCAATCACTTCACATGATGTTCTTTATTCTTCTTTTTATAAAAAATTATTGGCATAAATTTTGTAGACACTTATCACCAAACTGATGAAGTGATAGTGATGCATGCTTAGGGTTGAATTTGATGAAATTCGCAGTAGACTCACAATTTCAGAGTGTGATATCTGAAAGACCCGCGCAACGAATCACGGTTTGTGAAAGGATTATACCTTGTTTGAGGTTCTGCTAAGCAAATCCCAAAACGAAATCATGTTTTCCGGGAATCTGATTACACTGTATGGAATTTAGATTAAGGTCCCCTTTAATTCAATTGATTGAAAATTATTTGGAAACGAATAATTAAAAGAGATAAAAGAATAGATCTAATTTCTTAATCTAAAAACCATGAAGCAATAATCGAATTATAAAGTCACCGGTACTTGGAAGATAAAATTGATCCCAATCTAAGGACCTGGCGGTTTTCGCCAAGGGCCGAAGCTCGACATGAATCCATACGACAACTCAAAGAGTCTTTTCTCAAAATAATTTTATTCAGTGTGTAGAATTCGAACTTACATGTGGCATTTTGTAATGCCCAATCCTCTAGCACAATATTGTCCGCTTTGGGTCCATAGGGGCCCGCACGACTTTGTATTGACAAACCAACCTAATGTTGCTCCCAAATGGCTTTATGCTAAAAGGAGGAGGATTCCAATATATATACCACATCCCTTCCACTCCCATAGGCGATGTGGGACAAGTCCACACACAATATCTGCTTTGGGTGGGGTATTACAATCCACCCCTTTTAAAGTCAGAGCCACCCTCAGCTCTACGCACAACACAGGGGTCCACATTGTAGTCTCTCATAGCTTTGTGAATTCAATTATGCCAATGCAATCAAACATGATTGGAATTGTATAACTCCATTGTAGATCTAGCATGGAAGCCTTTCAAGACTCACTTGGAATATGCCCCATTGATTTAAATTCCAACAAGTTGCATATTAAACTTCCTCATTAATGATAATGATTCCAGAACAGTTCAAAGGCTCTTGACAAGAGCTCCTAGCAAAGTTGGAAGCTGATTATTTTCAGAATCACAAAATTTCCACATTTTAGTTGTATTATTATTTTTCAAAAAACGAAAAACAGTTTGAAGGTATTTCTCATGCATACCTTAATTAGAAACAGTGGTAGATGGCATACAAACAAGATGAAAGAGAAGATACTGGTGTCTCATAAATCTTGTTCTTGAAAGTATCTCTTCAAGGAAATATTGGATGTTTTCAATGTTATGAATCTTCTCTAGTTTTACTTAGGGAAATAATTTACTTGAAATAAAATGACTAAAGAGAATATGAATATATGCATGTTAAAAGTTTAGTCTAAATTAGATATATGAAACCACAATGAACCTAGGTGTGTTCAACACACCATTCCATATAACACAAAAGGATAAAACATTGAAAAGTGATAGCACCCATGTGATGTAAATGACTTGGCCACCTACCATTGGTTAAAAAAATTGGAGTTTACAGCCGGGTGTACCCAATACTGGCTCTAAAGAAGTATCATGTCAATGTTAAAAATTTGTATTTGGGGATGTGGCTTTAGAGGCTTTGACTTTTGATTTGCTTCATGGGTTTTCTGTGACTCAGATGTATGTATGTTGGGGCTTTTGGAATATCCTTGTCGACAATAGATTGTTGTCAAAGAATATGTTTTACTGTATGATATGATCTTTTTTGTCCATTATCTTCTCATCAATTAAAAAATTATAACAATTTTGTCAAGGAGAACATAATATGTGGAAAGTTAACAGCATAGTTATGTCAAACTATGGTTCCATAAGAGAATCAATTCAATGTTGATGCCATGTGCTGCCCGCTTGTTGGTGTTGTTTGTCTCTTTATTAAAATCTTCAATGTTGGTGTAAGAAGAAGCTTAAACTTTATGCTTTTGATTTTTTTTAACTGATTTACATATTTAGGCTGTCACTTATTCATTCCTCTAGTCAATGTGGATTTTTATAACTCTTGAAGGGGAGGTGGAAACTCACAAAATCAGGAACTTGAGTTCTGATGCTTGGTTCACCATCGATCACCCAAAGATTGCCTCTACCCTTCTCAATCATGAGGGGTTAGCTTAAGTAGATGAAAAATCATGGCTACCATAGTTCCCTGAGGGTTGGCTGCTTACAATATCCAGACAGAAGATGAAATGATGAAGTTCTGTTGGTTGAGCCAGCAATTTAATGACTTCTGTCGTTTTTCCTTGATGCTTTCTTTCTTTTCTTTTTTCTGGTGGTGGTGGGGGGTGGAAGGGTGAGTTTTATAGCTTTTAAATGTACCTGATTGGTTCTAGCCCGATATGTCTAACCCCTTCAACTGAATTTGTTTTCTTAGGTTGTGGAGCTACCCATGCTCCATCCAGAGAAATTTGTGAAGCTGGGGATTGATCCTCCCAAGGGAGTGCTCTGCTATGGTCCTCCTGGTACAGGCAAAACTCTCTTAGCTAGAGCTGTAGCGAATAGAACTGATGCATGCTTCATTCGTGTTATTGGAAGTGAGCTTGTTCAGAAATATGTTGGAGAAGGGGCCAGAATGGTCCGCGAGCTTTTCCAGGTCGTTTACTATTTTATACTTCATGGATCTGTGTAATTTGTTTTATCAGATACCTATATAATGAAGGTTTCCCTATAAAAAATTAATATGAATCTTCCACGTAAAAGTAATTATTTACAAGAGAGGTTTTTTTTTTTTTTTGATAACCAAGGGAACCCTAAGCAAAATTTACAAGGGAGGTTTTTATCAATGTTATCAAACCTGACCCGACCCGTGGGTGGACCCGCGGGTCAACCGTGGCCCAGTTGAAACATTGGTCGGGTCATTTTAAGACCCTTCTGGATTAAAAACCCTCTGCGACCCGTGGATCAACTCGGTTTTTCTAATAAACCCGTGACTCTTGACTCTTAAAAACCCTTTGTTTCTTTAAATGAAGAAATGAAGATGAATATTTTGGTTCTTTTGAAAATATGATTTTTGGATTATTAATTTTTAGTATTTACAATTGGGTTTGTGAGAAAAAAAAATATTTTTATGAAATATAATCTTAGTTAATAATTTAATATTATTTATAATATTATATTAATAGCACAGGTTTGACTATGGGTCAACCCGGTTGAACCTTATTTAACCCACTCTTCTTCCAAAACGGGTCACTGCACGGGCCGAGTTTTAAAACATTGGTTTTTATCATTACTCTTCAGATTTTTTGGGCATTATTCTTAGCTTGTATGAGGGCCAACTATTTAACAATCACATTCTTTTATGCAGATGGCCCGTTCAAAAAAAGCTTGTATTGTCTTCTTTGATGAAGTAGATGCTATAGGTGGTGCACGGTTTGATGATGGTGTGGGTGGTGACAATGAAGTTCAGCGGACTATGCTTGAAATTGTAAATCAGCTCGATGGTTTTGATGCTCGAGGCAACATCAAAGTTTTGATGGCAACAAACAGGTTATTCTGTTACACCACCTTGATGTTATTATGGGGCAGTAGTTGATCTGTATGTAGCTTAAGAACTGGGTGACATGGGTCATACCTGGTCAAACCCACTTATGTGTTGTGATTCCATCATGAGACCTTAGACTGTGTTTTTTAGTTGGTAAGTGTTGATTGTTAATTTGTTACAACGATAAAAGTTGTGGGTTAAGTCTTGTGGGTTAGGCAGTCTGCTATGGAAACCAAATTGCCAAATACATTTATGAGTGCCTACCTCGAATAGATGAGTTGAATGGCTTTCACATTGATATAGATGAGGCCAGTTCAGTCTTTTGGTAGAGTTGTATTGATTTGGCCAAAATTCCTAATGTTGGTAACCATGTGTGACTCACTTCTACCCATTATTTTTGAATTTTGGTAGTAAAAAATATTAGAGAGATACTTCTTTCAAAAAAAAAAAAATATTAGAGAGATACACAAGAGTTGTAAGTTTTGGCCCAGCAGATGCCCAACTCGAACGGGTGTAGCTGAGTTGGCTTAAGCTTATAGGAATAGAATAGAGGTCTCGGGTTCAACTCTCCTTAGAGTTACCCGAATACATGAGGCTTGCAGATGGTTTCATGTATCTATAGGATTAATTTCACCTCCAATGTGGGTAGGGATACCCATGATATTAAGAGAGAGAGAGAGAGAGAGAGAGAGAGAGAGAGAGGAGATGCATTCGTTTTGATGTGGTTGTAACACTAGGTTTCTACATATATTGTTTCTATTTTCCCTGATTGTGGGACTGCATGTCTCATCTTCTTGGCTGTATTCTTACTCCCTATTGAATAAAGTTGGCAATCTTTCTATATGTAGGGTGTTAACTTCATGGGATTAGATAGTGGTCCAACTCAGAATGAGGCTAATTGGGTAAGAATCCAATTCATTGTTATTTTTTGAGGGTGATGGGGTGAGGGGTGTCATTGGGGCCAAGGTGGGCTCCACAAGGCTGTCATCACATGAAACCATCATGTGGTGATCACTTGGGCTGTCGGTTGATCTCCAGTTCAAACTTATATGATGGTTTCAATTTGATTAGTGCAAAGTCTACACCAAATTGTTGAAGCATACCATCCAGTTTGTGTATCATACGAGGGTGTTGTTGGGGCTGCTACGAACGCGTCCCACATTGAAAGTGTAGAGAGAGATTTAGGAGTGTATAAAGGACTTGGGTCACTCCACCTAACAGGCTAGTCTTTTGAGTTGGAAGCCCAGGTCCTGATAAATGGTATCAGAGCCAAGTCTCATGCTACCTCATGTGGGCTCTGGAGATCCCCCAGGCAAAAGGGATGGCCGGCGTCGCTCTCTCTGCCGGAGGGCCTCATTCGAGTGCAGGATTGTTGGGGTTGCTGTGAACGAGTCCCACATTGGAAGTATAGAGGGAGATCTAGGAGTTCATAAAGGACTTGGGTCACTCCACATAACATGTTAGTCTTTTGGCTGGAAGCCTAAGTCCTAACAGATGTAAATATCCCATTTATTTTCTTTACCAGAAGTTGACATTATATGGCCTTTCCGGATCTCTCTGTGTCCATTTGTGTGTGCGTGAGGGTGTAAATATTCCGTTTATTTTCTTTACTAGAAGTTAGACATTATAGAGCCTTTCCGAGGTTCCCTGTAAATCTGTAACGTTGTGCTATTGCTAAATGCGTCAAATGCTTCATCATTTTCAGTACACTAGCATTGATTTATTGTAGCTTCCTTCTTAATGTCACGTTTATTTTGTGAGCATACTAAGTGGTCACCTTAAATGGGAAGGTAGGAAAGTGGGCTTTTTCAAGGTTTTGGATGGTGTAAAAGCTTGAGAAGTAGGAGCAGCATCTTATGTAGAAAATGAATGCACAAATTTGGTCTATACAACTCCATGAGTTGAGGAATGTTCTTTAAATACAAAACTTCAAAGCCTCTCTCTCTTTCTCACACTGTTGCAACCATGAAGGTTGTAGGTTTGACTACTTCCGAAGGATAAAGTGAGTTGTAACCAGTTTTCAGTTTGTCTTTATGGCAGCTGTGCAGGTAGCAATTGAGGTACTTCCATTTTTGGTACAAGGAAGCCCTCCTTATACTTTCTACCACTTAGATGGTGGCATGTGTAAAGGAAGTTGAAGAGGGTTCCGTCTTGTATGAAAATGAGTATGCTTGGATCATGACCCTGCTGTTATTTAAGCCCTTTTTAGTTTAGCAGACTAACTTGTTATTTGTTTGTTTTTTATTTGAGAGGTCAGAGTTGCTTATTAATGACCTGTCATTGTTCCATCTGTTTTCTTAAATCATTTCAGGCCTGATACATTAGATCCAGCACTGCTACGTCCTGGGCGCTTAGACCGTAAGGTTGAGTTTGGTCTACCAGATATGGAGAGCAGAACACAGATATTCAAGATTCACACTCGGACTATGAATTGTGAGAGAGATGTACGCTTTGAGCTTCTTGCTCGTCTCTGCCCCAACTCCACTGGTAAGCTAAATACGTCTCGTACCATTCTTTTCTGCAATGCTTCATTTTGAGGAATCATTCAATGAAAAAGGATGTTTTTGTTTGACTTAACCTATTTCACTTGGACAAGCTATCTCATGGCTTCATATTAACTCATGGGCCTCCTGCTTTAAATGTTGAATGCAGGGTCTTGTATGCTTCATCCATGCTTTAAGTCACTTACATCCATTTAACCGTCATTTTCCTCCTGTTTTCATCCTCTTCAGGGGCGGATATCAGGAGCGTGTGTACTGAAGCAGGTATGTATGCCATCCGGGCACGCAGGAAGACCGTGACCGAGAAAGATTTCCTTGATGCTGTCAATAAAGTCATCAAAGGATACCAGAAATTTAGTGCAACACCAAAATACATGGTCTACAACTAGCTGTGCTACTTTGTTACAAGTAGGAAATCACAATCATTTGTTTCTTTATCCCAATTGCGTCAACTTGGCTGCTTTGTTGCGACTCCACGCCTCTTATATTAAGGCATGTTGGTGGCATTATGGGGTAAAACATTCTGTTTTCTTGGAGGTCACTTTATTGTGTACCACTACATTGATGTTGTGTTAATTTATACATTGCATGAAGCATAGAGATTCTGCTCCTTTGCTCCATATTCATTTATGGATTCCTTTTCAGTGTGTGCTCCATAAAACTGCAATTAAAATACAGACTTTGGTTTTCACGTTTACTTGATCTCTTTACGTTGCCACCAAGAGTTGAATTTGCAACTCCTGTTGCTTGGTGGTTCTTGTTGCTTATGGCCATTAATGCATGCCGATATTTGGATATCGGCCGATAAATTTCTCTCCTATTATTTTTTTTAAAAAAAAACCACCTTTATCAACCGATATCGCAGATAAAGGTAATCTCGGCCAATACATATTGTATCAGCCAAGGGTTTTAGATGGACTTCCAATACCCAGTTTCCTCATTCCTCCTATGTTTCTATTGCCTCTGGCATCTAAAACTTCTCTACATGCAGCTGACTCAGATTTGGTGATGTCCTGGAGCCCTGAGTCCGACAGATTAGATGGGCACCTGTTTAAATAAAAAATGTAGAATACTGTTTTATTTCCATAAGTAATTAATTGTTCAAAATCTGAAGAATGGATTACTCTAATCGAATGGACTTGAAGGGCTCAAAAACGCCCATAAGATGCAAGCTTAGCCGTAGATCCAATCATCACTTTCGAGTTTTGGTCTTCCATCATCCCTGATTATTGTTCTTGATGCCCATAGTTTGATTCATGTATGGATGAATGCCAGTGATCCCAGGTAACACTGATTTTGTACCTAGGTAATGTAGGGATGTAAACAAGTTAGTTTTGCAGTGGATTAAAGTAAAATCTGCATTTAGATCTGCATCTTAGTTACAGATTCCAAATATGGAATGGTTCAGGATTCAGATCTGCATCTACATGCGTATCTGCGTGTAGATGTTTTTGGATTTTCATCCACATCCTTATCGTGGTCTAAGTTTGGATTCTGATTTGAAAAGTAATGAATATTTAATTCAATGTGGACTCAGATCTGAAATTGCATTCAGACCTGTTTATTTTTAGTTGGAATTGGACCTTTGTATTTCTAATTTTCTATATATCCATTTACATACTAGATGAGCATACGAGTCTGGAAAAGAATGTCTCTGTCTAAGGGTCTACTTGGATTGATGTTCCCCTCGCAGGAAAGATGACAGTTTCTTCTCTAAGTACTGTTTGTTATCCTCTTGATAGGAGAAGTTCTTAGAAGATATCAGCATTGTCAAACTTCTGTCATTGCCACTCTTTCCAGTTACTCTATTATACTGAAAAGCAGCAGCCTCTTTCATGGATGTTACTATGTTCCGTCGACCAACCATTTGGTTCATGGTTCACTGTACGCGAGGGGAATTCAATGTGCGAGAAGCCGAGAAACTATAGTGCCATTTGGAGAACTGGATAGAACTGACGGTGGAGGAAACAGTGTAGAAGAGAAAATTATGACTACACTCGTATGCTGGTGAATTCGCTTTATTTGATCCAATTTTCTTCACTGACCAAGTGCCAATTCAAGGTTTGGGACTCAGCGGGTAATTTATGGACCTAATGAATGGCCTTATTCACGGCCATATTCATTAAGTAACTCATACTTTGTCCTTGGGCGGCCGCCGATTTTCCATCACCACCGCTGGTGGAGCATCTGGAAACCCATATTCTCTTTCCGATCCTCTGAATGACGGGTAGGGCCGAAAGCCAGTCCACCAGATCACATTCCCCGATACACTTTTTGGCGGTCCGGACTGTTGATCCTCTAGATCGAGCAGTAAATCTGGCGAGGAAGGTGGAGTAAGGGTCGTTTGTGGAGGCTTTTTGGGGATCATACGGTTGAGATTGGAGAAAGAGGGTGAGGGACGGACGAACGGTTGAGATTGAATATGAAAGTTCCAGAATAGAATTCTTAGTTGTCAAGATTTCAGATTTGGGTTTAGACAAAGAATGCTGGGATGATTTAAGGGGATTTTTTTAATTATCTTAGTACTTCATTTTAAATTTGAAATGAATTATTAAACAATTTTCTTACATATTTTGATCATCAATCCAAGAATGAGGATGTTCCAAATGAAATTAGAGAGGTTTGATGTAAATTGAAAAAGAAAAAACAATAATTTTAATATCTTGAATTCATTATAAATTATGCTCCATATTAAACCCTTATATTCACTTATTCAGACGCGCAAGCATTTTATAATTTTTTCTATAATTATACAATTTTAATAGTTGCAATAGTGATCATAACAAGTTACGCGACATGATAATAGTAGAGCTCATGTTTTCCGATCTTAAATTGTACCTCTGAATTAGTGTTAATTGGCCTCTTAGGAGTGACGAAGACATGCAAATCTAAAAAATATATCAAATCTTGTTAAATAGATAAATAGTACTCAAATTCAAATTTATATATTTAATTCAACCAACTTCATTTAACTTGACATTTTAACCATATCTTCAATCGATGAATGAATCTACTTGTTATTTAAAATATAAAAATTTAAATTGAGAGTTCTATTAATAGAAAAAATCACCTCTAATTAAAATTACAAAAGACTAATTAAATTTGATTATATAAAAATAAAATTACTTTTAATTTTTATCATTGAAATAAAAAGCACCGCAAACATAAATAACAGAAAATATATTTATTAATAAATATAATATTTAAATTGGTAGACACAAAGTTGACTCCTTTTCTACGTACACTCCGGGCTCCATCAATTAATACTAAGCCTATTTTGCAACCGAACTTCGTAGAACATGGCACAAAAACGAAAGGATAATTTTGTTATTGCGTCAGTTTGATTGAATTATCTTCTTGTCAATTTTGTGACCATGAACCTTGCTTTGGAAGTGTGAAGATCACTGAAGATTAATTGAAGATCAAAAGTATGCTGAAGGCACTCACCACGTGTTTGGCAACCTCTCATGTAAGAAGGCTATAGACCCTAGGACGAACCCGAAAAAGTGTTCAATCTGAAAAGAACCAATTCCGTCAGTCTTGAGCCCTCGAACTATGGGTCGAGACCTCAAGGGCCTGACTTCCTGAGACCAATTTGAGATGTCTGTAAATATTTACTGGTCTGTGGCTCGAGCCCTCGAGACTCTTTATCTCAGAGCTTATTATACATTCTTTGTAAACTTTCATTGCTCTCAGGCTTGAGCCCTCGAGCTCTTCTGAGAGCCAAATGTAAACAATTTGTAATTTTGTTTCTCTTAGTCTGGAGCTTTCAAGTATGTCTCCAGACCTCAAAACACGCTCTTCGATACCTCGTGACTTAAAAGATTTGTAACATCTAGATTTTCATATTCAGAGATCCTTTAGTTGTGTTGCCATATACAGGCGTGAGGCCTCGAGGCACGCTCCTCGAGACATTGAGGATTAGCCATGGAACAATCTATTATAAATACACGGTTGTGTTAATGAAAAGAACAAACCAAAATGGTGAATTGAACCCTAATCCATCACAGACTCTCAAAGACCTCTCTCTTCAACAACTTTCATGGGATTGTTCAAAAGCCTTTGATGTTTTTTATTGAAGAAGATTGTGAGAGAAAACCTCTAAGGTTGCGTTTGGATGAGAGGTAAATTTTGCAGGGTTGGATAACTAGAGGTGGATAACGAGGGGTGGGTAATAAATTATGAATACTCTTTGCAAGTGTTACCCTTGTTTGGTAATTGCAGTGGAAAAGTTAAAACTTACTCTAAAGATAACAAATCTTGTTTGGAACTGTGAGTAGGAAAAACCTGATATATTAACAATTTTATGAAAATCTATAATTTTTATAAAAATAATTTTTTTTGTATAACATTGAAATTTTTTCCATAGAAATTGCCATAAAAATTAACAATATATCTTATAATATATACAATTTTTTTGGGTAAATTTTTTAAAAAATTGTGAAATTGAATAAGAAAGCCTAAAAATTCATTTATAAGTGAAAATATTCCACACGTCCATGTTGGACTATATAACTGAATCTATTTTTAAAATTCTAAATCATTTTAAATTCAAGTTAACTAATTTAGTTCGCTTTAAATTGGATCATAATCGAACCACTCTAATTAAATGCATAATTGGACCTATAAATATTATAATGATATGTTTAAACAAAGAGACAATTATAAAAGAATATATACACTTTTAAAATATATTTATTATAAAGAATTGATTTTGAAAAATCATCACATAGTGATAAAAGAATAAGGAGAGTGTTTTATAAAGCATTATCCTATTTTAACTGTATCATTAAGGTCTTATATCTCAAATTGAATTGAATGATATGTGATAATGATATGAAATTTATTAATTTTATAAATTTAAACAATTTATTAGTACCACGATTTATATAAAGTTAGTCTCATAAAACACATAAAACCTTAAAATTTAAACAAATGAAAATAAATATTTGAAAATAAGATTTTTATTCTCTATCAAATTTAATTACTTAAATCAAATAGATAAAATTTAAATAAATTTTTTATTTTGTAAGTATAATGTTGAAAATATTTCATTTATTTTAGTCAAATTATTTTTATAATAAATTAACAAATTTTAAAAATAAATATGTTAGATTGAAATTTGAATTACATTGAGTTTCATTCATAACTATAAAGGGGATTGAGAAGAATACGAAGGGAATGACAGACAAAGGTTTTATGAATACCACTGAACGCCAAAGGGTTTTCAAATTTGTCAAAGGAGAGGTAAAATCCAGTTTTTTTTACCTCTACCCACTCGCTACCAAACTAAAGAATCCAAGGGTTACCCATGTTCCCCCCTCAATTCACCTCAAACAAACGCAGCCTAGGTTCACTTGTTCAAATTGGGTAGGGATCCAATTCATGGGGTAGAAGTGTGTGAAAGGAGGAGGAAGGGGAGAGGAGGAGATGGTTGGGGGATTGGCAGGTGGTGGGGCATTTAGACCTAAAAAGTATTGCCACACATGAGCAGCACCAATCACAAGAATATATGATGATGATAATCGCCTGCGCACTAGTGTGTCTGGAATCACCCGCCCACACAGGCATAGCTACCTAATGGAGTGGTGATGGTCCAATCAGTGAAAGGTCATTCTTCAAGTATGAAGCCAAAACAAAAATCCAAGTGATTTGAGTCAATCAAACCATGTTTTTAAAGGCTGCAAACTTCAAAGATTATAAAATTAATTTAAACTAATCAAATTTTGAAGAGCTTAAAAAAGTGCCTTAATTGATTCAATCAAGATGATTTCAATGGGCCACATTTAAGGAAAGACCTTGCTAGTAGACCCATCACTACTGCATTTGGTGGCACGTACACACACTATTGAAGTTAAAGCATGAATAATCTTATTGATCTTCAAGAAATGAACCCACTTTGGAAGCAACATCCAAGATCAGCAAGAAATGAAGGTTAACTTTCCCTTTCAGGACATCATGATTAGAAAATATGACCAATGTCAAAGCTTTAATAAGTGTATATAAACAAAAGATACCCTTTTTTTATTAATTCAGACAAAAGAGACAAGCATAAAAATAAGGTTTCTGTGTCAATTTGCACATTTTCATGGATCGGTACGCAATTTCACCTTAGAAGAGGAGTGATCTGTTGCTTATCCATAGTGACTTGAAATATACGTTCTCAGATGAGTCGGAAATGGCACCTACAAGAAACCTACAGTTAGTGAACTGATTGAATGCTAACACCAAGGTATGGAAGTCTCATAAGCCCAATGCGACTGCACATGCCACATCCAGGCTGCAGCACAGTAGGATTCAACAATGTCAATGAGCAAAACAAAGTTCAAACCATTCCTCTCAACCGATCAGACTAGCAGCATGTGCACATAGAACATTTTTTTTTTGAATGGATAATATATTAATAGAGAAAGAGGCACCAGAGGCGTAAATACAGAAGTAAAAGAAACAAAAATAGTACAAGAACTTGTAGGGCTGTGTACAAGAGCAGCAAGTGCACATGGAATATGGATGGTTGGTTCGCCTTTTTTCAACTATACATTTATTTTGTAATATGTACATGACATGCCTGCACAATGACTGGATTAGCCTGATCCAGAGGCCATGGGCATAAATATGATGTGATCCACCTGATCACTATCTTGGATCCACCATTGTCACAACTGCAAATGGAAAAATGGTGCAGGATACAAGATTTATTCAAAACAAACTTATAAGACTATCACATGAAAGTCAAAACATCTCTAGTATATGAGAATCTGACAATATACCTAAAATTCCACTTCAAAAACATATACATATATTGTACCAAAAATCTCTAAAGTTGCAATGAAATTAATTTCAAGCAGTTTTGCACAAAAGTTCATTATGCACACAAGGAAATCCTTTGCTGTTGTTTAACATAAAATATATTGAGCGACTGTCAAATAAATCTTGACGTGCATTTATCGAATGGTAATAATTTTTCTTTTCTTTTTTTATGTTAGCAAGGAAAAAGGGATAGTTTGTTCAAAAATACTAAAAATAGAAAAATCACTTTTCTCATTTGATTTGGCGAGTTTGAAGGATTTGACCTATCATTATCAAATTAGTAACAGGAAATTCCAGGGGAAAAAAAACTAAAAACATAGGAAAAAGGATTTTAGGATTAAATTTGGTGATTTATAAAGATTTGATCAACTCTTATCACTTTATTATCTAAAAATATAGGAAACCCACGCTAAACAATGACTTGAAATAAATTTAAAAAGGGAATTTCATAAAAAAAAACTTGTCCAAAAAATGGCTAAAAAGAGGAGCTCCAAGTTTGAAGGATTAGAACTAAATCCTGATTGTTCACCTATCGAACGGTTGGGATTTGTTGTAATGTTAGCACAAATTAAAGAAAAAAATCATCCCAAAAATGAGAAAAATAGAAAAAGGAAATTTAAGATTTAATTTGATGAGTTTGAAGGGATTGACCTATCTTTATCATATTAATATTATAAAAAATAGAAAAATATGCAAAAAAAGATGAAAAAATAGAAAAATGGATTTTAAAATTAGATCTTAACCAACAAGATTAGATACATAGAATTAGAAACCTATTTGTAGTTGTCAAGTTGGTTAATGTATCATCCATTTAAGATCATACACAAGTTCAATACTTTGAATATGCTTATATATTATTCTGAAATAATACTTATATGTGTAATTTTTATTCTTAATTTTGTTCATTAATCTGGTAACATTAACCAATAAGGTTAGATATATGGAATTTGAAACCAATTCATGGTTGTCAAGTAAATTAGTATACCACCTATTAAGGATCATATTAATAAGTTCAATACTTTGCATATGCTTTTACATGGACCATATTATTTACAACTCATTATGTGTAATTTTTCATTTCTCTCTATTTTTAGTTAACATTTTATATGTTTAACTAAATTCATACATATTAAATTTTAAATTTTAATTTGTCTAAACGAAACCATCAACCGTGCATAGTGTGTTCCTCAACTAGTAAAAACAAATGTGCTTCATGCACAAACAAAGGAAATATTAGATGGTCAAGTGTGGGATGTGTGCAATGGCAATACATGTGCTCCTGTGCTTGTATGTGTTTTGAGTGTATGTGGATGTCTGTGTGTTTATGCATTCAGTATGTAATTAGAATATTTCCTTTTTCAATTTAAGTTACATTTAGTGAGCTCTACAGAATATATATCAAGCACAACCCAGACGATGTCAAAGTTCTAAGTAATTTCCAGAGTTCAAATAGCCAAGAATGACATTTTGTGACAATGAGGATTGCAGATTCCACTAATCATTTATGGAATAAATTGGATCTACAAACTCTATGCAAGCATGTTGGTCGGTAAGTGTTGCACAACGAAACTAAAAGCTTGGTATAAAGTCAAAGATCAACATCTAATAATTATTTTTACAGAAGTCATCATCTAGCTAAATTAACAAGAGCTTGTAGCACAATAATTACCTGCTTAATCAGCAACTTCAAGGATTGTGAATCCAAGTGATGTTACCATTTCATGCACACAGATGTGCACACGAAAATATTATTAAATTTCTCCCATAGTAGTTAAGGGTGCACCTTAATTGTCTGGGCCCTTGCCTAGGCTTCAGACCCATTTTCTGCCTTGTCTAATGCATTTTACGCCGGCCCTCTCCTAGTTCCTTAAGAAACTTTTTTTTTCTATAATATGCCTATTTTTTTATGTACGATAGCTAGTAAATATTATAGTTAAGATGAATTAATTGTTAGTAACACAATTAAAAACTCTAATTATTTTGGGGGGACATCTAGATGATTCTTTTTGTACTTGTTTTTTTTTTCTCTAATTAAAGGAATCTTCTTTGTTACCGCTCAAAAAAAATAAAAGATCTTCATACGTGCAGTGGCAGCCCATCACACAGCTTTGACCATGAAGTCATTACCAAATGTCAATTGATAAAGGAATGCTTCGCCAAACTTACAAAAACCACTTGTCACTGACAACACAAATCAAATTATGGTTATATGTGCATATGGTCATAACGTCTTATAAGAAATATGAGTTACCACAGAGTCCCTCAAGCATATTTGACTTCAACAACTGATATGAAGTCAAAACAGATTATATGTAGCAAGCTAATAAAAGTTAACATTAATCTAATGGTGAGCTGCTTCTGCATGAAAATGGTAATTGCAGTAAACAGAAAACAAGCAACAAATCAAAATGGTAGCATACCCCAGCAAACCCAGGCCATGCCACAGTCTAGGCGTAATAGTCAAGTTGATCACTGCACCCTGCCTCATAATTATCAAAGGAAGTTGATGACCCTGGTTCACCAGAGCTTCAGAAGCAAGTCTTTGAAGCAGTGCATCTCCAATTTCCACATTCCCAAATTTTATGATCTGGTCTCCAAGCTGTAGGCCATCTTCTGCTGCTGGAGATGCATCCCTAATTTCATCAACTACTGCAAAGGGCAGCGTAACAGCTGGTTCCACTTCCATGAGACTCAAAGAATTTCCAGGAATACCATCACATGAAGAAGCAGAAGCAGCATTAGTGTTTAGTAACTCTGGATTATTTGACCCCTCTGCATTAGCTTTGCAAATCAAGGAAAAGATTCACTTAGAGTCACATAGTAAACACAAAATTACCACATTTTGACATCGAAAGGGGTGTATCTAAAAAACCAGATTAAAGACAATAGCCAAGCATCATTACACCCATGCATGATTGATATGTCCACGGAAGAGTTTTTTTGTCATGAACATACAATAATAACCAAAAGAAGATTTATTTGAGATCAACCATACATTTTTCACTTATTCCAAGCAACAAAATTACTTTGCATATTAATTTGACAAACTGAGTGTAAAAAATGTCTAAAGTGTAACCATGATGGATGTGGCACCAGAAAATTAGAACTATGATGCGGTGCATAAATATAACAGTTGTTTATTGTTTTTTTTTTTTAATTTAGTAATTTCTATTTTTATGTAATTGCTTTATTTGATTAGGGGTAGTTTAGTAATAGTATAACCCAATTGGCATTTATGTGCAGTCAATTGGGTTATACTCACATCTTGCATTTGCACTTGCGTTATACTCACATCTTGCATTTGCTGCCAATCAGAGTCGTGAGCATTCTACTCAAATAGCAGCTCCCGCAAGCCAGAGTTGATCGTGACATCCGTCTTGTATCATCACAGGTGCATTCTAGTCACATCTTGCTATTGTCGTCACCTAGAGTTGATTGTGGCGTCAGTGTCAAATTCCATGTATACCATCGATGGCGGGAGAGAGAGTCGATCCAGCATTCTTATGTGGCCCGATGTTGATCCGCTTGGTTGACATTTGAAGACCTTAATTGCGCGTGTTTGCACTTTGAAGACTCCACACTGGAAAGACGCGTTCGTGGGTAGATTTTTGTCTTTTCATCTGCTTAAACTCGAGGTCGAGTTCTTTTTCAGATGGAGTGTTTGATGCGGAGCATAAATATAACAGTTGCTTATTGTTTTTTTCTTTAATTTAGTAATTTCTATTTTTATGTAATTGCTTTATTTGATTAGGGGTAACTTAGTAATAGTTTTTGTTGTTTTATTTTTAGTAGCATAAGTCTTTTGTAAGCTTATATAAGTCAGCCCTCTCACTGTATTTGGACACACGATGAATGAAAAAGAAGATTTACCTTTGCCTCTTGCACATGGTTGTGGTGGTGTGAATCCACGGATATTGGCGTGAAACCTAGGCGAGAAGCCCTCCAGGTACTACTCATAACTTCTTCTCTATCTCCTCTCTTCTCTTCCCCTCTCTCTTCTTTTCTTCTTCCTTAGCCATAGCTGACACCTTCACCTTTGTTGTCCTTACTGCCGTGACCACCTAAAGCCCATGGACCCTTCCAGACTTCCGTCCCTATCCAGATCTGCACTCCCGGTCTTTGTCCAAGCCTTCTCTACCGTCATCACCAAACCCCACTACCTGTCCACCTTTCCGCCACCCCAAATCCCCCTCTCTGGTTACCGCCTCTGTCCCAAAACCCCTTTTTGCTGCTTCCGTGACTTCCCTAATCCCTTTCCTTGAACTGCCCTAAGACCTTCAGGGCCCTTTAGCCTTCTGGATCCCTTTCCTAAGCCAACCTTTAACCATACAGTCATCATACTTTGAATCCCTTCCTTAACCCATACAGCCTTGTTGTACCCATTAACCCCATCTACTGCCATTGCCATTCAAGGAGGAGGAGATAGTGAAGGAGTTAGGAAATACGGATGGAGATAAAACCTCGGGCCTAGATGGTTTTAACTTTAGGTTTCTAAAATCTTGTTGCCGAATCCTATGCGATGATTTCTTTAAGTTTTTTGGTGAATTTCATAGTAGAGGAATCCTCAATAAGGAGCTAAAGAACTCCTTAATATCCTTGAGGCCAAAGAGAGAGGGTGCCTGTGAACTCTCTCACTTCATACTTATAAGCTTGGTTGGGTGTATTTATGAACTCCTAGCCAAAGTTCTCACCTCAAGACTTAGGATTGTGATAGGAGAGGTAATAGGGGAAATACATGGAGCATTTATCGAGGGCAGACAAATCTTGGATAGGGTCTTCGAGCCAATGAGATTATTCATGCTAGACGAAAAGATAGGGAGAGAGGTGTGTTGCTAAAACTGGATATGGAAAAAGCTTATGATCATGTAAAGTGGACTTTTGTTGATTTCTTGTTCAACTAGATGGTTTCGGTCCCAAGTGGAGGCGATGGATGAGGGCATGTTGTTGTGGGAGCAGGTCACGTTAGGTGTTGTGGGACGCATTTCTGGACATTGTTGACCCAAATCTCTTTAGTTTGGAAAGTGAACATATTAGCTGTAAATAGATTTGTGATTGATGTAATTGATTTATTCCTTATTTGGATGGCTCTCTGTAATCTATTTATACTGATGTATACCCTTTCTCAAAGACAATAAATACAATATACAGAGAATTCCTCTCCATTCTCCATATTATCTTTTCTTCATTCTATTATTCTACATGGTATCAAAGCCAGGTTCCGATCCTAGGACTTGTGAGTTAGGGACTCTTCTTGACACATCGGGTTTTTATCAGAAACTCGTCGGAAAGCTCTTTTATCTCACCATCACTAGACCAGACTCATCTTATATTGTTAGTGTCGTCAGCCAGTTCATGCATGAACCACGGGACACTCACCTCCATGTTATGTTCAGTATCCTTCAGTATCTTAAGGCTCATCCTAGACGCGGCTTGTTTTATGCACACCACCCTACTTGTCCAATTTGCGGTTATTCTGATGTTGATTGGGCCAAGTCTCCAAATGATCGCGGCTCTACTACCGGCTATTGTGTTTTCTTGGGCTCACATTTAGTTGCCTGGCGAAGCAAGAAGCAGTCTGTTGTTGCTTGGTCTAGTGCTGAGGCTGAATATCGTGCAATGGTTAATACTACTTCTGAATTATTGTGGTTCCAACAGTTTCTTACTAAATTAGGCTCTGCTCCTCCCGATCCACTCATCATGTTATGTGACAATCAGGAGGCCATTAACGTCAAGCATATTAAAGTTGATTGTCACTTCCTTCGTCAGCACATTTCTGAAAGCCGACTTTTTACTCCTCATCTACATTCTAACATCATCTTGCGGACATTTTAACAAAGTCAGTTCCTCGAACTCAGCTCGCTTCAGTTATTAGCAAGCTGGGTTTACTCAACATCTTCGAACCAGCTTGAGGGGGAGTATTGGGGGACCCACTTCAAGTCACGCTAGGTGTTGTGGAACCCATTTCTGGAAAGAGTTTACTCGAATCTCTTAAGTTTGGAAAGTCAACATATTAGTTGTAGATAGATTTGTGATTGATGTAATTGATTTACTCCTTATTTAGATGGCTCTCTGTAATCTATTTATACTAATATATACCCTTTCTCAAAGACAATCAATACAATATACAGAGAATTCCTCTCCATTCTCCATATTCTCTTTTCTTCATTCTATTATTCTACACGTGTCCAAGGCTCATCATACTCCATTATGGTTAACGGTTCCCCAATTGAACCAATTATTGAATTTAGGGGACTAAGACATGGTGACCCACTCTCACCATTCTTATTCACTGTAGTAGCTAAAGCACTTAGCGGGCTAATGCTAAAGGCCAAGGAGTTGGTTATAGTTAGGCGGCTAGAGATCATTCCGGGTAACATCTCACTATCCCACCTTCAATTGGTAGATGACACCCTCTTATTCTGTAATGTGTTCATAGAGTTATTCGGTGTGAAAACAGTGTTGAGATGCTTTGAACTAATATCCGGCCTGAGGGGAAATCAAAGGAAAAGCAACTTAATTGGTATAGTGGAGGTCGAGACAGTGGAGTCATGGGCGAGAGAGATGGGGTGTGGCGTTGGTAAAATCCCTTTCTCCTATCTAGGACTACCAGCTGGCGGTAATCCTAGATCCAATTTGGAACCTCATCATTGAAAGGGTGGACAAGAGATCGAAAGATTGGAGCAAGAACTATCTCTCGGGGGAGGGGGGTAGATTGACTCTAATCAAATATGTTTTTTTGAAAGATGACTCTAATCAAATAAGTTGTTGTTAACTTACCCACATATTTCATATCCTTGTTTGAGGTACCTAAGGGTGCAGCAAGAAAATTGGAGAAATTACAAAGAGACTTTCTATGGTAAGGAAAGGGGGAGAAGAGGCGAATTCACTTGGTCAAATGTGAAAAGGTCACCAAACTTAAAGAGGAAGAGGGGTTGGGAATATTTAGTGTTGGGGATAGGAACCATGCCCTATTATGCAAATGGGGCATGGAGATTCGCATCAAAAAATGAAGCTCTCTGGAGAAAGGTGTTGGTGGATAGATATGAACTTGGAGGTGGTATATAGGGAGCACGGCTGTCAGGAGGGTCCTTCAGTAGTCAAGACTATTGTTAAATTAGGAAATGAGGAGGGTAGAATAGGCCCAGCATTCAAGGGAGGTCTTAGAGACTTGGTAGGAAAGGAAATAGGGTTTTATTTTGGAAGGACAATTGGGTAGGGGAGAGAGCTCTCTGTGAGGTCTTCCAAGGCTTTTTAGAGCAGCAATGAACAAGGATACCTTAGTGAGTGAATAGTATAGCAAGACTGATGGTGATCCCGACTATTAAATTTTTCAATGAAATTTTCGATCAAAATCAACCCAGATCTTGACTATTAAGTTGTTAATCCACAAAACTCAGACATAGGAACAGCATAACAGTAACATAGACTCAGTCATGGGCTTCTTAAGCCCTAAAACTCAGGCAAAAAGATGTTCTGATAATTTGTTCAAAGTTTTCAAAATAGGTATCAAACATGAAAGCAAATCTTAGCTCTCAAACAAAAAAAGATAAATAAATAACACAGGAGCATTTTTATCTATTGAAATAATTAATCTACCTGTATGTTTAACGGACAACGTTGCATTATGAGACAGTTTCGCCGAATGAAGTAGTTGTAAGTTCTCACTCATTTTGTTTGTGATATCCTTGTAGTCATTACGTAGCTCTGTAAGAAAATGGATTTTTTAATTAGTAAAATGCAGATATAGATGCAAACAACAGCAGTTACAAAGTCTGTAGCACAAAAACTACAGATGGAAAAATTAATATAATTCTACTACACCAAAAAAATCATAAAGAAATACATCAAGATCCTCTTTTTCCTGATTTAATAATAAATTATTTTATTTGAAAGGTCCTCAAATAGTAAATTATTATTATTTCTTCATAGACAAGCAACCCTTAAGATACTATAAAAACATGATACCATAGTGGTATTAGGGTTGCAATAGGACATTACCAAACGAGAACCTAGAAGATGTATAGAATGAAACATAAATCGAATACCACCCACAAAGCAAAAGATGGGCCATTAAATGGTTTCAACGATATCTCACTATTATCACAAGTACCACCTTATTTCTTTTGTTCTATATATTACTTCTATCAATGAAAAACAGATTGGCATTTCTCCAAAATTAGGATCAGTTTCTATTCTGTAGGACAAAAATGTCAATTACCAAAGAGAGCCTCAAAATTTCTATTAGTTCATCATAGTATTAGTTTTCCCCAGAATGTGCCAAACTGAAACAGTCACATCAGAAGTACAGATAAAGATAATAGTAAAATGAACAATGAAGTGATCGCCAGGTCAGACAAGATTATGCAAAACTCCAACCAATTTAACATATGGCATTTCAATTATTTTTTTTTCTTTTTTAATGAATTTTTAATAGTCTTTATGATTTTTAAATTATTAAAAAGTAAAAAGAGCAATAATACAAAATAAAGGGGGAACTCCAATGCAAAAGCTAAGGCAAGAAGTCACATCTACAACCTGTAGAGAATCCCTCCAACAGCTAGAGAATCAGCCTCTGCATTAGCCTAGCAAAGGACATGCCAAAAAAGAAGCTCCTCAACACAGCTCAAAAGATAACGATCTCCTCCATTGTATCTATCAACCACCAAAGGTAAGATACTGACCTGATCATGCACAAGGAACTCCCCTCAATAAGGGGCAACTCTAGATTACTCTTAACAACTTGTCTCAATCTAAGCAACATTGCCGAAGACTACAGCACCAACCACTCCCAAGTCCTAACTGGCTGGCCCCCAGAAAACAAAAATAATCTCACATCCTACTCCAAAACACATCATCAACCATGGGGCAGCCTGGAGCACTATCGCCAAACTGAGCTTGAGGACCAAAAGAGAAGATTCCTATTATGAGTTTTCTTTACACAGAAAGTATCCTCAATTACATCTAACATTTATCCTTAGTAGCCACCACTTCCCTCCCCAACCTTCCCACCACTTCTTTAGCTTTCAACATATCAATGTCATCTCCGCCTAAAAAATAGAACTATAGAACCTCAACATTTGTCTCCTACAACAGATTTAGGACATGACACTACAGTGTCGCTTCAAACTTAGTTACTTATACCTTAAGTGTATTCAACAAAACACAAAACGACGACAAAAAAATAAATCGAGAGCTTGTAAACCCAAAGATCTCTACTCCAAATCCTCAAAACAATCCACAATAGCATGAACTCAAAAGGACAGTGATGATGAGTCAAAATAAATGTGAAATCAACCAACAGCACAAAAGATCACATGCCCACTCATGTGGAAAGCCTCTAACACGATGGAGTTTGCACCACAAGCAATGAATAAGCACCTAAAAAGTGCATGGCATGGGGCTTCCACTGATCTTTATGTTGTTTAATATAAAAGGAAACCATGGACATAACCTTAGCCATCAAACTGACATAATAATGTTTTACCTCCAAACAAAATAAACTCAAAATAGCTAAATTCACAACCTTATGATGTCCTACCAAAAAAATTGATCATAACGTGGCTCCCTTGGAAAGGTGATTGAGTAAGATGAGGTTAACGCCTTCGAAACCCTAGATCTAGGAATGTAACGAAAGAAATAAGAAATCTGAAATCTGAATGGTAACTACTGCTATATGCTTAAGCTATGCAATGAAAAGGCTGATTTAAGAAATAGCATTTCATATTCAATGGTTAAAACAAGATCTATGCAAATAACATCACAAAAATCAAAAGATCTAAAGAGATCCATGGCATGCAAACATATTAGAGGCTAGAAGTAATCACAAGCAGTGTTATCAGAACCGGACCGAACCGCGGCCGAACCGGCAGTTCAGCCGCGACCGCAGGATCTGCGGCTCAGTCCATGTCAAAAACCGGCTTTAGGTCAAAACCGCATAAAACAGGTCAGACCAGCAGTTTTATGCAGTTTTGACACAAAAACCTCGAACTGCGAACCTCGGTTAAGAATTTGAATTTTGAATTTTTTTTTATTTTCTTTTTTAATTATATTTTAAAATTTTCCCCTTAAAAAATGTGTATATTTGAAATATAAATGTTTATTATTATTTCTATCCCATATATTTCACTGTTTTGGTATATTAGTCAGAGTTTGAATGTTATTTTTATATTTATATTAATGTTATTGGTAAAATATGTCTTCCTTAATATTATATATAATATTTATATTATTTCAATACTTGACTGGCTTTGACTGGCTTTGACTGGCTTTGACCGTGATCGAACCCGGTTGAACCCTAACCTCCTCGAAGACGGTTCGTTAGACAGTCCGGTTCTGATAACATTGATCACAAGTCAAGATTATGGCAAAAGAACCTAAGATCAGATTCAAGATGCCGAGAATTCCACAAACAAGTGAAGCACATATTCTTACTGAAGAATCAAGTCCTACTTGAATCTAAACCCAAAAACACTTAAAATAGGGCTAAGAAAAGGGTTGTTTGGGAAGTTTTCTATTTAAAAAAGTGGGTTACATGGTAGGGAACCAAGCCAGGCCGCAAAACGATGCAAAATGGAACCCAAAATAGTCTGTCCATACAGTGGTACCGTCAATGGGATTAGTGCTGGGACAACCTGCTGAGTTGAGATCCAAACATGGTTGGGTTCGATTTGGGCCTATTTGGGATTTTTGGCAGGTTTAGGGCTCCAAAAATGCGAAAAAAAATTGGGAAAGAAGTTGGGAAAGAAAGAAAAGGGGAAGAAGAAGAAGAAAAGGATAAGAAAAGAGAAGAGATTAGGAAAAGGAGAAAGGATAGAAAGCACCTAATTCCTTAGAGTCACACCAAAGGAGAGATGGAGTCACACCACCAGTCTTCTCAAGAAAGCATGCAGAAATTCCTCACTTGTATTCTATTCTCAAAAGAATGAGTTTTTACAACTATTTATGACAAAAACCTATGAAATCCTAGAAACACACACATATGTGCCACATGTGTGAACAATACAAGCCATTATAAATAACTTAGTTACATCCCCTAAACTTGATACTCAAATAAAATAGAATAAAAATAAAAATATACTTCCTAATTAAACTACTATGACAATTTTGGATCCTTTTAACATCCGAATCAAGCCAACCACGATCCGACGGACAAAACAGCTCCCAAAGCCCATCTGATGAAGTGAACAACAGATCACAAAATCATCATCCAATCATGTTGAGGAAAAATCTAAATTCTAATGCATCTTTCTTCACTAGCGCCCCATGATATCCTCATCACTAGTCCATGCAATCTCAAACATGATATGATATCTAAAATATGACCTTTATTTAAAAACACAAAAATTAACCCAACTTTACCCTAGATTTGAATAATCTAAGAATCATTTTTCCAAACATGGACAATGGGTCCCATGGGTGTAGTCCATTGTAGCACCTACATCACTACCACTTCATTCCAAGTAGGCAAGTATGCCCTCCCTCTCTCCTAGTACTTTGAACTAGAATTGATAAATAGTGTGCCCTCCCTCTCTCCTAGTACTTTGAACTAGAATTGATAAATAGCATTCTATGTATTAGGTCTGTGTCTGGTCTGACACACATGACCAATCCATCTCATACAATATTCCATCATTTTCTCTTTTCATGGAGTCACCCATGGATTCCCCTTGATGCACTCATCCTTCACTCTATCCTTACATGCTACTCCAAACAACATTTGGATGAAATCCATTACAAGAAACAAATAATTCTACCATCAGTTGTAGACTTGTGGAAAGCTTATGTCCCAAAGTGCAGCCAAGACTTTCAAACACAAGCAAATTTTCCTTCCATGCCATTAATAAAAAAAAATGCACCATAGTAATATCACCTTTTAGTTCATGGAAATAAGATTTAACTATCATCTAAATATGCAGTGTATTGCCCAACATATACAAATGCTCTAAAAGTAATGGATAAAATACTTAATGTTTAGAACATTGACGCAATAGGCATTTTTTCTTTCCTTTTGTATCAATGCCACATACACCAGATAGGACAAAATACTACAGGCACTCACAGTTCAAGCAATGAATCTCTTAAGAGTAACAGATGCCCGGAAGGTCAAAAATCAAGAGGCAACTGAAATACAATAACAGATGGAACAAAAACCAGTCCTGCCGAACTTTAAACCATCAGTTTCAGGAGGCAAAATTTTGAGTTGATTGTTACCCATTTCAAAAGAAGGTTACTGTTATTACTATTATTATTATTATTTAGGTTTAGATAATTACTAATTACAATTACTTAAATGATTGTCAAACGGGCAAAGATTGTTATAAATTAAATTTTTCAAGAAGGGGTTCCGCCCACACAAGAGAAGAAATACCAGCAAGGCGACGGCGGTCTGAACGCACGACTGGAATGTCGATATCTGACCTGGGAAATCCCTAAACAAATCGAAACCGACCAACAGGCCAAATTAGTGAATTACTAGCGTAAATCACTTCAAAAACAAATTAAAAATCAATAGTGCCTATATTTCTGTACAACATAAAAGCATTGAGAATCCAAAAGGCAAAAATAAAAAAGATTAAAAAAATGCATCGTTTCTTCAATAGTTGGGAATCGCGTCAAGAAAAATAGAGAAGGGGGAATGGATGATAGATTGAAGGAAATGGCAAGAGAGTTTGCCTCTGAATCGAGAAGATTCCCGGAGATTCCTGGGCCGCCGGGCTGGTTGAGGCGAGAAATAATAGAGTCCATCTCAGTTTCAATGGCGTCTCTCTTGTCTTTAAGAGACAAGGTCTCCGCTTTCAGATTCGTCGCCACCATCTTCTCCTCTCTCGATTAACGAAAGTGGAAATTTTGCTGCGAAAGAGAGAATGGAGAGTTCAGAGAGCCTGCGAAGTGAGGGTGTCGAATTACGAGTGAAGAGGCGACGAGATTTGGCCGCATGTAAATAGTAATGAAATGGACTCATTTTTTAAATACTTTTACATGTCAAAATTAATCATTTAATTTTGTTTTGTAGAAAGTTATTAAAATCTTTTATTTCTGTCTGAATGTTATGGGGCGATCCAAAGATTAGAAAATCTATTTAAAAATGATAAGGTCTATTTAGATTAAAAATTTATTTGCACACTCATTTTTTTTAAAGTAATAATGGACGCCGGAGAAGCCCATTCAAGCTTTCTAATAAACTCACTTTGTGTCTAATTATAAGTTTATATAAGTGTGTTATGTGTCAAGATTTGTTTTAATATGAGTCAGGACCTTAAAAGCTGGTATTTTGAAAGCCATTCTTGTTAGGGAGCTGAATTGACCAATTCAAGATCACCACTCTTGTGACTGTCAAGTTAGATGCCACTTGGATGTTATGCAGGATAGAATTTCTTCAACGTCTTGGTCTTGGGTGCATAGGAGCTCAGAAATTTTAGAGGCTTTATGAAAACTCTTAAGATGAGACTCTTCTGTAATTAATATCCTCTTTTATTTTCTAAATTTTTAGACCTAATTTTTGGTGTTTTAATCGATGGCTTACTCTACCTATAGTCAAAGTCGACCCTTTATAGAGCTGATTTGGATCTAAGAATTGGAGTTGGAAATTATGAAATAGCATGCAATGTGTACTTGGGCACATAGATCATCCAATGATAGGATTTGGAGATCAAAAGAAACAACAATAGTCAAATTCTTCCATGGGATGATTATGGATTGTGATGTAGTTTCTTTCTTTTTTCTTAAATTATTTGATGATGTAATAAAGTCATATAACTAAAGTTGGGTGAGTTTGTAATTAGCATTCAAGTTAAGATAGCAAAGATTGGGCGTGTGCATCGCATGCATGAATTTTCTTGTATATTTTAATATGAATTTTCTTGTATATTTTAATTGCTTAGATCCTAGGTTTTAGCTCCACTCAAAAGTCTATATATTGGAGCTTGGGCATCCAATGTGACACACAACTTTGAAGTAGAATTTTATTGGAAGAATGAATGCTCCGTGGAGTCTCTAAAAGAAACAAAATTTGACATTTTGTTTAGTTGATTTTAATTTGAAGTGATTGATTTAATTTTATTGCAGCTTAAATTTAAGTGTTTAATTATTTGTGTCCTACTAATATTTAATTCAATTTGGATTCTACAACTCAATTTTAATTTATTAAAAGAATCTTTTGTTACTTTTTAGCCCCTATGGATTAACTTAGTGTACTATGAGGGAAGTGGGTATCACTTGGGGATTTTACACTGAGTTTCTTACAGTTTTTCACGTGTTAATTCAAAAAAAAACAAAAAATCATTTGTTATTGTTCAAACTTGAAATTTTAGTCTAAAAAGGCTCTACTTTATTTTAAAAACTTTTAATTTTCGAGCAACTTCTCTTTCAATGTTTGAATAGCCAAGTAATCAAATCTCTCTATAATTGAGATGAGATCTTCTCTCTCACAATACTATCTTTGTGTTGATATTCGAATTATCCGTGACCTATTTTTTACCAAATTGACCTCACTTAAATTAAATTTTTATTAAGACCTAAGGTTGTAACTACAAAATTCTGCACACTTTTAAACATCTTCATAAATAATAGTGTAGATCTAAATTAGGATTTCAAATTTAGAAACTCGAACCAATTTTCCCTTCAACTTTTGTTAGGAGAAAATTCAAAATTAAATTAGATAATTGAATCTAAGTTTCACTAAATGGAAAATTAAATTGACTCAACTCTCACTAAGCCAAATTTGCACATGCAATTGGACACTTGAAATTAAAACTCAATTGGATCTAAATTAAATAAATGAATTTAAATCTCAAGTGTGTGGCTGAATATGCAATTAATTAAATTACATATTTATACTGAAATTTTAATTGGACAATGGACAGTGGCCAAACCCATGTATTTATATTGAAATTTCCAATAAAAAAGGTGGAAAAATATTAATAAAAATATAATTGCCAACCCACAGAGGATGCACAGACCTAGAATATTTTAGGTTTATTCTCTTCGCTAATCTAATCCACCAATCACTAATTGACATGGGGATTTATTGAATTTAAGAAAAGAAAAAAATTACATTAGGGCGAATTTGGAATGCTCTGAGAGCATTCAATCTTACCCATTATTTTATGATACTTCCATGATTTTAAGTTTCCAAAATTTTATCTCCTCAATCATCTCACAGTGCTATTCACATGTCTGTCATATTTCCATTCCTTTCTAAATTAAAATTTGTGGCTCAAATTGATGGTGGAATAAATTTAAGTTGAAAATTCAAAATTTAGACACTTAACCTTAATAATTAAAATTACTAGACACCTTAATTGTTTTAAAGATGTTTGCTAAATTAGATATCTAAAATTGAATGATTCATATATAAGTTTTAATTTGAAATTTGATCTACATATATTTCATCAAATGAATATCCAGTATCATTAATTATTTTTATAATTTTATTTTTCTTAAATAAAAATAAAAAAACAATTATATTGATTTTAAATAGAGTTCTTATAAAAATTCTCATAATATCTATATATTTTCAACGGTACTCATCCACATAAAGCTGATATAACTTTATGAAATATATAAAAGACAATATAGATATGAACATTTTGAAAATACTCTAATTCAATTACAATAATTTTGTGAATTACAAGACGATTATGCATTCCATTTTCTATGGCTATCTTCCTTTCTGAGTTGATCAAATGCTTACAGTGGGGCACACTGGTGGAGCCCCTAGTTGATCGCTGGTGGGGCCGACAGGACAAACGGTCTAGATGTTGGAGCACTGGTGACTGATGGACACAGAGTGACAGCTAGTCACGCATCCGAGGAATGAAAGTCGTCGGTGCCGTCGCATCGCTACTTTGCAGCAGCTCTGCTTCGGTGCTCTCTAAGTTACATTCTTCTCCTGTACTAAGCATCTCCTTCCTTCTCCCTCTCTATCCCACGCAGCGGGTGCGCATGGCGCAGACCATCACCACACGAGCTACTCTCGGCCTCACAAGGCCTGCTACCATCGCCATTCCTCAGGTAAATATGTTTTATTTTCATGTGGATTTGGGTTCGCATATCATCTGTTCGATGAAATTCCTCAATGGTGATATTTTTTGGGTTCGTTTTAGATTTGCCTTTTTTTTTTTTTTTTCATTTTCTTCTCCATTTTAGATTTGTTTCTTTTATGGTTTTTTTTTTTTACATCTGGGTCTGGGATTTCAGACCATCTTTTGATGAAATCGCTGTTAGATGCTGATTTTTGTATTTCACTGGTTCTTGATGGATTGCTTGTATTTTTTTTTTTCTGTTTCCTGGAGTTGGTTCATTTATGTTTCTTTGTGGCCTGCACAGAAAGGAAGGTACTCTCCTGGAAAAACCATTTTTAACAAACAAATGTTAAACTCATTTATTTTTAGTTAAACATGGTTTTTTTTAATAATGCTCTTTCATTCATGCGTCCAAACAGTTACTTCAATATTCAAATGAAATCGGCATTCACAATAGAAAATCACTATTCACAATATTCAAATGAAATCGAAATAATCACTCAGTAAGGAAGTTTGTGAAAAAACCAATATCAGTGCACATAATCCATCCATCTCTGAGCATGACTCCCTTGTTAGTGGCTACTCTCTGACACAAGGGCCACCTCAAATATGCCAAAAAAAGAGGTTTATACAAGAAAAAAAGCCTCTTGAAAAATATAACATGCTTATAGAGATTCTATTGCTTTCAGATGAAAGGGAGTCCCACAGACTAGCAATTTATAAAATATGGTACCAAATTGAAGCATCTAGCAACTCGATCTTACAGTTGTGAAATGGATGGTTGGTTGGTGAAGGAAACTATGTTAAGCTTTAGCACAAAATTAGTGACCTCGATATTTGTAGATATATCGATAAAGATTGGGGTCAGATTTGACCCTTAATCATCATGCGCTTCTCCATGTTTCAACTATCTTGTGATTTTGGACCTTATTAATGAACCCCACATAAAGCACCTTTTATAGATTGAAAAATAGTTTTTTAAATCCTATACATTTTCAAAGCCAAGAGAGAGAGGACATCAAGGGGTGAGAATATTGCATTCTCCTTGAGAGGGTCATGAATACAGTATTCTCCTCAATGGGGAACAACACTTCTTTTTCTTTTTTGATGCAGGGAACTTCTCCAGGAGACTGAATATTTCCTTAAAAATGACAACCAAACAGTGTGAGTTTTGAGTCTCTAGGAGAACCTCCTGAGTTTTCATCCAAAAACTGCACTAAGTCTCTCTTAGATGAAAGCTCTGTTTGGTCGGTTTTCAATCTTTAATTTTAAGGGTGTCATTTAAGTTCTCATGGGCCATGTTTGGATTAGGGCGAGTTAGGGGTGGTAAGTGAACTCACTCTAAAAATTGGATCTCACCCTGTTTGGATTGCGAGCAAGAAGTTCCACACCTTAAAAACTCACCTTGAAACAGGTTGAGTTAACTCTCCCTTAAAAGGGTGGGGAAATCAATTCATGACACCAAGTTTCCTCACCCTCCAAAACCTCGAATCATGATGTTATTTTTTACATCTTTTATTAAATGAATATTTTAATACTTACTATTAATTCATGCTATTTTTAAAAACCTCCAAAAAAAATTCATGCTATTTTTAACACTTTAATTAAATCAATTAAGTGAATAATTTTTTAATTAGATTAATTAAATTAACTAAAATAAGGTATTTACTTAATTAAACATTTTCAACTACTTAATTGTGCTATTTTTATACTTTAGTTAGTCTAATTTCACAATTCAAAGTTTCTACTTATGTTAATTAAATAATTTCTACTTATATAACTACTTAATTAAATTATTTTCTTTGATTTTATTAGTTCAATTACACACTTAAACATCACTAATTACTTAATTTTGCTATCTTCTATACTTTAATTTGTCCAATTAAACAACTAAACTTGTCTAATTAAATTAATTAAATCAACTCTAATGATGTAATTCATTGTTGAATATTTTCAATTGCTCAATTATGGCGTTTTTATAAATTAACTAGTTTAATTACACAATTAGTTTTTATAATTGAATTTATTAAACCACCTCTGCTTATGTAATCACTTAATTAAATATTTCTAAGTACTCAGTAAAGCTATCTTTTATTAATTAATTAATTCTAGTTACACAATCAAAGTTTTAAATTTATATATATTTGGAACATATAAAGGTTTGATATGAGTATATAATTTATTTCTTATTAATAAGTGATTAGGTTTTGATGGATTAGAAATTTATGATGTCCCCTATTTCTTATTTGATTAAATTCTCATTGGATATAGGTCCTCTATGTATTTTCCGATTACATTGGTGTTCTAATGATTAACTGAATAAAAAGGTCCAACTGCATATTATAAGTGGTGAAAATTCTTCACTTAGCAAAAGAGTAAAAAATTATATTTTTACTATTTTCCACTTCTAATGTCCAAACAACATTTTAAGTTCTCTAGAGAAAGTAAAGTTTTCCACCCTAAATTTACCCAAACAGAGGAAGTGGCAATAGGGGGTTCTCTACCTACAGGGGAACCCCCTTCTTTTTTTTCAAATTCCCTAGGGACACTGATCCATGCATAGCCCTAGACTTGTTGGAATAGGTCATTGTGGCTCTCTTGGTTCTCTGGATCCTTGTACTTCATTGTATAGTTCTATTTTCTATGGATAGAAGTGACAAGGGAAAGTATATTTTCTATCATCATTGATGTAGATCATCCTGCGCTATAACCTGTGCATCCAAGAACGGTTACCACTCCTGGAGTTTGGTAGATCTGTTCAACGGACTCTTTATTTATTGGGGGATAGAACTCTTCACTTTATTCTTAAGGGGGATGATGATGGTTTGGTGAAAAGGGGAATAGGAACACCTAATATTGCAGCTGGTGATCTGATAGATCTATGGTGAACCTCTTTAGGGCCACTTCGCCTCTTGAGTGCCATGCTTCTTGTTGCTATTTGTGGTTTTCTCTTTGTTCTATTTCCCTTCTAATGAAATCATCACTATCATTCACACAAAGGATGAAACAACATGGTAAAATATCACATCTCATCATTTCTACATCACTTTATATGAGATCCACACCAATTTTCTGTTAGCCTCATTTTGAATGGATAGTGGAATCTCTTCTTGATGGTAAACTAAGTAGTTATTCTGGCATTGGATTCTATGCATGAACATTTATGTTTATTTTGATGAAAATTCAGAAATATTTTAACTTTTAAGTGGTTAGATTCTTTGGTACATGTGATTAATCTTTTTTTATTTGAATGGTTCTTTTTTTTTTTTATTGAGGTTTTCTTTTTTGGTACATGTTACTTTTGTTTTTCTTATATATTTGGTACATGAAATTAGCTTCATTTTTTTTTAACTTTGAATGTTAAATTTGTTTCTCTTTTTATAATGCCATGCTGGCTTGCTTTGTGTTGATGTTTTATTTTCTAAATTTTTTTGAATCCTTTTCTTTTTATCCAAATGTATCTTTGTTTTTCTGTTTATGCACTTGATTCTGATAAAGTTGTTGGGTTGGTGTTTTGAGAAAGGGGTTTTAACTGAGGAAATGCACTTGGTTTTGATTTTGTAGTGTTGGTTGTATGTTTCTTCACTTTATTGGTACAATGCCACTCCACACGAATGAAAGTCTCTGGGGCTGGCATTTTTAATGTATGTTGCACTTCAACAAATTGTGGTTTTGTCTTCAAATGTTGGCATTACAAGAAAAAATCATTGTACTGCACTGAATCTTCGAAGGCTTATTCTGTTTTCTCTTTTTACCTCTACAGATTGCTTTTTCTGCGAAAGAGATTGACTTTTCAGCATGGAAGGGTGACATACTTGCAGTTGCTGTTTCAGAGAAAGATATGAGTAAGGATGAGAATTCAAAGTTTACAAACTCGATTTTGAGAAAGCTTGATGACCAGCTTGGTGGTCTGCTTAGTGAAGCATCAAGTGAGGAAGATTTCACTGGAAAAGTTGGTCAGTCAACAGTTCTCAGACTTCGTGATTTGGGTTTTAGGCGGCTTGGCTTGATTGGGCTTGGGCAATATACAGCCTCCACTGCTACAACCAGTCATCGAGGCCTTGGTGAGGCTGTGGCGGCTGCTGCAAAAGCTGCCCAAGCAAGTAATGTAGCCATTGTCTTTGCTTCCTCTGAGGGATTCTCTACAGATTCCAAGCTAAATACTGCTTCAGCAATTGCAGCAGGTTTATACTTGATCAACGTTTTTAATTTTTTGACCAATAATGAGAATGAGTTTCTGTCCTAATGATTTTTTTGAGGACTGATCGGTTGTTTGTCTTGCGCTTGAAAACCATCTGCATTATAACCTTTGGTGATGACATGTCAACCAACTAAAATATTAAACTGCCCATATTCTGGCTGTTTATTGAGTGTGTAAGACCCTTTGTCATCATTCTTTGATTATGATGTAGAACACGAGAGAAGCCCCACTTCTATTTTTGTTTATTTATTATTAGCAAGTTATTTTCGTTTTAGTGTGTTAGTGAGAGTCTTAGTTTGTTTAGGATTTAGTTTCCTAATATAACCATATTTCCTTTTTATCTAGGTTTCTTTATTTAATTTTTCTTTTTCTTATATAGAGAGATGTACTGTGTTTGGGATAACATATACGATGGATTATTAATGAAATTAACCAAGGCTTAGCTTTTTCCTATTTTCTCCTATCTCTGCCAAGTTGTAGACGTTTCTATCTTCTTCCTGCCCAGTTGCAGGCGTGCTCCCGCATCAGATTAGGTTGGGATGGTGATGTTAATTGATGATTAGATGTGTATGGCACACTTGATTCTTATAATTCTTTTCCATTATTTTTTCATCTAAAATAAATTAAAATGTCCACATCGAGCATAAGTTTTCTCTTGAACTTATCCTGATTGTTTACCTTTCTAAAAAATTCACCCTGATGGTTTCACTGTTCCAGGAACAATGCTTGGGGTTTATGAAGATAACAGGTTTAAATCAGAGTCGAAACAACCTTTGCTTAAATCAGTGGATATTATTGGTCTTGGTTCTGGACCTGAACTAGAAAAAAAACTCAAGTATACAGGTGATGTTTGCTCTGGGGTTATTTTTGGAAGAGAGCTTGTAAATGCACCAGCTAATGTTCTTACCCCTGGTCTGTAAGATCTTCCCATTTTGTTTCCTTGTAACCTTCTCTGTTGCACATAAACACTGTGGTTTATTTATTTCTTCTGCTTTCTCCTTTTGCATGTTTGGTATTTCTTTTCATTATGTATTTATTGGTGTTTGGGATGAAGATGTGGGTTGCTTCAAATCTTATTGGCTCATCTTCAGGTGTGCTGGCTGAGGAGGCTTCAAAAATTGCTTCAACCTATAGTGATGTTCTTACTATAAAAATATTGGATGTAGAACAATGCAAAGAATTAAAGATGGGTTCATATTTGGGTGTTGCTGCTGCATCTGCAAACCCTCCCCATTTCATTCATATTTGTTATAAGCCTCCACATGGACAGGCGAAAGCAAAGTTAGCAATTGTTGGGAAGGGACTAACATTTGACAGGTACTTAATTCTTCTAAGGGATGTAATTCTTACTTTCTCTCTATCTTATTTTGGGATAATCATCTTATGTGATTAGATAATCTAGGTTACATAGATTGTTAGATCATAGACCATGGAATATAGTTTGTGGTTTGCAAAATGCAATATGTCAAAGGATCCTAGTTTTTTTTTTTTTTTGAGCAGTAACAAAAAATTTCATTAAAACAAAAAAGGGTACAACAACAGAACCAAGAATAAAAACAATAAAATGAGAAATCAAAACAAATGTACAAAAACAACAAGGAATATCATAAGTAAAAAAGGCCCAAGAATGATCGCCGACTCGCAATTTGGCAAAGTAGTCTGCCACTCAATTTGCTGGATGACCGATCTTGGCAAAAGATACATCCATCCCTTCCGCCAATTCTCTAACCTACCTTACCATATTGACCATTCTCCATGTAGGCCTCAAACCCTTTGCCCACTTGAATGCATTTGCCGAATCCCCTTTAATAACCAGTTTACCTTGGCCATGAACTTTCCAAATGGCCAAAACTCTCCTAATACCAAGAATTTCTGGCTCATTTGACTCCTTGGTTCCCACCGACTCATTGAACATAAAAGATGTTTCACCCCTATAGTTCTTAAGCACACCGCTTATCCCAGTTGTCAACATTAAATTTCATGACGCTTTGTTCTGGTGGCACCCATTTATCCTCTGACCTCATTTTTCTCCTATATCCACTCATACACCCTTCCCAAGACAAGAGGAGATCGTTTAATTTGAGACCCTCAAACTTAGTGTTCGCCAATTTGGCAACCTGGAAAAGCTCATTTTATTCTAGTGTTTCTTTCCTTCCACAATGTCCACAAAATTACCATCGGAATCGTTTGCCAAGCGATTTTCAATCTAGGGTTTACTCTCGGTAAGAACCACGAACCCACTGTTCTCGAACATGACCTATCAAAATCCTAGGGAGCATCAAGCAGATTAGCAAATTTTGTCCATAGACCCCTTGCAACTGGACAATTTAACAAGAGGTGGTCTACTTCCTCTTCTGCTAACTCACATAGTGCACATTTAAGGTCATCCTCTATTCTGAGCAGCCCTCTCTTTAATTCTATCTTGGTGAGCAACTTCTCTTTTAACACACACCATGCGAAAATTTGGACCCTTGGGGGAGTCGCCCCTCTCCAAATTAAACTGGTAATGGCTTCATCATTTGATTGTTGTTTTTGAATCAAATTCACCATGGCTTTAACCGAAAAGCTGCCAAATGAGTCGTCCGTCTAAATAAGTTCATCGTCCTCAGTTGGTGATAGTGGAAATTCGCCCAATTGTGCAAGTAATTCAGTTTGACATCCCTTTTCAAAGGACCTTAGCTCCCCTCGGAAGTCAAACTGGCAATAGATTTGTCTACCCTCCATCTTATAGTAGTCCTGAATAAATGCGTTGGTATTCCTTGAAATCCTGAATAGTCGAGGGAAAATTTCTTTGAGGGGTCTCTCACCTATCCACAAATCCTTCCCGAAGAGATTTCTATCACCCTTCCCTACCAAGAATCTAGTGTTATGTCTAAACATGTTCCCTACCCTTCCATCCCCTTGGCCTAATTTCCACCAGGCCTTCACCATTGTGGAACTTGGTTTCTCCACAGTCTCACTTAGAAACCATCCTCCTTTCTCCTCCACTCTGTATTTGGTTGACAAAACTCTAGCCCACAGTGCCTCTCGCTCTCTTCCGAACCGCCAAACCCACTCACACAACAGAGCCTGATTCCTAAGCTGCATAGGAACAAGGCCAAGTCCTCCCTTGGATTTAGGTTTTAGAACTTCCGACCAAGCAACCAAATGGACTTTTCTCTTCGTCTCCTTGTCTCCCCATAAGAACTTTCTGAAGAGTAGCGCTCAAGTTTCCCCGCAACACCTTTTGGTATTTTGAAAAGAGAAAGGTAATATGTTGGGAGGTTCATCAGTATTGCCTTAATGAGGGTTACTCTTCACCAGGGTAGGATTCTTTTTTCTTTTGTAATATTAGATATTTATTTTAAAAATGATTAAAGGATATATGACTATGTCTATACAATATTTCTCATTGGTACTTCATGTATTTTTTACATAAATAATAAAAATATACTAGAAGATCAACTTTTAAATAAGGTTTTATTGGGATTGTGTGGATTGTGATCCATTGATGGTCGTATCTGTGGTTCATTGGATTGCGGAAAACGAAAATTTGTGGGGAGAATATAACCATGATTATATTCTCTCTCTTTCTCTCTTGTGCGCGTGCACATGCCATGTATGTATTTGTTTTGGGAGATAAACATAATTGCAGTTTCTCATTAATTTGACAAATTTGATGGTCATCCCACTTGATAAGCTAGACCAACCATTAGGAGTTTAGGTGCAAGCATGATTCTATGATTGGTGATTGAACCAGTCCCTACTAGTACACGATAAGTACTAGGCAACTTGGTCCAAACTAATGTAAAAATTCAAAACATGATAAAAAATTCTGAAAAATATATAAAAAAAATCTAGAATATTGGAAAATCATGGATTGTAAAGTTTGTTTTCAATCTACTCAACATATGAGAAAACACGAGCCCTTTAGGGCAATTATGTCTTGTATTGTTGTACGATCATAAATTGTACTTTGTGTTGATAAACTTGTTGGTTTTAAGTTTTATTCATCCTTAGATTCATTTTGGTCTAAAGATAAGTATATAGAAATGATCAATCGCTATAATGGTTTAGTTTTATTTTGAAGCAGTTAAGTATTGGGTAGTAACTAATAAGTGACAACGAAATAAATAATCAAAAAATGATAAACTTAGAGAACAACTAGTATTTGTGTTTGGGAGTGTTAGGGAATAGACTCAATACCCACATACAGAAAATACAGACTCAATCACACATAAATACAGAGAACACAAGATATACGTGGTTCGGCCCAACCTTGGCCTACGTCCACGGGAGAGTGTAGATTTCATTATAGATAAAAAGAATACAGATACAATATTTGGATTCCAAGATCTCTTTTGGTATCTTCCTTCTCTCTCTATCTCCCTCACTACACCTTTGCTGCAAGAGGCCCCTTCTGGCCTCGAAAGGCACTCGGCCGAACGGCCATTCTCTATGGAGAATACCTACCTTATATAAAGTGGAAAACCTGCTGAGTTAATTGGTACCTAGTTAATTGGTACCTAGTTAATTGGTAGTTGTCTTATTGAAGAGGTCTTCCCAATCTAGGACTCCTTCCTTATTTAGTGGAATTGAGCTACAAGTTCCAACAATCTCCACCTTGGCGAAAATCCACTGATCCTCCTCTAGAGATAACTGTGACATCGTCCTCCACTCCACCAGCAATTGCAACTGTGCACCTTTGTGCACACTACCCACTCTCGGCCATGCTCCACCTGCAGCTGTAATCCTCTACGTCTCTGCATGAGATGTGCATCCCATATCTTAGGATGATCCTTCAGTCTTGAGTAAGACTGTATAGCCCAATCGGGCTCCACCTCGATCTTGGCCGTCCAAGACCCTATGTTGCATCTGCAACTCCGCTTCCTACGCTGTACGAGCACATCCCGATGTGCTTCATGAACGAGAGGCTGCTTTTCCTTCATAGTGTGTTCCTGCACACACTAATGTGTTAGCTGCAATCACCTCGGCCTCTCTACGCATATGGCGAATGTGCCATCTCTACGCGTACCATCAAAAGGTCCAAGGTCCAAGGTCCTTCACCGTGCAGCAACCTTCTCACGACTCATTTTGCCGTGTTTCCTTGATGTGATCCCACGCACCGCCATCGACCACTCCTCGATTCTTCCTCCTTTTCAAAATCCACACCGGTCACCGCATAGATCTCTTCACCACGATCACATAGGCGAAGACAGATCTCAATTCCGAGTCCCAATGACTCCAGAAATTGTAAAACAATTCTGACCGTTGATTTTTTCCCTGCTAAAGGAGTACCTGAATCTGTGGTCCTATGGGATCATCCGAAACTGTAAACCTGCGGATCACCCACCACGCAGTACAATAGTCCAGCGGAACTGCCCCTGTGGTCCATCGGGTGCACCGAAAAATGGTGGTTCTTCACAACCGAGTGGACTCGCTTAGCCCCTCGGGTGCACCGAAAACGGTGGTTCTTCACAACCGAGTGGACTCGCGGGTGCACCAGAAATGGTGGTCTCGCGGATGCATCTGAAGTAGTGGTCCTCCAAACCACCAATTTTCTTTTCTTCTTTCTCCACTCGGTTACCCCAACCGAGTGGACCCGATGCATGCTACCTCAATCTCCTTCCAATCGCCAGCCTGTTCTGGCGCTAGCCGCCTCTGGCGTCGTTGCAGTCCTGTCGCTTCTTCTCAGATCTGGTCTCTACTCAGATCTGCTGCTGCACCGAGGTTGCTACCTCCCATAGCACCCTCAGATCTTAGTTTCAAGATTTGCAGCGATCTGATCTTGCCGCTGCTATCCGCCTGCTGCCCAGCTTGTTGCAGCGTTTTTCCTTCTCCCAGTGTTGGCAGATCTAATCCCTCTTTGATCTCCAAACCTCCTCATGCTTGCTGCTCTCCTTGCAGCGATGGAGATCCCCTGCACTGGTTGCACGAGGCCTCTCAGCCCGGCGAGCAACCCCTCTCAGCTGCAGTGCTCTTCCTCTTAGATGCCGGCCGCCGATCTGATTTCCAGATCTTGCAACTCCGGCTAATGATTCAGCCGCCGCGCTGCTTTGCTTCTCTGCTGGCTGTCCTACACATTTGTTCTCCGATCAGATCTCAGACCCTGCGTTGCCGGCTGTGCTCGCCTCTCCTTTTGTACCTCCTTCCGATCTGCTCTCGCCTGAAACCTGACTTGTGATTTTCAGACTTGGTTTCTCGATCTCCGGCGATTAGCACCTCTGCATGCTGCCGAGTTCAACTTGATTTCGGTGCTGCGACTTCCATCCGGTGCTTTCACTGCTCACAGCAGCCTCAGATCTGCCGAGCCTCTTTCTCTTCCTATCAGAGAAGCCAATGTTGCTCGGCTTTCCTCTGGCTCTCGCCGCTGTATCTCTCTGCTCTAGCAGTACAGTTCCAGATCTACCCGGTGGGTCCTGTGCGGCTGCTCCTTCTTGCGCCTGCAGCTCCACCTCAGATCTCAACCCAGATCTCAGCGCTGCTGCCGCCTCTGCTCGCCTTAGATCTCAGATCTGAACCGAGAAACCCCTTCTCAATTTCTCAGATCTGGCCGCTTTTCCTGCAGTCTCTACCGTCTGCAGATTCTCACCGATCTGTTGTTTTTTTTTTTCCTTGAATTACAGATTTGATCTCTCAGATCTGATTTCCGATCCGACGAACCTGTCTCTGGTTTTCTTAGAACCGACGTGGAACGGATCTGCCTCCGCACTACCGATGGGGCTTTGTCTTTCCAGCCGCACCTCTGCTGGCTGCCATTCACCGATCTGAAAAAATCAGATCTGCAGCGGTATTGCATTGTTGCTTCTCCCCCTCTCCTTTTGCAGACGATTCCGACGTGTGATTTATCTGGCCCCGAATCGAACCTTCGCTCTGATACCACTGTTAGGGAATAGTCCCAATACCCACATACAGAAAATACAGACTCAATCACACATAAACACAGAGAACACAGGATATACGTGGTTCGGCCCAACCTTGGCCTACGTCCATGGGAGAGTGTAGATTTCATTATAGATAAAAAGAATACAGATAAAATATTTGGATCCCAAGGTCTCTTTTGGTATCTTCCCTCTCTCTCTATGTCCCTCACTACACCTTTGCTGCAAGAGGCCCCTTCTGGGCTCGAAAGGCACTCGGCCGAACGGCCATTCTCTATGGAGAATACCCACCTTATATAAAGTGGAAAACCTGCTGAGTATAACAATCCCAGAGGATTTTTAGCCTCTTTAATTGGTACCTAGTTAATTGGTAGTTGCCTCATTGAAGAGGTCTTCCCAATCTAGGACTCCTTCCTTATTTAGTGGAATTGAGCCACAAGTCCCAACAGGGAGCCCCTTTGTTTCCTCTTTCTTCTCTCTTTTATTATTATTTTTTCTATGACACATGTAGACTTAAAAAAAGCCCATGTCTTGGGCAGTAAAAGGATAATTATTGCATATTTACCTTTTATCTACGTATCTCGATGTTTCCAATTCACAATTTTTAACAAATTGTGCTATTAGTATTATTATTCATAAACGACTTTAATACCGATATGTATCAGTTATGATCCCGAATCGTACAATTCGTATCATGAATCGGTTGATTTTTGACAACATTGGGTCAAACATCACCATTTGTCCTTGCTTCTTTTTCCCCCTCAATACATTTGGTGATTTTGACTGTTAAGATCAAATGGCCAGGGTTTGATTTTTCTACTGAAATATCTTGAAAAACCTTTCAATCCAACCAAATATTTTTATTTTAGAAATTCATGATTATTCTAAAAAATAAAAAAAGACCTGACACACAACTTATGTAGTCTTCCTAAAATTTCCACCCATAAATCATTCAAATCATCAATCTCCAGGGGAACTTAGAGGGGTAGAAGTTCTCCTCACTTCTCTTACCCTAGGAGAAGTAAGGAGACTTCTCCTACTTCAAGTTCTCATCTTCCAAACACAGCATAATTGTCTTAATGTGGGTTCTATTTACATTCTCTAGCCCCTGATGACTGCATCATCAATGTGGCCCTATGGGTGTGGAAAAAGCTGTTTATGATATTAACAAGACCTCCAAACAAGAATTGTTCTGAGTGAATAGTTCATGAAGGACACTTGGATGCTCATTTGATCTTCTTTTATGCTACCAGTGGTGGCTACAACCTTAAGACTGGGCCAGGCTGTTCCATTGAACTCATGAAATTTGATATGGGCGGCGCAGCAGCAGCATTCGGTGCAGCAAAGGCCATAGGACAAATTAAACCTCCAGGAGTAGAGGCAAGCTCAGTTTTGTTATGTGCATTGCAGTGGTAATCACAATTGTTTTTTTGTGTGTGACTAACAGTGGTAATTTTCAGGTTCATTTCATTGTTGCTGCTTGCGAGAACATGATTAGTGGCACTGGTATGAGACCTGGGGACATAGTGACAGCTTCAAATGGAAAGACAATCGAGGTAATTTTTGTTGATTGTTTGTATTGTGGAAGTTAGTTTATTGTCATGGTTTTCAAGGCATTTGCTGTAGAGTTTTGTGAGATTTTACTTTCTAAATATTACATGAGGTCTCCTCTGTATTGTTTTTTTTTTTCTTTAGATATTTGATATAATAGGAAAGGACTATCTGGTATTAGATGTAAGATTTCTAAGTCTTCCATGAACATGTATTTCGCCAAATCTCCAGTTTATGCTTCCAAAGATACAAAGAAACTGATTTGGAAATCTAATATGGATATTCTTCAAGTCTATGGTTGTAGGTCAATTTTCAAATATAATCTTTCTCTGCTATACTGTTGATATGGAAACTTGATGCTGTTGGCATGTCAAGTACCAAATGTCCAGCAAGTTTCTACATTTGCAAATATTTGGAATGTCAATTTACCATTGTGAAATTCATTGCTGTAAATTTTTATGGGCTAATAAGGATGTCACTCGGGGAGCGTATTATAGGCTAATATCATGAAAAATAAAAAAAGAAGCATATTGTAGGCTAAGTAAACAATGAATGAAATGGCCTTCAGTGAGTCTAGAATTTGATGTACATATGCTCGACATTCCTTTGATGGGCTTAGGGCATTAAATATTTTGATAGCATAAATCTTTTGATTTTTTTTTTAAATGTACAATCTGGGCACAAAATAATCCTTGTCTATCCTTGTTACTCATAGGCTCATGATGGGGTGGCAACATGCTGCAGAATGTTGCATTTCAAAAAGAACATGTGCTGGAGTTCCAGGCATCAACTGTTGCATAATTCTTTTGATTTTTGCTCATCTATGTTCTTGCTCTTGTGTGGTTCAGAGTGGTAATATTTGAGCACAGGATTTTGGATTAAATGATTTGGTGACTTCATTGTAATTCCTGACTTCTCTTTTCATGGGTATCTGACCTTATATCAAATTTTTTTTTTCCAAAATTAACTTCATTAATTAAAAAAAGGAAACATTAACAAAAGGGAGCAAGCACATAATACAAGCAACCCAGAAAAAAAAAAACAACATGAGGAAACATCTCCAAAATTACATCAAATTGTTCACAATCTCCGAAGATAGATTAACATACTGACGAGCCAACTCATTGGCCTCTGAATTGGCTGAGCGAGGAGCCCAATACACTCATTCATTTGTTAAAGAGAGTTAATGTATTTGATAATAATTATTGGCTGTGGAATGTTATTGTACCACTTTAAGGCCACAATCGCCTATAGGGTTTGAAAAGTCAAGACATATTTGCAGCTAATTTATCTTAAAATTAGGGCTCTTTGTTTCAAATGGATGACTTGTTAGCTGGTGTTTGCATGCAGATACATTCGGCAGTATCTGTTTTGTGTTCTGATTTATTCTGCTAGAAATTGATCATTTCTTGCGTTCCATTCTAAATTTTGTCTGTCTGTACAAGTATTGTTAATGGGCTTTATTTTCTGTTTCAGGTCAATAACACTGATGCTGAAGGCAGGCTGACACTCGCAGATGCTTTGGTTTATGCTTGCAACCAAGGTGCTGAGAAGGTATCTGTCACACTCAATTATCCAGAAGCATGATGCGCTGCTGCTGTGTTTCAAGAAACAAAACTAAATCCCTATATCTTTTCCTTTTGTTTGGTCATTTGATAACGGCTAAGATTGTAACTGCAAGAATTCTAAACTCTAACTGAAGTTTTAGGTTGAAATCCTGAACACTTCCTTGAACCACCAATCTTAAATGAAATTTTAGGTCCAAGCTCTACAACTTGAATCAAGGATCTCATTGATAGAAACCCCGATAAACTCAACCCTGACTTCCACTCTTGAAAGAAAGAGATGGTTCTAATTTAACTAGGATAATTTGCTTCCATAAATTCGCCAATGAAATTGGTTGTTCAAAGAATTCAATTAGAACATGGAATTGTAAATTCGAGTGCAATGGCTAATGCGCAATTAAGTGAAATCCACAATGAATATGTAATTAAATAAACCATATGCATGCGTGAATTTAAATCCGGCATCAATTCAAATTGAAAATCGATGAACCTTCTAATGAATAAATTTGGATTGTGGAATCCAATTTTAATCTAGAATTGGTAGATGCCAGGCATGAACATTCAAATTCACCATGCAACAACACAACCAATTCCTTAGAATTAAAATTATCTCAACACAAAAACTGATGTAGGACACACAACTTACATGGAGTTTACTATTTTCGTAGTTTACTATTTTTATTTTCGGTGTCCTTGTAAGAAAGCCAGGTCGGTGACTTTCCTTGTTAGTTTAGGAGTATAAGATAAGATTAGAAGTTTTGTTTTCGTTTTATAATAATTAGGAGGTTTTTAGTTTATTTCGGTTTCTATTTCTACGCTTCTCCCTTTTATTTAAAGGAGAGAATTGATTGTATTAGACACACGATGGATTAATAAAATTTATGTTAAAGGCATAGCCTTTTTCTATCTTCTTCTTCTCTATTTCTGTCAAGTTGCAGACCATTTTCTTCTTCCTGCCCAGTTGCAAGCTGCTCCCGCATCAATTGGTATCAGAGCCAAGTTCTCTGTATCTCTGTTATACAGAGACGTTCTTGTTCAGAGATAGGTTCTTGCGTTATTAGGGACGATCGTGGTCTCAATCCCCACCATCTTCACCAAATCTGGGCATTATCCCAAGTACGCTCTACCATCCCATGCCCTATCCTCCACCCTTCCCAACACATTAAAAAAAAAAAAAAAAACCTAACATTGCCCAGATCTGCATACCTGCTTCCGCTTCCATCTTCTCCGCAATTCCTCTCAGATTTTGCCTCCATCTTCTTCTCCCCACTGCTGACCAGTTTGCCTCCTTTCGCTGCCCTCTCCTTCGTAGGTACTCCTAGTTACTGTTGTCCTCTTCGCCTTCCTTCCCTCTTTCACTTTCTCTCGATTTCCTTCGATTCCTTTCCTTTTCCATCCTCCTTTCTTCCGCCTCCATTGCGAAGCTTTTGTAACCCTTCTTGTGCTTTCCGTCGCTGCACCTTTTCTTTCTGTTCCTCTAATTCCTGTCCTTTCGTTTGCAGCCCTAACTTATCCCTTTCATTTAAAACCCACGTGACTTTTATTACTCCTTCCCATTCGTATCCTACATCCCTAAATCACACTGTGCCCTCTTTTATTTCCTCTCACGTGCGACTACCCATTAAGTCTAACCCAATACCCTTTTCTCCTTTCATGACCCATTTACGCATTAGCTTGTGCCCATTTAACCCTTTCACTCCATTATCACTTTGACCGAACCTCAATTCATGTCCCACTCGTGGATCCCGCCTCACCCATCCATTAAACCTTTTCCCTACTTCAATTGTCATTGGACTTTGTGACACCTCGATCTGATTACCTGCATCACGCAGACCCGATCGCATCCAACAACAATGATGATCAATTTATTAGCCAAACTTTGTTTAATGAATTTAAATATGAAATTCTCTCTGCATTGCGATCTAAATTTCAAGATTTTTTTCAAGAATTTAGAGAACTTTTTCTCGGCAGAAAATACAGAGCCCCGACGAAGGTGCACAAAAATTTAAAGTGCATTCATACTTCCTCGAGATGCTTGCCAACTCCTCCAGTGTCACCATCGGAGTTTAAGCCTGCTCCTCCGGACGTCGTCACCCCACCTGACGGTGCGCGTGTTGACTACAGAGCCAGTTGTGTTGTCGGCGCCACAGTCGATGCAACCAACGCGTGTCAGATCCCCCACCAGCACCCCTACCTACACCTCCACCACCCTTGAAAATTACCCACCCTCTCCATTAACCAAACCTGATCCCCTTCGGATACCGAGAATTCATTTATAGGTTATTCGTCCATTATCCTGCTTCCCTTCTATCGTCTCATTGGTGCCTTGTCCGATAACCTCTATGGACCGTCTGATCACTCTAGTGCCATATGAAGACCCCTTTGCGATCGGCTTGGTTCGTCCTATGCTTGAGCCCGTTCTATGGTCCTTGGCTTCATTGTCCCACAGAAGGAAAGCTCTCATCGTCTGTGCCTTGAAGACTGTGCAGTTCAAACTTCATCATTCGCATCTTCGGACTTGGTCTTCATCTCTGTTTGGTGCCTTGTGCTTTTGCTGATTTCAACTCGAGAACGAGTTCTTTTCAAGACCGGAGGACTGATGTAGGACATGCACAACTTACATGGAGTTTACTATTTTCGTAGTTTACTATTTTTATTTTCGGAGTCCTTGTAAGAAAGTCTAGTTGGTGGTTTTCCTTATTAGTTTAGGAGTATAAGATAAGATTAGAAGTTTTATTTTCGTTTTATAATAATTAGGAAGTTTCTTAGTTTATTTTGGTTTCTATTTCTAGGCTTCTCCCCTTTATTTAAAGGAGAGAATCGATTGTATTAGATACACACGATGGATTAATAAAATTTATGTTAAGGCATAGTCTTTTCCTATCTTCTTCTTCTCCTATTTCTGCCAAGTTGCAGACCATTCTTCTTCTTCCTGCCTAGTTGCAGGCTGCTCCCCCATAAAAAACAAACTTAATTCAACATAAACCAGACTAGAACTGACCACAAATTAGAGTGACATCCCAAAGCTTCAAGCTTTAAATTTCATTCTATTCCAAGGTCGACTAAAATGGACGCCCATGGGTCCTTTATATAGACTTCCCAGCAATAAAAATCTAGGAAATAAATAATAAAAAATTAAAACTTGCTAAGTCACAAGGCTTGCACGCCCACTAGACATTCCATTTGGTTTATTTGCCTAATCTAATCTCCACCAATGGGAAAATTCCATGTGGAATTATTACATCATTACAGGAGAAAAAAACAAATATGAATCATAAATGTGACATGGATCAATCTTGGTCCTTCATTTCAATCCTTGCTTGATTTGAAGCCTCCAAAATCTCCTCCCATGAATGCAGGCGCCCAAGCTTGGAGATCCTTTGCCAATTTGATACTTTCCAAAATCAATTTTGTGGTCCACAATGCTCCATGTGCCCAAGCAACTTCTAAGTTTGAAAGGTTCCATCTTACGTGGCATGTGACATGGCATTCACCTAGGATATTATGACATGGATATGATGTAGAATTCGTGTGTCCACCTCGCATGCAGCAAATAGGCTTCAATTCATGGGCTCTTAAGGCCCAAAACACCATGGAACAGGCCTTGGTCCATATCTCGTCCATATCTCACTCATATGGGCTCCAAATTAAATGGAATTAGGCCCGTTGGAAAGCTTGTGAGGCCCCCCTCTTCACCGTCGATCCTTGCATGAATTTGGAGTGAAATTTCCCAAAATAAGTCTTCATGGGCCCTATTCTTCTCTAACGAGTCTTTACCAATCTCAATTGGATCATTTGAGCTTTTGATGGCCGCATCATCATGGCTTTGTTTTAAAATCTATGGTCTCTGGTGTCACTCAAATAAGAGGAAGGAAGGATAAATGATTTTGTTGATGATGATGAGCATTACATGATTTATGAGAGTTCTTACCCTTTTTACATGTATAAAAGGGATAATTCCTATTTCCCAAATGCACATCTTTTTTTGTCCTTTTTTACATATATATTGTTGGTGACACTTTCCCAATGTTGTGAAAATCGAATCGTATCGTAAATCGTTAATACATCTTGAATCGCAAATCGTATATCGTAAATCGTAGAATCGTAAGATTCACAAGTGTTTTTCCTAAAAAATATTTAATATATGGAATAACGTAAAATATATCTAAAATGTAATAACATGAGCAATTCTCCAACTTTCTTTCAATATTAAGTGAATTTTATATAATTAGTTCATTAGAGCTCAAATTTCAATACTCCAACTCCTAAAAGTATAAGACCAGTATATAATCCAACTATACTGTGCAAAGTCAGTAATAAACTAAAAACCCCTAAAAAAATCGAAAGATTTTAAATGCTAATTAACTTAAGCCTTAAAAACTATTAAAATGAAATGTTTCATACTTTCACACTCCAAATAACCCCATAATTCTATTATTTATACGAATCGTAAGATTTGTTGATAGATACGAATCGTTCCTCTTATCATATCGTATAAATCGTAAGATATGAATCGTGTATCGTAAGATTTTAACAACCATGAACTTTCCTGTAATTCTAATACTACTCTATGCGGTGTTCTTGTCAATAGAACAATTCCTCTCACACAAAGGAAACTACAACACCTAGAACCCCGATGTCAAAACCCTAAGCGGCTCGCATATTTTGCTCTAAAAATTGCGATTTCCTGCTTTGTAGAAGTATGAAGATGATTTTGATCACATGCTTGTACAAGTAAGAAATTAGTAATTTTATGAAGTTTCCCTATGAACTATAGAACGCGTGGTGAGAATTTGGAAAAATTAATATCTGCTAATACTGTGCTTGGAATGGTTTTACTTCAACATGTGAAGCGAGTTTGGATATGAATCCATCTCTTTTTTTTTTTGAAGGTATATTGATGTGGAGCATTTTGGAGTGTATGTTTCATCATTTTTATTTTTATTATTTATTGGGTTTTGATGTATTTTTTTATTATTTGAGGGTATTTTAGACATTTTATGTAATAGGGATATTTTAGTCTTTTTTTATGTACTTAGTATAAATACAGGTTGTAAACCCTCATTAGGGTTAATTCAGTTGGAATAATCGAATGAGAAGAAAATTCTCTATGCTCCATGCATGTGCAGTGTTGGTGTGAAACCAAAGAACCCTTGGTGAGAAGCTAAGGGCGACACGAAGCCACGGGAAAGGGTGAGAAGCCTCTTCCACAACCAGGTACGATTCTATCTATCTCTTCTTCTTTATCTCTCTCTCTTTCTTTTCTTTTCTTTTTAATCCCACCAAGAACTTCTTGCTGTCGTCCCTTGTAAACCAGTCCCATCCCCCCTTTACCGCCATACCTATACCAGAAACCCATCTGCTGCCCCATTTACATCCCCAAATCCCATCACCAACCTCTGTAGACCCTCCCTGCCCCACTCTCTAGCCTTCCTCGCTGTCGCTAGCCCTCCCCAAACTCCCTATCCTTGATCGCCAACCCCTTCCAGCCCATACCGTGGTCGCCACCGTTCCTAAACCCCATCTATCCTTGCCGGTATCTCCTCCCAAGCCCATTTTTACCTGCTGCTACCCTTCCCAAGCACAAAGCCTTGTTGCCTCAACCCCACAAGGCTCCCTGCCTTGTCACCACGCCTTTACAGTTCCCTCTCGAGATGTCGCAACCCCTACAGGTCCTCCTATTGCTGCCACGTCCTTTTTAGGCCCCCAACAGTGATGCCACAACCCATGGATCCCTTTAAACACTTGGCCGAACCCTTCCTAGGCCATACTAACATGTCGTGACCCCTCTTACCCATATTTGACCATATTAAATTTACCTATTAATTTTCTACATTAGATTCCAAGGAATTTTGTGTGATTATTTGTGATAAATTTATATTATTTAATTACAATATTAGTTAATGGCTTAATTTCAGTCCATTTTAGATTTATGATGCATTATTTTCATCATTTTTAATATTTTCATAACCACATTAGACATTTAAGGTTACCCTATCCCCTGTCCTGCATCATATATGAATCCATCTTTTGCTAGAATATGTGAAGGTATATGTAGTGGATGGATTCAACCTTCTTGTCATCCTCTTCATCATTATCACCATCATCATCCAAGCCATTTTTCTCATCTATCTTAGGTCTTTTCCATTTCAATTCTACCTGAATCATTTATTATGTTCTCTAGTCAAGATAGATTTCGTCTTGTCTCCACCTGTAATCAAGCTATTCATTGGCTTTTTACTACTGTTATTATTTCTGGACATTATCTTTATTTGAAAACGAACCTTCATACATGCAACTGTGCTATGGACTCACTCTGTTCTTTGTCTTGGTAAATGCTGTTTTTTCCCTCATTATTTTTTTTGTGGCAAGATGATTGTGGATGGGTCTTTTTTTCCCTAGAAGCATTCGTAGGCCAGACTAGGTTTAGTCATATTCTTTTGTTGTCTTTCCAAATTGAGAGGCTTTCGGGAAAATGTTTGTTTTTAGTTTTTAATATTGGAAACTTGTTTTGGCCACTATGACTTGCGAGTATACATATTTGAGATCCACTTCTAGGATTGCATGTGTAACTACATCGCCAACCATATGACGAGTTGGTAAATGTGATGGTGTTCAAGATATGAGGATTCAGCAATGTCTCAGCTATCTTCAGTTGATTTCAACTGCATTTTTTTATTTTGAACTTTTTATTGTTCTGGTGTGTTTTTAACATCTTTAAACCGTTGTTTCCAGGTTGTTGATTTGGCAACACTAACTGGTGCTTGCGTAGTTGCCCTTGGACCCAACATAGCAGGTGTGTATCTTTTTATTTTTTTGAAATCAGTAGCAGGTTTGTGCCTTGGGATCATAATTTTCTTTTATATCTTAGGACCTGATTGGTATCAATAATTTAGGGAGCAAAATATTGAATTTTGTAGAAATTGACTAATTCCTTCCATAATTTCTTGTTTGAATTGTCTTGGATTTCAAAAGTGGAAATTTTCAAGTTCCCACAAAGTGCAAAATGATGGAATTACAATTTCTCATAGATTAGTATTATGTGTAAAATTCCAAAACCCCAAATCACATTCCTTGGCATAACTCTAGAAGAAATCCCATATGATAAATGTGTTTTATGTGATCCCACCATGGATGAACCCAAATCATATGGTAGGTGACGTAGCAGAAGCGGTGCGGGTTTAAAGGGGTCTGGTCAAACTCGTTAAATGCAGGTCAAATGGTCAAAAGGTTGGTCAAACAAATGGGTCCCATAGTTAAGGTATGACTTTGGTCAAAGGCTTGATGGAGAGAGAGAATGAGTAAGGTGTGTAAAAAGATGAAAGTTGAAGGGTATTTAGGAAAATAGGAAAGTTGCAATTAATAGAGGAGAGAGGTATGACATTTATGGAGCATGAATTAGCATGGATTGAAGAGATGTGCAAGTTGGAAAAGGTATTGTGTCGTCACGTGAGAATGAAAGTGGAGTGGGTTTTGATGGTTGCCTTTAATATGAAAGTAAAGTGGGAAAGGATGGGCTAAGGTTTGGTTTGAAGAGGACGAAACTGGTTGCAGGTCTGGAAACTGGGTGAAAGGAAAGAGGAGGATGGAAGTTGCAGGTGCTTGTGATGAAAAAGGAGGAGGGGAAGTGGGTTTGGCATGGCTGCTGTTAAAAGGGCTGCAAGAGATGGGAAGGAGGACAGTGAAGATGGAAAGTGAAAAAGGAGATGCAGGCGGAGAGGGAGATTTGAGGATCTAGACGATCGGGAACTGTACCTGGAACTGAATGAGGGAATCAATGGTAGGATTAGCAGCGGCCAGCGTCGTGTGTTGGGTAGTAGCGATGGTAGATCACCTGGGATAAAGCCCAGATTTAAGCGAAGGCAGTGGTAGTGGCTGGAATCTGTCTGGGATAAAGCCCAGCTCCAATGATGGAAGCAGGGGTGGAACTCAGCTACCAATAGGGATGTCTGCAACTAGGGCAGAAATTGGTGATAATCCTTCTTTGTGCTCAACGGAAAGAGAAGAAGATAGAAGATAAACTGAAATATGTAATTTTCTATATTGAATAATAATATCCGTACATTACATCTACTGTGTTTATAAAGAAAATCCAAACTAATACTACTTGGACTCATTCACAGGACCGACTACACTTCTAATTCTAATAATAACTCTCGATGGACTTACAATTAGGACTTGGGCACCGGCTGGTAGTGTCCTTGTAATAAAACTAAAAATAGGAAACTTAAATAACTGGCTAACTTAGAAAAAATAAAATAGTATTAAATAATTAAATTTCAGTGGGGTCCTACTGAATCTTTGGGCCACATGTCCTACATCAGTAGGGGTATATAGGAAACCTTGCGATGTTCTTAGGAGCCAAATCTAACCATGACCCCACCACTCTAAAACTAAGTGTCGTTGTCTGTAATAGTCCTTTTATCAACCAACTGTTGATTCCACACCACTAGGTCAGGTGGCCATATAATCCAAATTGGTATAAAATTTGACATGGTTATATCATAAAACTTGCATTTTATTTAATGGTTAGAGTACACTGGAAAACATGCCATGTGTCATATTTTTAATTTTTTTTGTTAAATACATGTAAAATTAATAGACTGTAGGCATTGTACACAACACTGAAATTTTTTTGAATAATATATTTTCATTTTTTTTCTCATCTTTAGTTATTGTTATAATTTTTTTTGAAAGTAGGCTCAGTCTACACTTAGGTTGGACCAACCCATTGAGATGCCTATGCAATGACCTTCTACGAGCTACTGTTTTTCAAAACTGCTTTGCATTAATTGACCAAGTATTCTTCCATGGTTTTTGGAAACCCTAATATGAGATTAGGGTGGCTCCTTAATGTGAGATTGCCAATAGGTATCCAATTGTGTCTAATAGTGGGCTCCTAAGTTACTTAAAATTCTAGTGTTTAATTTTAAGAGGAACCAAACAAAAAATCTCGTCATTGATCATCCCTTAATTTCCATAATTGTCATAATTCAAAATCTAAGGGGCTTGTTTGGTAGAACTCTTCTCTAGAATTAGAATTTTGAATTCTATTTTTGGAATTACATGAATTATGACATATAATGGTTAAATGGGAGAAAAAAAGGGAGATCATGTGGACAAATAATGGTTAAATGGGCCAAGAAGCCCAATGGGCTTTCACGGGCTTCTTGCAAAAATTCTGAGCCCAACTGTTTATATCAACGGGCTCATGAATTAAGCCTGAGCCCAGTCCAATGGGCTGGTATATGTGTTCAAACCCTTTTTGTTTACGACGAGTTCAAAGTTCGGATGTGTTTCGGGTTAGGTTCAGCTAGAAGTTTCTACTTAAGTATTACTGGTTAGGTATATTAACTAGGGTATCTACCTATTATTACATGAAAAACTAAAAAAAAATTGTTATTGAAAAATTTCTGAAGAATTGGACTTGAACTGAAAATGTGCCTGCCTTAGAGCTTGGCAAGGTGCTAAATTGGTTTAAAGCATAGGCGCATCTAAGGCGCGCCTTGACTACTGTGGGCCCTTTTATATGTACCTTGGACTTGGTGTCCCTAACTATGTAAGGTCGATCCAGTTAATTCACATAAGGTAGGACTTTGAAATTTTGTCTCCCCCCACCCCTCCTCAAGGTAACTTTATTGCATGGAGTTTCTTATTACTGATAATCTCAAGATGTTTTGAAGCCAAGTTCTCATTGATACTTATTTCATATTGTCGTCATTAATACAGGAGTTTTCACACCGAATGATGACTTGGCAAAGGAGATTTTTTCAGCGTCTGATTTTAGCGGTGAGAAGTTTTGGAGAATGCCATTGGAGGAAAGCTATTGGGAATCGATGAAGTCGGGAGTGGCTGATATGGTTAACACTGGTGGTCGTCAAGGTGGTTCCATCACTGCTGCTTTGTTCTTGAAACAGGTTTGTACTTTGACCCTTTCATTTGGTCCCTTGTACACCTTCTAGATTTGATGGTAAGGTTGGTTGGCACAAACAAAACCTTTTTTTTTTTGGAACGATTACGAAATTTTATTATTAAAAATAAAATTAAAAAAAAGAAAAAAGGACAATACTATACAAACCACACCTGTTGGATAACATTTTCCTTGCAAATTGAAACCTCAGACAATCCTACACTAAAAACTAACTCGTACTCCTTCCCTTTTCCTTTTTCTTTTTAGTCCCACACCCTTTAGTAAGCCACTAAATGGCAACCTCTCCGCGATCATTTTTTAATATCTCGACCAGATTAAATACATTTGCTGTAGATATTACTCTTTTGAGATCTCTTGAATTTTCTAGCATTTCTTGGTACCTTCTAATTTAATTGAGCCCTTAACTAAATTATCTAGACAGTCCCCTTCTATTGTCGAAACCTGTCCCTCATTGAATTCAGACTCCTCCATCTACTTGTGGCCCAAATTATGATTTGACCTCAAGGGCCAAGATCCATTTGTGTCTTAGCTCTATCTGATTCAGGAAAGCCACTTGGCCTAGGCCCACTAGACGAAGAGAGAACCAAGTCTCTCTCGTGCCCATCAATGCCTCATGCCATGTGGGGCTCCCCTTCTTTCGAATTAAAAGAAATGAGGTCTCTCCCTTCCTGCTATTCCTCTGAAGCAGACGTGGAAGCCCAACAGGCTCCATCTTTTGTTGATTCTCCTTTCTCACCAACTCTATCCTCGAAGTCTCCCCTTGTGACTGACAAAGCACTCTTCAGTGGTGATATGGAAGCCTTACTCCCTTGATGCCTCGTGTCCAATTCTCCACTATCATTGTGGCTACCTCTCCCTTGCCCCTTGGTGAGTGTCCTACTCCCGACGTAGGATCCCTTTTCTATTGCTTCCGCCATCGTAGCATCTCGAGCCTTATCTTCCTCGTTTTTCCTCCTCTCCCCTTATCTAGAAGCACCGCTGATTTCAGTCTCTTCGGCATGGAGCCCACATGGCCAACGAGGCATTGGAAGGTGCAATCCCTCTCTCGTTCTTTCCGTTGGAAAGCACAGGGATCCCAACCCCTTCTGCATGAATGCGAAGTGTAGCTGAACTGTGAAGAGGCACTTGGGTTTCAGCTATCCTCTCAGCCTCCTCACAGTTGGCTACTGCATTGAGCCTAAAACCATTTGCATGACTTCCACGTGTCACCGAGACATGGGAATGCCCTCCTACGATCGCTGATGGAGAACCACCAGAACCAGGTGGAAAGCTCTCGCATCCGATGGGTGATGACGGCCAAAAAGCCAAAGTAGACGCAGAGTAACTCCTCAACGTCTCTCCGGAATCGATTCTCCGAGCCCTGCAATTACCCTTTCACCTTGAGATTTGTAAGCCATCCTTACGAAAGTGAAGGTCCTTCCTGCTGGATCCTTCTTGCGCGGTATGAAAATGTCCCTAACCACTCCCCATCTTCTGAAGAAAGCATGAAGCAAACTCCTTGTTGCAAGATCAGGAAAATTAGTGACGAAGAGCATGATGCGTTCCCCATTCTCTTGACACCTGTCTTCTGCCTTTCACTTGATGCTACCTGCTGTCTGTCCCGTTGATTCCATCCTCCTCGTCTTCATCTCCCTGGTTCGATTCATTTCTCCGCCTCCATTTCCTTCTTCAGTCATCATGTCATGAAACCGGCCCAAACAAAACTTGAATGAATGACGATGCACTTCCATCCACCAATGCATGGGTTCATATTTTAAAGCCCCTCAGTGTAATCAATAGCTAATATTGTGTTGCTTGAACCAATCAAATGTAAATTATTTGGTTCTGCATCATTTTTTTTTGGGTATGGAGGAATGAACACTATCATCTACAGTCTCCTTACCTTGAGTTTGTACCTGTGGGCCTACATTTAGATAATAACTGCTGATATGATGGCCCCATCTTGGATAGACCTTACTCCAAGAAGTCTAGAATGTAAGCAATCAAATGTTTTGGCCTAGCTAGAACAAGAGGGCATGCCCTCTGTTGGGCGCATCATATCCAAAGTAAACCATGGAACCCATTCATACATCAAATCTCAGGGACTGCAGATAGTGCCTGTCCATATATTTTCCGTTTACAAGTTAATTATGAGTTTTGGTTCTAGCTTTATGGGTTTTTCTGTATGTCGACAATGATGATGATCTGAAACTCAAATGAGCTCTTGAACTTTTGCAGTTTGTTGATGCAAAGGTTCAATGGCTGCATATTGACATGGCAGGCCCCGTCTGGAGTGAGAAGAAACGAACTGCGACAGGATTTGGGGTCTCGACATTAGTTGAATGGGTACTGAAGAACTCTTCCTTGTAGTTCTCTAGATAAGTTTCTGTCTGGAATATCCATTTAAGGAATTTTAGATGAACTATTTCACTTTTTATGGTATGATGATGTCCTGTTGGTTTAAGCTGCTGATTAAAGGATGTTGTTTGTTACTCCATGTGTTATCACTAGAAAAAAGAAAGAAAAATAAAGGAATATTGTTTGTTATATCGATTGACTGTTATCCATTTATATGCAGTTTCTATGTACAGTACATGAATATGAATCTAGCTTATTTGGTACCAAGAGAAGGCTGCGCAGTGAATGTGTAGTGTAGGATACTCATGTTAAGAAAAGTGAATTTCATTTTTCAAAGGTTGAACTAAAACATAAGGCGTTTCATTGGAGTTACTCAATTTTGAAGTCTTGTGTCTCAACTACTAGGCCAATATATCCCATAGAGAGTGACCTTTCATTTTTGTCAAATTGGACTTTTTAGTTGAATTCTGGCTGTCGTTACGAATTGATCAATACTCAACATATCAAATTTGCTGAATTTTTTTTTATTTTTGATATAAATATGAAATCCAAGCAACAACTTAAAAGTAAGTAGATTTTATGAGACACAATGAACAAAAATTTGAGTTGAATAAAAAAGAAATTCACTTGATCTTAGTGGTAAGACATCTGAGCTTCTTTAATTCAAGGACGCCCAGTGACTTTGACTCTTAAGATCAATTGATTAAAAAGTGAATTTCAAGCTAAAATTTGGTTCATATGCTTTTAATTTATATGATTTACTTTTAATTTGTATAATGAAACTCAGTTGTAGCTCATGAAGTATGTTTTTAGTTTATATGGTTTACTTTTAATTTTAATTTGTATAATGAAACTTTGAGAAACAAATGGAATGGATCTGATTTATCTAGTTTTGAATTTTGATTTTGAATAAAATGAGAATTCAAGTTTATGTTTTGGATATTTTTTATTTTTTGTCTAATTAAATTTGATTCTTATTAGTCAAAATTTTAAACGACTTTTAATTAGCATTTGATAATTACACTATTATGAATTGAAATTTATAAGTATAATAGTTATTTAATGATATTTTATATTTTAATTATGTAGATTAGTGTAAAATGGTGAAAATGATTAATTTATATATATATTTATAAGTTTATATTATTATTTCTATATTTTATTATAGTTTTTTACCTTTTAAATTTTTTATACTGTCTTTTCTGGAATGGAATATCGAAATGTGGATAACGTTCAGTTTTTGAGACAAAATCAGAAAGGATTTGAGAATGAATCTAACAACTATTATTTAGATAAATGATGCCAATTTGGAAAAGAAAGCCACACATTAAAATGGTTATAATGAATTAAAAATCAAATTAATTTAAGAAAAATGGATAAAATGGAATTTTGTATTTAATGTGATTTTCAAAAACTAGAGGAGAGAGTAAAATATAAAATAAAATAAATATATAATAGTGAAACTATAAAACATTAGAAACAATAAGAAATAAGAAACATAAATTTGAGAAATAACAAGTAATGTAAAACAAAAAGATTTGGATTATTAAGGCTCAATGTTTTAACATTTATATGACTAAATACAATGAATATAAATGTTTAAAAACTAAAAATAAAAAGTGCTTTTCAAATGGCTTCAGTATTCTTTAACCAACATTGAAGACATCCTAACAAAACTAACATGAAAAAAAAAAAAATGGATTAAAAGAATTTTCGCCTACTATTTTATTACTGTCATAAAAGGACTTTCTGCTTTATTATGCCTTTGTGTCATAGAGAAACAAAGGCTGTGTTTGGATGAAGGGTAAAATGAGAGAGGGGTGTAAGGGGGTCTATCAAGGGGAGTGTATCAAAGGGGGTATTGAATACCCTTTCCATTGAAGGGGTATTCAAAAAAGATGAAAAAAATGAGAAAAGGGGTATTATTCCTATTACCAAACAGGGGTTTTGGGGGGTAATGGGGCAATACCCCCTTTACCCCATCCAAACGCAGCCAAAGGCAACTGTGTATCAATTATTGTAACAAATTAAGGGAAATGATTTGTGCACCCCCCTCGTTTACACATTGTGCACTCCCCCTATGTGAAATTACAATTTTGCCCAAACTCAAAATTCCTCTTTTCTCTCTCCTTCCTTGCTTTTTTTGGGAAAATTGTAATTTTACATAGGGGGAGTGCACAATGGGTAAAAGAGGGAGATGCACAAATCATTTCCCCAAATTAATTATTTGTAATTTTGTATTCCATGATGTTATAATTTTGTGAGTGGACTTCTATGTCATCATAGAGAAACAATGGATTATCTTTTTGTATTAAATTAAAATAAAAGATATAAAAGAGAGAGTTTAAAACTTTAAGACCGAGTTTTGACAAAGAGACGTTTTTAGTGGATTTACTTAGACGGTGTCTCTGATATTTTCAGAGAAAAATGTACGAGCAGAAAATAAATAGAGGAGCAATTAAAAAAAGAAGGGAAACTATAATTTCTTCTCCCTCTCTAAAAGAAATTAAATTTAGACTTGGGCCATGTTTGGATGAAAGGAAAGAAAGGGAGTGGAATGGATTCTCTCCTTTCTCCTTTTGATATTCACTAGCTAGGAGAATGGTGTCATTTCTCCTCTCTAATCTAAATTTGGTTTCTCTTGGTTTTCCCCTCTTGCCTTTCTTTTCTTTTTATTTGTTTACTTCACATATCATTTCTCCTAAATACAAGAGAATCCTCTATTTAAAGAAATTCCTTGTCTAGAGAATCCTCTATTTAAAATCTTTTTAGCCATCCAAATGCAACTTTAAGAAGGGAAACAAGGAGAGCCACTTTTCCCCTGCTTAGTAAGTACAAAACAAGGGAATGGGGGGGACTCCCCTTCATTTCATTTTTTTTTTTCCCTTTCATCCAAACACAATCTAAGTTAATTGTCAAATGAATCTTAGCGGTTAATTCCTTAATTGTGATTTGCTTTCATGCCAGCAATTAAAATTAAGAAGAATTTATTAAAATAGCTAAAAATAGAAAAAATAATTATATTCTTTGATTTAGAAAGTTTAAAATATTTGACATATTCTTATCTTATATGTATTAAAAATATACAAATTTGTGAGAAAATGACTAAACATAAGAAAAAATGGATTTTAAGATTGGGTTTAATAAGTTTGAAATTTTTTATCCACTTACATGTTATTATCTAAAAATAAATCTGGCGAGTTTGAAGAATTTGACCCATATTTTTTGTATTAATATAATTTTATACAAAAGTTTGTAAAGTGGAGAAATAACTATCTAAGTATCTACTACCAATTTTTTATTAATATTATTCGCACGAAATACATAACTTTCCTAACTAGAGAGGTAGAGAGAATAGATTATAATATAACAGAATTACAAGCCTAAAGATTTTACCATATCTAAATAAACCCGAAATTGATCTTAAAAAAGAAAACCCAAACATTGACTTAGATGTATTTCAGTCTAACTTTAAAACTTACACCCAATTTCTATTTAGATTGCTTCTAGAAGTCTACCATTATGAGTCCCAACCACTCAAAATTTTCCCTATGGTTGGATAAAACCCAACCACTGATTGAAATTTGATTGTTTGCTGGGTATTGTGTATGAATGTGAAATGTTGGCCACTATTTTCAGCAATCCTGGTGACGACCTTTTCTCTAAATTAATTGGTGACAGTAGTCCATCACTATGAGTTAAAAGTTAGCTGGAGACGTGAGACTCTCTAGTGAGACATGTTGTTAGACGATAGATAGATTTTACATATTTAGATTCATTGAATAGGTGTCTATATGGATATGGAGTACATAAAATTTTACTATCAGTTAATAATCTAAACTATATAATCTTACCCTTTAAATTTTAATGAGTATAGACCATTGATTTTTAAAAATTTAAAATCGAATGATAAAGAGATTAGATTGATGTGAAACTTCAAAGATAATTATTTATATAACATTCTTTACAAGTTTACATTACATTCAACTATGTAAACTCTGAAATCCAATTTTGACAGAGGTTTTCATCATTGGACAATAACCTTGCATGCCATTCCATGGTAGGTAGACCTAAATGGGGTCACCCCTACCACAAGGAAGCTCAGCCTATGATTTTTTTTTTTTGACAAAACTGAGAACTCAGGATAGCATTAGCAGTATCCTTGATTTTTCGAGCAATTATTTGTTGTGAATAAAATTTTGAAATAAATTGTTATAATTTTTTAATGATAGTTTTTCAAATGAGAATATTAATTGAATTCACAAAAATAAAAAAAATACAGCTTTAGAAAGCGAGAGTCTAGAGTTTGATTTCCACTCTCTACTTCAAAGGGCTACTACGTCTAAATTTATCTATGTCTGTGAGTAAATAGACTTGTACAAGTTTCAAAGATTAGTCTGAGTGTTCTAAAAAGTCTCGACACCTTAGTCATAAAAAATATTATCTAGTTTTATCACTTCTATGACACATTAGGATCAAGTTGAAGACAAACTGTATCAAAATATACATGTGGATGAAATTTATAATAACTTAATACTCTCTCCGTCTCATTTTAGTTATCTAATTTGAAACATTTGTATTTTTAAAGAACTCTCTATATAAGGCTAGCATTCCATGTGATCTCATTCATTTTTAACACATTTTATGCTAATTCAATATAAATGGGACAATTATTTTGAGATAATTTCAAAATCCATATCAGATAATTAAATTGAGACAGATGAAGTATAACCGTTCTCATAATTGTTATCATAAAAACCTAATCTTATATTATCACAAAATTATAAAATAAATATTAGACATTAAAATAGTTGTATGAAGTTGAGAAATTATTTTCAATGTCAACAAGTGATTCTTTCAACGATCTTATATCATATTAAAAACTTTTTACAAAGTTTGTATTTTCTTTAATGGAACATCATCATCAATATTAAATCTGTTCTTTAAAGTTATAAAATGAATAATTGGCATCAAAATAGTTCTGTTAGATTGGAAACTCATTAACATTATGACTTTATATTGTTATCATTAAAAAAATTAAATTAAGTTTTTGATGATTCAAGTAAGTTCATACAACATGTGAGCTATATAATTGTGACTTGTGAGAGACTCATTTGAAGTTGCCACAAGATTATTATATGGCGAGAGAGAGACAGAGAGGTTGTGATTGCATTGATTAGTGTTTTGGATTTATAATATTTTTAATATAATTCATGCACTTTATATATCGGATCTACTTACAATGTGATTCTAAGACATATTTTTAGTACTACTCTGCGATATTTGATGGAAAAATAAGAGCATTTATTGTATAAATTTATTTGTAAAGTCTCACAAATAAATCCACATGAGTGTAGTTTAATTAGTTGCCTCCCGCTTCAGAAAGCGGGAGGTTGTGGGTTTGAGTTTTCATGGTCTAACTTTGGTGTGCCCTAGGGGTAGTGGGCTCATCCGTGGGGATTTTACGCTGGGTATCCTGTGGTTTAACCTTGGTGTACTTTAAGGATAGTGGGCTCACCCGTAGGGGTTTTAGGTTAGGTATCCTGCAGTTCCCACATGTAAATTCAAAAAAAAAAGTCTACAGACAAAAGTTTGCATAAAAATCGTATGAGAATTAAGAATAGAAGAAATTTGTTATACATAAAATTATTATCCAAATTTCACATAACTCATTTGCAACACACTTATTAACATCTAATTCTTTCAAAATCTAAATTCTATACAATTTTCTTTAAAAAAAATGACAAATAACACAAAGCTTGTTTTATAAATTTGAAACATCAATGGAAGCATTATAGTCGATCCAATCTCAATCATGCTGCATAAGCACAAAGATATTTAGATCAGAATAAAAGACAGAAAAAGAAAGAAAAATTGAAAGGAAAAAAAAGATATAAGCATGCATGGAAGAAAATAACGGGCTTGATTCATATAAAAGAGTTGAGTGAAAAGTTAACCTTTAGCTGAAAAAACTACCCCATTCCATCTAACTATTTTTTTTAAATTTTATTTTATTTTATTAAAAACTAATCATATTAATTGAAAATGAACTTGATAAGCTACAAATGTACCAACTTTTAGCCTTAAACTCAAAATTTTGTCACTTGATCTTAATTGAGTTTGGGGTTGAGTTTTCAAGTCACGTGTATCTCATGAAGGCTACTTTCGATCTATATAATTAAATTTTTAGATGGTATTTATAAAGACTTAAAAAAGCATTTCTATTGTAAGTTCTTTTTGGATCAATCTAGGACAGAAATATGAAAAAATATTGTTGAGCATTGGAAATTACCATTTTACCCTTTAATTTTGGATTAGTTAGCCTTTGATTTGTAAATATTAGATGCGTTTAATAGAGTTTTTTAAGTTTTGCAGTATATTTGTGAGAATACAAGAAAAATGAATTAAAATGGAGAAAAGTGGGCCATAGTCCTATTTTTGAAAATTTTATAATTTTTACCACCTAATTTGATTTGGAATTATTGTAAATTATTATAATTCAGATCCGGATATGAGAGTTTGAATTATAATAATATTTTTTAGACTGTGTAAAGGTGGTAAAAAATTATAAATACACAAATGGACCCACTGTTCAAATCTGAAGCCTGAAGACAAAGACTGCAATTGGAAGCCAATGAGCCAAAGTCCACAAATATTCCGGGCCAGATAAAAGTCCAAGTATAGGATCCAAGTCCAAAAGATCAAGCGGGACCAGTGAATTTCGTTTGAATGATGGTGTTTTATCTGCAAAATTCGGCGTTTGAAAAAGACAGTGGATTTGGATAAAAAATAGTGGATTTGAATAAAAGACAGGGATAAAGATAAAAGAGTTTGAACCGAAGGAGAGATAAGAAAGAGAGGGATAAGGAGGAACAGAGATAAGGAGATAAAGGAGTTAGCCGATCTCCACAGAGAGAAATTTTGAATTTGAATGGATCCCTTATCTCGGTTGAATTTGAAGGGTCCCTTATCTCATCTCTTCTCACTCCTATAAATTGATGGCTTTGAGTTCATTGAAAGTTGAACCGGGTAAGACATTCAAGGCTGAAGTTGGACGACGAAAGACAGAGAAAAATAAATAATTTCTTGTAAGTTATTTTTTTTTTATGTCAAATCCAAAAGAATTGTATTTCATTTCCAATTTATTAATAAAAATTCATGGCAGTTGTTTAGATTTATGATGATCCCAGTTATTAAAATATTAATAGTGATGATTTGTATTTTATTTTTAATTCTTTTTATGAACATTATATAAGAAATTATTTTAGAATTTTTTTCAAGGAAAGTAGAACCCCTATTAGGATCAGTGGGACTTGCCGTCTTTCCAATCTAAGGTTCTTATCAAGAACAGTTGTTTTAGATTTGGGGAAACACAAGTATAAAACCCACTCAAGCCTAAGGCTTGAATTGAAAAAAAAATCTGATTTAGTGGATGACATAAAAAAATTGTAATTAGAATTTTAATAGAAAATAAATTTGAATTATATTTTATAACTCTAGAACATTTCATAGTCTAGGCCGTGATTTTATTATTTTTAAATTGGATAATATGCCGCATCAATGTTTGACCCGATTCCATTGTAGATTATGTAAAAAAAACTTTATTTATTCTTGATTTATTTTTCTTTTTCTCAAAAATTCATCAAAACTATTCATTGTTCTAAATTAAGATTATAACTAAAAGTTTTAGAAAATTATTTCTTTAAATCACATTATTTTTAGTAGTGCCAATTTCTATTTTATACATATATTTTGTCGGTTTCCCTTGGGTACGACCTCGCACTCATACTCTATACTATAAATCGGTTCGTACGCTTGCGAGTAATTTAAAATTTCACATCAAATATCAAATTTTAAAATATTGTCAATGGACTGGAGTGTCCATTGAATGTTAGTTCTTCTTTCTATGTTCATTAACTAGAGAAGAGACACTGATTCATATAGAATTTTATGGCAAGACTTCCATTTAAAATATATGATTTTTTTATCAAATAACTCAAAATTTGTGAAATATGGTCAAAGTGTCTGATTTTTTTTATAAAATTTCCTTGTAGATCACATCTGATTGTGCAAAGACAAAATATCTTTTGTAGATGTACATGAAAATCCCCCTTCAGTTAATCTTTTTTTTTTTTTTTTTGTTTTTTTAAGGTGATAGTTTGATTTCAATGAATTTATTTCATTCTAATATTTAGGATTTATTTTCTAGTATTAGAGTTTATTTTATCTAAATGCCCTTGACAAGAACTTGTAGCAGTTTAGGTAAGGATCATGGTTAACAATGTCACGCCCTGACCCAAAATCGACACGTGATGCTGAATAAAAAATTTCATTTCTCCAAATACACCAAATAAATAATAGTTACACGTGGGAATTACACGTGTTAATACATAATAATAATTTCATATCTTTTTAGGGAAGTAAGATCCACACCGAAATTCCGGCAGAGTCTCCTCTAAAAATTGGACTATTGGGCCAATCTTAGCCTCTACAATTAATCCACCTGTCCAACATAGTAAAAGAATGTATAACCATTCACGTCCAACCACAATAAAGGTTACATTCTCAAAGTTTAAAAGGTTCAAATAAATTTTCAAAACATTAAACATGTTTTCAATGATAATTATACATGGTTTATCTTCTAACTCAACAACAATACACATAGCCATGTAATCAAAATGACAAAATATCAAAATAATAGCCAAGTGAGTGGTAGATCAACAAGATGTGTAGTCTATGGACGTCCTCTTGGTCCCTCGGACCCTGCCAGAGCAATGGTACATGAAATTGCAAGGAGTTGAGCATAAACAAGCTCAATGAGGAAATACACGTATGCTACACACTAACGAACTCACAACATATAATGTATATAATCATGTTACCACATCATCATTATGGGAACTATTCCCCTTTTAAAAGATATTACAATGGGACGGACGGTCATCATAAGCAATATACCTCAACTTCGAACATGACTTAGGGCTCACGACTTACTAAGCGGGTGACTCACGCATAACGTGCCCATGTCAACCTCGCCTTGCGTCCATTCACCTCATTGATGATTCAGTCAAGTTCTAAGGTAGTCAAATCACGACTTACGGAGCAAACACCATCCCCCATAGGATGAATGTATATCTAACCCTACGTATCCAAGCACATCTGAAATGTTAAATAGCCGTGAGAGCGCCCTATAACGCATGATATGTGAGAGACCTACTCCTCAACGGCAACCCTACGAGACCAAGTCTCCGTAGCCGATGCCACCGTCCCAATAAGAATACTAAGATAATATTTGTTTCATTATCATCCCAACCCTCTTAAAGGAATTGAGTATTCACATTGGTGGGAATTCCAAATGGGGTAAGGTTCACTTTACTACCCCATGATCCATTCTTACCACAGCATCATTAAATTGTTCATGTCCAATAAGTACATCTTTCCTAACTCACTAAAATTTAACCTATCTTAGGTTAGATGTGAGTACACAATACATATGAATATCAACCTCAATATAAATGAGCTCTCAGACACACCAAGTTCATACAAACACCATTAAGCAATGCATGATAATATACATAACAGATTTCATAAGTTCATACATTTAAATTCGTATTATTTAGATTAGTCATAATAGGAGAGTAATCTCCTATGCATGGGATACTCAATTGGACCTACGCAACCTCTATTACATCATCTTTGCAATTTGGGTCCAATATTAATCCAACCCATGGTGATTAGCACAATTTGCCCCATAATTCTCCACTTCAACATCAAATCCACATTTCATTATCAAACACCCAAGTGGCCCCTCAATAGGGTCCATTTCCATTCAACACCTCATAATCATCATCATCACACGTAATGCAAAAATAGAAACACCTTGTATCATAGAAGAATTTATATCTAATTAAATATTTCCATCTATCATAAATATCACATCATCATACATTTAAATGTGAAAATGCATATAAGGATCTCTACATAGCATATAAATCTCTAAATATCCAAACAAGTGTGTAGCTTTCCTTACCTTAAGCTTTTATGAGGTGCCTGGTTGATTCTCGACTTGATCGGCTTCGGAGTTCAGATTAGGGGACTCTAATCAATATAGAAACACAAATAGAATTATTTAGTGTATTGTTCTAAGCCCAACTAGTGCTTAAAAGCAAAACCCCAATTATTTATCCCCATTTGGATTCTTAGACCCAAGACCAATTCCATGCAAGCTCAAACTTAGGAGAAACCCCAAGTTTCTCCAACCTTGGTGCTCCAATTCATCCACACAAGAGATTTCCCCCAAACCCATTTTCCCTCATTATCCATACCAAAGCAAAGCCCCAAGTTCGAAAATCCCATTTTATTCCATGGAGTTCTCTCCAAACAAAGTTCATTGGCCATTTCAAGCTCCATTCTCACTACATCCCATGAAAGTCCCATCGAAAAAAAGGAATGAGAATGAGAAGAGATGAAAACCTTACCTTGAAAATGAGAAAATCCACTCAAATGGAAGCTTGGGGTGAGGTCTCTTCACATCCAACACATGCAAGGGCTGAGAAATGGGGAAGAGAGGGAAAAACAAGCACAAGGATCGGTTGATAGGGAGGAGTTGAGAAATGGAGATGAAGAGAAGTGAATATAAGCCCCAAGGTGAGAGAGTTGGGGGTTTTAAACACCCCAACCTAACTCACACCCTCGGTCGGTCCGACACAACTAAAATAAAAAAAACTTATTTTAAATTTTATTTTCCAACTTTTTTCTGACGGGGTACTATCTACAGGCCACGTGTGCTTAGGTGGGACCCTCAGATACACTTCACACGTGAAACCCCTAATATTACATCATAAATCTAATTAATTTAAGGGCCGGGCCATTACAAACAACCTAAAGACTATTTTTTTCAATCCAAATATAAAAGTTAACTCCAGATTGATAAGATAAATGACTTTAATGATGATGATTTATTTAGATACTCCTTTAATAAAATCTTTCTTCAAAAATTAAAAATAGTCAAATTCAAGCTTGGTCCGATTTGTGAAAATTACAGATGGATTTGCAGTTTCTTCCCCAATTGAGAGCCCTAGTATATATGTTAGAGAGGGTGGAATAAAATTGGTGCAAAGCAATGGAAAGGAACTCAGAGCCATTATTTGAACAATTTTTTTTGGATATGGGAAAAGTGTTTACCACCAATACCTGAATGAAGAGAGTGAATATGAGAATGAAACTGGGTTTTGACCATTGAAAAAAATGATTCCAAAATGCTTTTGCATTGAGATTCGACATGCATGAGGTAAAGCCATGTGCATCAACTAAAATCATCAACAATGGTTAAAAAAAATCGAGAGCCATTCAAAGAAGGTTGAGAAAATAGACCTTATATATCACAATAAATCAAAGCAAATGGTCTACGAGTGGTGATGGTGCTAGAAGAAAAGGATAATCGTGGTTGTTTCGCCTGAGGACAAATCACACAAGATATATTTTTAGAACAAGAAATAAAAGATATGTCCTTAGCTAAGTTTTGGAAAGTGCGCTGATTTAAGTGGCCAAGCCGCCAATGCAAAAAGTCAAGGGATGGGGTGGAAGGACTGCAATCGCTGAGACCGCATGAAAACAGTAAAACACCTCATGAACATTACCTGTCCAATCGTCTTTCTCATTGTTGGGTCCTGAAAAAGATAATGTGTAGAGGAAAAAAATCACTAAACAAGTATTGGAATGAGTAACTTGACTGAGAGGCAAGAGGTAAAATTTAAATGATGGAATAAAGAAAACATCTTCAAGCACAAAAGAAGATGAAAGATGAACAATTATAATATGTCTGATAGGTAGATGTGAGCCATTCGGAAATTGAGAGAAGATGGTGTATAAACTATTGTATATAAAGAAGAAATTTCATTGTACAATTTCTTTCTCTGTACACCATCTTACACCATCTATATCTATTTTGAGTTGGATTTTTGTTAAATTTGAATCTAGTTCAAATTGATCTCACAATTGAACTAAAACTTCATCCATAATTGTTCTCTCTCTCTATATATATACACACCCGATTTTTCTGTATCTACATACCTGATTTTAATAAATCAGGTGAAATTACCATTCTACCCCTCTTGTTCTATTCATCCGAACGAACTGTCAATTCATTTTCAATTTGTTCAGATGAATGTACTCATCCGAACGAATAAATTAGTGTAATTTCAGTTCGTTCGAATGAGTGTTCATTCTTTCGAACAAACAGTTGATTCATTTGAATGAATAAATCGAATTTTATGAAGGATTGATATATATATATATATATATATATGTCCATTCGTTCGAATGGACAAAAATTACACTAAGGTGTTCGTTGGGATGAGTATATTCATTCGAACGAACTGAGAATAAACTGAAAATTCGTTCGAATGAATTTATACGTGGGGGTAGAATCGTAACTTTACCTAAAAATTTGAAAACAGATGTGTAGAGTCAGATTTTCTAGATGTCTGTATGGCTCCCCATATATATATAAGGAGCACTTACACACACCCGAAAAATCTGCCTCTACACACCCGAAATCGGATTTTCAGGTGAAATTACGATTTTACCCCCGCGTTTCCATTCATTCGAATGAATGCCCAGTTCATTTTGGTATTCATTCGAATGAATCCATTCATTCGAATGAATGCCCAGTTCATTTTTGATTCATTCGAATGAATGGATTGAACAGTAACACGGAATACTGTTCAGCCCATTCATTCGAATGAACATTCATTCGTATACGCTGATGGATTCATTCGAATGAATGCCCAGTTCATTTTGGCATTCATTCGAATGAATGGGCTGAACAGTAACACGGAATACTGTTTAGCCCATTCATTCGATTCATTCGTATACACAGCATTCATTCGAATGAATTAGCTGATTTATTCGAATGAATGTATCAGAGGCTGCCTCAGAATGACAGTCCTCTGGTTCAGCCCATTCATTCGAATGAATGCGCCCATTCATTCGAATGAATGCACGTTTGGAGGCATTCATTCGAATGAATGGGATGATTCATTCGAATAAATGCACGTTTTCAAGCATTCATTCGAATGAATGAGCTGATTCATTCGAATGAATGCCTTGACTGTCATTCGGAGGCAGTCTCTGATACATTCATTCGAATGAATCAGACCATTCATTCGAATGAATGCCTTCAAATGTGCATTCATTCGAATGAATGGGCTGATTCATTTGAATGAATGCATCCCTGCGAATGGCAGTCCAGACATTCATTCGAATGAATCAGCCTATTCATTCGAATGAATGCACTTTTTCAAGGCATTCATTCGAATGAATGAAATTTATATATAAATCGATCCATGAAATTCCACTCGTCTCATTCATTCAAAACTCTAAACCGTCGTTTTCCTTTCCCTCTCTCTTCTCCCTTGAACCCCTTTCTCAATCCCTTCTCCCTTAAAACTTAAACCCCATTTTCAACACCCTCTTTTCACCCTTAAACCCCATTTTCAACACCCTCTTTTCACCCTGAAACCCCTTTTGCAAAGACTTCTCCCTACAACCTCATTTTGAACCCCATTTTCAACTCTCTTTTCAATCCCAAACCCTTGAACCCCATTTCAATCCCAAACCCTTATATCCCATTTTGAACCACCTTTTCCAAAGACCTAACCCTAAAACCCCATTTTCAACCCCCCTTTTTAATCCCAAAATATTGAACCCCTTTTAAATCCCAAACCCTTAAAAAAAATCAATCCCATTTTCAAACCCCATTTTCAACACAGTCACTCTCTGAATCTCTTACATCGGGTTGAATTTATCTCTCTCAAGCTAATATCTGGATCTCGTATCTCGAATTTAAGGTAAGTCCTATCTCAATTTTTTTTAGAAATCATTATTATTAGTGTTTTAGAGGTAGGTTTAAATCCTCAAGTGATATGTAGTTTGTTGAGGGATGTTTTGAAAGTCATGAAGACCTTATAAATTATGTTAAGAATATAACTCTTGAACAAGGATTTGTATGTACGATAAAGAGGTCATGTAAAAAGGAAAATAAATTAGTTCTTGGCTGCGATAAAGGAGGTAAATACCGTAGCACGGTTAGCTTGGATGATGATGACAGAAAGAGGAAAGCATACTCTCGCCAATGTAATTGTCCTTTTGAAGTTAAAGGAAAACAGATTGTTGATGGGTCATGGAAGTTGACTATAAAGAATTTGGAGCATAATCATGATATATCGGATGTATTATTAGGTCATCTAAGTACAAGATGTTTTTCAGATTCTGAGAAAAGAATGATCATTGAAATGAGGAGTAGCAATATACCACCACGGCAAATTTTGACAACCCTTAGAAATCAAAATCCAGATATTGGAATATCAGCGGCTGATTTGTACAACTTTTGTTCTGCGCTTCGGAAAGAGCAACTAAGGGGTCGAAGTACAATTGAAGCTTTGATAGAAGATCTTCAACAAGGTGGTTATCAATACTTTCTTGACTATGACAGTGATGGTCATCTATCCCATCTCTTTTTCGCACATCCGAAGTCAATTTTTCTTACCGACAGATATTATAATGTGTTTCTGATGGATTGCACGTACAAAACCAACAGATATCATATGCCATTGCTTCATATCGTTGGTGTGATAAGTTTCAATAAAAATTTCTGCTCATGCTTTGCATTTCTAAGAAATGAGAAATTTGAAGATTATGTATGGGCATTACAGATGTTTAAAAAGGTCTTCGGAGTGCAGCATGATCGACAAGTTCTTTTGACTGATAGGGAATTGGCCTTAAAGAATGCCATTGATTTGGAGTTCCCTAATGCTGTACATATTTTGTGTTCTTGGCATATCAACAAGAATATTGTCGCTCGTTGTAAACCTTTGTTTAAGAAAATCGAAGACTGGAATGCATTTTTTACCTAATGGAATGGCCTGATTGAGTCCTCAACTGAAGAAGCATTCAATACAGCGTTTGAGGCATTCAAACAAAATTTTAGATATGATTCGCAGGCAGTGAATTACTTAACAAGGACATGGATCTCACATAGAAAATAATTCGTCAAGGCATGGATCGGATGGAGTTTACATTTTAAGAATCGAGCTACTTGAAGCGTTGAGGGTGCACATGCTATTCTGAAAAGTTATATATCTACATCTACAGGTGATCTAGATGTTGTCAGAAGAGAGATAACCCATGTCATTGAAAATCAATTTGAAGAGTTCAAGATTCAACTTGAGGATAAGAAGATTCGGTTTGCATGTGATGTGTCTATTCTTTTCTTTGATGAATTGAAGGGCAAAGTTTCTCATTTCGCAATGAATGAGGTTTACAACCAATATGATACGCTTATGAACCGATCATTTTCACCAATTTGTACGGAAGAGTTTACAACTTCAATGGGCATACCGTGTGCGCACAAAATGCAATGGATGGACAAATTACATTTGGATGACATACACCCACAATGAAGAATCGACTTAATCTCATTGGCTGACTTGATGATTGAAAGGAGGAGCCCTGTGGATGTATTAGATGTACACTTTGAAGGTATTAAGAGCAAATATGGACATTTGTCTTCGTATGATCAAGAGATGCTCCTAAATCATCTTCAAAATCTTGTCATCCATGATAAGCCAGTCAGTCACCCTATTATGCAATATTCTAGAGGACGTCATACAGGTTCAAGGAATTCATCACAGGGCCAAACATTTACACGTCGAGATCCTTCTGCATTTGAGATTGTAGAGAATCAACTAAATGGAAGGAGATGTGGGTTATGCAAAAATACTGGTCATACGAGGAGAACTTGTCCGAATAGGCCACCTTCTTCACAGGCATCTACGAGTGTAGATTTAAATGCTGATTATAATGTAGGTGATTTCATTGAATCACAAACAATGAGTTTTCCACAGGATAGTGGATCTTACAACTTTGGTGACGATTCAACATATAACTCTACAGAAATGACCGAAGTAAGTTCATTCTTTAAAGAACTTATATGTATTTACCAATCGACATATAACTTTTCCATATGTTCTAATGTGATTTTTTTAAATGTTATGCGGTGGTCTGGTGATCTTAGAGATAATGACGATTTCTTGCGATGGTGGAATCAATGAAGTGAAGATAGGAGTGTCAATAGCTTAATTTTAAGTTAGGAATGCTCTTGAATGTACTCTCTTTTATATTAAGCATAGTCTTGAACGGCTTCCGATTGAAGTAGACATATGCTGATTTTTAAGTTAGGAATGCTCTTGAATGCTCTTGTCAGCTTGAATGTATTCATTTTAAGTGGAAAATAAAGTTGATTTATAGAGAGTATGAAAATCAAATGAAATATTTAAATGCTAATTTAGTTAAAAATAACATTTTTAAAGCAACGACCCAATTTACAATGAGCAGGAGATAAATAATATAAAATGTTCATTCAAAATATGAAATTTACATCTGTTTTACATGTCAATTAAAAAAAAAAAAGTACATCAAAGACAAATAATATTCGGATCAGAGGTAGAAGGTGAGGCAGGTGAAGCAGCAGGAGGTGTATTAAGAGGTGCAACAGGTGGTGCAGCAGGAGGTGAGACAGGTGCAGCAGGTGGTGCAAGAGGTGCAGCAGGACTGAGGCAGGTGGTGCAGGAGGTGCAGCAGGTGGTGCAGCAGGAGGTGCAGCAGGAGGTGCATGAATTGGATGTACATATGGAATAAGTGCAGTCTGACGAGGACGGGGGCGAGAAATTGCTGGTGCTCGACTAAAAAAAGAACGAGAGCCAGTAGCAGTTGCAACTCCAGTCGGACCAATACGGGGGCCAGAAGCTGCTGCTAATCTAGTCTGACGAGTAGAGTGGCCAAAAGCTACTAATCCACGCGGCTGGACCGGGGGCCTGAAACTGCTCCAAATGGACGACCAGCGGTGTTAGATCCTGCTCCTGACGCTGAAGCACCTGCTCTAGATGTAGGAGCATGGGTGCCAGCACCTGCTCCAGATGTAGGAGCATAGGTGCCAGATCCTGCTCCTAAAGCTGGAGCAGCTGATCGAGATGGACGAGCAGGAGTGTCAGATGCTGCTGCTGAAGCTGAAGCTGCTAATCGAAATGGTCGAGCAGGGCTGCCAAATGTTGCTCCTAAAGCTGAAGCTGCTGATCCAAATGGACGAATAGGGACAAAAGCGGCTCATGCATATTCTTTAGATATCCTTGCTCGTAAACTCCCATCTGCTTCTGCTCCTAATGCTGATGTTATCCCCCTCTCTTGTGCTATAAGCACTGCCAACCTCAAAGTATCTATAATCTGATTCTGCATCACATCCAACCTTACAGAAACCTGATCATATCTCTGATCCATTTTCTCCTCCAAAGAAGAAATGCTATCAAGAATCTGTTGCGTGTTGATTCCAGTTGATCCTTCTTGAGGAGGAGTCGCTGCCTCTCGTGGCTCGCGTGCCTCACGCGCCTCAGATGCCTCAGATGGCTCAGGTGGTGGTGGTGCCTGAAGTTGAAGTGCCTCGACAACTTTGGGTACCCATTTCTTACTCATTGTGTCGAGTTGGAATCCCATCTTCTTCAAAATTGAATCATTGAAATAATCAAATCGGTCTAAACAAACTTTATCATCGGGGAGAAGAGGGATTCCGCGTTCTTCAAAAAATGAACATAGAAAAAGACCGTACGGAAGACTACATCTTCTGGTCTTCCGGTAGGCGCGCATGTGACTAATGATGATATGGGAGAGGGAGATTTTTTTCCCATTCATGATGCACCAAATCAAGAAGACATCGAACCATGTCACAGTAGTATGCCTTTTTCTAAGGGAAACACAGTTGACAACTATATGGTGGATGATTCGTGCTTCTAATGTCAAATTCAATAGAGGGGGAGTCTTCTTCTCAGTAATATCTGTCCTCCCACAGATTTCGTTCAGGGCTACCAACACATCAAAGCCCTCAACATCAGTGGGCCATGTACGACTGTCGTACTTTTTAATCGCATTTTTCAGGAAATTGTATAGGAGGTCTAACCTTTCCCGTGTCATGACAATTTCTTGCCCTCGGACAGATGTTTTAACCGACTCATCGTCAATTCTTTCCACATTGGCATAAAATTCTTTAACTACCGTAGGATACATATCACTTTTTAATGCCAAAAAAGAACCCTAACCCATTTTTTCAAATAAAGATTCAACTTTAAAACCAAATTGTGTGAAATACGAGAGGTCTACGATTTTACCGAATATAAAGGACCATGTGGAGAAATCCTCTCTGTACATGGTCGCCGCTTCCGAAGATACGAAATAAGTGGGGTCGAATGCGGTGTCTTTTTTTTTATTTTTTCCCTCCCCTTGTTGAGGTTGCTTTCCTTTTCGACGATGCCATGGGTTAAAGGGTGGGTTTTTCGAAATAAAGGAAGAAATAGGGAGAATGGGGTGGGGTTTGGGACTGAAATGGGGATGATTCGAATGAAAGGGGGTGTGATTCGAATGAAAGGGGTGTGATTCGAATGAATGGGGGTGTGATTCGAATGAATGAGGGACGGGCTCGGGAAAGGGACTTCGGAATGAGGGACGGGCGAGCTTAGATTTAGGAAAGGGAGAGCTGAGGATGAGAGGGGCACGGCCGGAGCCGATGCCGGAGCAGGAGAGTGAAAGGGGGAGGGAGAGCTTCGATTTATGGTTTTCGAAATGGACTCACGGCGAACGAGGGAAGGGGTTAGGGTTTGGTGTCGATCGAATGAATTGACAGTTTCTTATATATTAAGTTCGCATTCATTCGAATGAATCATCCCATTCATTCAAATGAATGCTTGAAAACGTGCATTCATTCAAATGAATGGGCTGATTCATTCGAATGAATGCATCAGAGACTGCCTGAGAATGGCAGTCCAGGCATTCATTCGAATGAATCAGCTCATTCATTTGAATGAATGCACGTTTTGAAGGCATTCATTCTAATGAATGAGCTGATTCATTCAAATGAATGCCTGGACTGTCATTCATCCCATTCATTCGAATGAATTCCTCCAAACGTGCATTCATTCAAATGAATGGGCTGATTCATTCGAATGAATCAGCTGAACCAGAGGACTGTCATTCTGAGGCAGCCTCTGATACATTCATTCGAATGAATCAGCCCATTCATTCGAATGAATGCACGTTTGAAGGCATTCATTCGAATGAATTAGTTGATTCATTCGAATGAATGCTGTGTATACGAATGAATCGAATGAATGGGCTGAACAGTATTCCGTGTTACTGTTCAGCCCATTCATTCAAATGAATAGATTCATTCGAATGAATGCCAAAATGAACTGGGCATTCATTCGAATGAATCCATCAGCGCATACGAATGAATGTTCATTCGAATGAATAGGCTGAACAGTATTCCGTGTTACTGTTCAGCCCATTCATTCAAATGAATAAAAAATGAACTGGGCATTCATTCGAATGAATGCCAAAATGAACTGGACATTCATTCGAATGAATGGAAACGCGGGGATAAAATCGTAATTTCACTCGAAAATCCGATTTTGAGTGTATAGAGGTAGATTTTCTGAGTGTGTATAAATACTCCACATATATATATATATATATATATATATATATAATTTGACCCACTCTCGTGGGCCACACAAGGAGGCTGGGCTGGTTGTAGCCTTGATAAAAAGGGTCCGAGTATCCATTTGAGGCACTGTTCAGTTCAGCAAGAGGAGTCTGTCTCTGACAGCAGTCTCCATTGTCCAAAGCATTCTTCTTCCCCTTTCCTGTACACAGCTTAGATTTACGTCTCTTTTCCGGTTTTCCGCAATCTTTTCCTCTTCTCTTTTCTTTTCAGAGAAATCTTCTTTCCCTGTTCTGTAGCAACGTTTACTCTGCTGCTGTAGCGATCATACCACTGAAAACAAGAAAAATACAGTACTTAGGAGGAATCTTTGTCCTTCATGCCCTCTTTCTCTGTCTAGAACTTGAATTAGATAGACAAACAGATCATGTGAAAAAGAAGTTGGAATTTTTTTTTTTTTTAAAAACGAGGATTTGGTGAGGATGAGTGTGTCATTGACTGTAATGACCTTCAACCTACACGAAGATCAGACAAACGACAGTCCAAATTCGTGGGAAAAGCGCCGAGATTTGTGTATTAGTGTTATTACCAGCTACTCTCCTACCATTCTCTGCATCCAACAAGGTATGTGTAATAATGGGTTTCAATCCATTTGCGCCTTTCTTCTTCTGTTTTGTGATCTAGGTACTCCTTGATTCTGGTTTTGGAGATAGTTTCTCTCTTGTTTGGTTTTCGTCACCGTTTTCCTTGAGAATGGTTGATTTGGGTCCTTATGTCTTTGTGATTTTGTATGTGTTTTGCATTCGCTGCCCAGTTTGTTTTTGCCCTCTCTACTTGATCTTTGATTGATCTTTGGGATTTGTAATTTCATGATCTCGGCCTTTTCTTTTCTCGAGCATGGCTGATAGGAAATGAGTTTCTTTTTTTGTTTTTACCCGCATTTGGCTTACTTAATTTTTCCTCGGGAAATTGTTAATCTGGGTGTTCAGCTCATAGCTGTGAGGGATGGATTACATCGGCTTTTCATTTGGATTGTGGAAAGAGAAGTACTTTCACTGGAAAATAACTTTTTTTTTTTAAATACGTGTTTTAAACTGATTTCTATTTTTAGTTAAAAATGATTATTTTCTAAGAAAGCGCTTTCATTCCGTACATCAACTGATTTCTATAGAAGAAACGGTTGATTGGTTTCAATAGCGCTTCTGTTTTTTTTGATGAGATGATGTTGGTTTCTACTTACCAGAGTTTTTACTGATAAAAACAAAATGCTGACTGAAGCTTGTTGCTGTGTTTTTTTGTATCGTGATCTAGGCCTGAAAACACAGTTAGAGTTTCTTCAACAAGGTTTACCAGGTAATTCCACTCTCAATCTGCAACACAAGAGAGAATGAGAAAATGTCATGGATTAGTCTGTATTCCTCTTGACCTTCGTGAAATTGGATTTATGGGATTTTGCTGGTTTCATCTCATATTTATTCCATGTATCTCAACAAAATGAGAAAATGTACAAATTCTGTTTTGTTGATAGGCTGTAATTTGATTTTCTGGTTTATTGCCAATCTGATGTTACTTGGTTTGCAAGTTTACGCTACCTCTCATGTCTCTAGAGTTTAGAATGTGGAAGTATCCTATAAGCCTAGTTGGTGCTCTTCCCCTCCCCACCTCACACCAATATTATCAGTTATAGTTTATGAAACTTTGATATTGTTATGGCCATGTAGTATTTAGTAGGAGTTTTTAAGGTTGGGCTTTTTGTGATGAATAGTTGCTACATCTTTAGAAGAGTCTTGATCTAAACCCTGACAAGTATCTATTGACTTTTGTCAGTAAAGTTATTTTAAATATGTAAGCAAATGATGATGTTCACTTTCATTGCTTGAGTTTATGAATTTTGATCAATTTATGCTTAACATCGATTGCATTTTATGGCTTCCAATGGTTATTGAAATGATATATTAAAATCTGTACCAGCTAGGATGAACTATGATGTGTTTAGATGATATTGTTGTGCATTAATGGTCCAAATAAATTCAAGAATCCCAATCCTAATCATGGATTTTTTTATTTATTAAGGTTATGATCAATTTGGGATTTCAAGGAGAGGATCCCAGGACACTTCAGATGAATACTGCACAATTTTCTACGATAAAGAGAAGGTAGTTTGTTATCCCCACCCTCCATTTGGTTGACAATCTATTCTGATCTAGTAACAGGGAATACCAGTAAAATTAGAAACATGGGCTTCATCGTTTTATGTATGACTTCATTTGTTTCCAATGAGTTCTCTAGCTAAATGGTAATGTTGGGGTTGAATTATCAAAGCTATTTTGCCTGGAGAATGCACTGAGAAATTAACAACAGGTTCTGGCATGGCATTCTGGGATTCATGTTGATTTTGTGTACAAAATAATTCCAAATTTCCCACATAATAATTCAAAGGCCACGAGGAAAGATTTTCTTTATGTAATATTTATTTCCAAAGTTTTTATTCCCTAATACACTTTTTGCACTAAATGAAGGTTGAGTTTCTAGAAGGCGGGACGTTTTGGTTGTCAGAGTCACCCTCAGTTCCTGGAAGCATGTCCTGGGGATCTGTAGTTCCATGTATTGCAACATGGGCAATATCCTCTTGTATTTTTTCTATCTAAATAATACTCTCTCTCTCTCTCTCTCAAAATTTTATGAGGAACATTCTTTATTGTTTACTTCTTTGACATCATCTCCACACATTTCAACTCAAAAGAGTTGAGCCTCCTGGCTTCACATTCCAGATTGTAAACACAAACATGGATGAATTCAGTCGTCGTGCCCGCAGACGAAGTGCCTTGCTTACATGGCAGCACATAGCTTCGTTGCCTCCAAGCTTGCCAGTTGTATATTGTGGGGGATTCAACACTCGAAAGGAATCAATGACTGGTCGGTTTCTTCTTGGAAGATCAAGGTATTTTTAAACACAACCAAGTAGTGTATGTGGGGAATTTTGGGGACAATGACTGGGCAGAGTCCAACACGGGTGTTAGGTGTTTGACTCGGCCAACAAAAAAACGAAAAACAACTTGGAGACTTGGCACCATTTAAATTTAAATTTAAATTTATTTTGTTTTAAAATATGGTGTGTAAATAACAATAATAGAAAGTAATGTACTCTAAACAACCAAGTGACAAAACACATCAATATTTTAATGCGATTATAGAGGAGAAAGGTGTGCTAATGTTTTAGTCATCGTAGAAGACAATGTTATAAAGTATCAAAAGAGTCCATGAAGAATAGGTGCAAATGTCCTATATGGGTGCATTACACATCTTGAAGAGTTTGCGCAGCATAGTTTGTGACCTATCAGTTTTAAAATCTAGATCATGAAAAATGGGCCTCACACGTATCAAAGGTTCCCACATAAAAATGCATTCCATCACATTTTATAAACACCTGGCCTATTCTGTTGCTTAGTTTTATGCTTGTAACAGTAGTGCAAACCTAGAAACCATCCTAAGCATTAATCCGAGAACAGTCCACGGCTAGATGTTGTAATTGTAGCCATTCCATTAATGTTCACTAACTTGAGTACCTTTATTTAATTGATCAATAATTAGTCCTAATAACTACTGCTTGTTGTAAGCTTTTTTAATGCGTTGATCAAACATGTGCAATATTTGACGCCATTATTTGGATCTTGTGGATCATGGAGTCAAGAATCCCGTATGTCCTATGTTTTGACTCCAATCAAGAGTGTAAGCCCCTCTTGTATGCTACAGGTCAATCCTCCTATGTAAACATTGGCCATCATACATCTGGGTCTTAGTTAATCCCCACAAAGTAGTCCACATTAGTTTTCCACTAAATCTTCTTTTGCATGTGTCATTTCTTATTTATTATATCCTTTCTTTCCTTTTTTTTTTTATTTTTATAACTAAACGGGCTTCTGTTTGGAAAGTTTAAAAGCTTACAAAATTTCCTATTTGCACTATAATGTATCTACTCTACTTTCTTTTCTAGCTTTACAAGTACTGTGCTAGATACTATTAAACAAAAAAAGGTTAATGTAATAGATAATTTACTAGCTTAAAATGTGGTACTATACTGATATTTTGATATAGGATTTTGAGTGGCGTACCTTTGATTTCTTTTCCCTTTTCTATTCTTTTACTATTTTTTAAGGAAAGTACTCACTCTAAACATGTTTGAATGTGGGGGAAAAGTTGAAGAAAATGGACTGGAGAAAAAAAGGCTTTCCTTAGGGTTTTCCCCCGAACTTCCTTTGAACTCAAGTTCCTCTTTCTCTTCCTTCAATGCTTGTCAAAATAGGGCTTCTACTGGAGCTTATACCACTTGTACTGTTTGAATCTGTGGTATACCTGTATTGGAAACATCTCTGCACTACATTCTTCATGCATTGTCCAGTACTATCTTATATTGTTTTCCATGATGGCAAAATATTGTCGCACTTTTCCGCCATTTGGAATCTGACCAAAATAGGGGAGTGCTTATTACTTGATGATTATTTGTAGTAGCATTTGCACATTATCTTTTTATTGGTATTGTTTTCTCAGCTTTATTCTCTTAGGGGATCCGGTGCATTAGTGCTAGTATGATCGCACCAAGTTTTTTTTTATGAGAAAGATACTTATTAAATTCATTCAGATATTATATTAATATGACGGATTCTTTGTTGGGAGATGTCCATTGGACACCTCATACCATGTCAGATTATGGAACACATACTGATACCCCTGAAAGTAAGCTATGGGAAAACCAGTCAGGTTTTTGAAACTAATTGGTTTCTCAACAGTTTTCTTTGGGGCACATTTGTTATGTGTAGTTTTTGTAGGAAAATGTCAGTTTCCTGGGAAATGATTTCTTGCGTCATGTTTGCTTATTCATTTGACGTGAGAAACTGTTTTCTCACGTGGGAAAATAAGGTCCCATTTCTCATAAATTTTTAGCAGCCCCCAGACTCTGAAATCGGATGAGAAATTGAACTCGTGAAAGCATGCCTCTCCATCCTTCGATCTTCATTGTTATTCCATTTCAACTCCATCATCATCCGGTGCCCACATTCCATCTCTGTCCTTTACCAATCTTCGCCAGCATTTTATCTCTGCCCCATCCTCATCATCAATCATCATCATCATCTCTCTCGCTCTCTCTTTGATCTACTGTTCTAAGATTGTGGTTTGATTGGGTTTCAAACAATCATTTGATTAGGATTTTGGGTTTAGGGAAAAAATAACAACGAGCATAGTCATGAGGTTAGTTATTTTGGGCAAAATTTGTTGGCTTGGGTCTGGAATACAAATATTGACAATATTGGCATTTTTCGGAAAACTATATCTAATGAAATCTGTCAAATTTTGGCTGAAATTTCAACAAATTTCAGCAAAATTTGACAAACAAGAAACTCAAAAGCATGTGGGTGGTGGTTTCCTTTTGCCATGTTTCCATACCAATAGGTCATAAAATTTTGTTTACCAATGATGTGATTGAATCTAAGCAATTTTGATGTACAATGGTCCTTTTCACCTTTTTAGTGCTGTAGCATGCAGTTTTGTGTTATACTGAAAATATGAATTCATGAAGAAAATAAATGTTTCATCATTTATGCCATTTACCCCATAAATACATATTTGTGGAGAAGATCCTTTAAATTATACCTGTGAATTCATATTTCCGCCAAAGTTTTTCCAAACTCCATATCCTTGACTCCCACCCTCTTCGCACATATCATGGATGGCGTGGTGGTGTGGCGGGGTCTGTAAGGCTATAAATGAGTTCTAAAAAATTGAGATGAATTCGACCCAAAATGTAACTGGTAGTAATCTGATTGCTTTGGCCACAGGGAGCATGGCGTTGTTGGTGATATGAGGGATGCATGGCCGAATGCTCGTGTGAGGAAGAATGTCTCGCTGATACGCACATATCATGGATTCAAAGGTTGAAACTTTTCTCTAAATTGTGTTCTGAAGGTGCCAATGAGATGGCACATCACAAACATATGTTATTAGGCTTAGCCTTTTCTTGAACCTAAGTGACTAGGCTTTGATATCAATCTTGTAAAGCAAACACAGTGGGCCCTGTCCATTTGCCTTTGGGCCTGAAAGCTCTAGCTAGAAGACCTGGTTCTAGTTTAGAGTAGTCTGAACCAGTGCACTGAAATTCTTGAATTGTGGTTGCAGGTGACAAACAAGGAGCTATGGAGTTCCTGAAGTTGATATTTAGGGCTTTATGCTTGTGCTGGGATCGCCAAACCCAAGATTTACACATTGATTGGGTCCTTTACAGAGGGCGATCTCTGATCCCCGTGTCCTGTGAAGTGGTAAATGATAACATTGATGGCTTCTATCCATCATCTCATTATCCAATATTTGCAGAGTTTATGCTTCCTCGTAATGTTCGGCAGCTTGAAGTGCCTGCTGATGGCAACTAATGCAAAGTATATTCTCCCTGTGCTCCCTTTTTGGTTGAAATAAAATGATAAGAAATCTATTTCTTGTTTAATTGTTGTAGCTTATGTATTTTTAAGTGCATTATATGGTAATGCATCGTTCCTGTCTCAAAGATTTTGTTTGGCAGAAGAAAGTCAAACTTTCAGAGTGAAAAGGGTCAGAATCTGAGGACAGTTGAAGTGAGTTTTTGATCTATTTTGTGGGTCATTTGTAGTGATTTTTTTTGAAGACTCAGGAGAAACCTCAGACTCACCCAACTTACGCCTTGGCCATAGCCCCCCTAAAACTCTTGGAGGGAGCACCATATATGCCCATGCTCCCGGGTAAGGGCCACTGGGGCTCGAACCTGTGACCTCTCCTTTCTCGAGGTGAGAAGCCACCAGCTGAGCTACCTAGTGGTGGGGGTGGGGGTAATTTGTATTGATTTGAGACTGCTTGAAGACAGTACCCTCCTTTACAGACATTTATATTTTCCACTGATTCCAAGAATTTGAAAGAAAACATATTTGAGAATTTAAATATAAGTTGTTGGCCATTGATGATCTAGATTGCCCTGTGTTGGTTCATTTTTTTAAGAGAATTATAATTAGAAGAAACTACAAACGAAAAACATCCAGAAAAGCCTGTATGTTCTTCAAGAATTGGCTATGGGTATTTACAAAATACAGAGAGAGTCGTCATTAGAATGCTTAACCATTGTAATACAAATTACAGAGCAAAACGTTACTGGATTATGTCATTCCCCATTACATAAGTACCCCAGTTAACTCCAGCTTTGGCCGATTTGCCTACCTTCTCTTGTCATTCTGCCCCCTTGGAATTTCATACATTTCACTCCAAGCTCAGAAAACAAGGCTTGGATCATCCTCAATAAATTACAATGATCTCCATAGATAGCGTAAAGAACCCCCTTGCCTGAGAAATTTAATTCTTTGAATCACTGTTAACCACAATTGTACCCTGAAAAACCATTATATTTCTGCAGAATGAACTACTTCCTGAATTGCTAGCACTGCTACTCTACTTTGAGTTTCTTCTCCAACAGGTTTAGAAAATGACCAAATGGTCTCATCATCGTCATCATCATTTTTCTTCACACCAGTTGTTGATGTTAGGAATTAAGGTAATGTGAAAATAACAATAACGAACGGAAATCAAACATAGCACACAAGAACTCAAGAGAATTTACATGGTTCTGCTAAATCCGGCTTACGAACACAGAGTGATGAATTTTTTTTCACTGCATGTATAATAGAATGACTCCCTTGAGTTTAAATCCCAAAATCAAAGTCTCGTGCAGTCCTTTTCTTACTTCTCTTTTACGTAGAAAAACCCTTAATTTCCGGTGGACTTCTTCACCGTCAATCTTAGAACTTCCATGAAGAATATGATGGTTGCAATGCAATCACGAGATTTGGCGAGGACAATGAGCGATGAGGAATAGAATTATTACTACGTGGTGGCATCGAGACACTAGGAAGGATAAATGAGGCTTTTACACAATTAATGATGTAAAACATTGTCTCCATACAGAGCATCTAGGGAGACTGGGTATCTATTTAAATGGAATAATTGCAAATTTATCATTGGTTGAGAGACTGGGTATCTATTTAAATGGGAAAATTGCAAATTTATCATTGGTTGAGACCTATATAGTTGGATGGGATTAATAAAAGACTATGAATGATATAACTTAAACGAAATGTTTTAATCCAATTATCATCACAGAACTGTGAGTTACGCCTTGAAAAATCAATAGTTTTATATCATTCAAATTTTCAAAATCTAAAATTACATGGGCCCTATGATGAGATGCAGTTCAACTTTTACACAATTAATGTCATTATTATTTACATAATCCAGCTGAAAATATGTGATCAATCTCAATATTTAAAAAGTAGCCTTTCTAAATAGTAAGCCGGTTAACAGGTCAGGCTTTGTAAGAAAAAACCCGGCCGCATTTATATTTACAAAAGTTGAGCCTTTTTGAAGCCCATCTAGCTTTTAAAGGCTTAAGACTGAGCCCATTGGATCGAAATGTATAAATCATTAGCCCACCCGTTTAAAGCCTATTCGTTTTGTAAATCATGTTTTTTTTTTTTTCTGAATTTTTAAGAAAAAGCTCAATAATTTAGATAATTTAAGCCGGTGTATGAGTAACTTGAAAACCTGCCAAAAACTAACTTGAGATTAATAATTATTGAATAAATCAATTATCGATTTTATTTTAACATGGGAATTTGAACAATAAATCAATAACTTCGAGATAATGGAACTCGTGAAATAGATATTTTATTTCAAGTCATTTTCTCTCGTCAATGATTCTTCACATAACAAACTGCCATATTGCAACACCTGATAACTTTTTTACCTTTGGAAGTCTTCATTGGGATTAAACTACCAGACCTATAATCTGCTCTAATACCATGATAAAGTTGGAAACTGATTTGCTACTTTATTCATTAATCAACTCTAACATCAAGAGACTCATCACAAGGATTACAGATTAGAAAAAAGTTTAATAATTTATATCATAACATTTGGGTATTCATTTAGACACCCTACTTTTATTCTAAGAGACACCCTATTTCAAAATTTTGTGTGAAAATTACCATTTTGCACCTTAGTTAAAAAAAAGACAAAACTAAAGGATAAAATGGTAATTTTATATAAAATTTTGAAATGGGGTGTCTCTTAAAAGAAAAAGCAGGTGTCTAAATAGATACCTTAACATTTTTGCTTAATGCTATTTTTTAGAAACTTGTCAATGTTTTTATTATTTTTAAGTGGTGTAGAAAAAATATATGATTTTCAAAAACAATTGTATTTTACTATATAGTTTTTTTTTTTATGTGGTATAAGAGATGTATAGTTTTTTTGTTTTCTATTTTTACATATATTTTTATTTAGTTGACCATATTTAACTTTCATATTAAATTTCAAAATTTATATATTCCTTAACGTTCCGAATAAAATTACTTCATTAGATAAATATTTAATTATTTATTCAAGACGTCTCTCCTTTGATTATTTGATCCCTATTTATTTTTATGTGATGATATTTTAGTTACAAATTCTTTTATATTTCAACTATTTTTCATTTTAAATAATATTTTTAATTTTATTTGATGAATAAGATCCATCAAACTTAAATATCAATTTTTTAATTTTTTTCGTTTATTCATTTTTATTTTTATATATTTGTATTCTATTTTTCTTTCTTATTTCTAATATAAGTTCTATTTTTCTCTGTATTCAATTTGTTTTCCGTATTTTATCTTGTTTATACTAACTTTTCATTATCTTAAAATTGATTGCATCTTTATAATTTTTAAGTTTTTCAAATTCTTTTTTACCCCATATAATATTTTTCTTTTAGTATTTATTTATATTTCTCCCCTTCTCATCTTTTACCAAGATGTTTGCCTATTGAGATAATTCAGGTTCCAACACAAATATGATTAAATTACTATTTTTCAAAATGATTATAATTTGTGTGAAAATGATTATAATTTGTAAGTTAAAAGGTGATACTTTTATAAAGATTTTATTTTTAGCATGGTATAAAAAGTGATTAGATCAAATAGTCATTTATTTGACTTTTAAATTTAAAATTTGACTCATAATTTTAAAACTTGTAATTCATCATTTAGAAGTAATGTTTTAAGTGTTGCAAAAGGTGACTTTATAGAATTATTTTTTTATATTTTTATATTTAAAATTTATTTAATTTATAACTTTTCATCTTTAAGTGACCTATAAAAGATTGATCCAAAACAAAATGATTAGCATTTCTTAATTTTTTTTAAATTGAAATATTTATTTATTTTAAAGAATTTACTTATCAAATGCCCTTAATAAAATTGACTATTTCTTTCTTAAAATGTAAAATTTATTTATTTCAAAGAATTTACTCCTAATGCCTTTAAATTATGATTCAAAAATTCAAAATTTTAAAGAGATTTTACTCCTCTAATTCCTTTAAATAAAGATCCAAAAATTTAAAATTCTAACTTAATTTTAAATATTATTCAATTAAATAATTCAAGCAAATTTTCAATTGCAGTTTAAAATTCTATCTGATCGTTGGAAGTTGGAATGCGGAAGTAAGAAACAGACAGCTGTGTCACTACCTTAAATACTATCGTCTTACCAGGCAGTTACCATATCTTTTTCCACTTCTCTTTCTTACAATTTCTGAAGAAAGAAATCCTAGAGAGTGAGAAATCCACCAAAAAAAAAAAAAAATCCACGGAAAAGATTCAATGGGAAGAGAAACAACGAAAATTTCTTCTATGGGTAAAAGAATTTCGACCAATGAGGAACCTGAAACTTATGATATCTTGCTTTTCTCAGACTTTTCTTTTTATTTTCTCTTTGATCGAAATTGGGGTTTTCTTTTTAAAAGTTTTTATTTCCTTGTTTTGGAATTTTCATTCTTGATAAGAGATTTTGTTATCTGTTTCGGGTTAGCTTATGTTTCAAATTAGATTTCTTATATGGAATCAAATTTCTTCTTTGATTTTAATTGGGTTAATATTGTGGGTTTTTGTGGCATTCTTCTGCTTGGTTCTTAATAAAGAATTTGGTTTTGTTTATTGGCTTGTGCTTTGTTTTGTAAATTATGCTCTGTTTCTTTGTTTTTCTTCTGTGCGGTAATCTCTGTTTGGCTTAACTTTGGATTATGGATTGAGGATATATTTTGTTTTTCTTATTTTTCTTCCATTGATAGATTATTCTTGATATGGTGGTTTTTGGAAACATTAATGGTTGTCTTTTATCATCATTAAAACCTAATAGACATGAAGTCACTTTAGGATTAATACCCTTAAAAGCCTACACATAAGCAAGTGTGGTATCTATATTGCTACTGTAATAAAGGTTTAGGGTTTAGGGATAAACCCTAAACCCTAAACACCTGTATAAGCAAATGTTGTATCTCTATTGCTACTATAATAAAATTTTCTTACAACATTTTTTCCGTATTACCTATGGTGTATAAAAACTTTATACATGAACATGCTTTAGGGTTTTTATGTGTCATAAAATTTCAGTCTTCAAATAAAAATACAGCATAATTTTATAACTGCAAAATAAATTGAGGGAGAAATCCAAAAAAAAAGGAGAATTTTAAGAAAAAGATTCAATGGGAAGAGAAATAACGAAAATTTATTCTGTGAGTAAAAGAATTTCGACCAATGAGGAACCTGAAACGTATGATATCTTGCTTTTCTCATACTTTTCTTTTTATTTTTTCTTTGATCAGAATCGGGGTTTTCCTTTTAAGGGTTTTTGGAGTTTTCGTTCTTGATAAGAGATTGTGTTATCTTTTTCGGGTTATTTTGTATTTCAAATTAGATTTCTTATATGGAATCAAATTTCTTTTTTGATTTCAATTGGGTCAATATTGTGGGTTTTTGTGGTGTTATTCTTTATTGGTTTTTGATAAAGAATTTTATTTTGTTTATTAACTTGTGCTTTTATAATGACTAGACCGAACACAAGGCTTAGGGCTTGACTCAGTGTAATATTGTTTGTTTTGGGCTTCGTACACAACTCGAACTAGCACGGTTTTGCATTTAGACCCGGGCCCACGTGGCCCGGCCCAAAAGGCCTTACACTTGGTTAAGAGGGGTTAGACTCTTAAAACCCCCTCATTTTTCTCCTCCTCCACCGATGTAGGATTCCCACATCGGTGGGCAGGGTGCCACAATCACCATCCCTAAAGCCTCGAGCCGTCCCCAGCTTGACAACATCAGGGAAGGATAAAAGGTCCACATAGTCCGAGTGTTGAACTCGGCGCTGATACCAAACTGTCACGCTCCGACCCGATATGTGGGCCTGGAACGAGACTATTTTTTTATTTTTTTTTAAAAACTAATCTCAAAACTCAACCTGTCCATGGCCTCGGGTCTGCCTATGCCCATGAATAGACTACACGTGTTCATAAAATCTAAACTACCACATAAGATACTTATATACACATAACAGTTCACACCATAATTATACACATAAAAGTTGGATCTCACAACTGGTAAACTTAGACAATAATTACATATTAAGTCATGTAAGTAAATTCTACTCTAAAACAACTTATTGGAATTCAAAGGTTCCACAGCTTAGGTCATTGTAGGGGGGTCCTCCGCTGCCTTCAGACCTTGTCATGCATTGAGGTACACGTGAGCTTCTAGCCCAGTGAAGAGAACTCGAAATATTATAGATATAACATGTGATAGAGAATTAAAGTCTAAATGCAGTTAAAATAAATCACAGAACATGTGGCAATTGTTCTTTTATTTCAATTCCTAATGTGTATCATTGTTTCTTTGACTCACTATGGAATCCCACTCAACCTCAACTGTATAGACCCAGGGTATCCCACTTAATCCTGTTGAGGAATCCCACTCATCGTCGAATGCATTAAATCAAAGCAGACAGAATGCGGCATCTTGCAAGAGGTTGACTCATTTAACAAGTGTGTGAGTACATAGTTTAGTTTATTTTTAAGAAGATAGGAAGGGAATTAATAAGCTAGTAGCTAGGTTGAGTGAGAGAGAAAAAAGAAAAAAGAGACCCACCGACATAGTGGTTTTGACTTAAAAGAAAAGAAGCAGTTGAAGATGTAGAAATAAAGAAAAAAAAAATCATCAAAGGGTCTCTCACCCTCCACCGATCCCTTTCTTTTTCCCCTTTTCACCTTCATCTTCTTTCTTCTTCAACCGATCCTCTCTTCCCTTTTTTTCCCTAACGACCCAACCCGAACACAGGGCTTAGGGCTTGACTCAGTGTGGTATTGTTTGCTTTAGGCATCACATACAGCTCGAACCCACACGGTTTTGCATTTGAACCCGGGCCCATGTGACCCTACCCAAAAGGCTTCACACTTGGTCAAGAGGGGTTGACTTCCTAAAACCCCTCATTTTCTCCTCCTCTACTCCCACATCGGTGGGCAGGGTGCCACAGCTTTGTTTTGTAAGTTATGATCTGTTTCTTTGTTTTTTTTTTTTTTGGTGGTCATCTCTGTTTGGCTTAACTTTAGGTTATGGATTGAGGATATCTTTTATTTTTTTTAGTTTTCTTCCATTGATGGATTATTCGTGATATGCGGGTGTTTGGGAACATTGGTGGCTGTCTTTCATTATTATTAAAACCTAATAGACATGAAGTCACTTCATGATTAATGTCCTTAAAACCCTACACATAAGCAACTATTATATCTCTATTGCTACTGTAATAACGGTTTAGGGTTTAGGGCTAAACCTTAAACCCTAGACACCTGTTTAAGCAAGTGTTGTATCTATATTGCTAGTGTAATATAATTTTCTTACAACATTTCTTCCGTATTAGCTATAGTGTATAAATTTTTTATATATGAACATGCTTTAGGGTTTTTATGTATCATAAAATTTTACTTTTCAAATAAAAATATAACGTAAGTTTATAACTGTAAAGTAAATTGAGGGAGAATCCAAAAAAAAAAAAGAAAATTTCAAAGAAAATATTTAATGGGAAGAGAAACAACGAAAATTTCTTCTATGGATAAAATAATTTCGACAAATGAGGAACCTGAAACGTATGATATCTTACTTTTCTTAGACGTTTCTTTTTATTTTCTCTTTGATCAGAATCGGAGGTTTTTTTTAAAGGTTCTTGTTTTCTTGTTTTGGAATTGTTGTTCTTGATAAGAGATTTTGTTATATTTTTCAGGTTATCTTCTATTTTAAATTAGATTTCTTATATGGTATCAAATTTATTTTTGTTTTCAATTGAGTTTTTGTAGCGTTCTTCTTCGATTGGTTCTTGATAAGAAATTTGGTTTTGTTTATTGGCTTGTACTTTGTTTTGTAAATTATGCTATGTTTCTTTGTTTTTCTTCTGTGTGGTCATCTCTTTTTTGCTTAACTTTGGGTTATAGATTGAGGATATCTTTTGTTTTTCTTAGTTTTCTTCCATTGATGTATTATTTTGATATGGAGGTGTTTGGGAACATTGGTGGTTGTCTTTCATCATTATTAAAACCTAATAGAAATAAAGTCACTTTAGGATTAATGCCCTTAAATGCCTACACATAAGTAATTGTTGTATCTCTATTGTAATACCCTGACCTAAAATAGGCTTAAATAATATGATTTAGCATGTTAATCATATAGATTCTAGTGAGGGATTTGCGAAAAATCTAATTTTGGCCCAATCAGAGCTCGATAGCTCATTGATCCAATCCTTTTAAGTTAAAAGGGCAAAATGGTAATTTACCATTAAAAATATAATTATTGTTTGAATAATTGTTGTTGATTATTATTTGAGTAATAGTGATTTCTTTATTAAGAATATAGATTCTAAAACTTATAAATGTCTTTATTTCATTAAAATGTTATTAGAAAATTACCCGAAAAAGGTCCTGAAAACTAGAAAATGATAATTTTAAATAATTCTAAAAGTTAGAAAATTCTAAAAAAATAACTAGTATTTAATTTGTATATAAATCTATCATTTTATTTCTCTAGAGCTAAAAATGAAGATTTTAAACCCTTTAAATAAGTACAACTTAGTTTGAGAGAATAGTATTAAAAAGTGATTTTTATTTAAAATCAATTAAGTTTAATGGGTTATAACTTTCCAAAATTATATGGTATTTAAATTTTTAAAAACTCAACATTTTTTATCAGATAGATCAAATTAAATAATTTTTATTAGTTAAATATTAATAAGAAAATGAAATAAAAATTATAACCATAAGAAAATAATATTATTATGAATAGTAAATTTAGCTATAGTCACATTATAAAACTTGCATAACCGACAGAAAGTTAAAAAAAAAAAATTAAAATAAATTTTCCTTTCTTACATGCCACTTGTAGGTAAATCATCAACCTGTAAAGGATGATTCATATAACCTATAAATGATTCATTAGTCTATGAGTATTAGACTAACCCATGTAGAGGATTCTTATCCATTGCATGGCTTTCGAAACCTCCTATAAATAACACTTAAGGTAATAGCCCACAGTCAATTGCAAATAATCGATCCTGATTTCTTCTTCTTTCTTTTCTTACCAAACACCTCCTTAGTGCTTCTCTACAGCAAGTTTTCTTTTGAAAAGTCAAAGTTCTGTCAACACCTCTTTAGTGCTTCTCTACAGCAAGCTTTCTTTTGAAAAGTCTACCAAAGTTTTCAATTAAAGGTGTATTTTTTTTTTTTTATGTTTTCTAGCCTTAGAATTAATAATAGAATATAAAATGCCATTTTTATTATTTTGAAATTATTTGTTTTAAACTTAAAATGAGTTTTCCTATTGAGTTAATTGTGAATTATTATTTTAATTTGTTTATTTAACTTGAAATAAATTTAAAATTGTTTAAAGATGTAATTAAGTTGGTTTTTTTTTATATCTTAGTTTTATTTAAAGTTAGTAATTTAACAAATTTTAATTTAGTTTTGTTAATAAATTAGAGACTTAAATTACTTAAATTAGATACTTTTATAGGTATATTTTTTGAAATTTGTCTAAAATTAATAATCTGAAATTTGTATTTTTTATTATGTTAATAATTGTTTAAAGACCCTTATTCTCAATTAAAAATGATAAAAATCCTTATTCATATGTATTCACTTTCAGGTCGATATTCTCTATCTGTGGCTGACTCAGCCGATAGCTATCAGTAGTTGAACAATTAATTTTGCCGCTGGGTAGAAAATAAGGGATCGGGTACTGAGTGTGTTTCTAGGCCTAACTCACTATATGAGTGGTGACTTGAGTAAGCTATATTTGTATATCTAGGCCTAACTTGCTATACAAGTAGTGGCCTAAACATGCTATATTTGTATCTCTAGGCCTAACTCGCTATACGAGTAGTGGCCTGAGCATTTTATTATATTAAAAATGAATAGTAACCCATTTTAGGAGACTCATATCCATTACCGTTGAAGTTTTCTCGGAAAATAAATAAAAGAATTTACAACACTATGATTATGTGTATTATGTTGATTAATGATTGTATAATTCGTTGTATTCTTGTTTTCATGTTTTGACAGATATATCTATACCCTACAAATACGGTGAGGAGACTCAACATTGCAGTAGGAGTAAATCAGCTTTAAAGGAACTAGTGCAATTAGTGGTTTCAATGATCAGATTTGATGAACCCACTTATATGCCTAGATTTTGTGCATTATTATGAAAAGTGCTTATTGATATTGTTTATCATATATTGTGACCATGATGATGAAATGCTTATGAATTATATTGCTTCCACGTACCTTTAACTACTGAACTATTATCGGCCCAAGTGCGTCGATTACCGGCCCAGGTGTGTCGGTTTACGTCTACTAGCCCAAGTGTGTTAGTTGCTGGCCTAGGTGTGTCAGTACTGGCCTAAGTGTGTCGGAAATGTACTTAAAAGATTATGCATTTTGACCGTGTTGGGACTTAATGCTTATAGGCAGTGTAGTGTGTAGGTGTTGCGTTGGATATCAGCAGTAAAATGAGAATGATTTGATATTTAGCATGACAAACATATTATAATGAAAATGTTGATTTTGGCTAATCTGATAATTATTACACTGCATTGTTATGTTGTCATGCCCCGACCCGACCGATGGGCCCGGAACGCGAATGATTTTTTTTTTTTGAAAGATAAACTGAACCATAAGTATTCTTACTGGGCCGGATCAACAGTTAGGCCCAGTGGTTACACATTAGCACGTTAAGTGGACTCAAACATATACCATATGCTTCCCAAAAACCAAGACTTAATAACAACATAACATAATATGCTCAAATCAAATCCAACATTGATTAATACAAAGCATAAGAAAATTAATCATTGATTCATCATTCAAAAGCATTATCTCAAAAGGCAACATAGCCGATTACATCAATTCAACATAAATTAAGTACCACATCCGGTACTTAATGAAAATCAACGGTTCCAAGAACCAAGGGAAAGATCAGGGCATTCCCCTCCGGGGGAATCCCAAGACATTGCCTTAGCTCAATCGCCTTAAGCCTGAAACAGAGGGTCCTCCTCCTCGGGTTCATCGCCTGAAAGGTGAGTGGTGTGAGCTAAATAACCCAGTGAAGGATAATTAACAATGCAAATTAAGTAAATATAAAACAGGTAAGCAACAGTTCAATATCACATGCTTGATAGAAAAATAAGCATAATCTCAAGTAATATATCAATATCAATAAACCACTGCCATTATCCACCGTAACGCCTGCCGACTACACTGAGACCAGTATTAAGTCGCGACACGGTCAAAATACATTATTGCAAGTACATCTCCGGCTCTGACTTAGGCGATACTGACACCCTCAAGTCAGCAATTGACGACAACATGGTCCGCCCATGGTCCGCTCATGGTCCAGTAGACATAAACCATCTCTCATATGGCCGATATTGGTTCAATAGCCCAGGTACGTGGAAGCAGTCTTACATACACATACGATCAACATCGTAACATCATAATCATCACAGCACTCTTATCATAGTGCATCATGTATAGATACATGAGTGGGTTCATCAAAATCGAAACCACTAATTGCTCAATATAACACCTGTTTACAAAATCTGCAGAGTTAAGTTCCCTCACCATTCTGTGTGGTTTACGCGGTCTCTGTTCAAACAACATACAAGTGCACAATCAATATACATAACAAATACGTACATATACGTAGAATTTGGAAATCATGCATTTTCCCACAAAATATCTGGGGTTAATGGAAATGAGTCTCCTACTTGGTTTCTATCCTTTTTAAATTATCCACAAGATAATAATATAATAATAAAAAGGGGCTCAGTTCAAACTCATATTGTCCTCTGGGCATTGACCAGATTGACTTATTGACTGAGGTATAGATCCTCGGGTCACTTCTCGGTTGTCTTCTGGATAGGACCAGAACTGACATTTTGAGTAGGCCTCGAGGTCACCCAGTGCCCGACTATAGTGTCGTCCTAAAAGTGAATCACTCAGTTCTCGACTATAATGTCGGACTGAAAGCGGATACAATAGTATTTACACTATAAATAATAAGAGAAAGGAGTTAGTACAGCTTTATTTAACAAGGGGAGTATAAATCATCACATCATATAATCTAACAAAATAATATTTTTTTTTGAATAAAATAATAATATTTAATTATTTATTCATTTTTTTTTCTCAATGGGAACTAACATTTCAAAACATGAGCAACCATAATATCAAATAAAAATATTTTTTTTGAATAAAATAATAATATTTAATTATTTAATTATTTATTCATTTTTTTTTTAATGGGAACTAACATTTCAAAACATGAGCAACCAGAATATCAAATAAAAATAATTTCTTTTTGAATAAAATAATAATATTTAATTATTTAATTATTTATTCATTTTTTTTCAATGGGAACTAACATTTCAAAACATGAGCAACCATAATATCAAATAAAAATAATTTTTTAATAGAATAATAATATATTTTTTTTCTTCTTCCCTGTTCACTGTCTGCAACAGAAAGTGAAAGGCGACCTGAACAATAAAACCGAAAATGGGAAAAGGGCTATTTTCTGGACTCGATTTTTACATCTAACCTGTCCGATGGATTCCTCCGGGAGTCCTCTTTCCATAGGGAGAGGTTTGGAGCTTTGAAACTCAGTGAGTCATCCGATCTTAACACCGGAAACTCACTGATACGAGGAACCCTAAAATTTTTCCAAAATTTTGAAATCGTTTTTCTCATTGAAAATAGAGCGAAATTAAAATTTTTTTTATTCAAAATCGATTAAAATTGAAAGGGGAATGCAGTGGTTACCTTGGATTGAGTTTCTGGGCTGAAATCTGGATTTTTTTCTGAAAATCTCCCTCTAAGTTACTGTCTTAAAAAAAGAGAGGGAAGAACAGAGAGTCGGCCGGGTTTTGGCTGGGTTTTTGTAAGAGAGAGAAGAGAAGCTGGAGTTAAAACCGAAGACTGAGCTGGTTTTTATAGAGAAAAGGCCGGGAAATCCGGCTGCGCATGGAGCGACGATCGGCCGGAATCCCGCTACGCATGCAGCGGTGATGGGATGGGACGGGGAAAAAAATAATTATCGCCGGCAGCGACGATGGGACGGGACGGGGAAAAATAATCATCGCCGGTAGCGATGATGGGACGGGACGTCGGATTGCCGGAAAAGGACCTAGCAGCAGCGCACGCCCGCACGCCGCTTACGTTGATACAGTAAAATTTTTGGGTTTTGCAGATCAGCCCTCCCAGTTTTTCGAAATTGCAGAAAAGCCCCTAGTTTTAATAAAAACCTGATTTTTAACTAAAACAGTAATTTTAAAAGCTCAAAATTTAACCCAACCTTACAGATAGGTTGGGTTTTAAAAATGTTAATCACCATAAATTTTTTGGAATTTAACTCTTATTAAAAACCATTTATTTAAATAAAAACCATAAATTTACACTATTTACTTAAATAAAGAATTGTTAAAATAAACAATTTAAAAACATCATTTTGAGATGAAATGAAATAACTAAACCATTCTTAAAATGGTCTACCATAAAATAAAAATTTCAAATTTTATTTCATTCTCAAAACCCTTTAAAGTAATTAATACTCCCTTTCGGGGTTTTGACGGGCGATATTTAAATATCATTTTCTGAAAATAGTTTTATTTTAAAATCAGAAATGTAAATCCTTTATTAAGGAGAACATTATTCACCAATAATATTCACAAAATCACACAATTTATAAAATATACATAACAAGCGGCAAATTACCAAAATGCCCCTCCAGCTCGACGAGCTGAATCACTGAGTTTTCGGGTTCAGATTGGGCCAAACCTGGGCTTTCCTCGAAGCCCTAACCAAATTCTCCGAGATTAACCGGTTAAACAAACTTAACTAGTTAAAACACGCCTAATCTGGGGCAGGGTATTACATATGTTCTTTTCACTGGGCTGGTTAGCTCACACCACTCACATTTCAGGAGATGTACCCGAGGAGGAGGAATCTCCGTTTCAAACTTAAGGATAAATAAGCTGTTGCAGTTCCTTCGAGTCCCATGGATGGGATTTTCATTGATTTTGCCTGTTGGTTCTTGGAACCATGTTTTGTAAAGTACCTTATGTGGTACCCGTTTTGGTAATCATATATGAACCACTACGTTACTGCTAGTAACTCTTTTATAAATGATATTATCCTTTTTATATTTATTTGTATGATAAATGTTTGTAAAAAGGTAGACATATGGTATATGTTTGAGTCCACATGTAAAGAGCATGTGTGACATTTAAAAAAAAAATTAGTAGCGTTTTGGGCCCACCTTCGAGTCAGGGCGTTACATCTATTGCTACTGTAATTAAATTTTTTAACAACATTTTTTTCGTATTACCTATGGTGTATAAAAATTTTATACAAGAGAATGCTTTAGGGATTTTTGTGTCATAAAATTTCAGTCTTCAGATAAAAATACAAAATAATTTTATAACTGCAAATTAATTGAGAGAGAAATCTAGGAAAAAAGGAGAATTTCGAGTAAAAGATTTAATGGGAATAGAAATAACGAAAATTTCTTTTGTGGGTAAAAGATTTTCGCCCAATGAGAAACGTATGATATATTTATTTTTTCAGACTTTTCTTTTATTTTTTCTTTAATCAAAATCAAGTTTTCTTTTTAAGGGTTTTTGTTTCCTTGTTTTGGAATTTTTGTTCTTGATAAGAGATTTTGTTATCTTTTTCGGGTTATTTTCTGTTTCAAATTAGATTTCTTATATGGAATAAAATTTTTCTTTTATTTCAATTGCGTCAATATTGTGGTTTGTGGCGTTCTTCTGCAATTGGTTCTTGATAAGGAATTTAGTTTTATTTCTTGGTTGTTTTGTGAGTTATGCTCTATTTCTTTGTTTTTCTTCTGTGTGGTTATCTCTTTTTGGTTTAACTTTGGGTTATAGATTGAGGATATGTAACGACTCGACCCGATATACAGGGTTTAGGGCTTGACTCAGTATGATATTGTCCGCTTTGGGCCTCGCACACAGTTCAAACCCGCACGGTTTTGTTTTTGGGCCCGGGCCCACGTGGGCCGGCTCAAAAGGCCTCACACATGGTCAAGGGGGGTACACCACTTAAAACCCCTTCTATTTTCTCCTCCCAAACCGATGTGGGACACTTTCCCACATGGGTTTGGAGAGGAGGTGGGTATCACAGGATATCTTTTATTTTTCTTAGTTTTCTTCCATTAATGGATTATTATTGATATGGGGGTGTTTGGGAACATTGGTGATTGTCTTTCATCACTATTAAAACCTAATAGACATGAAGTCACTTTAGGATTAATGCCAAAGCCTACATATAAGCAACTGTTGTATCTCTATTGCTACTATAATAAAATTTTCTTACAATATTACCTATGGTGTATAAAAACTTTATATAGGAACATACTTTAGAGTTTTTTTGTGTTATAAAATTTCAGTCTTCAGATAAAAATGCAAAATAATTTTATAAGTGCAAAGTAAATTGAGGGAGAAATCCCAGAAAAAAGAAAATGGTGAATTTCAAGGAAAAGATTTAATGGGAAGAGAAGCAATGGAAATTTCTTCTGTGGGTAAAAGAATTTCGACCATTGAGAAACCTGAGACATATGGAATCTTTATCTTCTCAGACTTTTGTTTCTATTTTTTCTTTGATCAGAATCGGGGTTTTCTTTTTAAAGGTTTTTGTTTTCTTGCTTCGGAATTTTTGTTTTTGATAAGATATTTTATTATCTTTTTCGGGTTATTTCCTGTCTCAAATTAGATTTCTTATATGAAATCAAATTTCTTCTTTTATTTCAATTGCGTCATAAAAATACAACATAATTTTATAACTGAAAAGTAAATTGATTATAAAATTTTACATTATAACCGATCAAAAGAATATGATAACTCATTACCTAAAATTCTCTTTAAATGGGTTTAGAAAAACAAAAGTACTTCAGTTAATCAGACAATGTCCTAATCAAATTGATTAGAGCTAAACCTATTAAATATTGAGAAATCATAAGCTCTAAACAGGTTTATTGTGAATTAGGGAACTAGTTTTTAAGTGTGGATTTTTCCATTTTTACATAAAAATTAAAGGAACTTTCAGTAATACTTCAATAAATTATTCATGTTGGGGATTAGGTATTAATAAATGCAAACACACAATCACACAAATCACACAACACAAGATTTACGTGGTTCAGCCAGAATGCCAATGTCCATAGAGCGAGATCAAATCTACTATGGAAAAATATACACGGGGATTAAAAGGTCTCTGCCTCTCCGATCTTCCCTGTCTCTCACTCTCTCTCTAATCCCTCTCTATGTTTAACACATGATTACATTAATATATAGAAGAATAGAATAATAAGCTAGGGCTCAAGTCACCCTACTGGGCCTAAGCCCAGTAGGCCCATAAGTGGGACTGGCCCACAACACTTCATATCACATAAGTTTAACCTATTCAATGTTGACATTCTAGCTTGTGTTCTCTGATATCTAGACATGTACTTTAGTATCTATTAAGAGCTTGCTAAGTAAAGAAATTTACATCTCGTTTTTTTAATAAAGAAATTAAAATCATAATGCCGGTTTTAGGAAAGAAACTCAATCGAAGACTGAGCACAGACCACAGTTCAACAATTGATAAGTCAGACAATTCATTTAGTAGGCATTTGTAGCTAGTCCATCACTGGTCCATCAGTTTATGTATTATACATCTTCTCAAAGGTGGTAATTGTGCACAAACCAACTGATGTGCACATGCTCTGCCAAGGCTGAAACTATGGTGCAATTATTTGGTTTGGTTGCCTCTCTTCCTCCATTTACAACTGAACTGGTTTGGAAATATCGTGAAATAATATCCACTAACAGCCATTTTACCCACTAATATGATGAGGGTCTTAGTTGCTATATGTCACTATTACATGGGCACAATATGTTATAAATGATCGAGCCCATATCATGTTTATCTTCTGCTAGTTACAATGGTCAGCATGCTCTGTCTTTGCTTATGTTCTAGTAAGGTTCTGCTTACGCTATACCCATATGTGTCTCTATTTCATATACAAATAAACTGTTTTATGCAATGTTATCAGAACCGGACCGTGTAACGAACCGTCTTCGAGGCATTTTGGGTTCAACAGCGGTCAAAGCCGGTCAATGAATAATATGATATAAATATTACATATAACATTAAGTAAGACACCTTCTACAAATAAATTAATATAAATATTACAAATAATATTCAAACTCTGATTAATATACCAAAACGGTGAAAGATATGAGATAGAAATGGTAAGCAACCTTTAAATTTCAAATATATCAATTTTTTAATATTATTTTTTGATATTTTAAAGGGGAAAATAAAAAAAAAATTTAAAAATTTGTGAGCCGCTATTCAAAGTTCACGGTTTTATCCTCAAAATCGCATAAAACTGCGGTTCTGACCGGTTTTATGCGGTTTTAACCAAAAACGGTTTTTACCACCTGGCCGAACAGGCGGTTTGGTCCGATTTTAATAACATTGCGTCAGACAATGTAGCTTTTCAACATAAAAAATATCATCCATACATAGTCCTCGGAAAGGATTGATAGACTCCTCTTGAGGTTCAAACAGTAGAGCCCTCGGAATGAAGCGGAGTGACTGTAGAATCAGCTGGATATAGTAAAGTGGTAAAATAATTATTCAAATCGCTGCACCCTAAGATAGGGAGATTGCGTCATGCACCAGAATAGTACATAGCCATCGTTACTTCATCATAGGCAAGTGCAGCTTCCTTGGCTGTTGAGCATGTGCCAAGGCAGAGATGCTTTCCACTGTTTGGTACCTTGATCTCAGCAACCCACTTACCTTATGTGCTTTGTCGTACACACATGTAATTGCAGCTCAAGTTCTCAAATCCTCCTTTTCCTTTCATGCAACCCTTCTTTGATCCTTTGGTTGCCATTTTCCTCGATCTTTTCCCACCATCTTCCAAATGATTGACTTAACTGTTAGATTCTCTCCACTTGTCCAAAGTTTCTGATAAATAATTGGTTGCGTTGCACTTACTTCGCTTTCTTTTATTGCACAGTCAATACAAGAATTGAAGGTAGTAGAAAAAATTCTATGTTAGGAGGAAACAATGTACTCCTACAAACTTGTGAGGGTTAAAACATCAACTAGATTAAAATGTTGTTCTCAAAACAGATATACATCTTAGAATTGTATTACCGAAAAATAGATGGCAGGTTCAATCGACAGGGAAACTAGGACTATGTTACGGCACAACACATTATAACAAGTCAGATATTTGAGTTCCCTTATAAAAAAAAAAATTTACAAAAATTCCTCTCAAATGGTGCCCTAGTGATCAAATGGCCAGAAAATCAAACCAACATTATGCATGCACTAATGAGCTAACTACAAATGTCTACTGAAGGAATGTCTGAATTATAAATGATCTCTCTCCATTTTTCCAATTTTGAGATGTAATTGTTCTACTTAGGAAGCTCCTAGTAGATGTACAAGTCTGGCTACCAGAGGACCTCACTTGCTGAAGATAAGGTATAACTTCTGATTCAATGTTCCTATTTTAACACCACTATATGAACTTGAAAATAATAACAATAATGATGATGATAAAATTAGAATGTTACAGTCTCTCTCATTGGATTTCCATGGAAATGATCAAAGGTTGATCTCAATTATAGAAGGATTAAAGATCACTCTATGTGCACTGTTGTCAATAGTTGTACCAGGAAATGTAGATGGAAGAGTTAATATTCTTTAGCATTTATTAGAACTAAGTGAAGTATGCAGCCAATGAAGTGGTGAAAATGGCGACTCAAAGTATATCTACATAAAAGAAAATGGTGCATCAATCATTCATATTATGCTCCCTTCTTAAATAGTAGTGGAAGGAATGGTTTCGCATAAAACCAATGTTATTAAAACCAGGACCGAACCTCACAGAACCGGCAAGGCCTGCGGTTCGGTCAGGTGTTGAAAACCGTTTTTGGTTAAAACCGCATAAAACCAGTCAGAACCGTGGTTTTATGCGGTTTTGAGGATAAAACCGTGAACCTTAAACCTGCGACTCACAATTTTTTAATTATTTTTTAATTGTTTATTTTTTTAAAATTTTCCCTTTCAAAATGTCAAAGATTAATATTAAAAAATGTATATATTTGAAATATAAAGATTTCTTACTATTTCTAATCCCATATCTTTCACCGTTTTGGTATATTACTCAGAGTTTGAATATTATTTGTAATATTTATATTAATTTATTTGTAAAAGGTGTCTTACTTAATGTTATATGTAATATTTATATTATATTATTCATTGACCGGCTTTGACCCGCTTTGACCGCGGTTGAACCTCAAAATGCCTCGAAGATGGTTCGTTGTACGGTCCGGTTCCTGATAACATTGGTCTGATGGAAGATGATCTACTAGGTGAAGGCTTTGGAAACTAGATGCCAAATCCATTTTTCTCTCCAGCAGTCAATGAGGACCACTTGATGGCATGTGAGTCGCTTACAGTCCTTTCATCCTAGTTGCAAAATCTAGATGCAAAGCTGGTCGGTAGCTTGTGCCATATGGAGCAGACTCCTGTAGCCATTGACTATACTAACAACTTCTACAGTTCATAGAATCAGATGACATTGACATATCTGATTACGGAATGTGTTATGGGCAAGTGGCAGATGACTCTGGATTCTACATTAATGACTATGAGGTTTGCGATTACAGAATGTGCAATGGTCAAGTGCCAAATGACTGGGGATTCTTGAATCCAAATAATGGATTGGCAATTGAAGATGCACTACCTAAATCAATGACTCTGAATTCTTTATGGAGTCAAGATTTGTGATTAGTGATGGTTCTTTATGGAAGTTGACAGGATTTAGCTGCTGATTATCTGCATTGGGTCTCTCCATTTTTCAACCTGGCTGGGAGTGCCTTCTAATGTCCTCCAACCCCAACTTAGTTGAGGAGCTGAAGACTGTTCTTGTTAGCTTTATTCTGTTCTTATTTTTGTTTACTCTTGTTTCATGGCAATGACTATAGCAACAGTGCATCAATGTATATGAGTATTGGAAACTTAATACATCAACTCTGACACAATATCAAAAGTTATCATTCAAGGCAATATCAAAAGTTATCATTCAAGGCCTGCCTAAACTAGTCTTTAAGGGCTTTGTGGTTTCTCTACCTATTTTTTTGTTATTACAAGGTGATATACCTGCACAAGTTAGAGGACATTTAACATTAAAAATTCCACAGAATCACAAACCAATCCCTCTGTTTGATCCCTCCATACACGACAGACCCTTATACTTGCTTGGTAATACTGACAGAGTAATTCTGGATACAAGGATTATGAAATCAAAAGGACATTGGTTGTGTTAGTTTAGCTGTCTAATACCAAAGTACCCATTTCCAGTTTTTGGTTTTTCTTAAATCTTCCAAATGATAAGAACCTTAAAGATAATTGTAAAAAACAAATGAACCTTAAAGATAATTGTAAAAAACAAATGACTGGATTTACATTGTGAATAAGTATTGCCTATGTTTCTAAATGATATTGAGTAGAATCACTTGAATTGAATAGCTTCTTTGGGCCTCTCAATTAGTCAAAGTACAATTTGATGTTGGGGAGATCCATGGTCTTTGTATCTGTCTCAACTCCAGGGCTACTACAGTGTAAGTTAGGTATTAGACTAGGTTTAAGTTGGATTTAGCTTTCATCAAATTTTATTAATGTGGATTCAGGCTTCAAACTTTCAAGCAGGGGTGAAAATCTTGGGTTTGAGAGATATCGGCCGATATCTATAATATCGGATATTTTTCTCTTTCCAACCGATTTCTTTATTTATTTTTTTATAAAAAGAATTCAGAAAATTTATAGGAAATTAAGAAAATTATGGGTTTCATGAATATGTAATTTTTTCATTAAATATCGATCATTTAGATGATCAAATACTGTTTTTAAATTAATAACACGAGAATTTCAAATATTTCTAAAAAAATGAAAAAATTATACAGAGAAAGATCTTTTTGACTTTCTTGAATTTTAAAAAAATGAAAAGTCACAATTAATTATTCCATAAAAAACGAGTTTCCATTGATTTTTAAAATGCACTATTGCTTTTCTATTGTTTTAAAAAAATTATCATTAATTTTTCATCAAAAAATGGAAAGTCACAATTAATTTTTTATAAAAAAAGGAAAAAATCACCATTAATTTTCATTTTGAAAAACAAAAAACTAGAATTAATAATTTTTCATTAAAAACGAAAAATTAGCCTTAATTAAAAGTAGCATTAATTATTTTTCATTAAAAAATGAAAAACTAGCATTAATTATTTTTCATTAAAAAACGAAAATGTGCATTGATTAATTCATTATGCATGTTATATCGAAAATGTGCTTTTAATTTTTTGCATGTTTGTTGGAACTCAAAAATATGGTTGATTCCAACAGTCCAACATATGCAAAAAATAATTTTTTTTTGAAAAAAAAAAAGAGAAAACGGTTTGAAAACATAATTGCATATTTAGAGTACATTTTTTAAATTTTGAAAAAAATAAAATGTCACCGATATAATCAGTTTTTGTTTTAATTAATTCCATCGATTTTTAAGCATATTGTCTGATATAATGGCCTAGATATCGGCCGATATTCTTGAAATTTATTGTGTTCGGCTGATCATAATCGTATCGGCCAATACATATCAGGTTCAAAAACCCGAGATGTATTGGCCGATATGATACGTATCGGCCGATATTTTCACCTTTGTTTTCAAGTCAATTTCCCATTAGTCTAATAATAGTAGATTAGGTTGGATTCTCTTAAAACTTTATTTAGCAAACATCTAACTGCAACAAACAAGTGGTACCTAAGGTCAAATTCTACAATTATCTTTTGCTACCATCAAGATGACCATTGCTAAGTTAATAAACTCTAAAAGATGCTATATTTAAAATTAGCATTTCTAATAAATAAAAAAAAAAGTTTAGTAATAGTTTGGATCCACAGTTTGCAATAAGTAAATTCAGAAAAAAAAAAAATGCTAGCTCACAGTACACAAACAGGTAGGTTGGGTCTATGGCTCCATTCTATCACGGCCCAGCCCAAAATCCAATGCACGGGCTTGGCTCAACAAGATATTGTCCTCTCTGGGTCCACACAGGGCCCGCACGATTTTGCCATTGGGCCTAACTCAACAGCAGGACCAAAACGCATCAACTTAAGTAGGAGGGGCATTGCCACTTATAAACCCCCTCTAGATTTTCTTCATTTCCGATGTGGGACTCCACTCAACACCCACACACCATTCCACTGCTGGGGTATCGGTTCGACCAACGAGACCTATCATTCGGACCGACACAGGCCCAGTTTCATCGTATCAGCCTCTTTTGGACCGGCCTCTAGGCTTTTCCAGGTTAGAGCCTTTACAATCCACCCCCTTAAACCCATAGCCATCCCCCACTCCACTCAATAAATCCAGTGGAAGGCCCACACGGTCTGAGTGTTTAACTTGGCTCTTTTGGACCGATCTCTGGGCTTTTCGAGGTCAGGGCTCGTCTCCTCCAAGATGCGCCGAGCAAACACGAGACAAAGAAGGATATAATTTTTCTCTTTATTTTATTTTTAATATATGCGCAGACAAACATGGGTTATCTTAAAATATTAAAATACTTCAAATAGAAAGGGGGTATTATTAACAAGAAAAAATAGCTAAAAATAAAAAATGAAATATTAAAATTTGATTTGGCGTGTTTAAAGGATTTAATTTCTCTTTATGATATAGTATTGATACGTTGCAATAAGGCTAAAATAAGAAAATGGATCTTAGGATTAAATTCGATCCATTCTCATTAATGTTAAATGACTTAAAATAGATTTTATGAAAAATTTGTCCAAAATGACTAAAATAGAAAAAAAGAATTTTAATTGATTCAAAGAGTTTGAAGAATTTCATATCTCCTGGTCAATTATCATATTTATATTATTAAAAGTGAGAAATTCGTGAAAAAAGACTTAGATTTAGTGACTTGAAAGGATTTGATCCATTATAATTTTGTTATTATGTTCATATATTTGATTCCTAGAAAAATGAATTAAAACAGAAATTTAAAATTTAGTTTGGAATAGTTTGAAGAATTTCACACTGCCAGTATTATAAAAGATAGAAAATATGAATTTATAATTTGATTTAATGAGTTGAATGAATTTTTTTTTTAAATAGAAAAATTAACGAGCATCTAGCATGCAGACTCTCCCCACCATATTTTAATCTCTTCATTTTTTTGTAACCAGGAAATAAATTATTTCGTTATATACTCAAAAGACATACCTATTTAGATCATCCATTCCGATTAGAATTAAGAAACAAATAAATAGAATGTGTGAACACATTCCATAACTCATCTATTTATATATAAAAGAGAGAGTTTGTAGTCACGATCAAATGAATTTAACAATTGTAAGTAACTATTTCCATGTTAACAAGAAAAATATAGGAAAATTTGTCCCAAAAAAGACCAAAAGTAGAAAGAGAAATTTAGGATTTCAAGGAGTGAGTTTGAAAGATTTTACATGTACGTACCATATTAGCATTTAAAAATAAAGAAATATATATAAAAAGGCTAAAAATATAAAATGGATTTTAAGATTGAATTTGGTGAGTTGAAATAAATTGATTATCCCTAGGGGTGAAACTCGGGTCGGGTTGGCCCGAACCCGCATGACCCGACCAAAAATCATGAGGGTCGGGTCATGAAAGTTGGTTCAGCGGATCGGATCGGGTTGAAAAGTCAGAAACCCCATTGAATACGGTTCAGGTTGGATTTGACCCGACCTGAGTTACTAATATATGGAACCCGATCCGACCCAATCAAACCTGACCTGACCCGGTAAAAAGTAGACTCATGTAGGTTCAAAATGCGGGTCAGGTCGGGTTTCGGGTTGAGTTGGGTTATAATTCGAGTCGGGTGAAGATGTCCGGGTCAAAAGTTCAGATCGGCGGGTTGGGTTCCATATATTAGTAACTTGAGTCGGGTTTTAAAACTCGATCCGACTCGGCCCAATTTCAACCCTAATTATCCCTTATTATGTTATTATCTAAAATTGGAGATATCCTATACAAAAAATTTGATGAGATAGAAAAGAGACTACATGATTGAATTTGGTGAGTTTTAAGGATCTAGTCTACCATTTGACATTCCCATCAAAAGAAATAACAATCTACTTCTAATATTGTGATCAATGTCACTAGCCCAACGTGTGTATTTCAATAAGAAGAAAGACCTAATATGAAATTCATGTTCTCTACTATCCCATAGTGGCATTTATCTTCTATTAAAATTCATAATTTTGAAAAATCACACAAACACCTTAAAAACTTTATCATTCACAGTAAGAGCTCTTTATTTAATTTCATAAATATTTTTATATCATTTCAATAATTTTCCACAAGAAACTGAAAAAATGAGAATTACCATTAATTTTTTGAAAAAAAAACTTTGAAAATCACATGGGCACCTTACAAACTGCATCAATAAAATTAAGACATCATTTTATTAATCTTTTGCAAAAAACACCAAAATCAGAGTCATCTTCGAGCAAAAATTCCAAAAACAATTGATGAGAATTATTCAAAATAGTCAAATTTTAAGAGAAAAAAGTTTGGAATCAACAAATACCTCATGTTTGAAGAACTTGCTTCTAAACCTTTTTAAAATCATAACTAAAGCAAAATTCAACTAAGGAAAAGCTCAAAACAGTTTTTTAATTTAATTTTTTTGAAAATAGGCGATACTATACCGATACTAGCCTCAATGATACAACCAAATTATCAGTTATATCGGCTGATACTGTCCTTGTACTTTAAGTATGACACGTACCAATATAGAATAATCCAATATTTATTTGCTGACACAATGTGTATCGGTTGATTTTGTAACCCTTGCTGACTAGCACATGGGTAATGACCTAGAAAGACCACAAAGATAAAATCCTATTGGTAGTCTCTCAACTCTATCCACGGGAATTTTGTTTGGTCTTTTATTAACATGATTAAACCACTTCAAATGACTCTCTCTTGATTTGTCATCTATCGAGATTATTCTTAAACTATTCATGATGTGCTCATTTCTAAATCTATCATTTAAGGTTAATCCACTTATCCAATGTAGCATATGAGCCCACATGGGTGTCTAATAATAAAATTTAGATCATTTATAGCTAATACTTATCTAATTTATTGATACTAAATGGATGGTCAATTTTAGAGATTTTTATTTTAATAATCTACCATTCATTTATACACTTAATTCAAGAATTTAAATCTCGGTATCGACCGATATCTCAGCCAAGAAATTTCTCCTATTTTTTTTTAAACCATCTTTATCTGCCGATATCATATCGGCCAAGATTTATTTCCCTGCTTAAGTTTATTATTTCTTTTCACAACGAAAGAGAGAAGTCAAAACATTTACAACTCTTCTTTATTTTATAGTAACCATTACATTTGTTCCAAATCATTTGTTTTCCTATTTTCTAATGCAAACATTAAAATTTAAAGTAAGAACATGTTATCGTGCATCATTGATGTCTATTCCTGTCTCCGCAAGGCTAATCAAGTCTCAAACAAAAGATGAGCACCGGTGTCCCAGATAATCAAATATTCCTGTGTACATTTTGCCAGTCATTTATAAATCTTCTATAGTAAAGAAGAGTTACCAATCAATGACCGAAATTTACTTTTTGCACCTCCAAAGATATTGAACTGGAATCAAACTTGAATGTTGGTAAAAAAAACTCAAAAATCTGTTGGATTCTATACTTTGATGATTTGTTTGGTAGTCAAATTTAAATTTAAATTGATTTCTTTTGTACATTTTATAAATCCGATTCAACTAAGTTACAAATAAATTATTAGTATGTTCATTAAAAAAATACACACCACACCTTGATCCTATCAAGCTTTGAAGTTACTTGGTATTCTCTCTTATGCTTGAATCAGAAGAAAATAAAATGGGAGTGAGATGTTTACAAACCTCTTATCCAACTCACCCACTCGTCCAATTACATGAAAAACCCTTCAGTATAAGGAGAATTAAGACAAAATCTAAAGTTCTTCTATTGCGGTTTTAAATTATGTATAAAAAGTCAACTTAAAGAAGTTGGAGTGATTGTTAGGAACCCACCTCACGACGCGTGAATTTTGAGTTTGATTCTCATTCCACCCCAAAACACCATTCACCGTAAAGTTACACGGTGTGTGGGATTAGGAGGATTGCACATGCTCAAAAGATTAGTTGGATACTCTAAGAGACTTAGACACCTTGATCATAAAAAAAAAAAATTATATATAAAGTCTAAAATCATCAACTAAAATAGTTTGATCCTCATAATGGGATATAATTTACTGATTGTATAAACTGTTCTGCCTTAAAGATTCAAATTTTAGATAAATATATCATGCTTGCAAGTTCTTCCCAACCGGGTTTCAAGCAAACTTTTTGATAAAATCATAATTGTATGAAATTTCGAGCTACACATGGTACTCTTTTAGTGGTGTGAATATAATTAAGATTTAAAAAAAAAGAATTAAAAAAAAAGAATTATGTGCCAATGATTATGTCCATGTAAGCAAAACATTTTCATTCGACAGAGTCAATCATCGGGTTGGTGATTTGGCCTCACACGAGACTCACTTTATATTGAATTTAATCTATTTTATTAAATTAAACTTTTTAACATATAAATTTTATATTTTATAATTTTTATTGAATACATTCTCATTGTTGAATTAATCATAATAGATTAAAATATTTTTTCAACAGTTCATTTTTAATCTTTAACAGGAAAATCCCCATTGATGCAAATCCCAATGTTGGGCAGGGAAAATCCTATTTCTTTGAGATTTTTCTAAACCTCAGGCTTTTAATTTGATTTCTTATTTTATGTTTGCTTTTCTAGGTTCAGATCTACACCATTCAATGAACCATGTGGCACTTCCAAAGATTAAGATGAGTTGGTCAAAATTAGACTACAATTCAGTCTTGGCATATGCATCTTTTTCATAGGATTTTTAGTTAGAAAGTCAAGCCCAAGTTCCCATAGGTGTGGTCAACCATGGGGATGGAATTTTTGGTCTTTTACCTTTTTTTTTTTTTTTTTTTATAAATAGCATTGTACTGCAATCGACATTTACACAAAAAATGAATTGAATTATTTGGAGGATTTCTCTCGACTCTCTAGAGATAATTTTGCGAGATTTCTCAAGAAAAGGCCGGACTTTGTCCAAATTTGCAAGTAATTACCTGTGATAATAATTAAGGTACGCTTTATGATTTTTAGGTTAAATATGCATATTCAATCTAAATTTCATAGGTGTGATTCAATTCCTGAGAAACTTGTTTGATTCTGAATTTTTTTAACAAACTTACAATCAAGGGGCAAAATCCTTTCATTAATAGTGATTGGCTGCATAGGTCCTCAGATACAATACTTTGAAGTCTGAACTGTGTGTCTCAACAAATTTTAACAAATTTGACCCAGACCTGCATCGCCTACGCATTACTAGGTCTAATTATATATGTAGTATAGGCAAGTTTACAACTAACCTAGGCGATTAGCACGTTTGGATGTAAAAGGCTCCATACGTGGCCCATTTTTGGGTGAATGTAAATCATTCAAGCTATTGTTTTCTAATGATTTTTTTTTTTTAATCTTAAAAACCAAGAGCTATATGATTAAATGGGTCAAGATTGGATAGATATTGGATTGCATCAATTGGTTAATAAATGGGCAAACAGAAACAAACCCTTTGAAGTTTGATTAGGTACTAGGGTTGGTATTTACTACGTACTATTGACATATATACTAGAGTAGAAAAACACCAGCAATGACTGCTTAAGCCACTCCGTTTTGTGAGACGTATAATGTTACCTAGATTAAAAAGTGTGAAATTTCATCCCCAGTTTTATGATTTTGACTTTTGTAATTTGACTTTTAAGAGGTTGGAGTGATGACCAGGAACTAAGGCTGCAACTCAGGTGGGATTTTAGCCTGACCCGCATGACCCGACCCGAGAAATCATGCGGGTCGGGTCAAGATTTTCGGGCCAGCCGGTCGGGTCGGGTTGGATTGGGTTGAGAAGATAAACACCCGTATTAAATTCGGGTTGGGTCAGGTTGAGGATTTTACAAGTTAACCGGACCTGACCCGTCCCGTCCCGGCTAAAATGGGTTTATAATGCGGATTGAGTGAATTCAGATTGATTCAGGTTAGAATTCAGATTGGGTAGGTTCGGGTTTAGAATTCGGATCGAACCGGATCGGGTTCTGTATATATCAACTCGGGTCGGATTGAGTTTTAAGAAACCCAACCCGCCCTACCCAAGTTGCAACCCTACCAGGAACCCATCCAAATGAGTCTTGAATTCAATTTCCTCTACATGAAAGGGCCAATCTTTGTGAATCGATAGAGGCTTACACATGCCTCGAGAATTAGACAAGTGCTCTGAAAAGCCTGAATTATTTAGTTATCAATATAATAATAATAATAAAAATAATAAAAAATAAATAAAAATTCCACCACGTGAGAGTAAGGTGACTGGATTGGTATGAATTTTCACTCATTCCCATCCATGTCCCCTACTATGTTGAAATAAGCCATATAATATTATGGGAAGTGGGGACAAACTGAACCTGGCAAAGTGTCTGATGCAAACCAGTAAAAATTGCACAAAATCCCCCATACTATATGTACCATCCATATCCAGACTTGATAATTAGAAAAGGTTCTACAGAAATATATAGGTTTCATGAAAACTAATGTATACCATTTCAAAACTGATAATTTTCCTCTACATTCAATTTCCCTTTTTAAAATTGCCTAACTGTTTCCTAATTTGGGAGCTAAGACAGAATCTATTTTCACAGGCCTTCTGGAAAAATGGGAGGTACAAACTTGTTGTATCTATTATCATTATCATTTACCAAAAACAAGAGTTGGTCTATATTATGTTTGTTCTGCTTCTAACCATGAGACAAAATTGGGTGGATGGCCAACTTTAAGTCTTCATAGAATCGTTGCTCTGAGAACTGGCCTGCACGTTTTCGTGCAGCTGTGGCCATCTTTAGTCTCTCTGGTTCCGGCATCTTTAAAAGCTTAAGAATAGCTTCTGCATACTCTTCCACACTACTAGCAAGAAATCCTGTTGGTTGTCCATCTTCTTCTTGAACTATGTCCATTCTTGGGCCTGCTGAATTGTGAGCTGAAACGGGGGGGAAATAAATTGGGATTGAAACATGCAAAAAGGATTTTCTGAGAAATGAGAAATATAAAAAATGTTGACACTGAGAACTTCAAACTAATACTCACCTATTGGGATTGCGCCTGCTGCCATATACTCAACGACACTTATGCCAAAATGTTCGTCGACCATAGAATGAATTCCCGCAAAAGCACCTCCCAGAAGTTCTACCAAGTCCCTGCTTGGATTGAGAATATCCTTAGCATCAGAATAATATACAATGAGCTGAATGCCTAAAAGATGATTTGAAAAATTTAGATTTATCTGGGGCATTAATATTCAGATCTTCAGAATGGAACACATTCACATGTAAGATACAGTAGCACACACCAGGTTCATGGCCTCCAACCATCCACATCCTAAGAGTAACTTACACATGGTATGGGGGAACGATCGGAACAAGCATTTACTTTCATTTTTATTTTCATTTTGTGTAACGAAATTAGCACAGAAATAGATATAATCATAGGCCTCAGAAACAGAACAATACCAACAAATAAGGAAGCTCTACCAGTACTGTCACCTAGAGAATCATTCCATTTATTGAGCGCTTACAAATGCATAAGCAAAATTGTTTGGGTTAAGTCAACCCATTTAGTAGTGGGTTAGTAAGTGGGTCATGTTTGGTATGAGTAAGATTGGGTAAAGCTTTTAATAAATGGGCAAAGTAGGGTCAACTCATTTAAGCTTGGTAAGTTACTAGAATTAAGTTGACCCATTTAATGAATGCCATTTTATAAATGGGCAGGGTTGGGTCAACCCATTTAATCTTTAACAAGATTTGGTTAATCCATTAGATAAATGGATCAGATTGGATCAACTCATTTAAGCTTAGCTAAGTCATGTCAGCCTATTTAATAAATGGATTGAATCAAGTATGCAAATGATCAAAGTGTTTAAGATTGGCTTGCAAAAGGTTTGTTCCGGAAATTTCCCAAGAAAGCATTCTCCAAAGGTCTTAGATGGAAAACCTTTTGGATTGTTTTCCTAAGAATGTTTGATCATAGGAACTCCAATTCCTAGGAAAATGTATGCAACAAATGTGGGAAAATCACATTTTCCTTGAAAAATCAAATTTCCCTAGGAAATTTGATGCAAGCAAAAGAAGAATTTTGCAGGGATTTTACCATTTACTTTAATGTTTCATCTCACTGTAGCTCTTTCCTGTAATGCACTATTACATGATAGTTGGATTTTCTTTTTCTTAGTTTTTGGAAAAGTAAAAAGAAATTAGTATTGATGATTATTTAGAATGACTTCTTATACTTCCTCTTTGTTCTCACCCCATTTAGCCAATCATCTGCTGGTTCGTTCTCTGTTCACTTCACATGCAAGAGGAAAATCTCCATTTCTACCTTAAGCCACTAACTTCCCTTGCTAGCATCCATGGTCACCAAGGTGGCTTTTTCTTTCCTATGCCCAAGAGATTGCATAGATAAAATCCCCAAAATTGTCTTCGAACAATCTCAGAGCTTCCCTGATCACTAAGAGCTTGGCTTCATTAGACACTTCATTGCCCACAGAAACAAGAAAAAGGAAACTACTGCTTCATCATAAAAACAGCTCCAATTCCTGCTAGCTACTCCATGTTGAAATATCCTCACGGTAGCCTCTCCCATCCCACATTATCCTTCATGGTTGCAACAATTAAAGTTACCAACTGTGCTATGGGCTCTATGGTTCACTGCTCATTGATCCATATCATGTGGATTCCAATCCTGTCTCAAAAAAACAGAATTCTTCTTCATAAGCTAGAAGGCCAAGATTGTAAAATATGGCATAGCAAAGAAAGGGAAACATGAACAGCTCTCACTATGAGGTTCTTTCAAAGGAATCTTCTAATTGGCCAAAATAAATCTGTATAGGATTCTTTTGGTATACTACTAGTTTTAAAATGATAAAGACTTCAACATTATTTTGGAGCCATAGCCTCGTATTGTTCAGTGGATGAGGGTTGGGTTAGTTCCTAACTTGTTTTGTTGGTTGGTTTGCAATAAATCTTGGGATGCTCATGCAACCTTCGTAATCATCTCCTGACTTGATGATAATTTGTCTTTGAGAATGTACAAATAAGATGGCAAAATGATGGCCATGAGATCCCAGAATGAAAATTTTCAAGGATACAGCAGAAATTCTCATATTTTACAATCTTCTAATTGGCCAAAATAAATCTGTATAGGATGCTTTGGTATACACTAGTTTTAAAATGATAAAAGACTTCAACATTATTTTGGAGCCATAGCCTCCTATTGTTCGGTGGATGGGGGTTGGGTTAGTTCCTAATTTGTTTTGTTTGTTAGTTTGCCATAAATCTTGGGATGCTCATGCAACCTTCGTAATCATCTCCTGACTTGATGATAATTTGCCTTTGAGAATGTACAAATAAGACGGTAAAATGATGGCCATGAGATTCCATAATGAAAATTTTCAAGAATACAACAGCAGAAATTCTCACATCTGCCTCCAATCTCCCCATACTTGGGAAATTTACTTTTAGAGATGCCACTTCCCAATGAATAGAACATGAAATGCACCATTTTCTCAATCTTTGATATACCAAGAACGTGTTTTTATTGGATGCCCTCTATGTTAAAGATGCTCAAATACAAAGATTTGGCCCTTAAAGAAAACCATTGCACAGCAGGCCAATGTGACCATATAAAACCATATACATGCTGACTATACCGAAAAGAAAGAACACAACAATGATCACAAAAGGCATTTTATTATTAATTGAGTTCTAGACATAGGAGTCCAAACCACCTGCTTTAACTGAACTACAGCCGTAATTCATACAATTAAACCTACAAGAAATAGTGGCCCCACACACCTCCAACAAAAGATCTGAACAGTTAGTTAGACACTTAGACCTAGCAATAGGAAAAAACGTAGGTTGTATGTTGCATGGATTCTTTGAGCAAGTATAATGCGCCAATCTTGGCCACATCTCTATGTGTCATCATCATCATCAAAACCAGTATTCTATCTATCTAGGGTTAGCCTTACGAGTTCTCCAATTGACCCTATCATAAACCAAACCAACAGTCACTCTATAGTTTAGCATGTCCTTTATCCCTTCCCTCCAATGTGTTAGTGGTCGGTATCTCCTCCTAGTGCCTTCGATTTGTAGTCTCTCAGCTCTACACACTGGTTCTATGTCTATGTCTGGCCTTCTACAGATGTGACCAAACTACTTTAAACAAGTTTCTCTTAATTTGACCACATCTCTATGTTTTCTCTTAGTCTTTTTCACGTCTTTTCAATAAGACAAAATAATGACAAACACTTTCTTCCTTTGGAATTAAATCAATATAGTGGAATATCTATTAATTGATTGTTTTAGAGTGAAATTTGTACATTACCTTTTAGTACTATTTTAAAATCTCATTTTCATTTAAAAATATTTACTTATTAAAAGTTACTCCAGTATTATGCCAAATTCTCATATACTATATTTTGGAATTGGCAAATCCAACGCATTGTATTTTTTTTGGATGTACAATGTACCCAGAACTATGTGGCACAACCAATCAAATTATTCTCTATCTAATCTCTGGATGCACAAATACTAGATGGTATCATTGTCAAGGTACATATAGAATGAGTGGATTATCACTGCCAAATGGTTAGAATTGTTTGATTGGTATAATCTCTTTTGGAAAAACCAATATGGGTATTGTTCACTATGGCCACCAAGGCCACACAACCACCAAAAAATATATGCCCACATCAACCAGGACACCAGATAGCAAGAATAAGAATTAGTCCAATAAGCATCTTACAAGTTGGATAAAGAAAGTGGTAAAAAGGAACAAACCTGTACATAAGATCTTTAAAGAACTCAACATCGTTCTCCAAATTCAATTCAATAGATCTATCTTTTAATGATTGCAATCTATCCTGATCTGCTTTATTTCGGCAACTTCCTACAAATTGGAGCTTTGGTCGAGGCAAATCGGTGTCTTTTCTTCTTATGGCAAGTGAAAATGCCTCGAGTTGAAGAGCATGAGCCTGACATGCAAATCAAATTGACCCACCATAAATTAGCTTAAGGTGACTCCAATTATGATCATAAGTAAATAATATAAGTCACATCAGCTCAGTTAAAACAACCACCTTTTCTGGACGAAATTGAGCAACAGATATGATAGTTGGGATTTTAGCTTGCCTTTTCAAAGGAAGTGCCTATTTGAACCACACAGTAACTAACCAGTTAGTCTCAACAAGATACAAGACACTCATATACAGCTAAAGCATTCACACTAGAACACATTCCAAAAGATATCAAACCAGGTTCAATCAAATCATCCCCAAACATTATTCATGCCATCACATTGTCGCCAAAAGAAAAAGGGATGATGGGGCAAATATCTCAGTAGCAGACATGATGTGTAGCAGATGACTACAATATCAAGCATATTTAGTGGGGCTAATCAAGAAAAAATGAAGGCTGAATTTTTTTTTCCTGTTGTACCCATCAGGTGAGCTCCACCACGAACACGTCCCAGTTTAGAAAATGAGCAGGTGGACATGTCAGTTGAGTTCATATTATTGTTACTGACCTGGTTAGTTGTTCCTAATTTTCCACTTCAGGCATTAATGTGGGCCTCATTTGACAGGCATTTGCCAAAATTCTAAGGAAGCAAACATGCAATATGTTTAACCTTCTGAAAACAAAGCTAAGTCAATGATATTGATCAATCAATGTTTGTTTATTGAGTTCATGGGCAAACTCATCCTGGTATGAATAACTCTCCAAAAATTAAGCATAAATAACATGAAGAAACCGATAACTAAAAGAAGGGCTTTACATTAGATAGTTTGAGCCATTTGGTGAACTCTTAGTTGATTTTCAGGATTTTTATGTGGACCCTAGAGAAGTTCATTGAAGTAGTGTGCCTATTATAACTGTCTTTAACAATGGTCCCAGTCGTGAACCTTATCCAATAAAATTCAACAACCATAATGCCCAGGTTATGCTCTTCTTGAATTTCAGTAGTGAGTATTTTGAGGCTTTTGAGTTGAACTATCATGATGTTGCTCAGCATTACAATGGAAAGAATCTTGGAACAATCAAGTAGCCCTCATCATCATTCACAAAAGCAATGGGCAGAGTATCTTAAACAGGATCCAGAACCAGATCATATTGCAACAATACATTAGAGGCAAGTAAAGCAATTGAAAAAGGTAAGAGCCCACTCATGAAGTTAAAATGACCCTGTCAAGATTGTTGTTGCATCCAGAATCTGGTTCTCCTTTTTAAAATAGATATAGAAAAGGCTTATGATTTTATCAACTGGTCCTTTGTTGGGTATCTCTTTGAGAGAATGGGTTTCGGTTAGCAGTGGAGACAATGGATGAAGGAGTGCATAGAGGACACTTCGTACTCTGTTTTAATGAATAGGTCTCCTACAGCCCCTATTGCAGCTTCTAGAGGGCTGAGACAGGGCAACCATTTGTCTCCCTTCATCTTTTTTGGCACCGCCAAACAGGCCAATAGTTACACATCTCCAATTTGCGGATGATACTTTGTTCTTCTGTGAACCAAATAGGGATGAAGTAAGGGGCTTTAAAGCAATTTTGAGATGCTTTGAGTTGGTGTCGGGTCTAAGAATCAATATTAGGAAGAGCACCGTAATTGGCATTAATATGGATGAAGATACCCTCAAAGAAATGAAAGAGGAGATAGGTTGTGGCGTTGGAAGATTACCCTTCATTTATCTTGGATTACCAGTGGGAATTCGAGGCTCAAAAGCTTTTGGTCATCGGTCGTAGAAAGGGTAGAAAGAAGATTGGCGGGGTGGGGAAGGAGATACCTCTCCATAGGGGGGCGCCTTACCCTAATTAAATCAGTGTTGACGAGTATGCCGATATACTATCTATGTTTGTTTGAAATGCCAAAAGGATATTAAGGAAAGTTGAACAACTATTTAGAAGCTTTCTATGGGGAGACAAGGAATCGAAAAGCAAAGTACATTTGGTGGCATGGGAAGAAGCAACTAAGTCAAAATCGAAGGGAGGACTAGGAATCGTTCCACTTAGGGTTAGAAATCAAGCTCTACTATGCAAGTGGGGTTGGAGTTTTGGTAAAGATAGAGAGGCCATGTGGGCTCAAGTATTGACTGCTAGATATGGGGTGGAAGATAGTAGTAGTGGTTGGGCTCTAAACGACAACGTTGAGAAATTTGGATCACCGATAGTCGAGACTTGGTAGAGACTATGTCAAGATAGATCAGTGTTAGGAACGTTATATAAGGGCAACATTAGGAGGTTGGTGGGGAGAGGAAATAATACATTTTTTTGGACTGATCTTTGGTTGGGTGACAGGCTTCTAAAGAAGACGTTTCTTAGACTTTACCCAATCTCGAGGAACAAAAATGCCCTAGTACAGGATTGCTATTAGATCGAGGGTTGTAACATCTCTTGGAATTTATACTTCAGACGAGAACTCATGTCATTTGAGATAAGGAGTTCGGAGGACCTTTTAACCCAATTGGGGGAATTCCATGTATCCCTAAGTGAAAGAGAATGAACTTGTATGGATGGGAGATTCTTCGGGCTCATATTCAGTGAAGTCAATGATAAGAGTTATTCTTAGGTCAAACACAATGCGGATTCCACCTCTAGGCTAGCTTGGGATGGGTTGGCTCCTCCTAGGGTCCAAGGCTTCGTGTGGCATGCCCTAAAGGGGAAGATCCTTGCTAGAGTGGACCTTAAGAGAAGGGGCTTGTTGAGGGATGGGGAGGATCTTAGTTTCCCCTTGTGCGACCACCTAGAGGAGGATGTTGACCATCTCTTCGTTAGTTGTCCCACCGCTAGGAGTCTCTGGTTAAGTTTTGTGAGTCTCTTAGTGGCCTCTTGGGTTCTAGGGTTAACTTGTGTAGGGGTGGTGGAGTCGTGAGTGCTGTCCAAACTTAGGCCTAGGTTGAAGGCAGATTGGAACACGGTTCCGGCTGCAGTTTTTTGGACCTTGCGGAAAGAGAGAAACTCGAGATTTTTTTAAGGTAAATCAAGAGAGGTTAACGAACTTTTCCAAAGGGTTAAGTGGAGGCTATGTGTTTAGCTCCTTTCGGGGAAAGACTTCAAAGGGCTCAACCAACAGACTTTCTGATGTCATGGGAGGGTTGTATGAGTAGAGTCAATAGGCAATCAAAGACAATCACTACCTAGGTTCCACCACCACGCGATGTCATGAAATTTAATGTCAATGGAGCTGCTAGGGGAAAGCCGGGACCAGCAGGGTTAGGAGGAGTGCTTAGGGATCATAGGGGGGAAACCTCACTAGTCTTCACAGAAGGGGCGGGGATTAGGGATTCAAATGAGGCAAAACTACTGAGCATTAGGAAGGTGTTGGAACATCTGGAAAGTCTATGAGCATAGCACACTTGTTATAGAAGGGGACTCGGCAAATGCAGTTAAATGGACTAAGGGACTCAAACGTCCCCCATGGAAACTGATTACAATAGCTAGGCAGATAAGGGATTTATCCTCGGGAATGGATATTTCTTTCATTCAAGTGAGTCGTACAACTAATGGGGTTGTAGACTTCTTTGCTAAATTTGGAATCAACAACTGAGATTCAAGGGTCCTCTTTCTTTGAGCAAGGCGGGACGTGAATAGGGCTTCTTGCATTTCTCTTGTGGAGATGTTTCTTAGAGTACTTTGTTTTGTTCTTGGTGATCAGTCTTAACTCTTATAGACCTATATCATTTGATGTAAAACTTCTTATTGTACTTGTTCTTCTCTTTTTAATGAAATCTTCTCTGTTACCACTAAAAAAAAAAGCATCCAGAATTTGGTTTTTGACTCAGGAACGAATGCTTTGCTAGAGTTTTATGCACCTTGGTGTGGACCAGGGGCGGATTTAGCGGGTAGCTAGGGGCGCCATGGCCTCAAGCTTTTGAAAAGTCATCTTTGGTAATGAAGAATTTTAGAGAATTTTTCTTCATATTTCTATTTTTTTCCTTGCCCTCTCAATTAAGATTTTAAACTAATAATAATGATTCCTTCATTACAAACCAGAATCACATTGGTGAGTTCCCTTAAATAAATGAAGCAACTTTAGTTAATTTAAGGTGTAAATTGAGAATGCCGATTTTTAAGGAATAGCAAGCAGTAATCCCTTTGTTTTTGGAGATTAGTTGTAGATTTAAAGCTTTCAAATCTAACTCAAATAATAAGAAATTTCCACATTAGATTATTGAATAATTGTTGCCTTTAATAATCCATTACAATCAAGATATTCCTTTTCCTCCTTCAATCTCTCATACACTCTACACCACAAGAACATAAGAGACAAAACACTCCAAGACCATCACAAGATGCAGGTACGCTCATGAACCACTCTCTCTCTCTCTCTATACTTTCATTTCTCGAGTTATGAAGCCATAGAAGGACAAGAGGTGAGTTGAGAGTGTCTGTTGTCTTCAATCAACCCATATTTGTAGGTGAGTTACAATTTATTTCATTTTTTTTGAGCGGTAACTAAGAAATTTCATTAAAATAGATACAAAGGTACATATATAAAAGCAAGGAAAAGGTCTAAAAGGATAGGAAAAAATACCAAAAAAAAAAAACACTACAGAATAAAGGAATCCTCCTAATTCAGAAGAGGAAAACGTCAGAGGACAGATTAGCAACTCCAATCTTAGAAAATAATCTGTCACAACATTTGATGCTCGGCCTATCTAGACAAAGGATACATCGAAACCTGAAACCAACTCCCTAATCTCCCTCACCAGAGTGATCAATCTCCAGGGAGGATACATTTCTCGCTTGGCCCATTAAATTGCATTTGTCGAATCCCCCTCAATTATGAGTTTTCCTTCCCCATACGTTTTCCAAATTGTTAGAGATCTCCTAATTCTAAGAATTTCCACCTCATTAGAGTCCCTAACTCCCAACGATTCGCTGAAGACAATCGAAGTAGTCCCCTCATGATTCCTAAGCACCCCTTTTATCTCTGCTGGCCCCGGTTTCCCTCTTGATGCCCCATCCACATTGAACTTCATGACATTCCATTCTGAGGGTGTCCAACTCACCATGGGTCTCACTTTCCTTTTAAGCCCATTCATGCACCCCTCCCAAGATGATAGGAAGTTTTGTAGGTTTAAGACCACTAAACTCAGAGTTGGAAAGAAACTAGATACAAAATCTCCACTTTGTTGTTTGAAAAAGCTCGCTCATGTCCATTGATTTCCCTTAAAACTTCTGGAGTTTCTTTCTTTGTAAATGGTCCATACGATAAATGTTGGGATTGTGTTCCATGCAAGCTTACCCTAGGGGTAAGTCTTGAGAGAGGCCACGCTTCCACTGACCCTGCACAGGTTCTGTCCAATACCCAGTGCACGTCTAAGAAGTTCACAAAATTGGTCCAAAGATTCCGCGCCGGACACCCAATGAAAAGGTGATCTAAATCTTCCACTGTCTCGCTGATTGGACATATGATGTCTGCTTCCAGATTGATTACTCCTCTCCTCTTGAGTTCCATTCTAGTTAAAACTCCCCCTTTTAAAATGCACCAAACGAAGATTTGCACTCTCGAAGGGAAGGGAGGGGGGGGGGGGGGGGGGGGGGGGGGTGGGGCGGCAGTTAGTTTCCAAGCCAAATTTGTTGTGGTTTCTTCATTGGGTTGTTGTTGCAGGACCAAATCTACCAATTTATCTCATTGTCCTATGGTTTTGAGATTTTGGTTTTCCATGTTGAATTATATACATTGGTAGGGGAAGAAGCTTTAGAATTCATGTGATCAAATATGTGGTTTTGAGATGCAACCAACTTCATATGATTTCATAATTTTCTTGAGCCACTTATTAGATTATGTCAAATCAAAATCTTTTTTGCAATTCATCTTGGCCTCCCCAACAAAAAAATTCCTGGATCAGCCACTGGTGTGGAAATTGCAAGAAATTTGGGCCAATCTTTGATGAGGTAGCTGTCTCATTTGAAAGTAATTCAGATGAACATTGCAAAGATTGATGCAACAGTAAATGGTATCCCCACTGATATTTTTTATATTAAAGATTACCCAACTTTGTATTTCTCATCAGAAAATGGCAAACTAGACATATGCATGGGAAAGGGTCAAAGGAGGACACCATTGATTTTAAAGAATCAGGATGCAGTCATCCAGCCTGATTTGGTGAAGGGCAAGCTAGAAAGGTGGATATTTGCTCATTTGGTGGAGAGCAGTATGATATGGTTATAGGAATTTTCTCATAATAATGACGTTTTGTTTCTGCAAGACGTGGTGTTGTCAAATTGTGGGTGCATGTGTGGTAACCTTCATGCTTTCCCAAGTCTCATTTAATCTTTATCGTGCATAGCAATCAAAGGCACATCTTAGATGCACCTAGGCTCCAAACGCATTTTGTGCCTCACCTACCCCCAAGGTGGGCTCACCTTAATCAAGTCCAATTCTTTTAGAAAATTTGTCTATGATAATTAGATTCCTAATTAAGATGAATTCTTAGCGAGTAATACTAAGTAGAAACTCCAATTACTATATCTATATATAGATAGAAAGATAGACGAATGGATGGATAGAGAGATAGATAGATACATGTTTGGAAGCTCCATTGCCCATGCATTTTGATGTTTTAAATGAATAGAAGTGTATTTTGTTATATTAATGTGATAAAGACACAATTAATTCCACATATATTATAAACTATCTAAATAAATGTGGCCAACAAACTTAGGCCCGTGCCTTGGTATGCACCTTGCACCTTAGACTCTTGGAGCCTTGGCACCTTGACTGCCCACCTTATGCCTTGGCTATTTTGGTAGCTCAAATATAGTACTTCACTTGAGAAGTAAATTAGTCTTCAACAATTGGCTGTCTTTTCAATATGTCCATTTCTACGATTTTAAGATACATCAAGGACCACAATCAAATTTACCTTTTCTGAATTTTTTTTTTTTTTGGAAGACCAAGGTATCCAAGCGTCCCACCTGACTAATCCTTAGGACAAGTGTAAACCTCCCTATCCACACACGCCGGGTACAAACTATGGGGAGTGACCTTTTTTATGTTGAGGGGGGCTTTGATCCCAAGACCTCCCACAAACAAGGGTGGGAATTGACCATCAAGCTAATCCCACATAGTTTACCTTTTCTGAATTAACTTTTAGACTGATACTAAAAGCAGCACACACTTTGCAAATGTCCAAGCAGCATCCAGTGGCAGTAGCCATATCAGCAACATAAAGTAGCATTACCGACTATAAATATTAGAGTTTGTTTTGGTTAAGCAAAGCATCCATTGCAGGCAACTAGAAACTGAGTCTATTTTTTAGAATCAGATATAAAGTCTTAGATTTCGTACACAGATAAATTTTGCCTAGAGGTGGATGTGCACACAAACAGCATGAGATTATAATAAGAATGATTCATTTTAGTGATATACAACAAAACAAAGATGATTGCATCCTGAGAATTTTCTAAATAGAGGAATTGAGGTCCATCATACCTGAAGCGCTGAAGTGTCACAAGGTGGATAAACTCTTCTAATACGATTAGGAATTCCCCAGAGCAGTTCAATATGAGACCTTGTCCATGAAGAGTTGACCATTGCCAGATGTGCACAGGAGCCGACCAACCCATACATCCAAGTAAAGATCATGTAATACATGACCTTGCATTTGGAGAGCCAAAAACTGTCACAATAGAAAGGAAGACAAGCTGAAGCATGAGTATAGAAGATCATGTTTAACTCATGTTGCATGAATGGTTTGAAATGAAGTAACACCCATGTTGGACACATCCATTTTAGGTCTTTCACTGATTCAGCTAGCACTATCTTAACATTATTTTCTAAAATGAAAAAATATAGTTACACCCTTTTTAGTTGAAAGCTACCTCATAAAATGAAATGGTTATTATATGATTCCTTTAATTAAAATTTGTGCATTAGTTTTACTGGCATCATTTTTTCTTTTTGAAGACAAAGATGTCCAAGCCTCTTAGAGCACCCGACTAATCCTTGGGGCATGTGGAAACCTCCTTATCCACACACCTCGGGTAAAACTAGAGAGACTGGTCCTTTAGGGAGAGTGGGAATTGAACTCAAGACCTCTCACTTGTAGAGATTTATTGGAATCATTTTTACCTGATGGTTTTATTTAAAACTATATTTAATTTTTCTTTGAAAGATGAAAATTTATTTAAATTTATTCAAATATCATGTGAATCCAGGAATTGTATTACCTGGAATTTGCCAAACCAAGCACCTATTACCATTATCAAATTTCAACAAATACAACCACTGATGTAGGACACAGACACGGACAATCCCCACGGATCCACTTCTATTTTTATTTTCTTTATTTATATTTATTTTATTTAGCAAGTTTGAGTAGAATAGGATTGTTATTTTCGTTTGGGATTTTAATCTCCTAATTTTAGTTAGTTTTCGTTTGGATAGAGTCCTAGTTTAGTAAGGAGGCCTAGGTCGGTGGCTTCCCCGTTTTAGATTCTTATGCTATTTTCGAGTTAGTGTTTTCCTATAAATAACTATGGATGTAATAGAGATGATATAAACGATGGATTAATAAAAATTATCTTAAGACATAGCCTTTTCCTATCATCTTTCTTCTTCTCCTATTTCTGCCAAGTTGCAGACCATTCTTCTTCCTCCTGCCCAGTTGTAGGCTGCTCTCGCATCAATTGGTTCAGAGCCAAGTTCTCTGTATCTCTGTTATACAAAGACGTTCATATCCTATTCGGAGACAAGCCCCTACATTATCAGGGACGATCGTGGTTTCCTGATGCAGAGCAGTTTCCATAATTTTGATTTTATTTTTACTTGGTTGGCATTATTGTATTTTTTTTATTTTAATTAAGAGTTTTAGTTTATTTGGGATTTATTTAATTATTCAGGGGTAATTTAGTCTTTTTGTACTTAGGGGTATTTTGGTCGTTTGAGTGCTGTATTTAACATATAAAGCCTTGTAAACCCTATTCTCCAGTTAATGATGATTGAATAAAAATTGATAGATTTTCGTTACCTTTATGCAACGGTAGTGATTTGGTGGAGAGAATCCACGAGACTTCGGTGAGAAATCGAAGACGGGCGAGAGGCCTTGGCGTGAGGCCACTTTATTTTCTTCTCCAGGTACTTCTCTTCTCTTTTCTTCTTCTCTTGCACTTCATTAACCCAGTCGATCCTTCCCCTTGCTGTTATTATACTTCCCAATACTCAGATCTAAGCCTGAACACCACCATCCCCTTTTCTTCCATAGATTTTCGCCCCTCAAAAAAACCCTCCTTACTGTTGTCGCCACTTCTTAATACCATCCTTGTGCGATCCTTTTCTTCCACAGTCCCTCTTGTTGCTTCCGCCTCCCCTTTTACCCCTCTCTGCCTTTCCCTTCTGAAGCCCTGGATCTGCTACTGCAAACTGTTCTAGCTTCAGATCTGTTTTCGCCAACCCCTTTAGGTCTCCCAAGTCTTCGCCCTTCCTTCCAAGCCCCTCTACAGCCTTTGTGTCTCCCTCTAAGCCCTCCCACAATTTGTCGCAGCCACATAAACCCACCTTGTGCCTTCATTTCTCCATAGCACTTACCCCTTGACTTCCGCTCCTTTCCCAAATGACTGTGACCCTCATCAGCTGCTCCTACTCTTTGTTTTAGTCGTGCCCCTTCTTTATTTCAAATCACACCCAAATATTCCTAAGCTCCTAAGTTTAATTATATTTTCTTTTATTACATGTCATTATATTCTTCATTAGATTCCAGGATTTTGCATAATTATTTGTATTAAATTTACATTAAGTAATTGTTATATTAATTGTTGACTTAATTTCAGCCCATTTTAGTTTTAAGGAGCATTATTCTCATCCCCTTTAATCTTTAGGGAACTAAATTTAGGCATTTAAGGTAACCCTATCCTTTGTCCTGCATCTTTTCCCCTCTCCTTTTTCACAAAAAAAAAAAAAAAAACAAAAACGAGAGAAAACAAACTTGCCATACCTTCCTCTCCTCATCTACATTGCCGGTCCATCCCTCTTTGCTTCCGCCTGCACCTATTCATCTTCCTTCCACCTTCCGTGCTGCCTTCTTCCATAGATCCTGCCTCCAAACACATCCAAGCTTCCGCTCCATCTATGTTGCCGCCTGCCTCGCTGTTTTGCCTCTTCCACAGTTCCAGCCACTGCTTCTCAAAGCTTCCTCCATTGCGAACCAAGTAGAAATCCCCTTGTTGTTCCCTCTTTCCTACTTTATTTTTTCCCTTCTTCTTTCGCTTTCGCCGCCATCTCCCGTTTTCGTTGTTCCTTTCGAACAGTCCCTTACGCATTACCCTTTCCTCACTTCCATCCGTAAAGGCCTAAGTTATTTCGGCAGCAACCTTCATGTCTTTCCCTTTAACTTACCCTAAAACCCCTTGCCTCTCACTTGCGAAACCCAAACGAAAGACATCCTAAGCCCCAAACGGTCCTTCCATTTTCCTCTTTCATTTTTATCTTCCCACTTGTACCACGTGCCTCACTTATTCACCTTTTCACCACCCGTGTGACCAACTCTTTTTGACCACCTTTGACGTCTGACTACTGTTTAATCCATCCAAATTGACCCGAGTTGACTAATTTGACCAGGCACTTTAAGTCCGCAATGCTTCTGCTACATCAAGTGGTCTCACCATGACTTCCTATTGTGCCTATTCACGCAACGGCAACAAGAACTATGTCCCACCTTTTTATGGTCAATGGCAAAATAAATACTTCCTCGATTGGCTCGTCAAAGTCGAACGCTTCTTCTTTTACATGAAGATTGAGGATATGAAAAAGGTCGACTTCATGGCATATCGTCTCGACGGTGAAGCGTCTGCATGGTGGACAGAGTTGCAAATCACCCTTAGGAATTACAACCAGCCTCCTATTAGATCGTGGACATTGATGAAAAAGTTGCTACGTAATCATTTCCTTTATGTTGACTATAAGCAATTTATGTTCAAGCAATACCAAAATTATTGGGCAAAGAGATCGAACTGTTCGAGATTATGTAGTTGAGTTCTACTATCTCTCCGCGAGACACACCGAGACTTAGTCTCAACAGAGCTCCATATTCCTTGGAGGACTCTATCCTACGATCTATGACTGCATCGTCTTCCACGACATCTTCACTTTGAGAGATGCGGTACGAATGGCCATAAGAACAGAACGTGAGTTAGAACGACCTGAGGTAATTAATGCTCCTACAACTACTGATTTTGAACAAGATTTAACTCCAAAGTCATCCTCAGAAATCGTGTATGCTGCTCCAAAGTCAGACTCAGAGTTAATGCCTGCTTCTCCAGAAGTCGTGACCCCACATGCATTGCCTCTGTTGGAGACAGAGCCAGTTGTGTTGCCGGCGCCATAGTCGATGCAACCAACAAGTATTGAATCTCCATCACCACTACCATTACCAACACCTCCACCGTAAATTACCCAACCATCTCCATTACCTAAGCCTGATCCCATTATGGATACCAAGAATTCATCCATGGTTATTCATCCATTATCCTACTCACTTCCTATCCTCTCATTAGTGCTTCGTCCGACAGACCATCAGGACCGTGTGCTTACTCCAGTATCATATGACGACCCCTTCGCGATCAACTTGGTTCTTCCATGCTTGAGCCTGTTTGCGGTCCTTGGCTTCTTCTTTCCACCGAATGAAAGTTCTCATCGTCTGTGTTACAAGTTGTCCACTCCCAAGCTTCATCATCTGCATCTTCGGACTTGGTCTTTAGCTCTATTTGGTGTTTTGTGATTTTGCTCATTTCAACTCGAGGACGAGTTCCTAGTTTAGTAAGGAGGGCAGGTTGGTGGCTTTCCCGTTTTAGATTCTTATGCTATTTTCGAGTTAGTGTTTTCCTATAAATACATATGGATGTAATAGAGATGATATACACGATGGATTAATAAAAATTATCTTAAGGCAGAGCCTTTTCCTATCATCTTTCTTCTTCTCTTATTTCTGCCAAGTTGCAGACCATTCTTCTTCCTCCTGCCCAGTTGCAGGCTACTCCCGCATCAACCACACTCATGCAACATAGCAATAAATACATGTCAGGTATGGTAGTCACCAAGTTCTGTCATTATTCTTATCAGCTGCACAAATATGTTGTCTGATGTTGTTTGCAATGAAGGAAAGCGCATTTACCACATTTCCATTTTTAAGTAGTTGAATAAAGTCCTAAAGACAAAAATCATGAATGGTGTAGGGTGTAGGGTGGAGGGTGGAGGGTGGCAAGACCTATGCATATTCAGGGCTTAATATGTTGAGTACACAAATATATGCTTGTGCATACCAATATAAGGAACATGTCCACGTTATTTGGAGTGACACTGCAATCTACTGGAATCTGGCAAATCCTGGATGATATTTTACAAGAAAAATGTCGTAATTTTCTATAATTGACCTTACAATTGGTATCTTAGCATCAGCTAAGGAATCATTATGGGGGTCAGATTCATACACTTTCATAAATACTCTCTCTATATACCAAGGAGGATACCCACACAGGAACCCATCAATTTCACTCTCAGAACTCTCCATTTCTCTTCCTTTCTATTTGTTTTCATAGGGTAGACAAAAAATCAATTTAATGAGATCATTCCAAGGACGGTTTCAAGGCCAAAGATAAAACAGTTAAAAGGTTAGAAAAATTATATACTCGAACCGCAATGTCTAACACCAAATTGGATCAAGTTGGATAACTGGGCTGGATGAAAAGGAGAAATCAAGTGCACCACAATGTGGTCCGTACACAGTTCCTCATGCAGTATGATTTTGGTCGAAAGCTTTCATGTCTGGCGTGATTATTGTTCAATTGAGAAAGTGTGGTTTAAGAATAGATGAGAGCATTTTAACTTCTTAACTAGATGCCTGCAAAGCAAGGGGACTTCAAAGGTCACCACCATGGACTTGCGCTGGCTAAAATGTTGCCCCAGTGGGAAAAGTTTGGTCCAACCATTTTGTTCACAAGTTCCTGACACATGGCCACATTCACATGATTATCACCCCATAAGGTAAAAATTCAGACACCTTCAAATCTTCATGTCATAATACTCAGCAGGCTTGCAACTTTTCCCATTTTTTCCTTGAAATGCACTCATTCTCACCTAATGATTACCTTGAATGTACTAAGAAGTACTTTCTCTCAATTCTCACAAGCACAATATTCCACTTGTATACCTCAATACCACCAGCCTTTGAAAGTAAAACAAGATATTTGAAAGGGAGCAAGAACATACTAAAAAATATGTCCACTTTTTCCAAACAAAACTCCTCAATAGTCATGCCAATAATACTCCTTTCTATTTCATTTTATACAAAGGTGTTTCTTGGTTACCCTTCTAAAATGTGGTATAGACGTCTCAAGCTCCAACTATAATTTTTAAGATCATAAAAACGATTAGAAAAAACCCATGAAATAATTAAGAGAAACAATACAATGTGAAACCTGAATGCATGCACTGGTGAGCATGCCATCATAAAAGATAGAAGCTCAACTTTGATGCACAAGGTTGGCCAGATAGGAGTAATCAACCAAGATGAACCAGCACCTCGGCCTCCAACACACAAATAGTTTTAATCTCCTTAACAAGAACCTGTAAGGTGTACTGTTCAATCCAATTTGACAACATCACCACCAACGACGGCAGCATTTTCCCATCTATTTGGAGTTGGCCTTTTGAGTTCAACATTTCCAATCTACCCTACTAAAAACCATATTCTCAGTCATTCAATCCAAACTATCTGTCCTCCTTTACCCCATCAATCTCCTTCAACTTCATACCACCCATAGATTTCAATTCTTTGTGTTTGGGCTGTTTTTGGTTGTCTACAAACATGCCTAAACCATCTTAAATGCCCTTCATATCTTTCCATCTATAAGGGCTACGTTTTAACGCTTTCCATTTATAAATTTCAAAGATTGGATTAACTGTCAAACAAAATGGAGGGTCTGATTTGGATAATTAATAGTATGGTGTAGGGTATCTAAGCGTGATGTAGCACGAGAACTCAACCGACCCAAAGTCATAAACCCAGTTGAAGACCCGACGAAATCGAAGGATCTAGCTAGAAGCTTTGTATTTTCTCTCTTTTATTTCCTTTATTTGTTATTTCTATTTTGCAACAGCCGAATGATTTCTTCCTTCTTTTATTAGTGATTTTCGTTTTTGTTTATTTTCTTTTTTTAAGTTCTAGGATTTCTCTATAAAACCTCTTTGGGTATTGTAATTGAAACAGATTTTGATAATGAATATTTGATCCGGTGGATTCCGGTTCTCTCTTCTTCCTCCTCTCTCTCATGGATTCAAGATACCTTTCCCGCCCGACAGCATTCGACAGTTCTTCTCTCTTTCCTCTGCTAGTGTTCTTAGGAAGAGTTCCTACATCCTCGGCGGCAGTGCTCGCCGAGCCGATTCACCAGATCCGCTGCCTGCTTTCGACGCCTGCAACTCTGCAGCCTCTGTTCAGTCCATCAGATCTGGCTGCCATCGTCCAGATCTCTGCCATTCAGCCTTCCCTGAAACACCACCATCGCCAATGCCTAGCCTCCATCATCGCCCAACCCAAACAACCATCAGCCACTCCTGCTGATCATCCTCCACAACTGCAAGCCTTCAACCAAACCCCATACCCAGTTTGTGCAACACCCCTTTCTTCCATTGGCATCATCGTCCATTCACTCAAAACCCACCAGCCTCTGCCCACCTTTTCCATCACAGTAATATCCAGAACCCATTCAATCCTTTCATTGCTTTCCACCAACCTCAAGCGATTCCATTTAATGCATTAATTGACCCTTGTTGACGAAGACTCATGACCGAACCACTTCTTTCATGAACTCCATTAAACCCATTAATGCATTAGTTGACTACCATTAGCCTATATAAGTAAGTTAAACCCTCCATCTCACCCATCTTATTTATTTAGCCCATAATCTACCCATTTAATTCAGCCAATCCATCTCAACTCTTTAAACCCGATCCTACCCATTGCGTCAAAGCGGCAATCTAGTGGTATACTTTATGTATTGCCATATGGACTTGTTTAATTCTCTTATACAAATCATAGTCATATTATTGTACTCTTCTTAACTATAATAAAATTATTCTGGTCCCTGCTCAAAAAAAAAAAATGGTGTGGGGTAGCTAAGCGGCAAAGTAGCGGTGTGTAGAGGGGTCCAGAGATCAACTAAAGGGGGTATTTCTACAAGACAACAATCTATATGAAGCTGAATGTTGGACAATGGGGAAAAAAGACATATATATATATATATATATATATAACCACTGTTAGGTAAATGTGTGTTAAGAAGAGTTTGGAGTAACAAGAAAGCCCAATAGAAAAGAAGATTAGGGCTTAACACCTGTCGAAGAGTAAAAGGACTATGAGTAGAAGGTACTAGAAGAAAGGAGATGTCGGTAACAACATAGATTGAGGTAATAAGATTGGATACAATGGATTGTGGACTAAAAGAAAATATCGTCAATAGAGTTGAGTGGAAAAGTAGAAAAGTTAATTCCAGATAAAGGGAAAAAGTTATGAACATGATGATGCAGTCATCTCCAATTCTATCTCGTAATGTTACTCCATCTAGCCATGTTAGCATATGCATCTCTATTACGCGTACTTTATCTACTTAGTGTTTACTCATCCCCCAGCATTTTGCACCAAACAACATTGGTTTAATTGTCATCTTACAGAATTTCCCTCTTAATTGAGACAGCATTCTCTTGTCACATAGGACTCCAATGGCATCATTCCCACTCACGGGAAAAAAAAAGAACCCAGTAGCTTGCCTGCATTTAACCCACCCTAAACTCATTCTACTAGCCATATGCAAATCAAATCCTCCACTTGGCTCTACAACGGCATCTAAGTATTAATTATCACAATTAACCACAATATTCTACTAAGTTAATATAATTTAATCAATTCATCCTCCTTACTCTCATACCCACAAAAATCAGAATCCATGTATTAGTTTTCTACTAAACATTGGATCATGTCTCCAAAAAAATTCTCAAACATTGCAATTTATTATTTAATTGACTTTTGTCTCACTAATAAGTGCTTTATTAATGGTAGTTGTAAGCGTGAGATTGGTTGTGCTGGTTATGGAGGAGTGATTTCTAATGACTCAGGCATTGTTGTGACTTCTTTTGCTGGTCCTTTCCCTAATGGTTCAGTTATTGGGGCAGAATTGTTTGCTCTGTGGAGAGGTATTCTGGAGCTGGACACGTAACACCCCGGATTTTCAAGTTATTAATATATATGAAAATTACCCATTTAATTTGTGAATTATTAAATATGGATTTTAGATAGGTAAAGGGTTGGGTCATTGCCGAATCAAAACCCAACGGTTTTGGAAATGGTTTCAATAAAATTTAAATGGGGTTGAATTAAAAAGGATATGCGCATGAGATGTATGTGGGATTTTCATATCCACATTGATATGCTAGAATATCTTAAGAAGATATTTAAGATTAAATAGAGATTGCTTATGGCCGTGTATAGGGATTTCCAAATCCAAGGTTAGGCGCAGGAGATCATTTAAAAAGGGTATGCAAATTGTCTAAAAAATTAAATAAAGAAGATGTCTAATTAATTATAGATTGTGCATGGCCGTGTGTGGGATTTGCACATCCAAGAAGATGTACTAGAATATCTTTAATAAGGGAATTACTAAATAAAGAAGGATGCTTAGGCCGTGTATAGGGATTTCCATATCCAAGAGATGCGCTCAATGGTGTCTATTTCCTAGTTAAAAACGGCATACACTAAATAAGCAAGGGGCGCATTAGCATATTCTAATTAGGACTCTCCAAAGTGGGAAACAAGAGGGGCGCATGGTACCTTCTAAATTAGGACCAAGAGAAGTTTTATAAAAGAAAGAGGGGAGGGGCGCACGGCTTACACACTTATAGCCGAATTCTCTCTCTCTCTCAAGTCTCATTCACAGCATTATCAAGAGAAAGAAAGAGCAGCCACAAGTGGAAAGAGGCTAAAGGAGAAGAAGATTGGAAGATCAAGAACAAGCGAAAGAGAACCGGAGGAGTCGCAGAGCCGGTAAGTAGTTTTGATATTTTTGTTTAAGATAAGGAAACCCATGTGAAAGGTAGATTATGATTTATTTTAAAATGGATTTATGGTTGATGTTTTCTTAGATGTAATTTGAGCATGAAAACCATGGAAAGGTCTTAAGAAATTTATATTGGTTAAATTTTGTTAAAGTGAGGATTTTGGAACCATAAGGTTCGGCCATGGTGTATGGCCGAACCCCATGGAAGATGTTACTAATTTAGAAAGTATCTAATGATGGATTGTTTTTGGAAGGTGGAGATTAAATTAGAAAGTTTCTAATTATGGATTTTTGGATAAAAAAGGAAAGAACTTTGATTTATGGATTCAAGTATGGAAGTTGCTAAAATTGGAAAGTTATACATCATAGGGTTCGGCCATGGTGTTTGGCCGAACCCCATGAATCAATTCTATGGTTCAATAATGAATCTAATATTACCTATGTATATTTTTAATGAATGGTTCACCAAACCAAGGGATGAAGGGTGAGAATAATGGAATTATAGCCATGGATGGCATTATGGTAATTATGTAGAATTAATGGACCATGGGTTCGGCCATGCATCATGGCTGAACCCCATGAAGAAATATTTGGTAAACTTGGGGGTTTTATGATGAATTTATGAATGATCAATTATGAACCTAAGATTATAAGTCATGTAAATGGTGAATGAATTATGTGTGGAATCATTCTTGGACTTAGGGTCTATTTATGGTATGAATGGCAATGTTGTAAATATAAGCAAAAATAAAGGATCATGGGTTCGGCCATGATGTATGGCCGAACCCCATGAAGTAGGTTTGTGGATCAAAACATGAACTTAGGCATGTGTTAATGAATGAAAGGTTTGAAATGATTAGACCAATGACAAAGTTGTAATAAAGGGTGAAAGTGAGGAATCATGGGTTCGGCCATGGTGAATGGCCGAACCCCATGAGAAATGTTTTATTGGATATTTATGTTATGATTAAAAACTTGACGTACTTTGCTATCTGAAATGGAATGGAACTAGGTTCTATTATAATTCCGCATGTTTTGATTTTAATTTTGCATGTTGATATTGTTATGTGTGAACCGTTTTCATGAACATAGTCCATGCACACATAGGGTTGGCCAGTTAAGGGTCGGACTTTAAAAGTTCGGACTTAGCTCACGTCGTGATGTCCCGCTCTCTATCACTCTTTGTTTATAAAAAAATAAAAATAAACTCTGATTTTCGAAAAGGAAAGCGAGTGAAAAAGGGCGGGGTGTTACAGGACATGTTAGGGTTTCGAGGGAGTTTGGTGGAAGGTGATTCTAAGGTGGTGGTGGATTGGGTGGTGGGGACTCTTTATCCTTGGGTTTTCCTTGACAAAGTTGAGAGGATCTGCCATTCTATTGCCCTTTTTGATTTTCAGATTGCCTGCGTTCCTCGTTCAGCTAACTCAGCTGCTGATGTCTTGGCTAGGCAGGGGTTATCTTTGGATACAGAGAATGTTGATTATGCTATGTAATTAGGTAGTTTGGTTCTTTTGTTTTGGTTTTTTGTATTCCCTATTTTGTTGTGCTCCCTTTTTTTCTATTAATGAAGTTACCTTTAAAAAAAAATAAGTTCTTTATTGTCTACAAACATATAACATGGAATCTCATCTTGGGTTTTTGATGAGACACTATAACCAAGACAAACAAATAAGGGCTCAAATTTGAGAACTGGTGTCTTTAAATAAATTTGACAGGAAGTTTTGATGATTCATGAATTTATGATGCATTAACATGCCTTGAATGCAGCAGGGACAGATTTTACAAATCAAATGAAAGTATCGAATATGAGAAGATACAGAAGCATTGCAGATTTTTAATTAGATGGGTATCATAGACACGGACAGCTTTTCTCATCCAACAGTGCACTCAACTGAAAGATAAAGCCAAATATCACATTGAGAAAAATAATATCTGACAAGTAGTACTTAATTATTATCTTGCCCAGTGGAAATTGGGGATGGTTTTCAAGTTGCTGGCTGTGTCGGTGGTTATCTCAATTGGGGATGGTTTTCAGGTCGCTGGCCGTGTTGGTGGTTTTCTCATAATACGTAAGCTTCTCCAGGGCTTAGATTAGGCCCCAAAAAAACTAGACTAATCATCACATGGATGACATTATACAGATAAGTAAATCGTTGACAACTTGGAAAATGGCCCATATTCAATGTGCATGCAAACCAAAGCAGATGGGTTGATCCCATTGATTTTTAACTAGACAAACATGGTACAATCCACCTCCGCCATGAGGATTTGCCACATCTGCATATGGCCACGTGAAAATAGGCATGGAAAGAGCTTATTGTGACATTAGGAAGCCTCCATAATGGAACTCATAATTGAAACACAAGAAAACATTTAGAAGGATCAGGAAGCATGCCTGCCAGCAATCAGAGCATCATTGTTATACATCGAACTGCGCTGACGAACACGAGAAACCATATCTGAGCTGATGGTTGGGTAGTGCGTATAGCAAATAACTTTACACCCAAACAACCGAGCAAGCGGATATGTAAAAGCATAACCGCTGCTGTCAAAATAAAATAAAGGTGTAAATTTGCATAGAGCCTCCCATGAGAGATAAACAGAACCAAAGCTTTGTCCAATCATAGTGAAATGTGGATAGGTGCCTTCCTCTATCCACTTCCTTCTATACAAGTGTACCACCTATATGTTAGAAGGGCATAATGAGATGGTAATAAGAAAAGGAAATATTACAAGACCAAATTCCAACTGAGGTAAGAATGTATACAAGTGCCTCTACAGAAATTCAAAACCTTTAATTTCTCTCTCATTTGAAAAAGGCAGAGAACCATAGCAAGAAATAGAAGAGGAATGATAATCCTCAAACACATCATATGCATGGAATCCCCTAGTCTGGAGCATGAATAAGTGGCAACCTTGGTTCTCTGTCAACACAACAGGCGTGTTTGGAATGCGACAATACTTTCACACTTTATTCCTATTTTTCCCCTTTTTGAATGATGGCTTTTTTTGAAGGTGTATGAGTATTATTGATAGAGGGGCTCGTACGCAGAGAGAATAAAAAAACTGCAGGAGAAACATAATCCTAACCAAAAATAAAACAACACACAGCAAAAGAAAGACAGTTGAAAAAACAAGAAAAAACCTTGAGTGAAAATCCTGCAGTTCTATGTAGGGAATACTCCTAATTGAAAGGCTCTCTTGAAGGAAATTGAGTTCCACCAAGGAGGTGGTAGAATTCAGGTGATCAAAAAGTAAAATGAATAATGTGCCATGATCTAATCTAATAGGATTCACCTTGTCAAAAAAGTTACCAAACAAGATGCACAAGGAGAAACCCATGAGTTCTCCCATATTATCTCAATACAAACAAACCCTACTAATCCAGTGGGCTGTTGTGGATGTTAGAGAAGAGGAAACCAAATTAAGATTACCTTGTAATGATGTCTGATCTGCTTTCCTCGAAATGAAGAAAGGAAGACATTATAATTTGAATTTGGTTTCATAGAACCTCTTTCTAACATCATTTCCATAGCTCCAATCTTATCTTATGACCTGACCATAATACAGTCTGGTCCTGCAAGACTCAAAAACCACACAAACTAAAATCTATTCATAAGCACACCAAAAAAAAAAAGATGTGAGAGAGGGTTAAAAAAGATGAAGACAAGGGTAATCTTATAACAATACAATTATCTATTTATCTGGGCAACAATACCATGCACTCCAAATCATGGGAGAAGGTAGGCATAGGAAGTTTAACATGTTTATATTAACCATGTAAAAAAGCAGCCATGAAACTAAGCCCATACTTCAGAAGTATTTGAAGCACAAGTTTTTTTTCATCGCTAAATTGAAGACCATTGCTTTTTGAGGGAGTACTACTGTCCCAATTTAGTTGTCTCATATGTATTTTGAAACTGTCTCAAAATAGTTGTCTCATATGCATTTTGGAAGAGTAAAAGGATCTTTGAGAGAAGTCTGCAAGCCTTTGAGAGCCCTTTAAAAATTCAAATTTTTAGAATGAGACAACTAAAATGAGAGAGAGGAGTATAAATTTGCAATGCATGACAATTAATTTAAGTAGGTCTGTATAAGAGCTCAGATTGATCATAAATGAGCTTTATTATGGTCTTAAAAAAAATGAGCTTTATTAATAAATAAAAAGGAGTGATCCGCTGGGATGGGTTTCCTTATTTTCACCCCATCTCAAGGTGCCGGAGAAAAGTCTGAAGAACTACACATTAAACCACCTATTTAAGAAATGAGAGTGAGATGCAACGAGAAAATCATATACCTGTGGTGGGCGAAGAAGTTTGACGCCGAAGCGATCGAGGGCCCGAGCCAAGAGGTTCTGCGGTGAGGCATCACCATCGCCAGTGTAGACAGCACAGGAGAGATCCGGATACTCTTCCTGTATGGCTCTCACGGCACACCACAGCACCCGCTCCCCGCCTCCTCCATCATTGGTGTAGGGATGGAAGAAACCAACTGCTCTTTTTCTGCCATTTCTGCCTTTGATTACTATTAGCGATAGAGAAACGAGAATTAGACCGGTGAATGTACATATCAGTTGAAACAAAAACAACAAGATCGTCATTCTTCTGCAGATCTTGAGAAGAGAAGAAGAGATCGGGGGATTGAGACCTGAGGGGTCGTTTGGGTAAAAGTCGAATTCAAGGCAATTTCATGGAAATTGTACAGAATTTTAAGAATGTCAAACTAGTGGGTGTATGTTCAACGGTATGGTTAAGGGTCAACTGGTCAACGGACTAAACTAGGGGATAAAGAAAGCAAAAGGTCGAAAACACATTGAATGGGTTTGGATGTTAACGGGTGCTTGGAAAGGGCAGTAGGTATAAATACGTGGTGGCTGCAGAGAAGATTGATAATGGGTTTGGAGCAGTGTTATCAGAACCGGATCGGACCGCGGTTAGGCCTCAGGTTCAACCGCAACCGCCATCTTCTCAGTGATTAAAAAACCTTCTGATAAATTAAGCAGCAAAAAACTGTTTCAAGCCGCGATTTAAATCAGTTTTTTTAATCCACTCGTGAGCCGTGGCTTTGGAAAAAATGGAAAGTTAGAAAAAAAAAAATTTAAATACCCGGCGGCTGGACTCTAGCCTCCCTACAAAACAGTAAAATTCAGTAGAAAAAACTGGAATGAGAATAAATGAAACGGCGGAGAGAAAGAATGGAAAGAGAAAAAAGAAAATATGGAGAAAAGATTGAAGAAAAAAATCGCTACACCTTTCACAGATTACCTTTCTCCTCTTTTTCTTCTTCGTTGATAGGAAAAATGCGGCGGCGGCGGCGGCGGCGGCGGCTAGGGTTTAATAGAGAGTGAAAGAGAAGAAGGGTATTAAAGGATGAGCATTAGGGTTTCTAAGTAAAAACCATTTTTATGAGAATAACTTACATGAGCTTCCTAAAACGTTCATAATAATTTTTTTATTTTAAATACAATATTTACTTATACTTATGCTGAAAGTAAAAATTATAATGTTTTCTTTTATTTATCTTGTTTGAATAATTTAATATTATATTTACCATCTAATATTTTTACCATTGTCATTATTATTAAAAGATACTCTTTATTTTTATTATATCAATGTAACATGATTAACTATAGCTCATAATTTTATCTAATAATTTTATTTATCTAATTATTATTAATGAAAAATAAAATCTCTTTTCTCAAATGAAAGAAAACATTATATTATAATAAATTTCATTTTAGAATGTCATGGTAAGTAGCTTTCTTGCTTTGGCTTTAAAAAAAATAATAATAACTAATTACATTGTTAATTAGAATGGATTTGAACTCTAAATTAAATTTATAAGATTCAATCCATGATAATGTATAGTAGACCACTCATATATTTATAAAAGATTAGTCTACATGTATATTGAAATGTTTTATACTTTGCAAAGTAATAAGCAGTGATTATTAAGAATTGGAAATCTTGTTGTTTTAAAAATAATGGTCAATTTTCAACTTTCTACAACACATAATTGAGTGTGATTTGAAAAAAAAAATATTTCTTATAAGATTTTTATTTATATAGAAAAAAGATTAAATAATAATCTAATAACATTTATAATATAATATTCATGGTAGGGTTTGACCACGGCTGAATCCAGTTGAACAGAACCTTCTTCGAAGACGGTTTGGTAGACAGTCTGGTTCTGATAAAATTAGTTTGGAGATCTGGGTGGTCTGGTCTGAGAGGGTCAGTGTGGTACAAAGGCAGCACTAACGGTGATAAGTGGTTGGGCAAGTGTAGGACGGTGGTCCAAGAATGGAAGAGATGGAGATCAGGTTGTGAGAAAGAGATGGATGGTATTCGACTTAGGCGTTCTGGGTGTTGTGATGGGTTTGACTGAATGGGGTTCTATTGTGTAACCGTATTTGGACTCAGCTGATGGCAACTCAGTGGAGGCATCGACAAATTGGACTCTAGCCGATCGGGTAGATTAGATTGAATATGCTTTTGCTTTGAATTTAAATTATTAGATTAGATTAGATTATCATTCCTTTACTTTGAATTTGAATTATTAAATTAGATTAGTTATTATTTCTTTACTTTGAATTTGAATTATTAGATTAGATTAGTTATCATTTCTTTTAATTTGAATTTCGAAATTTCCCTCTTCATTAGTTGTAATCTCCTCCTCTTTTTTAGGAGAGGACTTTTATATTTGAATGGAAGCAAATAAGAAAGCACCAGGGAATTTTTATCTCACAAGAACTCTATAGGAGGAAGAGACCACCTCGAATAGGTCTCAGGCTTGCTCAATCTCTCTCTTTCCACAACAGACTCACCTAAGTATGTTCATTCTTTTATTTTTATTTTTTAGTTCAAGGTCCACCGCAATGTATCAGAGCCAAGTTGCAAATGACCGACGATACCCGCCTCGGAAAAATAGATGAAACCCTTAATCTTCTACACAAAACTTTAGAAGCCCAGGCCAAATGGATGGATGAAATGGTAGGCTCGATGGCTGCTGTGAGCAACTGTTTACAAACAGTCGATACCTGTCTTGATGGTTGTCCAATGCCCACTCCATTGACGCTGTAGAATCATCGGTGGTTCCTCTTAGAGGGCCATAACCGAAACATAATGATACCAACCTAGGCTTCAACGGTCGGTCAACACCTCTGAAATTTCCAAGATTTGATGGGATTGACCCTCGGGTTGGACTTATCGTGCAGAACAATTTTTTCCTCCATTAGCAAACTCCTTTAACTCAGCGACTTCTGATAGCTTTGTACCATCTAGAAAGGAAGGTCTTGGAATGGTTCCGTTAGATGGAGCGGTCTAATACCATTGCCAGTTGGGACGATTTCACTAGAGGGTTGATGACTCGCTTTGGACCATCCCTTTACCATGATGCAGTGGCCACCCTTACGAAGCTGAGGCAAACATCATTTGTTGAAGATTATCAGACACGGTTCGAAGAGTTGGCTAACCGCACAAGTGGGCTCAACGAAGCCTTCATGATTAACTGTTTCCTGAAGGGGTCTTAACGAGGACATTCTGTAACGCCCTGACCTGGAGGTGGGCCCAGAACACTACTAATTTTTTTTTTCTCTTAACAACTTCGAACTGGGCTTGAACAAATGTTAGGCCTAGAAATAAATGTCACATATGCTCTTTACATGTGGACTCAAACATATACCATATGTCTACCCTTTTACAAACATGTATCATACAAACAAATATTTCCTTCATAAAAAGGGTAATCTCATTTATAACAGAGTTACTAGCAGTAATATGGTGGTTCATATATGATTACAAAATAAGTACCACAAGAGGTACTAAAACATGGTTCCAAGAACCAATAAACAAAATAAAGGAAACCCCATTCATGGGATTCCAAGTAACTGCATCAGCTTATCCATTTTTAAGCTTGAAATGAAGGTTTCTCCTTCTCTGGTACATCTCCTGAAATGTTAGTGGTGTGAGCTAACCAGCCCAGTGAAAAGAACATAACAATGCAGTGTAATAATTATCAGGTTAGCCAAAATCAACATTTTCATCATAATATATTTGTCATACCAAAATATCGATTATTCTCATATTACTGCTGATATCCAAAGCAACACCTAGACACTACACTGATTATAAGCATGAAGTCCCGACACGGTCAAAATGCAAAATCTTGCAAGTACATCTCTGACACACTTGGGCTGGTACTGACACACCTGCGCCAACAACTGATCCACCTGGGCCAATAGACGCAAACCGACACACCTGGGCCGGTGATCGACACATCTGGGCCGATAATAGTTCAGTAGTTAAGGGTACGTAGAAGCAGTATCAATATCATCATATCTCATAAGCATTTCATCACCATAATCACAATATATGATAAACACCATTAACATCAATAAGCACTTTTCACAATAGTGCATTATGTCTAGGCAATAAGTGGGTTCATTCTTGAAACCACTCATTACACTAGATCCTCTTAACCTGATATACTCCTACTGCAATGTTAAATCTCCTCACCGTATGTGTGGGGTATAGAGATATCTGTCAAAACATGAAAACAAGAATACAACGAATTATACAATCATCAATCAAACATAATACACATATCATAGTGTTTCAAATCCTTTCATCTTATTTTCCAGAAAACTTCAAGGGTAATGGATATAAGTCTCCTAAAATGAGTTATTATTCATTTTAGATTATAATAATCAGCAATATAATAGAATGCTCAGGCCACTACTCGTATAGCGACTTAGGCATAGAGATACAAATATAGGGTGCTCAGGCCACTACTTGTATAGCAAGTTAGGCCTAGAGATACAAATATAAGGTGCTCAGGCCACTACTCATATAGTGAGTTAGGCCTAGAGGTACACTCAGTACCCGATTCCTTCTTTTCTACCGAGCAACGAAGTTAATCGCTCAGTTACTGATAGCTATCGGGCTGAGTCAGCCATAGATAGAGAGTATCGGTCTGGAAGTGAATACATAATATATATATATATATATATATATATATATATATATATATATATATACACATATAATAATACAAACAAAATGGTTACTATCAATTTTAATTTAATGACCTTCAAGATAAATTACTGAAACAAATAATATTTCAGTTTTACAATTTTAGAAAACAAACTAATCTTCTCATTTTACTTAATCTCATAATATTTTTATAGACTAAAATCAATAAAATATTTTGATTTAATATATATATATATATATATATATATATATATATATATTAAATAATATAGTTTTATAATTAAAGAAATACCATGGTCTTGAATAATCATATTAGAAAGTCTAAAATAGTGAATTAGCAATTTAATAAACAAAATAAAGAAAAAGGAATAGAAAGCATAGTGTACAACAAGAATGAAAAGGGACAGTACCTTAGTTGCTTTGATGGTGAAAAAATAGAACTAAGAGAGAAAGGAAGGTGGGGACGGTGGTCTGTTGAGAGAGAAGTTGAAAAAGAAGAAAGATGAAAAGGAGGCAAGGCTTTTGTAAAATCTTTTTTTCATCTTCTCCTTATATAGGAAAAGTTAAAAAAACTACGTGGCTGCAAGAGCAGCCACGTAGCTACCTATGAAACAAACTAGCTTTACATAGTAAGCTACCTATGGCATAGCTTTGCATTGTAGTAGCTTAGATGAAAGACAACTCATTTTAATATATATACTTCAGTTAGTTTACAAAGACAAGATTTTATCATGTTTCTGTAGCTACAGTAACTTTTACTATTCATAAGATTATTTTATTAGAGTTATATTTTTATTTCACTTTCTCATTAATATTTAACTAAAAAAAATTATTCAATTTGATCTATCTGATCCAAAATGTTGAGTTTTTAAAATATTTAAATACCATATAATTTTGGAAAGTTATAACCCATTAAACTTAATTGATTTAAATAAAAATCACTTTTTAACACTATTCCCTTAAACTAAGTTGTATTTATTTGAATGGTTTAAAACCTTAATTTTTAGATCTAGAAAAATAAAATGATAGATTTAAACATAGATTAAACACTAGGTATTTTTTTAGAATTATCTAACTTCTAGAATTATTTAAAATAATCATTTTTTAGTTTTCGGGACCTTTTTCGGGTAATTTTTAATAACAGCTTAATGAAATAAAGATACTTATAAATTTTAGAATCTAAATTCCTAATAAAGAAATCAATATCACTTACATAATAATTAAAAAAAATATTCAAACAATAATTATACTGTTAATGGTAAATTACCATTTTGTCCCTCTAACTTAAAAAGGTTGGATCAATGAGCTATCGAGCTCTGATTGGGTCAAAACTGGACTTTTCACAAATCCCTCATTGTAATCTATGTGATTAACATGTTAAGTCATATTATTTAAGCCTAATTCAGGTCAGGGTATTACACATTCGGCTCAGTGTTCGAATGTTACAGCCGACCACCTTAACCGATGTAGTCGGGTTGGCTCTTCTGCAAAAGAAAAAGATCAATGCAAGGAGACGCAAGTCGCGGTTTGAAGTTGGGCGTTCAACCCCGACTCCAACTGCGGCCATCCCGAATCTTCCAGCTCCACCTATCAAATGGTTTGCACCCATGGAGATGAAAGAAAGGAGGTCCAAAGGTCTCTATTACAACTGCGATGAATAGTTCGACGACAAGTGCCGAACACAGAAGTTGTATTTAATGGAGGGACAGTGGCCCAAAGATGAGATTGAAGAAGAACCGTACAACGACTCAGACACCGAGAAAGACATAGAAGAACCTCGAGCTATATCACTCCACGCGGTTTCTGGGGGCAGTGTTCCTCAGACCATGTGTGTGAAGGGCTTTGTGGGGCGTCTGCCAGTCACGGTTTTGATTGACTTCGGAAGCACCCATAACTTCATCAGTCCTCCGGTGGCTAACAAAATTCGCTGCTGAACTATCACCAATCAACTGTTCGATGTGGTTATAGCCAATGGAGATCGCATCAAATGCCAAGGGTTGTGCACGGATGTTAGGCTGACTGTGCAAAGACTAGACATTATAGCTGAATTTTACATTATTCCCTTGGGCAGTTATGAAGTGGTGTTAGGGGCACAATGGTTGCGGACGTTGGGGCCCATCACTTGGGACTTCTAACATCTCACCATGGATTTTAAAACAGTCGACCAATCTTACACTTGGCAAGGTGACTATGTATCTGAACTGAAAATTATGGAGGCCGATATGACCAAAAAGTGTGATCCACAGAAGAACCCTAGTTTCCTTCTCCAGATATTTGCACTCCATTTAGATGTGTCGAACCCATCTCCATACGAGCTAGAGATGGTTCGACTTCTTTGATGATTACCAAGATGTCTTTGCAATACCCTAAGGTCTTCCACCGGTTCGTTCGCACGACCATCAAATCTCATTGATTCCAGGAACTCAGCCACTGAATGTCCGTCCATACCTATATCCATATTACCAAAAGACATAGATAGGAAAACTAGTCCAAGAGTCACTGCAAAGTGGGGTCTTCACGCCCAACCAGAGTCCTTTCTCGTCTCTCATACTCTTCGTAAGAAATGCAGATGGTTCATGGAGGATGTGTGTGGATTATCGATGTCACGCCCCGAACCCGGATGTGGGCCTGGAACGCGACTATTTTTTTTTCCAACAACCATCATTATTCATTAACCCTCAAAACATGTGGGAAACCATATATTACGCATACCAACACACCAATATAATGTATATAACATTAAATCTTACAGTTATAAGTTCATATGCCACATGAGGCATATTTATAATAAAAACACACAAAATATCCAAAGGTACGCTTAGTTTCCATGTGTGGGAAATCACTGACAATTCCCAAGTTCTTACTCTTAATGTGACACCATTGGTTCCTCCATTCCATCTTCCGGTTCATATCCTACATTGTAAGGGACATGAGCTACTAGCCTAGTGAAGAGAACTCAAATAAATTAGAAACCATAGTATGCATGTATCAATGCAAATGAACATGTAACTTACCATCATATGATCCATTTTTACCTTAGGATTATTCTTATAGGACGTTGTTTACCCTTATGGTCCTATATCAATATTTATCGCCAAGTCCTACCTCATTATGCCATGCATGCATTAACCATCACGTTATAAACAATTAAAGGAATTATTTTTCAAGTCATACTTTGTTAATCAACTGGGATAATCATTCACCAAGTAAATCCCATTTTCCATTGGGATAATCATTCACCAAGTCAAATCCCATTTTTTTTCCACTAGGATAATCATTCACTAAGTCAAATCTCATTTTCCATTGGGATAATCATTCACTAAGTCTGTCACGCCTGGACCCGAAGGGTGGGCTCGGAATGCGACTGTTTTTTTTTTTGAAAAGAAACTAACTCAAGCATTCTAACTGGGCCGGATCAATGGTTAGGCCCAAAAGTCACACATGATCCCAACATGTGGACTCAAACATATGCCATAAGTCTGATACTAACAGAAGCACAACAACGGCACATAACATAGTCACATAAATCCGACATTGATTTATCATTCAAAGCACATCAGAGTAACTACAGAAGCATAGTAATTTTTAATACATCACATTAATACAAATTAACTACCACACCCGGTACTTTACAAAAGTAAATGGTTCCAAGAACCAACAAGCAAAGAAAAGGGTATTCCCCTCAGTGGGAATCCCAAAACACCACCGCAGCTTATCCACCCTAAGCTTGGAATAGAGGGTTTTCCTCCTCGGTTTCATCTCTTGAAAGGTGAGTGGGGTGAACTAATTAGCCCAGTGAAAGAATAACAATACAGTTAAATAAACAAAAGGTTAGCAAAATAATTAACAGTTGCAATAACATCTCATGCTTGATAACAAATAAGCATAATATCATTATCAGTCCCATAATTCATCATTTCTTTTCAATACTGTAGTCATCCACCATAACCCCTAGGTACTATACTGACACCAATAATATTAAGTCCTGACACGGTCAAAATATATCCTTGCAAGTACATCTCCGATATACACCTCAAACCGTTACTGACACACCTTGCCAGTCACTGTCGACCCACCTGGTCCAGTAGACATAACCGACACCTCAGCTCGGCGATGGTTCAATAGTAAAAGATACGTGGAAGCAATATTACATCTTATATGATCAACATCATAATATTCACCATCATCATAAGCACTCTTACCATAATGCATCATGTCTAGGCACATGAGTGGGTTCATCAATTCTGAAACCACTCATTGCTCAAGGCTCATCTCATAATAAATCTGTTTACAATTTCTGCAAAGTTAAGTTCCCTCACTGTATATGTGTGGTTTTGCGGTCTCTGTTCAAACAACAAACAAGTGCACAATCAATACACATAGCAGTCATATACATACAAACAGTATTTCGAAATCATACTTGTTTTCCCAACAAAATATCGAAAATAAATGGAATTGAGTCTCTTACTTGGTTTATATCCTTTTTAAATTATAATAATCCACAAGATAATATAATAAGGTGCTCAATCCAAAACTCATATTGTCTTCTAAGCATTGACCAGATTGACTTATTGAGTTAGGTCTAGATCCTCGGGTCACTTCTCGGTTGTCTTCTGGATAGGACCAGATCTGACATTTTGAGTTAGGCCTCGAGGTCACTCAGTGCCCGACAAATATAGCGTCGGCTTGGATGTGAGATCACTCAGTGCCCGACCAATAGAGTCGGCCTGGAAGTGAATACAATACTATTTACACTATAGTAATAAGAGAAGAGGATTAGTACAAATTTTTAATTTAACAAGGGGTACTAACATCACATGCAACAAACATATAATCAAACAATAGCATTTTATACTTAAAAATTGGGTCCCTTGGAAAATGCCTCGGAACTAGGTACTGTGGCTTCGGATCATCCGAACCACACCTAAACTAGTCACTGACCTCGGATCATGGGTCTGACTTCGGATCGTTCGAAGATCGAGTCTCGGACCTTTCGAAGTCCATTTGAACCGATTAAAATCCGAAAACAGGTCTCAGTGGGTCTATAAGCCTCGGAACATCCGAGTGGGTTTGGTCCTTCCGAGTTCTGCTCGGATCGTCCGAAAGGGTCAGGCTAGCCTCGGGCATAACTGGGCTTCAGGTGAAGTTCGGAGCATCCGAGGGTTAGCTCTCGGACCGTCCGAAGGGCTCGGACCGTCCGAGAGTCGTCTTCCTCACTGTCTGCACCAGCAGACAGTGACCGCAAACAACAAGTGAAATACGAATCCGAAAACAGAGGGTTTTCAGGACTCGGTTTTTACATCTAGCCAGTTCGATGGACTCCTCTAGGAGTCCTCTTTCCATAGGGAATGGTTTGGAGCTTTGATGCTCACTAGGCCATCTGATTTTAACACTGAAAGCTCACGGGTACAAGGTACCCATGGCTTTTCCTTAGATTTTAAACTAGTTTTTCTCACTCAAAATAGGGCCAAAACCGATTTTTCTTGATTCTAAACTGACTGGAATCGAAAGAGGAACACAGTGGTTACTTTCACTGGAGTTCCTGGGCTGAAAACGGATCGTTTGAAAATCTCTTCCTTCTTAAGCTACGGTGGAAAACCAGGGAAGAAAAGAGGCTGGGTTTCTAGTTTTCAAACAGCTGGCAGATTGGGAGGGAGAAGAGAAAGATAGATAATTATCTAGGAGTTTGAAAGCTGGTTTGAGGAGCTCAATTTATAGAGCTTTGACCGGAGGAAGGGGGCCTTCGGCCACTGCATGCTGCTGCATGCAGCGGGGTGCGGACATTGATACAATGAAAACACTGTTCCACTGGGTGGTTGTAAATAAGTCCTCATACAATTCCGGTTTTGCAAATTAGTCCTTCTTTTGATAAAAACTCGGCATTAAACTAAAAGCATGATTTTAGAGACTCAAAACTTAATCCAACCTTACAGATAGGTTGGATTTTGAAGACCTTAATCACCATAAAAATTTTGGAATTTAACTCTCACTAAAAATAATTGATTTAAATAAAAACCACTATATAACACTATTTACTTAATTAAACAAATGTTAAATAAATCAATTTAGAAACCTCATTTTGGGGTGCAAAGGAATAACTAGACCATTCTTAAAATGGTCTAACACAAAATACTAGTTTTGAATTTTATCTCATTTTCAAAATTATTTAAAATAATTATTTCTCCCTTTCGGGGTTTTGACGGGTGGATTTAAATACCATTTTCTGAAAATAAAATTATTTAAAAATCAGAAATGCAAATCCTTTATTAAGGAGAATAATATCATCCAGTAATAATCACATAACACATAATTTATAAAATAACAACTAGAAGCGGTAAATTACCAAAATGCCCCTCCAGCTGGACGAGTTGGATCACTGATCTCACGAGCTCGGATTGGGCCACACTTGGGCATTCCTTGAAGCCCTAACCATAATCTTTGAGATTAACAGGTTAAACAAAATTATTAAGCTAAAACACGCCTAATCTGGGTCAGGTATTACATCCTACCCCCCTAAAAGAAAATTTCATCCCGAAATTTAAAACAAACTCTTACCTTTTTAGCCTGTAAACAAGCCAGGGTACAGCTTTCGCATCGTCAATTCTGGTTCCCACGTCTCGTGTTGCACGTCGCGATTTTACCACAGCACTCGCACTAGAGGTATAAACTTCCTCCTGAGCTCTTGAGTCGACACTCTTGAATCTTCACTGGCACTTCTTCAAAAGTTAGGTCCTCTGACACTTCAATTTCTTCAAAACTTATCACATGCGACAGGTCAGGCTCGTACTTCCTTAATATAGACACGTGGAATGTACTATGCACTCTCTCCAAAGCTTGAGGAAGATCCAACTGATAGGCCACTTCACATATCCTCTTCAAGATCTCAAAAGGTCCAACATATCGAGGTGATAGCTTTCCCTTGCGTCCGAACCGTTGCACTCCATGACATGGTGCCACATGTAAGAAAACTTTGTTCCCAACTGCAAACTCCAATGGTCTTCGTCTTTTGCAAGCATAACTCTTTTGTCTGCTCTGGGCCATCTTGAGACGCTGTCTGATCACTTCAACTTGTTCTGACGTTTCACACACTAGATCAGGTCGTAGCAATGCTTTGTCTCCTACTTCTGTCCAACAAAGAGGTGACTTGCAAGGTCTGCCATACAGAGCCTCGTAGGGTGCCATCTACACACTGGAGTGATAACTGTTGTTGTAGACAAACTCGATCACAGGCAAGTGATCTTCCCAACTTCCCTGCATGTCCATCACACAAGCTCTTAGCATATCCTCTAAGGTTTGAATGGTTCTCTCTGATTGACCATCCGTCTGAGAATGAAAAGCAGTGCTTCAGCACAGCTTAGTTCCCAACTTCTCTTGCAATCCTTGCCAAAATTTTGATACAAACCTCGGATCTGTATCAGATACAATGGATATAGGTACTCCATGCAATCTGACTCCCTCCTTCAAGTACAATCCACTTAGAGTAGCCAAAGAGTCCGTCTTCTTGATCGGCAGAAAGTGAGCTGACTTCATCAATCGATCGACTATTACCCAAATAGCGTCGTTCTTCTTGGGAGACTTTGGAAATCCAGTTACAAAGTCCATCGTGATATGTTCCCATTTCCATTCAGCCACTTCCAAATGTTGCATCTTTCCACCAGGTCGTTGATGTTCCGCTTTCACTTGTTGATAAGTTAAGCACTTCGACACAAAATCTGTTACCTCTCGCTTCATACCTTTCCACCAGAAAAGTCGCCGCAGGTCATGATACATCTTCGTACCACCAGGATGCACTGCAAAGCAATAACGATGAAAGTGATCAAGCACCTTTCTTCTGCACCAGTCCGACTTTGGTACAAAAAGTCTATCTTTGAAAGTAAGACTTCCGACCGCCTTGATCTTCCAATCTTCTAGAGTCGCTCCTCCTGAAAGCTGAGTTGCCAACTCCTTCACTTCTGGGTCGCTCTGTTGTCCTTCCAACACCAATCCGATTACCTCGGGTTGTAGAACCAAACTGTGGATTCTTGCTGACCCGCTTCCTTCGATCAGCTCCAGATTGTACTTGGATAAAACTTCCAACATCTTCCACTGCAAGGATGCTATCCTCGCCACGTTGCTGTGAGACTTCTTGCTCAAGGCATCGGCCACTACGTTGGCTTTCCCTGGGTGATAAGAGAGGCTGAAGTCGTAATCTCCCAGGTATTCTATCCATCTTCGCTGCCTCATATTCAAGTCCTTCTGAGTGAAGATATACTTGAGACTATGGTGATCAGAAAACACATTAAACTTCTCATTATATAAGTAATGTCTCCACAATTTCAACGAGAATATAACAGCTGCCAACTCCAAATCATGAGTCGGCTAGTTCTGCTCGTGTCCCTTCAATTGCTTGGAACCATAAGTTACTACCTTTCCTTCTTGCATCAACACACAACCTAAACCAAATTTGGACGCGTCGCACTACACATCGTAACCTCGTCCTTGCTCAGGTATCACCAACACTGGAGACGTCGTCAACTTCTCCTTCAGCTCCTGGAATGCTCTTTCACTAGCTTCGCTCCACTCGAACTTGACGTTCTTCCTCGTCAGCCGAGTCATCGGCACCGCGATCTGAGAGAAGTGTGGAATAAACTTTTGGTAATATCCCGCTAATCCCACAAAGCTCCGGATCTCGAACACGCTCTTGGGACTTTCCCAAGTTTTCACCGTTTCCACCTCTGTCGGATCTACAGAGATCCCTCCTGGAGACACCACATGCCCCAGAAACTGCACTTGAGTCAACCAAAACTCACATTTACTCAGCTCAGCGAACAGCTGATGCTCTCGAAGGGTCTGAAGAACTATCCGCAGATGACGCTCGTCCTCCTCCTCTGATGATGAAAAGATCAAGATATCGTCGATGAAGACTATCACGAACTCTCGCAGATACGATCGAAATACGTGATTCATCAAATCCATAAACATGGCTGACACGTTCGTCAAACCGAAAGGCATCACCACAAACTCGTACGAACCATACTGCGTCCGGAAAGCAGTCTTTGGGATGTCCTCCTCTCGAATCCGTAACTAATGGTAACCCGACCTCAAATCGATTTTCGAAAAGCACCTCGATCCCCTCAAAAGATCAAAGAGGTCGTCTATTCTATGCAACGAATACTTATTCTTAATAGTTACCTGGTTAAGCCGCCGGTAATCTATACACATCTTCATTGATCCATCCTTCTTTTTCACAAAGAAAGCAGGTGCGCCCCAAGGCGAGTTGCTCTGATACCAAGCTATCACGCCCCGACTCGAAGGGTGGGCCCGGAACGCGACTGATTTCTTTTTTTTTTTTTGAAAAGAAACTAACTCAAGCATTCTAACTGGGCCGGATCAACGGTTAGGTCCAAAAGTCACACACGATCCCAACATGTGGACTCAAACATATACCATAAATCTGATACTAATAGAAGCACAACAATGGCACATAACATAGTCACATAAATCCGACATTGATTTATCATTCAAAGCACATCAGAGTAATTACAGAAGCATAGTAGTTTTTAATACATCACGTTAATACAAATTAAGTACCACACCCTGGTACTTTACAAAAGTAAATGGTTCCAAGAACCAACAAGCAAAGACAAGGGTATTCCTCTCAGTGGGAATCCCAAAACACCGCCGCAGCTTATCCACCCTAAGCTTGAAATAGAGGGTTCGCCTCCTCGGGTTCATCTCTTGAAAGGTGAGTGGGGTGAGCTAACTAGCCCAGTGAAGGAATAACAATATAGTTAAATAAACAAAAGGTTAGCAAAATAATTAACAGTTGCAATAACATCTCATGCTTGATAACAAATAAGCATAATATCATCATCAGTCCTATAATTCATCATTTCTTTTCAATACTGCAGTCATCCACCATAACCCCTAGCATAATATTCACCATCATCATAAGCACTCTTACTATAATGCATCATGTCTAGGCACATGAGTGGGTTCATCAATTCTGAAATCACTCATTGCTCAAGGCTCATCTCATAATAATACCTGTTTACAATTTCTGCAAAGTTAAGTTCCCTCACCGTATATATGTGGTTTCGCGGTCTCTATTCAAACAACAAACAAGTGCACAATCAATACACATAGCAGTCATATACATACAAACAGTATTTCGAAATCATACTTGTTTTCCCAACAAAATATCGAAAATAAATGGAATTGAGTCTCTTACTTGGTTTATATCCTTTTTAAATTATAATAATCCACAAGATAATATAATAAGGTGCTCAATCCAAAACTCATATTGTCTTCTAAGCATTGACCAGATTGACTTATTGAGTTAGGTCTAGATCCTCGGGTCACTTCACGGTTGCCTTCTGGATAGGACCAGATCTGACATTTTGAGTTAGGCCTCGAGGTCACTCAGTGCCCGACAAATATAGCGTCGGCTTGGATGTGAGATCACTCAGTGCCCTACCAATAGAGTCGGCCTGGAAGTGAATACAATACTATTTACACTATAGTAATAAGAGAAGAGGGTTAGTACAAATTTTTAATTTAACAAGGGGTACTAACATCACATGCAACAAACATATAATCAAACAATAGCATTTTATACTTAAAAATTGGGTCCCTCGGAACATGCCTCGGAACTAGGTACTGTGGCTTCAGATCATCCGAACCACACCTAAACTAGTCACTGACCTCAGATCATGGGTCTGACTTCGGATCGTCCGAAGATCGGGTCTAGGACCTTCTGAAGTCTATCTGAACCGATTAAAATCTGAAAACAGGTCTCAGTGGGTCTTTAGGGCTCAGAACGTCCGAGGTTAGGGCTTGGAACGTCCGAGTGGGTTCGGTTCTTCCGAGCTTTGCTCGGATCGTCCGAAAGGGTCAGGCTAGCCTCGGGCGTAACTGGGCTTCGGGTGAAGTTCGGAACGTCCGAGGGTTAGCTCTCTGACCAGTCCGAAGGGCTCAGACCGTCCGAGAGTCATCTTCCTCACTATCTGTACTAGCAGACAATGACCGCAGACAACATGTGAAATGTGAATCTGGAAGCAAAGGGTTTTCCGGACTCGATTTTTACATCTAGCCAGGTCCGACGAACTCCTCTGGGAGTCCTCTTTCCATAGGGAATAGTTTGGAGCTTTGATGCTCACTGGGCCATCTGATTTTAACACTGAAAGATCACGGGTACAAGGTACCCCTGGTTTTTCTTAGATTTCAAACTGGTTTTTCTCACTCAAAACAGGGCCAAAACAGATTTTTCTTGATTTTAAACTGACTGGAATCGAAAGAGGAACACAGTGGTTACTTTCACTGGAGTTCCTGGGCTGAAAACTGATCTTTTGAAAATCTCTTCCTTCTTAAGCTTCAGTGGAAAAACAGGGAAGAAAAGTGGCTGGGTTTCTAGTTTTCAAACAGCTGGGAGACTGAGAGGGAGAAGAGAACGATAGATAATTATCTGGGAGTTTGAAGGCTGGTTTGAAGAGCTCAATTTATAGAGCTTTGGCCGGAGGAAGGGGGCCTTCGGCCACTGCATACCACTGCATGCAGCGGGGTGCGGACATTGATACGATGAAAACACTGTTCCGCTGGATGGTTGCAAATAAGTCCTCATACAATTCCGGTTTTGCAAATTAGTCCTTCTTTTGATAAAAACTCGGTTTTAAACTAAAAGCATGATTTAAAAAATTCAAAACCTTAATCCAACCTTACAGATAGGTTGGGTTTTAAAAACCTTAATCTTCATAAAAATTTTGGAATTTAATTCTCAACTAAACCATTTATTTAAATAAAAACCCTTATTTAATACTATTTACTTAATTAAATAAATGTTAAATAAATCAATTTAGAGACCTCATTTTGGGGTGCAAAGGAATAACTAGACCATTCTTAAAATGGTCTAACACAAAATACTAGTTTTGAATTTTATCTCATTTTCAAAATCATTTAAAATAATTATTTCTTCCTTTCGGGGTTTTGACGGGCGGATTTAAATACCATTTTCTGAAAATAAAATTATTTAAAAATCAGATATGCAAATCCTTTATTAAGGAGAATAATATCATCGAATAATAATCATATAACAGTATAATTTATAAAATAACAACTAGAAGCGGTAAATTACCAAATGCCCCTCCAGCTGGACGAGCTGGATCACTGAGCTCACGAGCTCGGATTGGGCCACACCTAGGCTTTCCTAGAAGCCCTAACCGTAATCTTCGAGAATAACCGGTTAAACAAAATTATTAAACTAAAACACGCATAATCTGGATCAGGGTATTAAAAAGTCAAATCCCGTTTTTTTCATTAAGATAATCATTCACCTACTCATATCCCATTTATCCACTGGGGTAATCATTCACCTAATCATATCCTAATAACCGACAAGAAATCACTAAGTTACATCTCATTGTTCATACGGGGATCTCCCACCAAGCTATATCCCACGTACGTGGTCTCCACGACCCGGTCTAGTATCTCATCCAACACCAACGGTTGATGGCGGTCGACCATAGCCTATGAACAAGTCCAACCCAACTGTTCGCAAACGGCGTTCGACTTAACATCACAAGGTCTCTACGACCCGGTCTACTAGCCCATCCAACACCAACGGTTGATGGCGGTCAACCATAGCCTACTCACAAGTCCAACCCAACGTTTCATAAACTGCGTTCGGCCTAACATCATAAGGTCTCCAAGATCTGGTCTGCTAGCCCATCCAACACCAATGGTTGATGGCGGTCGACCATAGCCTACTAATACGTCCAACCCAACGTTTTGCAAACTGCGTTCGGCCTAACATCACAAGGTCTCCACGACCCGGTCTACTAGCCCATCCAACACCAACGGTTGATGAAGGTCGACCATAGCCTACTAACACATCCAACCTAACGGTTCGCAAAAGACGTTTGGCCTAACATCACAAGGTCTCCACGACCCGGGCTACTAGCCCATCCAACACCAACGGTTGATGGCGGTCGACCACAGCCTACTAACAAGTCCAATCCAAAGGTTCGCAAACGGTGTTCGGCTAATCTCAGTAATTATAGCCCGACGGCCAATATCAAACTTTATAAAGTTATTATCTTCCACATATTTAATTTATAACCATAATTTTCACATGCAAATGTCAAATACATGATTTTCAGTGCCCTCCTTACACAGAGACTTATTCTGAGAGAACCACCATATTTCAGTCTTACCATTTGATGTATCCAATACCAATACAAGAAATGAATAAAATAATCAATATCACAAAAACATATAAAACTGGATTTAATAACACGAATGCTTTCACCTAGTTTTTACCCGACAATTCCCAGACATTCCATGGGTTCATACTGCGTTAGATGCTATAAGTCCTCGATTCCCTGACACCATTTTTAGCGTACGTTCTAAACAGTTAGAACATTTACATCCCTTACACGTAGGCAGTGTCAGGTCTCGTATTCTGGACCTATATAGCATTTTCCATCTTTAAATGATCATGGGTCCCATTTCAGTCTGGTGTTAGTGGGTTTAAATATCATACAATACCATACCAATTTAGTTCGAGTCTCCTCACCTTTACCCACAGTGTTTATCATAGAAATCTGTAAGAATAAAATAATAATATAAATTTCAGAACATTCATGGATTATCTACCCAATCCCATGCATTTTCCAACAAAAACGTGATAAGTGTAATGGGTCACCTATCTCTTATTACTTCTTTAAATTATGTCAGAGAGTTAGCTGTTAGCCATCCAAAACACCATAATAAAATAAAAATGTAAAGTACTCAGTGCCCCGTCTCGTATTATTTTCCAGCTAAAGAGACGTATTGAGACGGTGCCCAGAAGGTACAGAGACAGTAAAATAAACAAAATACTTAGTGCCCAACCCCTTTTACCATCGAGTGGCCTTTCTGCAGTGCTACTGATGGTCACCGAGCTGCGTTTCCACTGCGCTACTGATGGGGGATTTTGGCCTAGAGGGTACAGTGTGAGAAATGTTAATAAAGTACTCAGTGCCCCACTTCAAGATCACCGGGTGACTAAGCGCCTCCTCAGATGGTATAATCGAACAACTAAGCGCCACTACTGATGATCCATCGAGTGACTAAGCACCACCTCAAATGGTATCATTGAGCGACTAGCGCCACTGCAGATGATAGTGTGGCCAGAGATTACAATACTGAAATTTAAACACACAAAATGGAAAAGTAAATACGCAATAGTCAGTTGAGGTTAATCTTTTCCCCGATTTTAACTAGGGTTGAAAAACTGAATTTTAAATGTAAAATAAAATTGATTTTAAAGGGTATAATTTAAAATTTAAGAGAAAACCTATTTTCCCCTTCATTTTGAAAAAAAACCAATTTTAAATCCCATAACTACTTTTTTCTAGTTCTAACTTACTCTAGAACTAGAAAAAAATCGTTTCGTTACGTTGGATGTAAAATTCTGCTTAGAATAAATTTAATTTGAAAACCGGAGGGCACAGGAGGGAAACCCGAAGGTTTCTGTTGCTGCTACTGCTTGCGGATAAACGAACAGAAGGAAAGAAAATAAGATGAAATGGAAGAGAGAAAATGAAAAAGAACAGAAGAAGAAAAAAGGCAGAGGAAGACTTTGAGTCTTCGGTTTTTTTTTTCTTTTCATTTCATTCCTCTAGTCTCATTCCTTTTCATGCAACCCCGTTTGCCTAGCTACAAGCTACTACTTGTAGCTTTAAGATAAACATAAAATTTTTATTATTATTTCATTACATAATCTTTTTATTAATTACCTTTATATCATATTGCACATGTGCTAATACAGAGGTCTTACTAAATTGATCCAACTAGTCCAATAGGTTGGGTATTAAAAACTGAACATGGAATTAAAATTTGGTGAGAAACCGACATCAAAAACTCATTATTTTAGCTAAAAATCACTGTTTTGTCAAAATTTCATTATTTTAAAGAACCTCTTTGAAATGATCCAACTTTACAATTAGATAGAGTAAATTAATCTGATAAAAATATTCTAAATCTTCAAAGTATTTTGAGGTCAAAAACCACATTTTTCAAGTGAAAGAAGATTTTTAATTAAAACAACGGTCCAGATTTCTCATTGTAAAATAAATGTCAAAACTTGATATTTTTTGGAAATCTAAAAGTAAAAGAAGGTTCGTTATGATATAGATCGAGTATTGATTTTCTCCATATATTTTTAGGACTTTGTCTCCCCTATAAAATTGGGGCTTTGCCACTTAAGAAAATATAGCTAGCAAAAATAGATAGAATTTGGTTGAGATTAGCATTCCGTTAAGTTCAGAATTTAAAAATAATGCATAATCCAAAATTTGGGGTTGAAACTAGGTTAAATGACTTAGTTTTCAGAGCAACAAACTTTTAACTCTAAAATAATATTATTATATTCATAAATTACTCTCATACATTTAAAACTTAATTAAAAGAACTATCGGAGTCGGATTGGATCAAACTCGTATCCATTGGAAACCTCATTCTGTAATCTTCACGATTGGAGGAACAAAAATCACAATTAACGGCTAAAAAATTACTTAATTAAATTTAATTAATCCAAATTAACCTTTAACTTGGGCTGGGATATTACAACCGAGCTCTTAATTAGCACACGGTAAAAGACAAGTTTCCAATTCCCGTCATTGAAGAACTGCTGGATGAGTTGCATGGGGCATGAGTCTTTTCCAAACTGGATTTGCGTTCAGGGTATCACCAGATACGGGTACGACCCGAGGATGTCTCAAAAACAGCATTCAGGACTCATGATGGTCACTTTGAATTCTTAGTCATACCTTTCAGCTTGACTAACGTCCCAGCCACATTCCAATGCCTCATTAAAGAGATCTTCTGGCCCTTTCTAAGCCGGTTTGTCTTGGTCTTCTTCAATGACATTCTCATATACAACGTCACAAAGGAGGAACATCTCTCGCATTTATCGCAGGTATTAGAAGTGCTCCACCGCCATCAGCTCTTTGAAAAAAGAAACAAATGTACTTTTGGATGTGCGACAGTGGAATATTTGGGGCATCTAATCTCAAGAGAAGGAGTGGCGGCGGATCCGGAGAAGATAAAAAGTATGATGGATTGGCCTACTCCGAAAACTATTTGGGATCTGTGGGGCTTCTTAGGCCTCACAGGATATTACAGGCGCTTTATCCGACACTAGGGTTGTTGGCCAAGCCGTTGACAAATTTGCTAAAAAAGAATTCATTCATGTGGACATCAGCTGCAAGTAGAAGCCTTCACACAGTTAAAGTAGGCCATGCATGCCACCTGTCTTGGCTCTACCCAATTTTACCCAAACTTTTTATGTTGAGTGTGATGCATCCGGTACAGGAGTGGGAGCAGTCTTGACTCAGGCTGGCAAACCTATAGCCTACTTCAATCGGGCTCTCTCGGGCACATCTCTTTCTTTCTCCACTTATGAAAAGGAACTTCTGGTCTTGGTCATGGCAGTCAAGAAGTGGAGGCCTTACTTATTGGGTCAGTGGTTTGTCGTTAAAACTGATTATCACAGCTTGAAGTTCTTGTTGGACCAAAAGATAGGTACTCCCATACAACAGAAATGGGTTTCTAAGTTATTTGGTTACGACTTCACTATCGAGTATCGGAGTGGGACCTCTAATACGGTGGCCGATGCGTTGTCACGTCAGGAAGGTGAACTCAATGCAGTTTCATCATTGGTTCCATCCTGGGTTGATGAGTTGCGCCAAGAACACGTCCGGGATAGCCACACTCAGTAGTTGATTAAAGGGTTGCATGAGGGGACGATTGATATGGAAAAATACACATACAATGGAGGCCTCCTATATTTCAAAGGCAGATTCTACCTGTCTTTCGACTCCCCACTCCAGTGAAAAATCTTGCATTAGTACCACGATAGCCCCCTCGAGGGACATTCTGTCTTCCACAAGACTTACCACCAACTCAAGCGCGATTTTTATTGGACGGGATTGAAACGAAATGTGTGCAACCATGTCCTCCTATGTGACCTGTGTCAACGGAATAAAGTGGAGAATCTAAATCCTGCAGGACTTCTCCAACCATTGGAGATACCCACACGTTCATGGTCTTCCGTTTCCATGGATTTTATTGACGACCTACCCTTTTCCTCTGGAAAAAGTACAATCATAGTGGTGGTCGACCGCTTGAGCAAGTATAGCCACTTCTTTGCTCTAACTCACCCGTACATGGCTGCGGTGGTGCCACGAATCTTCATGGAACATGTGTTCAAATTGCATGACGTGCTAGAGACTATTATCAATGATCGTGATCCAGTTTTCTTGAGCAAGTTTTGGAAGGAGTTCTTCCTTTTGCAAGGCACCCACCTCCATATGAGCTCAGCTTATCACCCTCAGACGGACGGCCAGACGGAGGTTGTCAACAAATGTGTTGAGCATTACCTCTGAAGTTTTAGCGGCCTCAAACCAAAAGAATGGACTCGCTGGCTGCCTCTAGCCGAATTTTGGTATAATACTTGTGTTCATGCATCTACTAAGGCGACACCCTTTGAGGCATTGTACGGGGAGCCTCCCCCTAGGCTTGCTTCATATGTCTGGGGAACAATCTCAAGTGGCCGCAGTGGATGTGGAGTTACGCAGCCGAGCCGACATCCTGCACACCCTACGTGATAACTTGGAGAAAGGTCAAAGCAAAAGCATATCCAATCTAATCTGCTAGATCGGCTAAAGTCCAATCTGTCCATGCCTCCACTGAGTATGAACATGGGCACACAACAGGTTCTGTTTGGATTACGGCGAGCGTTGGCCTGGGTATTGGTTTGAAAAGGGCGGATCTGAGAGGACACAAAGGGATGACACGGGCGTTGATGTGGCTGTTTGAGAATGGGTTTGGCGGAACAGGTTGCAAGCACAGGTTGTGGACGATTGAAGGGCAGTTCTGGCGCTGTAGCAGTGGTGTAGAATGGTTGTTGCAAACGGCCTTACACGAGCAGCAGTATCTGGGTTGGGTGACGACAGAACTCGTCCGCAGGAACAGAGAAGAAAATAGAATAGAGGGCCTCAAACCCACGAGGAAGGGGAAGAAGAGAAGAGCGAGAAGAGAGAGAGAAGTTCGAGTCGACGGTAGCGAGGAAGAGGAAGTAAAACGGGAGTCGGAGACTTTCAACTTATTTTTTCATTCATCAATAATCATCAAATATAGACAAACACTAATTCTATCTTAATCTTAATTTTAAAAATAGTAAATAATTGAAAAAAAATGTAGAAACGTTAAATATCTGTGAGAAAGTTCAGAGATTCTGCAAAAGAGTAGACTCCGTAGCCTGACAAAAACAAGTGGTTTTTTTTTTTTAAGTCCACCCATTTTAACTCATACAAGTCTAAAGTTCTACACATGCTTATAAATTCTCACTTTAAAAATTAATAAAAAGTAAATTCAAAGGTTTATCATTAAAATTTCAGTATATAAACAAATTTATAGTCACTTAATTTTAAGTCTTAAAGTTGATAGATATCCTTAAAAAATTCAATGGCCTAAATACTTTGACCGTTAAGATCAATTAGAAATTGAATTTTAAAATAAAACTTTAACAAGTATCAAGCTTTTAAATATATTTTCAATCTGTTTGATTATACTTTTAATTTATAAATAAATTTTTTTTAAAAAAAATAATAATAATTAAGAAGTGTTCATTTGTTCGAATCCGATTTAAATAAACGGACTTCGGCAACGATTTTTTGTTTGGAGTGTCGAGCTCAGACCTTTAAGGCCATTTATTTTTTCAAACCAAAGCACAGTTAATTATCCTTTTCTTGATAGTAAAAGAATTTTTCTTAACCCACATGGATGTAGCTCAACTAGTTGCCTCCCGTTGCAGGAACGGGAGGTTGCTGGTTTGAGTCTACATAGCCTAACCTTGGTGTACCTTAGGGATAGTGGGCTCACCTGTGGATGTTTTACACTGGGTAACCTCTACTGGGTATCCCGCGGTTTCCCACATATAAATTCAAAAAAAAAAAAAAGAATTTTCTTACACCTATTACAAACCTCGTTTATCAAGTATGCTCGAGAGGAAAGAACTAACTCATATTTAATCATCCCATTTATAGACCGCATTTTGGCCCAAAATAGTTATTCATCTTTGACAAAATAAAAGTGAAAGGATAAATTGGAAAATTCCCAAAATTACATCCAGTCCTTCATTCAAGAGAACATGTCTACCCATTCATTTCGTAATAATATTATCATAGCTCATTCTTCTTGTTTTTCTATTTATAAAGTCATTGATATGTATAGGTGCTTGTATAGGACTTGTTTTTTAACCAATGACGTTGGTTAGAACTCATTTTCCAAAAGGATTCACATATGTCAGAGTAATTAGGTTGCATTTGGATGAGGGGTAAATTTTACAGGATGGATAATCAAGCGTGTAACTGGAGGTAGGTATCAATTATGAATATCCTGTGCAAGTGTTACCCTTATCTCCTTAGGGGTATTTGGAGTGGCACCAAAGCACATAATCTAAATAGCAATTTATATTGTCAATTATTTTATGCTTTCAAGAATTCAATTTATACAGGTAACTTCAGTGACTCGTAGTTGAAAAGGCATTGCTCATAGATATCGTACATCTTTACTTTGACAAGTTGAATACTAATCACAATGTATCTAACAATGAGATAAAGAGGGTAATAGATAAGCTTCTGGGACCGACAATGATATAAAAGGGGGTCACATGATTTATAGTACCTGTGGTATATGAAACGGCTTGAATTCCCAGGAGCATTGAAGTTATTGGATAAAATTAAAATGCTATTAACAATTGAGACATTTCTTTGACATGGAAGCAACAGATTTTTTCCATCAATCAATTAAATAGCTCACTGAGAAGTGATCCGTGCAGCATCACTTTTACCTTAAGTGCATCAAAATTAAGTGAATTACCTATTTTATCCAAATCCAATCATATTAAGCGGAAGGGTAATTATATTCACACTGTGAAAAGTTTTTCCTATATACCGTACTTCTTTGTTTTTTCAATTTTACCCTTTACCTCCTCTCTTTTGAAGAAAGTAAAATTGGAAAAATAAAGCAGCACGATAAAAAAAAAACTGTGTGAATATAATTATGGTAAGTAGGATATTCATTTTGAAGAAAGTTTAGGTCAAATAAGTATTTCACTTAATTTTGATGCACCTATTGTAACGTCCAGACCCGGAAGTGGGCCTGGAACACTACTGATTTTTTTTTTTAAGCTAAACTTAAAACTTATAAATGGGCTGGATCAAGAGTTGGGCCCAAAAATAAAAGCCACACATGTTCTCAACATGTGGACTCACACGTATACCATAAGCCTACTCACATGCAAACACATAACATACAATCACATATTTCCGTAAACGAAATATTTGTTAATCAAGTTAGAGTAACTGCGGATCACATAGTGGTCTATACAATTCAAAACATAGTAAGTACCACATACGGTACTTTACACAAATTATGGTTCCAAAGAACCAAACATCAATAACAAGTTCCCGTCTGTGGGAAACCCAAAGCAACGCAACAGCTTATCCTTCCTAAACTTGATATAGAGGTTCCTCTACCTCGGGTACATCTTCTGAATTGTGAGTAGTGTGAGCTAATTAGGAAAGTGAAAGAACATAATAATGCAGTTTATTGAATATCAGGTTAGCCAAAATCAATATTATCTTATCTTGCAAAAATCTTAACATCATTCCAGAACTGCTAACATCCACCGTAACATCTAGATACTACACTGAGACCATTAGTATTAAGTTCCGACACAGTTAAAATACAATCCTTGCAAGTACATCTTCGACCCACCCAAAGCCGGTACTGACACCCGAGCCGGTACTGACACCCGAGGTCAACAACTGACCCATTTGGTCCAGTAGAAGTAAACCGACAAGCATAAGGAAGGTAATAGTTCAGTAGTTAAGGGTACGTGGAAGTAGTATTAATATCATCACTGCTCATAAGCATTATCATATATGATCAACATCACTAATATCCATAAGCACTCTTCACAATAGTGCATCATGTTTAGGCATATAAGTGGGTTCATCAAAACAGATCTTTGAAACCACTCATTGCACTAGATCCTTTTAACTTGATTTACTCCTACTGCAATATTAAGCCTTCTCACCGAAAATGTGTGGTATCGAAGTATCTGTCAAGTATACAAACAAATATACAATTAATGATCAGTCAATATACATAGCATACAAAATAATACATACTCATAATATTTAAAATCCTATTTTCCGGAAATCTTCAGGGGAAATAGAACTGAGTCTCCTATTTGATTACTAACCATTTTAAGTTACAATAATCAATAATATATAATAGGGTGCTCAGGCCACTTCTCATATTGTCTTCTGGACATGACCAGGTTGACGTATTGAGTTAGGCCTAGAGGTATAAGGTGCTCAGGCCACTTCTCTTATAGTGAGTTAGGCCTAGAGGTCACTCAGTACCCGAATCCTTCTTTTTTACCGAGCGGAGAAGGAAGTCGCTCAGCTACAGATAGCTATCTAGCTGAGTCAGCCACAGATAGAGAGTATTGGCCTGGAAGTGAATATAATAAGTACATACACAATAGTACCAAGAGAAAGGGGTTAATATCATTTTTAATTATAAAAAAGGGATATAAACATCAAATTAAAACCTACGATCTAATTTATGAAATCCTAATTTAAACAGAAATTTACAGACCAAAACTGGGTTCCTCTGAACATGCCTCAGAACCAGGTACTGTGACTTTGGACCTTCCGAGCCACTGCCTAAAAACTGGTCTACATAACCTTCGGAACATGGTTCTGTCTTTTGGAACTTCCGAGGCTCATGTCTCAGAACTTACGAGGGTGCTTCCAAGATGAAATCGGCAAAACAGAGAAATCAGTGAGTCTTGGTGTGTCTCAGAACCTGTCGAGGGAAGCTTGGAACTTCCGAGCAGTTCGGCTCTTCAGAACAGACTCAGAACATCCCGTTAGCAGAGGCGGGAGAAACGGTTAGCCTCTGGACACTTCGGAACCCCGAACCAAAGCTTGGAACTTCCGAAGTGTTGGCTTCGGAACTTCCGAAGCCCAACTCTCGGACCTTCCGAGATTCGTCTTCCTCCTCTGTTTGCAGTAGCAGATAGTAACATCAACGACTATGTGAAATACGAATCCAGAAACAGTGAATTTTCTGGGTTCTTTTTTCACATCTAACAGGTCAGATGGATTCCTTAGTGAGTCCTCTTGACATAGGGAATAAATTAAAGCATTCAAACTGACTTAAAACATCCGATTTTAACAAGAAATCTAGAGAAACACATGAAAATTCAAGTTTCCCTTAAAACTTCAAATCCACTTTAAGCACTCAAAACTTGATCAATTTTTATTCTGTTTGATTCTAGATGGGTTAGAATTTGAAAAGGAACACAAATGTTACCTTCGCTTAACCTCTTGGGTTGAAAATCTGAAATTTGAAAAATCTTCCTCTTTCAAACTTACGGTAAAAATTTGAAAAGAAAGAGAGGGTCAGCAGTTTTGTTTTCACAGTGGCTTGAATTCTTACTGAGATGAAACTAGCTGGAGGAGGGTAGAATTTATAAACCCTCCAGCCAGGCCAGGTGAAAGACACCTCACCGGCAGCCCACGGGCATCTGCATGGGAGGGACGCAAGTTGCTGGCCACATAGGGGGAGAAACAGTAAACGAATTTTGCAGATAAATCTTTAGGGTTTTTTTTTTTTTTGGCAATTAGCTCCTTTTTCATGTTAATTAGATTTTAACTAAAAATATGATTTAAATAACTTAATTAATTTAATCCAACTTAGCAAAAATGTTGGGTTTTATAAACTCTACTCATCATAAAATTTTGGAGATTTAATTTTCACTAAAAATCGTAGATTTAAACAAAATTCATAATTTGACACTATTTACTTAAATTAACTTGTATCTAATAGAAGGGTTTAAAACCTTTATTTTCAAAATTTGAAGAAATAAACTAAACAGTTATATTAAAGCCTATCATCACATATTTTTTCTTAAAATTTTCTTATTTCTAAAATTGTCTAATAAAAATTATTTCCTTACTTTCGGGGTCTTTTCGAGTAGTTTTAAATAAAATTTTCTGAAAATAATATAATACTGTACTTATAAATAAAAATCCTTGATTAAGGAAATCAATATCATTCAATAATAATCAAATAATTACATAAATAATAAAAATAATATCAATAAATGGTAAACTACCATTTTGCCCTTCTAACTAGACGAGCTGGATCATCGAGCTTTCAAGCTCTGACTGGGCCAAACCTGAGCTTTTCGTAAAGTCTTAACCGTAATATTCAAGATCGGTTAAAGTATGATTTATCATACTGATTACGCTTAAATCGGGTCAAGGTATTACACCTAGAGTAAAAATGGCGCACGAATCACTTCCCAAAAATAAATATCCTGACTAGAATGTTAACCATCTAGAATTTTGGCATTTGGGGTCCACTTTACCCTTCTTTTAAAGATAATATATATATATATATATATATATATATATATATATATATATATATATATATATATATATATATATATATATATATATATCTAGATGGCATTTGGGGTCCACTTTACCCTTCTTTTAAAGATAATATATATATATATAGTGTCAAGACCATCTAAATAGGCTGTACATAAGAAATGAAAATGGTTCTCTGCCATTTTTATGTATTCCTTGCTTTAAACATTTTCAGAAAAAAATCTTTTTAACTACCTAAAAACCTAGTCATGCTACTTCTGTAAATGTGAAATTTGTATTTTTTAATTCTCATTGTCCATCTCAATCTCCACACTACTTCTTTCACGTGATAAAAAAAATCAACCGATATGTACAGCCATCATATTGGTTTATCAGTCGCGGCTAATATGTATCAGCCAGTATCCGCTGATGTACATTTTTTAAATGTTTTTTCAGAAAAATCACAAAGCTGAATCCTATTTTAAGAAGGTTTAGATATAAATTCTTTAAGTGTAAAAGGTATTTGTCAATTCCAAACATCTTTCCTTTAAAATTTGACCATTTGGAATCTTTTTATTATTATTATTTTTTTTTTGAATTTCGATTCTAAATACTCTCAAATTAGGTGTTTCGTGAAAATGATTTAATGAAATAATATTCATTGGAAATTTGTTAACATAATTGATATATTTTATAGGGCGTCTATGCCATTTTCAAGTTTTTTCCGAAAAAAAAAAAAACTAAATCTTGTCAAGAATATAGTTAGTGGAAAGGGAATCTTCAATCTTCACTTGGGCCGCTCAAGCGGAAGAGAGCTACTAAGCCAGAAAACTGTATTTTACCAAGGATGTCTTTCAGAACTCTAGCATCCTAAGGCACAAGAAGCTTTGTTACAGAGACTGACAATGTTTGATTTTAGTAGCATATGCACAAACATGTACAAGTCAGTACTTAACCAGAGAGAGAGAAATCTCACATAGATGACACATTTATTTCCACACAATATAGATCCTAGATATAAGTAGCATCCTCTCTTCGAACAACATGAGGCCTTTTGGGGTATGCGTATGGGCGCACATCCCAATGCAAAACGTGAAGGCCTAGGTGTATTTGATCCCAAAGCGGACAATATCATACTGGTTGGGGCAGGATCGTTACAGTCTCATTACTCTAACATAGTGTCAAGATTTCAGTATCTTGAATTGCTTAATGAACTTAAGTTTATCGTGTTTCAACAAGATTAAAACACTTCACTAAGGGATTAACTGGATATATGAATTTCACATTTACATTCTAAGGTAATTACAATGAAAATCAGAAGAAAACATCATAACTTTAAGCAAGAATTAAAGACCATTCAAAAATCTGCATTGCATTTTTTACAGCTTCTAGGTTGATATCTATCAGCTTTCCTGTTATTGATGAGACAATCGTACATTTCTTCTCTTCTGCATTGGGAATGAACCGTCTTGCCTTCTCTTCGGAAGAAAATAATGCAATACTGGAAAAACAACAAAAGAAGCAGGAATTCAAGTTTTGGAATGATAAGCTGTAGGAAAAATAATGAGACTGAATCCTAGCAGAAACACATACTCATGCACACACACACCAAAAAAAAAAAAAAAGGGGGTTAACCTAAAATTCTTGTCAATCATTAAAAGTCTTGTAAAATTGCAAGATAAAAAGTTCAGTCAGTTTGATGGGGTAGTTAGAAATTTTGAATACACAAGGAATCAAGGACTCAACTGAATATTCTAAGTAAAAAGTTTACAATATCATGCACAACATGGATCAGCACATGAATTCAGCTGAACTGGAAAGGAGATATCCAAAACCAGACATTGCTCCATAAATCTTAAGAAAACATAGAAGCTCCTTTCGAAATCATTCTAGAGTTACACCTTCATTACTTAAGCCATTTGAATAGAGACTAAACAAAGAGCCAACTAAAATCAAATCCAATTTACTCATCCAAGACTATGATTGCTAATAGTAAATAAGGGTGTCTCTATGAACAGATCTAATGAATAAATGCTGCACTTTGTGAGCCAATTCAGTTGTTACCTGGGCTTTTCACGCGCATTTGCTAGCTGTATTGCTGCAGTATTTGTGGCTATGACCCCAACTGAATCATTTAGAAGGGCTGCAAGCTGATTCCACAAAGCACAAAACCAATTTTATTAGAAGTTGAAAACACACTTCATATGATTGTGGAAAAGTATTGTCTATGCAAAATTGCTGTCATAATGATATTGAGTAAAGATTTGGAAGAAAAGAGAAAACAAGCCTGGCCAGGGGTGGTGATCAACACAATACTGGAATCTTCTCCGACGATCTCCTCCACTTCTTTCCTAACATCCTCGCGTGGGATGACAAAGAGAGGTTTCGCACCCCTGATAACATTATGGAGCAAAATTTACCATATCTTCTAATACTCTTCTATTAATACCGAATTTATTTCTTGAACAATTGATTGAGAAAACACAAGGAAAACAAAGATCACATCTCTGTTGTGAGCTTCCATCATCCAAAAGATGGTAGTGCAAGAAATAATTCTTGATTTTTTTCGATGAAAATGATGCCATCATTATTGAACTTTCTGTTATATATTTTGCTATAATCACTGGCCAATCTTCTGTGATTTAGCGATGATTGAAGTTTAATATAGAGAGCCAATTTCAGTGTCTAGTGCTCTGGATTGACCATCATGGATGGACTTCAGATGGAAATTAATCAGATCCTGAAGGATGCTAATGACATTCTCAGGTTATCCACCTTTTCATGATACTCTTTACAAGATTTTGGGGTCTTGTAGCACTCTTGGAAGGTGCTCTCAGTTGCAACTTGCAATCACTTGGTTGCAGATCCAAGTCACAGATTGTCTCTCAAAAAGAACTAGGAAGGCACATGAAATGTTTCTGACTCTGATTTCCAGAGTATGGATGAATATATGGATTGAGATAAGATGAGATCTATTGATCTATTTCAAAATAACTTGTTTCTTGCTTGTACAAACCTCACTGCCTTTGCTATTTCAGCCCATGCAGTGATGGGTAACAAACTGTCAGTATCGCCTGTTGGTTGCATTGAAGCTTCTGAATCACACTCTATACCATGAATGACAACATACTTCTTTTTCTCGACACCTGCTTTTTTGTATTTTGCCTCGACATAGTCCTTCAGTTTCCTTGAGATTAACACTTTAAGTGGGGGCACTGGATGCCTTGGTACATTACGGGCTGGTCTGCCCAACCATTCAAGCATTTGATGATACCTAGCACAGATGGTGATATAACTGTTAGCCATGACAGACATTATACAATGATCCAAACTGCATTCAAAATCAATTAATAGGTACATACATAGACAAATCCTACTTTTAGGAAGCTTTTGATCCTCCCCAACAGTTGCCCCCAACCTATGATGCTTAGATTCAGCATGGACATGGGCATATGGCAGGGACACACCATGCATACAGGTAAGATATGGATTTTAAACATAAAAACAAAGTATCCGAAAAGAAAGTCACACCAACCCTCCAACCAAGAAAAAGAAAAAAAAGGAATAAAGGGCTACCATTGCAGAAGACTAGTATTCATGGACCATGTTCTATAGATAGTAATCCGGAAAGAGTTGGGATTAGAAACAAGATGGTAAGTTATGTAGGTGAAACATATCTTCACTTACATGTTATATCCACCTTCAGAGAGATTTAAGCTAGAAGGTGTGAATGTCTCAGATAGAAGTAGTCCAGCACCTGCTGCATTTACATTTGGGTAGATGTAGCTTACTCTATCACGTGCTGTCGTCAAGAACAGAAATGATGCATGCCCAAGCCCTGCTAGCTTGGTCGACAGCACCATATCGTAGTATCTACTCTGGAAAAAAAGAGAAATTTGATCTAAATACCTGGAAAAGAAATTGATTCACCTTACTAATTTTTAATCCTCAATTCTGTAGGATCTCTAAGAATTCACATGAGGTTAAATATGCAGAACACCTAAATCTATACATCTTAGCTTTGTTTGGTATCTGGGAAGTTTATTTCTGTAAATGGAATTCTTTACATATTCTGTGGATTTGTTTTATTGTTTAGAGCACAGAATTCGCAGAATTCCATTTCCACTAAAAACTATTGGGTACCAAAAATGGCCTTGAATTTCAAATGTCATGCGATGCAACTTGATCATAATTTGTGGGATCATAAAAATGCAGATCAAGTAATGATTGTGGGGTCAGTTTTCTTTTACTCTCGATTACTGAGGATCATTCAAGCAGAGAAAAGCATGATAGGTGGACATGGGCCATGCTCGAAAAACCTCAGTGATTCACTTTCACTTTTCATTATTTTTCACCACTGATTGTTGACCTTCATTTCTTGTTCCTGCATCCATTTGAAGACTGAAGTAACCAGATGATAAGATCTCTGTTTGTGTCTGGCTGTGTTGACATTGGACTGTCAACACTAGGAAGCAGTACTGGGGGAGTCCCTCTGATATGTGATTATTGTAAGATCTTAACAACCCTAGTCATGCATTTAAAATCCTAGGGAATTACATCTTGTGACTTAGGTGAATGACCTTGGTTATACCCAAATGAGAAAACCAATAATAAGTACTCTGAGCATGTAAATTACTCCATACAAGAAAACCAACCTTAAGTATTCCAACCATATCAGTATAATCTGCCGGCTCTGGGAAAGGGTCATCGAAATCATATGCATCTGCCCATCTTACATTCTTATTTAACTCATATGTCTGCTTCCCCCTTGCCTTAGCAAGCACATCGATCTGAACTCCAGGATATCGGTCCTTGATCAATTGAATTGCAGGAAAGAAGAGCAAATTCTCATAAACGCCACCAGCCACAAGGCAGCAACACCTTCGAACATCTCCCCGTATCTTCAATCCCAACGAAGCAATTTCAACATTGTAGCCATATGGAAATTTAAGGAACCCGTATGGGCTGTCGGGATTATCGGGCGGCCTCGGATCTTCCTCTTGCTTTCCATCAGAAAAAAGGGACCCATTCTCCATTTCAGGATCATCGCCATAGTCGAAAGGGTCGAGCCACTGATTCCTTTTCTTGGCATTTGCTATTGGTGATGTTTTAATACAAGGAGACTTGTCTTGTGGGTTGAAGAAAAGCTTGGAGAATTGGGTTGATGGAATTGAAGAAGGGGAGTTGAGGAAGATTGGAGAAGAGATAAAGGGAGCTGACGATTTGGCTAGTAGAGAATTTGCAGCCATGGAGAGAGAGCTCTTTTTTTTTTTCCTTTCAGTTATCTTCTGTTTTAGCTCTTTCCAGTGTGATGTCTGTTATTAAGAAATTCGAGAAAGACGTTGGATTTTGAATGTGTGGAAGAGGCGTGGATAAGTTTTGTGGGTCCGGTGGGACCTACACTCTACTTCCAAGTCGGTTAAGTCTTGCCCAAGACAAAGATGTGTTGGATTCCAATCATGACCATTCATTCCCGCCCACTTAGTTAAATCAAGGCATTTCTTTTAAGATATTGATGCGTGCTCTCTTTTATATTTCACAACTCATATCATTTCAATTATATTCGTTAGATTTATTTAAGGGTATTTAAAATATAAAAAATATTTTTAAATTATATTCTGTTTTTTAAACATAAAGTCACAAAAGTAGATGGTTGAATCTTAGAATTTAACTTTTCAACTTAAAAAAAATCTTGAAGGCTGTGTTCAAACTCAACTCTCCCTTCTCAGTTTTATATCACGAAAATAGGATACAATTTTATAAATTAATGTTTACAATTAAATAAATCTGATGAATATAATTCAAATAATATAAATTGTAGGAGTCTTTCACGAGACACGTGTAAGAAAATTATATATATATATATATATATATCCCAATTACACTAAGGTGCATACCGTCATAGCGGGATTCACAATCATAAGTCATAACTATCTATCAAGTCGATGATCATGAAGACTGCACTATGACTCCAAAGCTCCTTCTAATATCATAGGTATTATTAATCTAAAAGAGTTGAAGTGATGGCCAGAAAGCTATCTCACGAAGCAGGAGTCGTGTGTTCGATTCTCACTTCCCCCTGAAGGATTACTCCCTGTAGAATTACCTAATGTAGATTAGTCAAGTGCTATAAGAGGTTTGAATAGATCGATAAAAATAAGAAAAGAAATATCATACATGTAATTGTTAAAGAAAGCACAATCTAATCGTGTTTTGATTGGGCTTCTCATTTGAGTGGGACATTTGAGTCCTGTGTGTGGAGTCATCTTTGTGTTGTTAATCTGAATGGGTTGGAGTGGTGGTTAGGAATCTATCTCACGAACTAACAGTCTTGAATTCGATTCTCACTTCAGCCTGAAGGGCCACTCCCTGTATGATACGGTTTTGAAACTGCATCTTATCGACTGATATAATTTGTATCGGTCGATATTTGGCCAATACGCCTATATCTCGGCCGTATCATATCGGCCGATATAATAATATCAGTCAATTTTAAAAAAAAAATGAGGAGAGAGAATAATATCGGCCGATACCAATTTTTTTACCCCTGCTTTGAAGATTAGTCAAGTGATCTAAGAGGTCGAACACCTTGGTAACAAAAATAATATCATAGATGTAATTGTTAAAGAAAGCACAATCGAATCATGTTTTGATTGGGCTTTTGACTTGGGTGGGACATTTGAGTCCTGCGTGTGGAGTCATGTTTGTGTTCTTTTTGTAATCCTCTTTTAAATTGGTCACTTATGTATTTAAAGTATCCTCTTGTATTTACTTTCTGGTTTATATATAAAACTAGTACTATTTCGTAAAAAAGATGGTAGGATTTAGGCCATTGTAACACCATAACACTCATAGGCAATCTCTTTTGTTGCAAGAATAAGCATTTATACGTAGAACTTTACAAGTTGTGAATTCAAGTGAGTCCTATTGATGTGGGCAGTGGGTTATATTTAAAAACATTATATTCAAGTATTTGAGTGACAATGTCTAAGTAATAAAGTAGGTACGATGAAACTTTAGAGTCAATTTAACATTACATATTCGTTATCTAGAGTTGGTTCATTGCAAAATGCACCTTTTATTTTAGGGTTTACATGATACCATTTAGCCTTTTATGTCTATTATCATATCATGAAGTGGATCTACATCTATTTAGTTATAGTCTCTTTTGAATGAAGTAACTAGTCATATGTACTTTAATTTTAGTCTTTAAAATAATACTTAAAATTATTTGTTATGGGTGGCTGCAAAATGCATTATGTATTGATGGGTGGACAAGTTAAAAAGTAATATAGAAATTGAAGTTTGCAAGATGTAATTAAGAAGGTGGGAGGATATAGTTCTCTAGACAAGCGATCCTCCCACGGGCATTTTGTGTATACAGATACAGATTTTAATGGATCTCCAATTTACCCTTCACCTGCCGTACCAGAAATATAAGAAGATATGAATATCAGGCATCGGATCACCAACCGGATCCCTTAATGGCCCTCGGCGAGCAGAATTCCCTTGAGATAGGAATGTCCTAAATTGGATCACCAACCGGATCGCTTAATGGCCCTCGGCGAGCCGAATTCCCTTGAGATAGTAATGTCCAAAACGGATTACCAACCGGATCCCTTAATGGCCCCTTAGTGATCCGAATTCGGTGCATATAAGAATGTCCAAAATCGGATCACCAATCGGATCCCTTAATGCCCCTTAGCAATCCGAATTCAGTGGCAGATAAGAATATCCAAAATCGGATCACCAATCGGATCCCTTAATGACCTTTGGCGAGCCGAATTCGGTACAGATAAGAATGTCTAAAATCGGATCACCAACCGGATCCCTTAATGCCCCATTGGTAATCCGAATTCGGTACAGATAAAAATGTCTAAAATCGGATCACCAACCGGATCCCTTAATGGCCCTCGGCGAGCCGAATTCCCTTAAGGTAGGAATGTCCAAAATCGGATCACCAACTAGATCCCTTAATGGCCCCTTGACGAGCCGAATTGGATGGACATTGTTTTTTAATACGCATCGGATCACCAATCGGATCACTGAAATGTCCCTTGGCGAGCCGAATTCGATGCACACTGTTTTTTAATATGGCATCGGATCACCAACCGGATCACTAAGAAACATCATGGCGAGCCGATTTTCTTTACACCTTTATTTAAACTTGAATAAAATATGGCTTGTTTGTGGAAATAACTTTACCACTGAAATTACAAAATAAGATAAGGGTAACCACTGTTAAAAGGTGACCCCTACTCGAGGGTGACCCCTACTTAGGGGTAACTCCTATAAAATTTACCCCTCATCCAAACGCAGCGTGTCTTGTACCTTGGGTCATTTGTTGTTTCCCAACTGATGGAAAATGAAGAACACTAGAATGAGTCCCTTTCCTTCTAAGGAATCTATTTCACATACTATGGGGAGGGGGGATTAGACAAGTTATGAGGAAAAGATGGAGGTTTTCCACACTTGTTGAAACAATATTTCGTTTATATTCAATTAATGAGAGTTATACATACAATACAAATGCTGGGTTTTCACGGCCTTACATGGCCACTGGACTTCAATAGTTTAGGTTGGGTCGAGTCGGGTCGGCTCTATAAATATGGACTCGGGTCGGGTTGGATCTGATTTCAGCCCTAGAAAAACGAATGATGGAGCCGTGATGTAGATTTATTCTCTTACAGAGATCTACTTTTGGTCTTTTTTTGAAAAAAATTCCTATATTTTTCTTGTTAATAGGGAAATATTACCTTACAATTTAACTTCATTTGATCGTCACTATAAACTCTCTCTTTTATATATAAATATATTAGTTATGGAATTGATGACCTAAATAGTTATGACTTCCAAATATATAACGAAATAATTTATTTCCTAATTTCAAAAAGCGAACAGATTAAAATATGGTGGGGAGAGTTTTCATGCTAGATACTCGTTAACTTTTCTATTTTAAATTTTTTTCATTCAACTCATTAAATCAAATTATAAATTCATATTTTCTCTCTTTTATAGTACTAGCAATGTGAAATTCTTCAAACTATTCCAACCTAATTTTACATTTCTATTTTAATTCATTTTTCTAGGAATCAAATATATAAATATAATAACAAAATTATAATGGATCAAATCCTTTAAATCACTAAATCTAAGTCTTTTTCACGAATTTCTGACTTTTAATAATATAAATATGACAATTAATGAGAAAAACATTAAATTCTTCAAACTTTTCAAATCAATTAAAATTCATTTTTCTATTTTAGTCATTTTGGAGAAATTTTTCATAAAATTTATCTTGATTTAAGTCATTTAACATTAAATAAGAATGGATCACAAACTTCCATGATAATTGTTATTCCTGAAAAAGAATTTCAGATCTTAGCATGACATTTTGACTGATATTATCAATGATATCCATTTGAAACTAAAGCAGTGTCCATTTGTTTACAGTGGAGGTCAACTATTGCTGTTACTACATCCTGCTTGCACACTAAACATGACCAAATTCATGAACCTTGCTTCATCCCCTCACCTATTACCATGGGCATTCTCCAACACTCAATGTGGCTGCATTGCCTATCACTTAATGAGAAAGATACACAAAAAGTTGTGCAACAACCAACAACCAACTTGTTTCATCCTACATAAGATCACCACAAATTGATTCAATCTCTCCTCTACAAGTTTTCTTCACACTACAATGATGAACCCTTCAAAGTCATATTTTCAACCAGTTCCACACAATTCACTCACTATAACATGCAAAAGAAAACTTCCCATCTGCTGTGCCATATTCCCCCCAAAACCCAACAAATAACTTGCAGAAACAAAGACGACAACATTGGCTCCCCCATGATATGCAAATAAGACTCCAAGCAGAGAGAGAGAGAGAGAGAGAGAGAGAGAGAGAGAATCAATGATAGCATACAATAAAGGAAGGCATGCAGATGCATGTGACCAAGTGTGTAATTCAAAACATAACTTTGTGTCAACCACAAAATACCACCACAGGATCAAATCAGAGAGAGAGAGAGAGAGAGAGAGAGAAAGTGTGTAAATCAATCCATAACTTTGTGTCAACCACAATATACCACCACAAGATCAAATCAATGATAAAAAAACTTGAACAGAATTCTCATGCTTTATTTATTCCTTCCCACTTTTCACATTTCTACAGAACTGTCTCATATATCATTACATCAAAATTGAAACAAAAATAAAGAGGAGCAAATACAAGAATACAGTGGGCCCATTAAAAAAAAGAAGCAGAGTGTTGTAATATCATCTAGAGGTTGGATCAGATGCCAACCACTTCCAGACTCTGACTTCACCCTTCCGATCACCAGTGAAGAATAGGCCATCAGAACCAAGCCCCATTCTTCTGACCTCCTCTTTGGTGAAGATCTTTCCCTTTTCATTAAATCTGAAAAAAAAAAAACTGTTAGTCAGAAGTTGCCGATGAAAACAAAAGCAAAACGATCATTGAGCAAGTGAACATATGCTGTTTGACACTGATTCGACAATCTTAGATCTTTTGGTGTCCAAGTTTTCTTTATTAGCTACTGTTGGCTACCACTCTTTGCTAACAAGCAGGCCAATCAAATGGCTGAAATTGTCAACCACACGTCCTACAAGTTATGGCCTACCCAATTATTCAAAAATGAAGAAGACTTACGATGGAAGGTCATAGAGCCAAACACAATTGTCATTGCATGCACACAACAACACTGGTTTCGCTTGTTCGTCGGACATACCAAAGAGACAAAGGACACCCTGTCACAAGCAAAAGAAGAAACAGATAAGAAATTGTCCATCGAAAACAAATGATTCTCCATTGACAAGATAATGATAGCAAGAAACCAAGAACAACAAACAAATGTAACCATTACACAGAAAATAGTGATTTATTTTAGCTCACTGTTTTCTTCTTTAATACTTGTAAAAATATTATGAGAAATTCATATGGGTGTTATATTGTCACCTTACTACCAGTATCACTTCATGATATATTGGTAACCAGTATATATTTACTGTCTAAAAAGTTAATACATTTTAATGGAAAAATTCATTACAGGATTCATTTGTCAAGTCTATATTAGTCCCATATATTACATTTGTTCATAACAAAGGGCAGAACACAACATAAGCAAATTATGTTACCTCAAATTATGATAAAGTTATCAATTTCCTGTTACTAAATGCTTGTGTTGGGGTCAAAAGGTATTTCACACTCCTTCAATTTCAACTTTTACTTGAACCAAGGGTGGATTATCCCTCAAGAAACAAATCTTGAAGATTGTCACACGAAGTATGAATACCAGTCGTATTGAAAATTTGTCTTAGCAAACCCACTGTTCAACATTAGATTGAGACAAATGATGCTGAGCTTTTAGGCAACAAAGATACTTGTCCAACTATGTTGTCAAAGGCCCAATCAAATGATCTAAAGGATAGCCATAAGGGTCATCAACTTCCAAATCAAATGACATTAGAACTGCCAAAGCCACAACACCACATATTAATGAAGGAGAAATTGGATGTTGCCAAATACCTGTAAATGATAAGGCCATATCTGAAGAACTTGCATTGAATACAAGATGATTTACAACTTACTGGCTTTCTACGACACAGATAGCAAGCATCTACCACTACATGTTTCTAGATGCCCCAGTGAACTGACTTCTAATGGAGGTTATCGATGCCAACTAATTTGTGCTACTTAAAGCTTACGATAATTAATAATGCACCGCTTCATGTAATTATCAAACTGGTGATGGGCTTCCATTCTAAACCTATATATAACCGAAAATCTCTAAATTATCAGATTTGATTGATTTCAGTGATGGAACTTACTTTCAATCAAATACATGAACAAATGGAGCCCACAATATCTTTGAGAGCCATCCATTGTGAAGAATCTATGTTCTTGTGATACCTCAGCTGGAACCTTGCTCCAGGAAAGAAACAAAAGAGACAAGCATCCCTCAAGTGTATGACTAGATTCAGGATCCACCAAACCGTGACTCATTAATTATAAAGAGCACTTAATCAGCACTCAACAGTAAAGGAAAAGATCTTCTTCAGGCAAATCATCCTAAGTTCATGGAACCTACTCCATTTTCAAATTAAAACAAGTAGTTTCAGGCAAAGAATGCATGAAAGAAATTGGCATTTGTATTGGTCTCAGCTATGAAAGTAACTCAGATGTCTAGTAAACAAAGGGATTGAATCCTTTTATCTTTCCTATTAATGTCCTAACTTCCTTCAACTCTCTAACTACTTCCATCACACACAAAAAGAAATAGACAAGCAGACTATATATATATATATATATATATATATATATATATATATATATATATAAACAAAGACAATTTAAAGAGACTTGGATTAACAATTGCAAAAAAATCATACCACTTCCTCGTTATGAGTGTAAGTCACTTCTGTGTTTCCACTTTCAGTAGTAGCCCAAACCTACAAAATAGAAGGAATTGAAGACAAAATGTGAATCAGAAATGCAGTTACATTAGTCAACTCATTATAAGTGCAAGTCACTTCTATGCTTCCACTTACGGATGTAGCCCAAACCTACAAAAGAAAAAGGAATTGAAGACAAAATGTGAATCAGAAATACAGTTACATTAGACAACGTTGTAGGTTTTTTCTCCTTAAATGATAGACAACATTATAATAAATTAGTAGTGTTGGACTAATCTCGGATGCTCCTCCAATTTTAGCTATCCTTTCCTTCCCGGCCCTTACGCATCCCTTGCCGCAAGTCTTCCCCACCCCGTCTCAGATTGGATGTAAGTCCTCCTTCGACCGATGGATCAATCCCCTTGTTGGGGGAGGCGGCTGCCGTTCAAGTCTATTAAACTTTTAAAGGGATTGAACACGGTTCTTCTTTATCTAGAAAGACAAGCTAGTGGACTCCTCTGTCCCTTGTCCCTTTCCACCAAATGCCTTGAACAAACCTATGATGAGATGTGAAAACACCCCCAATGGGATCTCGATATGAGGAATCGTCTTGCGCCATATGTACTGAGATTGTTCGGGAGACATGTTCAAAGCCCGGTTTTGAAAGCAGCAGATGCCTTCGTGGATGCTTGCGATGATTTCTTCAGCTTCTTTCTCGTGTACATACCGAAGCAGGACATGATTGTCCTCCTGTAGAGTATTCCGGTGACATTAACTAAAACAAACTCACCTTTATAGTTTTGTCCAACGAACATGAAAATAAAAATTGGTTCCAATTTAGAACAGAGATAACAACTGAAGTATATCCCGTCAAAGTCTGAATGCACTGAAAAATAATAAGGTCCCACACCTGAAAGAAAGAACATAGTCCTATGAAACAACCAAATAGAGTAATGAGAGTAAGAAAGTATAAATTCAAAAGTAAACTATTACACACTGTAACGTATTTGACAGAGTTGGTAATATGACAAAAATGGCATTATTAGAACAACATCAATTAATATATTCAAAGTTTTATAAAAAGGAGTTGTAAATAAGTTTATAAAAAAAAAAACGGTGCACTTATTAACCATACTGATACATGTTGTGTAGTTTTGTGCTTGATAACAACCACTAATTGCTATTGATGAAATGAGAATATCTTTAATCATTGGAGTAGGCCTTATCCTAGTTTTGGGGATTGATGTTTCTTTCACCTAATGTTTACCAAAATGGACCAAAAATCACCAGCCTAAATTTATTTTTTGTTGCTATTCTAAATTAGGGCTATGGTCTAACAAATTCAACCAGATTTAAATTCATGGTAAATTCAAGTTGGAAACTGGCATGGCTCTCAGCCACCTAACCTGTCTAAGTTGTACATATAGGTCTGAACTAACCCAATTAGCTAAAATAGTGATCTATGGATCTACATTAGAGACCACAAAAAAGAGAAAGTAATATGGTATATATACAAGGTTTTATTATATAACTTTAAAAATATAATATGTTACCATCTCAATATGGTATAACATTTAGTCAAACAAAAGGATAGTTTTTAAATTGATTATAAAAAATTTCATCTCATTTAAAATTTTTAGTCACTAGATCTCATAGCATATATATGAAGTTAAATGAAAAAGAGTAATTTCAAATTAGACCACTCAGTTTATAATTTTTGATTGAATAGTTTAAAATTTTGATAGATATATTTTTAAGGATCAAAAGCCAAGTACATCAAACTCGCAGTTTACTTCTTCTGCCTAGCACCTACCAGATTTCATTTAAAGAATAGGAGAAATCAAGAGTAGTAAAAACACTGAAACATGTCAACGTACTTTTATAGTATTGTCCATGGAACCAGAGTAGAGCCTGTCATTTCCAAGAGTCATTGATACAACAGTGAGCTGGTGATCCTTAAGAGAAGCAACTGGCTCAAAACAATTCCCAACAGCATTGAGTCTCCAAACAAGTATAGTTCCATTCTGCAATAACAGAAGAACACATACAATTTAGCATGAGATTATCTGAATATTGATGCATGTGACTTTCACAAGACAGCAACTAGACTGATAGAAACATTTTGAGTTGAAGGTGGGGCAATGAAAAATAAGACAAGCAGATGAAGTAATCAAAGCATAGGTGAGATAACATAGATGCATATGTTAAGACGGAAAAGTAATAAATAAAATAAAATAATATGGTACAAGATACGTGACCATAATATTGTCAGCCCTGCATCTCCACCCTCCATTTGATGAATTATGAATTTTAAAATATAAAGTGTTTTCAAATAAAGAGTGGACATGAGAAAAATGATAACATCAGAGGAAGCTTAAAGGTAGGTCCCATAGATGAGAAGATAAGAGAATGTCATTTAAGATTGTTATTAAAATGTACTCTAGTCTCAACCTGTTTTAGGCTCGGCCCAGGCCCATTTCCAAGCTGGTTTTGGGCTTGTTCCTAGCCCATTTTGGGGGTCGTTTCTAGAGTGTTTCTGGCCCATTTTTGGACCATTTGCAAGTGCGTTCCAGCTAGATTTGTGAGATCATCCTAGTTTCTCAGACCCGATAGTCGTGCATCACTTTCTTCAACCATTCAGATTGCTTTCATCGCTTGGATTTCGAAAATACACACAGATGAGAGAACCTATCATTGATTTTAACATTCATGCATATTACTTCTTTATCAAATGTACGGGTATAGAATGCGGCGAATGGGTCTCCCCGCTGTTATGAGCCACTCGGTAAGGGAACTGTTTATACCATTATGTGGCGGGGACCCCATCCGAGTATATTCGTCCCTGTCATGATTGATTTATGGTGTGATGACATGATTGGTTGAAGTGTGTGATAACTTGTTATTTGTGTGATTGATGGTTTAATTAACATGATATAGATTCACATGCAGTAAATAGCATATGGTGTTATCTACTATGCTTGATTGGAACATGCTTTAGTCGGTAACGTTGCAAACATGTGGTAGCTAGTGGTATATATACTTGTTTTTTATGTGGTGTGCTATGATTGATAGTATACATAGAGATAATTGTGCATGTATGTAGTTAGTATATATGGTATGTCGGTGGAGCATGGTTACTAGGATGAACCAAGACTTAGAGAACCCCTAACTTGACAAGTAGTTAGGGTTGGGAAGTTATGGGAAACCGCGTAGTGGAAGTGTGGTTGAGTCGTAGGTTACCTGGAGGTTAGACATGGATTGATGTATTCCTAGTATGGGTTACACTGTCAAGTCTATGCTTGTGATCTTCGGACATACCTGTGGGATAGGCGTGGTTCAGGTTTGGAGGGCGTGTTGCCCGGAAGTCCCAGGAGGGACATTCAGTATGGTTTAGACTATCATATCTATCTTGTGTTCTTCGGACATGCCTGTGGGAGAGGCGTGGTCCTGTTGGGTGGGCATAGTTCTCGGGAGTCTCAGGAGGGACAGGTTGAGAGGTAGTTACGGTAGCCTCAGAGAGGCCTTCGATTGAGTATTGGTTCACCCAAGGTAGTCTTAAAGGCCCCTACAGTCATGGTACCCGAGTGCGTGATGGATGAGGCGTCCCCGGATGACCAAGTAGGTTGAGGATGTTTCGCCCACTCATTGGTCTAGGAATGGTGTGGTTGAGGAAAGCTCTCACTGGTATGGTTTATGATCCCCGAATGACCGAGTGGGTTAAGGGTGTTTCGCCCACTCATTGGTCGAGGGGTGGTGAGGTTGAGGACAACTTCCGCTGGTATGGTTTATGATCCCCGGATGACCGAGTGGGTTGAGGGTGTTTCACCCACTCATTGGTCGAGGGATGGTGCAGTTGATAACAGCTCCCGCTGGTATGGTTTATGATCCCTGGATGATCGAGTAGGTTGAGGGTGTTTCACCCACTCATTGGTAGTGGGTATGCAGTGTATGATGTGTGTTGGGTGGTTTATATATATGTGTTCCTTCACTAGGCGTGTAGAACTCACCCCTTGCCTTTTAGGTGCTTTGATAGAGTCGGGACCCGACGAGTCCCTGGATCAGACTTAGGCAATGACGATTGTTGTTGACTTAGGTTGTTGTAATACCCTGCGCCAGATTAGGCGTGTTTTACCTCGGTAATTGTGTTTAACTGGTTAATCTCGAGGTTTTCGATTAGGGCTTTGAGAAAAGCCCAGGCGAGGCCCAATCCGAGCTCGTGAGCTCAGAGATCCAGCCCGTTCAGCTGGAGGGGTATTTTGGTAATTTACCTCTTGTTGTGCATTTTTCTATAAATTGTGTGATTTGGTGTACATTATTGGTGAATAATGTTATCCTTAATGAAGGACTTGCACTTATTGTTTTAAAATAATTTAATTTTCTGAAAATGATATTTAAATATCGCCCGTCAAAACCCCGAAAGAGAGTTTTAATTATTTTAAATAATTTCGGGAAAGAGATAAATTTTGAAAATGGTATGTGATGATAGACCATTTTAAGAATGAACTAGATATTTCATTTCACTTGAAAATGAGGTCTATAAAATAGTTATTTTTACATTTGTTTAATTAAGTAATTATGGGTAAAACATGATTTTTATTTAGATCAAGGGTTTTTAATGAGAGATAATTCCTGAAATTTTTATGGTGACCAAGGTTTTCAAAACCCAACCCATCTGTACGGTTGGATTGGATTTTGAGTCCTTAATTTATCACTTTTAGTTTTAAAAATCAAATTTTCTTAAATAAGGACTTATCTGCAAATTCGAAAATTACCAGAGGGCTGATCTGCAACCGCAGGAAAAACCTGCCAACGCCATGCAGTCGTGCACTGGCTGACCGGCCAGATTTCTGGCCATCATTGAGCTGTCGTCGTCCCATCCCATCCCTTACCTTACCGGCGAATGATGATCGCCATTGTCTCGTCCCATCACTGCTGCTTGTGCAGCGTTTTTCCGGCGTCTCTCCTGCCATGAAATTCCTATAAATTGACGCCTTTTTCAATCGGTTCAACTCCCAGCAGATTTTGCATTTCTTCTCTTCTCTCAACTCTCCTGCTATCTGTCTAATTCCTGGCCGAAACGCTCCTGCTAAGCTGCTGTTTTTCCAGTAACAGTAAGCTTAAGGAAAGATTTTCAAAAATCCGAAATTCAGACCAGGAACCGAAACCAAGGTATCCATTGCATTCCTTTTTAAATTCTAACCGATTTAGAATCAAACAAACCGATTTTGACCCTGTATTGATTGAGAAAAACAAGTTTTAAGTTTTAAGAAAAACCATGGGTTTTATGTACCCGTGAGGAATTTACCTTAAAATCGGATGACCCTTCGAGCTTCTGAGCTCCAAACCTCTCCCTATGGAAAGAGGACTCCCAGAGGAGTCCATCAGACCAGACGGATGTGAAAACCGAATCCTGGAAGCCCTCCCTTTCTGGAATCGCATTTCACTCTGTTTCCTCCGTGACTGTCTGCTGTTGCAGACAGTTGGAGAAGACGACTCTCGGATGGTCCGAGAGCCGATCTTCGGACGGTTCGAGCAGTGACCCTCGGACGTTCCGAGCTTCAACCCGAAGCCCAGTCCGCTCGAGGCGAGCCAGACCCCTTTCGGAAGGAACGAGCCAGCCTGGAAGGTCCGAACCCAGTCTTCAGACGTTCCGAGCCTTATAGACTCACCGAGACTTCTGTTTTCTGTTTTCCTGTTTCGGATAGACTCCGGACGGTCCGAGACCCAGTCTTCGGACGATCCGAAGTTAGGCCCCAAGTTCCGAGGCCAGTAACGCAGTTTAGAGTGGTTCGGACGATCCGAAGCCACTGTACCCTTGTTCCGAGGTGATGTTCCGAGGAGCACAGTTTTTAAATGAATAAAATATTGTTTGACTGCTATTTGTCCATTATTGATCATAGTTAATGTGTTTGCTTGTTTATGATGATTTATACCCCCCTGTTAATTAAAATTGTACTAACCCATTTTCCTCTTATTATTTATAGTGTAAATACTATTGTAAACGCTTTCAGTCCGACACTAGTTGGGAACTGAGTGATTCACTTTCAGGACGACACTATAGTCGGGCACTGAGTGACCTCGAGGCCTACTCAAAATGTCAGCTCTGGTCCTATCCAGAAGACAACCGAGAAGTGACCCGAGGATCTAGACCTCACTCAATAAGTCAATCTGGTCAATGCCTAGAAGACAATATGAGTTTGGACTGAGCCCCTTATGTTTATTATATTATTATCTTGTGGATGATTTAAAAAAGATATAAACCAAGTAGGAGACTCATTTCCATTAACCCTGGATATTTTGTGGGAAAATATATGATTTCCAAATTCTATGTATATGTACGTATTTGTTATGTATATTGATTGAGCACTTGTATGTTGTTTGAACAGAGACCGCGAAACCACACGATCACGGTGAGGGAACTTAACTCTGCAGATTTTGTAAACAGGTGTTATATTGAGCAATGAGTGGTTTCGGTTTTGATGAACCCACTCATGTGCCTATACATGATGCACTATGGTAAGAGTGCTGTGATGATTTGATATTACGGTGTTGACCGTATGCGTATGTAAGACTGCTTCCATGTACCTGGGCTCTTGAACCAATATCGGCCATATGAGAGATGGTTTATGTCTACTGGACCATGGGCGGACCATGCTGTCGTCAGTTGCTGACTTGAAGGTGTCAGTATCGGCTAAGTTTAAGAGCCGGAGATGTACTTGCAAGGATGTATTTTGACCGTGTCGGGACTTAATACTGGTCTCAGTATAGTCGGCAGGCGTTACAGTGGATAATGGCAGTGATTGATAGTTTGATGATGTTATTATCTTATTTGAGATTATGCTTACTGTTATCAAGCATGTGATATTGAACTATTGCTAACCTATTTTACTATTTACTTAATGTGCATTGTTAATTATCCTTCACTGGGCTAGTTAGCTCACACCACTCACCTTTCAGGCGATGAACCCGAGGAGGAAGACCCTCTCTTTCAGGCTTAGGGCGATTAAGCTAAAGCAGTGTTTTGGGATTCCCCCGGAGAGGAATGCCCTGATCTTTTCTGTTGGTTCTTGAAACCGTTGTCTTTTAATTAAGTACCGGATGTGGTACTTAATTTATGTTTAAATGTTGTAATAGGCTATGTTGCCTTTTGAGACAATGTTATGAATGATTAATCAATGTTTTGTAATGATGAATTAATGGTTGACTTTGTTTACACTATGTGTTGTTATTGCTTTGTCTATGGGGTAGGTATATGGTACATGTTTGAGTCCACTTAACGAGCTAATGTGCAACCGCTGGGCCTAACTGTTGATCCGGTCCAGTAAGAATGCTTGTGGTCCAGTTTATCTTCAAAAAAAAAAAAAATCAGTCGCGTTCCGGGCCCACCGGTCGGGTCGGGGCGTGACAATTGTTCTCATTTTTTTATCATTTTGAGAGAACCTTGTATATTTGCTTCAGTTGTCATCTGGTTTTATGAATAATTGTAATAATTGTTAAATCTCACTACTATATTGGTTGGTATTGTGATACTTCTATTGCTCTCCATTAATGTTATTATTGTTAGTTCAAAAAAAAAAAATAGACTCAATATCTATTTTTGGGTATTTAATGAGATGTTTCAGAGATAACACGCCCGTAGCGGGACGTTACATGGGCGATACATGTGATGTGCAAATTTTACATTTATAATCTTGCAAGCCCACGAACCATTTAATAGTATAGTAGTATGAGTGCGAGGTCGAACCCAAAGAAAATCCACAAAATATATGCTTAAAATTAAATTGGTACCTTTAAAAAGATGTAATCTTAAGAAATCTAATACATGGAATCACAATTTTAATTTAGAAAACTAAAGTTAACAACACTATTATCTAACTTATGAATGTAACAAGTCAAGAAATAAATCCATCTTCTTCTATTAAATTGGTGAAACATGCATATGTAGTATCATCTTAATTTAAGATCAAAATATCATATCTTCAGCCTTAGTTAAAGAATCTTGAGAGAGGGAGAGAGTTTGAATACAAAGAATTATATGAACATACAATAATAAAATATTGAATATAAATTAAACATTTAGAATACAACAAACAGACAAAGTAACTAATGTAACTAAAAGACAAAATAAATTTGAAGGTAAAGTAACTGGCAAAATTTAAAAGTGCAGAATCTAATGGGTGGTTGTTGAAATAGACCATTCATCACACAAATAATATATAAACAAATACAAAACCTAGATCTGAAATTCAACGCAAGAATTCAAAAATCAATTTACACCATTTAATTAAAATTCATAATCTTTAGTCTAATTAAAATCTAGTTCTTAGATTCAACACTTACAACCTAAGTCCTTTAATTGAACAAAGAATAAAAATTTAAAATTAAATCAAAAGAGAGCATAAAAAGAAATATGAATAATCAGATTTTCAAGGGTTTTAAAAGAAACGTCTTGTATTTATTTCATGGAAGAATTCAGTACATGCATACATAAATGGAGACGTAAATTTACAACTTTCACTTGTAAAATCGTGTGGGGACTCCTGTCTTCAGGGTTTAGATTGATGGATCAAAGACTTGGATTAGATCTCAATGGAATTGGGTGATGGAGATTAAAAGTTGCAAAAGGTCAGGGTTTAAACAAGGCTCACATGAATTTAGGTGTGTGGGGGGGCTTGGAGTGGAGTGCAAGAAAGGATAGAGAAAATATGGGAGTTGCTAGGGTTGAATGAATTTACTGTGCAATCTAGGGTTAATGGGATGCAATGCAATGAATGGATGGGATTAAGAGATGAGATGCATGAATGGTTGGATGATCAAAAGATGTTGTGGAGGGTTGACTTGTGAAATTCGAATGTAGTGTTGTGGATTTGTAAAAATCGTGTGTGACATGGAAGATTGGGATGATGAGGTGTTTTAGGAATCTAGGAGTGTATCTAGATGGGTTTCTGTCTAAGTGTATGGAGAGGTTTTAGCACTAAAATCGTGTGGAGTGTGTGGATGGATAGAGTAGTGACAAGGCATGGGCGAATGGAGGCTACTTGGGCTTCAAGTTGTTCTAACTTAGGGTTTTGATGAATGAATGGCTAAGATTAGATTGGGGTTAAATCTAATGGCTTTAAGGTGTTTTGATAAAAATAATTTATACAAATGACATGGTGCCTAATGGAGGGTTTGGATTCAAGGGTTGAGATGGGTAGATGATATGATGAATGGCCTAGATTTAATGCAAGATATGTTATGAGATGGATTAGCATGGAGACTCTAAGGTTTTCCTAATATGTATGCATGAAGTAGATGATTGTGATGAATTGCCCTAAGATCTAATGGCTTAAATGATGGATGAATTATATAAACTTATGAATGGCAAAATGGTGCATGAGGTTTTAAGATTCTAAGGTTAATCTACTTGATGGGTGGATTGGATTACCTAGATCTAACATGGTTTATGTATGAATGGATTGAAGGTTGAGATTGAATGTATGATAAAAGAAGGTGGAGATGAAATGTGCATGGAAAAGAGAGGGATCAGGGTTATGGATTTCAGCCATGGGTAATTGGATATGGGTTTAGGTGAAATTCGAACTTGAACCATAAAGCTATTGAACTTTGGATTTTGGACCTCAACTCATGGACTTCATCTTAGACCCACTTGACTTGAACTTGAGCTTGAGAACTTGGGCCTTTGTTGGACTTTGGAGTGCTCATTGGCCTGGCCCATTTGATATTGGTTTTCATTCTGTGGAATTTGAATTGCAGCTTCTTTCTTCAAGAATTTAATAATTAATTCACCACTCGAATTCTAAAAATAATTAATTAATCTATATTCTCATAACTGGATTCAGATTAACCAATTTACATGCAAACTCTAACAGTGGCATGAATTAAATTATTAAGTCTTTACTTTTAAGCTCCAAACTTGCAATTATCCATGTTTTAAGATTATTTTCCTGAACTTTTCATTTTATCTACAAAAATATAAAATGACATTAAACGCATGTGATATATACAAAATTAAGGCTAACTAGTCCAATAACCAGAGGTAAAAATGTAATATTTCAGTGCTCAACAACATACACATTATTAGTTGTACAGTTGGGGCCTGTATCGATCAATACTTTGTCCGTAACTTTGAGAAAAAAAGTTTAAGCCTGTAACGGCCCCATCATGTTTTTAATGTCATTTTTTAATTAATTGGTTGCAATAACTGTTCAGGGAAGGTGTTTTGAGAAAGAAAAAAAACTTGATTCTTGATCATTTCGGGTTCGATTCGAAGCGATTTTTTATCCATTTTATGAGATTCACATCGTCTAAATTTGAGTTTTCTGTTAGATCTTCCTGATTTAGGAGGATTTACATGCAGAGTCATAATCACATTTAGGTTATAGGGGATCATAATATTCATCAAACATGATGGCTATGGTAAAAAGGACATAATTTTGTTATAAAAACTCCAACTGAGGCGATTCCAGAAGTGTTGGAAAGAGTGTTGGAGAGCTACTCAACGGAATTCCTATATACCATGTCACATCTTGATAAAAATGGTAACTATGGTAAAATGGGCATAAATTTGTTATAAAAACTCCAATTGAGGCCATTCCAGAAGTATTGGAAAGAGTGCTGGAGAGCTACACAATGGAATTCGTATATACCATGTTGCTTCTTGATAAAAATGGTGACCATACTAAAATGGGTATAAATTTGTTATAAAAACTCCAATTGAGATGATTCTAGAAGCATTGGAAAGAGTGTTGGAGAGCTACACAACGGAATTAGTATATACCATGTCACTTCTTCTTCAATTTTTGATGTTAAGTTACCTATAATTAATGCAAAATGCAAATTCTTCAGTCTCACCCTCTACAAGTCTTTGGTGGAGTCTCACTTTTACTATGTACTCCGTCATTTCTCTACAAATAATTCTAACATTGGTGCTTGCTCTATCATACATGTTCTGAATGATTTTTATGTATTCATTAGGAGTGCATTTGATCTTTGACATTCTCCGAATCAATTTTTGACATAAACTATATCTAAGTTGATAAAAATCATGTATAGGTTCGTCTCTCCTTGCATTTTTCTTTGAGTTGTTTTGATACAAAGATGAGTTTATTTGGTGACCTCTCCGACTTTTCACAACTTTAAATGTCCTAAGAAAGGATCATTATGATTTCAAATAATTTTTTTTGTTAAACAATGGTGTCAATTGGTACACTCTTTAACATCACCTGTTAAAATCCATATTGTTGCTCCCATCATCAAATCACAAATGCAGACTTGAACCAACATATTTCAACCAGTGTATGTTAGATAGTACTATCGTTTTATTAATATCCCTAAATGGACAAACAAGACAAAACAATTTTGACAAAAACACCATTCTTAATGCAAACCATTTAAAGAAAGAAAAAATCATTTGCCCGTTCATTGATAAGATTCTGACTACCGTAGTCCTGTTCTAGAACTGAAACTCGAGCAAATCGGGCCAAATTTTAATAACTCAAGTGAATCTATATAAAAATTTATTAAACTCAACATGACCCGACCTAAATTGCTCAACACAACCCGACTTGAATTGCTGACTTGACTCAACGTTTGTGCAAAATCTAATTGTTGGCCTGACTCTGGATCAGATCAATTGTAAAAAAGCTTGACCTGATCCGAACCAAATTTAATTTGGATTTTTTTCTTCAACTCAAATTGACTCTAATTTTAAAAATTCAAAACCCAACCCACTTCATTTCTCGAATCTAATTAAAACCCGACCCAAATTTCACCCCTAGTCCTTACACTTGGAGGTTGTTGTCTAGTTTCTCAAGGACAATAATTCTAAAAAAGAAAATTATATTTAAATTTAATTCACATCATCCACCATATGTTTTGACTTTAGAGCTAATGGTTCTTTTGAAGCACTGTAGTTTGAAGGTTTCTATACCGTATGCAGTTGTGTTCATTTTTCTTGGTTTTTCTTTAGAGCTAATGTAATTTTTTTTCTCTTCGTTTTTTTTTTTCCTCTATAGGCCTTTTTATATAAATAAAACTCAATGATACAACATTCAAGCACGGTATCATTGATATGGTTCTTGGATTACTTGCCATTTTTCATGTTCGTCACTTAGGTTTTGAGGACGGTCTCAGAGAGTATCGGCCGAGTTGGCAATGCAGTCTGTATCGGCCATTTAACGGCTTAGATCAGGCCTTTTCCCCCTTTTTCTTAATTTTTTTAGAAAAATAAAGAATTTAAAAAACTTAGTATGAGCATATTTTGATTTAAAAAAAGTTATTTTTATAGAGTATTAGACCCTCAATAGCCAAAATTTTGATTCGAATAAATATGTCCTAAATAATTGAAAAATGTTTAAAACTTTTAAAAAATGAAAAATCAATATGTGGAAACAGGGGTCAAAAAATGGGCTCGGCCGATATATCGGCCGATATCCGATACGGACGATATATCGGCCGATAATTTTATCTCTCATACCGATATCGACATTTTCTCTCTCCTCCGATATCGGAACCGTGAAAAAACCGCAAAAAACCCTGATGAATAGTGGTGAACCGTGACAAAACCGCAAAAAACCGTAAAAAACCGCAAAAAACCGTGGACACCCTGAGAACCGTAAACCCTGAACCGCAGAAAACCGTGGAAAACCGCGGAAAACCGTGAAAAACCGCGAAAACCGCGAATACCCCTGAGAACCGTAAACCGTGGAAAACCTCGAAAAACCGCGTAAAACCGCGAAAAACCGCGAAAAACCGCGAAAAACCGTGTAAAAACCGCGAAAAACCGTATCGGTGTTTTAAATTTTTTTTTTTTTTTAAAATACCGATATTTTCGAATATCGGCCGATATTAGGGCCGATATTGGGGACCGTTTATCGCCCATATCGGCCGATATTCCAACTGTACGGCCGATACTTATCGTATCGGCCGATATTTCAAGGTTTCAAAAAACCGATATATATCGGCCGATACGATATGTATCGGCCGATATTTAAACCTTAGTGTGGAAACACTTAATAAGAAATTTATGTTCTTTAGTCCACATGGGTGTAGCTCAACTCGTTAACTTCCTACCTCAGGAAGCGGGATGTGATAGGTTCGAGCCTCTAATGCCTAGCCTGGTGTACCCTAAGGGCAATGGGTATCACCGTGGGAGTTTTACGTTGGATTTTCCACACGTGAATTCAGAAAAAAATGTTCTTTAGTGTCACATAATTATATGTATCTTCTATTACTTTTCATTAATTATTTAAATTTCATAAAAATGTGGAAATATTTTAAAAAATACACAAACACCCTAAAAACTATATCAATTACATTGAATCCTCGTCATTTCCAAAAAAAAAAATGAATGAAATTTATTTAATTTTTTTGTCACAAGAAAGAGCAAAATGGAAATTATTTTAGAAAACTCAGATTTCATGAATTTTACCGGAAAAAAAACTTGAAAAAAAACACAAACATCCTAAAGACAATATCAATTACATTAAGGCATCTCCATAAGTCCATTCAATTCCATAAACACTCTATATCATTCCACTAAATTATTTTCACAATAAACTCTAAAATCAAGATTATTATTTTAAAAAAAAAAAATTAAAATGACGAAAATAACTCCAAATAGAAACATTCAAAGGATAAAAGGTTGGAGTCGGCAAATACCTTTCACACTTGAGAAAGGTGCTTCTAATTTTTCTTTAAATCTAACACAAGATTTAAATCGAGAAGCAATAAAGTGACATTTTTTCCCAAAAAAGTTTTTTTTTTTTTTGAAAAATGCTAATCTAAATATGGATCGTTAGGTATATAGTACGGCCGATATTGTTTGTATTGACCAATATCTATCGCCATTCAAAAAACTAGTATGTATCAGCCACTTTTTTACCTTTGCTACTAATGTTGTTTTGAAGTGTTATAATTTATAAATTTGCTATGGCACTAAAACGAGGGTTGTTTGTTATTTTTCAATTGATAAAAAATGAAGTAGAAAATAAGACCCTTCTCCCATAGAATAAGAGCTCGTTGCCGAGAACGTTAAAATGAGGCATTTTTCCTTTTCTTTCAAAAAATTCATTTCCCATAAGAGGATAGAAAATTTAATGAAAATATGTTTTTCACTCCATAAGACAGTGTTTCCTTCATTTTCAATGAAAAATAAATATTTTAACAAAGACAAAAAAAAATATTGAGTTTTCACGGTCTATCACAACACTGGATTTGTGAACCTATGATTTTTTTACTAATTATGTGATTAGTTTATCCTAAATGATTGATTGTTAATTAATATGTTTGATAAGTGTTGTCATTAACTAGATAAGAAATTGGAGAAATTTTCATTATGATTTTAAAATGATTAAAATGACTAATACACTTTTATTTTTTATTTTTATTTTAATTTACGTGTAAGAAATCGTAGAATACCCAGCGAAAAATCCTACAGATAGGCCCTTACTCCAAAAGCACACCAAAATTAGGTTATGGGAACTTGAACCCATAACATCTTGCTTCATGAAGTGGGAGGTGATGAGCTGAACTACACCTGTGTGGGTCTTTCGTAGTCTTGATTCCTTCCCTTTGGTCATTCTCTCTCTTCGCTTTAACGATTGTTGTGGAGGTTTTTATCAATTTGTGGTGAGCATTTGTTGGTAATCTCATATTTCTTTTCTCCTTATATGCATTATGGGAATGGATAGGAACACCAAACTTATCTTTTTTGTTCATTTATTATTGAAATATTAGAAAGATATATTGATGTCCATTATTATTAAGGGAGCATTTACACACACCTGGAAATTCTACCTTTACACACCTAAATCTAAAATTTTGTGGCAAATTACAATTTTACCCCTACATTTCCAATCATTCTAGTGAATGCCCAGTTCATTTTGGTATTCATTCGAATGAATAGGCTGAACAGTAATACAGAATACTGCTCAGCCTCATTCATTCAAATGAATAGATGATTTATTTGAATGAATAGTAATAAAATGACCACCATTCTTTCCATTCTTTCCATTCATTCGAATAAACGTTCATTCGAATCGTTCATTCGTTAAATTCATTTAAATTTTTTAAAATTTTAAACTTATTTTTTAAGTATTGTGTATTTCCAAAAAATTTCAAATTGAATACCCAGACTAATTACGATAATCTAATAAAAATACTTTAAGACTTCAAGGTCTTTTGATACTCCTAAATATTTAAAACATAGTATTTTACAAATAAGGGTATGCCTAGGGTGTGCTGAAAATACATTTAGGAGTGTCAAAAGACCTTAAAATTTTAAAGTATTTTTATCAAATTATCGTAATTAGTCCGGATATTCAATTTGAGAAATTTTGGAAATACACAATGCTTAAAAAATAATGTGCATAGTGTATTAAATAATAAAATCTCCTTTAAAATTTTAAAGTTGTTTTTTAAGCACTTTGTATTTTCAAAATTTCTCAAATTGAATATCCGGACTAATTACGATAACCTGATAAAAATACTTTAAGACTTCAAGGTCTTTTGACACTCCTAAATGTGTTTTCGGCACATCCTAGGAATACCCTTATTTGTAAAATATTATGTTTTAAATATTTAGGAGTGTCAAAAGACCTTAAAGTTTTAAAGTATCAGATTATCGTAATTAGTCTGGATATTTAATTTGAGAAATTTTGGAAATTCACAGTGCTTAAAAAACAACTTTAAAGTTTTAAAGGAGATTTTATTATTTAATACACTATGCACATTATTTTTAAGCATGGTGTATTTCCAAAATTTCTCAAATTGAATATCCAGACTAATTACGATAACCTGATAAAAATATTTTAAGATTTCAAGGTCTTTTGACACTCCTAAATATGTTTTCGGCACACCTTAGGGATACCCTTATTTGTAAAATACTGTGTTTTAAATATTTAAGAGTGTCAAAAGACCTTTAAGTCTTAAAATATTTTTATCAGATTATCGTAATTAGTCTGGATATTCAATTTGAGAAATTTTAGAAATACACAGTGCTTAAAAAATAAGTTTAAAATTTTAAATAAATTTAACCGAATGATTCTACTGGAATGAATGATCGGTTCATTCGAATGAATGGAATGAATAGTGGTCATTTTATTACTATTCATTCGAATGAATCATCCATTCATTCGAATGAATGGGACTGAGCAGTATTCCATGATATTGTTCAGCTTATTCATTCGAATGAATGTCAAAATGAACTGGACATTCATTCGAATGATTTGAAATGTGGGGGTAAAATGGTAATTTGCCATGAAATTTCGATTTGGATGTGTAGAAGCAGGATTTCCAGGTGTGCCGGGTATGTGTAAGTGCTCCCATTATTAAAGACATTATTGTTTCTTTAACTTTTGAAAGAAATTTTCTCTTCTCATTTTCATTTTTTCTCTTGGGGCACAATTACGAGTTTGGCATGATTTTCTTAAAATTTAGAATTTTAGCTAAAATTTAAAAAAAAAAAATTAGAAAAGAGTTAGACTAGTGAGAGACTCTAACGAGACATGTAATTAAATGGATTATGGGCCCCATATATTTAGATTCATTTGATATGTGAGATGAATGGATATGAAGTATATAAAGTTTCACTACCAATTGATATTGAAGGGATATAATCTTAGCATTTATTTAATATCCATTTGCATAAAATATTGATTTTTAAAAGTTTAAAATTAAGGGATAGGATGATCAGATTGAGATAAAACTTCATATAGAGACTATTCATATGGTCCTCTTTAACTATATCGACAAAAAGATCTATTTAATAGTATGTCTCGTTAATGCATCTCAGTGAAGAAAGTCAAAATAAAATCTTTAATTAGACTAAAATTGAGCCAATATGTCCTCAATCGTATCATAATCAAATCTCTCAGATTTTTCAAATTTTTATAAAAATTCAATTTTGATTGGCATGGCATAAAACTTAGCAATGGATGCACATTAAATTAGGCGTTACTTTTCAACTAATTGTCTTGTATTATATGACTAAAATATCGAAACTAAGTCCAATAGTGAGTGGCATACTAGTTGGCATTTAGCAACAATGTGTGTTTATTGTGTTCAAATAACTCAGTCAAATCTGTTCAATTTGACTCGATTTGACACATCTTACTTCGAGTTAAGTCGATAATTTTTTTAAAATATTTAAAAACTCAGTTATGACAATAAGTATTAAATCAAATTAATTATTCTATTTCAACTATTTGTCTCGCACAAATAGTTAATTGTGACTTATTCTATAACAAATTTTTTTATTTATCTATTACTGAATTGTGAATTTAAAATTTCCATTTTCCTTACACGACTTTTATTGAAATTTAGAATATATCCTGATATGCTAGTTTATTTTAATCAAATGAACTGATGAATTCAAAATTTTAATACTTCAGTTCAACAATCAAAGTCATAGATACTGCATCTATTTAAAAAGTAAATAAATACAATAAGCAAACTTCTCTTTAAAAGATCAAATTACTGATCAAAGAATCATTTTGCAACTTTGTTCGGTTTCAAACTTTCAATGCCCAGTTAAAGTTTAAACTTCCTATGAAATGAAATGGGTCAGATTAGTCCAGTGGACAAAGAAAATAAAATAAAGCAGTTACTTGCTTCTAACCTTTAAAGATTTTGAAAATGTATTTCATTTTTCGAATAATAATAGTATAATAAGTTTATTTTTTATCTAAGTGAAATGATTAATGCATGTACTTATTTTTAATTTCCTTGCAACAGATCATTTTCTTTCTCTTACAAACTGGATCTATAAAATCATATTTCACTTTTCAAAAAAAAAAAAATTAAAGGACCATATCTCATAATATAAATGAATATCTTTCGGCCATACAAATATACTTATTTTTTCTTCATTTTAATTTAACCAGTTTTTCTTCTTAGTGATTTATTTTTCGAATTTTTTATTTTAATATAATTTATTATTTAACTATTTCAAAATTTTAGTTATTAATTTTCTATTCCCCATAATTTAGAGTATGTAATGGTTCTGTTGGGTCTTTATGATGTATAAACCTTTCCAGGTAAGCCCACATGATATTTAGAAAAATATAGAGACTAAGATAATAATTCTAGATGGAGAAGATTTTGAATACCTTAAAAATAACACTTCATTGATTTGGTGTTGAAGCAAGAAAACAAATTCCTCAGGTCCAGCAAAATCAGCCAGCATCTTCGTTTTCTTATCCGCAAAACATTTCGGGACCAGAACCTCTTTCCAATATCTTGGTATTATATCACAAACCTTGTCATAAATAGATACTGCATACAAGACTGGAAAGACTGGAAAGTATGCTCTATCTGCAAGGCTACAACATAAGATGAGCCGATCATCATGTCAAAAGGCATTGCATTGAACTGTCAGAAAACACTTACTACAGCAGTAACAAACAATGCCATTTTACAAAATCAGTATCAAAGATCTCAATACCCAGTCTCCAGTGATCAGACCCGAGGAGCTGCCATCTGCTGCTTCTTGATCCTTTCTCCAGGTTTGACCATGCTGGTATGAAATGCCAAGATAATAATACCACTTCAATTTAAATGCCACAAAAATATTTTAGAGAACACAGTAACAAGTTAAACCTAGCCTCAATGCACACCCATTGATTGTTCACAACATGGATTGCCAGGCAGCTGAAAGCACTGTCAAGTTGATGCCTACAGTTATGGATACAGCAGGGTTATGGCACAGATTCAGCAAGGCCAAGGATTATAGACCCCCAAAAGAAAAAAGTGTCCAACACAAGATAAATGGAAACATTGCCTACTTTTTAAGTGTCCAGGCATTTATAAGTGCCAAGGTAAGCGAACCTTGAATGAGGTATATGCAGCATCACATGGAAGAGTGGTATTATCCTCAATTTCAGTTAACATGGAAAATGAAAGTAGAGACGGGTTGGGTGGATGAAGGTTAAAAATTAAAATTCCTTCCACATGGAATTTACATTTTAGAAATAAAGGTATGGAACCTCAAATTAGAAATTAGAAATGATAAATATTTAAATAAATACATTAAATTGTTTTCCCTCTCAAAGCCTGATAAAATACTGTCAACAGTTCCACTACTCTCAAGCAGGTCCACATTCATGGACCTACATCTCACCCAGGTAGATCTTTCTCTCGGACCTCCATGCATAAACAGTGATCACTTTAGTTGTCATTCCAATTGAAACAACGTTCACCAATGGAGAAAATGCCACATGTCAATCCAGGATAGAATGTGTGATTACTAAGTCGTGAGACTAATTGATTGGCTCATAACTAAGCAAGTTCGGGTAGCATAAGTTGCTCCTAATATGTGTATAAGGGTGTTGACGTTTCAACACTGTCCATAATGAAACTTGAAAAGATGCGAAAGTGTGATAGAATCATGCACACAAGTGTATAGCATTCACCTGATATCATGTGGGGTAATGAATATCCATTGAGAGCCTTGTGCCACTGCAAAATCCACAAGGGTATCCAAGCTAATTTTCCGGCTAACAGCATCCTGAAAATAACATTCACCATCAAAACTGCTGTTTACCTATCAATCTGTATTTGATATATGTGATTCCCTTGATAATCAGAGAAAAGAAAGCAAAATCTCTTAGTCCTACCATAAAAACATCGAATTCATCCATTGCACGAAATGGTGCTTCGGTCATTTCATGTAAAGCTAATGCAAAGCAAAGAGTAGAGAAAGAGCGCTCTCCACCTGTAAAACCACAGAAACATCTGTTATGCAAAGCAATTACTAGCCCCATAGAATAAATAATAATAATCCTAAAAAATAGCAACTAAAATTTGTTTCATTATCTAAGACTTGTCCCAAATTAGAAGAATATTAGACAGTATTATGCAAGGGTGCATGCAAGACTGAAAAGAAAAGGAACAACAAATTCCTAGTTGACCACAAATGACACAAAACAATATAGTTATGGACAAAGAAACCCATTATACAGATATCAACTCGAAAATAGCAGGAAAAGATATGGAGGATTCAACACCATACTCCATGTTCCCCAAGCCTTCTAGGCACTTCAGCAGTAATGGAAATGACAAACCCAGTACACCTAATTTAGGTTCCTTTCTAATCCATCTCACCTATCCATGGCACAGCTGGTAGTATAATCTCAACATGAAATGATAGCAGTATCCTAAACATAAATTTATGACACAGATAGAATACTGGCAAGTGGATGCGATAAACATGCACGCATAACCATTTCCAGAATTGTGGGGAGCAGTTTGTGACTTTTACCCAAAATGAATTACCTACATAATCATCTCATGCTCTTAATAAATATTATTCAAGCATGTGAAATAAATGAGAATCAAGTTACTACTGATATATATCTGATGCCAAAATGCAATAAAATCATTTATAATTCCAATATACAGACATACTTAAAACAAGAGCAAATAAAGAACGTTCAAGAAGATTGTAGTGACACATGAATACCCAACCATCGATCAGTATCATAACATCGTAGGCACAATATTTGGAGCATATGTAATAAATATTTTAACTTAGATCAATTTAATCTTTTCAACCAAATCCCAGGGACTGCTGGCATAATTAGTCTCCGTAACAACGAAACATGCTACTTCCCACATTTGTCAGCCATGCACTAGTCAACTACGCCACCAAGGGAATCACCCATTAAACATCAAACTCAAACAATGCCTTCTGAAGCAAAGAGGCAGTGAATAGAGACATGATTAACCCAGTTGTCCTTGGTCAAACTGAAATCACACCCCTTTTACATCAATCTCCTTGTTTCCTTCTTTGCTTCTTTGGTTACAAAAACACAGAGAGACCCAAGGCTAGCCTCCTATATTTGGAAAATTCTTTTGCCCACGCATAGAGGAGAATCCCCATCAAACTCATCCCAATTGGTTTCAAACATCCAATGACTTTAATCTAGCAAGCTAGCCTTCAAAGTGAGCTGCCATTGAAGATAGAAACTCCTCATCCATGAGCTCTTTTCTTCCAGATATTGCCCTAGTAACCTCCAGGACCTTTCTATCCTCCCTTGATCAACCAGATGCACTTCCAACCACCCAATCTATTTTGGAGTCGCCAATAAAATACTCCTCTCCAAAAAGGTCAAAATACAGAACCTTTCCTGTTTGCATCAACAAAGAAGCAAGTTATCCTGTCGTATATCTACAAAGGGGTTCTATCCTTCTAACACCGTTGCTGCTTGATAACAACTTGTGACTCTTTTGTTATCAAAATTTGATGCAAAGCATGCACAACTGAATTTTGCAATATCCAACTTTCTGCATAAATTTGTAAAATGTAAAATGTACCACTATGTAAGTAAAAGAAAGAAGAAGAGAACAAACTTAAGTGATATTATGCTCAATGCCCTTCAATCCTAGGTTAAGAATCCATAAGCAATTGCAAATATTAAATAGAAAACCTGAAAGCCCTCTAGTATCCCGAACAACGTCATTGGAAGCATCTTGGGGCATCTTCACCTGTGTGGTGATGAATCATCTGTCTCAAAATCTAAATATACTTACTAAAACTGTGCGCATCAAGTCTGCAAATAAAAATTTCCCTTTACCTCAACTGACAATGTCTTATCTTCATAATTAACTTTAATCTGCCCACTGATTCCTTTCCTCCTCAAATGACCATTGAATCTGATCCATAAATACGATAGAGTTTGTTCCATTAGAAGAGGGTCTAAGATCAAAAGTGCATGTGAAGCATAAATTTCAAAAATATCAAAAACACATTAATGTTGTTCTAGGCGGAAGAGAATTATCACAGAGGGCTTCAGTTAATATCAGTAGATTATATAAGCATAAGGAAAATAAATCATACTGCCAAGTTAGCTGGCGTTTCAAAAGAGTAGCGTTTCTTTGAAACTTGCTCCAACGTAAATCAAGAGCTTTCTGGCAGGCCTACAATAAGGAACATAAAATTAATTTTTATTAAAAGTTAAAGGAGAAAAAAGTGATAAAGGAAAGGCTCAAAAAACATGCCATAGGTAGTATGTATGAAAAAGAAATCATGTCATAATAAGAAGAAAGATCTATACAAAAGCAAGTGTGTCCATACATAATTATGAAGCTTCATCAAAATGAGTTTTCTTTTTGTCAATGGAAACGTGACCTGAGCCCACAATTCTTGAGGTTACAAAGTAAGCACTTACAATTGTCATAGGAGCTCATATCAAGCTTCATAACAGTCCTACATTATTATGCCCAAAGTCCTAAAAAGCATACAATACATAATAGAAGGTGATTGACTTGCCCAAAAAAGAAGTTCACAAGTATTTTCATGCTATTGCATATAGCAAAAGGAAATAAACATGTCACTGCAAATGGCAAGAGGATAACTATATTTTGGTCACCCAAGTTGACAATATAATGATTGCTCATCCCAAATCCAAGCTAGAAAAAGCATTCGAGTTCCATAAACATTTCTTTCAGCAGAAATAGCGGCCATCAAATGTGGATGTGCCACAAGAAATTGACAAGATAGGAAGAGATAATGCATCAAGTAATGCTGGATATGGACAGTGTTCATCCATGACTTTGAGGAGATCATCAAAGTTTATTCATTCAGCTCTATATAGAGGTTTCAGTACTCAGCATCCTTATATCTCAAATTCCAAACAAGACAGAGACATTGGTACTCAAGGAATTCACCAAATCAGTCTTGTTGAAGGCCTTTACAAGAAACTGGGAAAAGCTTTACATGCCCGGCTAGCTAGAGTTGTACCAAAGGCAATTCTAAAGGCCTGGAGAACTTCCATGGTGGAAGACAGACCGTAGATGGTGCATATTTAGCCCATGAGTGTCACTAAAGAAAGCTTGTCTGATGAAAATTTAAAAAATTTAAATAGGCAATGATTGAGTTGATTGGAACTCTACTCCTATCCATATGATAGGAATTGCATTCGTGATTAATTGGTGAAGGTGGACAAGGGTAAGCATAGCTCAACATGCCTTTCAATGATTCTAAATGCTCACAAAAAGACTTTTTTCCATCAAACATCAAGTGACTAATGGTAATAACAAAACAATAGCTATAAGAACTGGAACACATCACTTAAAAAAAACCTGGTTCAGTAACATCTCACTAATACTATCAAATTTTCTACAGCAAAAATTTAAGCAAAAAAATATGTAACTTACACTCAGCTTCTCACGAAAAGCTTCATATGTCTGCTGTTTTCTTTTAATTTTACGCTCTTTTTTCTCATACACTACTCTGAGATCATCTATAGACTCCGTATATCTGCAAGGATATATCAACTGGTCAACTCATCCCCATCAGTTCAGAATTTAATCACAAAAAGTATGTTCAACCTCTGGCTTTCTTGCTGAAGTCTCTGCTTAAGTCTATTTAATTTAGCACTAAATTCTTCTGGAGTGCTCCTAGCAGAGTCTCCTAAACCTTCCACTTCACTTTCAGGGCATATAATCGAAGCCTTCTTGCAGCTCTCCTGCATTGTGACCAGAGATACAAGTCCAAATAAAACAAGACATAAATAATCATCCAATTCTTCAAAGATCATATTAAACAAGACCATCACCATACCAGAGATAAGATGCAAGAAATAAAAGGTAGTTTTTAAGACTGAATAAAGTAGGCATAAAGACATACGTGTCTCATGAACCCACAAAAGTTTAGGTCACTATGGGTTCATAAATATTGCTTAGTATAGAAAGATGCAATCTATTTGAAACTTTACTGTTATCACCAAATTACAACTCCAACCAAACTTTCGTATGTGGAAGCAAGCATGAATCCATGGACAAAATAATATTTTATGATTTTATCATATCACCATGAACTAGAATTATTGACCCAATTTATTTCAAATAAGCTACTTTAAATTTTTAATACAAAATTGACATGCACCTGACGGCTGAGCTGAAGATCCTCATATGCTGTTTCAGCCTCTTTGATGTCAGGAAGAACTTTGTTCTCCATAACCCCTTCATAATGAGTCTTCTCCTGAGAACAGAGACATCAGGTTTTAAGGCCAATAGAATGTCAGGTCAGAAACATAGTGATGATGTCAGCAAGAATACAAGATACCGCTTCTGCTGAACTCAGATCTTCTTCAATCAACATTAATTCACGCTCTGCTCCCTCAAAGGCATCTATATCACCCTTAGCTGACTCTACATTTTTCATTAGAAATAAATTGAATCATTTCTAATCTGAGCATGGAACTATAACATAACCATAAGGATGTAGAACTTGGTGGAATATCTGTGGCGAAATGTATCATCTGCCAGGAAGGGTGATTGAGCAACAGACAAATGGAAGCATACAGGAAAATAAAAAGAGACGATCAATCTAGGTAAAATTTTATGAATGCATGCGCATGAAAAAGGCTCCAATTTGCATACCACACAGATTCTCGAATGATAATCTAATATTGTTGGCATTCACTTCGGCCTCAACAATCCTAGATTTGAGCTTCTCCAATGAAACTTCCTTTTCTTGATTTTGTTCTTGCACTTTCTAGACAACATTTTCAAAATAAAAGATAAAACAAAAAGACAACCTTAAGAAATATCAGCAAATGCAACTCTTATAAATTGGAGACAATAATGGGATTCAAGAACAAACCGAAATTTCTTGACAAAGCTCATCAACTTTTGGTTCTGGATCAGAGCTAGCCTCAGCAGCACGCAATTTCACAAGATCTTGTAAATTTAGTCGCTTTGACATAATATCCTTTTCTGCATTTAGGCGTTGCTTCTAATAGAAGCAGAAGCTGTTACACTAGGAATCAGAGATATAAAATGTAAATAATGATTATTACCTTCACTTTCTGTAACTTTTCTTGCAGATTATGCCGTTCTTCCTCTGCAGCTCTTTTTCTTCCCTTTGCCATGAGAACTAGTTCCTGAACCTCCGATTCATCCTTTTCATAATTAGTTATTTGATCATCTATCGAGCTGCATAGTCTGCCTCTTCTAATCCTTTTGTTTGGTGGAAGAACAGTTTCGACCGAACCTCTTGAGAACCTAAGACATCATCAATTTAACTGCATATTTACCCTTTTATTTTTTGAAAGGTGCATATATTAATGTTATCTAACAGCAGAATCTGGGTGGTAAGCAAAACTGCAACACATATTTCAAAGATGGTAATCTCAGCTTCCATATCAATTGTCTTACATTCTATACCCCTCTAACGTATACACCTCCTTGAGATTTAAAATCGTTGGATCAAAGGCAATGGACTTTCCCATTTCATAATCTCTAGCAAGTACTTGCCTCTCAACACTACCCTACAACACAAACAAATAAGTTATACATGATGCATGATTGGTTTCAACAGATTATGTGTGAAATGCAATAAGAAACAAACAAAAACAAACTGGGGACGCAGAGAATTCATCAGTGGATTGACTGATTACAGCCTCAAAGGCCGGCCTGATTATGGAAATAATGACATAGGAGGGCACTTTGCAAAGTCATTATTGAAGAATATAAAAAGACTTTCACCCAAGAACCAGGATGCAAGTAAACAACTTCTGGCCATCTCCTATGGTGTTGATCGAAAATGGACTCCCCCCCCCCTCCTCCGGGCATCCACCCCACATGACCAAAGTGCCATACCACCGAACACCAGGATGTAATTGGGTCAAAGCCCTATTATGACAAGCCAAGGCTCTTTGGGCCAAATGTCCATCACTATAAATGTCAACAGGTTGAGTTTGAACTAGGCATAGCATGCCTCCCAAGCCTTATCAATTTTAGGCTGCTACTTCAAGCCTTCAGATTTTGAGCCAAATTGTTGTTGCCATGCACACTTGAAAACACGTGCACATGCACACGCATGCACACAATCTTCACTGGCTGTATAAAGTTTCCATTCCATAGGACATGTCCACACATACAAGCATGCACAGGCAAGTGTGCACACAGAGGATAATTATCTTGATTCTAGAGAGCTTTGAGCTCTATAAGTGTAATATAACCAATCGGTGGGGCCTGTCTAGGAATATGAGAATCATGGAGTACGGAGGGGACCAAACATCTTGATCTAGGAGTGTATAAAGTTTCAACCCCCATAGGACATGTTTACAGTGTACAACGTTTAATAGTATCTAGGTGGTCATATTGATCCTACACACTGTAGCTAAACACGATCCTCCATTTGGTTCAATAGTTGCACCCAAGTTATAAATTTATCACAATGCCATATAAGTGATCTCCAATTTTTATCAGTTCATCCTCCATATTCTCTACTCACCAAAGTTACACTCCACATTCCATTTTGTTCAAATAATTTCGAGCCATTCAACTCTAGAGCTTTAATCCACAATTCTAATTCATCATCTAATCAAATTCTTGTCTCACTAATTAGTACTATAACATCTGCAAATAACATACACCATAATACTTCATCATAAATTGCTACATTTAAATAGCCTATAGCTAAAGTAGACAAATATGGGCTCAAAGAAAATCTTGAGAGATATCCCATATAATCTCAACAGTAATCATTATGCATATTTTTTTTGAATAATATCGTTTGGAATGAATTTCCTTTTCAATGTTTGACAAATAAATTTCCTTGGTCTTATCATAGGCCTCTTCTAAGTTGATAAGAACCATGTGTAATTTTTTTCTCCTTGAACCGTCCCATAAGCTAATTTTGTTTCATCACAAGCTTCAAAAGGCAAATGGATTGCATGGGAAACAAATGGCTATACTATGTTTGGAAATATAGTCCCATTTTAGATTTGTTGTCTTAAGAGGGTCATGACCACTACTCCATTGTGCTAAATTGCTATTGTGTGTGTTGGTGTTTGTGTGCATGTGAAAGAGAGAGAGAGAGAGAGAGAGAGAGAGAGAGAGAGAGATTTTACTGAGAAAGAGAAGAAAACCTTCCATGAACATCATTTGGAAAAAGAAAAAAGGAACGGATATTTTTGCTTGTGTAAAAAGTTACAAACCGAATCCACCAAGACATTTATAACAGTAGGATTCTCAACACGTAGCACAGAAAGAACAGTTGGGTGATTCGTGTGAGGAAGCATGTGATTTGGGATATTCAACCTGTAAAAGTAAAATTCAAGAATTAATGCCAAACTACTGCTCAAAGATGAAAATAGTAATGAAGATGATGACAATATTCAAATAATAATATTATTAATATTAATGACGGCAACAACAAAACAACGCAACATTGATGCAATAATTAGGGTCCTCTTACTTTGGTCTATCAAAATCATATATGATAATCTGGAGGTTTCCGTAATTTGCTTCCTTAGCACATCCTCGCAGAAGTAGAAAATCCTTATGATCCGTTACAATGAAAGCATTTAATAACCTCCCAATGGCATTATCAACTGCCAATGCCCATACATCATCATTAACCAATGTCTGCATTCAATAAACATAACCATAATAATGTACCGTTTGCTTTTAACTGCAAGATATCATTCACTGTTTCAAAAAAAAAAACTGCAAGATATCATTACAGAAGGTAATATTCAAATGAAAACTTCAAAGAAATACTAACATATATTATGCTAAGTTAGGCATACCATAGGTTAACAAGTTATCTTTTAAAATGTATAATGAACAGAGGAAGAATGCCACAAGAACCAGCTATACTAAAGAAGCAAATGATTAGGATTCTTGTCATGCTAGAGAAAAACCAGATAATACTTCAAGCAGAGGCGAAATTATTGGCTTATATAATAAGAAGCTATGTTTTATTGCCAGTATTTTCACAAGAATTCACAATAACATATTACAGTTTTGAAGACAAATTTTAGTTATCTGTTTCTTGTAAGATTGTTTTTCTTCTTTTTGAAATGGCTGTTTCTTGCAAGAATCAGACAACCATACATAATGGTTATTGTCCTAGCTACAGAAGTATATACCTATTTCAGTAACTGATATCGGTTACTTAACCTTGTAGTGTATGTTCCAAGCATGATATTAAACACACTGTAGATTTTACATACATATGTATGTATGTATGTTCAAGTATGTCTGAATATGGGGCATATTTACAGACAAGCCATAGTTTCAAGTATAGCAACAAAAAGTGCAAAGGTACAAAAAAATCATGAAAGGAAGGCCGCATCAAAGAGATTTATTAAAAAAAAAAATGTAAAGAAAGCAAGCATGGTAATCAAGGTGCAAGAGGGTCCTAAAGCCTGATGAGCAAGATGCATGTCTAGGCATGAGCTTAATCGTGCTAGGTGGACTTTATCAAAAAACTATATCTCATATACTACACTTACCCTGAAATTATACCCTTTTATACCCTCATGATCATATGGCAAGTCACAATTGGTTGGACTTTCCAGAATTAGTTAAGATAACAATCAAATGTCTTGTCACAGCAAAAGGTATAAAAGAGTACAACTAGAGAGTAAGTTTTGCATTTTTCCATATATATATTAAAATACAATATCTTTATCTCAAACAATGAAATCTGTGATGATTCCTTAAGAACCAAACATAGGCATTGTTCAAAGTGTTAGCATGGGCTCACAACTAGGAATGAATCTAGGTGCACAAAAGGAACAACTAGAACACTCCTGATTATAGTGTACCGAAAGGATAGCCTTGATACTATGGTAAAAGGCAACAAATAACCATAAATACAGTTAAAAAAGAAAGAATGACAGAGGAAGGAGGAGGGGCACATCCCTAACAAAACAACACACCTTTAAAAGACAAAGCAATCAAATAGAAACTACAAAAAGCTTATCTAAAGAGCTCCATAACTAACCAATGTTAAGACCCAACAAGCACACCAACCAAACACAAGCCAGCACAAGTATCTCCCACTTGCATAGAGGTCTCAATACATGACACATGCAATATCAAACCTTGTTGGCTAGTTCAATGTTTGGTCCATAGTTAGTTCACAATTCAACTTAATCGTATTTAGTTTGGAGTTTGCAATTCAATATATGTCAGTGTACTTTAACATCTAATATGATCAATTTTCAGTATATATTGAACTTATGTAACAAAATTATCATTTCAATCAAGGTCCTTGACACTACTTGAAAGATTGTGTATGGCAGGAATGCAATCGTAAACAGTTTCACTTTAAGGTGTTTTTACAATTAGACTAAAAGACAGGCATGTATAATTTTGAAATATAAATAGTTAACAATGATAGGAGAGAAGGATAGAAGTTAATTGCAATGTTCACCACATGAACTCCAATAGGACCAATGGGTAATTTTCTAAATTTTCTCTGATTCCTTTCTATAGCCTTTAAAAGAGCTGTCACTCTCTCCCCACCAAAAGCAGTCACCTGCCACATGGGGTTCATCAAAAAACAAAACAAAACAAAAAAAAAAATGTTAGATCAATGCAAGTATGCAAAGAAATGTCTGGATGCATCCAAATAGGCATCATACAAAAAGAAAATGTGGTGTGAATATCTATATATATATATATATCCTGGCAAATTTCTGCACATATGTTAGTTGCAGCATGAATTTGATGCCCCAATCCACCTTATATTGGCCTGAATATTTCTGTATAGAGTATTAATAGAAGAGATCATCCACTTCATAAAACTGACCTTGTTAGTACTTTGCTGTCGAAGATCGCGAATGTGAGAACAAATATCTCGATACTTGCCTTCATTATCTTCAATCTACAAAGTACAAACATCAAATTGGTAAATCACTTTTTTCCCAAGAAAATATGATCAATCATTAAAAGTACTTCAGTGAAATCAGTCAAATTAACATCTTAAGAAAGAAAACAAATGCTCTATCAGTTAAAGAAAATGAACCTCAATGTTTACAATAAACAAACAGAAGTTAAATCTGATTAAAAAGGGCAAAAAGAAGAAAGATAAATGTTTCTGGCCATCAACATTACAATGAGATTCATTACACCATTGGTGTGTATAAATCAATAGCATGCCCCACTCTCAAAATGAAAAATCAGTACCAGTATCAACATATCCTAGATTTAGGAAACGACACATCATGTAACTACGCCTCTGTTTATATTTACAACAGAGCATTATCGTTCACAAATAATGCATCAACTACTGCCCACACTGAATACTGATATTTTCCCCAACAAGCAAGTATCAGAGGATACATAATAATTTTTTTTTTAAAAATCACATAACAAAATTTTTAATCATTATCATAGCGTAGAATAAATATGATCAAACAGAATATACGGCCATTCATTACAAGTCCAATGAGTATCTTACTAATCAACAATTAAAGAAAGTTGCATGGCTTTGCAAGATGTCTCTTATTTTCCAAGCCATGGCATGAGGCAAGTACAATCAGTACTGAGAGTGGGTAGTAAAATCGAATAAGATAGCTCAAGGCTAGTCAAAGTAGTTTTGGAGCTCAAAACCAAAACCAGCATCACTAAGCCACAATCAAACAAGTACAATGATTACTACACACCTTTTATGGTGCACATAGATGTAGGACCCACCAAAAATCACCTTGACCGATCAAGGTGATTTTAATGGGCCCAATATTCAAGCATAGACCTTTCTAAGCAGAACCATCATCATAGGCCAAAGTGGGCCCCACATACATAGGATAGAAGATGGATTGCTTACTAAGGGGTCTCTATGTAATCATATCACATCAAACAAATATGGGCTCCAATTGTGAAAGGTACAAATTCTAGGGAAAGAAAAATAGTTCCCTCAGCTCTTAGAATATATATATATATATATGGCACATAGATGTAGGACCCACCAAAAATCACCTTGATCGATCAAGGTGATTTTAATGGGCCCAATATTCAAGCATATAGATCAAGGTGATTTTAATGGGCCCAATATTCAAGCATATACCTTTCTAAGCAGAACCATCATCATAGGCCAAAGTGGGCCCCACATACATAGGATAGAGGATGGATTGCTTACTAAGGGGGTCTCTAGGTAATCATATCACATCAAACAAATATGGGCTCCAATTGTGAAAGGCACAAATTCTAGGGAAAGAAAAATAGTTCCCTCAGCTCTTAGAATATATATATATATATATATATATCTTTGGCCACTTATCAAGAAACTGAACCTATGCCTGATAGCAAAAAAGGTAACAGCTCATAGATTTGATGTGCAAGACTTTGAAGAACAGGACTTGATATCATGGGTCCTCATCATCCAAGCCATCCTAAACCCAATGCGACGCTAGCCATGAGACAAGCGGGTAAAATACCATTTACCATTTAAAATGTGAAAAAACAGGCAAAAAATTTACAGCTGGAAAAATGTGCTCCATATGAATATCAGGGCTCAAGAAGAAGCACAACGACTACTTAATGTAGAGCATTAAGCTCACCTCAGAACAGATCATCTTCAAGGCATTTAGTGTGTTTGATAACTTTTCTGACAAGACATTCTCTTCCTCCTCCAACCTAAAATAATAACTTAAATTTTAGAAAATTTGGATAATTATGTAGCAAACTAGTAGAGGTCAACAATTAAAAATGGCAAAGTTGAAAAAACAAAAAATAAATATAATAGTAATAAATAAATCACCTATGAAAAATTAAATTAGCTGAATCAAATTCCTCCTGCAGTCTCTTCAATTGTTCCTCAGCCTCGTAATTGTCAGCCTACAGTCAAACAATGATGAACCTCAAATCATATCTTCAGTAGAGAAACAATAGTACAACAATGTAGACCCAAACATATCCAAATAAGAAAAGTAGCCTGTAAAACAGGGTATATCAGCCCAAGAGACCAGTCTTTAGTAAAATATGATATAGAAGCCCAAGAGCTTTACATCCAACAAATAACAAATTTTGGTTTCCACCATAAAATTTCAAAGATAACAATTTTTCCATAAGATGCTTTCTGTAAGCACAGATTTCAGAAGTGAAAAGTATTCACAAAGTTTTCAATTAATGAAATTTTGATGGTAAAACAATTCCAAGTATCAGACTAATGGCTCCTCTTAAACAAGTAAAAGAAATAGAGCACTCACATGGTATTACATTTTTTCCTCAATACATCCAATACAAAAGAACTGCTCAAAATTCTTAACTTTGGCAATGTGGCATTCCAGGAAAGCCTTTGACAACTTGATTTGCTTATGGAAATGCCTTTAAAAGATCTCTCTTATGATATCTTGGTGGGGCCTAGTGACTTGATCTGCTTGATGAAGATGTTCACAAGAGTGGTGAGATCTGCACCCGAAGTGCTTGTGGGCTTGAAATATGAATCCAAACCTCAAATTCTAATGACCGTACACTCAAAGTCAATTTTCTTTAAACCCACCTCTTGGTAGATCTAAAGGATTTCCTTTACTCCATGCCTACACAATGGTAGTCCTAACACAATTTTAAACTCCAGATCTACTAGGTGATTGATCCAAAACAAGCAAAATAAACTCCAAGTTCACAAAAAATTATGGACTTAAAGTCCTTGTTCAAGCTCCAGTTCTATGCGAGTTCAGATCCGAAGTATTTAATTTAACTCCATGTTTGTGAAATTCCAAACTTACGTTTGCTTTCAAACTCAAATCTCCACAAGGGTAGATCCAAAGTGTTCAAAATAACTCCAAATCACAAAGGGCAAATCCAAGTGCAATCACGAAGGTAAATATCCCAAGTGCTCTACCACTAAGTCCTTGCAATGACACAAGTGGGACAAATTTCAAGGTTGGCTCCCTCCTTTATCCCAAGTGCCATGGGCACTCAACACAAGTTGCATGAAAAATACACAAAATCCAAGCAAACCTATGAAGCCTAGGCTGGGCAGGCTAGATTGGGTCGTGCAAGTTTGGGGTCGTATTGCTTGGATTGGGTCGTATGATCTAGACTAGGTCGTAAGCCTAGGGGTTCTATGGTCAGATGGGACCACACAGGTTTTGGAGTCGTGCGGCCTAGAATGGATTGTACATGCTTGGGGGTTGTCCAACCATATAGCCTAGAATGGGTCGTACAAATTCAGGGGCCCGATGGTCTAGAATGATCTGCATTGGTCTGGGGAACATATGGACTATATCTTAACAAACATGCTTGGGCCATACAGCATGATCCAGGTTTTCTATGGGTGGAGTCCACAAAGTTCGGCCCATTTCTTCTTTATTTCAATTTTTTTTCATTATTTTTGTATTCATTTTCTCATCTACCTGACTTCAATTTGATTAACCCAATCCACCCGATCATTAATACCATTAGTTGCGATAGAATGCTAACACACACATATTTGAAATGACAAGTAGACAGCTAATATCTAATGATCAAAATTGGGCTACACAATGTATCTCTTAATCTACACATTTGAATGACAATTTATAAGTTGCAAAGCATTATTTTTGGAGTGAGATATGTCATTGATCAAACCCTAGGAGCCCCTTTTTGATCCACCCACAACCCACCTTTGATCGTTGAAGCAATATAAGGTTCAAATCAACCTAACCTTTCATGGATTTAACTTGATTTCACTTGCTCTCACCGGATGTTAATTTTTCATGCTTAATCAACCAATTAAGGCTCAAATGTGACACCAAAAAGCAATTTTTGTGAAAATTTTAGGTGCTAACATTTGCAGTGTTAGCCACATGCAAATGTCTGGCAATGTGTTTAAAGGAGGGGTATTTGCAAAATAGATGTGCATCTTGTGTACCTTTACCTTAAACTTCTAAATGAAATATGGTTAGCAATATATATATAAACCTTCCTATAACAATGCAACGAATGGGTCACTTTTACAGACACAATTGATCACTTTGCCTAGCTTTGCATTTTAACACACGAAAAAACTTGACCATCATAGAAGGAAGAAGTCTTGTTCAATAATAGTAGATGATAACCTGTGTGCTTCTAACATGTTGCTCTTGAATATCAAGAACCTGTTGATGAAGCCACTTCATACGGTTGACCATTTTCTGTAGATGGTTACTTCCACGATTATATTCTTCTTGTAGCTCAAGCTTTTCCTTCATAGCCTAAATAACAAAGATAATGTCTGAAAGGTCAACCATTGTAGCAAGTGATACAGAAATAGATCATTGCTAACTAAAATGCAATATTAGTGAAAAATAAGATGGATAACCAAGCATAACATGAAAAACATAATGAGATGATGAAAAAACAGAACTATTTGCTGTCATAAATGACATCTAGGAACCCAACGTTGGATAGCTCAACTGGTTACTTCTCGCCTCAGGAAGCGGGAGGTCACTAGTTTGAATCCCAGCGGTGTTAACTGGAGGCGTTTTGTGTGGGTGTGGGGCATCCTCCCAAGGGATTTCGGAGTGGTTGTTGCCAAAGGCGTAAGTTGGGTGGGGTCAGGAGTTTCCCTTGGTCTCAAAAAAAAAAATGACATCTAGAAGAAACACATTGTAAAAATTCTTTAAACAATAATATCTCTTGATTTCTTACTGTTAAAAAAAAAAACACTTTAAATAGGATCGAAGTATAAGAACTACGAAAAGATCATGCAATACCATCAATAAGTTCTAGCTAAAATACATGACACGTGGCATTATAGTAAGCTTCAAAAGTGCTTCAAAAGTGCCATCAAGAGTTTCACACAACTAGATCTACTAGGCACGCTTATGTACACAAACTCAGAACTCTTCATAATAATTATATTTTAAAAAAAAACTCCACCTTAGAAGTTGGTCAAAATGGTTAGGGCATTTGCCTCACTTTCGAGCTTGTTCGTAGATCAGCAAATGGAGTGGCCAATTTCTTGGCCAAGTTTGGTGTGGATAGGGATCATGAGCGTGCTTCCTTCTATTGATTGTTTCTTAGGGTGAATGTGTTTGTGGAGTTCTGTGGGTTTCCTTGGGGTTTCATCGTATTTCTTGGTTTTTTAGAGGGGTCTATTTGTATTTTTCTTCTTTGCATAAGCTGTTAGGTATAAGCCTTTTATACTTGTTGTTTTGTACTTTCATTTTAGTAAATTCATTTATGTTATCACTCAAAAAAGAAGAGGAAAAGCCTCTTCTTCAGCAGTTTATGGGACTAAGAAAACCAAAACATAAGCAACATACCAAGGAAAGATTATGCTGCAACTCATCCTTCATTCTCCTCACTTCAGATGTTTTCTTCATCATAGATGCAATTTGATTCTTCTTATTAGCAAACCGAGTTTTCAAGTCATCCACCTTAACCTGTAAAGCAAATCTAACACAACTTATTTAATTAAAAAATTAAAGAGGAACATTTTTTTAAGGTGAATGAAGAGTAAAACCAGTTAAGAATGATGAACTCTTCAGCTTGAAGACCACATAGCACAGTTGGCAAGTCCTAATTGCTGGAGATACTTCACCATCTCACAAACTAAAAATCATGCATTATCAACTTCAACTGAATGAGTAAAGCCATAAGGTAAAAGGAATAACATTGAATGCAGTACCAGTAGAAATCTTAGAAGAAACTAGAGATGAAAAGTATTAACATTTTATGGCCATTCAAATAGACTTTTTGTGTTAACTTCATTAGAAAATTTATGAACTGATTTGAAGTTGTGCACCCATCCACCCCTACCAATTTCAGCCAAATGTGCCTCGCATTATTAGAATCACTGAAAGCACAAAACTTTTTTTTGAAACATTGACGACTTCATTCTTTAAAAAAAAGGAGCAAGAGTACAAGAGAAGGATCCAAGTATGGAAGAGATATACCTAGATCCAAGATGAAGAAGGAAAAGAAACATAAAGAAAAGGAAAAGATACAACAATACGCCCCTCCTGCCAAAAGAACCAATAAGGACTCCCCTATTCCCCAGCTCCCAAGGTTAATAAGATGAAAGCATTTCCATGGTTGGTCTATGTTTGTGCACACCATGGATGGAAGCACAATAACTTGATATTCAACATAAACAAGTATAAAGTGGGTGGCAACCATTAATGGATGTAAAGAAGGCTCCATTTTCAACCTTGTTAGGAATTATAAAGTGTCAATCAATGTGAATATAGTCAAGATAATGGAAAAGCATAAAACCCACCAACCAAATTTCAAGAACTGAATGTCAAGAGTTTAGATGGTAATAGTCTGAATACTTCCAAGATGGACAGAGTTTAAACTTCAAAGAGATCAGAATGGTGTTATTACTGTGGCCTTTCCAGATCAATGAATAGGTGCAAAACTAAAGAGAGATTGTAAATTAGAATTCCTTGTTAATTATTGTCAACTTATTGAAGAAGATCCATGGAATTGGTCACATTAAGAACAGTTGTTTAAGCACCAAAGCAATATAGCCTTTCAAGATGCACAACACGACAAGCACTTAAACATAGCAACATAGCAAGTCTGTCCAACATCCTTGTCCATACCACACCATTGTTCACTAAAACTCATTCATAGGATCCCAGCAAACCCAATGTCCTTGATTTTCCACCAAAAACAGGCAAGGAAGCATTCAGATCCAAAATCCTACCTGATGGTGCTAAACAACTAAAAGAGACCTAACAAAAACTGATCACTTGTGTGAACCCCACAGAGATCCTACTCAACTTGCATCAAATTCTCAATCACATGATTGAACATTCATATGGCATCAATGGAACTTACTATGATTTTGAAACCTAGACTACTTACCATTTGCCTATCAATTTTAACTTGGCACATAGGTACACGCTCTTTCAACTTCTCAATCCTGATAGCTTGTTCCTGTATTTTCCTGTCCACATCGTACACCCATGACCAAGCCAATTTTTTCTTTAGCTGTTGTACTTGCTGAGAAATTTCTTCAACATGCTCCATGTTCTTAATTTTCACTTGCAAGTCATTAAGTTCCATAAGTATGGGTCTTATAGAAGATTCCAATTCATCAACCATTGCATTGGCAGCATCCAGCTGGTCTCTTATGCTTTGTAAAAGCTCATTTACTTGTTGAAGAAGTGTTGCCTTGTAAAAGAACTGCAAAGTAGAATCACATGTGGCAATATGCACTTTAACATAAATAAATAAAACAAAGAAAAGAGCCTTGCATTAGAATAAGAATCAATCTTATCTTGCAGCTTTCTCTAATAACTATCACATCCTTATGTGTGTATTTTGTTAGAAAAATTAAAAGATGATATAGCTTGAAGACTAAAACATTTATGAAGTTGCACATCTAACAGTGAACATAGCTATACCCCCAGGGGTGTTGGCCTGACAGTCAAGGCTCTTGCATGTGGCAGCAAGGTCTTGGGGTCAATTCCTGACCAGGCCCTCTGGGGTACTATCTATGGGATATGTACAAAGTAAGGTCCCACGGCTTTAGCCCCACGTGTGTGTAAGGAGGCGTGCACATGCTCCAAATGACTAGTTGGGCGAGACACCTAGACACCTTTGGTCATAAAAAAAAATGGTGAACATAGCTATTTGGATGATCAAAAACTTACCTTGAATTTATCCTTGTCATTCCCTGAATGCAAAAATTCTCTGCTTCTGTCTTGACTCATTACGACACAAGGATTTTCAACATCAATCTGTAAAATCAACAGAAAATCAATGCAAAAATTCCTTTTATTACAGTTTCACCAAATATCAAACTAGATACTCAAATAAAGAAAGAAATAAAGGCCAGACCAGATTTTTGAGGAACATAATAGAAGGTGCATGATATTATTCAGGAGCACAGTCGAGGGGAAATGAAAAATGAGGGATTTCTAAGTTAAATATCCAGGTGCAATTAAGGCAACGAGGAAATGAAGGACTTCTCATTAAAATATTCCAACGTACACTCCACCCTAGAAGTGGCATCGTATCAATTTCACATTTAGTTTGATTAATATTAGGATTGATGATTATGTCGACAGAAACTTATGTGTATATGATAGACATGATATAAATCAGAAATATTCTATAGTATGAACTGCCATTACATGGCTATTCATGTGCTTACTGATCCCAATGAAAAAGAGCTAACAAAAAACCACATGCAATTCATGCTTAAAGCGAATAACCCAATGCAATGATGCCTAGCAGGTATATTCAAGTAATTAATTAATTCCTAGCTTTTAAAAAAAAAAGAGAGAGATGAACAGAGTCTGCAATAAATGAGGTAAAACACTAACATTGAAATGTTCCACAAGCTCACGAAGTTCACCTTGCCGATTAGAAACCCTCTTTCCTGTGAAAAATGAATCCCATTCATAAGAGAGCAAACAAGAATAAGACCATAAGATTTATGCTTCACAGTTAAAACACACAATGCAGAAAAATAAAGGAATTCAAGGTAAATCATATTTCATGAACTTTATATCAAATTGAAAATGAAATAAAGCGAAATAGTAAATTGAAATGCAAACATGCAGATGACTGAATGATTAGAAAAGTAAGCAGACATTAAATTATCTAAAATTTCACATCACAGTGGTGAAATAAAAAATTAAGATGTACAGTAATATAAAAATGGACAGAAGGAGCAAAATCAAATACAAGCTCTTGCTACAATTGGTACATCCATAGTGTGCAATCTTAAACGTTGGGGTTCAAATGACATAACTATTTGACAAGAGAAAAGAAAAGGGACGCAACACCACAAAGTTAAGTACATTAAGCAATAGAAGCAGCAGCATGTCAGTAAAAGCAAGTATCACAACCCAGAAAAGTGTAACCTTGGTGGTCCTTTAAAACAGTTGAGCTAGTGGACTCTGTAATCCTACGCTCAATGATTATCATATCACCATAGATTTCTGGCTTGAAAGCGTCATCTCCTTCATTTTTCACTTCCACAACCACAAGAGCATAACTGAAAGATAAAATTCAAAAGAGAAGGGCTCATAACAGTTAATTACAACTTTCAAAAAAGGTTTGAGTGCAATCTAACATAGAAGGTACAACATCATATCAAATATTAGCAGCAAATTGGAAGCACCAAAAATGTATCACAGCATTCTAAAATTGAAGGCATTTTTTACAGTAGAAACTCTATGGTAGATAGATGGTTTTTTCTCAGTTGCACTAAAAGAAATGAAGACATTTTTCTCTGGACGAAGATAAGCATAGAACCACAGGTACGACCATATGATAAGAGAATTTTTTCATGGAACAGAGGGTTATCTATTCCAGATCCCACATTTTTCAAGAGAAACTTCTAAAGCAATATGAATACCACAAGTACGTATCATTGACCCAAACTGAACATCTCATCTCCAGATTCTGTTCAAAAACCAAAAAAAAAGCAAAAGGAAAAGCTCCGGCAAATGACTCAACTCCATTAGATTTTTATCCTACTTCACATCCAAAGCTTGAGAAATTGGCCGAATTTACTCCAACCAATTAGATTTTGAATCAAGTCAGGTTTTCAGGTTCTTAAACGATGCTCGAGACATAGCCAGCAAGAGCCAAATGATTTTTTTGTGTACAGCCAAATGAAAATGTAACGGAAGTAGCTTATGGAGAATCAAACAGATGTCCCAAATAACAGATTCTACAGATTCCTCCTGACAGACACAAAATAGTTCAATCAAGAAGGAATTCTGCCAAATTAATGGTGCAAAGCTGCAAAACATGATTTCCAGAACATGACACTAGCAAAACCTCCTTAAATAACCATCCAGAGTACATAGCAAACGAATGTCAAGAAACATCATAGTTACACTCCACAGTCATGTTTTAAAAATTGGAGAAAAACTCAGGAAAGTCAGTCGAAGTCAACACAACTCGATAGAATTTTTAAGTCAAACAAGTCAACAAGTTTTACCGAGTTTCTCAGAGTCGAGTTGAAAAACTAATCCAAGTTTCTCAACTCGAAATGATTTCAAGTCCAAGTTTCAAACCATGCACAATGCAAAAATGTCAAAAACTGAATTAAAATCAAATGTCCACCAAGTGTTCAGCCACCAACATATTAAAAATAACTGAAATGCAAAAATCGCACACTTCAAGCTAAGACATAAATTTTGGCAGTAAAGTAAACATCAGGCCTTAAATGGGCTTAAGAGAAAATGAGCCAAAATTTCAGCCATTTCAGGCCCAAATGTTTAATTCAAAAGAATAAATAGATAAATTTCCGCTAATATTTCAGCCCTGTTGGAAATATCGGTTTTCCAGAAAAATCGATATATCACGAAATTGACAGATCTCACCTCATGGTCAAAAGATTTAGCCGAATTTTTCTCTTATGTTTCAAGTCCAAGAGAGAGTAAATTTTTAAGCAGCTGGAAATTAAAGAATCCCTGGATGAAGTATAATACCTGCAACCAGTTTTAATGAAATCCTTCAGTGTAGAGGCTCGTTGCGTTCCTCTGGCTCGCGAGCCGAATGCTACACACAACGCAGTCAGTATTGCGCTTTTACCACCTACAATGGAAAGATGAGATGAGAGAAAATAAAAGAGCGAAAGGAAAAGAATCGAAGCAATAGAACTGAGTAAATCAAAAGGAATGAGAATCTGTTTGGCGTACTCCCGTTCTGGCCGGTTATGAAATTCAACCATTCTCCAAATTCGATCTGTAAACTGCTGTGGCACATAAAATTTTCTAAGCGGATCTTTGATATGATCCCCGCACCGATACGGCGAGAGCTTCCGAGAGGTTCATCGGATAAATACCTTGAATTCTCCATTTTTCTCTTTTCTAGGTTTCTTAGACGCCTGGGAAGGAAAAGATGGACAGAAGAAGAAATGAGGCAAGGGAGGGAGAGAGAGCGCTCTGACCTCTGCAGTGAAAAGCTCTCGATTCCCGCCAAATGAGGGGCCTTGCATTGGCTTCTTTGTTGGGTTTTTAAGTTTTAAAGGACAATTCCTGATTAACGAAACGAGCAAATATGACGAATTTTTGCCTGTTGCGCCAACGACCCAATTAAATGTCTAGAGTTAGACGAGTCATGACGGCTGTGAACGGCTCATTGTCCGGCCCAGCTCTAACCGGAGTTTGACCCAATATTGTAATAAATAAACAGGTTAAATAAATCAATAAATAATTAATTAAATTATCATTTTAAGACCAGACAGTCTAGATCAGTTAGATATATAAATAAAAATTGTAAAAAATATAAATTTTGTAAAAACAATAGACTTTTGTTAGTTTTAAGAAAATAAAATGAAAAGTTATATAAACATAATTATTAAAATATGTAAATTATACTAAGTAGTTTTGTTTTAAACAATATTTATCTATTAACTATATTCATTTTATATTCATGCATAAATATTTCATGCCATATTTCATTAGAAAGATTCCCTTAATCCATACAATCAATAAACAATAATAGATTAATTCGTTCTTTATAATAGGTTTCTCATGTGTGTGTGGTAAAATTTACGAGAATGAAGCCCATTTTGCTCATTTTAGCAAGCATATTGAAATGGTATTATTTTTTAATACAATGTTTAATTAAAAAACACATTAATCTAACAAATCAACCTATATATTTAAAAATTATGAGGTTTTAGGAATTAAAAATAGTTTAAATTTATCAAATATAAAAATTTGAAAAATAATAATTTAATTAATTCAATCAAGATAGTTCTTAAAATGTCATATATTCAAAATATAAACCTTATTAATATACCTATTACCATCAAATGTGCATTTAGTATGCACTTCATAATCACATAAAAGAAGAGTGATATATTAAAAACAAGATAATTTTATATAATAACAATACATTTTAATATATATTAGTTTTATGCATAATCTGTGTCATTGAAAATTCTTAGCCAACCAAATCAAATGTGTTGAATGAATGATCAAATGTTGGCGAGGCCCTGGTCTGGCTGGTTTTCTGGCCTGCTTCTTCTTCATTTCACATCACGTTTGGTTTCAAATGGAAAGAGATTGGTGCAATCTTTTAATACCCTGATCTAGATTAAGCGTAGTTTAGCTTAATAATCCTGCTTAGACCGGTTAATCTCGAAGATTACGGTTAGGACTTAGTGAGAAGCCCAAGTGTGGCCCAATCCTAGCTCTAATGCTCAGTGATCCAGCTCATCCAGCTGGAGGGACAAAATGGTAATTTACCAATTATTGTTATTATTTTATATTTTGTGTTATTATGTGATTATTATTGGGTGATATTATTCTCTTTGGTCAAAGATTTCTATTTCTGATTTTAAAATAATTTTATTTTCAGAAAATAGTATTTAAAACCGTATGTCAAAACCCCGAAAGGGAGTAGTAATTATTTTAAATGGTTTTGGAAATGAAATAAATTTTAAAATAAGTGTAGTATGTTAGACCATTTTAAGTATGGTCTAGTTATTCTTTCAAACTCCAAAATAAGGAATCTAAGTTGTTTTATTTAACATTTGTTTAATTAAGTAAATAGTGTAAAATTGTGATTTTTATTTAAATCAATTGCTTTTGGCAAGTTTTAAATCCCCAAATTTTTATGGTGATTAGAGTTTTTTTAAAATCCAACTTATCTGTATGGTTGGATTAAATTTGTGAATTTTTAAAATCATGCTTTTAGTTAAAAATCGGCTTTTTATCAAAACAGGGACTTATTTGCACAATTGGAAGTTGTGAGGGACTGATCTGCAATCGTACAATGGTTACACTGTTCGGGACGTCGGCATCGGCTGCATGCAGTGGCCCGGTAGCCTTCATCTATAGGCAAATTTTCTATAAATTGAGCCCCTTCTCAGCAGATCAAACTCCCTCAAATCTTCTCTTCACTTTCTCAGTCAGCTGAAACCAAACCCAGCCGATTACCCTTCTCTGTTTTTCTTCCCAGTTTCAGTTACCGTAGCTTAGAAGGAAGTTCTTTTAAAAATCAGATTTTCAGCCCAGGAACTCTAGTAAAGGTAACCACTGTGTTCCTCTTTCAATTCCAGTCAGTTTAGAATAAAGAGAAACCAGTTTTGATTAAGTTTTGAGTGTGAAAAATCAATTTGAAGTTTAAGAAAAACCATGGGATCTCTTAAACCCGTGAGGTTTTTGTTACGCCCCGACCCCAAGGGCGGGCTCGGAACGCGACTGATTTTTTTTTTTTTTTTGAAAGCTAAGACAACACAAGCATTCTAACTGGGCCGGATCAACAGTTAGGCCCAAAGGTCACACATGATCCCAACATGTGGATTCAAACATGTACCATAAGTCTAATACCCACAAAAGCGCAACGACGACACATAGCATGATCACATAAATTCAACACTGAATTATCATTACAAAATATTATCATCAGAGTCACTACAGAAACGCAGTAGTCTAATACATCATGTTAAAACAGACTAAGTACCACGCCCAGTACTTTACAAAAGCAAATGGTTCCAAGAACCAAAAATTTAAGATGAGGGTATTCCCCTCAGGGGGTATCCCGAAACACCGCCGCAGCTTATCCACCCTAAGCTTGAAAAAGAGGGTTCTGATCCTCGGGTTCATCTCCTGAAAGATAAGTGGGGTGAGCTAACTAGTCCAGTGAAGAAAATATAACAATGCAGGTAAGTAAACAACAGCTTAACAATAAACAACATTTGCAATAAAGATCTCATGCTTGATCACAAATAAACATAATATTATCATCATTCTCATAATTCATCATTTCTTTTCCAATACTGCTATCATCCAACGTAATGCCTGCCAACTACGCTGAGACCATTGTATTAAGTCCCGACACGGTCAAAATATATCCTTGCAAGTACATCTCCGGCTCTCCCATAGCCGATACTAACATCCTCAATTCAGCAGCTGTGGACACCCGTAGTCCAGTAGACGTAAACCATCTCTCATATGGCCGATATTGGTTCAATAGTCAAGGCACGTGGAAGCAGTCTTACACATTTCATATGATCAACATCATAAGCACTCTTACCATAGTGCATCAAGTCTAGGCACATGAGTGGGTTCATCAAATCTGAAACCACTCATTGCTCAATGTCCATATCAATTAAACCTATTTACATCAAGCTGCAAAGTTAAGTTTCCTCACCGTGTAAGTGTGGTTTCGCGGTCTCTGTTCAAACAAACAGACAAGTGCACAATCAATATTATATCAATATATATATATATATATATATATAGTATGCACACATACAAGCAGTATTTCGAAATCATACTTGTTTTCCCAAAAATATCCAAAGTACAAGGAATTGAGTCTCCTATTTGGTTTCTATCATTTTTAAGTTATAATCATCCACAAGATAATAATATAATAAAAAGGGTGCTCAGTCCAAAACTCATATTGTCTTCTAGGCATTGACTAGATTGACTTATTGAGTTAGGTCTAGATCCTCGAGTCACTTCTCGGTTGTCTTCTGGATAGGACCAGATCTGACATTTTGAGTTAGGCCTCGAGGTCACTCAGTGCCCGACAAATATAGCGTCAGCCTGAAAGTGAGATCACTCAGTGCCCGACCAATAGGGTCGGCCTGGAAGTGAATACAATAGTAGATACACTATAGTAATAAGAGAAGAGGGTTAATACATTTTTAGATTTAACAAGGGGTACTAACATCACATCACATGCATCAAAACATAAAATCAAACAAGATTTACACTTAAAAACTGGGTCCCTCGGAACATGCCTCGGAACTAGGTACTGTGCCTTCTGATCATCCGAACCACACCTAAACTAATCACTGACCTCGGATCTTGGGTCTGATTTTGGATCGTCCGAAGATCGAGTCTCGGACCGTCAGAAAGTCGTCTTCCTCTACTGTCTGCACCAGCAGACAGTGATGGCAGTCACACAGTGAAACACGAATCCGGAAACAAAGGGTTTTCCGGATTCGGTTTTCACACCTAGCCGGTCCGATGGACTCCTCTGGGAGTCCTCTTTCCATAGGGAATGGTTTGGAGCTTTCAAGCTTACTGCGCCAACCGATTTTAACACCAAAACCTCACGGGTATAAGAGAACCCATGGTTTTTCTTAAATTTTAAACTAGTTTTTCTCACCCAAAACAGAGCCAAATTCAGTTTTTCTTGATTCCAAACCGTCTGGAATTGAAAGAGGAACACAGTGGTTACTTTCACTGGAGTTCCCTGGGTTGAGAAATCTGATTTTTGAAAATCTTCCTCTAAGGCTACGGTTGGCAAGAACAGAGAAGAAACAGAGGGTGATCGGCTGAGTTTCTGGTTTCACAGAAAGTAGCTGAAAGAGGGTGAGAGAGAAGAGAGGGTTTGAGAGTTTGAGCTGTTGGAGGAAGGCTGAATATATAGGAAATTAGCCGGAGGAAGGGGGCCTTTGGCCATTGCATGCTCCTGCATGCAGCGGGTGCGGACGTCCTGAACAGTGGAATCACTGTTTGGTGACTTTGGTTGCAAATAAGTCCTCTAGGATTTCTGGTTTTGCAAACAGGCCCCTGGTTTAGATAAAAACTCGATTTTTAACTAAACATAAGATTTTGAAATCTCAAAAACTTAATCCAACCTTACAGATAGGTTGGGTTTTGAAAATCTTGATTACCATAAAAAATTTGAATTTTAACTCTTACTAAAAACCATTGATTTAAATAAAAACCACAATTTAATACTATTTACTTATTTAAACAAATGTTAAAATAAACGATTTAGAAACCTCATTTTGGGGTGCTAAAGAATAACTAGACCATTCTTAAAATGGTCTAACACAAAATACTAGTTTCCAAATTTATCTCATTTTCAAAACCATTTAAAATAATTATTTCTCCCTTTCGGGGTTTTGACAGGCAGATTTAAAATACCATTTTCTGAAAATAAAATTATTTTAAAATCAGAAATACAAATCCTTCATTAAGGAGAACATTCTCATCAAATAATAATCACATAACAACAAAATTTATAAAATAATAACTGAAAGCGGTAAAATTACCAAAATGTCTCTCCAGCTGGACGAGCTGGATCATTGAGCTCACGAGCTCGGATTGGGCCACACTTGGGCTTTCCACAAAACCCTAACCATAATCTCCGAGATTAACAGGTCAAACAGGATTATTAAGCTAATCTACGCCTAATCTAGGTCAGGGTATTACAGTTTTGGTTTTAAAATCCGTTGGCTTAATGAGTTTTAAAGTGTTAAACCACTCCCTTTGGAAAGAGGACTCCTGGAGGAGTCCATCGGACCGGGTAGATATGGAAACCGAATCCGAAAAATCCACTATTTCTGAATTCGTATTTCATACAGTGTCTGCCGTCACTGTCTGCTGGTGCAGACAGTGGAGGAAGACGACTCTCAGACTGTCCGAGACCTTAAGACGGTCCGAGAGGAACCCCTCGGACGTTCCGAGCTTCACCCGAAGCCTAGAAGCGCCCGAGGCTAGCCAGACTCGCCCATATGTTCCGAACCAAGTTCGGAAGGACCGAACCCTACTCGGACGATCTGAGCCTCACTTGGGATGTTTCGAGACACCAGACCCACCGAGACCATTTTTTCAGACTTTTTCGATTCGGAAAGACTTCGGATGATCCGAGACCCGATCTTCGGACGATCCGAAGTCAGACCCTCAGTCCGAGGTCAGTGATAGTTTAGGCAGTGGTTCGGATGATCCGAAGCCACAGTACCTGGTTCCGAGGCATGTTCCGAGGGACCCAGCTTTTGAAGTGTAAAATGTTGTTTGATGGTTAATGTTACATGTAATGTTAGTACTCCTTTAATAAATTAAAAATGTGTACTAACCCTCTTCTCTTATTACTATAGTGTATCTACTATTGTATTCACTTCCAGGCCGACTCTATTGGTCGGGTACTGAGTGACTTAACTTGCACACCGACGCTATATTTGTCGGGCACTGACTGACCTCGAGGGCTTACTCAAAATGTCAGATCTGGTCCTATCCAGAAGACAACCGAGAAGTGACCTGAGTATCTAGACCTAACTCAATAAGTCAATCTGGTCAATGCCCAGAAGACAATATGAGTTTTGGACTGAGCACCTTATTATTACTATACTGTGAATTATGGTAATTTAAAATGGTTAGAAACCAAATAGGAGAATCAATTCCATCTACCTTGGATATTTTTGGGAAAACAAGTGTGGTTTTGAAATACTACTTGTGTGCATGCTTTGATGCTTTGCTTGTTTGAACAGAGACTGTGATACTACACAATTTCGGTGAAGGAACTTAACTTTGTAATAGGTGTAAACATGTTTTGTTATTTGAGAATGGATCTCGAGCAATGAGTGTTTTCAGATTTGATGAACCCACTCATGTGCCTAGACATGATGCACTATTGTAAGAAGTGCTTATGGTAATGGTGAATGCTATGATGTTAATCATATAAATTGTGTAATACTGCTTCCACGTACCTTTTACTATTGAACCATCATCGAGCTGAGGGTGTCGGTTACGTCTACTGGACCAGGTGGGTCGACAGTGACTGGCAAGGTGTGTCAGTACCGGTTTGAGGTGTATACCGGAGATGTACTTGCAACGATGTATTTTGAACGTGTCGGGACTTAATACTATTGGTGTCAATATAGTATCCAGGGGTTACGGTAGATGACAGCAGTAATGGAAAAAATAATGATATTATGCTTATTTGTTATCAAGCATGAGATATTATATTGCAACTGTTGATTATTTTACTAACTTGATGTTTACTTAACTGTACTGTTATATTTCTTTCAGTGGGCTAGTTAGCTCACCCCACTCACTTTTCAGGAGATGAACCCGAGGAGGAGAACCCTCTATTTGAAGCTTAGAGTGGATAAGCTACGACGTCTCTTTAGGATTCCCACTGAGGGGAATACCCTTATCTTTGCTTTTTGGTTCTTGGAACCGGTTGTTTTTGTAAAGTACCGTGTGGTACTTAGTTTGCCTTAATGTGATGTACTAAGACTACCATGTATCTGTAGTTACTCTGATGATGTTTTTAATGATAATTCGAAGTTTGGAATTATGTGTGTTGATGTTTGTGTTTATGTTGGGTAGACATATGGTATATATTTGAGTCCACATGTTGGGATCATGTGTGACCTTTGGGCCCAACTGTTGATCCGGCCCAATTAGAATGCTTGTGTTAGTTTAGTTTACAAAAAAAAAAAAATCAGTCGTGTTCCGGGCCCACCCTTCTGGTCGGGACGTGACAAATCTGGGGTGGGGCTGAACCAGATCTGGGCCGTGGTGAAACAGTGACAGGTTCTTCGATTTGATGAACTTATGATCCGACGGTGAGGATGAGGTCTCGATCGCTAATCAGATCTGATACTATGTTATACGATGAGAGAGACAATAAAATCCATTCAATATTCAGTGATATGCATAATTTCATCAAAATTTAAATTACCGTATTAATATATCTTAACAGAAATTACTGAATGTATGTTTAAATTATTATTTCCTTTCCTAAATTTAGATTTAACAATTTTTATGATCATTTAATAAATTATCGTTATTGAATTTATTATGATAGCTGAAAATATTTATCTAAAGGCTAAATTTTTATTTCAAAAAAATAAAAGATATGAAAGGTGTCTTGGCCTTTTAAAGCACTCAACTAATGCTCAAAGAAAGTATTTGCAAGCTTTCTTACTCACACATATCCATTAATTTTTACGAGGAATGACTTTTATTGAATTGACCTCATCAATTATTTAAAAGCAAAAAATATTGACTCTGCCATTCTTAATAGTTTTCATAAGTACAATCTAAAATTATATGTATACCCTCTCTCCACTTGACAAATTATCTCTTGTAAGTCGACATGGGCTCAATTTAAAATGTAAAAACTCTCAATTTTTTTAAACTAACAGTAGCAATTGAAAATTTTCACCAATCAATTATAGATTAATTCTCTTCTCTTCCTATCTCACTTCAAAAATAAAGGAGAAAAAAAAAAATTTACGCAAACCTTGGCCTAGTTGGACACATTTATAGTCTAGTTATTGATCCAACATTGAATCGAGATAGTTACGGTCCAGTGCAATAAAAGCTTAAACCAGATTAAAAAGCCCAAATTTTAGCCTATGAATATAAATATTTTTATTTGATATATAATTGACATATTAATTTTTTTAATAGAGTTTATTAATATAAGCGTTAAAAGCGTGTTGGGTCGAACCCAAACAAGGCTTGTATATGCAATTCAGGTTTAAAAATCGAACTTGTTCCTTACATATATAAATTGTCTTGGGTTCTAGTTTAATCAAATTGGGCCAACCAAGGCTTGGGCTCAAGTTTGGGCCTTTTAATTATAAATTCGTCTCAAAATCCAGCAAATTAAAAATCCATCGTGCCTTACCTAAGTTGCAGCCTTAGTTCCATTTAATCTAATATGACACAATTAAACCTCTTTTAAGTTTTAAGTGGGATCTTTGAATTATTAGAAAAATGGAAAATGATAAAAAAATTGAAGCACTCATTTTTTTATATGTAATTTTTTATTATTTTGGCAAATAAAAATATTAGTCAAGTGCAACAAAAACTTTAGTTCATTGCATAATTTAAAGTTTTTGTAAAAAAATAACAAATAAATAAAAATGGTCAGTTCCAATTAACTTCCTATAATTTGAAATATAACGAGTCAAAATCATAATTCAGAAGCTCAAAAAAACTTGACTATGTTTAGAAATAAAACACCAAAATGGTCAGAACACTAAAATGTTTTGATCCGGATACAAAATCGGAACTAATTCTCAAATGGATCGGACAACTTTTCTAGAATTTAAATAAGAGAGAAGTCTCCTTAGATCTCTCAGAGTATAAGAAGTTAAAGAGAACTTCTGACTTTTGTGTGGTGAAATTAGTAAGATTCTGTAAGTCATGTGTTAGACTTTTTGTTTTAATTGTTTTAGAGAACAATTATGAATCTTTAAAATAAATAAAATACAGTGAAAACAGGACTTTGAATCGAGAGTTGACGAGTTGAATTGAGTCAACGAATTATTTGACTCAGTAAAATTTTGAGCAGATTCCAATTTTTGAATTGCAGAAAACTGATGCAAAGTTGCAAACCCATCCGAGTGATCATTTCAGTAAATTCCTTCCTTTCTACTCTGTTTCTAATTTTCTACGTCTCCACTCGGGTTTGATGGAATGCATGGATTTAGACATTGATCTCACTTGTGCTGCTCAAAGACCTCGACAAATTCCTATCAGGATCTTGGAACCGCGCCTACCAAGCCCCCCCAAAACCCATGGAAGTGGACAAAGGAAAGGGGAAAGCCATCATCATCGACGACCCTACACCTTCTGAGTTCAGGCTCGGATTGAATGTCAGTCTCTTATCGGCTTCAGTTTTTGACTTCATGTTTCCCTGCTTTTGCTCCTTTCCCTGTTTTTATTTGTTCTCTCTTTCACATTGTATCTGTTAGGACTGCAAACTAGTCTTACATTGAAAGTTTAGAAGAAAATTTAGGAATTTATGAAGAATTTGATTCACTCCACCTAACGGGGTAGTCTTTTGGGATGGATATTTAGTTTTATCAAGTGCTATCAGAGGTTCGGTTTCATGCTACTTCATGTAGACTCAGGAGATCCTTTAGACGAACAGGGTGGCTGGCCTCGTTCGAGAGGAAAATTGTTGAGGCTACGAGTAAGTTCCATATAAGAAATGTAGAGGGAGATTTAAATATTTATAAAAGACTTGGGTCAATCTATCTAACGAGCTAACCTTCTGTAATGGATACCCACTTCTATCGATGTCTTGACTACGGAGAAATGTTCTACTCCTGCAATGAAGTGGGATGTTGATAAAAGGAAATTCTATTATAGTTCCAGTTCACATTAAAGAGTCCATAAACCACAAATACTTTGGTAATGTGGAAGACTCATCAGATTGTACCTCCAAGTAAACTGATATACAATAGAGGTGCCACTCATGGCTGTTGATGGTGATGACAATGTGGCTACCATGATTTCAGCCATGTAAGGAGAGAGTTTTGAAGCTTGACAGCCACTGAGTGGAATGTCTATTATTAGAGGCAAGGTTAAAACAAGGAATAATTGTGGTGGTTTGACTTGGTAGTCATGAAAATTAGAGAAATTCTTCTTCTTTTCTTTTCTTTTTAAGTGTGGATTGTACGTCAGGTGGTTGGCATTCTAAATGTGTTCCTATTATATTCATTTGATCAACAAAATCTCCTTAAGATTTCTCCACTGTCTCTGTTTATGATTTTATATCTTAAAATTTTTATTACTATAAATCATTAATTTTTTATAATCCATCTTACAAAATTATGATCCTGAAATTTTTTTTCTTAAATTATACCATTTGTAAAATATATATAACTATGTGCATCTGAGTCCTAACCCTGATATGGATTTGAAATTTTGGTCGATAAATTGAGTAAAAAGAATTTCAATCAGTATCTTAATCATATTGGATAAATAAGAATATAAAATAGGGAAAAAAGATGAATAAAAACTATAGCAATTATTGGTCTAACCATCTTTAAAATTGATTTAGATTGAAAGAGAAAAAGAGAGAGTGTTGTTTTACAGCAATTCTAGTTACTATCAAAATCAGTCGATTTGGGATTTTAATAAGCCAAATCTCTACTTCACTCAAACTAGCATGATAGTTGGTAAAAGCTCTTTCAGCAGTTTGGACTGTTGATTATGACACTGACAACCACACCACTACCCATTAATCAATGGTTGAGTGATTCTTCTTTGTTTTTTTCTCCCTTTGCAGCATAAGAAGTATTGATTATGAATCTTTTGTTAACTACTATCCTTATTGCTTTATGCATGATTTGCAGCCATGATTCAATTAAATGGATCGAATGTAATCTGAAATTTTGAAAATTCAATTTGATTCAGAAAAACTCATAATAATTTGTTGACTCGATTATTTTGTGAAATAAATGCATTTCAAACGATTATGTAGAGATTATCTAGTACATGTAGGATAGTGTAAATACTAATATTGTAATGGTTTGTGGAGAAACAACATAGTTCTCAATTAGAGTAGGACTCCACTAGAGATATGTTGCAATCTTTTCGTACTAATTATGGATAATTTAACATTGAAAATCCAAGACAAAATGTTGTGGCATTATTTTTGCTGATGATATAGTGTTAATTAGTGAAATGAAACACCAACTCAATAGCAAGCTGGAATCTTAGAGAAGAACCTGTGAGTCACATGATCTAAGACTTAACATAAGTAAGAATATTTAAAATGTAACTTTAATAGAATAAAATATATAGAGATCGCTTCTATCAAAATAGGTAATGACTTACTTATCAACTGTGATAAGTTCAGATATTGAAAGGATTAATTACTAACTATGTAATTTACCACTGAACTAATAAGTCAAATTTTAAATGTTTCAAAATTTAAGATTTAAAAATAATTTAAAATAATTGAATAAAAAACCTTAAAAATATAACTTAATATTTCCAATTGACAGATAGGGCCTGTTCCATCATCCACTTACTTCAAGGTGTTTCTTTCACTTCCCATGAATCACATGTGTACAATAATAATAACATTTTTTTAACTGTAATGCCCCGTCCCGTTACGGGCGCATTATCTCCGAAAAACCTCAGAAAGTTACAAAAGACAGATCTCGGGTACAAGAATAGCAGCATTTTTTTTTTTAAAACGGGATAACTACTTCCCGTCCAACAACCCACAAGTTCAAAACTGAAACAACACAACGAACCACAAATGTAACTGATTAATAGGTTATACAGTCATCCAAACAAACATGCGAGTGAAACTATATAACTAAAGTTCTCAAACATCACACAAAGCATAAACGTAAGCTTTTAGGCTTTACTACTCTTCTCCTGGTGCTTGCTCAAGGGGCCCACCTGGCCTCTCCGCGATCGGGGCACCTGAAAGGTAAGGGATAAGCAAAACAGCCCAGCGAAAGGACATATCACATTTTAACAAGATAGATATAGGTCACATATGAAATGGCAGTAAATATCACAAGTGAGTAAAACATCTATGTCTACCATATTCAACTAATATATTAACCGGTATTCCATTAACCAATTCCAAGAATCATCCCCATAATCCACATCAGGCCCTCAAACAAATCCCAGTCTCCCTACCAATATCATAGGGAGGCTAAAGAATACACAACTGCTTCACCCACACGAGTCGTGTCGGAAACCACCTCGACCACGCCCGAGGGAATCAACTCTAGGGCAGGCACCTCGATCGCAGGAACACAATGGGGAAACCCACATCCCCTATGGGGTTTCGACCGCTGCTTGTAATGGAGAAGTCCTCCCGACCACCAACCTCATCTCATCACCATAAATGTATACACATGAACAAAACCCTCCATGCATGCACATAGCATCATGATCATGTATGACAATACAAACATGTCCTAATATAACATCAATATCAACGGCATGCATCCTCATGCGGTTAACGACACATAACAATGCTTAGGCTCATACTTCTATATCCAAGATACGATTACATTTACATCTATGCATAAACACACAATAATTCACAACATCTTCCAATTACCATGGTCACATCCATCATAATTATCATATATGTGTTATGATTAATCACAAACATATTTTCAACAACTTTCAAGTATCAATAATCATTCGTTCAATTAAATTTTCCATTAATCACATACAATTGACATGGGTGAACCCGAACGGATCCTTTGCCACATATTCATTTCAATAGTTCCTTTACCGAGTGGCTTAATAAATGAAAGGGTCCCATTCAGGTCACTCGATGTTCAAGATTATATGTTAAGAATACGAATGCATGCTAAAACAGTGATAAGTTCCCTCACCGCGTATGTGGAGTCGAAAGTCCAAATCGAGCAAGCGGCTTGTTTGGTTTGAAGGGAGTTCAATATGTAGAAACACGGAAGAGCGGATAAGTAATCAAGACAAAACATAACAAGAAAAGAGGCCAGGAGAAAACGGGCCTAAAACTGGGCTGGGCCCAAAACGGGCCGGGGTGGATTGGGCCGGAAACGTGGGACTGCCAGACATGGGCCGAACCGGGTTTGGGCCTGGTTGGCTGGATTGGGTTTCGTCCGGGTTGGGCCAGGCTGGGTCGGGTTAGGCCTGAAACGGGCCAGGCCAGAAAAGAACTGGGCCTGAAACGGGCCGAGCTGAAGGTTGGGTTTAGCTTGAAACTGGGCCTGGAACTCGGGCCCAACATTGGGAGGTCTGCTGGGCCCAGAACTGAACCCAACTGAGTCAACTCGGTGACTCGACCGGGTTGGCTCAGTAACCCCCCAGAAAACAAGGGAAAAGAAGAGAAAGAGAAGAAAAAGAGGAAAACTAGAGAGAAAGGGGAAGGGAGGCACCTGATTCCGAGTGAGATCCGGGCTCGGGCGGCGACAAGGAAGGGCTGGAGACCAACGATTTAGATAGATGGCGATGGAGCGGAGGTGGAGGATGGAAAACCCAACCGGAAGAAGAACAACCGATTTGGGGGTGGGTTGCAGACGGCTGAAAGAGAGATGAGAGGAGATGGCAGAAAGAGGGTCGATGCAAGGAGGGGAGAAAAGACAAGGGGCGGCGGCGGCTGAAGGAGAGGAAAGGAGAGTTAGGGTTTGATGAAAGGAGGGGGAAGAGAAGATGAGAAGAGAGGGTAGGGATGAGGCTGCGGCGGCACTGTAGCTATGCGCTACAGTGCTGCCGAAAATGGGTTTTAAGGGAGGGTTAGTTTTAGGGTTTCCTTTCTCTTTTTTTTTTAAAAAAAAATCTTCAATTTCTAAAATATTTTAAAAAGCTTGAAAAAGTCAATTGACAAACGTCGAGGGAAAAAGTGTGACTTTTGAACCAGTTTTCATGACAAATGTGCAATAATAATAAAATTACCAAAATGCCCTTCGAGTTCCCGAACTTGAAAACAGGTAAATTGGGCCCACCATGGCTCCCACACTCCCTTCACTGTTACCAAGGTCCCTAAAACAACTCAGAGATCCGAAAATCTCTTCAAAAAATTTAGAAAAATTCGGGACAGGTCACTACATTAACAACTTCGGACAAATAGGCATATTATGTCCGAATAAATTTTATATAAAAATATTTCACAAAATTCATGTGGTATTGAATGAGATGTTTTGAATGTCTCTTCTCATTTAAAACAATAAATCATATCGTGTCGATTATTTTATATAATATTTCCCTCATTTCGATTTTTTATTTTTTATTACATTTAAAAAAAATTGAAGAAGAAGAATTCGGGTCTCTATCTAGCCAAACGACTTAAATCCAGTTTCTGATGCTTTGCATGGTAAAAAATAAAGGTCAGTTTGTAGTAATTATCTAGCCAACCCGTTTTAGGCTCAGCCCAGGCCCATTTCCAAGCTGGTTTTGGGCTTGTTCCTAGCCCATTTTGGGGGTCATTTCTAGAGTGTTTCTGGCCCATTTCTGGACCATTTGCAAGTCCGTTCCCGCTAGATTTGTGGGATCATCCTAGTTTCTCAGACCCGATAGTCGTGCATCACTTACTTCAACCATGCAGCTTGCTTTCATCGCTTGGATTTCGAAAATGCACACAGATGAGGGAACCTATCATTGATTTTAACATTCATGCATATTACTTCTTTATCAAATGTACGGGTATATATTGCGGCGAATGAGGCCTCCACGCTGTTATGAGCCACTCGGTAAGTGAACTGTTAATACCATTATGTGGCGGGGACCACATCCGAGTATATTCGTACCCGTCATGATTGATTTATGGTGTGATAACATGATTGGTTGAAGTGTGTGATAACTTGTTATTTGTGTGATTGATGGTTTAATTAACATGATATACATTCACATGTAGTAAATAGTATATGGTGTTGTCTACTATGCTTGATTGGAACATGCTTTAGTTGGTAACATACTTAGATAATAATATATGCAAACATGTGATAGCCAGTGGTATATATACTTGACTTTTAGGTGGTGTGCTATGATTGATAGTATGCATAGAGATAATTGTGCATGTATGTAGTTAGTATATATGGTATGTCGGTGGGGCATGGGTACTAGGATACACCAGGACTTAGAGAACCCCTAGCTTAACGAGTAGTTAGGGTTGGGAAGTTATGGGAAACTGCGTAGTGGAAGTGTGGTTGAGTCGTAGGTTACCTGGAGGTTGGACATGGATTGATGTATTCCTAGTATGGGTTAGACTGTCAAGTCTATGCTTGTGATCTTCGGACATACTTGTGGGAGAGGTGTGGTCCGGGTTTGGAGGGCGTGGTGCCTGGAAGTCCCAGGAGGGACATACAGTATGGTTTAGACTATCATATCTATCTTGTGTTCTTCGGACATGCCTGTGGGAGAGGCGTGGTCCGGTTGGGTGGGCATAGTTCCCAGGAGTTCGAGGAGGGACAGGTTGAGAGGTAGTTACTGTAGCCTCAGAGAGGCCTTCGATTGAGTATTGGTTCACCCAAGGTAGTCTTAGAGGCCCCTACAGTCATAGTACCCGAGTGCGTGATGGACGAGGCGTCCCCGGATGACCAAGTAGGTTGAGGGTGTTTCGCCCACTCATTGGTCAAGGAATGGTGCGGTTGAGGAAAGCTCTCACTTGTATGGTTTATGATCCTCGAATAACAGAGTGGGTTAAGGGTGTTTCGCCCACTCATTGGTCAAGGGGTGGTAGCCTGAGGACAACTTCCGCTGGTATGGTTTATGATCTCCGGATGACCGAGTGGGTTGAGGGTGTTTCGCCCACTCATTGGTCGAGGGATGGTGCGGTTGAGAACAGCTCCTGCTGGTATGGTTTATGATCCCCGGATGGCCGAGTGGGTTGAGGGTGTTTCACCCACTCATTGGTAGTGGGTATGCAGTGTATGATGTGTGTTGGCTGGTTTATATATATGTGTTCCTTCACTAGGCGTGTAAAGCTCACTCCTTGCCTTTCAGGTGCTTTGATAGAGTCGGGACCCGACGGGTCACGGGATCAGACTTAGGCAGTGGCGATTGTTGTTGACTTAGGTTGATCTCATTTTTCTATCATTTTGAGAGAACCTTGCATATTTGCTTCAGTTGTCATCTGGCTTTATGAATAATTATAATAATTGTTAAATCTCACTACTATATTGGTTGGCATTGTGGTACTTCTATTGCTCCCCATTAATGTTATTGTTGTTAGTTCAAAAAAAAAAAAAATAGACCCGATATCTATTTTTGGGTATTTAATGAGATGTTTCAGAGATAACATGCCCGTAGTGGGACGTTACATGGGCGATACATGTGATGTGCAAATTTTATATTTATAATCTTACAAGCCTATGAACCATTTAATAGTATAGCAGTATGAGTGCGAGGTCGAACCCAAAGAAAATCCACAAAATATATGCTTAAAATTAAATTGGTACCTTTAAAAAGATGTAATCTTAAGAAATCTAATACATGGAATCACAATTTTAATTTAGAAAACCAAAGTTAACACCGCTATTATCTAACTTATGAATGTAACAAGTCGAGAAATAATCCATCTTCTTTTTATTAAATTGGTGAAACATACATATGTAGTATCATCAGCCTTAGTTAAAGAATCTTGAGAGAGAGAGAGAGTTTGAATACAAAGAATTATATGAACATACAATAATAAAATATTGAACATAAATTAAACATTTAGAATACAACAAACAGACAAAGTAACTAATGTAACTAAAAGACTGAAAATAAATTTGCAGGTAAAGTAAATGACAAAATTTAAAAGTGCAGAATGTAAAAGGTAGTTATTGAAATAGACCAGTCATCACACAAATAATATATAAACAAATACAAAACCTAGATCTGAAATTCAACGCAAGAATTCAAAAATCAATTTACACCATTTAATTAAAATTCATAATCTTTAGTCTAATTAAAATCTAGTCCTTAGATTCTACACTTATAACCTAAGTCCTTTAATTGAACAAAGAATAAAAATTTAAATCAAAAGAGAGCATAAAAAGAAATATGAATAATCAGATTTTCAAGGGTTTTAAAAGAAACATTTCGTATTTATTTTATGGAAGAATTCAGTACATGCATACATAAATGGAGACGTAAATTTACAACTTTCACTAGTAAAATCGTGTGGGGACTCTTGTCTTCAGGGTTTAAATTGATGGATCAAAGGCTTGGATTAGATCTCATTGGAATTAGGTGATAGAGATTAAAAGTTGCAAAAGGTCAAGGTTTAAACAAGGCTCACATGAATTTAGGTGTGTGTGGGTGGCTTGGAGTGGAGTGCAAGAAACGATAGAGAAAATATGGGAGTTGCTAGGGTTGAACGAATTTACTCTGCAATCTAGGGTTAATGGGATGCAATGCAATGAATGGATGGGATTAAGAGATGAGATGCATGAATGGTTGGATGATCAAAAGATGATGTGGAGGGTTGACTTGTGAAATTGGAATGGAGTGTTGTGGATTTGTAAAAATCATGTGTGACATGGAAGATTGGGATGATGAGGTGTTTTAGGATTTTAGGAGTGTATCTAGATGGGTTTCTGTCTACGTGTATGGAGAGGTTTTAGTGCTAAAATCGTGTGGAGTGTGTGGATGGATAGGGTAGTGACAAGGCATGGGCGAATGGAGGCTACTTGGGCTTCAAGTTGTTCTAACTTAGGGTTTTGATGAATGAATGGCTAAGATTAGATTGGGGTTAAATCTAATGGCTCTAAGTTGTTTTGATAAAAATAATTTATATAAATGACATGGTGCCTAATGGAGGGTTTGGATTCAAGGGTTGAGATGGGTAGATGATATGATGAATGGCCTAAATTTAATGCAAGATATGTTATGAGATGGATTAGCATGGAGGCTCTAGGGTTTTACCTAATATGTATGCATGAAGTAGATGATTGTATTGAATTGTCCTAAGATCTAATGACTTAAATGATGGATGAATGATATAAATTTATGAATGGCAAAATGGTGCATGAGGTTTTAAGATTCTAAGGTTAATGTACTTGATGGGTGCATTGGATTGCCTAGATCTAACATGGTTTATATATGAATGGATTGAAGGTTGAGATTGAATGTATGATAAATGGAAGGTGGAGATGAAATGTGCATGGAAAAAGAGGGATCAAGGGTTATGGATTTCGGCCATGGGTAATTGGATATGGGTTTAGGTGAAATTCGAACTTGAACCATAGAGCTATTGAACTTTGGATTTTGGACCTCAACTCATGGACTTCATCTTAGACCCACTTGACTTGAACTTGAGCTTGAGAACTTGGGCCTTTGTTGGACTTTGGAGTGCTCATTGGCCTGGCCCATTTGATATTGGTTTTCATTTTGTGGAATTTGAATTGCAGCTTCTTTCTTCAAGAATTTAATAATTAATTCACCACTCGAATTCTAAAAATAATTAATTAATCTAGATTCTCATAACTGGATTCAGATTAACCAATTTACATGAAAACTCTAAAAGTGGCATGAATTAAATTATTAAATCTTTACTTTTAAGCTCCAAACTTGCAATTATCCACTGTTTTAAGATTATTTTCCTGAACTTTTCATTTTATCTGCAAAAATATAAAATGACATTAAACGCATGTGATATATACAAAATTAAGACTAACTAGTTCAATAACCAGAGGTAAAAATGTAATATTTCAGTGCTCAACAACATGCACATTATTAGCTATAAAGTTGGGGCCTGTATCGATCAATACTTTGTCCATAACTTTGAGAAAAAAAGTTTAAGCCTGTAACGGCCCCATCATGTTTTTAATGTCATTTTTTAATTAATTGGTTGCAACAACTGTTCAGGGAGGGTGTTTTGAGGAAAAAAAAACTTGATTCTCGATCATTTCGGGTTCGATTCGAAGTGATTTTTTATCCATTTTATGAGATTCACATCGTCTAAATTTGAGTTTTTCGTTAGATCTTCCTGATTTAGGAGGATTTACATGCAGATTCATAATCACATTTAGGTTATAGGGCATCATAATATTCATCAAACATGATGGCTATGGTAAAAATGACATAATTTTGTTATAAAAACTCCAACTGAGGCGATTCCAGAAGTGTTGGAAAGAGAGTTGGAGAGCTACTCAACGGAATTCCTATATATCATGTCACGTCTTGATAAAAATGGTAACTATGGTAAAATGGGCATAAATTTGTTATAAAAACTCCAATTGAGGCCATTCCAGAAGTGTTGGAAAGAGTGTTGGAGAGCTACACAATGGAATTCATATAAACCATGTCGCTTCTTGATAAAAATGGTGACCATACTAAAATGGGTATAAATTTGTTATAAAAACTCCAATTGAGGTGATTTTAGAAGCATTAGAAAGAGTGCTGGAGAGCTACACAACGGAATTAGCATATAGTATATACCATGTTACTTCTTCTTGAATTCTTGATGTTAAGTTACCTATAATTAATGCAAAATGCAAATTCTTCATTGTCTCACCCTCTACAAATCTTTGGTGGAGTCTCACCCTGACTATGTACTCCGTCATTTCTCTACAAATAATTCTAGCATTGGTGCTTGCTCTATCATATATGTTCTGAATGATTTTTATGTATTCATTAGGAGTGCATTTGATCTTTGACATTCTCCAAATCAATTTTGATGAAACTTTGACATAAACTTTATCTAAGTTGATAAAAACCATGTACAGGTTCGTCTCTCCTTGCATTTTTCTTTGAGTTGTTTTGATACAAAGATGAGTTTATTTGGTGACCTCTCCGGCTTTTCACAACTTTAAATGTCCTTTATTCTTATAAAAAGGATCATTATGATTTCAAATAATTTTTTTGTTAAACAATGGTGTCAATTGGTACGCTCTTTAACATCACCTGTTAAAATCCATATTGTTGCTTCCCATCATCAAATCACAAATGCAGACTTGAACCAACATATTTCAACCAGTGTATGTTAGATAGTACTATCGTTTTCTTAATATTATCCCTAAATGGACAAACAAGACAAAACAATTTTGACAAAAACACCATTCTTAATGCAAACCATTTAAAGAAAGAAAAAATCAGTTTGCCCGTACATTGATAAGATTCTGACTACCGTAGTCCGTACTAGAGCTGAAACTCGAGCAAATCGGGCCAGATTTTAATAACTCAAGTGAACCTATATAAAAATTTATTAAACTCAACATGATCCGACCTAAATTACTCAACACAACCCAACTTGAATTGCTGACCTGACTCAACCTTTGTGCAAAACCTAATTGTTGGCCTGACTCAATCAGAGTGCTATTAATTGGATCAGATCAATTGTAAAAAAGCTTGACCTGATCCGACCCAAATTTAATTTGGATTTTTTTCTTCAATTCATATTGACTCTAATTTTAAAAATTCAAAACCCAACCCACTTCATTTCTCGAATCTAATTAAAACCAGACCCAAATTTCACCCCTAGTCCTTACACTTGGAGGTTGTTGTCTAGTTTCTCAAGGACAATAATTCTAAAAAAAAATTATATTGAAATTTAATTTACATCATCCACCATATGTTTTGACTTTAGAGCTAATGTTCTTTTGAAGCACTGTAGTTTGAAGGTTATGCAGTGGTGTTCATTTTTCTTGGTTTTTATTTAGAGCTAATGTAATTTTATTTTCTTCGTTTTTTTTTTTTTCCCTCTATAGGCCTTTTTATATAAATAGAACTCAATGATACAACATTCAAGCACGGCATCATTGATATGGTTCTTGGATTACTTGCCATTTTTCATGTCCGTCACATAGGTTTTGAGGACGGTCTCAGAGAGTATCGGCCATTTAACGGCTTAGATCAGGCCTTTTCCCCTTTTTTTTTTTTTAAGTTTTTAGAAAAATAAAGGATTTAAAAAACTTAGTATGAGCATATTTTGATTTTAAAAAAGTTATTTTTATAGAGTATTAGACTCTCAATAGCCAAAATTTTGATTCGAATAAATATGTCCTAAATAATTGAAAAATGTTTAAAACTTTTAAAAAATGAAAAATCAATATGTGGAAACACTTAATAAGAAATTTATGTTCTTTAGTCCACAGTGAGTGTAGCTCAACTCGTTAACCTCCCAGCTCAGGAAGCGGGAGGTGCTACGTTCGAATCTCTAATGCCTGGTGTACCCTAAGGGCAATGGGTATCACCGTGGAGATTTTACGCTTGGTTTCCCACATGTGAATTCGAAAAAAAATGTTCTTTAGTGTCACATAATTACATGTATCTTCTATTACTTTTCATTAATTTTTTCATAAAAATTTAAATTTCATAAAAATGTGGAAATATTTTAAAAAATCACACAAACACTCTAAAAACTATATCAATTACATTGAATTCTCATCATTTAAAAAAAAAATTGAATGAAATTTATTTAATTTTTTTGTCACAAGAAAGAACAAATGGAAATCATTTTAGAAAACTCAGATTTCATGAATTTTATGGGGAAAAAACTTGAAAAAAATACACAAACATCCTAAAGACAATGTCAATTACATTAAGGTATCTCCATAAGTCCATTCAATTCCATAAACACTCAATATCATTCCACTAAATTATTTTCACAATAAACTCTAAAATCAAGATTATTATTTAAAAAAAAATTAAAAATGATGAAAATAACTCCAAATAGAAACATTCAAAGGAAAAAAGGTTGGAGTCGGCAAATACCTTTCACACTTGAGAAAGGTGCTTCTAATTTTTCTTTAAATCTAACGCAAGATTTAAATCGAGAAGCAATGAAGTGACATTTTTTTCCCAAAAAAGTAAAAAAAAAAAAATTGAAAAATGCTAATCTAAATATGGATCCGGTAGGTATATAGTACGGCCGATATTGTTTGTATTGACCAATATCTATTGCCATTCAAAAAACTAATATGTATCAGCCACTTTTTTTCCTTTGCTACTAATGTTGTTGTGAAGTGTTATAATTTATAAATTTGCTATGGCACTAAAACGAGGGTTGTTTGCTATTTTTCAATTGATAAAAAATGGAGTAGAAAATAAGACCCTTCTCTCTTCTCCCATTGAATAAGAGCTCGTTGCCGAGAACGTAAAAATGAGGCATTTTTCCTTTTCTTTCAAAAAATTCATTTCCCATAAGAGGATAGAAAATTTAATGAAAAGATGTTTTCACTCCATAAGACAGTGTTTCCTTCATTTTCAATGAAAAATAAATGTTTTAACAAAGACAAAAAAAATATTGAGTTTTCACGATCTATCACAACACTGGATTTGTGAGAACCTATGATTTTTTTACTAATTATGTGATTAGTTTATCCTAAATGATTGATTGTTAATTAATATGTTTGATAAGTGTTGTCATTAACTAGATAAGAAATTGGAGAAATTTTCATTATGATTTTAAAATGATTAAAATGACTAATACACTTTTTTTTTTAATTTTAATTTACGTGTGAGAAATCGCAGAATACCCAACGAAAAACCTCCACGGATAGACCTTTACTCCATCAAAATTAGGCCATGAGAATTGAACCCGTAACCTCTCGCTTCGTGAAGCGGGAGGTGATGAGCTAAACTACACCTGTGTGAGTCTTTCGTTGTCTTGCTTCCTTCCCATTGGCCATTCTCTCTCTTTGCTTTAACGATTCTCGTGGAGGTTTGTATCAATTTGTTAGGAAAACAAACTTATCTTTTTTGTTCATTTATTATTGAAATATTAGAAAGATATATCGATGTCCGTTATTATCAAAGACATTATTGTTTCTTTAACTTTTGAAAGAAATTTTCTCTTCTCATTTTCATTTTTTCTCTTGGGGCACAATTATGAGTTTGCCCTGATTTTCTTAAAATTTTAGAATTTTAGCTAAATTTTTTTAAAAAAAAATTAGAAAAGAGTTAGGCTAGTGAGACACTCTAATGAGACATGCAATTAAATGGATTATGGGTCCCATATATTTAGATTCATTTGATAGGTGAGATGAATGGATATGAAGTATATAAAGTTTCACTACCAATTGATATTGAAGGGATATAATCTTAGCATTTATTTAATATCCATTTGCATAAAATATTGATTTTTAAAAGTTTAAAATTAAGGGATAGGATGATCAGATTGAGATGAAACTTCATATAGAGACTATTCATATGGTCCTCTTTAACTATATCGACAGAAAGATCCATTTAATAGTATGTCTCGTTAATGCATCTCAGTGAAGAAAGTCAAAAAATCTTTAATTAGGACTAAAATTGAGCCAATATGTCTTCAATAGTATCATAATCAAATCTCTCAGAATTTTCAAATTTTTATAAAAATTCAATTTTGATTGGCATGGCATAAAACTTGGCAATGGATGCACATTAAATTAGGCATTACTTTTCAGCTAATTGTCTTGTATTATATGACTAAAATATCGAAACTAAGTCTAATAGTGAGTGGTATACTAGTTGTGTGTTTATTGTGTTCAAATAACTCAGTCAAATCTGTTCAATTTGACTCGATTTGACACATCTTACTTCGAGTTAAGTCAATAATTTTTTTTAAATATTTAAAAACTCAGTTATGACAATAAGTATTAAATCCAGAAAAAATTAATTATTCTATCTCATCTATTTGTCTCGCACAAATTGTTAATTGTGACTTATTCTATAACAAATTTTTTTATTTATCTATTACGTAATTGTGAATTTAAAATTTCCATTTTCCTTACACGACTTTTATTGAGATTTAGAATATATCCTAATATGCTAGTTTATTTTAATCAAATGAACTGATGAATTCAAAAATTTTAATACTTCAGTTCAACAATCAAAGTCATAGATACTGCATCTACTTAAAAAGTAAATAAATACAATAAGCAAACTTCTCTTTAAAAGATCAAATTACTGATCAAAGAATCATTTGGCAACTTTGTTCGGGGTGCCAATATAGACACCGCAAAATCCTGTCACCAAACACCGATTTTGTGATTTTCAGTGGAAATTACCATGCTGCCCTTCCGTGTATAATCGATCGATCGAATGTGAAGTGCACTTTTCGCGTCGATCGATCGATTACACGAACGGAAGAAAACGATCAGAAAAATGTGAAATGATTCTGTCGATCGATCGATAGCATGCTATCGATCGATCGATTGATAGCAATGCTATCAATCGATCGACAGAATACAGTAATTAAATAAAAAAAAAAAATTAAAACTTTAAAGTTATTTTTTAACCACTGTATATTTTCAAAATTTCTCAAATTGAATATCCGGACTAATTACGATAACCTGAACAAAATACTTTAAGACTTCAAGGTCTTTTGACACTCCCAAATATTTAAAACAGAGTGTTTTACAAATAAGGGTATCCCTAGGGTGTACCAAAAACACATTTAAAAGTGTCAAAAGACCTTAAAATCTTAAAGTATTTTTATCAGGTTATCGTAATTAGTCCGAATATTTAATTTAAAAAATTTTGAAAATACACAGTGGTTAAAAAATAACGTTAAAGTCTTATCTTTCCTTTAAAACTTTCACATTATTTTTTAAGCACTGTGTATTTTTAAAATTTCTCAAATTGAATATTCGGACTAATTACGATAACCTGATAAAAATACTTTAAGACTTCAAGGTCTTTTGACACTCCCAAATGTTTAAAAAAGAGTGTTTTACAAATAAGGGTATCCCTAGGGTATGCCGAAAACACATTTAGGAGTGTCAAAAGACCTTGAAGTCTTAAAATATTTTTATCAGGTTATCGTAATTAGTCCGGATATTCAATTTGAGAAATTTTAAAAATACACAGTGCTTAAACAATAATGTTAAAGTTTTAAAGGAAAGATAAGATTTTAACGTTATTTTTTAACCACTGTGTATTTTCAAAATTTTTCAAATTAAATATCCGGACTAATTACGATAACCTGATAAAAATACTTTAAGACTTCAAGGTCTTTTGATACTTCTAAATGTGTTTTTGGTACACCCTAGGGATACCCTTATTTGTAAAACACTCTGTTTTAAATATTTGGGAGTGTCAAAAGACCTTAAAGTCTTAAAGTATTTTGTTGAGGTTATCGTAATTAGTCCGGATATTCAATTTGAGAAATTTTGAAAATATACAGTGGTTAAAAAACAACTTTAAAGTTTAAATTTTTTTTTTTATTTAATTACGGTATTCTGCTATCAATCCGATAGCATGCTATCAATCGATTGACAGAATCATTTCACGTTTTTCTGATCGTTTTCTTCCGTTCGTGTAATCGATCGATTGACGCAAAAAGTGCACTGCACATTCGATCGATCGATTATACACGGAAGAGCAGCATGGTAATTTCCACTGAAAATCACAAAATCGGTGTCTGGTAACATAATTCTGCGGTGTCTATATTGGCACCCCTTTGTTCGGTTTCAAACTTTCAATGCCCAGTTAAAGTTTAAACTTCATATGAAATGAAATGGGTCAGATTAGTCCAGTGGACAAAGAAAATAAAATAAAGCAGTTACTTGCTTCTAACCTTTAAAGATTTTGAAAATGTATTTCATTTTTCGAATAATAATGGTACAATAAGTTTATTTTTTATCTAAGTGAAATGATTAATGTATGTACTTATTTTTAATTTCCTTGCAACAGATCATTTTCTTTCTCTTACAAACTTGATCTATAAATCATATTTCACTTTTCAAAAAATAAAAATAAAAATTAAAGGACCATATCTCATAATATAAATGAATATCTTTCGGCCATACAAATATACTTATTTTTTCTTCATTTTAATTTAACCAGTTTTTCTTCTTAGTGATTTATTTTTCGAATTTTTTATTTTAATATAATTTATTATTTAACTATTTTCAAAATTTTAGTTATTAATTTTCTATTCCCCATAATTTAGAGTATGTAATGGTTCTGTTGGGTCTGTATGATGTATAAACCTTTCCAGGTGAGCCCACATGGTATTTAGAAAAATATAGAGATTAAGATAATAATTCTAGATGGAGAAGATTTTGAATAGCTTAAAAATAACACTTCATTGATTCATTCGAGTTAATTTTTAAAGAAATGATAAAGACATTCTTAGAAGGAAAGAATAATTTAGATCTTATTTTTTAATTTAATGAATAAAAGTACAAATTAATTTGATATTGTGAAATGTACATAATAAATTTCTTTTATATTAAATATACGTAAGGTCAAACGTTAAATAAGAATTCTTTAGATAGAGCTAACAACTTTTCATTATGTAAAAGCCAAACAAAAATGAAAAAATGAATGTAATTTAAGGAATGATATTAAATTAAATGCAAACTGCAAGAGAGATGAAATATTGAATGCACATGAGCCAAAGTCCAAGTTTAAAATATGTCTACCACCTAAAAATCAAACAGAATATAATTGATATATAATTGATTGAATGAATGGGTAATAATCCGATCCGTCATTTTAAGTTTAATATATAATTTTGAAATCTTAAATACGACCTGTACAATTGTGAATTGTGTAATTAAAATTTTATTTTAATTATGACTTTAATGACTCGACCTATCATTTTGAATTTAATTATGTAATTTTAAAATCTTAAATACCATGTATAAAATTGTAATTTGTGCAACTAAATTTTTTTTTTACTATTACTTTTTGAATTACCAAAACTCTAATTAAAATCTCTAATCCTTGTAAAATATATATATATATATCTATATATATTCATTTATTTATTTATTTATATTTAATAATAATAATAATAATCAAATAATTCAGCCCACTCCCACTCTAATTTGTGCGCTCAAAAAAAACGGAAACCACCGTGTCCCTCTCTCCCTCCCGTTACTCTCTCCTCTTTTCCTTCCCGACCCACTCCCATCTTCTTCCCTCAAATCTCGCAGCGGCGGCGGAAACCTATTTTTGATTTTCCTCTTATCTCTGTCCATCTTTCTTCGCCCAATCCCCTCTAATGGTAGCAAATCCCCAATCAATTTTTCTTCTCTCCCGATGAACACACCCTTTTTGGTACAATCAACTCTCTATCTCTCGATCTCTCAATTCCTTCTCTGTCAGTCTTCCCTTCTCCTAAATCTCTTCTTCTCTCTAGTACTGATCGTTCTCCAGCAAAAGCTCTCTCCCTGTGCTGTAAATCTCTGTCCTGGGCGGTGACTGACTGCCCCTCTTTCGCTGTCGTCGACGCCGTGTGGACTCAGTTCGGCCAGCACCAAGCCTGGATCCATCGCTCAAGCAAGCTAATACTGCTCTCAACCTCTGTTCCACCTTCATTCCAAAGGTAGGTTCTTCAAGCCCTTTCATCTTCTCTAATTTATTTATTCATTTAATTACCCTGCTATCTTTTTACCGACCTTGCTTCCGGGTTTATTTGACTTCGTTGAGAGACACTTGCTGAATTTTTTCTGTATCTGAGCTACTTGGTTGCACCAATGGAAAATCCATTACGGTGTCAGAGGTAATCCATGTTACATCAGTTGAGACGTGCAAACCCTTGGACATGTAATCATTTCCAAAATTCTATTACTTTACTGCACTTAATCAATTAAACCTCTGTACTGCTGTGCAGTTGAAGAACACCTAATTCACCAATGACTCAGATACAAAACAACCCTTAGTGAACTTTCTGAATAGTATTGTTGTGTACTGGGCCGTTATTTTCATTTGTTTTCATCTGATATTCAAATATAATTCAACAATAGATTCAGTCCCTTTTCTATCCATTATCGGTCGTATTGGCTTCCACAAGAAAACGACTGAATTGTGTGACAGTAAAGAGACCATTTTCATTTAGTTTTCCAATACCCCTCAATGAATATAACTCTGAACAATTGCCCATCTGTTGGGCATTTCCATATATAAGTTCTGATATTTGCCTTTTTGCCCAACCTGTGAATACAAGTTGTCATTGTAGACTAAGTGGCTTTGTCCCATTGGGGCACTCTACTAATTCACTTGCAAACGTCTTCTAAGAATCTCAATTCAACTGAGCCAACCACTAGTCTTTGGGGCATAGAATCATCTGATTCTTATTCCTTACTTATATGCTTAGTCAGTATTTATTCTTTTCAAACAGCAAACAACATATTATTTTAAAAGCTCAACTCAACCCCAACAACTCAAGCGGACTCTTTACCGAAAGGTTTTCATAAAGACACATAGAGGTGAGGGTCTCAACACACAATAAATTATGATAAAACTCATGATGGAGTTGTGGTCATGCTATGATGAAAATGAATGTATGCTAGGATTACATGTCTAACTGACTTGCTTGATATAAATTATGATGATTGTCACAATGTGAACAATGTAATAGTGAGGATTAATGAATACCCATGTGATATCTTTATCATGTTGTATGAGTCCTGTTAGTGGGAATGCATGTGTTGTGTGGATGTGAGCATGACCATGAGCATGAGAACGGATGCTAACACGATGGTGTTAGTACACGTGGGACGTGTGCGCCGCCTCATGAATGCAGTGGTGTTGACATACGGTGGGACGTATGTGCCGCCTTGCGAGTAAATTGGGTGCGAATGTGTTGGCATGTGTGGGACGCATGTTTCACACTGCTGACACACGTGGGACGTGTGAGTTGTGAGATAGCATACATGGGACATATGTGTTGACAGACGTGGGACGTGTGGGTAGTGAGATAGCATACGTGAGACGTATGTGTGGGCACATGTGGGACGTGAGAGATGCATTGCCATAGACATATGAGTGTGCATCATGTAGTTTGCATATGGATTGCTTGATGATTGTGAATCACATGGAGTTATTTTCCTTTTTGTGAAATATTGGACATTTTGAAAATTTATTGGGGTGTGAGTTGATAAATGCAATAAATGATGTGTGTTATGTTATCATTCCCTCACTGGGCTAGTGTAGCTCACATCCTTACCAAATTTCAGGGAATGCAGTGGAAACGGGGTTTGAGGAACCCTAAGAAGAAGCTTAAATAAGGAGATATTGAAATCAGTTTCCATTGCTTGTTTATTTCCATTAGGAAATCTGAGAACTTGACTTAATTTATGGAATGATGTTTGAGAATCATGGGTTGTACTAAGTTATTTAGATGTGATGTTTAATTCCAGAGTGTTTGAGTGGAGTACGTAGTAATTTTTGATGTCATTTTTGAGAGAATATTATTGCTATGGTTTGGTAGGTAATATGAAGATGATATGTAGGGGAAATAAAATTTCCCAAATGTCCAACTTTATGGGTGACTGCCGAATTTCGGTAGGAATCTCAATTGTATATAGGAACCTAGTTCTCCCCAATGTGTATGGTTGTGATAATTGAAATGGAAATTAAAATCCAACGCTTTCGTCACATGGCAGATCGTGACGTGTTGATGTCATCGATTCGTCGCTGGGCGGGGTGGGGCGTTACAGTATGATATCAGAGCACGGTTCAACTCTCGGACTGTGCGTATAGAAAAAAGTGAGATGATGACTAGAGCATAGGTTCGCCTCTTGGACTGCGAGTGTGGTTGTGGAACCAATACTGGAAATTAGGTTCATCCCCTTAGATTGTTTGTGAGGGTGGATATAAGTATGAATAAAGTTAAGGTTAAACCTTCTTATCTTATCTGAGTTGTGTGTGGGTGGAGAGCTGAGTTGATCCTTCGAACAGGGTGTTCGAAGTGATTTTTCGTATTTGGACCATGTACGACCCACTTTGTTGGGTGTGAATAATTTTGTCTCCTCGGTAGAAATGAGTGAGACCAATAGACCCATGAGTGCTTGGACAAGTGAGGCTTATGTGTGAGTAGTATGGATTGGAGTACTCGATATTTTGGCCTGAGGATGACCGAAACCTTGGAAGAATACCCCTAAATACGGTATTAGGTCTGAACAATGGTTTTGGTAGATCATTGTACATTTGAGTACAATTTGGACGAAGTGGATTTGTGGAGATGGGTAGAGTCTCCAAATTTGTCCTTATGAGTGATCTTTGGGTGTAGTGAAGCGATGAGAGCCTTGATGGTTTTGGTAACCCGATATCAAAGATGCTAGCTCCTCCATGTGTAGGGTGTTGTGAGAGTCTGAATCATGAATGTGTTTTTTTAAGGTGGAATGATTGGCGATTGTCTCAAGGACGATTGTTTGGAGAACGACTACTGGTTAATAAAGTTTGAAGTGTATTGCATGAAGATTGTAGTTATGTGTTGTTGGTCAGAATGTAGACAAACCCTTGTTTGATCAGGACACTCCACTAAGGTTGCATAGTGATGGTTTTCGATTAGTGTCGAAGCCTGAGAGTGTAGGTAGACCCATGTATGTGAGATCTCCATTGGGACAATGGACCAGATCTACAGGTCTTATGTATTAACTCATGGTGGCATTGAGTTAGAGTTTGATTTATTGGTGTTAGACATGTCCGGATTCGATGTTACCTTGGGCATGAAAAAGTCCTCTACCCATCAGATCTCCCTAGGACTCTTTCAGAGGCGAGTGTTCGGTTGTTCACCCGCAAGAGATGAGTTTGTTGAGAGGCTGAGTTCTTCCTTTAGTCTGTGTTTGAGGACTCTTGTTGTGATGTGTTGCCTTTGTGTAGCATAGAATATGGGACATAGATTAGATGGGCCCCATTGTGATTGTGATCTATCGATGAAATTATGAATTGGGTGCATGTCGAGCCGAGGGTGAGCATAGAGAACCCTTGTACGCATGATTGAAAATTTGCAAGGCCGTAGGATGGTTGGCTTCCTATTGATCAGAGATAGCAACACGACCTAGCTCGGCAGTTTGTTAACTCAGCCGAGTTTATTCAATAGAGTGTTGAGAGTCCAATAGATTGATGAAAAGGAAACACTGGAACCTGTTGTTGTGTGAGGTATGTTGGCGATAATTTTGATGCGATGTATTTTATGTTGTGGTCGATGCATTCAGTTTGAAGTTGGTGTGAGATCTCCACTAGGATGGATGATGAAGGTGAACCGACCGTATAGATCGTGTCCCAACAGTGGACAACTTCCATAGTAGTGTTTGACTTGATGTTGAGTGGGATACAGAGTCGCCGTCATTTTAGGTATGGACTGGATGCCTACTACCAATCGGGTCACTCGAGATTGTTCGAAAGGCGAGTGCATGGTTATCCATCCGCGAGTGTAGAGTCTGTTGGAAGACTGAACCCATCTTTTGGGTTCATGCTTAGAGGAGTCTGACTGTAATGCGGGTGTACACAGTCAGATAGCTAGTGTGGATTGGGAGGATGTAGGGAGTACATGGATTTTCCTTACGCGGTTAACTTATCTAGTTTTATCAGTGTTTCCCCCGATTTGTTAGAGGTTTTGAATATGTTTAATGTTTTTCTGAACAACTTTGTGAACGTGGGCATGGCCTTTTGATCAACACGAATTCTGAAAAATTTTATACGTGAATTTGTAAGCCCCAAGGACCTGGTTGTGCCCGTCAAATTAATTGGGTCCATTCGCACGTGATGTGTCGTGTTATCATTGTAATGTTATGCAAGTATTGGTCACCATGAACTTGATTGCGACAAGTGTGAACGTATGTTGATGTTTGATCAAATAGTGTAATTGATTGGACCCATGAAACTTTGTCTGTGGCACATGATGGTTTCCATGTGCAATGGGTAGTTAGGTCTATGGTTTGATCGTTGAGTAGAGATCTATGATTAGATTGAGGTATGAACTGAGGATATGATTGGGTAGATCCCTCGTGGGTGCGATTAGGACCTGTAGCTTGATAGACTTGTGTTGTCCGGAGATGTTGTGACTCCTAAACTGATGGATGTATGTTATTGTGATAAGTACAAGTACTGTGGATCATGTGCTGGATCGTGGGACTATGGTAGCCACTTGTGGATGGTGAATCTGATTATGGGATGCCTGTTGATGTGTTTGATGAGTGTATTCCACATGTTGAGCCTCAAGTGAGACGGCCATGTATGTGAGATGTGACGGGCCACATTGCGTTGTCCACTGTGCTTCATATGTTCATTGATGGTATCTCTTACCAGATTGTTGAAGATATTGTGAGTCGTGACTTATGAGATATGATACCATGTGTGAGGTTGATTGAGAGCGTGAACAATTCTGTCTTCGGTAGGGGAGGAGTGAGGCATAAAGACCCAAAATTCTAAAGGATGAGTGAATGCGTTGTGAATGATATGGATTAAGAGTATCTTTGTGCCAGGAGAGGTGAAACTTGCTGATTTATAGTTGGGCACGATAGTGTGTTGAGTTACACTATTTAATTGGTTGATCTGATGACCGAGTACCTAGTACTTTGACGTTTTGATGGATATGAATGCCATGGGTATGATATGGAGATAGGAACATCTAGATGGGTTATATTGTTGTCTTTACAGTGTGTTGTGCTGTTTGGCAGTACCCTATGCCACTTCACTTGTTTTGTGATGGTTGTGTGAGTCCATATGTTGTTGAGGATGGACCTTGTGTGATGTATTCTTGCATGTTGGATGTAGAATTACCTCAGGTAGGGTGCGAGTTCCTGATGTGCATTCTGGAAAGTTGACTGAGATACCACCTCATCACAGAGTAGGGTTTACACTTGGCGCTTCAACTGTCTCAATTGCATTCTGTCGAGTGGCACTGGTTGAGTTCAAATAGCCACGGGATCTGTTAGATGAGTTAGAAGGGACTGATTTTATTTGCCCGAGTACATCTCTTTGAGGCGTGCCAATCTTGTTCTTAAATTAGGAAGATAGATCACTGTGGTTGTGTACGGATTATCGGTGGTTGGGGCAGGCTGTTCAGATATTTGAGGTCATGCTTTGTGCATGTGTTTGGATTGGAAGGAAAGTTGGGGGAATCACTTGCCTTCAGTGGAGTTTGTTACAAAAATAACTACCAGTCCAATGTACAGAAGGCACCTTGTGAGGCATTGTAGCACAGATCGTGTAGATCTTCCCTGTGTTGGGTGAAAGTCGAGGAGATGGCATTGTTGGGCCATGACTTGGTTTGAGTGACGATAGAGCAAGTTGGATTGAATAGACAATGTTGTCGATTGCTTAGAGTCGTCAAAGAAATTATGTGGACTGTAGGCGAAGGTCGTTAGAATTCATCGTGGGTGATCAGGTGTTCCTCCAGATTGCGCCACGACACGACTTTCGAAGTTGTGGGCGCAGTGGAAAACTGTCACCGATACTTAGACTCTTTGTGATATTGGAGCGGATTGGCGAGGTTGCTTTTAGATTTGCACTCCTTCCACGAATTGACAATGTCTTCAATTGTTTCCGAAGTTTTAGCTGGATGCATCACACGTGCTGCGTGGGAAAGACGTAGAGATCATCGAGAATGTCATCTTTGACGAGGGACAAGTCTGGACACTAGACTCGAGAGACCAAGTTTTGTGTGGTAAGAGACCATCCCTTTGGTGAAGTTGTGGAACCGCCATGGGGAAGAAGAAATCACTTGGGTAGGTGAGGCGAAAATAAGAGATGAGTACCTTGAAATCTCTACAAATTTTATTTGTGGTTCTAAAGCAAAACTAACTCAAAAAAGAGTATAAAAAAAGAAAAGACAAAGATGGCGATGTTTTTTACCTGTGAAGGGGGAGAATAGTAAAAGCAAGGTACAAAATATGGCGGTGGTATCGCTTGGACAGATGTCGCCTCTACTCGTTGGTTAGTTTGCAATGCACAGAGAGGACTAAAGACAGAGGACAAGGGATGAGAGAGAAGAGATGTCCCTGCAAATGACCGTTGTCTGGATCAAAGAAATAAAAAAGGGGACCAGAAAGATACTACAAAGCCCTAAACCTAAACCCTTTTGGAGTTTTGTACCGGCATAACTAGAATGACTGTCATGGGTGCACGGCGTCGAATTTTGTACGGCCCTATCTATCTCTGTTCTACGTTAATTATATCTATATTTATTTGAAGGATGGTTATTTAGACACTGTGATTTTCTGTTAGGAGACATCGATTTTCAAATTTAAGTGTGAAATTACCATTTTGCCCTTCGATTTAAAAAAAATTGAAATTTGGTCTCATCGTCTGAACAAACAGTTAGTTCATTTTATTCGTTCGGACGCTGAGATCGTCTGAACGAACATTTCAGTGTAAAATGCGTTCGTTCGGACAGTCTAAGGATTGTTGTATATAAGATCGTTCGTTCGGACCGTCCGAACGGAATTTTTTTTTTTTTTTTGGATTAACATGTGGGAAACTTAGACACAATCTTACTAAAACCCCCACGGATGAGCCCACTACACCTAAGGTACACCAAGGTTAGGCCATGGGGGCTCGAACCCGCAATTTCTCGCTTTCTGATGCGGGAGGCAACCAGTGGGGAAACTCTAATTAAGTTCGAATCTCAACTCCTTTTTTCCCATTCCCATTTTCGTTCCCATCTTCCCCTTTCTGAACCCATCTCCCTCAAACCCCCTTTCCAAACCCTTCTCCTTCAAACCCCCTTTTCAAAACGTTCCACTCCACTCTCTTGGTTCGAAGCTACTCTCTGAAGCTACTATCTTGAATCAAAGGTAACTCTCTCTCAAACCCAAGACTCTCTCTTTATTTTTTAGAAATAAGTACTATGGATTATAGTGAGGGAGGTTCATCCACATTTATTGAAAATGATAAGTTTGTGCAAGGTGGGAGAGGAGAGGGAAGTTCGAATGAATTGGGAAAGAGGAAAGCGAACGGCGATGGAAAATGAGAAAATGATCGTTCGTTCGAACTTAACTGAGTTTCTCAGTTAAGTTCCATTTGGACGATCACACCTAAGAGGTCGATTGTACTCTGAGTTAAGATCATTTGGACGATCACAAAGGATCGTCCGAATGATCTTATATACAATCCTTAGACCGTCTGATTGTCTGAACGAACGAAAAATGAACTGACTGTTTCGTTCGGACGATGAGACTAGATTCCTTTTTTTTTTAAAAATCAAAGAGCATAATGGTAATTTCACACTTAAATTTGAAAAACGGTGCCTCCTGACAGAAAACCACGGTGTCTAAATAGCCAGCCTTCAAATAAATATAGATATATTAACATAGAATAGAGATAGACATGCCGTACAAAATTCGACGCCGTGCACCCATGAAGGTCATTCTGGCCGTGCTGGTAAAAAACTCCAAAAGGGTTTAGGTTTAAGGCTTTGTAGTATCTTTTCGGCTCCCCTTTTTTATTTCTTTGATCTAGACAACGGTCATTTGCAAGGACATCTATTCTCTCTCATCCCTTGTCCTCTATCTTTAGTCCTCTTTGTGCGTTGCAAACTAACCAACGGGTAGCGGCGACATTTGTCCAAGTGATACCACCGCCATATTTTGTACCTTGCTTTTACTGTTCTCTCCCTTCACAGGTAAAAAACATCGCCATCTCTGTCTTTTCTTTTTTTTATACATTTTTTGAATTAGTTTTGCTTTAGAACCATAGATGTAAATTTGTATTGATTTTGGGTAAAGTGTGAAAATGTATCTTGAGGTTACATGGGATACTTACAAAGGGGTGACGAGTAATGTTAGAATCGCGTGTGGTGACATTATGATTCATAGATGGAGTTGGACTTCATGTCTTCACCATGGCTTAGCTTTAAGTCCGGAATTATTTGTTTTAGTTATTGACTACTCAAATGGAAAAGATATAGGATGAAATGCCATGGTATATGTACCTGCAGAGTGTATAGCATCGATTAGTGTAATGAGAAATAGATCCATCATGGGGTGCACTGCTGAATTGAGGAGGAGGGAGGACACATGACTCTTTTGTTGATCTTTTGTAAAGAATCATATAGTATTTGGATTTGTTCTGTGCTCAAGCTCAGTATATCCCACTTATATTATTAATCTTTTTCTGAATAACACAATGTTGCTGTTTTAAAAAATTGGTGTAGCAAGATCTTTTCCTTTTTCTTTCCCCTTTTTTTCTTCTTCAGGTTGTTTTACCTCTTTTTATTTCCTTGTAAATTTTAAAACAACAACAGTTTCATTTTTCCACAGATGTCAGGGTTAACACTTCAAAACCCAACCATTATCTTTCAGCAAAGGCATCTCAAACAAACTTTACTGGCTCGAAGCCATGACGAACATGTTGTCTTCACAAAGAAGAAGAAACTGCTGAAGGCGAATTTCTCTATGCGCAGTTCAGTTATTGAGAAGGTTGACGGTGTCCAGAAGAATGTCACATTTCCTATCATGGTATAGATTTGATATGCTCTGCACTGTCTTAGGTTCTTCTTTCTGATACTTGCTCCATTTTTTTAAACTGTAACTTGTCATATTTTAGTTTGCTAGTCATAGCAACAATTCAAGTAAAATATTTTTGATTGATGACACATACTTGTCTACATCAGTTGCTAGAACAGTTTGATTATTGTTTTTATATCAGGACATAATGAACAAGGTGTAGAAGAGTACGAAGTTCAAAGAATCAAGTAATTAGCAAGTTTTCAAAATATTACTTCAGCATTTTTTTTTGAAAGTTAACTTCAATTAAAGAAAAGGATAATATACAAGAGCCCAGAAATAGGCCAAAAGCAGCTTACGAAAACAAAACTATACCACCCCAAAACACAACCAATTGTTTACAATTTTTGAATCAAGAGACACCCCAAAACGAGCCAAATCATCGGTTGCCGAATTTGCCGATCTAGGAATCCAAGCAACTTGAAGATGAAAAGAAGCAATAATATGATGAATCCTTTCAATTTTATCCAAACAACTCCATGGATATTGGGAACCCAAAGGCCACCAATCACGATATGAGAGTAGCCCTCTACTTAACTTCCATGAATTCCAATCTCCTCCAATTTTTGGAGACCACGCCATAAGCCAAACAATTCCACATCAACAACAGAACCATTAGGAAGAGGACCATCAAAACGATAACAGAGTAGACCCAGAATTGTTACGAATGAGCCCCCCATAACCAGCCAAACCAAAATCTCTCAAACAACTGCCATCAAAATTAAGTTTTAGACAACCACTAGCAGGAGGAGTCCAAGGAACTTGAATTGTACGTGTCCATGAAGGAATAATTGAATCAATAGAAGCCGAATCTCTACATACATCAGAAATAGAAACACCTCGAAAAGTAGGGGATCAAACCAACCACCAAGCTGCCCTAATCTTAATGATGTCCAAAATAAATGTTACATATCTCTCCTTATCATGGAAAATCCTATTATTTCGTTCAAGCCAAATGGACCACACAATACTTCAAGATGTCACCCGCCAAAGGCTTCTCTGAAAAGAAGTACCCGACACCACCACATCCTCATTAAAAAGCTTGCCCCATGAATGAGGCAAACAAAAGAGAACACCCAACAATTGAAAGAAGTGTATCCAAATCTGATAAGAAAACTTGCAATGAAGAAGTAAATGACTAACTGACTCTGTAGCCGATAAACATAAAGGACAGGCATTCACGATGATCATCTTACGCAACCTCGGATTATCAATACTTAAAATCTTCTGCATCCTTGCAATCCAACCAAACATCTTTACTTTAAGAGGGCATACCCCCACCCAAATTTTAGGATTAATATTTTGAGCATCACCCACCAATAGCAACTTCTTACAGAAAGACTGCACAAAGAAAAAAACCATGAGGATCAATTTCCCAAATCTGCCTATTTTTCCCAACTCCAATCATAAAAATAGACTCCAAAAAGGGACATTAAGGATAACCAATTGTCCACCATCCAATCCTCCAACTGTCTACGAAACTTAGGACCCCAGACTACCTTAATATGGATTATCTCATAACAATCCTTAATAATAGCCTCTTTATTTTCGGCAAGAGCAAAAAGCATTAGAAACGCATGGGCCAAAGAAACATCACTCTCTCATTTATCCACCCAAGATAATATTATAATATTTTGTCATCTAAGAAAACAATGTAAAAGATACACTGCTAGAAGAATCCAGCACAAGGTATGTTACACCTTTCAAAGAATCCACCCCACCCAAGATAGCTAGATTTCTTTATATAAGATATGTAATCTTAAAAAAACTATTTGCACAAGGTGCTTCTATGGATGATCTATTTCCATCTAATATGTGCAGTACACAGTGTTACATTAATACCAATGGATTGCCTCAAAATTTTGTTCGCATTTGTTTTACACTGAAATATGGCTGCTTCATCATCAACTTTGTCCTCCATACATGTTGTAGACATGGAATGTGTCCTCCAAACATTTGTCTTAATATGCTTTTATTTCAGAAATTTTCCATCTGGAAACAGCCTGTTGAATGTTATTGTCAATTGACCCTAAAAGTCTCACTGCTGCTTATCTTACGTTTATGTTCTATTTGCGTTATGCAATGTTATCAAAGCCGGACTGAATTGCGGTCAAATCGGTGGTTCGACCGGAACTGCCTTGTTTGCGGTTCGGTTTGGACATGAAAACCGTTTTTTTTGCGTCAGGCTGCAAAAAACCGTCGCGAATTGTGGTTTTATGTGGTTTTGCGGATAAAACCGCAAGCTGCGAACCGTGGTTAACCCAATATTTTTTTTTTTTAAAGTGCCCTTCAAAATATCAAATTTAATATTTAAAAATGGATATACTTGAAATATAAAGGTGTCTTACCATTTCTATCCTACATTTTGGTATATTACTTAGAGTTTGAATGTTATTTGTAATATTTATATTAATGTTATTTGTAAAAAATGTCTTACTAAATGTTATTTGTAATATGTATATTATATTATTACTTAACCGGCTTTGAGTGCGATTGAACCCAAAATTCCTCGAAGACGGTTCATTAGACGGTCCGGTTCTGATGACATTGGCGTTATGCTTTCGGGAGATTTTAGTCTTGAATCTTGACAGATAAATGGATGCACGGGCAAAATGGGGAGAGCAGTTGCAGAAGCAGCAATTTCTGCAGGACTTCAGTTAGTTCCTAAATCATTCAGCAGCTTAGAAGAATCTGGACAAATTGTACAAGTAGGTGGAGTGGACATTCAGATACATGCTCCATCTGAAAAAGAGGAAATCCTTACTTCGATCCGTGATGATTTTCCCAATGCTGTTGTGGTGGATTATACTGTGCCTGCTGCAGTGAATGGTAAATTGGCCATGCACCTTTCTTGTTATGTTATAAACTAATTCTCTACATGTTAAATACATGATATGCTTGTTAACTTGCTGTCGAACTGAAGGCAGTTGAGAAAATGGATGATGCTTTTTTTTTTTTGTTAGTTAAAAAAATGACATTAAAAAACAATCTACGCAGTATAATTGTACAAGTGTTGAAGATTCTAAATAAGCTAAGCTGATTTCTCATGATATTAACCTTATGAACTTCGTAGGATCTTTGGAGGGAGGTGAGGTTGGAGGAGGTGTTTGAATCAATTAGGTTTAGACTCAACTTGTGGCTAAGAGTATGTAAAGGTTTTAAAATTTTCTTGGTAGATGACTTCATTAGAAATTGGAACAGGTGTATGAAAGGGTGTCCTAGGAAGAAGAGAGTAATCCAGAAGTGGGGATACTATCGGAGGGTTGGTTTAAATTTGGTGTTGATGGTGCAAAAAAGTGAAAACTAAGGCCAACAGGGATTGGAGATGTGTTAAGCAGGCACTTGAAGTGTGGAAGGATGTCATGAATGGCAGGCTTATGGTAGAAGAAGATTTAAGGAATGCCATTGGTGGTCTGGTGTAGAAATTAACTCCCGAACTCCTGTAGTTTGGGATATTAAGAAATTGGTGGAGCAAGAGTAGGTGATTTATAGACACATTAATGTGATTTGCGAATCGAGTGGCCGATTTCTTGGTTGAGTTGGGGGTGGAAAAGTCTGTACTGTTTCTAGGCCATTTGTAATCGTTATAATTGTTCCTCAGTATATTAATCATATGCTGTGTATGTTTTTTACTTATTTTGCAGTAATGAGAATTTCCTTTGTTCCATTTCATAAAAAATGGTTTTTATTGTAGTTTTCTTTGAAATGATAAAGAACTTCATAGCCATTCTTTCGTTTCTATAGTTTGTTGTGGCCCAATTCTAAGAAAGTTAATTCCATGCAAGGTCCATTTACTTGCAATTTGTGGAAAAGGGATTTTTTTGAAGAGGGTGGGTTTTGCTGCAGGAGTTAGGGTTTCCTTTAACGGAAATGAAAGTGAATAGATATGTCAATGCCTCTTTTTCACTGTATCCTTAACAACATGATTACGTAGGATTCACGCTCAAGCCCCTCTGGGCCACTCCCCATGGGGTTACTCCTCATCGACTTACCGGTGTGTGTGGATTGGGAGGTTTACATATGCTCGTGGGATTTGTCTCACCTCCAATGTGGGTGGGGATACTCATGTTACCAAAACAAACAAAAACAAAAGATTACTTAGGGATATGAGACATGTGAATGTTACATCCATTTTATTGCATTAGATCAGTTGGCTAGCAATGAATGTTGAAGGTAATTATTCCTAAGCATCTGATTGGTGACGTCCCCTTGTATCCCATGGGGCAAGGACTACACCCACATTCTGCATCTCTTTGGTAAAAAGGCATCAAGGGATTGCCAACAACACGATATCTGGTAGCAGGACCTCCAAATGATATTATACACAAAATGTCCATTTGGTTAAAAGGCATCAAAGGGATTGCTGAAAACACAATATCTAGTAGCAGGGCCTCCAAATGATTTAATCCGTAAAAAGTCCATTTCCGTGCCCATGGTCTTGTTCAATCTTTACCATTATTACATTGTTGGGCCCTTTCCATTGGTGCATTGTATTTAGTGTAATGTACGTACCTATTTTATATGCCTTGTTAGAGCAACTCTAGGGATTTACTTTTGTGAGTGAGTGAGTGATAGAGAGAGAGAATTTTTTTTTAGCAATTACCTTTCTTAAAAGGAAAGAAGCAATCACTTCAATTTCAATGTAGGTGTTGATCCTCTTTTTTTTTTTTATATGTTCATAAACTGAATACAGAAGCATATTTCATTGAGAAAATTGTGTGGCTCCACAGGTAGTTCCACATATAAGGTTTTATGTGAGACTTCCACATATGAACATGTTTTATCAAGTCAGTTACTGAATTTAAGTGGTTTACCAGATGAATTTTACGACATTTAGTTTGATTCGCTCAAATGCGAATACTACCAATATAAAGTCATGTGCTTGAATAAATGTGTTTTCATTGGTAATATCTAATAAAGAAAAACTAAGGGCTTTTCTTGAAATAATTCCTTAAATATGATTTTCTGAGGGTATTTCATTTTAAAAAGAAATAAGGTTGCTGAAGAAGTCAAGTTTCACTGTCTTTTATTAAAAAAAACTGGAAAAAGGAAAAAAACCCTTCACATTCCATTCTTTTCTTCTCGGTTGTGATATATCACAATTTTAACCCAATTGGAGTTGCACAATAGGCAATTGTCGATTGAGACACTGCTTTTTCCTTTCATAAATTTTCAATTGTTGTCTTTGGAGCCTTAGAGTTCATAGCTATGACACTCTGGTGAAGCTGATATATGGTTGTTCCTAATAGGATGGACCTCCCATGTCTTGATGAACCCAATTATAATCAGTTCAGGTTCAAGATTCTGGATTTGCCCAATAAATGGGTTGGGTTTGGCTACCATGCTATTAGTTACTGATAATCTGATTAAAAATAGTTTCCTAATTAAGAAACATTATATATAATATGAAACAAAAACAATGTCTAGTTATACACTATAGTGTAAATTTTTATTAGAAGTTTAATTTAAGTAACAATCTGTCTTTAACGTATCATTTGAAAAAAAAAACTGTCTTTAATCTCTGAATTCTTTGAAAAGATAATTTATTAAAAAATAACAAAACAGGCCCTATTGTGGGTGGACATTGCGTGCACATCTTGTGGATTCAATCATCCTTCCAATGATTGACTTAGGATGGTCTTACCATGTCCAAGGTGAATCTGATGCCATTTATCGATTAATCAGAGTGCTTTACTCATGTCATATGTCCTTCGTATTGTAGAATTTTTGCATGTAACTATGATATCCAAGTGTAAATGCTATTTTTTATGTTCACAAGTTATTTGGAGTTCCTTACCATTCTGTTGCTGTAATGGAGTTTTACTTGTCCTCCTTGTGCATTATATTTCTTCTTCATTTTATAGAGAATGCTGAGCTATACTGCAAAATTGGTGTGCCATTCGTCATGGGTACTACTGGTGGGGATAGGGAGAAGTTGTTCACGACTGTTGAAGATGCAAAAGCTTATGCAGTGATTTCACCCCAGATGGGAAAACAGGTGATTGAACCAAGTTAGTTTCAAAATGCATTTTGAGTTGTATTTATTACTTTTTCATTGAATTGTGCTACTAAGTAATAACTGCTACCAACATCATCCTTTTGTTCGTTCAGGTTGTTGCATTTCTCGCAACTATGGAGATCATGGCTGAGCAATTTCCTGGTGCCTTTAAAGGCTATTCTCTTCAGGTCTGATGCTATGCTTCTTCACTTGTTTGGATGGTTTTGCTATCTCTGGTAGGTTTCTTTCAGCTAAGGTTTTCTTAGTTGCACTGAAACTAGGTTGCTGAGGCTTTCAGTCTACTACTAGTAATACTAGAATATTTCATCACATCATATATGATGTTCAAAATGACACCTTGGCTCTAATAAGACATAGCAATTGAAATTGGTCCGTAGCACAGTTGATAAGTGCTTATTGTTGCAACCTCAAGGAAGAAGGTTGAATCATATGGGTGTCAAATAGGTGGGCATCCACTCAGCCCCTTGGGAAAAAAATGTCAAATTCAATTGCATGTGCCAACCTCAAATAAACGGGATAAATGGATCTGATGGTGATGTTGCAATGGAACTGTTCAATTTGTGTGCATAATACCTCTGTACATAACAACCATTATTTTGAAATAACAATTAATATTGTTTTTTCAATATTTTCAATTTCCAGCTACTGTTATTTGAACATAAATAGTTGTCCAGTTAAAAAAAAAAGGGTCATTGTCATCTTATGACTACATATCATTGTTGTTGCTTAATATTTAATTTTTTTTTTGTGAAACTTTTACCTATGCTATTATTATTAGGGATATCTAATGGGGCTATGTTGAGCATGTACAACAGTACAAGTATATAGGTACTGTAACTTTTGTATGTCATGGCTGTCAAAATTCTCAAAGGATGCTATGATGGCTATTATTTAGATTCATGTTGCATAAGGGATACCCATATGTGTTTCTGGTTTTGCAAATTTCCAAGATAGGCTTCTTTTATTTGGCCTATATTTGAATATATCTAAGTAAACACTTAACATCAATAAATGACTGCTGAAAACTTTTATTTTTAAAAATCAAGTAGCAAGCACTTGAATAATTTTATTGATTTTGAAAGAACAAATTATGATAATATTTATGTCATTTGGAAAAAAATAGAAAAGAATATTGGAAAATAATGTTATGCTTTATAGCATCTTTTCTCTCTCTGAGTAGGACTTTTTGTTTCTGTACGAAATCAATCTGTGATGATTTAGTGCTGTGTCAGAGACATGTCTGGCACAATATTCCTTCATTTCATTGAATATGTGCGACGTAGAGGACCACATGGAAGGAAAAGGAGGGACAAGATTCTTGGTAATAAATTTGCATACTTCCTCAAAGTTTTTTTTAAAATGGTAAAGGTGAATATGTTAATAATAGAAAGAAAAAACACCAGAAGTGCATAGTACATCAAAACAAAAGCCAAGGAACTAATCTCAAAACCTGATACACCCGATAAGAACCGGAACATGAAACCTAGACATTAAAACAAATCAATGCATTCTTTCCAAGCTCTCAGGATATCCGATATAGAAAAGTCTTGGAATTCAAGGAGAGAGGAAGCCCATGCAACACATTTGGCTAAAATTCGTTGGAAGTCACCTCGAGGCTACTCGGCACTATTCCTGAACACTGGGTTGTTTCATTCCCACTACAAGCTCCAAATGGTGGTAAAAAGGGCTAAGTACCACATCAACGAACATCTGGCGGAAATGTGGGGGATCTCCTAGGAGAAAGATAAAAGAGCATTGGAAGCTGGCATGGACCAAAGGATGCCAAACTGATGAAGAACTAAACTCCAAACTGATGAAGAGAAATCACATTGGAGAAGCAGATGATTCACGTCTTTTGAGGTACTAAGATGAGGGGGGGTGATTGGGCACACTGGATCACTCACATTTTATACCAATTCTCTAATTTCTTGATTTATTATTCGTAGTATTTGTTGCAATGATTATTTTGAATATTAATGCTGCTAAGTATGGATTCTCTACATCTTGTATATATATGATAATGTGTCATGATACAGCCAACCTTTATTTCACTAATACCCTAATGGTGAAATATCATCACTCTGACCAAGTGAAGATGCATGCTAATTCAAATATTTTTCTTATTGGGAGTTGGCCGTTGATCAGGAGATCTTTGTAGTTCTTGATGTTTGGATTGTTCTGATGTTGAACGTTGCCATACAACTTAAATATTGCTGTAAATTATGCCTGAAATTTGACACCAGATATTTTGACTTTTTGTGTGAAGATTCGTTTTTTCTATTATAATTTGCATGACACTCCAAATGTGATCTTGACATGAAAAGGTGATGGAGTCGCATCAAGCAAGCAAATTGGACACATCTGGTACAGCCAAAGCTGTAATCAAATGCTTTCAAAAGCTAGGTGTCTCATTTGAACTAGATCAGGTGTGTTATTAATTAGCTTATTGACATTGTATAGTTTATTTCAAAATCACTTTTTACTTTGGTAGCTTTTCTATGCAGAACCTCATTGTCTATGTGGTATGTTTCCTTCAGAAAATAGACAAGAAAGTCTGAAAACCTAAAAATTTATTAAGAGTAGAAGTTAAAAAGGTAAAACAATTCTGAAAAGTTAATGCCAAAAAATTCTGAAAATTTGATGCCCATTTTTTCAATGATAAACTTTGAGATCCTTAGCACTGTTCAGCATTGCTATTCAATAAGCAATATGGCCTTTAAATTGGTCTAACTAGGAGCCTATCTCAGAGCTCATTATTCTTTGATTGACCAAGGTGAACTTACAATTCAGTTTACTGATTCCCTGATCATGTTTGAGGTTTTGGATATTGCTTCAATTTTGGCATACTTCACTCCATGATGCCAATGTATATGGGAGCGGTGTATTATAAATGAAACAGGGAGCAGCATATTGGCTTTGTCTGAAAATCTGCTATCAAAATCATCAGCAAGTTCTAAAATCATTGATTCACCTTTAAAACCACCCAGCACGGCAAAAGTTACATCTGTAATGATGTCTACCATGACTCGTTGTAATTATATGGAATGCTACAGTTACAAGTTCCTTTTGAGGAAATGAATGTGAAAGATTTCTAATCCTAGATCTTCTGTGTGACAATTTCTTTTCTTAGCAGATACAAATGATTAGGGACCCTAAGAAGCAACTTGAGATGGTGGGAGTACCTGAAGAGCATCTATCTGGCCATGCATTTCATATGTATCATTTGACATCACCTGACCAAACGTAATTTTTTCTCCTTTATCTGTATAAAACTCTTAGATTTTTCATATGGTCGGAAAGGTGCGTAAGGAACAAGTTCATCAGCATTACTGTCACCTCTCATCATTATGGGATCGGCAAGGGAACAAGTTGGTTGCAATGAAAGCAGTTGGAAATTTAGGGAATAAGGAGATGGTTAACAGCAACAAATAGATCATCTGGTAGAAATGAGGAATATGGTTCAAAATTGGTTGTTCTGAATGTGATGATGGAGTTGGGAGGCTTCTTGGTCGTGCTATTTTTTATTTTTACTGATCAGAATTGTCTTGGTTTTCCAGTAATATCAGTGTGGATATCATTACTGGTTGCTTTTTTTCTAATGAAATTTGTCAGTCATTTTGGAAAAGAAACATAGTATGTACATTATTTATTATTGCTGCAATATTTACTTTTTAAGTATATAAAAAATAAGCAACTGGTTACCTCCCGCCTCAGGAAGTGGGAGGTTGCGGGTTCGAGTCCCCATGGCCTAACCTTGGTGTGCCTTAGGGGTAGTGGGCTCACTCGTGGGAGTTTTACGCTGGGTATCCCGCTGTTTCCCCCACGTAAATTGAAAAAAGGAAAAGAAAAAAAAGCTATGCACTTGATATTATTTGTAAAGTAGCATTCTATAGATCATACTATATAGGAGTCCATTTTATGGTCTATTGTATGTATCATGTACATGTCATTTGTATAAGATTTATGCTTCTACCAAATCACTAGATGCACTAGAACCTATTACATTCAGTAAGTTCAAATCATATTGTTAAGGTGTTTGCCTTTTCAAAAAAAATAAAAGAAAGAATTTTTTTTTGTGAAGTGTTGGTTCAATGCTTGCTCATGTAGTTGTATACTACCTTCAAATGCCAAAAAGAAAAATGAAGAAGTGAAACCATGAAAAATTCATTCCATTTCTAGTATTTGCATTTTTTTTTTTTTGAGCCTTAAAGATTCATTTCAATTCATTGTTACATAAATCAAAACATTCATGCCAATTCCGTAAAGATTCATTTCAATTCATTGTTACATAAATCAAAACATTCATGCCAATTTGGGCTGATGTGCATGCCCATATGTATAGGATTTTTTTGTTGGTAATTAAATCTGACACAAACCAATTTTGAACTCTGCTATCAAATGATGGCAGCCAACCCATGATCTAAAACTTGACATGACAACTGAGATCTGTATTTAATGGGCTCTTTGGGAAGTGAGATTTTGTTTGGTTTTCTCCTATTCTTGTTATTATTTTTTGGAAGGTTAGCAGTGTGTTAGTGTTGTTATTGTTGAATGCTCTGCAGTTGATTCTCTTTGTGGAATAGTCATGTTGGATGTTCATTTGGCTTTTACAGGGTTTCATTTGAGTTTCAGCACAATGTCTGTGGGCGGTCAATCTACGCTGAAGGAACCATAGATGCAGCCATTTTTCTATCCAGAAAGGTTCTTATTGAATGCTTGATTTTGTATTTCCATTTATCTTAGCACGGCGGGAGTGATTCAATGTTGATAATATCATGTTGATGCAGGTTCAATCGAAGGCAGAGAAGCGGATCTACAACATGATTGATGTCTTGGGTGAGGGTAGCATGCGATGATTTTGATTATTCTTTTAAATGTTTGTGCAAATTTTCCTTAGTTGCAGAGATTGTTATTTAAATTTGGGGTGGTTCTGTAATGATTCATGAATGTGAAAATTGTTTTTTTTTTTTTTTTGATCGATGAGTTCTTTCCCAAATTAGAATGACATGAGGAAAACGCTTTTGTAATGAAATATGCTTTTTTTTTTTTAGTTAAAATAACATTAAACTTTTTTATCGACACATTGCATGTAGTAGGCTAGTGGGCTCTGTTATACTCTACTACTTTCTTTTTCTTTTCTGAGTTACAATAATACTAATTCCAAGGAATCTGCGTTGGATTGTTTGCAATGACTAAGAAGATCATGTATACTTGGGAGACCTTACTAGTTAAGTTGAGAAGTAGCTCGTTTGAATGGGGCAACTAAATCTTTATATGGTCCATCTTAGATTGTGAGGACATATTGTAAGGAAAGATCCATCTTAAATAATTGGTGTATAAAAAGTTTGAATAAATCATTCCGGTTATGGCTTTAAAGGCTAAAACAAATTTGGGCTTTTTTAATAGTGAGTGTATCAAATTCCATCTTGAGTGTCTTGATTAGGATATGATTTTTGAAGTATCTAAATTTAAGTTTACAAAATAACGAGCTTAAAACATGGTTTAGCTAATCTAATTCAGGGTACTAATATCGGTCGATACATATCATATCGACTGATATGAAACGATTTTAGACCAAGTGAATATCCGCTGATATGATACGTATCGGTTGATATTTATAATATCGGCCGATATCAGCCTTTTTTTTAAAAAAAAGGAGAGAAATTTATCGGTTGATAATGTTTTTTTAACCCCTGATCTAATTATTTTAACTTTTTGAAGGTTCTATTTCTAAACTTTAAGATTTTTACCCATATGGGTGTAGTTCAAGTGGTTGCCTTCCTGTCTGTCTCAGGAATTGGGAGGTTGCGGGTTCGAGTTCCCATGGCCTAACTTTGGTGGACCGTAAGAGAAGTGGCACGCTCATCCGTGGGGGTTTTACACGGGGTATCTTGCAGTTTTTCACATATAAATTCAAAAAAAAAAAACTTCAAGATTTTTAATAAACTCAATTTTATAGTTTAAAGTATGTAGGGGATGATCTTATTGGTAGTCTTATAAATGGTTAAAAGGAGGACAAACTATGAAATCGTATTTAATCAATCATCTTACTCTTGTAAATTTGATTTTTGATATTCATGAATGTTAGGACAAATAAATAAGGTGAAATTTAACCGACTTTCCTTGATATGACCGCTGCATATTTCATCTACTCAATCCCAATATTTACCTATCCAAACCATAACAATGAAATAAGCACTCAGGGACTCCGATAATGTCAAATGATTAACCACTAAATCATTATCAATTGCAACTTTGAAAAATTAATAACTAAATTTGCATTTCCTAATTATGGAGTTTTCATTGTTTAATTTAGTCTCTTCAAGTCATACCAACAATTCCGTGGAAATGTTTTGCAGAAAAAATGTCATTCAGCAAGTAACCATAACGAAGTAATTCTCCTAACATTAGGTCTTTTGAATAAATCAATCATCATTGATGGCTCGATCAAGGGTTAGTCCCATTAGGATTGCATGGTTCAACACTGGTGATGGAGATACCTATTATCATCAGTGAAGGGAGCTGGTTGGCTGGCAAAACAGAGAGCCAGAGGCTTGCAGATCAACCTCAAAGATACAAATGCAGATTCTTTGGATAAAGTGGTCTATTTTGGTTTTAATGATAGAAGGTGTCATTGACAACTCAACTAATTCTCGAAACAACTGCGAACTGCGAACCACCAGAAATGCAATACCAAATCCAAGAGAGAATCTGGACGTGGTGCAGAAAGGCCATTTCAAGGGAAGAGTCGTTAAGACTTGAAGAGACGTCTGCAAGAGAGTGAGATTCATTTCTTTAACATTTTCTTCTCAAGTCTAAACGTAATATATATATATATATATGACAGTCTAAAGATGGCAAAATGGCAAGTGCAGTTTTAAGAAGGTTAGACTTTTTTCTAGAAGAAACAAGACTGCACATTTATTTTAGATGAGGCATAAAAATGAGAGAATAGAGAACTTTATAAATGATATAAAAAAAAAAAACTCTTCATGAATCATAATAACGTATGAGATAAACAATAAAAGTTCAGTGACTCAAAATAATTAAATTTTCAAAGTGAAAAAATTTTAAGACTAAAATACTCAAATGTCGTAATTTTTTTATCTTTTAATGGACCAGGGGTACAGATATCCATCCAATATTTATAAACTTATGAGGTGTTAGTAGGGGAAGTAAGGGGTTCCATCTGAAGGTGATGGTGCATTTTGATATTTTTTTTATAGGATAGAGGGATAAAATATCTCCTCATACTTGCAAGTTTCTATGTTTTGTTCCTCACTCCAACCCCCTTCCTCCAAAAAAATATATATAAAAAGAAAAGAAAAAAAAAGAACACCATATATCACTATTATTTTAAAAACTATACACCTTTCTTTTGAAATTTGCATCCCTTCACTTTCTATTAAAAACTCTGTCCCAATCTGAACAAGCCTTCAGATGTTTGTAGACATGTTTCTTTGAACACTGAAAATAATCTACATTCGATTTTATTTTATTTCATGACTACATTAGTAGCTACTTTAGTATTATCACTCCAAATTATACTAGAGACATGATTCAATGCACAAATGCTGAGATATATTTCCAAGTTGATTCTTGTACGCACCATAGTTACCATCTTTTACCAATTTTTCCTCCTTTGACGACAAAATTAAAAAAAAGAAATTTTGAGAAAATTGAAAGCTGGTAAACTTAAATTTCAAACCAATGTTTGGTCATAAATGCAGAGTAACTTAAATTTAAGTGATCAACTCTTGTATATTGAAGGTATTGAAGGGTCTCACCCTTTAATTTTTTTACTTAATTGCTTCTCGATTGTTAGACATTCAAGCTATGTTTGGATAAGGGTGAGTTGAGGTGAAGAAGTTCAACTCATCTTAAAAATCTAAACTCATCATGTTTGGATTATAAATATTAGAAAATCATGATTTTGCTAATATTCTTGAGGTATAATTCACTTTCAAAAGCTAGTCATTGAGAGAAGGGTGTCTCAAATGTTATATTAGTCAATGGTTTCTCAAATTAACCGATGTGGGATTTTTGTCACTTCACACTAGCCCTCTCGTGCAGCTGCGCCCTGTGGCTACACGTGGAAAATTCAAGCTGGCCTTCACGTGCAACTGGACCCTATGGTTGATCGTGAATAAAGCTCTGATAGCATTTTAGAAAACTATAACTTAATAACATTCTTGAGGTAGAACCACTTTCAAAAGCTAGTCATTGAGAGAAGGGTGCCTCAAGTGTTATATGAAGTCATTGTTTTGTCGAATTAACTGATGTGAGACTTTTATCACTTCACAATTGATTTGTCAATTATCACTCATGAAACTCATAAAAAAACAAGGTAACTTGAGTTTCCTATCAAAGTGTGGGAAAACCAATTAATGTGCTTCACTCCCCCAGCCACTGCATCTCCACCCTTTACATAATTTGACAATTCTATGAAATGTGATTGTATATCTATTCTCTTTTTTTAGTGGTAAGTAGGGATTATAGCTTTAATATCTATTCTCTTTCTATTCCTCCTCCTTTAATTTTTTATGACTTGAATATCATTTAGTCTTTGTTTTATAAAACAAGTTGAGATATTTTTGCATGGATATAAATTATCAAAATAAAATAGGTTAAAAAATAATTGCTTGATATCTATGAATACGAGTCCAAATGCTAACAAATTTAATCACTAACTGACTCACAAGATCAACAATTTGATCATTCTAGACATTCAACATGTGCATAAAGATTGGAATAAGACGTGGACTTCATGATGTATTCTTTCTTACATAGGTATACAATACTCGTGGATTCAGTCGATTGATTCTCTCTTTTCTTGCCAATTTATTTCTTATAACGAACTAACGTCTATCATCTTTTATTTGAATCTCTCTTTCTCAAAGTCTCATTACTACCACATAAGCAGGATTCGTTAAATCCTAAACACTTCCAAGAAACGATCCTGAGGAGTGACTAAACAACCCTATGTTAGGTTAGGGTTTATCACCAATAACATGACTACCGTCTGTCTCTCTCATCACCTGAAAACCTTTACTTGTAGACCTTCATATTTAACAAGTGGAGTTCACTTGGGTCTTTGTAGATTGGTAAGTTGAAATAGGCTTTTAATAGAATATGGAGTAAAAAGGCCATTTTGATTGAATAAGTAAAGTTATATTTTTAAGAGTTTAAAGTTTAAATTGATTTCGAATAAATTCAATTTTAGTTTGCATGGGCATTAAAGAAGAAAAAACACATAAAAGCGGGAATTGTTGGATAAAAAAATAGAGAAAGGAAGTAATGACTAATGTTTTAAAAAATGAACTACTAATCAAACTGTTTTTATCAAGGTTTGGTTTAATTAGATTCAACCACAGGGTCAAACTGCTTTAAAATATTTCAAATGGTGATAATATAACAACATAACAAAATAACAAAATAATACATTGTTATAAAATGAACTACTAATCAAACTATTTTTTATAAAGTTTGATTTAATTAAATTCAACCACATGGTCAAACAACTTTGAACTATTTTAAATGGTAATAGTATAACAACTTAACAAAATAATACATTGTTCTATTATGAAAATAAATTACAAAAAATATCATAAATTGAAAATCATATTACAATGATGATGCTACAATAACAAACAATGAAAATGACATTTTTTTTGTAAAATAAAAAGGAGAAAAAATAAAATATATAAGAATTATAGTAGTTATTGGCAAACTAAACTGTCTAAATAACTTAGACTGCCTTTGGAACTGATTTGAGTCTAACCAAGTTGAACCACATAGTTCAATTCGATTAAAGTACTAGGAAGAACAATTTCCTTTGTGTTATGCTTTTCCATTTACTTTTATACCTAAATCCTAAACTAGGCTTGGAGTTTGTACATTTAGGTATTCAGTCTGAACCTTACTTTGAGTTTGCACATTCAAGAATTAAGGATCAAACTCTTTTTGTTGGTTAGGCTTTTGTAGCTTCTAATTTATTTAACTAAATTGCCATCTAAGAAGGGTTAGTGTAAAAAAAAACAAATACCATTTTTTCAACACAAGAAGGCATGTTAACAAGCAAGGATCCTCTCTTGCACTAGCAACATAAATATTAAGTTGCTCTCTTGAGGGGTTTTGTACTACCCTGATCCAAATTAGGCGTATTTAGCTAAATAAATCCTTTTCAGACCGGTTAATTTCGAAGATTTCGGTTAAGGCTTTATGAAAAGCCCAGGTATGGCCCAATCTGAGCTCGAAAGCTCAGTGATCCAGCTCGTCCAACTGGAAGGGGCAAAATGGTAATTTATCACTTATTGTTATTATGTTATTATTTATGTCATTTTGTGATTATTATTGGATGATATTATTTTCGTTAATCAAGGATTTCTATTTCTGATTTCAGAATGATTTTATTTTCAGAAAATAGTATTTAAAACCGCCCGTCAAGATCCCGAAAGGGAGAAATAAATATTTTTAAATAGTTTTAGAAATGAGAAATTTTTGGAGGCAAGTATATTATGTTAGACCATTTTAGTACAGTCTAGTTTATACTTTCAAACCCCAAAAATGAGGATTTTAAATCATTTATTTAGCACAAGTTAAATTAAGTAAATAGTGTTAAATTACGGATTTTATTTAAATCTATGGTTTTGGTGAATTTTAAACCTTCAAATTTTTTTGGTGATTAGAGTTTTTAAAACCCAACTTATCTGTCAAGTTGGATTAAAATTTTAAGCCTTTTTAAACCATGTTTTAAGTTAAAAATCGATTTTTTTTTATAAAAAGGGTCCTTTTTGCAAAACCAGAAGTTGGCAGGGACTTCTTTGCAACCAAACACCTAAACAATGCCGTTACTGTACCGGACGTCGGCAGTAGCTGCATGCAGCACCCGGGTGGCTTTCACCGATTGTCCACTATTTCTATAAAATGCCTCTCCTCCCCAGCTGATTTCCTCCCCCAGATTAATCTTAATTCTCAACTACTCTGTGAAAACTAGCTCTCCCTCTCCGTCAGTTTTTCCAAAATTTTCTTGACCGTAAGCTTAGAGGAAGTTTTTCGAAAGCCTGGATTTTCAACTCAGGAACTCAAGTGAAGGTAACCACTGTGTTCCTCTTTAAATTTCAGTCGGTTTAGAATCAAGTAGAAGTAAATTTGACTGAGTTTTGAGTGTGTAAAACCGATTTCAAGTTTAAGGAAAAACATGATTTTTCTTGTGTCAGTGTGGTTTTGGTGTTAAGATCCGACGGCTTAGTAAGTGTTAAAGCTTCAAACTACTCCCTATGGAAAGAGGACTCACTGAGGAGTCCATCTAACCGATTGGATGTGAAAACCGAATCCAGGAAACCAACTGTTTTTGGATTCGTATTTCTCTCTCTGTTCGGCGTTATTGTCTGCTGTTGCAGACAGAGGAGGAAGACGACTCTCGATGGTCCGAGAGTTGTGCTTCGGACGATCCGAGGGTAACCCCCTTCGGATGACCCGAGAGTGACACTTTGGACGTTCCGAGCTTCGGCTCGATGTTCCAAAGTGACCAGAGGCTAACTGTTCTCCCGCCTCTACTCCGGTCGGAAGGACCGAGCCTGTTCGGAAACACCAAGCCCTCTCAGACGATCTGAGCTTCCCTCGGCATGATCCGAGACACACCGAAACCCATCGAGATCTATTTTCTGTTTTCGGTTTAGAAGGACCTTCGGACGATCCGAGACCTGACCTTCGGACGGTCCGAAGACAGACCCAAGTTCCGAAGTCTGTGGACTAGCTTTAGGCCGTGGTTCGGATGATCCGAAGCCACAGTACCTGGTTCTGAGGCATGTTCCGAGGAACCCAGTTTTTGAATGAAAAATCTTGATTGATGATACATGTTTAGATCCTAAGTTTTAAATGTGATGATTATACCCCATTTGATAAATTAAAATTTGTACTAACCCTTCTTCTTTTATTACTATAGTGTATTACTATTGTATTCACTTCCAGGCCGACTCTATTTGTCGGGCACTGAGTGACTTCACTTCCAGGCTGACGCTATATCTGTCGGGCACTGAGTGACCTCGAGGCCTTACTCAATAAGTCAATCTGGTCCTATCCAGAAGACAATATGAGAAGTGACCTGAGTAGTTAGACGTAACTCAATACGTCAATCTGGTCATGCCCAGAAGACAATATGAGATTTGGTCTGAGCACCCTATTATTATATATTGTGGATTATTGCAACTTAAAATGGTTAGAAACTAAGTAGGAGACTCAGTTCCATTTAACTTGGAGATTTTTGAGAAAATAATATGACTTTGAAATACTACTTGTGTGTATTTATTGAAATGTTGTGTATGTTGACCAACTATTGATTGCGCACTTGTTTGCATGTTGAACAGAGACCGCGATACCACACAATTTCGGTGAGGGAACTTAACTTTGCAATAGGTGTAATCAGGTTTAATGAGGTGAATCTTGAGCAATGAGTGGTTTAAAGTTTGATGAACCCAGCCATGTGCCTGGATATGATGCACTGTTGTAAGAAGTGCTTATAATGATTATAAATGTTTATGATGTTGATCATATGAGATATGTAATATTGCTTCCACATGCTCTTGACTATTGAACCAATATCGGCCATGTGTGTGAGATGGTTTACGTCTACTAGACCAGGGGTGTCGACAGTTGCTGACTTGAGGAGTGTCAGTATCGACAATGTGAGGGCTGGAGATGTACTTGTAAGGATGTATTTTGATCGTGTCAGGACTTAATACAATGGTCTCAGCGTAGTATGTAGGTATGACGTTAGATGACAGCAGTAATGGATTGATGTTGAGATTATTTTGACCAACATGAAATATCATATTACAAATGTTGATTATTTAACTAACCTGATGTTTCATTAGACTACATTGTTATATTTCCTTCACTGGGTTAGTTAGCTCACACCACTCACATTTCAGGATATGTGCCCGATGAGGAGAACCCTCCGTATGAAGCTTAGGATGGATAAGCTGCTGCGTTGTCTTGGGATTCATACTGAAGCGAATTCCGCCATCTTTGTCTTTTGGTTCCTTGAACCATTTGTTTATGTAAAGTACTGCGTGTGGTACCTAGTTTGTATTGACTTCATTTATTAAATTGTTATGTGTTCCGTAGCTACTCTGATTGTGTTGTAATAATAATTCATTGATGGAATTATGCGTTTGTATTTGTGTTTCTTTTGGGTAAACTTATGGTATGTGTTTGAGTCCACATGTTGAGATCATGTGTGACCTTTGGGCTTAACTATTGATCCGGCCCAGTTAAACTTCTTGAGTTTAGATTTCAAAAAAAGAAATCAGTGACATTCCGGGCCCACTTTTCGGATCGAGGCGTGACAGGTTTAAGGGAGGGCACTTTGTCTCGTGGTTCCCCTCAGTTATAAAAAAGAAAACATTAAATCTGCACCAGTTAGAACATGATACGGTATGCATTTTCGTATTTTTAAATATGCTTCTCGTATTTGACTCTGTACGTAGCATTTAATCTTATATTTAGTATTTGAATTTAGCATTCAAGAGTCAATTGCATTTTTAGTAGTCAACTCTAATGTGTAACATTATATTCTTGCATTCAATATTTTACCCCAATATTTATTGTTCAACACTAAAGGCTAACATGTTATATACTAAAGTTGATTGTTGAATACTGATTTAAATGTTTCTTACTGACGTAAAATGCTACAGAATAGGGTAAAATACTTATTGTAAGAATAGAATGCTTACATACTTAGAGTATAGTGTTGAAAAATGCAATTAATTGTTGAGTACTTAACTCAAATCCTTGCTCAGGTGTATAAGTAACCCAATTAATATAGTGTAAATTGTTTTCTGGTTTAGACTTTTTTTTTTTTGAATTTACATGTTGGAATAGAAACCCTAGGAAACCCAGCGTAAAACCTCCACGGGTGATACCCACTACTCTTAGGGCACACTAGGTGAAGCTATGGGCATTCGAATTTGGCACCTCCCACTTCCTAAGGTGGGAGATTACCAATTGAGTTACACCCATCTTGGTTTAGACTTTAGAGTGGAGTTAATGACTTAATGGTGCCTGATTGCTCTATTGTATTTGAATTTGATAGGTCAATAATGTAACGCCCCGTCCTGTTACGGCGCGTTATCTCCGAAAAGTTTCAAAACATGACCAAGGAACGGATAACAAATAATTTTTTTTTTTTTTGAAACAGGGTAATTACCTTCCCAGCTCAACAATTCGATAAACGCCAAAACCAACATAAGAGCATAACAAATAACAATCGACCGTTCAACATAGTCATATATTCATCCAAATAAAACATGTGATAATGAGCCCACACAAACAATAGTCTGTCAAAACTAGAGCATAAACATAATATGGGGTATTTAACTATTGATACTCCTCTCGGGTACCTCTTTAAGGGGGCCCGTCTGGCCCCTCCGCAATCTGGGTACCTGAAAGGTAAGATGTTAGCTAACCAGTCCAATGAAGAGAATAATCATATCACATGTCAGCGACAACATATCTCACATGTATGAGGAAAGAGATGGATATCATAATAAAATGAATGTCTACGCACAAAAGTGCTCAATTATACAACTAATCAGTGATCCCACCGACTATTCCGAAACATCATCCCCATAACTCACAACTATCCTCCTCCAACTCCGGTCTCCCTACCAATACAAATGGGAGACCTCATAACACACAACTGCCGCAACCGCCGGAATGCAACGGGGAAACCCGCATCTCCCTATTGGAGGTTTCGACCGCCGGAGCATAACGGGGAAGCCAATCTCAAGGGCAGGCACCTCAAACGCCGGAACGCAACGGGGAAACCCGCATCTCCCTATGGGGGTCTCGACCGCTGGAGCGTAACGGAGAAGTCCTCCCAACAACCAAACTCATCACATCATCATAAACATATATATATGTCAATAGTTCCTCCATCTCAACACCAACAGTGTGTTGCCCGTTGCCGGCTACCGCCGCCCCCCCCCCCAATGCATATGCATGATATCATGCCCCCCCCCCCCCCAATGCATATGCATGATATCATGATCTTATATAACAACATAAGTATATAACAAAATCTCAAAATACAAATCCACATATTCATCATGATCTCAATCACATATTATAAATAACACCTATCATGTTGTCAACAAGGCTCAAGCATCACATCCAAAATCCAGACACATATCTCACTTTCAGTATAAATGTATTCACATATTATAATTAAATGAACAACATGTTATCATTAAGTCCCTGTGAAACCCCTACCTACCGATGTGGGAAGAAGTCCCACATCGGTAGTAGAGGATGAAAATTTGGGGAATTTAAGTGGGTGGCCTCCCTTGTACTCATGTGACGCGTTTTGGGCCGGGCCAGGTGGGCTCGGGCCAAAATACAAAACCGTGCGGGCTCGCTTGTGTGCGAGGCCCAGAGCGGACAATATCACACTGAGTCAAGCCCTAAGCCCTGTATTCGGGTCGGGTCGTTACAAATGGTATCAGAGCCGAGGTTCTACACTCGGACTGTGTGGGCCTTCCTCCTTCCCTGGAGTTGTTGAGTTGGACCGGAGTCGAGCCGGGAACGACTCGAGGCTTTAGGGGGGGTGATTGTGAAGTCCCACATCGGTAGTAGAGGATGAAAATTTGGGGAATTTAAGTGGGTGGCCTCCCTTGTACTCATGTGAAACGTTTTGGGCCGGGCCAGGTGGGCCCGGGCCAAAATGCAAAACCGTGCAGGCTCGCTTGTGTGCGAGGCCCAAAGCGGACAATATCATACTGATTCAAGCCCTAAGCCCTATATTCGGGTCGGGTCGTTACAGTCCTAAACATCATGTTCGACATCCAACGTATGTCTTATTCTCATCATAAAATCATTCACATGTTATAGCTAAATACACATGTTATCAATAACTTCCAAGCATCATGTTCAATATTCATTTGTCCGATCAAAACTTTCCATTTAGTCGCATATAGCTGACATGAATGCATTCGAACGGATCCCTTGCCACAGGTTCATTTAAAAGTTCCCTTACCGAGTGGCTAAATAAACGAAGAGCCCCACTCGAGTCACTTCATGTCCAAGGTTGAGGGCTAAAAAAGATGCAAATGCATGCTAACAATGATAAATCCCCTCACAGTGTGTGGAGTCAAAAGTCCGACGCGATCAAGCAACTTGAGGAGTTAAAAAGGAGCTCAATCTGTTCAAAAAGGAAGAACGAATAAGTAAATAAGATAAAACAACTAAAATGAGACTGGACAAAAAATTGGGCCTAAAACTGGGCTGGGCCTAGCATGGGCCGAGTTGGACCGGGCCTGACACAGGCCGAATTGGGCTGGGTTGGAAAAGGGTCTGGTCCAAACTGAAATATGGGTCCAAAACTGGGTCGGGTCCAAAACTGGGTCGGATCCAAAACAGGGTTGGGTCCAAAACTGGGTCGGATCCAAACAGGGTCGGGTCCAAAACTAGGTCAGTTGGGCCCAAGCTTAGTTGGGGTTGTAAACAGGGTTTGCACCGAGTCTGGGTCTGGCTGGGCCGAGACCAACAGAAGAAATGGGTCAACTCGATACACGACCGAGATGACTCAGTGGTTCAACCGAGTTGAAGAAAGGGGAAAGTGGAAAACAGGAAAAGGAGGAAAAATCAGGGAAAAGCGAGGAAAGCCCAAAGAAAATCGCGAAAAATTGAAGAATCATGGAAAAACGAGGAAAGTCAAGAGAGGGTTAAGGGGAAGAAGAGAAAAGATGTAACACCCCGTCCCATTACGGGCGCGTTATCTTCGAAAAAACTCAGAAAATTACAAAAGATAGATATCGGGTACAAGAATAGCATCGATTTTTTTTTTTATTTTAAACGGAATAACTACTTCCCGTCCAACAACTCACAAGTTCAAAACTAGAATAAACACAACGAACCACAAATGTAAACTAATCAACAAGTTATACAGTCATCCAAACAAACATGTGATTGAATCAATGTGACTAAAGTTCTCAAACATCAACATAGCATAATCATAAGCTTCTATTCTCTACTACTCCTCTCCTGGTACTTGCTCAAGGAGCCCGCCTGGCCCCTCCGCAGTAGGGGCACCTGAAAGGTAAGGGGTGAACAAAACAACCCAGCGAAAAAACATATCACATATCAACAAGGTAGTTATAGATCACATATGAAAGGGGCAATAAATATCACAAGTGAATAAAACATTCATGTCTACGATACTGAACTACTCTATTAACCGATATTCCATTAACCAAATCCAATAAATCATCTCCAAAGTCCACATCAGTTCCTCCAACGAACCCCTGTCTCCCTACCAGTATCATCGGGAGACTAAAGAATACACAACTGTGTAACGACCCGACCCACATACAGGGCTTAGGGCTCAACTCAGCAAGAAATTGTCCGCACTAGGCCTCGTACACAGCTAGCTCGCACGGTTTTGCCTTTGGGCCCGGGCCCACCTAGCCAGGCCCAAAATGCGTCTTGCTAGTTAATCTGCTTGGCCTCTTTATATACCCCCATTCTTCTCCCTTCCTAACCGATGTGGGACTCCCCACATCGGCTAGGCAAGGGGTTCCACAATCACCCCTATTAAGCCTCGAGCCGCCCCTGGCTCGACCCGGCTTAGGTCAACAACACCAGAGAAGGAGGAAAAGCCCACACAGTCCGAGAGTTGAGCTGAGGCTCTGATACCATTTGTAACAACCCGACCCACATACAGGGCTTAGGGGCTCAACTCAGCAAGAAATTGTCTGCTCTAGGCCTCGCACACAGCTAGCTAACACGGTTTTGCCTTTGGGCCCGGGCCCACCTAGCCAAGCCCAAAACATGTCTTGCTAGTTAATGGGCTTGGCCTCTTTATATACCCCCATTTTTCTCCCTTCCTAACCGATGTGGGACTCCCCACATCGGCTGGGCAAGAGGTTCCACAAACTACCTCACCACACGAGTCGTGTCGGAAACCACCTCGATCACGCCCGAGGAAACCAAACTCTAGGGTAGGCACCTCGACCACCAGAACACAACGGGGAGACCCACATCCCCTATGGGGTCTCGACCGCTAGAGTGTAACGGGGAACTCCTCCCAACCACCAAACTCGCCTCATCATCATGAATGTATACACATAAACAAAACCTCTCATGCATGCACATGGTATCATGATCATGTATGACAACACAAAAATGTTCTTACATGACATCAATATCAACAACATGCCTCATCATGCAGTCAACGACACATAGCAGTGCTTAGACTCGCACTTCTATATCCAACATGCGATTACATATGCATGTTATGCGTAAACACGTAAAACATCACAACATCTTCCGACTATTGTGCTCAACATCCACCTACACTTGTCTCATTCATCACAATATCATATATGTGTTATGATTAAACACAAACATATTTTCAACAACCTTCAAGCATCAATAACCATTCATTCAATCAGAATTTTATATTAATCGCATATAATTGACTTGGGTGAACCCGAACGGATCCCTTGCCACATATTCATTTCAATGGTTCCCGTACCGAGTGGCTTAATAAACTAAAGGGTCCCATCCAGGTCACTCGATGTCCAAGATTACAGGTTAAGAATGCGAATGTATGCTAAAACAGTGATAAGTTCCCTCACCTGTGTGTGTCCTTGAAATCCAATGCTAGAAAACGTGTCCGGGGGGTTGAAGGGGGTCAATTTGTTGAAACCAAATAGGTGGGTAAGAAATTGGGATGAAACGGGTCAAACTGGACAAGGAATGCAAATGGGCCCGAGAACAGGTCGGGTCCGAATCGGGCCTGACTGGGCAGGGCCGAAACAGGCGAACTGGGCCGAAACTGGCGGGCTGGGCCGGATCTGGCGAACAGGGCCAGATTTGGCGGGCTGGGCCGGGTTACCAGGGTCCAAAATAGGGACCCGGTTGAGTCAACTCGCGGCTCCGAGTGACTCAACCAAAGGGGAAGAGGAAGAAGAGGAAAAGAGGGGAAGAAGAAGAAGAAAGAAAACCAGAGAGGGGGAGAAAGGGAAATAGAGAAGGAAAACAATTACCTCGAATCGGTCGATGGCGGGAGGGCTAGAAGATCGGCGGCTGGGGGCCCGAACCTCCGATTTGCCGAACATCAGACGGCGGCAGATGGGGAAGAAGGAGAAAGGAATAACAGAGAGGGAAGGGGGAAAAAAACCCTCCAAAAGAGAGAGAGAGGGACCGCAGGAGAAGGGAAAAGGGAGAGAGAGAGAGACTGGATCGAGAAAGAGAGAAGGAGGAAAGAGATGGGGGGCTGCGGTGGGCAAACGAGAGAAAGGCAGAGACCGAGAAGAGGAGCACAGGATAGCAGAGGCGGCACTGTAGCACTCGCGGTTACAGTGTCAAAGGGGATGGAATTTAACAAGGGTTAGGGTTTTAGGGATTCTCGGGTTCAAGGGGGGTCTTAAGTCCTTTTTTTTTAAAAAAAAAACCTAAGGTTTTGAAAATAATTTCTTTTCAAAAGAAAATAAAATACAAAGAATTCGAGAATCTGAAAAATCTCGAATAACAAACGTCAATCGGGAAAAGTGTGATTTTTCAACCATTTTTTTTTCATGACAATATACATAAAGATAATGAAATTACTAATATGCCCTTCGAGTTTTCAAACTCGAAATTCGATAACTAGGGCCCACCACGGTGCCCACACTCTCTTCACCGCTACCAAGGTCCCAAAGATAATTCGGAGATTCGAAAATCTCTCCAAAAATCGAGAAAACTCGGAACTGGTCATTACAAAAGAGGTAAATCGAGAAGGGGAAGAAGGTGGGAGGAAGAAGAGAGGGTACCTGGAACTAGGGAGGTGGAAATTCGAATCTCGGAAGGCGGCAAAGGAGGTCGGGCACTGGAAGTCGGCGGCAGTTGTCCGCATGACCAAGGGGGAAAAGAAAAGGGAGGAAGAAGAAGAAGAATCTAAAGAGAGGAAGAAGGGAAGAAGAGAGAGAGAGAGAGAGAGAGAGAGAGAAAATTGAGGGAGGAAGAGTTCAGAGGAGTGAGAAGGAGAAAGATCCGCGGGAGAGACGAAGGTAGGGGTCGCGGCACTGTAGCTGGAACGCTACAGTGCTGCGAGAGAGGCTTAAGAGAGCAGGGGTTGCTAGGGTTTGCGGGGTAGTTTAGGGTTTTTTTTTTTTTTAATAAAACTAAAACTCAATACATATTTTATTTATTTAGCTATTTATTTATCTTTTAAAAAATAAAACCTCGAAGAACGCGAACCAAAATTTCAAAACCCACGATGCGTCATTCGAAAATTAAATCAAAACTCATTAGAAATCGAACGTCGAACATCGAGCGGGGAAAAGCGTGTGATTTTTTTTTTTTTTAAACATTTATCATGACAAGATAGTAAATAATTACAAAATTGCCAAAATGCCTTTCGAGCTCTTGAGCTCGAAAATAGCAAACTAGGGCTCACCACGGAGCCCACACTCTCTTCACTACTATCAGTCCCAAAAACAACTCGGAGGTCCAAAAATCTCTCCAAAATTGGATAAATTCGGAATGGGTCATTACAAATAATGCTACCAAAATGACTAGAAATTGGGGATGTCATTAACTTAAGGAAAGCCCTTCTCTTTAACTATATTTACAAGAATGTCATTTCATTAGGGTGCAACTTTGGTGCGTGAGCTGTAGTGACCTAGGCCTTATCTAAAAATGTTAGAGCCCGACTTTACTCAATTATGGCGGAGGCCTGAATTATGTTAAGTAATTAGGGCTCGATTTAAATCAAGTCGGGCCTAGGCATTGCATTTTTTGACTTGACCAACCTTAAAGCTCAAGTTAAACTCTAAGACTATGAAATCTAACATGTATTTTATATTTATATTTAATCTTGAATAATATATTGTTATTAATTGAAAATCATAATTTGTATACATTATTAAATTCTATTCAATCATTCTAAATTCAATTCAGTTATTTATAAACTTTTTTGTCACTCTCCTTTCAGCAAATTTATTATTCTATTTTTAAGGAATTGATTTTATTAACTTGAGTTGTTTTTGTTTTGGAGCTTATTTGGTGACTTTTATAGGATGAGATGATTTGAAGTAAAACAATAATTTAAAATTTAATTGATGTGACAGTTGTAATGAAGTATAGCTATGATGTATGATGAGATTTTTCTTTTATTCAAATGATAAATCCTATAGAAAGATTGTTCAAAATAAACAATGAGCAACTTTTTTGGTTAATGATGTAGACTAGTAATAATAATTGATTTAAAACAAAGTTAAGCAAGGGTTCGAAAGGCAGTATAGACCCTTATTTAATTTTTAAGGATGTAATCCAATTTCAAATAATTTAAATATGCATTTGTTTCATGTACATGTGGCCACCCATTTTCTCTTTGTTACAGTGGAAAGGACTTTCATTTAATATAATAATTTTTTTAAATATATAATAGTAAATGAAAGACTTAAAAAATATTATCTTATGTAGATTTACTAAGATATGATTTTAATTTTTAAATGAATGCTTTTAGTGTTTTTTATTCTTACAACTTTTGTACTCTGTGTAGGTAAACTTAAATGATCTATATAAGTTGTGTTTTTAATGTCTCCAAATTGTAATAATTTTAAATATTTTTCAACCTCTAAGCTTTTGCACCGTGTATGGGCCAATGTAAAAGATACGTTAGAAAGGTCTAACCATGACTACGATGCATTGAATAATCACCTAAACTTAATCAATAGAGCAACGTTTTCATACTTACATAAGTATTAAAATAAATGAATTTAACAATATTTATTAATGGGTCAGGATTAGTGGTCAATTAATTAATAAATTATTTGACTTTGACTCAATCTATTTAAGCTTAACTGGTAGTCAAGTTAAGTCAACCCATTTAACCAACAAATTAGGTTAGACATGGTCCAATCGATCTTTTTAAAATAGTTTTAGTGGGTCAACCTATTTAATGAATAGGTGAGTTTAGTAGAGTTAAGTTTGATCAATCTTTTATTAATGGATTAAGCTTACACAACTAATCAATTTAGGACGATCTTTGTTGAATACTTGAATCATATTTGTTAAAAGTCAGTTGAACTAATCTTTTAATAAATGAGCCAAATTGAATGAAACTATTTAAGCTTGGTTTGGTCTAAGTGTTGTTCAACCCATTCAATATTGAATAGCCAAATACGGGTTGATTAACTCAATTATGATTGTTCGGATTGGGTCAACTCATTCAATACATGGGTCAAGAGGAATTGGTTTTAACTCATTACCAAACAGTCCAAGTTTAGTATAAGTTTGCTCGGGTCAACTATTTAATAAGTAGATCAATCAGATTTAGTGTGAGTTAAGTTGGGTTGAATGTTTAGTAAATGCACCAAGTTGACATACCTTATTTATGTATTGAAGAATGAATGAATTGATTCATATACAACCTGACTTGGGTCACTGGGTCACTTTTTAGAGTTGAGTTGAGTCTACACATTTAAACTTTAGAAGGTTAGGTTGGGTTGCTCAATCAATTTAAATTTGGATAATTCAGGTCCCAAAACAAATATGACTAAATTACTATTTTTCCAAAAAATAAAAAAATTAAAATTAAATGATGATATTGTGTGGTTACGCGGTTTCTATTCAAACAAACAGACAAGTGCACAATCAATATACAGATCAAACACATACACACGAGTAGTATTTTGAAATCTCACGTTTTTCCAAAAATATCCTGAGGTATATGAAATTGAGTCTCCTACTGGGTTTATATCCTTTTTAAATTATCATAATCCACAATAAAATAAAAAGAGGCTCAGTCCAAAACTCATATTGTCTTCTGGGCATTGACTAGATTGACTTATTGCGTTAGGTCTAGATTCTCGGGTCACTTCTCGGTTGTCTTCTGGATAGGACCAGACTTGACATTTTGAGTTGAGACACTAACATTACAAATCACAAGCATCAATAATATCAAATAATTTTTTTTTTCTCTTCTTCTTCCTCCCGTTCACTGTCTGCAACAGACAGTGAACGACCGGAAAACATGAAAAACGAATTCGAAAAATAGGGGGTTTCCCGGATTCGGTTTTTATATCTAACCGGTCTGATGGATTCCTCCGGGAGTCCTCTTTCCATAGGGAGAGGTTTGGAGCTTTGAAACTCAGTAAGTCATCCGATCTTAGCACCGAAAGCTCACTGATACAAAAAAAATCGGGTTTTCCTTAAAACTGTGAAATGGTTTTTCTCACTGAAAACAGGGCCAAAACCGGATTTTCTGTATTCAAAATTGACTGAAATCGAAAGGGGAATTCAATGGAGTTCCTGGGCTGAGAAATCCGAACTTTGGAAAATTTTCCTTCTAAGGTAACGGTGGAAAAATTGGGAAACAGAGAGGGAAAAAGGGTTGGAAAATCAGAGAGCAGAGACTGAGAGGGAGATAGAATTTTTTTGTGGGAGTTGATCTGAAGGGAAGGGGCTCAATTTATAGAAAATTGGCGAGGAAATGGGGTCGGACGGTCACTGCATGTGGCTGCATGCAGCGGCAGCAGGATGCTTGCAACAGTGCCGTTGGTTGGGTTTGCAAATCAGCCCTTCACATTTTCCATTTTTGCAAAAAACCCCTAGTTTTAATAAAAATCTGATTTTTAACTAAAACATGTTTTTAGAAGCTCAAAAATTTTGATCCAACCTTACAGATAAGTTGGATTTTAAAAACTTTAGCTACCATAAAAATTTTGAAATTTAACTCTCACTAAAAACCATTTATTTAAATAAAAATCACAATTTAACACTATTTACTTAAATAAACAAATGTTAAAATAAACAATTTAGAGATCTCATTTTGGGGTGCTAAAGAATAACTAGACCATTCTTAAAATGTTCTACCATAAAATACTAATTTCAAAATTTATTTCATTTTCAAAACCCTTTAAAATAATTATTTCCCCCTTTCGGGGTTTTGACGGGCGGATTTAAAATACTATTTTTTGAAAATAAAATTATTTTAAAATCAGAAATGCAAATCCTTTATTAAGGAGAATATTATCTACCAATAATATTCACATCACAATATAATTTATAAAAATATTAACTATAAGCGGTAAATTACCAAAATGCCCCTTCAGCTGGGCGAGCTGGATCACTGAGCTTTCGAGCTCGGATTGGGCCAAACCTGGGCTTTTCTTAAAGCCCTAACCGAAATATACAAGATTAACCGGTTAAAAAAAATTATAAGCTAAAACACGCCTAATCTGGGGCAGGGTATTATAGAAGTTTTATTTTTGCATGCTAAAAAAAATGATTAGACCAAATTGTCATTTATTTGAATTTTAAATTTTAAATTTAATCCATTTTAGAGAATTTTAAAACTTGTAATTCATATTTTAGAAGTAATGTTTTAAGTGTTATCAAAAGTTGACTTTATAGAATTATTTTTTTATATTTAAAATTTCTTATTTTAAAATTTTTAATCTTTAAGTGACCGTTAAAAAAATTATCTAAACTAAATGATTAGCATTTTTTGAATTATTTTAAATTTAAATAATTATTTATGTTAAATAATTTAATTTTCAAATGCCCTAATGAATTTGACAATTTCTTCTTTTTTTTTTTAATTTAGAAATTTATTTATTTTAGAGATTTTACTCTTAATGCCTTTAAATGGATTCAAAATTCGAAGGAGATTTTACCCCTTTAGTTCCTTTAAATAATGATCCAAAAATTTAAATTTCTAACTTAATTTTAACTGTTATTAAATTAAATAATTCGAGTAAATTTTCAATTGCAATTCTAATTTAATTTTGAATATTATTAAATTAAATAATTCGGGCAAAGCGATTCAAAATTCTGCGAGACCGTTGGTAGTTGTAACGCGGAAACGGCTGTCTCACTCCCTTCTCCCCGTTGTAAGTTGGAACGCGGAAACATCTTGTCCCTCCCTTCCCTGTGGCTTTCGATAAATACCATCCTCTTACACATCTGAAACATTTCTCTTTCTAATCTGCGAATCCTTCTCTTTCTAATCTACGAATCCTTCTCTTGTCTGGCTTTTCCGTTTCGCTCCCAATCAAAACCCTAAATCGCATTTCTCTTTCTAATCTACGAATCCTTCTCTTGTGCGTTATGGCTGTTGATACCTCGACGAGGATTCAAAATCGCATCGGACAGTTGCAGGACCGGTCGCAGAAGGTCTGTTTCCGTTGGCAGGCCGGTCAGTGCTATCGATATCCATGCCCTTATCTGCACGCGGAGTTGCCGGCGAAGCATGCCCACGACGATCGCCGCAAATTTCAGGGCCCTGTCCGCAACCCAAACCCTACTTCTGGTTCTCTGAAATGGGAACGGGGCCGTGGCAGGGTCAGCAGTGGCATTTTGGATCGGACTCCTCCTCGCAAGGACAAGGTCTGTAATTATTGGATTGGTGGGAACTGCCGTTATGGAGACGGCTGCCATTACCTGCATTCTTGGGTTGGTGGAGAATCCATCACATTCTTGGCTCTTCTTGAAGGGCATGCAAAGGTATTCTATCTTCTTCTTATTTTTTGATACATGAGGTATTCTATCTTATAAACAATTTGTGTTTTGGGGTTTTTCTAGTTTGGAGGATACATCTGATTGTGGGTTTGTAATGGCGTTGTTTCAGGCCGTTAGTGGAATTGCTTTTCCATTGGGATCGGACACATTGTATTCTGCTAGCAAAGATGAGTCTGTTCGGGTTTGGGACTGTCACACTGGCAAGGTAACAATGATTTTGTTTTTCCGTGTAATTTAATTGTCAAATTTGGGACTCTTTTCTGATATACTTATTTGGGCCGTGGTTTGATTTTCAGTGCTCTAGAATCATAAATCTAGGTGGAGAAATTGGCTCCATGATTAGCGAGGGCACATGGATCTTTGTTGGTCTTCCAAATGCCGTCAAGGTAAAATAGGGTTAATCTTTTTTCTTTTTAAGATGTAAAATAAGGTTAGTTGGTTTTTTCTATTTTGGAAGATTTAGAGTCAAACTTTATTCTCCTCTCTCCTTTTCGTTGGGGTGATCTTTCTTTCCCCCTTTTACAGGTCTTGACCTGACTAGTATTTTTTATTAGATTTTGTTATTGTTTTTTATGTCTGATAACAATTATATATGATTAGTTGATACATTTCTGAATTGTGTCCAGGTATGGAATGCAGAAAATAACTCTGAATATAGCCTGGAAGGACCTGTTGGTCAAGTATATGCTCTGGTGGCCAGGGGTGACGTGCTTTTTGCGGGAACACAGGTAATGAATTTTATGGGATCCACTTCCTTACTTTCTTATGATAGTATGATATTGTGTTTTGAGAAATGATATTTTGTCTTATGATAAGTGCAAGTCATGAATCTCCACCAACTATTAGAAAATGCTCGATCCAACCTTAACCTGCACCGAATCATTTCTCATTTGTTTTTCTCTTTCTTGTTCAATGTATTTTTTATTCTTTGTTTGTATGTCATCATCAATGCCATCATAGCGATTTCCCCATCCTTTTGTAGCTAATTTTTTTCGTTCTACAATCTGGTTCTCCATAATTAGAATTTTCCTGATGATCCATGTACATTTTCATAACAATCTTAAATGACATTCTCTTATTTTCTCATCTATGGGAACTACGTTTAAGCTTCCTCTGATGTTATCATTTTTCTCATGTCCACCCTTTATTTGAAAAGACTTTATATTTTAAAATTCATAATTCATCAAATGGAGGGTGGAGATGCAGGGCTGACAATATTATGGTCATGTATCTTGTACCATATTATTTTATTTTATTTATTACTTTTCCGTCTTAACATATGCATCTATGTTATCTCACCTATGCTTTGATTACTTCATCTGCTTGTCTTATTTTTCATTGCCCCACCTTCAACTCAAAATGTTTCTATCAGTCTAGTTGCTGTCTTGTGAAAGTCACATGCATCAATATTCAGATAATCTCATGCTAAATTGTACGTGTTCTTCTGTTATTGCAGAATGGAACTATACTTGTTTGGAGATTCAATGTTGTTGGGAACTGTTTTGAGCCAGTTGCTTCTCTTAAGGATCACCAACTGACTGTTGTATCAATGACTGTTGGAAATAACAGGCTCTACTCTGGTTCCATGGACAATACTATAAAAGTAAGTTGACATGTTTCAGAGTTTTTACTACTCTTGATATCTCCTATTCTTTAAATGAAATCTGGTAGGTGCTAGGCAGAAGAAGTAACCTGGGAGTTTGACGTACTTGGCTTTTGATCCTTAAAAATATTTCTATCAAAATTTTAAACTATTCAATCAGAAATTATAAACTGAGTGGTCTAATTTGAAATTACTCTTTTTCATTTAACTTCATATATATGCTATGAGATCTAGTGACTAAAAATTTTAAATGAGATGAAATTTTTTATAATCAATTTAAAAACTAATCCTTTTGTTTGACTAAATGTTATACCATATTGAGATAGTAACATATTATATTTTTAAAGTTATATAATAAAACTTTGTATATATACCATATTAGTTGCTTTCTCTTTTTTTTGGTCTCTAATGTAGATCCATAGATCACTATTGTAGCTAATTGGGTTAGTTCAGACCTATATGTACAACTTAGACATGTTAGGTGGCTGAGAGCCATACCATTTTCCAACTTGAATTTGCCACGAATTTAAATCTGGTTGAATTTGTTAGACCATAACCCTAGTTTAGAATAGCAACAAAAGATAAATTTAGGCTGGTGATTTTGGGTCCATTTTGGTCAACATCAGGTGAAAGAAACATCAATCCCCAAAACTAGGACTAGGCCTACTCCAGTGATTAAAGATATTCTCATTTCATCAATAGCAATAGTGGTTGTTATCAAGCACAAAACTACACAATATGTATCAGTATGATTAAAAAATGCGCCGTTTTTTTATAAACTTATTTACAACTCCGTTGTATAAAACTTTGAATATAGTAATTGATGTTGCTCTAATAATGCCGTTTTTGTCGAATTACCAACTCTGTCAAATACGTTATAGTTTGTAATAGTTTACTTTTAAATTTATACTTTCTTACTCTCATTACTCTATTTGGTTGTTTCATAGGACTATTTTCTTTCTTTCAGGTGTGGGACCTTACTACTTTTCAATGCATTCAGACTTTGACAGGACATACTTCAGTTGTTATGTCTGTTTTATATTGGGACCAATTTTTATTTTCATGTTCGTTGGACAAAACTATAAAGGTGAGTTTGTTTTAGATAATCTGTCACTGGAATACTCTTCAAGAGGGCAATCATGTCCTGCTTTGGTGTGTACACGAGAAAGAAGCTGAAGAAATCATCGCAAGCATCCACGAAGGCATCTACTGCTTTCAAAACCGGGCTTTGAACATGTCTCCCGAACAATCTCAGTACATATGGCGCAAGACTATTCGTCATATCGAGATCCCATTGGGGGTGTTTTCACGTCTCATCATAGTTTTGTTCAAGGCATTTGGTGGAAAGGGACAGAGGAGTCCACTAGCTTGTCTTTCTGGATAAAGAAGAACCGTGTTCCATCCCTTTTAATAGACTTGAACGGCAGCCGCCTGCCCCAACAAGGGGATTGATCCATCGGTCAAAGGAGGACTTACATCCAATCTGAGACGGGGTGGGGAAGACTTGCGGCAAGGGATGCATAAGGGCCGGGAAGGAAAGGATAGCCAAAATTGGAGGAGCATCCGAGATTAGTCCAACGCTACTAATTTATTATAATGTTGTCTATCATTTAAGGAAAAAAAACTTACAACGTTGTCTTATGTAACTGTATTTCTGATTCACATTTTGTCTTCAATTCCTTTTTCTTTTGTAGGTTTGGGCTACATCTGTAAGAGGAAGCATATTGAAGTGGCATGCACTCATAATGAGTTGTCTAATGTCTCTGTATTTCTGATTCACATTTTGTCTTCAATTCCTTTTATTTTGTAGGTTTGGGCTACTACTGAAAGTGGAAAAACAGAAGTGACTTACACTCATAACGAGGAAGTGGTATGATTTTTTTGCAATTGTTAATCCAAATCTCTTTAAATTATCTTTGTTTATATATATATTTGTCTGCTTGTCTATTTCTTTTTGTGTGTGTGATGGAAGTATTTAGAGAGTTGAAGGAAGTTAGGACATTAATAGGAAAGATAAAAGGATTCAATCCCTTTGTTTACTAGACATCTGAGTTACTTTCATAGCTGAGACCAATACAAATGCCAATTTCTTTCATGCATTCTTCGCCTGAAACTACTTGTTTTAAATCGAAAATGGAGTAGGTTCCATGAACTTAGGATGATTTGCCTGAAGAATGATCTTTTCCTTTACTCTTGAGTGCTGATTAAGTGCTCTTTACAATTAATGAATCACGGTTTGGTGGATCCTGAATCTACTCATACACTTGAGGGATGTTGTCGTCTCTTTTGTTTCTTTCCTGGAGCAAGGTTCCAGCTGAGGTATCACAAGAAAATAGATTCTTCACTATGGCTCTCAAAGATATTGTGGGCTCCATTTGTTCATGTATTTGATTGAAAGTAAGTTCCATCACTGAAATCAACCAAATCTGATAATTTAGAGATTTTCGGTTATATATAGGTTTAGAATGGAAGCCCATCACCAGTTTGATAATTACATGAAGAGGTGCATTATTAATTATCGTAAGCTTTTAAGTAGCACAAATTAGTTGGCATCGATAACCTCCATTAGAAGTCAGTTCACTGGGGCAGCTGGAAACATGTAGTGGTAGATGCTTGCTATCTGTGTCTTAGAAAGCCAGTAAGTTGTAAATCATCTTGTATTCAATGCAAGTTCTTCAGATATGGCTTTATCATTTACAGGTATTTGGCGACATCCATTTTCTCCTACATTAATATGTGGTGTCGTGGCTTTGGCAGGTTCTAGATGTCATTTGATTTGGAAGTTGACCCTCATGGCTATCCTTTAGATCATTTGATTGGGCCTTTGACAACATAGTTGGACAAGTATCTTTGTTGCCTAAAAGCTCAGCATCATTTGTCTCAATCTAATGTTGAATTCAGTGGGTTTGCTAAGACAAATTTTCAATACGACTGGCATTCATACTTCGTGTGACAATCTTCAAGATTTGTTTTTTGAGGGATAATCCACCCTTGGTTCAAGTAAAAGTTGAAAGTGAAGGAGTGTGAAATACCTTTTGACCCCAACACAAACATTTAGTAACAGGAAATTGATTTTTCCCCCTCATCTTTATCATAATTTGAGGCAACATAATTTGCTTATGTTGTGTTCTGCCCTTTGTTTATGTACAAACGTAATATATGGGACTAATGTAGACTTGACAAATGAATCCTGTAATGATTTTTTCCATTAAAATGTATTAACTTTTTAGACAGTAAATATATACTGGTTTACCAATATATCATGAAGCGATACTAGTGGTAAGGTGACAATATAACACCCATATGAATTTCTCATAATATTTTTGCAATTATTAAAGAAGAAAACAGTGAGCTAAAATAAATCACTATTTTCTGTGCTATGGTTACTTTTGTTTGTTGTTCTTGGCTTCTTGCTATCATTATCTTGTCACTGGAGAATCATTTGTTTTCGATGGACAATTTCTTATCTGTTTCTTCTTTTGCTTGTGACAGGGTGTCCTTTGTCTCTTTGGTATGTCCGACGAACAAGCGAAACCAGTGTTGTTGTGTGCATGCAATGACAATTGTGTTCGGCTCTACGACCTTCCATCGTAAGTCTTCTTCATTCTTTGAATAATTGGGTAGGCCATAACTTGTAGGACGTGTGGTTGACAATTTCAGCCATTGATTGGCCAGCTTGTTAGCAAAGAGTGGTAGTCAACAGTAGCTAATAAAGAAAACTTGGACACCAAAAGATCTAAGATTGTCGAATCAGTGTCAAACAGCATATGTTCACTTGCTCAATGATCGTTCTGCTTTTGTTTTCGTGGGCAACTTCTGACTAACAGTTTTTTTTTTTTTCAGATTTAATGAAAGGGGAAAGATCTTCACCAAAGAGGAGGTCAGAAGAATGGGGCTTGGTCCTGATGGCCTATTCTTCACTGGTGATCGGAAGGGTGAAGTCAGAGTCTGGAAGTGGTTGGCATCTGAGCCAACTTCTGGGTGATATTACAACACACTGCTTTTTTTTTTTTAATGGGCCCACTGTATTCTTGTATTTGCCCCTTCAATTTTGATGTAATGATATATGAGACAGTTCTGTAGAAATGTGAAAAGTGGGAAGGAATAAATAAAGCATGAGAATTCTGTGCAAGCATTTTTATCACTGATTTGATCCTGTGGTTGTATATTGTGGTTTGACACAAAGTTATGGTTTGATTTACACACTTGGTCTCTCTCTCTCTGATTTGATCCTGTGGTTGTATTTTGTGGTTGACACAGAGTTATGTTTTGAATTACACACTTGGTCACATGCATCTGCATGCCTTCCTCTATTGTATGCTATCATTGATTCTCTCTCTCTCCCTTTGCTTGGAGTCTTATTTGCATGACCAACCAAGTTCAGAGAAAGAAGAGTAGTGGAGTAACAGATTCAAGAGAAATTGGGAATAGTATTATAGACATGAAAAATTTAGCAATTTTAGTCAAAGGACTGCCAAAATTGAAAACATTTTATAGTGAAGAGTAATAAGAGGGAGGTCAAAATTGACATGTTTAATGAAGGAAAAAAAATCAATTGAAAAGGTTCACATTTAACTTCATTTTTGCTTTAAAATTTATTTTAGGAAGGTACTCTATGTGCTCAACCTTTTGTTTAAAAACTAAGTTGATTTAGTTTGAATTAATTCGATTCGACAAAATTTCAAGTTGAGCAATTCAATATTTTTTTCAATAACCTTTTGTAATCCAATTTCAAATAATTTAAATATGCATTTGTTTCATGTACATGTGGCCACCCATTTTCTCTTTGTTACAGTGGAAAGGACTTTCATTTAATATAATAATTTTTTTAAATATATAATAGTAAATGAAAGACTTAAAAAATATTATCTTATGTAGATTTACTAAGATATGATTTTAATTTTTAAATGAATGCTTTTAGTGTTTTTTATTCTTACAACCAGGGGTCAAAATATCGCCATAACCGATATATCGACCGATATGTATATCGGCCGAGAAAATTCTCTCTCTTCCGATATCGTCATTTTCTCTCTCCTCCGATATCGGAACCGTGAAAAAACCGCAAAAAACTGTGATGAACAGTGATGAACCGTGACAAAACCGCAAAAAACCTCAAAAAACTGCAAAAAACCGTTAAAAACCGCAAAAAACCGTGAAAGCAGTAAACCCTGAACCGTTAAAAACCGTGAAGAACCGCGAAAAACAGTTAAAAACAGCAAAAAACCGCCAAGAACCGTGTAAAAACCGTATCGGTGTTTTAAAAAATTAAAAAAATAATTAAATACCGATATTTATGAATATCGGCCGATATTTGGACCTATATTTCGGACCGAATATCGGCCATATCGACCGATAATACTACAGCACGACCGATACTTATCGTATCGGCTGATATTGATCGGTTTGAAAAAACCGATATATATACCGATATTTGCACCTTAGCTTACAACTTTTGTACTCTGTGCAGGTAAACTAAAATGATCAATATAAGTTGTGTTTTTAATGTCTCCAAATTGTAATAATTTTAAATATTTTTCAACCTCTGAGCTTTTGCACCTTATATGGGCCAATGTAAAAGATACGTTAGAAAGGTCTAACCATGACTACGATGCATTGAATATTCACCTAAACTTAATCAATAGAGCAACGTTTTCATACTTACATAAGTATTAAAATAAATGAATTTAACAATATTTATTAATGGGTCAGGATTAGTGGTCAATTAATTAATAAATTATTTGACTTTGACTCAATCTATTTAAGCTTAACTGGCAGTCAAGTTAAGTCAACCCATTTAACCAACAAATTAGGTCAGACATGGTCAAATTGATCTCTTTAAAATAGTTTTAGTCGGTCAACCTATTTAATAAATAGGTGAGTTTATTAGAGTTAAGTTTGATCAATCTTTTATTAATGGATTAAGCCTACACAACTAATCAATTTAGGCCGATCTTTGTTGAATACTTGAATCATATTTGTTAAAAGTTAAGTTAAACTAATCTTTTAATAAATGACCCAAATTGAATGAAACTATTTAAGCTTGGTTGGGTCTAAGTGTTGTTCAACCCATTCAATATTGAATAGCCAAATATGGGTTGATTAACTCATTTATGATTGTTCGGATTGGATCAACTCATTCAATACATGGGTCAAGAGGAATTGGTTTTAACTCATTACTAAACCGTCCAAGTTTAGTATAAGTTGGCTCGGGTCAACTATTTAATAAGTAGAACAATCAGATTTAGTGTGAGTTAAGTTGGATTGAATGTTTAGTAAACGCACCAAGTTAACATAACTTATTTATGTATTGGAGAATGAATGAATTGATTCATATACGACCTGACTTGGGTCACTGGGTCACTGTTTAGAGTTGAGTTGAGGCTACACATTTAAACTTTAGAAGGTTAGGTTGGGCTGCTCAATCAATTTAATTTTGGATAATTCAGGTTTCAAAACAAATATGACTAAATTACTATTTTTCCAAAAAAAGAAAAATTAAAATTAAATGCTGATATTGTTATAGAGGTTTTATTTTTGCATGCTATAAAAAATGATTAGACCAAATTGTCATTTATTTGAATTTTAAATTTTAAATTTAATCCATTTTAGAGAATTTTAAAACTTGTAATTCATATTTTAGAAGTAATGTTTTAAGTGTTATCAAAAGCTGACTTTATAGAATTTTTTTTTATATTTAAAATTTCTTATTTTAAAATTTTTAATCTTTAAGTGACCGTTAAAAAAATTATCTAAACTAAATGATTAGCATTTTTTGAATTATTTTAAATTTAAATAATTATTTATTTTAAATAATTTACTTTTCAAATGCCCTAATGAATTTGACAATTTCTTTTTTTTTATTTAGAAATTTATTTATTTTAGAGATTTTACTCTTAATGCCTTTAAATGGATTCAAAATTCGAAGGAGATTTTACCCCTTTAGTTCCTTTAAATAATGATGCAAAAATTTAAATTTCTAATTTAATTTTAATTGTTATTAAATCAAATTATTCGAGTAAATTTTCAATTGCAACTCTAATTTAATTTTGAATATTATTAAATGAAATAATTCGAGCAAAACGATTCAAAATTCTACGAGACCGTTGGTAGTTGTAAGTTTGTAACGCGGAAACAGCTGTCTCACTCCCTTCTCCAAGTTGTAAGTTGGAACGCGGAAACATCTTGTCCCTCCGTTCCCTGTGGCTTTCGATAAATACCATCCTCTGACACATCTGAAACATTTCTCTTTCTAATCTGCGAATCCTTCTCTTTCTAATCTACGAATCCTTCGCTTGTCTGGCTTTTCCGTTTCGCTCCCAATCAAAACCCTAAATCGCATTTCTCTTTCTAATCTTCGAATCCTTCTCTTGTGCGTTATGGCGGTTGATACGTCGACGAGGATTCAAAATCGCATCGGACAGTTGCAGGACCGGTCGCAGAAGGTCTGTTTCCGTTGGCAGGCCGGTCAGTGCTATCGATATCCATGCCCTTATCTGCACGCGGAGTTGCCGGCGAAGCATGTCCACGACGATTGCCGCAAATTTCAGGGCCGTGTCCGCAACCCAAACCCTACTTCTGGTTCTCTGAAATGGGAACGGGGCCGTGGCAGGGTCAGCAGTGGCATTTTGGATCGGACTCCTCCTCGCAAGGACAAGATCTGTAATTATTGGATTGGTGGGAACTGCCGTTATGGAGACGGCTGCCATTACCTGCATTCTTGGGTTGGTGGAGAATCCATCACATTCTTGGCTCTTCTTGAAGGGCATGCAAAGGTATTCTATCTTCTTCTTATTTTTTGACACATAAGGTATTCTATCTTCTTCTTATTTTTTGATACATAAGGTATTCTATCTTGTAAACAATTTGTGTTTTGGGGTTTTTCTAGTTTGGAGGATACATCTGATTGTGGGTTTGTAATGGCGTTGTTTCAGGCCGTTAGTGGAATTGCTTTTCCATTGGGATCGGACACATTGTATTCTGCTAGCAAAGATGAGTCTGTTCGGGTTTGGGACTGTCACACTGGCAAGGTAACAATGATTTTGTTTTTCCGTGTAATTTAATTGTCAAATTTTGGACTCTTTTCTGATATACTTATTTGGGCCGTGGTTTGATTTTCAGTGCTCTAGAATCATAAATCTAGGTGGAGAAATTGGCTCCATGATTAGCGAGGGCACATGGATCTTTGTTGGTCTTCCAAATGCCGTCAAGGTAAAATAGGGTTCGTCTTTTTTCTTTTTAAGATGTAAAATAAGGTTTGTTGGTTTTTTCTATTTTGGAAGATTTAGAGTCAAACTTTATTCTCCTCTCTCCTTTTCGTTGGGGTGATCGATCTTTCTTTCCCCCTTTTACAGGTCTTGACCTGACTAGTATTTTTTATTAGATTTTGTTATTGTTTTTTATGTCTGATAACAATAATATATGATTAGTTGATACATTTCTGAATTGTGTCCAGGTATGGAATGCAGAAAATAACTCTGAATATAGCCTGGAAGGACCTGTTGGTCAAGTATATGCTCTGGTGGCCAGGGGTGACTTGCTTTTTGCGGGAACACAGGTAATGGATTTTATGGGATCCACTTCCTTACCTTCTTATGATAGTATGATATTGTGTTTTGAGAAATGATATTTTGTCTTATGATAAGTGCAAGTCATGAATCTCCACCAGCTATTAGAAAATGCTCGATCCAACCTTAACCTGCACCTAATCATTTCTCATTTGTTTTTCTCTTTCTTGTTCAATGTATTTTTTATTCTTTGTTTGTATGTCATCATCAATGCCATCATAGCGATTTCCCCATCCTTTTGTAGCTAATTTTTTTCCTTCTACAATCTGGTTCTCCATAATTAGAATTTTCCTGATGATCCATGTACATTTTCATAACAATCGTAAATGACATTCTCTTATTTTCTCATCTATGGGAACTACCTTTAAGCTTCCTCTGATGTTATCATTTTTCTCATGTCCACCCTTTATTTGAAAAGACTTTATATTTTAAAATTCATAATTCATCAAATGGAGGGTGGAGATGCAGGGCTGACAATATTATGGTCACGTATCTTGTACCATATTATTTTATTTTATTTATTACTTTTCCGTCTTAACATATGCATCTATGTTATCTCACCTATGCTTTGATTACTTCATCTGCTTGTCTTATTTTTCATTGCCCCACCTTCAACTCAAAATGTTTCTATCAGTCTAGTTGCTGTCTTGTGAAAGTCACATGCATCAATATTCAGATAATCTCATGCTAAATTGTACGTGTTCTTCTGTTATTGCAGAATGGAACTATACTTGTTTGGAGATTCAATGTTGTTGGGAACTGTTTTGAGCCAGTTGCTTCTCTTAAGGATCACCAACTCACTGTTGTATCAATGACTGTTGGAAATAACAGGCTCTACTCTGGTTCCATGGACAATACTATAAAAGTAAGTTGACATGTTTCAGTGTTTTTACTACTCTTGATATCTCCTATTATTTAAATGAAATCTGGTAGGTGCTAGGCAGAAGAAGTAACCTGGGAGTTTGACGTATTGGCTTTTGATCCTTAAAAATATTTCTATCAAAATTTTAAACTATTCAATCAGAAATTATAAACTGAGTGGTCTAATTTGAAATTACTCTTTTTCATTTAACTTCATATATATGCTATGAGATCTAGTGACTAAAAATTTTAAATGAGATGAAATTTTTTATAATCAATTTAAAAACTAATCCTTTTGTTTGACTAAATGTTATACCATATTGAGATAGTAACATATTATATTTTTAAAGTTATATAATAAAACTTTGTATATATACCATATTAGTTGCTTTCTCTTTTTTTTGGTCTCTAATGTAGATCCATAGATCACTATTGTAGCTAATTGGGTTAGTTCAGACCTATATGTACAACTTAGACATGTTAGGTGGCTGAGAGCCATACCATTTTCCAACTTGAATTTGCCACGAATTTAAATCTGGTTGAATTTGTTAGACCATAACCCTAGTTTAGAATAGCAACAAAAGATAAATTTAGGCTGGTGATTTTGGGTTCATTTTGGTCAACGTCAGGTGAAAGAAACATCAATCCCCAAAACTAGGACTAGGCCTACTCCAGTGATTAAAGATATTCTCATTTCATCAATAGCAAGAGTGGTTGTTATCAAGCACAAAACTACACAATATGTATCAGTATGATTAAAAAATGCGCCGTTTTTTTTTATAAACTTATTTACAACTCCGTTGTATAAAACTTTGAATCTATTAATTGATGTTGCTCTAATAATGCCATTTTTGTCGAATTACCAACTCTGTCAAATACGTTATAGTTTGTAATAGTTTACTTCTAAATTTATACTTTCTTACTCTCATTACTCTATTTGGTTGTTTCATAGGACTATTTTCTTTCTTTCAGGTGTGGGACCTTACTACTTTTCAATGCATTCAGACTTTGACAGGACATACTTCAGTTGTTATGTCTGTTTTATATTGGGACCAATTTTTATTTTCATGTTCGTTGGACAAAACTATAAAGGTGAGTTTTGTTTTAGATAATCTGTCACTGGAATACTCTACAAGAGGGCAATCATGTCCTGCTTTGGTGTGTACACGAGAAAGAAGCTGAAGAAATCATCGCAAGCATCCACGAAGGCATCTGCTGCTTTCAAAACCGGGCATTGAACATGTCTCCCGAACAATCTCAGTACATATGGCGCAAGACTATTCGTCATATCGAGATCCCACTGGGGGTGTTTTCACGTCTCATCATAGTTTTGTTCAAGGCATTTGGCGGAAAGGGACAAGGGACAGAGGAGTCCACTAGCTTTTCTTTCTGGATAAAGAAGAACCGTGTTCAATCCCTTTTAAAGTTTAAATAGACTTGAACGGCAGCCGCCTCCCCCAATAAGGGGATTGATCCATCGGTCAAAGGAGGACTTACATCCAATCTGAGACGGGGTGGCGAAGACTTGCGGCAAGGGATGCATAAGGGCCGGGAAGGAAAGGATAGCTAAAATTGGAGGAGCATCCGAGATTAGTCCAACACTACTAATTTATTATAATGTTGTATCATTTAAGGAAAAAAAGCCTACAAAGTTGTCTAATGTAACTGTATTTCTGATTCACGTTTTGTCTTCAATTCCTTTTTCTTTTGTAGGTTTGGGCTACATCTGTAAGAGGAAGCATATTGAAGTGGCATGCACTCATAATGAGTTGTCTAATGTATTTGTATTTCTGATTCACATTTTGTCTTCAATTCCTTTTATTTTGTAGGTTTGGGCTACTACTGAAAGTGGAAAAACAGAAGTGACTTACACTCATAACGAGGAAGTGGTATGATTTTTTTGCAATTGTTAATCCAAATCTCTTTAAATTATCTTTGTTTATATATATATTTGTCTGCTTGTCTATTTCTTTTTGTGTGTGTGATGGAAGTATTTAGAGAGTTGAAGGAAGTTAGGACATTAATAGGAAAGATAAAAGGATTCAATCCCTTTGTTTACTAGACATCTGAGTTACTTTCATAGCTGAGACCAATACAAACGCCAATTTCTTTCATGCATTCTTTGCCTGAAACTACTTGTTTTAATTTGAAAATGGAGTAGGTTCCATGAACTTAGGATGATTTGCCTGAAGAATGATCTTTTCCTTTACTGTTGAGTGCTGATTAAGTGCTCGTTATAATTAATGAATCACGGTTTGGTGGATCCTGAATCTACTCATACACTTGAGGGATGTTGTTGTCTCTTTTGTTTCTTTCCTGGAGCAAGGTTCCAGCTGAGGTATCACAAGAAAATAGATTCTTCACTATGGCTCTCAAAGATATTGTGGGCTCCATTTGTTCATGTATTTGATTGAAAGTAAGTTCCATCACTGAAATCAACCAAATCTGATAATTTAGAGATTTTCGGTTATATATAGGTTTAGAATGGAAGCCCATCACCAGTTTGATAATTACATGAAGCGGTGCATTATTAATTATCGTAAGCTTTAAGTAGCACAAATTAGTTGGCATCGATAACCTCCATTAGAAGTCAGTTCACTGGGGCAGCTGGAAACATGTAGTGGTAGATGCTTGCTATCTGTGTCTTAGAAAGCCAGTAAGTTGTAAATCATCTTGTATTCAATGCAAGTTCTTCAGATATGGCTTTATCATTTACAGGTATTTGGCGACATCCAATTTCTCCTTCATTAATATGTGGTGTTGTGGCTTTGGCAGGTTCTAGATGTCATTTGATTTGGAAGTTGACCCTCATGGCTATCCTTTAGATCATTTGATTGGGCCTTTGACAACATAGTTGGACAAGTATCTTTGTTGCCTAAAAGCTCAGCATCACTTGTCTCAATCTAATGTTGAATTCAGTGGGTTTGCTAAGACAAATTTTCAATACGACTGGTATTTCGTGTGACAATCTTCAAGATTTGTTTTTTGAGGGATAATCCACCCTTGGTTCAAGTAAAAGTTGAAAGTGAAGGAGTGTGAAATACCTTTTGACCCCAACACAAACATTTAGTAACAGGAAATTGATTTTTCCCCCTCATCTTTATGATAATTTGAGGTAACATAATTTGCTTATGTTGTGTTCTGCCCTTTGTTATGTACAAATGTAATATGTGGGACTAATGTAGACTTGACAAATGTATCCTGTAATGATTTTTTCCATTAAAATGTATTAACTTTTCAGACAGTAAATATATACTGGTTTACCAATATATCATGAAGCGATACTAGTAGTAAGGTGACAATATAACACCCATATGAATTTCTCATAATATTTTTGCAATTATTAAAGAAGAAAACAGTGAGCTAAAATAAATCACTATGTTCTGTGCTATGGTTACATTTGTTTGTTGTTCTTGGCTTCTTGCTATCATTATCTTGTCAATGGAGAATCATTTGATTTCGATGGACAATTTCTTATCTGTTTCTTCTTTTGCTTGTGACAGGGTGTCCTTTGTCTCTTTGGTATGTCCGACGAACAAGCGAAACCAGTGTTGTTGTGTGCATGCAATGACAATTGTGTTCGGCTCTACGACCTTCCATCGTAAGTCTTCTTCATTCTTTGAATAATTGGGTAGGCCATAACTTGTAGGACGTGTGGCTGGCAATTTCAGCCATTTGATTGGCCTGCTTGTTAGCAAAGAGTGGTAGTCAACAGTAGCTAATAAAGAAAACTTGGACACCAAAAGATCTAAGATTGTCGAATCAGTGTCAAACAAGCATATGTTCACTTGCTCAATGATCGTTCTGCTTTCGTTTTCGTCGGCAACTTCTGACTTAACAGTTTTTTTTTTTCAGATTTAATGAAAGGGGAAAGATCTTCACCAAAGAGGAGGTCAGAAGAATGGGGCTTGGTCCTGATGGCCTATTCTTCACTGGTGATCGGAAGGGTGAAGTCAGAGTCTGGAAGTGGTTGGCATCTGAGCCAACTTCTGGATGATATTACAACACACTGCTTTTTTTTTTTTTTTTTAATGGGCCCACTGTATTCTTGTATTTGCCCCTTCAATTTTGATGTAATGATATATGAGACAGTTCTGTAGAAATGTGAAAAGTGGGAAGGAATAAATAAAGCATGAGAATTCTGTGCAAGCATTTTTATCACTGATTTGATCCTGTGGTTGTATATTGTGGTTTGACACAAAGTTATGGTTTGATTTACACACTTGGTCTCTCTCTCTCTGATTTGATCCTGTGGTTGTATTTTGTGGTTGACACAAAGTTATGTTTTTAATTACACACTTGGTCACATGCATCTGCATGCCTTCCTCTATTGTATGCTATCATTGATTCTCTCTCTCTCCCTTTTCTTGGAGTCTTATTTGCATGATCAAACAAGTTAAGAGAAAGAAGAGTAGTGGAGTAACAGATTCAAGAGAAATTGGGAATGGTATTATAGACATGAAAAATTTAGCAATTTTAGTCAAAGGACTACCAAAATTGAAAACATTTTATAGTGAAGAGTAACAAGAGGGAGGTTAAAATTGACATGTTTAATGAAGGAAAAAAAATCAGTTGAAAAGGTTCATATTTAACTTCATTTTTGCTTTAAAAATTATTTTAGGAAGGTACTCTATGTGCTCAACCTTTTGTTTAAAAACTCGAAAAAACTCAGTTGATTTAGTTTGAATTAATTCGATTCGACAAAATTTCAAGTTGAGCAATTCAATATTTTTTTCAATGTTCTTTTAAATTTAATTAATTTCTCAACTTGCTAGAATTTTAAATGAAATTTGAATTTCAAATTTTCAAACTCCGAATTAGGTTTTAGAAATAAAATCTGATTTATCCGGCCCAGTGGCCTAAAAATTAAGGTGAAAAAAGTATTAATTTTGGGTTCAGTAACATTGAAGTACATTTAGGGTCATATGATAGGCTAAATAGAAAAAAACGGGCCTTTATCGGGCCAGGGACTGTCCAATAGCCCGATTGGCCCGGGCCGGATCCAAGGCTAATCGGACCCTGGATTATCAGGCTGGCCCGCGGACTGTTCGATTAACCTATCAGGCCAGGCCCGACCTGAGTCCGTTTACTGGCCTAATTAGAAACTATGGTTCTTAATTAAAGGCATCCTATGTCTATCAATTTTAGCAATATCACGGTCTTAAAATACTTCGCTTTTAAAAATATTATGTAATTCTAATAATTGTCAATATTAATGTGTTATGTAATACCCTGCCCCGATTAGGTGAGTTTTAGCTCGTTAATCTTGTTTAACCGGTTGATCTTGAGGTTTTTGGTTAGGGCTTCGAGGAAAGCCTAAGTTTGGCCCGATCTGAGCCTGAAAACTCAGTGATTCAGCTCGTCGAGCTGGAGGGGCATTTTGGTAATTTACCACTTGTTGTGTATATTTTTATAAATTGTGTGATTTTGTGAATATTATTGGTGAATAATGTTTTCCTTAATTAAGGATTTGCATTTCTAATTTTAAAATAAAATTATTTTCAGAAAATAATATTTAAATATCGCCCGTCAAAACCCCGAAAGGGAGTATTAATTATTTTAAAGGGTTTTGAGAATGAAATAAATTTTGAAATTAGTATTTTATGGTAGACCATTTTAAGAATGGTCTAGTTATTTCATTTCACTTCAAAATAATATTTACAAATTAGTTATTTTTACATTTGTTTAACTAAGTAATTATGGGTAAAATATTAATTTTATTTAAATAAATGATTTTTAGTAAGAGATAAAATCTGAAATTTTTATGGTGATTAAGATTTTTAAAACCCAACCTATCTGTAAGGTTGGATCAGGTTTTTAAGTTTTTAATTTATTACTTTTAGTTTAAAAATCAGTTTTTATGAAAACTAGGCCCTTTTTGCAATTTAGAAAATCTTGAAGGGCTGATTTGCAAACAGCAGAAAACCTGCTGTTACTGTAGCACCATCAGCCGCGTGCGGCAGGCCTCTGCTGCCCGATTTTCCGGCGATTTTCCGACGTCCCGTCCCATCGCGCGTGCCGGATTTTCCGGCCGAAAAACCCTATAAATTTCGGCTAAATCTTCGGTTTTAACTCCCACCAATTTGTTTCCCTTCTCTCTGTCTCGTCTCTGTTTTTCTTAGCCAAAAAAAAAAAAACAGCTGAGACCCTTTTTTTTTTACTGTTACTTAGAGGAAAAGATTTTCCAAAAATCCAGATTTCAGCCCAGAAATTCAATCCAAGGTAACCTCTGCATTCTCCTTTCAATTTCGATCGGTTTTGAATAAAAAATTTTTGAATTTGGCTCTGATTTCAGTGAGAAAAACGATTTCAAAAATTTAGGAAAAATTTTAGGATTCCTCGTATCAGTGAGCTTCCGGTGTTAAGATCGGATGGCTCGCTGAGTTTCAAAGCTCCAAACCTCTTCCTGTGGAAAGAGGACTCCCGGAGGAATCCATCGGACCGGTCAGATGTAAAAACCGAGTCCAGAAAATACCCCATTTTCCATTTTCGGTTTTACTGTTCACCAGCCGTTCACTGTCTGTTGCAGACAGTGAACGGGAAAGAAGAAGAGGAAGAAGAAAGAGAAAAAAAAAAATGGAAAAAAAAAAATTGAAAAAAAAAATATATATTTTTGATATTGCTGTGATTTTAAAAGGTTGGTTCCCATTGGGAAAAAAAAAAAAATATAGTAATAAAATAATAAAATAAATGAATAAATGATTAAATAATTAAATATTATTATTTTATTCCCAAAAAAAAAAAATTTATTTTTATTTGAGAATATGGTTGCTTATGATTTCAAATGGTGGTTCCCACCGAAGGAAAAAAAAAATGAATAAATAATTAAATATTTAAATATTATTATTTTATTCCAAAAAAAAAAAAAAAATTATTATTTCGTTAGATTATGTGATGTGATGGTTTATACCCCCCTTGTTAAATAAAACTGTACTAACCCCTTTCTCTTATTATTTATAGTGTAAATATTATTGTATCCGCTTTCAGTCCGACATTAGTCGGGAACTGAGTGATTCACTTTCAGGCCGGCACTATAGTCGGGCACTGGGTGACCTCGAGGCCTACTCAAAATGTCAGCTCTGGTCCTATCCAGAAGACAACCGAGAAGTGACCCGAGGATCTAGACCTCACTCAATACGTCAATCTGGTCAATGCCCAGAAGACAATATGAGTTTGGACTGAGCCCCTTTTTTATTATATTATTATCTTGTGGATGATTTAAAAAGGCTAGAAACCAAGTAGGAGACTCATTTCCATGAACCTTGGATATTTTGTGGGAAAACGTGTGATTTCCAAATACTACGTATATGTACGTATCTGATATGTATATTGATTGTGCACTTGTATGTTGTTTGACAGAGACCGCGAAACCACACGATCACGGTGAGGGAACTTAACTCTGCAGATTTTGTAAACAGGTGTTATTTTGAGCAATGAGTGGTTTCGGTTTTGATGAACCCACTCATGTGCCTATACCTGATGCACTATGGTAAGAGTGCTGTGATGATTTGATATTTCGGTGTTGACCGTATGTGTATGTAAGACTGCTTCCACGTACCTGGGCTATTGAACCAATATCGGCCATATGAGAGATGGTTTATGTCTACTGGACCATGAGCGGACCATGCTGTCGTCAGTTGCTGACTTGAGGGTGTCAGTATCGGCTAAGTTTAAGAGCCGGAGATGTACTTGCAAGGATGTCTTTTGACCGTGTCGGGACTTAATACTGGTCTCAGTGTAGTCGGCAGGCGTTACGGTGGATAATGGCAGTGATTGATAGTTGATGATGTTATTATCTGATTTAAGATTATGCTTACTGTCATCAAGCATGTGATATTGAACTGTTGTTAACCTGTTTTACTATTTGCTGAATGTGCATTGTTAATTATCCTTCACTGGGCTAGTTAGCTCACACCACTCACCTTTCAGGCGATGAACCCGAGGAGGAGGACCCTCTCTTTCAGGCTTAGGGCGTTTGAGATAAAGCAGTGTTTTGGGATTCCCCCGGAGAGGAATGCCCTGATCTTTCTGTTGGTTATAGGAACCGTTGTTTTTGTATTAAGTACCGGATGTGGTACTTAATTTATGTTTAAATGTTGTAATCGGCTATGTTGCCATTTGAGACAATGTTATGATTGATTAATCAATGTTGGTATCTGTTTGATCATATTATGAGTGGATGTTATTCTTGTGTTGTTTTTGCTTTGTCTTTGGGGCAGGCATATGGTACATGTTTGAGTCCACTTAACGGGCTGATGTGTAACCGCTGGGCCTAACTGTTGATCCGGCCCAGTAAGAGTGCTTGTAGTTTAGTTTACTTACCTTTCAAAAAAAAAAAAAAATCAGTCGCGTTCCGGGCCCACCGATCGGGTCGGGGCGTGACATGTTATCTTATTCATTTATTTCTTCTCCTTTTGAAAAGAATGAAATTTGAATATTAAAAAAATTTCTTCTTATTTTCTATAGTATTTTCATATGTAAAGCCTTAAAATATAATGCTTTAGAATGTTAGCCTTAATAACTAAGTGCAAGTACAATGATTGTTAGGTTGAAAGTGTTGTATGATCGCATTTGGTAATCCAAAATAACATATATTTTTCGAACAAAATTACAATATGTCAGGAGAGTTGTATACTTGTGTCCTTTAGAGCTAATTTAGTAATAAGTTCAAGTCACTCAAAATGTTTATCTTCATTATATTTAAATTCAATCTCGATTTAGGTCCATTTATGGTATTTTTGTAATTGGATTGAACATCTTATATAAAAATATTTATTTCAATGATTTTCTTTTGATCTTAAAAAATCAAGGGTATGAATGATTTGCTAGACCCATCTAGACAATTTAGTAATTTGTATAATAATTTATACAATTATCCAACTTTTTCAACAATACGGTTGGTGCAACTCTCTAAAATACATTCTCAAAGCACTCAAGCTTTTCAACCAAGGCATATGCCATACTTCCTTCATATCTTTCAAGAGCATTTAGAAAATATGCCTCGATAAGTTATTTATGGCTAGTCTTTCATACACTGCGATATGCCTTTTTAGTCAATTATTCCTACAATGGCATATGAATTATGTGCTCATTGAACTTAAGTCACTTATCTCTTCACATCTAGGGATGTAACTTGGGTTGGGTCTGTAATGCTTATGTCACTTATCTCTTCACATCATGACAAGATAGTAAATAATTACAAAATTGCCAAAATGCCTTTCGAGCTCTCGAGCTCGAAAATGGCAAACTGGGGCTCACCACAGAGCCCACACTCTCTTCACTACTATCACAGTCCCAAAAACAACTCGGAGGTCCAAAAATCTCTCCAAAATCGGATAAATCCGGAATGGGTCATTACAAATAATGCTACCAAAATGACTAGAAATTGGGGATGTCATTAACTTAAGGAAGGCCCTTCTCTTTAACTATATTTACAAGAATGCCATTTCACTAGGGTGCAAGTTTGGTGCGTGAGTGTGGTGACCTAGGCCTTATCTAAAAATGTTAGAGCCCGACTTTACTCAATTATTGCCGAGGCCTGAATTATGTTAAGTAATTAGGGCTCGATTTAAATCAAGTTGGGCATAGGCGTTGCATTTTTTGACTTGACCAACCTGAAAGCTCAAGTTAAACTCTAAGACTATGAAATCTAACATGTATTTTATATTTATATTTAATCCTGAATAATATATTATGATTAATTAAAAATCATAATTTGTATACATTATTTAATTCTATTCAATCATTCTAAATTCAATTCAGTTATTTATAAAACAAATTTGTCACTCTCCTTTCAGCAAATTTATTATTCTATTTTTAAGGAATTGATTTTATTAACTTGAGTTGTTTTTGTTTTGGAGCTTATTTGGTGACTTTTATAGGATGAGATGATTTGAAGTAAAATAATAATTTAAAAATTTAATTGATAAGATAGTTGCAATGAAGTAGTAGCTATGATGTATGATGAGATTTTTTTTTTATTCAAATGATAAATCCTATAAAAAGATTGTTCAAAATAAACAATGAGCAACTTTTTTGGTTAATGATGTAGACTAGTAATAATAATTGATTTAAAACAAAGTTAAGCAAGGGTTCGACCAGGCAGTATAGACCCTTATTTAATTTTTAAGGATGTAATCCAATTTCAAATAATTTAAATATGCATTTGTTTCATGTACATGTGGCCACCCATTTTCTCTTTGTTACAGTGGAAAGGACTTTCATTTAATATAATAATTTTTTTAAATATATAATAGTAAATGAAAGACTTAAAAAATATTATCTTATGTAGATTTACTAAGATATGATTTTAATTTTTAAATGGATGCTTTTAGTGTTTTTTATTCTTACAACTTTTGTACTCTGTGTAGGTAAACTAAAATGATCTATATAAGTTGTGTTTTTAATGTCTCCAAATTGTAATAATTTTAAATATTTTTCAACCTCTAAGCTTTTGCACCTTATATGGGCCAATGTAAAAGATACGTTAGAAAGGTCTAACCATGCATTGAATAATCACCTAAACTTAATCAATAGAGCAACGTTTTCATACTTACTTAAGTACTAAAATAAATGAATTTAACAATATTTATTAATGGGTCAGGATTAGTGGTCAATTAATTAATAAATTATTTGACTTTGATTCAATCTATTTAAGCTTAACTGGTAGTCAAGTTAAGTCAACCCACTTAACCAACAAATTAGGTTAGACATGGTCAAATCGATCTCTTTAAAATAGTTTTAGTGGGTCAACCTATTTAATAAATAGGTGAGTTTAGTAGAGTTAGGTTTGATCAATCTTTCATTAATGGATTAAGCTTACACAACTAATCAATTTAGGCCGATCTTTGTTGAATACTCGAATCATATTTGATAAAAGTTAAGTTGAACTAATCTTTTAATAAATGAGCCAAATTGAATGAAACTATTTAAGCTTGGTTGGGTCTAAGTGTTGTTCAACCCAATCAATATTGAATAGCCAAATATGGGTTGATTAACTCAATTATGATTGTCCGGATTGGGTCAACTCATTCAATACATGGGTCAAGAGGAATTGGTTTTAACTCATTACTAAACCGTCCAAGTTTAGTATAAGTTGGCTCGGGTCAACTATTTAATAAGTAGAATCAATCAGATTTAGTGTGAGTTAAGCTGGGTTGAATGTTTAGTAAACGCACCAAGTTAACCTAACTTATTTATGTATTGGAGAATGAATGAATTGATTCATATACAACCTGACTTGGATCACTGAGTCACTTTTTAGAGTTGAGTTGAGTCTACACATTTAAACTTTAGAAGGTTAGGTTAGGTTGCTCAATCAATTTAAATTTGGATAATTCAGGTTCCAAAACAAATATGACTAAATTACTATTTTTCCAAAAAAAAAAAATTAAAATTAAATGCTGATATTGTTATAGAGGTTTTATTTTTGCATGCTATAAAAAATGATTAGACCAAATTGTCATTTATTTGAATTTTAAATTTTAAATTTAATCCATTTTATAGAATTTTAAAACTTGTAATTCATGTTTTAGAAGTAATGTTTTAAGTGTTATCAAAAGTTGACTTTACAGAATTATTATTTTTATATATTTTTGTATTTAAAATTTCTTATTTTAAAATTTTTAATCTTTAAGTGACCGTTAAAAAAATTATCTAAACTAAATGATTAGCATTTTTTGAATTCTTTTAAATTTAAATAAATATTTATTTTAAATAATTTACTTTTCAAATGCCCTAATGAATTTGACAATTTCTTCTTTTTTTTTTTTTCTTTTAATTTAGAAATTTATTTATTTTAGAGATTTTACTCTTAATGCCTTTAAATGGATTCAAAATTCGAAGGAGATTTTACCCCTTTAGTTCCTTTAAATAATGTTCTAAAAATTTAAATTTCTAATTTAATTTTAATTGTTATTAAATTAAATAATTCGAGTAAATTTTCAACTTGCAATTCTAATTTAATTTTGAATATTATTAAATTAAATAATTCGAGCAAAGCGATTCAAAATTCTAGCGAGACCGTTGGAGTGTAGTTGTAACGCTGGAAACAAGCATGTCTCACTCCCTTCTCCCCGCTGTAAGTTGGAACGCGGAAACATCTTGTCCCTCCCTTCCCTGTGGCTTTCGATAAATACCATCCTCTTACACATCTGAAACATTTCTCTTTCTAATCTGCGAATCCTTCTCTTTCTAATCTACGAATCCTTCTCTTGTCTGGCTTTTCCGTTTCGCTCCCAATCAAAACCCTAAATCGCATTTCTCTTTCTAATCTACGAATCCTTCTCTTGTGCGTTATGGCTGTTGATACCTCGACGAGGATTCAAAATCGCATCGGACAGTTGCAGGACCGGTCGCAGAAGGTCTGTTTCCGTTGGCAGGCCGGTCAGTGCTATCGATATCCATGCCCTTATCTGCACGCGGAGTTGCCGGCGGAGCATGCCCACGACGATCGCCGCAAATTTCAGGGCCCTGTCCGCAATCCAAACCCTACTTCTGGTTCTCTGAAATGGGAACGGGGCCGTGGCAGGGTCAGCAGTGGCATTTTGGATCGGACTCCTCCTCGTAAGGACAAGGTCTGTAATTATTGGATTGGTGGGAACTGCCGTTATGGAGACGGCTGCCATTACCTGCATTCTTGGGTTGGTGGAGAATCCATCACATTCTTGGCTCTTCTTGAAGGGCATGCAAAGGTATTCTATCTTCTTCTTATTTTTTGATACATGAGGCACTCTATCTTGTAAACAATTCGTGTTTCGGGGTTTTTCTAGTTTGGAGGATACATCTGATTGTGGGATTGTAATGGCGTTGTTTCAGGCCGTTAGTGGAATTGCTTTTCCATTGGGATCGGACACATTGTATTCTGCTAGCAAAGATGAGTCTGTTCGGGTTTGGGACTGTCACACTGGCAAGGTAACAATGATTTTGTTTTTCCGTGTAATTTAATTGTCAAATTTGGGACTCTTTTCTGATATACTTATTTGGGCCGTGGTTTGATTTTCAGTGCTCTAGAATCATAAATCTAGGTGGAGAAATTGGCTCCATGATTAGTGAGGGCACATGGATCTTTGTTGGTCTTCCAAATGCCGTCAAGGTAAAATAGGGTTCGTCTTTTTTCTTTTTAAGATGTAAAATAAGGTTTGTTGGTTTTTTCTATTTTGGAAGATTTAGAGTCAAACTTTATTCTCCTCTCTCCTTTTCGTTGGGGTGATCTTTCTTTCCCCCTTTTACAGGTCTTGACCTGACTAGTATTTTTTATTAGATTTTGTTATTGTTTTTTATGTCTGATAACGATAATATATGATTAGTTGTTACATTTCTGAATTGTGTCCAGGTATGGAATGCAGAAAATAACTCTGAATATAGCCTGGAAGGACCTGTTGGTCAAGTATATGCTCTGGTGGCCAGGGGTGACTTGCTTTTTGCGGGAACACAGGTAATGGATTTTATGGGATCCACTTCCTTACCTTCTTATGATAGTATGATATTGTGTTTTGAGAAATGATATTTTGTCTTATGATAAGTGCAAGTCATGAATCTCCACCAGCTATTAGAAAATGCTCGATCCAACCTTAACCTGCACCTAATCATTTCTCATTTGTTTTTCTCTTTCTTGTTCAATGTATTTTTTATTCTTTGTTTGTATGTCATCATCAATGCCATCATAGCGATTTCCCCATCCTTTTGTAGCTAATTTTTTTCCTTCTACAATCTGGTTCTCCATAATTAGAATTTTCCTGATGATCCATGTACATTTTCATAACAATCTTAAATGACATTCTCTTATTTTCTCATCTATGGGAACTACCTTTAAGCTTCCTCTGATGTTATCATTTTTCTCATGTCCACCCTTTATTTGAAAAGACTTTATATTTTAAAATTCATAATTCATCAAATGGAGGGTGGAGATGCAGGGCTGACAATATTATGGTCACGTATCTTGTACCATATTATTTTATTTTATTTATTACTTTTCCATCTTAACATATGCATCTATGTTATCTCACCTATGCTTTGATTACTTCATCTGCTTGTCTTATTTTTCATTGCCCCACCTTCAACTCAAAATGTTTCTATCAGTCTAGTTGCTGTCTTGTGAAAGTCACATGCATCAATATTCAGATAATCTCATGCTAAATTGTACGTGTTCTTCTGTTATTGCAGAATGGAACTATACTTGTTTGGAGATTCAATGTTGTTGGGAACTGTTTTGAGCCAGTTGCTTCTCTTAAGGATCACCAACTGACTGTTGTATCAATGACTGCTGGAAATAACAGGCTCTACTCTGGTTCCATGGACAATACTATAAAAGTAGGTTGATATGTTTCAGTGGGGGTGTTTTCACGTCTCATCATAGTTTTGTTCAAGGCATTTGGTGGAAAGGGACAAGGGACAGAGGAGTCCACTAGCTTTTCTTTCTGGATAAAGAAGAACTGTGTTCAATCCCTTTTAAAGTTTAAATAGACTTGAACGGCAGCCGCCTCCCCCAATAAGGGGGATTGATCCATCGGTCAAAGGAGGACTTACATCCAATCTGAGACGGGGTGGCGAAGACTTGCGGCAAGGGATGCATAAGCGCTGGGAAGGAAAGGATAGCTAAAATTGGAGGAGCATCCGAGATTAGTCCAACACTACTAATTTATTATAATGTTGTATCATTTAAGGAAAAAAAGCCTACAACGTTGTCTAATGTAACTGTATTTCTGAGTTTGTCTTCAATTCCTTTTTCTTTTGTAGGTTTGAGCTACATCTGTAAGAGGAAGCATATTGAAGTGGCATGCACTCATAATGAGTTGTCTAATGTATCTGTATTTCTGATTCACATTTTGTCTTCAATTCCTTTTATGTTGTAGGTTTGGGCTACTACTGAAAGTGGAAAAACAGAAGTGACTTACTACTCATAACGAGGAAGTGGTATGATTTTTTTGCAATTGTTAATCCAAATCTCTTTAAATTATCTTTGTTTATATATATATATTTGTCTGCTTGTCTATTTCTTTTTGTATGTGTGATGGAAGTATTTAGAGAGTTGAAGGAAGTTAGGACATTAATAGGAAAGATAAAAGGATTCAATCCCTTTGTTTACTAGACATCTGAGTTACTTTCATAGCTGAGACCAATACAAACGCCAATTTCTTTCATGCATTCCTTGCCTGAAACTACTTGTTTTAATTTGAAAATGGAGTAGGTTCCATGAACTTAGGATGATTTGCCTGAAGAATGATCTTTTCCTTTACTGTTGAGTGCTGATTAAGTGCTCTTTATAATTAATGAATCACGGTTTGGTGGATCCTGAATCTACTCATACACTTGAGGGATGTTGTTGTCTCTTTTGTTTCTTTCCTGGAGCAAGGTTCCAGCTGAGGTATCACAAGAAAATAGATTCTTCACTATGGCTCTCAAAGATATTGTGGGCTCCATTTGTTCATGTATTTGATTGAACGTAAGTTCCATCACTGAAATCAACCAAATCTGATAATTTAGAGATTTTCGGTTATATATAGGTTTAGAATGGAAGCCCATCACCAGTTTGATGATTACATGAAGCGGTGCATTATTAATTATCGTAAGCTTTAAGTAGCACAAATTAGTTGGCATCGATAACCTCCATTAGAAGTCAGTTCACTGGGGCAGCTGGAAACATGTAGTGGTAGATGCTTGCTATCTGTGTCTTAGAAAGCCAGTAAGTTGTAAATCATCTTGTATTCAATGCAAGTTCTTCAGATATGGCTTTATCATTTACAGGTATTTGGCGACATCCAATTTCTCCTTCATTAATATGTGGTGTTGTGGCTTTGGCAGGTTCTAGATGTCATTTGATTTGGAAGTTGACCCTCATGGCTATCCTTTAGATCATTTGATTGGGCCTTTGACAACATAGTTGGACAAGTATCTTTGTTGCCTAAAAGCTCAGCATCACTTGTCTCAATCTAATGTTGAATTCAGTGGGTTTGCTAAGACAAATTTTCAATACGACTGGTATTCATACTTCGTGTGACAATCTTCAAGATTTGTTTTTTGAGGGATAATCCACCCTTGGTTCAAGTAAAAGTTGAAAGTGAAGGAGTGTGAAATACCTTTTGACCCCAACACAAACATTTAGTAACAGGAAATTGATTTTTCCCCCTCATCTTTATCATAATTTGAGGTAACATAATTTGTTTATGTTGTGTTCTGCCCTTTGTTATGTACAAATGTAATATATGGGACTAATGTAGACTTGACAAATGAATCCTGTAATGATTTTTTCCATTAAAATGTATTAACTTTTTAGACAGTAAATATATACTGGTTTACCAATATATCATGAAGCGATACTAGTAGTAAGGTGACAATATAACACCCATATGAATTTCTCATAATATTTTTGCAATTATTAAAGAAGAAAACAGTAAGCTAAAATAAATCACTATTTTCTGTGCTATGGTTACATTTGTTTGTTGTTCTTGGCTTCTTGCTATCATTATCTTGTCAATGGAGAATCATTTGTTTTCGATGGACAATTTCTTATCTGTTTCTTCTTTTCCTTGTGACAGGGTGTCCTTTGTCTCTTTGGTATGTCCGACGAACAAGCGAAACCAGTGTTGTTGTGTGCATGCAATGACAATTGTGTTCGGCTCTACGACCTTCCATCGTAAGTCTTCTTCATTCTTTGAATAATTGGGTAGGACATAACTTGTAGGACGTGTGGTTGACAATTTCAGCCATTTGATTGGCCTGCTTGTTAGCAAAGAGTGGTAGTCAACAGTAGCTAATAAAGAAAACTTGGACACCAAAAGATCTAAGATTGTCGAATCAGTGTCAAACAACATATGTTCACTTGCTCAATGATCGTTCTGCTTTTGTTTTCGTCGGAAACTTCTGACTAACAGTTTTTTATTTTTTTCAGATTTAATGAAAGGGTAAAGATCTTCACCAAAGAGGAGGTCAGAAGAATGGGGCTTGGTCCTGATGGCCTATTCTTCACTGGTGATCGGAAGGGTGAAGTCAGAGTCTGGAAGTGGTTGGCATCTGAGCCAACTTCTGGATGATATTACAACACTCTGCTTTTTTTTTTTTAATGGGCCCACTGTATTCTTGTTTTTGCCCGTCTTAGTTTTGTTTCAATTTTGATGTAATGATATATGCGACAGTTCTGTAGAAATGTGAAAAGTGGGAAGGAATAAATAAAGCATGAGAATTCTGTGCAAGCATTTTTATCACTGATTTGATCCTGTGGTTGTATATTGTGGTTTGACACAAAGTTATGGTTTGATTTACACACTTGGTCTCTCTCTCTCTGATTTGATCCTGTGGTTGTATTTTGTGGTTGACACAAAGTTATGTTTTTAATTACACACTTGGTCACATGCATCTGCATGCCTTCCTCTATTGTATGCTATCATTGATTCTCTCTCTCTCCCTTTTCTTGGAGTCTTATTTGCATGATCAAACAAGTTAAGAGAAAGAAGAGTAGTGGAGTAACAGATTCAAGAGAAATTGGGAATGGTATTATAGACATGAAAAATTTAGCAATTTTAGTCAAAGGACTACCAAAATTGAAAAGATTTTATAGTGAAGAGTAATAAGAGGGAGGTCAAAATTGACATGTTTAGTGAAGGAAAAAAAATCAATTGAAAAGGTTCATATTTAACTTCATTTTTGCTTTAAAAATTATTTTAGGAAGGTACTCTATGTGCTCAACCTTTTGTTTAAAAACTCGTAAAAACTCAGCTGATTTAGTTTGAATTAATTTGATTCGACAAAATTTCAAGTTGAGCAATTCAATATTTTTTTCAATTTTCTTTTAAATTTAATTAATTTCTCAACTTGCTAGAATTTTAAATGAAATTTGAATTTCAAATTTTCAAACTCCGATTTAAGTTTTAGAAATAAAATCTGATTTATCCGGCCCAGTGGCCTAAAAATTAAGGTGAAAAAGTATTAATTTTGGGTTCAGTAACATTGAAGTACATTTAGGGTCATATGATAGGCTAAATAGAAAAAAACGGGCCTTTATCGGGCCAGGGACTGTCCAATAGCCCGATTGGCCCGGGCCGGATCCAAGGCTAATCGGACCCTGGATTATCAGGCTGGCCCGCGGACTGTTCGATTAACCTATCAGGCCAGGCCCGACCTGAGTCCGTTTACTGGCCTAATTAGAAACTATGGTTCTTAATTAAAGGCATCCTATGTCTATCAATTTTAGCAATATCACGGTCTTAAAATAATTTGCTTTTAAAAATATTATGTAATTCTAATAATTGTCAATATTAATGTGTTATCTTATTCATTTATTTCTTCTCCTTTTGAAAAGAATGAAATTTGAATATTAAAAAAATTTCTTCTTATTTTCTATAGTATTTTCATATGTAAAGCCTTAAAATATAATGCTTGAGAATGTTAGCCTCAATAACTAAGTGCAAGTACAATGATTGTTAGGTTGAAAGTGTTGTATGATCGTATTTGGTAATCCAAAATAACATATATTTTTTGAACAAAATTACAATATGTCAGGAGAGTTGTATACTTGTGTCCTTTAGAGCTAATTTAGTAATAAGTTCAAGTCCCTCAAAATGTTTATCTGCATTATATTTAAATTCAATCTCGATTTAGGTCCATTTATGGTATTTTTGTAATTGGATTGAACATCTTATATAAAAATATTTATTTCAATGATTTTCTTTTGATCTTAAAAAATCAAGGGTATGAATGATTTGCTAGACCCATCTAGACAATTTAGTAATTTGTATAATAATTTATACAATTATCCAACTTTTTCAACAATAAGGTGGGTACAACTCTCTAAAATACTTTGTCAAAGCACTCAAGCTTTTCAACCAAGGCATATGCCATACTTCCTTCATATCTTTCAAGAGCATTTAGAAAATATGCCTCGATAAATTATTTATGGCTAGTCTTTCATACACTGCGATATGCTTTTTTAGTCAATTATTCCTACAATGGCATATGATTTATGTGCTCATTGAACTTAAGTCACTTATCTCTTCACATCTAGGGATGTAACTTGGGTTGGGTCTGTAATGCTTATGTCACTTATCTCTTCACATCATGACAAGATAGTAAATAATTACAAAATTGCCAAAATGCCTTTCGAGCTCTCGAGCTCGAAAATGGCAAACTGGGGCTCACCACAGAGCCCACACTCTCTTCACTACTATCACAGTCCCAAAAACAACTCGGAGGTCCAAAAATCTCTCCAAAATCGGATAAATCCAGAATGGGTCATTACAAATAATGCTACCAAAATGACTAGAAATTGGGGATGTCATTAACTTAAGGAAGGCCCTTCTCTTTAACTATATTTACAAGAATGCCATTTCACTAGGGTGCAAGTTTGGTGCGTGAGTGTGGTGACCTAGGCCTTATCTAAAAATGTTAGAGCCCGACTTTACTCAATTATTGCCGAGGCCTGAATTATGTTAAGTAATTAGGGCTCGATTTAAATCAAGTTGGGCATAGGCGTTGCATTTTTTGACTTGACCAACCTGAAAGCTCAAGTTAAACTCTAAGACTATGAAATCTAACATGTATTTTATATTTATATTTAATCCTGAATAATATATTATGATTAATTAAAAATCATAATTTGTATACATTATTTAATTCTATTCAATCATTCTAAATTCAATTCAGTTATTTATAAAACAAATTTGTCACTCTCCTTTCAGCAAATTTATTATTCTATTTTTAAGGAATTGATTTTATTAACTTGAGTTGTTTTTGTTTTGGAGCTTATTTGGTGACTTTTATAGGATGAGATGATTTGAAGTAAAATAATAATTTAAAAATTTAATTGATAAGATAGTTGCAATGAAGTAGTAGCTATGATGTATGATGAGATTTTTTTTTTATTCAAATGATAAATCCTATAAAAAGATTGTTCAAAATAAACAATGAGCAACTTTTTTGGTTAATGATGTAGACTAGTAATAATAATTGATTTAAAACAAAGTTAAGCAAGGGTTCGAAAGGCAGTATAGACCCTTATTTAATTTTTAAGGATGTAATCCAATTTCAAATAATTTAAATATGCATTTGTTTCATGTACATGTGGCCACCCATTTTCTCTTTGTTACAGTGGAAAGGACTTTCATTTAATATAATAATTTTTTTAAATATATAATAGTAAATGAAAGACTTAAAAAATATTATCTTATGTAGATTTACTAAGATATGATTTTAATTTTTAAATGAATGCTTTTAGTGTTTTTTATTCTTACAACTTTTGTACTCTGTGTAGGTAAACTAAAATGATCTATATAAGTTGTGTTTTTAATGTCTCCAAATTGTAATAATTTTAAATATTTTTCAACCTCTAAGCTTTTGCACCTTGTATGGGCCAATGTAAAAGATACGTTAGAAAGGTCTAACCACATTGAATAATCACCTAAACTTAATCAATAGAGCAACGTTTTCATACTTACATAAGTATTAAAATAAATGAATTTAACAATATTTATTAATGGGTCAGGATTAGTGGTCAATTGATTAATAAATTATTTGACTTTGACTCAATCTATTTAAGCTTAACTGGCAGTCAAGTTAAGTCAACCCATTTAACAACAAATTAGGTCAGACATGGTCAAATCGATCTCTTTAAAATAGTTTTAGTGGGTCAACCTATTTAATAAATAAGTGAGTTTAGTAGAGTTAGGTTTGATCAATCTTTTATTAATGGATTAAGCTTACACAACTAATCAATTTAGGCCGATCTTTGTTGAATACTTGAATCATATTTGTTAAAAGTTAGGTTGAACTAATCTTTTAATAAATGAGCCAAATTGAATGAAACTATTTAAGCTTGGTTGGGTCTAAGTGTTGTTCAACCCATTCAATATTGAATACCCAAATATGGGTTGATTAACTCAATTATGATTGTTCGGATTGGGTCAACTCATTCAATACATGGGTCAAGAGGAATTGGTTTTAACTCATTACTAAACCGTCCAAGTTTAGTATAAGTTGGCTCGGGTCAACTATTTAATAAGTAGATCAATCAGATTTAGTGTGAGTTAAGCTGGGTTGAATGTTTAGTAAATACACCAAGTTAACATAACTTATTTATGTACTGGAGAATGAATGAATTGATTCATATACAACCTGACTTGGGTCACTGGGTCACTTTTTAGAGTTGAGTTGAGTCTACACATTAAAACTTTAGAAGGTTAGGTTGGGCTGCTCAATCAATTTAAATTTGGATAATTCAGGTTCCAAAACAAATATGACTAAATTACTATTTTTCCAAAAAAAAAAATTAAAATTAAATGCTGATATTGTTATAGAGGTTTTATTTTTGCATGCTATAAAAAATGATTAGACCAAATTGTCATTTATTTGAATTTTAAATTTTAAATTTAATTCATTTTAGAGAATTTTAAAACTTGTAATTCATATTTTAGAAGTAATGTTTTAAGTGTTATCAAAAGTTGAATTTACAGAATTATTTTTTTATATATTTTTATATTTAAAATTTCTTATTTTAAAATTTTTAATCTTTAAGTGACCGTTAAAAAAATTATCTAAACTAAATGATTAGCATTTTTTGAATTCTTTTAAATTTAAATAATTATTTATTTTAAATAATTTACTTTTCAAATGCCCTAATGAATTTCACAATTTCTTCTTTTTTTTTTTTTAATTTAGAAATTTATTTATTTTAGAGATTTTACTCTTAATGCCTTTAAATGGATTCAAAATTCGAAGGAGATTTTACCCCTTTAGTTCCTTTAAATAATGATCCAAAATTTTAAATTTCTAATTTAATTTTAATTGTTGTTAAATTAAATAATTCGAGTAAATTTTCAATTGCAATTCTAATTTAATTTTGAATATTATTAAATTAAATAATTCGAGCAAAGCGATTCAAAATTCTGCGAGACCGTTGGTAGTTGTAACGCGGAAACAACAGTCTCACTCCCTTCTCCCCGCTGTAAGTTGGAACGCGGAAACATCTTGTCCCTCCCTTCCCTGTGGCTTTCGATAAATACCATCCTCTTACACATCTGAAACATTTCTCTTTCTAATCTGCGAATCCTTCTCTTTCTAATCTACGAATCCTTCTCTTGTCTGGCTTTTCCGTTTCGCTCCCAATCAAAACCCTAAATCGCATTTCTCTTTCTAATCTACGAATCCTTCTCTTGTGCGTTATGGCTGTTGATACCTCGACGAGGATTCAAAATCGCATCGGACAGTTGCAGGACCGGTCGCAGAAGGTCTGTTTCAGTTGGCAGGCCGGTCAGTGCTATCGATATCCATGCCCTTATCTGCACGCGGAGTTGCCGGCGGAGCATGCCCACGACGATCGCCGCAAATTTCAGGGCCCTGTCCGCAACCCAAACCCTACTTCTGGTTCTCTGAAATGGGAACGGGGCCGTGGCAGGGTCAGCAGTGGCATTTTGGATCGGACTCCTCCTCGTAAGGACAAGGTCTGTAATTATTGGATTGGTGGGAACTGCCGTTATGGAGACGGCTGCCATTACCTGCATTCTTGGGTTGGTGGAGAATCCATCACATTCTTGGCTCTTCTTGAAGGGCATGCAAAGGTATTCTATCTTCTTCTTATTTTTTGATACATGAGGCACTCTATCTTGTAAACAATTCGTGTTTCGGGGTTTTTCTAGTTTGGAGGATACATCTGATTGTGGGATTGTAATGGCGTTGTTTCAGGCCGTTAGTGGAATTGCTTTTCCATTGGGATCGGACACATTGTATTCTGCTAGCAAAGATGAGTCTGTTCGGGTTTGGGACTGTCACACTGGCAAGGTAACAATGATTTTGTTTTTCCGTGTAATTTAATTGTCAAATTTGGGACTCTTTTCTGATATACTTATTTGGGCCGTCGTTCGATTTTCAGTGCTCTAGAATCATAAATCTAGGTGGAGAAATTGGCTCCATGATTAGCGAGGGCACATGGATCTTTGTTGGTCTTCCAAATGCCGTCAAGGTAAAATAGGGTTCGTCTTTTTTCTTTTTAAGATGTAAAATAAGGTTTGTTGGTTTTTTCTATTTTGGAAGATTTAGAGTCAAACTTTATTCTCCTCTCTCCTTTTCGTTGGGGTGATCTTTCTTTCCCCCTTTTACAGGCCTTGACCTGACTAGTATTTTTTATTAGATTTTGTTATTGTTTTTTATGTCTGATAACAATAATATATGATTAGTTGATACATTTCTGAATTGTGTCCAGGTATGGAATGCAGAAAATAACTCTGAATATAGCCTGGAAGGACCTGTTGGTCAAGTATATGCTCTGGTGGCCAGGGGTGACTTGCTTTTTGCGGGAACACAGGTAATGGATTTTATGGGATCTACTTCCTTACTTTCTTATGATAGTATGATATTGTGTTTTGAGAAATGATATTTTGTCTTGTGATAAGTGCAAGTCATGAATCTCCACCAACTATTAGAAAATGCTCGATCCAACCTTAACCTGCACCTAATCATTTCTCATTTGTTTTTCTTTTTCTTGTTCAATGTATTTTTTATTCTTTGTTTGTATGTCATCATCAATGCCATCATAGCGATTTCCCCATCCTTTTGTAGCTAATTTTTTTCCTTCTACAATCTGGTTCTCCATAATTAGAATTTTCCTGATGATCCATGTACATTTTCATAACAATCTTAAATGATATTCTCTTATTTTCTCATCTATGGGAACTACCTTTAAGCTTCCTCTGATGTTACCATTTTTCTCATGTCCACTCTTTATTTGAAAACACTTTATATTTTAAAATTCATAATTCATCAAATGGAGGGTGGAGATGCAGGGCTGACAATATTATGGTCACGCATCTTGTACCATATTATTTTATTTTATTTATTACTTTTCCGTCTTAACATATGCATCTATGTTATCTCACCTATGCTTTGATTACTTCATCTGCTTGTCTTATTTTTCATTGCCCCACCTTCAACTCAAAATGTTTCTATCAGTCTAGTTGCTGTCTTGTGAAAGTCACATGCATCAATATTCAGATAATCTCATGCTAAATTGTACGTGTTCTTCTGTTATTGCAGAATGGAACTATACTTGTTTGGAGATTCAATGTTGTTGGGAATTGTTTTGAGCCAGTTGCTTCTCTTAAGGATCACCAACTCACTGTTGTATCAATGACTGTTGGAAATAACAGGCTCTACTCTGGTTCCATGGACAATACTATAAAAGTAAGCTGACATGTTTCAGTGTTTTTACTACTCTTGATATCTCCTATTCTTTAAATGAAATCTGGTAGGTGCTAGGCAGAAGAAGTAAACTGGGAGTTCGATGTACTTGGCTTTTGATCCTTAAAAATATTTCTATCAAAATTTTCAACTATTCAATCAGAAATTATAAACTGAGTGGTCTAATTTGAAATTACTCTTTTTCATTTAACTTCATATATATGCTATGAGATCTAGTGACTAAAAATTTTAAATGAGATGAAATTTTTTATAATCAATTTAAAAACTAATCCTTTTGTTTGACTAAATGTTATACCATATTGAGATAGTAACATATTATATTTTTAAAGTTATATAATAAAACCTTGTATATATACCATATTACTTGTTTTCTCTTTTTTTATGGTCTCTAATTTAGATCCATAGATCACTATTGTAGCTAATTGGGTTAGTTCAGACCTATATGTACAACTTAGACATGTTAGGTGGCTGAGAGCCATACCATTTTCCAACTTGAATTTGCCACGAATTTAAATCTTGTTGAATTTGTTAGACCATAACCCTAGTTTAGAATAGCAACAAAAGATAAATTTAGGCTGGTGATTTTGGGTCCATTTTGGTCAACATCAGGTGAAAGAAACATCAATCCCCAAAACTAGGACAAGGCCTACTCTAGTGATTAAAGATATTCTCATTTCATCAATAGCAATAATGGTTGTTATCAAGCACAAAACTACACAATATGTATCAGTATGATTAAAAAATGCGCTGTTTTTTTATAAACTTATTTACAACTCCTTTGTATAAAACTTTGAATATATTAATTGATGTTGCTCTAATAATGCCATTTTTGTCAAATTACCAACTCTGTCAAATATGTTATAGTTTGTAATAGTTTACTTTTAAATTTATACTTTCTTACTCTCATTACTCTATTTGGTTGTTTCATAGGACTATTTTCTTTCTTTCAGGTGTGGGACCTTACTACTTTTCAATGCATTGAGACTTTGACAGGACATACTTCAGTTGTTATGTCTGTTTTATATTGGGACCAATTTTTATTTTCATGTTCGTTGGACAAAACTATAAAGGTGAGTTTTGTTTTAGATAGTCTGTCATTGGAATACTCTACAAGAGGGCAATCATGTTCTGCTTTGGTGTGTACACGAGAAAGAAGCTGAAGAAATCATCGCAAGCATCCACGAAGGCATCTGCTGCTTTCAAAACCGGGCTTTGAACATGTCTCCCGAACAATCTCAGTACATATGGCGCAAGACTATTCGTCATATCGAGATCCCATTGGGGGTGTTTTCACATCTCATCATAGTTTTGTTCAAGGCATTTGGTGGAAAGGGACAAGGGACAGAGGAGTCCACTAGCTTGTCTTTCTGGATAAAGAAGAACCGTGTTCAATCCCTTTAAAAGTTTAAATAGACTTGAACGGCAGCCGCCTCCCCCAACAAGGGGATTGATCCATCGGTCAAAGGAGGACTTACATCCAATCTGAGACGGGGTGGGGAAGACTTGCGGCAAGGGATGCATAAGGGCCGGGAAGAAAAGGATAGCTAAAATTGGAGGAGCATCCGAGATTAGTCCAACACTACTAATTTATTATAATGTTGTCTATCATTTAAGGAAAAAAACCTACAGCGTTGTCTTATGTAACTGTATTTCTCATTCACATTTTGTCTTCAATACCTTTTTCTTTTGTAGGTTTGGGCTACATCCGTAAGTGGAAGCATAGAAGTGACTTGTGCTCATAATGAGTTGTCTAATGTATCTGTATTTCTGACTCACATTTTGTCTTCAATTCCTTTTATTTTGTAGGTTTGGGCTACTACTGAAAGTGGAAAAACAGAAGTGACTTACACTCATAACGAGGAAGTGGTATGATTTTTTTGCAATTGTTAATCCAAGTCTCTTTAAATTATCTTTGTTTATATATATATTTGTCTGCTTGTCTATTTCTTTTTGTGTGTGATATGGAAGTATTTAGAGAGTTGAAGGAAGTTAGGACATTAATAGGAAAGATAAAAGGATTCAATCCCTTTGTTTACTAGACATCTGAGTTACTTTCATAGCTGAGACCAATACAAATGCCAATTTCTTTCATGCATTCTTTGCCTGAAACTACTTGTTTTAATTTGAAAATGGAGTAGGTTCCATGAACTTAGGATGATTTGCCTGAAGAATGATCTTTTCCTTTACTGTTGAGTGCTGATTAAGTGCTCTTTATAATTAATGAATCACGGTTTGGTGGATCCTGAATCTACTCATACACTTGAGGGATGTTGTTGTCTCTTTTGTTTCTTTCCTGGAGCAAGGTTCCAGCTGAGGTATCACAAGAAAATAGATTCTTCACTATGGCTCTCAAAGATATTGTGGGCTCCATTTGTTCATGTATTTGATTGAAAGTAAGTTCCATCACTGAAATCAACCAAATCTGATAATTTAGAGATTTTCGGTTATATATAGGTTTAGAATGGAAGCCCATCACCAGTTTGATAATTACATGAAGTGGTGCATTATTAATTATTGTAAGCTTTAAGTAGCACAAATTAGTTGGCATCGATAACCTCCATTAGAAGTCAGTTCACTGGGGCAGCTGGAAACATGTAGTGGTAGATGCTTGCTATCTGTGTCTTAGAAAGCCAGTAAGTTGTAAATCATCTTGTATTCAATGCAAGTTCTTCAGATATGGCTTTATCATTTACAGGTATTTGGCAACATCCAATTTCTCCTTCATTAATATGTGGTGTTGTGGCTTTGGCAGGTTCTAGATGTCATTTGATTTGGAAGTTGACCCTCATGGCTATCCTTTAGATCATTTGATGGGGCCTTTGACAACATAGTTGGACAAGTATCTTTGTTGCCTAAAAGCTCAGCATCATGTCTCAATCTAATGTTGAATTCAGTGGGTTTGCTAAGACAAATTTTCAATACGACTGGTATTCATACTTCGTGTGACAATCTTCAAGATTTGTTTTTTGAGGGATAATCCACTCTTGGTTCAATCAAAAGTTGAAAGTGAAGGAGTGTGAAATACCTTTTGACCCCAACACAAACATTTAGTAACAGGAAATTGATTTTTCCCCCTCATCTTTATCATAATTTGAGGTAACATAATTTGCTTATGTTGTGTTCTGCCCTTTGTTATGTACAAATGTAATATATGGGACTAATGTAGACTTGACAAATGAATCCTGTAATGATTTTTTCCATTAAAATGTATTAACTTTTTAGACAGTAAATATATACTGGTTTACCAATATATCATGAAGCGATACTAGTAGTAAGGTGACAATATAACACCCATATGAATTTCTCATAATATTTTTGCAATTATTAAAGAAGAAAACAGTGAGCTAAAATAAATCACTATGTTCTGTGCTATGGTTACATTTGTTTGTTGTTCTTGGCTTCTTGCTATCATTATCTTGTCAATGGAGAATCATTTGTTTTCGATGGACAATTTCTTATCTGTTTCTTCTTTTGCTTGTGACAGGGTGTGCTTTGTCTCTTTGGTATGTCCGACGAACAAGCGAAACCAGTGTTGTTGTGTGCATGCAATGACAATTGTGTTCGGCTCTACGACCTTCCATCGTGAGTCTTCTTCATTCTTTGAATAATTGGGTAGGCCATAACTTGTAGGACGTGTGGTTGACAATTTCAGCCATTTGATTGGCCTGCTTGTTAGCAAAGAGTGGAGTCAACAGTAGCTAATAAAGAAAATTTGGACACCAAAAGATCTAAGATTGTCGAATCAGTGTCAAACAGCATATGTTCACTTGCTCAATGATCGTTCTGCTTTTGTTTTCGTCGGCAACTTCTGACTAACATTTTTTTTTTTTTTTTTTTTTCAGATTTAATGAAAGGGTAAAGATCTTCACCAAAGAGGAGGTCAGAAGAATGGGGGTTGGTCCTGATGGCCTATTCTTCACTGGTGATCGGAAGGGTGAAGTCAGAGTCTGGAAGTGGTTGGCATCTGAGCCAACTTCTGGATGATATTTCAACACTGCTTTTTTTTTTTTAATGGGCCCACTGTATTCTTGTATTTGCCCCTCTTATTTTTGTTTCAATTTTGACGTAATGATATATGAGACAGTTCTGTAGAAATGTGAAAAGTGGGAAGGAATAAATAAAGCATGAGAATTCTGTGCAAGCATTTTTATCACTGATTTGATCCTGTGGTTGTATATTGTGGTTTGACACAAAGTTATGGATTGATTTACACACTTGGTCTCTCTCTCTCTCTCTCTCTCTGATTTGATCCTGTGGTTGTATTTTGTGGTTGACACAAAGTTATGTTTTGAATTACACACTTGGTCACTTCCTGTAATGTATGCTATCATTGATTCTCTCTCTTTTTCTCTCTCTCCCTCTGCTTGGAGTCTTATTTGCATGATCAACCTAGTTCAGAGAAAGGAGTAGTGGAGTAACAGATTCAAGAGGGATTGGGAATAGTATTATAGGCATGAAAAGTTTAGCAATTTTAGTCAAAGGACTACCAAAATTGAAAACATATAAGTGAAGAGTAATAAGATGGAGGTCAAAATCGAGATGTTTAATGAAGGAAAAAAAATCAATAGAAAAGGTTCATATTTAACTTCATTTTTGCTTTAAAAATTATTTTAGGAAGGTACTCTATGTGCTCAACCTTTTGTTTAAAAACTCGAAAAAACTCAGCTGATTTAGTTTGAATTAATTTGATTCGACAAAATTTCAAGTTGAGCAATTCAATATTTTTTTCAATTTTCTTTTAAATTTAATTAATTTCTCAACTTGCTAGAATTTTAAATGAAATTTGAATTTCAAATTTTCAAAATCTGAATTAGGTTTTAGAATTAAAATCTGATTTATCCGGCCCAGTGGCCTAAAATTAAGGTGAAAAAGTTTTAATTTTGGCTTCAGTAACATTGAAGTACATTTAGGGTCATATGATAGGCCAAATAGAAAAAAAGGGCCTTTATCGGGCCAGGGTCTGTCCAATAGCCCGGTTGGCCAGGGCCGGATCCAAGGCTAATCGGACCTTGGATTATAAGGCTGGCCCGCGGACTGTCCGATTAACCTATCAGGCCAGGCCTGACCTGAGTCCGTTTACTGGCCTAATTAGAAACTATGGTTCTTAATTAAAGGCATCCTATGTCTATCAATTTTAGCAATATCACGGTCTTGAAATAATTCGCTTTTAAAAATATTATGTAATTCTAATAATTGTCAATATTAATGTGTTATCTTATTCATTTATTTCTTCTCCTTTTGAAAAGAATGAAATTTGAATATTAAAAAAATTTCTTCTTATTTTCTATAGTATTTTCATATGTAAAGCCTTAAAATATAATGCTTTAGAATGTTAGCCTTAATAACTAAGTGCAAGTACAATGATTGTTAGGTTGAAAGTGTTGTATGATCGCATTTGGTAATCCAAAATAACATATATTTTTAGAACAAAATTACAATATGTCAGGAGAGTTGTATGCTTGTGTCCTTTAGAGCTAATTTAGTAATAAGTTCAAGTCACTCAAAATGTTTATCTTCATTATATTTAAATTCAATCTCGATTTAGGTCCATTTATGGTATTTTTGTAATTGGATTGAACATCTTATATAAAAATATTTATTTCAATGATTTTCTTTTGATCTTAAAAAATCAAGGGTATGAATGATTTGCTAGACCCATCTAGACAATTTAGTAATTTGTATAATAATTTATACAATTATCCAACTTTTTCAACAATACGGTGGGTGCAACTCTCTAAAATACTTTCTCAAAGCACTCAAGCTTTTCAACCAAGGCATGTGCCATACTTCCTTCATATCTTTCAAGAGCATTTAGAAAATATGCCTCGAATAAGTTATTTATGTCTAGTCTTTCATACACTGCGATATGCCTTTTTAGTCAATTATTCCTACAATGGCATATGATTTATGTGCTCATTGAACTTAAGTCACTTATCTCTTCACATCTAGGGATGTAACTTGGGTTGGGTCTGTAATGCTTATGTCACTTATCTCTTCACACCATGACAAGATAGTAAATAATTACAAAATTGCCAAAATGTCTTTCGAGCTTTCGAGTTCGAAAATGGCAAACTGGGGCTCACCACGGAGCCCACACTCTCTTCACTACTATCACAGTCCCAAAAACAACTCGGAGGTCCAAAAATCTCTCCAAAATTGGATAAATCCGGAATAAGTCATTACAAATAATGCTACCAAAATGACTAGAAATTGGGGATGTCATTAACTTAAGGAAGGCCCTTCTCTGTAACTGTATTTACAAGAATGCCATTTCACTAGGGTGCAACTTTGGTGCGTGAGCTGTGGTGACCTAGGCCCTATCTAAAAATGTTAGAGCCCGACTTTACTCAATTATTGCCGAGGCCTGAATTATGTTAAGTAATTAGGGCTCGATTTAAATCAAGTTGGGCATAGGCGTTGCATCTTTTGACTTGACCAACCTGAAAGCTCAAGTTAAACTCTAAGACTATGAAATCTAACATGTATTTTATATTTATATTTAATCCTGAATAATATATTATGATTAATTAAAAATCATAATTTGTATACATTATTTAATTCTATTCAATCATTCTAAATTCAATTCAGTTATTTATAAAACAAATTTGTCACTCTCCTTTCAGCAAATTTATTATTCTATTTTTAAGGAATTGATTTTATTAACTTGAGTTGTTTTTGTTTTGGAGCTTATTTGGTAACTTTTATAGGATGAGATGATTTGAAGTAAAATAATAATTTAAAATTTTAATTGATGTGATAGTTGTAATGAAGTATAGCTATGATGTATGATGAGATTTTTTTTTATTCAAATGATAAATCCTATAAAAAGATTGTTCAAAATAAACATTGAGCAACTTTTTTGGTTAATGATGTAGACTAGTAATAATAATTGATTTAAAACAAAGTTAAGCAAGGGTTCGAAAGGCAGTGTAGACCCTTATTTAATTTTTAAGGATGTAATCCAATTTCAAATAATTTAAATATGCATTTGTTTCATGTACATGTGGCCACCCATTTTCTCTTTGTTATAGTGGAAAGGACTTTCATTTAATATAATAATTTTTTTAAATATATAATAGTAAATGAAAGACTTAAAAAATATTATCTTATGTAGATTTACTAAGATATGATGTTAATTTTTAAATGAATGCTTTTAGTGTTTTTTATTCTTACAACTTTTGTACTCTATGTAGGTAAACTATAATGATCTATATAAGTTGTGTTTTTAATGTCTCCAAATTGTAATAATTTTAAATATTTTTCAACCTTAACTGGTAGTCAAGTCAAGTCAACCCATTTAACCAACAAATTAGGTCAAACATGCTCAAATCGATCTCTTTAAAATAGTTTTAGTGGGTCAACCTATTTAATAAATAGGTGAGTTTAGTAGAGTTAGGTTTGATCAATCTTTTATTAATGGATTAAGCTTACACAACTAATCAATTTAGGCCGATCTTTGTTGAATACTCGAATCATATTTGTCAAAAGTTAAGTTGAACTAATCTTTTAATAAATGAGCCAAATTGAGTGAAACTATTTAAGATTGGTTTGGTCTATGTGTTGTTCAACCCATTCAATACTGAATAGCCAAATATGGGTTGATTAACTCAATTATGATTGTTCGGATTGGGTCAACTCATTCAATACATGGGTCAAGAGGAATTGGTTTTAACTCATTACTAAACCGTCCAAGTTTAGTAGAAGTTGGCTGGGGTCAACTATTTAATAAGTATATCAATCAGATTTTGTGTGAGTTAAGTTGAATTGAATGTTTAGTAAACGCACCTAGTTAACATAGCTTATTTTTGTATTGGAGAATGAATGAATTGATTCATATACAACCTGACTTGGGTCACTAGGTCACTTTTTAGAGTTGAGTTGAGTTTATACATTTAAACTTTAGAAGGTTAGGTTGGGCTGCTCAATCAATTTAAATTTGGATAATTCAGGTTCCAAAACAAATATGACTAAATTACTATTTTTCCAAAAAAAAAAAAAATTAAATGTTGATATTGTTATAGAGGTTTTATTTTTGCATGCTATAAAAAATGATTAGACCAAATTGTCATTTATTTGAATTTTAAATTTTAAATTTAATCCATTTTAGAGAATTTTAAAACTTGTAATTCATATTTTAGAAGTAATGTTTTAAGTGTTATCAAAAGTTGACTTTATAGAATTATTTTTGTTATATATTTTTATATTTAAAATTTTTAATCTTTAAGTGACTGTTAAAAAAATTATCTAAACTAAATGATTAGCATTTTTTGAATTCTTTTAAATTTAAATAATTATTTATTTTAAATAATTTACTTTTCAAATGCCCTAATGAATTTCACAATTTCTTCTTTTTTTTTTTTTAATTTAGAAATTTATTTATTTTAGAGATTTTACTCTTAATGCCTTTAAATGGATTCAAAATTCGAAGGAGATTTTACCCCTTTAGTTCCTTTAAATAATGATCCAAAAATTTAAATTTCTAATTTATTTTAATTGTTATTAAATTAAATAATTCGAGTAAATTTTCAATTGCAATTCTAATTTAATTTTGAATATTATTAAATTAAATAATTCGAGCAAAGCGATTCAAAATTCTGCGAGGCCGTTGGTAGTTGTAACGCGGAAACAGCTGTCTCACTCCCTTCTCCCCGTTGTAAGTTGGAACGCGGAAACATCTTGTCCCTCCCTTCCCTGTGGCTTTCGATAAATACCATCCTCTTACACATCTGAAACATTTCTCTTTCTAATCTGCGAATCCTTCTCTTTCTAATCTACGAATCCTTCTCTTGTCTGGCTTTTCCGTTTCGCTCCCAATCAAAACCCTAAATCGCATTTCGCTTCCTAATCTACGAATCCTTCTCTTGTGCGTTATGGCTGTTGATACGTCGACGAGGATTCAAAATCGCATCGGACAGTTGCAGGACCGGTCGCAGAAGGTCTGTTTCCGTTGGCAGGCCGGTCAGTGCTATCGATATCCATGCCCTTATCTGCACGCGGAGTTGCCGGCGAAGCATGTCCACGACGATTGCCGCAAATTTCAGGGCCCTGTCCGCAACCCAAACCCTACTTCTGGTTCTCTGAAATGGGAACGGGGCCGTGGCAGGGTCAGCAGTGGCATTTTGGATCGGACTCCTCCTCGCAAGGACAAGATCTGTAATTATTGGATTGGTGGGAACTGCCGTTATGGAGACGGCTGCCATTACCTGCATTCTTGGGTTGGTGGAGAATCCATCACATTCTTGGCTCTTCTTGAAGGGCATGCAAAGGTATTCTATCTTCTTCTTATTTTTTGATACATGAGGCACTCTATCTTGTAAACAATTCGTGTTTCGGGGTTTTTCTAGTTTGGAGGATACATCTGATTGTGGGATTGTAATGGCGTTGTTTCAGGCCGTTAGTGGAATTGCTTTTCCATTGGGATCGGACACATTGTATTCTGCTAGCAAAGATGAGTCTGTTCGGGTTTGGGACTGTCACACTGGCAAGGTAACAATGATTTTGTTTTTCCGTGTAATTTAATTGTCAAATTTGGGACTCTTTTCTGATATACTTATTTGGGCCGTGGTTTGATTTTCAGTGCTCTAGAATCATAAATCTAGGTGGAGAAATTGGCTCCATGATTAGTGAGGGCACATGGATCTTTGTTGGTCTTCCAAATGCCGTCAAGGTAAAATAGGGTTCGTCTTTTTTCTTTTTAAGATGTAAAATAAGGTTTGTTGGTTTTTTCTATTTTGGAAGATTTAGAGTCAAACTTTATTCTCCTCTCTCCTTTTCGTTGGGGTGATCTTTCTTTCCCCCTTTTACAGGTCTTGACCTGACTAGTATTTTTTATTAGATTTTGTTATTGTTTTTTATGTCTGATAACAATAATATATGATTAGTTGATACATTTCTGAATTGTGTCCAGGTATGGAATGCAGAAAATAACTCTGAATATAGCCTGGAAGGACCTGTTGGTCAAGTATATGCTCTGGTGGCCAGGGGTGACTTGCTTTTTGCGGGAACACAGGTAATGGATTTTATGGGATCGACTTCCTTACTTTCTTATGATAGTATGATATTGTGTTTTGAGAAATGATATTTTGTCTTATGATAAGTGCAAGTCATGAATCTCCACCAAGTATTAGAAAATGCTCGATCCAACCTTAACCTGCACCTAATCATTTCTCATTTGTTTTTCTCTTTCTTGTTCAATGTATTTTTTATTCTTTGTTTGTATGTCATCATCAATGCCATCATAGCGATTTCCCCATCCTTTTGTAGCTAATTTTTTTCCTTCTACAATCTGGTTCTCCATAATTAGAATTTTCCTGATGATCCATGTACATTTTCATAACAATCTTAAATGACATTCTCTTATTTTTTCATCTATGGGAACTGCCTTTAAGCTTCCTCTGATGTTATCATTTTTCTCATGTCCACTCTTTATTTGAAAACACTTTATATTTTAAAATTCATAATTTCATCAAATGGAGGGTGGAGATGCAGGGCTGACAATATTATGGTCACGTATCTTGTACCATATTATTTTATTTTATTTATTACTTTTCCGTCTTAACATATGCATCTATGTTATCTCACCTATGCTTTGATTACTACATCTGCTTGTCTTATTTTTCATTGCCCCACCTTCAACTCAAAATGTTTCTATCAGTCTAGTTGCTGTCTTGTGAAAGTCACATGCATCAATATTCAGATAATCTCATGCTAAATTGTATGTGTTCTTCTGTTATTGCAGAATGGAACTATACTTGTTTGGAGATTCAATGTTGTTGGGAACTGTTTTGAGCCAGTTGCTGCTCTTAAGGATCACCAACTGACTGTTGTATCAATGACTGTTGGAAATAACAGGCTCTACTCTGGTTCCATGGACAATACTATAAAAGTAAGTTGACATGTTTCAGTGTTTTTACTACTCTTGATATCTCCTATTCTTTAAATGAAATCTGGTAGGTGCTAGGCAGAAGAAGTAAACTGGGAGTTCGACGTACTTGGCTTTTTATCCTTTAAAATATGTCTATCGAAATTTTAAACTATTCAATCAGAAATTATAAACTGAGTGGTCTAATTTGAAATTACTCTTTTTCATTTAACTTCATATATATGCTATGAGATCTAGTGACTAAAAATTTTAAATGAGATGAAATTTTTTATAATCAATTTAAAAACTAATCCTTTTGTTTGACTAAATGTTATACCATATTGAGATAGTAACATATTATATTTTTAAAGTTATATAATAAAACTTTGTATATATACCATATTAGTTGCATTCTCTTTTTTTTGGTCTCTAATGTAGATCCATAGATCACTATTGTAGCTAATTGGGTTAGTTCAGACCTATATGTACAACTTAGACATGTTAGGTGGCTGAGAGCCATACCATTTTCCAACTTGAATTTGCCACAAATTTAAATCTGGTTGAATTTGTTAGACCATAACCCTAGTTTAGAATAGCAACAAAAGATAAATTTAGGCTGGTGATTTTGGGTCCATTTTGGTCAACATCAGGTGAAAGAAACATCAATCCCCAAAACTAGGACTAGGCCTACTCCAGTGATTAAAGATATTCTCATTTCATCAATAGCAATAGTGGTTGTTATCAAGCACAAAACTACACAATATGTATCAGTATGATTAAAAAATGCGCCGTTTTTTAATAAACTTATTTACAACTCCGTTGTATAAAACTTTGAATATATTAATTGATGTTGCTCTAATAATGCCATTTTTGTCGAATTACCAACTCTGTCAAATACGTTATAGTTTGTAATAGTTTACTTTTAAATTTATACTTTCTTACTCTCATTACTCTATTTGGTTGTTTCATAGGACTATTTTCTTTCTTTCAGGTGTGGGACCTTACTACTTTTCAATGCATTGAGACTTTGACAGGACATACTTCAGTTGTTATGTCTGTTTTATATTGGGACCAATTTTTATTTTCATGTTCGTTGGACAAAACTATAAAGGTGAGTTTTGTTTTAGATAATCTGTCACTGGAATACTCTACAAGAGGGCAATCATGTCCTGCTTTGGTGTGTACACGAGAAAGAAGCTGAAGAAATTATCGCAAGCATCCACGAAGGCATCTGCTGCTTTCAAAACCGGGCTTTGAACATGTCTCCCGAACAATCTCAGTACATATGGCGCAAGACTATTCGTCATATCGAGATCCCATTGGGGGTGTTTTCACGTCTCATCATAGTTTTGTTCAAGGCATTTGGTGGAAAGGGACAAGAGACAGAGGAGTCCACTAGCTTTTCTTTCTGGATAAAGAAGAACCGTGTTCAATCCCTTTTAAAGTTTAAATAAACTTGAACGGCAGCCGCCTTCCCCAATAAGGGGGATTGATCCATCGGTCAAAGGAGGACTTACATCCAATCTGAGACGGGGTGGCGAAGACTTGCGGCAAGGGATGCATAAGCGCCGGGAAGGAAAGGATAGCTAAAATTGGAGGAGCATCCGAGATTAGTCCAGCACTACTAATTTATTATAATGTTGTATCATTTAAGGAAAAAAAGCCTACAACGTTGTCTAATGTAACTGTATTTCTGATTCACGTTTTGTCTTCAATTCCTTTTTCTTTTGTAGGTTTGAGCTACATCTGTAAGAGGAAGCATATTGAAGTGGCATGCACTCATAATGAGTTGTCTAATGTATCTGTATTTCTGATTCACATTTTGTCTTCAATTCCTTTTATGTTGTAGGTTTGGGCTACTACTGAAAGTGGAAAAACAGAAGTGACTTACACTCATAACGAGGAAGTGGTATGATTTTTTTGCAATTGTTAATCCAAATCTCTTTAAATTATCTTTGTTTATATATATATATTTGTCTGCTTGTCTATTTCTTTTTGTGTGTGTGATTGAAGTATTTAGAGAGTTGAAGGAAGTTAGGACATTAATAGGAAAGATAAAAGGATTCAATCCCTTTGTTTACTAGACATCTGAGTTACTTTCATAGCTGAGACCAATACAAATGCCAATTTCTTTCATGCATTCTTTGCCTGAAACTACTTGTTTTAATTTGAAAATGGAGTAGGTTCCATGAACTTAGGATGATTTGCGTGAAGAATGATCTTTTCCTTTACTGTTGAGTGCTGATTAAGTGCTCTTTATAATTAATGAATCACGGTTTGGTGGATCCTGGATCTACTCATACACTTGAGGGATGTTGTTGTCTCTTTTGTTTCTTTCCTGGAGCAAGGTTCCAGCTGAGGTATCACAAGAAAATAGATTCTTCACTATGGCTCTCAAAGATATTGTGGGCTCCATTTGTTCATGTATTTGATTGAAAGTAAGTTCCATCACTGAAATCAACCAAATCTGATAATTTAGAGATTTTTGGTTATATATAGGTTTAGAATGGAATCCCATCACCAGTTTGATAATTACATGAAGCGTTGCATTATTAATTATCGTAAGCTTTAAGTAGCCAAAATTAGTTGGCATCGATAACCTCCATTAGAAGTCAGTTCACTGGGGCAGCTGGAAACATGTAGTGGTAGATGGTTGCTATCTGTGTCTTAGATGGTTGTAAATCATCTTGTATTCAATGCAAGTTCTTCAGATATGGCTTTATCATTTACAGGTATTTGGCGACATCCAATTTCTCCTTCATTAATATGTGGTGTTGTGGCTTTGGCAGGTTCTAGATGTCATTTGATTTGGAAGTTGACCCTCATGGCTATCCTTTAGATCATTTGATTGGGCCTTTGACAACATAGTTGGACAAGTATCTTTGTTGCCTAAAAGCTCAGCATCACTTGTCTCAATCTAATGTTGAATTCAGTGGGTTTGCTAAGACAAATTTTCAATAAGACTGGTATTCATACTTCGTGTGACAATCTTCAAGATTTGTTTTTTGAGGGATAATCCACCTTGGTTCAAGTAAAAGTTGAAAGTGAAGGAGTGTGAAATACCTTTTGACCCCAACACAAACATTTAGTAACAGGAAATTGATTTTTCCCCCTCATCTTTATCATAATTTGAGGTAACATAATTTGCTTATGTTGTGTTCTGCCCTTTGTTATGTACAAATGTAATATATGGGACTAATGTAGACTTGACAAATGAATCCTGTAATGGGACTAATGGGACTAATATATACTGGTTTACCAATATATCATGAAGCGATACTAGTAGTAAGGTGACAATATAACACCCATATGAATTTCTCATAATATTTTTGCAATTATTAAAGAAGAAAACAGTGAGCTAAAATAAATCACTATGTTCTGTGCTATGGTTACATTTGTTTGTTGTTCTTGGCTTCTTGCTATCATTATCTTGTCAATGGAGAATCATTTGATTTCGATGGACAATTTCTTATCTGTTTCTTCTTTTGCTTGTGACAGGGTGTCCTTTGTCTCTTTGGTATGTCCGACGAACAAGCGAAACCAGTGTTGTTGTGTGCATGCAATGACAATTGTGTTCGGCTCTACGACCTTCCATCGTAAGTCTTCTTCATTCTTTGAATAATTGGGTAGGCCATAACTTGTAGGACGTGTGGTTGACAATTTCAGCCATTTGATTGGCCTGCTTGTTAGCAAAGAGTGGTAGTCAACAGTAGCTAATAAAGAAAACTTGGATACCAAAAGATCTAAGATTGTCGAATCAGTGTCAAACAGCATATGTTCACTTGCTCAATGATCGTTCTGCTTTTGTTTTCGTCGGCAACTTCTGACTAACAGTTTTTTTTTTTTTCAGATTTAATGAAAGGGTAAAGATCTTCACCAAAGAGGAGGTCAGAAGAATGGGGGTTGGTCCTGATGGCCTATTCTTCACTGGTGATCGGAAGGGTGAAGTCAGAGTCTGGAAGTGGTTGGCATCTGAGCCAACTTCTGGATGATATTTCAACACTGCTTTGGCCCACTGTATTCTTGTATTTGCCCCTCTTATTTTTGTTTCAATTTTGACGTAATGATATATGAGACAGTTCTGTAGAAATGTGAAAAGTGGGAAGGAATAAATAAAGCATGAGAATTCTGTGCAAGCATTTTTATCACTGATTTGATCCTGTGGTTGTATATTGTGGTTTGACACAAAGTTATGGATTGATTTACACACTTGGTCTCTCTCTCTCTCTCTCTCTCTGATTTGATCCTGTGGTTGTATTTTGTGGTTGACACAAAGTTATGTTTTGAATTACACACTTGGTCACATGCATCTGCATGCCTTCCTCTATTGTTGCTATCATTGATTCTCTCTCTCTTCCTTTGCTTGGAGTCTTATTTGCATGATCAACCAAGTTCAGAGAAAGAAGAGTAGTGGAGTTGACAGATTCAAGAGAAATTGGGAATAGTATTACAGACATGAAAATTTTTGCAATTTTAGTCAAAGGACTACCAAAATTGAAAACATTTTATAGTGAAGAGTTATAAGAGGGAGGTCAAAATTGACATGTTTAATGAAGGAAAAAAAATCAATAGAAAAGGTTCATATTTAACTTCATTTTTGCTTTAAAAATTATTTTAGGAAGGTACTCTATGTGCTCAACCTTTTGTTTAAAAACTCTAAAAAACTCAGCTGATTTAGTTTGAATTAATTTGATTCGACAAAATTTCAAGTTGAGCGATTCAATTTTTTTTTTTAATTTTCTTTTAAATTTAATTAATTTCTCAACTTGCTAGAATTTTAAATGAAATTTGAATTTCAAAATTTCAAACTCCGATTTAGGTTTTAGAAATAAAATCTGATTTATCCGGCCCAGGTGGCCTAAAAATTAAGGTGAAAAAGTTTTAATTTTGGCTTCAGTAACATTGAAGTACATTTAGGGTCATATGATAGGCCAAATGGAAAAAAACGGGCCTTTATCGGGCCAGGGACTGTCGAATAGCCGGGTTGGCTCGGGCCGGATCCAAGGCTAATCGGACCCTGGATTATCAGGCTGGCTCGCGGACTGTCCGATTAACCTATCAGGCCAGGCCCGACCTGAGTCCGTTTATCGGCCTAATTAGAAACTATGGTTCTTAATTAAAGGCATCCTATGTCTATCAATTTTAGCAATATCACGGTCTTAAAATAATTCACTTTTAAAAGTATTATGTAATTCTAATAATTGTCAATATTAATGTGTTATCATATTCATTTATTTCTTCTCCTTTTGAAAAGAATGAAATTTGAATATTAAAAAAATTTCTTCTTATTTTCTATAGTATTTTCATATGTAAAGCCTTAAAATATAATGCTTGAGAATGTTAGCCTCAATAACTAAGTGCAAGTACATTGATTGTTAGGTTGAAAGTGTTGTATGATCGCATTTGGTAATCCAAAATAACATATATTTTTTGAACAAAATTACAATATGTCAGGAGAGTTGTATGCTTGTGTACATTAGAGCTAATTTAGTAATAAGTTCAAGTTACTCAAAATGTTTGTCTTCATTATATTTAAATTCAATCTCGATTTAGGTCCATTTATGGTATTTTTGTAATTTGATTGAACATCTTATATAAAAATATTTATTTCAATGATTTTCTTTAAAAAATCAAAGGTATGAATCATTTGCTAGACCCATCTAGACAATTTAGTAATTTGTATAATAATTTATACAATTATCCAACTTTTTTAACAATACAGGTTGGTGCAACTCTCTCAAATACTTTGTCAAAGCACTCAAGCTTTTCAACCAAGGCATATGCCATACTTCCTTCATATCTTTCAAGAGCATTTAGAAAATATGCCTCAATAAGTTATTTATGGCTAGTCTTTCATACACTGCGATATGCCATTTTAGTCAATTATTCCTACAATGGCGTATGAATTATGTGCTCATTGAACTTAAGTTACTTGTCTCTTCACATCTGGGGATATAACTTGGGTCGGGTCTGTAACGACTTGGTCCACCCAATATATTTTTGTACGCTTTAGGATCTGACCAAAGTGGTTTTGTCTCCCTTTGAGCTCCAACACATCTTCGAGAAAAACGTCATATGCTAGTTGGAGTGCGCGTTCCTCATATATCCCAAGATTTGGAGTCTCCTCTAGGTGATGTGGGACAATTTGTGCCTAGTATCTAATAGCCCACTCGCTAGTTCCAATCTAGTGTGTCCATGACAATCCCCCCACAGAGGGAGCTGAAATCGTCCTCAGTTCTGATACCATTTTTAACAACCCAGTCCACCTAGCATACTTTTTGTCCGTTTTGGGCTCTGGCCTGCATGGTTTTCTCTCTCTTTAGGCTCCAACCCATTTTTGGGAAAATGTCATATGCTTGATTGGAGTGAGCGTTCCTCACATATCCCAAAGATCTGGTCTCTCCTTTAGGCGATATGGGACAATTTGTGCCTAGCATTACCAGTGTATAGTTGTACACCTCGCTCCAACCTAGTGCATCCGTTGCAGGACCTTACCCAAGCGCCCAAGAAAAATTCAAAAAAAAAAATTGGGTTCAAATTCATCATGGTTTGTCAATGTTTCCAAAAAAAAAAAAAAATGATTATGGTTTAGGTTGGGCTCATTTTTTGGCCAAAAATGTCATGCTTGAATTAGTATTCAGGTTGGGTTGAGCCTAATACATGGAAGTTCCAGTTTAACCTACAAGCCAAATTTTAGGTACAATTTATAAAATCTAATTTTATTTAATAAAATTTGTGTATAAATATACATTTTTATCTACTATATAATTTATATTTCAATAAAATAATACAAAATCTTCATTTTTCTCTAGGAAACTTGAGCCCAGATAAGTAGACATATACATTTCGGACTTGAGTTTGACTAATTCGAATTAAATAGGGCCTAGGCTTGAGCTAAGGCTTTGTGCTTGGGTAGGCCTAGAACTCGACTCAACTTGCTTGAGTTGCAACCCCATTCATATCTAATACTTGTTATAAATTATTATTGTATTTTGTTTGTCTAATTTTGAAATTTGACAACATATACTTGATCTTTATTAAAATAAACTTCAAAATTATTTTTTACATATAGGTTTGTCAGTGATTGTTAAATATTATAACAATAACTACTTTTGAAACATTCAATGGTTTAAATTGGAGATATTGTATCTCATCATAAAGTTCGATTTGATATGTTCAATCTAGTAACTAATATGATAAAGTTTTAAGAAATTTTCAAACAACTTAGATAAATTTTATTTGTGTAAAAGAAGGTGTCTATAGTCAACATTGAATTCACTCGCATGTAGTAGAAATGTAATAGGCTTCAATTAGTTGACTTTTTAAAAACTAAAAAAATACAATTTTAAAAATGAGTGAAATGAGTAATGTTTTGTGTATTTGGGCCAAAAGTGTTAATATTGGTTTTTTGATCTCCGATACATATCGACTAATAGGATATGAATCGACCTCCTTAAAGAAATATCGCCGATATTTACAATATGTATGGACCGAATTTAAAAATAAATCAAAATCGGTGCTGGGTCGATATTATGTATTTTTTCTGGAAAAATATATTTTAAAAAAAATCTATTTTTCATCTTTATCTTTTTTAATTCAGATAAAATTTAAAAAAAAAAACAGATATTTGAAAACAGAAAAAAGAGGAGAGAGAATAAGTTTAGCCGAGATATCTGCCGAAATCTTGACCTTGGCAAATTTTAAACCCGTGGTTCGAATACAAGAGCTTAATTGAGGCTTATAAAACTGCTAAATGATTACTATATCTATGTATACAACATCACCATTGGATTAGTCATAATGGATAAATTTATTTATTTTATTATAAAGTTTAAGGGTTACAGTAATGTTGTGCAAATATTAAATTTATAACTCGCAATCGCACTAATGATTAGATAATATAGCGATTGAGTGCGAGGTCGAACCCATTGGAACTTAGGAAAATATATCCGTGAAAAATACACCACTGAATTATATATTTTAAGAAAGTTGGAAAATCATGAAAATAAATATTAAATATGGAATTAATTATCTAATCTTAGGAATTTAATTTTAATTTAGAAATATTCTAAAGATAGAAAATATGGTCTAAAATTAAAAACCACATCTAAAATTAGAATTTAACAATTAAAAAGATCTAATTTTAATTAAGATGGTGGATTTGATTTAAAAATTATAAATAATCTTAACTTAAATTAGAACACAAAACTAAGATGTAATTAATTAATTAACTACCTAGTTTCACAATTTTCAAGAGTTTGAATTTATAGACAAAACAAAAAAAATAAAACATATATACATATTTACAATGGAATTTGGATTGAAGATTAAGGATGCATTATTTTCAATATTTTAAAAATAAAATCAAATCATAGAACATGGAGCTCACTTAATGATCATTGATTCAAAATTTTCATTCATAATTAATTTAATTAAGAAAAACATGAGTTTCATTAATCAAGAAATAATCAAAATAAACCTTGGGCTTAGAGAGAATTCAACATAAAATTCCAAATCTAAATTCTTCACCTACTCTTAAAAAGAGCCTTAGAATGTAAAATTAAGGTTCTAAACTTTCCCAAAAATTGGATATTTAAGATAAGAATTCTAAGATTAAATCAAAACATGCATTCATAAAGAAATTAAAAATCAAATCAAACTATTATAATCAATAAACATTAAGTGGAAAAAGCTTGTCTTAATTTTATTAATAAGACAAAGAATTAAAATTACATAACCATAGAATTCTTGGAATAAGAAATTACAATGAGAAGTTAAAACACCAACTTGAAACCCATTGTGGAATTTGAATTCCACACTGTCTTCCCTTCTCTTTGTGTTCCTTTCCTTCCTCCCTATGCTCCAAAAATCAGCAGCCCTAGTTCAGTTTTCTCACAGCCCTAGTTCAATTTTCTCAATGGGAGAGGGCTAGTATTTATAGATGAAAAAGGAGGTGGAATGAATGACTTGGATTTAAAGATTTAAATAAAACAAGGGACATATGGATGGCTGATATGGTTTGTGCTAAACATGGAATGACTTAAAAGAGGTAAGGAAGTGGAAAAAATAGTAAAATTTGTACAAGGAAAGTTGGTGCAAAATCCCGTTTTTAACATATGTAGCACCTGCAGTTCAGTTTTGACATATTTAATGTCCGAATCAGGAAAAATTGTAAACTACAAAGTTGTAGCCTTTTAAATTTTCTTTCCAACCCAAAAAGAATCAAAGCAATCAGACATTGGAGTGAAACTTTATAGTCAAAATACTGAAGATGTGTAAAACCTTCCTTCTTTTTCTCCCCTTCTTATTTTATTTTTTTTTCCTTAATCCACTTGCTAAATTCGAAAATCCTCTTATATTGGCTTGTAAATTTCGAATTTCCTCATATGTATCTCGAGAAGATAAAAATAGTTTTCAAACATGTGGATTTCTTCATGGGCTTTTCTTAATGGGCTTTGTAAATGGACTTTTTAAAGTATGAAAAATCTAATAATTAATTTTACCACTTACATTCAATTATAAAACTGTACAAAATTAATCCAAACTCTCATAAATAGATTTAAATTAATTAGTTTACAATAAAACCCTAAATTGTGATAAAATAATTATTAAAAATTCCAACTTAAAAAAAATATCAACTTATATTCATAAATTGCAAAATTCACTTTTTGAATTCTCATATCTTATATTTCCCTTAAGTCTGCAAAACGTCAAAAATCCTATTAAACATATTCTAAAACACACAAAATACGGGTTAAGTAGTCCAAATAAAAGGGTAAAATAGTCATTTTCCTGTGCTCATCAAGTAATTCGATACGCTCTGTTTAAAAATTTGATAAAACAAAAAAAATCTGTCAATTCATGGAATTATTTTTATTATAGATCAAGATGATCTACCATCTCATACAAGCTTTTAAGTTTATATTTTTTTTGAATTTACGCATGGGAAACTACGGAAAACCCAATGTAAACAGATACATCTTATATTTTAATTGAATAATAAATTTTTAGTAACTCAATTTAAGTTACAAGATGTTTAGGAATAACACCATACACATTAGCCCTTAAAAAAAAATGTTTTCAATGTGAGGAGTTAAATGAAACTTGTCTCTAAGACACTTACCCAATCATTTAAAGATAAATTAAATGATTGGTGTGGAGCTATCTAACAATTATTCATTTAAGTTACTTAAATTAAATTAATAAAGATATATAAATAAAACTAATAATGTGACGAACAAAATAAACTTATTAAAACTAATATGAGTCACGAGTTTTCTAGTTTTAAAATTTAAATTGAACGTGTAAAGGTATTCTCGTGACTCAATTAAACGGTAAATCCCATCCCTCTCTCATAAAACTGCTTTCTAGTCTCTGCCAAAAAATACTCTCATTCTCTCTCGCTCTCTTGTGACAGAAATACTCTATGAACACTCTCTTGCTTTTTACGAGAGAAATACCCTACGAACGAACGCTCTGCTCTCTATGGCTGTCTGATTGCATGCTCTCTGCATGATTTTCGAGAAACATGGCAGATAACGGGGACTCTGATTGTTTCGATCAGGGCGGGCCCTGGCTATAGGCGAAGTAGGCGGTCGCCTATCGCCCCCAAATAAATAGGGCCCCCAAGTCCATAAGCTCCTTTACTATATGTTAAATAATTAATAATGTATAATTAAAGTACAAATTCATTTTAGTCCAGTTGGTTAGAATTGTTCCATTACAAATACGGGACCTGGATTCAAATCCAAGCTGCGTAATAATAATAATTTTTTAATTTTTATTAAGTTATTTAATAATAATAAGGAAAAATAACAATAATTTGAATTAATACTACTTGAAATCATTTGACTATTTTTAACTATTTCGAATTTAGAACGCTCAAAATTGAAAATTTATATATTGATAATTTTTCTACTCAATTTAAAGGGTAGGTTTCTTAAAAAATTAAAATAATGATAGTAACAATCATAATAATAATTATTATAATCCTCATTTTATTGAGTTTAATAATAATAATAATGATAAAATATTTTTAATTAATAAAGAATCCTTTAAAATATATCTATTATCTAAATAAAGAGAAAGAGAAATCTATATTGAGTTGATAATTTTGAATTAAAAATAATTTAAAGCTTTTAAAATTTGAAGAGATGAAAATACATAGCTTTATTCATTTGATAAATGTAGATTTTATTAGAAGTAATATACAAGTATAAATCATTATAATTAAGATAATTTTTAATTTTTAATTTTTTTAAAAATATAGAAAATTTGGAAAATTAAAATAATAATAATATCTTCTTTTCAAATGAGAATTTGCATTAGTGGCACACTCGAATATGATGAAAGATGCAGTACAAAAAGAATGAATTTCCAAATTATATAAAAAAGAATGAATTGTTGTTTTCCAAATGCATGAATTGCTTATAAAATTATGTTGATTATACCAGTTATAGTTACCTATGCAGAAATAAGTTTTTCAAAGTTAAAACTGATAAAATCTTCTCTTCAGTCTATAATGTCATAAAAAAGATTGAATGGATTAGCTATCTTATCTATTGAAAAATAAATGTTAAAAAAACTTAAATATAGTAATTTAATTAGTAATTTTGCATCTCAAAATAAGAATAAATTTTAAATAGTATTTTGTTATAAATTTGATTATGATATTTTATTTAGTTTCACATATTTAAAAAAAATTGTATGATTTTATTTTTTATGAGTATATAAAGCCCCATCTTAAAAACTCACCTAGGGCCCTTGAAATCTCAAGGGCGGCCTTGGGTCTGATGGATCTCAACGATTTCTCTCCCATTTCTCCACTGTCCGAGGGTCAGGGTGCTTGGGTTTGAAGCCGATGTTGAAATGTCGGAGCTGGGGTTAGGGTTTCGATTTGGTTTTGAAGAGGATGTTGAAATATTGGAGCTGGGGTTAGGGTTTGGTATTGGTATCGGTCTTGAAGAAAACGTGGAAATGTCGGAGCTGGGATTAGGGTTTGGTATCATATTTCTGATGGCATTAGATTGGAGGACTTAGATTCCATTGACAGCCAAAATTCTGAGGGTTGGAATGGATCTGATGATGCAGGATATGATAATGGTGATAATCTTCACTTGCTGTTGTATGAAGCTTTATTTGGAGAGGTTTCAAAAGATGAGAACTTGATTTGGGGTGGGCCTCCAATGGCAAAAACCGTTCTTGACAATCTGCATCATCAGATCCATCCCAAGCCTCAGAATTTTGGCCGTCAATCTAAGTCCTCCAATCTAATGCCATCAGAAATATCGATACCAAACCCTAATCCCAGCTCCGACATTTGCATGTTTTCTTCAAACCCGATACCAAACCCTAACCCTAGCTCCAACATTTCCATATCCTCTTCAAACCCAAATCGAAACTCTACCCCAGCTCCGATATTTCAACATCTCTCCAAACCCAAATAGAAACCCTAAACCCAACTCCAACATTTCAACATCGTCTTCAAACCCAGGGGACTCTGACCCCTCAGATGGTGGAGAAATGGGGGAGAAATCATCGTTGAGATCCATCGAACAGTCAGGGTCTCAGTTATCTGCCATGCTTCTAGAAAACCACGTAGAGAGCAAGCAATCAGAGAGCCAGAGAGAGCAGAGCAAGGACGATGATACCATATGTGCAGTTTGCATAGAAAAAATTCATTTGGAACACAAGCACAGTGCCTTCCATGTGCCCACCTTTACCACGGGGACTGCATTTTATCCTGGTTGAGGACCCGAAACACGTGCCCTCTCTGTCGGTTTGAATTGCCAACCGATGATCCCACTTAGTGAAGTTCAGTGGACGACAATTGGAAGCTTTCTCTGTAAGGATTCTTCACACACACATGAACACGTGCGCACACACATATAGAGACACGCACACATGCACAAGAAGGTTTATGAACACTGATTGTTGTTGTTTTTTTCCCCTTACCACCACCATCTGCTATTCTTTCTTACAAGCTTTCCATTTCTATTTTTTGTGATTCATTCTTATTTGTTAATTGATCTATCATTCATTTCTCCAAATTTATGTATTATAGTTTTGACAACCTGATGGTGATCTCAAATGCACAAAAGGTGAATGAGATTTGTCTTTCAACTATACATTTTTTTTTTGCTATTCTAATCCAAACTGCCTCTTTTCATTCTCTACACTGGAACTTTCTTAATCTGCAGAGTTTGTTTTAGTGGAAACAATTTGTATCAACCATTACAATGGAGAATTAAAAGGTAATTAATTATCTATTGCTCATTCCTTTTGTTTTCTGTAGCAACTGTCTCATAATTTTAGATTCTTTTGCTCCCTCCTTTTTTTTTTTTTGCTTTTAATGGTCCATGGTTCAATTAAATTATTTTTCCTATACAGTGTTAGAATGCCGCAAATACTTTCAGATTTTTTGTCGACTTGTTTCAGAATTTTTTCTGTGCCATGCCGTCCTTCTGAGAATCTGATTTCATCTAGCATGATTGGTAATTCTTAGAAGGACAAGATGCTTTTCTTCATTGAAGCAATTAAAATTAAATATAGATGATGTTATGCTTGTATAATTTGAACATGACTTTTACTCTGGTATATTTTCATTTGGTAAATCACTCTGAGTTTGGTTTGTATCTTCTACATTGATTTTAAAATGCTGTTAAGGGTGTGTTTGGCAGCCAATATATTCTGACTTAGGAGATTCAAGAAAAAAGAGAGTGGGAGAAAAATCTAACTCATATTATGATAGATTAAAATCTTAATGTTTGTCGAATGTTGTTAGGATCTTCAAATTCTGGTAGATTGAAATCTTGGTGTTCGGCAAAGACGTTTTACAATCAATGCAAAACATCAAGATGTAAACATGTATCCGTTCCATTAGCAATAACTTATATCAATTAAGTTCATTAATATTTCATCAAGTTCCAATAACAAATTGTACCAAGAGTTAAAAAATGAAACTCTAATTTGAAGAATTTTTGACCAAACCATACCGAGTCTAATGAACAAAATAACCCATAAATCAAATAATCCATGACTTGTAAAAATACCAACTTAATGAGATTAAAGGAAGACTTCCAAAAAAATGAATAAACTTTAAATGGATGAGTAGGGTATCGTGTCTTTACGGAAAAGAGCAGTGTGTTTTTCATTCTTCATTTTTGTCCAAAAGAACCAATGTGCATTTCTTTACATGCTTTCTTAAGAATAGACCATGAATTTGAGTTGTTTCCCTATGTTTGGAGCTAAAAGATTTATCCACACTGTGTGTGGGTTTACAAAAGATTTAAAACTCTTCATTGAATCTGCCACATGAGATGCCATTTCATTGTGTCCTCCTAGGCCTACCACTTGGTTCTCTTAGTTGCTTTAGGCCTATTTCCGGCTTCCTTTCATAATGCCCTTTTAATTCTACTCATTCCTTTCACGAACACTTTTAACTCACTATCCCTTTCTGTGAGAGATTTCTTCATTTTTTACTATTCATGGTTCCCCAACACACTTTAGGGACTCTTATTTACTGTTCCATCTTCTACATTTCTTCAATTTCCACTTATTGTCTCTCACAATTGTTCAAGTATTAGTCATTCTTCTTTTCTTTGTCTTTCGATTCTTATGTGGTATTTTGTTTCTCCTTTAGGTGATTTCATTTCTTATTCTTCTTTTTTATCCTTATTCTTCTCGTTTGTTTGTTCTCGCATGGCCCACGGCGCAAGGGTTCCAATAACATGCACAAGCACAATAAAATGTATAAAAATAAAATAAAACACTAAAGGATCGCATCTCTACTCTCATACCTTAGCTAAGAAATCTTTGATTTTGTTTGTTGATCTCCCGACTTGCTTGAACAGAACTTCCTTCTAGTGCTCAACCTTTTGATTTCCCTGATGATGGATATTATCTTCCACGGCATTTTTTTTTTTCCCATTTGCCCATGGTATTGCATTTGCATAGTCAACTTAAATGATTAGCCCCTTTAAACCCAATGTTAGCCCTTAACTCGAGTTCTATCTTGGTTCCTGCTTATCTTCTATGGAGGATTTTTTCCCTTTCCCCCATGCTATTGCATTTACAGTGTCACCTTAAATGATTAACCCTTGAAACCCAATATTACCCCTTAACTCCAGTCCTATCCTAGTTCCTAAGACCTCCGCTTTGTTTCAATCCTTGACCACAAATGGAGTAGAGAAAGCTAACTTCATGACTCCCCCCTCATCATTTAACACTCACCTGCCCTTGTTGGACCTGATTTCCTTTTGCTACCCCATTCACCTTGAATTTAGGACAACCAGGAGGAGACTTCCACTTTTCCTTGAATTTGATTTTCCTAGGAAACCTCTTAAGTCAACCATCCCTACTTCTCATCAAATTTGAAATTGAACACCCTTTGTAATCTTTACAAAACACCAACCAACTAAAAGGCCTCAATTTCTCATTTTCAACAACTCCCTCAATCAATTCATAACTCCCTTTGAAAAATCCTTGCATTTTTCTCCTTCTATACATTATTAAAATTAGGACAAATAGTTGATTTTTTTTATCAAATAGGTGAGCTATTCTGTACTATGAAGACCTCTTTTCATGGGTGATTGGATCACTTCCTCCTATGAAATCGGTTAGTGGGGTCTTGAATGGGCTTAGCATGACATGAATTGTTTTATATTCTATCAAATATTTTTGCTATTGAATCGAATGCTATTCCCCCACATGTCAAGAATGCATGTATATGTGTGTGTGTGTTTTATATTCTCCTCTATTCTTTTTTTTTTTTATTATCTACTATGTCATGTGTCTTACAAGATTCCTCTATGATGAAATTGTAACTAGTGGATATGCTTGAAAATTCAAGTGTTTCATACTATATTTACTGCTCTATGAAAAAAAACATCTTCTTTCAAATCCCAAATGTGTATAATTAGAAAACAGTACAAATAAATTTGTGGTGTTTTGTGCTCTATATAATTTCCAAACAATTGAAATCTATTACACATTTTCTAAATGATATATAGAGCGTCTTGCAAGCCAATTTTTCTTCTAGTTCAAGGCTTTGAAAAGGGTGATGAAAGGGGGTTTAGTTTGCAACATTCTAACTATTTCATGTTGAAACCATGGTATTTTCTTCTGTTCAAGCCTAAGAAAAGGGTGTTGATGGATTTGATTTGTAGGATTCAAATTTTTTGGTGCTGAATTATGGTATCTTAGTTCAAGCAGTAATAATTTTCAATTATATTTTTTTTTTCTAAAGTAGATACTAAAACATTATTAAAAATAATAAAGACCAAAGGTCCAGTAAAAAGGATACAATAAAAGATTGGAAAAAAAGTCCAGCCCAAAAAGCCCTTTACACCCCACAATTACAGTAGAAGAGAACTACACTCAAATAAGAGGGCAAGAAGTCAACCACAAACAAAGCTTGGCTATAACAAACACAACCAATTACACGAAGTTAGAAAATGTCTGAACTTTCCTATTCCTTACTTAACCGATAGTCCACAACATTGTTAGCTTTTATACTAACATGTTTGAAAAAAAATCACCTACCTCTACACACTATATTGATATGCCGAACAACATGAAACAACCTGTCGAAGGCTTTTTTTTCTACCACTAGCCCAAATGATAACGTTTATTTAATTTTTTTCAATCACCAAGCTACCACTACCATGCCTAGCCCACTACTTTAATGCGCAACAATTTTGCCTCATTGGACTCCATAATCCTTACCAACTTTGAGAAAAGAGAAGAAGCAATACCTCCCCCCAGTCATTATGCAACAGGCCTATCCTACTAGGTTTTCCCTTGTAGCCTCGTCCACATTAAATTTGCAAAAGCCTAATGGAGACCCAAACCACACTTACGAAGATCTTTATCTTCTTTTCCTTCCTATCATATAGTCATCCAAAGAAGGGTATTTATAAATAGTGGAATATCCCTTTAGAAAGGCTAACACAATGCATTAGTCTCCACTTAGCATCCTTTGTCACTTCCCCCAATTCCTTCATTTTGCTTCCAAAAATTCTTGAACTCTTTTTTTCCAAATTGATTGGAGGACAACTGATGGGGTGAGGTTCCATATTATTATTTAATCTAAAAGGAACTCCCTGCCAAGTCTCCAACCCTCCATAACCTCTTCAACAAATTTGTTCTAAACCCATAAGCACCCTATTAGGTTTAAAAGGCTAACCCAAACCCTAGTGGCAAAGGTACTCCCACAAAAAAGATGATCGAGATCCTTCTCAACCAAACAACATTAGACATAGTGCAAGGAGATCCCATCAGAAATGATACATCTTCTCATTACCTTGCATTTCAATTGGATTCTACCCCTAATCGCACACCAATAAACCACTTGACACACGGTAGTGCCTTTATTCTCCAAGCGAAGGAGCATGGTGGGCAACCACTTTTGACTTGACCAGTTGCCTCATTTAAGCTAGCTTTCGTTGAATGTACCTTAAAAGATTGCTTAGTTGTATTCTTTTAATGTTGATGCTTTATTGAGATATGAGAATCATTTCATGATCCTTTTAGAACCTTGAAGCTCTCCATTTTAGACACCCTAGCAGCCCTTAGGAGGGTTGTTGACCTCGCCATCCACTAATCCCCTCATAGTAGTCAAACACAAAGGCATCCTTGTGCGTCGCTGATCTAAAAAGTAAGGCAAGAAAAAATGTCCCTCAATGCTTTGTTATCTTACTAAAATCTCTTTATGATACCACCCTATTACTCTTACAGCCTTATCTACCTAAAACCAAAGGCCCTTCTGAAAAGCTTTCCTTACTTTACCTCGAGCACCATTACGCTTGCAAAAGGATCTAACCAATGTTGAAACCTCCTTCTCTGCTTTCTTACCTAATTCCTATCCACCAATACATTTTATTCCATATCTAGCAGCTTATACTCTCCTCCCTAAAGCTTCCTCCTCTCTATCAAACCTCCGAGGCTACTTGCATATAAAACATGATTTCCATCTAAAATACTACCAATAACTAAATCACACCCTTTTCCTATGGCTTCTTGACCTCCTCCCAATTAACAAGATGCAACCTTCTATTGTCGCTTTTCCCATTCCTAATGAAATTCCTTTGTAGTTCTTCTAACTTCTTTTCAGTACCTTTGGTATCTCATATAATGACATAAAATAGGTTGGGATGTTAGGTGACACCAACTCGTTTACCATTAATCTCCCACCCATCGAGAAATAGTTCCTCCTTGAAGAAGCCAACCTTTTTCCTCCATCCTCTATAATATAGGACTCCCAAGTCCTTCAAGATCTAGGATTGGCCTCCACATGAATCTCCAAGTATGTTAGAGGGAGCTTTTCAATCTAGTTCCAATCTCTTTCGCTTAGGCCACCTCACCAATTACCACACTTAAAACATCTTAGAACTGCCTTAGCACCTAATGTCTTCTCTCATTTGAAGCTTTACAAAAGAGTAAGTATGATCTTCAAACTGCAAAAGAGACATTAGTATACCCACTGCTACGATCCCCAAATCTCTAATCCAATTTCTCTAACTTTCCGCTTAAGCTTACCAAAAACTTCTACCACCATTGTGAAGATAAGGAGTGATAACAGATTACCCTATCTAAGACTTCTTTTTACATTAATTGGTTTGATAGGCAATAAGGCCTTGTAGCACACGCTTTCATCCACCTCCATTGTTTAAATTGGAAGCCCATCTTACAAAACATATAACAATAATAATAATAATGTAAGCTTTCTCCATATCAAATTTTAATAGAAGCCCCTCCCCTTGATCCCTACGAATGGCATGGATTGTCATTAGCAACCAAAATACCTAGCTCCAATGGCCCTTCCCTCTTAATGACTAGGCTGATGACGGAGCTCTTAAGCTCTCTCTCTAACAATTACCCTCTCATGGAATTCCTCGAAAAGTCTTAAAAAAATTGATTCACACAATCTTCCAACAAGACTTGAGAAATCTAAAATTAAAAACATTTGAACTTAGTGCTTTGTCCCCATCCATACTATCCAAAAAACCTTTTAATCTCATCCTCTTCAAATCTCCTCTCTAGCCAACCTACTTTCTCATTTGAAATAGAACCAAAGGTTATAACCTGTCCATCAAGGGGCTGACACTACTAACACGAGCAAAATAATACTCCCACAATCTAGATAAAGGAGACCTACACCCACCAGCACCATAAATGTCTAGGGGTTGAGAGTTAGAATGCAGTACAATACCTTAGGGAAGGAATTAGGAGATTTAGAAACATCTATTAACCCGGGATCATTGGGGGCAGTACTTGAAAGCAAACGCAAAGAAAGAAACCACAGCAGGTCGAGGCAAGAAAGTCTATGAAGAGGCAACCATCTTACTGATGCAGTTGAAGGCATGCTTGAGCCAACTGATGTCACAAGCGGGGGATGAGAGGGAAGGAGTGGTGTCATTTAAAGAAGCTGCTGTTTGGAATAGTCTCCTGGACCTGAAGTGACATCAGAATTTGAAAATATAGCGTATGATTTGAATTCTGTTTAATTTGTGTAAAGCTTCTATCATGTTTACTAATTAAGTTGTCACTATTTTTTTTTTGCATATGATTGATCTGTTATAGGGATATAAATGAAAATAAAATTTTAAATAGTTAATTTACTCTAAACCTGGAATGGCATTTCACCAGAAATCACCACACTCATGTCTTATTCATAACAATGTGCAAGATTAGAATGCCTTTGGTATTTTGCATTGCTTTCAGTGTCCATGCAATGGAGACTGCTTTGTTCCTATATTTGCTACCACCTTGTTTTCTCTTAAAGAGGTGACTGAACTTTCTGGGTTATATTTCTTATATGGTTCCACGTTCCATCAAGAAAACTTCTAAAATTTTTAACTCAAAACCCTACTAGAATATAATTTGTACCATTTATTTAAATGTTTTATGATATGGGTCGTTTAATCTCACATGGAAAATTGCATAGCAAATAGTCTTAGTAAAGAAAAATTATTCTCCATAACCATTTAAAAAAGAAAGCAAAGAAGATTAATGCAAGCAAAATTGGGAAAAGTTCGCAAGTTTCATGGAAGAATGGCTGTTAGGGATGATGAAGAGATTGAAGGCTATTTTTTGTTTAGTACTACTTGTTTCTAGTCCCATGTGTGTTTTAGGGCTCTCCTTGCGTCTGTTTTAAACAACAGTCTTAGTAAAGAAAATTTATTCTCCATTGGCCTATTCTTCACTGGTGATCAGAAGGGTGAGGTGAGAGTCTGGATGATGTTATTACAACAACACTCTGTTTCTTTTTTTTTAATGGTGCCACTGTATTCTTTTATTTGCCCCTCTTATTTTTGTTTCAATTTTTTTGTAAATATGAGACAGTTCTGTAGAAATGGGAAAAGTGGGAAGGAATAAATAAAGCATGAGAATTCTGTGCAAGCTTTTTTATCACTGATTTGATCCTGTGGTTGTATTTTGTGGTTTGACACAAAGTTATGGATTGATTTACACACTTGATCTCTCTCTCTCTCTCTCTGATTTGATCCTGTGGTTGTATTTTGTGCTTGACACAAACTTATGTTTTGAATTACACACTTGGTCACATGCATTTGCATGCCTTCCTGTATTGTATGCTATCATTGATTCTCTCTCTCTCTCCCTCTGCTTGGAGTCTTATTTTCATATTATGAGGGAGCCAATGCTGTCGTCTTTATTTCTGCAAGTTATTTGTTGGGTTCTGGGGGGAATATGGCACAACAGATGGGAAGTTTTCTTTTGCATGTTACAGCGAGTGATTGTGTGGAACTGGTTGAAAATATGACTTTGAAGGGTTCATCATTGTAGTGTGAAGAAAACTCGTAGAGGAGAGATCTCGACCTTCCAGTTGCAAATTTGTGGTGATCTTATGTAGGAGATTTTTCTCTTTTTGAAAAAAATTCATTTAAGAAAATAAAAAAGGCTTTTAAAAAAAAAAATTAAAAATATAAATATCAGCCGATATCTAGGCTGATATTCGCCAGTATTAGATGAATATCGGCCTAGATATCGATCGGGTTCACGCCGATATTTCTTTTTTTTTTTTTTAAATAAAAATAAAAATCGACCGAGATCCCGACCGTATCGATAGAATTTTTTCTCTGGCCGATACTATGCTTATCGACCGAGATATCTCGGTTGTGGAAACCCCAAGATATCTCGGCCAATATGGTGCATATCGGCCGAGATTTCGACTCCTCGGCAAAACCCGAATGAATTCAATTTTCTGGGCCCAGTCCAATATTAGGCTGGATTGCACATTACTGCTACAGTATGTGTAAAACAATACTGGGCTCAATCTGGATAATCAGTTGTGTCTGAGAGACAGTCCGGTTTAAAACGTTGTTGGGCTGCTGTTTGACTGGGTTCGGCCGACTGATGAGACGGCTTAATCAGGTCAACACAGACGTTTCTGGATGGTTTTAAAACCAGAAATTAAAAAACGAGTTGCTCTAATAACAGGGCCTGGACTCTGATGAGTTCAGGTCTGTTTTGCCCGTGAAAACGCACGGTTTGTTCCCCGTCTAACTCACGCGCAGACTTGTTGAGTTTCAACAGTTATGGGGTATTTAAACAATGGATTAATGGCTGTTTTCCTTGCTGAGTTTAGGTCCTAAACTGAGGAGTAACTGACTCAAAATCCAGGGAAAAACAGTTCTGGATTTAACATCAACCCGGACTCAATTCGAGTCACAAACTGAGCTGAATTTCAACAGTCAACTCAGCTAATTTAAAAAACAACAATAATTTCTTACAGAAATAATTCTTCATTAACTATGGAAATTGATTCAATAATTCAATTAAATTTAAAAGAGTGTAGGCTTACCCAGTTTTTATGGGAAGACTCGGTCAATTCCAAGTATCAAATCACTCTTTGAGAACTTGAATTTCAGAAAAATATAATGTATTTTCTCTCCTTTTGGGTTCTGCCAAAATCGGCAGTAAACATGCCTTTATATAGTTTTCTAAATGACTCTAACGGAACTAAGGTGAGTTAACTAGACTCAAGAATCAACCAATTACAATAAACCATTTGAAACTTACAAAAGAAAAAAAATTCAAAATTTGACAATCCTAAGTTTAAAAGTCAAAACATCTCAACTCCTAATGGACTTCAACTTCGAACATTAAGGATAGATGGGACTCAATTCAGTCGGCCTCGGCGAGTCACGCCTCCTTGGGTCTTTTCGCACGTGTGGAGGTCTTTGACAAAGGGCCAGCCTTGATAGGCTTGGGCAGGGTGTGGTGTGGCTTAGGATGAGGGGTAAAAATTCACTGATGCCGAGATATCGACGTCTCGGCCGATATCTCTCTCTCCCAATGTTTTTTGGGCAAATATCAGTTGTTTAAATGTATATCGGCCGAAATATCTCAGCGTTCAAAAACCCGCGTATCGGCTGAGATTTTCAACCCTGGCTTGTATTAGTTTGTTCTCTTTGAGTGGGTCCCACTGCTTCCTGTCAATTTGCACGTGTTAAACCTGTCAATTGATATGATTTGTTTTCCGTCTTCCTGTTTGTCTTTACCTGTACGAATTTGTTGTAAAATTCCAAAGCCATTACTGCAGTGCCGTGTTCCACTTGATTGGTGTCTACATCAGAAATCAAAGTTAGAAAGTGAAGGAAATTGAAAATGACCACATGATCACTAATTTCAAATGGGCTCAATTTTATATGGGACTCCGAAAATCGATGAGAGGAATCAACATAATATCACTCGTAAGAAAATATCAAAGGCCATATTTTACCTAGATCAATAATTGGCCAAGGAATAAAATCTGATGTATACTTTGTTTCAATTTAAATCCACACAAAATTAATTGATTTTAATTAATTGTAAATGCCGACACAAATTCAAAATTAAAAGGACACGATAAAAATTGAAAGCCGACAAAATTAACTTTACTGAAATTAAATCAAAATAAAACTCACCAAAATTGGAGAGGAAACGAAGCAGAAAGCTTAAATTTTATAACTTCAAATTGTGTGTACAAGGCATGGACGTCTACCCCAATTAATATTGGAGGCGGGGCCCAGAAAATTTAAAAATTACATGCTTCTCACGCCATTCTCCCTAAGGTTTTGCTAAAATTCCACACACAGGAGTTTGGCTCTCCCATTTACACATTCTCCATTTACTTCCTATAGTTTCTCTCTATTCTACTATTGACTTGAAGCCACATGGATTTATTACATACAAGATGTAAGAGAAAAATAATTCACTAATTTTACTACCTTCCAAAAGAGATCTCACACCAATGCTTGCTTGGAATTTCAACAATTTTTGTGGAGCTGAAATTTCTCAATGCATGTGTCCATCCACTTCCAATTTTGTTTGGAATCTAAAATCTAGGATCTTCAAGTATGAGAGGACTCTCGTAAAAAAATTCTAGTAGAGAGAGATAGTGTGACTTGGCAATGACATGACATGCCATGTTAGATTTCCGTCACTCCTCTCTGTGACCAGCAATGGGTCATTTATTTGGATTAAATTGGATTAACTTTTATGAATTTGGAAGTCTGGCTCGACAACTTAGCCCATGAGCTAATAGATTGTGCACTTCAAGCCCCACTGGAAGCCATTTCAGGCTCATTTTTGCTCCACTAAATTTATGTTGCAAATTAAGTGCAATTGCAGGAACTTGATCTTAGCAGTCAAATCACCAACATTTGAATCTTTAGACATCTGTCAATTTTGACTATCAAGCTCAAGTTACTATCAAGCTCAAGTTCCTGTATCAATTTGTACGGTTACATTTTTAAGTTATAAAAAAAATACCAAGTGCAAAATATACAGCTTTTAAACAACGGGCTCAGTCTTTGATTTTAAAATACTAATGGGCTTCCAACGAGCTCGAGCTTTAAATACTCATAAAAATGAATTGAAATAAATTTCACTCACATTGTATATATATTTTCTCCAAACATCTAACATAATTTAGCTCTAATTTTAAATAATATTGATTATGAACTTTAATAAACAAATTACTAACACAACTTTCTTTAATAGTGTACTAATTTTTCTTTAAAAAAATGGATGTGTCACCATTTTTCTTTTTAACATTCATAAAAGTTTCGAGATTCAAATCTCTCCCTTTATTGAACATAATTCTACATGAACCAAATTACTAAAAGAATTTGAAGAATTTTTTTTTCTAATTTTAAAAGTTTTTAATAGAAATTTGGTTCATGTTAGATTGAATAAAATAAAATTTAGGCTAGACAGACCAGTAAATAAAAAAATTGTTATATCGAGTGGGATAAAAAATTCTGTTATTAAAAATAGTCAATCCAATTCCATTTTGGCATATTGCCATTTGCCAATAATTTGGCATATTGCCATTTGCCAATAATATCAAGGTTAGTAACGACTAAAAAGTTACCTACATTAGATAAAAAAACTTACCTACATTACATAATTTTATATTTAAATATAAATTTTGGAAATTGATTGGTGCACCAGCTCTTTTAACTTCGATACACCAAAAATGAGTGAAATACTCATCTTGCCCAAACAAATAGAAAGAGGGAAAGAAAAAGGATTGAAACAAATTTGCATAAAATTAGTATCTCACTCATTTTTGATGCGTAAAGATGTTGGTGCACCAATCACTTCCCATAAATTTTTGAGAAAGAATAATGACTTTATTTAATAATTCTGGAACTCTTAAATCCAATATCAATTGTACAATGGGAAGGTACCCGGGTTTCCCGCCTTTTCCCACAAGTAAAGGTTTTACTTAATTAGGTTTTAATAATTCTGACTGCATACATTATTATATACTTACAAAATAATGATTGTTGTAGGCTCTTTTTGGCCATTTCACATATGCAGGTGGGTAGAAGTTTTTTTTTTCTTTTCTATTTAATTTGGCCAAGTCGACTAGAATCAATCTAGGTAAAGACTCAATTAAAAAATTAATTGATTTTGAGTGACTTTCAAAGGGTTCCGGTCTAATTTGGCCAATGTGATCCAAACTCGGTCCTTTTCAAATAAAAGACTGCGTCTTTAAAAATTAAAAAATAATTTGATGTGAATACAATTTAAAGATGCAATTAAATAAATCAAAATTATTCTAAATTAATCATAAATTCAAATATAGAAACCTACATGGGTGTAGCTCTACTAGTTGTCTCCCGCCTCATGAAGCGGGAGGTTGCGGGTTCAAACTCCCATGGTGTAACTTTTGTGTGCCTAGAGGTAATGGGCTCACCCGTGGAGATTTTAATAAGACTGTATCTGAATTTCCCATGTATAAATCCAAAAAAATAAAATAAATTCAAATATAGAATTTTTCTATAAATTTTATAACTATTACCATTGGAAGGCTACATCTTGCAATCACAATAAAGACGAGCACATCTTTCTTCCTATGTAACAATTCAGATGTTTTACACGTGACGGGTGACTTCTCAAATTCTGCTAGACCACCAAAATAGACTCTGTCAACTCTCTTATGTTAATTAATCATCATTAAGCAAAGATTAAGATCAAGTCAACTATTGAAAGCGGTCAAGGTCATATCTGAGATTGTTTGATGAAAAATCAACAAAGACTAATGTGCATATAAACTCAAATGGAAGCTTTCAATCTCAAACAATTACACTTCTTTCATAAGCTCAAGCAAATGCAGATCTTCACAGAACCTGAGAAATCCGGCAGAGGCCGAGACCAGACTCCGGCGAAGACATCAGTTTCCAGTCACCAGTTAGAGAAGTGGTGCATCCTCCGACGCAACTGCCCGACTTCTCCGAGGCCTCGACTGGTCTGTGCTAACACAACGTTGAAGACTAGTGGCCCAAATGGATGCTGTCGTCGTGTGCCACCGGAGAGGTTGAGAAGCCTTCATGGAGAAAGAGAGGTCTTGAGGAGGGCATTATCGCCACTTGCTTCTCGGTCAACCCAACTGAGGCAACACCAGTGGAATTTCCGGCCAACTCCTAGTCGGCTCTCTAACATGTCCATGGCTTAAGGGCTTATAACAATCGATTGACATATGATTCTATTGAAGGTTTAGATGTAAATGAGATTATTTATAAGCGAATTTGCTTGTAGCATGCAAGAAAAAAATTAGTTTTGTTCTTCATATGCTTTTTTATCGGGAATGAGCTTTACAATGAAACAATTCTGCTGCTACATGTTCTAAGACCTGTTTATTAGGTCAGATCCAATCCATGTGTTTAAAGATTAAGTCAGGTACAACACATTAGAACAAAGAGATGATCACCGGTACTTAGCACCTAGATATATGGCTCATCAATTAAAGTGGTAATAGGCATAGCAAATAGGTCATTATTTGAATATATAATCCACTAAAAATCACTTTGATTAAATCAATTAAACTGTATTTTTTAAACACTCAAGATTTTATCGGTTAAAATTATTTTTTAATCTTTAAATTTTGCAACCTTTAAAAATATAGGTTTATTGATTTAATCATGATGATTTTTGGTGGACCATGATTCTGATATTTCCAATGTATCCAGTTTGTGTCACCTTCGTAAGCCACACACTAATGTACAGTTGATGATTTCACGAAGAAGATTACTTGGACGATTTATGCTTTACATGATGTTGTAATGCAGTGTGGGTAGGCTTGGGTTTTGGAATCGACATATGACTTGGCCAAAATGACAAGTAAATGGGTTTAATGGGGTTCATAAATGGAATTTAACGAGTTTTGGGTATTAAACGGGTCAAAACGGTTTCCTGTAAAATGGACAAATGGGTTTTCTGTAAATGGGTTGAGTGGTTTAATCAAACGGGTCAACTGAAAGTGCATGGATTCAGTTTGATGAGGAGTTTGGATAACAGGGTTGTTTTGGGATGTGAGGTGGGTCAATGGTAGGCAAAGGGGGTCAAAGGATCTAGGTGTTGGGAAGGCAGCAAGTCGGACTCGATAATCATATACTCTAAATGTCTTCTTCAATTAAGGAGGAATTTATAGAGAAATAGAATACAAGAGACAGAAAAGAAAAATAAAAGTGAGTTGAGGTGAAGAAATTCTAACTCTTCTTAAAAATCTAAACTCGAATTATCAATTTGTCGATTGTCACTCATGAAACTCATAAAAAAAAAAAACAGGGTGACTTGACTTGAGTTCCCTATCAAAGTGTGGGAAAATCAATTAACATGCTTCACTCCCTCATCCAATTTCCACCCTTTACATAATTTGATAATTATAGGAAATGTGATTATATATATATTTAAGTTGTAAGTAGGGGATTATAGCTTTAATATCTCTTCTCTTCCCCCTCCTTTTATTTTTTATGACTTGAAAGTCTTTGCAATTTTGTAAAACAAGTTGAGATAATTTTTGCATGGATATGGATTATCAAAATAAAATAGGTGAAAATGATTCTATGATATCTATGAATATAAGTTCAAATGCTAGCAAATTTAATCATTCATTAACTCGCATGATCAACAAAGTGATCATTCTAGATTTTCAAAATGTGCATAAAGATTGAAATAAGAAGTGGCTTCATAATGCATTTCTTTCTTACATAGGTTTAATAGTGATTAACCAAGTAAATGTATTCAACTGCATATCATGAGTAGCAATCTTCTACTACTTAGTAAAAAGGGATTTTTTTTTTCTTTTTGATATTTCTATCATTCTCATTAGAAATGTTAAGTTTTTCATTCTAAATTTACCACAAAGTGTGCTAAATAGTAGTGAAAATAAAAGTAGGAGATTCTTCGCATGAGAGAAAGCCTCCTACTTTTCAAATTTCCTTATCCAAACACAACCTGAATGAGGTAATAGACTAGTGAGTCAAACTAAAACGAAAAAAAGGAAGCCAAATTAGAAATTGATTCTATAATATGTTAGGGCTGAGTATCCAAAAGGAAGCCAAAAGGCTAGCTCTTTGGGCTTGATACCTAGTCTTAACAAGTGGTATCAGAACCATATCCTAAGGTCAACACATGTGAACTCAAGGGATCTACTAGTCGAACAGGATGGCCGACGACGTTTTATCCACCGGAGAGCTCGTTTGAGGGGGGATTGTTAGGGTATCGAACGAGTCCCACATTGGTTGTGAAGGAGGAGATCTAAGGACTTAGTAGGGACTTGGGTCACTCCAGTTAATAGACTAGCCTTTTGGGCTGGATCGTCAGTCCTAACACAATACTCATGGATTCAATCAATTGATTCTCTCTTTTCTTGCCAATTCATTTTTTTTCTTGCCAATTTGTTTCTTATAACTACTAACTTCTTGCGTCCTTCACTTGAATTCTCTCTTTCTCAAAGTCTCATTACTACCACATAAGCAGGATCATTAAATCCTAAACACCTTCAAGAAAAAAATCGTGACGAGTAGCTGAAATACCCTATCTAAGGTAGTCAGGGTTTATCAGCAACAACGTGACTACCATCTTTCTCTCATCACCTGAACTGTAGCGGCCTGGCCCTTATTTATTGGATTTATGATGTAATAATTGGTTAGTACGTGTGAGAGGTGCTTGAGGGTCCCATGGGGGGTCCACCTAACACATGTGTCTAAATACCACACCTGACATTCCCCGTTTGAAAATAAGTCAAAAATGAATTTTAGTGGGTTGTCGGTGCGACCGACCAAACCGTCGGATCGAACGATGGAATCGGTGCAACCGAGGATTGGATTGGATTAATGAGGACTGGATCCAATGAAAATGACGGATCTGTCAGACCATCCGACACTTGGGTCGGTGCATGCGACAAATAACAGTTCGTCGGTGCGACCGATGAAACCCTTCGGTACGACCAACATGGGATTTAAGTTGGGGTATTTAAACTCCCAACTAACACGATTTTCCCCATTTCTTTCCCCTCACCTTTTAGCTTCTCGTGCTTTCCCATTCCAGCCCTAGACCAAACCTCTTTCTCTCCCATTCATCACTTGTTAGCCCGTGCATGTCTCGGATTTGAGAGCGACTCATCCAGTGTTCCCTCTCTAGGGATTTTTCTCCCCGAAAAGGTAATCTATCCATCTTCTTACTCTCATTCTCCTCTATTGATGAGTTTTGAGTAGGGTTAGCGTAAAATGAAGTGGGAATGTCTGTTTGAGCCTAATTTGGGGAAGACCACATGACAAGAGGTAAAGATTCTGAAAATAATGCCTTGCATGGGGTAGTGTCAAGTTGAAAATGGGTTTGGAAACCCACAGGGAGGTGGATATTTGGGGGAAATGGGTTACATTCGAATTTTGAGCTGGATTATTAGAGGAATTTGGGGATTTCTCTTGGGATGAGTGGATTGACCAGATTTATGGGTCACACCTTGGGTTAATTTGGGGGGTTTGTGTTTAAACTTAATTGGGACCTAATCAAGGAGCTAATTTGCAATTATTATGTTCTTTGGTATGATTAGATCCAATTAACCCTGAATCCAGAGCCAGAGAGCCCTTGAATCAACCCAAAGCTTCGATAATCTCAAGGTGAGGAATGCTACACACTATTATTGATGTTTTGATGATGACTTGTAATGTAGGAATTTCTTAAATTGTTTGTATACTATTGCATGAGGAATGAGTTGTTAATTGGCATGCTTGATGAGTGAATTTGTGTATCTATGATGACGTCCTATGTATACGATGAGTATCATTATTATGAATATTGTTTGATGATTGATAAGGACCCTTGTGTAGGGCTAAGAAAGGTCATGGATGATGAAAATTGGGTTGGACCACATGTGATGGGAAGAGTAGGACCAATGGTGTTAGGCTTCCATGGGATGGGCTTGTACTGGGCCAAATTGTAAGGGATACACGATGTATGCCCCAGGGGTAAAAAAATGCCCATACACCAAGGGATATCTCGCCAGTACGGCCGATACAATACATATCGGTTGAGATTTGTAACCCTGGTATGCCCAAGTACGCCCAATTGGATGTCCAAAGGCAAGAAGATGATCCACCTTCTGAGGTCAACCCCAAATCATGAAATTGAGTTAACTGTATGAAACTATTGGAACTTTGTTATGCGTGCTATCTTTTACGAACATATGATGATTGTGTGATAATGGTATGATTGAATGCCCATTTCTTGATGATTGCATCCTATGAGTAGTGCTCACCCATGTTGGACCAATGTTAGGTTAACTAGAGTGTGAGTAGGAGGATGTGTAGAGGGGTATTAGACTCTAATGCACTAGGCTTGGGGGTTTACCTACGGGGTAGAGAGGATATAGTTGATGTACCTCCCCAACTTGGTCCCACTAGTGTGAAATAACAAACTCCTTGAAGGAGGTTGGAGTGATAATAAAGCTGTATGGGCTTCAACGGAACCCAATGGGAATTGTGGCCTTTAACTACGGTGATTTGGTCCTGTAGATACCATTGAGAAGTACGTCTCTCACATGTATTGAGGTAGAAGTGACATCTCCCACGGATTGTTGGCACACTAGGTGTGCAAAATGTGCAAGGCTAGGCACTTTTATACACCTTGGGTGTCGTACTAACCGAGTAAGTCGATGCCTGACCATCCAGGAGCTTCACTGTATCACCCTGGTGTGGTGAAGGGCACGCAGGGCGAGGTGTATTAGAGCATGTAGCGTGAGGTGTACTAGAGCACGTTGGGCGTAAGTCACTTGCTTAGTAAGACGTATGTCCTAAGTCTTAACGGGGTCACAACGTGTTGCTTGGATATTGGTTACCACGTTCCCAGGTGTCTAGGCATGGGTTAGAATCCCAATGTATATTATGATGTGATAGCCTGATATGATTGCATAGCATTGTTTATATTTTATTTCATACATGTGGGTGTGTGAGTGTGTAGCATGCATGTATTTCCTGACTAGGCTTGTATATGCTCACTCTTACAATTTAAGGTAATATTGCACCGGCTAGGTCCTTGAAAGGACCAAGGAGACGCGCTTAGATTGTCCACTGGAGATTGCCATGCACTCATCACACATGTTATGATATTTTGATATTTATTTGACATGGTTATGTAATGATCTTGTTGTATTAGATAAACCATGATTGTGTATTCAAGACCTTGCATTAAGACCTCTTGAATTATGTTGTATATTTTGGGATTATTTCATGATAAGATATGGAGACGATGGAATGATGTTTGGACATGTGTACTTTTGTAGAGGCCAAGATTGACCCAACTGTCTTACTTTTAGGGGAGACTCTGCCGAAATTTCAGTAGGGACCCACAATCCCAAAGGATGGTCTTAGGTCCTTGAGTTGTGTTCGCATGTGTGCTTCCAATGTGTTGTACATTATGTTTGTTGTGTTACTTGTCAAAAAAAAAAAAAAAAATCTTATCCTTGTCAAGTGCCTGTTTGGGTCAGGGTGGGACATGAACTCCTCTACTTATAGACCTTCATGCTTAACCAGTGGACTTCACTTGGGTGTTTGTGGATTTGTAAGTTGAAAAAGGTTTTTAATAGAATATGGGCTAAAATCACATTTTGATTGAATGAGTTATATTTTTAAGGGTGGGACATGAACATGTCACGGTTGACTTGTGACATGGCAGTATCAAGGATGATTTGAAATATTAGTATAGTAGACCAGTTATGATTTCAAGTATGATAAATGATATGCGAAACCATTGGAGAATGGTATGACGGTGATACGTCAATGGCATGACAGCGGTATGACTTTGGTATGACAATAGTATAACAGTAGTATGGCAGTGAGATGACAGTGATGGCGACTTGATATATTGGTATAGTAGACCACGTATGAATTCATGTAAGATAAATGGTACATGAGACCATTTATGGTAAATTAGTGGTAGATCATTCATGAGTAGATAACTGTGATTTTAAAATGGTAGAAGTAGACCATTATTGTTGTTATGATTAGACTGAATTGTTTAACCTGTACATGTTGATGAATGTGTTATTTTAAGACCTCTTCATTAGGCTTGGAGCTCACATCCCTTACATTGCAGGGTTGGCACCTGAGGAGGATGAACCTCCACTGCTGACTTAGGATGAGAGAGCCTTTGCAGTCAATCGTATTTCTCGATGATGGAAAATATGTTTATTACATCTATTTTCATGCAAATGATGCTATGTTGATTTTAGTACCGTCTGTGGTACTATAAATCTAAGCATGTGTAAATTACTATATTTTCGTTCGTAACTCTAATCGAATAAATGGAGATATTTGTTTGTGAAATATGTATTTGTCTATGGGAACATATGGTACATATTTAAGTCCACATGAGAAGAGCACGTGTGGCATTTTCTATGATGGGCTTTTTGCCAAATCTGAAAATCCAGCCTAGCTATGATGTTAGTTGATGGGAGATTATAATAAAAAAAATTAGTAGCATTCCGGACCCACCCTCAGGTCGGGGCGTTACAACTTGGTATCAGAGTATGGTTCAAATTTCGGACTGTGCGTATGGGAGGAAGTAGATTGGTGGATTGACTTTGCATTTATTCCCTTGATTTGGAAATAGGAAAGGTAGAAACCGGAGTCAATGTGAGGTTGAGCCTCTTTGTTTGTCTAAAATGTGTGAATTCAGTATCAAGATGATACTTAGGATCAAGTGTTTAAAAGTGATATTTTCTTCTCATTAAGGAGAGAAGATGAGTTGGATTAACGGTAAATCCTCTCGACTTGGGTAAGTGGAGTAATTTTAGTATCAAATAGATATGTGAGACCACGTTTTTGAAAGTGATGATCTCTTATGGGATATGGGTCAAAGGCTTGAGATTGATAAAGCTTTAAAAAGGTTAGTGAAATAAGATGGGTTTCCTAGAGTATAGGACTTCCAATATTACTGGGTTAGTAATATGAACTTTGCTTGTAAAGTACTTATGTATGACAGTTTCTATTGACAGGTCAAGATACCTAAGTAACAAGTCACCTGTTTAGGATGAAAATGAGCAGGAAGGTATGAATTAGGTGTTATGAATTATCTAAAATCCTAAGAAGCACTTGTGATTTACTGGAGATAATTGGTTTGGGTAAAAGAGGTAATAATTATATGTATGTGTACATATACAATGGTGTGACTGTGTATATATAATTGATTATGTGTGTAAAATTGTTTGAAACTTGGATGTAGAGGATTATAAGCCTCTAATGATGTATTGATTGATAAGCATATGTGCTTATCTTATTGTGTGACTTTTATGGTTTGGTTTGATAAACTCTTATGTGATTAGTATATGATAATTCCGAAAATGATTAATAGGAAATGTCAGAATATTGGTAATTAATCAAATTTTAGTGGTAGGAATTGTGGATATTACCAATAGGAAGTTGGAAAAGCCTTCACAAAGAAAGTGCTCAGAAACCACCCAAGCCCGACAAAAGGAGAAAATTTAGAAGTAATTCATTTCCAAGAAAGGACAGTGTCCAACTGGACAAACAAGTAATGCGGGATCTAAGCAGTTCAGATGTTACTCGTGTCACCAACCCAGTCACACGTTGAAATAATGTCCGCAACCCAAAATCCCAAAGCTAGGTAAAAAGATGTGCTACAACTGTCAGCAGAGGGGACATGTCATTGCAGACGGTCCTAACAACAGGAGCAACAAGATAATACCCTTGCCTGACACAAGGCTGGCACAATCATGTGTGCAGTCTACCTTTGGCATAATGTTTCAAAAATCCTCTAGGAATACTGTGACTCCTAGAAGTGTGCCACAGAGGATTGAACAAGTTGGGGAACAATGACGTCCTCAGACCACTCGAGAAAGAGTCTATACGATTGGGACTCAGACGGAAGAACTGATGGACAATGCAGGAATGGAAGGTACAATACCTCTCTTTAGTTATGTGGTTCAAGCATCTTTTTGATACAAGTGTTATTCATCTCTTCAATATTCTATGAGATGATACCAGTAGGATTTGATCTAAATGGATAATTCTCCTTGATTGCATGTTGGAAGTAAGAACACCTCAAGAGAGTAATGTGTGTTGTTTTGCATTATGTGGGTAATTTTGGAAATTTAGTTAGCCATTTGTAAGAGAAAGATATGTTTATGAGATGCCAATTGTTGTGTTCCACGAGAAAGCCACATGATAAGAGCATGTATGACATTTTCTATGGTGGGCTTTTTGGCAAATTTGAAAATGCAGCCCAACTATGAGGTTAGTTGATGGGAGATTATAAAAAAAAAAAAAAAAAAAAATTGTAGCGTTCCGGGCCCACCATCGGGTCGGGGTGTTACAGTGCTTCCCGACCTCGACTATTGACCCAATGCATCTAGACCATCCCACAACTCAACCCCGTGGTTGTAGCGTCCCTCCTTCTCCCCCTAAGATCAGAGTGATTATTTAAGAATATTTTGATGGGAAGAGAGGAGAGAACGCCACGACGCGAGTCAAGTCCGAATCCGAAGACCCAACCCTCGACTGGCCCAACTAGTGTGTGTGCATGGACAGAGTCCATTTTAACTTTTTCAACACACTAACATAAAACCTGCCGAAGCATATACATAGCATTTGATACAATTGAAAGATAGTCATTCTCGATCCAAAGCAAAGTATAAAGATCCCATATAAGTTAAATGTCAAATAAAATGTCTAACACCATCGTTTAGGAGTTTATACATCATTGATCAGATTTCCATTGACATAACTCCTACAAAAATTACATGTTCTCAAAATATAAACAAAAAGAATGATGTCATCTTTTATCTCCAAAATATCAAAAGGTATGACTCTCCGAATTTTTTCCTTTGATTTCATTCCCAGTCATGCCTGACTATTGCTCAACCCCGGCCTCACCACCTTTCTCTTTTCCTGCATCAGTTTCTAAAAGAGGAAAGAATTCACACGCCCAGTAGGAATTCCCATCAAGTGGGTACCAACATGTGATGTAATATATACAGAAAACAAATCATATATATTTAAGTAATAGTATATGTAACTGACCCGTCCCACTACGAGTACATTAAATTGATATAAGGTTCCAAAACCGATCTGTTACTATTTAAGGGGTAAATGCCCCTCACGGAATTCTATAGGTCTTCTACCGAGTGAGCCTGCCGAACTCACTCGCTAGGCGCCCATAAATTTCTGGTGAGTCAACACCCCCAACACAAGTCTCAAATATGAACCTTAAAGTCAGAACCACGGGTAAACACATTACCACATCACTCAGCCAAAATGTGGATGAATAGACATTCAACCCATCTGCCTCCCAGGGCGGCCCAGTACACACTTAACGTACTCTATGACCGCCCCACCTCTCGGGCCACCTCCACAAAAGCCCACACACCACAGATTATTCACACCCCGAAGGTGTCCTAACCCGAAACATTATACCACATCGCACCACAGGCTATCCCCACCATACATGTGTCCTAACCTGGAATACTATACCTCATACTGTACCCACCCTACAAGTGTCATAGCCTGGAACATCGTATCGCACCATCCATCGACCAATGGGCGGGCGAACATATCCTCAGCCTACTCGGTCATCCTGGGGTCACAAACCATACCAGTGGGAGCTGTCCCTCACAGCATCATCCCTCGACCAATGAACGAGAGAGCACTTCCCGATAGGAAGATACTTTGGGTCTTCAGCATACACACAATGACAGCGGAGATAGACAATCTGCTCACCAACACTTAGTTCTCCAAAGTTTCTATCATAGGTCGGGGAATCCTTAAGGTCTCCGGGTTACTATCCCCGGTACGGTTTTTCCAACTCTAACAAGTGCTCATTCTCACCACGAGTCAATCCACAAAATGAAAGTCTGACCAAGCTCTAAACCAAACGAGAACCCAAAGCAAAAATACATCTCTAATACTCAAGCTCAAGGGTAACTCTATCAGGCTTACCACAACAACTTAGGGATGTCCAAACACCACCATGGAAATAGGTTCCATTTACCCTATGACACAGGTGATAAACCTAATCTCTGGTCATCATCTCACACATCCCTGACCCATGCACAGTCTGAGGTTAAACCATGCTCTGATACCAACTGTAACGACCCGTCACGCTACAAGTATGTTACATTGATACAAGGTCCCAAAACCGATCTGTTACTATTTCAGGGGTAATTTTTTATTTTTTTAAATTGGAGACACTGCTCCCGCAATTCAAAGTAACCACGAGCAACCCGTAATTCAAAGTAACCTCGAGCAACCCACAATTAAACCAATAACCAATAGTACTAATAAAGTATTAATCATAATTGGTAACAATAACCTCATTCCATTATTACATTCATCAAACTCCATGAAAAATACACATATCTCAAATACATTAGTAAGTCCTCAATTACAAAATGGAACCTTGACAAGGTACAAAGCTGCAACTCTACTCCCAACGTCCGACTGAGGGTCCCACAGACCCTTCCTCTATGAAGTACCTGTGTGGCGAGGGGGTGAGCTTTATATGCCCAGTGAGGGTAACACATGCATCATAAGTCATAAAGCATACACTTCATATAATTATATGGACACATCAATGTCTACGATGTCTACATGCACGACCATACCAACGTGTATCCTACCCCTAGCACACGGCCCACGTCAACTGGGCCCCCAACACATCCTCTAACCAACCCAATTCAAATCTAAGGCAACTCCCTCATATGCCCAACAGCTACAGTCCAACCATCCACGGGTACACAAATTGATCCTCAATCAGATCAGGGTCTCTAGCCCTCAACCAGTCCTATGACCCTGACAGGACAATCCGTACACATACCACAACTAACCCGTAAGCCGAGCTCACTAGAGTCCCAAACAGACTATCACACAGGGATAATTACCACGCTAGTCCTCAACGGACTACCAACCAAACTCATCTGTGGTGTCCTCAACCGAGTACCAAACCCCCAGTAGTCACATCTGTGACCTCATGCCCCGCTCGCCAGTCTCCACACAACCAGCATAAATGCCCCTCACGGAATTCTACAGGTCTTCTACTGAGTGAGCCAGTAGAATTCATTCGTTAGGCTCCCATAAATTCTCGGTAAGTCAACACCCCCAACACAAGTCTCAACAATGAACCCCAAAGTCATAACCACAGGTAAACACATTACCACATCACTCAGTCAAAATGTGGACGAAGAGACATTCAACCCATCTAGCTCCCAGGGCAACCCAGTACGCACTTAATGTACTCTACAACCGTCCCACCTCTAGGGCCACCTCCACGAAAACCCACATACACCACAGATTATCCACACCCCGAAGGTGTCCTAGCCCTAAATATTATACCACATCACACCACATGCTGTCCCCACCATTTATGTGTCCTAGCCTAAAATACCATACCTCAGACTGTACCCACCCTACAGGTGTTATAACCTGGAATACTATACCGTAGATTGTACCCACCCTGCATGTGTCATAATTTGGACCACCATACCTCAGACTATTCTCACCTTGCAGGCGTCATAGCCTGGACTACCATATCCTCAGATTGTACCCACCCTGCATGTGTCATAGCCTGGACTATCATACCTCAAATTGTACCCACCCTATAGGTGTCATAGCCTGGAACATCACATCGCATCATCCCTCGACCAATGAGTGGGCGAGCATATCCTTACCCTACTGGGTCATCCTGGGGTCACAAACCATACCAGTGGGAGTTATCCCTCACCGCATCATCCCTCGACCAATGAGCGGGCGAGCACATCCTCAACCTACTCGGTCATTCAGGGATCACAAATCATACTAACGGAAGCTATACCTCACCGCATCCCAATGGCCCGACAAGTACATCCTCAGCCTACTTGGTCATTCGGGGATCACAAATCACCATCACACCCTCTAGTCTCCACATGGGCGAACCACTCACCCCATCAGACCACTGGGGATGCCTCATCTACTACGTACTCGGGTAGCGTGTCTGTGATGACCTCTAAGTCGGCTTGAGCGAGCTAACACTCAAACCCAGAACTTCTCGGAGGTTTTCGTGACCACCCCACAGCATGTCCCTCTTAGGACTCTCAAGCACCTCGCCGTCCAAACCAGACCACACCTCCCGCATAGGCGTGTTTGAAGATCACACCTACAATCTAACCCGTGCTAAGAAATACTTCAACCCATGTCCAATCACCGGGTAACCTATAGTCCAACCACACTTTCACTGAGCGGTCCCACACAACATCCCCACCCTAACTACCCGACAAGCTAGGGAAAGTCTCGATCCTGATGTTTTCTAGTACCCATGCCCCTAACCGGCATCCCACGTATCTGCTCGGTAGTCTCTTTGAAACCTGTGTGGTCTACCCTGACCAGTTGTCTATCCACAAATAATCCGTTGAGCCGAAACACGGCTAAGCATACAACTCTCTTTGTAACATTGTTTGATCTAATGGGCAGGACTTAAACCTCGACCTGGCATCGTCGACTCGGTATCTCACACAGACTAACTTTCTGCTCAACCAAACCGGTCCAAAATGCTCCAAGAAGTCGGACATCTTCACCCTGAAGAGATAGGTGAGTTCTGCCAATCTATCCACTACCATCTGTACCTCTAATCCATGATGAAAAAGGAGTTGAAGCATCTCCACACGGCAGCACTCATGCGGAGGTGCCGACAATTTTCCCTAGAGAGTCAAGTCACCATTTGGTCTCATTATCTAGTCATCTGGCCCACCACCACACATCATAGAATCCCATAGTCTGACTGTCCCTGTACCTGGACGCTCATTCTCTGGGGCTCTGCCACTCAATATTGGTAGAACTACCACTTCGCATAGTCTGGTTGCTCTAGTCTTTGCACCTGATCAACAATCACTCCATCAAATTTCATATGTTGTATCCGTTTTGTGCTCGACCCTTCCTGAATAAACAAGTACTCAAAACCACAGCGATGGAGGACACTCAGAACCTTTCTCAGTAATGGATATCTCCAACCCTAACACAACATTATCAACGTCCATCTCTAGCTATTAGTGAAAGTTGTATTCATCAATCTCAAGTCGTCTCGAATCAGAAGCAACCATTACCATCCCTAGAAACATCACAATAAGCTACACGCCCACGACTTTTCTTTACCTCCACTACGACCATCACTATAGTGTCGTCTGCCTTCACTCAAGAAAACTGTCCCACTGACATCGTACCAAGAGCTAATCGTTCTCTTTGACCAATTGTACTGTATGCGTGGTCACCCGGAGTAATCTGAATAAACTGTCAGACACAACCTCAGCCCCATCCTGACAAACCTGTTGCACTACCTGTAGAAACCACATTGCCAGGCAGCTACGTCTATGGGGCCAAAACTTATATTCGACAAGATCCCGAATGAAAACACATCCTCAAAAAGAAAATGGATCATCTCAGTTGTCTCAACAAGTTGTCAATCTCTAGTAGAAGAACCTCATCCTACTCTTTAACTTTGTTCAATCGTCGACCACTGACTCAAAATCTCATTGAGTCATCTTTCTTTTAGGCTAGCAAAGTCAGTGTGTCCCCTGATGAAATACCTAGGCAAATAGGTCCCACCGACTCTCGTCTACAAGTCTAGTCTCTAAGTCCAACACCCATGTTGGTTCATCCCAATGCCTAGCATCCCAGTGTCCTCTCAACACAAACTGACTGACAATCCACACTATGATCAGATCCCTCAACACCCTGCATGAAGGTAAATCACTGCCTCTAGATAGAACACCTCCAACAGTTAAAAAATCTGTCTTTAGCTCTAACATGTTACATGTAATCCTGCACAATATCTGCCAATCACTCCAAAGGAAACGTGATAAACAAGGCGTCTCCGCCACCTATACTCCCAAACTCAAACCACGACGAAGCTCAAAGCCATCAAGGGAGTCACGTATCTGAATCAGCTCAAGTCTTAGAACAAAAAACCAAGTGGCACCATCACACCACTCACATCAGTAGGATGTATCAACCCATACAGGGTGTTGCTGCCACACTTAGATTACTGCACTGAAGTCGTACTCTGGTCAAATACCTTGACTTCCCACTAGTAAGACACTTTGGGTCTTCAGTATACACACATTGACAGCAGAGATATACAATCTGCTCACCAACACTTAGTTCTCCAAAGTCTCTATCACAGGTCAGGGAATCCCTAAGGTCTTTGGGTTACTATCCCCAGTACAGTTGCTCAGTCTCACCACAAGTCAATCCATAAAACTAAAGTCTGATCAAGCTCAATACCAGACGAGAATCCAAACCAAAAATGCATCTCTAGTACCCAGGCTCAAGGGCAACTCCATCAGGCTTACCACAACAACTTAGAGAAATCCAAACACCACCATGGAAATAGGTTCCATTTACAGAATTATACAGGGCATGAACCTAATATCTGGTCATCATCTCACACATCTCTGACCCATGCACAGTCCGAGAGTTGAACCGTGCTCCGATACCAGCTGTAACGAACCGTCCCACTACGAGTACGTTAAATTGATACAAGGTCCCAAAACCGATCTGTTACTATTTCAGGGGTAAACTTTTTTTTTTAAATGGGAGACACTGCTCCCGCAATTCAAAGTAACCACAAGCAACCCGCAATTCAAAGTAACCACGTACAACCCACAATTAAACCAATAACTAATAGTACCAATAAATTATTAATCATAATTGGTAACAATAACCTCATTCCATTATTATATTCATCCAACTACATGAAAAATACATATATCTCAAATACATTAGCAAGTCCTCAATTACAAAATGGAACATGACAAGGTACAAAGCTGCAACTCTACGCCCAATGTCCGACTGAGAGTCCCACCGACCCTTCCTCTATGAAGTACCCTTGTGGTAAGGGGGTGAGCTCTACATGCCCAGTGAGGGTAACACATGCATCATAAGTCATCAAGCATACACTGCATATAATCATATAGACACATCAATGTCTAGGATGTCTACATACATGACCATAAAAACGTGTGCCCTACCCCTAGCACACCGGCCCACGTCAACTGGGTCTCAAGTACATCTTCTAACCAACCCAATGCAACTCTAAGGCAACTCCCTTATATGCCCAACCACTGCATTCCACCCATCCACAGGTGCACAGACTGATCCTCAATCAGATCAGGGTCTCTATTTAACACCCCGCTCCTTTCTAAAGCCTAAAAGGGTCGTAACCCGCTTAACTGTTGGCTAAACGGGCGTGATCCAACTCATTACACATCTAACGGGTCTTACATCATAGATTTGTAGTTGAGGAAAAATAAATATATTTTTTTTAAGCTTACGAATGAAATAACAAAGTCATCAAATCCTTCAAGTCCAATTTTTACACATCGCATGAATCATAATGTCATCGACAATATGAAATAAATAACATCTGTTATCAACATCAAATCTAATCTCACTACCCATATCACATTCCATAAAATAAAACAAAAACGATATCCTCATAGTTCTCAATTATTTCAAACCTACCACTCAAATCTCTCAAAAGGTGTAATAGTAAATAAATAAATACAATCACATGAATCCACAACTATTCTAAGAAATTAAATATTCATCCTTGACAGTCTCTAAACATCAGTGGTCTCCTCCAATCCTAAGTCCAGAGGATTACCTGCAATGTAAGGGATGTGACCTCCAAGCCTAGTGAAGGAATACAACAACACATATCCAAAATATGATATCTCCAATATATTCAATGTATCACAATTAAAGAAATATAAAAGCATAAGTAATTGAATATGCATTTAATATCCATGCTTTATGTCATGTAATGCACAATGCTCAATGCCTCATTCATCCATAACAACTCCTACTGTATTTGGTGGCCTACCCGCCGAAGCAAGGCTAACACAACACCACATGAAGTGGCCTATCCGCCGAAGCGAGGCTATCACAACACCACATGAATTGGCCTATCCGTGGAAGCGAGGCTAACACCACCACCGAATAACAGTCTGCGTGTCCTTTCATGGCTCAACAATCCAAACCCACCACATGCGTGGTACTACTCATTAAAAGTGAGTCCATACACTATCACCGTCGTGGTCTACATGAAAGATCACGGCTCACATCTCCATACCCCTCCCATGAATATGAAGATGCCATGCTCAATACATGTCTACCATGAATTATCTCTATCATCATGCCACATGTTATGTATTATATTAACATGCCATGAATTTCATCATCAACACTATACTCCAAGCAGGATTATATGACCTCAAATTAACATAAACATCATGTACACGTTTTAAAACATCAAAACCAATCTCAGTGATATCACATATGCATAATAATAAATCATATCATAGTATTATTATTATGATAACATAATATCATAAACCCATCTCAATAACATAAAAAATAACTCTATAACAGTCAATAAAACATTCATCCAATTCGAACATAATTATTGGACCTTTCAACAAGGCTAGTGGTTACTTTTCAACTATCTAGGCAGACTGAGTCCCTCACGGCCATTAGAACATTTAGCCTATCCCCCTACACTACTGTGAGTAGGTATCAGATTACAACCACTATTCCTACATATATCCAGTCCATATCATAGGTCTAACATTATATTTCCAAAACACATTATATAATGCAATATTTTTCCATTGCTCAATCACATAAACAAAATAGAGAATATCATGCATAACAAAATATAGTGTATTATTTTCCCTCACCTAAAAAGTTTGAGAAGTGTAGGTGATGAATCAAAGGGCATTCCTACTTGAAATCAATCAATAGGACGTCCGGGAAATGCTGCATAGAGTTCGTTTGAAGTTTTGAGTATCCTTAATATTACTCCCAACTTGAATTATATAAATGTAAAAGGGGTTCCTAAGGTCCAAGGTTAAGGTTGAAAGTTGAGTCCACACACTGTATGGCCGAACGATGTCTACTCCAACTTAGACAATGAAAACCTCAGTCGTGAAATAACTTTAACCAAGTAAAGTAAGTGAGTTGGTAACTAGAGTCATAACTTTAAAGATATCAAATACTTTAACTAAATAGAATAATACAATTTTAAGGTCAGGTGTACGAATGAGATGAAAACCATAGCGTTTTGTAAAATTACGTACCTAAGTTTCAAATTACATCATTAAACCTTATATAAAAATAGAATGGTAATGATAATACTTATAATGATATAAAAATAATATTTTTCACATTTTGGTTTGTTTTTCCACTCTTAAACCAAATACATATGGTGGATTTAAAAGAAAAGAAAAGAATGTCAGAAAAATCGACTAAACAAAGATTTACTGTTTCGAGTAAAAGGGTTGGTACAGTGGGTTTAACATATATATGTATATATAAGAAAAAGATGTCTCCCAAAAGTGATAAGTAGATCAAAATAACAAATCCCGACTAAAACTAAAGCAATTAAATAAAAAGATAATTAAAACAAGAAAGACAATTATATATAGATATATATACAACCAAATACGTAGTTTAAGCATCACCTTGGTAAATAAATTTTGAAATCAACGTAAATTAGTAGAAAACAAACAATTAAGACTTAATGAAGAAAACCACTTTAATATTTTAATCACATAAAGTGGACTTCAAATAAAATCACTACGATAAGTGAGCATAGAAAAAGGGGTCGGCTGAAAGAAGAGACCCAAATATGAGTTTTGTTTTGATTTCTTTCTTTATTTTATTTTATTTCAAAATAAATTGATACTAAAAGCAGCAAATAAACAAAAGTAAGAAAGCGTAAAATGATGGAAGAGGGAATAAGGGACAACAAGGAGTAATGAGATCTAAAATTTGTAAATGGGCTTTGGGTTAATGAAGATATGCATTATTTTAAATAAAGAATTAGAATGGAGAATCTGAAATACATTCTACATAGCGTTATTATTATTATATTTCCTTGTAAACGTACTGTAAACTCCAATAGGTCAATAAAAGATTATAGAAAATATTGGTTGAAGAAGGGATAGCATGGACACACTCTTTAGGCAAAGGTGTTTTGGCTGAAAGGAGGGACGGTCCAACATGGTGATGGCGTTGGCAGAAGAGTCTTCATGGTGGGCAGCAACGGGAAAAGGGGAGACAAAGCAGAAAAAGAAGAAATGAGGAACGATGAGGCATACTTGGAGACGATGAAGAGATGAGAGTCGAGAAATGGCAAAAACAACGGTGATGGTTGGCTCATCCTTGAGCGATGGAGAGGAATCAAGAGATGCGAAGAAGAGTTTGGTAGAATCGCATGGATTTATACAAGAAAGGGTTGGCGAGAATATTACTAGAGGGATTAGGATTTGCAAAGCTAAAGGCGGAGTGTTATTTCCGTTAGAAAGAAAGGATGGAGGAAAAAAAAAATCGGATTTGGGGAAAGTTTCCTTATGTTGCGACGATGGAGGGGGATTTTGGGGTTACCATCGTGAGTGAAATTAGAAGGGTTCAAATTTGGGGCTCCCTTATGGAATACAGTGATGGATTTGGGAAAATAAGAGGGACATGTTTCACCGTGAATGGGATTCATGGGTGTGGGTCTCCAAGGAGCCACACTATTAAGTAATTTAATTAATTCCTAATACAAGTGGGATTAAAATTCTAATTTCTATGGGAAGTTTGACCCAAGAATGTGGGTCTCAAGGTTCCATCCAAAATTATTAATTTTAGACTTTTAATTACACAATTCTAATTGGAATTCTTAACTTTGCAAATTAAAATCTAATTTGATAATTAAATTTTCCATTAACTCAATCTCAACTCGGAGAGGATAAATTCATAAATTTCTAATTAAGGAAAACGTGTGTGTATCGAGGAACCTATATTAATTAAATCTTAGGTTTTTATGTGTTTATTTATTTTATTTTAAACAATAAAAATAAAAGAAAATAACACATAATTTCACACAAACACAATCAAGAGGCCTATTTACTATTTTAGTTTTACCCGATTCGATTTACCCGCTATTCCGGGTCGAGTCATTACATCCTACCCCCCTTAAAATAAATTTTGTCTTGAAATTTAACTAAAGTACATACCTTGCTCATCGAACAATTCTGGATGCCGCCGTTGCATCTCATCCTTTCTCTCCCACATCGAACCTTCAACTCCACGATGTTGCCAAGGAACTCTCACCAAAGGAATGGTGTTTGTGCGCAAACCTTGATCCTTGGTATCCAGAATTGTCACCGGTTTCTCTTCATAAATTGCATCTTCACTGACCTCCACAAGTTCCCAATTCAGAACTTCGGAAGGGTATGCTTGGTACTTTCTCAACATTAACATATGAAAAACTTTATGAACTCTGCTGAGTTGTGATGGAAGTGCAAGCCTGTACGCCACTTCTCCAATCCTGTCCAAGATTGCAAATGGTCTAATGAACCTAGGAGATAGTTTCCCTTTACTATTGAACCGTTGAATTTCTCTCTGAGGTGAAATTCTAAGAAAGACACGATCACCAACTGCAAACTCTAAATGCCTTCGTCTACGGTCCGCATAGCTTTTCTGACGACTCTAGGCTGTCAGTAGTCTCTGTGGGACCAATCTTACTTTCTCTGTTGTTTCCCTGATTATATCTGGTCCCAATTTCACTTTATCGCTCGGTTTTGTCCAACATAAGGGTGATCTGCATGGTCTGTTGTACAACACTGCAAATGGCGCCATCTTGATGCTAGACTGGTAACTGTTGTTGTAGGCAAACTCCACCACAAGTAAATACTCCTTCCAACTTCCCTTAGAGTCCAAGACACAAGCGTGAAGCATGTCTTCTAGAATCTATATAGTTCGTTCAGACTGTCCATCCGTCTGAGGGTGAAACGCGGTACTGAAATGAAGTTACATACCCAACTGATCCCGAAGGCTCTACCAAAATTTGGATAGGAATCTAAAATCTCTATCGGATACAATGGAAACTGGTATTCCATGCAACTTAACAACTCGATCAAGATATAATTTACCTAAGGTCTCCATAGATTATGTCATCTTCATTGCAATGAAATGAGCTGATTTGGTCAATCTATCAACCACAACCCATACTGCATCATGACCTTTTGGCGACCTTGGCAATCCGGTCACAAAGTCCATGGTAACATGATCCCATTTCCACTCGGGTATATTGAGAGGTTGCAACTTTCCTGCTGGTTTCTGATGCTCAACCTTTACTTGCTGGCATGTCCAACATCGAGCCACATATTCTGCTACTTTTCTTTTCATGCTGCGCCACCAAAACTGTTGTGTAATACCCTGCCCCAGATTAGGCATGTTTTAGCTTAATAATTTTGTTTAACCGGTTAATCTTGAAGATTACGGTTAGGGCTTTGAGGAAAGCCTAGGTGTGGCCCAATTTGAGCTCGAAAGCTCAGTGATACAGCTCGTCCAACTGGAGGGGCATTTTGGTAATTTACCGCTTCTTGTTATTATTTTATAAATTATGTTGTTATGTGAATATTACTGGATGATATTATTCTCATTAATAAAGGATTTGTATTTCTGATTTTAAAATAATTTTATTTTCAGAAACTGGTATTTAAAACAGCCAGTCAAAACCCCAAAAGGGAGAAATAATTATTTTAAATGATTTTCGAAGTGAGATAAATTTTGAAACAAGTATTTTATGTTAGACCATTTTAAGTATGGTCTAGTTATTCTTTCACACTCCAAAATGAGGTTCTAAATTGTTTTACTAAACATTTGTTTAATTAAGTAAATAGTATTAAATTATGATTTTTGTTCAAATCAATGATTTTTAGTGAGTTTTAAATCTCAAAATTTTTATGATGACTAGAGTTTTTAAAACCCAACTTATCGCTGAGGTTGGATTAAATTTTTGTGCTTTTCAAAATCAGATTTTAAGTTGAAAATCCAGTTTTTATCAAATTAGGGTCTTTTTGCAAAAACCAGAATTTTGCAGGGACTGTTTTGCAACAAAACCAGACGGAACAGTGTTTCCACTGTACCGGACGTTGGCATCAACCGCATGTAGAAGCCTGCAATGGCTCGATGGCCACTCCATCCGGGCCAAAGCTCTATAAATTGAGCCCCTTAGCCCAGCCTTCAATCCCTCAAATCTTCTTCTCTCTTAGCCTCTCATCCAGCTGATTGAAAACCAGCCGACCACCCTCTCTGTTCTTCCCTGTTTTGTCACCCGTAGCTTAATAAAGGAAGATTTTCAAAGTTCGGATTTTCAGCCCAGGAACTCCAGTGAAGGTAACCACTGTGTTCCTCTTTCAATTTCAGTCGGTTTAGAATGAAGAAAAACTGATTTTGGTTAAGTTTTGGGTGTGTAAAATGGTTTTGAAGTCTAAGGAAAAACTTGGTTTTCTTAGTGTCACTGGGCTTTTGGTGTTAAGATCTAATGGCCTACTGAGTTTTGAAACTTTAAACCCCTCCCCATGGAAAGAGGACTCCTAGAGGAATCCATCGAACCGGCTAGATGTGGAAATCGAATCCTGGAAACCCACTGTTTCCGGATTCATTTTTCCTATAGTGTCGCCCGTTCATTGTCTGCTGTTGCAGATAGTGAAGGAAGAAGAAGAAGAAAAAAATATATATATATATATATATTGTTGGATTATGTTGATGCTTCTGATGTTAGTACCCATTGATAAATAAATAAATAAATAAATAAATAAATAAATAAATAAATATTATTGTTGGATGCTTGTGATGTTAGTACCCATTGAAAAAACAAAAAATGTACTGACCCTCATCTCTTATTATTATAGTATAAATACTATTATATTTCACTTCCAGGCCAACCCTATTGGTCGGGCACTGAATGATTTCACTTCCAGGCCGACGCTATATTTGTCGGGCAATGAGTGACCTTGAGGCCTTACTCAAAATGTCAGATCTGGTCATATCCAGAAGACAACCGAGAAGTGACCTGAGAATCTAGACCTAACTCAATAAGTCAAACTGGTCAATGCCCAGAAGACAATATGAGTTTTGGACTGAGCACCTTTTTAATTCTATATATTGTGGATTATTATAATTTAAAAAGGATAGAAACCAAGTAGGAGACTCAATTCCATGTCCCTTGGATATTTTTGGAAAAACAAGGATGATTTCAAAATACTACTTGTGTGTATGTATTTGATGCTATGTATGTGGCTTACGATTGATTGTGCACTTGTTTGTTGTTTGAACAGAGACCGCGAAACCACACATATATGGTGAGGGAACTTAACTTTGCAGAAAATGTAAATAGGTTTTATTATGAGATGAGTCTTGAGCAATGAGTGGTTTCAGATTTGATGAACCCACTCATGTGCTTAGACAGGATGCACTATGGTAAGAGTGCTTATGATGCTTATAAATGCTATGATGTTAATCATGTGAAATATGTAAGACTGCTTCCACGTGCCCTTGACTATTGAACCAATATCGGCCATATGTGTGAGATGGTTTACGTCTACTGGACCATGGGTGTTGACCGTTGCTGACTTGCTGGTGTCAGTATCGGCTATGGGAGAGCCGGAGATGTACTTGTAAGGATGTATTTTGACCGTGTCGGGACTTAATACAATGGTCTCAGCGTAGTCGGTAGGCATTACGTTGGATGATAGCAGTAATGGAAGACTGATGGAATGATGGAAATGATGATGAGACTTTACTTGATATTGTGAATTTTATTATCAAGCATGAGATATTATTGCAACTGTTGATTATTGCTAACCTATTGTTTACTTTAAAAACTGCACTGTTATATTTCATTCACTGGGCTAGTTAGCTCACTCCACTCACCTTTTAGGAGATGAACCCGAGAAGGAGAACCCTCTATTTCAAGCTTAGGGTGGATAAGTTGCGGCGGTGTTTCGGGATTCCCACTGAGGGGAATACCCTTATCCTTGCTTTCTGGTTCTTTGAACCATTTATCTTTGTAAAGTACCGAGTGTGATACTTAGTCTATTTGAATGTTATGTATTGAAAACTACTGCATTTCTGTAGTTACTCTGATGTGATTTTGAAATGATAATTCAGTGTTTGGATTTATGTGTGTTGATGTTTGTGTTTGTGTCTCTTGGGAGGGACTTATGGTATATGTTTGAATCCATATGTTGAGATCATGTGTGACCTTTGGGCCCAACTGTTGTCCGGCCCATTTAGAATGCTTCAGTGTTGTGTTAGTTTAGTCTTAGCGTCAAAAAAAAAAAAAATCAGTTGCGTTCCGGGCCCATCCTTCGGGTCGGAGCTGACATGTTGTCACAAATTTCGATACATTTTTGTTCCTCTAGGGTGAACTGCAAATTGAGTATGATGAAAGTGCTTGAGAACCTCTTCTCTACATTGCTCTGCTAGTGCCACATATAGTCTCCATTGGTAAGTCAAACCACCATCTGTTCTCACTACCCAACCTGCTGGGCCATTGCTATCGTTGATTGCTTTGCGAATCTCTGCTACCACCTCGTCTGTTTTCTAGGCTGTCAAGACCCGATCCACTATAGCTGGATGAGATACTGTACTGCCCAGTTTCTCCAAACCATGTTCTCCCACTAGATTAGCAATAACGCCTCGAGATTTCCTGCTCAAGGCATCGACCACCATATTGGTTTTTCCTTGCTGATAAGAAATCTCAAAGTTGAAGTCGCTCAAATATTGCAACCATCTGCTCTGCCTCAGATTCAAGTCCTTCAGAGTGAACAAGAAATTAAGACTACGGTGATCGAAAAATACTTCAAAGTGCTCACCACGCAAATAATATCTCCAAATCTTCACTGCAAACACCACTGATGCTAACTCAAGATGATGAGTCGGGAAATTTTCCTCATGCACTGTCAGTTGCCGGGACCCATACGCCACCACCTGATCGATCTACATTAAAACACAACCCAATCCACCACAGGAAGCATCACAACAGACCATATATCCACGACCTCTTTGGAATAATCAAAATCGGAGAAGTAATCAGTGTTTCCTTCAACTCTGCAAAAGTTGTTTCACAAGCCTCACTCCAAATGAATTTAGTTCATTTTCTTGTCAACTTACTCATAGGAACTGCTATCTTAGAGAATTTCAAATACACTACGAGGTCTCTCCCATTTCAACACTGCTTCGACCTTGGCTGGATCCACTGCCACTCCACCTTCTGAGACCACATGGCCTAAGAATTGCACTTCTTTTAGCCAGAACTCACATTTACTCAATTTACCACATAATTGACGATCTCTCAGTAACTGTAAGATTGTTCTTAACTGATATTCGTGTGCTTCTTCAGATCTTGAGTAGATTAAGATGTCATCAATGAACACTTCTACAAAATGATCTAAGTATAGCTTGAAGATTCTGTTCATCAAATCCATAAATGTGGCTGGCGCATTGGTCACACCAAAAGACATAACCACGAATTCATACTAACCAAATCTAGTGCAAAAAGCTATCTTTGTTATGTCGCATTCTCTCACCCACACTTGATGATATCCAGACCGAAGATCTATATTAGAAAACCATTTAGATCCTCATAACTGATCAAACAAATCAACAATTCGAGGGAGCAGGTACTTGTTCTTAATGGTTACCTTGTTCAGTTTCCTGTAGTCTATACAAATCCTCATTGAGCCATCCTTGTTTTTCACAAATAAAGCTGGAGCACCCCACAGAGATGTACTCCGAAGGATGAAACCAACCTTGGTCAATTATGCCAATTGGCTCTTCAACTCTACCAACTCTGCTGGCGCCATTCTATATGGTGGCATAGAAATAGGCGAAGTTTCAGGGAGTAGGTCTATGGAGAATTCAACTTCTCTTTTTGGGGGTAACTGCATCAACTCGTCCGGAAACACATCTGGAAAGTCACACACCGACATTTCTAATCCATGCAGCTCTGCATTCTCCCAACCCATACTAGCTATATGACCAATTTTGTTCTTTGTCACACATGGTCTGGGGGATTTACTCAACTTCTCAGTAAAGACAACTCCTAAAGGTGAACACCCAAACACTCTCCTCCGAGCACAATCTAAAGTAACCTTATAAGCCGTTAACCAATCCATTCCTAATATAGCTTCGAACCCAGTCATAACCAACACAAGTAGTTCAAACTCTAACTCCACACCTCCAATCGCTAATAAACATGATTTACAAGTTCTGATTACTCTAGCATATCTCCCTGTGGGGATTTTAATATTCACAAGTTCTTCTAATTCATCCGTGTACAAATCCGGATGACCAACCAAAAGACTAGATATGAAGGAGTGAGAAGCTCCAGAGTAAAAAAGTACTCTAAACCATTCACCAAACAATAATAGCATACCTTGCATCACTGGAGGTTCTGCAGTCTCATCATCCATGGGAGCCATAGCATAAATGCGGCCCTAAGCTGCGGGAAGCCCACGTCCTATGTTTTGCTGCTGGCCACCTATCTGCGTTGCTGGCGCTATTGGAACTGGCTGGACAACCAGAAGCGGCTGAGAAGATCCGATCTTCTGCGGACAATATGTGGAGATATGGCCCATTTCCTTACAATGATAGCACTGTACTGGCCCTCGAGATTGCTGCTTTTACTTTGGAGGTTGGTGGCATCGATTAGTTGTATGTCCCCACTGATTACAATTGAAATACTGCACATGTCTCTGACCATCTGATGATTGTTGCTGCCCAGAAGAAGTCCTTTGATTAGCCGGAGTATCGGGCTTCCTCCTTATGACGTTCCGATGATCATACCTCATCCCATTAAAAGGTCTTTGATTTGAAGTCTGGAAGGCTTCTGATGCTGCCTCCACAATCTTGATGGCCCTATGGTATATTTCTACAAAAGTAAAAAGTCCCAACCCATCCATAGAAAATCAAATCAACTCGTTTAATCTTCATCTCTTTTGAAGTAATTAAATCTGTAGTATAGTGTGCTAATTCTTTGAACTTGGCCCCCATACTGAGCCACAGTGTCGTTGCCTTGCTTCAAATCAAAGAATTTTGAAATTTTGACTGACGAACATGTGAAGAAAAGTACTTAGCCCAAAAAGCTTCATAGAAGGCATCCCAAGTATCTAATTCTTCATTCAGTCCTTGTAGATCGGTCCACCATTCCTCTGCTGTACCACTCAGATGCATAGTGGCTAGAATAATATGGAAATCATCCTCTTACATGCCTATGTTATCCATAATTCTGTCTACCTTCCTTAGCCAACGCTCTACATCTGCTAGTTCCAAATCTCCCCTGAACATGGGAGGATGTTGGCGCTTAAATTCCCAAATCGCCACCATCTCTCTAGTTTCCTAAGCAGCATAGTTCGTGCCATGAATCTGCTGTACTATTATTAGAACTTCCTGTGTTATTCTCAGCATAGTATTTGGATCCGCATTCACTGGAGGAGGAGGAGGTGAAGGTGGAGGTGGAGGATGTCTCTGAGACCCTCCTGAAGCCATACTCTCCACTACACCCTCAACGAAATTTTCTATGATAGCCTCTCTATTTGCAGATCTAGCCTTATCTCCTCTCTTCCCTCGGCGATTGTTCGGTCCAGCCATTCTAATAAAACCAAGAGAAATACATCAGTTTCACTATTAGGCAAGATAAAAAAGCCATCAAAGACAAATATTCTTTTCCATCAGTATATATGCTCGACTACCAATATGTTATTCACAAATCAAGACATCATATTCTACTACTAAAATCTACCCTCTTAAAGTTCTTACCCTCACTCATCTAGGATAGAAAAAGGGGTCGAAATTGTCTCTAATCTCAGGCCTAACCTCATACTCACAGTCTGCGAGTTGAACCCAAGCTCTGATACCAACTGTAATACCCCGCTCCTTTCTAAAGCCTAAACGGGTCGTAACCCGCTTAACAGTAGGCTGAACGGACGTGATCCAACGCATTACACATCTAACGGGTCTTACATCATAGATTTGTGGCTGGGAGAAAATAAGTATATTTTTTTTTAAGATTATGAATGAAATAACAAAGCTATCAAATCCTTCAAGTCCAATTTTTACATATCGCATAAATCATAATATCATCGACAATATGAAATAAATAACATTTATTATCAACATCAAATCTAATCTCACTACTCACATCTCATTCCATAAAATAAAACAAAAACGATATCCTCAAAATTCTCAACTATTTCAAACCAACCAATCAAATCTCTCAAAATATGTAATAGTAAATAAATAAATCAAATCACATGAATCCACAACTATTCTAAGAAATTAAATATTCATCCTTGACAGTCTCTAAACATCAGTGGTCTTTTCCAATCCTAAGCCCAGAGGATTACTTACAATGTAAGGGGTGTGAGCTCCAAACCCAGTGAAAGAATACAATAGCACATATCCAAAATATGATATCTCCAATATATTCAATGTATCACAATTGAAGGAATATAAAAGCATAAGTAATTGAATATGCATTTAATGTCATGCTTTATGCCATGTAATGCACAATGCTCAATGCCTCATTCATCCACAACAACTCTTACTGTATTTGGTGGCCTACCCATCGAAGCAAGGCTAACACAACACCACATGAAGTGGCCTATCCGCAGAAGCGAGGCTATCACAACACCACATGAATTGGCCTATCCGCCGAAGCAAGGCTAACACCACCACCGAATAACAGTCTGCGTGTCCTTTCATGGCTCAACAATCCAAACCCACCACATGCGTGGTACTACTCATTAAAAGTGAGTCCATACACTATCACCGTCGTGGTCTACATGAAAGATCACGGCTCACACCTCCATACCCCTCCCATGAATATGAAGATGCCATGCTCAATACATGTCTACCATGCATTATCTCTATCATCATGCCACATATTATGTATCATATTAACATGCTATAAATTTCATCATCAACACTATACTCCAAGCAGGATTATATGACCTCAAATTAACATAAACATCATGTACACTTTTTAAAACATCAAAACCAATCTCAATGATATCACACATGCATAATAATAAATCATATCATAGTATTATTATTATGACAGCACAATCTCATAAACCCATCTCAGTAACATAAAAAATAACTCTATAACAGTCAATAAAACATTCATCCAATTCGAACATAATTATTGGACCTTTCAACAATGCTAGTGGCTACTTTTCAACTATCTAGGTAGACTGAGTCCCTCACGGCCATTAGAACATTTAGCCTATCCCCTTACACTACTGTGAATAAGTATCAGATTACAACCACTATTCCTACATATACCCAGTCCATATCATAGGTCCAACATTATATTTCCAAAATACATTATATAATGCAATATTTTTCCATTGCTCAATCACATAAACAAAATAGAGAATATCATGTATAACAAAATATAGTGTATTATTTTCCCTCACCTAAAAAGTTTGCGAAGTGTAGGTGATGAATCAAAGTACATTCCCACTTGAAATCAATCAATAGGACGTCCGGGAAGTGCTGCATAGAGTTCGTTTGAAGTTTTGAGTATCCTTAATATTACTCCCAACTTGAACTAAATAAATGTAAAAGGGGTTCCTAAGGTCCAAGGTTAAGATTGAAAGTTGAGTCCACACAATATATGGCCGAACCATGTTTACTCCAACTTAGACAATGAAAGACTTATTCGTGAAATAACTTTAACCAAGTATAACTGAATTGGTAACTAGAGTCATAACTTTAAAGATATCAAATACTTTAACTAAATAGAATAATACAATTTTAAGGTCAGGTGTACGAATGAGATGAAAACCATAGTGTTTTGTAAAATTACGTGCCTAAGTTTAAAATTACATCATTAAACCTTATATAAAAATAGAATGGTAATGATAACACTTATAATGATATAAAAATAATATTTTCACATTTTTGTTTGTTTTTGCACTCTTAAACCAAATAAATATGGTGGATTTAAAACAAAAGAAAGGAATGTCAGAAAAATCGACTAAGCAAAGATTTACTGTTTGGAGTAAAAAGGTTGGTACAGTGGGTTTAACATATATATATATAAGAAAAAGATGTCTCCCAAAAGTGATAAGTAGATCAAAATAACAAATCCCGACTAAAACTAAAGCAATTAAATAAAAAGATGTTTAAAACAAGGAAGACAATTATATATAGATATGTATACAACCAAATACGTAGTTTAAGCAGCACCTTGGTAAATAAATTTTGAAATCAACGTAAATAAGAAGAAAACAAACAATTACGACTTAATTGAATGAAGAAAACTACTTTAATATTTTAATCACATAAAGTGGACTTCAAATAAAATCACTAAGATAAGTGAGCACAGAAAAAGGGGTCGACTGAAAGAAGAGGCCAAAATATGAGTTTTGTTTTGATTTCTTTGTTTATTTTATTTTATTTCAAAATAAATTGATACTAAAAGCAGCAAATAAACAAAAGTAAGAAAGTGTAAAATGATGGAAGAGGGAATAAGGGACAGCAAGGAGTAATGAGATCTAAAATTTGTATATGGGCTTTGGGTTAATGAAGATATGCATTATTTTAAATAAAGAATTAGAATGGAGAGTCTAAAATACATTTTACATATCATTGTTGTTATTATATTTCTTTGTAAAGGTACTACAAACTCCAACAGGTCAATAAACAATTATGGAAATATTGGTTGAAAAAAGGACAAAATGGACTCACTCTTTAGGCAAAGGTGTTTGGCTGAAAGGAGGGACCGTCTAACATGGTGATGGCGTTGGCAGAAGAGTCTTCATGGTGGGCAGCAACTGGTAAAGGGGAGACAAAGCAGAAAAGGAAGAAATGAGGAAGGATGAGGCATACCTGGAGACGGTGAAGAGATGAGAGTCAAGAAGTGGCAAAAACAATGGCGATGGTTGGCTGGCCCTTGAGCGATGGTGAGGAATCAAGAGATGCGAAGAAGAGCTTGGTCGAATCGCGTGGATTTATACCAGAAAGGGTCCGTGAGAATATTACGAGAGGGATTAGGATTTGCAGAGCTAAAGGCAGAGTGTTGTTTCCGTTTTTTAAGAAAGAAAAGAGGAAAAAAAATCAGATTTAGGGAAAGTTTCCCTATGTTGCAGCGAATGAGGGGGATTTTGGGGTTTCCATCGTGAGTGAAATAAGAAGGGGTCAAATTTGGGGCTTCCTTATGGAATACGGTGATGAATTTGGGAAATAAGAGGAACATGTTTCACTGTGAATGGCATTCACAAGTGTGGGTCTCCAAGTGGCCCACACTGTTAAGTAATTTATTTAATTCCTAACACAAGTGGAATTAAAATTCTAATTTCTATAGGAAGTTCGACCCAAGAATGTGGGCCTCAAGGTTCCATCCAAAATGATTAATTTTATATTTTTAATTACACAATTCTAATTGGAATTCTTAACTTTGCAAATTAAAATCTAATTTGATGATTAAATTTTCCATTAACTCAATCTCAACTCGGAGGGGATAAATTCATAAATTTCTAATTAAGGAAAAGTGTGTGCATCGAGTGTAACGCCCCGCCTTTTTTCACTTTTCTTCTTCCCGTACATTCAGAGTCTATTTTTTTTTTTTTTTTATAACAGAGTAGAGTGATAGAGCGCTAGACGTCACGACGCGAGCTAAGTCCGAACTTCTAAAGTCCGACCCTTAACTGGCCAACCCTATGTGTGCATAGACTCAGTCCACTAAAATGGTTCACACATAGCAATATCAACATGCGGAATAAAAATCACAACTTGCGGAATCATAATAGAACCTAGTTCCATTCGATTGATAGCAAAATACTTAGTCAATAAATCACAATCATCATTATCCAAATAAAACATCCAACCATAGCATTCCATCTAAGTTATTACATTCTGAAATCTGGATACTCTCAATATAAATCCCTGAGTATCTTAAACAAAATATAAAACTAAAAGCGTTCCAAGCTCCTATGCTTGTCCCTTTCCGCGTTTAGCGTTTTCCTCATTTCCTGCATCATCCACTAAAGGGTAGAAGTAGGGCGTTAGTACAACGAGCCTAATAGGTATTCCAGTTAGGGTTAACACATGGGTTAGTACCAAAAATCCAGATATAATAAATATATCAAATCAGTTATAATAAATCATGCCATACTTATAAAGCATCGTATCCAAAACAGTGTATGATAATAGAAATCCAATCATACCGATAAAAACCAAAACCTTGCATGATAATAAAAGTCATAATCATGGCGATTCAATGCCATGCCATGCTATCATATGCAATGAGTCCCACCCATCACATGTACATAAAATGTACCCCTCCACATAGGTCTTTCGGACGGCCCGACGGAGTGTGGACCCTCTGGCTACATTTTCACACATAATATACTCTTGATGGAAAGCTCCTCATCAAGGTATCCCCCACAATTCTTTTACGGACGCCCAGATTGAGTGGTGGATCTCTTGCTACATAATATCCTCTTGATGGAATTCTCCTCATCAAGGTATCCCCCACTAGTGCTTTACGGACGCCCCGACGGAGTGTGGGTCCTCGGTTACCGTTCATTCCTCCCATGCCATACATGAGATGTAAATGTCCACATGATATGCAATTATACAAAATCATAGCATTTAAAAGCTCATATTTGAAACACATGCTATTTTTATCAAATAAACATAGCATATAAAATCACCATTTGAAACATATCCCTTGCAATAAAAAATCATCAAAATAAGATAAAGACAATGTACATAAACCCATGGTTTCAAAGAGGTGGAATCCTACCAAAGATCGTTAACGCGTACTTGCGTCCTTCGTCCAAGAATCGATCACCGATCGTGCACCGCTTGCGAGATCCCGTTACCTTATAATATAATAATAAGTCAACACCAAGTCCCACTTGATTTGCAGTATTTAAATCCATAAACCATACTTGTGGGGTTCGGCCATACCTATGGCCGAGCCTCACCCTTTTTGTTCATTTATTCCATTAATTGCTAAAATGCCATTGGTCCACCCTTAGTTAATATTCTATTTATTTTAATCCAAAGTATATAACCCTAGGTCCACCAATCAATTCCCATGTTTAGATCCAAATACATTAGATCCTAAACATCTAAGTTCTCCAAATAATTTCTCATAATTACCTTATTGCCATACAAGGCTAAACTTCCATCTTTAACAAGTATTTACAATTTTGCCACTCATGGCTTACATGACCCATAGTTTCTTTTAAAATCATTCACCCGTCGCATGGTCCATAATAATTTCTCAATAACTTAAGTTTATACTTAGAAAGTCCACATTTAGAAACTTTCTAATTTCATTGTCCAACTTCCATACTTAGAAAAAATATATATACTTTAAATTTACGGGAAAAAGCGAGTGAAAAAGGGAGGGGCATTACATCGGGGAACCTATATTAATTAAATCTTAGGTTTTTGTGTGTTAATTTATTTTATTTAAACAATAAAAATAAAAGAAAATAACACATAATTTCACACAAACTCAATCAAAAGGCCTATTTACTATTTTAGTTTTACCCGATTCTATTTACCCACTACTCCGGGTCGGGTCATTACACTCTAGCTCTCAACCATTCCTATGACCCTCACAGGGCAACCCGTACACATACCACAACTAACCCATAAGCCGGGCTCAGCAGAGTCCAAAACAGACTATCATACGAGGGTAACTACCACGCTAATCCTCAACGGACTACCAACCAGATTCATCTATGGTCTACTCAACCTAATACTAGATCCTCGGTAGTCACACCTGTGACCTCGGGCCCCACTCGCCAGTCTCCACACAACCAGCATAAACGCCCCTCATGGAATTCTATAGGTCATCTACAGAGTGAGCAGGCCGAACTCACTCGTTAGGCGCTCATAAATTCCCGATGAGTCAACAACCCCGACACAAGTCTCAACAATGAACCCCAAAGTCATAACCGCGGGTAAACACATTACCCCATCACTCAGTCAAAATGTTGACAAACAGACATTCAACCCATCTGATTCCCAGGGCGACCCAATACTCACTTAACATACTCTACGACCGTCCCACCTCTCGGGCCACCTCTACGAAAACCCACACACACCACAGATTATTCACACCTCGAAGGTGTCAGACTGTACCCACCCTACAAGTGTCATAGCCTGGAATACCATACATCAGACTGTACCCACCCTACAAGTGTCATAGCCTGGAATACCATACCTTAGATTGTACCCACCCTGCAGGTGTCATAGCCTGGACTACCATACCTCAAATTGTACCCACTCTGCAGGTGTTATAGCCTGGACTACCATACCTCAGATTGTGCCCACCTTGTAGGTGTCATAGCCTGGACTATCATACCTCAGATTGTACTAACCATGCAAGTGTCATAGCCTGGAACATCACATCGCACCATCCCTCGACCAATGAGCGGGTGAGCATATCCTCAACCTACTAGGCCATCCTGGGGTCACAAACCATACCAATGGGAGTTGTCCCTCACCGCATCATCACTCGACCAATGAACGGGCGAGCACATCCTCAGCCTACTCGGTCATCTGGGGATCACAAATCACCATCCCACCCTCTAGTCTCCAAGCAGGCAAACCACTCACCCCATCAGACCACTGGGGATGCCTCATCCGCTATGCACTTGGGTAGCGTGTCTCTGATGACCTCTAAGTCAGCCTTGGGCAAGCTAACACTCAACCCCAGAACTTCTCAGAGGTTTCCATGACCACCCCACAGCATGTCCTTCTTAGGACTCTCAGGCACGTCGCCGTCCAAACTGGACCACACCTCCCTCATAGGCGTGTTTAAAGATCACACTGACAATCTAACCCATGCCAAGAAATACTTCAACCCATGTCCAACCACCGGGTAGCCCCTAGTCCAACCACACTTCCACTACGCGTTCTCGTACAACATCCCCACCCTAACTACCCGACAAGCTAGGGGGAGTCTCTCGATCCTAATGTTGTCTTGTACCCATGCCTCCAGCAGGCATCCCACATATATGTTCGGTAGTCTCTTTGAAACCTGCATGGTCTACCCTGACCGACTATCTATCCACATATAGTCCGTTGAGCTGAAACACGGTTCAGCATACAACTCTCTCTGTATCATTGTTTGATCTAAGGGGTAGGACTTAAACCTCGACCTAGCATCGTCGACTCGGCATCTCTCACAAACTAACTCTCTGCTCAACCCAAACCGATCCAAAAAGCTCCAAGAAATTGGACATCTTCACCCCAAGGAGATATGTGAGTTCTTCCAATTTATCCACTACCATCTGTACCATTAATCCATTATGAGGAAGGAGTTGAAGCATCTCCACTCAGCACCACTCGTGGAGGTGCCAACAATCTGCCCTAGAGAGTCAAGTCACCATTTGGTCTCATTATCTAGTCATCTGGCCCACCACCACACATCATTGAATCCCATAGTCTGACTGTCCCTGTACGTGGACACTGATTCTCTGATGCTCTGCCACTCAACATTGGCAGAACTACGACTCGTATAGTCTGGTTCTGGTTGCTCTAGTCTTTGTACCTGATCAACAATCACTCCATCAAACTTCATATGTTGTGTCCGCTTCGTGCTTGACCCTTCCTGAATAAACAAGTACTCAAAACCACAACGATGGAGGACACTCAGAACCTGTCTAAAAAATGGATATCTCCAATCCAAGCACAACACTATCAACGTCCATCCCGAGCTATTAGTGAAAAGTTATTCTCATCAATCTCAAGTCGTCTCGAATCAGAAGCTACCAATTACCCATCCTGTATCAGCAAACAACCATTACCGTCCTTAGAAACATCACAATAAGTTGCACGCCCACAACCTTTCTCTACCTCCAGTACGACCATCACTATAATGGTCGTCTACCTCCACTCAAGAAAAACTGTCCCACTAACATCGTACCAAGAGCTAACCATTCTCTTTGACCAATTTAATTGTACGCATGGTCACCTGGAGTAATATGAATAAACTGCCAAACACAACCTCAGCCCCATCCTGACAAACCTATCGCACTACCTGTCGAAACTACATTGCCAGGCAGCTACGTCTATGGGGCCAAAACTCGCATCCGACAACATCCCGAATGAAAAAACATCCTCAAGAAGCAAGAAGGATCCTCTCCGTTGTTTCAACAAGTCGTCAATCTCTAGTAGAAGAACCTCATCCTACTCTTTAATTTTGTTCAGTCGTCTACCACTGGCACAAAATCTCATCGAGTCATCCTTCTTCTAGGCTAGCAAAGTCGGTGTGTCCCCTGGTGAAATACCTAGGTAAATAGGCCCCACCGATTCTAGCCCACAAGTTTAGTCTCTAAGTCCAATACCCCTGTCGGTGTCATCCCAACACCTAGCATCCCAGTGTCCTCTCAACTCAAACTGACTGACAATCCACACTGTGATCAGATCCCTCAACACCTTGCCTGATGTAAATCATTGCCTCCAGATAGAACACTTCCAATGGTTAAAAGATTTGTCTTTAGCTCTATTACGTTACATGTAATCCTACACAATATCGGCCAATCACTCCAAAGGAGACGTGACAAACAAGGCGTCTCCACCACCTATACTCCCAAACTCAAACCACGACGAAGCTCAAAGCCATCAAGGGAGTCACGTATCTGAATCAGCTCAAGTCTCAGAACAAAAAACCAACGGGCACCATCACACCACTCGCATCAGTAGGATGTATCAACCCATATGGAGTGTTGCCGCCACACTCAGATTACTACAATGAAGTCGTACTCTGGTCAAATATACATCACTATTATCACGGGCTGGCATGTTAGCATCCAAACATGTTATAATGTCTAGCAGTCCAAACTAATTATCACATGATCATATAGCATATTATCAACAGGACATATCACGCCATAATCAGACATATACCACAACAATCACATGTTCGTATGTTGGCATCTTAACATATTATCAACAAAAATAAAGTTTAATCATGTCACCACACAATCAATCAATCATGACATCAGATAAGAGACTCGTATATGCCTCTGCAAGCATCAAATAAGAATGCACCCGGATGGGGACCTGCCACATAATTGTATCAACAGTTCCCTTGTCGAGGGACTCATAACTACAAGGACCCCCATTCGCCGCATTCCGTACCCGCACATTTGATAGAGTAGAAAGATGCATTGATGCATGCTAAAAGCGGTGATAAGTTCCCTCACTTGTGTGCGTTTTGAAATCAAGTTCAAGAAATCGGGTCCACTGGGTTGAAGGGAACTTGATCTGATGAAAAAGAAATATAAGGATTAACAAACGGGCTAAAACAAGTCTGGGCCACAAACATGCCCAAACGGGTTGAACATGGCCCAAAACTGAAACCATAACCAAAACTAAGTTGGATTCGGGACTGGGCCTAAAACTGAAAACTGGATATAAAATGGGCAGGATCTGAAAATTGGGCTTTAAGATGGGCCAGGCCCAAAGCTGGGCCGAACTGGGTCGGGCCTAAAATCGGGCTAGGCCAAGCCTGAGGTGGGATGAACCAGGTCTAGGCCTGGCTAACCGAGGTGGGTCTGGGCCTAGCTGGGCCGGCCCAAGTCTGGATGTAACACCCCAATTTCTCAATGAAGTGGATAATTACGAAAATGCCCCTGGGTTAGTAAATTTATTAATTATGATGTTAAATGAGAAAATAGTGGGCCCATTGCTCAAATTAAGACCCTATGAGCACATTATAAATGTCAAATTTGATTGGATGGGTAATGTACATCAATTGGGTCGAAAATGGCTAAATGGATCAAAGGGCTCAATTGGGACCCAATGGGTCATAATGGATTATTTGACCATTCGGTGAGCTCAATTTAAATGGGATTAAGCTGAACTGATTGAAAATCAAGTGGAGCAAAAATGGGTAGGCTTGATGCACAAGTGAAAACCATTTAAAAATGGCAAAATCAGCCCATTAATGGGTCATGTTGTCAAAATGGGTCAAGGGACTAATTGGGGACCCAATGGGTCAGGTTGACCAAGTTGACCATGGCTGACCATGTGGGCTCTCAATTGAGCTCAAGTATAAGTTAGTGCAGCTCGAGTTGGACTGATTTGGGGTGAGTTTTAATTAAGAAAGGAGTTGACTCAAATATGGTGCATTAAATGTGTTGAGTTGGAATAAAAAGATCATGAGTCAAGTGAGTCAAGAGGAAGTGGAAAGGTGTTCTAATCTCACACAACTCTTAATTAAAATAATCCCAGTCGTTGGATGAAGGGGTGCCTTGGCCAAAGCCAAGGGACACCAAGCTTGGGCGGCATGCATCTCATCTCATGAGATGCATGGGCTGAAATGAATGGATGCAACGTTTGGTACCAAGGGGTGCCTTGGATGGAACCCAATATCTCCTTGTTTTTATCAATGATTAATGAGGGAAATGAATGGATTTTGTGGCTGAATTACAAAAGAGATAGACCACCTCATTTGGCTGATTTTCACATAGAAAATCTTAAGAATCCCCATCTCTCTCCTCCTCTCTAGAACACCATCTTTGGGCCGAACCAGTTGCTGTGTTTCACCATTTGATCCAGCACATTTCGGCAAAGGATTAAGGAAGAAAGAAGGAAACAAGAGGGAAGAAGGCAAGGAGCAAAGGCAAAGGAAGTTTGGTAAGTGTTTATGTGTTATTTTGTTTAGTAATATGGGTTAAGTGGGATATGATTTGGCCATGGGAGGGCCAAATCTACCAAAGGTTTAGAGTACGATTATTGGTGTGTAGTTAGATGGAAAAATGGACATAGGGTTCGGCCACTTTGGATGGCAGAACCCCATGAAATAATATGGTTTTGAGTAATGGTTTTGTAAGTTTAAACCCATGTAAAACCATGAAGATTGGTACATGTTTTTGGATGAGGCAACATAGTTGTTAAAGAAGGTTTAAAACATGGATTTGGATGTCATGATTGGCCAAGGAATGGCCGAATGCATCATGGGTCTAAACCTTGGGTATAAATTGATAAAAGGGATCATTGGGTTCGGCCACCTTGGATGGCCAAACCCCATGAATTGATGTTGATATTTTGATGGTTTTTGGAAGGTTAAAAACCAGGCAAAACCATACCGGTGGTGGAAGTATTTACATGTTTTAATTAGGTCATGTTATGATGAATTTATCAATGATCTAAAGTAAGATGATGAGGTTGAAAAGGATGGAAATTTAGAGCATGGAGTTCGGCCACTTGGGATGGCCGAACCCCATGGAAATCATTGGTGAATGGTATGGTTTTTGGGGATAAAAACCATACCAAGTGTATTGATGTTTAAAAGGATTGTAAAATGGAATTAATTAACTATATGGGATCGACAATGGATGGTTAAACCTTGTTGTTTTTATGGCGAAGATGCATGATAAATTATGTAAGATCATTGGAAGAATTGCATCAAAAGGACCATATGGTTCGGCCATGTGAATGGCCGAACCCCATGGGTCATTTTATGGGTGCTTATGGGATTTAAAATGGAAATATGTTTGCTGTTTTTGGTCGGCGAATATATGGCTGAACCATGTTAATGTTGTGGTTAAGTTGCTGATCCAAATCATGGATAGACGATGGAAGCACCATTGGGTTCGGCCATATGTATGGCCGAACCCCATGGACCATTTTATATGGACTGTTTTGGTTGAATCAAAGGGTTTCAAGTTTGAAGATTATGGAGCAATATGAGGTATTTAAAAAGGGTTTTAAGTGAACAATTGGACAAGATATGGGTTGGCCATTGCATGGTCGAACCATAGGGTTTCTATGGCTAAGATATGATGAAAAGGTTTAAATGGGAAAGCCATAGGGTTCGGCCATATGTATGGCCGAACCCCATGACCATGTTTATAGGTTTTATGATTACATTTCATGGAAATAATTAGTGGTTCTAAAGTGTAAGCATGATACAATTATGAATGGATAAAGAGATCAAATTAAAGTGGGTGAGGTTCGGCCATGGGTATGGCCGAACCCCACAAGATGTTTTTGGGTCTTAGATGTGAATGAATATTTAAATGATAGTATGATTTACTTATTGTTATATGGACAAGGTAACGGAAGTTGAACGACGTGCGAGTTGTGACCGGGTAAAGCCTAAGAAAGAACGAACACTGAAGTGAATCTTCAGTAGGTTTCCTACCTACTTGTAACCACAGTTTTACCTTGGTTTTTATGAGACTCATGTTTTATTTTATTGATTTTGAATGATGGATATTATTTACATGTTTTATTTATACATTGGCATCTCATGCATGGACATGGGATGATGATTGTGGAAACCGGAGCCCACACTCCGTCGGTATGCCCGTGATGCAACTGTGGGGCCTCCTTAGGCGATGAGGGTCCCGCCAGGAGGATTATCTGATGATTATGGACACTGGAGCCCACACTCTGTCGGAATGCCCGTGATGCAACTGTGGGGCCTCCTTAGGTGGTGAAAGTCCCGCCAGGAGAATTAATAGGTTGATATGAGACACGTCAAGTGATGGCTATATGTATGTGTGATGGGGTGGGGCTCATTACATTTGCCATACATACATAGCATGGTTTTATATGTTTTTGATAATCAGACATTGGTTATATGCATGATTTATAAGCTAACCTTGTGGTAGCCCTGATCGGGAACCTACTGGGCGCGTTGATCTAACTCCCTAATTCTATCCTTAGAGGATAATGCAGGAACAAAGAAAGGGAAATAGGAGGTCGATGACCAGGAGGGGAGCCAAGCCTAAGCACTTGATTGTTGATTGGGATTTCTTTACTACTGTCTTTTAGTTATATTTGGTGGACATGTAATAAGTTGATACCTTGCTTGGTTTGTTTAGGATATTAACAATGGATGGTTGGTTTATGTTATTTATTAATTGAGACTGGTACTTGCTATCTATTCAATCTATTTCCGTAGTTAGTCTAGTTTATTCCGCAAGTCATTGTTTAGTTCCATGTGTGGTTTGTTGTCGTGGGTTAGTCCATGCAAACATGGGTGGCCAGTTAAGGGTCGGACTTTGGAAGTCCGAACTTAACTCGTGTCGTGACGTCTCTCCGCCCTTGTCCGGTTTTAATTAAAAAAAATAAATTAGACTCTGAATTTTCTCAGAAAGGGCGGGGCGTTACACTGGAGAGCTTGGTTGGGCCCGAAGTTGGGCCTGGGTTGCCTGAAACTGAACTCAGCCGAGTCAACTCGGTCACTCGATTGAGTTGGCTCAGTAACCTTGTTGGGAAACCGGGAAATTGAGGGAAAAAGAGGGAAAAAAAGGGAAAGTAGGGAAAATGGGGGAAAAAAGAGAAAAGGGAAGGAAGAGGTTACCAGGGTTCGGTCGAAGGGAGGGGCGGCGAATCCGAACTCCGACAATGGTGAGAAGGATGGAATCCAACGGATCTGGTGTTGTTGAAGCCGTACGAATGAGATGGGGGTAGGAGGAGGAGAGCAGTGCATCGACAGAAATGGGAGAGGGGAGAGGCCGAGAGAAGGAAAGAGAGAGTGAGAGAGAGCGGCAACGGCGGCTTGAGTGAGGAGAATGAGAGAACTTAGGGTTAGGGTTAGGAAGAGAAGAGGGTGATAGGAGGGAGAGAAAGAGAGAGATAGGAGACACACAGAGAGAGAGAGAGAGAGAGAAGCAGCGGCAGCACTGTAGCCGCATGCTACAGTGTTGTGCAGAAGGAGGGGGTGTTTAAAGGGTTAGGGTTTAGGGAGGTTTTAGATTTTATTTTATTTATTCCATATATTTTTTTTGCTTTAAAAAAATCATAATTAAATAAAAATTTAAAGTCTTAAATTTTCAAGAATAAGTTAAAACCCACTAAAATCAAGTGCAGAAAGTCGGCAGGGGAAAATCTTGTAATTTTCAAACATTTTAAATGACAAAATATTTAATAATTCAAAATTACTGAAACGTCCTCTAAGTGTCTAAACTTGAAACTAGGTAAACTAAGGCCCACACTCTCTCCACTGCTACCAAAATCCTAAAACTCTGAAAAATTGGGACGGGTTGTTACAGTATACTTCTCATTTGAAAATCATACCCCATCCCACATTTCCAAATTATCTCATATTTCATAGTAAGAAATCATTCAAGTTCATTTCATAATCATGTCATACAATTAGAATCACAGATATCTTTAAAAGCACTTAGAAATCATCATGATGTACTATGCCATGATGACATGAATTGATGCACTCCCTTCTCATGCCCCATACATTGATCAGTATTTCATTCTCATTCAATGGTTATGAACATTGGCCATTTTTGTCAGTAGCTTTCCCGGGGCACCGGCTGGGAGCTACTACCCAATACTAGCATTTAACCGGGATTACTAGGAGAGTGCTACACACCCATGCTCCTGCGCAGGTTTCAGGACTTCTTCTAACCCTGGAGCTTTCTGCCCAATTAACATGCCATAATTTCTGTAACTCATGGACGCGGCCATATACAATGGTTAAACATTTCATACATATCTAAATGTTTCCCAGTAAAGTACATTTTCCATTTACCTCGGTCTCATGCTTTTCCATCCCATGCAAATGCATGAGTTTCATGTCTATGCAATTATAAATCAATACATTTGACTATACAAAATACATCGTATTCAAAACTACACTTTATCAAATCATGCATTCAAATCAACTAATAATTCAAATATACATTAAGTAATCACTTGACACTTCAAAGAGGTAGGAAAATATACTTGATCAACGAAATTCGGTGAAGGAGTGAACTACGTGGCACGTATGGCTCTTAACTCATCTTCCGGTCCTCTAGTTATTTCCATGGATCAAGATACAATAAATCTCACGATTAGCTTATGTCCTTGTTTTCCAAATCTATATTTATCACTTTTATTACTTCTCATTTAGTGGTGTCTCATTAATCCTACATTCATGATCAACCCACGAGTGTGGAGTTAAGGGTCATATAGTCTGGTTATTGTTGGTTCAGAACCTGGGTCATCCTTTTCTCGGAACTTCTGAAGCTTCAGAACATCAAGGTCTCCTTCAGATCGTTCCAACGTATACAACCTCACTGGTCTGCTCGGAACTTGACCTCAGCACTTCCGAGTCAAGTTCCGAGACTTCGGAATTTCAAGCCCTTTGTCGGTACTTTCGAGACTTACAAGTTTCAATTTATATTACAGTGTTCGGAATTTGGTCTCAGGAATTCCGAGCCAGGTTCCGAGACCTGGGGTTCTTTTCTGGACTTAACAAAATTTCTAAGTGTTTTCTTTATGACTTACAAGTCTCCTCTGAACTTGGCCTCAGTCGAGCTAGGTTCCAAGACTTCCTACCTTCTGAGGGTTCCAAGACTTCCTACCTTCCGGCTAATCTGAGTTAGCCAGTTCCTCGCAGCACTAGGGTCTTCTGTTCCCGAGAAACTAGTCGGGTTCAGACGCTTGAACTCCTTGAGAGCCGAGGTAGCTCTCTCCTCTGGCGTTCGGATTGGCTGGCGTCGTATGTTTTCAGCTATCTGCTGAAATGCTTCAACCGCCGCTCTAATCGCCTCATTGGGTAGGTTACGGGGTGGAAGACCAGTCCTCCTCCCACGGAAATTAGCTCCATTTGCATTGGGTCCTAACATCTGTTATTTACACTTGTAAATATCATTAACCAATTTTAAGATCTTATTAAAGCAAAACACACAAGTTGCAACAATTCATTAGAATTCATTCAAATTCAAATACAGGTACAAGGGTTAGTAGGGTATAAAAACCCTTCAAAACAACAAAACTCAACCCTTACAAAAACAAATTCCCGAAGCCCCCAACAAACACTAATCTAATATTCCGAGGAAGATCCTGCCTCATCACCAAAGTAATAGAAGTTGTCCGGACAGGCCTCAGACTTGTGTCCAAACACTCCGCAAGTTAAACAGGGTATAATCCCTAGTCCTCCTACATAAGGACAATTTGTCCTTGCACTCCCGTGTCCGCGGAGTCCGCAAACAGGGCAAATTACACCAGTCGGATAGGGGCAGTAGGTATGATTGTGCCCCTCCTGATTGTAGAGCTCACACATATAATCTGGATACTCATCCAAGGGTGGAGTAGCCGGAATATACTCGGGCGAGCCGTTCTCCCCTACTGACTCCTTAGGAATCGGGATATCTCCCTCTTCCTCCTCGGGGTCTGCACCAACATGGTACTCTGGGGATGCTACTTCCATCTCTTCTCCAGGTGCAACCTCATCGAAGTTGGGCACACCGGAGTCATCTGAAGAATCCACGACAATTGGGTCGCTAGGGCTCCCCTGGAAATACTCGGTATTGCCTGACATATCTGTATCATCAAACAAGAAGATGTTAAAACAATAGCAATACTAAGGCAAAAGCAAGTCTAACTAGGTAGTAACCCATCACAGTCCTAGAGTTGAATCTACGCTCTGATACCAGGCTGTCACGCCCCGACCCGAAGGGTTGGCCCGGAACGCGACTCATTTTTTTTTTTTTTTGAAAGATAAACTAAGCCAATTCACAAACATTCTAACTGAGCCAAATCAACAGTTAGGCCAAGAGGTCACACATGATCCCAATCATGTGGACTCAAACATATACCATAAGTCTACCCCACAAGATAGATATAACAATAACATCAACACATAACGTGCTCAAATCAAATCCAACATAGATTATTACAAAGCATCGATCAAAGCCACTACAGAGGCATCAAAGTTTAGTACATCAAATTAACACAAATTAAGTATCACATCCGGTACTTAATAAAAGTAAACGGTTCCAGGAACCAACAAGAGAAAATAAGGGCATTCCCCTCAGAGGGAATCCAAAAACACAGCTTCAGCTTATCCATCCTAAGCCTGATAAAGAGGGTCCTCCTCCTCGGGTTCATCGCCTGAAAGGTGAGTGGGGTGAGCTAACTAGCCCAGTGAAGGAAATATAACAATGCAGATGAGTAAAAGTATAATAGGTTAGTAACAGTTCAATAATATCACATGCTTGATAACAATAAGCATAATCTCAAGTAATACATCAACATCATGAAACACTGCCATTATCCACTGTAACGCCTGCCGACTACGCTGAGACCAGTATTAAGTCCCGACACGGTCAAAATATATCCTTGTAAGTACATCTCCGGCTCTGACTTAGCCGATACTGACATTCTCAAGTCAGCAACTGACGACAGCATGGTCCGCCCATGGTCCAATAGACATAAACCATCTCTCATATGACCGATATTGGTTCAATAGCCCAGGTACGTGGAAGCAGTCTTACGTACTCATACGATCAACATCGTAATATCACAATCATCATCAGCACTCTAACCATAGTGCATCATGTATAGGCACATGAGTGGGTTCATCAAAACTGAAACAACTCATTGCCTCAATACTCATCTCATCATAAAACCTGTTTACAAAATCTACAGAGTTAAGTTCCCTCACCGTGATTGTGTGGTATATGTGGTCTCTGTTCAAACAACAAACAAGTGCACAATCAATATACATAACAAATACATACACATACGTAGTATTTGGAAATCATACGTTTTCCCACAAAAATATCCAGGGTTCATGGAATTGAGTCTCCTACTTGCTTTCTATCCTTTTTAAATTATCATAATCCACAATATAATAATAAAAAGGGGTTCAGTCCAAAACTCATATTGTCTTCTAGATATTAACCAGATTGACTTATTGAATTAGGTCTAGATCCTCGGGTCACTTCTCGGTTCTCTTCTGGATAGGACCAGACTTGACATTTTGAGTTAGACCTCAAGGTCACCCAGTGCCCGACTATATAGTGTCGGCCTGAAAGTGAATCACTCAGTGCCCGACCAATAGGGTCGGCTTGGAAGCAGATATAATAGTATTTAAACTATAAATAATAAGAGAAAAGGGGTTAGTACAATTTTAATTTAACAGAGGGGTATTAATCATCACATCATTAAATCACATCAAATATTAATCAAGATTAGACAAAAAGAACAATCCAATAATATTTTATCACTTAAAAATGGGTCCCTTGGAACATCACCTCGGAACCGGGTACAGTGGCTCGGATCATCCGAACCACACTAAACTAAGTCACTGGCCTCGGAACATGGGCCTGACTTTGTATCAGTCCGAAGGTTGGATCTCGGACCTTCCGAAGTCCATCTGAACCGAAAAATTCGAAAAGTAAGTCTCGGTGGGTCTACATGCTCGGACCTTCCAAGTGGGTTCGATCCTTTCGAGCTTGGCTCGGTATGTCCGAAAAGGTCTGGCTCGCCTCGGGCGTACTGGGCTTCGGATGAAGCTCGGAACGTCCGAGGGTCGAAGCTAGGAACGTCCGAGGGTCACTGCTCGGACCGTCCGAAGGTTCGGACCGTCCGAAGATCGGCTCTCGGACCTTCCGAGAGTCGTCTTCCTCACTGTCTGCACCAGCAGACAGTGACGGCAAACGGTAAATTACCAAAATGCTCCTCTAGCTGGACGAGCTGGATCACTGAGCTCACGAGCTCGGATTGAGCCTCAACTGGGCTCTCCTCAAAGCCCTAACCGTAATCTCCGAGATTAACCGGTTAAACAAGATTAATTAAGCTAAACTACGCCTAAATTGGGGCAGGGTATTACATGTTGGGTTGAAAGACTTGTATGGTCGCATTTGGTAACCCAAAATAACATATATCTTTCGAACAAAATAATAATATGTCAGGAGACTTGTATGCTTATGTGAACGGGCGTTTTATAGAGCTAATTTAGTAATAAGTTCAAGTCACTTAAAATGTTTATCTTTATTATATTTAAATTCAATCTCGATTTAGGTCCATTTATGGTATTTCTATAATTGGATTGAACATCTTAAATAAAAATATTTATTTTACTGATTTTCTTTTGATCTTAAAAAATCAAGGCATGAATGATTTCCTAGACCCATCTAGACAATTTAGTAATTTGCATAATAATTTATACAACTATCCAACTTTTTCAATAATATGGTGGATTCAACTCTCTAAAATACATTGCCAAAGCACTCAAGTTTTTCAACCAAGGAATGTGCTATACCTACCTCATATCTTTCAAGAGCATTTAGAAATTCTACTTCCATAAGTTCTTTATGGCAAATCTTTTATACATTGCGATATTTCTTTTTAGTCAATTATCCATACAATGGCATATGAATTATGTGCTCATTGAACTTAAATCACTTATCTCTTCGTATCTAGTGATGTAACTTGGGTTGGGCCTATAACGACTTGGTCCACCCAACATGTTTTTGTATGCTTTAGGCTCTGACCAAAGCGGTTTTGTCTCCCTTTGGGCTCCGACACATCTTCGGGAAGAGCGTCATACACTAGATGGAGTGTGTGTTCCTCATATATCCCAAGATTTGGAGTCTCCTCTCGATGATGTAGGACAATTTGCGCCTTGCATCTAATAGCCCATGCACTAGTTCCAATCTAATGCGTCCATCACAATCTCCCCACATAAGAACTGCAACCGTCCTTAGCTCTGAAACCATTTGTAACGACCCAATCCACCTAGCATTCTTTTTGTCCGTTTTGGGCTCTGGCCTACACGGTTTTATCTCTCTTTAGGTTCCAACCCATCTTTGGAAAAATGTCATATGCTTGACTGGAGTGAGTGTTCCTCACATATCCCAAAGATCTGGACTCTCCTTTAGGTGATGTGGGACAATTTGTGCGTAGCATTACTACTGTACACCCTCACTCCAACCTAGTGCATCAATTGCAGGGCCTAACCCAAGTGCACATGAAAAATCCCCAAATAAAAAGGGTTCAAATTGATCATGCTTCAGGTTGGGCTCAATTTTTGGCCAAAAATGTCAAGCTTGAATTAGTATTCAGGTTGGGTTGAGCATAATACATGGAAGTCCCAGTTTGACATATAAGCCAAAATTTAGGTACAATTTATAAAGTCTAATTTTATTTAATAAAAATTGTGTATAAATATACATTTTTATTTACTATATAATTTATATTTCAATAAAATAATACAAAATCTTCATTTTTTTCTAGGAAGCTTGAGCCCAGATAAGCATACATATGCATTTCGGACTTGAGTTTGACTAATTCGAATTAAAGAGGGCCTACGCTCGAACTAAGGGTTGTGCTTGGGTACGCCTAGAACCCGACTCAACTTGATTGAGTTGCAACCCCATTCATATCTAATAGTTGTTATAAATTATTATTATATTTTATTTGTCTGATTTTGAAATTTGACGACATATACTTGATCTTTATTAAAATAAACTTCAAAATTATTTTTTTACATATAGGTTTGTCAGCGATTTTTAAATATTATAACAATAACTACTTTTGAAACATCCAATGGTTTAAATTGGAGATATTGTATCTCATCATAAAGCTCGATTTGATATGTTCAATCTCGTTACTAATATGATAAAGTGTTAAGATTTTTTTTGAACAACTTAGATAAATTTTATTTATGTATAAGAAGGTGTATATAGTCAGCATTGAATACACTTGCATGTAGTAGAAATGTAATAGGCTTCAATTAGTTGACTCAAGGGTACAAACGTATCGGCCGATATATATTGGTTTTTCAGTGCCGATCTATATCGGTCGATACGTATTGTATCTGCCGTATGAACTACTTCTCAGCCGATATGGCTGATATATCGGTGATATATATGAGTCTGATATCGGTCGAGAAGTATACTATTGGTCTTTTTAAAAAAAAAAAAAATCAAAATGGTGGTGGGCCCAGTCGATATCTCGGCTGATATCGTGTAACGTCCTGACCCGAAGGTGGGCCCAGAACGCTACTAATTTTTATTTTTTTTAATGTCACACATGCTCTTTACATGTGGACTCAAACATGTACCATATGTCTGCCCTTTTACAAACATGTATTATACAAATAAATATAAAAAGGATAATATCATTTATAACAGAGTTACTAGCAGTAACATAGTGGTTCGTACATGATTACAGAAACGGGTACCACATAAGGTACTCTACAAAACATGGTTCCAATAACCAATAAGCAAAATAGATGAAATCCCATCCATGGGACTCCAAGGAACTGCAACAGCTTATCTATCTTTAAGTTTGAAATGGAGACTCCTCCTCCTCGGATACATCTCCTGAAATGTGAGTGGTGTGAGCTAAGCAGCCCAGTGAAAAGAACATAACAATGCAGTGTAATAATTATCAGGTTAGCTAAAATTAACATTTTCATCATAATATAATTGTCATGCTAAATATCAAATCATTCTCAATTTACTGCTGATATCCAACGCAACACCTAGACACTATATTGACTATAAGCATTAAGTCCCGACACGGTCAAAATGCAGAATCTTGCAAGTACATATCCGACACACTTGGGCCGGTTTGACACACCTGGGCCAGCAACTAACACACCTGGGATAGTAGACGTAAATCGACACACCTGGGCTGGTAATCGACACACCTGTGCCAATAATAGTTCAGTAGTTAAGGGTACGTGGAAGTAGTGTAATTCGTAAGCATTTTATCATCATAATCACAATATATGATAAACATTATAAATATCAATAAGCATTTTTCATAATAGTGCACAAAGTCTAGGCATATAAGTGGGTTCATCAAATCTGATCCTCGAAACCACTCATTGCACTAGTTCTTTTAAACCTGATTTACTCTTACTGCAACGTTAAGTCTCCTCACCGTATGTGTGGGGTATAGAGATATCTGTCAAAACATGAAAACAAGAATATAATGAATTATACAATCATTAATCAACATAATACACATAATCATAGTGTTGCAAATTCTTTTATTTATTTTCCGGGAAAACTTTAAGGGTAATGGATATGAGTCTCCTAAAATGGGTTACTATTCATTTTTAGATTATAATAGTAATCAGTAATATAATAGAATGCTCAGGCCACTACTTGTATAGCGAGTTAGGCCTAGAGATACAAATATAGGGTGCTCAGGCCATTACTTGTATAGCAAGTTAGGCCTAGAGATACAAATATAGAGTGCTCAGGCCACTACTTGTATATCAAGTTAGGCCTAGAGATACAAATATAGGGTGCTCAGGCCACTACTCATATAGTGAGTTAAGCCTAGAGATACACTCAGTGCCCGATCCCTTTTTTTCTACCGAGCGGCAAAATTAATTGCTCAGCTATTGATAGCTATCGGGCTGAGTCAGCCACAGATAGAGAGTATCGGCCTGGAAGTGAATACATATGTATATATATATATATATATATATATATATATATATATATATATATATATATATATATATATATATATATATATAGTATAAACAAGGGTTAGTATTATTTTTTAATTGAGAATAGGGGTCTTTAAACAATGCTTAACATAATCAAAATTACAAATCTCAGATTATTTATTTTAGACAAATTTCAAAATTTTACTTATAAAAGTATTTAATTTAAGTAATTTAAGTCTCTAATTTTTTAACAAGATTAAATTAAAATTTGTTAAATTACTAACTTTAGATAAAACTAAGATATAGAAAAACCAACTTAACTACATCTTTAAACAATTATAAATTTATTTCAAGTTAAATAAATAAATTAAAATAAATCAATTTATAATAATAATTCATAATTAATTCAATAGGACAACTCATCTTAAGTTTAAAACAAATAATAATAAAAATGACATTTTATTTCTCTAAGATACTCTAATTAATTCTAAAGCTATAAAGAAAGTATACCTTAGTAAGAAAGTTTGACAAAGCTGAGACAGTACTTGAGAGAGAGAAAGAGAAGTAAAAGAAAGCAGATAGTGGAGAGAGAGAGAGAGAGGTTAAAAGGTAGGTGAAATGAGAAGGATGAAAAGGGCTGTAAAATCTCATCTCATCTACCCCTTAAATAGGAAAGAAAAAAATGGGCTATGTGGCTGCTCTTGCAGCCACCTAGGTACAAAAAAGATACTTGGCAACACAAAGGCACAGGTGAAAGACAACTCACTGCATATATTTTTTTTACTTTCAGTCGGTTATAATGGTTATTAAATGACTGTAGCTACCTAAAATTTACTAATCACAATATTATTTTATTGTAGTTATAATCTTTATTTCATTTTCTTATTAATATTTAACTAATAAAAATTATTTAATTTGATCTATCTGATCCAAAATGTTGAGTTTTTTTAATTTTTAAATACCATATAATTTTGGAAAGTTATAACCCATTAAACTTAATTGATTTAAATAAAAATCACTTTTTGACACTATTCCCTTAAATTAAGTTGTACTTATTTAAAGGGTTTAAAATCTTCATTTTTAGCTCTAAAGAAATAAAATGATAGATTTAAACATAAACTAGACACTAGTTATTTTTTTAGAAGTCTCTAACTTGTAGAATTATTTAAAATAATCATTTTCTAGTTTTCGAGCCTTTTTCGGGTAATTTTTTAATAACATTTTAATGAAATAAAGATATTTATAAATTTTAAAATCTATATTCTTAATAAATAAATCAATATTACTCAAACAATAATCAACAATAATTATTCAAATAATAATTATATTGTTAATGGTAAATTACCATTTTGCCCTTTTAACTTAAAAGGGTTGGATCAATGAGCTATTGAGCTCTGATTGGCCAAAATAGATTTTTCACAAATCCCTCACTATAATCTATATGATTAATAGGCTAAATCATATTATTTAAGCCTATTTTAGGTCAGAGTATTACATATCGGACCAATGTCAATGAGGCTAAATTTTCAACCTCGGAGTTGACTATTTAAAAACTAAAAAAATGCAATTTTAAAAATGAGTGAAATGAGTAATATTTTGTGTGTTGGGGCCAAAGGCGTTAATATTGATTTTTTGATAGAATATGCATTGGCATCCCTAAAGAAATATCAACCGAATTAAAAAAAATCAAAATCAAAATCGGTGCTAGGTCAATATTATGTACTTTTTTCTAGAAAAATATATTTAAAAATCTATTTTTTATCTTTTACCTTTTATCTTTTTTAATTCAGAAAAAAATTTGAAAAGCAACAACAAAAATTTGAAAACAGAAAAAGAAGAGAGAGAATAAATTCGACCGACATATTTGACGATATCTCGACCTTGGCTAATTTTAAACTTCTGATTCGAACAGAAGGCCTAAATGTGAGACTGAACTACTAATATGAGTCACGTGTATTTTAAATTGAACGCGTAAAGTTATTCTCCTGACTCCAATAAACGGTAAATTCCCATTCTCTCTCTCGTAAAACGACTCTCGAGTCTCTACCCAAAAAATACTCTCATTCTCTCTCGACGCAAATACTCTACGAACGAGCGAGCGCTCTCTCTCTAGCTCTCTCTCGCTCTCTTGCTCTCTTGCTTTTTCTGAGAGAAATCCCTACGAACGCTCTGCTCTGTCTGGCTCTCTGATTGCTTGCTCTCTGCATGGTTTTCGAGAAATATGGCAGATAACTGGGACCCTGACTGTCTGATGGATCTCAACGATGATTTCTCCCTGTCTGAGGGGTTAGGGTCCCGATTTGAGTTGGAAGAGGATGTGGAAATGTCTGAGTTGGGGTTAAGGTTTTTATTTGGGTTTGAAGATGATGTGGAAAGGTCGGAGCTGGGGTTAGGGTTTCGATTTGGGTTTGAAGAGGATGTGGAAAGGTCGGAGCTGGGGTTAGGGTTTCGTATCGGGTTTGAAGAAAATGTGGAAATGTCGGAGCTGGGATTAGGCTTTGGTATCGATATTTCTGATGGCATTAGATTGGAGGACTTAGATTACATTAACGGCCAAAATTCTGAGGGGTAGGATGGATCTGATGATGTAGGATTTGATAATAGTGATGATCTTCACTTGTTGTTGTATGAAGCTTTATTTGCAGAAGTTGTAGAGGATGAGAACTTGATTTGGGGTGGGCCTCCAAAGGCAAAAACCGTTATTGACAATCTGCCATCAGTGGACAACAAGGATGATGATACCATATGTGCAGTCTGCACAGAAAAAATTTCATTTGGAACACAAGCAAAGCGCCTCCCATGTGCCCACCTTTACCATGGGGACAGGATTTTACCTTGGTTGAGGACTCGAAACACGTGCCCTCTCTGTCGGTTCGAATTGCCAATGGATGATCCCACTTAGTGAAGTTTAGTGGACGACAATTGGAAGCCTTCTCTGTAAGGATTCTTCACACACACATGAACACGTGTGCACACACATACAGAGACACGCACAAATGCACAAGAAGGTTTATGAACATTGGTGGTGGTTGTTATTTTCCCCTTACCACCACCATCTGCTATTCTTTCTTACATGCTTTCCATTTCTATTTGGTGTGATTCATTCTTATTTATTAATTGATCTATCATTCATTTCTCCAAATTTATGTATTATAGTTTTGACAACCTGATGGTGATGGTAAGGGGAAAAAAACAACCACCACCAGTGTTCATAAACCTTCTTGTGCATGCGTGCGTGTCTCTGTATGTGTGTGCACACATGTTCATGTGTGTGTGTGAAGAATCCTTACAGAGAAGGCTTCCAATTGTCGTCCACTAAACTTCACTGTGGGATCATCGATTGGCAATTCTAACTGACAGAGAGGGTACGTGTTTCGGGTCCTCAACCAGGGTAAAATGTTGTCCCCATGGTAAAGGTGGGCACATGGGAGGCGCTTTGCTTGTGTTCCAAATGAAATTTTTTCTGTGCAGACTGCACATATGGTATCATCGTCCTTGTTGTCCACTGATGGCAGATTGTCAAGAACGTTTTTTGCCGTTGGAGGCCCACCCCAAATCAAGTTCTCATCCTCTGCAACTGCTCCAAATAAAGCTTCATACAACAGCAAGTGAAGATCATCACCATTATCGTATCCTGCATCATCAGATCCATCCCAACCCCCAGAATTTTGGCCGTCAATGTAATCTAAGTCCTCCAATCTATTGCCATCTGAAATATCGATACTAAAGCCTAATCACAGCTTCGACATTTCAACGTTTTCTTCAAACCCAATACCAAACCCTAACCCCAGCTCCGACCTTTCCACATCCTCTTCAAACCCTAACCCCAACTCTGACCTTTCAACATCCTCTTCAAACCCAAATCGAAACCTTAACCCCAGCTCAGACATTTCCACATCCTCTTTCAACTGTACATTTCTTTTTTGCTATTCAAATCCAAACTGCCACTTTTCATTCTTACACTGGAACTTTCTTAATCTGCAGAGTTTGTTTTGGTGGAAACAGTTTGTATCAACCATTACAATGTAGAATTAAAAGGTAATTAATTATCTATTGCTCATTCCTTTTGTTTTCTATAACAACTGTCTCGTAATTTTAGATTATTTTGCTCCCTCTTTTCTTTTTTCTTTTTTTGCTTTTAATGGTCCATGGTTCAATTAAATTATTTTTCGTATACAATGTTAGAATACGGCAAATACTTTTAGATTTTTTGTTGACTTGTTTCAGAATTTTTTCTGTCCCATGCCATCCTTCTGAGAATGTGATTTCATCTAGCATGATTGGTAATTCTTAGAATGACAAGATGCTTTTCTTCATTGAAGCAATTCAAATTAAATATAGATGATGTTATGCTTGTATAATTTGAACATGACTTTAACTCTGGTATATTTTCATTTGGTAAATCACTCTGAGTTTGGTTTGTATCTTCTACATTGATTTTAAAATGCTGTAAAGGGTGTGTTTGGCAGCCAGTATATTCTGACTTAGGAGATTCAAGAAAAAAGAGAGTGGGAGAAAAATCTACTCATATTATGATTGCTTGAAATCTTAATGTTTGTCGAATGTTGTTAGGATCTTCAAATTCTGGTAGATTGAAATCTTGGTGTTCAGCAAAGACGTTTTACAATCAATGCAAAACATCAAGATGTAAACATGTATCCGTTCCATTACCAATAACTTATATCAATTAAGTTCATTAATATTCCACCAAGTTCCAATAACAAATTGTACCAAAAGTTAAAAAATGAAACTCCAATTTAAAGAATTTATGACCAAACCGTACCGAGTCTAATGAACAAAATAACCCATAAATCAAATAATCCATGACTTGTAAAAATATCAACTTAATGATATTAAAGGAAGACTTCGAAAAAAATGAATAAACTTTAAATGGATGAGTAGGGTATAGTGTTTACAGAAAATAGCAGAGTGCTTTTTTCTAATTTTATGTGTATCGATTTTTACAGAGGGACTCCAAGGAGTCAATTCTTTGTATTTTAAGAGATAAGATCCTAATCTCCCATCCACCAAATGTAGAAAAATAAATCTCCTGTCATTAGAAGATTGAAAGTTCCAACCTCTAAATATTGGTGGTTGCCAAACACATACAATCAATAGAATTGATAGCTACTAAGTATCTTTGTGTGAGCATATACATTAGGTGAAAATTCTTTAAAAAAGCCCCAAGTATTAACCCACTGTAGGATTTACTCATTTGCAACACTTGTTTCCTGCAAATATTTATGCCACTAGGCATTGTAATGGTTGTCTTGACATTCAGATTTCATTTTGACAGCGAATTTAGATGAAGTATTATGACTGTCCACATATAATATCTTGAATTATGATTTATTGATATATCACGCTACTATTTGGGGTCATTGACCAACTTATTAGATGCATACTTGCCTTGGTAGTAAACTAAATGTGCACTAGTTTTAGTTGTTAAGTCTCCTTTGTGTACTACTTTATTGGTTATCAACTTTTTATTCCTGCAACTTATTCTTGAATATGAAATGGTACACTTAAATCTGCCAATATCATATGATATTTGCTACTTTATCACCAAAGGATAGGTGTTTGAGCATGTAGGCATATTTGGATTTTGCCTAATGATCAATCTAACCCTCTATTTCCTTGCTTTCGTTGGATTTTATTACTTTCAGGTTTGATACTGACTTATGATACCTCGAAGATTTTCCATAAGGCTAGATTAGGTGCCTAGATACCATTGAAAACATAAATAATCACTAGTAAAAAAAATAAAAGAAAAATAGAAAATGAGGGTTATTAAAAGTTAATGTTTGTAAACTGCAGTAGTAATTAGTAGTCCTTATTCCCTCTCAAAAAAGAGTATTCTGTTTCCTGAAGCATTTAGGTAAATGATATCAAATGGATTGGGGAGTCGTGTTTTGAAATTTTTATTCCACTAAGGGTGGTTGGCTTTATAGCTGCTTGCATTCTTCACTTTTGTCCAAAAGAACTGATGTGTATATCTTTACATGCTTTCTTAAGAATAGACCATGAATTTGAGTTGTCTCCCTATGTTTGGAGCTAAAAGATTTATCCACACCTTGTGTGGATTTACGAAATATTTAAAACTCTTCATTTGAATCTGCCACAAGAGATGCCATTTCATTGTGATCTCCTAGGCCTACCATTTGGTTCTCTTAGTTGCTTTAGGCCTATTTCCAGCTTCCTTTCATAATGCTCTTTTAATTCTATTCGTTCCTTTCACGACACACTTTTAATTCCCTATCCCTTTCCGTGAGAGATTTCTTCGTTTTTTACTACTCATGGTTCCCCAACACACTTTAGGGACTCTTATTGACTGTTCCATCTTCTACATCTCTTCGATTTCCACTTATTCTCTCTCACAACTGTTCAAGTATCAGTCATTCTTCTTTTCTTTGTCTTTCAATTCTTATGTGTATTTTGTTTCTCCTTTAGGTGATCTCATTTCTTATTCTTCCTTTTTATCCTTATTCTTCTCGTTTGTTTGTTCTCACGTGGCCCACGGCGCAAGGGTTCCAATAACATGCACAAGCACAATAAAATGTATAAAAATAAAATAAAACACTGAAGGATCACATCTCTACTCTCGTACCTTAGCTAAGAAATCTTTGATTTTGTTTGTTGATCTCCCGACTTGCTTGAACAGAACTTCCTTCTAAGTGCTCAACCGTTTGATTTCCCTGAGGATGGATATTATCTTCCAAGAGTTTTCTTTTCCCCATTTGCCCATGGTATTGCAATTGCATAGTCAACTTAAATGATTAGCCCCTTTAAACCCAATGTTAGCCCTTAACTCGAGTTCTATCTTGGTTCCTGCTTATCTCCCATGGAGGATTTTTTTTCCTTTTCCCCATGCTATTGCATTTACAGAGTCACCTTAAATCATTAACCCTTGAAACCCAATATTACCCATTAACTCCAGTCCTATCCTAGTTCCTAAGACCTCCGCTTTGTTTCAATCCTTGACCACAAATGGAGTAGAGAAAGCTAACTTCATGACTCCCTCCTCATCATTTAGCACCCACCTGCCCTTGTTGGACCTGATTTTCCTTTTGGTACCCCATTGACCTTGAATTTAGGACCCCCAAGAGGAGGCTTCCACTTTCCCTTGAATTTGATTTTCCTAGGAAACCTCTCAAGTCAACCATCCCTACTTCTCATTAAATTTGAAATTGAACACCCTTTGTATTCTTTACTAACCACCAACCAATTAAAAGGCCTCAATTTCTCATTTTCAACAACTTCCTCAATCAATTCATAACTCCCTTTGAAAAATCCTTGCATTTTCCTCCTTCCAAATTGACTATTATACTATCCCATTGTTCTATACATTATTAAAATTAGGACAAATAGTTGATTTTTTTTTATCAAATAGGTGAGTTATTCTGTACTATGAAGACCTCTTTTCGTAGGTGATTGGATCACGTCCTGTTATGAAATCGGTTAGTGGGGTCTTGGATGGGCTTAGCATGACATGATTGTTGTTTACAAAATATGGGTTTTCTTAGAATTGTTTTGTATTCTATTGAATCGAATGTTATTCCCCCACATGTCAAGAATGCATGTATATGTGTGTGTGTTTTATATTCTCCTCTATTCTTTTTGTTTTTTATTATCTACTATGTCATGGGTCTTACAAGATTCCTCTATGATGAAATTGTAACTAGTGGCTATGCTTGAAAATATGAGTGTTTCATGCTACATTTACTGCTCTATGAAAAAAAAATCTTCTTTCAAATCCCAATTGTGTATAATTAGAAAACAGTAAAAAAAATTTGTGTTGTTTTGTGCTCTATATAATTTCCAAACAATTGAAATCGATTACACATTTTCTAAATGATATATAGAGCGTCTTGCAAGTCAATTTTTCTTCTAGTTCAAAGCTTTGAAAAGGGTGATGAAAGGGGGTTTAATTTGCAGCAGTCTAACCATTTCATGTTGAAACCATAGTATTTTCTTGTGTTCAAGCCTAAGAAAAGGGTGTCGATGGATTTGATTTCTAGGATTCAAATTTTTTGGTGCTGAATTATTGTACCTTGGTTCAAGCAGTAATAATTTTCAATTATACTTTTTTTTTTCCTGAAGTAGATACTAAAACACTATTAAAAATAATAAAGACCAAAGTTCCATAAAAAGGAAAAGATTGGAAAAAAAGTCCAGCCCATAAAGTCCTTTACACCACCATTACAGTAGCAGGAACTACACTGAAATAAGAGGGCAAGAAGTCAACCACAAACACAGCTTGGCTATAACAAACAACCAATTACACGAAGTTAGAAAATGTCTGAACTTTCCCATTCCTTACTTGACCGATAGTCCACAACATTTTTTGCTTTTATACTAACATGTTTGAAAAAAAATCATCTACCTCGACACACTATACTGATATGCCGAACAACATGAAACAACCTGTCGAAGGTTTTTTTTCTACCACTAGCCCAAATGATAGCATTTATTTAATTTTTTTCAATCACCGAGCTACCACTACCATGCCTAGCCCACTACTTTAATGCCCAACAGTTTTGCCTCATTGGACTCCATAATCCTTACCAACTTTGAGAAAAAAAAAAAAGAAGCAATACCTCCCCCAAGTCATTATGCAACAGACCTATCCTACTAGGTTTTCCCTTGCAGCCTCATCCACATTAAATTTGCAAAAGCCTAATGGAGCCCAAACCACACTCATGAAGATCTTTATCTTCTTTTCCTCCCTATCATAGAGTCATCCAAAGAAGGGTATTTATAAATAGTAGAATATCCCTTTAAAAAGGCTAACGCAATGCATTAGTCTCCACTTAGCATCCTCTATCACTTCCCCCAATTCCTTCATTTTTCTTCCAAAAATTCTTGAACTCTTTTTTCCCAAATTGATTGGAGGACAATTGATGGGGTGAGGTTCCATATTGTTATTTAATCTAAAAGGAACTCCCTGCCAAGGTTCCAGCCCTCCATAAGCCTCATCAACAAATTTGTTCTAAACCCATAAGAACCCCATTAGGTTTAAAAGTCTAACCATTCCTTAGTGGCAAAGGTATTCCCACAAAAAAGATGATCGACATCCTCCTCAACCAAACAACATACGACATAGTGCAAGGAGACCCCACCAGGAATGATACCTCTTCTCATTATCTTGCATTTCAATTGGATTCTACCCCTAATAGCACACCAAGAAAACACTTGACATAGGGTAGTGCCTTCATTCTCCAAGTGGAGGAGCATGGAGGCAACCACTTTTGACTTGACCAGTTGCCTCATTTAAGCTAGATTTCATTGAATATTCCTTAAAAGATTACTTACCTGGATTCGTTTAATCTTGATGCTTTACTGAGATATGAGAATCATTTCATGATCCTTTTAGATCCCTGAAGCTCTCCATTTCAGACACCCTAGCAGCCCTTAGGAGGGTTATTGACCTCATCATCCATTAATCCCCTCATAGTAGTCAAACACAAAGGCATCCTTGAGCGTCGCTGATCTAAAAAGTATGCCAAGAAAAAATGTCCCTCAATGCTTTGTCATTCAACTAAAATATCTTCATGATACCACCCTGTTACTCTTACTTTACCTCGAGCATCATTAAGCTTGCAAAAAGCTCTAACCAATGTTGAAACATCCCTCTCTGCTTTCTTACCTAATTTCTATCCACCAATACATTTTATTCCATATCTAGCAGCTAAGACCCTCCTCCCTAAAGCTTCCTCTTCTCTATCAAGCCTCTGAGGTTGCATAGAAAACATGATTTCCATCTAAAATACTACCACTAACTAAACCACCCTTTTCCTATGGCTTCTTGACCTCCTCCCAATTAACAAGATGCAACCTTCTTTTGTTGTTTTTCCCATTCCTAATGAAATTCCTTTGTAGTTCTTCTAACTTCCTTTTCAGTACCTTCGGTATCTGATATAATGACATAAAATAGGTTGGCATGTTAGGTGACACCAACTCGTTAACCATTAATCTCCCACCCATCGAAAAATAGTTCCTCCTTGAAGAAGCCAACCTTTTTGCTCCATCCTCTGTAATATAGTACTCCCAAGTCCTTCAAGATCTAGGATTGGCCCCGACATGATCTCCATGTATGTTAGAGGGAGCTTTTCAATCTAGTTCCAATCTCTTTCACTTAGGCCTCCTCACCAATTACCACACTTAAAACATCTTAGAACTGCCTTAGCACCTAATGTCTTCTCTCATTGAAGCTTCACAAAAGAGTAAGTATGATCTTCAAACTGCAAAAGAGACGTCAGTATACCCCCTGTTGCTATCCCCAAATCTCTAATCCAATTTCTCTTGCTTTCCACTTAAGCTCACTTCTACCACTATTGTGAAGATGAGGAGTGATAACAGATTACCCTATCTAAGACTTCTTTTTACATTAATTGGTCTGATAGGCAATAAGGCCTTGTAGCACACGCTTTCATCCACTCCATTGTTTAAATCGAAAGCCCATCTTACGAAACATATAACAATAATAATAATAATAATAATGTAAGCTTTCTCCATATCAATTTTTAATAGAAGCCCCTCCCCTTGATCCCTCCGAATGGCATGGATTGTCATTAGCAACCAAAATACCTAGCTCCAATGGCCTTCCCTCTTAATGACCAGGCTGATGACGGAGCTCTTAAGCTCTCTCTTAATAATTATCCTCTCATGGAATTCCTCAAAAAGTCTTAAAAAAATTGATTCACACAATCTTTCAACAAGACTTGAGAAATCTATAATTAAAAACATTTGAACTTAGTGCTTTGTCCCCATCCATACTATCCGAAAACCCTTTTAATTGCATCCTCTTCAAATCTCCTCTCTAGCCAACCTACTTTCTCATTTGAAACAGAACCAAAGGTTATAACCTGTCCATCAAGGGGCTACCACTACTAACGCGAGCAAAATGATACTCCCACAATCTAGATAAAGGAGACCTACACTCACCAGCACCATAAATGTCTAGGGGTTGAGAGTTAGAATGCGGTACAGTACCTTAGGGAAGGGAATTAGGAGATTTAGAAACATCTATTAACCCGGGATCATTGGGGGCAGTACCTGAAAGCAAACCCAAAGAAAGAAACCACAGCAGGACGAGGCAAGAAATTCCATGAAGAGGCAACCACCTTACTGATGCAGTTGAAGGTATGCTTGAGCCAACTGATGTCACAAGCGGGGGATGAGAGGCAAGGAGTGGTGTCATTTGAAGAAGCTGCTATTTGGAATACTCTCCTGGACCTGAAGTGAACAGAATTTGAAAATATTGCATATGATTTGAATTCTGTTTAATTTGTGTAAAGCTTCTATCATGATTACTCATTAAGTTGTCACTATTCTATTTTTTTTGCATGACTGATCTATTATAGGGATATAAATGAAAATATAATTTTAAATAGTTAATTTACTCTAAACCTATAATGGCATTTCACCAGAAGGCACCACACTCATGTCTTATTCTTTACAATGTGCAAGATTAGAATGCCTTTGGCATTTTGCATTGCTTTCAGTATCCATGCAATGGAGACTGCTTTGTTCCTATATTTGCTACCACCTTGTTTTCTCTTAAACAGGTGATTGAACTTTTTGGGTTATATTTCTTATATGGTTCCACATTCCATCAAGAAAACTTCTAAAATGTGGAACTCAAAACCCTACTAGAATATAATTTGTACCATTTATTTAAATGTTTTATGATATGGGTCGTTTAATCTCACATGGAAAATTGCATAGCAAATACTCTTAGTAAAGAAAATTTATTCTCCATAACCATTGAAAAAAAAAAAAGCAAAGAAGATTAATTCAAGCAAAATTGAGAAAAGTTCTCAAGTTTCATGGAAGAATGGCTGTTAGGGATGATGAAGATATTGAAGGCTTTTTTTGGTTTAGTACTACTTGTTTCCAGGATACTGTTCCATGTGTGTTTTAGGGCTCTCCTTTTGTCTGTTTTAAACAACAGTCTTACTAAAGAAAAATTATTCTCCATTGGCCTATTCTTCACTGGTGATCAGAAGGGTGAAGTCAGAGTCTGGATGATGTTATTACAACAATACTCTGCTTCTTTTTTTAATGGGCCCACTGTATTCTTGTATTTGCCCCTCTTATTTTTGTTTCAATTTTGATGTAATGATATATAAGACAGTTCTGTAGAAATGGGAAAATTGGCAAGGAATAAATAAAGCATGAGAATTCTGTGCAAGCTTTTTTATCACTGATTTGATCCTGTGGTTGTATTTTGTGGTTTGACACAAAGTTAGAGATTGATTTACACACTTGGTCTCTCTCTCTCTGATTTGATCTTGTGGTTGTATATCTTTTTCTCATTAAGTGAGAGGCAATGCAACCACCTTGAGTGTTGGAGAATGCCCATGGTAATAGGTGAGTAAACCCAACTCAATTAAATAAAAGACGAATTGAATCCATTTGATTCAATTAATCTTGACGAAACAAAATTAGAGAAACTCGTTTATTAATGTCGTTAAATTCACCCTCAAATAAACCCAAGTTTTAACACAAACTTGGCCCAATTAAATGGGTTCAATCTCTCGGCCAGGGGTCGAAAATTCGGCTAATCTGAATTTTGGCCGACATTTCATCTCGGCCGAGATTTTTCTCCTCAATGTTTTTTTTTTGAAAATCTAGGTGGTTTTTTTTTGTTGATAAATTATTTAAAAAATAAAAAATGGTTGTTTTTACAAAAAAAATTAAAAAATATAAATATCGGCAGATATATCGATTGGGCTCACTCCGATATTTGTATTTTTTTTAAATAAAAAATAAAAATCAGTCGAGATCTCGGCTGTATCGGCTAGATTTTTTTATCTATGGCTGATACGCACAGTATCAACTGAGATTTCGACCCCTGCTCTCAACATAAAATTAAATGAATTACCTAACAAAACCCGAATGAATTCAATTTGCTGGGCCCAGTCCAATACTAAGCTGGACTGCACATTACTGCTACAGTAACTGTGTGAAACAATACTGGCTCAATCTGGATAATCAGGTCTGTCTGAGAGACAGTCCGGCTCAAAACGCTGTCTGGCTGCTGTTTAAATATGCATTTGTTTCATTTGTTTCATGTACATGTGGCCACCCATTTTCTCTCTGTTATTGTGGAAAGGACTTTCATTAAATATAATAATTTTTTAAATGTATAATAATAAATGAAAGACTTAAAAACTATTATCTTATGTAGATTTACTAAGATATGATTTTAATTTTTAAATGAATGCTTTTAATGTCTCCAAATTTTAATAATTTTAAATATTTTTCAACCTCTAAGCTTTTGCACCTTATATGGGCCAATGTAAAAGATACTTTATAAAGGTCTACCCATGACTACGATGCATTGAATAATCACCTAAACTTAATCAATAGAGCAATGTTTTCATACTTAGCATAAGTATTAAAATAAATGAATTTAACAATATTCATTAATGGGTCAGGATTAGTGGTCAATTAATTAATAAATTATTTTGACTTTGGCTCAATCTATTTAAGCTTAATTGGGTAGTCAAGTTAAGTCAACCCATTTAACCAACAAATTAGATCAGGCATGGTCAAATCGACCTCTTTAAAATAGTTTTAGTGGGTCAACCTATTTAATAAATAGGTGAGTTTAGTAGAGTTAGGTTTGATCAATCTTTTATTAATAAATTAAACTTACACAACTAATCAATTTAGGTCGATCTCTTAATCTTTGTAGAATATTTGAATCATATTTGTTACAAGTTAAGTTGAACAAATCTTTTAATAATTGAGCCAAATTGAGTAAAACTATTTGAGCTTGGTTTGGTTAAGGGTTGCTCAACCCATTCAATATTGAATGGCCAAATATGGGTTGTTTAACTCAATTATGATTGTTCCGATTGGGTCAACCCATTCAATACATGGGTCAAGAGCAATTGGTTTAACTCATTACTAAACCGTCCAAGTTTAAGTTTAGTATAAGTTGGCTCAGATTAACTATTTAATAAGTGGATCAATCAGATTTAGTGTGAGTTAAATTGGGTTGAATGTTTAGTAAATGCACCTAGTTAACATAGCTTATTTATGTATTGGAGAATGAATGAATTGATTCATATACAACATGACTTGGGTTACTGGGTCACTTTTTAGAGTTGAGTTGAGTCTACACATTTAAACTTTAGAAGGTTAGGTTGGGCTGCTCAATCAATTTAAATTTGGATAATTCAGGTTCCAAAACAAATATGACTAAATTGCTTTTTTTCCAAAAAAAAGAAAAATTAAAATTAAATGCTGATATTGTTATAGAGGTTTTATTTTTGCATGCTATAAAAAATGATTAGACCAAATTGTCATTTATTTGAATTTTAAATTTTAAATTTAATCCATTTTAGAGAATTTTAAAACTTGTAATTCATATTTTAGAAGTAATGTTTTAAGTGTTATCAAAAGTTTTTTTATATATTTTTATATTTAAAATTTCTTATTTTAAAATTTTTAATCTTTAAGTGACCGTTAAAAAAATTATCTAAACTAAATGATTAGCATTTTTTGAATTATTTTAAATTTAAATAATTAATTTATTTTAAAGAATTTACTTTTCAAATGCCCTAATGAATTTGACAATTTCTTTTTTTTTTTAATTTAGAAATTTATTTATTTTAGAGATTTTACTCTTAATGCCTTTAAATGGATTCAAAATTCGAAGGAGATTTTACCCCTTTAGTTCCTTTAAATAATGATCCAAAAATTTAAATTTCTAATTTAATTTTAATTGTTATTAAATTAAATAATTCGAGTAAATTTTCATTGCAATTCTAATTTAATTTTGAATATTATTAAATTAAATAATTCGAACAAAGCGATTCAAAATTCTCTTGAGACCGGAAGTTGTAACGCGGAAACAGCCGTCTCCCTCCCTTCTTCCCGTTGTAAGTTGGAACGCGGAAACAGCTTGTCCCTCCCTTTCCTGTGGCTTTCGATAAATACCATCCTCTTACACATCTGAAACATTTCTCTTTCTAATCTGCGAATCCTTCTCTTTCTAATCTACGAATCCTTCTCTTTCTAATCTACGAATCCTTCTCTTTCTAATCTACGAATCCTTCTCTTTCTAATCTACGAATCCTTCTCTTGTCTGGCTTTTCCGTTTCGCTCCCAATCAAAACCCTAAATCGCATTTCTCTTTCTAATCTTCGAATCCTTCTCTTGTGCGTTATGGCGGTTGATACGTCGACGAGGATTCAAAATCGCATCGGACAGTTGCAGGACCGGTCGCAGAAGGTCTGTTTCCGTTGGCAGGCCGGTCAGTGCTATCGATATCCATGCCCTTATCTGCACGCGGAGTTGCCGGCGAAGCATGTCCACGACGATTGCCGCGGCCCTGTCCGCAACCCAAACCCTACTTCTGGTTCTCTGAAATGGGAACGGGGCCGTGGCAGGGTCAGCAGTGGCATTTTGGATCGGACTCCTCCTCGCAAGGACAAGATCTGTAGTTATTGGATTGGTGGGAACTGCCGTTATGGAGACGGCTGCCATTACCTGCATTCTTGGGTTGGTGGAGAATCCATCACATTCTTGGCTCTTCTTGAAGGGCATGCAAAGGTATTCTATCTTCTTCTTATTTTTTGATACATAAGGTATTCTATCTTGTAAACAATTTGTGTTTTGGGGTTTTTCTAGTTTGGAGGATACATCTGATTGTGGGTTTGTAATGGCGTTGCTTCAGGCCGTTAGTGGAATTGCTTTTCCATTGGGATCGGACACATTGTATTCTGCTAGCAAAGATGAGTCTGTTCGGGTTTGGGACTGTCACACTGGCAAGGTAACAATGATTTTGTTTTTCCGTGTAATTTAATTGTCAAATTTGGGACTCTTTTCTGATATACTTATTTGGGCCGTCGTTTGATTTTCAGTGCTCTAGAATCATAAATCTAGGTGGAGAAATTGGCTCCATGATTAGCGAGGGCACATGGATCTTTGTTGGTCTTCCAAATGCCGTCAAGGTAAAATAGGGTTCGTCTTTTTTCTTTTTAAGATGTAAAATAAGGTTTGTTGGTTTTTTCTATTTTGGAAGATTTAGAGTCAAACTTTATTCTCCTCTCTCCTTTTCGTTGGGGTGATCTTTCTTTCCCCCTTTTACAGGTCTTGACCTGACTAGTATTTTTTATTAGATTTTGTTATTGTTTTTTATGTCTGATAACAATAATATATGATTAGTTGATACATTTCTGAATTGTGTCCAGGTATGGAATGCAGAAAATAACTCTGAATATAGCCTGGAAGGACCTGTTGGTCAAGTATATGCTCTGGTGGCCAGGGGTGACTTGCTTTTTGCGGGAACACAGGTAATGGATTTTATGGGATCCACTTCCTTACTTTCTTATGATAGTATGATATTGTGTTTTGAGAAATGATATTTTGTCTTATGATAAGTGCAAGTCATGAATCTCCACCAACTATTAGAAAATGCTCGATCCAACCTTAACCTGCACCTAATCATTTCTCATTTGTTTTTCTCTTTCTTGTTCAATGTATTTTTTATTCTTTGTTTGTATGTCATCATCAATGCCATCATAGCGATTTCCCCATCCTTTTGTAGCTAATTTTTTTCCTTCTACAGTCTGGTTCTCCATAATTAGAATTTTCCTGATGATCCATGTACATTTTCATAACAATCTTAAATGACATTCTCTTATTTTCTCATCTATGGGAACTACCTTTAAGCTTCCTCTGATGTTATCATTTTTCTCATGTCCACTCTTTATTTGAAAACACTTTATATTTTAAAATTCATAATTCATCAAATGGAGGGTGGAGATGCAGGGCTGACAATATTATGGTCACGTATCTTGTACCATATTATTTTATTTTATTTATTACTTTTCCGTCTTAACATATGCATCTATGTTATCTCACCTATGCTTTGATTACTACATCTGCTTGTCTTATTTTTCATTGCCCCACCTTCAACAGTCTAGTTGCTGTCTTGTGAAAGTCACATGCATCAATATTCAGATAATCTCATGCTAAATTGTATGTGTTCTTCTGTTATTGCAGAATGGAACTATACTTGTTTGGAGATTCAATGTTGTTGGGAACTGTTTTGAGCCAGTTGCTGCTCTTAAGGATCACCAACTGACTGTTGTATCAATGACTGTTGGAAATAACAGGCTCTACTCTGGTTCCATGGACAATACTATAAAAGTAAGTTGACATGTTTCAGTGTTTTTACTACTCTTGATATCTCCTATTCTTTAAATGAAATCTGGTAGGTGCTAGGCAGAAGAAGTAAACTGGGAGTTCGACGTACTTGGCTTTTGATCCTTAAAAATATTTCTATCAAAATTTTAAACTATTCAATCAGAAACTATAAACTGAGTGGTCTAATTTGAAATTACTCTTTTTCATTTAACTTCATATATATGCTATGAGATCTAGTGACTAAAAATTTTAAATGAGATGAAATTTTTTATAATCAATTTAAAAACTAATCCTTTTGTTTGACTAAATGTTATACCATATTGAGATAGTAACATATTATATTTTTAAAGTTATATAATAAAACCTTGTATATATACCATATTGGTTGCTTTCTCTTTTTTTTGGTCTCTAATGTAGATCCATAGATCACTATTGTAGCTAATTGGGTTAGTTCAGACCTATATGTACAACTTAGACATGTTAGGTGGCTGAGAGCCATACCATTTTCCAACTTGAATTTGCCACGAATTTAAATCTGGTTGAATTTGTTAGACCATAACCCTAGTTTAGAATAGCAACAAAAGATAAATTTAGGCTGGTGATTTTGGGTTCATTTTGGTCAACATCAGGTGAAAGAAACATCAATCCCCAAAACTAGGACTAGGCCTACTCCAGTGATTAAAGATATTCTCATTTCATCAATAGCAATGGTGGTTGTTATCAAGCACAAAACTACACAATATGTATCAGTATGATTAAAAAATGCACCGTTTTTTTTTTTATAAACTTGTTTACAACTCCGTTGTATAAAACTTTGAATCTATTAATTGATGTTGCTCTAATAATGCCATTTTTGTCGAATTACCAACTCTGTCAAATATGTTATAGTTTGTAATAGTTTACTTTTAAATTTATACTTTCTTACTCTCATTACTCTATTTGGTTGTTTCATAGGACTATTTTCTTTCTTTCAGGTGTGGGACCTTACTACTTTTCAATGCATTCAGACTTTGACAGGACATACTTCAGTTGTTATGTCTGTTTTATATTGGGACCAATTTTTATTTTCATGTTCGTTGGACAAAACTATAAAGGTGAGTTTTGTTTTAGATAATCTGTCACTGGAATACTGTACAAGAGGGCAATCATGTCCTGCTTTGGTGTGTACACGAGAAAGAAGCTGAAGAAATCATCACAAGCATCCACGAAGGCATCTGCTGCTTTCAAAACCGGGCTTTGAACATGTCTCCCGAACAATCTCAGTACATATGGCGCAAGACTATTCGTCATATCGAGATCCCATTGGGGGTGTTTTCACATCTCATCATAGTTTTGTTCAAGGCATTTGGTGGAAAGGGACAAGGGACAGAGGAGTCCACTAGCATTGTCTTTCTGGATAAAGAAGAACCGTGTTCAATCCCTTTAAAAGTTTAAATAGACTTGAACGGCAGCCGCCTCCCCCAACAAGGGGATTGATCCATCGGTCAAAGGAGGACTTACATCCAATCTGAGACGGGGTGGGGAAGACTTGCGGCAAGGGATGCATGAGGGCCGGGAAGGAAAGGATAGCTAAAATTGGAGCAGCATCCGAGATTAGTCCAACACTACTAATTTATTATAATGTTGTCTATCATTTAAGGAAAAAAAACCTACAACGTTGTCTTATGCAACTGTATTTCTGGTTCACATTTTGTCTTCAATTCCTTTTTCTTTTGTAGGTTTGGGCTACATCTGTAAGAGGAAGCATATTTCTGATTCACATTTTGTCTTCAATTCCTTTTATTTTGTAGGTTTGGGCTACTACTGAAAGTGGAAAAACAGAAGTGACTTACACTCATAACGAGGAAGTGGTATGATTTTTTTGCAATTGTTAATCCAAATCTCTTTAAATTATCTTTGTTTATATATATATTTGTCTGCTTGTCTATTTCTTTTTGTGTGTGTGATGGAAGTATTTAGAGAGTTGAAGGAAGTTAGGACATTAATAGGAAAGATAAAAGGATTCAATCCCTTTGTTTACTAGACATCTGAGTTGCTTTCATAGCTGAGACCAATACAAACGCCAATTTCTTTCATGCATTCTTTGCCTGAAACTACTTGTTTTAATTCGAAAATGGAGTAGGTTCCATGAACTTAGGATGATTTGCCTGAAGAATGATCTTTTCCTTTACTGTTGAGTGCTGATTAAGTGCTCTTTATAATTAATGAATCACGGTTTGGTGGATCCTGAATCTACTCATACACTTGAGGGATGTTGTTGTCTCTTTTGTTTCTTTCCTGGAGCAAGGTTCCAGCTGAGGTATCACAAGAAAATAGATTCTTCACTATGGCTCTCAAAGATATTGTGGGCTCCATTTGTTCATGTATTTGATTGAAAGTAAGTTCCATCACTGAAATCAACCAAATCTGATAATTTAGAGATTTTCCGTTATATATAGGTTTAGAATGGAAGCCCATCACCAGTTTGATAATTACATGAAGCGGTGCATTATTAATTATCGTAAGCTTTAAGTAGCACAAATTAGTTGGCATCGATAACCTCCATTAGAAGTCAGTTCACTGGGGCAGCTGGAAACATGTAGTGGTAGATGCTTGCTATCTGTGTCTTAGAAAGCCAGTAAGTTGTAAATCATCTTGTATTCAATGCAAGTTCTTCAGATATGGCTTTATCATTTACAGGTATTTGGCGACATCCAATTTCTCCTTCATTAATGTGGTGTTGTGGCTTTGGCAGGTTCTAGATGTCATTTGATTTGGAAGTTGACCCTCATGGCTATCCTTTAGATCATTTGATTGGGCCTTTGACAACATAGTTAGACAAGTATCTTTGTTGCCTAAAAGCTCAGCATCACTTGTCTCAATCTAATGTTGAATTCAGTGGGTTTGCTAAGACAAATTTTCAATACGACTGGTATTTCGTGTGACAATCTTCAAGATTTGTTTTTTGAGGGATAATCCACCCTTGGTTCAAGTAAAAGTTGAAAGTGAAGGAGTGTGAAATACCTTTTGACCCCAACACAAACATTTAGTAACAGGAAATTGATTTTTCCCCCTCATCTTTATCATAATTTGAGGTAACATAATTTGCTTATGTTGTGTTCTGCCCTTTGTTATGTACAAATGTAATATGTGGGACTAATGTAGACTTGACAAATGAATCCTGTAATGATTTTTTCCATTAAAATGTATTAACTTCTTAGACAGTAAATATATACTGGTTTACCAATATATCATGAAGCGATACTAGTAGTAAGGTGACAATATAACACCCATATGAATTTCTCATAATATTTTTGCAATTATTAAAGAAGAAAACAGTGAGCTAAAATAAATCACTATTTTCTGTGCTATGGTTACATTTGTTTGTTGTTCTTGGCTTCTTGCTATCATTATCTTGTCAATGGAGAATCATTTGTTTTCGATGGACAATTTCTTATCTGTTTCTTCTTTTGCTTGTGACAGGGTGTCCTTTGTCTCTTTGGTATGTCCGACGAACAAGCGAAACCAGTGTTGTTGTGTGCATGCAATGACAATTGTGTTCGGCTCTACGACCTTCCATCGTAAGTCTTCTTCATTCTTTGAATAATTGGGTAGGCCATAACTTGTAGGACTGTGTGGTTGACAATTTCAGCCATTTGATTGGCCTGCTTGTTAGCAAAGAGTGGTAGTCAACAGTAGCTAATAAAGAAAACTTGGACACCAAAAGATCTAAGATTGTCGAATCAGTGTCAAACAGCATGTGTTCACTTGCTCAATGATCGTTCTGCTTTTGTTTTTGTCGGCAACTTCTGACTAACAGTTTTTTTTTTATCAGATTTAATGAAAGGAGAAAGATCTTCACCAAAGAGGAGGTCAGAAGAATGGGGCTTGGTCCTGATGGCCTATTCTTCACTGGTGATCGGAAGGGTGAAGTCAGAGTCTGGAAGTGGTTGGCATCTGAGCCAACTTCTGGATGATATTACAACACACTGCTTTTTTTTTTTTAATGGGCCCACTGTATTCTTGTATTTGCCCCTCTTATTTTTGTTTCAATTTTGATGTAATGATATATGAGACAGTTCTGTAGAAATGTGAAAAGTGGGAAGGAATAAATAAAGCATGAGAATTCTGTGCAAGCAGTTTTATCACTGATTTGATCCTGTGGTTGTATATTGTGGTTTGACACAAAGTTATGGTTTGATTTACACACTTGGTCTCTCTCTCTCTCATTTGATCCTGTGGTTGACACAAAGTTATGTTTTGAATTACACACTTGGTCACTTCCTGTAATGTATGCTATCATTGATTCTCTCTCTCCCTCTGCTTGGAGTCTTATTTGCGTGATCAACCTAGTTCAGAGAAAGAAGAGTAGTGGAGTAACAGATTCAAGAGGGATTGGGAATAGTATTATAGACATGAAAAGTTTAGCAATTTTAGTCAAAGGACTACCAAAATTGAAAACATATAAGTGAAGAGTAATAAGATGGAGGTCAAAATTGAGATGTTTAATGAAGGAGAAAAATCAATTGAAAAGGTTCATATTTAACTTCATTTTTGCTTTAAAATTATTTTAGGAAGGTACTCTGTGTGCTCAACCTTTTGTTTAAAAACTCAAAAAAACCCAGCTGATTTAGTTTGAATTAAATTGATTTGACAAAATTTCAAGTTGAGCAATTCAATATTTTTTTCAATTTTCTTTTAAATTTAATTAATTTCTTAACTTGATAGAATTTTAAATGAAATTTGAATTTCAAAATTTCAAACTCCGATTTAGGTTTTAGAAATAAAATCTGATTTATCGGGCCCAGTGGCCTAAAAATTAAGGTTAAAAAGTTTTAATTTTGGCTCCGGTGGCATTGAAGTAGCATTTAGGGTCATATGATAGGCCAAATAGACAAACGGGTCTTTATCGGGCCAGGGACTTTCCAATAACCCGATTCGGCCGGACCGGATCCAAGGCTAATCGGACCTTGGATTATCAGGCCGGCCTGTGGACTGTCCGATTAACCTATCGGGCTGGGCGAGACCTGTATCTGTTTACAAGCCTAATTAGAAACCATAGTTCTTAATATTTAGTCTTTTAAAGGCATCCTACGTCTATCAATTTTAACAATATCACGTTCTTAAAACAAATCGCTTCTAAAAGTGTAACGTAATTCTAATAATTGTCAATATTAATGTGTTATCTTATTCATTTATTTCTTCTCCTTTTGAAAAGAATGAAATTTGAATATTAAAAACATTTCTTATTTTCTATAGTATTTTCATATGTAAAGCCTTAAAATATAATGCTTGAGAATGTTAGCCTCAATAACTAAGTGCAAGTACAATGATTGTTAGGTTGAAAGCATTGTATGGTCGCATTTGGTAACCTAAAATAACATATATTTTTCGAGCAAAATTACAATATGTCAGGAGAGTTGTATGCTTGTGTACATGGGCGTCTTATAGAGCTAATTTAGTAATAAGTTCAAGTCACTCAAAATGTTTATCTTTATTATATTTAAATTCAATCTCGATTTAGGTCCATTTATGGTATTTTTGTAATTGGATTGAACATCTTATATAAAAATATTTATTTCAATGATTTTCTTTTGATTTAAAAAAATCAAGGGTATGAATGATTTGCTAGACTCATCTAGACAATATCGTATCCAACTTTTTCGATAATACAGTGGGTTCAACTTTTTAAAATACTTTGTCAAAGCACTCAAGCTTTTCAACCAAGACATATGCTATACTTACTTCATATCTTTCAAGAGCATTTAGAAAATATGCCTCAATAAGTTCTTTATGGCCAGTCTTTTATACATTGCGATATGCCTTTTAGTCAATTATCCCCTACAATGTCATATGAATTATGTGTTCATTGAACTTAAGTCACTTATCTCTTCGTATCTAGGGATGTAACTTGGGTTGGGCCTGTAACGACTTGGTCCACCCAGCATATTTTTGTACACTTTAGGCTCTGACCAAAGTGGTTTTGTCTCCCTATGGGCTCCAACACATCTTAGGGAAAAACGTCATATGCCAGATGGAATGCGCATTCCTCATAAATCCCAAGATTTGGAGTCTCCTCTAGGTGATGTGGGACAATTTGTGTAATACCCTGCCCCAGATTAGGTGTGTTTTACCTCGTTAATCGTGTTTAACCTGTTGATCTCGAGGTTTTCGGTCAGGGCTTTGAGGAAAGCCCAAGCGAGGCCCAATCCGAGCTCGTGAGCTCAGAGATCCAGCCCGTTCAGCTGGAGGAGTATTTTGGTAATTTACCACTTGTTGTGCATATTTCTGTAGATTGTGTGATTTGGTGAATATTATTGGTGGATAATACTCTCCTTAATGAAGGATTTGCATTTATTATTTTAAAATGATTTAATTTCCAGAAAATAATATTTAAATATCGCCCGTCAGAACCCCAAAAGGGAGTTTTAATTATTTTAAATAATTTCGGGAAAGAGATAAATTTTGAAAATGGTATGTGAGGATAGAACATTTTAAGAATGAACTACATATTTCATTTCATTTCAAAATAAGATTTACAAATTAGTTATTTTTACATTTGTTTAAATAAGTAATTATGGGTAAAATGTGATTTTTGTTTAAATCAAGGGTTTTTATTGAGAGATAAATTCTGAAATTTTTATGATGACCAAGGTTTTCAAAACCCAATCCATCTGTAAAGTTGGATCAAGTTTTTAAGTTTTTAAATTAGTACTCTTAGTTCAAAAATCAATTTTTCTTAAAAACAAGGGCTTATCTGCAAATTATAAACTGTTCGGAGACTGATCTGCAACCGCAGGAAAAACCTGCCAACGCCATGCAGTCGTGTACTGGCTGACCGGCCAGATTTCTGGCCATCATTGAGCTCCCGTCGTTCAGTCCCATCGACCAGCAAGTTTTCCGGCCTTCCTTACCGGCGAATGATGATCATCATTGTTCCATCCCATCACTGCTGCTTGTGCAGCGGTTTTCCGGCGTCTCTCCTGCCATGAAATTCCTATAAATTGAAGCCTTCTTCGATCAGTTGAACTCCCAGCGGATTTTGCATTTCTTCTCTTCTCTCTACTCTCCTGCTATCTGTCTAATTCCCGGCCGAAACGCTCTTGCTAAGCTGCTGTTTTTCCAGTAACAGTAAGCTTAAGGAAAGATTTTCAAAAAACTGAATTTCAGACCAGGAACCGAAACCAAGGTATCCATTGCATTCCTTTTTAAATTCTAACCGGTTTTGAATCAAGAAAATCAGATTTTGACCTTGTTTTCACTGAGAAAAACCAGTTTAAAGTTTTAAGGAAAACCATGGGTTTCATGTAGCCGTGAGGAATTTACCTTAAAATCGGATGACCCTTTGAGCGTCTGAGCTCCAAACCTCTCCCTATGGAGAGAGGACTCCCAGAAGAGTCCATCAAACCAGACGGATGTGAAAACCGAATCCGGGAAGCCCTCCCTTTCTATAATCGCATTTGACTCTGTTTCCGCCGTGACTGTCTGCTGTTGCAGACAGTTGGAGAAGATGACTCTCGGAAGGTCCAAGAGCCGATCTTTGGACGGTCCGAACCTTCGGACGGTCTGAGCAGTGACCCTCGGACGTTCCGAACTTCAACCCGAAGCCCAGTCCGCCCGAGGCGAGCCAGACCCTTCGGACGCACCGAGCCGAGCTCGGAAGGATCGAACCCCTTCGAAAGGTCCGAGGCCTATCTTCGGACGTTCCGAGCTTTGCAGACCCACCGAGACTGACTGTTTTCAGATTTTCCTGTTCGGATGGATTTCGGACGGTCAGAGACCTAGTCTTCGGACGATCCGAAGTCAGGTCCCAAGTTCCGAGGCCAGTAACTCAGTTTAGAGTGGTTCGGATGATCCGAAGCCACTGCACCCTGTTCCGAGGTGATGTTCCGAGGGACCCGTTTTGAAAATGATAAAATACGTTTTTTGGAATATTGTTTTTGTCTAATATTGATGATTATTTAATGTGTTTGTTTATTTATGATGATTTATACCCCCTTGTTAATTAAAAATGTACTAACCGCTTTTCTCTTATTATTTATAGTGTAAATACTATTGTATCCGCTTTCAGTCCGACACTAATCGGGAACTGAGTGATTCACTTTCAGGACGACACTATAGTCGGGCACTGAGTGACCTCGAGGCCTACTCAAAATATCAGCTCTGGTCCTATCTAGAAGACAACCGAGAAGTGACCCGAGGATCTAGACCTTACTCAATAAGTCAATCTGGTCAATGCCCAGAAGACAATATGAGTTTGGACTGAGCTCCTTTTTTTTAATTATATTATTATCTTGTGGATGATTTAAAAAGGATAAAAACCAAGTAGGAGACTCATTTCCATATACCTCGGATATTTTATGGGAAAACGTATGATTTCAAAATACTATGTATGTGTATGTATTTGTTATGAATTTTGATTGAGCACTTGTGGTTGTTTGAATAGAGACTGCGTAAACCACACATAACGGTGAGGGAACTTAACTCTGCAGATTTTGTAAACATGTGTTGTATTGAACAATGAGTGGTTTCGGTTTTGATGAACCCACTCATGTGCCTATACATGGTGCACTATGGTAGGCGTGCTGTGATGATTATGGTATTACGATGTTGATCGTATGTGTATGTAAGACTGCTTCCACGTACCTGGGCTATTGAACCAATATCGGCCATATGAGAGATGGTTTATGTCTACTGGACCATGGGCGGACCATGCTATCATCAGTTGCTGACTTGAGGGTGTCGGTATCGGCTACTTTTAAGAGCCGGAGATGTACTTGCAAGGATGTATTTTGACCGTGTCGGGACTTAATACTGATCTCAGTATAGTCGGCAGGCGTTACGGTGGATAATGATAGTGATTGATAGTTTGACGATGTTATTATCTTATTTGAGATTATGCTTACTGTTATCAAGCATGTGATATTGAACTTTTGCTAACCTGTTTTACTATTTACTTAATGTGCATTGTTAATTATCCTTCACTGGGCTAGTTAGCTCACACCACTCACCTTTCAGGCGATGAACCTGAGGAGGAGGACCCTCTCTTTCAGGCTTAGGGCGTTTGAGCTAAAACAGTGTTTTGGGATTCCCCCGGAGGGGAATGCCCTGATCCTTTCTGTTGGTTCTTGGAACCGTTGTCCTTTATTAAGTACCGGATGCGGTACTTAATTTATGTTTAAATGTTGTAATAGGCTATGTTGCCTTTTGAGACAATGTTATGAATGATTAGTCAATGTTTTGTAATGATGAATTAATGGTTGTTTTTGTTTACACTTTGTGTTGATATTGCTTTGTCTATGGGGCAGGCATATGGTACATGTTTGAGTCCACTTGACGGGCTAATGTGTAACCGCTGGGCCTAACTGTTGATCCGGCCCAGTAAGAATGCTTGTGGTTCAGTTTATCTTCAAAAAAAAAAAAAAAATCAGTCGCGTTCCGGGCCCATCGGTCGGGTCGGGGCGTGATAATTTGCGCCTAGTATCAAATAGCCCACACACTGGTTCGAATCTGGTGTGTCCATCACAATCCCCCCCACATAGGAACTGAAATCATTCTCGGCTCTGATACCATTTGTAACAACACAGCCACTTAGCATACTTTTTGTCCATTTGGGGCTCTGGCTTGCATGGTTTTATCTCTTTTTAGGCTCCAACCCATCTTTGGAAAAATGTCATATCTTTGATGGAGTGAGTGCTCCTCACATATCCCAAAGATATGGATCCTCCTTTAGGTGATGTGAGACAATTTGTGCCTAACATTACTAGTGTATAGTTGTACACCCTCGCTCCAACCTAGTGCATCCATTACAAGGACTAACCCAAGCGCACAAGAAAAATTCAAAAAAAAATTGGGTTCAAATTGATCATGGTTCAGGTTGGGCTCATTTTTTGGCCAAAAATGTCAAGCTTGAATTAGTATTCAGGTTGGGTTGAGCCTAATACATGGAAGTCCCAGTTTGACACACATGTAACGCCCTGACCCGGAGGTGGGCTCGGAATACTACTATTTTTTTTTTATCCTTAATAACTCCTAACTGGGCTGGATTAATAGTTAGGCCCAAAAATAAATGTCACACATGCTCTTTACAAGTGGACTCAAATATGTACCATATGTCTACCCATTTACAAGTACATATCATACAAACAAATATTTTTATCATAAAAAGATATCATTCATTACTATCAGAATTACTAACGGTAACATAATGGTTCATACATGATTTCAGCATAATAAGTATCATATGAGGTACTTTACACAAAACATGGTTCAAAAGAACCAATAGTCAAAATAAAAATGAATTCTCGTCTGTGGGAATCACAAGAAACTGCAATAGCTTATCCATCCTAAGCTTGAAATGGAGGTTCCTCCTCCTCGGGTACATCTCCTGAAATATGAGTTGTGTGAGCTAACTAACCTAGTGAAAAGAACATAACAATGTAGTGTAATGAATATCAGGTTAGTCAAAATCAACATCATCATCATAATAGGTTTATCATGCCAATATATCAAATCATCTTCATAACTGCTGACATCCAACGTAACACCTAGACACTACATTGATTATAAGCATTAAGTCCCGACACGGTCAAAATGCAGAATCTTGCAAGTACATCTCCGACACACTTGGGCCGGTACTGACACACCTGGGCCAGTAGATGCAAACCGACACACCTGAGTAGGTAATCGACACACCTGGGCCTATAATAGTTCAGTAGTAAGGGTACGTGGAAGCAATATCAATATCATCATAACTCATAAGCATTTCATCATTATAATCACAATGTACGATAAACATCGTTAGTATCAGTAAGCACTTTTCACAATAGTGCATCATGTATAGGCATATAAGTGGGTTCATTAAGTTTGATTCTTGAAACCACTCATTGCACTAGATCCTCTTAACTTGATTTATTCATACTGCAATGTTAAGTCTCCTCACCGAAAGTGTGGGGTATCGAAGTATCTGTCAAACACAGAAGCAAAGATACAATGAATTATAGAATCATAATCAAACATAATATACAGATATGTATATACAATACAACACATATTCAAGTCCTTCTATCCTATTTTCCAGAAAAACTCCAAAAGAAATGGATGAGTCTCATAAATGGGTTACTATCCATTTTTAAAATTACAATAATCAATAATATAATAAGGTGCTCAGGCCACTACTCGTATATTGAGTTAGGCGTAGAGATCACTCAATGCCCGAACTTTTCTTTTCTACCGAGCGGAGAAATTAATCGCTCAGCTACTGATAGCTACCGGACTGCGTTTCCTCTGCGCCACAAATAGAGAGTATCGGTCTGAAAGTGAATATATAATATGTGTATATATAATAATGCAAACAAGGGTTTATATCATTTTTTAATTAAAACTCATGTATCTACAAATAAACATCATAATTTTGAACTAAAATACAAATAAAAGACATAATTACAAACACAAGTAAGCTTGTTAGGTGAAAATAACACCTATAGTAAGATTTAAAATAAGTATTTTGGCTATTTTCAATATTTTAAAATAATTAGGCAAAATAACCATTTTACCCTTATTTTTTCTAAAATCAAATTTTCTAACTAAATTATCACCCAAATAATTTGCAATTAGAAAATATCTTTTAATCATAATTGTATTAGAACATACAAATAAATTTTTGACTCAAGTAAGACTTATAAAAACCAATTTTCAAAAATAAACCTTTAATTAACTAATTTAAATAAAATAATTAAAATAATTAACTTGAGTATAATACCTGCTTAAAACACTGGTAGAAAGAGAGCTTGAAGAGAGGGCCTTCTTTTTTGAAGAGAGAAAATTCTAGAGAGAGAAAATTTAGAGAGAGAAAGTAAGAGGTTGATGAAAAATATTGCAATCCCTTACCCTATTTATAGTTGGGGTGAGGTGGTTTGGAGGATTTTAAAATATATTATTATTAATTTTCTACTATTATTATTATTATTATTTAATCATTTAATATAATATATAAAATATATGTAAACCATGCGAGAGAACACCTCAGATATCTAGAGGGTAGCTCCTAATGTATAGCCTTTTCAAAAATTATTATTTTTAATATTTTCTTAATTATTTTTAATATTTTTTATTATTTTATAATAATTATTATTATCATTTATTAATTACCATAGGCATGCAAGCCTACACGTCATGCTTGTGGCTTTATGAGTCACATGCAAGGATAAAATATTTAAATGACTTTTTTATAATATTTTTATTTCTAAAATCTTATCTTCATTTATTAGATATAAAAATGGTTTAATTAAATTAATTCATCCAGTCTAAAATGTCGGGTCTTAAAAATCATAAACACTGTTGAAATCTGGAGAAAAATACACTTTCGAAATCGTTTGATCTAGGTGAAAATGACATGTAGGTAGTTTTTTGTCAAAAATATAGTATTTGTTTAAGTATTTTTAAATCTTATTTTGTAAATTCGTTAAACAAACTAATTAGTTAGAACATAGATTAAATACTGGTTATTTTTTTGAAATTTTAGGACTTTTATAATTATTTAAAACAATTATTTTCATAAATATGGATCTTCTAGGGTCACATTTATAAGTATTTCTGAAAATCAAAAGCATAAACTAAAATGTCCTATGAATTCATCATTTAAGATCACTACCAATGCTTAGCTTTGACAACCCAATTATTTCAAACAACATATTGTAATAATAATCAATAATTAAATCACTAAATAATAATATTTATGATAAATTACCATTTTGCCCTTTCAACTTAAGTGAGTTGGATCTGTTAGCTATCGAGCTCTAATTAGCCTGGTCCTAGATTTCTAAAAAGCCCAATCCGTAATCTTCATAAGTAACGGATCAAAACACAATTTATTAATAAAAATAACACAATTACCCTTAATCTTGGGTCAGGGTATTACATATAAGCCAAATTTTAGGTACAATTTATAAAATCTAATTTTATTTAATAAAAATTGTGTATAAATATACATTTTTATCTACTATATAATTTTTATTTCAATAAAATAATATAAAATCTTCATTTTTTTTTTCTAGGAAGCTTGAGCCCAAATAAGCATTTTCGGACTTGAGTTTGACTAATTCGAGTTAAATAGGGCCTAGGCTCGAGCTTGCGTAGGCCGAGAACCCGACTCAACTTGCTTGAGTTGCTAGCCCATTCATATCTAATACTTGTTATAAATTATTATTGTGTTTTTGTAACGACCCATCCCACTAGCATGATGTTGTCCGCTTTGGGCTTCACACACAGCCCACACGACTTTCAATTGGCGAGCCAACCCACTGTTGCTTCCAAAAGGCCTCAGGCCTCATGTTAGAAGGATGAAGGTTATCACTTATATACCAGAGAATTTCCAATGCAACTAGCAATGTGGGACTTTTGGGGCGGGGTATTACAATCTACCTCCCTTAAAGCTAGAGTCGTCCTCAGCTCTGCACACACAACAACCAAGCCCACACCCTCAAGCAGAGAGTTGAACCATGTTTTGATACAATTTGTAACGACCCGTCTCGCACGGCTTTCAATTGACGAGCCAACCCACTGTTACTCCCAAAAGGCGTCATGTTAGAAGGAGGAAGGCTATCACTTATATACCAGAGAATTTCCAATGCAACTAGCAATGTAGGACTTTTGGGGCAGGGTATTATAATCAACCTCCCTTAAAGCCAGAGTTGTCTTCGGCTCTGTACACACAACAACTGAGCCCACACCTTCAGCAGAGAGTTGAACCAGGCTTTGATACCATTTGTAACGATCCGTCCCGCTAGCATGATATTGTTCGCTCTGGGTCTCACACACGGCCCGCACGACTTTCAATTGGCGAGCCAACTCACTGTTGCTCCCAAAAGGCCTTATGTTAAAAGGAGGAAGTCTATCACTTATATACTAGAGAATTTCCAATGCAACTAGTAATGTGGTACTTTTGGGGCCGGGTATTACATTGTTTATCTGATTTTGAAATTTGACGACATATACTTGATCTTTATTAAAATAAACTTCAAAATTATTTTTTATATATAGGTTTGTCAGTGATTGTTAAATATTATAACAATACCTACTTTTCAAACATTCAATGGTTTAAATTGGAGATATTGTATCTCATCATAAAGCTCGATTTGATATGTTCAATCTAGTTACTAATATGATAAAGTTTTAAGATTTTTTTTAAACAACTTAGATAAATTTTATTTATGTATAAGGAGGTGTATATAGTCAGCATTGAATTCACTCGTATGTAGTAGAAATGTAATAGGCTTCAATTAGTTGAATTTTTAAAAACTAAAAAAATGCAATTTTAAAAATGAGTGAAATGAGTAATATTTTGTGTGTTCGGGCCTTGGTTTTTTTATGGCCGATACATATCGGCTAATAGGATATGTATTGGTCTCCCTAAAGAAATATCGCCGATATTTATGATATGTATGGACCGAATTTAAAAATAAATCAATATCGGTGCTAATTTAAAAAAAAAAAAACAACATCAAATATTTGAAACAGAAAAAAGAGGAGAGAGAATAAGTTTAGCCGAGATATCTGCTGATATCTCAACCTTGGCTAATTTTAAACCCCTGGTTTGGACGCAAGAGCTAATGTGAGACTTATAAAACAGCTAAATGATTATTATATATCTATTTATACAATGTCACCATTGGATTAATTATAGTAGATAAAATTATTTATTTTATCTTAAAATTTAAGGGTTATAGTAATTCAATACGCTCCATTTAAAAATTTGATAAAACAAAAAATTATCTGTCAAATTGTCTCACATGATCTACCATCTCATCCAAGCTTTTAAGTTTTTTTTTTTTTTTGAATTTACGTGCGAAAAAACTGTAGGAAACCCAATGTAAAACCAGATACTCTTATATTTTACATCTTATATTTTAATTGAATAATAAGTTTTTAGTAACTCAATTTAAGTTACAAGATGTTTAGGAATAAGACCTTACATATTAGCCCTTAAAAAAAATTTGTTTTCGAGATTTAAATGAAATTTGTCTCTAACTAGATAAATTAAATGATTGGTGTGGAGCTATCTAACAATTATTCATTTAAGTTACTTAAATTAAATTAATAAAGATATATAAATGAAACTAATCCTATAATTAAAATATCAATAATTTTAATTTTTTTAGAAATTTAATGTGACGAACAAAATAAACTTATTAAAACTAATATGATCACTAGTTGTCCGTTAGTTTTAAAATTTAAATTGAACGCGTAAAGTTAGGCCGTGCATTTAGACACCCGGGTTTTCTGTTACTAAACACCAGTTTTCAAAATTTTCGATGAAATTACCATTTTGCCCTCCTATTGTTATCCTTCTAACGATTCTTCGAATGATTTTAATCGTTCAAAAGATCACTTTGATCATTCGAATGAATGCAAGACTGCTACATTAACCTATTATTTAAATAATAAAATTTTATTAAAAACTTTATTTTTTAAGCACTGTTTATTTCTAAAATTTTTTAAATTAAATATCTGGACTAATTACGATAACATGATGAAAATACTTTAAGACTTTAAGGTCTTTTGACACTTACAAATACTTAAAATACAGTGTTTTACAAATAAAGGTATCCCTAGGCTGTGCCGAAAACATATTTGGAATTGTCAAACGATCTTAAAATCTTAAAGTATTTTTATCATATTATCGTAATTAGTCTGGATATTCAATTAAATTTTTTAATAATATTTTATTATAGCATGGGCCGTAAAGTTATTCTCCTTGCTCGATTAAACAGTAAATTCCAAGCCCTTTCTCTTACAAAACTACTATCGATTTTTTTTTTTTAAACATTAACAACTCTCGCGCTCTCTTATTTTTTCTGACCGAAATACTCTACTAACGAACGCGCTGCTCTCTCCGTGTCTCTCTTGCTTTTTCTGAGGGAAATACCCTACGAACGCTCTGCTCTCTCTCTCATTGCTTGCTTTCTGTGTGGTTTTCGAGAAACATGGCAGATAACTGGGACCCTGACTGTCCGATGGATCTCAACGATGATTTCTCCCCGTCTGAGGGGTCAGGGTCGCGATTTGGGTTTAAAGAGGATGTGGAAATGTCTGAGCTGGGGTTAAGGTTTTGATTTGGGTTTGAAGAGGATGTGGAAAGGTCGGAGTTGGGGTTAGGGTTTCGATTTGGGTTTGAAGAGAATGTGGAAAAGTCGGAGTTGGGGTTAGGGATGGTATCAGGTTTGAAGAAAACGTGGAAATGTTGGAGCTAGGGATTAGGCTTTGGTATCGATATTTCTGATGGCATTAGATTGGAGGACTTAGATTACATTGATGACCAAAATTCTGAGGGTTGGGATGGATCTGATGATGCAGGATATGATAATGGTGATGATTGGAGAAGTTGCAGAGGATGAGAACTTGATTTGGGGTGGGCCTCCAACAGCAAAAACCGTTCTTGACAATCTGCTATCAGTGACAGCAAGGACGATGATACCATATGTGCAGTTTGCATAGAAAAATTTCATTTGGAACACAAGCAAAGTGCCTCCCATGTGCCCACCTTTACCATGGGGACTGCATTTTACCCTGGTTGATGATCCCACTTAGTGAAGTTTAGTGGATGACAATTGGAAGCCTTCTCTGTAAGGATTCTTTGCACACACACATATGAACACGGGCGCACACACATACAGAGACACACACGTACGCACAAGAAGGTTTATGAACACTAATTGTTTTTTTTTTTTCCCTTACCACCACCATCTGCTATTCTTCCTTACATGCTTTCCATTTCTATTTTTTGTGATTCATTCTTATTTGTTAATTGATCTATCATTCATTTCTCCAAATTTATGTATTATAGTTTTGACAACCTCATGGTGATCTCAAATGCACAAAAGGTGAATGAGATTTGTCTTTCAAGTATACATTTTTTTTGGCTATTCAAATCTAAACTGCCTCTTTTCATTCTCTACACTGGAATTTTCTTAATCTGCAGAGTTTGTTTTGGTGGAAACAGTTTCTATCAACCATTACAATGGAGAATTAAAAGGTAATTAATTATTTATTGCTCATTCTTGTTTTCTGTAGCAACTGTCTCATAATTTTAGATTCTTTTGCTCCCTTTTTTTTTTTTTTTTTTTGCCTTTTAATGGTCCATGGTTCAATTAAATTATTTTTCCTATACAGTGTTAGAATGCAGCAAATACTTTCAGATTTTTTGTCGACTTGTTTCAGAATTTTTTCTGTCCCATGCCGTCCTTCTGAGAATGTGATTTCATCTAGCATGATTGGTAATTCTTAGAAGGACAAGATGCTTTTCTTCATTGAAGCAATTCAAATTAAATATAGATGATGTTATGCTTGTATAATTTGAACATGACTTTAACTCTGGTATATTTTCATTTGGTAAATCACTCTGAGTTTGGTTTGTATCTTCTACATTGATTTTAAAATGTTGTTAAGGGTGTGTTTGGCAGCCAGTATATTCTGACTTAGGAGATTCAAGAAAAAAGAGAGTGGGAGAAAAATCTACTCATATTATGATAGATTGAAATCTTAATGTTTGTCGAATGTTGTTAGGATCTTCAAATTCTGGTAGATTGAAATCTTGGTGTGCGGCAAAGACGTTTTACAATCAATGCAAAACATCAAGATGTAAACATGTATCCGTTCCATTACCAATAACTTATATCAATTAAGTTCATTAATATTTCATCAAGTTCCAATAACAAATTGTACCAAGAGTTAAAAAATGAAACTCTAATTTGAAGAATTTATGACCAAACCGTACCAAGTCTAATGAACAAAATAACCCATAAATCAAATAATCCATGACTTGTAAAAATATCAACTTATGAGATTAAAGGAAGACTTCCAAAAAAATGAATAAACTTTAAATGGATGAGTAGGGTATCGTGTGTTTACGGAAAAGAGCAGAGTGCTTTTTTTCTAATTTTGAGTGTATTAATTTTTACAGAGGGACTCCAGGGAGTCAATTCTTTGTATTTTAGGAGATAAGATCCTAATCTCCCATCCACCAAATGCAGAAAAATAAATCTCCTGTCATTAGAAGATTGAAAGTTCCAACCTCTAAATATTGGTGGTTGCCAAACACATACAATCAATAGAACTGATAGCTACTAAGTATCTTTGTGTGAGCATATACATTAGGTGGAAATTCTTTAAAAAAGCCCCAAGTATTAACCCACTGTAGGATTTACTCATTCGCAACACTTATTTCCTGCAAATATTTATGCTACTAGGCATTGTAATGGTTGTCTTAACATTAATATTTCATTTTGACAGCGAATTTAGATGAAGTATTATGACTGTCCACATATAATATCTTGAATTATGATTTATTGATATATCACACTGCTATTTGGGGTCATTGACCAACTTATTAGATGCATACTTGCCTTGGTAGTAAACTAAATGTGCACTAGTTTTAGTTGTTAAGTCTCCTCTGTGTACTACTTTATTGGTTATTAACTTTTTATTCCTGCAACTTATTCTTGAATATGAAATGGTACACTTAAATCTGCCAATATCATATGATATTTGCTACTTTATCACCAAAGGATAGGTGTTTGAGTATGTAGGCATATTTGGATTTTGCCTAATGATCAATCTAACCCTCTATTTCTTTGCTTTCGTTGGATTTTATTACTTTCAGGTTTGATACTGACTTATGATACCTCAAAGATTTTCCATAAGGCTAGATTAGGTGCCTAGATACCATATTAAACTCTTGAAATCATAAATAATCACTAGTAAAAAAATAAAAGAAAAATAGAAAATGAGGGTTATTAAAAGTTAATGTTTGTAAACTGAAGTAGTAATTAGTATTCCATATTCCCTCTCAAAAAAGAGTATTCTCTTTCCTGAAGCATTTAGGTAAATGATATCAAATGGATTGGGGAGTTGTGTTTGAAATTTTTATTCCACTAAGGGTGGTTGGCTTTATAGCTGCTTGCATTCTTCACTTTTGTCTAAAAGAACCAATGTGTATTTCTTTACATGCTTTCTTAAGAATAGACCATGAATTTGAGTTGTTTCCCTTTGTTTGGAGCTAAAAGATTTATCCACACCTTGTGTGGATTTACAAAAGATTTAAAACTCTTCATTCGAATCTGCCACATGAGATGCCATTTCATTGTGGCCTCCTAGGCCTACCGCTTGGTTCTCTTAGTTGCTTTAGGCCTATTTCCGACTTCCTTTCATAATGCCCTTTTAATTCTACTCATTCCTTTCACGACACACTTTTAACTCCCTATCCCTTTCCATGAGAGATTTCTTCATTTTTTACTATTCATGGTTCCCCAACACACTTTAGGGACTCTTATTTACTGCTCTATCTTCTACATCTCTTCGATTTCCACTTATTGTCTCTCACAGCTTTTCAAGTATCAATCATTATTCTTTTCTTTGTTTTTCTATTCTTGTATGGTATTTTGTTTCTCCTTTAGGTATATTTCATTTCTGTTCTTCTTCTTTATCTTTATTCTTCTCGTTTGTTTGTTCTTGCATGGCCCACGGCGCAAGGGTTTCAATAACATGCACAAGCACAATAAAATGTATAAAAATAAAATAAAACACTGAAGGATCACATCTCTACTCTCATTCCTTAGCTAAGAAATCTTTGATTTTGTTTGTTGATCTCCCAACTTGCTTGAACAGAACTTCCTTCTAGTGCTCAACCTTTTGATTTCCCTGATGATGGATATTATCTTCCACGGAGTTTTTTTTCCCCATTTGCCCATGGTATTGCATTTGTATAGTCAACTTAAATGATTAGCCCCTTTAAACCCAATGTTAGCCCTTAACTCGAGTTCTGTCTTGGTTCCTGCTTATCTCCCATGGAGATTTTTTCCCATTTTCCCCATGCTATTGCATTTACAGAGTCACCTTGAATGATTAACCCTTGAAACCCAATATTAACCCTTAACTCCAGTCCTATCCTGGTTCCTAAGACCTCCGCTTTGTTTCAATCCTTGACCACAGATGGAGTAGAGAAAGCTAACGTCATGACTCCCTCCTCATCATTTAACACCCCCCTGCCCTTGTTGGAAAAAAAGGACACAATAAAAGATTGGAAAAAAAGGACAGCCCAAAAAGCCCTTTACACCCCACCATTACAGTAGAAGAGAACTACACTGAAATAAGAGGACAATAAGTCAACCACAAACAAAGCTTGGCTATAACAGACAACCAATTACACGAAGTTAGAAAATGTCTAAACTTTCCCATTCCTTACTTAACCGATAGTCCACAACATTGTTTGCTTTTATACTAACATGTTTGAAAAAAAATCACCTACCTCTACGCACTATATTGATATGCTGAACAACATGAAACAACCTGTCGGAGGCTTTTTTTCTACCACTAGCCCAAATGATAGCATTTATTTAATTTTTTTCAATCACCAAGCTACCACTACCATGCCTAGCCCACTACTTTAATGCCCAACAGTTTTGCCTCATTGGACTCCATAATCCTTACCAACTTTGAGAAAAAAGAAGCAGCACTATGTTCCCCCAATCATTATGCAACAGGCCTATCCTACTAGGTTTTCCTTTGCAGCCTCGTCCACATTAAATTTGCAAAAGCCTAATGGAGACCCAACCCACACTTACGAAGATCTTTATCTTCTTTTCCTCCCTATCATATAGTCATCCAAAGAAGGGTATTTATAAATAGTGGAATATCCCTTTAGAAAGGCTAACGCAATGCATTAGTCTCCACTTAGCATCCTCTATCACTTCCCCCAATTCCTTCATTTTGCTTCCAAAAATTCTTTGAACTCTTTTTTTCCAAATTGATTGGAGGACAACTGATGGAGTGAGGTTCCATATTGTTATTTAATCTAAAACGAACTCCCTGCGAGGCTCCAACCCTCCATAACCTCTTCAACAAATTTGTTCTAAACCCATAAGCACCCCATTAGGTTTAAAAGCCTAACCCAAACCCTAGTGGCAAAGGTACTCCCACAAAAAAGATGATCGACATCCTCCTCAACCAAACAACATTAGACATGGTGCAAGGAGACCCTATCGGGAATGATACCTCTTCTCATTATCTTGCATTCAAATTGGATTCTGCCCCTAATAGCACACCAATAAAACACTTGACACACGGTAGTGCCTTCATTCTCCAAGAGAAGGAGCATGGAGGGCAACCACTTTTGACTTGACCAGTTACCTCATTTAAGCTAGCTTTCGTTGAATATTCCTTAAAAGATTACTTACTTGTATTCTTTTAATCTTGATGCTTTACTGACATATGAGAATCATTTCATGATCCTTTTAGAACCCTGAAGCTCTCCATTTTAGACACCCTAGCAGCTCTTAGGAGGGTTATTGACCTCATCATCCATTAATCCCCTCATAGTAGTAAAACACAAAGGCATCCTTGTGCGTCGCTGATCTAAAAAGTAAGCTAAGAAAAAATGTCCCTCAATGCTTTGTCGTTCAACTAAAATCTCTTTCTGATACCACCCTGTTACTCTTACAACCTTATCTACCTAAAACTTAAGGCCCTTTCAAAAAGCTTTCCTTACTTTACCTCGAGCATCATTAAGCTTGCAAAAAGTTCTAACCAATGTTGAAACCTCCCTCTCTACTTTCTTACCTAATTCCTATCCACCAATACATTTTATTCCATATCTAGCAGCTTAGACCCTCCTCCCTAAAGCTTCCTCCTCTCTATCAAACCTCTGAGGCTACTTGCATAGAAAACATGATTTCCATCTAAACTACTACAAATAACTAAACCACCATTTTCCTATGGCTTCTTGACCTCCTCCCAATTAACAAGATGCAACCTTCTATTGTTGCTTTTCCCATTCCTAATGAAATTCCTTTGTAGTTCTTCTAATTATTTCTCAGTACCTTTGGTATCTCATATAATGACATAAAATAGGTTGCCATGTTAGGTGACACCAACTCGTTAACCATTAATTTCCCACCCATCGAGAAATACTTCCTCCTTGAAGAAGCCAACCTTTTTCCTCCCTCCTCTGTAATATAGGACTCCCAAGTCCTTCAAGATCTAGGATTGGCCCCCACATGAATCTCCAAGTATGTTAGAGGGAGCTTTTCAATCTAGTTCCAATCTCTTTCGCTTAGGCCTCCTCACCAATTACCACACTTAAAACATCATAGAACTGCCTTAGCACCTAATGTCTTACCTCATTTGAAGCTTCACAAAAGAGTAAGTATGATCTTCAAACTGCAAAAGAGACAATAGTATACCCCTTTTTGCTATCCCAAATCTCTAATCCAATTTCTCTAACTTTCCGCTTAAGCATACCAAACACTTCTACCACCATTGTGAAGATAAGGAGTGATAACAGATTACCCTATCTAAGACTTCTTTTTACATTAATTGGTTTGATAGGCAATAAGTCCTTGTAGCACATGCTTTCATCCACCTCCATTGTTTAAATCGAAAGACCATCTTACGAGACATATAACAATAATAATAATAATGTAAGCTTTCTCCATATCAATTTTTAACAGAAGCCCCTCCACTTGATCCCTACCAATGGCATGGATTTTCATTAGCAACCAAAATACCTAGCTCCTATGGCCCTTCCCTCTTAATGACTAGGCTGATGAAGGAGCTCTTAAGCTCTCTCTTAACATGTAATACCCTAACCCAAATTAAGCGTATTTAGTTTAATAAATCCTTCTTAGACCGGTTAATTTCGAAGATTACTGTTAGGGCTTTGTGAAAAGCCCAGGTGTGGCCCAATCTGAGCTCGAAAACTTAGTAATCCAGCTCGTCCAGTTGGAGGGGCAAAATGGTAATTTACCACTTATTGTTATTATTTTGTTAATTTTATCATTATGTGATTATTATTGGATGATATTATTTTCCTTAATCAAAGATTCCTATTTCTGATTTCAAAATAATTTTATTTTCAGAAAATGGTATTTAAAACCGCCCGTCAAGACCCTGAAAGGGAGAAATAAATATTTTTAAATGGTTTTGGAAATGAGAAATTTTTTGAAACAAGTATATTATGTTAGACCATTTTAGTATGGTATAGTTTATTCTTTCAAACCCCAAAAATGAGGAGTTTAAATCATTTTATTTAACACTAGTTAAATCACGTAAATATTGTGAAATTATGGTTTTTATTTAAATCTATGGGTTTAGTAAATTTTAAATCTCCAAATTTTTATGGTGATTAGAGTTTTCAAAACCCAACTTATCTGTCAAGTTGGATTAAAATTTTTGAGTTGTTCAATTCATGTTTTAAGTTAAAAACCGAATTTTTATTAAAAGAGGGGCCTTTTTGCAAAATTGGAATTTTAGAGTGACTTATCTGCAACCAGTCACCCAAACAGTGCCGTTACTGTTGGGGACGTAGGTAGCAGCTGCATGCAGCCTCCGGCTGGCCACCTCCGATTGATCAGATGTTCTATATAATGCCTCTCCATCAGTTGGTTTTAACTCCTTCAAAATTTTCTATCTCTCAGTCTCACCTGCTCTCTGGTTTCCCAGCCGATCACCCCTCTCCTTCACTCTATTTTCCAAGTTTTCTTACCGTAAGCTTCGAGGAGAAGTTTTTCAAAAGCTCGGATTTTCAACCCAGGAACTCGAGTGAAGGTAACCACTGTTTTCTTCTATAAATTTCAGTCTGTTTAGAATCAATTAGAAGTGAAATTGACTGAGTTTTGAGTGTGTAAAACCAATTTCAAGTTTAAGGAAAAACATGGTTTTCCTTGTGTTAGTGTGGTTTTCGTTTTAAAATCCGTTGGCTTAATGAGTATTAAAGTTTTAAACCACTCCTTATGGAAAGAGGACTCACTGAGAGTCCATTTGACCTGTTGGATGTGAAAATCGAATCCAGAAAATCCACTGTTTCTGGATTCGTATTTCATAGAGTGCTGCCCGTTACTGTCTGCTGTTGCAGACAGAGGAGGAAGACGACTTTCGGACGGTCCGAGAGTAGTACTTCGGACGGTCCGAGGGTAACCTCCTTCGGACGGTCCGAGAGTAACATTTGGACGTTCCGAGCTTCATTTCGAAGTCTCGAAGCGTCTGAGACTAGCCACTCGACCTCCTCTGCTCCGAATGTTCCGAGCTGTCTTCAGAAGGACTGAGAGGTTTGGACGATCCGAGCTCCTCTCAGCATGATCTGAGACACACAGACCCACCGACGCCTGTTTTCTCTGCTTTTCGGTTCGGAAGGACTTTCGGACGATCCGAGACCTGATCTTCGGACTGTTCGAAGACAGACCCCAGTTCCCCAGTTCCGAAGTCTGTGACTAGTTTTAGACAGTGGTTCAGATGATCCGAAGCCACAGTACCTGGTTCCGAGGCATGTTCCGAGGAACTCAGTTTTTTAATGTAAAGATCTTGATTAAGGTGATGCATGTGTTAGACCTAAGTTTTAATGTGATGTTTATACCCCCTTAATAATTTAAAAGTTGTACTAACATTTCTTCTCTTATTACTATAGTGTATATACTGTTGTATTCAATTCTAGGCCGACTCTAATTGTCGGGCACTGAGTGACTTCACTTCCAAGCCGACGCTCTATCTGTCGGGCACTGAGTGACCTCGAGGCCTTACTCAATATGTCAATCTGGTCCTATCCAGAAGACAATACGAGAAGTGACCTGAGTATCTAGACCTAACTCAATACGTCAATCTGGTCATGCCCAGAAGACAATATGAGTTTTGGACTGAGCACCCTATTATTATATATTGTGGATTATTTTAACTTAAAATGGTTAGAAACCAAGTAGGGAGACTCAATTCCATTTATCTTGGAGATTTTTGGGAAAACAGTATGATTTTGAAATACTACTTATTTGTATACATTTGAATGCTATATATATTGACCAACTATTGATTGTGCACTTGTTTGCATGTTGAATAGAAACTGCGATACCACACAATTTTGGTGAGGGAACTTAACCTTGCAGTAGGTGTAATCAGGCTTTATGAGGTGAATCTTGAGCAATGAATGGTTTTAAGTTTGATGAATTCATGCATGTGCCTAGACATGATGCATTGTTGTAAGAAGTGTGTATGATAATTGTGAATGTTTATGATGTTGATCATATGAGATGTAATACTGCTTTCACATGCCCTTGACTATTGAACCAATATCGGCCATGTGTGTGAGATGGCTTATGTCTACTGGATTAGGGGTGTCGACAGTTGCTGACTTGAGGAGTGTCAGTATCGGCTATGTGAGGGCCGGAGATGTACTTGTAAGGATGTATTTTGACCGTGTCAGGACTTAATACAATGGTCTCAGCGTAGTATGAAAGCGTTACGTTGGATGACAGCAGTTATGATGATGATGAGATTATATTTGATATTGAGAATTTATTGTCAAGCATGAGATATTATATTGCAAATGTTGATTATTTAACTAACATGATGTTTCATTAGGCTGCATTGTTATATTTCCTTCACGGGGCTAGTTAGCTCACATCACTCACATTTCAGGAGATGTGCCCAAGGAGGAGAACCCTCCGTATGAAGCTTAGGATGGATAAGCTGCTGCGTTGCCTTGGGATTCCAACTGAGGAGAATTCCATTATCTTTGCTTTTTGGTTCCTTGAACCTTTTGCTTATGTAAAGTACCGTATGTGGTACTTAGTTTATATTAACTTCATGTATTGAACTACCATGTGTTCCATAATTACTCTAATGATGTTATAATAATAATTCGTTGTTGGATTTATGTGTTTGTGGTTGTGTCTTTTTTGGGTAGACTTATGGTTTGTGTTTGAGTCCACATGTTGAGATCATGCGTTACCTTTGGACCTAACCGTTGATCCGATCCAGTTAGAATTCTTCGAGTTTAGTTATAAAAAAAAAAAAAAAAAATCAGTGACATTCCAGGCCCACTTTTCGGGTCGGGGCATGACATAACAATTACCCTTTCATGGAATTCCTCAAAAAATCTTAAAAAAATTGATTCACACAATCTTCCAACAAGACTTGAGAAATCTAAAATTAAAAACATTTGAACTTAGTGCTTTGTCCCAATCCATACTATCCGAAAAACCCTTTTAATCTCATCCTCTTCAAATCTCCTCTCTAGCCAACCTACTTTCTCATTTGAAACAAAACCAAAGGTTATAACCTGTCCATCAAGGGGCTACCACTACTAACATGAGCCAAATGATACTCCCACAATCTAGATAAAGGAGACCTACACCCACCATCACCATAAATGTCTAGGGGTTGAGAGTTAGAATGCGGTACAGTACCTTAGGGAAGGGAATTAGGAGATTTAGAAACATCTATTAACCTGGGATCATTGGGGGCAGTACCTGAAAGCAAACCCAAAGATAGAAACCACAGCAGGTCGAGGCAAGAAAGTCCATGAAGAGGCAACCACCTTACTGATGCAGTTGAAGGCATGCTTGAGCCAACTGATGTCACAAGCAGGCGATGAGAGGCAAGGAATGGTGTCATTTGAAAAAGCTGCTGTTTGGAATACTCTCCTGGACCTTAGTGATGCAGTTGAAGGCATGCTTGAGGCAACTGATGTCACAAGCGGGGGATGAGAGGCAATGAATGGTGTCATTTGAAGAAGCTGTTGTTTGGAATACTCTCCTGGACCTGAAACGATAACAGAATTTTAAAATATAGCGTATGATTTGAATTTTGTTTAATTTGTGTAAAGCTTCTATCATGATTACTCATTAAGCTGTCATTATTATTTTTTTTTTGCATGACTGATTTGTTATAAGGATATAAATGAAAATAAAATTTTAATAGTTACTTTACTCTAAACCTAGAATGGCATTTCACCAGAAAGCACCACACTCGTGTCTTAATTCTTTACAATGTGCAAGATTAGAATGCCTTTGGCATTTTGCATTGCTTTTAGTGTCCATGCAATGGAGACTGCTTTGTTCCTATAGTTGCTACCACCTTATTTTCTCTTAAACAGGTGACTGAACTTTTTGGGTTATATTTCTTATATGGTTCCATATCAAGAAAACCTCTAAAATTTGGAACTCAAAACCCTACTAGAATATAATTTGTAGCATTTATTTAAATGTTTTATGATATGGGTCGTTTAATCTCACATGGAAAATTGCATAGCAAATAGTCTTAGTAAAGAAAAATTATTCTCCATAACCATTCAAAAAAAAAGGCAAAGAAGATTAATTCAAGCAAAATTGGGAAAAGTTCTCAAGTTTCATGGAAGAAAGGCTGTTAGGGATGATGAAGAGATTGAAGGCCATTTTTTGTTTAGTACTACTTGTTTCTAAGATACTGTCCCATGTGTGTTTTAGGACTCTCCTTGTGTCTGTTTCAAACAACAGTCTTGGTAAAGAAAATTTATTCTCCATTGGCCTATTCTTCACTGGTGATCAGAAGGGTGAAGTCAGAGTCTGGATGATGTTTTTACAACAACACTTCAACTATTTTGTAATGATATATGAGACAATTCTGTAGAAATGGGAAAAGTGGGAAGGAATAAATAAAACATGAGAATTATGTGCTAAGCCTTTTTATCACTGATTTGATCCTTTGGTTGTATTTTGTGGCTTGATTTACACACTTGCTCTCTCTCTTAAGTGGGCTTTAAGAGTAGATCCAACTCAATTAAATAAAAGAAGAATTGAATCCATTTGATTCAATTAGTCTTGACGAAACAAAATTAGAGAAACTCGTTTATTAATGTCGTTAAATTCACCCTCAAATAAACCCAAGTTTTAACACAAACTTGGCCCAATTAAATGGGTTCGATCTCTCGGCACAAAATTAAATGAATTATCCAACAAAACCCGAATGAAGTCAATTTGCTGGGCCCAGTCCAAAACCAAGCTGGACTGGACATTACTGCTACAGTAACTGTGTGAACCAATACTGGGCTCAATCTGGATAATCAGGTCTGTCTGAGAGATAGTCCGGCTAAAAATGCTGTCGGGCTGCTGTTTAACTGGGTTCGGCAGACTGATGAGATGGCTTAATCCGGTCAACACACAGACGTTTCTTGCAGGATTTTAAAACCAGAAATTAAAAAACGAGTTGCTGTAATAAAAGGGCCTGGACTCCGATGAGTTCAGGTCTGTTTTGCCCTTGAAAATGCACGGTTTATTCCTCGTCTAACTCACTTGCAGACTCGTTGAATTTCAACAGTTATGGGGTATTTAAACAATGAATTAATGGTTGTTTTCCTTGCTTAGGTCCTAAACTGAGGAGTAACTGACTCAGAATCCAACTCAAAACAGTTCTGGATTTAAAATCAACTCGGACTCAATTTGAGTCACAAACTGAGCTGAGTTTCAACGTCAACTCAGCTAATTAAAAAAAACAACAATTTCTTACAGAAATAATTCTTAATTAACTATGGGAATTGATTCAATAATTCAATTAAATTTAAAAGAGTGTAGGCTTACCCAGTTTATATGGGATGGCTCGGTCATTTCCCTTCAATTCCAAGTATCAACTCACTCTTTGAGAACTCAAACTTCAGAAAAATATAATTTATTCTCTCCTTTTGGGTACTGTAGAAAGGGGGTTGATGTGTCGATTTTGTTCTTCTTTACAGCCAATGGAAGAAAGACAAGAAATTGAAAGAAAATAAGAAGCAATAAGCAGCAAAGAAAGGCCTGACTGAAAACCAAACAGCCAAGGTCTGATCTTACAGCAAGAAACCGTTGAGGCAGCAACTTTCTCGAGCAGCAATCAGTGTTAGCAGTAGAGTTAGCAAGGTGGCAAGATAAAGAAAACAAAATCAGCAAACAAAGAAAAAGTGTACAGATGTTCCAAGCAAGAACAGCCAGCGTTGGAGTTTGTTGTAAAGCAGAGCAATGAAGAAGAAAGAAGATGAGGTAGTGCAAGAATCAGCAAGAAGCTTAAAAGAAAATACAGCAGATTTTGCAGAGCATGCCAGCCGAACATATAGAAGCAAACCAAGCAAGCCAGCGAAGCAAATACAATGGCAGCCAGCAATCCATTAAATGCAGCAAGAAGTTGAATTTCAGATGAATTGTTGAACATTACTACAAAGCTACTATGTTGCTGGACTGTTGAATTGTATCGTTCAAGTCCTATTTAAAATCGGGTCAAAATCGTAGGACTCTGCTAAGTCAGAATTTGGTCATTTGATGTTGGACAAAGTTCAAGCTTGGTTGGTTTTTAAAACCATGATAAAGCATTAATGTTTGTGACAAAGAATTATTTTGGTAAATTTAATAAAATAGTATCAAATTGCCAACACAAATGAATGAATGTGAATATATTCAGGCATGGAAGTCGAGAGGGTTTCCTCTTTTCCGTAGTGTATTTTTTTAAAGAAAAAATAGTACACTATTATTGAAAAGAAAGTTTTATTAGTAATTTCTTTTTATTAAAGTTCATAATCAATATCAATAAAAATTAGAGCTAAGTTATGTTAGATGTTTGACTTAATTTCAATTTCAAATCATTATTCAATAAATTTAAACTATAAAATTTGAAAACTTACAGAATAAAAAATTGATTTATTAATTAAGATACCCTCAACTTTTAACTTAGGGTGATTGGATCTCCCATATTTTTAAAGGGAGATTTGTCAGGGACACTCCTTTTTTAATAAAGAGATACCTTGCTACTTTATATAAAAATATTTCATTAAGAAAAAATAGATTAGGAACCACTTTACTTTCACCAACAATTTTTTTTTATAACAAAAGCTGATTTTGAACTCATCCTCTTTACCGTAAATTTATTATGTCCTGTTTTTGATAGATTAAAGAATAGGAATTCCTTAAAGAGAGAGAGAGAGAGAGAGAGAGAGGTTCCTCCAAATGGATCTTTCTTTGAAAGGAAAAGATTTAAGAAAGGATGCTGTATGAATGCCCTGCAGAAATTTGGAATTTTGCTCAATCTGATACTGATAGAAATGCATTCATAATAAATATATAAAATAAGAAGAATACTGATCATACAACATACCGAAACATAAGTTAAGATCAACCATAAGCTATGGATCATGATAAACATCCAAAGAAAAAAGTAAAACCCAAAGTTCCCTTCACAAAATCATCCCCAACAACACCATCAGAGCACCAACAAAACCACTGAATGCAGCCAAACCAGGGGCGCCGCTTGTCGGGGCGACTGCCGGACCATCAAATCCAGCTGGAGAAGGTCCCGGAGACATGGGAAAAAAGTCACTCTGACCAGATGACATTACAGCAACGATCATCTTCTCACCCTTCTCACATCGACCTTTCACTCCGCTGATGAAGTAGAATGGCCCTGATCGGTCGAGCTTCACCGTCACATTTCCTCCTTTATGTGCAACCAATGGATTTGCGACGTTGCAGCTTTCATAATCCTTTTTTGTCACTTGCAGCACTGCATCCTTCTCGTTGTCGAATTTCCAAACTGCAGAAATAAAAATAACCAGATGAATTCAAATGAGCAGAAACAGAAGCTTTTGAAAGAACCCAGATGGAAAATATTGGAATTACCGAGAGAATCATTGATCTGGAATCGATTTTGTTCGGCCCATTTGTTAAGAGATTGAGAAGGAAAAGAGGGCATTTGCCATGAGTTGTTCTTGCCTCCTACTAAAAAATCTTTAGCTTCTACGAAGCTGAAGATGAAACAGATTAGGAGAAAATAATAAGAAAAACTCTTGAGAGATTTTTGGGAAGCCATGGCTGGGGGAAAAACTTTAGATGAATCAATTGCAGAGAGAGATGGGGAAAGAGAGAGAGAGGACCTGAGACGAGACAAGGGTTGTACGCTTTTTAAACTGAGGAGCTGGAGAAAGTAGCCGTTGGCTAGGTTCGGAGTTTAGGTTTGGCAGTGAGGTTCGGATAGCCGAAGCTGTGAAGGGAGACATCGGGGCATGGACCTTTGTCGGGGCACACAACGGTAGGGTGCGGAACTCACAATTTGGAAGTACTCCGCCCGCGATGTTTATCAATTTGTTTGGGTTTTAATTTGTTTGAGTGGGCCACTGTTTCGGTGGTCCAGAACCTTTGGCATTGTGGGCCCAGCTATGTGAACTCCATGCAATGAAAATCTAAATGAAGTACATGTTGGCTTAATAAGAGAGTTAGCTTTTTAAACACATTTTGAACTCTTTAATATATTTAAATTTGATGTAAAAACAATTATACAAATATTTTTCTCTACTTAATCATCTTATTTTTTTAATTTTGAATATATAAAAATTAATAATATATTTATCGATTTTTAGAAGACTAAAATTATATAGTTCAGATCTGGGGTCAAAATATCGGCCAATACATTCGTATCGGCCGATATGTATCAGTTATGGAGAGCCGAATATCAGCCAATATCGACTGTTTTTAAAAAAAAAAGAGGAGGAGAGAGAAAAATATAGCCGATAACGTTTTTTAAACCCCTGGTTCAGATGATCAATTGATTTTTGAAACTTTACATATTTATATACATATAATTATCTACCTATTATATTCAACTATGTTGATAGAAATTCTTAGTAGCTTTACTCAATAGAATGTTGCATATTAAAAAAATTCAAATTAACACCATTACTCTAAATTTTGAAAAGAATCGTAATAGTATGTAGTCTTTTTTAGAACAAGATTTGTATAGGAACTTAAAATTTCTTCTCCCACTCGACCAACTCCGAAGTCCAAATGTTTATTTAAAAAATGGCTCATGAAAAGTCAACAACAAGATCTAAATTGAAAAAAAAAAGGGAGCACTTACACACACCTGGATTTTCTGCCTCTACACACCTGAAATCGGATTTTCAGGTGAAATTACGATTTTACCCCCGCGTTTCCATTCATTCGAATGAATGCCCAGTTCATTTTGGCATTCATTCGAATGAATCCTCAAGTGTATTTTCAATTCATTCGAATGAATGAACTGAACAGTAACACGGAATACTACTCAGCTCCATTCATTCGAATGAATGGATGATTCATTCGAATGAATAATAAAAAAAGGCCACCATTCCTTTCATTCATTCGAATGAAACGATCATTCATTCGAATGAGCGGAATGAGCGGAACGTTGATTCGTTCCGTTGATTCCTTCATTCGATTCATTCGAATGATTCGAATGAACTGAATTCAGATTACATAATATTTTTTTTAAAAAAAAATTAAACTTATTTTTTAAGCATTGTGTATTTCTAAAATTTTTCAAATTGAATATCCAGACTAATTACGATAATCTGATCAAAATACTTTAAGACTTCAAGGTCTTTTGACACTCCTAAATATTTAAAACACAGTATTTTATAAATAAGGGTATCGCTAGGGTGTGCCAAAAATACATTTAAGAGTGTCAAAAGACCTTGATGTCTTAAAGTATTTTTATCAGGTTATCGTAATTAGTTCGGATATTCAATTTGAGAAATTTTGGAAATACACAGTGCTTATAAAACAACTTTAAAGTTTTAAAGGAGATTTTATTATTTAATATATTATGCACATTGTTTTTTAAGCATTGTATATTTTCAAAATTTCTCAAATTGAATATCCGAACTAATTACGATAACCTGATAAAAATACTTTAAGACATTAAGGTCTTTTGACACTCTTAAATGTATTTTTGGCACACCCTAGGGATACCCTTATTTGTAAAACACTGTGTTTTAAATATTTAGGAGTGTCAAAAGACCTTGAAGTCTTAAAGTATTTTGATCAGATTATCATAATTAGTCTGGATATTCAATTTGAAAAATTTTAGAAATACACAATGCTTAAAAAATAAGTTCAATTTTTTTTTTAAAAAAATATTATGTAATCTAAATTCAGTTCATTCGAATCATTCGAACGAATGATTCGAATGAATCGAATGAAGGAATCAACGGAACGAATCAACGTTCTGCTCATTCCGCTCATTCGAATGAACGATTCATTCGAATGAATGATCGTTTCATTCGAATGAATGAAAGGAATGGTGGCCTTTTTTTACTATTCATTCGAATGAATCATCCATTCATTCGAATGAATGGGGTTGAGCAGTATTCCGTGTTACTGTTCAGTCTATTCATTCGAATGAATTGAAAATATACTTGAGGATTCATTCGAATGAATGCCAAAATGAACTGGGCATTCATTCGAATGAATGGAAACGCGGGGGTAAAATCGTAATTTCACCCGAAAATCCGATTTGGGTGTGTAGAGGCAGAAAATCTGGGTGTGTGTAAGTGCTCCAAAAAAAAATAGTGGTCACGCTAGTAAATTACATCAAATGCTAAATCGAATTGCTTGTCTGACTCAACCCTACTACTATATTAAATTTTTTGATCAGGTCAAATCGAGTCAATTCATACTAGATCAGATTAATTTTATAAAAAGTTAACTCTATTTGACCCGCATTTAATTCAGATTTTTTTCTTCAATCCTATTCGACTCTAATTTTAAAAAGATAAAATTCAACTCACTTGATACTAAGCTCGAATAATGCGAGTTAAATTAAGGGTAGCCATTTAGACAGACGAAACTTCTTTTATGAGACACTCTATTTTAATTTTTGTGAAATTACCATTTTACCCCTCAATTTATGTGGAGAAATCATATTTTTTTAAAAACTAAGGGCAAAATGGTAATTTCATATAAAAATTTGAAACTAGGGGTTTGGTAAAAAAAAAATCAGATATCTAAATAGTCACCCGACATTAAAATCTACGCAAGCCACTTGATTTCTCAGTTCAAGCCATGCTCGCTGAATTAAAATCCAATGTAAGTTTCACCCCTTACTTTAATTGAAACCTGTTACTCCCAAGTTATGACAATATATCTTGTGCTTTAGTTTGCCTCTAATGGAGGTACCTAGCGTCTGATTATTGAAGGAGACTGTTGCAGCTGATTGATAAGATATACATTATGCTGGCAAAGATAGTGAATGTTTATTTTCTAGCCTGTCACGTTGAAGCCAACTCTTTGGTAAATGATTTGTCGAAATTGCAGGACAGTGTGTTGCAAGCTTGTGAAGTAGATATCTCTGAATAAATAAAACTACTGACATCAACTGACTGTAGACCTTAATCGGATACCATTCACCATTGAGACAATGGATTCCCTATTGTTGTCTTTTAGGTTCTCTTTTAACCGTAGCAAAAGAATTTGGATTTAATTTCTTTCGATTTTTTTGACATACGAGATTTGTAGATTGTTTCACACATACTTCACATTCACTATAGAATGGAAATATTAATGTTATAAAAACATATCTACTACTTCCAACCCATGTCCAAAATGACTTTGTTGGACACTTTTCATAATCCCCGTGTCTCCTGATAATCCATCCGTGGAATATCATTCTCTTCCCTTTGGTAGATTTAGGGTTTGGCCCTACCTAGAGAAACCTTTTACTGATCCCTACTCAGATCTTGATTTGTGATTTGTGACTTGAGACCACCTTATCTTAAGACCACTGTGTTAAAATTGAATATCTAGTCTAAAAGATTAATCTATTAATTGAAGTGATTAATCTCTCTTTTTATACAATTAATATGAAACTCATTTTCTGGTGGTAAAGGACCTCCTCATTGAACAACCGCTACCTCCACCTATGATTAATTTTTATATTTCTTTTTGTTTCGAAATATTGTAACTGCTTGCATTCTTAACGAAGATATGATGTTTTACCAAAACTGTGCGTTTTTGGAGGGTTACCACCCGATAATAATAATGTAGCTGAGAAGGATCTAGATGGTGGTACGTGTGTCAAATCCCACTTTTTTTTTATTATTTACATGTGTCAAATCACACTCCTTTTTTTATTATTTTTAAATATTTTTCTCTGTAAATATGAAAATTTATAAGAATAAGGTTCAAATATTTTAATTTAGTATATATTTTCTTCAAACATTCGTTTTCAAAAACTCAGATGAAATTATCCTTTGCCTTTTTATTTTCTAAAAAATTATTGTCATTCGATTTCCATCGTATCATTTGAACGAAATTTTTGTTCCTTCAAATAGAATTGCAGTATGCAGGCTATGGAATAAGATTTTTTAAAAGAGCTCATTTTTTTATTGATTTTTACAAATAAATTATCAAAATTTATCTACTCTAAATTTTATCAACTTTGAGACTGATTTTAAGTAAAAAGGGTATAATTTTAGACCTCAAAAATTTTACCCAAACAATTAAGGAAAAATTTTCTTCTCCCTTAATTATTGAGTACGATTTTTTAAGCTTAAAACTATACTCTTTTAATTTTAAACCAGTTTCGGAGTTCATAAAATTTAGAATAGATGAATTTTAATACCTTGTTTATAGAAATAGGTCGAGAAACTGCTTCTCTGACAACTGTAACTTTTGGACATCTGGCTCGGGTTTTCAAAAGAGTCAGTTTCTCGACCTATTTCAACAAACAAGGTATTAAAATTCATCTATTCTGAATTTTATGAACACCGGAACTAATTTAAAGTGAAAATAGGTATAGTTCTAAACTTAAAAAATCGTACTCAAAGAATTAAAAGAGAAAATCATTTTTTCTTAATTTTTTTAGTATAATTTTTTAACTCCAAAATATATCATTTTCACTTAAAGATCAGTTCTACAATTCATAAAATTCTGAATTTTGATAGTTTGTTTGTAAAATAGATCGAGAAATAGACTTATTTAAAATTCCTATTCTACATATAGGTTCGTTCGAATGATGCAGTGAAACTTGAATGATATTGTTTTTCAAAAAAAGTGAAAGGATAATTTTATCTGATTTTTGTTAAAACAGGTGAATAGAAAAAGAAATCAGGTATGTATATCCTTGATAAACTATGTATTAAATAATGTATTTTAACAAAAAGTAACTTCACTTGGAAGAGACAAGGGCACTAGGAATTGGTAATATATGTTATATGCATGTATGGTTGAATCGGCGAGTGTGAGTACTGAGTAGAGGGGTGCACAAATGTGATGCATGCCATGATCAGCTTCAAAAGTAGAGTGGTAAAGTAACGAGGTTGATTTGCCAAGTGTCACACACAGCCAGCCATAGATGTGCACTGATGTTGAAGTCGACAGTCATTCACATGTTGTATGCCTCATCTCATGATTTATTTTCTCCTTCCCACTTCCACATTCAATGCAGCAGAGCTTTCACTTGTCCGTGAATCTCTCTTTTCATCTCTTTCCTTAACCTTTTCACTTTGGGAAGGATGATGGTATACATTTTTTGGTACACCCTCGGTGCACCATAATGGTCTCTGAATGAAATGACTGGGGCTGGCCGAGCCTTATTAATATGGGTTGGTCTTTTGAGCTTTAGGCTTTCTAGTTTATGATGAGATTAGGCACAGTACAAACCTTATTATTTTAGATCCAACTCATTGCCTCTTTAAAGTATCACGGTACTGTGGGTAAGGGCAAAGCAAAAACTATACTATTTTATATCTTTAAACTCATGTGGTAAATCATATTTTTTCAAAACCTATTTAGGATCTGGTTAATAATATTGGCGGATATATATCATATCGATCGATGATACAATATATATCGGTTGTATGAATATGATATAAATCGATATGACCGATATATCGGCCTTAATATCGATCATAATATCGACCGATATCATGTGATATTGATTCGATATTATTTATTAGAAAAATGAAAAAAATTAAATGATATCGGCCGCTCGATTCAAATATCAGATATAATATCAACCGAATTGCTTAAATATTGTCCTGGAAAACCATTTTTTAAAAAATATCACTAGTGGGTCCCACTGCATATCAGTATATATTGGATGATATATATATCGCTCGAGATATCTCTGATACATCGGTCCAAATATCTTCTGCAAATCAAAATATCACCAGTTTAAAGTTGGCGTACGGTTCAAGCCTTTATTCGCCCAATTAGCTATGCGTGGTTTTTTATTATTTTTTTCAAAATCATCAAAATCTAATCCGGTTCAATTTTTTTTAAAATAAATACCAACCACCTACCCTATCATTTTTGCACTTCTAGTTCTCTTCAAATCAGTAGATCTTACTCCCTCTCTTCTTATACAAGTTTTCCTCTTTATTTCTTGATTCCATTACGTTCTAAAAAACTTGGTCTTTGGCTGAAATTCAACAATTCATACCATTCAAAGTTTTGTTCATTGTTAGATCTACATGTATTTTAATTCATTTTACCTATAGTTAATTTTAAAGCCTGAAGACCGAATGTATTATTGTTGAAAGGTATATTTCAAATTACATGCATTAAATTTAATTTTTGTTATTTAATTAATAATATTTTTTCTTTACTTTCAGGGGTTTAATTATATTATAATATTTATCTTAGAAATTATTTCAATGTTTAGTAATTTATTTTCTTCCATCTGCATTTTTCTTCAATTTTTTTATCCGAAATTATCTTAAATCTGTGAAAATTCATAAAAAATGATTAAACTTAGAAAAAATTATGATCAATTTTTTTATTTCTTGTTACTTGCTGTCCATTTTATCTGATCCTGTTAAAGAACCTCATTTCAGTAATTTAAGATATTTTTTTTAAATTACTTATTTGAAGCGTCACCTGTGAGCGTTTTACGTTGAGTTTCCCACTGGTTTTCCACACATAAATTAAAAAAAAAATAGCATAAATGTGTGAATAATAGTAAATAGTGCTTAAACTTAGAAAACGTTATGTCAAAGTTTTTATTTCTTGTTACTTGCAGTCCATTTCTATCTGATCCTGTTGAAGAAGTTAATTTCAGTAATTTAATATTTTTTAATTTTTTTACCTGAAATTAGCATAAATGTGTGAAAATTCATAAATAATGCTTAAACTTTAAAAAGTTATGTCAAATTTTTTATTTCTCGTTGCTTGCTATCCATTTTTATCTTATCCTGTTGAAGAAGTTAATTCAGTAATTTAATATTTTTTGAATTTTTATCTGAAATTAGCAAAAATGTGTGAAAAATCGTAAATAATGCTTAAACTAAGAAAAAGTTATGTCAAATTTTTTTATTTCTGTTACGTTCTGTCCATTTTTATCCGATCCTGTTAAAGAAAATTATTTTCAGTAATTTCATATTTATTAAAAAATCCGAAAAGAGCATATATTTGTTAAATTTATTAAATGTCTAAAACTCTAAATTAAAAATAATATAGTGAAAAGTTTAATACCATTGCCCCTTGCTGTGTACGTTGTTGATATGTGTTAAACTTTTCATTTTTTATGCATTTTTATAATTTATTATTAATTTTTAATCTGAAAATACCTTTGATTTGTAAAAAGAATAAATAAAATGCCTAAAGTTTTTAATAAATAAAGTAAAAAAATAACATTCATTCCCCCTATTTTTTTATCCTATCCTAAAGTACCTTATATTTGTCAAAAATATGAAATACATACTTAAGTTTATGAATGAGAAGTGGTAAATTTTGTTTCAGTAACTCTTACTATCTATACTGTTACTCACTGTTAATAATTACATTTTCATGCATTTTCCTGTTTTTTTATCCTAAAGTAGCCTATATTTGTCAAAGATATGAAAAAAAATGCTTAAGGTTATAATTAAGAAGAGGGTAATTTAGTTTAAGTAACCCTTACTGTATATATTCTTAATCTCTGTTAAAAATTTCATTTTCATGCATTTTCCTATTTTTCTTATTTTTTTATCCTAAAGGACCCTATATTTGTCAAAATATGAAATAAATGTTTAAGGTTATAAATAAGAAGTGGAATTTTATTTTCAGTAATCCTTAATTTCTATATTGTTACTCAACGTTAAAAACTACATTCTCAGACATTTTCCTCTTCTTTTATTTTTTATCCTAAAGTAGCCTATATTTGTAATAAATATGAAAAAATGCTTAAGGTTATAATTTAGAAGAGTGTTGTGCAAATTTTAAATTTATAATTACTCGCAAGCACACGAATCGAATTGGAGTATAGAGATATGCAAGTGCGAGGTCGAACCCAAAGGGACTTGATTTAGAATGAACGGGAAAACAAATTAAAAAACTTAAAAATTTAACCTTAACCTAGTTAACACTTTTTATGGAGGATGGTTGAATTAAACATGCAAAATTAAAATAAAACAACTAAAATAGAGATTGAATCAAGTAAGAGAAATTACTAAGGTATCGGATTCCACCACCATTAAATCCATAATATTTAAATTATTTATTTATCAATTCCCAGTTTTTAAAGATTTAAACATTTGAGTTCATTAATATGGTGTTCAAAATTTAAATTTTCCTTCGCTTTTAAAGATATAATTTCTAAAAATTCAATGTATCATATATTAATTCAAAAGACTAATGGATTGAAGTATTAATCTAAACATCCAATGTATTTAAATTAAAATAAAAGAAAACAATGAATCAAAGGGTTTACTTTTATTCAATTAAAAACCAAGCATTAATTAATTAGATATTAATATTAATAACAAAAAATACATGGCATTGAATGGTAAAAATAATTAATGTCTATTAATTTGATGAAGCCAAAATCATAAATAATCAAACACACATAATTGGAATTAAATAAATAAATAAAAGAAGAATTATTTCATTAATGGAGTTTCATCCTCAACCTCAGTACAAGAAATTGGCCGGACATTATGAAAAAAATTAAAACAAAAGAGATAGAAAAGTAAAATCCAAGCCATGTCAGAGATCCCGAGCCAATGTGGTAGTCCCTCTGTCCAGTCTGTGCTAGTTTTGTTCCAAGTTCCCCTTCTTCTCAATAGGCTGGGCTGACATTTATAAGAGGAGAGAGGAAATAAAATAAGCAAGAAGGCCCCACTTGAATTCAGCCGATTCTACATGTAACCACGGAAACTTCTTAATTTTATTTCTTCTCATTCGGTTAGGCCGCAGAGAAAAGCAATGAAAACCATTGCCTTTTTTCTCACCTTTCCTTCTTCTTCAAGCAGCACCGACCTTCCTCTATTAGATTTGGATAAATTAACCAACACCTTCTCTTTTATCTTCTCTTTCTTTTTCAGCTTAGTGCATTCGGCTGCCAACTTTTCCTTTTGTATTTTCATTATTTTCTTTCAATGTTTTGCTTTTCACGCACTTAAAGAATGGCTTGCTCTGTTATTTAGTTCAGATTGGTGATAGTAAGTGCTTGCTTTATCTCTTTCTCCTTCTGAGACAATTATTGACTGCTTAGAGTGTTGCTTGAATCTCCTTCCCATTACATGATATATTGAACAGATTCAAAGCTTGGACGCCGGTACAATGATATACTGCCTTAATGCTCGGCTTCAATTGGATTTCAAACATGGGTTTCTCCACTTTTAGTTTGGTCCCTCGTCTAAGATTAGTTTTTTTCAAATTCTTTTGCACCTCATTATTGAGAGAACTTCATCAATTTTGTTTAATTAGCCCGATTTCGGATTCAGAAAATACTTCAACCTAAAAACACACAAAACACATTAATTAGATAAATTAATTACTATTATATATTAACAAATATAATTTTAGAATATATAATATATTATAATAATAATATAAAATAAACAAAATTTAAGAACTAAGTAATCAAATATTTAAGGGTAAAATTATCATATTTCTGTGCTCATCAAAGAGGGTGATTTATTTTAAGTAACCCTTATTGTCTATATTCTTACTCTATGTTAAAATATTTCATTTTCATTCATTTTCCTATTTTTTATTTTTATCCTAAAGTATCTTATATTTGTCAAAAATATGAAATAAATGTTTAAGGTTATAAATAAGAAGTGGGAAATTTTGTTTCAGTAACCCTTACTGTCTATATTGTTACTCACCGTTAAAAATTACATTTTCATGCATTTTCCTATTTTTCTATTTTTTTATCCCAAAGTAGCCAATATTTGTCAAGAATATGAAAAATGCTTAAGGTTATAATTAAAAAGTGGGTAATTTAGTTTAAGTAACCCTTAGTGTCTATATTGTTACTCTTTGTTAAAAATTTAACTTTCATGCATTTTCCTATTTTTTTTTTATCCTAAAGAACCTTATATTTGTCAAAAATATGAAATAAATGTTTAAGGTTATAAATAAGAGCTGACATTAACAACCATCAGAGCTGTAGATCCGACATGGGATAGGCCGGCCTCCTTGAGACAGAGGAGGATAGACCAGGCCACAAAAGACGTGGTGAGGAAATCCATTGGAAAAACTGTAACAAAATACTTCGCAGATGTTCATAGGCCACCAATGGAAATCAATAATCCTTACCTACGGGGCCATTTGTTATGAATCTTCAGTTGTTGAGACATCAATAGACTTCCCTCGCTGTATGAAATATCTACCACATGCATCCCTAGTGAAGTTGAGAGAATTAGACAATGGGTAGATACATTTAAAGAGTCATGGCAGGAGATGTGGGTGACAATAATATGTGATGGTTCGACCAGTAATGATAACAAGAGTATGGTAAACTTCATTCTATACAATAATCGGGGCACAGTTTACCATAAGTCGTACGACAAGACTAAATTTAGCAACAATGGAGACCTGATTTCTGGCTTGTCTAGCTATGGGGCTCGAGAACCTTGTTCATATTATAATGGACAATGGAGTAGCCTATAAATCGGCTGAAAATCTGGTCAGCGGACAGTATCCCTAGATCTTTTGGACGCCATGCGTGGCGCATTGCATAGACCTGATACTTAAGGATTTTGGTAGAGAGGAGAGGCTGAACAACCTCTTCACTTTATGCAGGGACATCACTACTTTTATATATAATCACAAAAAGAATCCTAAGTATCATGAGGAAGTACACCAATCGCCATGAACTCTTGCATCCCGCGGTGACTCGATTCGCGACAATCTTCCTCACTCTAAATAGCTTCTTAAGAAGCAAGGAATGATTGATTAAGATGAGTCGAATTAGGTCATTTTCGAAAGAGGTTGACCCTACTTTGGAAAAGCTTAAGAAGCATGCAGAGAGAACGACATGGATTTTGAGTTCTAGTATGTTCTGGGACTCTGAATCATATGCCATCAACATCGTTGCACCGGTAGTGAAAGTGCTCCGATTTGTCAACGAAAATGAGAAGCCAACACTGCCACATGTATTCGAATGTGTTGAGCACTGAAATCTTACATTTTTACCCCTAATTGGACTAGTTAGCCTTGATTTTGTATATATCATATGCATTTAATGTCATTTTTTAGTTTTGTAGAATAAAAATGGAGAATTGAGGAAATCAAGCTAAGTCAGTGGATAATTGCAAGTTTTGAGCCTAAAATAGAAGATCTGAAATTTTAGTAATTAATTCAGGTCACTTTTAGGTTTTCATGTAAATTGGTTAGTTTAGATCTAGTTATGAGAGTCTAGATTACATCATTATTTTAGATTTTAAAGTGGTGAAGTTAATTATTTAATTCTGGGAGAGAAAACCTGCAATTCAAGAGGCAAAGGCTGAAATTCAAGATTAATGGGCCAGAGATTCACTTCAATTGGGCCAAGCTAAGCTCCACAGGCTATCATTGGGCCAGGCCACAAGCAGTCCATGCACATATTACAAGATGGGCCAGGCCAATATGCACTTCAAGTCCAACAAAGGCCCAAGTCCTCAATCTCAAGTCCAAGGTCAACTAGAGGCCAATGTGCTCATTTATAGGTCCAAAATCCAAATCCATAACCCAGTCACACGCCCAAGCCTTGTCAATTTCCTTATTAATTCACACCATCCAATCTCATCTCCAATGCAATCTTAATCTTAGCTACTCATATTCATCCCTTAATCCTAACCATTCATCTCATGCATTTAAATTAGGTCAAATTTAGAGCCATCTATCAAATCCAACCCATAAATTCATAACATTACATCTAGGTCATCCAACCTATCCATCATCTAGATTAACCGTAGGATCATCACCATCCATGTATAACCTAATCACCCGTCCAATTAGATCATTCATCCATTAGTTAAGCCATTAGATCTTAGGACATTTCATCACAACCATCCATTTCATTCATAAACTTAGGAAAAAACCCTAGATCCATCTTACTTATCCATTGTATACATTCATCATCTTAGATTTACACCATGCATTTTATCATCCATCTTGATCAACCTTTGAATCTCTACCCTCCATTAGGAAACCTACCATTTATATAATCTATTTTAATCAACTTACCTTAGAGCCATCAGATCAAGGTCCCATTCAATCATAGCCATTCATTCATAAAAACCCTAGATATAGAACAACTTAGAACCCAAGCAACTAAAATCTCTCCATGCACTTGACCCAAAATCCCATCTAGGTTCATACCACATCACATACACCTCATCACCCCTCCTCCAAGCAATCCAAATTTGCCCTAGGCAAGGAGTACACTTGTCAATTTCGTGTGAAGCATTGTCGATGAAGAAATGGAAAAAAAAAAAGGGCTTTGGAAGACAAGTTTTGACACAGTTTTGGTATTTTGATCATAATTTTCCACTCCAATATCCAATTGTGTTGATTCTTGTTGCGTTGGAAAGAAGATGTCAAGGGCTACAACTTTGTAGTTTATAAAATTTCAAAATTTGGATGTTTACTAGATCCATGTGTAGAAAAATGGAATTTGCACTCTATTTTCCAAACTAATTCTAAATCTCAATTTTTTCTCCACTATTGCGTAGCCACCAATCCAAGCCACCCAAATTTCGTGTATGCCTTGTAACCCTAGCCTTTTCAACTTAAAATCTCCTCCACCCACTTTTAAATGAGATCCAATCAAAGCCATCAATTCACAACTTAACCCAAATTAAATCTCAGCCGTCCATTCAAACCTTGAGCCTATAAATAAAGCATTAAGCCAATAGTAAATTTCAAATTTGACTTGGAGCTCAAAATGACTTAGAGGTTGGAAATACACTGAAGACAAGGAGCATGCAGGAATTTTGCAAGTGAGAAATTTATTTTGCAAATTTATTTTATTGTCTTTCATGTATTTTATTCCTACTCTTGTACTTGAATTCTTTTATTAATTAAATAAGAGACGTCCATTTTAGAATCTTGAAAAATCCGATTATTCAATTTATCTTTTATGCTTCATTTAATTTTTAATTTACATTATTTATTTAATTAAAGTCTTAGGTTGTGAATGTTGAACCTAAGATCCAAACTTTAATTAGATTAAGGAGTATGAATTTTAATTAAATGGCATGAATTGATTTTTGAATTCTATGCGTTGAATTTCAGATCTAGATTTCTTACTTATTTATTCATTTTGGACGATGAGAGAAAAATTCCATAACCACCTTTAAATTATGCATTTATTTATTCTGTCATTTACATTATTCATCAATTTATTTCTGTCTTTAGTTACATTAGTTACTTTGTATGTTTGTTGTATAAAAATTGTTCAATTTGTGTTTTTATTGTAAATCTTGTATGTTTAAGTTTTAATTCTTTAATTCATTGTATCAAAACTCACTCTATCTCAAGATTCTTTAACTAGGGTTGGAGTTATGATATTTTGGTCTTAAAACATATAAATTTAAATTAAGATGAGACTATTATTATTCATGTTTCACTAGTTTAATAAAAAGAAGATTGACCTGATTCTCGACTTGTTAAATTTATAAGTTAGATAATAATGATGTTAATTTTGACTTTCTAAGATCTAAATTAAAATTGTAATTCCATATATTTGATTTCTTAAGATTACATATTTTAAAAGGTACCAATTTAATTTAAGCATATATTTTGTAGATTTCCTTTGGGTTCGACCTCGCACTCATACTACTATACTATACATGGTCGTGTGCTTGCAAGATTTATAAATGTAAATTTGATCATCAACAGAATGCATTTACAGTGCAAAATGCCAAGTTGAAATACGAGATTCAGGGTATTCTGGCAATCATCGAGACTCGTATTACAGAGTTCTTCATGGGTCACCCACAGTTCATGCAGGTTAGATCTATATATATATATATATATATATGTATGTATGTATGTATTTCTTCATTCGATATGTGAGTTTATAGTACTCATTGCAATGTGTTACACTTGACAACTTATTTTTGAATCCATTTTTTTACTAAAATTGGAGTGTTGGACGAGCCTATAGACAGATACACCAGATACACTGTCTTCAACGCATTAAGACAAACGTTGGAGAAAATGGTCATTTTCCATCCCAATGAGTGAGTTGCTTGTATGAATTAGGTATTTTTTTTTTAATTTATTATGAAATATCATTCTTTTTTGTATAATGTGGGTTGCAGTCAAAATTATTGTGCTTATCATTGTTACAGCTGCATATATTCGAAGGGCGCACTAAATCATTTATGGATCCTGCCACTGATATTATTTTGACTGAGATGGCTAAGATGACAACAGTGCGGTGATGGATTTGGTTTGGCCATAGTACACCAAATTTGAGGAAGCACGCAGTGAAGTTGCTTAACTAGACATCGAGTGCAACTAATTGGGAGCGAAACTAGTCGATGTTCAAATATTTGCATAGTTAGCTGCATAATAAGTTGTCCTTGGAAAAGCTTAATGAATTAGTCTACATCCATTACAACTAACGCCTTAGGGCGAGAAACTTATGGAGGTGCCCAGAGCTTGCACATGCTACTACCGAGGATTTCTACATGCCTATAGATCTTGAACATCTATTTGCATACGAAGATCCATTGACAAAATGGATAGAAAAGCGTGAGCAGCACTATTACACGACCTCGACACAGAATTTCTCCTAAAAGTAGTGGAGATGGCAACTGTTGAGGATGACGAGGAAGATCCATCAGATGCCGGTTGTCACCATTAAGTTAGTGGATCACAGCCCACAACTCCGAGTATGCGATGTGACCATATTGAAATGAGTAGCCAGATGGTACCACATTATCATTCTGTTAGTGAGCAGCCATCTGGCGAAGCGAGAGAGGGTGCATCAGCACAGTGGAGGAGGACAGAGAGAGGGAAAGCACTGATCATTCCCAGCAATCAACCACCCAATCATCACGACCATGGGTCTGCCGCGTCTGATGATTCTGCCGATGATGATGGCGGTTCAAATGATAGACATCTTTGGAGAGATTGGAATTCGATTGGGGCTGGTGTTGTGGAGGATTCAGAACTTCCACCAGGTATCACCCCTACATGAGTCATGCCTATGACACATAAGAGGAATCACAGCGTACACCTCCTCACGACGATCCAAACACAGAGATTTAACGAGTTCCTGCTCCCTGCCTACATCCTCACCTCAAGCTCCTTGCTTGAGGATTCAAATCCATTATTGCTTCTCCTTATTTGGGCGGGGAAGAAACCATATACAACTAAGAGTTCCCACTCTTTCTCTACTTTGACATTTAAGGCTCCCCCCATTTTTCAATAGGGTTTCCCCAACCCTTTGTAACATTTTACAGAGTTAGAAAGAGTTGTTGAATATATTAGTTTATATGTAATTAGGATTTAGTTTGAGTTTGTCTCTATTAAGAGATGAATTTAGCTTAAGTTTAGATTTGATTAAAATAGCCGTAGGGTCGGTTAGAGGCTATATATACATCTGTAATACTCCTTTAATGAACATAATTTATTAGTTTCTAACATAGTATCAGCCTAATCGATCTTTTGTTCTTTTAGAGAGAAGAAAGAAAATCAGTCGTCCTCTTCTCTCCCTTTGCCATGGTAGACACGCCTTGCAGAGGGAGGGGACACATGAGTTGGTCCGTCGCTCGTTCCCGCTGAATCTTCATCGCCTCTACCAAATTTGTTTTGCTACCTTCCGCTCTAGCACGTCCTTCAGATTTGGCTGCCATTTCAATAATAGTCAGATGCACGACTGTCATCCATGAACGCCTACTGCACCCGTTTGTCCTCTTTGCTGCCAGACCTCGCCTCCATAGTACTACCCAGATCTGCTACAGAGAGCCCTGTACTTTGTGTCCTTGCATCATTTCTCTTTTGCATCTCTAGCTGACCTTCTTTTTTCACCAAATCTGCATTTGTTCACCGTCCTGCCAACGCTTTTGCTTTTGTTCCTACATCACAACCTCCTGTCCAATGCAGATCAAATCCCGCCTGCAGCATATCTATTTCAACCTTCGTTCATCGTTCAGATCTAGGCAGATCCCTTGCCACTAGTTCGTCGCCAATAACAACCCCACCATCTTGACGCTTCATTTTCTTGCTTTCTTTCCCTGTTTAGATCTGTCCTTATCATCTAGTCCGCACCCTGAGACCCACTGTCCCAAGCCTCGTCAGTAGAAATCAGATCAGACATGCCATTCAACCAGGGCCGGCTCTGAGATTTCAGGGGTCCTAGGAAAGTTTTTAAGATGGGGCCTTTATATACTCACAAAAAATAAAATCATACAATTTTTTTTTACAATGTGTGAAACTAAATATGCTTATTTTGAAATGCAAAATGTTGTGCAAATTTTAAATTTATAACTCGCAAGCGCACGAACCATTCAGATAGTATAGCGATTAAGTGCGAGGTCGAACCTATCGGAACTTAGGAAAATATATCCATGAAAATACACCATTGAATTAAATATGTTAAGAACTCTGAGAAGTATGGAGAAAAATCATAAATATGGAGTTATTTATCTAATCTATGAGTCTTAATCTTAATTTAGAAACATTCTAGATTTAAACATAAAATCTAACAATTTAACTAACTTTAATTAAGATGGTGGCATTAATATAAAAATATAAACAATCTTAATCTAATTTAAAATACAAAATTAAGATGCAATTAAATTATTTCCAACCTAATTCATCAATTTCAAGAGTTTTTGGATTTATAAACAAAAATAAAATTAAAGATACCTAAACTACCTCTGTACATATTTATAGTGGAACTTGCTCAAAGAATAAAGGAGACATTATTTTCCATATTTTAAAAATAAATCAAAGGCCTAACCTACGGAGCTCACGTAAATTACTAACCTTGCATTCAAATTTTTCATTGATTAAAATTCCAAATATAAAAGCCATGAATTCAATAATCATCAATTTCTCAAATTAAACCTTAGATTAGATAGAATTTAAACTTTCTCTCCAAACCTAAATATTTCAATGCACTCTTGAAAACAAGAGCCTTAGATCGGAGAATGAAGTCTATTTAATCTAAATATTTCAGTGCATCTAATTTGAAAAATCTAAAATTAAATCCAACATGAATTTTATAAAAAAGAATTAAAATAAAATCAAACCGTCATAATACATGAATTAAATAATTGAAAAACCATAGACTAATATTTCAGCCCACCCCTTATTTTATTCAAAACAAGAAATTGAAATTACAATACAATGGAATTGAAATTAAAAGATAGGAAAATACAATGGAAATCAAAATCCACCAACCTTAGAACCCAATGTGGATTGAAAATCCCACAGTCTTTCTCCTTCTCTTCTTCCTCTCCTCTCCTTTTCTTCAATGCCCAAGTTCAGTTTTCTCAATGAAAGAGGGCTAGTATTTATAGATGAAAGGAGGTGGAATGAATGGATTGGATTCAAAGATTTAAATAAAGTAAGGGACACATGGAGGGCGGATATGATTTGTGCTAAATATGGAATGACTTAAAGGAGGCAAGGAGCTAAATTCGTAAAAGGAAAGTGGGTGTAGAATCCCATTTTCTACACATGTACCTATCTTACAGCTCAGTTTTAACCTTCTTAACTTCTGAATCAGAAAACATTATAAACTATAAAGTTGTAGCTCTTGAAGTCTTCTTTCCAACGCAAAAAGAATCAAAGTAATCGGATATCGAAGTATAAATTTATGACCTAAAATACCAAATATGTGTCAAACCTTCCTTATTTTTCTCCCTTTCTTATTTTCTTTCTCTTTCCTTAATCCACTTGCCAAATTCGAAAATCCTCTTATATTGACATTCTAAATTTCGAATTTCCTCTTGAGATGATGAAAATATTATTCACACATGTGGATTTCTTCATGGGCTTTTCTTAATGGGCTCAATAATTGGGCTTGAGGTCCAAAATAACTCATAATGGGCCCAGGCTTTATATTTAAGCATTTTTTCTAGTCATCCTCACTTTTAAACCTGTAAAACATAAAATTATACTAATTAGATAAAATTAAATAAAATGAGCTACTAACAATAATAAATTAAGAGTAAAATATGTATTTATTTTACACTCATCACAAAATTACTAATTAAATTACTATATTCAAGTTTTTTTAACATTTATCTTTCAATAGATAAGATAGTTAATACATTCAATCTTTCTTATGACATTGTAGACCGAAGATAAGATTTTATCAGTTTTAATTTTGAAAAACTTATTTCTGCATAGGTAACTGTAACTGGTATAATCAACATTATTCTATAAGCAATTCATGCATTTGGAAAACAATAATTCATTTTTTTATATAATTTGGACAATTTATTCTTTTGGTATTGCATCTTTTATTCATTTGAAACGAAGATATTATTATTATTTTAATTTTTCAATTTTTCTGTATTTTTTAAAAATTAAAAATTATCTTAATTATAATGATTTATACTTGTATATTACTTCTAATAAAATCTACATTGATCAAATGAATAAAGCTATTTTTTTTTCATCTCTTCAAATTTTAAAAGCTTTAAATTATTTTTAATTCAAAATTATCAACTCAATATAGATTTATCTTTCTCTTTATTTAGATTATAGATATATTTTAAAAGATTCTTTATTAATTAAAATTATTTGATTATTATTAAACTCAATAAAATGAGGATTATAATAATAATTATTATGATTGTTACTATCATTAATTTATTTTTTTAAGAAACGTACGCTTTAAATTGAGTAGAAAAATTATCAATATATAAATTTTCAATTTTGAGTGTTCTAAATTCGAAATATTTAAAAATAGTCAAATGATTTCAAGTAGTATTAATTCAAATTATTGTTATATTTCATTATTATTATTAAATAACTTGACAAAAAAATTATTATTATTAACATAGCCCGGATTTGATCTAGGGTCCCATATTTGTAAAAAAGCAATTCTAACCGACTGGACAAGAGCAAATTTGTACTTTAATTATACATTATTAACTATTTAGCATATAGTAAATGAGCTTATGGACTTGGGGGCTCTAGGCGACCGCCTACTTCGCCTATAGACAGGGCCGGCCCTGCATTCAACCCTCATTTAGCTGAATCAATCTCCATAACTTTTGACGTTGAGCTACCCTCAGTCTACCAGTGAATCAACAAACTTCAACAACTTGATCTTGTCATCTTTCAGTAGGATCCTTAATGTACATTGCCCTATTGGTCTGCAACTCTCACTGAACCCCGGTAGAGGCAAATTGATTTGTATTGCCATAAGTGTGCCGCTTCCATCAAGGACAATTCAATTGTGAATAGAAAGTGGAAGACTTGCCCGACATTCTTTCTGTAATAATTGATCTTGTAAAATTCATTGATCTCATTTGATATCTAGTTTTGTAGAGTCCTCTCTTCTGCCCAACCTTCGTTTGCTCTGCATAATTTGGTGATCTTTGGACATTTGAGTTGATTTAAAAAAAATCTTGCTAGCAAGAGTTTGGATTTCAAGTTTGATGCAGTCCGTTTGTCTGTTAGAGAGGGGGTATGTCGAGTTTTCTAATCTAAAGTTGTTAGTGAAAGTTAAAGCAATTACAATTAGCATCCAATTTGATTGTAGTTGTTTGCACTTTGTTTCCTCCGTTTGCAACCTTAATTTGGAGGTTTTGATTTTGCAGCCGTCTCGCACTTTGCAGTCCTTTTTGCATCGTTCATCTTCAGTTTGATAAATATTTTTATGTTCTTTGGAATTGACATTGACGACATTGGTATTCGCATTGACATTGGCATGAATTGGTGGATCTTGAAAATCGTCTACATCTTTTCTCTGACAACTTGAAGCACATATGACACGTTGGTCTAGTATTTTGGCTTCATTGGCACATCTTCACCATTGATCTGTTACTGCTTCTCCAGTTGGCATCCTTCGGTAGTTGGGTTATCTAATTATTCATTTTTTTTTTAGTTCAATAATTGTAAACTCAAGTAAGTCACTTGATTTTAAGGGAGAATGATGAATATATTAGTTTATATGTAATTAGGATTTAGTTTGAGTTTATCTCTATTAAGAAATGTATTTAGGTTAAGTTTAGAGTTTGACTAAAATAGCTCTAAGGCCGTCTAGAGGCTATATATACATGTGTAATACTCTTTTAATGAACATAGATTCTTAGTTTCTAACAAGAGTTAATCATAAAAATGAAACAGAGAACACTTGCCTCTTTACTTGATTTGTCGTGATGCGTTCTTTGATGCTTTTCTCCATGCTTTACTCCTTGGTCATGAAGTACTTAAGTGAAAGCGCAACCAAGAAGTGGGAGAGGATGGTCCAAGGTGTATAAAAATAGTCCTATAAATGTCTCTAAAAGATATCTCAAATCACATTCAAGATGAGCTTGAACTGCTCAAGGATTTTTCAATGAATGCTTGAAAGGTGAATGAGAAATTAGGCTTATGATTAAGATTTCATCGAGATAAACACACCAATCTTCCAAGAGCACAATCGACTCCAAATTGGTTGGAGTTAAATGATAAGAATGATGCTCAAGAGTGTTCTAGAAGTGTTTGGGATGCTCTCTCAATTTCAGCTCAAAACCCATTTAAGTGTAAGGAAGGTAAAAGATATGAAATGGTCTTTTTCCCTAGAGGAGATGAATTCCCAAAATTCACATTCAATGAGAGCTTTGAATGCTCAATGATTTGAATGAAAGGCATAGAATATGAATAGGACTATATCTAAGAGATTTAAGGTGATTCACCTCAGATAGGAAGAAGGCTCTCAAGATCTGGAATGGAAGGATTTCCTTAGAATATTTTTTTTTCAATTTTTCCTCAAACAATTTCCATCAAATCTAAAGCCCATTCAAATGTCCATTTATAATAGGATTGAAAATATGGACGTTGTACACATTTTCTGCTCCTCAAAAAAGAGAAGTTTGAAATGAATTAATTCTTCAGAAACTAGTCGTTGCTGCAAAGTGAGTCGATAGGTATAGTGACCAATACAACGACTAATTTTAACTTACTCACTCTCAGGAAAAGTCAGTCTATAAAGAGGTCGATTGGTTTTCTAGAGGGACCAAAATAGTATACTCAAAAAGTGAGTTTACAGTTACGTCGACTAGTGGATCGACTTACTTTTGATAGCCTGCAACCTTTTCACTAAAATGACTATAACTCGAGTTGCAGAACTCGGATTTGGACGTTTTTGTGCTAGTTTGAAACCTCTTTGAGTGATCTATCCATTCATAAAATCTTAACAATTTTGAAATTAGTTTGATGGTTCAAATGAGCTCTCCAAGAGAGGATAGACTCCATATATCCTGAAAATCCTATAAGTAAATGAAATAAAAGCTAAGGATTCTAAGGTCTCTCCAAAGGGTAACTCAAGGTCTTCTAAGTCTTCCTAGTCTATTTACCTAACTTGGATGGTTTTTAGCTCATATAATTGTTTGTTGCTTTGCCTTCCACAATCATTGTGGTCTTCACTTGATATGCTTGATGATCTTCCAGAGGCAAGGTTGGACATACATGACATACTGACAATGAAATTGACAACACATGGGAATACAGATTCAACTATGGCTAGTAATTCCCCACTTGTTCAATTTCAAGACAAAGACTACCAGACTTACACAAATTACATCTCAAAGAAATCAAAATACAACTTAATTGTATACAAGAGACTCAAGACACTAATGATACACAAATGTTTGCTTTCTCTTATCTTTTTTGAGAATGCTAGACTTGTAACGCCCCGCCCTTTTTCACTCTCTTAGCTTTCCGAAAATCATAGTCTATTTTTTTATATAAACAAAGAGTGATAGAGAGCGGGATGTCATGACGCGAGCTAAGTCCGAACTCCTAAAGTCCGACCCTTAACTGGCCAACCCTATGTGTGCATGGACTAAGTCCATGAAAATGGTTCACACATAACCATATAAACATGCGGAATTAAAATCATAACTGCAGAATTATAATAGAACCTAGTTTTATTCCATTTTAGATAGCAAAGTACGCCAAGTCTTTATCCATAATTAACATAACTTAATTATTCAAATACACATCCAATCATAGCAAATATTATCTAAGTTATTACATTCCGAATTCTAGATACTCAAATACAAGTCCATGAGTATCTTAAGCAAAATATAAACTAAAAGCATCCAAGCTCCTATGCTTGGCCCTCCTCGCGTTCATCGATTTCCTTATTTCCTGTATCAACCACTAGGGTAGAAGTAGGGCGTTAGAACAACGCGCACAGTAGGTATTCCAATTAGGGCTAACACATGGTTAGTAAAAAACATATATAATAATATTATAATGTCAAAAACCATATAAACCATGCCATGTCATGATGTCAAATGCAATGAGTCCCACCCATCACAAGTACATATAAGTACCCCCCACATAGATCTTTCAAACTCCCCGACGGAGTGTGGCCCCTCCGGTTTCTTCTTGATGGAAAAGTACATCAAGGTATCCCCGATAGAGTGTGGCCCTCCGGTTACATATCCTTCACCCCATGCCATGCATGAGATGCTAATGAATCACATGCTATTTTATCATATAAACATAGCATTAAAAATCACAATTTGAAACATAAAATTCCTCAAAATAAGATAAAAACATTGTACAAAAACCAATGGTTTCAAAAGGTGGAATCCTACCAAAGACCACTAACGTGTCCTTGCGCTTTGTCCGGTAACCGCTCACGATCGTAAACACCTTGTGAGGTCCCATTACCTTATAACATATCAACAATTAAAACCATGTCTCCCTTTATTTACAATATTTAAGTCCATAAACCATTCCTCATGGGGTTCGTCCATACACCATTGCCGAACCCATGGTCCATTAATTCACTTAATTACAATATTACCATTTTGCCTATCATTCCATTAACCTTACCCTTCATACATTAAAACCATAAATCATTCCCCATGGGGTTCGGCCACACACCATGGCCGAACCCATGGTCTATCATTTTCACACTTATTTACATCATTGCCATTGTTCAAGTCCATAACCAAAACATTCCTCATGGGGTTCGGCCATACACCATGGCCGAACCCATGATCCATCATTTTCACCCTTTATTACAACTTTGCCATTGGTCTAATCCTTAGTTAACATTTCATTCATTTTAATCTACCATACATAGACCCTAAGTCCACCATATAATTCCCATGGGATTCGGCCATACACCATGGCTGAACCCATGGTCCCTTATTTCCATTTAAATTACTATATTGCCCTTCATGGCTAACATTCCATAACCAATCCGTTCATTCATTAACAAATGCCTAAGTTCATGTTTTGATCCACAAACCCATCTTATGGGGTTTGGCCATATATCATGGCCGAACGCATGATCTTTCATCTCCTTAATCTTAGGTCCACAATATAGGTCCATAATTTTTGACATTATATACATGGATCCACCAATGATCTACAACCATAGAACCATTTAATCATTCCTTTATTTACTCATATTAGATCCATACTATTGGTCATGGGGTTCGGCCATACACCATGGCTGAACCCATGATATCATTGTTCCATCCTCCTTCTTAACTTATTTACCATAATAAATCCATATATATTTTTCCATGGGGTTCGGCCATACACCATGGCTGAACCCATGATCCATGATTCTTATCCATTTTTAACCCTTTAACATCATTAACATTTATCTATGATCTTCCATCATTTAAATCCATTATAATTCACTAATGACCTTCCATGGGGTTCGGCCATACAACATGGCCGAACCCTATGGTTCATCCATGTTCATTAAAACCATTATAATCAACCCCCCAATCTTCTTCCATGGGGTTTGGCCATACACAATGGCCGAGCCCTATGGTTCCTTATTTTAAACCAATTTATCAAAATACTAACTGATTCTACGACTCCTCCGGTTTTCCTTCGCTCAGACTCGTTCTTCCGATTCTTTTCTTCCTTAGCCTCTTTCCACTTCTTTTTTATCTTTCCCACTTGCTGGCTGCCTCCTCCTTCTCTGAATAATGCCGAGAATGAGACTTGAGAGAGAGGGAGAGTTCGGATTTAGTGTGTGTATTGCCGTGCGCTCCTTGCTGCCTCTCCTTTATTAATCTCCAATTGGTCCTCTATTTAGAAAGTGCCATGCGCCCCTCTTGTCTTGCTGAGATAGCAATTGCCATTCCTCCTTTTCAGCCAGTGTAATATACATAGAAGTTGCCGAGCCCCTTCTAGATTTTGTGTGTGCCGTGCGCCCCTTCTTTGTGTTTTAATTAGAAGCTGCCGACCCTTCAATTTAGTAGTTGCCTAATGCCATTTTTATCCAAGGAAAGACCCCTCTTTAAATGATCTTATGTGCATCCTCATGGATGTGCAAATCCCACAAATACGGCCAAGGCAATCTATCTTTATTTAGTAATCCTCTTATGTGCATATTCATGGAAATGCAAATCTTCATACACGGCCATGACAATTAATCCAAATTCCCTCTATGCGCATATCCTTAATCCATATCCCTAATTTATAATTATGTTTCATTACCATTTTAATTTAGCCCCATTTAATTCTATTGAAATCATTTCCACAATCCGTTGGGTCTTAATTGGGCAATGACCCAACACTTTACCCATCTAAGGTCCATATCTAAAATTCACAATTAAAATGGGTAATTTTCATATATATTAATAACTTGAAAATCCGGGGTGTTACAAGACTTCTTCTTCAATGTGAGTATTCTTTGCAGACTGAAAACTTTAGAGCATGTTCTTGAAATCTATTCTATAATTTTAATTCATTGAAAATATTAGTACCATACGTCAACACTTTGTTATCATCAACATTTTGGGTAGAAACCCTTAGACTAATAGTCACAAACATCTAGGTGAGGAGAACAAATGCACTAAACTTAAGGTTTTACATTTTTGTTTTTTTATCTGCATTACATATTGCATAAATAATATATGAAAATATTGGAATATGATCTATTATCCAAAGATTTTTGGGGCTGATTATGCGAAGGATCAAATAGCTCAGATTTTATGTGATATTAAGAATCTTCATAAAGAGTATGAGGCTCAATCACCAAATAATAGTGCAAAAAGACAATGCATTAGGCAAGATGTTTGTAGTGGATCACCAACATTAGATGGAACAAAATGGGTGAAAAGGTTTGAGAAGTTTCTTGCTGAAAGCTCAAGTTCTACTCATATATCAAATCTAGATCTATATTTGGAGGAACCCAACTTTCCGAGGTCCGATGAATTTGATGTGTTGCAATGGTGGAAAAATAATGCTCCCAAGTACCCTATTCTTGCAAAGATGGCCCGTTTTATTCTAGCGATTCCAATATCGACTGTTGTATCAGAATCTGCTTTTAGTGCTAGAGGTATATTTTTTGACCAGTATCGCAACTCTATGTGTCCAAAAACTGTTGAATCGTTAGTGTGTGGCCAAGATTGGTTGCGGAATACCATGCAAGGTATTTTTAGTGCTTATTTTAATTTGTTGCCTTGATTTCAATTTATTTCATAGGAGCATGTGACATCATTTATATTTCTTATGTCATGTTAGGTGAAAGGGAGTTGGGCTCGCTTGAAGTTGAGGATAGTAATTTGAATTTGGGTTTTACATGGACTGCCAATGATGAGTGGTAATCCTTTAAGTTTTAAATAAATTTTACCGATCAATGTCAATTCATTTTATAGTTTTTCTTATGTTTGACTTACACGATCTTTTTTGCGAATGCAGTGCTGTGGATGACATTGATACCTCTTCTTTTGCGTCTCAATAATAACTCATGTTAAGGTAGTGGGTTTATAGAAAGAATTCACCAAGTCTAAATATGAAATGCATAGTGGTACTCTATTCTCTTTCTATTATCTCACTTTCTGTTCATGGCAGTGCTTATCATTTTCAAACTGATTTTGCCGCAGTTTTGGGGTTTGCCTTTGGTGGTTTCATTTGATATTGCCATATTGGAGCAGAACTGGTAAAAATGGGAACGAGGTTGAACATTAATTATATATTTTAATGACATTTAAGGCCAATCTATCGACTTCTTCTGTTCTCTTAGTTTTCTTAATAAGGAGTTCTCTTTTTCATTTTATACTGGATTCTTATGAAACCTAAGGTCTTGAGTGATGGAGAATTATCATTTATCTTCCATGAATTTTTCCCCATGCAGGTTGAAGTTTCATGGGGTTGAGGAAAACCATCCACACTTGTTGCTAAGGATGAAGACTTAGAAAAGGTAATAAGTATGGAGAAATGCTATCTTACAAGTTGTAGGGAATGTACTTATACTGTTTTTATTTTTAAAATTTCTTTGTTTTCCACTCAATTCAGGAAATTGTAGATGTTGCATATGAGAATTTATGATTTGAGGTTGTGTTTGGATGGAGAAAAGTGGGGAGACTTCTCTAGGGAAGTCCATCTTGTCCTTTTGGATCCATTTTCCAAGAGAAAGTGGGACCCACAAACAGTGAATCTTCTCCTCCTTTTTAAAATGTTTTATTTTTATTTCCTACTAGCATTTCATGAGTTAGTGAATTGTTGGTTGAAATGTTTGAATAGGAACAAGGAATATGATTTTCCAATATTTTGTTAATGTATTTTCTCACTTTTGCTTTCTCAAGTCTGATTTTGGAAGTTCACGAAAGAGATCACCAACAAGTGGACCACATGATATTTTATTTTAAATGTATTTTTTTATTTATTATTTGTTCTGTATTAAGGGTACGAAGCCCAATTTATTGTGTTTTAGTGTTTCGGACCCTAAGATGATCTTGACTGTTGATGTGGTCACTCTATCAGTCTCTCATCATTGAGATTATTATTTTTAGGTTTATAATGATAGATAATACTTTACTAGTTTTACAGTATATTTTTTATTTGTCAAAAACAAATACTCAAGAAAAAAAAATGATAAAGGAATTAATTTTAATTACTTATGTGGATGTTGATGGATATATTAAAAATGTCAAATTTTTAATACATAGGTCATAAAAAATATTTTTATCAAATTAATTAATATTTTTTAACTATTATAAAGTTTAAAGATTATTAAACAATCAAATTGGGCCAAATAAGCTTGTTGGATCTTTAATGGGCTGCGGACGGTCCAATAGGCTTATTGGACCGTCCAATTCCATATCCTAATGGATCCTGTGTAAATGGGCCGGATTCGGACAGTCCATTAACATTAATGGGCTGGATCCGGATCCATTTACACCCCTATGACTATATGCATGAAGGGATTTAAATGTGTATGTATGAGATGATATGAGGTGGAATTGGCCTTGATTGATAACCAGTATTACTTACACTGATTTAGAAATTTGTATGGGAATAAAACGTTTTGAGAAAGTTTGATTAGAATGCCCCGAAGTGATAGGATTAGCCCGTCTGCCTATTTGAATACCCTTCATATGCGATGTATGATTTATATGTGTTGATAATTATGCTCTGTTTGATTGATTATGCTGAGATGAATGCATGCTCCAACATGATTATGTATGTGATGAATGGTTGGGCATGTATTGTGGATTATATGAGTTCCACTGTGTTGTCCATGAGATAGAGATCCATGTTGATCTGCAGTGTCGTTGAGAAGAATGGTCTTGTCGGCAGGATAGAGACCCACATTGATGCATATTGATGGGTAAATCGTATTAGTGTTATCCATAAGATCCACATTATGATTGTGTGGGTCCACATGTTGTGGTGTAATGATTGCTACTTGTAATTGATTGGTGATTCCTAACCCATAATGTCATTTGATATATGATAATTACAAGGTGCATGATGATGAATACTAACACGCGATAGATTATTATTATTATGCTTGAGTGATAATATGATGGATATTGTTTGTTTTCTTTTTACTGGACTGTATGAACTCATTCTTTTATAAATTTCATGAACTCAGCCTAAGGCGGGGTTAGATGAACCCCATGAGTTGGCTTAGGAGTATCGGAGCTCGGGTGTTCTCAATATGATAAGACCCTTTATTTTGTTGAGAAAACTCTTTAATTTTTTATTGTAATTATTAAATCTTTTAGAGTAACACTTTTGGGTTATAATATAATTTTGAGTTAGATTATATTTTAGAACTCCTTTATGTTTTATGGATTGATTTGATGTATGTGACCCCATCGTAATATCTTAATTTTTTTATTTGATCTACATCATAAAATAGGAGAAAAAAATCATTGTTTCTGGGGTTTGAATCTGAGTTGCCCCCATGATAAATAAAAATATTCCTCACTATACTACAATTACTTCTCTATCTTGATGTCATATATGTCAAAACCCTTTTGGGCTTAGGTTATTAATTGGGCCCGGGCCCAGGCCCACTGGGCCCATTCTATGTTGTAAGCCTATAATTTTTATATTCTCTTAGTTCTTAGGGTTTCTTTGTACTGTGCCAGGAGGAGGCCATCTCAATGGGGATCTCAGAAGGAAGCTTTAATGGTGAGAGCTATGAGGAGAGAGAAGTGTAGTGAGGAAGATAGAGAGAGGCATAGGGGAAGATACTGAGAGATTTGGGTGAGGAGTTCCTGAGTAATGTAAATCTTGTATGTTGTATTCCTTTTCTATGAATAAAATATAAACTCTCGCATAGGCGGTAATGTCGAATCACGTATATCATTTGTTCTTTTTGTGCTTACTTGTATGATATGTGATTGATTGTGTAGATGTGGGTCTAATCTCCAACAATATAAAATATTATATATCATAGATATTTCATGTTGTGCTAACGCAAAAAGGCTAGATTGTTCTATCTCAGATAGTTTGGGACATCAATTCCCAGCTTGTCTCTGTTAGTTTATAGCAGGGAGAAGTTTTTTTTTTATCTTAAAATGCCCAAGATAGACGTACAAGATACTCTAAACTTAAAAAAAGAAAAACGAAAAAGTGGAGGATCCATCACCCGAAATCACAAGTTTTGAGCTTTGAGGCACTGCTACCTAAAATCCCTTCATTTTATTTACGAGGAATACGGTCATGTCTGACCTTTCTATTTTAGAAAAACTCAAATTTAACATAAGACACGTACTTGCATCACCAGTATTCTTGTGAATCATTTTTAATTTTAGAAAATATTTATTAAATATGTTTGATACCATAACCTTATCAAAATAAATTAGCAATTGTCAATAATGGAAAGAATTTTTTTTCATTTTTACTGTGTATAAGAATTAAGAAGTGTTGTTTTAGTCATTTATTTTATTTAGTTTAAATGAGATAACTATAAAAACCAATATTAGGCTATTTTTTTTAAAAAACAATTCCATACTAAAATCATTTATTTAGTTTGATAAGGTCATTAGTTGACATAAGTCAAGTAATTGAATCACGTTAATATTCAGCTTACTAAAATTCCTACTGCATTACAGTCACATATTGGTATAGGAATGACATGGAAGGGGAAACACCCGTGTATAGGCATGGCATGGGATGATAGGGTTGGGTGTTATGATTAGATCTCGTGTTAATTGATAACTTATGTTGTATGTTGATATGTTAAATACATATGCATGCGTGGGAGTAATATGTTTTATATTATCCATATGAAACTGTGATTATGTGTTTGAGTATTATTTCATAATCCTATGTTATCTGTTGTAGCCTTGAAATGTATGTGCTTGTTGATAACATGTGTAGATTATTGTATATATGTTCGGTTAATCTTATTATGCATGTTTGGTGGATAATATGTAATATATGTTGTTTTTCTTCACTGCGTAAGTTTAACTCACCCGAATAAAACTCAAGTTGGGGCCCAAAGGACTCCAAGAGTATGGCATTGATGGGTTGGAGCCTTAATGATCCGGGGTTGTTGGACCTCTTCTATTTTACTTTTATTTTATATTATTTGAGAAACAATACATGTTTGTAATAATTTTTACAGTAAAAGACTTCTATTTTACTTTTATTTTATATTATTTGAGAAATAATATATGTTTGTAATAATTTTTTCAAACCTTTTGACTGGATGAATGTAAGCCCTATGTGTTATTATAATTAGCCAAGTGTACAGGACCCACTTCTATGCTTTTGCAAATGTCGGACTGACATGGTCGTGGGAGGAATTGCCCCTGGAATCCCATTTTGATAGAACACAACTGAGTTACAGTTAGTATATCCCAGTATTCGATGAAGGTAATGATATGATAGATCTTCCTCGTGTGTGAGAGTGGGACCCCTCTCGGTGAAGGATTAAAGTTCATTAGTTATGATCTGGTGTTAGAAAAAAAAAAAAAAAAATCTCGCGTCTCATTGGCCCATGACAGGATGGGGTACCACATATAAGTAATGTTTCTCATATTTTTTATGTCCATGAAATGTTATTTACACTTTGAAGTTAGAGGGTTCCATTAAATGTGAGATTAAATGTCTTTCTACATATTTTTATTTTTATAATAATATTGAAAATATTATTTCGATGTAAACTTTTATTGATCATTAATTTTTGAATGCTTTTATAGATATTTTAACTTCAATTGTTTTTAGATATAAAAGTTTCGTAATTGAACATTTTATACAAATTATAAAATAAGTTAAATGTGCAATTAAGTTTAAATGGGTTTTAACCAGTGTCAATTAGAGGTAAATAGATAGTCAGATTCAAATTAAAAATAAATCTCAACTAACTAATTCATTTAATAAATAAATAATAAATTTATGTTTAGTGAGCCAGATTTGAGGAAGACCGAGTCGGGTTCCACGTATAAATTTATCCTTTTTGATGACATCGAAGTGACGTCGGAACTGGTGGGCCCAGACCCAGGCCCAGGCCCAGGCCCAGGCCCAGGCCCATCCATACCCTTGTACACATACAACGCACCCTATTCAACCCTCAATAATTCGGATGCAGACACTAGTGGCTGAGACACTTTAGTTGACTAGTCTTGGGTCAAGTCAAGAAAGGAATCCACCTTAGCCCACTAGTCCTTTGTCAAGTCAAGAAAAGATCTCACTCAACTGCTGCTGAGAAGAATGTTTACTTACCGACACACTATAGATATTTTGCTTTATATCTATCTAAATTCTAGAATGATGATAAATTATTTAAAAATATCTACATTTTTTTTATTTTATATGTAAAAAATCATAGGATACCTAGCATAAAATTCTCATAGGTGAGTCCACTACTGCTAAAGTACACTAAGGTTAGACAATGAAGGCTCGAATCTACAACTTCTCACAGAATACTCAGCATAAAACTTCTACAGGTGAGACCACTATCCCTATAGCACACCAAAGTTAGACCATAGGAGTTCGAACCTACAACCTCTCACTTTTTGAGAAGGGAGACAACCAATTGAACTATACCCACATGGGTTAAATATTTATATTTGAATATGAGATTTATAAAAATACTTTAATTGAATCACTTTTTCTTTTTTTAAATCTACAAAGTTAAAAAATTAAACTTAATTTAAATTGATTAAATTTGATTTAATTAAAATGATTTTTAACTAAGGCACATATTGAAAAAAATCTTATCACCAGACCCATCTTCGCCTGAATTAATGAGTCTGGTACCTAAATGGCTAAATATGTAGTATAATATAATACACTCAAGTGAGCAGGTGATATTTCTCTAGAAGCTATACATTGTGAAAACATTCCAAATCGAAAGTTCTTAGCCGAGAATCGAGTCTCACTTGAAGATTTTTCGATATTAGGTGAATAAAAGTTATTTGATCCTCAACTTGATTTCTTGTTAGACCTACACCTGGGCTAAATAAATATGGTCGCTACATTGTATATCAACCATTGCATATCAACCATAATATTATAGGAAAATAAAGGCTGCAATGTATTAGTGCATTGCGGTCAAAGTTTGAATGAATGTTGGATGGAGGTATATCGGCCTATAACAATGGATATAGACACAGTTTTTTTCCCCTCATTATTGTACGTCGGGAGTCATGGTTAATGGTTTGGTAAAACATGTGAATCTTTGACTTAGATGTTTTGCTTGGGTGAAAATTGTTATATGACATAATTCAGTTAGGAAATTCTCTTGTTCCTGTTTGACTTGATAATAATTAATTTATTAGAAAAATTACCTTAATAAAATAAGGTAGAGACCATCAATATTATAATTATAAAATACACATTTATATAAATTTTTTATCTATTTGATTTAAATAAATAAAGTTGATAGTTAAAAAAGAGCTCTATTCCAGTTGCTTATTCCACTTAATTTAAATCTGATTCTTTTAAATGTTTGATGAGATTGGCTTCTTATAAATTCTCACATCAATAAGAGTTTATTGATTTCAGAGGGTCATTAGACTCCATAATATTACAAATGTTATTTATTTTAACATGATTGATGAGAATTTTATGACTCAATTGTGTGAATATTATGTGTCTTAAACTTGAGCGTTTAAGTTAATTTATAAGTGTGAACCCTCTGCTGTGATAATATGAACACAATAATGCCCCGACCTGGTTAGAAAATTCTCACTATTTTATTATATTTTAAAAGTATGTTTAACAGTTTTTTAAGTGTCTCAGTATTCAATTTATGTTTAATTTTAATTTTTTTTTTAACTCAAACATAAAATTACAATTTTTTACTTCGTGCAAGATTCAATTTATTTTATGACTAAAGAATGTTTCAAAGATAGGATTATAATACCCCTGCCCCAAGAGGGGGTTTATTATGAGAGGGGAATGTATGGGAGAGAAAATATCCTATATTGTCGAAGGAGTTTAATGTGTTCCGGTTCATAAGAGGGAGCACTCTTCCCTTCTAGCACAAGGCCCTAAACCTAAACCCTAAACCTACGTGTCATTCCGATTTCATATTCTGAGAAATTCACTCCATTTCAATGTTGACCTATATATCGGTCGAATTATCACCTTCATATTCGTGAGACATATTTCATCATCAAAAGGTGTTTACATCTATCGTTGGGCAATTCTTGCTCAGTTATCTTTATCATCGACTCCGTTCACCGTCGATCTGATAGAAGGTATCTTCAGTGAACACTTACCATTCTTTAGGCGATTTGGTGGGGCTCATTACATCACATTTACCTGACCTACACATCGTAGTCCAGTCACATGGGGTGTCGCAACTTCTCACATACTAAACAGAGTCTTCCCTCATTATAGTATTGTCTTCCCTCATTATAGTATTTAACCCGTTCTAGGGTAACTCTGTTAGCTCTATTCATACTTCAGCATACGTGTAGGTGTCTCACATCTTGACTTTCATCTATTGTTGGGGGGGGGGGGGGTTACTCCTGGAATCCCATCGGCTAACTATAGATTCAGCCGGCTGGACTAACTCGGTAGACACCCATAGCCTCCTAATTGAGCTTATATCCATTGACTAAACTACTAACCAAACATTTTCAAAAATTTAATGCCTATTGTTTAACATACTAGTCGTTGTACGACTAACACCTTTTAGTTTATAACTTTACCGCATACGACGCAACCAAAATACATTTCATAATTTACACCAAACAACATTTTCCATACAATCAACATGCATCGGTATTAGCACATCATTCATTTGTATGCATCAGGTGTTATCATTCCACACACTATTCGCAGTACAATGATTACACATTAGTCATAACACCACATTCATTTTTCATTCCACATATTTTGCAAAAAATCAGTTGGACTCATATCTAATAGATACAATACATCATGTTTAGTTATTGACTCTCATCATTTCCATACTCTGGATCGTCAATTGTTTTGTCTGTTGGGTAGAATACTAAAGTTCCACGATTAGGATGCTTGATGGCGCTGTTGACAATTCCTCTTGATGTGACTTATCTGTCTGCACTGATAATACGAGGAGGTATTACCAAGAAATTGTAGTACAAGTGTCTGGTGGAACTGTGGGCAACCTCTCTTAAGGTGGCCTGCCTGTCCGTATTGATAATATGAGGGGGTTTTCCCCGCAGATTGTAGTGTAGGTACGAAAACTAGAGAGTGTTGTGCACATGACCTGGATCTCTTGTTGAGTCATAAAGAACTTCCACCGCTTTGTCTCTTCCCGTGTTCAATGAAACTCGTATATTCCATTATGTCCTTCTCAATAGTCATTACCCTGCTCACTCTCTCCACAAATGTCTTGGCTGGAGGGGATATTACTCTGGACCAGATAATGGGTAGGAGACCCCTTTCAAAATTCCAGGTCTTCTTATACTATGTGTCTACCATGTATGGGGCACAATGAGAGACTCTGATGAACTCCCGTTGATATTCTGCAACAGGCATATCCCCTTGAGTCAATTTTATAAATTCTTGGGCCTTAGCCTCTTTCTCAATCTTCGGGAAGTAATTTCCGAAGAATAGGTCTTTGAAAGCTTCCCAGGTCATTTCTGTCATTACATGACTTTTTTTAATATTCCTCCAGCATTGGCCCGCATCATTGATGAGCTGTGACATAGCTAAGAGGATTCTATCTTGTTCTTCTGTGAGTCTCAACGACTCAAAATTTTGGGTGATGTTTTTTAACCCAATTCTTGGCTTCTATGGGTCCCTCAATGCCCTTGAAATAGGGGGCGCTGATGTTGGAAATCTCTCACGAGAGCACGATCTCGAGAGTCAATTGTGAGGGTCAAGCCAATTCTTGTCTGCCTTGTTGTACGCACTATTGCCTGGAGAAAGGCCTTGGAATTCGGGTGACACGAGTGGACATTGTCACTAGTCCCACCGTCATTTCTCTACTCCGTACAATTCCTTAGAGAGCATTCTCTTGGTGGCATTTTCCTATGCCAAGAAACAACTCAATTAGAATTTCTACTCATCCGATAGTCTCATGCAAATTGTTCATCCAAACAATTGCATTACATAATCAGGGTCGACCATTTCACTTTGGGAACGAACTATATGTTATCCATTCAGCACTTGATGAGGGAAATTCTTATCCATCATTTGTATCTCACTCGGGGAATTTTCAACTTTTGGTATGAATTTCACTCGAGGAACTTTCCTTATTTGTTTTTCATGCTCTGATACCAACTGTAACGCCTCTCCCTCTAACCATACTTATTAGAGTAACAAAAGATGAATGTTTGGTGGAGAGGGAGGCGAACATCACAATGCGAGTCAAGTCCGAGTCCGAAGACCCGACCCTTGACTGGCCAACTAGTATGTGCATGATAATTTGCAAACACTATCTGATAGCCAGTGGAAATTTAAGACATTTATCCTTTGCATGAATAGCATACCCCAATTCCAAGCTAAGTAAGGAATTCCCAACAATGTACATGAGTCAAATATAAAACTTAATTACAAATATTACAGTCTCAAATATTTCATTCCCCCAAATATAACATTCTTACCAATATTACAATGTCCTCAACTTTTTAAATACATAAATCAACTAAACTCTCCAAGCTTCTTTCCTCCCTCCATCTCGATCATACTCGACTATCTCTTTGCCCAATATCATTTGCATCTTTTAAACTTGCATACACATCTAAAGGGGGGAATTTATGGGCTTAGTCAACACGCCGAGTAGGAATTCGAATCATAAATATGCACTAGGTATCATTATGACAAAATATATGTACTTACATTTAGATACTTAGAAAAAGAAAAGTTCACAAGTTATAAACACTTTACTTTCCCAAATCTCAATCATATATTGTAGTACATTTTTCAAAAACAATTTCCAAAATCATTGAGTAAATCCCACGTTTAGGTTATACCTAAGACTGTTTTTTTAATTCATCATAGAAAACTTGTACCTTCGAAAACATAGTACATATTTCAAATTTTCATTTATATCATCGTAAACATCTCATATTATTTCACCATAAAACATATCATATTTTGTACATTTCTTAAAAACAATCCCCAAACTATTATAAAGGAATAATTAATAATTTTCTTCAACTCTCTTTATTCTAAGGAAGACTTAAATGTTTTCTATATTCAATACACTATAAATAACTCATGTTTACCTTACTATACATATCTCCTACTATTCACACATTTTAGCTCACACTTACTTCCTCTTTCAAGTTTCATATTCAATTTCATATGTCATAATCTCATCCTACATAATTAATTAATATCGATTCATAGAGATTCGTACATTCACTTCATAAGCATTTCATTGTAATACTCATCATACTCCACATCTTCCCAACCAACTCCTTTATCACAATTCTTCTACTCACATTTGTTACATCACGTAAATAACATACTTGAAATCAACTTAATATTTATCTTAAAATTCCATGCCATCGTGCCATGATTAATGCATGCCCTCATAATGCACCCAATAATGCAATGTTACAGATTTCGGGACTTCTCTGACTCAGGAACTGTAACTGCCCAATCGATGTTACAGTTTTCAGAACTTCTCTGACCTAGGAGCTGTAACGCCCAATCAATGTTACAGTTTTTGGGACTTCTCTGACCCATGAGCTGTAACGCCCAATCAATGTTACAGTTTTCGAGACTTCTCTGACCCACCAGGAGTTGTAATGCCCAATCAATATTACAGTCAATGTAATGCCCAATCAATGTTATAGTCAATGTAATGTCCCATCCCATACCATGTGATGGGGTGCATAAATGTATAATGATGACAATTCTCAATGTCTTCCATGACCTCAAATCTTCTGTAAATGAATGCTAATGTCAGTGCATCATACATTAATCGTCTCATATAGTTCATATATTCTCAAATCTTTTCATAACATCTATTCCCCTAATATCTCATGAGTTCATATTGACTTAATACCATTCTTATTGAATGTAACATAGTTCATATAATTTCTTCACATTCCTTTTTACTACTCATATTCTTAGCTATCATAAAGTTCCACTCAATACAACACAACTCATGATACATTTTCATATATTTATTTTCACATAAAAATTCCATTCATATTCCATATAGCATATATTGAAATTATCATAATCACTGAAGTCTACCTTAATGACAATTTTCACAAAAGCCCATGTTCAATTGTATTGTTCGTATATACAAAATACTTCTATACATCATAGTTCAAATCATGAAATTCTCAATTTGTATTCATACTAATATGAAAATTATCACATTCATATAATTCATCTTAATGGTTATAACTGAAAATCATAATAGCATAGGATTACACCTAAGTGCTTCAACAAAGTAGGAAAACCTAGTTGATCCGTAGTGATTGGTGAAGGGAGATTATCCGCGAACTAGCTCGATCAATCTTAGGTTTATCCTCGTCCATTCGTTCGTTGTCCATACATGTCAAACATAAGACTTATATCATTATCTTCTATTTGATCAATCGTTCCACTTATTTAACTCATATGGCCTACACTACTCGATTAAACTATAGACCTCCACACATATTAAATCAGTCCACAAGTCTCACCCATAGACTTAATAACCCAAATTCATCATAATATGCCTTCAATAGAATAATCAAAGCATTAATCAAATCAATTAATTAAAGAAAATATAGAATAAAGTACATATATCAATGTTAGAACTAAATGTTCTCTACCTTCTTAGATTTCTTCATGTTCTTTCTATTCCTTCCACTCATACTCATTTTATACCCTATTCCTAAGCATTTTAATGGATCATTTTAGCACAACAAGGGTAAATTTCACATACCTTAAAAATTGGGGTTTTTGTTGTGAATGAAGGTTAGGCTTCGGATTTGAGTTTCCCCTTTTTTCAATTGAGAGCTCAAATTTGTAGGGTGAAGTGCTTCTGTTCTTCTTGGATGCTAGAGAGAGAGAGAGAGAGAGGGGGGGGGGGGGGCGTTAGTTCATCGTTTGCCTTAGATTTCCTTTCCTCTTCTTTCTCAAGCTTCAATGGAGATGGGGAAAAAAAGAAGAAGAGAGGAGAGACCACCGATTGGTGAACTGAGGGGAATTCATCTAACTTCAAATTTTCTTTCTCTTGTGTTTTCTTCCTTGGATCATCAACGGTGGAGGTGGAGAAGAAAAGAGAAGGAGATGAGGGGATCGCATGAGTGGAGAAAGAGAAACAGAGGGAACCGATGGAAGAAGAGGAGGAGAGGGATGGTACCATTGTTGGAATGAGAGGAGGTGAAGAGAGAGGAAATAGCATTGGCTTTTTTCCTCTCCTTACTTTTGGCTTGTGTAGACAACAAGCAAGGGGTGAGGTGGAGGCTTGGATTGGTCCAAAGGAGGTGGAGTGGTGGTGTTGTCTTGTATTTAATGCAAAGGATAAGGGTGGTTGTCATGTGTCCTTATCATGCCATGTGGCATGCCATCACATCCTATCTCGCCACGTCATCGCTTAATGTGACTTGTCTGCCACGTCATCTCTTAATTCCCATTAATTAACATTGTAATTAAATTAACACTTAATTTAATCACCTTTAATTCCTCTTAATTAATTAGTCACCAAAATTTCCATCAATTAATTTAATTACTTATATTCCACTGCCACTTTCAAAATTATTTAATTAATTCATCCCTTAATTTAGCCTTTCTTAAATCTCGCTTAATTACTCCATCATCCCTCTAATCTCACATCTTACGTAATTATTTCTTTCCTCATTTAATCCAATACATAGTATCAGCTTCTGTTCATTCCTCATCATTAAGGGGGAAAAAATCACATTGATTTATGATTTTAAAATTCTGAGGCATTATAGAAATGCACCTGAAGAGGTTTTTAGGAGAAAAGGGCTAGGTCTTTCTTAAGTAATAATCTCAGTAACCATTGTGGCTCTCTGTTTATTTATATTGACATGTTTCCTAACCATTCGATTCTGGTTGAAGAAGCCCAACAAGAAAAATCCTTCTTCCACACTTTCTATAAGAAAACACTTTCTAGAGGTCACTTATGCAGAGCTTCTTAAATCAACTAATGGATTTTCATCTGCCAATTTGATTGGTGTTGGAAGTTATGGTTCTATGTAGAAAGGGATTTTAGATCGTGCCAAGACGACTGTCGCGACCAAAGTTCTAAAATTACAGCAAAGAAGAGCCTTCAAGAGCTTCATAGCCGAGTGTAAAGCCTTGAGAAGCATTCAACATCGAAATATTGTTAAGGTCTTGACTGTTTGCTCAGGCATGATTTTGCAGGAAATGATTTTAAAGCATTAGTTTTTTAATACATGCATAATGGAAATTTATATATGTGGCTTCTTCCAAATCTAAATGAGCAAATTTAGTCACGAAATTTGAACCTCATTCAAAGGCTAAATATTGTAAATGATGTGGCCAATGCATTGGATTATCTTCATAATCATTGCCAAGAGCCAATTGTTCATTGTGATCTAAAACCGAGCAATATTCTTTTTTACAATGACGTGATTGCTCACATCAGAGATTTGGACTTAGCCCAAGATCCTTTTGAAAGATAGTACTAGTCTCTCTCAGTCTCAGACAAGTTTTATTGATATGAAGGGAACTATTGGATATATTGCTCCAGGTGACATTTTAATGCACATACTTTTATTATTTTCTTCTTCAAATATTGTATGTGTTCCTGGAACTTGGAACTCGTGCATGTTACCTTTGAAGAATTTAACACACCTTACGATATAGACACATTGTAGTGCCCCTCCCTCTTCCCCTATTATCAAGTGAATATATAAGAATATTTGGACGAGAAGAGAGGGGAGAGCGCCACTGACGCGAGTCAAGTTCGAGTCCGAAGATCCGACCCTCGACTGGCCCAACTAGTGTATGTGCGCATGGACAAAGTCCATTTTAACTTTTACCACACACTAACATAAAACATGCAGAAGCATATACATAACATTTGATACATTTGAAAGATAACTATTCTCAATCCGAAGCAAATTATAAGGAATCCCATATAAGTTAAATGTCAAATAACAAGTCTAACATCATCCTCTAGGAGTTTATACATCAATGATAAGATTTCCATTCACATAACTCCTACAAAAATTACATGTTCTCAAAATATAGACAAAAAGAAAGATATCATCTTCTATCTCCAAAATGTTAAAATGTATGACTCTTCGAACTCGTTCCTTTCCTTTCATTTCCAATCATGCCTGACTACTGCTCGGCCCGGCCTCATCATCTTTATCTTTTGCATCAGTTTCTAAAAAGGGAAAGATTTGTGGACTTAGTCAATCCCATCCCAGTTGAAATTTCTATCAAAGTGGGTACCAACATATGAAGTAATAAAAATAGGAAAACAAATAATATGTATTAAACATAATATACTTCTCATTCGAAAATCATACCCCATCCCGTATTTCAAAATCCATTTCATACAAGTACTAAGAACTCATTCAAATCCATTTCATAATCATTTTATACAAATAAGAATCATGATCATTTCAAATCTACTTAAAAATCAATATGATGTTGTTGGCCTAAAAGTTAAATTTGCCTCTCTTGAGTCAGACTGAGTTGTCGATTCAGTGACTGTGTCCGATTAAGTCCTGTGTTGTCAATTTATTTAACTGAGTCGTGACCGTCTATGTGTCCAAGACCTCATCTCTCGAAGACATGCACAGTCAAATCAAGCTTAAAGCTCCAGAAGACCTGTTGTTTCGAAAAGCATCTCACCAAAGTCGGAAGAACTCCTTGATTGCCAACCAACACAGGTATATAGACCCTAGGACGGACCTAGAAGCCTTAGAATCCTTCGGTTAAGAACTGGTTTAAATTAATATACGATTTCTAAGTACATTTGCCCTATGCAGAACTCTAGCTATCTATCAAATATCCCTATATATTCTTGTGTATTTGCAATCTAACAAATGTTCATTATAGTTAAATCTAATGATTGCAAATGAACACATAAAGGGCTCTCCATCTTGTCCGGATTTCCAAACTCTAAATTCATCAACATTTAGTGAAATCTGTGGCTTATCAGATTCCTCAGAACCTTCCTCGGAACCAGCTTCAGAGTTCCAAAGGATGTTCCAAGGTTTGGAACCTGACTTGGAACCTTCATCGGAACCAGCCTCAGAAGTTATAAAGGTTGTTCCTAGGTTCAAAACATGCCTCGGAACCTTCCTCGGAACTAACCTCAGAAGTTCCGAGGGATGCATACTACAGGTTCCGAGATCTCCAATATACATATTTGAGGCACTTCTTCTGACCTTCGGAACATGACATTGGAAGTTCCAAACCTAGAACTTGCTTAGTTTTGAAGGTGGTCCAACTAGTCGTTGTAAGGTCAAACTATCTGTTGAAATATGACCGTTGTATTTCTGACCATTGATACATCAGAAGTTTCGAGTCTAGTCAACCAGGTTCCTAAGCAGAGATCCGTTGGGAGCTTGTTGGCTATGTAAACCAAAGCCATTTGAGAGACCAAGGTTGATCCTTTTGAGCTAAATTTTCTCATGCACTTTCCTAAGCATCTCAACTATTCTTATAGGAATAAATCTCCATAGTTAGACCCTCATTGCTCTAAAACATATCTCAAACACATTCAAAGCACTCATAGGCAAATCATTAAGCATTTAAGGCTCAACATTGAATGTGTTCTTGAGGAAACAATTTGTGATTGATTGTTTACATAGGCAAACCTTTAATCATACCTAGATCATCTCCCAATCTTTGGTGTGGAATTCATTGGAGCATTCCCTCATAACCAAAGAGCTAAGTGGAGAAAGACATCCAAGGACAAGCCAAGGCTACTTCAAGTAACTAGAGGCTAGTGTTCTTGGTAAGGCTTTCAAGTTATACAACTTTTATTAACCATTGAGATATTTGTAAGGGTTGGTGTAACCCTAGTGAAGTCCAAGAAGGGTGCTTTCTTGGTAATTGTAATTTATCGGTTCAATCTCTACCCTTGAAAGAGATTAAGGTTATAATAAGTTTCTTCTCCACCTGTGAAGGAGAAGTTTAGTGAAATCCTCAAGTGGTATACTTGAGGCGTGGATGTAGACAAGGTTGCTGAACCACGTGAAAAAAACTTGTGTCACACTCAGTCAATTTCTTCCCACCTCCTTCACATTATTTTGTGCATTTGTGATTCATCACTCATTATTGTTTTTGTGTTTATTCTCTATCTTTATTGCACAAACTTGAGATTTAATTGGATTAATCTATTAAGATTAATTAATTAATTGACTCACATTTTAAAAATTGTTAAAATTCCGTAAAAGTTCTATTCACCCCCCTCTAGGACTATCTAGCTTGATCAACAGGTGTATTATGCCATGGTGATATGAATCTATGCAAGTCCATCTCATGCCCCATACATTGGTCAATCTTTCTTTCTCGTTCAAGGGTTATAAATATTGGCCATTTTGTCGTAGCTTTCCTGTAGAACCAGTTGTGAGCTACTACCCAATACAAGCATTTAACCGGGACTACCGGGAGAGTGCTACACACTCATACTCCTTGCGCAGCTTTCGGAACTTCTTCTGACCCTAGAGGTTTTTGTCCAATTAACATGCCATAAATTTTGTAACCTATGGACGCGGCCATATACAATAGTTAGACATTTCATACATATCTAAATATTTCCGGGATAAAGTACATCGTCCCTTTACCTTGGGCTCATGTTTCCCCGTCCCATGCAAATGCAATGATAAATCAAATATGTTTGACAATTTATAAGATACATTGTATTCAAAACTACAATTTACCAAATTCTCATCAAATCATGCATTCAAATCATCTTATAATTTAATTATACACTAAGTAGTCACTTGGTACTTCACGGAGGTAGGAAAGCCTACTTGATCAATGGGATTCAGCGAATGAATAACTAAAACATGGCACGTACGGCTCCTAAGTCACCTTCCGATCCTCTGGTTATTTCCATGGATCAAAATACAATAAATTACACAATTAATTTATGTCCTTATTTTCCAAACCTAATACTTATCACCTTTAATCCTACATTTATTCTCAACCCAAGAGTATGAAGTTAAGGGTCATATAGCCTCATTACTCTTGGTTCGGAACTTGGTCACCATTTTCTCGAACTTCTGAAGCTTCGGAACATCAGTGTCCTCCTTCGGATCATTCCGAAGTATACAGCCTCACTAGTTTGCTCGGAACTTTACCTCGGCACTTCCGAGTCAAGTTCCGAGACTTCGGAACTTCAAGCCCTCTCTCGGTACTTTCGAGACTTGCAGGTTTCAGTTTATATTACAGTGCTCGGAACTTGGTCTAGGCACTTTCGAAGCCAGGTTCTCAGACCCTGGGTTCTCTTGTGGACTTAACAAAATTTTTAAGTGTTTCTCTATCGGATTTCACAACTCTCCTCAGAACGACCGAGCTATGTTCCTGGACTTCTTATCTTCCTAGGGTCCTTGGAACATCACTAGTTCCTTCAGACTATTCTGAGCCTTCGGAACTTGTCTCGAAATTTGCGAGAAAGGTTCTGAAGCCTGTCTTCTTCAGACAATCATCTGCAGAGCTCTGCAGATTTCTGCATGTGTGAACTGAGTTCCTTGAACTCAGAAATCACACTTAGGTTGGTTATTGGTTCATGTCTTCTCGACCTTATTCCATATATTCATTTCCTATGTGATTTGTCACATCCTTAGAGGTTAATAATCATAATTAGTTACACAATTTCACGAATTTAAACTAAATTTCATGAATTTGGGAAAACTCGAAAATCCCCAAATTTTTCAATCTTTATTTCCTAGTTCCAAAATTCACCTAAGATTGGTTCTAAATCATCATAAACCTCAAATTGAACATAAATACTAAGTTTAGATAGGAAATTTACCTTAGGTGAAGCTTTCCCAAATTTTCTTCCTCTTTTATTCTTCTCCCTTCCTTCCCTTCTTCTAGATTTCTTCCTTCTTTAAGTGCTTCTATTGGAGGAGAAGAGAGGGAGGTGAAAACTAAGTGAGGAGTGGAAGGAGAAGGGTACACACAGTTGGAGAGTGGGGAAGTGAGGGTTGTCGTGTAAAAGAAAGGAGTGGGGAAGAGTTTACCATTGTAAAAAGAGAAGCAGAGTGGAGTGCCTGTGCGAATGGAATGGGGGGATGGGGTTTGTCCGTGAGTGGTTGCTTTTTTTCCTCTTTTATGGCTTCCCTAAGTCATAGGATGGGGTATTGGGTTACACCTCTCCATGTGGCCAACCATGTCATTGTCCATGTGGCGTGATGCCACATCAACAATTCATTTTCACTAAATTTCATAAATTAATTTTCCATCACACCACTTGACATTAAATTTTATTTTAATTTCTAAATTAAATCCCACTTAATTTCTCTTAATTACTTAATTAAATCTCCTTAATCTCAATTAATTATTACCGTGCTAGAACAACATAATTTATAAGATACATTGTATTCAAAACTACACTAAGAGGCCCATTATTTACGGTGCTAGAACAACATAATTGACCCTAGAGAGAGGGTGTGAATAGGTCAATCCTATTTTCAATGGTGTTTACGAATTTCTTAATTGATTTGAGTGTAGCGGAACTTTCATCAAGAGATTTATTTAGTGTGATAATTTATTTAAGTGATCACATTAAGATTATGGCCTTTTACATATTATTTGATTATTGATGTTTGTGCACAATGTATAAAGTAAGATTATCAACATGCAAAGTGATGTGTGTTAAAAATATTACTTAAATGCCAAATACAAACACATAAAGATCAAACACTATGATACCAATTTGAAGTGATTCGGTTAGCCAACCTACATCCACTGTTAGGACTCGCTCAACCTTGAGCTATCCCGAAATCCACTAAGTGGGGACTTACACCCTCACAATTAGAGTAGGAATTCCACCTCACTTAATCGGCTAAGAATTTCACCTACCACTATAAAATAGGAATTCCACTTATTCATTTGGCTAGGAATTCCACCCACCACATGTGCCAGAGACGAGGCTCCAGATTTTTTTATAATGGTTCCCTAACCAAGCTTCCTTAATCCACTTTCGGAACAAAGGTTTTAAAATCAAATTAAAACCAAGAATTACTTGCCTTTGTAGCTCTTTCTCTTAAGTGTGCTTCTTGAAGATCCCACCCAATGTGTGCTGGTGCAGACGCTCCGCCTTATAGCCGTCGTAAAACAATCACAATCTAGGGCCATAAGGAAACTGGTTATACCAGAGGTTTTCTAGTTTATAATCATTTCTTCTTTTCTTTCTCACTTACAAACTCAATCAATAGATTGATTGTTTATGATTTTACTTTCCTTCTCTCTCTCACAAACTCAATCCATATGATTGGTTGTATATGATTCCCCAAGTACGAGAGAGAGAGAGTGATCCTTCTGTTAGCCCTTATTTAAACTACACTTATAATGATGAGGGTTCCAACTGATTTTGTTGAAGGATTGCCAATTGGTTGCATAAGATTGGTTTATATAGAGAGGGTAACCAGTTGTAATAACGATAATGTACCGACAGGTCGGGCACACCGAGGGGTCGGTGACAAAAAAGTTACCATTCAACAACCCCACCGTTGCGCAATAATGCACTCCCAATGGTAATCTTCTTTCTCGATCGACATGTCGGTGTCGATGATGGGTTGATAATTATGGCACCGATAAGTCGGTCCATACGAGAGGCTCGATCTGGGGTAACACTATGTTGACAAATTTTCATGTCCAGAAACTTGTCATACCCAGAACGACCTGTTGCCCTTTACTGAGGGGTCAGTCCTCGCTACTCTCGATCAGTCTTGAACTATCGATATGTCTGTTTTCTAGAGAGCCCACCTGAGTTCTAAATTCAAAACTCATAAATCTTGATCGAGGAGTCGTTGACTACGAAGGGTCATTTTAGCCTTTCACCGAGGGGTCGGTGCATACGAGACTTTCGATCAGAGGCTTTCCCATAATGATAGTTTTATAATCTAGAACCTATGTCAATCTGGCCAACCAGTCTTTGAGCACAATGGGTCGATCCTGTCTCAACCGAGGGGTTGGTAAGAACGATTGGTCAAGCTGACAGTGAAACCTAATACATATTTCCATGTTAGGTTCCAATTCACTGTCAAACTTCTTCTCTAGACTTTTTATGATTTAACCATTGTTCCACTGAGCCTAGGGATAGTCCTTTCTAAGGTGTGTGTGTCACCTAAAATCATCTATAGTCATAATACTTGTTTGTGATTGCCATTACGAAAAACTTCAATCCGGTGGAGCGTGGTCTTTAGTTTTGATTACCTTGGGTCTTCAAGCTTCTTAACAAATGCTTCTTTATGAGTAATGGAATTGATAAACACAGGGACTCGGCTGAGTTAGGGCACTAACAATCTCCCCCTTTGTCACTTTCATCACAAAACCTAGAAGCTAAGTCAATTTCAAACCCACCCTTATTACAGCACATTTGAATACAAAATATTACATTGATTATATGTACATATTTAAATAAAAACAAGACTATGATCTTCATATTCTTGTTCAGCTTGCTTTATTTTAGTTTTTCTTTTCAAATACATAAGCAAGCAACACTAGAAAATCATTAGAGGGGTTAGTCCCAAAACATAAATATGCATTCATGGACTAAACAAGATTTGTATTCAATCTCTCCCATATTCCCTGATTTCCTAGTGACCAATACTGCTCATAGCTTATCCAAGTTATCAGTGTTGAGAAGATTTCTCCCCCAATCTTTTTGAGTTTGATCTCCTAAACTCCGAGTATAGACATTCTTCCTATGTCCATTACTTTGATGTCTTTTAGCTTCTACTAATTTCTCTCCCATTTTGTCATTCAATTGACAAAAATTAGTATGCAAACATCGATTTTTAAGCACTCCCCCCATGATTTTTAAACCGAATTCATGAATTGGGAAAAACCCTAAAATCTCCAAATTTTCCAATCTTTATTTCCTAATCCCAAATTCGCGTAAGGTTGGTTCTAAATCATCGTAAACCTCAAATTGAAAATAAATACTAAGTTTAGATAGGATATTTACCTTATGTGAAGCTTTCCCAAAATTTCTTCCTTTTTTTTTCTCTTCTCCCTTCCTTCCCTTTTTCTTGATTTCTTCATTGTTTAAGTGCTTCCATTAGAGGAGAAAAGAGGGAGGTGAAAACTGAGTGAAGGAGTGGAAGGAGAAGGGTACACACGATGGAGAGTGGGGAGGGGAGGGTTGTTGTGTGAAGGAAAGGATTGGAGAAGAGTTTACCATGCAAAAAAGAAGGAGAGTGGAGTGCCGTGTAGATGGAATGGGGGATGGGGTTTGTCATGTGTGGGTATCAAAACAAAGGAGTGGTGGCTTTTCTTCCTCTTTTATGGTTGCCCTAAGTCATAGGGTGGGGTATTGTAACGCCCCGCCCTTTTTCACTCGCCGAAAATCAGAGTTTATTTTCTTTTATTTTTAAATAAAGAGTGAGAGAGAGCGGGAACATCACGATGCGAGCTAAATCTGAGCTTCCAAAGCCCGGTCCTTAATTGGCCAACCAAGCGTGTGCGTGGATTAAGTCCACGAGAATTGTTCACACGCAAACAAGGTTATACATGCGAAATAATTCGTAGATGCGGAATTATAATAGAATAACTATCCTATTCCATTTAGATAGCAAGGAAGTCCATCACTTAATAATAATTACCTTAAGTTAAAATATAAAAAATTAACAATCCAAACTATAGCAAATAATCTAAGTAATTACAGTGCCAAATACTACCTACTCAAATTACATTGTCCATGAAGAAACTTAAATAAAATGAAACTAGATCAGACAATCTCCTAAGCTTGGTTCCGATCGCGTCCTTCGTTCCGTCCATTTCCTTTGTCATCATCTAAGGTAGAAGCAGGGCGTTAGACAACGCGCCCAGTAGGTACTCCGAGTAGCGTTAACACATGGATTAGTATAAACAAAATCACATAGATATAATAATATCAAAACCATGCAAGTAAATGACATGCCATGGGTGTCATATGCCATGAGTTCCATCCATCATCCATATCACAATCACATAGTATTCCTCTTGATGGATAATCCACATCAAGGTATTGTCATGACTCCTCGCGAATGCCTTATCGGTCCCACAGAACGGAGCACGAACTCCAGTTACATTTCAAACACAATATATCCCCACGAATGCCTTATCGATTGCCCCGAACGGAACGTGGAATCCGGTTACAACTCCATTGGAATCAGTGTGGATTCCTCCCCACGATTGCTTTATCAGTCCAACCGAATGGAATGTGGACTCCTGTTACAAATCCATTGGAATCAGTGTGGATTCCTCCCCAGGATTATTTATCAGAAAACTGAATGGAGCGAGGACTCCCCTCATTTGATCCCTCTCATGCCATGCATGAGATGCAAGTGCAAACATGCTATGTAATAATAAACGTCATAGCATTCAAATCCCATAGTTGAAACATATCATTTGATACCAAGATAAATTATCAAAACATGAAGTAAAATCATCACATATACATATTCCATGGTTTTCAATAAGGTATAAATCCTACCAACGTCCAAATATCTGGTCCTTGTGTTTCCATCAAAAAACCAATCACTGATCGCGTCAAGCCGATTGCACAACTTTTGTGAAATCCCGTTACCATATTACATTTAACACATTTATATAAATCAATTTGGTGATCCATTTAATTCCATAAAATAATCAAATTAATTATTCCAATTGATTTAAACCATTTCCTTCATCCTTCCAATTTAACCTAACCATTTGGAAATTCATATAAATATTTCATTTTTTTAAAATCAGTTTGTTACTATCCACTACCCACTCTCCACTGTCCACCGTCCGCTGTCCACTACCCACTGTCCACTGTCCACTACCCACTGTCCTCTGTCCACTGTCCATTGTCCACTGTCCACCAAAACTCACTTGTGGGGTTCGGCCGTACAATATGGCCGAACCTCGCTCTTTGGTTTTGACCCATTTTTAACCCTTGTTTTATTTTACACAAAATGGGTCAACACCATCCATTCTTTGATTACCCAATCTACTAACATAAGTTAATCTGTAACGCCCCGACCCAGAGGTGGGCCTAGAACGCTACTAAATTTTTTTTTTTTTAAATGTCACACATGCTTTTTACATGTGGACTCAAACATATACCATATGTCTACCCCTTTACAAACATGTATCATACAAATAAATATAAAAAAGATAATCTCATTTATAACAGAGTTACTAGCAGTAACGTAATGGTTCATAAATGATAACAAAGACGGGTACCACATGAGGTACTCTACAAAATATGGTTCCAAGAACTAATAGGCAAAATAAATGAAAATCCCATCCATGGGACTCCAAGGAACTGCAACATCTTATCTATCCTTAAGCTTGAAATGGAGGTTCCTCCTCCTCGGGTACATCTCCTGAAATGTGAGTAGTGTGAGCTAATTAGCCTAGTGAAAAGAAAATAACAATACAGTGTAATAATTATCAGGTTAAGCAAAATCAACATTTTCATCATAATATGTTTGTCATGCTAAATATCAAATCATTTTCATTTTACTGTTGATATCCAACGCAACACCTACACACTACACTGACTATAAGCATTAAGTCCCGACACGGTCAAAATACAAAATCTTTTAAGTACATCTCCGACACACTTGGGCCGGTACTGACACACATGGGCCAGCAACTAAAACACTTGGACTAGTAGACGTAAATCGACACACCTGGGCCGGTAATCGATACACCTGGGCCGATAATAGTTAAGTAGTTAATGGTACGTGGAAGCAGTATAATTCATAAGCATTTTTTCATCATGATCACAATATATGATAAATAATATCAATAAATACTTTTTATAATAGTGCACAAAATCTAGGCATATAAGTGGGTTCATCAAATATGATCCTTTAAACCACTCATTGCACTAGTTCCTTTAAACCTGATTTACTCCTACTGTAATGTTAAGTTTCCTCACCGTATGTGTGGGGTATAGAGATATCTGTCAAAACATAAAAATAAGAATACAACGAATTATACAATCATTAATCAACATAATACACATATTCATAGTGTTGCAAATTCTTTTATTTATTTTCCGGGAAAACTTCAAGGGTAATGGATATGAGTCTCTTAAAATAGGTTACTAATCATTTTTTAGATTATAATAATAATAAGTAATATAATAGAATGCTCAGGCTACTACTCGTATAGCGAATTAGGCCTAGAGATATAAATATAGGGTGCTCAGGCCACTACTTGCATAGCAAGTTAGGCCTAGAGCTACAAATATAGGGTGCTCAGGCCACTACTCGTATAGCAAGTTAGGCCTAGAGATACAGTCAGTGCCCGATCCCTTTTTCATTTTCTACCGAGCGGCAAAATTAATTGCTCAGCTACTGATAGCTATCGGGCTGAGTCAACCAAAGATAGAGAATATCGGCCTGGAAATGAATACATCTGTATATATATATGTATGTATGTATGTATGTATGCATGTATGTATGTATGTATGTATATATATATATATATGTACATACATATACATACATATATACATGTACATACATATACATACATACACATATATACAGATACATACACACACACACACACACACACATATATATATATATATATATATATATATAGATATACATATACATATACATATACATATACATACACATACACATACATATACATATATACATATACATACACATACACATACACATACATATACATATATACATATACATATACATACATATACATATACATATACATATACATACACATACATATACATACATATATGTATATATACATATATGTATATATATATATACATATATGTATATATACATATATTTATACATACACATATATACATATACACATACACATATACACATATACATATACACATATACACACACACATACATATATATATATTGTATAATAGAAGAAAGAAGGGTTTGTATCATTTTTAATTGAGAATAGGGGTCTTTAAACAATGATTAACATAATCAAAATACAAATCTCAGATTATTAATTTTAAACAAATTTCAAAAATTATAACTATAAAAGTATTTAATGTAAGTAATTTAAGTCTCTAATTTATTTATAAGACTAAATTAGAATTTTTTAAATTACTAACTTTAGATAAAACGAAGATATATATAATTTTTTTTTTTCATTTTTTTTTCTAAGATATATAAAAAACAACTTAAGTATATCTTTAAACAATTATAAATAAGTGAAATAAGAAATTAAGATAAATCAATTTATAATAATAATTCATAATTAATTAAATTGAAAAACTCATTTTAAGTTTAAAACAAATGATTTTGAAATAATTAAAATGACATTTTATTTCTCTAAGATATTCTAATTAATTCTAAAGCTATAAAGAAAGTATACCTTAATAGGAAAATTTGACAAAGTTGGGACAGTACTTGAGGGAGAGAAAGAGAAGTAAAAGAAAGCAGGTAATGGAGAGAGAAAAAGAGAGATTAAAAAGTAGGTGAAATGAGAATGATGAAAAGTGGCTGTAAAATCCCATCTCATCTACCCCCCTTAAATAGGAAAGAAAAAATGGACTATGTGGCTGCTCTTGCAACCACGTACGTCCCTAAAAAAATACTTGGCAACACAAAGGCATAGGTGAAAGACAACTCATTGCATATATATATTTTTTTTACTTTCAGTCGGTTATATAAGATAATGGTTATCATATGACTGTAGCTACCTAAAATTTATTATTCACAATATTATTTTCTTATAGTTATAATCTTTATTTCATTTTCTTATTAATATTTAAAAATTATTTAATTTGATCGATTTGATCCAAAATGTTGAGTTTTTAAAATGTTTAAATGCCATATAATTTTGGAAAGTTATAACGCATTAAACTTAATTGATTTAAATGAAAATCACTTTTTAACACTGTTCCCTTAAACTAAGTTGTGTTTATTTAAAGGGTTTAAAACCTTCATTTTTAGCTCTAGAAAAATAAAATGATAGATTTAAACGTAGGTTAAACACTAGGTATTTTTTTTAGAATTTTCTAACTTCTAAAATTATTTAAAATAGTCATTTTCTAGTTTTCGGGACCTTTTTCGGGTAACTTTTTAATAACATTTTAATGAAATAAAGATATTTATAAAGTTTAGAATTTATATTCTTAATAAAGAAATCAATATTACTCAAATAAGAATTAACAACAATTGTTCAAATAATAATTATATTGTTAATGGTAAATTACCATTTTGCCCTTTTAATTTAAAATGGCTTGATCAATGACCTATCGAGTTCTGATTGGGCCGAAACTGAATTTTTCACAAATCCCTCACTATAATCTATATAATTAACATGTTAAATCATATTATTTAAGGTTATTTCAAGTCAAGGTATTACATAATCATTTTACATGTATAAAAGTCCTAAGTCCATAAAACATTCTCCATTAGGTTTGGCCATGTTGCCTTTATTTCCACAATGTTCCCATCTTAGCTATCACTCTTTTCATAGCTAAACACTTAACTCATTTACACATAACCTAGGTCAATGCATAATTCATTAACATAACATAAATCCATAATAAATCCCTCAATTCCTTAGCTTGATCATTCCATCCATTAAACATGCATATATCTACCAAAAGATCTATCAAAATGGTTCATGGGGTTCGGCCATACAACATGGCCGAACCCATGATGTCTCAATTTCATTCTTCATTTCTTAATTCATTTACAAATATTAGACCCATACACAAAATCCCTCCATGGGGGTTTAATCATACACTTAGGTCCATCATTTTGAAACCCAAAATCCATCAACATTTCTTCCATCATTTCATCCTTTAAAACCCATTAAAACCAATAATATTCTTCCATGGGGTTCGGCCATACAACATGGCTGAACCCTATGGTTGATTATTTCCTCTTTAATCTACATATCTATGATTAGATCTTTTGATGGGGTTCGGCCATACAACATGGCCGAACCTCATTTTGCCTTTCTTTGAATGGATCTTAAATCCATGGCCTCTAACATTTTGGCCAACTATTTCCAATGTATATGGAATGTTCCCTTAACATCCCTTTAATTAATAAACCATACATACTGATTCCACGACTCCTCCGATCTTTCGTGCCGCTTTGCACCTCCGATCTTTTCCTTCCTTAGTCTTTCTTTCTCCTCATTGATCTTCGGCCAAAGTGAGTTGCTTGAGAGGAAGAGGGTCTAAGATGAAAACCCCAAGAGATGGTTCGGCCAAGGAAGAGGTTTGAGAGAGAGAGAGAGAGAGAGAGAGAGAGAAGGGAGAGAAAACTCTAAGTCTTTCTTGTCTTAGTGAGAGTGTCGGCCAAGCTTGAGAGAGGGAGAGAGAGATGAAAAAAAGAAATCTCTTTGTTGTGCAATGGAATTCGGCCAAGGGGTGGTGTCTCTTGCGTTATGCCCCTTTGTAACAATCAAAACCCTTCACCTCCCTCATTAATGTTTCCTTTGGGGTTTCATCTCATGAGATGAAACTCTCCACCTCCCCAACGTGTGTCCGTTGGGTTTCCACCATGAGATGGAAACCCTCCATCTCCCCAACGTGTACACCTTGGATATGCCTTTTGGGTTTCCTCCTTTGAGATGGAAACCCTCCATCCTCCCACTCCACTCACTTCAATTCAACTCAACTCAACTTAAATGAACTCATTTTCCAACTCAAGCACTTGAACTCAACATTAATAAATTCTCAACTCATGTGAATTCACTTTCCAACTCAGGCATTATTTATCCCACTTGAACTCATTCATCAACTCAACTCTATTGAACTCGTCCATGGTTGACCAAGTCAACCATGGTTTAGCCGACCATGAACCACATGGTATTTAGGGTCCCACTTAGCCATTTCATTTCCATGCCACCTCACTTGATGAGGTGGACCTACACTTGAATCTTAATTAGGTATTTTGACCCAATTAAATTAATCTTACCCATTTATTCCAACTGAACCTTATCCATAACCCGTTGGATCTTAATTTGGCAATTGACACAACTCCTTACCCATCCAATGTCCATCTCCATTATTAAATTTCAAATTCCATTAATTCACAATTTAAATGGACAATTTCCATATATATATATATATTCATGCAATAAAAATCTGGGGTGTTACAGGTATTGGGTCACACCTCTCCATGTGGCCCACCATGTCATCGTCCATGTGGCGTGATGCCACATAAACAATTCGTTTTCACTAAATTTCATAAATTAATTTCCCATCACACCACTTGACATTAAATTTTATTTTAATTTCTAAATTAAATCTCATTTAATTTCTCTTAATTACTTAATTAAATCTCCTTAATATCAATTAATTATTAAAATTTCATTTTTTATAAATTTTAAAATTTTGGGGTGTCACACACATATAATTGATTAATATAAATCGATAATGATAAGAAGGATTTAGACCATCTCTATTGTAGAATTATGTTGATCTCTCTTTAGAAGACGAATAATCACTATCATCAAAGTCAAAATCTCATCTATTTAGAGTCAACTTTTTGAATTCTACTTTTTCATTTAACTTTACCACGAACTATACATTCCATCTCGGTATTGCCTACTTTCAAACTGTATAGAGCTTGCACAATGAGTTCACTAATACAGTTACTTTACAGGTTCATAGTGAACAAAAAATGAATTGAGGGGCTTCAAATATGTAACATCAAGCAAATTCCACGGTTATAATCCTAATAAGCCAATATTTTCCGTTTATTTTAAGATAAACTATTTTTTCTTTTAAAATAAGATTTTTTTAACTTATGAATGTTCCATATTTGTATCAGCAATTTTGTTTAGTCGAACAATTAATGCTGGATTGGTCATAGAACAACTTGGTATCAGTTACTTATTGTCAATATTATAAAATGGTAGGACCCCAAATTGACAATACTCTGCTACTTAAAAGGACTAATAATGTAAGAAGCTTTTTTCTTCCTTAAAAGTTCTCATTGAGAAAAAATTATAAAATAATTTTTTTTTCTTATTTGTCATTTAACAAAGCATTTAAACTATTGTCACTATTCTCATCTTCCTAAATAGATGTTATAGAAGAATATACTTTTTTCATAGAAAACATTCTTTTCTAAGAACACATTACATGTTCAGAATCACTCAGATTAATGGAAGAGTTATAGATCACCCAATATTTCAAATTCACCACCTTCATGAGAATTGAGAACAAGAATTTTTCTTAAGAAAAGTTTTATTTCATTAATTAATTCGTATTGATTTCTTAACATTAATAAGATTAATGGGGGAAGAAGGGGGTTTTCTCAATAAACTAAAATTGAAATAAAAGAAAATGTCTATACATTCATTTATAGAAAATAGATAATAAAGAAAGCAAATGTGAGAAATATGAATGTGTTAGTTTAGAAAGAAAAAAAAAGATGTATTTCTCTTGTTGACAAGAGAAGTTACTTTTCTCCCTGTTCAACGTGGTGTCAAAATGTTAAATACACTGGTATCTCTTTATTTGAATGACATGGATATCCCCACCTTACATTGGAGGTGAGACTAATTTTATGGATACACGAAATCACTTGCAAAATCGTATATCAGGTAAGTCTAGACCACTTCAAATCAATATTTTAAAGATTGAAAAATTCGCTCATTCAAAATTTGTTGGTAGAACATCTAAGAGACAATCTTAAATTTTTTTTAGTCTTTCATTCATTTTCTCATATTGAAAATTTCTTTTTATCCGATAACCAAAATTAGGGTATGCATTGATATCATGATTTGCCTACATTAAATAGTCAAATTATAGCATGTGAGTTGACTTGAGAAGGTTTTACTTGATCACTACTTTACTAAACAATCTCGATCATTGAATTGCAGAGTATGGCATGGGTGATGGCATTACAACAAGTGGAGATGTTTATAGTTATGGGATCATTATATTGGAGACGTTCACGGGAAAAAGACCGACCGATGGCATGTTGGAAGCAATTCAGGACTCCATCAATTTAAAAAGATGATGTTGCCTGATCAAGTGATGGAGATTATTGATCATCAATTGCTTTTAGAGATAGAAATGATGAAATGCAGTGAAGATTAAAAAAAAAATGAAAAGTAGCTTATACGAGTGCTTAGCTTCCTTGTTTAGAATTGGCGTCTCGTGTTCTCAAGAGTCACCAAAAGATCGAATGAGCATAAGAGATGTCATCATGGAAATGAAGAAAGTTAAAGACTTATACCTTGGTAATGTAAAGGGGTTAGAGTGATGGCCAGGAATCAAAGGCTTGGTACATACCCGAGGGTTAGTTGGCTTCCTAAGAAGTTTACACACCCTGATCATAAAAAAAAAAAGACTTATATCTTAGTATTCTTAACTACGAAGCAAAGCGTAGGGCTCTATTGTTCCACGAAGATAATCTTGTCTCAAAAACTATTGAGATTCTTGTCATGACGATTGATGTGAGTTTGTATTTAGAATATAGATGTACTATGTTTGCTATGGGAGTAAGATGTGTTATCTTAGATTAAATGTTGCAATTATTAAAAATAATAAATGCCCATGTCGACATCATATATACAATTAGTTCAGTGAAAATAATTTATCATGTTCAATTACAAGTGCTCATTTTAAATAGATTGGAGAAATGACTTTAAAGGTGACTTGTGATGAAAATTATGTCAAAAATAAATGTATATTTATGAATAATAGAGATACTCTGGTAATTCATATAAAGAAAAAGTTCAAATATAAAACTCACCGGAAATTTAAATGCGAGAACACTCATGGGTTAAAATTGGGTTCATAGAATATGTACTTTAAACTCAAAAGAATTGAGTTTATTGAAAAATTAGAATTTACAATGTTCAAACTTAGTTCATTTATCATTAAGATCATCATCATAAGTCAAAATTACCAATATGAGGATAAAAGTGTTGTCATTACATTACAATTTAAACAAATTTTCAAGAGGACACTTATTTTCACTCAAGCAAAATCAAAACCTTGTAGGATGCCATGATTTTTCACTTGCTAAATATACCATTTTAAAAATTGCAATTAGTTGTTAATATAGAAGTTTAGAAAGTCTCAATTTTAGAAAGAAATCACTTTAAAGGTGAACCTTCTGCACATACCAATGGTTTTTTTTTTTTCTCAAAACTTAAACAGTGACTAGTTCATTTTAGTCTAAACAAGTCTATTGTTCGAATGAGACCCAACATAAAAAATTGGTCAAATCAATCAAAAGCAAGTAGTAGAACATTCAAAGCTTTCACCTCTTCCTCTAATTTTTCACAAAAATTGCAGACTGAAACACTTGACAGTACAGGTTCTTGACCTCCATCACATACACTTTACTTCAAAACAAATCCACAAGTTTTGAAATGCAAAGGCAAAGCACAATATATGAAGTTGTACTTAATTTCTTCTTGTTCTACACAACATTAGTACAACAAAAAAGACTAGTTCCATACTCTCAAGCAACTCCTACTCTGTAACGACTTCTATTACTCACTAAGTTAAAGTCGTAGTGCCGCAAGTTGTTGTATATTCATGGGATATACCATGTTGATATCTCCATTGAAAGATGTCCTTCCCAATATAATATTCACGGCTTCTGTTGGATGGAAAGCATCCCACCATACATATTGCTCTCTGTCTGAGCAAGGAGTCTGCAATGGAAGGCATGTGATTTGTCCGCTGTTCCGACCAATGCCACAACACCCACGATCAATGACACTAAATCCTTTGATATAACAAAAAAAAAAAAAAAATGAGCAACATGGCAAAGGATTAATGTTAGAAATGTAGAAAATGTGGGTTGATAAAACAACATTGCTTTCTACTCCCTCTCTCTCAAATTAGTTGTCCCATATGAATTTTTGAATTGTTTCAAAAGGGTTGTCTCATTTATATTGGAATAGCATAAAATTTGTTGAAAATGGATGAAATCACATGGAGTGCTAGCTTTATATAGAGAATTCCTTAAAAAATACAAATGTTTCAAATGAGATAACTAAAATGGGACGGAGGGAGTATAAAATACTATCTCAATTTTTGTGCAAATGATAATTTTCATTAAAAAATATAAACGCTTGTAAAATTTTGACCTCAGAGAGGTTATGAGAGTTGAAATAGATTGATGATTGGGTGATTTGTATAAGATCATTTAGAAGAATAGATAGAAATTTTACAAGGATGACTTCATATTCTATTAATCATGTGAGTTCTTGTCTTATTTATTTATTTAGGTCTAACCGAGCAACTCTTATTGGGTAAGTAACATGTAAAAGAGGTGAAGCTACATACCATATTGTGTGGGGTGAGTTAGAATGTGCCTGAACATACTGTAGACATCGACAAAAATGAATTTGGAAGCAGGAAGGTTAGCATTGAGACTGTCAACCATCCTTCTGATATTGTGATTGAAAGGAAGAACAAGGTTATTGACTGCTTCCGAGCAATGGCTGGTGGACTTTGTGCAAGGATACTGGGAACACAACCTAGAATTCCAACTGCTGAAATGGCGAATTTTCGAGCTCCAAGATTGTATAGGCTCTGCAAGGACAAGGAAGTCATTCAAATTCACTTGTAAGTATTACATGCTTAGTCATGGTTTTAAAACTGATTGGTTCACTGTGTCTCACTATGTACAACAATCAAAAGGCCAAATTCTTCTATGTAATACAAGTTAGAAATGATAATAAGGCAAAATTAGGTAGTAGGTTCCCATAAACCATCATCATCATTGACTAATTCACAATTTGCAGACGCCCAACTTCATACTGTTGACATTTCTGAAATTTTATCAGTCTATTTAGGTCCCACCGATAGTTATATCATCATGTTCTAATTAAGACTCATGTGCGGCTTCAAGAGAGCATTTTTTTGTGCATTGCACCCAACGGTTGCAGTGTCGGGAGTGTGAATGAGTCTCTCTTTGGAAGCATAGAGGGAGATTTACGGATTTATAAAGGATTTGGATGACTCCACTTAATAGGCTAGTCTTTTGGGTTGGATATTGTTGGCACATCAGAATGTAATGAGCATACTTCAATCTCTAAAAAGAATTTTTATAAATTGTTATGCATGGAAGCGAAGATGCTCAAGAAGGGGTAAACTTTTCCTTGTAAATTTCTGAATGAAAACTTGATTGCAAACACATCTATATATAGGCTAACATAAACTAGGCATTAACCACAATCTCTAGAATTCAGCCAACACAACTCTTCCATTACCCTCGGTACATGCTCTAGGAAATTACAAATCAACAATTCCTAATTAGACTCTTCACTCCCCAAGGTACATACTTCTAAGAAATACTTCAAGGTGCCTCATCAAGGTGGCTCTTAGAAAATACAAATTAATTAATTCTAATACCCCCTCTTAATTTGTAATTTTCATGCAATTCCGAAAATAGTTGAACTTTTTTGTTGGAACTGGTTTGGTGAAAACATCTACAAACTTGCTTGCGGTTCTACAAAATTTCAACTCGATGATGTTAATTTCAACTAGTTCCCTGATGAAGTGATATCAAAGCTCAAAGTGCTTGACTTGTTGTGAAAACTAGGATTCTTATTCATAGCGATTGCGGACATGTTGTCAAAAAAAAAAAATTGTTGTCAGGTGACTCTCCTTTTGAGGTAAATCAGCTAGGACCTGTTGGAATTTAATCCCCAAACCAAATCAATCAGCGGAAGCAATCGAACCGTGCAAACCATCAATCCCACACCAAAAAACACAGATTTAATGTGGTTCGGCCAAAGCCTACGTCCACGGGTAGATACCGACAAATTCCACTAAGATCGAAGGTGATACAAATTACAAATTTTCCCAAATCTCTCTATCTTAGATTTTCTCTCCTCCCTCCCAAAACTCTTGGTGGTGCTCAAGAGGGCCACCCACACACACGAAGGAGACCTTTTCCATTTTCTTATACAAAAGAGTTCACAACGAAGAAGACTCAAGTCTAACTAAAAATAGGAAAGAAGTACAGAAGAAAAAAGAGAGAGAGAGAAAGTTTAGGAAGCTTCCTAAACCGAGAGTCTTATTCACGGCTTTACAAAACTAATCCAAAAACGCAAATAAAAAATAGGACTTTTAATCAAATTAGACTCTTTTATTGAGCCACACCCAACAATCTCCACCTTGGCAAGATTTACAAACAAACATATCACCTTTGATAACTAGGCATGAAATCTCATGACAACCAAATGAAGCAAATAACTGATGTTGAATGTTGCCACCAAATGTCTTGTACGCGCTATACACACGAAGGTGCTCAAACATGCAAAATGTTGATACCAAATCCAAACAGTGCTTGTAGCCTCTGAACCATCCAACTTCTCAAAGCTGAAAACAAATCTCTGTCGAGACACAAATGATAGGTACAACAATCCGTATCCAAACCCACTCTTCAGAATGACATACAAATGATCACCAACGAACAACATCTGCATCAACTTCAACTTCAAATTCAACCAATCACCAACGAACAAAAATCCAAATCCAAAGTTACAAACTTCCAACTCAAATTCCGCCGGAAGACCAAATGTAAACACTCCAAAGTCAAATGAAGCAAACTTCTTTTCCATATTTCAATCCAAAGAGGCTCCCAAAAATTAGAAATAATTACCAAAACACCTTCATAAAAGCACTGCAAATAACTTCAAAAAGTTTTCAATTTTCATATTTTTGTTTGCTGAAGGTGTACCTGAAACCGTGGCATGCAGAGCACCAAACAAAGGGTATTGTAGTCCTGTGGGACTATCGGAATTAGTGGTCATACGGGATCACCCTAATTACTAGTCTAGCAGTGCATCGAATGGAAAGAGAAATCCCTCTGTTTGATACCACTTGTTGGGATTAAATCCCCAAACCAAATCAAATTAGACTCTTTAATCGAGCCACACCAACATGACCTTCCTTAGCCAAATTGCTTCACATGTCGCACTTGTTGCTGAAACATACTCCACTTCGGCAGATGACAATGCTACTGTGCTTTGCTTCTTTGAAGACCATGTAATGACCTTTTTGCTAAGACAAAAACGTACCCAGAAGTACTTTTCATGTCATCAATTGATTCGGCCCAATCATTGTCGGTATAGTCAATTTGGTTATCATCATCTTCTTTGCATACATGAGCCCAAAATTCTTGGTGCCTTTGATGTACCTGAGAATTCATTTTGCTACTACTAATGAAGTTCGATAGGTTCATTCATAAATATGGAAATTACACTTACTAAGTGAACAATATCAGGCCTTGTATTTCTAAGATAAATTAGTGAGCCAACAAGGCCTCGATAAAGTGAAGCATCAACTTTTTCAGCACCATCATTCATTGAGAATTTTTCATTCACCGCCATGGTTGTTGCAACTGGTTTGCAATTAGACATGGAAAATTTCTTCAAAAGATCTCCTGCATATTTCTCTTGAGAAAGAAAAATATAGTCTTGAGACTGTTTAACGCCTAAATCTGTCATTTCATATTCTTTCAACATTGCTTTCTTGAATTCTTCAGTCATGTTTGATTTTGTGCTTGCATAAATCAATTCATCAACATACAAGCAAACAATGAGAAAATCATGAACACCTTCTTTTTTGACATAAAGTGATGGCTCAGTTGGGCTTCTCATAAAACCATTCTTTTGGAAATACTGATAAATCTTGGTATTCCAAGCACTTGGTGCTTATTTTAGCCCATATAACGTTTTGCGAAGCCAATAGACTTTGTCTTATTTTCCTTTCGTAACATATCCTTGAGGTTGTTCAACATAAACCTCTTATTTGAACTCTCCATTCAAGAAAGCAGATTTCACATCCAATTGATAAACTTTCATATTCAATTGATCTGCAAGGGCGAAAATTATTCAAATTGTCTCTACCCTAGCAACTGGAGCAAATGTTTCATTGTAGTCTATTCGGAGCTTTTGAGAATACCCTTTTGCAACCAAACAAGCTTTGTTCTTTTGGATTGAGCCATCCTCATTAAATTTTGTTTTGTAAACCCATTTCAGTCCAACAACATCTTTCCCATGAGGTCGATCAACAAGATCCCATATGTTGTTTTTTATGATCACATTCATTTCTTCATTCATGGCTTCTATCCATTTTCATCTTTTGCAGCCTCTTCAAAATTTTCAGGCTCATAAGCAATAAAAGCAACATCACATGAATCATAAATATCTTGCAATGATCCTACCGTCCTTGGTGGGCTTGATTCTGAAGAACTTAGACTATTTCTTGAGCCTTGTGGACTTGATGGGGGAGAGCTTGATTCTTCACATCTTGCATCTTCTTCAAGAATTTGTGGTGCTTCATTGTTATTACCATTGTCCCAATCCTAAGCTTTCAACTCATCAAAAATCACTTCTCTTGAAACCACCAATTCATTGGTCTTTGGATTGAGCAACCTCTAACCTTTGGATTTTGTACTATATCCAATAAAAATATATTTTTCTCCTTTTCATCAAACTTTTCTCTATGTTGTGATTGGATATGGTCATATGCAATGCATCCAAAAAGTTTAAGAGATTTTACCTCGGGTTTTTTTTATTATTTTGCCATCTTCAAATGGAGTCTTTTTCAACACTATTTTTGTTGGATCTCTATTGAGAATGTAGACTGTTGTGCTAACAACTTCAGCCCAAAAATTATTTGGAAGACATTTTCCCTTGAGCATGCGTTATGCTATCTCCACAATTGTTCAATTTTTTCGTTCTACAACACTATTTTGTTGTGGAGTATACCTTATGGTTAACTATCTTTTAATTCCATTCTCTTTGCAAAAAAAAGTTGGAATTATGTAGAAGTGAATTTGTCTCCATGATCTATTCTTAACATTTTTAATTGATGAACACACTGTAATTTTTACAAAACATTTGAATTGTACAAATGCAGAAAATGCTTCTGATTTTTGTTCAAGAAAATACACCCATATCATTCTGCTAAAGTCATCAACAAATAAGAGAGAATATTTTTCTTGTTAAATGATGGTGTTCAAGTTGGTCCACATATGTCGGCATGAACCAATTCAAGTAGTCTTTTAGCTCTCCAAGATGACTTAGCAAATGGAAGTCTATGAAATTTCACGTAGATACACGTTCACATACTTTATTTTTGTCTTCAAGAAAAGGAAGATCAATTACCATGTTTTTCTTTTTGAGAAATTGAAGGGATCTATGATGACCATATCTTAGGTGCCATAGCACACTTTCATCAACATCATCAACTTTCAAAGCACAATTCTAGTTTGGTAGCAAAATTAAAGGAAAGACTCTGTTTTGTGACATTTTCACTCTAGCCACCAATTCTTTATTTCTTTCGTCTAAAATTGTGTATGCATCTTAATCAAAATTCATTGTACAAGCTCTTTTGAATAAGTTGGCCAACATTTAATAAATTTTGAGCAAGTCCAGGGACATAAAGAATATCATGAATGAGTTTATTTTGTCATTTTTTTGTTTTCAATGAAATTAATCATTTTCTTAACACTTTGCAACTTCTCTTCTCCAAGTTTGACTTGAGAAATTAATTTCTCATCGAAGCTCACAAAGAAATTTCTATTTCTAGGCTAACATAAACTGCGCATTAACCAAAATCTCTAGAATTGAACAAACATAACTCTTACATTACCCTAGGCACATGCTCTAGGAAATTAGAAATAAACAATTCCAACGGATACTCTTCACTCCCCAACATACATACTTCTAGGTGCCTCTTAAAAATACTTCAAGATGCCTCGTAAACAATACAAATTATTTAATTCTAATAAGGTCCTATCATGCAATCCAACATTTTTTTTTTTTGACAATCCTAGAGCACCATTCCCATCTTACCCACCATCAGTCTGATAAGACCAAGTATGTTTAATTAACCACTTCAGTCATCGCCACTTTGCATTGCCTGCATACTATCCAGTGAAGATGGGTCACCTAGTAAAGAAATATTATTCCAAAAAGTAATTCTCCATCCTTTTGTCTATACTTCATTGGATGGCTGACGCAGGGCACCAAGGAAAAGGGAAAGTAAGGGAATCAAAGCAATTTGGGTAAGGTTTTGGAATTAGGGATGGGCGGCAATTCAAGGAAAAGAAAAATAGGAAAATTCAAATATGCTTGGAATTTCAAGGAAAAAAAAAAGGAAGAAGAAGAGAGAAAAGAGATGAAAAGATATAGAAGAATTCTTGATTAGGAGAAAGGGCTTCTCACCCTACTTGAATTCCACCAAGTAACCTTTGCATAAGCTATGGAAGAAACTTTCGAAATTGTCAATTCTTATGCATCAATCGTATGAAGCATAGAAGGGTCCTTTTATAGTATTTATAATAATACATGCCCAAATTACCCTTACAATAGAATATGTCCAAATTGCGCTCAAATAAAATTACAATAAAATGTCTAAAATATCGTCAAATAAAATTAACTAGAACTAAACTAACATAATGAAATTATAAAAAAATAACATGAGATGAGTGCAAGCTCCGCATCAATGGCTTTATTATATGTACTCAAATGTGGGGGTTGTGTTACAAAGCGTCTATCAAAAAGTATCACACCAATAAAGTTTCATGAACTAGAATGGGGTCTTGCTAAATTTACTACGCTCTAATTCAACTTAGGCTCATGTTGTTGGGTCCATTAGCGTTCCATAGACAAAGTTTACAAATACTCATCGATGATTCATTTTGAAGATTTTTTTCTTTCGTTTTCCACCTTCAACCATCTTGTTAAAAAAAAAAAATAAGAGACAAAGAAGGAGAAAGGAGGTGGATTGGTGTTCATATAATTCCTTTCTCTTTGAGGAGGCTTAAATGTGTTTTCTTTTCTTGCTCATATAATTTTTCCCTTTGTTCTTGTAGTGGCCAAATTTTATTAGATCTCAATGTTGTTAAAAAGGAATTATTGTATTGTTGTTGTGATTTGTGGTTTCCCACTTTGGTCTCCTCTGTCATCTCCAGCATATATCCAGCATCTTTTATGTTCATCAAAATCATTGGACAATTAGATTAGAAACTACGAGTCATTGGACAATTAGATTAGAAACTACGAGTCAGAATCCATCACAATCATCTCATCTTTCCTTGAATGTTTTGCCTTTTAGAGTTAAAATGCAAATCACAAAATCAAACCATACAAGAGAACACAAGATATTTACGTGATTCACCGTTGAAGGCTACGTCCACCGAGCATTTTCTCAATTCCACTATGAAGGATGGGTTCTACAATCTTCATAGTCTCTCCTCTCTTCTCTATTGCTTTCACATAGACAATCTCTCCAGGCAACAGAAAAAACCCTGGATGAAATAACCCTTATAAGTTTTGGTTTACAAGAATACTTGGGCCTATTGGGCACAACTTAATGTTAGCCTTTTGAGCCAAACCCATCAATCTTCACCTTGGCGAAAAATGTCCAACCCTTGAAGAATGTTGAAAAGTTTTGTAGCACCTCCACCTGGTGGGAGTGACTCCCACCATTCCTGCACCTTAAAGGTGTAGGGTCCAATCTCTAGCATTATGAGAGACTGAGTAAGTCTAGACAATGCCTGAACTTTTTTGTGATAACCGGCTTGGTAAGCATGTCCGCTGCATTTTCATCTATGTGAATCTTCTAAATGGAGATTTCACCATCTGCAACCCAGTCTCGAACCTTGTGATACATGACTGCTATGTGTTTTGTCCTGACATGATATACCTGATTCTTTGACAAATAAATAGCACTTTGACTGTCACAATATAGTGAGATTGTTTTTTATTTAATGCCCAATTCATTCACCAAACCTCTCAACAACATTGCTTACTTAGAAGCACATGTCACTGTCATATACTATGCCTCTATAGTGGATAAAGCTATAGTAGACTGAAGCACTGACCGTCAACTGATGGGTCCACTAGCAACTGTGTAGACATAACCTATAGTAGATCTTCGCTTGTCTAAGTCACCTGCATAATTAGCATTTACATATCCGACTGCAGTTTCTGACCCCTGTTATCTTTCAAACACGCTACCCAAGTCTTTGGTGCCCTTCAAATACCTTAGAATCCACTCAACTACATTGCAATGTTCTTTTTCTGGATTCGCCATATATTTGCTCACTACACCGACTGCTTGAGCGATATCTAGCCTGAGTACAAACCACGGCATACATGAGACATCCCACTGCATTAGCATACGGTTTTCTAGACATTTCTACAACTTCATCATCTATATTAGGACACTGTCTTGCACTCAATCTGTAATGAGTTGCAAGTAGCGTAGACGCAGGCTTTGCTTTCTGCATGCCGAATTTCTCAAGTACCTTTAAGATGTATTTCTTCTGTGATAAAAACAGCTTGCCAGCCTTTCTGTCTGCCCTAATTTCCATCCGTAACATTTTCCTGGTTGCCCCAAGGTCTTTCATATCAAATTCCTCACATAACTCGGATTGGCTCAAAAGGTCAATATTAAGTTGGGTCCAATAGGCCCAAGTATTCTTGTAAGCTCAAACTTATAAGGGCTATTTCCTCTAGGGTTTTTTCTTTTGCTTGGAGAGATTGTCTCAGTGAAAACAAGAGAAAAGAGAGGAGAGACTATGAAGGTTGTAGCACCCATTTCATCTTCTTATAGTGGAATTGAGCAAATGCTCCGTGGACGTAGCCTTCAACGGTGAACCACGTAAATATCTTGTGTTCTCTTGCGTGGCTTGATGTTTTGATTTGCATTTTAACTCTAACAATTGGTATCAGAGCTGAGTTGAATCGTTAGATCCCGACAACAAAATCACAGATCAGTTTTCTCAGTTGGAGAAACTCCACCGTTCTCAGATTAGAGAATAGAGGGTCGGGCTTTCTAAGATCTCAGGCCAGGACCGTCTGCAAGATTGTTGGGTTTTGGCTCAAAAGGTCTTTACTGGGCCAGGTTCACTACCAGTGAGGCCCAGCAGGCCAGGTCTGTTTCTGTAGGTACAAGTATATAATATTTCTTTCCCTTAGGGTTTCCTTGAGCTGTAAATGGAGATGAAGAGAGACTGGGAGGAAGGGATGGGTAGGGTTAGTGTAATCCTTATAACATGTACAAGAACTTCATCTTAGTAAAATCATCACACTCTGTGGACGTAGGCGATATTACCGAACTACGTAAAATCTCGGTGTTCTCTTGTGTGATGTGATTGATCTTTGTGTTTTACATTTTATTTTCATAACACTGCCAATAAAATAAAATAAAATGTAACCCAGTGGGATACCCATATCCAACAAGAATGTTCTTTTTCATTTATTGTACCCTTTGGTCTAGGTCCCTCATTTGTGCCGACTATCCCAACAGAATACACTATTGTTAATGGGAGCGTCATACACAACAAATGTTCTTCTTTTATAGTAATTTTAGAATGAACACGTGATATGACTATAGGACTTACTAATTTATTAAATGGAACAAACTTTCTACATTGATCTAAATTCCAATTTTAGCCTAGTCAAAATTCTAGGAATCTAATATAACCACATGAAATCTTGAACCCTTCTTTCTTCATGGTCGTATATTAGATGACTAAAACTTTAGATGAGGTTGAATATTTGTATTTACATGAATCTCGAGACACTTTATTAATTTAAAATGATTAATAAGCCTCACAACCATGTAAACTTTGTAAAACGATAGTTTGAAAACCATATAACATACGTTAGTGGAGAACATTTCAAAACCAATCACTTCTCCAATCTCCATTGATCATAGATTCAGTGTTAAACCATTTTTACGATTGATTCTTTAACTTTTGGGGCATGGAGATTTCATCTCTTATAAACTTTAATATTTCAACTCGAGAGGGTGGCCTAACGTCCAATAGCCCACCTCAAGAAATAGGGCTCTTGTGTTCGATTCACACTCAATTTTAAAGGGTCATTTTTCGTAACTTTATCCGATGTATGTAGATTGAGAGATTTTTCACATGTCACGAAGAATCAATCGGGGGACAAACCAGAACACCTTCGATTTATAAGAAAAAGTTCAATATATCATTGTCCTAACTTGTTGAATCAATTCCTAAGAGAATTGACGAATATATTAAAATCACACATAAAAATAGTATGTATCAAACTTCAACCAAGATTGGATTCGGTCTATGCATGTGTTTGAGTGCTTATTGCCGTTTTAGAAGCTTCTAGGAAAAATGGCAATTTAAATGCACCAAACAAAATGAGGAACAATGTTATTCTACATTTTTTTGGAGAAACTCCACTCCTACTTAATGAGGAAAACCATTATCTATAGTGCTCGAAAAAATATAAATAAGTAGAGAAAAAATGAGAGACAATGCAAGTGAAACTTAGAAATAGGAAAGTGATTAGATTGGTGATCTTCACCAACCAAGATTTCCATCGAATATGCCCTTTTATAGAGTGTATACAGTATATACAACATGAATTTTTCCATTGTGAAAATAATATGAGTTGTCTTCCAAGTAAAGGAGAGACCCTAGAAATAAATGAAGCTTGGAAATTGCGAAAAAGTGGCACATTGATTGGCCAAGAAGATTTGTTGAATGAGCAACACATTGATTGACTGCCAATTGGGTGAACAACACACTGACTGACTGCAAAAATGAGATGAATTGGCAGCACACTGACTGGCTGCGAAGATTTGTTGAAGTTACAACACACTGACTAACTGCAAAGATTGAATTGGCACAAACTGACTGGCTGCAAAATGGCAACGAACTGATTGGTTGTAAACTAGCAGGTGACAAACATATATGGCAGCTTGCAAGAGAGAGATTTGATTTTGTTCTCATGAGTATGTGAAACAGTAGTCTTGCAGGAGCACTGAAAATTGTGATCTAATAGACCACCAAAAGAGGAGAGAGTGATGGATTTTCCTTTTTGTGTTTTTTATTTCATTCTCTCATCGCAACTGATCTCGTCCAAAAAGGGGTTTTTTCGAATGGAACCCACCGAGGATTGGAGAAGAGGATGCAAAGCAGAACGAAAGATGAGGGATTGGCGTCGAGGCGAACGTCGGAGATGGACGCCTCATGGAACAAAAGCGGCGTGGGCCTATAGATTTGATGGAGTGTGCCTCTCGGATCTGGATGGCTGCAGATGTAAAAAGGCGGTGGGAGGCAGGAAATCCGACGAGCAGTGAAGAAGAATTCACTGAGTGGAGGACGTCGGGCTGCAGGTCAAATGCAGCAAGAAGAGGGCAAAGGGAGAGAGGAAAGTGTCGAATTTAAGTCAGGTCCAAGGATTGAAATCTACTCTACATACCATGTGAAAATAATATGAGGTGTCTTCCTTGTAAATGAGAGACCCTAGATTTTATTATATAGAGAAAAGAAATTACAAGTAAAGAGAGTAAATCAAATAAATGAGGAAAGTCCCAAATGGGAAAATACAATATTATAAAATCTAAATATATCCTAAATCTAAATTGATTCTAACATCCATGATAGTTGATGAAAAGACTATAAAATTTTGTAAGGAAGACCTTTCCTAATAAGAACTTTTCATATTTTTTCGAGTCCCATGTAGGCCAAAATATTCTAACATCTAAATATACAAAAACACGGCATCCTTAACAACTTTCACCGTATTTCATAGTTTAAAAGTTCAAAAAAACTCATGCAAGTTAGTCTGAGTTGACTCCCCTCAGTAGGATTTTGAGTTGATCAAGTCAACAAGTTTTTTCGATTCAAATCCAAAATCTCACTTGAGATACTAAACTCATAAGATTTCAAGTTGTGTTCGAGCTTTGAATTTTTGAACTATACCGGAATCACATAGAGCTAGAAAAGATGCGGCCACGGTCGTGGTCTAGAGTGCTTTAATGTGATAAATAAATGGTAAAGAGAAGGTGAGAGTAGATATGTACATACAGTGAGTTGGCGAGTGTACTGCTGAATCAAGAGATTGGCATACTGTTGGCCATTGTACCGATTACTGGTATCGTAGTTGGGCAACATGTAGTTGTTGAGGTAGTCATTGCTGCCAAAGCCCACAAAGAAAATGCACTGAGGGATGGACTGCATCATCTTCTCCCGCCCAACTTGTTGGCTAATTTGAGCCAATGTGTTTTCAAAGTTTCGAATCTGTTGGTTGAATGGTATGCGACTCACCTGCACATTACATATAACCATTTGGTTTTATAAGATTACTAATGCATTTCGATCTACAAAACAACCAATGTTATAGAGGAGAACGTTTTGAAAGTAAAAGTAGCAAAAGATAAAATAAAAGTGAATTTGACAAAAGTCTCAAATTGTCTAAATGAAAAAATCAATCTTTATATAACAATTGAGGTACCCTCCTCTCAATGACTAGTTTTTAAGAGTTAGTTCTACGTCAAGAATGTTAACATGTTTTTTATTAGAACTGACTTTCTTATATTAGCTCTGTTAATTGTATAATTTATTTGTAATTATTTCTTGCTTCCTTTTTTATTCTTTATTCCATCTATGTACATTATTTTTCTTTCTCTTTTAGTATTATTTTTTCTATATAATACATTAGCATCGATCTCTCCTCAATTACAATCCAATCTTTGTCTCTAATTTCACAAGGTATTAAAGCAAATCTTCTATCCAATTTTTTTCCAGTTTCTGCTACCCTAAGTCGAGCAGAGACGGCCGACTCCTCTTAGGTCATGCTGGATTTTACAGAAGGTTTATCAAAGGATTTAATGACATATCAAGACCTCTCTATAGACTCCTAACCAGATTCGTTTTCAATTTTGATGAAAAATGTGTCATAACCTTTGAAAATTTGAAAACTGCTTTGACTTCTGCTCCAATCATACAGCCACCTGATTGGGCTGTACCTTTTGAAATTATGTTCGATGCCTCTGACTATGCAGTAGGACCCGTGTTAGGCAAAGAATGAACAGATTACCTCATGTTATCTACTATGCTTGCAAAATGTTGAATGATGCTCAACTTCATTATTCCACTACGAAAAATGAGCTGTTAGCAATTGTACTTGCGCTAGACAAATTTTGATCTTACTTAGTAGGTTCGAAGGTCGTTTTCTGTTCAGATCACGCTGCACTCAAGTATCTTCTTTCTAAGAAAGATGGTAAGTCCCTCCTGATCCGATGATACCTTTGCTACAAGAATTTGATATTGAACTTTGGGATAAGAAAGGTTCCGAAAATGTGGTAGCAGACCATTTGTCTAGATTAGTGACCGAGATCACTGAAGATAACCGTCCTATCACTGAGTCCTTTCCTGACGAGCAATTCATGTCCCTTTCCCAAGTATCATGGTTCGTAAACATTGTTAATTATCTTATGACTAGTCAAATGCCTCCTCATTGGACTAAACAAGATAGTGTTAAATTTCTAGCACAAGTCAAAAATTTCATTTTGGATGATCCATAACTGTTTAAGCATTTTGCAGAGCAAATTATTCGCCGTTGTGTTCCTGACGAAGAACAACAAAGTGTCATAAGTTTCTGTCATAATCAAGCCTGTGGAGGCCATTTCAGTGCTAAAAAGACAACTGCAAAAATCTTGCAGTGTGGATTTTACTGGCCCTCCATATTTCGTGATACCCATACATTTTGTTTTTCATGCAATAAATGTCAAAAATTAGGAAGTATATCCCACCGGAAGATGGTGCCTTTAAACCCAACCTTAATTGTTGAACCTTTCGATTGTTAGGGCATTGATTTTATGGGACATTTTCCTAAGTCTTTTGGCAATGTATATATCCTCGTAGGAGTTGACTATGTATCAAAGTGGGTAGAAGCAGTGGCACCCAAACCAATGATGACAAGGTTGTCACTCATTTCTTAAAAGAAAATATCTTCTCTAGATTTTATTCCACGAACAATCATCAGTGATGGTGGTAAGCATTTTTTTTAATCGCCCAATCGAAAAATTGATGAAATCGTATGGGGTGATTCACAAAGTAGCTATCCCCTATCATCCTCAAACAAGAGGACAAGTGGAAATATCAACTAGAGAAATAAAACATATCCTTGAGAAGACAGTCAATCCATCTCGGAAAGACTGGTCTCGTAGACTCACTGATGTACTATGGGCTTATCGAACTGCGTTCAAGACACCCATAGGAATGTCACCCTATCGCATGGTGTATGGATAGGCTTGTCATCTTCCAGTCGAAATAGAACACAAAGCCTATTGGGCAATCAAGTGTTTCAATTTTGCTCTAGACTCGGCTGGACAACTCAGAAATCTTCAATTAGCTGAGTTGGAAGAAATCAGAAATGAAGCTTATGATACGGCTAGAAAGTACAAAGACCAAATGAAAATCTTACATGACAAACACATTCTCCGCAAAGTGTTTACTACTGGTCAAAAGGTCTTATTGTACAATTCTAGTTTGAATTTTTTTCCTAGAAAATTGAAATCCAAATGTCTGGTCCATTCATCGTCACAGCCCACATGATGCCATCCAGATCAAGCATCCTAAAAATGGTCATCCTTTCAAAGTCAATGGTCAACGTTTGAAACCATTTTTAGAGCCCTACACTCCAGAAGAACAGAGAAAATCTTGTTCATTGATCCAATTTACCAAAACTGATTTGCACATCCATTATCCTTCCATTTAACCAAACCCATTTACCTTTACCCACTCATCTCTACCCAGACCCACTAGCCCAATTGTCTATGTTTTAATTGGTCTAAGTTCATCAGAGTCATCAATGCCTACTTGTTATTTTTCTTGAGTCTAGTTTTTCTTTGAGTCAATCTAGCCTAGAAGTCAGTTATTTCATACCACGGTACAACTCATATTTAGATTGTTCGTTTTCTAAGATATTTCTACGTTTACACCTGGCCAATGTAGATTAGGGAACAAATAGGACAATATTCAATTCGAGTTTGGGGGTACTAAGGTCATTCATTCATTTTCATAAAATTTCTTAGGGGAGAGTAAGTTCATTACTGTGACCCCTTAAAATTTTTTTTTTTTTCAATATCCATCATCCATCTTTGTCTTTGTGACCAGCAGACATTAAAGAACTGGATAGAAGTCATGCTCGTAGACAGTCGAGTTTTTGTTTTTGCACTGTGTCTGTCTAGAACACAAGTTCCCACAAACTTCTATAGGAAAATCATTTCCTTAGCTACGAGGGTGAGGAAGCTGGAAATCTAAGATGAGCAACCCAGACCTCTCTATGGTCGAAGCACTCTGGCTGCAAAGAGGAAAGCTAAGAGGCTAGGTATCTGTCACAAATGCGGACATTGGAATTGTAATGGAATAAGATCAGATTGTGGAGTCCACTGTGAGACAACAATAAGTAGACTTGTAGGGAACTGGCAGATCTATGTAGAACTCTGCAAGGGCAAAGTAAGTCCAGAAAGGCTAAGACGCCTTGAACTCTTGAGAACTGTTGATTTCCGACTAAGTACTTACAAGAGTTTGACAATCTGACGTTAAACGAGTCATAATCTTGTTAGACAAAAATAAGCAGAATCATTTTAGAGAAGAGTAAGTGAGGACTGAGACTTCTGGAGCTTAAACACTACCAATTTTTAGTTTGAAAAAGATTATCCACGTCTTAACAATTTGACGTAAAAAAGAGTCACATTTTTTGCATTAATACTTGGGTAGAGATCTTTATATCATACATTTCAGGAAAGATTTGTATAGAATTTATATTTGGAAACCATTGTACACAGCCATATTAAGTTTAGTTTGAAAATGAAAAATATTCACGAGTCAAATAATCACTAGAGGAATACCAGTTGGGACTTAACCCAGTGAGCTTTAGAGCCATTCATTTTTTTCTGAGGGTTATAAATAGACTCTTGTTTCTTTGGTAGCGCAGACAAGTCGTTGATCTCATTATCCTTCATCTTGGTCATATTACTGATAACGCCATCAAAATTGAGTAATTACTTTTTGGAATTTATTTGAAACAAGGAAACCACCTGTTGAAACTTAGGATATGATTTAGGCCATTTTTGGATCGTTTGAGCCTAAAAGCCTACCTATTTTTTGTCATCTTATCTTGATAATTCCCCAGTTGAGCCTTATATAAGCCTACTTTCTTGAATAGCCATGTTTACCATACCCAACACCAGTTCAGGAGTATGAGCCAATAAAAAATATCCATGACATATTCTTAGAAAAGGTTTGAGATGAAAATTAAGGGATGGTACTCTAAAAACAAGGGCACAAGAAATAGAAAAAGAAAGAAAATAGCATCCAAAACGGGAAACATCCAGATACCAAAAGAAAGATGTGAAAAAAAATAGAAAAATAATGAAAAAGAAAATACTTTGAAAAGTGCCAAAAAAGAAGAATAGAGGAAAAATATCCCATTCAAAATCATGAAGACCCCTAACCAATTCGAAGTATTTATCTTTAGAGCCTCATATCCTTCTTTGATTTAACCCGATCCCAAGCCACGTTTCGTCCTAGAAGTAAGTCCTATTAATCTTAGGTCTAAATAGGGTGTTTCATCTGAAGAATAAAGGAAGAAAAATGATGGTATTTGACTCAACGTTCTCAAGAAAGTGGCATCTATCCATGAGATCATTCATCTTCTTTGATATAAGCCGTCTTGGTTAATACATATGTGAGATACATTGATTTTGAGTACATAAATTCTACTCACATATACTTGAGAGAAAATGAACCCAAAGCTCATTTTCCAACGGTGTGAACAAAACTTGAGTCTATTTGGAAAAAGAGGTCTATATTAATGTTGACTAAGCACACACTACACTCCAAGTATAAACCTTGTAAAATGAATTTTAGAGTTGTATGATGTTTAGACTTCTCATCCTTGTGTTCCTGTTAAATATGTTGATATTTGTGGGTATTATCACTGTAAGCCCTCATGAGACTATAACTCGTCCACTAGTGGTGAGCTACGGGTTTAAATGTTTGTTGCGTACACTGAATGCAATCGAGTGTACCAGCAAAAGTGGTTTAGTCTAGGAATTTCAAATTATTCAGTTGGTCTAGAATAGGATTTCTGTGTGTCTTTAGAATTTTTAAGTTTTAGGTTTGCTCGAGGACTAGAAAAATCTGAGTTTGGGGGTATTTGTTGAGCATTGAAATATTACATTTTTACCCCTGATTATTGGGTCAATTAATCGTCAATTTTGTATATAATGATCCATTTAATGTAGTTTGTCAATTTTGTAACTAAAAATGGAAAGTTTAGAAAAATCAAGTTAAAACAAAAGAAGATTGCAAGTTTAGAGTTTTAAAGAGAAGACCTAGAATTATTATAATTACTTTATCTTACTTTCTAGAATTTTCATGTAAACTAATTAATTTAGATCTAGTTATGAGAGTCTATGATTAATTAATAATTTTTAGATTTAAAATGGCTGAATAATTATTTAATTCTAGAGGTTAAAAGTTGCAATCCAATTGACCAAGCCTGAATTTCATGTCATTGGGCCAAAACTCAGATCAAATGGGCCAAGTTATGCTCCACAAAGCTTCAATGGGCCAAGCCACATGCAAACCCATGCGCATTTCACACTCTGGGCCAGGCCAGTGTGCAAGCTCAGTCCAACTAAGGTCCAAGCTCTCAAATCCAATTTAAATGGGCCTGAGTTGAGGTCTAGATCCAAATCTAAAGCCCAAGTCCAATGAACTACATGGTCCATGTTTGAATTTACCCAAGTCCAACCCAACTACCTATGTTATAATCCAACTTCACATCCACACCATCCAATTTCCATCTTAGATCCCTCCATCTCACATACCAAATTAGGTCAAACTTTAGATCCACCATCAAATCTAACCCATCCATTCATCTATGATTAGATCTAGGTCATCCATTATCATCATGATCATCTTAACCTTAGATTAGTATTCATTCATGCATCACCTATTAATCCATGCATTCATTTCACGCATTGATCATCTTAGCCATTAGATATTAGGTAATCCAATCACATCCATTCATTCATTTCTTAGAAAGCCTAAAGCCTCCACATGCATCCATACATACATACATCATCTTGAAATTAGGTCATGCATTGCATAATCTCCCTAGGATCAACCTTTGAATCTAAACCCTCCATCAACCATCTACCCATTCCTATAATTATTTTACCCAAAATACCTTAGAGCCATTATATCAAAACCCATTTAATCTAAGCCCTACATTCATAAACCCTGAGCAATTAACAACTTGTAGTTCAAGCTAGACTCCATGAGCATTTTACACATCATCATCCCAGTATTTTTGTTGGTTACCCCCATGCAAAAAAAGGGTTATCACATTTGTGACATAGCCACTAAAACCATTTACACATCTCGTGATGTCTCCTTTTATGAAGGCATCTTCTTTTATTGTGATTTGTTTACCCCATCCTCCTCTCTTGTTACCCCATTGTCCATATCTGATGACCTTGCCATTGATTTCCCTTCTCATTCACATGCTGTTACTTCTCCACTCCAGTCCCATCACCAGTCACTCCACCTCTTTCTCTTAATTCAAGCCTACCTAGCGATGTTCTACCATCCATCACCCCTCCTGTTGCTCCGACACCCGCAGCTCGGCCTAGTAGCATTCGACACCCACCGCCTCATTTAGATGATTTTCATTGTTCCACTACTACTCATGAGCGTTCACCTTCTCCTTCTGCTTTCGAGTTAACAGGTACACCTTACCCTCTTTCCCATTATCTTCATACCACTAATCTCTTTGTTGCACATAGAGCATTTCTTTCAAATATTTATTCCACAGATGAGTCCCATACATTCTCTCAAGCTGTTAAATTTCCACACTAGAAAGACGCCATGGAAAAAGAAATTGCAGCCCTTAAAAAGAATAACACTTGGAACCTCACTTCTCTTCTTACCAACAAGAAACTCATTGGTTGCAAATGGGTTTACAAGATTAAGTACCGGTCACATGGTTATATTGAGTGTTATAAGGCTCGCCTAGTTGCCAAGGGTTTCACTCAGGTTGAAGGGTTGGATTATCATGATACTTTTGCTCCCGTTGTGAAATTAGTCACAGTTTGGGCTCTTCTTTCCATTGCCTCTGTCAAGCATTGGTCTCTACATTAGCTTGATGTTAAAAATGTCCTTCTGCAAGGGGATCTTTATGAAGAGGTCTACGTGACACTTCCGTCTGGTTTTGCACGACAGCGGGAGCAATGGGTCTGTAAGTTGAACAAAGCTATTTATGGGTTGAAGCAGGCTTCTCGGCAGTGGTTTGTCAAATTTTCATCTACTCTTCTTGAAGCAAGTTTTTCTCAGTCTAAGTCTGATTATTCATTGTTCACATATCACACCGGCAGTTCTTCAACCTTTGTTTTGGTCTATGTTGATGATATCATGATCATTAGAACTGATGCTTTGGCCATTCAACGCCTCAAATACCTTCTTGAACCAAAATTTTATATTAAAGATTTGGGTCGTTTCAAATATTTTCTTGGCATTAAAGTTGCTTGTTCTCATAAAGGTATTTTCCTCCCACAACGAAATACATTCTGGACATTCTCAAGGATATAGGTTTGATTGGCGGACGTATCTCGGAATTTTTGATAGAACAAAAGTTGACATTATCACCTGATAATGGGACTTTGATTTCTAATCGCACCATATATCGTCAAATCGTGGCTCGCCTTTTCTATCTTACTATAACCATGCAAGATCTTAATTATGCAGTGCATATTCTCAGCCAGTTCATGCACTCTCCTCGTAGTGTTCATTTTGATATTGCCCATCGTGTCATTCGCTACTTGAAGGGTTCCATGAGTAAGTGGATTCTTTTATCTTCCTCTAGCGGCCTCCATCTGCAGGAACTTTGCCATCACTCGCCGGTAGACCAAGTGATGCAGGACAAGATATAAAATAACCCTAAATGCCTAATTTGGTTCCTTAAAAATTTAAATGGATGAAAATAATATACCCTGAAACTAAAATGGGCTAAAATTAAAAGCTAAATTAATATATGCAATTAATTAATATAAACATACTACAAGTAACCATGCAAATACTAAAATCTAATGGGTTAATGGAAATAATGAAGCCAAAGGTAATGTATTAAATGGGCCAAAAGTCAAAGGTTGGTGTAATAGAATTTAATGGGCATATGGTTAATAATAAAATATGAGAAACTAATAGTTGGCCAGAAATAAAGAAAAGGAACGACAGGTGTGGCTTAAAAGAGGCAACAACAGCCAAAAGGAAGAGAAAGGTAGCGGCAGCGAAGATCTAGGCCTAAGGAGGATCGCGACAAGGCAAGGATGGGTATGGGATGATACGGCAGCAGTATATGGGAGAAGAAACGGTCGCGGGCACGGTTTAAAAGTCCAGGGAAGGTGCAGTGACTGTATGTGGGTTTTACAACAGCCTAGAGGAAGATTTGGATCTTGTCGCTGAAGTTCATCTACTATCAACCATTTGACTTTTGTCTTTGGTTGGCGTGTGGGAACCACTTTCTCATCTAGTTTAAACTCTAAATTCTCTCTTTTGGTATAGGGAAAGTTTTGCAGGTTCAGGCCAAGGATTATGAAGTGGGTTAGGTAGGCCAGTATGTGGGTCAAGATGATGCGCATATGAGGTGGGGCAGAGTGGTAAGGCTATTGGAACTGGACAGAGTGTGAGGTCCTCCATATGATCATCCACATCAAATTCATTAGACTTACAATGAGTATCTGCAACAAACTTATATTGTTTATTGTATATATTAATTTAATTTTTAATTTCAGCATGAAATGCATGTGTATGTGGTGCAAATGCATATGCAGACCCAGACAACTTGGGGATACTGGCACTAGACTAGGGTCTATGGATGGGGATGACATGGAAACACACCTAACCAACCCAAGGGGATTTTCGTCGAAATTGTCAATGCTCTCATCACTATCGAGATCTACTCCTTCATATAACACTTCATTTTCAACATCATGGTCAGTCTTTTCATTGGACTGTTTATCCAAGACAAGGGTTTTTTCATTATTCCGATTCTTGGTAAGACGCTCGTGTGCGAAATGCCCATAACCATGACAATTATAGCATTTGGTCCCTTGTATGGAAGAGCTCGCACCAAAAACTCCTTTTAACACTTACATCCTTATTTTGGAATAGAGTACTGGTGGCTGGCTTGGCTTGATTCACTGTACCCCGTGGAATAGACTCAAACTGGCTAGGAGGGTTCGGTGTCAGGTAACGCTCCAACTCTTACATTCTCTAGTAAATCTCCTCCAAGGCATTGACACTGTGGGAAATCAACTCCTTTTGGAGATCTGATGGAGACCCATTCTAAACCGAGAAAGAGTCACAAGAATGTCCTCCTTTATATCACATCTCATCATGTACTCATCAAACTTGTCGATGTAATCAGCGACTAACATGTTTCCCTGACGAAGTGCTTACCATTGGTCCATTAATATCTCTCTATAGATCAAAGGGAGGTTTTTTTTTTTTTTCAGTTTTTCTTTCATTGCATCCCAATGAGAAATAGGTTCACCTCCGGCTCTTTCAATTTGGCACTCTATATTGATTCAGAAAAGTTTGGCTTGACCCAACAATTTTATTTATGCAAATCTCACACAACGCCCTTCTGACATGTTATACCATTCAAAGTAGTGTTCCATGCCAGACAACCAATCAATAAAACTCTTTGGGTCAAGTCGACCATCAAAACTCGAAGCCTCAACTTTAACAGTTCTCACTATTTCAGACTCATGGTCGGGAAGGTCATGAAAAACATAATGGTTGTGGGGACCATTTCTTCCTCTACCACTCCCTCGGTCACCAACTCAACCTCAAGCTCTATCACCACCAACTTCCAAGTCATTAATTTGAATGAGGGAAAGCTCTAATTCATCGAAGCGTTATCGGTTATGGTCGTCTGTTCTGCTGTTCTAATTTCCATGTTGGCTAAACGGGCACTAAAATCGTCTAAGATCTTGGTAACGGTGTGAGGTCCATATTGAGTTGATAATCCCGGCCACTACGTGTCGGCATGCACAAAAAGACACACTAAATGATGTGACTTAACTCTAATGAATGCAGTGATATAATGACCTAAGTCTGTATGCAATGAATGAAATAAATAACTAAATGAGGTGATGCAAAAATTTTCCCTTTTTTTTCTTTGTTTTTTGTAATTAATTAATCAATTAATTAATATTTTTTAAATGCGACTTAAGACCTGGAAAGTTAGAAAACTCTCCTAACCTAATTTGATTCCCTAAAAATTAAAAGGGATGAAAATAATGCACCCTGAAACTAAAATGAGCTAAAATTAAAAACTAAATTAATATATCCAATTAAATAATATAAACTTACCACAAATAATCATGCAAATACTAAAATTTAATGGGTTAATGGAAATATTGAAGCCAAAGGTAAGGTATTAAATGGATTAAATGGGCCAAAAGTCAAAGGTTGGTGTAATGGAATTTAATGGACCTATGGTTAATAATAAAATAGGAGAAAGTAATGGTTGGCTAGAAATAAAGAAAATGAACGATGGGTGTGGCTTAAAAGAGGTAATAGCGGCCAACGGGAAGGGAAAGGTAGCGGCAGCGAAGATCTGGGCTTAAGGAAGACTGCGGCAACTCATATGCGTATAAGCAACAAGGCAGGGATGGGAATGGGATGATACAGCAGCAGTATATGGGAAAAGAAAGGGTCGCAGACACTGTTTGAAAGTCTAGGGAAGGTGCGGTGACTGTATGTGGGTTTTACGGCAGCCTAGAGGAAGATTTGCAGGGTAGCAACAGTAATGGATGGGGTTTAGGTGGTCACGGCAACAACAGGGCTTAAGAAAGGGGACGAAAACAGGGATTGGGAATGGGGTATTTGATTTATGGCAGCAGAGGTATGGCTTGATTTGGATTCAGGTAACCAAGAGAATATAAAAAAAAAAAGGGAAAAGATAGATAGAAGATGAAGAGAAGAGAAGTACTTGAAGGAGAAGGTGGGATAGCCTTATGCCAAGCTTCACGCCAAAATGAATCGCTCCACACACTAGCTGAAGGTTTGCGAAAAACTCAAATCTTATTCATTCAATCGTATGAGACCTCAATGGGGCTTACAAAGCTTATATAGAGTCTTCCTTACTTTAAAGAAAATAAAACACTAATTATCAAACTACCCTAGCTAAAAATAAAACATACGGAAATAGCAAAACATGAAAATGGAAGGTGTTGGAGATGCACTGCATCACCAAGAAACAACCTATGGTTTCTCTATCCTCCACTGACGCTAAATATTGCGCCATAGCCACTTTGACATGTGAGCTTCAGTGGCTGAAGTTCTGGCTCTATGATCTTGGTATTGCCCATCCTTCGCCCATCACATTATTTTGTGACAATCCAGCCTCTACAAACAATCCCATTTTCATTAACAGGCAAAATATATTTAGCTTGATTATCATTTTGTTCAGGAAAAAGCTCCAGTCTGGCTCATTGTTCCTCGCTACATCCTTTTTCTCATCAACTTACTGATGTCTTCACCAAACCCCTCGGCAAAGATTCATTCCAACTTGATTGGCAAGCTGGGTGTTGTTAACATACACACTCCACCTTGAGGGAGAGTTTTAGAACTGACTTTCTTGTATTAGCTCCGTTAATTGTACGATTTATTTGTAATTGTTTTTTGCTTCCTTTTTTATTCTTTTTTCCATCTATGTACATTATTTTTCTTTCTCTATTGTATTATTTTTTCTATATAATACATTAGCATTGATTTCTCCTCAATTGAGGAAGACAATCAAATCTTTGTCTCTAATTTCACAGTTTTCTTCATGGTATTATAGCAGGCACGACAACTGCACATGAGAGAAGGTGGAAGTTGACAAAGTCCCATATTGCCTACACTTAAAAAATCAATATCTCTATATTAACACTTGAGGTACCCTCCTCTCAATGGCTAAATTTGAGAGTAAGTTTCACTTAAAAATGTTAGTATGATTTTCTTCAATAAACATGATTGGTGACGCGAGAATATCACAACTATGAGGAAAATGGAAGAAGTTTCTATGATTCAGTTGCCGATGGCTCGATCATGCCTTCACTGGGCAATTGTAAACCTTAGGTCTTCACCAATTTAATAAGGTGTATGCAGGTGTGATGGTGGTTGGGGTCGGGTACTAAGCACTTCTTGTCTTCTTGAATTAGGAGGGTTAGTAAAAGACATTTGCATAAACTATTATTAGTTATTTAAGCATAATGTATGAAGTATACAAGCATATGATAATAAATATAATCACCACTTTAATCAATCTTATCACTCTCTCAACAATTCAAGAATCATCATCAACTCCCATTATCAAATTTTATTGGGTCTAATTGAATTTGAATCTATTTAACTAGATAATCTAATGGTGGGTGATGCCATCTAATGGATCAGAAGCAGATCAACGGCACAAATAATTTTGTGGAATAGATGACAAAACTAAAACTGATGAAGTGTCGAGATTACTAATCTAATATCAATAACTAGAACTGCGATTGAAAAAGATGAGAACGTTGCCTCGATGTGAATAGACAGTGAAGCAAATTGAAACAGAACCAAACATATTGAAACCAGAGAATCTAAATGTTCAAAATATTACACAGATAACATCCAAAAACCTTTAAATCATGAAAATTTTAGAAAATGCCTAACTCCATTTTAAAAATAGAAAAGCCTAACTTAACTCCTTTGAAACGATACAATCCATTTAATCTGATTTTTAGTACACAACTCAATTTACCCTTTACAAGCAACAGATTTGATGAATTGAGTCACCACAAAGTGGATTTCAAAGAATAATATTCAAATATGTCAATGGATCATGTTTACTTGATTAGTTTTTTCTTATGATTGAAAGTGTCCAAATGTTTCACCTGACTAATCTTTTCGAATATGTGAAAAACTCTCAATCCACACATTTTGAATAAAATTACCAAAAGTGGCCCATTGGGTAGAAATACAAATCTCGATTGACAGAACATTTTCAATCTCAATATAGATTAATAAATATGAATCAGTATTTAAAAAATTTGATCAAAATTTTTAAAATTTATATATTTCAGCTGATATCCATATCTTAAAACTGATACCAATATTTTAGGTGAAATTAGTAAGTGAGTGTACAGTACCTTTGGAGAGTGGAAGAAACAATAGAATGCAGGGTTTACGTGCTTACAAAATTTCTGCCGGTGATGTCTAAGATTCCGGCTGCAGCCGATGCATAGTTGACACCATGAAGGACATCTGCTCCTGCAGACTCCGAGTAGGCCGGAATCAATGGAAGTCCAAGAAGCACAGCTGCAAAAACCAACGGTCAGAATTCGACAACTACTATTACATGATTTAGATCTACGGATCGTCTATTGTCGACCCCACTGTCTGCCTACAATTTGAACAGTATAGATGACCCGTGAAACCAAGACCATTTGCAACTAGTGTGAAAATTCTACCATTCATTTGATGTTAATAAGAAGGTATTGCATCATCTCAAAATAAACATGTTCATTATTGAAGAGAAAGGATTCATATTAAAATTAAATGGAAGGATTTTTGCTTTAAAATATCTTACATTTATACATTTTTTGACCAAGTGCCTTACACAGGGCCGGCCCTGGATCCTAACCAGGCCGCCGCTTACGGCCCCTAATGTGACTAATGGGTTGTAGGGGCTCTACTTGTACTGCTTTCAGGGCCTAGGGCTCCTATCAATGCACTGTGTGTAGGGCCTCTTGAGATTCACGATAGTGCATTGTTTGTACATTCACGGTAGTGCATTGTTTGATGAAAATACTTTTGTGCTTATATTTTTGACAATATTGCAGTATTGCGGTATCGCAACTTATAATTGTAATATTTTTTTCTTTTAATTTACGTGAGGAAAACCGCAGGAAATCTAGAGTAATACCCCGTCAAGTGATACCCACTGCCAATAGAACACACCAGATGAGGTCATGGGGCTCGAACCTAACACTCTTGCTTCCTGAAGTGGGAGATTACCATTTGAACTACACCCATATAGACAATTGTAATAAAATTACAATATCTAAAGCACCACAATTTTGCAGTACTGCAACTTTTTCAAATCATTTATTATCTAACAAACATAAATGTCAGCCTTTTCAATCTTATTCGGTTCTTAGATGAAAGTCTTCTCCCACCCCACCCACACCACCCCCCCGGATTAAACAAGCTTAGGATATGCTCATTTCGAGCCTAAAATATCATGTCCAAGTTATAATTAGGCGGGCCAAGCTCAGTACATGAAAACATGAGTTTCTATCAAAAGTTTAAATTTGAGTCATAATTTGTAAAATCTATTTTTATTTAGTTTTATCTATAAAATATAACATTTATGTAATATATAATTTATACATTAAGATAATAATGCAACAGAACTTACACTTTAAGGCTCAAAAGCTTGAGCCAAAATAAGCTTAAATATATATTTCAAACTTGAAATCAGACTCAATATTGATGAATTTGTGATGAATTGGTCTTGGGTTGAGGCTCAAGCCTTTTAATTGAAATTCACATCTTGGCTTAGGCAAACCCGAACGTAATTCCCACATGTAAAGTGTTATTTCGTAATTCGAAGTTTGATAATTATAAAATTTCTTTCTCAAATCAAGAGAAAGATGATGATTTACAACATTTCAATATTTTTAGACATTAGATGTACAGTGAAAAGAAAACTTTCTGATTTAATTATTGACATTAGTAGTAATGCCAATATTTTTAGATTATTGCAAGGTATTTTCACACTACATTAGATGCGTTTTAAAGGAAACAGTCAATAAAATCAAAATTTCTAGTGGAGAAATATCCGTCTCCACGGTTCAACTGTAGGATAGAAGTGGTTGTGAAAGAGAAGTGTATTAGAAGGTATCACGATGATTCATGTTAAATCTTAAGTAAGAAGTCTTAGGCAACTTAATTGAGAAATGAAGAATGATTAATTGAAGAATACATATACTTTCATGATGCAAGCATCGAATCCAACGAACTCGATGACAACCCGATTGAGGATGAGCGGGCTCGATTGGAGTAAGTGATGAATTTCTTCTTCGAATCCAGGCACGGATTGATGGGGAAAGCGGGGATCTCAAACACAATCCGTTGGACTCACTTGCACCATAATTAAAGCGCATTTGACCAGTTATGGGCCATGGCCCATTCAGAGACTAGTTGGGCTTCAAAAGCCCATGAAGTTAAATCCAACTGTTGTCAATATGGTGGGCCCACGAATTTAAATGTCATCAGCTGAGTCATGTCCATATGGAAATGGAACACCATTATAAAGAGATAATCCAATTAAAAAAAATAGAAAAATTGGGTGCCAAGCCGTATGGGCCTCTTAAAGCCCAAGAATGGAAGGTTGACGTGGATTTAGAATTTGGGCCAATCTTGTTTAAATAGAAATTGCAATAAACTAATCTATTTTCAAGATTTTTAGATTTCTCTAATTTTCTTTTTCTTTTGATTTTGCTTGTGAGTCAAGATGTACATCCTAGATTAGGATTTTTTCTAATATATTCTCATAGGATTACAAGATGATGTACGTATGTTAATTGAAATTTAAGAAGCAATTTTGGAACGCTCAAGCACATGTACTACTTACCACACAATTCTACTTGAGTTGTTCTAAATTTATTGGTTATTAATTTTTTAATTTTGAGATTTATCGACCATTTGTTACATATTTGAGAGAGATCAGTTTAAGCTATATGGAACAACCTAGACACTTGAGATTCGATAAAGAGTCTGATTTTCTGTGTTTCATTAATTCTAGACCTTTTAATGTACTGATTAATTTTTTAACAATTGGTATCATAGCAAACACTATGGGTGCGTTTGGAAAGAGGGTAAATTTTCATGGGGTCTAGCCAGAGATAAAGATATTTAAGATGAATAATCTTTGCATGAGAAGAGTATTCAAAAAGTAAGAAAAGGGGGTAAAGATGGGTGATCCCATTACCCCTCAATTACTAAACAAAGGTAATAGAAGATTACCCCGCTCACCCCACCTTTTCCCCCAAACACAAAAGAGGTTAGCTATCAAAGCAGGCCAACAAGTTAAAATGGTGGTGGTTTTATCATACGATGATTCAAGGACGAGGAAGACGGGGATAAGATTATGTGTGGAAAAAATGCATATAAAAATATATAAATGAATATGTAAAGGGGTTTTATATTTTATTTTTTCGAATAGAAACAAATTGGACTTGAGAAGATTTCTTGGCCATTTGGTGAATTGGCGCACATACATTTTTAGTGTATTTTGGGTTTTAAAAAAATTCAAGGAAAACTTAGAGAAGATTGAATTAAAATTTAGTTTTTTTCATATCCTCCTCCACTGTTACACTTTTGGATCGTTGGAGACGATTTAATTAAAGTCAAAAGTCATAAAATTGAAAATTCTTACTGCACCATTCACCGTCCTCAGCTACTCATACCATGCCACCGATGCTGGTGTAGCATTTGATTTAGAAGATCTAGAGTCCTATCTCTGTTGCACTAAAGGCGGACAATTTTTTTTATAAATTATTAATTATACTCCACTTACTAGAATTTAACACCAACTTTATTAAATGTATTAAAATATTTAATACATTTAATAATATTGGTGTTAGGTTCCCATTAGTAGAGTGCAATTAATAAAACCAGTTTAGGTTGGATAACTTTTGGGTCATTTGTAACATCTAGGTTTAGATACTATCTTAAAATAAGCTTGGGCATTCGTCGAGGACCAATCCCTCTCTATGAATTGGGCTACACTGTATTCACTGAAGGAAAGAGAACGGTACAATTAGGGCTGCAACTCGGGTCAGATGGATCGGGTTCTTTAAAATCCAACCCGATCTGAATTGATATATATGAAACCCGACCTGACCCGACGTAAATTCTCAACCTCAACTTCACAACCCGACTCTACCCGAATCAACTCGAATTCTGATCCAACCCTCATTTTGAACCTATTTTAGCCTAATTTTATCAAGGTCGAGTCAGGTTGGGTCGGGGGATCGGGTTAATTTGTAAAATCCTCAGCCTGACCCAACTCGAATTTTATACGAGTTTTTATCTTCTCAACCCGAGTCGATCTATTTATCCAAAATTCTCGACCCGACCCACATGATTTCTCGAGACAGTCATCACCCAAGTTGCAGCCCTAGTACAATCTTGATCAGCCGTGTTTCAATGGGAAGAAGCAAGGAAGCTTCTCTTAAGTTCTCTCCATTTCCCTTATTTACATCTCTTTTAGAAGAGAAAGTGGACCTAACATAATGCCAACTTCTTCTCTATGTGGAGGAGAAGATGATAATCTGTGTAACCCGTCTGGGTTGCACATGGTAACACTTTAATTTTTCAACTTTTTTTTGGAGCTTAATGTAATTGGTAAGATTGAAAGTTTATTTCAATTTCAAAAGTGATCTATTTTAGCCAAAATAATATTTGCCAGTTGATCTTAGTGATTAAAAATCAATCGGCATCCATTTTTTCCCTTTTACAAAAGACATCCAGTGATTTCTCTAATTAATTAAGATCAAGTGACTAAAATTTGACTGACATATTGAACTTGAAGTAATCTCTCAATCCCATTGAATATATTCCTTTTATAATTCATAATTACTTTGAAAAATTACAAAGCAGTTAAGAGAGATTTCTCTTACTTTTAAGTTGTTTCAGTTCGAACACAGCTATAATCATTATTGTTGAGGCCTTTTGTGAGCCCTAAATTCTATCAGATCCAACAGTGGGGCCATAGTTGGTCGGATCCATTGCTGAGGAAAGGTCTGCAAATGGCTTAAATTCATTAAAAATCAAGGCCCACTTGAGCCATCCATACTGTTGATCATTCTAAAATAAGGAAAAAAAAATGAATAATCTTAAAATAGAACGTTCAGACCTCTCTTTAATTCAGTTACATGGCTAAAGTTACTATTTGCAATTGACATTACATTCATTACCATTTGATCACTTTTCTCGGTACTGGCTCACCTGCCCTGGTCCATAGACAGACCAGGGCCCACATCTCTTGAAATGTCAAATTCATCAATAATTAGTTGACTACTTTTTGACCATTTAATAAATGAAACAATCTGAGTCTCAACTGTCTTAATTATAAAGCTAAGTTTGGATGAGGGTATTGAAGGTAAGATGGGGTTCTCATCAGTTACATTTGGTAACAAAAGAATTACCTCTCACAGTACCAATTTGAATATTCTTACGGGAGCTATGAATACCCTCTTTTTATCCGCCTTCTTTTGCTTCACAAAGGTGGGACTGTTATACGAAAGTGGGTTGATACATGATTTGATGTGATGTATCTTAACAACAGTAGATATTATCTGTAGAAATTTTTTATGATTTTTCACACATAAATTTTTAAAAAAAATTAAAATAAAAAAAGTTAGATTTTGTATTAAGAAATTTTCTAGTCAAAATATTTAGTGAGTTTTCTTGAGAACTTAGACAAAATTCATCGAAAAGTCATTTCAAAATTTAGTATTACCTATTACAATGTTTAAAAACTCGAATCCAACCAAATTATATGATTCAAATTTAATCGAGTTGAATCAGTTTTTATGATTAAGCCCTTAGAGAGTTAAAAAGATAGTTTAATAGGAGAAGAACAATTGTAATTTTTATTTATTTTATTTTTTCTTTACTTTTTTTATTAAAAGTACCATATTCCACCACTACTATTATAATATTATGACTTTAATTGATTTTTCAATTTTCAAAACTTCATTACACTTATTTTAAACGTTAACTATTTATTATGTTTGTATAACGTTATATTATCATCATAGCTTAAAATAACTTGATCCATAGTTGAACATAATAGAGATAAAAACAAATGATTTCTAAAACACAGGTCTTGTAAATTTAAAACTTGGTAGAATTTTTATTTTAAATTAGTTTCTTAAATTATTCAATGAATAATGAGAGTGTGAGAATGACCACACTTACTACAAAATCTTCATCATATACTGTGAACTGGTTATTTGGTCAACTACACAAATTATAGATAAGATTAGCAGTAACTTATTTTTACTGGGAGATAACACTGAGATATAAAGATACTAGTGTTTTATACAATAAATACACTAGATTTATCTTTTTTGTCCATTTCTCATTATTTAAGTAATGACATTTTTTATTATTTAAGTAATAAAAAGATGCACTGTGTTATCAATTTCCTTTATAACGTAAGGTTTTTATAAAATAATCTATCAAGAAAAAACATAGTGAAGAAGAGTAAGAAGAGATAGAATGTCAAACTAATTGAAAACTTAAAAAGAAGGAATGAAGAAACATATAATAAATAACTGATTGACTGAATCTAATAGTTAATAATAGTATGAAATGGAGAAATAAAACTCGAAAAGTTATCACAAATATATGAAATTTTTGAAGTAAAGATGATGACGAAGAATAAGAAAGATAGAAGAGAAATACTTACCTATTTCGTCGACAATGGTATAGCCATTGGAGAACCTTCCAGTTGGGCCACCGGAGAAATCGATTCCATAAGGGAAATAGTTAGCTTTGGCAAATGATGGAAGGTTGTTGTTATTGCCATTGTCGATGAGTGAATCGCCGAATATAAAGAATGCTGGAACAACTGCCCTCTCTCTTCCAACTCCTCCTCCTCCTGCTTCTGGTGGTGCAACACCTTCTTCTTGAGCAGAACCCATACCAAATAACAACAAAACCATTACCAGAGTACTACACAAGAGACTCAAACAAGCCATGAGAGAGATAGACAGAGAGGCAGAGATTTTGTTGTAAAAAAACGAAGAGGAAGGTAAGAAAATTTATAGCCGTTGGGGGATAGATGGTGGGTAGAAAATAATAAATATCACTGGCTGCTTTTACAGAGCACTAAATTCAGCACTGCCAAGTTTCATGAAAATGGGTGTTTAGCCAATTGAAATTCTGTTGTACTACTCAACAATTATGACATATATTTAGAATTTATACCATGAGATTTAATAATAATGCCACAGGTTCCCCATTAATGCCATCAACAAAATTGATTTAGAAATTATTTTAGTGTGTGTAGTTCAGTTGGTTGCTTCCTGCTTCACGAATTAGGAGGTTGCGGATTCAAGTTTCAATAGCCTAACCTTGGTGCTTTAGGGGTACTGGGCTCACCTGCCCTTGGTGCTATAGGGGTAGTGGGCTCACCCGTAAGGGGTTTACATTAGGTATCCTGTGATTTCCCACATATAAATTAAAAAAAAAAATTGATTTAGAAATTAGAAGTAATTTTTAATAAAGTAGTCTAAAACACATTTTCTCATTAGTCTCTTCATAAAATAATTATTTAAATTTTAGATGTGATAAAATAATTTAAATATTTATTTAATGAAGAAATCTTTGACAAAGAGTGCTTTATGAAAATCCACTTCTAGAAAATATCATTTCTCTTCATTAAATAATTATTTAAATATCTTATATAATAAAATAATTTAAATAATTTTTTAGTGAAGAGATCAATGGCAGAAATTACTCTATAAAAATCCACTTCTAGAAAATCTAGACCTAAAAACAGACTACCGACAGAAATCTCCTCATTTTTCAACCTTTGGATATACTTGACTATGTGTATTTCTTAGTGGAGTCGCTCCACACTAAGTTTGAGAAATTTAAAATTGCCAAATATTATTTCAGTTAAATTTCTTTAGTGAAGCCATCATAAGATTTTTACCCAAAGTTAAAAACTTATATAAAATTATTAAATATGTAAAAATTTATTTCATTGTAGTAGTGATATAAGGTGCACATAATCAAGTGAAACAACGACTTTTATATGAGGGTATTTTAAAATATTGAGCATTATATATATATTTTACTTTTATAAATATTTATTCAACGTATTTTTTAATGGTAAAAATACTTTCAATTGTATGCCTAGCAAGAAAAGTGAAAGAAATAATATAAAATTAATATTATATCTTACAACTATAAAAAAATTATTTAACAAAATAAAATTAAAACCTAAAGTACTACTAAATATAAAGCCACTAATAAACACTTTATTTTAAAAAAAAATGAAGACTCATGAAAAAAGATTTATAAATAGATATACAACTTTCTAAATTCATGTCAATTTATAAAAAAAATTATTTGATACCTCATTTATTTATAGAATGTCAAAAATTTCAGTTAGTGTCATTAGAATGAAATCAATCTAATGAGGAAAACTCTAAAATATGAGTAGAAATCAGCATGGAATGGATATATAAGTTGTGCATGCTTTAAGTATTAAATATTTTGGGAAAGGTGCAAGTGAATGATCGTCATATCTATAGTGGTTCCCGAATAAAATGGATCTTACGAAGAATTACAAGAAACATGGATATTCTTCTAAAGCAACTACTATTAGAAAAATGGGAGAGACAATAATTTTTTTTTAATTTATGTGTAGAAAATCACAAAAAATACAGTGTAAAATCTCACCAAGTGATACCCACTGTCCTTAGAGTACACCAGGTTAATTTTTACTTTTATTCTATTGAATAAAATTCAAATTTATAGACTACATCAAAAAGTTACCTTCCTAATTAAGAGAGATGCATAATATCTCTTATAATCTATACTACATTCAAATTATAATCAATCATAATCAATCATAATCAAAATTATATCATAATATATCTTAACCACCCCCCCCCCCCCAATCAAACTCAAATGGTCCCACTTGAGTTTTAACTTATTCGACTTGATGATCCAATGGTCCATGAAGTCGAGAACAAAACTAACACGCCATGTGTGTAGAGCAAACTGCAAATGAAAAAGAACAGACAGAGATTGAAATTAAATAAGTCAAGAATTGTATATAGTCAGGTGTGGGATGGGAACTCATGATCCGATCGAGAGTGAAGTCACTATTGAAACGCGGCTGCTACTATGTTAGAAAATTAGATAGACTATAACATTTGTACATTAGTAATCTACTGTATTTATTTTACTCAATAAGATCCAAATATACATAGTGTTAAAAACTGAGAAATTGTATTCAATAAAGGCTATTACACACATATATATAGCCTTTAGCCGACCCTAAGGCTATTTTAGTTAAACCCAAACTCTAATTCTAATCTAAACAAAATACTAAATCTAATTATATTCAACATTCCCCCTTAAACTCAAGTGGTTCACCATTTTGAGTTTACAATTATTGAACTAAAACAAAAAACAAATAACTAGATAATCTAACTGCCGAAGGAGCCATCTGGTGGAGTGGAAGCAAATCAATGGTGAAGACGAGATGACGAAACCAAAACTGAACCAATGTTCCACAAGTGCTGCAAGTTACGGATGCCGAACTTACTCCAACTCTCCCTCCTTTCACTTGCTGATATCAATCCTCATGCCGCCAATACTAATGCCAATGCTAATTACCACTACCAATTTCAATTCCAAAGAACATAAAGTCTGTTCGATGCAAATAGAAAGTGTGAGAAAGCTGCAAAGTACGAAGAGAACAAGAAACAAGATCCTCCAAACTATGGCTGCAAATGGAAGAGATAAAGTACCAAACGGCTGCAAAGGGTACCAAACGAATGCAAAGAGTACCAACGAAATCAAATCTGCTTGAAAAGAGAGAGACAAAAGCAGATGTAAAACTGGACAACAAAGGGGTTGGGTCAAAGTCCACAATAGGAAGACAAGAGGGAAAACAAATGCAAATCAATCGAAGGAGAAGATGCAAATCAAGATCGATGGAGATCGGAGAAGAAGATAGAGACCAAGAGAAATGAAGGGAAAAACCAAAAACATTCTCACAAACTGAACTCAAATGCAGAAACAAACTAATCAAAACTTTTTTTTTTGGTCGAAAGCAAACTGATATAAAGAGAAACAAAGTTGCAATGGCAGGCAAGACAAAACAACACCAAATAGACAATAGGCTGTAGGGCAACAATAGACTTTAAGCGTGGGTTTTTCTAGTAGAAGCATTCTGTGTCTCACTATCAATCTTTTTTTTTTTTAAACATCTGAATCACCGAAGGAGTAAACTATTGGAAGACTAATGAACAAATAGCTCAGTAAAAATACTTCAACATCCTTGATTAACCTCAATGAAACAATACAACTTAAAAAGAGAAAAATACAGTTACTGCTGCAAGCAACATGATTGTCACTTCCCATATTTTATGGAACTACCAAGCATGAACAATGAACATGGAAACAAACTAACCATGACTCCTACAAACTAGGAATCCTCCTACAGACTAGGTCAAACAAATCTCCTAACTGTAAGCAACAACTTTTATTAAAAATAAATAACTTTAAATCAAATCTTAACACCCTCCCTTAAACTGATTTCTGCAGAAAACAGTTTAAGATTCAAATTTCATCTTCATGTGTAAGCACCCTCCCTTGAACAACATTCTGTAAAGAGTAGACTCCAAGTATGCCTCTGAGCTTTACGAATACTGGTTGTTTGAGAGGTTTAGTCAGAATATCAGCAGCTTGATCTTCACTCTTGCAAAACTCTAACTCAATCACACCATCTTTGCAAAGATCACGTAATAAATGATAACGAACATCAATATGTTTGCTTCTCCCATGCATAACTGGATTCCTTGAAAGCTTTATGGTAGAAACATTGTCACAGAATATTGTTGTTGGACCTTGCTGCTTATGATTCAAGAACTTCAAGCATTCTTCTCAACCAAATGACTTGACAAGAGCATGAAGCTGCAGCTACAAACTCAGCTTCGGTTGTCGAAAGTGTCACAGTTTGCTGCTTCTTTGATGACCACGAAACAGCACCTGAACTCATCAAGAACACATTACCAGACGTGCTCTTTCGATCATCAATATCACCTGCATAATCGCTGTCAGTGAAGCCAACGAAACTTGTTTTTTTACCCCTTTGATAAAGAATACCATATTCAGATGTGCCCTTCAAATATCGAAAAATTCTTTTAGCTGCCTTGAGGTGCATCTCAGTTGGATTTTCCATATAACGGCTTATCAAACTAACAGCATACATGATGTCAGGCCTTGTTGAAGTCAAATACATCAGACTTCCAACAATTTGCTTAAAGAAAGTATTGTCAATTCTTTATCATCAGGATCTCTTGTCAACTTCAAACCAGTTTCAGTTGGTGTTCCAACTGGATTACTATTTATCATCTGAAACCTTTCAAGAACATCCTTCACATATTTCTTTTGAAAAACAAAATTACCAGCTGCTGATTGTACTACTTCTATCCCAAGAAAATAGTGCATCAGTCCCAAATCAGTCATATCAAACTCATTCATCATAGACTTCTTAAAATCATCAAACATATCAACATCACTTCCGGTGTAAATCAGGTCATCAACATATTAACACACGATGAGCATTTTACCTTTATTACTAACCTTGACATACAATGTATGTTCATATGGGCACTTTTGGAAACCTTGTTTGACAAAGTAAGCATCTATGCGGCTATACCAAGCTCGTGGTGCTTGTTTCAGCCCATAGAGTGCCTTCTTCAATCTAAGAACCTTCTCTTCATGGCCTCGCTGCACATAACCTGGAGGTTGATCTACAAACACTTGTTCTTGCAATTCACCATGTAAAAATGCAGATTTTACATCTAATTGAAAAATAGGCCAAGTGTTTTGAGCAGATAAGGAGATTACCAATCGAATTGTGTCTTGTCGTGCAACTGGGGTAAACACCTCTTTGTAATCAACACTATACTCTTGTTTGTATCCTTTTGCCACCAAACGAGCCTTGTGCTTGTCAATCTCACCTTTCTCGTTCAATTTGGTTTTAAAAATCCATTTTACTCCAATAGCTTTCTGCCCCTTAGGCAAATTAGTCAGCTCCCATGTATTGTTCTTTTCAATGGATTTCATTTCAGCATCCATTGCCTTTTTCCACTTTATATCCTTGACTGCTTCCTCAAATAAAATAGGATTCGAATCTGCAAATAATGCAAAATGAGCAGTAATATCATCATCAGAGAGTTCATCTCCACTTACATAATCATTCATCCAGGCTGGTTTCTTCCTTGGACGCTGGTTTTCTGGTGGCTGCTCATTTATTGGTGAAATTGCTGAATAACTAGACAAGTGTTCATCAAAGGACTGTTGTCGCACTTCAGTCCTATTTTCTGCATCATCAAATCAACTGGAATTTGCTGTTGTTCATTGGCTTTTCCAGTCCAATCCCACATCTTTTCCTCATCAAACACTACATCACGGCTGGTAACTACCCTCTCAGTAATTGGATTGAGTAATTTATAGGCCTTTGAGTGTTCACTAACACCAAGAAAGACACATTTTTCTCCCTTGTCATCGAGCTTCTTCCTCTTTTCATCTGGAATATGTGCATATGCTATGCACCCAAATACTTTGAAATGATTTACTGATGGCTTCCTTCCACTCCAGGCTTCCTCAGGCGTCATGTTTTTAACAGAGAATGTAGGACATCTATTCAAAACATGTATTGACCACAAAATTGCTTCGGGCCAAAACTTCTTTGGAACTCTTCCTTTGACCAGCAAGCTTCTAACCATGTTGAGGATGGTTCTATTCTTCCTATCGGATACACCATTCTGCTGAGGTGTATATGCAGCTGTAAATTGTCTTCTAATGCCTTGTTCATCACAAAAGGCTTCAAACTCCTTTGAGCAGTACTCTCCACCCCGATCTGTTCGAAATATTTTAATCCTTCTTCCTGCTTCATTCTCAACAAGTGCCTTGAAACTTTTAAATGCATTAAAAGCTTCTGATTTTTCCTGCAAAAAATATACCCATGCCTTTCGACTAAAGTCATCGATAAAAGAAACAAAGTATTTCCTTTTACCATTTGAGATTGGGTTGATTGGACCACATATATCAGAGTGCACCAAATCCAGCAGGTTATGAGCTCTCCAAGCCTTTCCTTTTGGGAATTGATCTCGGTGTTGCTTGCCTACAACACAGTCTTCACAAACTTTGGATGGAGGTGTAATCATAGGAAGGCCAGTCACCATTTCTTTTTGATGAAGTGTTCTCAACCTATTGAAATTCAAGTGACCATAGCGAAAGTGCCAAAGCCACGATGGATCATCTTCCTTAGCCATTAAACAAGCTTGGACAGACTTGATCTTTAGCGGAAACAATTTGTTTGGTGTCATTTGAACAACAGCAATAGAACCTTTTACTGGATCGTATATCTCACATGTACCTTTCTGAATTGTTAAAATATAACCCTTGTCTTGTAATTGACCAACACTCAACAACTTAGTCTTCAAAACAGGAACATAAAAGACATTCGACATTGTTTCAACAAAATCATTCTTAGTCCTAATCTGAATATCACCCTTTCCCATCACATTCACAGTAGAATTATCTCCAAATTTAACAATAGCACGAAATTCTTCATTTAAAAACGAGAAAGAAGACTTACTACCACTCATATGATTGCTGCAACCTGTATCAACATACCAAATATCAAGCTCAGGTTCCTCATTGGTATGAAAGGCCATCAAAAGTGTTTCTTCTTCCCTTTTCTCAGCAAAGTTCGACTTCTCTTCTTTTTCTTTGTCCTTTGGCATCTTTGTGTAGCACTCATTGCGATAATGCCCATAGTTTCCACACCTAAAGCATTCGATCTTGGACTTGTCGAACTGTCCTCTTCCTCTATTCTGGGAATGGTCATCATATCTCTTGTGATTCTGGTATTGTCTGCTGCCATCTCTGTTGCCTCGACCACTTCTTCCTCGTCCTCTACCTCTGTCTCGACCTCTTCCTCTTGAACTTGAAAATTCAGTAAAGGTAGAAGCTTTCAAAGCTTGCTCTTCTGAGGTGCCTCGATTCAGTCTTTGTTCATGGACCAGCAAGGAGCTTTGCAGCTCATCAATTGACATTTTATCAATGTCATTGGACTCTTCAATAGAGCACACAATATAATCGAATTTTGAAGTCAGAGATCTCAGGATCTTCTCAACAACAGCACCATCTTCAATCTTGTCACCATGGATTCGCACTTTGTTTGCAATCCCCATAATTCTTCCAAAATAAATAGTAACTGACTCTCCATTTTTCATTTGAATAGTCTCAAAATATGCCCTTATGGCTTGAAGTTGTGCACGCTTCACTCTTGTTGAGCCTTGGTACTTCTTCCTCATGGATTCCCAAATATTTTTGGAGGTATCCTTTTGGAGAATGGTCTCCAAAATAGTACGATCAATTGCCTGGAATAAATAGTTTTTCACCTTCATATCTTTCAACCTCTGATCATCAAATTTCTTCTATTGTTGCTGTGTCAGAGTTGCTCCCTCTTCTGGTACATCAAATCCCGTTTCCACAAGATCCCAATATTCTTTGGACCTTAGGAAGTTCTCCATCAACATGCTCCAATGGTCATAGTGACCATCAAAGCGAGGTATGGCTGCCTGGATAAAGTTCTCTGTTGACTTGTCAGTCGCCATGGATACTTACTGCTGCAAGAGGCAAAAACTGCTGCTGTTTGGGGATTTTTTTGATCAGGCCCTAACCTGGCTCGGGTACCAGATGTTGGAAAACTAATGAACAAATAGCTCAGTAAAAATACTTCAACATCCTTGATTAAACTCAATGAAACAATACAACTTAAAAAGAGAAAAATACAGTTACTGCTGCAAGCAACATGATTGTCACTTCCCATATTTTATGGAACTACCAAGCATGAACAATGAACATGGTTAAACAAACTAACCATGACTCCTACAAACTAGGTCAAACAAATTTTCTAACTGTAAGCAACAACTTTTATTAAAAATAAATAACTTTAAATCAAATCTTAACATAAACGTGCAATGCACGAAACCACGTGTGGCAATAACATTGAACAAAACATCCCCCACCCTATGATAATCACAATCCAATTTAAAGACAACTCTCTCTTCTTCTTTTTCTTCACGAGTCCAAGGTGGACTGGCTGCTGTGACAGGTGGCAACACCAACTGTTGCAAGGGCACGACAAGGGTCTAAGATGTCTGAAAGAGAGATTCAGAGAGCAAACAAAGACAGTGTAGATGCAGGGACTGTAGAAGGATGATGGGAGAAATCTGAGGCCAATGGCGATCTGAGATGTTTTTATTTTTTTTAAGAACCGAGGTCGATTCAATGGGGACTATAACACCAGGGAGGGGAATAACAATAGCGTTCAAGGTGGGCAAGGTGATGAGCTAGTGCACTGATCGGCACAGATGAACCAAATAGAAAGAATGAGAAGCGAAGAAAGAAGATGATGGAGATGTAGCTAGTGCGGACGGATGGCACGTGGCGGGCTGATCTGGGCGAAGAATCTGGGTGAACACAGTGCACAAACAGAGTGGAGGCTGGGGACGACTAGCATGGCTGGGCTGCAAGAGGGTGTCAATGGCAGTTCTTTGCCAGCCAGCAGATCTGGGACAGGGAAATCACCAAATCGAGTAGAGGGCGTGTAGATCTCGATGGCTAAAGAGGAAAAAGAAGAGGAAGAAGGTGACTGCAGTGGTGGTTGATTATGACTGCGAACCATAGCAAAACAACAGACTAACTGCTACGAAGGCTCAGATCTTGCAATGGAGAACACAAGGCAATGGTGGAGCAAGGTGCAGAGGACGGTGTTGGTTGGCTGGGTGAAATCTCCGAGCAACAAAGGCGACAAGGGGCTTCAGATCTGGACGAGAGAGAGTAGGTTATGGCCAGATCTGGCAACTTAGATGAATGTTGGAGAGGCAAGGCTGCAAAGAACGCAACAAGCAGCAGAGGTGGAAGCAGCAGCGTGCACGGAAGACAGAGCAACAACGAGTCGACACCGACTCTTCGTCTCAGATCTAGTCGGAAGTGCAGATCTGAGTACCAAATCAAAGAGTTATGGATTCCTGAAGAGAAATGGTGCTGCTTTTCCAAACAGAGCATCTGGGGTGAGTTTCTTCTGCGAACAAAGATCTGATTTGGGCTAGATGAGCATGTAGATCTCGATTGCTAAAGGTGGAGGAGTGAAGACTACTAAGGACGAACGCATGTGTCCCCTCCCTCTGCCAGGCTTGTCTGCCGTGGCAGAGGGAGAGAAGATCACTGCTGATGTTCTTTCTCTCTGTACGAAGCAGGAAGGATCATTTAGGATTTAGGCTCTAATATCATCTTAAAAATTGAGAAATTGTCTTTAATAAAGAGTATTACACTTTTATATATAATATCTAAGCAGACTTTAGAGCTATTTTAGTTAAATTCAAACTCTAATTCTAATCTAAACAAAATACTAAATCTAATTATATTCAACACATAGTACATCAAAAGATTACTTTCTTAATCGAGAGATATACATAATATCCTTCTCAAGCATTCATCATATATAATACTTTTAGATGTCTATCAAATAAATGTTGAGTTTAAATTTTTGAATGATTATCTAACAAATAAATGATTGTATACGTGGGTGTAGCTAAACTGGTAATCTTCCGACTGAGAAAGTTGGAGGTGCTAGATTCGAGGACAGTGGATATCACTTGTGAGAGTTTTACGCTAATTTTTCACAAGGCTCCCCATTTAGACACCACACTATTCTATAAGCAGACACTGATTTTCAGATTTTTAGTGGCAATTACCACTCTGCCCTTCCACGCGGAATTGACCTGAAGAAATCGATCGATTGATCCCTTCTGTTTGCGAACACGAGCAGAAGTGAACAAGCGTAAGAAATCGATCGATTCATCGTGCAATTGATTCTGTTAATTTATGCTACAGTAATTATATTATTTAAATAATAAAATTTTCTTTAAAACTTTAAAGTTATTTTTTAAGCATTGTGTATTTTCAAAATTTCTCAAATTGAATATCCGGACTAATTATGATAACCTGATAAAAATACTTTAAAACTTCAAGGTCTTCTGACACTCCCAAACGCTTAAAATAGAGTGTTTTACAAATAAGGGCATCCCTTGACTACGTCGAAAACACATTTGAGAGTGTCAAAAGACATTGAAGTCTTAAATTATTTTTATCAGGTTATCGTAATTAGTCCGGATATTCAATTTGAGAAATTTTGAAAATACACAGTACTTAAAAAATAATGTTAAAGTTTTAAATGAGAAATAAAATTTTAACGGTATTTTTTAAGCACTGTGTATTTTCAAAATTTCTCAAATTGAATATCCGGACTAATTACAATAACATGATAAAAATACTTTAAGACTTTAAGGTCTTTTGACATTCCCAAATGCTTAAAACAGAGTGTTTTACAAATAAAGGTATTCAGTTGGCTGTGCCGAAAACACATTTGGGAGTGTTAAAAGACCTTTAAGTGTTAAAGTATTTTTATCAGGTTATTGTAATTAGTCCAGATATTCAATTTGAGAAATTTTGAAAATACACAGTGCTTAAAAAATACCGTTAAAATTTTATCTTTCCTTTAAAACTTTAATATTATTTTTTAAGTACTGTATATTTTCAAAATTTCTCAAATTGAATATCCGGGCTAATTACGATAACCTGATAAAAATACTTTAAGACTTCAATGTCTTTTGAAACCTCCAAATGTGTTTTTGGCACAGTCAAGGGATATCCTTATTTGTAAAATACTCTGTTTAAAGCATTTGGGAGTGTCAAAAGACTTTCAAGTCTTAAAATATTTTTATCAGGTTATCGTAATTAGTCCGGATATTCAATTTGAGAAATTTTGAAAATACACAGTACTTAGAAAATAACTTTAAAGTTTTAAAAGAAATTTTATTATTTAAATAATAGAATGACTGTAACCTAAATTAACAGAATCAATTGCACGATGAATCGATCGATTTCTTACGCTCGTTTGATTTCGTTCATGTTCGCAAACATAAGGGATCAACCGATCGATTTCTTCATATCAATTCTACGTGGAAAGATCGATTTCTTACGCTCGTTTGATTTCGCTCGTGTTCGCAAACATAAGGGATCAACCGATCGATTTCTTCATATCAATTCTACGTGAAAAGGTAAAGTGGTAATTTCTATTACAACTTTAAAAATCGACGTCTGCTAAAAGAATAGTACGTTCATCTAAAGCCTTTCCACATCCTCTTACATGTAAATTAAAAAAAAATTGTCCCGTAATAAACCATTTTGAATATTTTATACATTAGGGTCTCCCTCTAAAACTCCTGCGGTCACATTGAATGTGTTGCCGCGGCGTTGTGGAAAATTATCTATGTTATTAAGGGGATGCAGGTGTACGGCCAAAATATAAATTCACGTGTCTGCTTGTTTTTCTTTTTTATATAATTGCAGTACGTAGGTCAGTTAGATGTAAATTCAAAATAGTACTCTAGATATGTCCACAAATAGTACTCTAGATATAAATAGTACTATAAATAAACTGTAATAAATTATCTAATATATATATATCTAGAGTACTATAAATAAACTGTAATAAATTATCTAATATATATACATATATATATATATATATATCACTTAAAAATTAAAAGTAATTATATAAATTTAATCATTCTATTAAAATAAATAATATAAAATTAAAAAGAAAAAGACATTGTTTAAGACATTGGTGGTTTCTAGTGTGTATATAGTGGGTATAGTGGGGTTAGTACAAATACAAATTTTAGTATTAGTTAATAATGAGTAGCGATTCTCTCACAGGTATTTTGTATAACGAGACACGGATTTAGGGTATTGTCCATTTTACCATTCCACTGCAATATAAATCGGCTCACTGGATTACTAACTGGATCACTGAAATCAGGATCACTGGAATTTATCTACATGAGACTGTTTTTTTATATAGAACAACAAATCGAATTACTGATTTTTTTTTAAATATGTTCGTACGGCAATGGAAGGGTAAAATGGCCAATATCCTAAAACCCGTATCTCGTTACACAAAATGCCCTTGGGAGAATCATTACTCGTTAATAATATGAGATTACGTAAATAAATCCTATTATTAGATTTAGATTCATCAAAATTAATTGTTTGATAGTTGTAAATTTTAATGTATCTAATTAAATAACTATAATTATTTTTTGCCCCAATAAAATTATCTTAATTACAATTCTGAATTAAATATAATGGGATCAACTAGCTCACTGCATGTAACATGTTAAAAACACAATCTTATTTATAAGATAAGTAGAGACAAATATATAAAATACTAGGACATTTTGTCCGCCTAGGCACACATGAGGCCTATCTAATGAGAAACTTATACCGTTGGATTTATTATTTTATTTTAAGATTAGATCCAATCTTTTTTAATATCAATTTATTGTTTCTTAGCCAATGGGTCAAGTATAATAAGTAAATATATTTATCTAAATATTATATTTGGTCTTAAAAATAATATTAAAAGATGATTGATAGATACCATCTTCAACGAAGCTAAACAAGTTGTCCAAAAGTGACTATTCTGTGCCAGGGGCACATGGGGCCCATTTATGAGAAACCTATCTCAAAATTTTGAACTTAGATTCAACTTTTTATATTGATTTGATGGATTGAATCGAGTATCATAGTTAAAAATATGGCTTCCCATTTAGACACTGTAATGATCTGACCTGACAACAGGGCTTAGGGCTTGATTTAGTAAGATATTGTCTGTTTTGGGCTTCGTACACAGCTCAAACTCTCACGGTTTTGCCTTTGGGCTCGGGCCCACTTGGCCCTGCCCAAAACACGTCTCACATGGTCAAGGGGGCTTGGCCACTTAAATCCCCCTCCATCTTAATCCTCCCAACCGATGTGGGACTTTTTACTTTTCCCACATCAGGGGGGGGGGGGGGGGGGCGGGCGAGGTATCACAGACACTAGGCTTTTTTGTCACCAGACACCAGTTTTCGGATTTTGAATGGAAATTACCATTTTTCCCTCCCGCTAAAAATCTTTCGAATGATTCTGTAGATCATTTTCGAGATCCCTCGAAGGATACATATGTCCGAAGGAAGATTTTAGTGAAAACTGGGTTCCTTCGGACGATCGCTTCACACCACGACTGAATCGTTTAGTCGTCCGAAGGAAGAAGTCAGTGGAAAATGGGTTCCTTCGGACGACTGCTTCCTACTAGTCTAAATCATTCGAAGGATCCTGGCCTCCTTCGGACGATTTCTTTCTACACAGTCGAATCGTTCGAAGGATTAGGATCTTTCGAACGATTCGAACTCTCAGCACGACTGTGTTTTTTCATTCGTCTCAGTTAAAATCCTTCGAAGGATCCAATGTGATCCTTCGAACGATTCGACTATGCAGAGAATCATTCGAAGGAATACAGCAGTAAAAAATTGGATCCTTCGAATGATCTAACCCTACACAGTCGAATCGTTCGAAGGATCCTAAGGATCCTTCGAATGATTTGACTGGAATAAGTCACGGGTTTAGTTCATTTTGGCCATTTCATTCCACTTCAAACCCTAACTGTTGTTTCCAGCTCTCTACTTCCTTCTCCCTTCAGACCCCTTTTCAATACCCTTTAAACCCACTTTTCAATCTTTTCTCCTACATCTATTGACGATTTCTATCATTGGTGGAATCAGTGAAGATATTCTGCAACATGTCATGTTGAGTGGAAGAAAATGTATTCTTGTAGAAGAAATGGATTCATTTCAAGAAAGTTGTGGAATTTTTAATGAATATCAGTCTGTATATACCATTTTTAATGAATATCAGTCATATGTCCGTATTATGGATTCATATGTCATGCTGGTGCTTTCCTTTTTTAATATATATAATTAACATTTAAAAGAAAAAAGCAATCAGATTTCAAATGCTGTAAACTTTCAAATACGAAATCAGATTTCATATAACATATTCACTCAAAATATCAACTTTACAAAAGCATCTCCGTTACACGTTAATATCAAAAATTGAAAATGACAAAATTTCTCCCCATTCTTCATATCATCAAGTAGAGGATGTAGCAGGTGCATCAGCAGGTGCATGTGTAGCAGCAGGTGCCTCAGCAGGTGCATGAACAGGTGTAATCAGCAGGTACCTCAGCTGGTGCATCAGCAGGTGCATCAGTAGGTGCCTCAGAAGGTGCATCAGTAGGTGCATCAACAAGCTGAGGTGGCTCCAATGGAACAAGACCAGTCGCACGTGAAATAGAACCAGCTGGCACCTGATGAACAAATCCAGTCAGATGAGAAGGGGAGCCAGCTGCTGCTTGCAAATCCAGTCGAACGAGGGAAAGTAGGGGAAAAAGCTTGAGCTGCAAATTCTTGTGCTACCCTTGATCGTAGTAGACCATCTTCTTCAAATGATAATTTTGTCACTATTCCCTGTTTTTGTTCTGTAAGCACAGACAACCTCAAAATATCTATCAATTGAAACTGCATATGTTCCATCCTTTGAGTAAATTCAGCAAATTTTTTATCCATTTTTCTTCAAGAGCCGACATCCGATCAAGAATTTGCTGATTGCTGATTCCAGTAGATAATTCTTAAGGAGTCGGTGCCTCACGTGCAGGAGTTGGTGCTTCACGTTCCTCATCTGACTCAGGTGAACTTTCAACCTGAACTTCAGGTACATCAACAACTTTGGGAAGCCATTGGTTGTTATCTATGTTGAGGTGGAATCCTATTTTCTTCAAAGTAGATGTCGTAAAGTAATCATAGCGGTCGATTGTTATTTTATCTTCAAGGGGAAGACTTATTCCGCGTACTTCAAAGAAGTGAGACAGAAAAAGACCATAGGACAGACCACAATTTTTCGTCCTACGGCAAGCACGCATGTGACTTATGATGATATAAGAGAGGGAGATTTGTTTGCCGTTCAATATGCACCAAATAAGAAACACATCGAACCAATTCAAACTTGTATGCCCTTTTCTAGGGGTAATACAATATACAATAATGTGATGAATGATTCGTGCTTCCAAGGTAAGATTCTTCATAGGAGGAGTCTTTCTTTCCGTAATATCAGTCCGCCCACAAATTTGGTTTAGGGATTCCAAAACTTTAAACCCTTCGACATCGATAGGAAATGTGTTTATTTCATACTTAAAAATTGTGGCAGTGGGGAAGCCAAAATCACTGTCCAATCTCTCATATGTAAGGCAAATTTTGTTGCCTCGGATGGACGTTTTCATGGATCTACTATGAATACTTGCATTGGAATAAAATTCCCTCACTAACGTGGGATACATATCATGTTTCAATTCCAAAAAAGAGCCCCAACCAAGTTTATCAAAATAATCTTTGATTTTTAATCCAAAAGGTGTGAAAAAGTCAAGGTCGACAATTTTACCAAAAATGTAGGTTCGTTTGGAGAAGTCTTCTTGATACACCGTAGCAGCCTCCAACGATACGAAGTGGTTGCGGTCAAATTCCGGCTCGGTCCTTTGTTTCTTCCCTTTTTTGGAGGCGGCTGTCTTCTTCCTTTTTTGTGATGTGGATACTTCCTTTGATGCCATTTCAAATAGAAGAGATGTTTGGCCGAAGTAGGGAGAAAGGGAGCTTGGTGGCTTGGCCGAAGGAGGCAAAATGGAAACCTTCGAACGATTGGAAAGGGGCAAATCTGAATCGTTCGGAGGAAATAGGCTAGGAGGAATCGGAGGTGAAGGAAATCCTTCGAAGGAATGGAATGGTGAAGGGATTTATTAGAAGGAAGGGAAGGAGAGCTTCGAAGGCTTTGGAAACGAGGGTTACGGCAAGGAAGAGGGCTTCAAATGAAATGGCGAAATGAACCAAACCCGTGACTTATTCTAGTCAAATCATTCGAAGGATCCTTAGGATCCTTCGAACGATTCGACTTTGTAAGGTTAGATCATTCGAAGGATCCCATTTTTTACTGCTGTGTTCCTTCGAATGATTCTCTGCATAGTCGAATCGTTTGAAAGATCACATTGGATCCTTCGAAGGATTTTAACTAAGACGAATGAAAAAACACAGTCGTGCTGAGAGTTCGAATTGTTTGAAGGATCCTAAGTGATCCTTCGAACGATTCGACTGTGTAGAAAGAAATCGTCCGAAGGAGGCCAGGATCCTTCGGATGATTTAGACCAGTAGGAAGCAGTCGTCCGAAGGAACCCATTTTCCATTGACTTGTTCCTTCGAACGACTGAATCGTTCGAAGGACCTATGCGATCCTTCGAATGATTTAGTTGTGGTGTGAAACGATCGTCCGAAGGAACCCAGCTTTCACTGAAATCTTCCTTTGGATGTATGTATCCTTTGAAGGATCTTAAAAATGATATACAGAATCCTTCGAACGATTTTTAGCGGGAGGGCAAAACGGTAATTTCCTCTCAAAATCCAAAAACTGGTGTCTGGTGACAAAAAAAACATGATGTCTAAATGGGCGGCCTAAAAATATTTATATGTATCTTGTATAGAAATGGTAATATGCCTTATAAAAGTCCCAACCTGTTATTGAACTAAATATTGGCCTGAGCCAAATTTAGGAAAAACCTTAAAAAGTGGGGTTATCTATATGTGGGACCTACACTTAGATCACAGAAGTCGAACCATAAAATCAGAGATGTCAAATTTAGTGAAAATCTAACATCAATGACTCAAATATCAAGTGAGTCTCAACACAAAATGGTCATTCTCCATAGTGTTATTTGATGTATGTGGATAGGGATTTTGTACATATTCAGGATTAGCTTAGTCAATAAAAAGAATGACTTCGAAATATCAATTCGTGGGCCTAGATCTGTTTCTCTTTGGTTTTTGGGCATGACCACTCAATGGACACGCCACTATCCTTTGCTATTCTCAGGGGTATAAATCTCGCCCGATATTGTTCGTATCAATCAGAGGAAAAAAAGTTCGGCGAAGATATTTAAAACAAAAAAATGAATATCGGTTGTGGACCCGACTGATATCTCGGCCGATATTTGTCCATATAAGACAAATATCAACCAATATTTATATTTTTTATTTTTTATTTTTAAAAAATCCTTTTTTATTTTTTTAAATGATTTTTTTTAAAAAAAAACCACCTAAATTTCCAAAAAAAAAAAGAAATTGAGAAGAGAGAAAGATCTCGCCCGATATCTCGGTGGCCAACCATCTTTGTGGTGGACGAAAAAATCTTCTTCCTTGGACACTTGACTGCATTCTAGACATAACTTAGGTACCATCATCTCCTCTGGGCCAGATGACTGCTGTCCAGCTACAAGTTAAGCCCAAAAGCCAACCACTCATGTCATTGGCCATCCTTTTCATGCCATGGGGGCACCAGCTGACCAAATTTTTTTTTTTTTTCCTTTTTACCATTGTGAGGGTATTCCTATCTTATATCAAAGATGAGACTAATCTCAATGGAAGCCGCCTTTGTACTGTGTTTAGTAAAACCATCACAAGTTGAACCAAAACCAGAGACTTTTAATTTAATTCTAAAAGCTCAAGTGAAGTGAACTACCTCCGTGGGTTAGCTATAACTTGGTGATTGTGTCAACAAGAATTTTTGATATATCGGCTAAAATGTTGATATGTACAATATTTGTGTTTGATAAATTTTCTTTTTCCAAACCAATGTATACAAGTTAAACAAATACGAATTCAAATCTAGAATAATGACCATAGTGAAATTCTTTTATAGTGCACACACCTTTCGTATTAGAGGGTGGAGCCTACCATTATGTAGAGAAGATTTATGTTTTAATATGCAGCTCACAAAAAATTACCTTATAAAATTAATCAACTGATATTTTTTAGGCTTACAAAACATTTTTTTTTTAAATTCTACTCCCTTCGTCCCATTTTAGTTGTCTCATTTGAAACATTTGTATTTTTTAAGGAACTCTCTATATAAGGCTAGCATTATATGTAATCTCATCCATTTTCAACACATTTTATACTACTCCAATACAAATGAGACAACTATTTTGAGAAAATTCTAAAATCCATATAAGACAATTAATTTGGGACAGAGAGAGTATATTTTAAGCTCTAAAATTTTTAATATTTAAAATATGGCTCAATCTATCTAATCAAAATAATCAATTAATTATAGAATCCTGTATTCAAATATATATGCCCCTTTATTATTACAAGTCATATACTCCCTAGACACTCTGCTTGCATTTTCCACTGCGGGAAACTTCTTCCATAATTGTCTTTGGAGAATTTGTAGATGTTTGCGTAATATGTGGGTTTTCATTGGATAATGGGAATTTGATAATTCTGATAAAATTTTATCTAAATTCTTTGGCTTTCATAAAAGTAGTTTTTTAGTAAACTACACAATTTTTTTTTTTTATGTTTTTTTTTTGAATTTACGTGTGAGAAACTGCAGGATACCCAGCGTAAAACTCCTACGGGTGGACCCCTACCCCTAAGGTACACCAAGGTTAGGCCATGGGGGCTCGAACCTGTGACCTCCTGCTTCCTGACGCGGGAGGTAACCAGCTGAGCTCCACCCATGTGGGTAAACTACACATTTTTAGACTATGACCATAAGCCTTTACCAGTTGTACTACACGTTCATGTCAAAATAATGTTTTGAGCTAAATCAAACTTTTTAGTTAATTTGTCCGATTAAGTGAACGTGCTTAAGATAGTTTGTTTGCCCATTTAATACATTGGTAAAATGGATTAAGTAAAGTATGAGTTAGATAAACCATTTAAAAACAGTCAAGTTTAGATAATTCATTTAATAAATTGGTCAAGTAACATTGCATAAACTCATTAGTATATGACTTGGACCATAGTGTTTGAATTAGATCTTTAATAAATGGTCAAGATGAAACTAACCTATTTAATGAATAAGTTGAGTCAGATATTAATTATAGTAATACATTTAAGATTGATTGGATCCAATCAACCCGTTTATAAATAGGATGGAAAGGATTTAATCAACCAACCTATTTAACTTGGAAAACTCTGAGAATTGGAGGGTACACTTCAGAAAAATTTCAAAGAAAAAAACAAAATTTTGTATTCCACAATCCACATGGAGATTCTTTGGACTATTTTTAATATAAAAATTTAGATATAAAAAATTACCTATATTGATTAATTTACAACCCTTTCTTTCCACACAATACACCAGGTTTTAGAATTTTAAATGTTATTCCACCAAATTCTAATGGAACAGATTCATTATAAACTTTGAACTCAAAATCATTGCATAGGATCATTTATTGATGTGATTTCTAAAAACTGTCTATAAGTTAGGAATTTCAAAAGTGGTTCGGCGATACGTATCGCCGATATGGGTGTATAGGTGATTTATCGCTGTGGAAGCCTTCCCTCAGCTTACCTTCCCAGCTCTATTTTAGATAGATGAATGAGTAGGACGCAGAGATTCCAGACTTTCAACAGTGTGTCCGATCAAACACCCTTACCTGGGACTCCATTAGGGAGGGGGGTGGGACTAACTAATAAGTATGGATAATTTTTTGTCGATATGATTTCTCTTTTATCTTTTCTTTGAAAAAGTACAAAAAGATATCAGAAATATAAAATCATAGTGTGTGCATATTTTTGTTAAAAAAATAATTTTTAAGGAGTATTAGACACTGAATATTATTTTTTTAAATTATTTCAAGAAAAAATCATATTCAAGATTTTCTTAGAGCTGAAATTCAAAAAAAAAATGATGAAAATAATTCAAAATGGTTAAATTTTTAGAGAAAAATGTTTGAAATTCACAATAACCTTTAACACTTGAAGAACTTGCTTCAAACCCTGCTTAAATCATACCCAAAGCAAGATTCTACTTGAAAAACAATTGAAACGTTCTTTTACCCACATGGGTGTAGCTCAACTTGTTGCCTCCTGCCTCAGGAAGCGGGAGGTTGCGGGTTCAAGCCCTCATGGCCTAACCTTGGTGTGCTTTAGAGGTTAGTGAGCTCATCCATAGGAGTTTTACTAGTACTGTATCTGAGTTCTGCACATGTTAATCCAAAAAAAAAAATGAAAACAATTGTATCAATCAATACTGCATACAATGTATCAGCCGATACAACCGATACATATCTTGTTCAGCCGAGACAAACCTTATCAACCAAGACATATCAACAACCTCTAAATTAATACTTATCAATTGATAATATATATATCAGCCGATATTATACCATTCATCTAAACATTAAATTCCGCTCCTTCAAATGAGAAGATTCACATTCAATCAAATAAGAAAAGAAATCACACCCAACATTCCCAGTGTCCCAATAGTTGTTCAAATGGCAAAGCACTGTTAAGTATTATTACAAAGAGTCTTACTAAAGTAATCAAACAGCACAACATATTCCAAACATTATTGCAGAAGCTGTTCTAAATAGATATGATGGTTATCAACTTTACACCACAATTCAGACCTTACCAATTAGTAGTCTAATTCAAACCTGCTAAAATTGAAATATTTCATTATGTGTAGTTAGTGGATATGAAAGTCCTGCAATCATTTGAGGTATATTGAAAATGCCACTTTGCTCTTGTACCTGCACATTTAGAAAAAAAAAAATATCCAAAATGTAAGATTCTATAGTAATTCAAACATAGATTTTAATGCTTTAATATGTTGTACCTGTCCTTGGAGAAATTCATTTGCTGCTTTGAGTACTCCCTCCTTCAAAAATAAACCACCGTTATATTCCATACTTAGAAGAATAAATATAAGAAGAAAAAAATATAAATGGACAAAATAACTGATCCTGTTTATAAAGTATTACATACACATCTTGTTAGGAATATATTAGAATTAGTATTTAGTTAGGATTCTTATTTTGAGTTAATATTTTATGAAGAGATGTGTTTAATGTAGGATTAGAGTTTGAACGTGACTACACACATGGGTGTAGTTCAATTGGTTGCCTCCCGCCTCAGGAAGTGGAAGGTTGTGGGTTCGAACCCCCATGCGGACCTAACCTTAGTGTGCATTAGGAGTAATGGGCTCATCTATGGGGATTTTACTAGGACCGTGTCTAAGTTTACCACACGTTAATTTAAAAAAAAAGAGTTTGAACTTGACTGAAATAGACTTAGGATCGGCTAAAGGCTATAAATATATGTAATAGCATAGACTTGAATGTACAGTTTATTGATTTCTAATACACGTAACCTTAGTGTATAAACCAGTATTCTATACATCTTTGTTGGTTAGCATTCCCACCAATCAAGTGATCAATGGACCATTGCACTCATTGTTTCTTTTATAATATAAAATTTAACTAAATAAATATTTGAAACTATAGGTTATACTCACTTATCTTAAAATATACCAGAAAAGACTTCAATAATGACAATGATACTCAAATATTATTTATTGATGACTTTTAGTAGCTAATTTATCTTACTAATTTTTTTAGCGAAATTTTTTTCTTACTATTATATGAGAGACTAATATTTTTTCATCTCCCATAATATGTTTATTTGGATTGTGTGTGATCATGAGACTTAGTTTCTTTGTATTCTTATAAACAGGGCACAACCAAATAAAAAAAAAGGTTTTTCTATATTAGATACACAATAATGTTTAGCTCCATTTAAAATTTTTAGTCACTTGATTTAAAGTTATGAATTGAATGTGGATTAGTATAATATGTCGCATATTTATATTCTCAAACATATAATTCTTGAAGCGAGAAGTAACCAGTTGATCTACCCAACGTTGAGTAGAACATAGAGATCTTACCAAATGAAATGAATGTTAATAAGATTAGTTACGCAAGCAAGGTTAGTCTTTATGAAGATTATAGTCTTCTAATCTAAGACTATAAATTAAATTATAAATCAAAGTTAAAATATTTTTCAATATATATTAATTCACCAACTTTCAACTCAATATGAAAAATGGACAAGCACAATTATTCATCTAATTTTACAATGTATGCAAATTACAATTCATTTTAGTTCGTACCTTATTTTTAAGCAACTCAATCTCTTGAAACATGATCTGCATCTGCATTATAGTGGGATGAAATTTGTAAGAAAACTTTAAAAAATATTTTTATTGGCTAAAACAATATAAAATAAGAATTAAGAAGATTTGAAGATGAAATTAATTACCTTAGCAGAGCGGATTTGACACATCCAAGTTTCAAGATGCCTCTCTAATGCATGCAACTCATCCAAAGTCATTGTTCCCGTCCCCCCTCCAAACATGTAACTGAAATGACTCTACACTCTCATTACTTCATCTTAATACATTTTTTATCTATCCTATCTAAATATGATCTATTGTAGAAAAAAGCTGAAGAGATTTTCTTTTCTTTTCCATTGAAGATGGGTGCACTTAGAAAAAAATTATTATAGATTTGACCATGTTTGTGTGTAACTATTTTTTAATTTTTGATTTCTTCGATAATGTCTACTTCTATTTAAAATGAAATTAATAGATTTTTCCACAGATATTAATTTCTTTAGTTTGATGTGATAAAGAAGTTTTTATAATAATTTATAAATGATTTCTTCTCTTGTTAGGCGAGAGAGACGCAGGTTATAATATGATTATACGTAATTTTAGATGATGATGGTGATGTTGGTAATGATCATAATTATCATAAAAATTAAATAATAACAATAAGAATTATATACAATATATAGTTGATTCAACTTATATTTTACTTAAAATGATAATATTTTGTAATAAAGAGTACACTTGATTTGATCCTGACTTGACTTCAATTTAATATGAAAAATTATAAGCTAAGTTGGATTTAGGAAATATATATTACTTTTTTGTCCTAAGATAACATAAATAAGTTTTATTAAAAATATATTTTGAATATTTAGGTAGATTTAGGAAATATATATTGCTTGATTTAGTTGTTTGAACCTCAAATCATTAAAAAAAAAAAGTTATCTAGCATCTCACAGTGCAAACAAAGGACCATAAAATGATTAAATGAACATGTAAAAAACTTGTTCATGTTGAATAAAATGACACATCATTTTCTAGGATTACTGAAAAGTTGAAAGTTAAAACTAGACATGGCTAAAATCGACTCGGGTCGGGTTTCTTAAAATCCAAACTATTGACCGAAATTCTCGACCCGACCCAATCCGAATTCTAACCCAACACAATCCGAATTTTGACCCGACTCGCATTCTGAATCTATTTTAGCCTAATTGTAGCCAGGTTGGGTCGGGTTAACTTGAAAATTCCTCAACCCGATCCGACCCAAATTCCATGTGGGTTTTTTTCTTCTCAACCCAATCCGACCCGTTGAACCGACTCACATGATTTCTCACATCAGGTCATGCGGGTCGGATCAAAACCCGACCTGAGTTTCACCCCTATAACTAGATGGATAGAATATGAGGCTAAGGCAATCATGACTATGAAGGAAGAAATTATATATAAAAAAAATCTATTATTTATCTTATTGGCATTGACCATTGCTTAACTATTTTTATTTTAAGAGATCTTTTAAATTTGCATAAAATCTCCATTAAATCTATGTATCTGCAATAAATCCCAAGTGCAATTTGAGAAAGCCAAAATAAACATCATATATCGACGTTGTGCAAGGGTTGGAGGTTATTTCAAGAGGGACTATAATTTTTCATTTACAATTAGCTTATGATACTTTACTATTTTGTGAAGCCATGGTGTTTTGAGCTCATGGTTTAAGGTGAATTTTTGATTGACAAAACTGTAATCAACCATTGTGACTTTGTTGTTAATCATTTCTATAGTTCTATCTACTACTGTTTAGATCAAAATAGATCTAAGAATGGGTGGAACTCAATATATCAAGTTCATCAACAGAGTATAATTTATGATCATACAACAATGCAGGACATTATTGTCCTAAAAAGAGTCGATATTTTCCAATATCTTGAATTAGATTAAAAAAGAAATTACAAATCATGATTTTTCAATATTCTGATTTTTTTGGATTTTTTTTTTAATTCTTTATAAAGTTTTGGAATTTCACAGAGTCAAACTAGTACGACCATATTTGAAAATCTTGTCCAGTCTTTATCGTGAACCAGTAATGACTGATACAAAGGCTTTTTAATGTTCGAACTTGTCTTCCATTGAAGGTTAATCTAGTCAAAAGTTGTGTGATAGGTGTAAGATTGGAAAAGGTTGTGGTTAAGAACTTGGCAGATGATATGGAGTGTAGAGTAGGAAAGCTACCTTTTACGAACATAAGCTTCCAATAAGTGCAAATACCATTAATCCTAGTGTGAAATCATTGAGGAATCTTGTTAATGAAAAACCCTTTCTAAGGGGGGAGGTATTAGCGAGAATCACCATCCCGGATCATCTGCAGCTATCAGACCCCTTGATTATCTTCACAGATAATCGAGGGACCATATATGGAATGTAAATATTATTATTCACTGATTTTATGTTTTCTAAATGGAGAAATTTTCTCCTTTTATCTATTTATATAATGTAAGGATATCAATGAAAGAGAAGAAATACTTCAATGTGGTATCAACAGTTTAAGGTTTCTCTCGAATGTTCCACGTTGTGTCACCACAAAGGATTCTCCCTGTCGATCCACAGATCTGTTGCCCTGCTCATCTCCCTCTCATGTCCCGTTTGTAGATCTGGTTTGCCTTGCGCTGGGCTGCATCTCCACAGCCGGACTTGATTGGCACTTGCCGCTTATACTGCTTCTGTCTCGCCACTAGTTGATAAAAGTTGGTTTCCTGATTCTAACGCCTCTCATCATGTTACAGCTGACCTTGGCAATCTCTCTACACATTCAGATTATTTTAGCATGGATCAATTGACTGTAGACAACGGTGCATTGTTCTTATTCACCATACTGGATCATCTACTCTATTTTCTAATGGTAAATCTTTTAGTCATGGTGACATTCTACATGTTCCGTCCATTTCTCGCAACTTATTATCCGTAATTTAGTTTACTTGTGATAATACCTTTTTTAATTTTACCCTGACTATTTTTCTATTAAGGATCGCACCACGGAGAAAGTTCTCACTCATGGGTAGAGTAAGAAGGGACTCTATCAGCTCATGCTCCATTACTCACTGACCCCAGATTTCGTCTCCTACAACATTTCTTGGTGAATGTGCACCAGATTTGGTTTTTGTGTTAGTTGCAAATATTCGCGCCGCTCTCGCCAGATCTGTTTTTCTCGCAGATTTTGTTGCATAGTTTCCGTTCGCGGCTCAAAGAAGGTTTCTCGCATGTCTCTCGATCTCGATCGTGCACTCATCTCAGCACCATCGTCCACCACTTGCACATGGTGATTTAAAAGCTTAGTCCTTCTCTCTTTCTAAGACCTCGCCTGCCCCGACCTGCCTAGACCATTTTGCGTAGATCAGCACCGTGAACAACCTGCTATGGCCACTTTTTCGTCTTTGTCTACACAACTTCAACATTGTATTATTGTCAAGTTAATTCCCGATAATTATCTGGTGTGGAAGTCACAACTGTTGCCCTTTCTACCCGGCTACACTGTTCTTGGCAATATTGATGGGATGATTCCTGCACTATCCCATACTGTACCTGTATTTCCTAAAGATGACTCTTCTTCTTCTACCAAGATCAACACCGAGTTTCTGACCTAACAGCAGAACAATAAGTTCCTTCTTGGGTGTCTTCTCTCTACGCTCACTAAACCCATTCAAGCTCAACTTGTTGGTGTTCCACCCGTGAGAGTCGCTTGGCTTCAACCGGAGCGTTTCTTTTCATCCCATTATCTGGCTCACATAATGCAACTTTGACTGCAACTTTTTCATATTCAGAAGGGATCTTCTTCCATGCTTTAGTATCTTACCTCTATCAAAACTCTTGCTGATGGTCTTGTGGCGGCTTTCCAGTCCTATGTTGGATGATGATCTTGTCGTATACACTCTTGGTGGACTTGGACCGAAAATGGGAACTTTGTCACCTCTATTACTACTCAGGTAGAACGGGTTTCCTTCCCTAAATTGAAAGGTCTTCTTTATAGTCAAGAACTTCGTCTTGCTCATGTTGTGCCGTTTGATTTACATCCTCCCCTAGCAAACACCTCTACTAAACAACATGGGCCCTCCCATCGCCCGAATCAGCGAGGCTCTCCATTCAATCAGCCTCCTCGTTCTCATGGGCATGGTGGTCGATTTAGGGGTTGCCATGTGAAGTCTACCTAGTCCAGTTGATCGTCCTCATGTTCCTCATCCCACTTAGTCTCCTTGTATTATTTGTCAGGTGTGCAACCGCATGGGCCACACAACCTTGCAATGTCAACAGCAATTTAATAATGTTTTCTGACCATTGGACTCCTCTACCTCCTATATTGCTTCTGCCTCGCCACCGGTTGATAACAGTTGGTCTCCTGATTCCGGCGCCTCTCATCTGTTACAACTAACCTTGGCAATCTCTCTATAAATTCAAATTATTCTGGCTAGGATCAATTGACAGTAGGAAACGGTGTAGGTTTGCCTATTCACCATACTGATCTACTCTGTTTTCTCATCGATCTTTTAGTCTTGGTGACTTTCAACAAGTTTCGTTTATTTCTAGCAACTTATTATCCGTAAATTAGTTTACGAGGGATAATATTGTCCTTTTTTAATTTCACCTCGACTATTTTTATATTAAGGATCGTACCACGGAGAAGGTTCTGACTCATGGGCAGAGTAAGAAGGGACTCTATCAGCTCATACTCCATTCCTCACTGACCCCAAATTCAGTCTCCTACAACATTTCTTGGTGAACATGCGTCTCTCAAACGGTGACATTCTCGGATGGGTCATCCCTCTAGCCAAAGTGTTAGACAGACTATTTCCAAGGCAAATTTACCAGTTTCTCTTAATAAAGGTCCAGAGGTGTGTGTTGTATGTTAGTTTGAAAGAGTCCCAAGCTCCCCTTTTGCAGCTTACCTTCCATATCGTCTGGTCCATTAGATCTCTTATTTTCGGATGTATGGGGACCAACCCCTACTCGTTTTGTTGATGGACATAAATTTTATGTGTATTTGTTGATGATTACTCTAAGTATAGTTGGATATTTCCCCTTGTTTTTAAATCTGATGTTTTTAATGTCTTTTTACGATTTAAACACCTTGTGGAAAATTATTTTAATTGCACAATCAAAGCGATTCAGACTGATTGGGGTGGTGAATATCAGAAGTCCTTATTTATCACAATGTGGGATTCTTCACAGACTATCGTGCCCTTCTACACATGAGCAGAATGGGTCGATTGAACACAAACATAGACATATTGTTGATACATGTCTTACCTTAATGGCCCATGCCAATGTCCCTCAGACCTTTTGGAACGATGTGTTTGGGATGACTGTCTATCTGATTAATCGTCTCCCAACTCCCCTCTTACAACATCGCTCTTCGTTGGAATTTTTGTTTGGCCAACTTCCTGACTATTCGTTCTTTCGGATCTTTGGATGTCCATGTTACCCTTAAATGAGTCCTTATAAGACACACAAGATAGATCCTCGCTCTGTGTTGTGTATCTTTCTGGGCTACAGTTCTCGTCATCATAGTTACAAGTGTTATAATCCAAACACTAAGAATATTATTATTGCTCGCCACGTGCTATTTGATGAAAGCAGTTTTCCTTTTGCATGCTCTTATTTGCCTTCCTAGATGACACACGCCTCTGTGTCCACTCCAGTTCCCATTAACTTTGGATCCATGCCCATCACTACTGACTTCCCATCATCATTGACACCTACATCTTTTGTTGCTTTTGGTGACTTCCCAGTTGTGCCCCTGGTTGAGTCATCGCTGATCCTCCGGCATCTTCCAAGTTTGCATCTATTCTACTCTCTACTAGTTCTGCACAACCACACATGACTCATCTAATGGTGGTTCTTCTGCTCATGTGATTGTTCCCACTTCTACACATCCTATGCAGACGCGCACCAAGTCTAGTATTATTAAACGCAAAGCCTTGGCTGCCACTAAAAGTGATTTGTCATCCAACACCACCGATGTGGTTTCTACTTGTGTCTCCTTTGCCGTGAAGTTCCTTGTTTGGCATGCTGCTATGACTACTAAATTGAAGGCTCTCATTCATCAAGGTACTTGGAGTGTTGTTCCACCTCAGCCCTCTATGAATGTTCTAGGATGTAAATGAGTCTTCACCACTAAACGTCATGCTGATGGGTCTATTGCTCGACATAAGGCGAGACTGGTCGCAAAAGGTTAAAATCAACTACTGGATATTGATTATTATGACACCTTTAGTCCTGTTGTTAAATTTACAACCTTACGGTTGGTTATTGCTCTGGCGGTTTCAAGTAATCGGCTTCTTTGCCAACTTGATGCTAATAATGTTTTTCTTCATGGTCGTCTTGATGAAAGTGGTTATATGAGTCAACCACCAGGGTTTGTGGATACTACTCATCCTACTCATGTTTGCAAATTGATGAAATCTATCTATGGCCCTAAACAGTCTCCGCAAGCATGGTTTGGTCAACTTAGTGATTTCTTACTCAGTTTGGACTTTACAAGTTCCAAGACTGATGCTTCATTATTCATCTATTGTCACAATGACATTCTCTTATATCTCATGGTGTATGTGGACGATATTCTTATTACCAATAATTCCTCTTCCAAAGTTACAGATCTCATATCCACCCTTGGTCGGGAGTTTGCCCTTAAAGATCTTGGTCACTTTCATCATTTCTTGGGAATTAAGGTCTACAACACAACAACAAGACTTCTACTCTCTTAGCAACAATATGTCTACGACCTACTATCCTTGTCAAGCATGAGTGATTCCAAACCTGTTAAGTGCCCTGTTGCTTCTTCTTCGATTTTATCCAGACACTCTGGTGAGCCTTTAGATGATGTTACTCTCTTCATAGTATTGTTGGGGATTACAATACTTGACACTCACACATCCTGATATTGGGTTTGTTGTCAGCAAAGCCTATCAATTTATGCATCAACCGACAACTACCTATTGGCCTTTATTAAGCTCATTCTCGGGTATCTAAAACATAACCTCTCCTTTGGATTGTAGTTTCATTGCTCTTCCCCTTTATTGTGTCAGCCTTTTCTAATGCTGATTGGGCTGATTGTCCAGATAGCAGAAAGTCGACCGGTGGTTTCGCTAGATTTCTTGGCAATAATTTAATTTCCTGGAGCTTTAAGAAACAACAAACAATTGCATAGTCCATCACTGAAGTTGAATATCGGGCTATTGCCTCGGCTGTTGCTGAACTTACATGGTTAACCTCACTTCTTGGGGAATTATAGGTTTCTCTCCATGGCTCTCCTTATCTTTGGTGTGACAATATCGGTGCTACCTATCTCACAATCACTCCCATTTTTCATACCCCGTACAAAACATGTTGAGATTGATTTTCACTTTGTTAGTGATGTTGTTGCTCAGAAACAATTGGTGGTTAAAATTATTTGCACCAAAGATCAGCTGGCTGACATTTTCACCAAAGGCTTGTCTTCGCCTAATTTTGTGACTATTCATTCCAAGCTCAATCTCGTGGATGATGAGTTGCGCTTGAGAGGGGCTATTAGCGAGAATCATCACCCCGAATCATCTGCCGCTATCAGACCCCTTGATTATCCTCACCGATAATCAAGGGACCATAAATGGAATGTAAATATTATTAGTCACTGATTTATGTTTTCTAAATGGAGAAATTTTCTCCCTTGTATCTATTTATACAATGTAAAGATATCAATGAAAAGAGGAAATACTTCAATAGCAGGGATTGACTCTTATCGAATTAGTTCTAGCAAATCTTCAAAGGAACTTTCTATGGGAAGATGGGGGAAAAGAAAAAAAATTCATTTGGTTAATGTTATTGAAAATCATTTAATGCTTAATGTATTAGTTTTTTTAGACGTTTGCATGTTCTTTAGTTTATGCTGCTCTAGTATAGTCCTCTTATAAAGTTATAAGTAGCATTTTGTTTTGTTTTGTTTTTTACTATTTTCTTTCGATATATTTTTTAACTATCTCTGTTTCAAAAACAAAAAGAGCATGTCATATGCGATATATATTTCTATGTTATATATTTATTTTAAGCAATGTAATATAACATCTTAACTAATAATTTAAAATTTTAACCATCGAATTCAATCAAATCAACCACTCTCCATCCAAACTTCTAAACATGACTTGGAATTATACATATACTTATGTGTACATGAGCTTTTGTCATATCTAGAAGTGACCCATTAAGAATATTGGAACAATGGTGTGAAAGAATAAGAGTGGAAAAAGGCAAGTAAAGGGGGGCTTGAAGAACTCAAAGGCCCGATTCGGCTCTTATTAATTCTCTATGATCTGATCCTGATTTAAAGTAATTACCACATGCATGAATTTAATCTAAATTAAGGCTCTATAACCGTCACGCCCCTACCCACTTGTAGGCTCCGAACGCGATTAAATTTTCTTTTTCTAAAACATTCTACTCAGCAAAGGTTCATGGGCTTTCAAGTGAGCTTAACCAAAGCCCAAAGGAAGAGGTCACTCGTGCAGGTCTTAGAGGGACTCAAACAATCTTCGAACCCCTAGACCTGACATGCATTCTGTATTTTTGGTCTGCTCCCAGGTCGAGCCCCTAGCCGATTCTCGAGGCCCTCAACAAAAACTCTGAAGCCCTCTAAAAGGACAGCATCTGAAAAATTATATTTCCATATTTTCATCCAATTTCCACTTTTCTACACACAGATACTACAATAACTACAACGTGAATTTTTACTTGAATTAACTTAGGACATAAAGGCATGAACAAGGGCCAACCACGCCTTGTCCCCAATTTTAAAATGCTCCAACAATTTTAAATAGGCCCATAAGGAATGTTGGGTATTAGTCCTTTCAAAAACCTACAATTTTCATAATGGCCTTTCAATTGAAATTTCTAGTGCAACTGAGTAAGAATGAAAGCTTAAACACATTGGACAAGCTTTAGTTTTACCTTATGTTCTTTTGAAGCAGTTCTATCTCGTCTTGCAGCATTAATGTCTCTTGCTTTGGTCCCTGTACAAATTAAGAATCAATTGTTCATGATAAAATTCTAGGAAAAAAAAATCTCGATTTCTATTTATACATGATTTCATACTTAATTTTGGTTACCTTTCTTAGTTCATGCTTTGATGGTCAATTTGCATTCTAGAATCATTTGAGAGAGAAAATTCTTATGTTAAATCAGAGCTTGTCCCTTATCAAATCTTAGGAAGAAAAACATTATAAATCTAGTTCATGTCATATTTACATATTATGATGATTATTCGAATCCAACCAGAACCAAAAGAAGGGGGTATAGGTCTACATTTAATGACCCATTTAATCACTAGGTCGGGTCTACCCAAATCCATTTATAATCAGGTCGGGTCAGATCTATTTGAATCATTAATCTAGTTTACCCATTTACCCAATTAATTTCACACTTATAAGAAACCACCCTTTACAAAGCCCTAAAGCCTAATCAACTAAAAGGAAAAACAAAACTAAGATTTGAGAGGCTACAATTCCAATTCCCTACCCAAAAGAGAAAGAATCCTACGATCCTATCTAGGGATATCATTCGTTCAAACTCAACCCATGACCAGCCATAACTCAATTTCAATAAATAGGTCGGGACAAGATTTTTGTTCGATAGGTCGGCTTCATGCTTTTGCTTAAAACTCGTCGAGATATATACGGCTTATAAGCCCATTTATTTTTTATATATTATATATATTTATCACAAGGTCATATCTTGCACTACTTTTATTTTTAAACATTTATTTTTTAAATTAAAAATCTAACTACACAAATTAAAATTAGACTTATTCATGTATTTGAATAATACATGAATGGAAGTATTATTTCTTTTAGAAATGAATAATTTTGTTTGTTTCCAATTTATTTATCATTTTCTAGATATTAAATATCTTATTTATTTAAAATGTGAACTAATATTAATTTGGATTTTTATGAAAAAACCCTATGTCAATCTAAATTTGGGTTTAGATTGAGTTAGGTGGGGTGCTCGAGCCAGGCTAAGGTCAGGCTGAGTTACAAAATTTAGACTTTTAAGTCGCATAGGGTTGAGTCAAATTAAACTAGGTATGATATGAGTTAAGTTGAGTTTAACAGAATCTAATTTAATTTGCTCGAGAAAGTTTTGATAATGTCATTGAGTCTATAAATTGAAAAGCAAAAAAGTCATATATTTAACCTTGCATGAGTTGTGGACAAGTGGACTACTTAAGCAAGGTAATTTGAGAATATGTATTTATCTTGAATTTTAAAATAGAAAGATATTATTTATAGATTATCTTGAAGGTTCAAAAGAGAGGAGATTCTCTAGAAAACAAAAGGGACCAATTATTGTAGACATGTTAAACTTTTAAAAAATCTTGGGGATAAAAAGATTGATCATAAATGATTCCACCCTTTAATATGGATATTGCTCCACAGCGTCGGAGGGACTTGTTCGAGGGGGGATTGTTGAGGTTGCTGTGAACAACTCCCATATTGGAAGTGTAGAGGGAGATCTAAAGGTTTATAAAGGACTTGGATCACTTCACGTAACAGATCAGTCTTTTGGGCTGGAAGTCCAAGTCCTAACAGCACTAGTGAATGGATGTACTACTATATGAATTATGTATGATGCAATCCTCAAATTGATTCAAAAGTGATTAATATATAGCTATGATTGAGTTTAAAGTTTGAAATGAAACATGTTGATAAAACATCTTATTTTGCAAATCAACATAGCTAGAGATAGAAAAAATTAGAATTTGTGTTCAAATCAAGAAGATGCAATGAAATATCATAAAAAAAAAAAAAAAAACCATGAAGGGCTATAAGAATTTAACCCCCTAGAAAAGGTTTAAAATTTTGAAAGAGAAACTATAGAAAGTCAAAAGTGAAAGATTGGATATTTCTTATACCCACCATAGGCAATTAAATGTGCTATTCTATATATTAGACATGATTTATAACATGAAATAAGTCTAGATACAAGATTTCAAAGTAAGTCCACTTAGGTGAATAATTTGAATAGTCCAATTATTAATGCTAACTTTGTATATATAAGATAAATGGATTTTATGATGGTAATGGTGATGATATAGGAAAGTGATCATTTAACATTGTGTTTTCAAGAAATGCTCTTGAATTTTTTTTTTTTACTGTTAAAATGCTATATAATTATCAAAATCGTCTAATTGATGTAGCTATTTTCTTTTATGTTTATCTATGCCTACCTAGTTATAAATTTACTAGATAAATTTAGAGTATCAGTTGTCAAAAATCTGGAGCACAACTAATCAAGACTCATGATTGTAATCTAGAACATGTGGGTTGAAGTCCCATGGGCATCAAACAAGGCACTTGGTCATGGGAAGAATTTGCCAAATCTAAATATAACAGTCTACTATAAATTGATGAGATAAATGATTAGATGATCATCATGATCAAATTCAGACTACGACTTCTGATCCCATTGTTAAACATAGTAGATCCAACATCCAAATACTTATCAAGGGGTCATCTTAATTGAATTAATTACATCTTATTTATTAAGTTCATTAGAAGTTAATCATTTTTACCCACTAGACATGTAGCTCAGTGGTCAGGCTGGTGTGGATTTGTTCACCACATCCAGCCTTCGAATTCTACCTGCCCCTGACTTTTTCAGGCTGGATGTGTAGAATAGATAGTGCAGGTCTAGAGGGATTAGTCTTGTTAGGTAGAATATCTCAGAGATACTCCTCATTGAAATTTTTTTATATATAAATACTTTTATTATTTAAAAAAAACAAGTGTTGAATGATACAATTAAGTGACTTTGATGGATATATTCATATATACCTTGATATATTATGTGGCAAGCTCAAAACATTGAAATACCCTTCTCTCATGGTAAAGATGCTATGAATTGTTGACTCCTCTTATTTTAATGGTGTCAACACAAATATGCATTGAATCCTTATCTCTTGACAGTGACAATATAAGAGCCATTGAAGTTCCTTTTCAAAAGTCATTCCCATGTTTATGGTGGATTCTTAATTGTAATTGTTCTCACACATGTCCTACTAATGACTGGTTTACACTTAAAAGCACATCAATGATAGAAATACTCTTACAAGGATTATTTTACTCTAAAGGTTATTTCAATAAGAAAGGTAAGAATTAAGGTGTAATTACATACTTCAAACTCTAACAACTGCAAATCAATCTAAATCTAAAAGATAATCATTTTATTAAGTCTACTTTACTCCAAAAATTGCAAAAGCTAGAGCCATGAAGATTTTAAAAAGTGCTCAAAGGTCTATTTAGATTGGAAGAAAAAGCAAGAGAAAGAAAGAAATTCTCTTTAAATAACTTTTTTAATATTTTTTATAGGAAAAACAATATTGGAATAATATCATGTCATATATCATTTTCTCTTAATTAAGAGAAAGTTGATTCTTATCACTGCTTTCACCTAAAAGTTTTAATTCCCCTACATTTTCTCCTAGAAGCTTTCTCCTAATTCAGACAAAATCCAGATGTTAAAATGAAGTTCAAAATTTCATGTGAGCTTTTGTAAAGTATAGTTAGAAGTAGACCTATGTTGGCTAGTTGAAACTTCAAAGGATGCATATGGTATAGTTATTGCAAATGTTGTTGGGATTTATGGCTAGGTGAAGCCTACCAGAGTTGTACATAGGGGTGCAGTTTGAACAAGTGGGTCGGGTTGATAGTCAAATATTAGTCTGCACATATTTATAATTCGGATCACTATTTTTTAACTTTAACTTATATTTTAGTCTCACCTAACTCGCCCATAACTCAAACCATTTTCAAAATCCCAACATATTTTTAATTTGGGTCAATCAATTTGAAATGAATTAAATTGGGTCAGGTGTGAATCAATATAATTAGTATATATATATATATATATATATATATAGGGAGCACTTACACACATCCAGAAATCCTGCCTCTACACACCTGAAATTGGATTTTCGTGTGAATGCCAAAATGAACTGGGCATTCATTCGAATTAATGAAATCCTGCCTTTACCCCCGCATTTCCAATCATTCGAATGAATGCCCAGTTCATTTTGGCATTCATTCGAATGAATTCATTAATTCGAATGAATGCCCAGTTCATTTTGATATTCATTCGAATGAATGGGTTGAACAGGAATACAGAATACTGCTCAGTCCCATTCATTCGAATGAATGGATGATTCATTCGAATGAATATTAATAAAATGACCATTATTCCTTCCATTCATTCGAATGGAACGATCATTCATTCGAATGAATCGTTCATTCGAATGAACCAGTAGTCAGTTAAATAATAAAATTTATTTTAAAATTTTAAAATTATTTTTTAAGTATTGTGTATTTCCAAAATTTTTCAAATTGAATATCTAGACTAATTACGATAATCTGATAAAAATACTTTAAGACTTTAAGATCTTTTGACACTCTTAAATATTTAAATCACAGTATTTTACAAATATAGGTATCCTAGGGTGTGCCGAAAACACATTTAGGAGTGTCAAAAGACCTTGAAATCTTAAAGTATTTTTATCAGGTTATCGTAATTAGTCCGGATATTCAATTTGAGAAATTTTGAAAATACACAGTGCTTAAAAAATAACTTTAAAATTTTAAAGGAGATTTTATTATTTAATACACTATGCATATTATTTTTTAAGCACTGTGTATTTCCAAAATTTCTCAAATTGAATATCTGGACTAATTACGATAACTTAATAAAAATACTTTAAGATTTCAAGGTCTTTGGACACTCCTAAATGTGTTTTCAGCACACCATAGGGATACCCTTATTTGCAAAATACTGAGTTTTAAATATTTAGGAGTGTCAAAAGACCTTGAAGTTTTAAAGTATTTTTATCAAATTATCGTAATTAGTCTAGATATTCAATTTGAGAAATTTTGGAAATACACAGTGCTTAAAAAATAAGTTTAAAATTTTAAAATAAATTTTATTATTTAACTGACTACTGAACGTTCATTCGAATGAACGATTCATTCGAATGAATGATCGTTTCATTCAAATGAATGGAAGTGGTAGTGGTCATTTTATTACTATTCATTCGAATGAATGATCCATTCATTCGAATGAATGGGGTTGAGTAGTATTCCGTGCTCCTGTTCAGCCCATTCATTCGAATGAATGCCAAAATGAAATGGACACTCATTCGAACTAGGCATTCATTCGAATGATTGGAAATGCAGGGGTAAAATGGTAATTTGCCACGAAATTTCAGATTCGGGTGTGTAGAGGCAGAATTTCCAGGTGTGTGTATGGGCTCCCTATATATATATATATATGCGCCCCGTTCCGGCACCCTCTCTTTCTGTCAAGGAACACCCATTTTCAATTATTTTGGAGAAATTACCATTTTGCCCTTCCACTAAAAGTCCTTCTAACGATTCTTCCATTCATTTTTCAGTTCCTTCGGACGATTCAACTACACAGTAGAATCGTTCGAAGGAGTGTAAGATCCTTCCAATGAACGAACGCCAGGTGATGCTATAGTAAAATTTATTTTAAAATTTTAAACAGTAAAATCTCCTTTTTAAAGTTATTTTTTAATTATTGTGTATTTTTAAAATTTCTCAAATTAAATATCTAAACTAATTATGATAGCCTGATAAAAATACTTTAAGAATTCAAGGTTTTTGACACTCCTAAATGCTTAAAATACAGTATTTTACAAGTAAGGGTATCCCTCGGCTGTGCGGAAAATATATTTGGGAGTGTTAAAAGACCTTGAAGTCTTAAAGTATTTTTATTAGATTATCGTAATTAGTCTGGATATTCAATTTGAGAAATTTTAAAATTACACAGTGTTTAAAAAATAACTGTCTATTTTGCCAATATCTCCTTTAAAACTTTAAAGTTATTTTTTAAGCACTGTGTATTTTCAAAATTTCTCAAATTTAATATCCAGACTAATTAGGATAACCTGATAAAAATACTTTAAGACTTTAAGGTCTTTTGACGCTCCCAAATGCTTAAAACACAGTAAAGGGTATCCCTCGGCTGTGTGGAAAATATATTTGGGAGTGTCAAGAGACCTTGAATGCTTAAAGTAATTTTATCAGGCTATCGTAATTAGTCCAGATATTCAATTTGAGAAATTTTGAAAATATACAGTGCTTAAAAAATAACTTTAAAGTTTTAAAGGAGATATCAGAACCATAGACAGTTATTTTTTAAGCACGGTGTAATTTTAAAATTTTTCAAATTGAATATCCAGACTAATTACGATAACCTGATAAAAATACTTTAAAACTTTAAGGTCTTTTGACACTTTCAAATGCTTAAAATACAGTATTTTACAAATAATGGTATCCCTCGGCTGTGTGGAAAATACATTTAGGAGTGTCAAAAGACTTTAAAGTGTTAAAGTATTTTTATTAGGTTATCATAATTAGTCCGGATATTTAATTTCAGAAATTTTGAAAATACACAATGCTTAAAAAATAACTTTAAAGTTTTAAAGGAGATATCGGCAACATAGACGGTTATTTTTTAAACACTGTGTATTTTTAAAATTTCTCAAATTGAATATCCGGACTAATTACCATAACTTGATAAAAATATTTTAACACTTAAAGGTCTTTTGACACTTCCAACTGCATTTTCTCCACAGCTGAGGGATACCCTTATTTGTAAAACACTGTGTTTTAAACATTTAAGAGTGTCAAAAGATCTTGAATTCTTAAAGTATTTTTATCAAGCTATCGTAATTAGTCCGGATATTTAATTTGAGAAATTTTGAAAATGTATAATACTTAAAAAATAACTTTAAAAAAGAGATTTTACTGTTTAAAATTTTAAAATAAATTTTACTGTAACGTCATAAGCCTTCGTTGGAGAGGATCCTTATAATCCTTTGAACGATTCCATCGTCCGAAGGAACTGAAAAATGAAAGGAAGAATCGTTGCAAAATGAAGAATCGTTGCAAAATGGTAATTTCCCCAAAAAAATTGAAAAGGAGTGTTCCCTGACAGACATAAAGAGGGGGTGTCCGAATGTGGTGCTATATTTATTGTACTTATATGTTTCAAATAAAGAGACACCAATAGAAACAAGTCACTACAACTAAGCGAACTGCATATTTCTGAACATTGTTACTGTGAACTTTTTTCAAAAAGTATAAATATTATGGATCATATGCATTTAGATGGAATGTCCTGTAATACTCCGTCGTAATAGCAGAGTTTATTGATTTTGAAAATCAACCTCCTTAATACTTTCTCAAATTCGTGAAAAGTGCTGCGTATGATGGATTGGAATGGAGATTGACTCTTTTATAGGAAGACAAATGAACCAAAAGACAAGTAAAACTTTCCTTCCTACTTTCCATCAAAACAAAAAACTAACTCTTTTGAAACTCTCCTAAAATAGACATTTCCTATCTAAATACAATTTTCTTAATTTAAGATCATATATATGATGCCTCAAATCTTTATGTGGGTCATGTTTAGTCTTAGAAGTCCTTCCAAAATTCATTCAACATCCTAAGGGAGGTTTTAGCTATTTTAATAATTATTTGAAAATAAATTAAATTATAAATATAAATATAAATAAATGGGATAAATAACTTTGATTGATGAGGACGTCATTTAGTGTATAAAATTATATAAATAAATTAAATACGATATATTAATTTGTGAAAAAGAAGTTTGAAGAGTCTAGACCTAAAGAATGTTATATCTAATGTAACTGGACTTGATGACCAAACTTTATCACTGTAAATTGGTAGTCACTTAGTTATCAACTCTAAAGGTCGTTGGATTCGAGGTTCAATTAACAACTGTTCACTCTCAGGCTTATCTGCTTGCCTTTTCTCTAATGGTGGATTCAAGAAAAATCCTTTGGTCACCTTGCAAGGTTGCTGCCTACATTTGATCCTTTCTCTATTGTCGTTATTCTTCTTCATCTTCTAATATCGAAGAACTTTACTAAACAAAAGTTTGCATAATTCTTCTTTTCTTTTTTTCGTTGCAGACAAAAAAAAAAATCTGTCCTCCAAAATACTATTTCCTGAAACTTTACTTATTTCCCACACTTATATTCCAAAATCTCTTCTAAATTCCTATATTATTATCTTCATAATCGATATCTATCTCTTCTGACGTGTGTGTTTGAGAGAGAGAGTGGTAGATGGCTGTTGGGACTGGACTTCACTCTCAAAAAACTAGTTTGCTAGGTGGTGTGCTCCAGTCCTATATAAGTCCTTTATTTTCCTCCTCCATCGCTGATGTGGGACTTTAGTTTGCACTCCAACAATCCCCCTTAACGAGGCTTCACGTCACCAAACATCCAATTTGGTTAGAAGATCTCTGAGTCCACATACTGTACCTTGGAGACTTAGCTCTCATATCACTGTTGAAACTGGACTTCTAGTTCAAAAGACTAACTTAATAGGTGGAGTGATCCAGTTTATATACAAGTTTTAGTTATTCCCATTCACAACATATGTAAGACTCTCGTTCGTACCCAACAATGATTAGATTACTTGACTCTAATGCAATAGAGAAATACGGAAAAAGGAAAAGAAACAATATCCAGTATGTTGGGAATTCAATCCAGAGGATTTGGAAGGCGTACCTCAGATGGGTTTTCTACACCTACTTCAGTTTCAGCTCCTCGAGATGTCTTCATGTACCTCTCGATCAACCCTTCCATATTTCTATCACAATCAACAAATTTTCATTGAGAATTTGAAGAGAAAATTATGGATAAATTAGAGAGAGAGAGAAGAGAGAGAGAGAGAGAGAGAGAGAGAGAGAGGGGTACCCTTTGGTGGCTAGTTCATAGAGTTTGCCATGGGTGGAAAATATTATGAGGCCAATATCTGCATCACAGAGCACAGACAGCTCCTTGGCCTTCTTGAGGAGGCCGGCTCTACGCTTGCAGAATGTCACCTGACGATGGACCGGATTCTCTATCCTTTTCATCTGTATCTTCCCTCTTGCCATGATTATTTAATTAAATTCTTCTCTTCACAGACAACCTCCCACTAGTTTGAACTAGCTTCGAGATTGCTGCAGTCTCTCAAAGAGATAAAAATCACACATTCTACACACAAGTATTCAGCTGCTTTTATAGCAGATCCCCATCATCGAATCACCAAATCGAATAATAATTGGGCGGCCAGAAAAATTATAGGATGGGCTCCACATTGTGGGCCATGTGGCCTTTTTCCTTATTTCTCCACTCTAGGCTGCATTTGGATGAGAAGGAAAGTTTTCAAACGACTACAGTTTCTCTTGATCTAAGGGATTGTCCTGAAAGAAATTCTCTAATATTTTTATTTGGTAATTGTAGAGAAAAAAGTATGAGAAGAAGAAAAATGAAAAGAGATGAGTGAAGAATGAAAGAGAAGAAACTAGGAGAGAAATCATATTTAAGATTAAGAAGAGAAATGGAGTGAAATGCGAGTGCTACTCCAAATCCACCATGAATGCATGGGTAGAGCTTGTCAAAGTACACGTACATGTGGCGTGTAGGCAAGGAAACATCAATTCATCATACCATAAAAGATTCCCTGAATATCTTTATAATAAATATGTAAGTTTCTCATATGACATTTTTAATTAACAAATCTAAAGTTTTTCAATAGACCCACAATAGATAAATGAGTTTTTAACTATTTTTCATCAATTTTATAACCATCGTTCTAATTCTAATAGCCAAAACCTTTAAGGATTCGAATTTAATGTTAAGAGATTGATCAGATGATTAAGAAGTCCACTTCATAAAATAGGGTCTTCAATTCGATACAACCTCAGTTCAAATAGATCACTCTCTGTAAACTTAATTAGTATGTGTGCATTAAGAGATTTACATATATTCATGAGATCAATCTCACTTCTAATATGGATTGAAATACCTATATTATTAAAAAAAATTCAAAAGTTTCACTTGTTATTTAGATGTCCTGAATTTCGTTAATCCAAGAGCTTTTAGATATGGTCTATTGCATAAGGTATTTGTGTGGGCCTCCTCTCATGGCCCAGTCATCATGCAGTTCCTTTCATGTGAACTCCTTTTTGATTTCTTAAGCCAATGGCCCAGTCACCATGCAGTTCCTTTCATTCTCTCTGCTTTATCTCAACCATCTCTCACCTTTTGCTCTTTGTTTTTGTGACAAAACCTAGGGTCTGTCATTTGATTGTCTTTTAAATGATAAACAAAGACCTTCTCATGTCACATCCCACTTATTTTGCTTTAAAGATAAGAATCCTGTCCAATGACAGTCCATTCCATTGGAAGGATACCACAACGAGATCCTCTCCTGCATGTCTTCAAATCAAATTTTGTATGGTGAAGATTTTGGAAAGGAGCTCTTGGGAAGATGACACGTGGGAAAATTTCCATCCCCATTATGTCCTTCCCATAGATGTTTGCCACGTGGGAGTTGGCAATTCTAAGGTATAAAGCTGAAGATTCCAACTCCTTTCACTGGAAAAATAAAAATTTGATTATTGGAGGGTTAGTCCAAGGGAATATGGGAGAAGGATTCTTTCTTATTATTCAATATTGACAACTTGGTGGTGGTGCGATTCTGCGTCATATCTCTGCTGCGTCATATCTCTGCTGCGTCATATTAGGAAAAGGAAGACAACACAGGAAGTAGCTGGAGCAGGTGAATGCTCTGCATTTTAGTAAAACACAACCACGTAAGAACCTAAGCTCTATGAGTTATATGTACCCAATTTCAGTGTATCAACTATTTTAAGAGTTAAAGATGAAGTTAATGTTATACTTTCAAATTTATCACATTTTTTTATTAAAAAAAAAATCATTATGGTGATTTTTCGACACGGCAGAAAATTCTCGATAAAATCACGTTAAAAATGCGATAAATGATAATACTGCAATAATATCCTGATAAATTATCAGTAAATTTTTTATTAACATTTTTATTTTATTTATTATTTTTTAAATAATATATTTCTGTGAGAATTTCCTGTTAATTTCTCAAAAAAAGTCAATAATTTGAAAATATTTCAATATTATCAATCGCCGTTAATATCTCGAGAACGATATTTGTGAATGGATGAAGTTGTTTGCATGTTCACAAATTCTTATAATTCATTCCTCTCATATCTTGGAAAATCTGAATCCCCTAGCCGGCAGAAGTTAATCAAAGTCTTTATTTGACTACATGGCAAGGAAGTAAAAGATTTAACACATTAGGGTTTATAGATCACAGATAATCTGTCATCTGTTGCACTGGGCCTATTTCCATTTGTAAACAAAATCAAAATTCTAAATATATAGATTGAAATTTGATTTGATTAGCTACAAGTGAATCGACTTTCAGCACCAAAACCAATTTGAAACTACTGGTCTTAACAATTAAAATCACCTGAATTTCTTGAAAAAAATTTAAAGATAAGTTGTGATTTCAATTCTTAAAAGCAAATGGCTGAGAATTAAGTTTCGAACTGAAATTTAGTAAAATTATAAATTACCAACTTTAACAAATAAAAGTTAAAAAAAAAAAGTAAAAATAAATAAAAACTCTCCTTTGTAATTTTATGAGTGGTCACACTTGATTTACTAAATGAGAAAATATAAAATACTTCGCATTTTCTATGCCAAGGAGCATGGGATACACTTTATATTAAAAATAGCTCGTTAGAATTACTTTTTTTCTTTTAGAAACTTAAATTCAACCTTTTATAATTTTAATTTAATGCTTCTTTATTGTTGGATTAAATATAATAAGTCAAAAAAATTATTTAATAATTTATTTGTAATCTTAAAAAATGAAGGGTTAACTCAATTTATTGGTTTCCATCTTTTATATATGATGGTCCTTATAATAACACGTGAAAGGTACTATCTAACCACATGCTTCCAAACCAGCCCAATCAATGGTGGGAATTATCTAATCAGCACAGGGTTGTCCAATAACCTAATGTTCTCTCCATGTGGGCTTGCACCCCACCACAATAGATACCCAATATGATTTCTTAAAATAAGAGAAAGTACATCCACAGTAGCAACATTACCAATCAATCGTACTATGTGCTCTAAATTATTACTTAATTTAACATAAAGAAAGATAACATCTCTCTTTACAAAATTTGAGATTCTAATCTTTAATCAAGTTCTCTTCCCAGTTCCTATGTCCAATAAAACTCCTTTGCATGTCATTATCAGGAGCACCAAACTACATTTTCATAAACTTAACAACATCATTCCAAGTCCAATTATCTTAAAGAAACAGGTTCACAATGTCTACCCAATGCACATTTTTCATGAACTAAGATAGACCCACCAAGTTCTGGATGATGTTTGGGTAAGATAAAAAGTGCAGTGAAACAGCGAAATCAAATACATCAGTGGCTTATGAATTAGTGTTGAAATTCATTAATGACTTATTACTTAATAGAATTATATGCGCATCAAGGTCAGCTTAGATTATGATAGAATAAAAAGTCTAATTTTCTACGTTTCATCAGCTTTGGAGCTTTTGATGTATTAGACAGATATTTAACAATTTGTATCAAAATATATATTGTATGTGTTAATGTGAATGAAGCTATATGAGTAGAAACTGATATCTAATTCATTATGATTACAAGACAAGTCAATCTATGAATCTCAACAAATAAAGAAATATTAATGAGAATTTAATGCTTGGGCAAATGTATTTTGCATTTAGAATTAACAAAGTTACACTACCCTCTACCGGAGAAGTATGAGTCTTCTAGAAAAAAATAATTGTGTTTTTATTATGGTTTTTTTTTTTAAGTCCTCTCATGTTGTAGGAACCCCTCAATTCAAAAGAAAACATTGGTCTGAAACGCCTTTTCCATTAAAAAAGTTGCATATTTGAGGTAGGTCAAGTTAATACTCCCTCTGTCCCAAATTAATTGTCCTATATGAATTTTAGAATTGTCCCAAAATAATTGTCTCATTTAGTATAAAGTGTATTAAAAATGAATGAGATCATATGAAATGTTAACCTTATAGAGAGAGTTCCTTAAAAAACATATATATTTCAAATGAGATAAGTTAAAATGAGACGAAGGAAGTATTTGTGAGTATAGAAAGACAAAATTATGATTAGTCACAGAGTAAGCCAACTTGATTTGTGATAGGAGCAACACTAGGATTTGTAGTCCCATGTCCTATGTGAACCAATCAAAGTAGGATTCTCCGTATTTTCTTTATTACTATTAGGATTAGCATTTTGCTGGAGTTTATGGAAGGTGATGAGAATCGGAGCCCACTTCTTTGACTTCTTGGGAGGCATCACTACTGTCTTGTCTACTGGTTTGTTGTCTTGTCTACTGGTTTATAAGATCTACAGATTTCTATAGATGATCTAAATTTAATGAAAAATGACTGAGAAACTTCGTGAAAGAAATACGTCAAATCACGATTAACATTTTTTTCATTTAATATTTGTATTGTATGTATTTTCTGTCGTGTCCTGATCTAAAACATAGTCACATATACTGCGAATAAATATTTATTTTCCAAATATCATATGTGGAAAATACACGTGTGCTCACAACTCAAACGTCAAGATTATAAATGAACTCAAATACCATTAATATCTCAAAGGTGATATAAATTCTCTACCATAAATATTATCAAACATTCTAGAATTTTGATTGTATCAAATCCACAATGAATAAAATAGTATAAACAATATCACTAACTCAAATCAAATAAATAAAGCAACAATATGTAGGGCGTATAAAGCAACATGATAAACTAAGCTCTTCCTTAGAGTCCCTCGGACCGAGCCGATGCAACATTACTTAAAATTGCAAGGACGTGAGTATAAACAATACTCAATGAGGAAATATGCATGCTAGACACTCACGCACCCACATAATAATAATGTATGAAATGGAATCTAAATAAGGCTATGCAGTCATACCATGCTATCAATATCATGTGGAAACGTAAACCCACATAAATTCACCACTATGGAACAGGACAATCATATGAAATCATAATATCTAGATCCCTATCGTGACTTAGGGTTCACGATTTAATAAGCGGGTGACTCATGCCTAGCGGGTATTAGTCACCTCGCCCTGCAGGTCCTATGCCAAGGTGATCAAAAAATTGTGCCTTATCAGGCTGACATATCATCCAACAAGTGTGTAATGCCAAACCCTGAGCACAAACATGGGCACCTTACCAAGCTCGCTCGTCATCTGACGCAGCGGGGATCGGGTTAAGTAAATTATTGGCTATATGGATGGAGGATTAGATAATATAGTGAATACTAACTTAATGACCTTACGGGGAATTGATGGGAATAAAATAAATAAAGGGAAATAAACAAGGAAGGGTAGGTAAGGTTAGATGGGTTTGCCATGAACAGTAACCGGGAATGGGGCCTATATGGTTTGGTTCAGAGACACAACAGTGGATGGTGTGATGAGTGAGCTGAACTGGGAAATATGGTAGGGATTTTGGTGGATTGAAAATGAATTGGGTTTATGGATGATGAAGGGGAAAGGATTACGGCTGGATGGTAAATAGATTGACGAACTTGTTACAGGTTCGACAGGGTCCTTCTGGATGTAGACGGGTAGGGAAAAACTCAAGCAGTCTGTGCGCGAAGGGGAAGAGATACTCCGACGCTGCAGTCGTACTCCTGTGATGACAAGAATCCTTAGAGAAACAATCACAAACACGCAAGCAACTTGCATAGAAAAGGAACTCAAAATCTATTCATTCATTCAATTGTCCATTACAATCTACAAAAGGGGTATTTATATACATACCCTAAATACTAAAATAGGAACGAAAATAAACAAAGAAATGAGAAAAAAAAAGGGAGAAAAGATAGAAAGAGGTGCCTGAATCGTCGGGATCGGGGACCGTCGGCATCTTCATCGCTTCGGTCGGTGCTCGTGTGCAGGTGCAGGTGAAGAAAGAAGGAAAATAAGAGAAAATAGGGAAAAAGGAAAGTAGGAAAAAGGGGGAAACTTCCGTCGTCAATTTGGGGACTTGGGTTTAGAAACCCCTCACGTGCCCTTGTTAAGGCACACCTCAAGCATGTGCTACATCATCATCTAAAGATGCAAAATGTCTAACTCTACGTCCAACCATCACATCTTATTAAGCTAATACCACCCTCATAGAGTGTACATGTATCTAGCCCTGCGCATAAACATGAACGCCTTACTAAGTTGGCCCAATGTCGAATGAGTAAATGATACCCAACCCAATGTCCAACAACACACCAAGTGTGCCAAAGAGTCGTGAGAGCGTCCTAAAGCACGTAACATGTGAGGGAGTATACTCCTCGACGGCAAACCTACGGGTCCAAGTCTCCGTACTCGATGCCACCGTTCCGATAGGGTTCCTTAGTCAAAACCATTGTCCTGTTGCACCAACTTCCTCTAGGGAGTGGAGACTCATGCTAATGGAGCCTAAGCTAGGGAAATGTACATTATCAAGTCCTATATACCCTTTGGGTCACACCCTAACGCTAGTAATTCTCAACATCACCATTCCCATTAACATAATATCCCATACTTATATCCTAGATAACTTCCTAGGCACACATCAATGAGTAATATCAAAAGGAAAACATATTCATAATTACATAGGTAACATATATGTTATAATCACATCATGACCATAATTTCACAATGATAGCAACATAGCACATTCCATTACGTTTTATACATTCAACATAATTAACACATTGGGTTATTTTAGGGACATAGACTACACACCAACCTTGAGATACACACATCGGGTTTATTTACACATATTCTTAGTCCTTCCAATTTATTCAACCCGTCTCATAGTGGTTTAACATATTTAGTCCAATAACTCCCTTTTCACAGCATAAACCCAATTAAATTCATCAATAAATCATCTCAGCCCTGCACAAGGGTCTGCAACAATTATCACAAATTTCTGTTATCATAACAAGATAATAGACATGCTAGAAATCACATAATAGGGAATTATATCATATGGCACATCCATCCTATTTATCATGCATTGAACACATTAATAACACAGTACATTCCCTAAATAAAGGAAATAACATACATGCAATCATACAATATATGTGTAGCAATCCTCACCTCAAAATCACGATGTCTCAGGTGGATCTTCGGGTCGTACCTGAACGGTCCAAGGTTCAAGGGCTCTAATCAATCAAAAAGAAATAATACATCCCTACTAGTTCATAAATTAGGCCAAATCAAAACTTAAAAGCAAAATCCCTAAAATTATAGCCAAGATTTACCCCTAAACAGATTAATCCCTTCAATCTAAGGGAAATCCCCAAATATCCTCCAATGAATCATCTCCAAAAATAGCATATACCATTTTTCCCAATTTACGTCCCTTCCTATGGGTTCAAAACTCAGTACCAACTTAGATCTACACCCTAACAAGGTTCCATAATAAAAATCCCCAATTACTTCCATGGATTCCTCTCCAAATAAGGCCTAAAAGTCATGACATACTCCATTCTCAACACATCCCATTAAGGTCTCATTAAATAAGAGGAAAGGGAAAGAAAATGATCATAGATCTTATGTTTGGAGGAGAAGGAACCGTGGCAAATGGGCGCTCCAAGTATAGGAAATCCGAATCCAAAGCCTTTAGTGGGTGAAAATATTGAGGGAAGGAAGATAAAGCAAGAGTTTGCTGTTAGGGAAAAAGGGTTCGCTGTTCGGAAGAGGAAGGATGTGAAATAAGCCTAATTTCGTGCAAACACGGACTTATGTACGGACTTAATATTTTAATATAGGTCGGGCCATTACATTTTCTAAAAATCTTCATATATTTAATATGGTGTAGCTCAACTGGTAATCTCTCGCCTTAGGAAGTAAGAGGTGTCAGGTTCGAAGCCCATATGGCCTCACCTTGGTGTGCCCTAAGGCCAATGGGCATCACCCGTGGGTGTTTCCACGGTTTCCGACACTGTAAATTAAAAAAAAATACAAATGTATATTACATATATCACACTTGTAACATACAATTCACAAGTTATTCACCAACTTTAGTCTTATCTCTTCTCTTATTTTTATATTAAAGAAGTACATATTTAAACATTATCTTTTCTCAAGGTAATTATATTTATTTTGTTAATCTTTTTACCTAAAGTATAGTATAAATAAAATTTCCTTTTAAAATTAAATTTTGAAATTAATTTTCTTCTCGATTTATATAAAAACAAAATTAAATTAAAGAAAAGAATTTAAGTCTTTCATTTTAGTTTGAAATTTTTACAAAAGTAATCATACAAATATTTAAATTTATATAAAGTATTTAGTAAGCTAACACTACCACATTTAGTAAGCTATGTAACATTCTTTAAAAAAACATTATGGCTCTGTTTTTGTTTAACTATGAAGAGAGCAGAGAAGATATGAAGTTAAAATGAATTATCTTTTTATATAATTCATAGCCGTCTCAAAAGTTTGTTGTCCCATTTAAGTAGGAAGGAGCATAGTTAGCAACTCAGCTAAAGGTCTGAAATGAAAATTATTCGCATATAGTATGAATTTTTTTTTTTTTGAAAAATACGATTATAAATTTAGTTATAAAAAATAGTTGCATAGAAAGGTCTGAAATGGATATGTCCTTGTACAGTACTTTCTAGTTGTAAGATTTGTGAACCCACAATTTAGATAAATTATTATATAAATTTAACCTATTTTTATCTTTTGTGTAATTTTTGTGAATTATTTTAAAGTACTATATTCTTAATTTAAATTTATTTTTATCAAAAGGAGAAAATTAAATTTAAAAAAATTATAGGATTTTTTAAGTAGAATAGACTTTATGTAAGAAAAAGGAATTACTGAAATATTTGTAAAATCTTACGTCTCTTTCATCTTTTTCTAAATGTTCCATATTTTAGAACTATATTAATTACCTGAAGAAAAATACTATTTCAATATATATCTGTATAAGTATAGAAGGAAGTGAAAAAGTAAGAGCTAAAGTATTTGAATAATTTGTAAATTATGCATTACAAATAGAATAAGTATAATTATATATTCATACCAAATATATGTATATAATTGTATTTTAAAAAAGAATATGAAAATATGATTTTGTGAAAAATATGTATAATATGTATATAATACGAGTATTTATTAGAAAATTGCTAACTAAGAAAATGAGCTTCTAAGAGATTTTTTTGGAACTTCTTCCACGCCCCATCACAAATTTGATGAAATTTTTAACTCTACCCTCTAAATATAGACCTGTAAAAATTGACCCAACCCGATTAGTTGGCTCAATCCAAACTGATCCAAGTTTTGATAAATAGTCTGAATCGACCAACCCCATTTAATAGATGACTCGACTTTAACCGAACCCGAAAACAATTAGATGGACTTGATTCACCCGATTACTACCACACACATTTAAAAGGTAGTCTTGGTATGTGTCTTGTAGGAAGTCCCCAGAATTAAGTAAATGTGTAAACCTCACATGTACTCAAAATAGACTCGAACTAACTGAACCCATTAAAGAGACCCAAAGTAGACCGAAAACCAAGTAGATCCACCGAGCAAGACCCAACCCAAATCCCACCCAACCAACGCCATTCCCCTCCTACAGCCTCTCTCTCTCTCTTCCTAGGGGCAAAATATCGACCGATATATATCGGGTTTTTTTCCACTGATATATATTGATCGATACGATATTTATTGGTGTGCCCCACCAAATATCATCGATATCAATCCCCGTCATGTGCCCGTTTGGGTCAGGGTGTGACAGTAGATGTAGATGGCAAGCATGTGGGTGTGAATGTTTGGTTATCATTCTAATGGGGTATGTATGCTAGGTTACACTAGGTTGTAGAGACTCCTCTAGTACGGTTGGGTTACTTAGGGTGTGGAGTGGTTTGTGTACTGTAGATTGACCACGGGAGGTGTTGGATTGTTGAACTTTAGGGTTAGGATGTTTGACTGGTATACTCCGTCCCTCAGTAGAAAGCCTGGTAATTGAGGTTCCTACTCGAGAGTTGTGTTGGCTGTGAAACCCTAGTATGTTGATAAGGTCTAGATTACCCATGGACTGTAACACTCTGGATTTTCAAGTTATAAATATTTACAGAATTTACCCAATTAATTTGTGAATTATTAGATATGGATTTTATATGGGTAAAGTGTTGGGTCATAGCCCAATTAAGACCCAACGGTTTTGGAAATGGTTTCAATAAAATTTAAATGGGGTTGCATTAAAAGGATATGCGCATGAGATGTATGTGGGATTTTCATATCCACATTGATATGATAGAATATCTTGAGAAGATATCTAAAATTAAATAAATATTGTATGGCCGAATTTTAGATATCATATCCAAGATTATGTGCTAGAATAATTTTAAAATGGAGATGTCTAAATTAAAAGATTGTTTATGGCCGTGTGAATGGGATTTGCACATCTAATGAGATATGCGCATGGGGTGTTAGAATATATCTAAAAAGGGTTCTTTCCCTTGATTAAAATCAGCACTAGGGGAATTACTAATTGAAGGGTCGTCAACTACTAATTATAGACACAAGGGTTATGCGCATGGCATCTTCTAAAAGGGACAATAAGAGGAGCACACGGCAATGGCAAAATCAGCAAGGGGCGCATGGCCCTAAGGGGGAATTGTTATCTTAGTCCCTTCTAAGTTGGTATCAAGAGGGAGTTATTAAAAAGAAAGAGGGAGTAGCGCACGGCAATACCACCCTAGCCGAATTCTCTCCCTATCTCAGTTCTCATTCTCGGCAAAACAAAGAGGAAGAGAAGACAACCAACAAGAGGTGTTCTCAGTTTTGGGAAAAATCAAGAAGAAAGGAGAAGGATTGGAAAAACAAGAATCAATCGGAACCGGTTAGTATTTTATAAATTTTGTTTAAAAGAAAAGAACCATAGGCTTCGGCCATGGTGTATGGCCGAACCCCATGGAAGAAGAATGGGAGATGATTTTGATAATTTTAATGGAATCATGAACCATAGGGTTCGGCCACAGTGCATGGCCGAACCCCATGAAAGAATACTTATTTAATATATGAATTTTTTAATGATGGAAACCTTGGACGGTTAGATGTTTTTAATTGGATTTAAAAGAGGGAATATGGAACCATAGGGTTCAGCTATATGTATGGCCGAACCCCATGGAAGGACAAGGATTATTTAATGGAGGTTCGAATGATAAAAACCATGGAATAATATGATGATGTTAAAAGGGTTTTAATGGATGATTTTTGTGAAGATCCTTAGACCATGGGTTCGGCCATGGAGTATGGCCGAACCCCATAATCAAATATGGATTTATGTTCATGAATTTAGACCTTGGAAGGAATACCAATGTTTTGAAGGGATTAAATGGAGACCTTGGAATAAGATTAAGGGATGAATGTTAATGTTTAATAACTTTTAGAAGGAGGATTATGAACCATAGGGTTCGGCCATGGTGTATGGTCGAACCCCATGGAGTTGTATTGGTATTATTATTGGACTTATTTTGGGGATTAATTAAATGAAGATCATGGAAGATGATTATAAATTTGCAAACTTTCTAATTATGGAAGGATGGATGCTAAATTTGGAAACTTTCTAATTATGGAAGGATGGATGCTAAATTTGGAAACTTTCTAATTATGGAAGGATGGATGATAATTTTGGAAACTTTCTAATTATGGATTATTGATGAAAATGGAAACTTAGACATCATAGGGTTCGGCCAGGGTGCTTGGTCGAACCCCATGAACCAATTATGGATCTATTAAGTTTATGTGTTAATGTTATGGATGGGTTTTGGACATAAACCTAAGGTAATGGCAAAGTTGTAAATACATGCTAAAATGGAAGGTTAGCCATGACTGGCAATATTATAATTTAAATGGAATTAAGATATCATAGGGTTCGGCCATGGTGTGTGGCCGAACCCCATTAATCAAGTTGAATGGATTTTATGAACTTAAGTTAGTGATTGGATTAATGGAGAGACAATGATAGAGGTAATGACATTTTGGTAATTAAGTGAAAATAGGGACCATGGGATAGGCCATGGTGTAAGGCCGAACCCCATGGGGAATGTTTGCTGAACTTAATGTTTAATGTATCTTAGATAATTAATTGGGTTATCATCAGATTAATGCATAAAAAAATGGTAAAAATGGCATTATTGTAAATATGGTTGAAAATGATAAACCATGGGTTCGGCCATGGTGTATGGCCGAACCCCATGGGGATTGGTTTATGGACTTAAAATATTGTAAATCAAGTGGGACCTGGTTTTGATTGATTGTTATATTATAAGGTAACGGGGCCTCACAAAGTGTTTACGATCGTGAGCGGTTACTGGACGAAAGACGCAAGGACACATTAGCGGTCTTTGGTAAGATTCCACCTCTTTGAAACCATGAGTTATGTACAATTGTTTTATCTTATTTTGATGAAATTATATTGCAAAGGATAGGTTTCAAAATGTGAATTTTAAATGCTATGTTTATATGATAAAATAACATGTGTTCGATATGTTTCAAATTGTGATTTTAAATGTTATGTTTATATGATAAAATAGCATGTGTTGGATATGTTTCAAATTGTGATTTTAAATGCAATGTTTATATGATAAAATAGCATGTGATTCATTTGCATCTCATGCATGGCATGGGTGAAGGATATGTAACTGGAGGGGCCACACTCCGTCGGGGCGTCCGAAAAACCCATGTGGGACACCTTGATGTGTTTTTCCATCAAGAAGAAACCGGAGGGTCCACACTCCGTCGGGGCGTCCGAAAGACCTATGTGGGGGGACTTTTATGTACATGTGATGGGTGGGACTCATTGCATTTGTCATCATTGCATGGCATGGTTTATATGGTTTTTGATATTACGACACTATATATGTTTTGTACTAACCATGTGTTAGCCCTAATTGGAATACCTACTGGCGCGTTGTTCTAATGCCCTACTTCTACCCTAGTAGATGACACAGGAATTCAGGGGAACGATGAGCACAAGGAGGGCCAAGCATAGGAGCTTGGATGATTTATTTTATATGTTGAATAAAGTTACTTATGGACATGTATTTGAGTAACTAGTGTCCGGACATATAATAAATTAGATGGTTGGATGTTTATATGGATGATTATGATATTTGAATGATGATTAAGGACTTGACATACTTTGCTATCTGAATGGAATAGAACTTGGTTCTATTATAATTCCGCATGTTAAGATTTTATTCCGCAAGTCTATATTGTTATGTGTGATTGTTATTTGTGAACCGTTTTCATGGACTTAGTCCATGCACACATTGGGTTGGCCAGTTAAGGGTCGGACTTTAGAAGTTCGGACTTAGCTCGCGTCGTGACGTCCCGCTCTCTATCACTCTTTGTTTATTAAAAAAATAAAAAATAGACTCTGATTTTCGGAAGAGAAAGCGAGTTAAAAAGGGCGAGGCGTTATGTGGACAATTGTGGATGAGGCAGATGTGGGATCATAGAGGAACTCCGACCAATCAAACGAGTGGGAGCCCAAGAGGTCGCTTATGCATTGACAGGAAAGTTCCATTTCGGCCCGACATATAGATGATGAGAGTCTCTTGGTTGTCAAACGGGCTTGAGCCTTCAAGACTGTCTAGGTGTTAACGGAGAGGTTGTGGACATCTCAGTACATGAGTGCGTGGTTAGCGAGTGTCTCTTGTTAATCAAATGGGTGGGACCCTTGAGGCCGTTTAGGCGTTGACAGAGAGAGCCCCCTTCATAGTCAAACGAACGGAAGGCCCAAAGGTCACCTATGGGTTGACAGAGGGGTGCTTTCGAGGCCTCTTAGGCGTTGATAGTGATGACATTGCTTTGAGAGCTGAGGATGCCTGTAAATGATACGACTCGCGGTACTCTTGTACTAGTACCAGGGTGGGGATAAGAGAATCTTCTGAAGGTCAGATGAGAGGGAACCCTAGAGGTCACTTATGTGCTAACTGAGAGACTGCGTATGTGAGCCCAACTCGTGTAACACCTCGCCCTTTTCACTCGAAATTAGAGTCTATTTTTTTTTTTAATAAACAAAAGTGATGACGAGCGGAATGTCACGACGCGAGTTAACTCCGGACTTCTAAAGTCCGACCCTTAACTGGCCAAACCTATGAGTGCATGGACAAAGTCCATGAGAATGGTTCACACATAGTAAAATATAATCTTTGCGGAATATTACTTAATCTAACTGCGGATTATAATAGAACCTAAGTCTACTCCATTTTAGATAGCAAAGTACATAGTCATTTATCCAAAATTACCTTAACTTAGTCATTCAATCAAACCATTCCAAACTATAACAAATATTAACTAAGTTATTACATGCCAACATCTAACTACTCAAATTACATGTCCATGTAAACTTATCAAAATATCAATAATTAAAATCCATTCAAATAACCAAGCTCCTATGCGTGGCTTCTTTCATGATCCTCAACCCCATCCTTTCCTGTGTCATTCACTAAGGTAGAAGTAAGGCGTTAGAACAACGTGCCCAGTAGAAATTCTAAATAGGGCTAACACATGGGTTAGTATCACAAAAACATGTATAATATTATATCATCAAAACCATATAAAATCATGCCATGCCATATGTCTTATGCAATGAGTCCCACCCATCACATACATGTAACCTCTTGATGGAATTCTCCTCATCAAGGTATCCCCACAGTGGTCTTTCGGACGCCCCAACGGAGTTTGGCCTCCGGATTCTACTTGATGGCATCATATACATCAAGGTCTTCCCACGATTGCCTTACAGACTCCCCGACGGAGCGTGGCCTCCGATTACAAATTCCCCTCCCATCCCATGCATGAGATGTACATGTCCATATGCTATGTAATGTAAATACCATAGCATTAAAAACTTCACTTTTGAAACATAATATAAATTGCAACATAAACCATCAAATAAAGATAAGACCATATACATATCCATGTTTCAATAAGGTAGAATCCTACCAAAAGACCACTCAAGTGTCCTTTGCTTCTTAATCCGGCAACCGCTCACGATCTTGCACCGTTTGTGAGGTCCCGTCACCTTGTTTATATATTAACAAGTCAAGACAATATCCATTTGATTTCCAATTAAGTCTAAGTCCAAAAACCATCCTTGTGGGGTTCGGCCATACACCATGGCCGAACCTCACCCTTTTTAATTTGGTCCCTCTTATTTAACTGATCTCATCCAAATGACCCATTTAAAACGCCCAATCCACAAAACACACCTTTATGAGGTTCGGCCATACAACATGGCCGAACTTCATCATCTTGGTTTTGGTCCTTTAGTCCCCTTTAATTAAGTCTCATTGTCAATCCATTCATCTAATCATTCACACATTATCCATCTAACACACATAACATCATAAGTCCATAAAATTCATTAGTGGGTTCGGCCATACACCATGGCCGAACCTCACTCCCTTGATTTTATGCTCATCTTTCACCCATTTTGATCTTCTAGTTAGATACAAGATCATGACCTCCTCATTTAGTCACTTGTACCACAAATGTTTATAATTGGTCACCATTTAAATCCACCAATATTTTCCATGGGGTTCGGCCATGGTGGTTCATCCTTTTCACCCTTAATTACATAACATGCCATTAATCGTCCGTGGCTAATTAATTGATTTATTTACTTATAACCAAGTCCCAAAGATGATCCATCAAAAGGTTCATGGGGTTCGGCCATACATCATTTCAATGGCAATTTCCGTAAATATTGATAAATTGAAATTTTGGGTATTACAATACATTCCTCTTTTTAAAATTTTCGTCCCAAAAATCGAACAAAGTAGGGTTCAAAAATAAATTATATAAATAATTCAGGGTGAGCTGTTCTCATCTCCGATTCGAGTTCCCAAGTGGTTTCCTCAATACCATGTCAATCCCATACCACCTTGACGAACTGAATCACTCTGTTTCGTAACACCCGTTGTTCAGTCTCGACTATTCTGACAGGCTTCTCGACACAAGTCACATCACTTTGTACATCTATATCTTGTACATTCAATACATGAGACGGATCGGGATTAGACTTCCTCAACATCGATATATGAAACACATCGTGTAGAGATGCCAATTGTGAAGGAAGTGCTAACTGATAAGCTACATCCCCCATCCTTTTTATGATTAGAAACGGTCCCACGTATCTTGGTGACAGTTTCTCCTTCTTTCCAAATATCATGTGTCCCTTTTGTGGCGAAACTTTCAAAAACACCATGTCCCCCACTTCAAATTCAAAGAACCTCCTCATCTTGTCGGCATAGCTCTTCTGTCGACTCTGTGCAGCCAATAGGTGCTGACGAATCAACTGAATCTGTATTGTAGTCTCTGCGACTAACTCGGGTCCAATCAGTTCAGGCGTACCGGCCTCTGTCCAGCACACTGGTGACCTACATGGTCTACCATATAAAGCCTCGAATGGAGCCATCTGAAGGGTTGCCTGGTAACTGTTGTTATATGAGAACTCTACTAGCGGCAAATGATCCTCACATCCACCCTTGAAATCTAGCATGCAGCATATCCTCCAGTGTTTGTATTGTCCTTTCCGACTTTCCATCAGTCTATGGATGGAATGCTGTGCTAGTCAGTAGATCGGTCCCCATGGCCAACTGCATGCTCTGCCACACTCTGCCGATGAATCGGCCATCTTTGTCCGACACTATAGTCTGAAGAATACCATGTAATCTAATGATATCCTTGATATAACGTCGACTCAAAGACTCAGATGAGTCTATCATCTTCATAGGAATAAAATGTGCAGACTTGGTCAGTCGGTCTACCACGACCCATATCGCATCGTTGCCCTTTGAAGACCTTAGCAACCCTGTCACAAAATCTATGGAAATGTGTTCCCATTTCCACTTCGGTACCGGTAAGGGTTTGAGTAACCCCGGTGGCTTCTGATGTTCCGTCTTAACCTGCTAACAAGTTAAACAATAAGCCACAAACTCTGCAACATCTCTTTTGAGTCTGTGCCACCAATAATGTCTCTTCAGGTCGTGATACATCTTGGTGCTGCCCGGATGAATGGAGAGCTTGGTCTGATGTGCCTCAATCAACAACTCTTTTCTGCAGCTTTTTGGCACATATATTCTACCCCGGAATACAAGACCATGTCCTAGTCGTAATTCCCATTCCGGTATGACCACGCCAGTAGACATCTTGGCCCATATCTCCTCCACTTCCGGATCTGCTCGTTGCTCTTGTTCAATCTTAGTAACCATGCTGGACCGTATGATTAAATTGTACATACTCCCATGGTTGTGACATATAGATTGAACTCTCGAATGGTATTCAACATCTCCCATTCGGTTCCGATCAAACATGCCACTGATGCATGTGATATGCGGCTGAGGGCATCCGCCACCTTGTTCTCCTTACCCGGATGATATCGGAGTGTGAACTCATAATTCGCCAGATATTCCATCCATCTGCGCTGCCTCAAGTTGAGCGCTTTCTAATCAAATAAGTACTTCAAGCTCTTATGAACTGAAAATACTTCAAACTTCTCACCATATAAATAGTGTCTCCAGCTTTTAAGAGCGAAGACCACTGCAGCTGATTCCAGATCATGCGTAGGATAGAGACGTTCATGTATTTTCAATTGTCTTGATCCGTATGCCACCACACGATGACTTTGACTGAGTGAACACCCCAGTCCTTCTCCTGAAGCATCGCAATGTACTTCATAACCCTTGCCTCTTTCCGGTAAAATTAAGATAGGAGCAGTTATAAGTCTCTCCTTCAACTCTTCAAATCTTTGATTGACAGATTTGACCACTCATATTTGACTCCTTTCTGAGTGAGTCAAGTAAGTGGAGATGCAATTTTTGAAAAGTCCATGATAAACTTCCTATAATAGCCAGCCAAACCCAGGAAGCTACAGATCTCGGTTACATTATTTGGCGCTTTCCATTCGCTCACTGCCGCCACCTTAGCCGGATCCACAGCTATACCTTCTTCGGATATAACATGCCCCTAGAAATTAACCTTGGATAACCAAAATTCACATTTACTGGCTTTAGCATATAACTTGTTCTTCCTCAAAGTGTTCAAGACTATCCGTAGGTGCTCAGCATGTTCCTCCTGAATTTTGGAATAGATCAGGATATCATCAATAAATACAATCACAAATTGGTCCAGGTAAGGACAGAAGATCCTGTTCATTAGATCCATGAACACAGTCGGTGCATTGGTGAGTCCAAACGGCATGACCACAAACTCATATAGTCCATACCGTGTCCTGAAGGCTGTCTTCTCCATATCCTCCTCCTTAACCCGGATTTGATGATAACCGGACATCAGATCAATCTTCGAAAAGTGACTGGAACCCCTCAGTTGATCGAATAAATCATCGATCCTGGGTAAAGGGTACCTGTTCCGGAAAGTTAGCTGATTCAATTTCCGGTAATCCACACACATTCGGAGTGAACTGTCCTTCTTCTTCACAAACAACACTGGAGCTCCCCAAGACGATGTGTTGTTCCGGATGCAACACAATCTGAGCAGTTCATCAATCTGCTTCTTTAGCTCAGACATCTCTGCTGGTGCCATCCGATAATGTGGTAACGACACTGGTGAGGTGCCAGGGTACAGCTTGATTTCAAAATTGATCTCCCTCATGGACGGCAAGTCGGGGAGTTCTTTTGGGAAAACATCCGCATATTCTTTCACTGTTGCCGGAAGTTCAGCGACCGGTGCCTTGTTCAATCTGATATTGTTCAATATCAGATGATTCAGCCCTTCCTGCAGTCTGCTTTGCTTGTCTATAAGAACCACATATTGATTTCTTTCGGGTGACCAAAATGTCACTCTGCGGCGATAATAATCAATGTTGGCCTGAAAGCTAGCCAACCAGTCCATGCCGAAGATAATATCGTACTCAGTCATATCGAGTACCAGATAATTGAACTCAAATCTGAGTCCAGCGAGTTCAGTATTCACTGTCGTGCATATGAGTCCCAATGATGTGTCTCCGACAGGGGATACAATTGTGAGTGATGTGGACAATTTTTGAGCTAAAGTACCAGTAGCAGTTATAAATGCAGCAGATATGAAAGAGTGTGAAGCTCCAGAATCAAATAGTGCATAGGCATAGGAACTACTGACTACAGCCATACCTTGAATCACAGAATGATCCACATCCGCTGGAGGAGCTAGAGTAAACAATCGTCCAGATCCAGTAGGGTTAGACGCCTGCCCCGCCTGGTTATATGTCCTACCTCCTCAAGAGTTAGCTGGTCTAGCTGGTGGATGGAATGATCCTCTGGAATAAGAGAGTTTGTTAAGCTTTGGGCAATCCCTCTTGAAGTGACCCGGCTGATCACAATGGAAACAGTTGTTCACCCCTCGGAGAGCCTGAGTGACTGATGCAAATGGGGAGGACTGGTTGAGACGAAAACCCCCTGTGGACCCAGTAGATGGTGAGGGTCTGCAAAAGTTCGGTCGGAACTTCTTGTTGGGCTGGAACGTACCCCTCCCACTTTGAGCTCGGCAGTTGTCAAACCGCACCATCTCAGCCATTTCTTGCTCGGCTATGGTGGCTCTGCTGACCACCTCAGCCAGTGTGGCTGCCTTGAATATGGATACTTTGGCCCTAATGTTTGGTCGTAGGCCCCGCTCAAAGTTACATGCCCTTCGGTTCTCTGTATCCACCATATAAAATGCATAACAAGACAGACTGAGGAATTCCCGGTGATACTCCGCCACCGACATGGAGCCTTGTACCAAGGATATGAACGCTTGGGTATGGCGCTCCTTCTCCTCCTTAGGGAAAAAGTGATCCAAAAATGTAGCTGAGGGCTGCTCCCAGGTCATTGCAGTCTTTTTCCTTTCCGGCACAAGTGCTTGCTGTTTTTCTATAACCTCCCACCATTTACCGGCATCCTCGATCAGTTGCGATGTAGCCAGCAAAATCCTGTCAGCATGACTCGAGATCTGGAGTAGGGTCAAGATCTGAGTGACCTTTTTCAGCCAATGTTCTGCTCCGACAGCCCCTTCCTTTCCCTTGAAGTAAGGAGGGCTTTGTTGCTGGAAATCTCTGACCGTGTTCCGGTTATGGGCGTCACTAGTGGTTCCACTTCCATTCAGATGCTGTTGGAAAACAGAAGTAACTACTGCTTGAACCAAGTTTTGTAGTTCAGGAGGCACCACTGGTATACTCACGCTGCTTTGCTCCTCTTTCTCTTGTTCACTAAAGTGAGAGTGTCGCTCTTCCTCTTCCCGCTGTTAGTGCCGTTCATCTTCCTCATGTCGCGATTTTTCATGTTGAGATTGCTCCTTCTCATGTTGAGATTTTTCATGTTGAGATTGTTCCTTCTCATGTTGAGATTTTTCCCTTTCTTCCTCATGTTGAGAGTTTTGTACCACTTTTTCCTTCCCTTTCTGGTTTTGTTGAGTCTTTCTTTTTGAAGCCATTTTCCCTAAGTCATAAAGAAAACATTATTGACTTAGTTTCCTCGTACAGTTTGTGTTATCACTATTTTTGGAAGATTTCCAAATAAGCACTCTTGGTTTTTCTTTGTTTTTTGGGGAAAATTTTCCTAAGTATCTATTGTTTGTTTCTGAATTTGGGGATATCGGGGAAGTGTATCCTATTTTGCTATGTTTGGTATATCCAATTATGATGACTGTACTTCCTTTGATATCTTTCATTGTTGTTCTCAGATTGAATGTTCAGTCTGAGTCTAACGAAGTAAATTAATCCGGCCCCCAAGCAGCGGACTCCGAAGAGTCGGTCAGTTGGGATTCTTATCTGTCAGTGAGACATGAAACCGTCTTAATCTTACTTTGAAAGATTCAATCTTCCCATTTCGCTCTGATACCAACTGTAACACCTCGCCCTTTTCACTCGAAATCAGAGTCTATTTTTTTTTTAATAAACAAAAGTGATGACGAGCGGAATGTCACGACGCGAGTTAACTCCGGACTTCTAAAGTCCGACCCTTAACTGCCCAAACCTATTTGTGCATGGACTAAGTCCATAACAATGGTTCACACACAATAAAATATAATCTTTGTGGAATATTACTTAATCTAACTGCAGATTATAATAGAACCTAAGTCTACTCCATTTTAGATAGCAAAGTACATAGTCATTTATCCAAAATTACCTTAACTTAGTCATTCAATCAAACCGTTCCAAACCATAACAAATATTAACTAATTTATTACATGGCAACATCTAACTACTCAAATTACATGTCCATGTAAACTTATCAAAATATAAATAATTAAAATCCATTCAAAGAACCAAGCTCCTATGCTTGGCTTCTTTCACGATCCTCGACCCCATCCTTTCCTGTATCATTCACTAAAGTAGAAGTAGGGCGTTAGAACAACGCGCCCAGTAGGAATTCTAAATAGGGCTAACACATGGGTTAGTATCACAAAAACACGTATAATATTTTATCATCAAAACCATATAAAATCATGCCATGCCATATGTCTTATGCAATGAGTCCCACCCATCACATACATGTAACCTCTTGATGGAATTCTCCTCATCAAGGTATCCCCACAGTGGTCTTTCGGACGCCCCGACGGAGTGTGGCCTCCGGATTCTACTTGATGGCATCATACACATCAAGGTCTTCCCACGATTGCCTTACGGACGCCCCGACGGAGCGTGGCATCCGGTTACAAATTCCCCTCCCATGCCATGCATGAGATGTACATGTCCATATGCTATGTAATGTAAATACCATAGCATTAAAAACTTCACTTTTGAAACATAATATAAATTGCAACATAAACCATCAAATAAAGATAAGACCATATACATATCCATGTTTCAATAAGGTAGAATCCTACTAAAAGACCACTCAAGTGTCCTTTGTTTCTTAATCCGGCAACCGCTCACGATCTTGCACCATTTGTGAGGTCCCGTCACCTTGTTTATATATTAACAAGTCAAGACAATATCCATTTGATTTCCAATTAAGTCTAAGTCCAAAAACCATCTTTGTGGGGTTCGGCCATACACCATGGCCGAACCTCACCCTTTTTAATTTGGTCCCTCTTATTTAACTGATCTCATCCAAATGACCCATTTAAAACCCTCAATCCACAAAACACACCTTGATGAGGTTCGGCCATACAACATGGCCGAACTTCATCATTTGGTTTTGGTCCTTTAGTCCCCTTTAATTAAGTCTCATTGTTAATCCATTCATCTAATCATTCACACATTATCCATCTAACACACATAACATCATAAGTCCATAAAATTCATTCGTGAGGTTTGGCCATACACCATGGCGCCGAACCTCACTCCCTTGATTTTATGCTCATCTTTCACCCCTTTTGATCTTCTAGTTAGATACAAGATCATGACCTCCTCATTTAGTCACTTGTACCACAAATGTTTATAATTGGTCACCATTTAAATCCACCAATATTTTCCATGGGGTTCGGCCATGCACCATGGCCGAACCCGTGGTTCATCCTTTTCACCCTTAATTACAAAACATGCCATTAATCATCCATGGCTAATTAATTGATTTATTTACTTATAACAAAGTCCCAAAGATGATCCACCAAAAGGTTCATGGGGTTCGGCCATACACCATTTCAATGGCAATTTCTGTAAATATTGATAAACTGAAAATCTAGGGTATTACAACTCGTGTTCAGGCTTTGAGAACGCGTTTGTGGTCACCATTAGTTGGGTGATTGGAACAAGAGATGTGCAGACACTTGGGAGATTCGCCTTAGGGTTGTCTTGGGGGAAACTATAAGATGTGTTGGTGGCACAGTAGACTCTGGTCCGTGTACTAGGTGTAGAGTACATGCTTGTGGGGTCATCATGTAGATATTTTAGCCTTTGTTCTGTCCTTATATTTATATGCAGTGTGTGATTGATGGCATGCGATCTAGGTGTTTCTCACATTAGGCATGTTGAGCTCACCCCTTGTCTTGCAGGTACTCCGATGGAGGTGGGAACGAGTGAGTCTCAAGTTCAGGCCTAGGCTGCGGAGTTGCTGAAGATAGTTTTAGTTGTTTTCATGTTATTCTTTGATAGAACACTTTGTATTTGAGACTTTATATTTGTATCAGTGTTTTATTAATGATCACTGATTCAAATTTTTCATTCATAATTAATCTAATTAAGAAAAACTTGAGTTTCATTAAAGAAGAAATAATCAAAATAAACCTTGGCCAAGAGAGAACTCAACATAAAATTCCAAATATAAATTCTTCACATACTCTTAAAAATAGCCTTAGATGGAAAGTTAAGGTTCTTAACTTTCCAAAAAATTGGATGTTTAAGATGAAAGTTTTAAAATTAAATCAAAACATTCATTCTTAGAGAGATTAAAAATCAAATCAAACTATCACAATAAAAAAAACATTAAGTGGAAAACCATAGATCTAAAAAGCTTGTCTTAATTTTTGTTATGCAAATTTTAAATTTATAACTCGCAAGCGCATTGACCATTAAATAGTATAGCGATTGAGTGCGAGGTCGAACCCATCGGAACTTAGGAAATATATCCGTGAAAAACATACCACTGAATTATATATTTTAAGAAATTTAGAAAATCATATAAATAAATCTTAAAGATGGGATTAATTCTCTAATTTAAGAAATCTAATTTTAATTTAGAAACATTCTAAAAATAGAAAACAAGTCCAAAAATAGAAACAACATCTAAAATTAGAAATTAACCATTCAAGAGATCTAATTTTCATAGAAAACACAAAATTCATTTAGTTTCAATTAAGATGGTGGAATAAATCTAAAAATTATAAATAATCTTAATCTAACTTAGAACACAAAATTAAGATGCAATTAATTAATTTACCAACCTAGTTCCACAATTTTCAAGAATTTGAATTTATAAACAAAGGAAAACAAAAATAACATCTAAATTATCTATATACATATTTACAATGGAACTAGATCAAAGAATCAAGTAGGCATTATCATACAAACTTTAATAATAAAATAACAGCCTAGAACATGGAGCTCACGTAAAATTTCAATCTTATTCAAGTCTTTCATCAAATTAGTTCCCTAATTAATAGGAACCTTAGATCTAGATTAATCATGCAATTCTCCGATATAACTATTTCATTCGTTTCAAAGACCCTTAGACCTAGAATAGTATTGTTAATCAAAGATCTAACTATTTCATATGTCCAAATTAATTACCAAGGGAGTAGTCAAGAACTAAAATGATTCCAAACCACCATAATAAAAATCAAAATTTGAAAAACCATAATTCTAATAATCTCACCTTCTTTTATTAATTAAAACATGGAATTAAAAATTGCAAATCAATGAAATTTTGGAATTAAAGACAAAAGAAAAATACAATGGAAATCAAGATCCACCAACCTTAGAACCCAATGTGGATTGAAAATCCCATAGTCTTTCTCCATCCTTTGCATAACCTTTTCTTCAATGCCCAAGTTCAATTTTCTCAATGGGAGAGGAATAGTATTTATAGATAAAAGGAGGTAGAGTGAATGGCTTGGTTTCAAAGATTTAAATAAAACAAGGGATACTTGGAGGGCTTATATGGTTTGTGCTAAACATAAAATGGCTTAAAGGAGGCAATGAGGTGGAAAAAATAGTAAAATTCGTGTAAGGAAAGTGGGTGCAAAATCTCATTTTTTACACATGTACCACGTTGGAGCTCAGTTTTGACCTAGTTAACGTCCGAATCAGGAAAAGTCGTAAACTACAAAGTTGTATCCCTTGAAGTCTTCTTTCCAACCCAAAAAGAATTAAACAATCGGATTTGGAGTGAAATTCTTTGGTCAAAATACTGAAGTTGTGTCAAATCTTCCTTCTTTTTATCCCTTCTTATTTTGTTTCTTTTCCTTAATCCACTTGCCAAATTCGAAAATCCTCTTATATTGACTTGTAAGTTTTGAATTTCCTCATATGTATGTTGGAATGATGAAAATAGACTTCACACATGTGGATTTCTTCATGGGCTTTTCTTAATGGGCTTAATAAATGGATTTTTTAAAGTATAAAAAATCTAATAATTAATTTTACCACTTACATTCAGTTCTAAAAATGTAATAAATTAATCTAAATTCTTATAAATAGATTTGTATTAATTAATTTACAAATAAAACCCCTAAATTTGTAGTAAAATAATTATTAAAAATTTCAACTTTCCAAAAATATCAACTTATGCCCATAAATTGCAAAATTCACCTTTTGAATTCTCATATCTTGTATTTCCCTGTAAATCCTGCGAAACTTCCAAAATTCCATTAAACGTATCTTAAAACACACAAAACAAGGGATAACTAGTTCAAATGTAAGGGTAAAACAGTCATTTTTCTGTACTCATCAAATACCCCCGTACTTAACTTTTGCTAGTCCTCGAGCAAAACAAAAACTAAAAATTCTAAAAATAAAAATAAAAAGCCTAAAGTACACCACTTTCGCTGGCACTCTCGATTGCATACAATAAGCCTTTAAACCCTAGCTCACCACTAGTGGACGAGTTATAGTATCGTGAGGGCTTTCAGTGATGATACCCACAAATATCAAATTTCAGCAAAAATATATAAATAAAAATTTAAACAACATACAACTCCAAAATTATTTTACAAAATTTATACTAAGAGTGTAGTGTGTGATAGCCATTAAAAAAAATTACATTCTTTTTCAAAATACGCACAAGTTTGGCAACCACTAGCTAAAAGTGCGCTTCAACTCCAAATCTCACCAGATATATCTCTCAGAAAGACTTTCGCTTAGAGATTGGACTATTTTTTTTAGAAGTATATGTGAGCGGAATAATTTTCAAATACAAATATCTCAGATATTTATCATCAAAGAACGACAAATATCAAAGAAAATACAGATCACATGAATGGATACCATTTTCCTGAGAACGTTGAAATAATACATCATCATTTTCTTCATCTATTCTCCACTTTAAATACCATATTACACTTATGATCAATAAGACTTCATAATAGGACAAAACGTGGCTTAGAACAAGGTCATATCAAAGAAGGATAAGAAAACTCTAAAATTAATACATTGACAAGAAAAAATTAAAAGTCTTCAAAATTTTCACTGGGATATTGCTTCCTCTATTTTTTTCCTCTCGACACACAGAATTTTCGAAGTATTCTTTTTCTCGAACTTTTTTTTTCTAACTTTTTTTTTCACATCCTTCTTTTTTGATGTATGGATGCTCCCCCTTTTTTTTGGTATCATTCATCTTTTTTTTTTCTTTTTTTTTTCAAGTGCCATATTTTTCTCTGATTATCATCTCAATAACAATCATCTCTAACCTTTTCTCGTTCTTTAGAATAGGTCACAGATATTTCAATAAATGCTCAAACTCCACAACCGGAGTTGGGATGGTAAATATGGCTAACAACAAAAATGCTAAATTTCACATTTAAGGCTCAAAAGTGGGAACTAACATGATAAGATGACCAATATAGGTAGGCTTCAAATGCTCAAACGATCCAAAAATAATGGCCTATATCAATTTTTAAGCTTCATATGAATATTTCATTAGCTTCAAATAAATTCAGAAAAAATTCTGGTGTAATAATCCAATTTTGATGTTGTTCTCAGTGTTTGACCAAAATGAAAGAATAATGAGATCTTACAAAACATAATAATTATGCGCACATCAAAGAAAATAATAATTACTTATAACCCTCAGAAGAATAGAATGGCTCAAAAGCTCACTGGGTCACAAGTCTCCACTAATATTTTTCTAGTGATTACTTAACTCATGAATACTCTTATTTTTCCAGCTAACGTTAATATGGCAGTGTAAAAATATTTCCAAACATAAATTTCATAAAATTCTATTGAAAAAGCATGATATAAAAACTTTTATCCACATATTAATGCTATATTAATGCTAAAAAACAATTTTTTTCAAAATTTCAATTTTTTTCAAAATTTCAATTTTTTTCAAATTTTTTTAAAACGGACACAAGACTGGGTTTTTTTTTTAAATGGACTGAAAGAAAAACACAAAACTGACATAGTGTAACCCCTCAATACCCCCAAACTTAAATTGAACATTGTCCTTAATGTTCCCTAATCTACATGTGCACCTGCAAATTAGAAGAGAATATCCGAACAGAACAATTTGAGTTGAGAAAATACCTGAGATGGCTCTCTTTATTCAAAACCGGCAAAAAGAAAACTGATAACAAAAATATAAACACACAACAAAGACTCTAGACTAACATAAAAACACAAAAATCTAACTTAAAAAAAAAAATGAAAACCTAAATAGACACTAATAAACATCGATAGATAGAAGACTTTTTTTTTCGTATGCAACCTAATCTAACAATGCAATACTCAAATCAAATATGCAAACAATAATCAAACAATTAGACTAATGCATGAAACTAATACCCTAATATGCATGAGCAAATAAATATACAATTTTTGATTTTTTTTTTATGCAAAATAAAATACAAATACCCTAAGAAAATTTATATGAATGCATGAAAAAATAAAAAATTCAATGACCATGAGTTTAGAAACTTACCTCGGCCTATAGTGCTTACTTTCGAAAATTTTAGAGTGCGCGATTAAAATCCTTGCTAAATAAAACGCCACAAACTTTGGTGAAGATTCCGAATCGTATAAAAAAAATGAATGATTCCTAAACTAATACAATTTTTCTAATGTTATAACTAGTGCAAGAAATTAACTAATTGGAACCTAATTAAGAACTCTAAATGAAATTAAGACCATATATTTTTTTAAATCATCCACCAAATTAATCAAAATTAGACTTTCAAGTTCAAGAATAATGTTCCATGAATTTTATTCTATTTTCAATTTAGACACCGTAATTGGAAACCTTCCAAATTTAGATGAGGGTCTTAATTTAGAAATTTTCTAAATTTAGAAACTGTCCATAATTAGATATAATAAAAAATTAGACACCATCTAAAAATAGTAATTTCTAAAATAAGACAATTTTGAGACTTTCCATAGATAGAAGTTCCAAAAATTAAAACTAAATTTACATCCATTTTCTAAATATAGAATTTGAATAAATTAAATTAAAATTCAAAGATTATAAAATGCTAAAAAGAGAAAGTAGCTATTTTTGGAAATTTCTAAAAATAGATTTCTCCAAAAATAAAAAGTTTTTAAATTTAGCAGTGATTCCAAAATAATCTCTTCATTTTTATTATTTTTAGAAACTTCTAATTAAGGTAAATTTCTAAAATTAGAGTTTCTAAGAAAAATAGAAACTTCTAATTTTAAAGAGTTTCCAAAAATAGATATTTCTAAAATTAACATTATTCCAAAAATAAATAATTAAATGGTGATTTTTTTTAAGTTCCCAGCAACAGCGCAAAAAACTTGTTCTGCAAATTTTAAATTTATAACTCGTAAGCGTACGAACCATTAAATAGAATAGCGATTGAGTGCAATGTCGAACCCATCGGAACTTAGGAAAATATATCCATGAAAAACATACCACTGAATTATATATTTTTGGAAATTTAGAAAATCATATAAATAAATCTTAAATATGGGATTAATTATCTAATTTAAGAAATCTAATTTTAATTTAGAAAGATTCTAAAAATAGAAAACAAGTCCAAAAATAGGAACAACATCTAAAATTAGAAAGTAACCATTCAAGATATCTAATTTCATAGAAAACACAAGATTCATTTAGTTTCAATTAAGATGGTGGAATTAATCTAAAAATTACAAATAATCTTAATCTAACTTAGAACACAAAATTAAGATGCAATTAATTAATTTACCAACCTATTTCCATAATTTTCAAGAATTTGAATTTATAAACAAAAGAAAACAAAAATAAGATCTACATTACCTATATACATATTTACAATGGTACTGGATCAAAGAATCAAGAGGCATTATCATCCAAATTTTAATAATAAAATAATAGCCTAGAACATGGAGCTCACGTAAAATTTCAATCTCATTCAAGTCTTTTAACAAATTAGTTCCCTAATTAATCTGAACATTAGATCTAGATTAACCATACAATTCTCTGATCTAACTATTTCATTCGTTCCAAAGAACCTTAGAGCTAGAATATTAATATTAATCAAAGATCTAACTATTTCATATGTCCAAATTAATTACCAAGGGAGGAGTGAAGAACTAAAATGATTCAAACCATCATAATAAAAATCAAAATTTGAAAAACCATAATTCTAATAATCTCACATTCATTTATTAATTAAAAATGGAATTAAAAATTACAAATCAATGAAATTTTGGAATTAAAGACAAGAAAAATATAATGAAAATCAAAATCCATCAACCTTAGAACCCAATGTAGATTGAAAATCCCACAGTCTTTCTCCATCCTTTGCACAACCTTTTCTTTAATGGCCAAGCTCAATTTTCTCAATAAGAGAGGGATAGTATTTATAGATAAAAGGAGGTAGAGTGAATGGCTTGGTTTCAAAGATTTAAATAAACCAAGGGACACTTGGAGGGCTTATATGGTTTGTCCTAAACATAAAATGGCTTAGAGGAGGCAAGGAGGTGGAAAAAAAAAGTGGGTGCAAAATCCCATTTTTTACACATGTATTGCGTTGCAACTCAATTTTGACCTAGTTAACGTCCGAATCAGGAAAAGTCGTAAACTACAAAGTTGTATCCCTTGAAGTCTTATTTCCAACCCAATAAGAATCATACAATCGGATATTGGAGTGAAACTTTATGGTCAAAATACTGAAGCCGTGTCAAACCTTCCTTCTTTTTCTCCCATTCTTATTTTGTTTCTTTTGCCTTAATCCACTTGCCAAATTCGAAAATCCTCTTAGATTGACTTGTAAGTTTTGAATTTCCTCATATGTATGTTGGGATGATGAAAATAAACTACACACATGTAGATTTCGTCATGGGCTTAATAAATGGATTTTTTAAAGTATGGAAAATTTAATAATTAATTTTACCACTTACATTCAATTATAAAAATGTACTAAATTAATCCAAACTCTTATAAATGGATTTGTATTAATTAGTTTACAAATAAAACTCCTAAAATTGTGGTAAAATAATTATTAAAAGTTCCAACTTTCGAAAAAATAAATTTATGCCCATAAATTGCAAAATTCACCTTTTGAATTCTCATATCTTTTATTTCCCTTTAACTCCTGCAAAACTTTCAAAATCCCATTAAATATATCTTAAAACACACAAAACACGGGATAGCTAGTCCAAATGTAAGGGCAAAATAGTCATTTTTATGTGCTCATCAATTTTATTAATAAAACAAAGAATTAACATTACATAACCATGGAATTTTTGGAATAAGAAATTAAAATGAGAAGTTAAAACACCAACCTGAAACCCATTTTGGAATTTGAATTCCACATTGTGTTCTCTTCTCTTTGTTTTCCTTTCCTTCCTCCCTATGCTCCAAAAATCAGCAGCGCAAGTTCAATTTTCTCAATGGAAGAGGGATAATATTTATAAAGGAAAGAAGGTAGAGTGAATGGGTTGGATTTAAAGATTTAAATAAAGCAAGGGACACTTGGAGGGGTAATATGGTTTGTGCTAAACATAGAATGGCTTAAAGGATGCAAGGAGCTGGAAAAAACCACTAAAATTCGTGCAAGGTGTGAACACAAAGGGGTTGAGTCGGCCATGGCATGAACACACCATGGAAAGTGGGTGCAAAATCCTATTGTTATACATGGATCACGAAATGTCGTAATTAAAAAGTTGTAGCCCTTGAAACCTTCTTTTCAACCCAAAATGAATAAACGCAATCAGACATCAAAGTGCAACGTTATGGCCAAAATACTAAAGCTGTATCAAAATATTCATTCTAAGTTTTTCCAAATTTATTAATTATTCTCTCATAATAAAAAAATCTAAAAAATTACTGAATTAATTCAAACTCTCATAAATAGATTTGAATTAATTAGTTTACAATGAAACCTAAATTGTGGTGAAGTAAACATTAAAAATTTGTTCATTCCAAGAATATCTTTTTCCAAAAATAGCAGCTTCCAAAAATAGATTTCTTCACAATTTCTCCATGTTTCTTCCATTTAATCTTTATATCGTGTAATTTCCAAACATGCCTGTAAAAGTCCAAAAATCCCATTAAGATATTAAAAACACTGAAAACAAGGGCTAACTTATCTAATATTAAGGGATAAAATAGTTAATTTCAGTGTTTATCAAATACCCCCACACTTAGATTTTGCTAGTACTCGAGAAAAAATAAAAACTCTAAAACAAAAATAAAAATCCTAAACTAAACCACTTTCGCTGGAACTCTTTATTGCATTGAGCATATACAACAAGTCTTTAAACCCCTAGCTCACCATTAGTAGACGAGTTATAGTCTCGTGAGGGCTTCCAGTGATGATACCCACAAACATCAAATTTCAGTACAAATATGTCAACAAAAATTTAAACATCATACAACTCCAAAATTATTTTACAAAACTTATACCCAGAGTGTCGTGTGTGATAGCCAAATATCAATACAACTTTAGTTTTCCAAATATTGCACAAGTTTAGCAACCACCATCTGAAAATGCGCTTCAACTCTAAATCTCACAGAGGTATATCTCCCAAAAAGACTTTCGCTCAGAGATTGGGTTAAATTTCTCTCAAAAGTATGTGTGAGCAGAATAATTTCTTAAATAGGAATATCTCACATATTTATCATCAAAGAATGGCTAAAATCAAATAAAACATAGATCTCATGAATGGATTTCATTTTCCTGAGAATATTGAAATAATACACCATTATTTTTCATCATCTATTCTCCACTTTAAATACCATATTAACTGAGGATCAATAGAATTTTTCATAGGACAAAGCGTGGCTTAGGACCAAGTCATATTAAAGAATGATAAAAAGACTTTAAATAATACTTTGACTAGAAAAAAATTAAGTTCTTCAAAATGTGACTGAGATACTTCTTCCTCTATTTTTTCTTTTAGAACTCAGAACATATTTTCTTTTCACTTTTTCTATATTTTTTTCCACATCCTTCTTTTGATGTACGAATATTCCCTTTCTTTTTCATATTTTTGTTCATTGATTTTTTTTTCAGCATATTTTTTTTTTTGTCTTCAACTTTGTTTTCAAGTACCATATTTTTTCTTTCAGAGTATCATCCCCATAAAACTCATCTCTAACCTTTTCTGAGCTCTAGAATAGGTCATAGATATTTCAATGAATGCTCAAACTCCACAACCGGAGTTGGGCATGGATAACATGGTTAACAACAAAAATAGGCTAAATTCATATTAAAGGCTGAAAAATGGGAACTAACATGATAACATATGACCAAAAATAGGTAGGCTTCAAGGCTTAAACGATCCAAAAATAATGGCCCTATATCAGTCCATAAGCGTCATATGAATATTTTCTTGCTTCAAATAAATTCAGAAAAATATCTGGTGTAATAATCCAATTTTGATTTCATTCTCAGTAATTTGACCAAAACAAAGAAATAATGAGATGTCACAACGATTTAGTGCCCATAACAAAGAAAATAAGAATTACTTATAACCCTTTGAAAAATTGAATGGTTAAAAGCTTGTTGGGACTGAAAATATTACATTTTTATCCATGATATTTAGGTCAGTTAACCTTGATGTTGCGTATATAAGATGCATTTAATGGTTTATTTTAGTTTTGTAGGAAAATTCATGGAAAAATAGGAAATCTTCATAAAACAATGGATAATTGCCGGAAGAGAGCTTAAAATCAAATATTTAAAATTTTATAATTAAATCATGCCACTTTTTGGGTTTCAAATGTATATTGGATAATTTGGATCCATTTATAATAGTCTGGATTAATTCTAAATGAATGAATGAAAAATATTAAAATTTAAAAGAAAGTGATTAAGCAATTACCTTGGCCTATGCAACATATTTTTAAATTCCTGTAGAATAAAGCACACATGCCTAGGTGAATATTCTAAATCTTAAAAATGCATGAACCTAGTCTAAATGCAATTTCGTAAAAATAAGATTATGTGTTGATTTAATTTAAAATTTTCAGATTAAATGCACTAAAATATTTAGATTAAATAGACTTCATTCTTCGATCTAAGGCTCTTATTAAGATCTCTCTTTTTAAGAGGGCACTGAAACATTTAGGTCTGGAGAAAAAGTTTAAATTCTGTTTAGACTACGATTTAATTTGGAATTCTTGAATTATTCATATATCTTATTTGTAGAATAATGATGGATGAAAATTTTGAATGCATGATTGGTAATTTACGTGAGCTCTGTAGTCTAGGCATTTATTTTATTTTAAAAATATGAAAAATAATGCCTCCTTGATTCTTTGAACCAGTTCCACTGTAAATATTTACAGAGGTAATTTTAGTCGTCATTTTTATTTTTGTTTTAAAATTCAAAATTCTTGAAAATTGTAGAACTAGGTTGGTTAATTAGTTAATTGCATCTTAGTTTTGTGTTCTAAGTTAAGTTAAGATTATTTATAATTTTTAGATCAAATCCACCATCTTAAATAAAATTAGATCTCTTTAATTGTTAAATTCTATTTTTAGATGTGGTTTCTAATTTTAGACAATGTTTTCTATTTTTAGAATGTTTCTAAATTAAAATTAAATTTCTTAGATTAGATAATTAATTACATATTTAAGATTTATTTCCATGTTTTATAAATTTCTTAAAATATATAATTCAATTGTATGTTTTTCATGGATATATTTTCCTAAGTTCCAATGGGTTCGACCTCACACGCCAAAGCTATATTATAAATTGTTCGTACGCTTGCTATTATAAATTTAAAACACAACAAGCACCAAAAACTTGTTGTGTAGTTTTACATTTACTTGCAAGCGCACGAACATTTATAATACAACAGAATGAGTGCGAGGTCGAATTCAAGGGAAATCAACAAAATATATGCATAAGAAGATAAATTTGCACTCTTAAAATAATGTGAGTAAAGAAAATTAAATTATGGAAATCAATCTAACATGGAAAATTTTCTAAAACATGGAATTATATTCTTAATTTAAGAAATCCTAGATTTAGAAAGAAAATATTTAAATAATTATCTAACTCTAGAATTTAACAAAATATGAGATCTAATTTTAGATTCAATTTATTTCAAGAATCATGGCATAAATCTATCAACTTTAATTAAAATGGTGGAATAAAATTTAAATAACCTCATCTTAATTTAAACTACATAATTAGAATATTTCCAACCTAGTTCAATGAATTTAAAGAATTGAGTTAATAAATAAGATAAAAGAAATAACATAATCAAACAAATAAAATATGTGCAATTGGACAAAGTCAAGTTCTCAAGCCGGCATCATATCCCGCACTCTACATAAAATAAATTTGTGACCTAAACTATGGAACTCACATAAATTTACAAATTTTATTTCATGTCTTCCAATTAAAATTTATCTTAGAAGAAATAATATGAGTTTCATTAAACAAAAATTAATCAAATTAAACCTTAGGTTAAATTGAATTTCCACTTGTAATTTCATGTCTAATTATTTCAAATACCCTAAAAAGAGTCTTAGAATGAAAGAATCAAGTTCAATTTCCCCTAAATCACGATGTTTAATTTTGAGAAATTTTTAGATTAAATCTCCAACATACATTCATAAACAGATTAAAAATAAAATTCAAACAATCATAAATAAAATTCGAAAACAGGAAAAACCAACATCTAAACAACTATGCCTCAAGTTTATTTCATTCATGGCAAAAAGTCAAAATTACAATAAAAGGATGTGAATTGAAAATTCAAGAATTACAATACATGAATTTAAAAACCACCAACTTGAAAGTTTCTTTATGAAATTCGAATTCAACACTGCTCTTCTTGATCTTCTCTTCCCCTATTTCAATGCACTGGTTCAACCCTTAGCTCTAGCAAATTTTCTTTGAATCCTGGGACCCATATTTATAGTGTAGAGAGGTGGAGGAATAAACTAAGCATCACACGAATTTTAAGATTGTCAAATCCATACAATCGTAAGTCACATGCGCATGGAGTAGAGTGGAAAATCCCAAAAGATTTTTTCTCTATCGGCCGACTCATTCTCTATCTCAATCTAGAGTCCAAATCCCATTTTGCTCTCTCCAAGAATCCTCCATTGTTTCATATGTATACGATTTGTCAATCCATTCCTAGGCTTGCACGAATTTAGCCTAAGATTTTTGGAGAGAATTTTTCTATTGGACACTTGGCATTCTCAAATTAAACAGGGCTCACTCCATTTTTAATTGCAAAATTTGAATCCACCGGGCTTGAGTTTGACTTGGACCTGGGCTTTTATATGGTCTAAACATTGGTGGATTTTTGCTCATGGACTTCTGGCTCACAGGCTTGGATTTCAAGAATGGATTAATGTAGCTCAAGAATTAATTATCCTAATCCAAACACTCATAGTTGGATTTGAATTAAGATAATTTTACAATGAATTCCAAAATTAGTGACAATTTTCACACACTTTCCAAAAATAGAAATTTGGGCCCACTTTCAGCAGTTCTTTCCATTTTTAGCTCATTTTCTTGTATTTCCCTATTTTTCCTATAAAACTCAAAAATAACATTAAACATATCTAATATACATAAAATAAATGATAACATATCCAAATTAAAAGGGTAAAATTGTAATTTTACAGTGTTCATAAAATGTGAAGTGAAAATGAAGTCGGTTGTGAAGAAATAAATCAATGCCCATTAGGGGCCAACTTGCATAAATGTGAAGTACAACATGTTTTAGATTGCAGGAAACCACATTGTAGACGGGAGAATCCCAATGCAAAGTAATGAATGTTTGAGATTACGAGAAACTATATTGTAGACGAATGAATCCCAATGCAAAGGGCCGCATGTTTGAGATTACGGGAAACAATATAGTAGACGGGAGAATCCCAATGTGAAGGGCCGCATGTTTGAGATTGCAAGAAACCATATTGTATACGGGAGAATCCCAACGCGAAGTGTTGCGTGTTTGAGATTGCCGGAATCCACATTGTGGTTTGGTAAGGTGCATAGACGGTCACGCTCTAACACCGTGACACACATGCGAGATGGCAATGCATAGAGGGTACGTAATGACATCGTGACATGCATATTTGGACCTTGAGATATGTATTGAATGCCACGCGTAGAGAGACACATAGAGATCCGTGCCACACGATGGTGTTGATGAGAATGCAGATATGATGTTGAAGGGGAAATCCTTGTGTACGTGTTGAGTTGTGGATAAATTGTCGTATGAGAGTCGTTATGGTTCTACTTGATGTTGCATTTGGGAGTGAATGTATATATGTTGATGCATGGTAGTGTGATTGTGAGTTTGATTTTTTATCTTCATTGGGCTTGTATGCTCACCCCTTCAAGTTGCAGGAAATCCGTAGAGACGGACCCTAAAGGCGAAGAAAGAAGCTATTCGTTGAACATCCCAAGTCTTTGTGTGATGGGTACCCTTAATGTAAATTCGATGTAGCATAACGTTATATGAATTGTAGTGTAGCACCCAAACATGATGTGAATGATTGTGTGCAATTACGTCGTCATACTTGGGCTTGGGATATTGTGTGCCAAACCTTAGAAAAGTGTGTTCTGGACTAAATGTGGACTGTATTTGAGGTGAACTTAACTAGAAGATTTTTCATAATTTGGTGATTGATTATTTGTGGAATGGATTAAGGAATGAACGAGAAAAAAATTTGAGTCAGTCTCTTGGGAGTTGGGGCGTAACATGCTCCCACAATGAAAGCTTCACTAGAGCTCATTTAGGATCATGGAATTAGGTTGGTTTGAAAGATATATATGTGTATCTAGTGCTTATGGAAAAAAATAGCTTGATTGAATCACTCTAGCCATGGGATTAAACCTTTTATAATTGCATCCCTATGTATGAACGATTTTGAATCCTTTAACACTATAGTCATAAACACCATTTATATACATAGATCTTTCAATCCTAACAAACTATATGATCATAAATAAGCTCCATAAAGAGTTTCCACTGTAAGATCACTTTTATGAATGTGCAGGTGAACAATACACAACTGTTTTTTTTTTGGATGATAGAGAATTCCAAGTAAACCTGGCAATAGGTCGGATCTGGTCTTATTTGGGTTTGGGTCAACCATTTTCAACCCACTACTTGTTTATTAAATGGGTTAGTTAGTTCGGGTCACAAAATTTTAAACCCATAAGCATTTAAAATGTTCGAATTCGGTTCTGGTCAAATTTTGTCAGGTCTAGTTCAAGGTAGACCTTACAACAGGACAGTTGGTTCGGATTGATTTCAGGTTTGGGTGAATGACTCTCAACCCATCACTTGTTTATTAAATGGGCTAGTCGGTTTGAATGACAAAAGTTTGAACCCACACTCATTTAAAATGTTCGAGTTCAGTTCAGATAATTAGCTCGAGTCAAATTTTGCCAAGTCTAATCTCATGACTCCCTCCTCTCTCAGTGTATGAGGGTGTTAGGTAAAACTTCAGTGACCTTTGTAAATCACGGACATTGAATGTCTAAGAAACTCTAACTTGACACCTTTAGTTCTTGATTCAAAGTGTCTATTAGTTAAGTTATCTCGTGTGACCTCTGAATGCTGTATATATACAAATAGAAAATCAATACTGAAGAATGTTACTTTTGGAGATTCCAGTTTCTTAGTTTTGTATCTTATTTAATATAAATTTATTTGTTTATTGTATCAGCCATTTCATCAATACAATCAGTTGAAAAGACAAATCCAACACCAATAAAAAAATTAAAGTCGTGGCCAATATTAATATGAATTTATGATTCGTACGATCAGAAGAAAGTTGTGGATTAGTGCAAATCCAGTTCATACTAAGTCATGTAGGTGGGCCTAGTGACAAAGTTTCCATGTAAATTCAAGAATCGGCTTCTTGGTATCATTATTTGAAAAATAAAAGAGAGAGAGAGAGAAGAAAATATGTTGTTATAAAGTAAAAGCTGTAAAAGATTGGATCGAATGTTAGATGGTATCGTCCTTGACAATATGAGAGCAAAGAGCAAAAGGCAATTGATGCGCGTGTGTATGCCACATGCAAAGTTGGCTGATACTAATATATATTAGCTAATATCTATCAAATTGATTATACAATTATATATATAAATGATGGGTCATTTAACGGTCATATCATGTCATTCGTATCAGCCGATACACTATAATATTAGTTTTTCATAATTTTTTAATCTTTTAATAAAAATGTCATTTTAACTGTTTTTTCGGTTGAGTTATTCATCAATCGTTTTTAACTTTTGCTTTAAGATATTCTAGTTTTAGTGTTTTTTTGTGAATTTAAATTAATGAAATTATACTCAGTATTTTAGACTTTGAATTAAGATTCCTTAATGTGATTGATATAATTTTTTAGATATTTTTGTGATTTTCCATTTTTTTTAAAAATCCATGAAATCTGGTTTTGTAAAATACATCCCATTTTGGGGTTTCTTGTGGGAAGAAATGAATGAAATGATATATAAATATATATGGAAATTGAATTAAGAGCCCTTGATGTGACTAATATAGTTTTTAGGATGTCTATTTGATTTTTCTAATTTTCCAACATTTTAATTAAATTCTATTTTTTTATGAAAAATTCAAGAATTTTAGTAGAAGATATATGTTATTATAGGACATTAGACAATATAAATTTCATAACAAGTATTTCCTCGTATCGATTTCTATTTTCTAAAATTTTTAGACATTTTTCAATTATTTAAAACATACTTTACTTGTATCAAAATTTCAACTCATATATTCTATGAAAGTAACTCTTTTCTTGACTAAAATATACTCATACTAGAATTTTCATTTTCCCTATCTTTCTAATATTTTCATATATTTTTTGAAAAAAAAATTTAGAAAAAAAAGGAGAGAGGTTGTATTATTTTATTGATACACATGTCGGCCAATACTTTCTAGATTAAAACCGTGGACCAAAAATGCATAGGCGATTAAAATTGTGAAAGAATATAAATATATAACAAATGAATCACTTCATCTTTTAAATGTTAAATATTACTTATTATTGATATCTTATATACTATTAAAACAAGGGTGGGTATCCTAACACGGGATGAGTCTTTTAGCAGACACGGGTTTTAGTGAACTTCCCATTTTACCCCCCATCTGTCAGTATGGAAAAATTAAATTAATTGAACTTTAGAATTCAGCCCACTTTCCGGATCATTTTCTAGTCTCTCGGTGCACCGATTTGGACTGGGACTATTTTCTCAGTACATGAGCAGTTAAACGGTGCACTTACTGGTTCACTCAATACACACTTGGTGCACCGATTTGGAGCTGAGACCATTTGTTCAGTACAGGACTAGTTAAACGGTGCACTTACCGGTTCACTCAATACACACCCGATGCACTGATTTGGGGCTGAGACCATTTTCTCAGTAAAGGACCAGTTAAATTGTACACTTACTGGTTCACTCAATACACACCCAGTGCACCGATTTTGACTGAAACCATTTTCTCAGTACAGGACTAGTTAAACGGTGCACTTACCCGTTCACTCAATACACAACCGGTGCACTGCTTTCCCTATTTTTCCAGATTTAAATTTAAACAACCCCAACCAGTTCTTTTTAATTAAAACGATAGGTGGTTAGTTTTACATCTTTACTACCGAATTGATACTGTCTCCAACCTCTTCTTTCTTTCACTAAACTTCCGCTTTTGCCTTCCTCCATCCTTTCCTCCAATCTCCATTCTCTCTTTCCTCCAACCTCTTCTTCCTTTCTATAATACCCTGACCTGAATTAAGCCTAATTAATATATTTTTATTTTAATAAATCATGTTTTGACTAGTCAATCACAGAGATTACAGTTAGGCCTTTGTGAAAAGTCTAGGATTGGCCCAATCGGAGCTCGATAGCTCATTGATCAAACTCATTTAAGTTGGAAGGGCAAAATGGTAATTTACCATAGACACTGTTATTTTATTATTTTAATAATTGGTTGATTATTGATTGAGTGAAATTGATCTCTTTGTTAGGGATTTAAATTTTTGGAATTTATAGGTATTTTATTATATTTTCAATTTTAGAAAATATTATTAAACTACCCGAAAAGATCCCAAAAACTAAAAAAAATTATTTTAAGCAATTGTAGATGTTAGAAAATTCTGAGAAAATAGGTGTTGTTAAATTATGCTTTAACTTGTTGTTTTATATTTTAAGATTTTTTTAAAAAATAAAGGTTTTAAACCCTTTAAATAAATACAATTTAAGATAAGGGAATGATGTTAAAGGTGATTTTTATTTAAATCAACTTATTTTAATAAATCATAATTCTTCAAAATTTTATGGTACTTATAGATTTCAAAACCCAACATTTTGGATCAGATGGATTAAATTAATGAAATCTTTTAATAGTCAAATATTAGAAATAAATGAAGGAGGGTTAAAATGCAAATAAGTTGTGAAGGACTAAATTGCAAATACCCAAAAATTAAAAACACCTGCGTAGTAGGTGACGATCGGGAAACTGCTACGTATGGGTCAATTCATGCAAGCTATGATCGTAGCTTGCAGATCGACGTGGGATTTCCATGGCCCTACATGTAGCCTACTACCATACTCCTTCAAAATTATATAAAGGCCACAATGCAATGGATTTCATTAAGCTGAAATTTCAAATTATGTTGTTTTGTTGCTGCTTCTTCTTTCACAAATTCCTCACCATTAGTATAAGTGGAAGTTTTTCCCAGTTGTAGGATTTCAACCTAACTATCTAAGCGAAGGAAACCATTGTGTTTATTTTCAAATTCTAACTAGTTTAGGATCAAACAAAAGTGAATTTGGTTTAGTTTTGAGTTCCAAAATCAATTCTAAAGTTTAGTGGAAACTTTAGATTTTCATGTGTTGTACTAATTTCTATCTTAAAATTAGAGGTTTTTTATTGTTGTTTATCGTCCAATTTATTTCGAAATTGAAGAGGACTAACTATAGAGCACATCTAACCAGAAGGATGTGAAAAACGAATTTACAAAGCTACTGTTTTTGGATTCGTATTTCACTCTGTTTGTCCCGTCACTGCACTGTTGCAAGTGACAGAAGAAAAAAAAAAAAGACGACTCCTGGTAGTTCTAAGAATCGGCCTTCGGAAGATCCGAAGGTAACAATTCAGAAGTTCAAACTTCTGTTCGGGGTTCCGAAGTCGAGCAGAGACCAATTGTTCCTAATGTTCCGAAGTACAGAACCCATTTTCGAAGGAATTGACCATGTTCCGAAGGTGCTGTGAAAGCCTAGAATTTAGGCAGCTGCTCAGAAGTTCCGAAGCATGTTCCAAAGAATCCAGAATTTGTTTTTGAGATTAATCTTAATTGATTAAGTTAAGAATTTCATGTTAGGTTTAGACCTTAGATTTTAATGTGATGTTTCTTATACCAGATTCTTAATTAAAAGTGACACTAACCCTTGTTTGTATTATTATATTATTGATATATATATTATATATTCACTTCCAGGCCGATACTCTCTATCTGTGGCATAGCGGAAACGCAACCAGATAGCTATCAGTAGCTGAGCGATTAACTTCGCCACTCAGAAGAAAAGAATGGTTCGGACATTGAGTGATTTTCTTTTTATCTCTAGGCCTGATTCAATATATCTCCATCCTCCAATCTAGAAGATAATACGAGTAGTGGCCTGATCATCTTATATCTCTATGCCTAACTCAATATGTCTCCATGGTCATTTCCAGAAGACAATATGTGAAGTGACATGAACACCTTTATTGTACCCTCTGGGCAAAGTCTCAATACTCTACCCTAGTCTGGAAGAAAAATGAGACTAGGCACTGAGTATTTTATTGATTGATGGATTATTTTAATTAAAAAGGAATAGTCACCTACTAAGGAGACTCACAGCCATTTCCCTTGGAGTTTTTCCGAAAAATAGGACAGAAGGATTTGAAATACTATGAATGTATATTGTATTGTATATAACTGTGTAATATGTTTGATTAATAGCTGTATGATTCGTTGTATTTCTATTTGTGTGTTTAACGGATACCGCGAAATCCCACATATTTCGGTGAGGAGACTTAACGATACATTATGGGTAAATCAGGTTAAAAGGATCTAGTGCAATGAGTGGTTTCTTATGATGAACTCACGTATATGCCTAGACATAATAAACTGTTATGAAATGTGCTTATGGAAACTGATGATATTTTGTGATATTGACTATGAAATGCTCCATTATGTGAATTTGAACATTATGATGTTGATGCTTCCTCTACGTACACTCATCTGCTGGATTATGGTAGACCAGAGAAGGTCATATATTATGCTTTGCCGGCCTAGGTGTGTCGGTTATGCTTTTGCCGGCTCAGGTGTGTCGGTTATGCTCTTACAAGATACTGCATTTTGACCGTGTCGGGACTTATTTCATTTATAGTCAGTGTAGTGCTTAGGTGTTACGGTGGATATTGGCAGCGATACTGGTTACTTGATATATTAGTATAGTAGACCAATTATGATCTCAATTATAAAAATGGTAAAAGTAGACCATATGATGATATTGAATTTGTAATATCCTGACCCAAATTAGGCGTAGTTTAGCGTAATAAATCTTGCTTAGACCGGTTAATCTGGGAGATTTCAGTTAGGGCTTTGTGAAAATCCCAGGTGTGGCCCGATCTGAGCTCGAAAACTCAGTGATCCAGCTCATCCAGCTGGAGGGGCAAAATGGTAATTTACCGCTTATTGTTATTATTTTATTTATTGTGTTATTATGTGATTATTATTGGACGATATTTTTCTCTTTAATCAAGGATTCCTATTTCTGATTTTAAAATAATTTTATTTTTAGAAAATAGTATTTAAAACCGCCCGTCAAAACCCCAAAAGGGAGAAATAAATATTTTTAAATTGTTTTCGAAATGAGATAAATTTTGAAACAAGTATAGTATGTTAGACCATTTTAGTATGGTCTAGTTTATTCTTTCAAACTCCAAAAATGAGGAATTTTAAATCATTTTATTTAACACAAGTTAAATCACGTAAATAGTGTTAAATTATGGTTTTTTAATAAAATATATGGTTTTTATTGAGTTTTAAATCTCCAAATTTTTATGGTGATTAGAGTTTTAAAAACCCAACTAATCTATCAGGTTGGATTAAAATTCCAAGCCTTAAAAATCATGTTTTAAGTTAAAAATTAAGTTTTTATCAAAGTGGGGACTTATTTGCAAAATTGGAAGTCTAGAGGAACTGATCTGCAACCAGTCACCCAACAGTGCGGTTACTGTTGGGGACGTCGGCAGCAGCTGCATGCAATGGCATGCAGTGGCCCAATCGCCTCCTCCATTTCAATAAATGTGGCCTCAGCTCAGCTGAGTAAACTCCCATATCTTCATCTCCCTCTCTTCTCTCTCATTGTCAGCTGAAACCAAACCAGCTGATCCCTTGCCTCTCTGTTTTTCCAAATTTTTCGGTTACCGTAAGCCTAGAAGGGAAGATTTTCAAAATTTGGATTTTCAGCCCAGGAACTCAAGTGAAGGTAACCACTGTGTTCCTTTTTGAATTTTAAGTGGTTTAGAATCAAGAAAAACTGATTTTGGCTGAGTTTTGAGTGTGTAAAACCATTTTAAAGTCTAAGGAAAAACTTGGTTTTCTTAGTATCAGTGTGCTTTTCGTTTTAAAATCGGATGGCCTACTGAGCTTTAAAGTTTCAAACACTCCCTATGGAAAGAGGACTCACTGAGGAGTCCATCTGACCGGTTGGATGTGAAAACTGAAACCAGGAAACCCACTGTTTTTGGATTTGTATTTCATGTAGTGTCTGCCCGTCACTGTCTGCTGTTGCAGACAGTGGAGGAAGACAACTCTTGGTTGGTCCGAGAGTCGAGATTCGGACGGTCCGAGGGTTACACCCTTCAAACGGTCCGAGACTAACCCCTTTGGACGTTCCGAGCTTCATACCGAAGTCCCGAAGCGTCCTACGCTAGCCAGTCTCGCCCGGATGTTCCAAGCCCTGTTTGGAAAGATCGAACCGCACTCGGATGATCCGAGCCTCACTCGGCATGATCTGAGACGCACAGACCCACCGAGACCAGTTTTTCAGTTTTTTCGGTACACAAGGACCTTCTGATGATCCGAGACCCGATCTTCGGACGATCTGAGGCCAGACCTACGGTCCGAAGTCATTGACTAGTTTAGGCAGTGGTTCGGATGATCCGAAGCCACAGTACCTGGTTCTGAGGCTTGTTCCGAGGGACCTAGTTTTTTTAGTGTAAAATCTTGTTTGATTATTGATGCATGTGATGTTTGTACCCCATTAATAAATTAAAAATGTGTACTAACCCTCTTCGCTTATTAATATAGTGTATATACTATTATATTCACTTCCAGGCCGATTCTATTGGTCGGGCACTGAGTGACTTCACTTCCATGCTGACTTTATATTTGTCGGGCACTGAGTGACCTCGAGGCCTTAGTCAACATGTCAAATCTGGTCCTATCCAGAAGACAACCGAGAAGTGACCTGAGTATTTAGACCTAACTCAATAAGTCAATCTGGTCATGCCCAGAAGACAATATGAGTTTTGGACTGAGCAGCTTACTATTATTCTATTGTGGATTATTGTAACTTAAAATGGTTAGAGATCAAATAGGAGACTCAATTCCATTTACCTTAGAGATTTTTGGGAAAACAAGTATGGTTTTGAAATACTACTTGTATGTATACATTGAATGCTATGTATATTGACCTATTATTGATTGTGCACTTGTTTGCTTTTTTGAAAAGAGACCGCGCTACCACACATTTACGGTGAGGGAACTTAACTTTATAGTAGGTGTAATCAGGTTTTTATTGAAATGGATCTTGAGCAATGAGTGGTTTCAAGTTAATGAACCCACTCATGTGCCTAGACATGATGCATTGTTGTAAGAGGTGCTTATGATAATTGTGAATGTTATGAGGTTGATCATATGATATATGAAATACTGCTTCCACGTACCTTTTACTATTGAACCATCGTCGAGCTAAGTGTGTCGGTTACATCTACTGGACCGGTGGGTCGACAGTGACTGACAAGGTGTGTCAGTACCAGTTTGGAGGTGTATACCGGAGATGTACTTGCAAAGATGTATTTTGACCGTGTCGGGACTTAATACTACTGGTATCAGTATAGTATCTAGGGGTTACGGTGGATGACAGCAGTAATGGAAATGATGATGAGAATGTAATGATGATGATGAGATTATACTTGATATTGAGAATATATTATCAAGCATGAGATATTATATTGCAAATGTTGATTATTTACTAACCTAATGTTTTATTATACTGCACTGTTATATTTCCTTCACTGGGGTAGTTAGCTCACCCCACTCACCTTTCAGGAGATGAACCCTAGGAGGAGAACCCTCTGTTTGAACCTTAGGGTGGATAAGTTGCGACATTGCTTTGGGATTCCCACTGAGGGGAATTCCCTTATCTTTGTTTTTTGGTTCTTGGAACCATTGGTTTTTGTAAAGTACCGTGTGTGGTACTTATTTTGCATTAATGTGATGTATTAAACTACCGTGCGACTGTAGTCACTCTGATAATGTTTCAATGATAATTCAATGTTTGGAATTATGTGTATTTATGGTTGTGTTTATGTTGGGTAGACGTATGGTATATGTTTGAGTCCACATGTTGAGATCATGTGTGACCTTTGGGCCCAACCGTTGATCCGACCCAGTTAGAATGCTTGAGTTAGTTTAGTTTCAAAAAAAAAAAAAAATCAGTCTCGTTCCAGCCTACCTTTCGGGTCAGGGTGTGACAGAATTATCTGCACATACTCATCTGATGATGATTATTGTATTATGTTATGTTCTCTTCATTAGGCTAGTTAGCTCACACCTCTCACATTTCAGGAGATGTACCCGATGAGGAGGAACCTCCATTGCAACTTTAGGATGATAAAGTTGATGTTGTTGCTTGTATCTCCCACGGACGGGAAATACATTCTATTTTGTTATGTTGGTTGATAAACCATATTTTGTATTAAGTACCGCATGTGGTATGTAGTCTAAGCATGTATTAAATCATCATGTTTCTGTTAGCAACTCTAGTTTGATATGAATATGATTATATTGAGTTATGTGATGGAAATATTTGTTTGTATGATATATATTATACATTGGTAGACAAATGGTATATGTTTGAGTTCATATGTATAAAGCATGTGTGATACATCCTCAATCATTGAATTAAATGTAACATATCAAAATATTTATCTAATGTTTCATTTTTAATTTTGAGAAAATCAATAGTTTACATGATTCAATGCGTCATCCTATTTTGAAAATATGATAGTATTTATGATAATCTATCCAATTATATAATTTTAAAATCATCAAGTAAGACCCACTATTTGACATTGCATATTAGAACACTCTGGCTTTACAACCTTGGCATTTACTAGATTGGGGAGTTGTTATGTTTCAATTTGATAAATATTCAAAGGCCAGCCATCCTAACATGGGCAAAATTTTTTAGGAGACACGGGATGGAGTGAAATTCCCATTTTACCCCTACCGATGTACCGCACATCAAGTACCAATAAACCGATAACACGTCGCTTTGCATGTATATGTTCTGCATATCAGTTCACTGGTACTTGATGAGCAATACATTGGTAGGGGAAATTGGAATTTCACTCTATCCCGTGTCTTCTAAAAGATTTTGCCCGCGTAAGGATGGGCGCCCATATTCAAACTTTGTATACTTTAACAATTGTAACAAGATGTTTGCGTCACATTTAATAGATCATTAAATGATGCAGTTTGTGAGGTCTTTGATTGTATAGAATATTAGTGTACAAAATGGTTGAGACAATACATTTTTTATTCTAAATGTATTGAGTACCGAATTAAAGACGTTTATTACATTTTGTATGGGTTTGAGGTCAGGACCGGCTGCCGGTATTACTTTAGACAAGTTATAACTTTAGGGAGTAATACATTATAGAGGTTTTACTATATAAGACATTTTACTTCTTTCATTTTGAGATCAAATTTGGAATTTTAGCAGAATTTTCGTTTCATTTCTTTCATTTTGGGATCTATCATAAATATGTTTTTATCTCTATAATTGTTGGATTTTTCTACTCTTTTTCAATAATTTATTAAAATAGTTGGGTCTCGGATCAAGTTCTTAGTTTTTAGATATTTCTCTCAATTTGAGTCAATTAAAAAAAATTTTAAAAAAATGGGTCCAACTTGAGTTTACAATTTATTTATTTGGACAAACCAATTTAGTGAAGTGGTTATTAGTGTAATTTAATTTCCTAGTTAGATTTATAAAGTAGTCCTAGCTGAAGACACAATCTAAGTTTACCTCTTGTACATGGTTGAATTATTGTTTTGTTAGTAGTTTTATTCAGGGGTGCAAATATCGGCCGATACATATCGTATCGGCCGATATGTATTGGTTTTCTAGTGGTGAATATCGGCCGATATATATCGTTATCGGCCGATATTCACAATATCGGCTTAAATATCGGCCGTATTATATCTGCCGATATCAAAATATCGGCCTATATCAGCTGGAGAAAGAAAAATATTGGCCGAAAACGAATTTTCAACCCCTGGTTTTATTTATGTCTGGGTAGCTTACCCTTACTAAGAGTGTGGGATGTTGCAATGAGCCATTATTCATGTGATTAGTCAATTGAAGGTTGGAAAATTTGATTTGGCTTCATCAATTCGGAGTAACATTCTTAAAAACAATAAAGAGATGTTGGCCATTCTCAATGTGACCAAATCTTTCCTTCAGGCTTAGATGTTACATTTGATTGCTTCTTCATCACTATCGTCCATATTTCAATCAATGATTGTATGCTGATAGTGTTGAATGCTTTGGCACATAATTTGGAGGTATTTATTTATTAGTTATTCTAATTTGATTTTTTTATCTTATTATCTATCTAACAAGCCTAAATGTATACAATTCAAACTCCAATAAGAAAAGTGATTGAGCATTTTTATATGAAGGTGTAATGGAGAGAGAGGTTAGGGGCATTTATTTAAGGGTGACCATTATTTAAGGGTGGTCATCCTAACATGGGAAAAATCTTTTAAGTGACACGGATTTTCATAGATTTCTCACTTTACCCTCTCACCCATCCGTACCAAAAATTTAAAAAAAAACCAACATCAGAAATCGGTGAGCCGATCATGCCTGCGTTTGGCTCGGGTTTTCTAATGATGTTGTTTTTTTGACCGATTCCAACAAATAAGGTATCGAAATTCATCTACTCTGAATTTTATGAACTCCGGAACTGATTTTAAGTGAAAATGGTATAATTTTGAACTTTAAAAATCGTCTCCAAAGACTTTAGGAAAATAGCATTTCCTCTTAATTCTTTGGAGACGGTTTTTGAAGTTCAAAACTATACTTTTATCACTTAAAATTAGTTCCGAAGTTCATAAAATTCAGAGTATATGAATTTTGATGCCTTGTTTGTAGAAATCGGTTGAGAAACAACCTTGTTTGAAAACTCGAACCAAACACGGGAACAATCAGAACAGTGAGCCGATCCAGGCAGCTAGAAAGGATCTTAAGTAAACCACTAGTTGTCAGGAGCAAGTAGGCCATCTCCAAATGCTTGAGCTCGGACATGGTGGTTGCAGTGGATGCAACATGTATCTGTTTTAATCCAATGTCTGCACCACTTACGATTTGATGGGCATCATCCAAACCATCTAAAAAAAATGAAATTTCTTTCTATGTGCATTTATGAATTTTTTTTATTAATCCATGATTACTATTCTTTCTGATAGAACGTCTCTAACAACGGACGGTTGATTGTCTACATATCTTAAATTCTTTCGTGCATTGCAGAGTAGGTCCTCTTGCTTCTGGGAAGACCACTTTGCTCTTGGCTCTTGCAGGGTGGCTGATACTATAATACCTTATCTTAAGATTAGTAATATTGTGTATTATCACCGTTAATCATGTCTTATAACCAGTTTGTTGTGTAGATTATCTCGTGGGCTTCGCGAAAAATCTAAATTTGGTCCAATCGGAGCTCGGGAGCTCAAGATATGATTGTTTGAAGTCATAAGGGCAAAACTAAATTTTGACTCTAATCGCCTTATTTTATTTAAATATTGAGAAAAAAATATTTTAAAAATAAATATTTTTAAATAAAATGACTAATTTGAGAAGTTGATTTTAAAACTTGCACACATAGACATTTGAAACCTTGCTTTGATCTTTCCAAAATTAGAATTTTTAAATAAATGTTTCCAAATTGTTTAAGCCTTTCATTTATTTAAAGTTAAAAATAGTGTTTTTGAATTAATGCAAGTGTCTTTTTATTTTATTTTTCCCTCAAAATTATTTCTAAATCTATTGATAGTGTTTCTAACCATACTTTAAATTGAGATCTTTCAGTGGGACCCTTTAAACCCATTTTCTTAGATGCGCATTTTTAGCCCTCAAAGCGAACCTGTTGCATCAAGGCTTTCTTAGCCTCCAAGCAATAAATAATAATATTTTAATGATTTTCGGAATTAAATAAATAATAAAAAATAAAAAAATATAATAAAATAATATTATTTTTTCTCTAAATAAAGGAGGGACCCCCCTCCCCCACACACGACCCCACTCCTCTCCCTCCTTCCATCTCTCCTCTCTTTTCCCTCCCATTTTTGCCACTCTTTTCTCTCTCCTCCCTCTCTCCCTCCAAAATCCATCAGCAACAAGCTGCTGCCAACGTTGGCAGCAGCAGCCACCCTCCGGCGACTTTGCCGGCCAAGTTCCGGCCGACCTCCAGCAACTTTTTCCAGTCAAGATTTTTGATAGATCCCTTTTTGACCAATTTTTCGTTTTCTTTCTCGTGGCAGTCTCCTTTTTGCAAAAGACTTTTCCTTCTAAACTTTTTAGCATGTTTTGTCCAGGTAAGGACGCAAATGTAATTTTTGAAAGATTTAGGGGCAAAATGGTAATTTTATAAAAAAATTGGGATTTTTGTTAAAACTTCCAAAACCTCCGGGAAACCTTGGTTTCTCCCTTTTAAATTAAAAATGGACATAACACTAACACTTCTAACCCTTTGTATGTTTATTTTCGAAATGTGTGTTTACTTTTCATGCAATGTACCGTCTGGGCCAAACTATCATCTGTAGCAGAGCTTAGTCGGTTGGTGATACCATCTGAGGTAGCGCTTAGTTACTTGATGGTCTTGAAGTGGGGCACTGAGTATTTTATTTATTTTTCCTGCAATGTACCCTCTGGGCCAAACTATCATCTATAGCGGTGATCAGTCGTTAGGTGATACCATCTGAGGTGGCACCTAGTCACCCGGTGGTTTGAAGTGGGGCACTAAGTATCTTATTTACATTTCCTGCGATGTACTCTCTGGGGCGAAATTCTCCATCTGTAGTGCAACGCTTCCGCCACACGGTGGTATCATATGAGGTGACGTTTAGTCACCCAGTGGATACGAATTGGGCATTGAGTAATTTATTTACTTTCCTGTACTATACCCTCTGGGCCGAATTCTCAATACGTCTCCTTACCAGGAAACAATACGAGGATAGGCATTGAGTAATTTCCATTTTCTCTTTATTGTGTGTTTTGGTTGACTAACTCTACTGACATAATTAAAAGTGAAGTAGAAAGAGTTTAATAGACTCACGGACATCACCATGTTTTCCTGTGAAAAATATAAGCATTTAATTTTAAATGGAAATTTACGGGTTTTCACTACTTTCACAGATTGCTCACAAAACTAATCGGAATTAAGGTGAGGAGATTCTACCACATGTTTTCTCAAGAAATGCATTGCATACTACATTAATATCCAAAAATTGAAACAATTAACTCTAAAGGCAAGATTGAGACCCATAGACATTAAATAGATGGAAAAGACAGAGTGGCACCAGAATGCGAGATCGGGCATTGCTTACTTGTGAGGGATTATTTTATTAGTTGTTGTATACCGATGTGAGCATATAAATGGTGTTTGTAAGTCAAGACCCAGCCGTCTATAACACAATATGGGTCTCAATCTATGGGTTTAAGGGGCTAATTGGTTGAGGGAAGACATGTTGATTGTCTGTCCCTAATTTATTACTTCTGGATGTGTAATGACCCGACCTAATTTTTCGGGATCTTAGGGGTTTTGTAACATTAGGGAAAGTGTGGGCTCCGTGGTGAGCCCCAGTTTGCCTGATTTCGAATTCGAGGACTCAAAAGACATTTCGGTAATTTTGTATTATTGAATATTTTACCATGCAGAACTTTGAAAATCACACAAATTTCTCGTTACATATTCGATATTCAATTTTCTTAGAGTTTTTGGATTTATCCTGAAAAACACTAAATAAGTGTTGAAATTTGGACTTTTCACACGCCTTGACGTTTCTTTTTGTTTTCAAGAAATGTATAATTATTTGTTATTAAATATAAATTGAGATTTTTGCGTGTGTTAAACGATGTTTTTAATGGGTTTTTATAACTCTCGCGGGCCTGCGATGCAGACCCACTCCTTAAAACCCTAAATCTCTTGAACCCTAACCCTTTTGTTTTTCTTTCCCCTGTCATACTGTAGCAGCGCAACTATAGTGCAGCCCGTGACTCCCTCTTCTCTTCCCTCCTTTTTCATTTTTCCTTCCATTTTCTTGGAACCCTAGAGTCGTCACCCCCCTTGGAAGCCTTAGCCCCGTTGCCGCCGCCATCGTTCTCTCTCTCTTTCTTCTCTTCCCTCTGATTTCTTTCTAACCCTAATTTCATCCTCCCTCCTCTCATTGAAATCCAAACCCTAGGGCAACTGCCGCCCCTTGCCTTTCCTCTTCTCTCCCTCTTGCCTTTCTCAACCTAGATCTCCCTCTCTCTTTTTGCTCGTTGGCGCCGCTGTTGCTCAACTGTACCCCGTCGTTGATCCAGGGTTCAGATCGAGCTTTGGTTCGGCTCCAACTGCCGGATTCTCACACTTTCTGCCGTCCCGACTGATTAGAGGTACACACACCCCCTCCTTCTATCCCTTTTCCCTTGTTTTTCCCCTCTTTCCTTCTCTTTCCCCCATTTTCCTCTTGTTTTTTACTAGATTGCTGAGTCGACTCAGTAGCTGAGTTCCGTCCTAGGTTTCCCCATTGCAAACCAGGCCCAGCTCGTCCTCAACCCGACTTGGTCCAGCACAATTCGATCAATCCAGCTCGCCAGTTTTGGACCCGACCCATTTCAGACTCAGTTTCTAGTTCGGCCCAGACCTGGTACGGCCCAGTTTGCCAAATTTGGTCCGGCTCAATTCTGTTCGGCCCAGTCTTTGGCCTGGATCGACGCAGCTCAGCCAATCTTTAGGCTCTGGTCGTTCTGGCCCAATTTTCATGCCTGGCCATGTTTTAAGCCTTGATTTCACATTTAGAACTAGTTTTCTATTTCGGGCCCAGTTTGGCCATGTTTGGGCCCGACTCGTTTACAACCCATACTTGTTTTAGCCCATTTTAACTGCTTGTTCATCCATGTGTTCCTATTTTAACAAATCGAGCCCCCTTTAACCCCGTGGACCCACTTTCTCAAATTGATTTCGAAAGGCACACACAGGTGAGGAGACGCGTCACACTTGTTTTAGCATACAATACCCCCACACTTAGATTTTGCTAGTCCTTAAGCAAATAAAAATTTAAATAGTAAAAATCAAAATCTTAAACTAACCACTTTCGCTGGCACTTTCGATTTCATTTAGAGCATGCAATAAGCCTTTAAACCCCCAGCTCACCACTAGTGGACGAGTTATAGTCTCGTGAGGGCTTCCATTGATGATACCCACAAACATCAAATTTCAGAATTCAGTAAAAATATCTAAACAAAAATTTAAACATCATACGTCCAAAATTATTTCATAAAAGTTATACCCGGAGTGTAGTGTGTGATAGCCAAATATTATCATAACCTTCTTTTTCAAAGTACGCAAAAGTTTTGTAACCACCAGCTGAAAATGCGCTTTGACTCCAAATCTCACCAAATATATCTCTTAGAAAGACTTTCGCTCATAAATTAGGTTAAATTTCTCTCAAAAGTAAATGTGAGCGGAATTATTTTCACAAATGCAAATATCTCACATATTTATCTTCAAAGAACGGATAATAGCAACGAAATATATAGATCTCATGAATGGATGCCATTGTCTTGAGAACGTTAAAATAATACACTATAATTCTTCCTCATCTATTCTCCACTTTAAATACCATATTAACTGAGAATCAATAGGACTTCCTAATAAGACGATACGTGGGTTAGGATTGGGTCATATCAAATAAGGATAACAAGACTCTAAAATTAAAAACATTGAATATAAAAGGTAGAGGTCTTCAAAATTTAGATGAGATATTTCATCTTCTATTTTTCTCTCAACACTTCCAAAACATTACTTTTTTCTATTTTTTTTTTCATATCCTTCTTTTGATGTATGGGTGTTCCCTCTCTATTTCTTTTCTTTTTCTCAATTTTTTTTTCTGATGCTCTTTTTTTTTTTCTTTTTCAAGTGCCATAATTTTCTGAGAGTATCATCCCAATAACCTTTTCCGAGCCCTAGAATCGATCACAGATTTTTCAATGTAGGCTCAAACTCAACAACCGGAGTTGGGGTATAGTTAACATAGCTAACAACAAAAAATCAGGTTTAACTTCACATTCAATGCTCAAAATGGGAACTATCAGGATAATATAACCAATATAGGTGAACTTCAAAGGTTCAGACAATCCAAAATAATGGCCTATATCACTTTTTAAGCTTCATATGTATACTTCATTAGCTTCAAATAAATTCAAAAAACTTCTAGCGTAATAAGCCAATTTTGATGTCGTTCTCAGTATTTTGACCAAAATCAAAGAAATAATGAGATCTTTCAAAAATGATAATAATCCGCACATCAAAGAAAATAAGAATGACTTATAACCCTCAGAAAAAATCGAATATCTCAAAAGCTCACTAGGTAACAAGTCTCCACTGGTATTCTTCCGGTGATTACTTAATTTATGAATATTTTTCTTTTTCAACCTACATTAACATGGCTGTGTAAAAAAATTTCCAAGCATAAATTTCATAAAAACAACTGAAAAAGCATGATGTAAAAATTTTCATCCACATATTAATGCTAAAATCAATTATTATTATTTTTTTTAATTTTTCCATTTTTTTAATTTTTTTCTTTTGAACTAAAAAACAAAATGTACAAAAGTGTAGCCCCTCCATACCCACAAACTTAAATCGAACATTGTCCTCAATGTTCTTTAATCTACAGTGATCAGGTGCAAATTAGAAGAAAATATCAGAACAGAACAACTTGAGTTGAGAAATACTCGAGATAGCTTTATTATTTTAAACCTGCAAAAACAAATAAACACAAACACACAACAAGGACTCTAGACTAACAACAAAAACTGACTCAACAAAAATGAAAATCTAAACTAAACTAACAGATTAATAACCGACACACATACACACAATCAAACTCAACACAGACTCAGAGTGGTGGGTGGACATGGATGGAGATGGATGGACAAATAACATCAAATCAAAACAAAATGAAGACCACACAATGTATGACCTAAAATAATTTCGATCACACCCCAAAAGACAATGGTTCTAAATTGATTTTAACTTACAATGCATGAACCATTTCCACTCATATTTTTGGATTTTCAAGTTTTTGGTAATGCAATCCTAATCTAACAATGAAAGATTAAAAGCAAATATGCAAATAATAATCAAATAATTAAGCTAATGCATGAGACTAACACCCTAATATGCATGATCAAATTAAATATTCAATTTTTTTATTTTTTTTATACAAAATAAATGCAAACACCTTAAGAAAATCTATATGAATGCATGAAAATTAAAAATTAAAGAAAATAGATTGAATGCACGTACCTTGGCCTATAGTGCTTACTTTTGGAAATTTTAAAGCGCGCAATTAAAATTCCTGCAAAATAAAACACCATAAAATTTGGTGAAAATTCTGAATCTCATAAAAAAAATGTATCATCCTAAACTAAATGCAATTTTCTAATGTTATAAATAGTAGAGGAAATTAACTAATTGGAACCTAATTAAGAACTCTAAATTAAATTAAGACCATAATTTTTTTTAAATTAACATCCACCAAATTAGTCAAAATTAGACTTTTAAGTTTAAGAATAATCCATTAAAGTACAACGTTCTTCCAAGATTTTTTTTTTTTACATTAGACACCATAATTGGAAACCTTCCAAATTTAGATAAGGGTCTTAAATTAGAAATTTTCTAAGTCTAGAAACTGCCCAAAATTAGATATAATCCAAAATTAGACTCCGTCTAAAAATATCAATTTCTAAAATAAGACAATTTTGGGACTTTCATAGACAGAAGTTCCAAAATTAAGACCTCCCAAATTTAGTTTATTTTCTGAAAATAGAATGTGAATAAATTAAATTAAAATTTTAAGATTAGAAAATTCCAAAAAGACAAACTAGTTAATTTTCAAAAAATTTAAAAATAGAAGTTTCCAAAAATTAAAAGTTTATAAATTTAGTAGTGTTTCAAATTTAAATCATCTCCATATTTTTGTTATTTCAAGAAACTTCTAATTTAGCTAACCTTCTAAAATTAGAGTTTCTAAAAATAGAAATTTCTAATTTAAAGAATTGCCAAAAATAAAAAAATTCTAAAAATAACATTATTTCTAAAAGTACATGATTCAATGGCAATTTTCTAAGTTCCTCGGCAACGGCGCCAAAAACTTGTGAAAATTTTAAATTTATAACTCACAAGCGCACGAACCATTAAATAATATAGCAATTAAGTGTGAGGTCGAACCCATCGGAACTTAGGAAAATATATCCGAGAAAAATACACCACTGAATTATATATTTTAAGAATTTTATAAAACATGGAAATAAATCTTAAATATAGAATTAATTATTTAATCTAGGAAATAATTTTAATTTATAAACATTATAAAAATAGAAAACAAGTAAAAAAAGTAGGAACTACATCTAAAATTAGAAATTAACCATTCAAGATATCTAATTTTCATGGAAAACACAAAATTTCAATTAAGATGGTGGAATTAATCTAAAAATTATAAATAATTTCAATATACCTTAAAACACAAAATTAAGATGTAATTAATTAATTTACCAACCTAGTTCCACTGTAATACCCTGACCCGAATTAGACTTGATCAATATGTTAAATCATATTATGACTAGTGGATCTTGAAAATTACAGTCAAGGCTTTACGAAAAGCCCAGGTTTGGCCCAGTCAGAGCTTGAAAGCTCAATGATCCAACTCGTCTAGTTGGAATGGTAAAATGGTAATTGACCATTTATCGATATTATTTTTACTATTTATATAATTGTTTGATTATTGATGAACGATATTGATTTTCTTAATCAGAGATTTTAATTTATCAATATAGTATTATATTATTTTCAGAAAATATTGTAAAAACCCCAAAAGAAAAGAAATAAATATTTTTAGATGATTTAAGGAATAAGAAAGTTTTAAGAAAAATGTGTGATGTTAGGCTTTATTATAAAGGTATAGTTTATTTCTTCAAATTTGAAAAATAAAGGTTTTAAACCCTTTTATTAAATATAAGTTAAATTAAGTAAATAGTGTCAAAATATGATTTTTTTTTAAATCTTTGGTTTTTAATGAAATTTAAATCTCCAAAATTTTATGATGAGTAGAGTTTATAAAACCCAACATTTTTGTTAAGTTGGATTAAATTAATTAAGTCATTTAAGTCAGGTTCTTAGTTTTTTTGAAACAGAAGTCATATTTTTAGTTAAAATCTAATTAACACCAAAAATGGACTGAATTGCAAAACCTGCTAAAATGATTTACCTGCAAATTATTTTTACTGTTACTGTTTCAACGTGGCAAGAAGATGGCGTCGCCCCCATGCAGTGCCCGTGGGCTGCCGGTGATGTGTCCTTCACCCAGCCAAGCTGGTAAGTCTACAAATTCTACCCTTCTTTCTAGCTGGATTCATCTCAGTGAGAAATCAGCCAGTTAAAAACCAAATCGACACTCCCTCTCTATTTTCAATTTTTTTACCGTAAGCTTAAGGAGGAAGATTTTACAAGTTTCAGATTTTGACCCAAGAGCTTAAGCGAAGGTACCCTTTGTGTTCCTTTTCAAATTCTAATCGGTTTAGAATCAAACAGAAATAAAATTGATCAAATTTTGATGTAAAATGGATTTGAAGTTTTAAGAAAATCTTGAAATTTTTTGTGTCATATTGTTTTTCATGTTAAAATCAGATATTTTGATTCAGTGTTAAGGTTTTAAATTATTCCCTATGTCAAGAGACTCACAGAAGAGTCCATCTGACCAGTTAGATGTGAAAAATGAACCCAGAAAACCCACTATTTCTGGATTCGTAATTCACTTAGCCGTTGCCACTATCTGTTGTTGTAGACAGAGGAGGAAGACGACTCTCGGAAGGTCCAAGAGTTGGGCTTCGGAAGTTCCGAGCTTCGGTTCGGGGTTCCGAAGTGTTCAGAGGCTAATTGTTTCTCCCGCCTCTGTTGCCGGGATGTTTCGAGTCTGTTCGGAAGATCCAATCTACTCAAAAGTTCCGAGCTTCTCTCGACAGGTTCTGAGACACACCGAGACCCACAGGATGTTTGTTTTCTGTTTTTCCGCTCGGAAACACCCTCGGAAGTTTCTAGACTTGAGCCTTGGAAGTTCCGAAGGACAAAACCATGTTCCGAAGGTTCTATAGACCATTTTTTAGGCAATGGCTCAGAAGTTCCGAAGGTTCTATAAACAATGTTCCGATGAACCCAGTTTTGGTTTGTAAATCTTGGTTTAACCCCTTTCTCTTGGTACTATAGTGTATATACTTATTGTATTCACTTCCAGGCCAATACTCTCTATCCGTGGCTGACTCAGCCTGATAGCTATCTGTAGCTAAGCGATTTCATTCGCCGCTCGGTAGAAAAGAAGGGCTCAAGCACTAACAGGCCCGACCCTGGCCATAGGCGAAGTAGGTTAGGGCCCCGAGTAGGGGTGGCCTCACTTTAAAAAAGCCCACACTGTTGTTAAAAAAAGGTCTTGGAATGTAAGGATTGCAAGGGGAAGAGAATGAGTGAAGTAAGGAAAAGAATTGAGAAGGAGGAGCAGGTTTCCATGAAATTGGACTTTGGAATTTGGATTTCTCTTGTTGGGTTTCTTTCTTTGTCCTCTTTTTGTGGGAAGGAATCTAAAATGGTAGTTTTTTGAGTTTTGGGCTTATTTTTTTTTTCAAGTGGAACATGCAATAAAGCTAAAATTTTGAAAATTGTAGGAGGTAAATCTAAGATTAAAGTTGTAAGATGAATTGGAATAAAATGAGAAAAGATTTTATAAAAAGATAAAAGAAATTTTTAAAATATAAATATGTTAGTGGTTTTGTATTTGGATTAAGCAAAATATTCAAAGTTTATTTCAAAATATACCAATCATTTCATCATTAAGATGGCAAGAAATAATTGTAAAATGCCCAAGTTGAAAACTTCTATTCCATCTTTGATCTCAATGTTCTCTCTCGTATGACTTGCTTAGTTATTCTTCTTTCAATTAAAATTGAAAATAAGGATACTTGTGCCATATATTATTATTTTTTTAAAAAATTATTGTATTTTCAATTTTACCATTTCACAATCATTTCCATTATATGGTTTTTAATTCATTGTATATTACATCTCAATTCAATTCTACCAATATATTTTCTCAATATAGATCAAACTGTGACTTTTAATTTAGAGATCATTAGTAATTTGATAGAATAATAGAGGAAATTACAACTTTTCAATTCTCATACTTTCATGATGTCAGCTCTATTATTCTTTATCCTTTCAATTTTAGTTTGTTTTAATTATTTTTTAATTTTAAAGGTTTTGTCTTAAAGTTGCGGGTCTACTTTCAAAAAATTAGAAATTGCCCCCAACTTAGAAATTATGTGACTTGGACCTCCAAGTCTAATTCCAAAAAATTAGAAATTATTCACAATCTCAGGTGACTGGGACTGCGCCTAGGGCCCTCGAAATCTCAGGGCCGGCCCTGGGCACTAAGTGACATCTAGGCCTAACTCGCTATAAGAGAAGTGGCCTGAGCACCTTATACCTCTAGGCCCAACTCAATACGTCAACCTGGTCATGTCCAGAAGACAATATGAGAAGTGGCCTAAGTACCCTATTATTTATGTTGCTGATTATTGTAACTTAAAATGATTAGGAACCAAATAAGAGACTCAGTTCCATTTCCCCTAGAGATTTTCGAAAAATAGGATAGACAGATTTGAAATACTATGAGTATGTATTGCCTTGTATGCTATGTATATTGACTAATTATTGATTGTATATATGTTTGTATGTTTGACAAATATTTCGATACCACATTTTTTCGGTGAGGAGACTTAACAATTACAGTAAGAGTAAATTAGGTTAAAAGAATCTAGTGCAATGAGTAATTTCAAGGATCAGATTTGATGAACCCACTTAAATGCATAAACTTGATACATTATTGTGAAGAGTGCTTATTGTTATCTATGATGTTGATCATATATTGTGATTATGGTACTTATGAGTTATGATGATGAAACTGCTTCCACGTACCCTTAAACTACTGAACTATTACTGGGCTTGGTCGTGTCGGTTTACGTCTACTGGACCAAGTGGATCAATTGCTGACCTCGGGTGTGTCCGTATCGATTTTGGGTGGGCCGGAGATGTACTTGTAAGGATTGTATTTGGACCGTGTCGGGACTTAATACTAATGGTCTCAGCGTAGTATCTAGTTGTTACGGTGGATGTCAGCAGTTATGGAATTATGATAAGATTTTGAAAAGGATGAAACTATTATGTTAATTTTAGCTAACCTGATATTATGTACATTGCATTATTATGTTCTTTCACTGTGTTAGTTAGCTCACACTACTCACATTTCAGAAGATGTACCCGAGGAGGAGGAACCTCCGTATCAAACTTAGGATGGATAAGTTGCTATGTTGTTTTGGGATTCTCATGAACAGGAACTTGTTATTGATGTTTGGTTCTTTATAACCATATTTTTGTGTAAAGTACCGCTTGTGGTACTTATTATGTTTGGGCTTGTATAAACCGCTATGTGACCGCAGTTACTCTGATTTGTATAAGAATTATTCCGTTATGGAAATATTTGATCATATAATCTGTATTGCATGTGGGTAGATTTATGCTTTATGTTTGAGTCCACATGTCGAGAACATGTGTGGCCTTTATTTCTGAGCCTAATTTTAGATTCAGCCCAGTTAGAAGTCTTTGAGATTAGCTAAAAAAAAAAAAATCAGTAGCGTTTTGGGCCCACTTCCAGGTCGCGGCGTTACATCCACAATTTTCAAGAATTTGAATTTATAAACAAAAGAAAACAAAAATAACTTCTAAATTACCTATATACATATTTACAATGGAACTGGATCAAAAAATCAAAGAGGCATTATCATCCAAATTTTAATAATAAAATAACGGCCTAGAACATGGAGCTCACGTAAAATTTCAATCTTATTCAAGTCTTTCATCAAATTAATTTCCTAATTAATCTGAACCTTAGATCTAGATTAATCATGTAATTCTCCGATCTAACTATTTCATTCGTTCCAAAGAACCTTAGACCTAGAATAGTAATATTAATCAAAGATCTAACTATTCCATATGTCCAAATTAATTACCAAGGGAGGAGTCAAGAATTAAAATGATTCAAACCATCATAATAAAAATCAAAATTTGGAAAACATTAATTCTAATAATCTCAACTTCTTTTATTAATAAAAACATGGAATTAAAAATTACAAATCAATGAAATTTTGGAATAAAGACATAAGAGAAATACAATGGAAATCAACATCCACCAACCTTAGAACCCAATGTGGATTGAAAATCCTACAGTCTTTCTCCTTCTCTTCTTCCTCTCCTTTGCACAATCTTTTCTTTAATGCCCAAGTTCAATTTTCTCAATGGGAGAGAGCTAGTATTTATAGATGAAATGAGGTGGAATGAATAGCTTGGATTTAAAGATTTAAATAAAGCATGGGACACATGGAGGACTGATATGGTTTGTACTAAATATGGAATGACTTAAAAGAGGCAAGGAGGAGGAAAAAAATAGTAAAATTCGTATAAGGAAAGTGGGTGCAAAATCCCATTTTTTACACATGTACCATCTTGCAACTCAGTTTTGACCTAGTTAACATTTGAATCAAGAAAAGTCGTAAACTAAAAAGTTGTATCCTTTGTAGTATTATTTCTAACGCAAAAAGAATCAAAGCAATTCAATATTGGAGTGAAATGTTATGGCCAAAATACTGAAGATGTCTCAAACCTTCCTTATTTTTCTCCCCTTCTTATTTTGTTTCTTTTTCCTTAATCTACTTGCCAAATTCGAAAATCCTCTTATATTGACTTATAAATTTCGAATTTCCTCATATGTCTCTTTAGATGAAGAAAATAGACTTGACACATGTGAATTTCTTCATGGGCTTTTCTTAATAAGCTTAATAATTGGGTTTTTCAAAGTATGAAAAATCTAATAAATAATTTTACCACTTACATTCAATTCTAAAAATGTACTAAATTAATCCAAACTCTCATAAATGGATTTGAGTTAATTAGTTTACAAATAAAACTCCAATAAAATAATTATTAAAAATTCCAACTTTCCAAAAATATCAACTTATGCCCATAAATTGCAAAATTCACCTTTTGAATTCTCATATCTTGTATTTCCCTGTAAATCATGCAAAACTTCCAAAATTCTATTAAACATATCTTAAAACACACAAAACAAGGGATAACTAGTCCAAATGTAAGGGTAAAATAATAGTCATTTTTCTGTGCTCATCACTAATAAAGCATATATCTTTTCTAGAACTGTTTGGACATGGAGTATGAGGAACGTGGGCCCTTATGCACTTTGAGTCATACGGCAAGGGAAGAATTGTTATGACGATTGATGTGGCTAGGGACCCGTTCTGACGTACTCGTGTCAAGATGTCGGTAATGACATGATGATTTAATAATATGATGGCATATTGGGTGATGTTTTGATAACATATTGATTGAATAACATGATGACGTGTGTGTCATAATAAGATATTACATGTTTGTTTGATAATATGCGATAGACTGTAGAGTATACCTGACTATTATGTGATATGCTATATTGATAACATGCATAGAGATAACTTGACATGTATATAGCTATTGTATTCGGAATGCCAGTGTGCATGGGTTCTAGGCCAAACCAGGATTTAGAGACTCCCCTTAGCTTGTCGGGTAGTTAGGGTTGAGAGGTTATGAGAAATCATACCATGAGGTGTGGTTTGGTTATGGATCATTAGATGATAGACGTGTTCCTTAGTAGGGGTTGGACTGTCAGGTCTACCCTTAGTGGTCTTCAGACATGCATGTGGGTGAGGCATGGTTTTGCTTAGAGGGTGAGGTGACCCGAAGTCCCGGTCGGGACAGGTGGTGAGGCAGTCATGAAATCTTCAGGGAAGCCATTGGGTTATGTGTTGGCTCACCCTAAGCAGACTTGGAGGCCCTCTCTGTTACGGTACCCGAGTGCGTGATGGATAAGGCATCCTCTAGAGTTTCTGGGTTGTGTGTTTGCCCTCTCATTGGTCAAGGGATGGAGCGGTAACAAACAGGTCCCGTTGGTATTGTTTGCGATCCCTGGATGACCGAGTAGACTGAGGATGTGCTCCCCTGCTCATTTACCGAGAAACGGTATGGTGAGGGACAGCTCCCGCTGGTATAGTTTGTGATTCATGGATTACCAAGTAGGCTAAGGATGTGCTTGCCCGCTCATTGGTTGAGGGATGATGTGATGTGATGTGATGTTCCAGGCTAGGACACCTGTAGGGTGGGGACAACCTGTAGTGTGGTGTGATGTGATGTTCTAAGCTAGGACACCTGTAGGGTGGGGACAACTTGCGGTGTAGTGTGCTGTGATGTTCCAGGCTAGGACACCTGTAGGGTGGGGACAATCTGCAGTGTGGTGTGATGAGAAGTTACAGACTATGAAACCTGTAGGGTGGGTACAGTCTGAGGTATGATATTCCAAGATATGACAATACAAGGTGGGCACAATCTGAGGTTTAGTGTTCCAGGCTAGGACACGTGTAGGGTGGAGATATCCTAGGGTGTGGTGCGATGAGATACTCCAGCCTATGACACCTGTATGGTGGGTACAATCTGAGGTATGGTATTCCAGGCTATGACACATGCAGGGTAGGTACAATCTAAGGTGTGGTGTTCTAGGCTATGACACCTGTAGGGTGGGTACAGTCTGAGGTATGGTATTATAGGGTATGACACCTAAAGGATGGGTACAATATAAGGTATGGTATTCCAAGCTATGACACATGCGATGTGGGTACAGTCTGAGGTGTGGTATTTTAGGCTATGACACCTGCAGGGTGGGTACAATATGAGGTGTGATATTCCAGGGTAGGACACTTGTATGATGGAGACATCCTGCGGTGTGATGTGGTATAATATTTCAAAATAGAGCACCTTCGGAGTGGGAATAGTCTGTGGTATGGGTGGATTTTCTATGGAGTTGACCTAGAGTTAAGATAATTGTAGAGTACGTCAAGTACATACTGAGTCTCCTTGGGAGCCAAATGGGTTCAGTATTTGTTCGCCCACATGTTAGCTGAGGGGTGTCGTAGTATGATTACTCGTATTTATGACCTTGGGGCTCATGGATGAGGCTTGTGATGTGGGTGTTGACTCATTGGAAATTTATGGGTGCCTAACGAGTGAATTCGGTTGACTCACGGTAGAAAGCCCATGGAATTCCGTGTGGGGTAAATGTGCTAGTTGTGTGGAGACTAACAAATCGGACCCGAGGTTATAGGTTGACTATCGGGAGTCTAGTGCTAGGTCGAGGAGACCACAGATGGGTCTGGTTGGTAGTCTATTGAGGACTGGGGAGATGGCTACTCCCGTGTGATAGTCTATTTGGAACTCTGGTGATCCCAACTCGCAGGTTGATTGTCGTATATGTGCGGGTTGTTCTAAGAGAGTCATAGGACTGGTTTAGGGCCAGGGACCCTGATCTGGTTGGACATCGGTCTGTATACCCGTGGGTGGGTGAACAGTAATGGATGGGCATATGAGGGAGTTTTCCCTAAAGTTGAATTGGGTTGGTTAGAGGATGTGCTGGAGGCCCGTAGATGTGGGTTTGTGTGCTAGGGGTAGGGACATGCTTGCGTGGTAATGCATGTAGACATTCTAGATATTGATGTGTCCATATAATTATATGTAGTGCATGTTTGATAACACATGATATATGATTTACCTTCACTAGGCATGTAGAACTCACCCCTTGCCTCACAAGTGTTTCTTAGAAGAGGGATCGACGGGACCCTCGATTGGGTGCTGGGCATGGAGCTGCAATTTTATCTTCTGTCATAGTCCCATTTTGTAGTTGAGAGCTTATTCATGTATTTGAGATATGTATTCATGCATGAATTGGATAAATGTAATAATGGAATGATGTTATTGTTTTTAATGGTGATTAATACTTTATTGGTACATTTGGTTATTGATTTGATTGTGGGTTGCCGTGATTAGTGTGGGTTGCGGGAGCGTGTGTCCCCTTAAAAAAAAAGGTGTACCTGAACTAGTATCAGATCAGCTTTAGAAGTTTGTATCAGTTCTAGCGTGCCCATATCGAGACAGGTCGTTACAGGATGTACGCACGATTCTACTATGACATGTATTGGTTTATAGGAAGTGTAAGAATCGTTACTCAGTTTCCACGTTAAACCCAAAAAGGGGTAAAATGGTCTTTGACCGCCCTCTGTTGCAATTATTGAATTCTGTTATTCATTTCTTGCAGACTATTTGACTATGTTATATTTTGGCATGTTTATACTGTCAGTAAAATCATGTGGGACATGATAGGAAGTACATGCTAATTGTGTGAGGATAAAATAATGAAGAGTGTGGGGCATATCATGTTGGGTCATGGATAATTTGTTGTGTGATGATGCATGTTCACTGTCATGTAAGCATATTGGAATGGTTGCTCCTTAGCTCGTTTGGTGAAGCACTGAGTCTACGATGACTGTCAGTGTAGATGGGCTAAAACCTGGCTTTGTGAAGTATTGGGCTTGCCTTGGCCGTAATATATATCGGGTATGCAAGCTTAGGTGAAGTATTTGTTGCTGCTTGCACCACTATAGATCGGCAATGTCGAAAGATAGGGACAATATTTCAATGACAGAATACCCATTATAGGGAGATGACCCAACGTAGAGGATTGCATTTGTATTTGTGATAATCAACTATGACCATGCTTGTATGTTGACGCTAATGTGGTTGGCCACTGTAGTTTCTCTGCACTAGGCTTGTTGCTCACGTTCGTCACGTTTCAGGGAATAATACTGAGGATGGGTTAGAGGAGCCTCCGATGGAGCCATGAAGCAAGAGTGCCGATTAGCTGGGAGTTTATTATTAGTATTTTGAGAAACTTTAAGCAGTATTCTAAGCATATAATTAACACCGTCATGCTTTTGGTGCCTACTCTGATGTATGTATTGACGTATGTGGTGATCTTAAAGATAATGGTATCAGAATAAGATTTGTGGTTTAATCAGATGATTTCTGATGGTGAGATTACTTTTGTTTTTTTAAAAACAAACTAATCACATTTTCCAAACCCACGAGGAGTGGGGTGTGATGGATACATTCTAAATTCACTTGTTCGATGCTAGGACAATGTCTGGCAGGACGATGAAGCCCATGTCATTGCAACCACCAGCCCAAGCTCAATCATTTGGAGATGGCCTACTTGCTCCTCACAACTGGTGGTCTACTCAAGATCCATTCTAGCTGGTTGAATCGGCTTGCCATTCTTGTTGTTCCCGTGTTTGGCTCGGATTTTCAAACGAAGTCTTTTTTCAACCGATTTCTACAAACAAGATATCAAAATTCATCTACTCTGAATTTTATGAACTCCGGGATTAATTCTATGTGATAAAGATATAGTTTTGGGTTTCAAAACTCGTCTTCAAAGAACTAAGAGGGAAAACTATTTTTCCTAAATTCTTTGGAGACGATTTTTTAAGCCCAAAAATATACCCTTTTCACTTAAAATTAGTACCGAAGTTCATAAAATTAAGAGTAGATGAATCTTGATACCTTGTTTGTAGAAATCAGTTGAAAAACGGCATCGTTTAAAAACCCGAGCAAATGCGGGAACAACCAAAACTGCGAGCCTATTATAGATTTCTGACATTGGTTTTTTTTATTTTTTTTGGTACGGATGGGTAAGAGGGTAAAGTGGAAAATATTTTCCCCACGTTAGGATGGCCACCTTTAAGTAAATTTTAGAAAAATTGTTTACCTAAGAATGAAAAGGAAGAAGGAGAAGTTGTAGAAGAAAATAGGGATTTCAGATTCCATTGTGGATTTAAATTATTTAATTCCAACAATAAATAAAAAGCTGCTAAATAAATTAATTAATTAAACACTTTTAAAACACCAAAATAACCTAACTAGGTGGGTCGATGGCTACCTAAAGGCAGCGTTTGCATAATATTTATCAATTTTTTTTTATTGTCATTGCCTCTTGATTTTATTTTAAAATGAAGATAGATACAGACTTTTATTTACACGATAAATCCTTAGCCTATTTCATGCTATGTTTTTTGAATAGGGAAGAGCATGGGATGCGATGCCAAGTTACCAGATTTGCGTAAGGACTTACCCAGAGAGGTCTCATCACCAGCGTAGGTATGAGTGTTTGACTGTGTAGGTGGTGACAGAGCTTGTGAGTTGACATAACTACCCCTTTCTTCTCCAACGAGGTAGCAGTGGAGGGACGAGGAAAAGGCGTGACCTGTTACACATCTGTCATCTTACTAACCTAATGAGCACTAGGTCTGTATCAATAGGTAGCAGCAATCATCTAGGTTTTCTCATGTTTGGACAAGATTTAATACTTGGTCATTAAGACCATTAATGACTTAAATTTTAGCTCAAAATTTGAATTGCTTTAACCCACGAGCCTAACCCAAGCTTTATCTGCTTGTATCCCTAATTGACATGTCTAATAAGGGGGTGCAACTATTACAGATGTGGGAACTAAAATTTCAATAAACTAATATTTGGTGAGGGTTTAGAAATTAGATTGTCATTAATTTAATTTAGAATTAAAAATAAACATATATAATTATTTCATCTTAATAAAGTAAAATAAACAACTATAATGAAACTTCCTGTATAATTACCATTTTATGTTACTTGAAAAATGAATGAATTTTTTTTTTAACATATTTATTGTTGTACTTTAGTTTTGATAAAGTTAGTGTTTCCAAATTCCAATGAAACCATTCAAAGAAATTGATAAAATCAGATAAGGCTTATTTGTTGGCATTATGTTCGAATCTATGGGTTCTGACCACAACGGTGATCGAATTAGAGTGATCTTAAACAAGATCAAACCAAGAGAAAATGAGATGGGTTTAGTTTGATCGAATTAGGTGCTGATGGATAAGGTGGAAGGATAAATGGGAACCTAGGATTAGGACAAGTAATAGCCTCTGTTTGGAGTGTTAGGAACTGTAGAATTTGGTAAAATGGCTCACTGGCCTCTCTCATTAGCATTGCTTATATAGAAAATACAAGTCCCTCTAAAGGAAAGAATAAATCAACAAAATAATTACAATCCCATAAATGGGAAACTACCAAATAATGAGACAAGCACATATGGAAAGTAAATTGTGTCCGTTAATACTCCCCTGCAAACTTGGCGGTGGTGAGGCGACGAGTTTAGAACAAGTACTGAGAAGCGGTATTTTGGTAGACATTTGGTGAAGTTATTAAGAAGCTGATCCTGGGAAGGCACAAACTAAATATGATGAGATCTAGCAGTGACACGTTCACATATAAAATGGTAATCAAGCTCAATATGCTTCGTCCGAGCATAAAACACAGGATTTGCTGCCATGTATGTTGCACTGAGATTATCATAGAGAAGGAGGGTCGAAGAAGTGAGAGGAAAATCAAGTTCTCGTAAGAGATTTTGTATCCAGATCGTGTCAGCACAAGTATAGGCAGGGGCCCTGAAATTCAACTTCGGCACTTGACCGAGAAACTGTTGGTTGTTTCTTTGCACTGCCAAGAAATCAAATTGGGACCCAAGAAGATACAATTGCCAGTAGTGGAGCGACAATTATCGGGATAACCAGCCCAATCAGCATCAGAATATGCAATAAGCTATAAGGGTTGTGGCACACACCTGATATGCAGACCACGACCTGAGGACCCTTTGAGATAGGGGAGGATGCATTTGACAGCCTCTATATGAGATGTGCGAGGCTTGCTCGTGAAGTGAGAGACAATGTACACCGCATAGGCAATATCTGGCCTCGTGAGTGTGAGATATTGAAGTGCGCCAACAAGAGGGCGATACTCAGAGGGGTCCTCGAGCAAGTTCACCAGTGGTAGAAAACAGTTGAGTCTTAGCAGCAACAGTTGTCGAACAAGGTTTGCAGTCAAACATTTGACTGCGGTGAAAATATCAACAGGTGTATTTATTTTGAGACAAATGTAACCCTTGAGAAAGTCTAGTCACTTCAAGGCCCAAGAAGTAGTGAATAGCGCCAAGGACCTTGATTTCAAACTCAGTACCCAGTCGTCGAGTAAAGGAATGAAGGAGAGACAGAGTATTGAGGGTGAGGACAGTGTCATTCACGTAGAGCAAAAGAATTATAATCTGTGAGGCCCGCCAAAAAACAAACATGGAGTTGTCAGCTTTTCTTTGAAGAAAACCATAAGACAGAAGGAATGAGCTTAAGCGTTGAAACTAGGCATGTGGTGCTTGCTTCAAGCCATAGATGGCTTTGTGGAGTTTGCAAACATGATAAGGGTGACGTGGGTCAACGAAGCCCGTTGGTTGAGCCATGTAGACTTCTTCAGTGAGATAACCATGAAGAAAATCATTCTTGACGTCTAATTAATAAATGGGCCAAGCTGAAGAGACAATGAGACTGAGAACAATGCGAATGGTAGTGGGCTTGATGACATGCCTGAAGGTCTCATCATGGTCAATGCCTGAATGTTGATAAAAGCCTTTAGCAACAAGTCATGTTTTATGGTACTCAATGCTTCCATCAGATCGTCGTTTAATCTATAAAACCCATTTGCAGCCAGCAATGTTGAGATGCAGATGTGGTGGAACAAGAGACCAAGTGTGTTGTCATAGTAGAGCATTGAATTCATCAATCATGGTCTGTCAGCATTCAGCAGATCGAACATGTAATACCCACCACCCACCTCAAAAGGTCCCACATCGGTTGTGAGGTGGGTGGGGTGGGTGTTTAATTGAGGGAAAACCCCCTTACCATATGAGGTTTTTTGGGCCTGGCCAAGGGCCTAAAGCAAAACCATGAGGGCAGAGTGAGCCCAAAGTGGACAATATGACATTGGGAAGTTGGGGTAGGGTCGTTACAGAACAACTTAAGTGTAGCAGGTGAACTCAATGTCAGAGGTAGAGACCATAAAAGCAAATGTTTGCGGGAGCGGATGGCGACTGACAAAGGAATCATGCTTGTTGGGCTTGACAATACCATCTTTGGTATGGGTCAACATCGGATGAACATTGGCAGACGAAGAATGAGCTTTAGCTAGAGATGGTGAACTGGGGGGTGGCGACATAGGTGCCACCACTGGAGATGGTGATGTGTTTGCTAGAGGCGGTGATGAGGATGGTGGCGACTCATGTGCCGCTACTGGAGATGAAGAGGCGTCTGCTAGAGAGTGTGATGCAAAAGGAGGTGCAGGTGTCGACGGAGTAAAGTGCGGGAGAAAGACCACTTCAGACGAAGGTGGTCTAGCAGCTGTTAAGGGGCCCAGTGCATAGGGGAATACGGTTTCATTGAACACAACATGCCGAGTAATATAGACTCGTCCAGTGGATGGGTGAAGACACTTGTATCCTTTATGTTGAGTATTGTAGCCCAGAAAAACACATTCAAGAGACCTTGGTGGCAGTTTGTTAGTAACATAATCTCTAATATAAGGGTATCATGCACATCCAAATGTACGAAGGAATATATAGTCTGGTGTGTGGTCAAACAATTTCTGGAATGACGAGAACCAATTAAGGACTGGGGTAGAAAGGTGGTTGATGAGGTACAGAATGTACAGAGGGCCTCAGTCCAAAGGTTTAGGGGAAGATGAGAGGCAAGGAGCAAAATACGACCCATTTTCGATATGTGGCGATGTTTACGTTCGGCAAGACCATTTTGTTGTGGGGTATGGGGACAAGAGAATCGGTGATGAATCCTTTTGGCGTACACAAATGACGGAATGAATGATTATCATAATCTTTACCTCCATCACTCTGAAAGTGTTTAATGGAAGTATAAAAGTGATTTTTAACAAATACAAGAAAATGGGAAAAATGATAAAGGACTTCTGATTTATTACACATATGGAAAATCCATGAGTATCTAGTGAAATCATCAGTAAATAAGACATAATAACGAAAACCAGAAACCGATGAAATAGGAGACATCCATACATCAGAATGTACCAAATGAAATGGGGCATCAATATGATTTTCATTAGAAGAAAATGGAAGGCGTATTGATTTTTTTAAGGCACAATGACAACAAAAAGAAGAGCGAGAAAAGGAAGAAGAAGAGCCTAAACTCTTATTCAAAGTAAGTACTTGGAGAATCCTGTGTGAAGGATGTCCAAGGCGTTGGTGCTAGAGGGACGCCGAAGAGCAAGAGGCCATGAGAGCATGAGTAGAGGAGTGACTGGGTTTTATAGGGTAAAGACCTACTTCACTTCGGCCTTTAAACAAAATAGCACCAGTATGTAAGTCATGATTAATAAAGCCCATAGAAAGAAAGTGAAGCTAACAGAGTTATTCTTAGTGAATTGTACAACAGATAAAAGATTCTTATGCATGTGGGGAACATAAAGAAAACGAAAAAGCTAAAAGTGAGAGGTATAAGAAGAGAGAGACGATCGGTGTGTGCAATAGGGAGAAAATTATTGTAACCAATACAACGTGATCCACACCTCTATAACGGACTTAGAGCATAGGGAACGACAATCACTAGTCATGTGGTTGGTAGGGAAGTATCTGGGTACCAGTTAGGATCAACTGGTCGAGCAGTGTGTACGCCGACGAAGGTAGATACATGAGCTTCCTTAAACTCAGATCATTGTTGGTAGCGATGGTGGCATGTAGTAGCACAATGGCTCAACTTGTGGCAGATCTGACACTGAGTAGCAGGGAAACATCGAAGAATGCCTGGAGAAGACTAGGGACGGCCTCGATTGTGATTGCCACGACAAGGACCACTTTGACCAGGGTAGCATGAAGAGAGAAATAGACCACCATATCCAAATTGTCGACCTCGACTATCACGAGGAGAGTACCCGCACCAAAACGATGGGTGTTGTGGCTTTTGCAGAAACTGGACAGATCTGCGTTATAAGTGAAAGCTTCAACTAAAGGAGGAGAGATCCTGTGAAAATCAGCATGTGGCGGTAGATGATGCTTGGTTGTGCAGCGGCATCCGTGAAGAAGTCAAACTTGAATAGTATCACAGCAATAATGGATCCCACTGAAAAAGGTATCAGTGTCTGGAAGCCACGAGTAGAAACAGGGCACCACAAGTTTTGGCAAACAGCCGGGGTGAGCGAAGACTGAGATGAGGGTCTGCAATCGAAACTGAACCAGATCCGTTTAAAGGCAGATCAGTGTAACAATAGATCTGTTTGGAGAAGCACTGTGGCAAGGAATGGCAGATCTGATCAGCAACAGAGAAGAAGAAGGTGAATTGGACTGTCGGTGAGCAGCAAGGCGTATGGCAGGGCGCACGACGCAGGAGAGAGTCGACAGCAAAGGGAAAAGACTGGTGACCAGGTCTGAAGAGAGAGATCTGGGAAGAAACTGGGAGTCAGATTGGAGAGAGGTCGAGCAAGATCTGATCGGAGACAGGCAACAATATCAGTTGCGACCAGAAGAAGAAGGATGAGATCTGTGAAGAAGAATTGCAGACGGGAGGCAAGACGTGTGCAAGATGTGATCGCCAGATCTGGCTGGGGAGGGATTCCACCTGAGAGTGTGAACTAGCAGATCGTCAGAAAAAGAGGTTGCACTGAGCAGAGAGGGATGGAGAATTTTAATTAACCCAAGGACTCTCTAGCTCTATGCCATGTAGAATTTGGTAAAATGTCTCACTTGTAAAAAATAGAAGCCCCTTTAAGGGGAAAGAATAAATCAACAAAATAGTTACAATCCCATAAATCGGAAAACTACCAAATAATGAGACACATACATGGAAAGTCAATTGTCTCCTTTAATAGGAACAGTAGTGCCTGGGCTGCACTATTTGCTAAACGTAACAGGGCCGTCAAGTGAGGGCTTGGCTGGTGTTGAGGCAAGAAGATGGAACGTCTAGTGGAATGGGTTGTGGAGGGCTGCTTGGGCACAGTTGCAGCAGGGTATTGGATTCAGTTGGGCATGAATGGGGTCGCAGGAGATGGGCAACGATTGAAGGATCATTCTGGGTTATGAAATGGCAAGAGCTGGGCGTGAATGGGCAGCAAATGGATCTGACTGTGAAGTTGACGGAAAAGAGGGGATAAGGATGAAGGTGGAAGAAGAAGAAGATAGGGGCGTCTGGATGAGTACCCGGTAAAAAGAGCTAAACCAGCAAGGCAGGACGGTAGTGGCTGGAAACAAGGGAAAGAAGAATCTGCATGTGCTTGTGCATCGGCATTCGTTTGGCAGAGGAAGGTTGGGCATGGGCATCGCATGTGCTTGAAAAGGGGAGAAAAGGAAGTGAAGATGAAACTTCCCCTTTAGTGCTGGGCTTTTACAAAGCCGTGTGTGGATGATCTGAAGGCCTAGGTGTCCAATGTTACAATCACCGGCAGCAAGTCTTGAACATCACGAGCCAGCACTACCATGAAACATCCAAAGCCTAAAACAACACATCTTGAGACTAGAATTTTCTTTCCACTTGCTTCAAGATTGCTATTAGCTCTAAGGAGCCAGAAGATGTTACAACAGAAAAACACTGAAGATTGACTATTTTATTCTTGAATATTGGATAAGTTAGCCTTGCTTTAAGTGTTTTAATATCGTTAATAGGATTTTTGGAGTTTTATAGGTATGTTTGAAAAATACACGATATAAGGATTAAATGGAAGAAAAATGGAGAAATTGAAAAGAAATCTATTTTTTTGGAAGCTGCTATTTTTGGAAAGATATATTCTTTGAATGAATGGATTTTTAATATTTATTTAACCACAATTCACGGTTTCATTGTAAACTAATTACTTCAACTCCATTTACGAGAGTTTGAATTAATTCAGTAATTTTTTAGACTTTTTTTATTTTCACGTGGTGAGATAAATTATTAAATTTCATAAATTGAAGATATGAAGAAATAAAGCATTCAAATTGAAGCACGTGAAATTCAAAAAGCTCAACCATGCAAAATTCACACAAGGCCATGTGGAGAAGAGAGAAAGAGAATAATTAATAAATTTGGAGAAAAAGAAGGAAGGTTTGACACAGTCTCAGTATTTTGACCATAACTTTTCACTCCGATATCCGATTGTCTTCATTCTTATTGTGTTGGAAAGAATACTTCAAGGTCTACAACTTGTAGTTCATGATATTTTGTGATTCGAACGTTTACAAGGTTAAAATTGAGCTTCAAGATGGGGCATGTGTACAAAATAGGATTTTGCACCCACTTTCCATGGTGTGTTCACACCATGGCTGACTCAACCCCTTTGTGTTCACACCTTGCACAAATTTTAGTGATTTTTTCCATCTCTTTACCTCCTTTAAGTCATTCCATGTTTAGCACAAACCATATCAGCCCTTCCAAGTGTCCCTTACTTTATTTAAATATTTAAATCAAATCCATTCACTCCACCTCTTGCATCTATAAATATTATCTCTATTCCATTGAGAAAATTGAACTTGGCCAGAGAATTCAAAGACTTGGCTTGGTGTAAAGGAGGGGAAGAAGAGAATGACAAAGGAGAGGTTCGAATTCCATAGTGGGTTTTTGAGGTTGGTGATTTTTTTATTTCTCCATTGTTTTTCTTGTATTTTCTTAATTCCAAACTTCCTTTGGTTTGTAGTTTTTTTATTCCATGTTTTATTAATACAAGAAAGGTGGATTTATGTAGAACTATGGTCGTCCAATTATTTCATTTTTGTGTGATGAGAATTTGATTTTGTTTTTATACTTTTTTATAATTTATGTTCAAAATTATTCCAAGGTATTTGAGGAGAGTGGATGAAATATTTAGGATAGGTAGAACTTGATCTTTCCGATTCAAGAATTTTTTTAAAAGAGTGGATGAAATATTTGGATTTGGAATTACAAGTGCAAATTTTATTCTAACTAAGGCTTAAATTGAATTTTCTTGGTCTAATGGATTTCATAATTATTATAATGAGAATTTTAATAAATGAAAAGTTGGAATGCATGATTGATAATTTAAGTGAGCTCCATATTCTAGATCATGATTTTATTGTTAAGATATAGATAATAATGCCTCCTTGATTCTTTGATCTAGTTCCACTGAACATATGTATAGAGATAATTTTAAGTATTTTTAATGTTATTCTTTTGTTTTAAATTCAAAATTCTTGAGAATTGTGGAATTAGGTTGGTAAATTAATTAATTGCATCATAATTTGGTATTCTAAGTTAGATTAAGATTATTCATATTTTTAGATTAATTCTACCATCTAATTAAATTTAGGTAAATTTTGATTTTCCATTAAAATTAGATTTCTTTAATTGTTAAATTCTATTTTTAGATGTGATTCTTATTTTTTTAGACTATGTTTTCTATATTTAGAATATTTTTAAATTAAAATTAAATTTTATAGATTAAAGAAATAATCCATATCTGTGATTTATCTCCATGTTTTTAAATTTCTTAAAATACATAATTCAATGGTATATTTTTCACGGACATATTTTTCAAAGTTCCGATAGGATTTAACCTCACACTTCAAAGCGGTATTATAAATGATTTGTGCGCTTACGAGTAAAAGTTTAAAACACAGTAACAACCATAAACAACATTGTAAGAAGGAGATCGAGCTGTCCTAGTTGTTGGGATTGTTTGTGGCTTGAATCCACAATCCTACTAGAGTAAGACTCCTAATAGGAAATTTCTTGGATCGATGCTTACTAAAACAGACAGCCAAGGTGCTGTATGTATTTAACGTGTACACTTCCTGCTGTTTTGTTCAGTCCAAACACATCAAGCAGTAAGACATGTGGGCCAGCATTAATGTGATTTTAGCAAGTTAAATGCAATTGGCAAGTGATCTTTAAATCCTACATGTACATGTATATGGATATAATGCAAGGCTGGTGTTGTGCAAATTTTAAATTTATAACTCTCAAGCACACGAACCATTTAGATAGTATAGCGATTAAGTGAAAGGTCAAACCCATCGGAACTTAGGAAAATATATCCATGAAAATACACCATTGAATTACATATTTTAAGAACTTTGAGAAATATGGAGATAAATCATGAACATGGAATTATTAATCTAATCTATGAACTTTAATCTTAATTTAGAAACATTCTAGATTTAAACATAAAATCTAACAATTTAACTAATTTTAATTAAGATGGTGGAATTAATATAAAAATTATAAACAATCTCAATTTAACTTAGAAAACATAAATTAAGATGCAATTAAATTATTTCCAACCTAGTTCATCAATTTCAAGAGTTTTTCAATTTATAAACAAAAATAAAATTTAAAACACCTAAACTACCTCTGTACATATTTACAGTGGAACTGGGTCAAAGAATTATGGAGGTTTTATTTTCCATATCTTAAAAATAATATCAAGGCCTAGAATACGGAGCTCATATTTATTAATTATCATGCACTCAAATTCTTTATCTATTAAAATCCTCATTATGAAATTTATGAAATCAATTAAAATAAGAAAATTCAAATCCGGCCTCAGGCTAAATAAATTTTCAACTTGCAATTCAAATCTAAAAGTTTTTCTGCTCTTAAAAAGAGCCTTAGACTAAAAAAAATCAAGTTCTATTTAGTCTAAAATATTTTTCTGCATTCATTGAATAACTTAAAATAATCTCTCACATAAATCCATAAAAAGAATTAAAATAAAATCAAACTTTCATCATACAAAAATAAATAAGTGGAAAACCATATTTCTAAGGGTTTTTTTGCCTTTTAATTATTAATAAAAATTGGAATTAAGAATTACAATGCATTGGATTTTTGGATTTAAATAAAAACAAAAAGAAATTATACTATTATTAATGAAATTAAATTACAAGACATGAATTAAAATAAAAGAAACTAATTACAAAAAAGTAAAATAAAATAAAAAAAACACTAACCAAAAACTCCTAAATCCTTCAATGCTCCAAAACCTCTAAGCCAGATTCGAATGTTACTACACCCAAGCCATCAATTTATAATGTTTAGAGAGGATAAACTAGGCAAGGCCATGTGGGACCCAACTTCCATTCTCAGCCTATTCTAAATTGTACACACAATTTCCCTTTCTTTTCTCTCTTCAGTCAGCCATGTAGCCAGCCGATCATCCCTTTTATATTTCTTCCCTTCTTCTTTTCTCTCTTTCCTTTTATTCTTCTATCCTTCTATATTTCCATCGACAATAGCACTCTTATTCTCGGCAATTACCTTCTTCTATTTTCACCTTATTTCTTTTCTTTGTTTCTTCTTTCTTTGCTTCAACCATCTCTTCTCTTGCTGTAAGACCAGTCCTATGCTTTTCCTTTTGAAATACTACCATGAAAACGCTGCTGTATGTCATTGGGTTTTCCTTAACAAAAGCTTGGAAAATCTCAGATCAAAATGTAATAACACATATCTGAATTTGATCTGTTCTTGTATTTGGTTCAGATCTGACCCACGTTGGCCGTCTTTCTTCTTACTGAATGATTGCATGAAATCTGATTCAGTTGGTTGCCTTTTCTTTGTTTTGGTTGCAACGCTGCTCAGCACAATGGGTTGTTGCTTTTTGCTTCTCTTGTCATGTCTTGCTGCTGTATTTTTCTTTTGTTGTTCGACTGCTTGCAATTTCTTATTCATCCCGGCTGATATTACACCCAGACCTGTTTCAGCCCTTTGTTTTTTCTACGTTTCATCTTTGTTTCAGCTACTTGCAAGATTGATCAAATGGATCTCTAAATGAGTTGACGAGCTGACTAAGAATCATTAACCTATAAACACACAAAAATACATTAATTAGATAAAATTAATTAATATAATATATTAACAAGTATAATTTTAGAATATATAATATATTACAATAATAATATAAAATAAATAAAATTTAAGAACTAACTAATCCAATATTAAAGGGTAAAATTATCATTTTCCAGTGCTTATCAGCTGGAATATGATTCACGATGGAGAACTTCTATTTCTAAAGCAAGTGACGTGGAGTCCAAGTTATGGAAGGATCGACTTAGTCGATATAAGATACTAGAGTTGGGCTTACAAGGGGGATATACACCAGAGAGACGAAACTAGAGCTGAGGACAAAGGTGATCTTTGTTGTACTCACAAAGGTACAAAGAGAAAGCAGATTTGCAACCAATCTTGATCCACAAGGAGAGAAAGAGCAAAGGCTACTAGCGTGAAGGGCTGGCAAAGTGTCTGAGAGGCAGACACAACTCGGGGCAGATCTGTTTGAGAGTAGAACAAACCCAAAAGCAGGAAGGGAGCAACCAGTTTGTAGTGTCGGCTTTGATTCCATTAATCCTTCTAGTGGTTGATCGGGTTTGAGTGGAATTCAGAAGAGGCTTACAAGATAGTAGATTTTTGTCGAGTTTGTTTGTTTATTATCAAACAAAGAATCTTCTTCTTGTAATAATGTAATCTCTCTCTTAATAAAATCATTATCACACTCTGTGGACATAGGCCGGATGGGGCCGAACCACGTAAATTTGTTGGTGTTCACTTGTGCTTATTTTTCTAATTCGACATTTTGGTGTTTTTTTTTTCTTAATAAATGCTAACAAGTGGTTTCAGAGCTTTGGTTGGAGACCAGGGACTTGTGGGTGAACAAGATACAACACAGTAGAAGGCTTCGGGTTATCGGAGGTGATGGAGATCAACACTACCCGCATGATTAATCTCAATGAAGCAAATTAGTTATTGCGGAAGGCAAAGATGAAAGATTTTCTGTATTGTAGAGATCTCTACAAACCAATGGAAAGGAGACCGACGGTGCCAATGGCAGAGTCTTCCGATGACAAGGGGAAGACAAAACTGAAGGTCGAGTTGTCTGAAGATGAATGGAATGATCTTGATCGGAAGTGCCTTGGTTTTATTCGATAGTGGATGCATAAAAGTGTGTTTCATCTGGTGTCCACTGAAACGACGACGCAATCGCTCTGGAAGAAATTGAAGGGATTCTATGCGAGAAAGACTGCAAACAACAATGCGCTCCTAATAAAAAAGTTGGTGAATCCGAAGTACAATGAAAGTACTTCGATTGCAGAGCATCTGAATAAGATGCAAAGTATAGTCAATCAACTTTCAACCATGAGGATGGTTCTTGATGGTGAGTTGCAGGCCCTACTACTTCTTAGTTTCCTACCTGATAGTTGGGAGACCTTGGTGGTGTCACTCAGCAATTCAACGCCAGATGGTTTTGTCACTATGACGTCTGTGACAAGCAATTTACTGAACGAGAAGACAAGAAGAAAGTCTTTAGTGGGTTCTTCTCAGACACAATCTCATACACATGCTCTCTTTACATAGAACAGATGGAGAAACAATAGTAGAAAACCTCAAGACCATGACAAGCTCAACAAGCTCAGGGGGTCAAGGTCAAAATCTAGAGGGAGAGGTGGAGGAAAGCTTAGATATTTCTACTGTGAGAAAGAAGGGCATAAGATGATGGACTGCAACCAGAAGAAGCGTGATCTGGAGGCCAGATCGCAAAGTTCAGATCAATCAAATGCCGTACAAAGTGACTCAGACAATGGAGTAGGTATTGTTGTGTGCACAGTCACCACAAGTAATGATAATCCAATTGATCAGTGGATTCTAGATTCTGGGTGTTCTTACCACGTGTCCACGCAGAGAGTCGTTTGACACATACAAACCTTGTGATGAGGGACCTATCTATGTGGGCAATGGTGCGAGTTCCAAAACCATTGGAGTTGGGACAATCAAAATCAGGATGTTCGATGGCATGGTGAGAACGTTGGAGAATGTATGGCATGTTCTTGAGTTAAAGAGAAATTTAATCTCTCTCAAGACATTGGACACTGATGGGTTTACCTTCAAGTCAAAGGATGGGGCTCTTAGAGTTACTAAAGGATCCATGATTGTCATGAAGGGAAAGAATGAAAACAATCTGTACACATTGATGGGTAGTACAGTGATCGACCGTCAGAGGGATCCTACTAATCGGGCCTCAGGAAGAAGAAAGAGAAGAAACAAAAAGTCAGGTGACATATATGACTTGAAAAATAAAGTTTCTTTTGCAGGTTGTGATGGTCCGTCCTAGTTCTATTGTGCTAGCGGAGATGGAAAGGCGAAGGGGACAAAAAATCACACAGAGAAAAAGGCGGCAGGTTCGACACAGTTGGTGATATGTCCAACAAAGCCGGTGACAGGCGTCAGGTTTAAGCAAGGCTTGGGCTTGACAAATTCTTCTAATTAAAGAAGACAAATGGAGCATCCCAGAGCATGGGGATGCACGCATCTCTCACAACAAATGTATAGGATTGCAGGTGCATGTGGAGCGAGACCGAGAGTGGCCAGCGTGCACGGAGGTGCAAAGTTACAGATGCAGTAGAGGTGCAGTGGAGGTCCATTGTCACAGTTCGTCTCTGAAGGTTTGATAAATTCTCACCAAGGTGGAGATTGTTGGGATTGTATGCACCTTGAATCCACAATCCTAATAGAGTAAGACTCCTAATATGCAATTTCTTAGATCGGTGCTTGCTAAAAGGGACATCCAAGGTGCTGTATGTGTTTAACGTGTACACTGCCTGCTGTTTTTGTTCAGTCTAAAAACAGGAAGCAGTCAGACATGTGGGACAACATTAACGGGATTTTTACATGTAAAATGTAATTACCAAGTGGTCTTTAAATCCCACGTGTACATGTATATGGATATAATGCAAGGCTGGAATAGGATTCACGATGGAGAACTTCTATTTCTAAAGCAAGTGATGTGGAGTACAAGTTATGGAAGGATGGACCGACTGAGTCTATATAAGATACTAGAGTTGGGCTTACAAAGGGGGATATACACCAAGAGAGAGACGAAACTAGAGCTCAGGACAAAGGTGGTCTTTGTTGTACTCACAAAGGTACAGTCGTGGTCACTGTTTCTGGGTACAAAGAGAGCAGATTTGCAGCCACTCTTGATCCACAAGGAGCGAAGGAGCAAAGGCCATCAGCGTGAAGGGCTGCCAAAGTGTTTGAGAGGCAGACACAACTCGGGGCATATCTGTTTGAGAGAAGAACAGACCCAAAGTAGGAAGGGAGCAACCAGTTCGTAGTCTCGGCTTTGATTCCATTAATCCTTCTGGCGGTTGATCGGGTTTGAGTGGAATTCAGAAGAGGCTTGCAAGACAGTAGATTTTTCTCGAGTTAGTTTGTTTATTATCAAACAAAGAATCTTCTTCTTTTAATAGTGTAATCATCTCTCTTAATGAAATCATTATTACGCTCCGTCGACGTAGACCGGATGAGGCCGAACCACGTAAATTTGCTGGTGTTCGCTTGTGCTTATTTTTCTCGTTCGATATTTTGATGTGTTTATTTTTCTTAATAAACACTAACACCAGTCGCCTGAGATTGTGACCCTCGCTGCTTGCATGGTCTTCATCAAGGAGTTGAACTAAGAAGCCAATGTCGGATAAAGGAGATCGGAGATCTGTAACTGGATCTCATTATTGTATTAATTGAATGGCTGTGAAAAAAGAAAATAATGCAGTGTAAGGAGACGAAGAAGTGATTGTGGGAAGGCCCTGGCTGGTTTGCAAGGTTGGCAGAGTCGAGTGGCGGCCGTGGAAAGGTAGGCCACCAACATGGCAAGAGCAACGCCGTTTGGAAAATAAGAGAAGTTTTTGGGAAATCGTGATAAATGGAAGGGTAAAATAGGAAAAAAAGGGTATATAAAAGGATTTTGGAGGTGTCGCCAACCTTATTTTTTACCCTATTCACATATATTTACATAGTCTTTCCTAAGTACAAATACAAAAAAGCCCATGAATGCCAGATACAAAATTGCCTCCACAAATGTGATCGGTATGAATTTGGCAGAGAACAAACTCTGAAGCTTTTTAAAATACTTCAAAGTTCGAACTTTATCCTTGGCACGATCTCATGGGTCACCACCATAAATAAACCAGAAAACCTTGAAATTGATAAAAACATTTAATTCGAAATTGACTTGAAAATTGAATCTTCAAGGGTTGATCTTGAAGTTTCGAATTTATTTCAATCTCATTATGTACTTTACAGTTTACACACATTTCTAGTTTATTTAAATATAATTTTTTATTTATATAATATATAGGCCAAAAAAGTGAATGGCTAAATCTATTATTAGTACCATTATCCCGAATCTTGTTATCGAAATAGTAACGATAATTGTTAATAATGAGATATTTTTAAATTTTCGAATTTTTATTGTTAATTTAACGGGAAAATCTTGCAGAAAATTATTATTTAAAAAATAATAAAAATAAATATAAAAAATAAATAATGTAGCTGGAGTTTGAAAACATAGATGATATTTCATAAATAAAAAATGTATATTTGGCCCAAGCATTTTTAAAGGGAATTTAACAGGTAAAATCTCACGATTTTAACGAGAATTTACCATTTCTCATGATAAAAACGTATTTTTAGCCGGAATTTACCGTTAAAAATGACAGACGCGATAAACTCGGGTTTTTAACACGCAAAAGTTATTTTACCGATATTTTCGTGATAAAAATGAAAATATTAGAGATATTTATTATATTGGTTAGTACTTCTTAAATAAAAATAAGGATCTTCAAATTTATCCATTCCTTTCATAGATTCATATTGGATTCAAGGAATATTGAAAAAAGTATATAGTTTTATATATTAGGAAGGCTTCTCATTAAAACTTTAAAGGCCGTCCATCCTAATACGGGACTTTTCTGTTAGGAGACATGGGTTTTCAAATTTTCAAGTGAAAAAGTTCATTTTACCATTCATCTTCTGTATCTCTTTAAAAAGCAAACGTTAGTGATGTACATGCTTTTGAACCGAGCGGTGCACTGCTCAGTATTACACTAATAATTTTCAAAAACTCAGTACTCAGTATCTCTTTTAAAACTTTAAAGTTATATTTTAAACACTGTGTATTTTCAAAATTTCTCAAATTGAATATCCGGACTAATTACAATAACCTGGTAAAAATACTTTAAGAGTTTAAGGTCTTTTGACACTCCAAAACACTTAAAACACAGTGTTTTACAAATAAGGGTATCACTTGACTGTGCCGAAATACATTTAGGAGTGTCAAAAGACCTTAAACTCTTAAATTATTTTTATAAGTTTATCGTAATTAGTCTAGATATTCAATTTAAGAAATTTTAGAAATAAAGTCTATGTTGTATATGCTGCAGTAATGCATAGTGTATTAGTTAAATAATAAAATTTCATTTAAAACTTTAAAGTTATTTTTTAAGCACTATGTATTTCCAAAATTTCTCAAATTGCATATCCGGACTAATTACGATAACTTGATAAAAATACTTTAAAACTTAAAGGTCTTTTGATACTTCCAAATATATTTTCGGTATAGCCGAGGGATACCTTTATTTGTTTTAAGCATTTAGAAGTGTCAAAAGACCTTAAAGTCTTAAAGTATTTTTACCAGATTATTTTAATTAGTCTAGATATTAAATTTAAGAAATTTTGTAAATATACTATACTTAAAAAATAACTTTCAAGTTTGAAAAGATATACTGAGCACTGAGATTTTTTTTAAATTATCAATGAAATATTGAGCAGTGGACCGTTCAGAGTTATCTGTCTGCCGCTCAATTCAAAAACAAGTACATCACTAACGTTTGATTTTTAAAAGTTTACGAAGACGAAAGGTAAAATCGACTTTTCAATTGAAATTTTAAAAATCCGTGTCTCCTGAAATGGGCGGCCAACTTTACACACGCTGTATTGTCGTAGACGAAATATGTGGAAATTGATAAAGACAATGAGACGGTAAAGTTTTTGAATTGGGTGCCCATACCGCATAATCTTGTCATCAGACATCAATTTTTAGATTTTAAGTGAAAATTACTAGTGAAAATTACTGTTCTGCCCTTCTGCGCAGAATCGATGGATCAATTGTGCAGTGCAGGGGTTTAAATATCGGCCGATACGTATCGTATCGGCCGATATATATCGGTTTTGGATATGTGAATATCGGCCGATATGTATCGTATCGGCCGATATTCACAATATCGGCCTTGATATCGGCCGTATTATATCGGCCCGATATCAAAATATCGGCCGATATCGGCCGATATTTAAAAAAACAAGGAAGAAAGAGAAAAATATCGGCCGATATATCGGCCGATAACGATATATCGGTCGACATATCGTATCGGCCGATATATCGGCCGATACCGATTTTTAAACCCCTGGTTCAGTGTACTTTTTGTATCGATCGATCGATTACACGAGCGGATGAAACAATCGTAAAAATTTCAGTCGATCGATTGATAGCATGCTATCAATCGATCGATTCATACAGTAATTAAATAAAAAAAAATCTTTAAAACTTTAACGTTATTTTTTAAGTACAGTGTATTTTCAAAATTTCTCAAATTAAATATCTGGACTAATTACGATAGCCTGATAAAAATACTTTAAGACTTTAAGGTCTTTTGACACTCCGAAATATTTAAAACACAGTATTTTACAAATAAGGGTATCCCTAGGGTATGCCGAAAACACATTTAGGAGTGTCAAAAGACCTTAAGTCTTAAAGTATTTTTATCAGGTTATCGTAATTAGTCCGGATATTTAATTTGAGAAATTTTGAAAATACACGGTACTTAAAAAATAATGTTAAAGTTTTATCTTTTCTTTAAAACTTTAACATTATTTTTTAAGCACCGTGTATTTTCAAATTTTCTCAAATTAAATATCCGGACTAATTACGATAACCTGATAAAAATACTTTAAGACTTTAAGGTCTTTTGACACTCCTAAATGTGTTTTCGGCATACCCTAGGGATACCCTTATTTGTAAAATACTGTGTTTTAAATATTTCGGAGTGTCAAAAGACCTTAAAGTCTTAAAGTATTTTTATCAGGCTATCATAATTAGTCCAGATATTTAATTTGAGAAATTTTGAAAATACACCGTACTTAAAAAATAACGTTAAAGTTTTAAAAAAAAAATTTATTTAATTACTGTAGCATGCATACAATGAATTGATCGATAGCATCAATCGATCGACAGAATCGATTGATGCTATGAATCGATCGACGGAATCAAATTCTCATTTTACCAATCCATTTCTTCCGCTCCTAGAATCAATCGATCAACGCGAAAATGCACTGCAGAATCGATCGATTGATTCTACGCGGAAAGGGCAAAATGGTAATTTCTAGTGAAATTTCCAAATTCGATGTCTGCTGGTAGGTTTTTGCGGTGTCTATATGGACACCCTTTTGAATTTCATATAATCATTTCAATATAGAGTTTTTGAACCTTCGAAATTTTGTTGAGCAGTGATTTTTTATGGTCCAATTTAAAAAGAAAATTATAAGGATAAGTGCAAACTCTCTCTATTTAATTTAATATTTAAAATGATAGAAAAACTAACTTCTTATTCTCTCACTTAAAAGTATTTTTTAAAATCACTATTTAAGCAAAATTCTATTTTTATACATAAATACATTTTTTTTTAAGTAGCAATCTTCTTAGAAAAAGTTGAAGATGAATTTAAAAATCATTGAAAATTTATTTTGTAGAAGACCTATTTCAAATTTTATACGAAAGTCCTCCCAATATAAAATCAATTACATGGAGGCTCGGTTTACCAATTTCCCATAACTATATGGCCCCACATTAGTTTTAAGCGATGTTGGAAGTTCATGTGGGCTCCATCAAATCTTGTAGAGTTTCAAAGCAATCGTCATTTTTTCGAGTTTCAAAGCAATCGTCGCCATAATCTCTTCGTTGTCGGATTTATTTTGAATGTTTGGGCTTCCAATCTCCAAACGATTCTTGCAGCAGAAGAATTAAAAAAAAAAAAAAAACGTTTTATCTTCCTCGCATCCTTAAATCGCTCGACCCATTTCTGGCTCCACTCTTTCTCATCATAACTTTCCGGCCAACTTTATGCCAGGATCCTCTCGACGTCGTCGGGCGCCTCGCCGGAGTCGTGAAGAACGTTCCCGCCGGGAATGTCCTGCGGCAGATAGACTGCATTTCTTCAAAGTCTTGCTCTTCAATTTTTTTGAGAAGCTTGTGAGAAGAATTATACACCCTCTCTATTTTCAGCACTGGGTCTTATCTTATCATCGATCATCTCCATCATAACTATCTTTATTGTCACTTGGTGATAAACTTTTTATCTAAATGTCTGTAGGGTGATCAAATGTGTTGAAATGGTATATGAATGGAAGGACTCTTGTCTCTACAAATAAAATAAATCATGAGCTGCAATTTGATCTCACAATACCGCTGATATATAATCAATTCAACATGCATCATAGCGCTTGTATGGGTGATGTTGTGGACAATCACCAAATTTTTTATTTTATTTTTTTGTGGTGGGGTGGGGTTGTAGATCGAAAGTGTTCCCATGACAGCCGTGGGAGAAATTATCGGTTGTAAACTGGTTTGCAACAAATTGATATGAACTTTCAATCACAACTTTGAAACAAACAAGAAACTTACAGGTTTAATGATGCAGCGGGTAGGATCCGGTAACGGGATTAGGTGGGTTTGATCGGGTTAAATGGGGATATTGGAATTAAATGGAATAATCTAATGGGTTTAATGGATAATAGATGGATTAAATGGTGAAATATTAATATAATAAAGGGTTGAAGGGTTGGTGGGTTTAATAATATCTTGGACAAGGCTTAGTTAGTGGACGGTGGAGACGGTAATTAAAGGAGAAGTTGGTGAATGGGTTTTAATAGTCAAAGGTGTTAAAGGATGGTGGGTATGAAGGAGATGGCTGAGAGGGGACGGTTCACAGCAGAAGGGGTGTAACGTGCCTGACTGAGTCAAGCATGAGTCATGGGCGTGAATGATTTGTTGCCTTGCCGTTTCCCCTAATCGCTCCACTCGTTGCCGTTTCCACTAATTGCTCTACGCGGCAGTTGCCAATAATTTCTCATTGGGATAGGATTTGGTACTTTCCTTTTTGCATTTGAATTCTTGTAACTCCCCTCCATGATTTAAGGAGGATATGCCTATTTGTATGGCAATTTCGAATTACAAAGCAAGCAAAAAAATTATCTGCATATCACGTGCACAGTGCGTAGGGGGGTGGCCGCCTCGAACTGGCCGTGTTCTCTTCACATTCACTTCTTATCTTCTTCTTTCGCACCTTATTCTATCAGCAGCAACACTGTTTGCTGTCCACAGGAGCTGCTCTCTTCCCTCAAACTCAAGAAGCACGTTGCAAGGTATCGAAGAGATGGTGACTCTCCTACGCAATGCCATGGAGATGCAGGGACGACGATTGGATGAGGTGGTCAACAAACTGATTGCCGTGGATGCTAGACTAGAAATAGTGGACACTAGACTGGACAACATTTCACAAATTCGAACATCTGCGATTGACAGCAACTCTAGATCCTCAGGTCCTCATTTTCGTGGCAGTGGCTCACGATTTGGAGGAGCTAATGGAGGCGGGTTTGATCACGCCAATACCACTTGCATGGCAAGATTGGAGTTCCCACATTTTGATCTGGGTGGATATACAGGGCTGAGCAATTTTTTGTCCACCAGCAAACACCAGCTTCCCAGAAGCTAATGTTGGCCTCATTTCACCTTGAAGGGAAAGCTGACGCAGGACAAGACAAAAGGTGACCCTAAAGGTGACCCTAAATGCCTAAATGCGATTTATGCAGCAATAAGAAACTAAATGAGGCTGAAATTAAAATTAAAATTAATAATAACAATTAGAATCATAAAATCTACCACAAATAATAAATAAAATTCAGAGGATTCAATGTAAGTAATAAAATCACAATCCAAACTATGTCATAGCTCTAAGTAGAAGGCTTCAAAATCAAGAGGAATATCAAACCACACAAACAATGATGTGTAAAACAGGGTGGGACAGCAGGAGAAGGTTTAAGGAAGCAGGACAGGTGTAAGAAAGGTTCAGGAAAACAGGACAGCAGCAGTTTGGGATAGGTTTGACAGGGACGAAGGCTAAGGAAGAGGTCTGAGTGGGTTCTTGCTGAGGGCAGAATGTCAAAAGGGGCTAACAACACCTGTAGAGGGACTGTTTGGGGGTAATGGCACGTGTAGATGTGAGTTTAGGGAGGGGCGACAACAAGGAAAGGAGATTTGGGAGGGGCGAAAGTTCTGAATGGTGTAGGAAGGCAGATCTGGGCTGAGAGGCTGGCGGAAGATCAAGGACAGGCTATGGCTGGCAGTTGCAGCAGGGTAAAGGAAAACAAACAGAGAAGAAAAAGGGAAAAGAGAGGAGAAGAAGAAGAGAGAAGATGAGATGAAGAAGTACCTGAGGATTGAAGGAGGAGGAAGAGGGCTTCACACCGAAGAACCGAGCTTCTCGCCGAGATCAAGGATTTGCAAAATCTCCAAAAACTTTATTTCATCATCGGTAAATTTGCCCCAAAGGGCTACAAGCTTAAATAAGGATTTACATTGCTTAAAATAAAATAAACTAAATTTACCAAACTACCCTTACTTAAAATAAACTAAAACAAAAATAGCAAGTAAGAAAAGAAAAACAGCAGGATGGGGATGGCACCGCATCAAAAGCTCTTCAGTGATTTCGCTGGATGGAGAAGTCCAACGCCATTGCCAGTTAGGAGGACTTTTCCCGTGGCCTACTTACTCTATTTGGGCCTTCTCCATATGAGGATCCCACTGCCACACTTACAAAATTGCAACAGACGGCTATTGTGGAGTTGTACCAAACCCACTTTGAGGAACTAGCTAACTGCACTGAAGGGCTCAACGAGTCCTTTATGGTGAGTTGTTTCTTGGGAGGCTTGGAGGATGACATCCGATTAAGCGTCCAGATGTTGCGGCCGCACAACCTCCTTGAGGCAATTAGGCTGGCCCGCATGCAAGAGGAGAAAGTCAATGTGCAACGGAGACAACAATGTTTAGAGGCAGAAAAAATGAGCACCTTCGTTGATGTGGCCCATCCTAAACCTTTGACTCCTGTTATAAAGAAATTATCATCGATGGAGATGAAGGAGAGAAGGGCTAAAGGACTATGTTATAATTGCTAAATGTCACGTACAAAAATTATTCCTCATGGAGGGAAGTTGGCCGGAGGAGACAATTGAGTGAGTTGATGCCACCTCGAAACTTTACCACAAGGAGCGAATAAAATCTCCTGAATTCCTCCTCGAGGACGATGCTGGAGCTGAGTCAGAGGGAATGTTACGTGCCTGACTGAGTCAAGCATGAGTCATGGGCGTGAATGGCATCTTGCGTTGCCGTTTCCCCTAATTGCGCCATGCGTTGCCGTTTCCACTAATCGCTCTACGCGGCAGTTTCCAATAATTTCTCATTGGGCTAGGATTAGGTAGTTCCTTTTTGCATTTGAATTCTTGTAACTCGCCTCCATGATTTAAGGAGGATATGTCTATTTGTATGGCAATTTCGAAATACAAAGCAAGCAAAAAAGTTATTGGCATTTCACGTGCACGGCGCGTAGGAGGGTGGCCGCCTCGAACTGGTCGTGTTCTCTTCACATTAACTTCTTATCTTCTTCTTTCGCACCTTATTCTATTAGTGGCAACACTGTTTGCAGTCCACAAGAGCTGCTCTCTTCCCTCAAACTCAAAAAAGCACGTTGCAAGGGGTTGGAGATGGTTGGATTTGTAGAAGTGGGGGACGGTAGGAAGAAAAGGATGAAGGGTGTTGGATTAACAAAGGGGCAATACCTGGGATGGTTCTAGGCGAAGGATGTATTGGCTTGAGCACTCCAAGCCGTGGCGGATGACTAGATGAAGGGAGCAAGGGAAACACCTCTGCTATTGGTCTGACGCTACAACAGCGTGGCAGCAAGGAAAACTCCGAGGATGCCGTCGAACACCGGCGATAGCAGAAACCCTCAAAGGAAAAGAACAACACCGTTGATCTCCATCGGACGGGAAGGAAACTTGAATCCACGAGAGAGAACTGGAATCCATTGGGGAAGAAGAAGATAAACAAGGAAAGACCCAATTCAAATATTCATGTTCAATAATCTTGTATTTTACATTCTCTAATTGGGGTTTTATAGAAAACCCAAAAACTAAAATAGCAACAAAATAAAAACCAAAATACATTAAGAAAAGAAACTAAAATAAATTAGGAAAGAGAACAAAAAGAAAGCAATAAACGAAAATAAAGAAACAAATCAAAATAGAAATTGTTTTGATCAGCCTTCTAAATCTCAAGTTCTTTGGTGGTCTTGCTGTCTCAGATCCTGTACTACATCATTTAACCTTTTAAATTGATCCAAAAAGTTAATCAAAGGGCTGCGGTTGAAAGTTCAGACCAATTTTTGTGAACTGATTCACAACATAGCATAGTGACTTCCTTACTGTAAGATTGACCTTATCTAATTATACTCTCATTTTAGATGATTTCCTAAAGTTTTTGTAGCTATGACAGGTATGTGCTTACCATGCCCTATATTTTTTCTAAACTGATACCAGTTCTGTATACTGCATGAATACCTCTACAACTTGTTGTGAATTTGTCTGCCAATTGTCTTATTATTGTTATTTTAATATCAGTTCTACACAAACTTTTTCAATAGCAGTTAGTGCAGGTTTTTAAATTCCACAATTTTTTATTTATTTTATATGTATGTGCAGCCAATTCCAATAAAGCTCATTCAGAAGTTTGGGAATGAATTATCTGATGCTGCTGTACTTAAGGGTCCAACGGGAAGAGTATGGCATATCACATTGAAAGAATTTGATGGTGCAATTTGCTTCACAGATGGCTGGAAGGAATTTACTGAATACCACTCTTTACGCACTGGATACTTCCTAGTTTTTAGATATGATGGGTGTTCAGAGTTTCATGTTCAAGTGTTTGATGCAAGTGCTTGTTTGAAAGGATATCCAATTACTTCTGGGAAATTTGAACGACTCAAGTCTTATGGCAAAATATCTTATACACCTGGGGAAGAAAGTGACGATTCTATACAAATTTTGGGTGTGTCTAAGTCCAACGTTATGCCAGGAACCTGTCGACGTCGTCGGGCGTCTCCCCATAGTTGTGATGAATGTTCCAGCTGGGAACGTCCTCTGGCTGAAAGACCGCATTTCTTCAAAGTCTTATTCCCAAATTTTTTTGAGAAGCTTGTAAGTAGAATTATACACCCTCTCTATTTTTAGCGCTATTAGGTCTTATCTTATCATTGATCATCTCCATCATAACTATCTTTATTGTGACTTGGTGATAACTTTTTAACTAAATGTCTGTAGGGTGATCAAATGTGTTGAAAAGGTATATGAATGGAAGGACTCTTGTCTCTACAAATTTAACTTTTTAAATCCATCCAAAAAATTAATCTAAGGGCTGCAGTTTTTCAACATATCATTTTATTCACAACATATCATTTTTACAGAAGTAGGCACTAAATGTAGTCAAATTCAAGAAATTAGAGTCTACCTTACTGTAAGATTGACCTCATCTAATCATACTTTCATTTTAGATGATTTCCTAAAGTTTTTGTAGCTATGACAGGTATGTGGTTACCATGCCCTATATTTTTCTGAAGGATACCTTGTGGATGAGGGTACCAGTTCTGTATACTGCATGAATACCTCTACAACTTCTTGTGAATTTGTCTGCCAATTGTCTTATTATTGTTATTTTAATATCAGTTCTACATAAACTTTTTCAATAGCAGTTAGTGCAGGTTTTTAAATTCCACAATTTTTTATTTATTTTATATGTATGTGCAGCCAATTCCAATAAAGTTCATTCAGAAGTTTGGGAATGAATTATCTGATGCTGCTGTACTTAAGGGTCCAACGGGAAGAGTATGGCATATCACATTGAAAGAATTTGATGGTGCAATTTGCTTCACAGATGGCTGGAAGGAATTTACTGAATACCACTCTTTATGCAGTACATACTTACTAGTTTTTAGATATGACGGGTGTTCACAATTTAATGTTCAAGTTTTCGATACAACTGCTTGTTTGAAAGAATATCCAATTACTTCTGAGAAATTTGAAGAACTCAATTCTTATGGCCAAACAACTTATACACCTGGAGAAGAAAGTGATGATTCTGTACAAATTTTGGGTGTGTGCAAGGCAAAAGGTAGAAATCTGGACCCAACTGAAAGTGCGGACTATCAGCAAGGGTTGAGACTGTTGAAATTAATGCATAAAATGACTAAGTCTACATTGACTTGGTCTCATGTGTGAGTCATAGTTTGTTTTATGAGTCAACCCACTACCCCATCATTTAAGGGTATGAGTTGTTAGTCTCATGGATGTGGGATTAGGTGTCCTACCAATAAGGATTAGGTGTCCCATGCTTGTTAGTAATGGGTAATGAGGTGTTTCATGTTGTGTCAATGAGTCCCTAGACTTAAGCATGTTATGGTGATGTGTGTGTTTAATTAGTTGTTGTGTATTTCCTATTTAAAGTTAAACGGATGTGTAGAATTTATGAAGTTATTGTAGCAACACTTTGTTTCTTATTTCACTTAATTTTGTCTCATATTTTTCATGTATTTGCTTTGTTAATTTTATGCTACTCAATTGAGAGATTTGGAAATTATTCTAAGTGTGTGTTACCTCTCCTCAATCTAACAAGTTGTGAGAGAGACGACCGAACTTGCTTCATAGCTTATTGAAGCTAACAAATGGTATGCGAGCCACGTTGCTTTGAAGTTCGGTGCTAAGTGTAGAAAGAGGAACATGATGGCAGGCAACCATACAACAATCAATTTGTTACAGCCGTCCATTCCCTTCTTCAAAGGTATCAATTATGACTCTCTTGGAGCAAAAAGATGCAAACGCTATTTAAATCTCAGGATCTTTGGGAATTGGTGGAGAAAGGCTATGTTGAAGCTGAGCTCACTGCTGAAAGTTTGAAGGATAATGCCAAGAAAGACAACAAAGCTCTTTTCACCATCCAACAAGCTGTGGATGAACCCATCTTTCCACAAATTGCAGGTGCCTCAAAATCAAAAGAAGCTTGGGATGCACTACAGAAGGCTTATCAAGGCAGTGCCAAGGTATTGACTGTCAAACTTCAAACCCTTCGTAGAAAATTTGAAACTCTCTACATGAAGGATGGTGATAACATGCATGACTATTTTTCTAGTTTTCTAGGAATTGTAAATCAGAAGAGAGTGTATGTACAAACATTATCTGATCAAAGAATTGTTGAAAAAATTCTTAGAAGTTTGCCTATGAAATATGATCATGTGGTGGCTGTAATTGAGGAGTCAAAAGATTTGACTACCCTTTCATTAAATCACATGAAGAAAGATTGAATAGATCTCATGAGAATTCAGTTGAAAATGCATTTCATACTAAGCTGAATTTCTCCAAAGGAGATTCAAGGAATAGAAATTTAGCCAACAGAGGGCGTGGAGGCCATTCCTCTAGAGGAAGAAGAGGTGGAGGCCGATTTGGTGGGTTTAGCCAACGTAATGGCAAAACTAACAACCATCATAATGGTGAATATAATGAGGAAGGAGAAAGGAAAAAGCTCCAATGTTATTATTGTAAAAAGTTTGGCCATATTGAAAAATATTGTAGGCTCAAAGAAAAATAGGCCAAATTTGTTGAAGAAAAGGGGAAGGAAGAGATAAAGGAGAACAATGAAAATTTGTTTTTTGCATGCTACTCTACTAGTGAATGTTCTAAACATGTGTGGTACATAGATAGTGAATGTAGCTATCACATGACAGGGGATATTGAAGCCTTCATCAATTTGGACTGATCCGTGACTGGCAAAGTGAAAATGGGAGATGGAAATGTACGTGAGGCACAAGGAAAATGTATTATAAAACAAATTCTTGTGGAATTAGCATCATTAAGAATGTTTTATATGTGCCTGATTTGGACACAAGTTTGCATAGTGTCGGACAATTTATGCTGGTTGGGTACTCTCTTGTATTTGATGACTCTAAATGTTTGGTGTTTAATGATAAGGCTAAGAAAGATTTATTGGCTGAAATTCCCATGGCCAAAAATAAGATTTTTCCTCTTAGTCTTGATCATGGTGAGAAACATGCATTGAAAGTGTCTTTAATAGATGATAATTGGCTGCATCATAGATTTGGCCATTTGAGCTTGAAGAACTTGTCTTTTTTGTCCAAAAATAATATGGTCAATGGTTTACCTTTCATTAAATCAGATGACAATATTTGTGAGAGTTGTATAAGGGGAAAACATCATAGAGATCCATTTCCAAAAGAAGTGTGCACGAAAGGCCTCAAAACCAATTGGGTTGGTACATGCTGATTTGTGCGGTCCAATGCAAACCCTGTCATTTAACAACAACAAATATCTTGTTGTGTTTGTGGATGATTTCAGTATGATGACTTGGGTATATTTGTAAGGAGAAATCTGATGCGCTTCATGTTTTTCAAAAATTCAAAGCATATGTTGAGAAACAAAGTGGGTATGCATTGAAAACACTACGTACCGATAGAGGTGGAGAATTTACATCAAAAGAATTTACTGACTTTTGTGAAAAAGAAGGTATTTGCAGTCAATTGACAACGAGCTACACACCTCAACAAAATGCGTAGCAGAGAGGAAGAATAGAAGTTTGGTGGAAATGGCCAAAAGTATGCTTAAGGCCAAAATTTGCCAAATTCTTTTTGGGCTGAAGCGGTACATGCAGCAGCATAAATTCTCAATCGAAGTCCTACTTTATCTGTGCAAGGCATGACCCCCCTTGAAGCTTGGAGTGGATGGAAGCCTAAGGTAAATCATATGAAGGTATTTGGCTCTATTGCTTATGTGCATGTTCCATCTCAAAGGAGGCAAAAATTAGGTGACAATAGTTTGAAATGCATATTTGTGGGGTATAGTACTTGTTAGCTTCAATAAGCTATGAAGCAAGTTTGGTCTACTCTCAATTGAGTAGCAAAAAATTAACAAAGCAAATACATGAAAAATATGAGACAAAATTAAGTGAAATAAGAAACTAAGTGTTACTTCAATTACTTCATAACTTCTACACATCCCTTTAAATATGAAATACGCAACTACTAATTAAACACACGCATCACCATAACATACCTAAGTCTAGGGACCCATTGACACAATATGGGACACCTCATTACCCATTACTAGCAAACATGGGACACCTAATCTTTATTGGTAGGACACCTAATCCCACATCTTTGAGACTAACAACTCATACCCTTAAATGATGGGGCAGTGGGATGACTCATAAAACAAACTATGACTCACATGAGACCAACTGATGCGGAGCATTTTGGAGCAAATGATTCACCAAATTTATTTATTTTGCTTGATGTAATTTCTTTTTATTTATTTATTATCTGAGGGTATTTTAGTCTTTTTTCATGCAAGGGTATTTTGGTCTTTGTGCCATATGTATCTGAATAAATAGGTTGTTAGCTCATTAGGGCAGCAATACATGATTGATGAATGACATTGAAGTTTTCTTCTGCTTGTGCGACGAAAATAATTTGAGAGTGATTCCTTTGGTGTGAGACCGTTTTGGTGTGAAACCTGGCATGCGGCCATCCTTCTTTTTGCAGGTACCATCCATCTTTCTTCATCTTCTCTTATTCTCTCTCTTTTTCTCATTTCTTTGGATTACTGAAACCCAACCCATCTACTACTGCCGTGAATACCCAAACAACAATCCCGTATTGTCGTAGACCTCCCGGATTCCTCCCAGTCTTGTCGCCTCCTCCCACCAATCTCCCATCTAGCTGCCGCCCCTTTTCTTCAACCCCAATAGTGCTTCCGCTCATTGCTGGAAGCCCAAATCCACTGCCGGCCTATTCCTAGAACCCAGATCTGATGTTAACTCACCTGCCCATCCCATCCTTAGCCTCCTTTTGCTGTCACAACCCCTTCCTAAGGCCCCTCTGCTGCTGTCGCAGCCCCTTCCTAAAGCCCCTACTACTGCCGCAACCCCTTTCTTACACCCATACTGCTGCCGCACCTTCCCTGTTCCCTTTTCCTTGTTGTTGCAACCCATAGAAGACCCCTTAGGTGCTCCCGTATCCCTCCTCCTTTCCTTCTCCATCAAAAGTCTTCCGCCACAAATGAAACCTTTGCATCTGGCCTTTTTGTTCCATTCGTGTCCCCGCCTCCTTTTATTTCCTTTGAAGCCTTTATGTCCACTTCATTTAAAACCTTATCCTACCCTTCATAAACCCATGTGCCCATTTAAATCTAAACTATTCCATTCTTTATTTATTTTCATGGATTTGTTTACATTACATTCCAAGAATTTGCATGATTATCTGTGTTAAAATTTATATTAACTAATTGCTAGTATTAATTGGATTTTAATTTCAGCCCATTTTAACTTAGGGTGCATTATTTTCATCCCTTATAATATTTAGGAAATTAAATTTAGGCATTTAGGGTCACCCTATACCTTGTCCTGCACCACCAAGTCCATGTAGACTTAGTCATTTTATGCATTAATTTCAACACTCCCCCTTGTTGCATAAATGTAGACACTCCAAGCAAATCTCTGAAGTAGATGAACTTGTCTAGCGGCAATGACTTTGTGAAAATATCAGCCAGTTGATCATTGGTGTTGATGTGTGCCATATCAATGCTTCCATTTTCCACCAAGTCCCTGATGAAGTTATACCGAGTCTCTATGTTCCTTGTATGGTTCAGATTCATTGAATTTCTTGTCATAGCAATTGTAGATCGGTTGTCACAATTGATGGTGGTTGCCTCATCTTGATTTTGCATCATATCAGCCATGATTCTCCTCGTCCAAACAGCTTGACATGCTACTGTTGTAGTTGCAACATATTTAGCCTCCGCAGATGATAAAGCTACTGATTGTTGCTTTTTTGAAGACCATGAGATAGCACCCGATCCAAGATTGAAGATATATTCTGTAGTGCTTCTTCAGTCATCAATTGAACCTGCCCAATCACTATCACAAAAACCACATAATTTGAAAACATTAGTGTTAGCATAATACCAAATGCCATAGGCAATTGTCCCCCCTCAAGTATCTCAACACTCTTTTGGCAGCCTCATAATGGATCTTGCTTGGACTTTGCATATATCTTGACAATAGACTTGTAGCTTGCATAATATCAGGCCGTGTGCTTGTAAGATACAACAAACTACCAATCAAACTTCTCTAAACATGATGATCAACTTTTTCTTCTCCATCATCCTTACTGAACTTTTGATTTGTGACCATCGGAGTCTTCACTGGGTTGCAATCCTTCATGCTAAATTTATTGAGAAGATTCACCACATACTTCTTGTGAAAGGAAATTTCCTTCATAACATTGCTTCACTTCCAACCCAAGAAAATAGTTCATTGGACCCAAGTCTATCATCTCAAATTCATGAATCATGCATTCCTTGAATTCTTCAAACAATGCAACACTATTGCCAGTGTAGATTAGATCCTTAACATACAAACAAGCAACCAATAGCTCATTTGTGCCTTTTGATTTTACATACAAAGTGGGATCATTCACACTTCTTTTGAACCCATTATACAAAAAATGTCCATCAATTCTGTCATACCAAGCCTTTGGAGCTTGTTTCAAGCCATGGAGAGCCTTTTTCAATCGGTACACCACCTCCTCTTCACCTTGAATTTCATTGCCTAGTGGTTGCTGCACATACACCTCTTCATCCCAAAAACCATTCAAAAAAGCTGATTTTACATCAAATTGAAAAACATTCCATTTGTGATAAGCAGCTATGGCTAAAAGGATTCGAATTATATCAAAACGTGCAAGGGGGGCATAAGTTTCAAAGAAATCAATACCTTCTTGCTGCATGTACCCCTTGCCAACTAACCTTGCCTTAAGCTTCTGAATTGATCCATCAGATTTGTATTTCACCTTGTAAATCCATTTCAAACCAATTACATCCTTATCTTTTGGCAAATTTACAAGTTCCCATGTCTCATTTCTTTCCAAAGCTTTGATCTCATCATCCATGGCATCACGCCACTCCTTATTTAACATGGCTTCTTCAAATTTGGTTGGTTCTCTGATGTAGGCTAGGACGAATAAATGTCGAAAACCCGATTTCTATGCACAAGCTTATCACAACTTAAAGAAATTGAATCACAAATTGAAAAAGGCAACCAAAACAACCCAAAGAATCAATGGGCTGAACTGCAAGAAAACCAGCCTCTATATCTCTTGCTTCTCAGAGAGTTGTTCTCTGCCTTTAATCCAGCAAGATGCCGCCAACACATACATATATACAGCCGTATGCTATGAATTTTCTGCCGTGTACACACCAGCACCCTCTCTGTCAAACAGATCTTGGAGTATGTACTGCCTCGTAGCAGTCTTATGCAATCAGTCCTCCTCTCTGAGCAACCACCTCTCTCAACAGGTGTCTCTAGGATTCACGTTGTATGTTGTAGTCTCCAAAATTAGGCCTGGGTTGTAGTAGCCAATCTCAGCAAAACTTTTCAATCTGTTTGCAGCACTTGAATCTTTACAAAACAGTTCTTCATTTTGCACTTGAATCCTCACAAAACAGTTCTTCGTTTTGCTAAACAAAATAACAATTTTATTGATCAAAATAATCTCCCCTCAAAACTGGTTATTACAACTCTTTAAATAAAAACACCTACTAAATAATAGTCCTATCTAATTAGGAACTCCTAATAATAAACACCTACTAAATAAGAGTCCTATCTAATTAGGAACTCCTAATAATAAACACCTACTAAATAAGAGTCCTATGTCTGCGTCATTCTTCAATTTGGGTGAATTGACATCTTTCATATACTTCTCTCAAGGACCTCATCTTCCTTGGTGAGCCCCAGAAGAAGATGATGAACATGGAGAAGATGAACTTGTAGATGGCAAAGGAGTCCTTGGTGAGGATGAACTTAAGACATTTTGATTTCCATTCTCAACCATTGGACTCTCTTCTTCCAAAACCAAAGGTGTGGGTTGCATTTCATCCCATTTCTATTCATCTTGCTCATAAAAAATTACATCACGGCTAACAATGAGTTTTTTAACAAATGGGTCATACAAACGATAGGCTTTGGATTCAACAAAGATCCCATCTTCGTCGTTGTATTAGGTCCAATGCAATGAATATGAAATTAAATTGTGAAATGAAGCCAAAGGATTCTGATAAGGATCAATTCTCTGTACCATGCATGCCTTTGTCAGGCAAAAGATTTTCATTGACTTCAGATAATCAATGTAAAGAAGAACTTGGTAGTTTCTTCTTCCTTATTTGTGTTATCATCAAATGTTTAGTTAGCATGCCTGTTTGCATGTGTCTGTATGTGTGTGGCCACACGGATAGGGCAGTAGATGAATTTCACCAAATTCAATCATCCTAGCCTATTCATTTCAGCCACTGAATACTCTAAATAGTTGCTAGGGTTGTAATTTTTCATGGCCCACGTCAAAATCCTTGGCTGATCAGGCAGGGCAAAATTCTGAACTATCCCTTAGACCTCTAGTGCATTTTATGACTAATGAAATTGCATTCTGGGCCAATGGGTACCAAAAAGTGTATTGATCCTGTATTTTGACAGTTTTTTTTACTGTTATTTGAAAATTGCAGATATCCCTTGCTCATCTTCAGAACATAAAGAGTTTTCCCATCATCAAGGAGAGGATAAAAAACTTGCTAATGGAGGGGTTAGTAACTTGAGGACTGAAGAATTACAAAAGGCTTTTCTTGAAGCCCAAAAATCTAAATCAAACAATCCCTTCTTCATAGTTGTTATGAAGCTGTCCCATGTGCATAAAACTCCTCATATGGTGAGTTCTGCATCTTAGCTCTTTCATTGATTAGTGAAAAGGATTTCAAATTTACCAATGCTAAAAGGGAACATATAAAAAGGGATTTCGGATTTCGGGTTGGCAACTTGTAGTCCTAGTGTTACATATGCACCTATTGCTCTGAGTGGTAATTCTCTAATTGATTGTAATTGTATCCAACTTCATTCCAAGGCAAAGGAAGAACACCCAAGAGATTTTTTCTTTTTCTTTTTTAGTAATACTGACCAAAAGGAATACGAGCATGCCATTCTATACCATCTAAGTTTTGGAAATATTTTGGAATCTGAACTACCCAAGTAATTCTGATTCAGTGCATGTCTGCTTATCTTAAAGACTCTCTTTGAATATGTGATCTCTTTTGTTTTGTATTCTATTTGATTTACTTTTTCGGTTCAGATTGTGGGCCCTTCTTCTGTTCTTCAATCATCTTTTAAAGACTCAAATGATCACCCAAGCATTGGTTTATGATGTGTATGAGACCTGTGGCCCACATGGGTCTCAAGTAACGATCTTTGGAAAGCCCTACCCTTGAATATGAGGCCCACTGAAAAAATATCTTGATTGATTTGGTCAAAGTGAATTTTGGTAGCACCGATGGATCTTTCAATGGACCCATTTTGCATTTGAATGTCAAACTGCTTGCTGTGTAGGGCATGCTGGAATCTGCCAACACATCCCTGTATTGCAATTGGGTGCATGTGATATCGTCTTCATTATCACCATCACCACCACCACCACCATCAAAGCCTTTGTCACATTTATCAAGGTCAGCTTTGCAAGTTTTACATTTTCCATGCAACTCTATCGCCAATCATGTCCATTGTAACTTCACATTCCATCATGTCTTCCTTTAACCTCTTCAATCTATGTCTTTCGTAGTCTCCCCCTTCTAATACCTTCTACTTGTAATCATTTTGACTCTTTGTATTGGGGATTCCTTTGGTCTTCTAAAATATGTGCCCAAACCATCCTACCGACATTCTCTCATGTTATATTCTAACAGTGCATTCTCTAGCATAGTTCATTTTTAGTTTTTTCATTGTTACACTACACATCCATCTAAATTGCCATCACTTTATCTGTCTTTTCTTTATCACCCAACATTTAGAAATAGTGACTTTGGAATGTGTCCACATATCTAGTCTCGTGATTGGATGCATGTGAACTATTGATTGTAGAAGTTCACTAATAGCTGCTATAAGTAGTTGATCTGGTTCCTGTGTACCTAGACAAATTGTATTACTGATCCACTTGAGAACGTTGAGAATGTTGAAATGACTGGTGTATTCTTTCATGCCCATGTTCATATTTTTTGATGCAACTTTTTGAGCGTAAACTCTATGCAGTTTGCCTAAAGCCCCGATTGGGGAACATTCATTAGTTTTTCAAATGAGCCATACTTGTTTTGCTAGGATGTGTAGAAATGATGGCAATAGGGAGAGGGTACAAGTTCACGAAATTCAAATCATCCTAGCCTTGTGATGTTGGTGTTACCATTGTCCCACATTGTTTGTGGACCTTTGGAATATGAGGTTTATAACCGCATGGGTTGATCCGTATTCTGATGCTTGGGCGACAATAGATAGCAAACACAGTGGAAAAATTAAAAGAGAAACAGAGAGACAGCTTTTGGGAAGAAAACTCTTCATCTTTTTGGTTTTTTCTTCTATTTCCTCAAAATCGAATGTACAATTGTCGTCTGGCATGTTTTCAGTGCATGGAACCGCCAAAAACAGAAAAGATAAGGATAAAAATGATGGACGAACAGCTGAGAACTGCTGCGACTGTTGACAATTTTTCCCAATCAGTCGATAGTTAGTTGATGGGTCGACTGAATGACAGCTGCTGAGTGGTTGTTCTTCCAGTGGACTGATGAGCGACTGATGGATCGACTCATAGGGGCAACCAGTCAACCCTTAGTCGACCGATGAGATCAACTGATACTTTCAGAGAGCAGGGCTGTTTAGACACAAATTGAGGCCTAAGGCAAAAAATCTAATGGGGCCTTCTTGGTATTTAACATATTATTATAAGTAATATTTAATTAACATTTTAATTATATATAATAAAATAAATTATTCTAGATAAAAATTTCTTTTTAACTTAAAAAGATCAAGAGGCTAACAATACAGAGTATTGAAAAATTTACCCATCCGAGTGAAATTAGCATATTCAGCAATTAAAATAGAATAAGAACACTTTAAAAGATCAATATACTGAGTGGGATGAAGTGCAAACAGAGAGTGAGAGATGAGTTCTCTCTACTGCTCTTATCTTCTTCTTCTTTATATAATCTGAATAATTTACAATCAATTGGCTGAAAAATGGCAGTGTAAAAACAAACTCAAATCGTTTTTTTTTTTTTTCAATCCCATTTACAATATCAAATTTAACAAAACATTTAAGGAAAACCTACCTGAGCAACGAAATGGGGATGAAGGAATAACAGAGAGAAGGGTTTCCTGGACCTACTTTCATGTTTTAAACCTCTTTTGAAAATAATCTTAACAAGTTTTGAGATTAAAACTGGTTATAATTAAAACTAATATTAGTATTAAATCAAGAAGTAAAAGAGATAAAAGGATTAATATGAGAATCATTTACTAAAATCTGAAAGAGGAAGAAGAGGGATTTCGACCGATCTGGGTTTTAGAACGAATTTTCATTTCGATTTTAACAGGAATTTTCCAAAACTACCTTATGTCATAAATTCATTAATCCAAACTGCTTATTAATTATAACCGAAAGTTTAAACTAAGAAATAATAAAGAAATGAAATGGGAAAAAAAAGGGCCTTACCAAAAACTTGCAGAAGTCAGAGAAAGAGAGTGAAGATGTAATTGTTGGGCTCCAATAATCAACAAAGAGGGGTTGAAGAGAGATTGAGAATCTGAAAAAGAGAAACAAGAACACCTTTTTATAGCTGCATCGAGCTTTAGGCCCCATGGCGAGAGATTTGGCCGGGAGCCCAGCCACGGCGAGAGGGACCTTCTTAGTCAAGGGGGGCCTAAGGTAATCGTCTTTCTTGCCAAAGGGTTAAGACGGCCCTATCAGAGAGTGCTTGAAATACAGACAATAATCAATCGTTTGTATCAGTCGACTGATGGTCGACTGATACTTCCAGAGACCGTCATACAGTAATCAGTCCCATGTATCAGTCGACTGATACTTTCAAAGTTTGTCTGCAGCAATACAGATAGTGATCAATCGACTGACCATCACGAAGACTTGTTTGTTTAAGTCTTGTAAACACCAATCTAGCAGGAGATTCTCTTGGATCATGGGTTCATTCTCCTTAATAGCCGGTTTTTAAGGGTGAGTTCTACTTATGTGTTTTAACATTTGGATCTTGAAAATTTGACTAGTTGATTTTTCATCTTATGGAACTATGATGTTTGGATGGTATTTTCCTTGAATCCTCATATACATGTAGTCTTCTATGTGATCCACCATGTACATCCAGCCTAAGTTACACATGGTCAACCTCCCTACATATAATGGCTCCCTCAGCCTCCCTAGACTTACCTCCCTACATATAATGGCTCCCTCAGCTTCCCTAGACTTGCTCTTTAAGAACTATTTTTCCTTCTTTTCTGAAGTGGCAACTGAATTTCAATTGTTTTATGATTTGTAAAAACTTTAATGATGCCGATGGAAATGAAGATTTTATCACCACTGCAACTATTACTACAATGAATTGGCTGCTTTCAATTCTAATTCTGCCGCTTTTGATTTAAGATTTCCCATTCCTCTCCTTTCACATACCACATAGAACATATCTGATTACTTGCGATGGCATAAATGGCTTTTATGACAACATGCATTTGGAATACAACGTGCTATTTGCGCTTCGACTCCAAATCTCATCAAATATATCTCTCAGAAAGACTTTCGCTCAGAGATTGAGTTAAATTTCACTTAAAAGTATATGTGAGCGGAATAATTTTATGACAAAGGTTTGACTGATTGTGATGGATGACTTTTTTTTGCATCTATCTATTAAGTATTATGACACTTTTTCTCTTTTTGCAGTACATTCCTTCCAACTTTGTCCGCAACCACCTTTGGAGGCAACCACAACATTTCACCCTTGAGCATTCAAATGGAAGAAAATGGCATATTGTATGCAGATATGGGAGTCGTACTCGTATGAATGGGTGGGGTAGATTCATGGTGGATGCTAACATAAGAGAAGGAGATGTTTGCATCTTTGAGCTCATCAAGAAACGAAAGAAATTTAGGGTGATCATTAACCGGTTTGATGAAGTAGTAGTGCCAGAGAAAATGGCTGCAAAGAAGCAGAGACGTTAGTCCATGCTCTAGCATTTTGAAATTTTGTGCCCCATTTCTGTACTTTAGTTTTCTTGATACAAGCCAGTGCATTAACATTGATTTTGTGGAGAAAGTCTAAGTGAACATCTAATACTTACTGTGGAGAAGTGTCTAGTTAACATCTTGTACTTTTGTGGAGAAGTGTCTAGTGAACATCTAATACTTTTTTTTGTTATACTTTACTGTTCTCAAATTCATGGAACCTTAGTTTGAGAAAATTAAGTTCAAGTACAGGATATTTTAAGCTAGCAGGAAAGTAGCGTATCTTAAATGGAAACAGGTGTGATGCAAGGAGTGCAGCTGCGTTCCTTGGATGTGAAATCTTTCTTGAAGCAGTGTCTTTCATTCGAAGATGCAGTATTGTCAGTGCCAGTCCTGAGATGCCCTGAAATCTTAAGGGCTCTAGGCACAGTGCAGGTCCTGAGATTTCAGGGGCCCAAAGATTGTGAGTAAAGTTATTCGTCGGCAGCTTACTCCGCCTATAACCAAGGCCAGCCCTGAGTATTGTTTGATTGATATGTTTTTATTTATATCTGTGCATGCATGCATGGAAAGAAAACTACTTTGGTGGAATCAAGCGGGTAGTTGTTACTTGTTAATACTATGCTGTCGTAGATTTTTGGGCCTGCTTAGTTTTAGGAATGAGTGAGAATGGAATGGATTAGGCTGAATGAAACAAACTTGGACTTGAACATCCACCTTAGTTCCATGCCATTCTCACTTATTCTTAAAACCAAACAGGCCCTTTATTTGTAAGAAAAGAACCACGATTAGTTCTAGTAATTAAAAGGTGTATTAAATTTTAATATGATGGTTTTCCCTAATCACTTGCAAATGCTGGGAAGAACCTAAATTTGATGCTAAATTAACCCTTTTTCCCTTCCCCAAATGGGCGAGGAGAGTTGAATTACTTTATTCTCTTGTCTTCTTCCTCTTCTCATATAAAAAAAAAATGAGAATTTTCTTTCAACGATCTAATCAGTCAGCAAAATCTTGAAGTTTCGACATAGACTAAAATTTACTTTAATCTCATCATGTACTTCACACACTTTTTTACTTTATTTAAATGTAAAAAAAATATTTATATACTAATATTAAGCCACAAAAATGGATCGCTAAATCTATATTTAGTACTTCTTAAATAACAATAAGGATATTCAAATTTTTCCATCCATTTTCATAGATTTATATTGAATTCAAAGAATATTTTATATCTAAGTTGATTTTTCATTTAGAGAGCTTGCTTATTAAAATTTAAAATATGCTACAAGGTATAGATGAGATATGTGGAACTTGGCAAAGACAACAAGAGGGTAAAGTCTTTGAATCTCATGCAATCGTCTCAACTCTGTGATTTTGAACCTTTATAAACTTTTAATTGCTATAAGCATTAATTTTTTGTGGTCAATTTTCAATTTTTGGGATGAAAGAGTTTTATGATTTTTTATTTTTTGAATAATGAGAGTATTTCTGAGCTATTGATCTAAAAAGACTAATTCTCTTGAGCCAATATTGTCATTGCCTACATAGCTGGACTTGATAAGTCAGGTGGTAGCATTTTAAGTTAATAAGTTTCGAAACAATAGTACCTTTCAAATTATCAAGAGCGGGTTTGTATGTTTTCACTGGTATAAAAGTGGAGAGGAAAACCTAAAAACTTAAAAAATAAGATTTGACTCAGCTAAAATGATTTAAATTTAATTAATATTGTTATGATCTTTTCTTAACAATAATTTTTTTATACTTAAGTAGGATTCTATATATGATTCGACATTTCGACATGGTTAATAAACCCCAAAATTATACGATAGATCAACTTAAAAATAAATAAATTTACAACATAAAGTCCTAACTTACTTGAGAAACAAATAACATCGGCTGAAACCAAAAGTATGGCTGGTATTTGTTAGATATCCAAGGGTCCAAAACCAAAATATCGGAAAATATCAGGGCTTAAATTTCAGCCAATATTTAAAACTTTGGCTTAATAACCAAGAATATTGTTCAAAATGCCCTTTTTGAAAGATACTCTGCATTTTATATTTTAAGCATTTTAAATTATATAACTCGATTTCTATTTTGGATTTGACATTATTCGAGCCGCTAAAATCTTAACAATTTAAGTAAACTCTTGTTGTATGAAATAAGTGGAGTTAAAAGAGGAGATTTATGAGAAATCAAGCTTCTCTGTTTCATTATTATTTTTCATAAAACCTTAACTAATATGATGAAAAGAAAATACTAATTGGAAAATCAAAGAGAGAAACATTTCTACTTGGGTACACATTGCCACACGGGAGAATTTTTTCATCTCACATGGAGTTTCAATTTTTTTTTTTTTTTGAAATTCTCGTTTTACCCTTCTGACCAACACGGAAAAATGGAAAGATAAAATGAGAATTTCAAAAAAAAAAATATTGAATTTGTGTGAGATAAAAAGATTCTCCCGCTGTGAGGATGTTTCCCTTCTACTTTCCTTTCATTTTACCCATGTTTGGCTCCTTACTTGAATTGGATGTCTCCTACGCTCATACCTTGGGTGCACGTGCTATTACTACCCACTGTGACTGCATACACAAGCTTCTCAGTTGCCAAGCCAAAGGACAGCAAGAAAGATACACTTTCCTCAACCCCAAGGGGTTATCTCAGTTGATTTGGGAGTAATATTTCTAAAGGAAGGTATTGGATTCAAATTATGAGAGCTTCAATGAAGGTTCATTTTCCATGGGAATGTGTATAGAGTAAGGTCCTATCGAATTACCCGATGTGTGTGGATAAAGGAGTTTTCACACACTCCGAAGGACTAGTTGGGTATGAAACCTGGATACCTCCGAACCTCAAAAACAAAAAGAAAGAAGATATGCTTTCCTTCTGCTACGGTTGCCTATACGGATACTCAGATGTTGCCAAGTAAAAATGGAGATGTACAACCATTTTTCATCCGAACTTTTTAGAAATGAACACAAAGACAACAGTAGGAATAGTTAAAGCATAAATAAATCATGAAAACATGGACATCAAGGTATTATTTTGGGTGGCCGTCCTAACACGGGCATATTCTTTTAAGTGATACGAGTTTTTCGGAACTTCCCACTTTACCTCTATCCGTCCGTATGCAAAATTTAAAAAATCAAACGTTCAGAAATCAGCTCACTAACCGGATCGCATGCCAACCACTCAGGGAACCGAATTGGACTGAGACTAAGCGGCTGGCAAGTGATCCAGTAAGGGTTCTGATTAATGGTTCCTGCCAGACTAAAATGGTCTTAGTTCAATTCAGTTCATTGAGTGGTTGGCAAGTGTTCCAGTTAGTGATCTGATTTCTGAACATTTGATTTTTTAAATTTTGTGTACGGATGGATGGGAGGTAAAGTGGAAAGTTTAGAAAATCCCGTATCACTTAAAAGAACATGCCCCTATTAGGATGGCCACCCATTATTTTTTCTAAACTCATTCATGATCGAGCATAATTAAATTCTGAAATTGGGGGTATAGTACAACTAAGTAGTCAATACCTAAATCATTGAGAACAATGGGAGAGCAGTGGTGTAAGATCAGATACATAAGACAGAGTTATATTTACTACATTTGAGAGTAAGTTTTCCAAATCAATAAGGTAGCAAATCAAACTATTAATTAGCATTTGGTTTCTAAAAATGGGACAGCAATGGATTTTCTCGAAAGCAGATTTTTCATATTCATAGGACCAGAAATATTTTTTTTTTTTCTTTTCTCAAAATCTCTTATCAATAATAATCGAAGGCACTGAAATAAAATAAAATAATAGTGTAGGAGAATTTCCACTTTCATAAACATCATTTTCAAGATAAATTCCTTTTTGAGAAAATCCCTCTTTGAAGAGATTATCCCAAAATCAAAGATAGTCCAAACTGAATTTTGCTAATTAATTAAACACGACATGCTGTTTTTTAAATTTAACTCGCAAGCGCACGAACCAATTAACATTGTAGTGAATGAGTGCGAGGTCGTACCCAAGGGAAATCAACAAAATATATGTATAGAAATAAAAATGGTACCATTAAAATAATGTGATTTAAGAAAATAATTTTCTAAAACATGGAGTTATAATCTTAATTTAGCAAAATTCTAGATTTAGATAACCAATATTTAATTAATTATCAAACTTTGGAAGTTAACAAAATATAAGATCTACATTTATCATACAAACCATTGATTTATAAATTTGATTAAAATGGTGGAGTGAATTTAAATAACTTCAATCTAATTTAAAATGCAAAGTTAATAAACAAATAAAATATTTCTAACCTATTTCTATCATTTCAAGAATTTTTATGAATAAATAAAAGAATAAAATAAAAACAATAATAATGAATTATTTACATAGTTTACAATGAAATTGAGACAAGTATCTAAGGCGACATGTTATCCCATTTAAAAATAAAATTATGGCCTAGACTATGAAATATTCTAGAATTATAAAATATAAATTCAAGTTCATCATTTATTAAAATTCTAATTAGAAAAATTACGACATCCATTAAATTAGAAATTTTCAATTCAAGCCGTAGGCTTGAGCGGGATTTACACTTGCATTTTCCAAATCTAAAATAAATTGTTCTTAAAAAGAACCTTAGACACAAAAAGTCAAGTCCCACCGATCCTAACAGGGGTTCTACTTTTCCTTGAAAAATTCTAAAAATAATTTGTTCTATAACATTCACAAAAAGAATTAAAATAAAATTACAAACCATCACCATAGAATGTTTAATAATTGGGAACACCATAAATCTAAAGAATCTACCATGAATTTCATTCAAAAATTGGAATATAAGAAAATACAATTCTTTGGAACTCATTACATAAAAATAAAATAAATGACTTCCAAGAAATCAAATATTTTTCTCTACCCTTAGCCGTCCAAATTCAGCCCCTTCAATGCCTTGCTCGGTTCATTTTTTTCAATGGAGTCTATACTCTATTTATAAGAAAAGAGATGAGAAAACAAAGCAAGTAAAGAGTCCTATTTAAATTTCAGCCGATGGTATGTACACAGCTAATGCCGTGTGAGCCCTCCTCCTTATCTTTTTTGCCCCATCGCTAAAAACTTTCTGCCAATGATTCTAAGAAATTCCATCCATTGATTGCAGTTAGCTTTAAAAATTCTCCACCCTTCATAGATTCGACCATTGTGCGGTTTGATATGGTTAAACCATCATAAAAGAATTGTATGCGTTTCCTCGTTTCAAAGCCGTGGTGGGGGCATTTACTCAACGTATCTTTGAATCTTTCCCATGACTCACAAAATTGTTCACCCTCATTCTGATTAAAATTTGAAATTTCTTTATTGAGGGCGTTAGTTTTAGATACAGGGAAAAATTTATTCAAAAACTTGTTGGCTAACTGATCACAAGTTGTAATTGAATTTGCAGGTAGAGAATTTAGCCAAGATTTCATTTTTTCTTTGAGAGAGAAAGGAAATAAACGAAGTTTAATGGATTCATCAGTGATGCCTTGAAGTTTGATGGTGGCGAAGATTTCTAAGAATTCTTTGACATGTAGGTAAGGGTCCTCATGATCAAGTCCATGGAATGCGGGTAAAAGATGTAATAGGCCTGGTTTGAGTTCAAAAGCTACATTAGTTACTGGAACAACTATGCCTGATGGTGCATTGGGTGTGACTGCTGAAAAGTAGTCGTGAGGGTTTTCTCTTCGACTCTTTCTTCGGCTATGTTAGGTGATGGAGGTGGACTGTCTATGACTGAGCTAGATTGAGCTTTGGATGCAACGATTGGTAAATCGACAAAAAGTGTAACTCGAACCAAACGATTGTGAGAGTCACGACACCAATAATTCATACATAGACACGATCATTCACGGTCAACCAAATTCACACAAGAAAATGCATAAATCTAAATTTGAATTGCACCAATGCAATCAATTTTTTATTTAGCTAATAGGACCCTAAAGATTGTTTCTAGACTTGCTCCTACTTTTCTCTCCAAATAATGTAAGTCTCCGATGAAAGTTTAACCACAAAATGGCCAGGTAAGTGGGGGAGCACACGACATCTCTTCCCAGTTTATCCTTAGAGCATGCTCGACCTCATGTCTTGGTGACAGAACTAGCCTTAGACACCATTCTTGAAGATAAACTATTCACGGGTTACAAAAATTAACTTAGATCGAAAAGGTTTCTAATGAGCTTGAAACTCTAAAACCTAGTCTAACGTTTCCTTAATTGATTTTATTAAGGAGATGCATGAACCAATTTTACTAATCTTATTTTTTTAGATATTGTGAAAATGTAGCCCTAAAGTACCACACGGCATTCAAACAAATATGCAAATAAGAATAAAGTAATCTAAACTAATGCATGAATACAAACAACCTAGATGTATTGACAGATTAAATGCAAGCAATAAGTAAAATAAAATAAATAAAGAACACTCTAAATAAATTTATATGAATGCATGAGAAAAGTAAAATCAAAAGAAAAGATTAGGCACTCACTTTAGCCTATTATGTGCATTTCCAGCGATTTTTAAGCGCGCAATTATAACTCCTTAGCTTATTATGCGTATTTTCAATGATTTTTAAGCGCGTAATTAAAACTCCTGCAAAATAGACAATACAAGCCTTGGTGAAGATTCTAATTAAAAAAAAAAAATGCATGATCCTAATCTAAGTGCAATTATCCTAAAGTTACAACTAATGGAAGAAATATAATATTTGTAACCTAATTAAAAATTTTAAATCAAGTCAAGACTATGAAAATTGGACTTCACCCCATTAAGTCAAAACTTCATTCCACGAGATTTTTTTTTTATTTAAAATCATATTTAGAAACTTTTCAAACTTAGATGAAATTCTAAATTTATAAATTTTTTAAGTTTGGAAGCTATCTAAAATTAAAAGTCTCCAAAATTAAATAATTTTCCAAAAATAGATTTTTCTAATAGAACTTTCCAAAAATAGATCATTTTCTAAAAATAGATTATTTCTAAATTAAGACATATCTCCAGTATTAGAGAAGTTGCTAAAAAGGGAAACTAATAAATTAGAAAATTTATAGAAAATAGAAAATCCTAATTATACAGTTTCTAGATTTAGCAAACTTCCAAATTTAAATTAACTCCATAATCATCAATATTTTTAAAAACTTCTAATTTAAGGAAACTATCTAAAATTAGAAATTCTAAGAAATAAAAAATTCTAATTTTAAAGAGTTGCCTAATTTAGAAACTTCTAAAAATACCAATCTTTCCAAAATCACATAAATCTAATGGTACACAATTTATTTCGAGGTTTCCCTAGCAACGGCGCAATAAACTTATTATGTTTTAAATTTAACTCGCAAGCGCACGAACCAATCAACAGTGTAGTAAATAAGTGTAAGGTCGTACCCAAGGGAAATCAACAAAATATATGTATGAAAATAAAAATGGTACCATTAAAATAATGTGATCTAAGAAAATAATTTTCTAAAACATGGAGTTATAATCTTAATTTAGCAAAATTCTAGATTTAGATAACCAATATTTAATTAATTATCTAACTTTGGAAGTTAACAAAACATAAGATCTACTTTTACCATACAAACCATTGATTTATAAATTTGATTAAAATAGTGGAGTGAATTTAAATAACCTCAATCTAATTTAAAATGCAAAGTTAAAAAATAAATAAAATATTTCTAACCTAGTTCCATCATTTCAAGATTTTTTATGAATAAATAAAATATTAACATAAAAATAATAATAATGAATTATTTACATAGTTTACAATGGAATTGAGACAAGTATCTAAGGCGGCATGTTATCCCATTTAAAAATAAAGTTATGGCATAGAATATGAAATATTCTAGAATTATAAAATATAAATTCAAGTTCATCATTTATTAAAATTCTAATTAGAAAAATTACGACGTCCATTAAATTAGAAATTTTCAATTCAAGCCGTAGGCTTAAGCGGGATTTACACTTGCATTTTCCAAATCTAAAATAAACTGTTTTAAAAAGAACCTTAGACACAAAAAGTCAAGTCCCACCGATCCTAACAGGGGTTCTACTGTTCCTTGAAAAATTCTAAAAATAATTTGTTCTATAACATTCACAAAAAGAATTAAAATAAAACTACAAACCATCACCATAGAATATTTAATAATTGGGGACACCACAAATCTAAAGAATCTACCATGAATTTCATTCAAAAATTGGAATATAAGAAAATACAATTCTTTGGAACTCATTACATAAAAATAAAATAAATGACTTCCAAGAAATCAAATATTTTTCTTTGCCCTTAGCCGTCCAAATTCAGCCCCTTCAATGCCTTGCTCGGTTCATTTTTTTCAATGGAGTCTATACTCTATTTATAAGAAAAGAGATGAGAAAACAAAGCAAGTAAAGAGTCCTATTTAAATTTCAGCCGATGGTATGTACACAGCTAATGCCGTGTGAGCCCTCCTCCTTATCTTTTTTTTTTTTTCTCTGTTAGAATCAGCTAACACAACCCCTTCCTGTATTTTCTCTCCATTATACGACAGCTTCCCTGATTTCTCTTTTCTTCCTTTCTATTCTTTCTTCTTTCCTTTCTTCTAACCCAAATCAGCCAGCACCTTCATCCTTATCTCTCAGCCGGCCATGTCCTGCTTTGTTGCTGAGTCTCATGGATTTGGGCAAAAATCGTGTAGCCTCTTCTAAAATTCAGCAAATCTGGTTGGTATGGTGGGGGATTACCTTCTTTTCTTGGGATTTCTTTACAATATTGAATTGCAATCTTATGGTGCACTGCTGTAAATATTGAATTGCAATCTTATGGTGTACTGCTGTAAAAGAATCGGGCATATTTTTTTTTTCATTGCTCTCATCGATCCCATCTTATCTCTGCTAAGTCATAAAGATTTGGCCGAATCTGTCTTTCTCTTCTTTCCTTAACTTTCTTTCCACATGGCAACTCCCTTTTTTTACTTTCCATTGACCCTTTATTTCTATCTTCCAATCTGCTGCTTTTATTTTCTCTCTTCTTTCAATCTTTTGTTTACAGAGTCCACTGCTTGACAGCTTCAGTTTCTGTCTTCTCCTGACTGTGCGTTGGCCTCGCCTATGCCCTCGTCCACCACGATTTCGGGGTCTCCAGCTCTGCCTTTGAAATGACTTATCACTATTCCAGGTATTTCCCTTGGTAGATTCAGCTCTTGAGCTGCCACTCCGTCTTTGCCCCCTTTCGCCACAACTTCGGACATGTCCATGACTGTCTCGCCTGCGCACTAAGCTTGTGGTTGGATGGATCCTCCGTCTACCTCTAGGATCTCCCCAGTTTTCATCTTGCTCATATTCAGCTTGCTCTGGAGTTCCAACTAGTTCAAGTTCTTGAATGTTCTTAACCACCACATATCTAGATGGGATGCTGAATGGTCTTTACAACTTGTGAGGCCCACTAACATCATGTTTTTTTATATCAGCACTAAGATTGTGAATCAAATTCCAGAGCAGCAACCCAAAGGACCTCCATTGAATTCAAACAAAATAACTACATGTTGATTTGTTTGGTGACTAAAGATGCCTTATCACATATATTTTCTCATCACAATTACTTCCACCAGCCAATCTCATGGAATACCATCTTTTGACTTGACATACTTTGAACTTGGATAGAATAGTGGACCCATTGAAGATTTTGTAAAATTAATCACTTTTGTAAAAAAATAAAAAGTATTATCTTAATTCAAATTCTCATAATGGATTTGAATTAAAATAACTTACAATGAATCCCAAGATTAGGTGATAAAATTACAAACTTTCCAAATTTGACATTGTGGCCCATTTTCTCCAAGTTTTATTCCAATTTCTTGTATTTTCCAGAATATTCTGCAAAACTTAAAAACATATTAAACATGCCTAATATTTACAAAATAAAGACTAATTAATCTAATATTTAAAAGGTAGAATGGTAGTTTTACAGTTTTCATCAAATACTCCCAAACTTAGATTTTGCTAGCCCTCGAGTAAAATAAATAAAAAACTACTAAGTGAAAATTAAAAATCCTACACCACTTTCGCTGGTACTCTCGATTGCATTTAGCGTATGCAACAAGCCTTTAGTAGACGAGTTATAGTCTCGTGATGATTTCCAGTGATGATATCCACAAACATCAAAATTTTCAGCAAAAACACATAGACAAAAATGTAAATATCATATAACTCTAAAATTTATTTTATAAGGCTTATACCTAGAGTGTTGTATGTGATTGCCAATATTAAGAGAGTCTTGTTTTTCCAAATACACACAAGTTTTGTAACCATCATTGGAAAATGATTTTTGACTTCAAATCTCACTAGATATATCTCTCAGAAAGACTAACGCTAAAAGGTTGGGTTATTTTCTTTCAAAGGTATATGTGAGCAGAGTTTGTGTATTTAAATCAAAATTCTCACATATGTATTAAACAAAGACGGCATAGATGAAGAAAATAATTGATCTCATGAATAGATGTCATTTTCTTATAAATGTTGAGTCAAACACCATTATTTTTCCTCCTCTATTCTCTACATAAAATACCTTATTTAGACTTAGGATCAATACTTAGGATCAATAGAGTTTTCTAATAGGACAAAACGTGGCTTAGGACCGGGTCATATCAAAGAAAGGATAAAAGACTCTAAAAATTAATACTTTGATAAGAAAAGGTTAGAGGTCTTCATATTATGAGCGAGATATTTTTCCTCTAATTATTTTCATTTTTTTTTCAAAGTACTTATTTTTTTTAGAAAAAAAGAATCTATTCCAAATTCTTCCCTAACCTTTTCTCATATGAAGATAGGGCATGGATTTAAAATTCTGGCTCAAACTCCACATTTGGAGTTAGGTATGGTAGACATGGCTAGTCAATAAAAGAGGTTATATTAGGCTCAAGTGGGGAAATATCAAGATGAAATGACCAAAATAGGTGAGCTTGAAGGCTCAAACGATCCAAAAATGGCCTATATCCTATCCTAAGCTTCATACGATGATTTCTTTACTTCGAATAAATTCAGAAAAATTTCAGGTGTACTAAGACAAATTTGATGGTGTTCTTAGTAATATGACCAAATCAATGATAATGAGATTACTCAACAACTCAATGCGCTTATCAAAGACACAGGAGTTTACTTATAACCCTCAGAAGGATAGAATATCTCTAAAGCTCACTGGATTTAAGTCTCCACTAGTATTCCTCTGGTGATCACTTGACTTATGAATATATATTTTTTCGGACTAACATTACAATGGCTGTGTACATGTATTTCCGAGTATAAATCCTATAAAAATCTTTCCAAAAAAGTATGATATAAAGGTGTTTATTTACGTCTTTATGCTAAAAATGTGACTCTTTTTACGTCAGATCGTCAAGACGCATGCTTTTCTTAGACCTAAATTGACAGTCTTGTCAAGTACCTAGGTGTCTCAGCTTTTGCTTACTCTACCTTTAAAAGATTAAGTCTGTCTCTTTCTGTCTAAGAAACTATGACTTGTTTAACGTCAGATTGTCAAGATGTTTATAGTCCCCTAATCGAAAATCAATAGTTCTTTGGACACCAAGGAGTCTCAGTCTTTCCGGACTTACTCTACCTTTGACTAAATCCAAATAAATCTGTTTATTTCCACTAATAGGTCTATGCTTTGCTGCTGTTACGCAACGAACTCCTTGATCAGATATTATTCCATTACAATTCCCACGTCAACATTTGTGACAGATTCCTAGTTTCTTAGCTTTCCTCTTTGCAGCCAGAGTGCTTCGACGACAAAGAGGTCTGGGTTACTCCTTTTGGATTTCCAGCTTCCTCACCCTCATAGCCAAGGAAATGATTTTCCTACACAAGTCTGGGGGAACTTGTGTTCTAGACAGACACAATGCGAAGACAAAAACTCGACCGTCTACGTGCATGACTCATATCCAGTTCTTTAACTTCTGCTGGTCTCAAAGACAAAACATTTTTTTTTCTTTTTAGATGGATGATAAATGACCTTCATACCCCCAAACTTAAATTGAACAATGTCTGCAATGTTCCCTAATTTACACTGGCTAGGTGTAAAAGAAGAAATATTTTAGAAATTGAATAATCGGGGTTTGGACATACATTGGAATGCATGAGGTGCGAAATGGACCAAATAAAGAAATCCTAGACTGGCTCGATGAAAACCTAAACTAGACACTGAAGACTCAGACGGACTCAGATATAGACAGATGGATACATGGGTCTGGGTAATGAAAAGGATGAAGATGGGTAGGTGAGTGAATGGGTATGGATCCTCAAATCAGTCTTGGTACACAGGACCGGCTATCGCGACCTTGTTCTCTTCTTCAGGAATGGAGAACTCTAAAAATGACTTTAATCGTTGCCCATTAACCTTGAATGCACGACCATTAGTAGGATGCCTGATCTATACTGTCCCATGTGGAAACACTGATGAAACAATGAATGGCCCTGTCCATTTAGACCTTAACTTTCTAGGAAAAAGATGCAACCTTGAATCGTACAACAAGACCTTCTGACCAACTGTAAAAGATTTTCTCAAGGTGTTTTTGTCATGAAACACTTTCATCCGGTCTTTGTACCTTTTAGCCATGTCATAAGCTTCATTTCGTAATTCCTCCAGCTCAACCAACTGAAGTTTTTGATGTTGTCTAATAGAGTCTAGAGTAAAATTGAAGTTTTTGATTGCCCAATAGACTTTGTGCTCTAGCTCGACCGGAAGATGACATGCCTTCCTATAAATCAGACTGCAGGGTGACATTCCTATAGGCGTCTTGAAAGCTATACGGTACGCCCATAATGCACCAATGAGTCTGGAAGACCAATCTTTCCGAGTAAGATTGATTGTCTTCTCGAGAATATGTTTAATCTCTTTATTCGAAATTTCCACTTGGCCACTTGTTTGCGGGTGATAGGGAGTAGCCACCTTGTACGTCACCCCATATGATTTTAGCAAGTTGTCAAATGGGCAATTGCAAAAGTGTTTACCACCGTCACTAATGATGGTTCGTGGAATTCCAAATCTAGAGAAAACATTTTCTTTAATGAAACGGAAGACAACCTTGTGGTCGTTGGTTTTTCATGCCACCGCTTCGACCAACTTTGACACATAGTCGACCCCTACAATGATATATAGAATGCCAAAAGAATTAAGAAATGGTCCCATGAAATCGATGCCCCAAACATCAAAAAACTCAATGGTTAGGATGGGGGTTTAAAGGCATCAGATTTCTAAGGGAGATATTACCTAATCTTTGACTTCTATTACAGAGACGCGAAAGAGTGAGTGTCTCAAAACATGGAGGGCCAATAAAATCCACACTGCAAGATTTTTGCAGTTGTCTCTATAGTGCTGAAATGTCATCCACAGGCCTGGTCATGGCAGAAACTTATGACACGTTGTTGCTCTTCTTCTTGGACACAATGACTAATGATTTGATCCGTACAGTGTTTAAACAGATAAAGGTCATCCCAAATAAAACTTTTGACCTGTAGCAGAAACTTAGACTTATCTTGCTTAGTCCAATGCCGGGGCATTTGACCAGTAACAAGACAGTTAACAATATCCACAAACCATGGTACTTGGGACACTAATATGAGTTACTCATCAGGGAAGGACGAGTCTCATCAGTGAACTCAGTTATCAATCTAGACAAATGGTCTGCTACGACATTATTTGAACCTTTCTTATCCCGAATTTCAATATCAAACTCTTGTAGCAGCAAAATCCATCAGATCAGGCGAGACTTAGCATATTTCTTAGAAAGGAGATACTTAAGTGCTGCATGATCAGAATAGACAATGACCTTCGAACCCACTAAGTAGGATCGAAATTTGTCTAGTGCAAATACGACTGCCAACAACTCTTTTTGCATAGTAGAATAATGAAGCTCAGCGTCATTGAGAGTTTTGCTACTATAGTAGATAACATGAGGCAACCGATTTAACCTTTGTCATAACACAATTCCTACTGCATAATCGGAGGCATCGCACATAATTTCAAAGGGGATAGACCAATCAAGTGGCTGTATTATCGGAGTGGCGGTCAGAGCGGTTTTCAATTTTTCAAAACCTTGAACGCTCTCATCATCAAAATCGAAACTAGCATCCTTGGTCAAGAGTTTATAGAGAGGTTTAGAAATTTTACTAAAATCTTTGATAAACCTCCTGTAAAAACCAGCATAGCCTAAGAATGACCTGATCTCTCTAACGATTTGGGGTCTTGGTAAATTAGAGATCAGATTGACCTTTGCTTTGTCTATCTCAATACCCTTTTCAGAGATAATGTGCTCCAGTACTATGCCCTGCTTCACCATAAAATGACATTTCTCCCAATTCAATACCAGGTTTTTTTCTTGGCACCTGTTTAGCACAAGGCTCAGATGGTGCAAGCACTGATCAAAAGTAGACCCAAACACAGAGAAGTCATCCATGAAGACTTATAAGAAACGTTCGACCATATCGAAAAAGATGCTGATCATGCACCGCTTAAAAGTGGCTGATGCATTACACAAGCCGAATGGCATACAGTGATATGCGAACGTACCGAATGGACATATGTAGGTGGTTTTCTTTTGATCCTCAGGATCAATATAGATCTGGTTATATAACAGGAATAACCATCAAGGAAATAATAGAATGCATGACCGGCTAAACGTTCAAGCATCTGATCGATGAACGGAATAGGGAAATGGTCATTTCGAGTGACAGTATTCAGCTTACGGTAGTCAATGCAAACTCTCCAACCAGTTTGGATGCGGGTTGGCACCAACTCATTATCTTGATTCTTGACTACCGTCACACTTGATTTCTTAGGTACAACCTGTATCGGACTCACCCATGCACTATCAGAGATCGGGTAAATAATACCTGTCTTGAGAAGTTTTAAAATCTCTGCTCTTACCACATCCCCACATCCTGCATCGCCGGATTTAGTCGTCTCTGTGGTTCTCTGGATGTCTTGGAATTTTCTTCCAAGTGATTTTTATGCATGACCACAAAGGGACTAATTCCTTTGAGATCAGCAATGGACCATCCAATAGCTTCGCGGTGATCTTTTAAAACAGCCGGGAGTTTAGACTCCTACTCAGAAGTTAAATCGGAAGCTATGATAACAGGTAAAGTGTCTGATGGTCAAAGATAAGAATATTTAAGTGTCGTAGGGAGTGGCTTGAGCTCTAATTTTGGTGCCTTCACGACAGAGGGGATCGGAACAGATTGACTAACAGGGAGAGGTTCGAATTTGGTGAGCCTTCGCGCATATGGAGATGCGGAGTGGGTTTCAGCTCTCCCAGCCCCAACTGCTCATAAACGGAATATGACAGTAAGCTGACACTAGCTCCCAGATCTAATAAGGCCATGTCAATTTCATATGTACCAATGGTGCATGCAATGGTTGGTCACCCAGGGTCCTTATGTTTAATCGGGAATGGTTGTTGGAGGAGAGCACTTGCATTTTCTGCTAGAAATGCCTTTTTGGAAACATTAGTTCTCCGTTTCGCCGTACATACTTCTTTGAGAAACTTAGCATATGAGGGTATCTAATTGATGGCATCAAGTAGAGGAATGTTGATATTGACATGTTTGAATACGTCTAGTATGTCAACATAAGGCACCCCTTGCTTGGTGATGAGCCTCTGAGGGTACGGAGCCCTAGGTACGTATGGTTTTCTAGCAGATGGATCCGATGTGATTTGGACTAGAGATGGACTCGGTGGGTCATCCTGATGCTTGGATTGACCAGTGGTCTGGCCTTCCGGTTGAGTAGGCATTTTCACTTTATTGTCTACCTATCCTCCGGATCTCAAGGTAATAATGGAGTTAGCGTCTGCTGGATTAGACGATGAAACCTCATACTGGCCCTTGGGGTTTGGGATAGACTAACTAGGAAGTCTATCTTTTTCCCTATCTCTTATTGTGCTGGCTAATTGCCCAAGCTATGTTTCAAGCTTGTGCATAACATGCTGGGTAGACTGCATGAATTGCTGCAACGTTTCCTCGAGAGAAAGCTTACGTTGTTGAGATGGACCAGATTGATATGACTGTTTTGACTGGGCTGGATGATTTTGAGATGGGTGGAATGGCTAGTTCTAAGGTGGTTGGTATGGTGGACCTTGATATGGTGAACCTTGATATGGTGAACCTTGATATTGAGGGGGTCCTTGACCTACTTGAGGTTGTTTCTGTCTCCAAGAAAAATTTAGATGATTCTGCCAATTAGGATTGTATGTGGCAGACAAAGGGGTTCCCTGCTGTCTTCCATACTTATTGAGTGCGTTGGCTGCTCGGTTGAGCACTCAACATTAGATCCGAAGGAAGGACAATTTTCGGCAGTGTGTCCTAGGTTAGAACACATTACGCAAACCTCAGCATGCATTCCTAATGATGGGTTCATCGCTTAAGTCATCGCTAAAGCATCAATTTTCTTTGTTAAGTTCGCAATTGCAAGCTTAACGTCTAAGTCAGTACTAACTTCGTATAAACCTCCTCTCTTTGAGGTTTGTGCTGAATTCTCTCTTTTGGAGAAGTCCCATCGCTAAAAACTTTCTGCCAATGATTCTAAGAAATTCCATCCATTGATTGCAGTTAGCTTTAAAAATTCTCCACCCTTCATAGATTCGACCATTGTGCGGTTTGATATGGTTAAACCATCATAAAAGAATTGTATGCGTTTCCTCGTTTCAAAGCCGTGGTGGGGGCATTTACTCAACGTATCTTTGAATCTTTCCCATGACTCACAAAATTGTTCACCCTCATTCTGATTAAAATTTGAAATTTCTTTATTGAGGGCGTTAGTTTTAGATACAGGGAAAAATTTATTCAAAAACTTGTTGGCTAACTGATCACAAGTTGTAATTGAATTTGCAGGTAGAGAATTTAGCCAAGATTTCATTTTTTCTTTGAGAGAGAAAGGAAATAAACGAAGTTTAATGGATTCATCAGTGATGCCTTGAAGTTTGATGGTGGCGAAGATTTCTAAGAATTCTTTGACATGTAGGTAAGGGTCCTCATGATCAAGTCCATGGAATGCGGGTAAAAGATGTAATAGGCCTGGTTTGAGTTCAAAAGCTACATTAGTTACTGGAACAACTATGCCTGATGGTGCATTGGGTGTGACTGCTGAAAAGTAGTCGTGAGGGTTTTCTCTTCGACTCTTTCTTCGGCTATGTTAGGTGATGGAGGTGGACTGTCTATGACTGAGCTAGATTGAGCTTTGGATGCAACGATTGGTAAATCGACAAAAAGTGTAACTCGAACCAAACGATTGTGAGAGTCACGACACCAATAATTCATACATAGACACGATCATTCACGGTCAACCAAATTCACACAAGAAAATGCATAAATCTAAATTTGAATTGCACCAATGCAATCAATTTTTTATTTAGCTAATAGGACCCTAAAGATTGTTTCTAGACTTGCTCCTACTTTTCTCTCCAAATAATGTAAGTCTCCGATGAAAGTTTAACCACAAAATGGCCAGGTAAGTGGGGGAGCACACGACATCTCTTCCCAGTTTATCCTTAGAGCATGCTCGACCTCATGTCTTGGTGACAGAACTAGCCTTAGACACCATTCTTGAAGATAAACTATTCACGGGTTACAAAAATTAACTTAGATCGAAAAGGTTTCTAATGAGCTTGAAACTCTAAAACCTAGTCTAACGTTTCCTTAATTGATTTTATTAAGGAGATGCATGAACCAATTTTACTAATCTTATTTTTTTAGATATTGTGAAAATGTAGCCCTAAAGTACCACACGGCATTCAAACAAATATGCAAATAAGAATAAAGTAATCTAAACTAATGCATGAATACAAACAACCTAGATGCATTGACAGATTAAATGCAAGCAATAAGTAAAATAAAATAAATAAAGAACACTCTAAATAAATTTATATGAATGCATGAGAAAAGTAAAATCAAAAGAAAAGATTAGGCACTCACTTTAGCCTATTATGTGCATTTCCAGCGATTTTTAAGCGCGCAATTATAACTCCTTAGCTTATTATGCGTATTTTCAATGATTTTTAAGCGCGTAATTAAAACTCCTGCAAAATAGACAATACAAGCCTTGGTGAAGATTCTAATTAAAAAAAAAAAATGCATGATCCTAATCTAAGTGCAATTATCCTAAAGTTACAACTAATGGAAGAAATATAATATTTGTAACCTAATTAAAAATTTTAAATCAAGTCAAGACTATGAAAATTGGACTTCACCCCATTAAGTCAAAACTTCATTCCACGAGATTTTTTTTTTATTTAAAATCATATTTAGAAACTTTTCAAACTTAGATGAAATTCTAAATTTATAAATTTTTTAAGTTTGGAAGCTATCTAAAATTAAAAGTCTCCAAAATTAAATAATTTTCCAACAATAGATTTTTCTAATAGAACTTTCCAAAAATAGATCATTTTCTAAAAATAGATTATTTCTAAATTAAGACATATCTCCAGTATTAGAGAAGTTGCTAAAAAGGGAAACTAATAAATTAGAAAATTTATAGAAAATAGAAAATCCTAATTATACAGTTTCTAGATTTAGCAAACTTCCAAATTTAAATTAACTCCATAATCATCAATATTTTTAAAAACTTCTAATTTAAGGAAACTATCTAAAATTAGAAATTCTAAGAAATAAAAAATTCTAATTTTAAAGAGTTGCCTAATTTAGAAACTTCTAAAAATACCAATCTTTCCAAAATCACATAAATCTAATGGTACACAATTTATTTCGAGGTTTCCCTAGCAACGGCGCAATAAACTTATTATGTTTTAAATTTAACTCGCAAGCGCACGAACCAATCAACAGTGTAGTAAATAAGTGTAAGGTCGTACCCAAGGGAAATCAACAAAATATATGTATGAAAATAAAAATGGTACCATTAAAATAATGTGATCTAAGAAAATAATTTTCTAAAACATGGAGTTATAATCTTAATTTAGCAAAATTCTAGATTTAGATAACCAATATTTAATTAATTATCTAACTTTGGAAGTTAACAAAACATAAGATCTACTTTTACCATACAAACCATTGATTTATAAATTTGATTAAAATAGTGGAGTGAATTTAAATAACCTCAATCTAATTTAAAATGCAAAGTTAAAAAATAAATAAAATATTTCTAACCTAGTTCCATCATTTCAAGATTTTTTATGAATAAATAAAATATTAACATAAAAATAATAATAATGAATTATTTACATAGTTTACAATGGAATTGAGACAAGTATCTAAGGCGGCATGTTATCCCATTTAAAAATAAAGTTATGGCATAGAATATGAAATATTCTAGAATTATAAAATATAAATTCAAGTTCATCATTTATTAAAATTCTAATTAGAAAAATTACGACGTCCATTAAATTAGAAATTTTCAATTCAAGCCGTAGGCTTAAGCGGGATTTACACTTGCATTTTCCAAATCTAAAATAAACTGTTTTAAAAAGAACCTTAGACACAAAAAGTCAAGTCCCACCGATCCTAACAGGGGTTCTACTGTTCCTTGAAAAATTCTAAAAATAATTTGTTCTATAACATTCACAAAAAGAATTAAAATAAAACTACAAACCATCACCATAGAATATTTAATAATTGGGGACACCATAAATCTAAAGAATCTACCATGAATTTCATTCAAAAATTGGAATATAAGAAAATACAATTCTTTGGAACTCATTACATAAAAATAAAATAAATGACTTCCAAGAAATCAAATATTTTTCGTTGCCCTTAGCCGTCCAAATTCAGCCCCTTCAATGCCTTGCTCGGTTCATTTTTTTCAATGGAGTCTATACTCTATTTATAAGAAAAGAGATGAGAAAACAAAGCAAGTAAAGAGTCCTATTTAAATTTCAGCCGATGGTATGTACACAGCTAATGCCGTGTGAGCCCTCCTCCTTATCTTTTTTTTTTTTTCTCTGTTAGAATCAGCTAACACAACCCCTTCCTGTATTTTCTCTCCATTATACGACAGCTTCCCTGATTTCTCTTTTCTTCCTTTCTATTCTTTCTTCTTTCCTTTCTTCTAACCCAAATCAGCCAGCACCTTCATCCTTATCTCTCAGCCGGCCATGTCCTGCTTTGTTGCTGAGTCTCATGGATTTGGGCAAAAATCGTGTAGCCTCTTCTAAAATTCAGCAAATCTGGTTGGTATGGTGGGGGATTACCTTCTTTTCTTGGGATTTCTTTACAATATTGAATTGCAATCTTATGGTGCACTGCTGTAAATATTGAATTGCAATCTTATGGTGTACTGCTGTAAAAGAATCGGGCATATTTTTTTTTTCATTGCTCTCATCGATCCCATCTTATCTCTGCTAAGTCATAAAGATTTGGCCGAATCTGTCTTTCTCTTCTTTCCTTAACTTTCTTTCCACATGGCAACTCCCTTTTTTTACTTTCCATTGACCCTTTATTTCTATCTTCCAATCTGCTGCTTTTATTTTCTCTCTTCTTTCAATCTTTTGTTTACAGAGTCCACTGCTTGACAGCTTCAGTTTCTGTCTTCTCCTGACTGTGCGTTGGCCTCGCCTATGCCCTCGTCCACCACGATTTCGGGGTCTCCAGCTCTGCCTTTGAAATGACTTATCACTATTCCAGGTATTTCCCCTGGTAGATTCAGCTCTTGAGCTGCCACTCCGTCTTTGCCCCCTTTCGCCACAACTTCGGACATGTCCATGACTGTCTCGCCTGCGCACTAAGCTTGTGGTTGGATGGATCCTCCGTCTACCTCTAGGATCTCCCCAGTTTTCATCTTGCTCATATTCAGCTTGCTCTGGAGTTCCAACTAGTTCAAGTTCTTGAATGTTCTTAACCACCACATATCTAGATGGGATGCTGAATGGTCTTTACAACTTGTGAGGCCCACTAACATCATGTTTTTTTATATCAGCACTAAGATTGTGAATCAAATTCCAGAGCAGCAACCCAAAGGACCTCCATTGAATTCAAACAAAATAACTACATGTTGATTTGTTTGGTGACTAAAGATGCCTTATCACATATATTTTCTCATCACAATTACTTCCACCAGCCAATCTCATGGAATACCATCTTTTGACTTGACATACTTTGAACTTGGATAGAATAGTGGACCCATTGAAGATTTTGTAAAATTAATCACTTTTGTAAAAAAATAAAAAGTATTATCTTAATTCAAATTCTCATAATGGATTTGAATTAAAATAACTTACAATGAATCCCAAGATTAGGTGATAAAATTACAAACTTTCCAAATTTGACATTGTGGCCCATTTTCTCCAAGTTTTATTCCAATTTCTTGTATTTTCCAGAATATTCTGCAAAACTTAAAAACATATTAAACATGCCTAATATTTACAAAATAAAGACTAATTAATCTAATATTTAAAAGGTAGAATGGTAGTTTTACAGTTTTCATCAAATACTCCCAAACTTAGATTTTGCTAGCCCTTGAGTAAAATAAATAAAAAACTACTAAGTGAAAATTAAAAATCCTACACCACTTTCGCTGGTACTCTCGATTGCATTTAGCGTATGCAACAAGCCTTTAGTAGACGAGTTATAGTCTCGTGATGATTTCCAGTGATGATATCCACAAACATCAAAATTTTCAGCAAAAACACATAGACAAAAATGTAAATATCATATAACTCTAAAATTTATTTTATAAGGCTTATACCTAGAGTGTTGTATGTGATTGCCAATATTAAGAGAGTCTTGTTTTTCCAAATACACACAAGTTTTGTAACCATCATTGGAAAATGATTTTTGACTTCAAATCTCACTAGATATATCTCTCAGAAAGACTAACGCTAAAAGGTTGGGTTATTTTCTTTCAAAGGTATATGTGAGCAGAGTTTGTGTATTTAAATCAAAATTCTCACATATGTATTAAACAAAGACGGCATAGATGAAGAAAATAATTGATCTCATGAATAGATGTCATTTTCTTATAAATGTTGAGTCAAACACCATTATTTTTCCTCCTCTATTCTCTACATAAAATACCTTATTTAGACTTAGGATCAATACTTAGGATCAATAGAGTTTTCTAATAGGACAAAACGTGGCTTAGGACCGGGTCATATCAAAGAAAGGATAAAAGACTCTAAAAATTAATACTTTGATAAGAAAAGGTTAGAGGTCTTCATATTATGAGCGAGATATTTTTCCTCTAATTATTTTCATTTTTTTTTCAAAGTACTTACTTTTTTTAGAAAAAAAGAATCTATTCCAAATTCTTCCCTAACCTTTTCTCATATGAAGATAGGGCATGGATTTAAAATTCTGGCTCAAACTCCACATTTGGAGTTAGGTATGGTAGACATGGCTAGTCAATAAAAGAGGTTATATTAGGCTCAAGTGGGGAAATATCAAGATGAAATGACCAAAATAGGTGAGCTTGAAGGCTCAAACGATCCAAAAATGGCCTATATCCTATCCTAAGCTTCATACGATGATTTCTTTACTTCGAATAAATTCAGAAAAATTTCAGGTGTACTAAGACAAATTTGATGGTGTTCTTAGTAATATGACCAAATCAATGATAATGAGATTACTCAACAACTCAATGCGCTTATCAAAGACACAGGAGTTTACTTATAACCCTCAGAAGGATAGAATATCTCTAAAGCTCACTGGATTTAAGTCTCCACTAGTATTCCTCTGGTGATCACTTGACTTATGAATATATATTTTTTCGGACTAACATTACAATGGCTGTGTACATGTATTTCCGAGTATAAATCCTATAAAAATCTTTCCAAAAAAGTATGATATAAAGGTGTTTATTTACGTCTTTATGCTAAAAATGTGACTCTTTTTACGTCAGATCGTCAAGACGCATGCTTTTCTTAGACCTAAATTGACAGTCTTGTCAAGTACCTAGGTGTCTCAGCTTTTGCTTACTCTACCTTTAAAAGATTAAGTCTGTCTCTTTCTGTCTAAGAAACTATGACTTGTTTAACGTCAGATTGTCAAGATGTTTATAGTCCCCTAATCGAAAATCAATAGTTCTTTGGACACCAAGGAGTCTCAGTCTTTCCGGACTTACTCTACCTTTGACTAAATCCAAATAAATCTGTTTATTTCCACTAATAGGTCTATGCTTTGCTGCTGTTACGCAACGAACTCCTTGATCAGATATTATTCCATTACAATTCCCACGTCAACATTTGTGACAGATTCCTAGTTTCTTAGCTTTCCTCTTTGCAGCCAGAGTGCTTCGACGACAAAGAGGTCTGGGTTACTCCTTTTGGATTTCCAGCTTCCTCACCCTCATAGCCAAGGAAATGATTTTCCTACACAAGTCTGGGGGAACTTGTGTTCTAGACAGACACAATGCGAAGACAAAAACTCGACCGTCTACGTGCATGACTCATATCCAGTTCTTTAACTTCTGCTGGTCTCAAAGACAAAACATTTTTTTTTCTTTTTAGATGGATGATAAATGACCTTCATACCCCCAAACTTAAATTGAACAATGTCTGCAATGTTCCCTAATTTACACTGGCTAGGTGTAAAAGAAGAAATATTTTAGAAATTGAATAATCGGGGTTTGGACATACATTGGAATGCATGAGGTGCGAAATGGACCAAATAAAGAAATCCTAGACTGGCTCGATGAAAACCTAAACTAGACACTGAAGACTCAGACGGACTCAGATATAGACAGATGGATACATGGGTCTGGGTAATGAAAAGGATGAAGATGGGTAGGTGAGTGAATGGGTATGGATCCTCAAATCAGTCTTGGTACACAGGACCGGCTATCGCGACCTTGTTCTCTTCTTCAGGAATGGAGAACTCTAAAAATGACTTTAATCGTTGCCCATTAACCTTGAATGCACGACCATTAGTAGGATGCCTGATCTATACTGTCCCATGTGGAAACACTGATGAAACAATGAATGGCCCTGTCCATTTAGACCTTAACTTTCTAGGAAAAAGATGCAACCTTGAATCGTACAACAAGACCTTCTGACCAACTGTAAAAGATTTTCTCAAGGTGTTTTTGTCATGAAACACTTTCATCCGGTCTTTGTACCTTTTAGCCATGTCATAAGCTTCATTTCGTAATTCCTCCAGCTCAACCAACTGAAGTTTTTGATGTTGTCTAATAGAGTCTAGAGTAAAATTGAAGTTTTTGATTGCCCAATAGACTTTGTGCTCTAGCTCGACCGGAAGATGACATGCCTTCCTATAAATCAGACTGCAGGGTGACATTCCTATAGGCGTCTTGAAAGCTATACGGTACGCCCATAATGCACCAATGAGTCTGGAAGACCAATCTTTCCGAGTAAGATTGATTGTCTTCTCGAGAATATGTTTAATCTCTTTATTCGAAATTTCCACTTGGCCACTTGTTTGCGGGTGATAGGGAGTAGCCACCTTGTACGTCACCCCATATGATTTTAGCAAGTTGTCAAATGGGCAATTGCAAAAGTGTTTACCACCGTCACTAATGATGGTTCGTGGAATTCCAAATCTAGAGAAAACATTTTCTTTAATGAAACGGAAGACAACCTTGTGGTCGTTGGTTTTTCATGCCACCGCTTCGACCAACTTTGACACATAGTCGACCCCTACAATGATATATAGAATGCCAAAAGAATTAAGAAATGGTCCCATGAAATCGATGCCCCAAACATCAAAAAACTCAATGGTTAGGATGGGGGTTTAAAGGCATCAGATTTCTAAGGGAGATATTACCTAATCTTTGACTTCTATTACAGAGACGCGAAAGAGTGAGTGTCTCAAAACATGGAGGGCCAATAAAATCCACACTGCAAGATTTTTGCAGTTGTCTCTATAGTGCTGAAATGTCATCCACAGGCCTGGTCATGGCAGAAACTTATGACACGTTGTTGCTCTTCTTCTTGGACACAATGACTAATGATTTGATCCGTACAGTGTTTAAACAGATAAAGGTCATCCCAAATAAAACTTTTGACCTGTAGCAGAAACTTAGACTTATCTTGCTTAGTCCAATGCCGGGGCATTTGACCAGTAACAAGACAGTTAACAATATCCACAAACCATGGTACTTGGGACACTAACATGAGTTACTCATCAGGGAAGGACGAGTCTCATCAGTGAACTCAGTTATCAATCTAGACAAATGGTCTGCTACGACATTATTTGAACCTTTCTTATCCCGAATTTCAATATCAAACTCTTGTAGCAGCAAAATCCATCAGATCAGGCGAGACTTAGCATATTTCTTAGAAAGGAGATACTTAAGTGCTGCATGATCAGAATAGACAATGACCTTCGAACCCACTAAGTAGGATCGAAATTTGTCTAGTGCAAATACGACTGCCAACAACTCTTTTTGCATAGTAGAATAATGAAGCTCAGCGTCATTGAGAGTTTTGCTACTATAGTAGATAACATGAGGCAACCGATTTAACCTTTGTCATAACACAATTCCTACTGCATAATCGGAGGCATCGCACATAATTTCAAAGGGGATAGACCAATGAAGTGGCTGTATTATCGGAGTGGCGGTCAGAGCGGTTTTCAATTTTTCAAAACCTTGAACGCTCTCATCATCAAAATCGAAACTAGCATCCTTGGTCAAGAGTTTATAGAGAGGTTTAGAAATTTTACTAAAATCTTTGATAAACCTCCTGTAAAAACCAGCATAGCCTAAGAATGACCTGATCTTTCTAACGATTTGGGGTCTTGGTAAATTAGAGATCAGATTGACCTTTGCTTTGTCTATCTCAATACCCTTTTCAGAGATAATGTGCTCCAGTACTATGCCCTGCTTCACCATAAAATGACATTTCTCCCAATTCAATACCAGGTTTTTTTCTTGGCACCTGTTTAGCACAAGGCTCAGATGGTGCAAGCACTGATCAAAAGTAGACCCAAACACAGAGAAGTCATCCATGAAGACTTATAAGAAACGTTCGACCATATCGAAAAAGATGCTGATCATGCACCGCTTAAAAGTGGCTGATGCATTACACAAGCCGAATGGCATACAGTGATATGCGAACGTACCGAATGGACATATGTAGGTGGTTTTCTTTTGATCCTCAGGATCAATATAGATCTGGTTATATAACAGGAATAACCATCAAGGAAATAATAGAATGCATGACCGGCTAAACGTTCAAGCATCTGATCGATGAACGGAATAGGGAAATGGTCATTTCGAGTGACAGTATTCAGCTTACGGTAGTCAATGCAAACTCTCCAACCAGTTTGGATGCGGGTTGGCACCAACTCATTATCTTGATTCTTGACTACCGTCACACTTGATTTCTTAGGTACAACCTGTATCGGACTCACCCATGCACTATCAGAGATCGGGTAAATAATACCTGTCTTGAGAAGTTTTAAAATCTCTGCTCTTACCACATCCCCACATCCTGCATCGCCGGATTTAGTCGTCTCTGTGGTTCTCTGGATGTCTTGGAATTTTCTTCCAAGTGATTTTTATGCATGACCACAAAGGGACTAATTCCTTTGAGATCAGCAATGGACCATCCAATAGCTTCGCGGTGATCTTTTAAAACAGCCGGGAGTTTAGACTCCTACTCAGAAGTTAAATCGGAAGCTATGATAACAGGTAAAGTGTCTGATGGTCAAAGATAAGAATATTTAAGTGTCGTAGGGAGTGGCTTGAGCTCTAATTTTGGTGCCTTCACGACAGAGGGGATCGGAACAGATTGACTAACAGGGAGAGGTTCGAATTTGGTGAGCCTTCGCGCATATGGAGATGCGGAGTGGGTTTCAGCTCTCCCAGCCCCAACTGCTCATAAACGGAATATGACAGTAAGCTGACACTAGCTCCCAGATCTAATAAGGCCATGTCAATTTCATATGTACCAATGGTGCATGCAATGGTTGGTCACCCAGGGTCCTTATGTTTAATCGGGAATGGTTGTTGGAGGAGAGCACTTGCATTTTCTGCTAGAAATGCCTTTTTGGAAACATTAGTTCTCCGTTTCGCCGTACATACTTCTTTGAGAAACTTAGCATATGAGGGTATCTAATTGATGGCATCAAGTAGAGGAATGTTGATATTGACATGTTTGAATACGTCTAGTATGTCAACATAAGGCACCCTTTGCTTGGTGATGAGCCTCTGAGGGTACGGAGCCCTAGGTACGTATGGTTTTCTAGCAGATGGATCCGATGTGATTTGGACTAGAGATGGACTCGGTGGGTCATCCTGATGCTTGGATTGACCAGTGGTCTGGCCTTCCGGTTGAGTAGGCATTTTCACTTTATTGTCTACCTATCCTCCGGATCTCAAGGTAATAATGGAGTTAGCGTCTGCTGGATTAGACGATGAAACCTCATACTGGCCCTTGGGGTTTGGGATAGACTAACTAGGAAGTCTATCTTTTTCCCTATCTCTTATTGTGCTGGCTAATTGCCCAAGCTATGTTTCAAGCTTGTGCATAACATGCTGGGTAGACTGCATGAATTGCTGCAACGTTTCCTCGAGAGAAAGCTTACGTTGTTGAGATGGACCAGATTGATAAGACTGATTTGACTGGGCTGGATGATTTTGAGATGGGTGGAATGGCTAGTTCTAAGGTGGTTGGTATGGTGGACCTTGATATGGTGAACCTTGATATGGTGAACCTTGATATTGAGGGGGTCCTTGACCTACTTGAGGTTGTTTCTGTCTCCAAGAAAAATTTAGATGATTCTGCCAATTAGGATTGTATGTGGCAGACAAAGGGGTTCCCTGCTGTCTTCCATACTTATTGAGTGCGTTGGCTGCTCGGTTGAGCACTCAACATTAGATCCGAAGGAAGGACAATTTTCGGCAGTGTGTCCTAGGTTAGAACACATTACGCAAACCTCAGCATGCATTCCTAATGATGGGTTCATCGCTTAAGTCATCGCTAAAGCATCAATTTTCTTTGTTAAGTTCGCAATTGCAAGCTTAACGTCTAAGTCAGTACTAACTTCGTATAAACCTCCTCTCTTTGAGGTTTGTGCTGAATTCTCTCTTTTGGAGAAGTCCCATCGCTAAAAACTTTCTGCCAATGATTCTAAGAAATTCCATCCATTGATTGCAGTTAGCTTTAAAAATTCTCCACCCTTCATAGATTCGACCATTGTGCGGTTTGATATGGTTAAACCATCATAAAAGAATTGTATGCGTTTCCTCGTTTCAAAGCCGTGGTGGGGGCATTTACTCAACGTATCTTTGAATCTTTCCCATGACTAACAAAATTGTTCACCCTCATTCTGATTAAAATTTGAAATTTCTTTATTGAGGGCGTTAGTTTTAGATACAGGGAAAAATTTATTCAAAAACTTGTTGGCTAACTGATCACAAGTTGTAATTGAATTTGCAGGTAGAGAATTTAGCCAAGATTTCATTTTTTCTTTGAGAGAGAAAGGAAATAAACGAAGTTTAATGGATTCATCAGTGATGCCTTGAAGTTTGATGGTGGCGAAGATTTCTAAGAATTCTTTGACATGTAGGTAAGGGTCCTCATGATCAAGTCCATGGAATGCGGGTAAAAGATGTAATAGGCCTGGTTTGAGTTCAAAAGCTACATTAGTTACTGGAACAACTATGCCTGATGGTGCATTGGGTGTGACTGCTGAAAAGTAGTCGTGAGGGTTTTCTCTTCGACTCTTTCTTCGGCTATGTTAGGTGATGGAGGTGGACTGTCTATGACTGAGCTAGATTGAGCTTTGGATGCAACAATTGGTAAATCGACAAAAAGTGTAACTCGAACCAAACGATTGTGAGAGTCACGACACCAATAATTCATACATAGACACGATCATTCACGGTCAACCAAATTCACACAAGAAAATGCATAAATCTAAATTTGAATTGCACCAATGCAATCAAATTTTTATTTAGCTAATAGGACCCTAAAGATTGTTTCTAGACTTGCTCCTACTTTTCTCTCCAAATAATGTAAGTCTCCGATGAAAGTTTAACCACAAAATGGCCAGGTAAGTGGGGGAGCACACGACATCTCTTCCCAGTTTATCCTTAGAGCATGCTCGACCTCATGTCTTGGTGACAGAACTAGCCTTAGACACCATTCTTGAAGATAAACTATTCACGGGTTACAAAAATTAACTTAGATCGAAAAGGTTTCTAATGAGCTTGAAACTCTAAAACCTAGTCTAACGTTTCCTTAATTGATTTTATTAAGGAGATGCATGAACCAATTTTACTAATCTTATTTTTTTAGATATTGTGAAAATGTAGCCCTAAAGTACCACACGGCATTCAAACAAATATGCAAATAAGAATAAAGTAATCTAAACTAATGCATGAATACAAACAACCTAGATGCATTGACAGATTAAATGCAAGCAATAAGTAAAATAAAATAAATAAAGAACACTCTAAATAAATTTATATGAATGCATGAGAAAAGTAAAATCAAAAGAAAAGATTAGGCACTCACTTTAGCCTATTATGTGCATTTCCAGCGATTTTTAAGCGCGCAATTATAACTCCTTAGCTTATTATGCGTATTTTCAATGATTTTTAAGCGCGTAATTAAAACTCCTGCAAAATAGACAATACAAGCCTTGGTGAAGATTCTAATTAAAAAAAAAAAATGCATGATCCTAATCTAAGTGCAATTATCCTAAAGTTACAACTAATGGAAGAAATATAATATTTGTAACCTAATTAAAAATTTTAAATCAAGTCAAGACTATGAAAATTGGACTTCACCCCATTAAGTCAAAACTTCATTCCACGAGATTTTTTTTTTATTTAAAATCATATGTAGAAACTTTTCAAACTTAGATGAAATTCTAAATTTATAAATTTTTTAAGTTTGGAAGCTATCTAAAATTAAAAGTCTCCAAAATTAAATAATTTTCCAAAAATAGATTTTTCTAATAGAACTTTCCAAAAATAGATCATTTTCTAAAAATAGATTATTTCTAAATTAAGACATATCTCCAGTATTAGAGAAGTTGCTAAAAAGGGAAACTAATAAATTAGAAAATTTATAGAAAATAGAAAATCCTAATTATACAGTTTCTAGATTTAGCAAACTTCCAAATTTAAATTAACTCCATAATCATCAATATTTTTAAAAACTTCTAATTTAAGGAAACTATCTAAAATTAGAAATTCTAAGAAATAAAAAATTCTAATTTTAAAGAGTTGCCTAATTTAGAAACTTCTAAAAATACCAATCTTTCCAAAATCACATAAATCTAATGGTACACAATTTATTTCGAGGTTTCCCTAGCAACGGCGCAATAAACTTATTATGTTTTAAATTTAACTCGCAAGCGCACGAACCAATCAACAGTGTAGTAAATAAGTGTAAGGTCGTACCCAAGGGAAATCAACAAAATATATGTATGAAAATAAAAATGGTACCATTAAAATAATGTGATCTAAGAAAATAATTTTCTAAAACATGGAGTTATAATCTTAATTTAGCAAAATTCTAGATTTAGATAACCAATATTTAATTAATTATCTAACTTTGGAAGTTAACAAAACATAAGATCTACTTTTACCATACAAACCATTGATTTATAAATTTGATTAAAATAGTGGAGTGAATTTAAATAACCTCAATCTAATTTAAAATGCAAAGTTAAAAAATAAATAAAATATTTCTAACCTAGTTCCATCATTTCAAGATTTTTTATGAATAAATAAAATATTAACATAAAAATAATAATAATGAATTATTTACATAGTTTACAATGGAATTGAGACAAGTATCTAAGGCGGCATGTTATCCCATTTAAAAATAAAGTTATGGCATAGAATATGAAATATTCTAGAATTATAAAATATAAATTCAAGTTCATCATTTATTAAAATTCTAATTAGAAAAATTACGACGTCCATTAAATTAGAAATTTTCAATTCAAGCCGTAGGCTTAAGCGGGATTTACACTTGCATTTTCCAAATCTAAAATAAACTGTTTTAAAAAGAACCTTAGACACAAAAAGTCAAGTCCCACCGATCCTAACAGGGGTTCTACTGTTCCTTGAAAAATTCTAAAAATAATTTGTTCTATAACATTCACAAAAAGAATTAAAATAAAACTACAAACCATCACCATAGAATATTTAATAATTGGGGACACCATAAATCTAAAGAATCTACCATGAATTTCATTCAAAAATTGGAATATAAGAAAATACAATTCTTTGGAACTCATTACATAAAAATAAAATAAATGACTTCCAAGAAATCAAATATTTTTCTTTGCCCTTAGCCGTCCAAATTCAGCCCCTTCAATGCCTTGCTCGGTTCATTTTTTTCAATGGAGTCTATACTCTATTTATAAGAAAAGAGATGAGAAAACAAAGCAAGTAAAGAGTCCTATTTAAATTTCAGCCGATGGTATGTACACAGCTAATGCCGTGTGAGCCCTCCTCCTTATCTTTTTTTTTTTTTCTCTGTTAGAATCAGCTAACACAACCCCTTCCTGTATTTTCTCTCCATTATACGACAGCTTCCCTGATTTCTCTTTTCTTCCTTTCTATTCTTTCTTCTTTCCTTTCTTCTAACCCAAATAAGCCAGCACCTTCATCCTTATCTCTCAGCCGGCCATGTCCTGCTTTGTTGCTGAGTCTCATGGATTTGGGCAAAAATCGTGTAGCCTCTTCTAAAATTCAGCAAATCTGGTTGGTATGGTGGGGGATTACCTTCTTTTCTTGGGATTTCTTTACAATATTGAATTGCAATCTTATGGTGCACTGCTGTAAATATTGAATTGCAATCTTATGGTGTACTGTTGTAAAAGAATCGGGCATATTTTTTTTTTCATTGCTCTCATCGATCCCATCTTATCTCTGCTAAGTCATAAAGATTTGGCCGAATCTGTCTTTCTCTTCTTTCCTTAACTTTCTTTCCACATGGCAACTCCCTTTTTTTACTTTCCATTGACCCTTTATTTCTATCTTCCAATCTGCTGCTTTTATTTTCTCTCTTCTTTCAATCTTTTGTTTACAGAGTCCACTGCTTGACAGCTTCAGTTTCTGTCTTCTCCTGACTGTGCGTTGGCCTCGCCTATGCCCTCGTCCACCACGATTTCGGGGTCTCCAGCTCTGCCTTTGAAATGACTTATCACTATTCCAGGTATTTCCCCTGGTAGATTCAGCTCTTGAGCTGCCACTCCGTCTTTGCCCCCTTTCGCCACAACTTCGGACATGTCCATGACTGTCTCGCCTGCGCACTAAGCTTGTGGTTGGATGGATCCTCCGTCTACCTCTAGGATCTCCCCAGTTTTCATCTTGCTCGTATTCAGCTTGCTCTGGAGTTCCAACTAGTTCAAGTTCTTGAATGTTCTTAACCACCACATATCTAGATGGGATGCTGAATGGTCTTTACAACTTGTGAGGCCCACTAACATCATGTTTTTTTATATCAGCACTAAGATTGTGAATCAAATTCCAGAGCAGCAACCCAAAGGACCTCCATTGAATTCAAACAAAATAACTACATGTTGATTTGTTTGGTGACTAAAGATGCCTTATCACATATATTTTCTCATCACAATTACTTCCACCAGCCAATCTCATGGAATACCATCTTTTGACTTGACATACTTTGAACTTGGATAGAATAGTGGACCCATTGAAGATTTTGTAAAATTAATCACTTTTGTAAAAAAATAAAAAGTATTATCTTAATTCAAATTCTCATAATGGATTTGAATTAAAATAACTTACAATGAATCCCAAGATTAGGTGATAAAATTACAAACTTTCCAAATTTGACATTGTGGCCCATTTTCTCCAAGTTTTATTCCAATTTCTTGTATTTTCCAGAATATTCTGCAAAACTTAAAAACATATTAAACATGCCTAATATTTACAAAATAAAGACTAATTAATCTAATATTTAAAAGGTAGAATGGTAGTTTTACAATGTTATCACTGTTCATAAATTCTAGCCATTTTAAATCAAGGTGAAACCCAATTGGAGACTGAAATTAAGTCTAGAATTTGGAAGAGATGAGAGATGGTCTACTGTATTAAAAAAAAATCCAATCATATTATTTTAATCAAAAGCTAAAAGTATTAAATAAAATGAAACCATAAACAAAATAAAAAAAATCAATAAAACCTTACGTGTTAAATGAATACAACACCTCGTTTGATTTGTTTACCTTATGAAATCATGTATATTTTAAAACAAAACAACTGATTTGATAAAATAAACAATGGAATAATGAGAGGTTATCCACGGAAAAACCTAACTAAACTGGGACGGTAGACAGAGAGAGGGATTGAAGGCCTCCTCTTATTATTCATCTTATTATTATTATTTTAAACCCATTTTTAAATCAAAGCAATCAGTTCTAATTACATCCTTTGAAATGATTAACTAAAGGGTGGTCGTCGTAACAGGTAACAGGGGAAACAAAAATTTAAGTGACATGGGTTTTCACAGTTTTCCCACTTTACCCTCTTACCCATTTGTACCAAAATTTAAAAAAAAAAAACCAACGTAAAAAATTGGGGAGCCGATCATGCCCCGCATTTGGCTCGGGTTTTCAAACGATATTGTTTTTCGACCGATTCCTACATACAAGTATCAAAATTCATCTACTCTGAATTTTATGAACTCCGGAACTGATTTTAAGTGAAAAGGGTATGTTATGGGCTTAAAAAATCGTCTCCAAAGAATTTAAGAAAAATATCCTTCCCTCTTAATTCTTTGGAGACGATTTTTGAAGATCAAAACTATAACCTTATAACTTAAAAATATTCCTGGAGTTCATAAAATTCAAAGTACATAAATTTTGATACATTGTTTTTAGAAATTGATCGAGAAACGACCTCGTTTGAAAATTCGAGCCAAACGCGAGAACAACGAGAATGGTGAGCTAACTTGTCAAATGTAAAAGAAGAGATCGAATTTGTTCTCTCAATGTAAGGAGAGAGACCTTGATTCATTGTTTTAATAGGGGAAATGTACAAGACAAATGAAGAAAGAAAAAAAATAAAAGGAAATAAGTTGTTATAATAATTACAATATGATCCCTCCGTGTAAATGGGGAAAGTCAACTCTAATACTCCCTCTCAAGTTGGAGCGTGTATGTGAGTAATGCCCAACCTGATAATTAAAGTATGAAAGGGATCTTTGCCCAAGGGTTTGGTGAATACGTCGGCAAGTTGATGAGAAGAAGGAATGTGCCGAGGGACGAGGAGTCCAAACTGAAGCTTCTCTCGAGCAAAATGACAATTAAGTTTAATATGCTTTGTTCGTTCATGAGAGACCGAATTGTTGGCAATGTGGAGAGCAGCTTGATTGTCACAAATAAAGTGATGGGAGAAGGATGAGAAACACCAAGATCAATGAGCAGGTAGTTTAACCATTGAAACTCACAAGTCAAGGTCACCACGGCGCGTTATTCAGCCTCAGCAGAGGAGCGAGAAATCATCTGCTGCTTCTTGATCTTCCAAGAGATGATGTTGGTACCTAAAAAGGTGCAATAACCTTGTAGTGGATCGCCGAGTAACGGGACAACCAGTCCAATCTGAATCACAATAGCCTTGTAAACGGAGGGTGCTGGAGGAAGACAAAAGAATGACGTTATTGACGGAACCCTTCAAATAGCGAACAACACGGTGTAGGGCGTCCAAATGGGCAGTCCGAGGGGAATGCATAAACTGGCTGAGAATGTTCACTGCATAATTGATATCTGGTCAGGTAATAGTGAGGTAAATAAGACGACCCACAAAACGACAATAGATGATGGGGTTAGGAAGCAAAATACCATCATCAGGAGAGAGCCACAACTGTTGTTCCATTGGAAAATAAAAAATACGCCATCCAGTAAAGTCTGTATCCTTAAGTATATCTAAGGTGTATTTCCGTTGATGGAAGGAAAATACCCTTCTGAGAACGGACAACTTCTATGCCAAGGAAGTATTTGAGGTGTCCCAAATCTTTAAGATAAAATTTGTTGGCAAGAAAGCGCTTGATGCGCTGAATGGCCAATGCATCATTACCAGTGATGATTATATCATCAGCATAGACCAGAACAAATGTGGAGGAGGCACCATTGTGATGAGTGAACAAGGAGTAATCAGACTTCGACTGTGAAAAACCGGCCTAGAGAAGAGTAGATGAGAACTTTACAAACCATTGTCGTGAAGCCTGTTTCAACCCATAAATGGATTTATTCAATTGACAGACACGCTGCTCTCCTTGTTGTGCAAAATCAGACGGAAGAGTCATATAAGCTTCTTCATCAAGATCGCCCTAGAGGAAAGCATTATTAACATCAAACTGATGAAGAGACCACTACTTGACAGAAGCATTAGAGAGAAGAGCACGAACAGTGACCAGTTTAGCAACCGGAGCAAAAGTATCATGATAATCGTGTCCTTCAATCTGAGTGAAACCTTTGGAAACCAAGCGAGCTTTATAACGTTCAATGGAGCCATCCGACCAGTACTTTATTTTGTACACCCATTTACAGCCAATGGGTTTCTTACCAAGAGGCAAAGAAGAAAGGCTCCAAGTGTTATTTTTCTCTAAGGCAGTAATCTCATTAGCCATAGCGTCATTCCAGTGTGGAGATTGAACAGCTTGGGAGAAAGTGCTAAGCTCATCTGTGGAACAAATAGTAGAAAGAAAAGCGCGTTGTGCCAACAGAGAGGTTAGAGGTAGAAAGATAATTATGGAGAGGAATAAGGAGTACCTATCAAGTAGGAATCAGATGGAGAGAGTAAACAGCTCATAGGAGGCAAGTGGAGCAATGGTAATCAGTGAGATAAGGAGGCGGGTGGCGAAGTGCGAGTGGGTCTGTCAACTAGTGGAGCAGGACTGGGAGAGACTAGGAGCGAGGGGCACATCTGGGTTTGGTGAAGGTGGTACAGAAGGGAGAGATTGTGTAGGGGGCAAACCAGATGGAAAATCAAAACTAGGGTCATCAGGAATAGGTTGTGGAGTAACAGGAGGGGGTAGGGGTGGAGGGTGGCAAATCACGATAAGGGAAGATGCCTTCAAAGAAGGAGACATCACGAGAAGTATATATGGTTTTGGAGGGTAGGTCAAATATCCGATATCCTTTTTGAGCATAAGGATAGCCAACAAAAAGACCGAGTTTTGCTCGTTGATCAAATTTGTGTTTGATATTGTGGTTATGACCGAAACAGAGATGGCCAAAAACAAGCATACGAGAATAATCCAGTTTGGAGTGAAACATAACTTCATGTGGTGATTTACCTGATAAAAGAGATGTAGGCATTTTGTTGATGAGGTAAGCGGCGGTGAGGACACACTCACCCCAAACTGTAATGGAAGATTGGATTGGAAACAAAGCACACGAGCGACCTCAAGGAGGTGGCGATGTTTGGGCTCGACAATGCCATTCTGGCTTGGAGTGGCAACGCAACTGCATTGATGGATGATTCCATGAGTAGAGAAGAAAGACTGAATGGAAGTGGAAAGAAACTTAGTGCCATTATCCTAACGAACTTGTTCGATAAGGGAAAAGAGTTCACCACCAGTGTCGGAATGGATGGATTGAATGTGGGAATAGAACTGAAGTCTTCACCATAGCAAAAAAATGATTTTAAAATGGATTGGGTTTCAAATTTAACACGCATAAGGAAAATCCATGTGCAACGAGTAAAATCATCCACAATAGTTAAAAAATATTTAGAACCATTTAATGATGGAATAGAAAATGTACCACATATATCACAATGAATTAAAGCAAAAGGTCTAACAATAGTAATTGAACTGGAGGGAAAAGGTAAATGTTTATGTTTAGCTTGAGGACAAATATCACAATACTTATTTTGCAAACATGAAATAAAAGGAATGTCCTTAGATAATTTATTCAAATAAGTATGGTTCAAGTGTCCAAGCCGAAAATGCCACAGATCAATGGAAGGGATTTAGGTGGGGGGGGGGGGGGGGGGGGGGGGGTGGGGGGTGTTAATGGCCGGCAATGCAGAAGCCGCATGGAAGTAATAGAGACCCTCATGAGCGTCACCCTGTCCAATCGCTTTCCTCGTTGACTGGTCTTGAAAAAGACAATGAGTGGTAGAGAAAGTTAAGAAGCAAGAAGTGGAAGTAGCAAGCTTGCTGACAGATAACAAATTAAACTTGAAAGATGGAATAAATAAAATATGTTCAAGTGTAAGAGAGGGAGAAAGATGGACAGTACCCATGTGTGTGACAACAGCATTGGAGCTATCAGGAAGTTGGACAGAAGAGGGATTAGAACAAGCTGTGTATGATGAAAATAAGGATAATGAAGAGCACATATGATTCGTGGCACCAGTGTCGATAATCCAGACAGAGTGGGAAGGAACAGTGAGAGCAATACCTGCAAGGTGGGCACTAAAACTGGTGCTACTTGAGGGAAGCATGGCCAATAACTGGGCGTACTGCTCATGAGTGAAGTGCGGTGGTGTCTCTATGGTCTGGATGCTAGAGCGAGCAGAGGAAGCATGAGGTGGCTAAGGCATCAATGTAAAATCTCCAGAATGTGGTGAAGCAGCGTTACGAGAAAGATAACCAACCAGGTTTGTAGCAACGATCACGGGTGTGCCCATCACGATTACAATGAGTACAATGAGGGCGGGGCTGGTGAGTTGATGGTGTCACTACGCGGAGAAGGGATGCCACGAGGCATAGGTCGGGCAATAAGTGCTTTAGCATCTAGATGAGAAGAGGAGGAGGAATTAATTTCCTGTTGTTTTTCTTCCTGGCAGCTGAGAGAATAAATCTTGGTGACACTTGGAACGGGGTCCATGATAAGTATTTGGCTCTGAAGGTTTGCAAAATGATCATGGAGGCCTTGTAAAAATTTCATCGCACGATCCTTCTGAAGTTGATCAACGATCGCGTGACCATGCTGACAAGTGCAGGGGGGATGACAATGAGTGAATCAAGTTCATTCCAGAGATATTTGAGCTTAGTATAATAAGCCGAAATAGACAAATCCTCATGTCGAAGGGTATACATAGACTCGTGCAACTGATATATCTGTGGATCGTTGGACTGAGAAAAACGTTCTGAGAGGTCCAACCAAATATCCCTGGCAGTAGAGACATACATGATACTGCTGTGAATGTCAGGAGCTACAGAATTAATAAGCCAAGAACCAACAAGGTCGTGGCAACGCTGCCATTTAATAAGTTCAGTAGGTGAAGTGGGTGCGGGCAAGGTGCCATCCACAAATCCAAGTTTATTCTTTGCTCGTAAGGCCATGGTGATAGCAAGCAACGAAGAGCCATAATTATCGCAAGATAATATCGGCGAGACAAGTACCATGGTCGGGCTATCAGAATGATGAATAGTGAAGTAATCCGTAAGAGTATCATCAGAACCAGGGAGGTCAACATCCTTGCCAGAAGAACCGGTCAAGGGAATTTGCTTGTCAGCCATGAATGGAGCCGGTGAGTGAGACAAAATGGAGAGAGGCTGTGAGTGGTGTGCTTTAGTGGTGCAACAACACTGCAAAATAAGGGTTGGACGTTAAGTCTGGCTGGAGTTTCCAGTAAGAATCGGCAACTGCTGCAAACCAATCAGAAAAATAGAGGGCGCCGATGGAAGAGAACCCCACTGAAAAAAAAAAAGTTCTACGATGTTTAGTTCAGATCTACCTGAACCGGACAACTGAGAAAAAAAGTTGCAGGTCCCGCTTGAGGGAAGACGATTAGAACACAAGAGGGAAGGCAGCAAAGGGCGTGGTGACGATTGGCGTGCAAAAAGAGAAGGTAGCGGACGGCAGTGGGCTATTGAGCACTACCGCAAACGGAGATGCCTTGTGGAAGACGATCGGCTAACAAAGAGGGAAGGCAGCGAACAGCAGTTGCAAACGGAGATGAGTGCCGAACCCAAAATCGTGATCAAGAGGGTCTGTGCCGGCTACTAGAAACTCACAACCGATCGATCTCAACTCGCCATAGACTAGCAAATCAGATCTGAAAAATAGATTGGTGACGATGGCAGGCAGCGGAAGAGGGAGCCACAGCGGCGTACAACACATAGGGGCCTAGCACAACAGCACCTGCGGCGTGTTCGGAGAGATCTGTATCTGTGGCAGAGAAAATCGGTGTGAATAGATCGGCGCCACGATCAGGAGGTTGGCGAGAAACCAATCTGTTTAGCAACAAGCAGCGAAGACGACTAAGAGGCAAGCAGAGGCCGGGAGGAACAGATCTGAAATCAGATCGGGGGCTGCCCACAAGTGACAGGAAATGACCAGATCTGCCAGCAAAACGGCAGAACCTAGCGGGGAAAAAAATTTCCAGCGGCGACGGCTGCAATCAGTTCAACGGAACTGAGAATAGAGCATTCCTTGAACCGATAAAACGGCAAGCAGGGAAAAAAAATCACCGGAAAAATGGAAAAAAAAATCCCAAGAACATAACCTTGCTATGATGCCTTGTCAAATGTACAAGAAGAGATCGAATTTGTTCTCTCAATGTAAGGAGAGAGACCTTGATTCATTGTATTAATAGGGGAAATGTACAAGACAAATGAAGAAAGAAAAGAATAAAAGGAAATAAGTTGGTTATAATAATTACATTATAATTCCTCAGTGTAAATGGGGAGGTCAACTCTAATACGATCCATGCATCTAGAAAGGATCTTGAGTAGACCACCAGTTGTAAAGACCAAGTAGGGCCATCTCCAAATGCTTGAGCTTGGGCATGGTGGTTGCAATGAATGCAACATGTATATGTTTTAATCCAAGGTCTACACCACTCATGATTTGGTGGGCATCATCCAAACCATCTAAAAATTTTGAAATTTCTTTCTATGTGCATTTATGAATTTGTTTTATTAATCTATGATTACTATTCTTTGTGATAGAACGTCTCTAGCAACCGACTGTTGATTTTCTACATATTTTTTATTCTTTCGTGCATTACAAAGTAGGTCATCCTGCTTCTGGGAAGACCACTTTGCTCTTGGCTCTTGTAGGGCGGCTGATACATTCTAAATTCACTTGTTCCATGCTAGGACAAGGTCTGACAGGACAATGAAGTCAATGTCATTGCAACCACCATGCCCAAGCTCAATCCTTTGGACATGGCCTACTTGCTCCTCACAACTGGTGGTCTACTCAAGATCCTTTTTAGCTGGCTGGATCGGCTCGTTGTTCTGATTACTCCTGCGTTTGATTCAGGATTTTCAAACGAGGTCGTTTTTCGATCGATTTTACAGACAATGTATCAAAATTCATTTACTCTTAATTTCATTAACTCCGAGACTGATTCTAAGTGCTAAAGGTATTGTTTTGAGATTAAAAAATCAGTCTTTAAAGAATTAAGAGGGAAGAGCATTTTTCCTAAATTCTTTGGAGATGACTTTTGAAGTCCCAAAACTATACCATATTCACTTAAAATCAGTCCCGAAGTTCATAAAATTCAGAGTATATGAATCTTGATACCTTGTTTGTAGAAATCAGTCGAAAAACGGTATCGTTTGAAAACCCGAGCCAAACGTCGGGAACAACCAGAATTGCGAGCCGATCATGGATTTCTGATGTTGGTTTTTTTTTTTTTTAAAAAAAAATTGGTACGAATGGGTGAGAGCAGGGGTGAAAAATTAGCAAGGGTCGAGATTAATATCGACCGATAAATTTCTCTCTCCTATTTTGTGTTTTTTTTAAATCCGTATTTTTTTAATATTTTATTTTTTCTGAATTAAAAAATAAATAAATAATCCAAAAGAAAGCTGATTTTTTTTTTTAAAAAAAAAATTGAAAACGATAATATCAGCCGATATTGGCGGAGATATTAACTCGGGCCCACCACCGTTTTGATATATTTTTTTTAAAAGGCCGATATTATGAATATCGGCCGATATCAGACCGATATATCTCGCCAATATATTGGCCATATCGGCCGAGAACTATTGCATACAACCGATATAATACGTATCGACCGATATGATAAAGCTCTGAAAAACTGTATCATATCGGCTGATACGTTTCGTATCGGCCGATACCTTCAGCCTAATGTGAGAGGGTAAAGTGGGAAATCTATGAAAACCCGTATCATTTAAAAGATTTTCCCCATTTTAGGATGGCCACCCTTATTTAACCCCACATTAGTTAAATATATTATTATGGAATGCCACACAGCCAAAAAGTGTTTTAGATAATTTTGGTCTTGTTGAATTTTAATTAAAGTTGGTGGATTTTTTTTTTTTTAAACCCTTTGAAAGGTGGAGAGTGGAGACCTTACGAATACGACGTAGGCCCCACATGAGTCTGAATCTTTTGGTATCATTGTATCATACAGTTTATAATGCCACCAATTAACATATGTCGAGTGAGTAAATTCAAGAGTAATTTCGCCATTACAAGTTCATAGTAGTTATTAAAGAAAATAAAATGAAAATTTACTCCTCAACTATTCACATGTCAATCATTTATTCGTGACACCATAAATTATATAGTGTAACAATAAAAGAGTATCTTAAATCCATATTTGCTTTCCTCTCACATAAGATCTACCATCTAATTAGGATTCTCAACAATTTTCATTTCATCCTTTATTTTTTATTATTTGTGATCATTTAGTTTCTTTAAAGAATGATTTTAGTAAGAAAAATCTTAGATTTTGAAGTTGGTCGTGACTCGCAATAGAAACCCTAAGTAACATCATTTTAATATACTGTATGTCTATAAAATATATAAGTATTAGAATTTTGAAACTAAGGCATATCTCACATGGTATTAGATCCAAAATTACAATAAAGGTATCCAACCCACGTCGTGTAGTTCAACTGGTTGCCTCCCGTTTCAGGAAGTGGGAGGTTGCTGGTTCGAGCCTCCATGGCCTAACCTTGGTGTACCTTAGGGTTAGTGGGCTCACCCATGAAAATTTTACACTGGGTATCCCACGATATCCTACGTTTAAATTTAAAAAAAAAAAAAAAGAGTAACAATAAAAGGTGGTTCTCAAATTTTCCAGAAACTGGTATCTTTAAGTAAAACAGGAAATTATGCACCTGTGGTTATATGATGCCTACAATGCTCAATTTTAAAAGGAACTGGTATCTTGTTCACAAGGCTTATCACCCCATTTATTAGCAAAATCTTGGCATGACCTCCTTAAAAAGGGTCTATTTGGTTTAGAAATTATCGAGAATATAATAGAATGGATTATGATGAATTTAGACTTAGTCATTTCATTCAATTTTATTTTGATTATTCCTGAACTCATAATTGTATCTATTATATTAGCTTAATGGGCTTTCCTTGGCAATACAAGACCAATCCAAATTCCACTAGTTTTGGAGAAAATGATAATGTTTTTTTATCAAAAATGTTGGGGCTCACAATAAATTAATCCTGGATCAAAATCAAAATTTGAATTTTTTTTAAGCCAACCAACCAATCACAGAATAATAATGGAGAAATTATCCGACCATAATATGAAAATCAAGTCACACAAATCACACCAGGATTTACATAGAAAACCCTCCAATATAGAGGAAAAAACCACATAACAAATTCAAATCAATTCACTATGTCAAATTAGACAGTACAATCTTCTCCGGTCTATGTCTAGAGTATGACGTATTACAATATAAGCAATAAGAAAAACATTAAATAAGAAAAACATACTGTGCAAATTCCTTTGAGTGACTCTTAGTAGATAAGCTTGGGGAGATACACACATCCCTCTGATCTCTTCATGTCTTTCATTCTCAAATGAACTCCCAAATGGAATTTTTAAGGAAAAACTCAAATAAGATTGTGGACCTTACTAACGTATAATAAGATCAACATATTGACTCGAGTCCATCTTCAGCCCAAACATAATTATCGGGCCTTCATTACAAATTTTGTAGTTTTTACTTGTGTTGGGGTTTTCCTACAAAATTTCTAAATATGAACTCACAAATTTTATGAACATACACTTGGTCACTCGGATATGTGGGATAGGGAGGCTTGCACATGTCTCAAATAATTAATCGAGTGTTCTAAGAGACCTGAACATCTTGGTCAGAAATATACATATACACACACTTGATTACCTTGTTGTTTGCTCATTAAACCATCCCCAGAAATATAGTAGTAGTAAATCTTTTAATAAAGATGATTACCATTGTTGGTATACGTCATATTACTCCACACAGGTAAGTGAGGCCCATCAAATGCGGTGGTAAAGGGTCTGTTGGAAATGTCGAGTCATATTTTTTTAGCAGTTCAAATTTGATCATTTTAATTACTTGTTAATCATTAAGCTTTACAACTTTAGAAAACATGATTTGATTGATTCTATCAAAGTGATTTTTTGTAGAGTGAATATACAATAAAATACTTTTTTTAATAAATCCATCGCCACCCTAGTTAGCGAGCGAGCTCCAGTTTAGATATTCAAGATAACATGACGTAGACCATTGTGCAAATAATCATCCTCTATCATTTAATTAGTTCTTGCTCTTAATTTCCGAAATTGGTATCTTATTTGGGACTGTATCAAGTGTACACACTTAGATGCAAATAATCCACCCTTTTTCATAACATGTAGGTTTAGAAACATTCCTTGTAGTAAATGGATCTCAATACATAAGTCACCTATGGAGGAATTACTGAAAAGTAGAAGCAGAGAACTCAATGACACCCAAAAAAAATCTATCTACCAAGGGAAGCTGAAATAAAGCATGATAAGAATGAGTGACTTGGATAATTCTCCGAGCCCAACAGCTGAACTAGCTGAAGAATGTGATGCAGGTGCTCCACCAGCTGATTTTGACAAAACCAAAAAAAAAAAAATGATTAAACTAAATTCGAGGCAAGTCTTAATTTACAAAATACTTGCTTCCTCCTCATTCCAAAATACTTGTTCCATTTTGAATTTTTTTATTTTTTAAGAATCCTTCTATAAAAGATTATTTTTCAGATATTAGTATTTTATTATTTGAGGAAGTCGAAATTTATAAAAATAGGTCCTATTTCCATCGCGTTAGAATGCGATTTGGAGTTAAAAATAAACAAAGCAGATAAGTAATTTGGGACAATTCTAAAATTTGTACAGGAGAAGTATTTTGGAACAGAGAGAGTAAAAATTAAGAGTTTTGAATTCATGTATAGACTAGGTAGATAGGATAAATGATGTATGTGTTTGGATTTTAGAAAATTAAATGCCATGCTTCCATTTGAGCATGCATGCAAGTATGGCTCCCGTTTATCGTGCATTATGTCACATGATTAAACATAATAAATGAAAATAAAATAAAAAAGCAGATAGATTTGAAATAAAATAAAATAAAATGGCTGATATGAATAATATTTTTATAGATTTAGTAAGTAGGCACTTAGAACTTGCATTATTGTCTAAATACTTACTCGAGCATGTAGATTTGTTGGCACCCACAACCTCCTTGCATTGTAATCTGAAACAAAAATAAAAATAAAAAACATTAAAATTTAGGCTGAAATTGATTCAAAATCTTAGGAAAAAAAAAAGAAGAAATATGTAATTGTAAAGTACATACTGCAAATTAGATGAGCTGCAGCTGCATTCGATGCAATTATCAGAGGTGATTGCATTGCTACCAATGGGGACAATGAAGGAGCTATCTAGTGAACTCTTTACCGAAGAACATGACGACCCAGAACATGCCGAAGCAGAGCAAGCTGCCAAAGTACAAAGTTGAGAAGGCAAAACAAGTATTTTAAAATTCGAACTGAACTCTCTGATTTGACCCGGTTGAAACTCTGTAAATTTAAAATAAACTGTATGGATAGATTAGTTGACCTAAGGTTATTGGCAGGGAAACAAATCTCGGTCGATACGACCTTGATATCTCGGTCGATATCCGATATATAGGCGATATATATCACCGATAAAGGTGGTTTAAAAAAATAGGAGAGAGAAATTTTTCGGCCGATAAATCTCTAGTTATAGGATTATACTGAAGGTTTTAGTTCGACGCTTTCTGAGCTTATCTGATATACAAGAGTTGCATATGGAGTGGGAATACCTATGTTATCCAAAAGAATATTAAAAAATCATGTTTTTATTTATTTTATTTTTCTCCTCTTTTTTTTTTTGACTGAAGGTGTTTAACCGTCTTACTCGTAGGGACTTTACCTGACTAATCTTTCGGAGCATGTGCAAACCTGCCTACATACATTTACCGAGTTAAAGCGATGAGGAGTAACCCTATGGAAATTGGAAAGTAGTCTAAAGAGGTTTGAGCAAGAATCAAACTCAAGACCTCCCTTCATGAGGGGAGTTTCTGGACAGTCTGGCAAACCCTCTCTAAGTTATATTTTTCTCCTCTTTTCTTTTAATAAAAGGATAGCGATCCTCCTACGGGCATTTTGCATAATGAGATATAGGATTTAGGATATTGCCCATTTTACCCTTCTACTGCCGTATGAAAGCATTTAAAAAAAATTAGTGATCCAGTGAGTGAGCTGGTCAGTGATCTTATTTCAGTAATCCGATTTGTTGTTCTGCATAAAAAAACAGTCTCACTTAGATAAATTTCAGTGAGTCGGTCAGTGATCCAGTCAGTAAACCGGTCAGTGATCCGATTTGATGTTATATATGAAAAAACAGTCTCACTTAGATAAATTTCAGTGAGCCGGTTAGTGATCAGGTCAGTGAGCCGATCAGTCATCCGATTTGTTGCTCTGTATGAAAACACAGTCTCACTTCGATAAATTTCAGTGAGCCGGTCAGTGATCCGGTTAGTGAGCCGGTCAGTGTTACGATTTCAGTGATCCGATTTGCTGTTCTATATGAAAAAACAGTCTCACTTAGATAAATTTCAGTGAGCCGGACAGTGAGCCGATTTATACCACAATAGAAGGGTCAGTGATCCGGTGAACTGATTCGAAGGGTTTGGCAAGCCGGTTTGAAGGGCAAAATGGACAATGAAGTAAAACCCGTGTCGGATTACACAGAATGCCCGTGGGAGGATCGCTACCCTTAATAAAATGTTATTTTTCATTGTTTTTCTATTATAATGTCATGATTGTTGTGAGATTTTTAATTTTTTTTATTATTAAATATATAATATATTATTTTTCTATTATAATGTCATGATTGGGTTTTAAGAAACCCGATCCGATCTGATTTCAGCCCTAAAAATACTAATAATCAGGGATATAAAAAAATAAAATAAAACTTATATCGGTTATGGGTCCAGGCTGATATCTTGGCTGATATTTGTTCATATCGAACGAATATCGAATGATGTCTCGACTGATATTTATATTTTTTTTGAAAAATAGCTTTTTTATATTTAAAAATAATTTTTTCAAAAAAAAACCACGATATTTTTTATTTTTTTTTAAGAGAGAGAAAGATCTCTCCCGAAATCTGGGCCGATAGGAAAATTTGGCCGAAATCCATGCCGAAATCCATGTTCGACGGAATTTTCGACCCCTGCCAATTATATGCGTTAAATTACTTTTGATGTATTCGAGCGGGCCAAGTGTTCATAAATATAGGTGGAGAAGAAGACCTTTAAGCGGTACGTCTAGGACTTCCCCGACGTGGAGTTTCGTGGGATCCTGGATTCCATTTACGTCCATGAGCGTCTTCTCTGTGGTCTTGAACTCCTCCGCAACATCCTTCAACGAGCTCCCTGAAACCACCGAGTGTCCGTAATGGACGACTCTCGCCCCGTCCACCTTATCGCAGCTGCACGGCAGCGGTATCCACAGTTTCTGCTCCACGTCAATCAAGCTTGGATCCTTAATCTTATTGTCCTCAGCGATCTCTTCATACGTCACGAACGCGTTGAACGTGTTTGTCGCAATGTTGTAAAGGGTGTCGCCTTTCTTCACCGTGTAGACCGGTGTCCGGTTTGACACCCCGCGGCCATCGTTGCAGATGCAGGGGAAGGGGACACGGACAGTCGAACCTGCCGAGATGTTCCGAGCGGTATCGGAGAGGGGCCAAGAATTGGCGGCCAGCAGCGCCTTGAGGTTTTTTACTCCGAAGAGGTCTTTGATGGATGAGACGGTGGTGGCGTTGACAGGAACATAGCCAATCAACCCCTCACACGTGGTTTCTCCGGTGCAGTTGAATCTGGTGCTGGACACCGCGATAATTGCAAAGCAGCAGAAGTTGAAGAGGAGAAGGAGCCAAACTGGTCTCATCTTCCTCTCTCTCTTTCTCTCTATGTAGATCAGGCGGGGTGTGGTCTTCTTCTTATACAATCTATATATACAGTGAAGCCTGGGGAGTAACTCAGTAACTCAGTGAACGTATACCGTGGGTTTATTCATTTAGTTAGAAATTGAAAATTGACTCAATTGAGAGAGTGTACGAGTCAACATTCAAGAGTCAAGACGTGAGGGTTGGGTCATCGTTGGTTGATTGACTTCACTGAATGACTCAAGTGTAGTCAAGAAGTGGGGTCCACCACCTTTGAACTGTGTTAACACGCCAAAATCACATTCATAATCCACTGAGGCTGATTCCCCACCTTAGAAATGTCACAACTCACAAGATAAAAGAACTCCCAATATTTTGTTCAAATTATTTAAAAAAGTGGTGAAATTGGTTGAGAGTGAAAATTTTGATTTTACATGAGAGTGTTTTGTATTTTTACATCAGGTAAATTATTGAAAAGTGATTGGTGCACTAACATTCTTATCCTTAGTGCGTAAAAAATGAGTGAAATATTCATTTTATTTAATTTTTTTCAAAATCTCTTTTTTCTTCTCATTTATTTAGACAAACTAGACATTTCACTTATTTTTAGTACACCAATCAATTTCCTAAATTATCTTTTACTAATATTGCACACTACAAAAATCTCATATGAAAGAAATTTTATTTTTTGGTAATTTCATTTTTTCCAAATTTGTATAATTTTTTATTTCATTCGTTGATTCGTTAGGGTTTTTTGCTTTTTTATTTGATTATTTGAGGATTATTGTTATATAGATATATTATTTTCACTTTTTATTATGTTTATAAATCATTATGACGATGATATTTTATTCAGATGATGACGTTGCATGTTGATGAAAAACTTGCGTTATTGATAATAATATTATTTTTTATGATAATATTACATTATTATTGTATTTTGTGGTCGTAAGATAATGCCACTTGTTAAAATTAGGTTGCAACTCGAGTGAGTCAGGTTGTGCAGTCAAGTCATGCCATGACCAGATTGCTGCAAATATAGGACCCATTCTTAAATCGGGCCATACAGACCTAAATTATTTGAGGTCCGATTAGGTTCTTAAAACATAAATAAGGGCCTGTACAGGCCTCTCGGGCCCTTACTCAACTTAGTTTTAAAGAGTGGTAAAAATAGAAATTTAAAGAGAAGAAATGAGATACTGAACAAAGAAAGCGTGGGAAAAGAAATAAGAGGACCAAGAGAATAGAAAAAATAGAAAAAGTAGAAAATAGAAAAAGAAAATCAAAGAAAAAAAAGTGTAAAAAACATAAGAAAAAAATGAAAGGTAGATAGTATGAAGAAGGGAAAAAGGATAAACAAAATATGAAATGGTTTTCCTTTATTGATCTCAGTTCTGTCTGTTGGAATTATGGCTCAGTTCCACGTGGCCCATGTTTTCTTAATCAGATAAGGCTCTAAATTAACGATGGGCTTACTTTAGGAAGTTGCTTTGTTAGAGCTGCTCTAATGAAAACAACTGGCTAACGATGGGCTTCTAATTAAAAGGATAAATAAATTAAAAGTTGCTAAAGTGAAGAGACCGGCTGAATTATAGGAAGTCACGGCGGAGGAAACTTCTATTTCAGCCCAGAGGTACCGACTCCACAGCTGTCTACATATATGGCTGTGTTGTTTGGGCTTCTTGCAGCGTCAATGAGAATATCTTAGCGTTACGCGTGGAATAAGAAAAATAGAACGGAAATAAAAACACAGCATAATACAATATTTTAACATAGTTCGGCTCACCTAGCCTACGTCCACGAAACTACAGAATATTTAGTATAAAAGAGAAATAATACATGTACATAGATAATGACTCCCTTGAGTCAAGAGTCCAAACCGAAGTCCTGAACCCCTTATACACCCATTTATAAAACACACTGACGTCACCTCTCAGTTGATGTGAATATCTCTCTTACTCAGAATAGTGAACACAACTTCTGTGTTGCTCCCTCTACGCTTCCTGCGTTCTACAAGTACATCCCGACATGCTTCTCATATGCGAGCGTCTCCGATGATGGTGTGTGATAGGTTCCAACTCAAAGTATATAAACGCTAATATAACTTGTTTTCTCTTCGGGTGAGAAAAGTACCACAATTTGAATGCAAATGATTTCCTCCTCCCTCATTAACATCTGATGGCTGCTTAAATAAGCAAGACCACATACAAGCAAGCAAACCGAAATGAAAGGAAACTAGAAACGAAAAACTGGACGTAAACACAAGTAAACAACACATGCAAATACACGTAAAAACCAAACATAACTGCATGAAAGAAAACTGACGTAAAACACAACCAACTGAGGACCCATTCGTAACTAAAGACCCATTCACACGTAAAACTCTCAACTACACGACCCAGTCCCTCCTTCGTTATTCTTCACGCCATGCAACGATCTCTTACGTACGTACAAGCTCATCCCAAATACTTGGGATTCGGCTTATAGCTCCTTGCAGAACGCCTTGGCCTATCAATACCTCCCCCATCAAGTGGATCCTTGTCCTCAAGGTCCATATTTGGGAACATCTCCCGTAGCTTGTCTGTTGGTTCCCTCGTTGCTTCCTCGGCTGGAAGATGCTTCCAGCGCACCAAGCTTTCTTCGACAAGCTGGGTTCCTTGCTTGATCCAGCGGTAGTCTAAAATAGCTTGAGGCTCCAATATAACTACTCCTTCACGGTGAATGGTGGTAACTTAGCTTGTTTGGTCTCAGCAATTCCCCCGTTGTCCTAGTATTACTTAAGTAGTGGCACGTGGAACATCGGATGAATGCGTGCCCTTTTTGGTAGTTGTAATTTGTATGCGACTGGTCCGATCTTCTCTAAAATCTGGTAGGATCCATAAAAACGGCTAGCTAGTTTCTGATGGACCCGTTTGAAGACCATTTGCTAGCGGTATGGGTGCAACTTCAAAAGTACCTTTTCACCGACATCGAACGAGATGTCCCTTCTCTTCCTATCCGCCATCTGCTTCATTCTGTTCACCTATCTTTCTAAGTTGGCCTTTAGTTGCCGTAAGAGTTCATCTCGATTTATGAGTTGCTGATCAACTTCATGTATCGATGAAAGTCCGTCTTTGTACGTCGGAATGGGGGGCGGCAATCTTCCATACAACGCCTGAAAAGGGGTCATCCCTGTCGAAATATGGTAAGTCGTATTATACCAGTATTCCGCCCAAGGTAAATAGCCGCTCCATCTCCGTGGCCACTGATGAACAAAACACCGAAGATATTGTTCGACGCAGCGATTGATGACTTCCGTATGCGGATGGTATGCGGAGCTGAGCTGTAGTTTGGAGCCCGACAGCTTGAAAAATTCCTTCCAGAAGTTACTGATGAAGATTGGGTCCCGATCACTGACAATTGATTTGGGTATGCCGTGAAGCTTGATAACGCTTTCCACAAATTTTTCGGCTACAATTCTTGCAGTAAAAGGATGACTTTAAGTAAGGAAATGAACGGACTTACTAAGTCTGTTGATCACTACCATGATGGTGTCTTTTCTTTGCGAAACCGATAAGCCCTCAATAAAGTCTAAGGTGACGTCGTCCCATACTTGGCACCGGATTAGCAGCGGTTGAAGAAGCCCAGTGGAGCTAAAGTCTCGGCTTTTATTTTCTGGTAGACCTCGCATCCCTTGACGTAGACTTGCACTGATCTATGCATTCCAGGCCAATAAAACTGCTGCCCCAACTTCTTGAACGTACGTAGGACACCCGAATAACCCCCCACCTTGGTGTCATGCATTTCGTGTAACAGTTTGGCCCGTAAGGCGGCATCGTTCGGAATAATGACCCTTCCTTTGTATAGTAATAGCCCTTGGCGCCATGTATATGATCCTCCAGTTGTTCCCTGGTCATACAGACCTTCGACTGAATGTACTGGTCTTCTTCTGCAATTTTTTTTATTTCCTCCCATAAGCTAACCTGCAGAAAGAAAATTTGGTGGAGAATGGGACTGCCCTGCTTTCGAGAGAGAGCATCAGCTGCGGAGTTCTCACGGCCCAGTCTATATTTAATCTCGTAATCGTAGCCCAAAAGCTTAGCAACCCATTTTTGTTGCTTCGGAGTTGCTATTCGTTGCTCTAGAAAATAATTGAGGCCACGTTGATCGGTCTGAATATAGAATTTTTTGCCCTAGAAGGTAAGGCCGCCAGGTGCGTATGGCTTCGACGATAACCAACATCTCTTTGGCGTACGTCGACCAGGATTTCTTGGTCACTCCGAGGGCTCGACTCATGTAGGCCACTGGTTTGCCTTGTTGAGACAAGACTGCTCCAATTCCTTCCACAGATGCGTCTGTTTCAATAGTGAAAGCATCATTGAAGTTTGGCATGGATAATATAGGAGTGGTTGTTATGGCCTATTTGAAAGCAAGAAAGGCAGTTTCAGCTTCTCCGTGCCATCCGAATTGGCCTTTTTTGAGAAGATTGGTGAGAGGCCGAGCTATAATGTCGTAATCTTTGACAAACTTCCGGTAATACCCTGTCAAACCTAAAAACTCACGTAGTTCCAAAATGTTAGTAGGTCGAGGCCAGACTACCATAGCAGCAATTTTATTTTCATCCACCTTCACGCCCTGACTAGTGATGATATGCCCCAAGTACTCCAATTCTTGCTGCCCAAATGCACACTTGCTAGCTTTAACAAAGAATCTGTGTTGCCTCAATATTTCGAAGGTCTGCCTTACATGCACTAAATGTTGATCCCAATCCAGACTATAGACTAAAATATCATCAAAGAAAACTAACATGAATTTTCGAAGATGATGTCGAAAGATGGAGTTCATGATAGCTTGGAATGTGGAAGGTGCATTACATAAGCCAAATGGCATAACCAAGTATTCGTAATGTCCATTATGTGTTCGGAAAGCAGATTTATGGATATTACTTGGTTTAACCCGTACCTGATGGTATCCCGCCCGCAGATCAAGCTTGGTAAAATAAGAAGCACCGTAGAGCTCATCCAACATATCATCCACGGTGGGGATCGGAAATCAGTCTTTAATGGTTGCGGCGTTGAGCGTACGATAATCTGTGCAAAAGCGCCAATTCTCGTCTTTCTTTTTTACCAATAATACAGGTGATGAGAAGGGGCTAGTGTTGGGTCGCACAAGCCCGGATTGCAGCATATCTTGGACCTGCTTCTGGATCTCGTTCTTCTGATAATGCGCATACCTGTCGGGTCGGGCCGAACCACGTAAAATTGCAAGGTGTTTGCTTGTGCTTGATTTTCCCATTCGATTCTTGTTATTTTCGATAACGACACTAACACTCTCTTCATTGCAAAAAAATGAGATCTAGGGTTTTTAAAACTTAAGTTTTGATAGTAGGGCTGATTGGGCCCTATCTAATGATCATAAAAATTATATAGATGGATAGATTATCATGAATATTTTCATACTGTCAAAATAGAACCCGTTAAATTATGCTTACTTTTTATTTTTTATAAACGATTAGATAAATATTTTCATCTATCATGTTTAATTTAATGGTGACTTTACATCAATTAAAATTATAAATGGTTAGATCTAAATTTAAAAAAATAGAAAATAATAGACCTTATTCAATATAAAGTGCAGTCCCACATGGGCCCGAGTGTCCACTTAAGAAATTTCCACACAAACATTAGATTTGAGTTAAAAAATATGTAACTTTTTTCTCCATTTTCTCCTTCTTTTACATCAAAATGCCTTCCTTACCCTTCTATAATTAGAAAAACAAAATGATGAGCATACCATGTAAAACTCTACAATGACAGGTCTGATAAAGTAGTCGGCTTCGCCTGCTTATGTTGGATGGTACCAACAAACCCAAGTGCTAACTACTATTTCTTATTTATTGAATTAGCCAAGCAACTTGCTATCGGATATTTATTTGGTATCAAAAAATTTCACACACAAAATTAACATATTTTATTATTTATTATGATTGTGGGAATCAATCACACTACTTATGGTCCTAAGAAAAAACCCTGAGGCATATTGCTCAAATCATTGGTCCGATACTCGATGTAGCTTTTCTCTTAGACAAGATGTCTAATATTTTTAAGGCTTGAGATTATGCCGGTCAACAAAAATTATATACTTATTGAACTTTTATTGATTCCTCGATTTTGACTTATGAAACACTTATAGGAATAACCAAACTAGTTTATCAAAGATCACCCTCTCATGATACCCTTAATCCAAGTCCAAGTGATTTTAATATAAATATGATAAAATAAAAAATCCAGAAGAATTAATAAAAGAAATCAATGATAAACAATTTAAAATAGATAACGTAAAAATATTTTCTGAATTACTAGAAAGCCCAAGATACCAATGGTATTTAAATAAATATATAGATGATGAACAATATAGAATCCAAGAATCATGATTTAGAGATTTAATAATTTAACAAAGAAACCTATACTTTTTTGAATTGTTAGAATGGTGCGTACACTTGCATTTTGAATCGGTATTGGCAACAATTACACCTACACAAAATCCTTGTAAAGTAGATTCTCTTAGTCCTTTTGTCATTTCATGTCATTTCATTTCAATTTGTCATCTTTTGTCATTTTTTGACACTTCAATGCTTTTGTTTTTTTCAAAAGGATCTGCAACTTCATATTACAATCCAGTGCATGCCATTATGTTGATTGCTTTGTGGATTTTTGTCACATGGGTTACAGAGTTGAGATGGCACAACTCAGTTCTTTTTACTCTTACTTTTGGACTTTCGTGGATTAACGAAATTGCCTGGGTCATTCTCTGAATTTAAAACATTAAATTGTTTGTTTGAATTACCCAAAAATTCTTGAGCTTTAGACTGAAAGCTTGATTGAGAAGACTCCTCATGAACTTCATTAAATTTTTGCATCAAATCTCTAATGATTTCTTTTTTGAATTTTTTCAGTTTTGGCTTGATTGAAAATGATGAAGATGTATGGATTTTCAATGAGAGCAGCTCAAATGTCAAATAACGCAAATACTTCAAAAAATAAACATATATGCATTTTCATCATTTTCAATCGCAGCAAAACTGTAAAAATTCAAAGAAGAAATGACCAGAGATTTGATGCAAAAAATCAATATTTAAAATCTTTTTTACTAATGGGTTTAGGATTATCATTAGTAGGTGATAGGTTGCTACAAATCAACGATCTTTTAGAAAGGTCTTGATGCGTTGGAGCACCTAGATGTTACCGACAGTTTATTGCAGAAGATCAGTGGAATACAAACTTTTCAATCTTTTGGTGAGGATATGACTTGTGACACGCAGTGGAATCTTGTTTTTGTAAGTGGAGAGACATGTGTCATGTAACGACTCTACCCCAACTTTCCAGTGTGAAATTGTCGCTTTGGACCCACCATGCCCTCACAGTTTTGCTTTAGGCCTTGGCCCACATGACCAGGCCCAAAAAGGCCTCACACTAGGGAATGGGGGCTTCTCTCATATCAACACCCAGCCCACCCACCTCACAACCGATCTAAGACTTTTTCAGGTGGGTGGTGTGCATTACAATCCACCCTCATTAAGACCACAGCCATCCCCAGTTCTGTCATATTACAGAGGAGGTAGAAGGCCCACACAGTCCAAGTGTTAAACCGTTGTCTGATACCACTTGTAACAACCCTACCCCAACTTCCCAGTGTAATATTGTCAGCTTTGGGCCCACTATGCCCTCACGGTTTTGCTTTGGGCCCTGGTCCACATGGCCAAGTCCAAAAGACCTCACACTAGGGAATGGGGGTTTCCCTCATATCAACACCCATCCTACCCACCTCACAACTGATGTGGGAATTTTTGAGGTGGGTGGTGGGTATTACATGTCATCTCGTGACATATTTTGCTTGGTTGTTTATCATATTGATGAGGATATGTTGTTGAGAAGCAGCTTCCACGAAACTTCATGAATAGGATGATGGCAAGACGAGTCATGACAACGTTCTTTTATGTAATCAACATGTAAATATTGTAGCGATACCAATTACTTTTTCTTTCATTCGGATGAACTTTTTACATTCTTCACATTAATGTATCCATTGTCATCATCATCTTGAATATCATCTGTAATACCCCAGCCCAATTTAGGAGTTAATTATGATTAATCGTGATTAATTAAATAATTTTTATCTGTTAATTATGAATTATTTTCCTCTAATCGTAAAGAGTATCAAATAAGTTCTTCAACGGATCTGAGTTTGACTCGATCCGAATCCGATAACTCTTTTAATTAAATTTCAAAGGTATATAGACAAGTTATGAATATAATAATAATATTATTTTAGGCTTAAACCTTGGTTGCTATAGAAACTCAGTCGTTTGACTTAGTTTGAACTTCAAATTTTAGATTATGCATTATTTTTAAATTCTGAACTTAATGACATGCCAATCTTGTTATAATTTCGCTAATTTATTTTACTCCTAAGCTTTAAAGTGGTAAAATCCCAATTTGACAGGGTAGAGGAAGTCCTAAAAATATATAGAGAGAGTCAGTACTCAATCCGTATTATAACTAAGTTGTTTATTTCTTTACACTCTAAAATAATGAGTTTTTTATATTACTTTAAGCCATGAAATATGGGCCGTTGAATATTCTTTTAAATGGAAAATGTGGTTTTTGACTTCAAAACACTTTGAAACTTTAGAATGTTTTCATCGGACAAATTTACTCTATCAAACTATAAGGTTGGATACTTTCAAAGAGAATCTTGAAGACTAGGAGATCTTGTTAAAATGGTAATTTTTAGCAAAAACACTAGGTTTTTTAAATAGATTTCACTCCAAATTTTAATACCATGCTTAATTTTTAATAGTTGACCTACTGAACCAATTATATCAATTTAGTGAGGCCCTGAAATACCCATATAAAAGAAAGGACATAGATGTAAATAGTAAAAAGAATATATTTTAAAAAATGATAGAGAAAAAAAATGTAAGATAAGTTTCAAAGCTACGGTTGTAGCTTGTAGTTGTACTGGACGGTTACAACACCGTTAAATGCCTATGTAGTAGGTGGTAGTTGTAATAATAATTATAATATATATAATAATAAATGCATGGTTATTTAAATCCTATAAAGCTAATGAATAGCTTAGGAAACGTGTATGGTTAAAAAAATCAATATGGTTGCTTATAAATGAGAGTAATGGGAGAGGAAGCAAGAAGGTAAAAAGAGAAAAAAAAAATATCCTCAAAGTCTTTATGCCGTTTCGCTCTCTTGCTCTTTTAAAACAGCAAGCACTCTCTCTCCTATTTTTCTTTTCTTTCCTCTTCTTTCTCTTGCTTTGACCTGGCTGTACCAACAGTAGCCGAATTTTGCACTCAAGCAGCTGAACTTTCGGGTTTCCCGCATTCTTTTAAGGGTTTTCAAATTTAGTCAATCTTACACAGAATTTTGCACGTAAAGTATCAAAATGATTCTATTCTTATTTTTATTAACTACATAGCAAGTTAGGAGTAGAATAGCTCAGTATTGGGGTTCAAAAAATGAGATTTTTTTTTAAATGGAGGAAAAATAGATTTCCTCGAAAAATTTAAATTTCACTCCCAAGATTTGTATTATTTTACGTTCAAAATATAGTTTTCGACCCTAAGTAAAATCGGGGAAAAGATTAACCCCATCTGACTATTGTGTGTTTATTTTTCTACCTTGTATGTTTAAATTCCTGTACTGTACCCTCTGGGCCAAATTCTCAATATGCTTTCATGGTCCTTCTTTCAGAAGAAAATACGAGGATAGGGCACTGAGTACTTTTATTTACTTTACTGTCTCTGTACCCTCTGGGCCTCTCACAATACGTCTCCATGGTCCTTCCTCCAGAAGACAATACGAGAGAAGGCATTGAGTACATTACATTTTTCATTTTATTGTAATGTTTTGAATAGCTGATAACTAACTTTCTGACATAATTTAAAGGAGCAGAAAGAGTCTAAGTGACTCGTTACACATATCATATTTTTTTGGAAAAATAGCACGGAGTTTGGGAAATTATTATGTGTATATACTGATAAATAGAAAATTTATACATTTTACTCTATCTTACAGATTTTTCGTAAAAAACTCAACTGGAGAAGGTGAGGAGACTCAAACCAATACTTGTATTGTGTTATATGTTAAACCCACTAACACCAACTGAAATGGGACCCATGGTCAATTAAAGATGGAAAAGGCTATATAGGTCTAGAATATGAGACCTGACACTGCCTACATGTAAGGGATGTAAATGTTCTAACTGTTTAGAATATTGGCGTTAAAATAGTGTTGGGGAGTCAAGGACTTATAGCCTCTAACGCAGTATGGACCCATGGAGTGTCTGAAAATTGTCGGGTAAAAACTGGGTGAAGGCATTCATGTTATTAAATCTAATTTTATATGTTTGTGTGATATTGACTATTTTGTTGATCTATTGTATTGGTATTGGATACACCAAATGATAAGGCTAAAATATGGTGGTTCTCTCAGAATAAGTCCCTGTGTAAGGAGGGCACTAGAAATCATGCACTATTATGCATTTGACATTTGCATGTGATAATTATGTTCATAAGTTAAATCTGTGCAAGATAATAACTTTGTAAAATTTGATATTGGCCATTGGGCTATAATTGCTGAGATTAGCCAAACACCGTTTGCGAATCATTGGGTTGGACGTGTTAGTAGGCTGTGGTCGACCGCCATCAACTGTTGGTGCTGAAAGGGCTAGTAGACCGGGTCGTGGAGACTTTATACACTTGCAAGTTGCTATATTAATTCCGTGGAGGAATTAATATTAGTTCTGGTTGGAACTTCAAATGGGGGGGTGACCCCGGCGTTGTAACATGGCTGGGGACCAACCCCTATGTTAACAATACGTACAATCTGAATAAACACCTTAGAAGATATCATAGGGTGAAAATGAGATATGCTAATAACATGCATTTCTATGGCATGCATTGCTTATGCATTGTTGCATTACAATCATTGGATTTTATAGTGTGTTCTCTCCACTGGGCTGTTGCTCACGTCCTTTACAATGCCGGATATAAACCAGATGAGGGATTGAAGGGACCAGTGGTGCTTCGTTGAAAGTCGAAACTTAGAAGTTCCTAAGGTTTTCCACATGTGGAAACCATTTGCCTGCTTGAATATGTTTGAGTGTTTGTAATAAATATGCCTCATGTGGCATAAAAAACTTATGTCTGTAAGTTTTAATGTCGTATACATTATATCCGCCATGGTTCGTTCGTAACACTGATGAGATAAATGAAAATATTCGTTGTGTGATATGGGTTTGTATGTGGGGATATATGGTATATGTTTGAGTCCATGTGTGAAGAGCAAGTGTGACATTTTCTAGGATTGGGTTTTGGTAAACTTGAAGATCCAACCCAGTTATGACGTTGAGTGATTAGAGTTTATTGTTGAAAAAAAAAAAATTAGTCGCGTTCCAGGCCCACATCAGGGTTCGGGGTGTGACATCAACTAGAAGAGATTGAAGAGCAGCGACTTTTCTGATTGTATGCATTTTCATTATTTTCAATCGCAGTAGAACTGTAAAAATTCAAAGAAGAAATCACCATAAATTTGATGCAAAAATTCAATATTCTAAAATCTTTTTTGCTAATGGGTTCAACATTATCAATAGTAGGTGATAGATGGCGGCAAATCAATGATCTTCTAGAAAAGTCTTGATGTGTAGATCAGTGGAATATAGATGTAACGACCCGTCCCGCTAGTACAATATCATTCGCTTTGGACTCACACACACAAGCTCGCACAGCTTTCAATTGGCGAGTCACCCCACTATTGCTCCCAAAAGGCTGTGTACTGAGGAGAGGGGGGGATGCCCTCTTATAACCCTACACCCTAGCCAGCTACCAATTGTTATGGGACTGTTTCCCATTGCCACCATGCAAGGCTGGGTTGAAGTTGGGGTATCAAAATCTAGACCCTTAAGGCTAGAGTTGTCCCGGGCTCTGTCCCACCACACAGATAGAAGGCCCCACACAGTCCGAGTGTTGAGCCGTGCTCTGATACCACTTGTAACGACCCTACCCCAACTTCCCAGTGTGATATTTTCCATTTTGGGCCCACTCTACCCTCACATTTTTTTTTTTGGGACTTGGCTCACCTAGCCAAGCCCAAAAGGCCTCATATGGGAAGAAGGGGCCTTTCCCTCAAATAAACCCCTTCACACCCAACCCAACTGTCAATGTGGGCCAAATCCCACACCTATTTGGGTGTTGTTGGGGTATCACAATCCACCCCCCTTAAGACTAGAGTCATTCCCGACTCTGTCACATCACAGAGGTAGAGGGTCCACACTGTCCGAGTGTTGAACCATGATCTAATACCACTTGTAACGACCTTACCCCAACTTCTTAGTGTTATATTGTCAGTATTGGGCCCACCATGACCTCACAGTTTTGCTTTGGGCCTTGACCCACATTGCCAAGCCCAAAAAGCCTCACACTAGGATATCAACACCCATCCTACCCACCTCAAAACCGATGTAGGACTTTTTGAGGTGGGTGGTGGGTATTACATGTCATCTGGTGACACATTTGGCTTGGTAGCTTGTCATATTGATGAGGACATGTTGTTGAGAATCAGCTTCCACGAAACTTCATGAGCATGATGATGGCAAAGACCAGTCATGATAACGTTCTTCTATGTAGACATCTTGTAGTAATATTGTAGGGATACCAATTACTTCTTCTTTCGTCTAGATGAACTTTTTACATTCTTGACATTAATGTACCCATTGTCATCATCATCTTGATTATCATCAGTTAGAAGAGCTTGAAGAGCGGCGACTTTTCTAATTGTATGTATTTTCATCATTTTCAATCGCGGCAGAACTGCAAAAGTTCAAAGAAGAAATCACCAGAGATTTGATGCAAAAATTCAATGAAGCTCATGAGGCATCTTCTCAATCAAGCTTTCAATCTAAAGCTCAAGAATTTTTGGATAATTCAAACAATCAATTCAATGTTTTAATTTCAGACAATGACCTACACAATTTCGTCAATCCACGAAAGTCCAAAAGTGAGAGCAAGAAGAAATGAAGAACGCAATCAACTAAGTAACCCACGTGACTCAAATCCACAAGGCAATCAACATAATGGTATGCACTGAATCGTAATGTGAAGTTGCATTTCCTTTTTTATCCTTGGCAACATTTTGAAACATAGCTCAGACATCCTAGAAATCATTGTAATTGTTTAACTTCTTTTATTTCATCTAGAAATTCTTGTTTGAGTCATTGTCTGAATTTAAAGCATTGAATTGATTGTTTGATTTACCCAAAAATTCTTGAGTTTTAGACTGAAAGCTTGATTGAGAAGACGCCCATGAGCTTCATTGAATTTTTACATCAAATCTTGGTGATTTCTCGAATTTTTGCAGTCCTGTCGTAATTGAAAATGATGAAAATGCTGGATAAGAAGGGTCAGAAAGAGACGAGAGATCCTCTTTTGTATTGGGAAGAGATTGGGAGAAGGGGAATGAAGGAGATGGGATTTGCATAGAAGCATTAAAAATGGGGGATTTTGCATTGAGGATTCTTTTACATTGCTTTTGGATTCCTTATATTGATTTTTCATTACCTCAAAAAATGAGGTCTTACCACAGCTATTTGTTGAAAAGGCAAGGCCCTTTTGAATGATTTCATCAAAATCAAATTAGTCCCAATTTTTAACGTATATATTTCTTGAAATATGAGGTGGATTTTCATATATTTTCATTAAGGAATTTCAATTTAAAATCCAGGGAATTTGAAAGAATTTGAAGAAATTCATTTGAATCCATGGATCAGCAGCAAATTAGATATTTTGAATAAAACTTTAATTTCTTGCTGTAAAGCCATGAAAATTTTATCATAAAGCAATTGAACTTTTATTGGGAAAATTTCTCGAGTTCCACCAAAATGAATCAAAAAACGATGAAACTACCACATTGGGATTTTATTTGAATATAATCTGAATAATTAAATGAAAGTTGTTGAGGATTCAAAGTTGAAGAATCAGTTAAAATTTTTTTTGTGTGATGAAAAGGTTGACCCCATTATCTTCGGGAAGAATTTTGCAAATTTTTGACTTTAAATACGAAATTTTTGAATTGACGGGGAGATGATTTAGATGAACAGTTTGTTGAAAATCTTTATGTTCAAATGTGCAACTTCCTGTTTGAAAAAGGATGCATTCATAATCTTGATAAGTCTATGGGGCTACAAAATACTTATCATGAGAGAAATATTCTGAGATCAAAGATTCAACGGTGATTGACTCGGGATAACAATGAGGAGGAAGAGCTCCAATATTTTGATAAGAACCAAGGAGTGGTTTTGAATTAGAGGTTGAATTTGAAGAAGGATTAGGAGAAGAATGAGGTTGAGAATTGAGGGATGCTCTACAAGCCATGTATGGATTTTGAACCTTTGAAGATGAAGGCGATGGATCAGTAAATCCACTTTGCATGTATTTTTCATAGGAACCAATTCAGCGTTGAATTGGAGATGAAAAGAAATGAAATTGTGGATTTATATCTGGGAGCATAAAAGGAGATCTGGCTCTCCCCACTAGCTTAGGATGTTTCATTAAAAAAAATTAGGGAGAATTTTAAAAATAAAATAAGATAATTCAATTATGGCAATGTACTGAATAAGTCCGAGAAATCTTCAATGAACCCTGTAGAAATTCTCGAGAAAAAAAGTTAGGAATAAAATTATATGATCTCTTTATAAATTCAATTTCAAAATCGAATACACTCAAAATAGTCTGCCATCTAGCAAAGATTTGTTTATTTGCTAGATTTTTTATATTTTTTTGAATTACTTATTTAGCTAATTTACAGTCGATTCTCAAAAAGGTTTTTTTATTTAAAAGATCCAATTGAAATTTTTGAATGCAATATACTATTGCCAAATTTTCCTTTTTAATTGTCAAATATACTTTGACTATGGTGGATTCCATGTTTCTGAATAAAATCTAACTATTTCTTCTTCATTTTCATTGTTTATTTGAATCAAAATTTCTCCAAATACAATAGAAGAAGCATCGGTTTGGACAATTTTAAAGGCTTTTGGATTTGCCAAATTTAAGCATGGTAAATATTTAATTTTTTATTTTATTCTTTTCACTTCTTCTGTATGGTTGTTATTCCATGGGATAGGATTTTTTTATTAATCTTTCTTGGAATATTTTTCTATCCTTAGCAACAATTTTTTAGAAATTTGAAACATACTTCAGACATCTTAGAAATCAATGTAATTTCTTAATATTTTTATTTCATCTAGGAATTTATCTACAAATTCAATAACTCTGTTTATTGGTTGAAAGATTTTATTTTTTATCTTAAAGCCAACAAATTTAATTTCAGTTTGAAATAACTTGATTTTTCTTTGGCTTAAGACTAGACCATTTCTTATGATAATTTTTTTAAATATTTGTAAATGTCTCCAGTACTTGTCAACTGATTCTGAAAATATCAGAATATCACCAATGTAAACAATGGAGAGTGTATTGTAAGGATAGAAAGTTTCAGTCATTATCCTTTAGAATTCTGAAGGTGCATTTTTTAAGCTGAATGGCATTTCATTCCATTCCTAGTGTCCAGAAGGAACTACGAAACATGTTATGTATTTATCTAACTCATCAATCTGGATTTGCAAAAACGAGATTTTAGATCAAATTTAGAAAAAATTTCTTGCATCATAGATCTTGTGCAAGATATCTTAGATATTTGGAATTGAGAATCTTGTGGATTGTAATACTTTATTTAGGGGTTTGTAATTTATTACTAAACGAGGAACACCGCGTTCTCGTTAAGCAACGTTGTTCACATAGAAAACAATACTACTCCAAGGAGTGTTACTCTTCCTAATTAATTTTTTTGTCTCTAATTCATTTATTTATTTTGAGCACATTTCTTGATATCCATTTGACATTTGAGTTGCTCTCACTTTAGTTGAAAATTTTCTTTCGTCAAAATCTTTTAAATATGGTAATTTTACAATATGTTCTTTTCGCCTCCTGAATGCATTTTGAAGATCTGAACATCATTCTAAAATGAGTTTTTTTTATATTGTTCTTTTTTATCTTAGAAGGATTTTTCGATTAATTGGTTTTGAATTTTTACATTTTTTATTTTAGAAGGGAGATCTAAAATATAGTTTTCTTTATTTGAGAGAATAGAGTTTATATTATTGACTTCCCCTAATCTGGGTTTTTCGACGAATTCGAAAGTCACTTGGGTATCTTCAATAGTTGTGACTTGTGACTATTCTTTCATTGGTGGTTATATAGGGAGTTATTGCATTTAAAAATTGAGTTCCTAAAATTAAGTCTTCACTCATTCCTTTCATTTGAAAAATTAAAATGTTATTTATACACTTTCTGTTTTTACAAATATGAACTAGGAAGTTTATTACTTAAATAAATTTCTTTCCATTTACTGAATTTACTATATGGGTTGTTGATTCAAAATAATGTAAGGGAGTTATTCCTTCATTTACGCAACTTATATCGACTCCTGATCCAAAAGACAGATCAATTCTTTATAAAAGTTATTATCTAATCTGAGAATTATTTTAGTGTGCCATCTTCGAACTGTGAATATAGATATTTCATTAATGAGATCATTTATTCCTGGATTAGAAGTTTGGCCCTTTTCAAATTTAATATTTGCATTTGTTTCTAACATTTCTATCCTGAATTTAAGTTCATTTATTAAGCTTTTTACTTCTAATTTCGTTTCTTTTAATTCTTTTTGTAAGCTTTGTATTGTTACTGGATTTTCAGTAGCTTCGTTCTCTTTACTTAATTTTTTATAGAAATTGTTTATATTAAGGAGCTTAATGGGTTTATTTTGAATATTTTCTTTTTCTTTTCCTTTACTAGATTCCAATAATCTTTTGATTTGTTCTTTCTGTTTTTCTGGATCTTTTTTTCAGATATCATTTCTAGAATTAAATTATCACTTGCTGATAAAACATTTATATAAAATTCTGAAGTTGAGGTTTCTGAGGAAATAAATTCATAGTTGACTGCACAGCTATTACATTTACAATTAGGTTGACCTTGACAATCTTCAATTTTAAATTGTTCTGCAATTTTATTCATAATATTTGTTTCGTCCTCATTTTTTAACTCTAAATATTAGATTTCGCTATTATTATCTTCTTCTGACGATGATGAAAATTTTAATTCATTTATTTCATTTTTCAAAGATTTTACTTTCTTTTTTGTATTTTTATAACATTGTTTTGCGTAATGGCCTGCTTTACCACAAATAAAGTATTTCTCTTCACTGTTCTTTTTATTGGTAAATTTATTTTTTCTCTTTTATATGATTTATTGAATTTAAAGTTTCTTTTAAACCTTTTCTTATTTCTTTTTTGATGTTTTCTCATAGTTTCTTGTAATGTTTTGTCTTAATCCTTAATTCATTAGGAGAATAGAATTGAGAACAATAGGTTCCTAATTCTTTTCAATCATAAGTTTTTATTTCTTTTTTTAATTGATTTCCTATTTTATGTCATTGCATATTTCTAGACCTACTTGCTTTATTTTTTGAGTTAATTCTCCATAAGTATAGTGATTATAATTTATTTGGTCATTGTTCATAATAGAAGATCTAACTTTATTAGCAAATAATGGAGGGAGTCTGAGATGTATTTTTCTTTCCAAAATGATTTATTACAATCTTCTAGAAAATAGACTTGTCATAGTCTTACATCTAAAGTTCATTAGTTGTTGTTGAATTTGAGTTTTTTCTTTTTTTAATATCTTCCTATGAAATGTGTAAGTATATTGTGAATTAACGTTGTTACTGAATTAGATTCAGGTTCGCCTCCTCTACTAAATATAGGATTTCCATTGTCGTCTATTTTATAAGAGTTTAGTATTGCATTTCTTTGTGTTTCTGTTAAATAATTTTCCTACCAATTTATTAATTGTCCTGTGAATCATGCAATTATTAATTTTATTAATTTTTTTTGTATTATAATTTGTTCTTAGAATATTTACATGCATGTTTATTTTTTTGAAGTATTTGCATTATTTGACATTTGAGCTGCTCTCCCTTTAACTCAGGTTTGATCTTGTGGGTTGGGCTCTAGGGTCGGGTTAGATTCTAGGGATACTAAGCCAGTAACCGACCCAACTTGGGCCAAAGGAGACCCAAGTGGCATTTTTTTGGCCAAGTCGGGGCAACACAGGTTGGGCCTAACCCAAGTTGCACCCCTACTAACCTCTGTAAGAATGTGGAAATCAAGATAAAAAGCTACAATTTCAAAGATGACTTGTATGTAGCATGTGGCAACTCCGTCTTATCGTATTTCACATATGATTGAAAATGCCTTACTATTGAATAATAGGATTATAATTTTATTTCTATATTAATTATTGAATAATGTTCTTCCTTCATCCACAACTCTTTAACTATCAAGGTGAAATTTCGACCAAAGTATTCATGTCTCTTAGAGCACTTAACTAATTCTTTGGACATATGCAAACCTCCTTGTCTACACACACTAGGTAAAACCACGAAGAATGGTCACTTTTGTGTTGACTTAAACCCATGTCTTCCTGTACCTTGGGCAGGATTTTGACCATCAAGTCATTCCTCACAGGTTCTCTAATAGTTTTACCTTGTTCTTCCATCTTCATGTATGCTAAAACTTTCTTCTCCACCTTTGTTTAAGTGGTTTATCTTATGTGCTAACGCCTTTCTAAAATATCTTGTCACACAAAGTATGGATGTCAACAACTAGGCTATGTCAAACCCATGGATTAAGAATGAGACCCAAATCCAGCCAAGACTGGAAGTTGGAAGTGAAGTGGCTAGTCCAGCATATCAGCAGCCCTCCAATTCATGGTATCTAAAACTTGATTCACTAATAATGAACCTAGCCTAAAATTAATCAAACTGCCTTTAATACAATTAGCTTATATCATCTGAAAAATAAAACTTGGAAAAGAAGATTGATCATAGTTCATAGTTGAACTAGTTACTATTGATTTACCGCCTACAATCCAGGATAAGAAGACTGCTCAGGCACGACAGTTTCAAGACAGCTCATACACTGTAGCTAGCCTTGCACAACAGTGCACACACACGGCAGCCAACCTTACTGTGTGTACACAGTAGATTACCATCGTGACAGCATGACATCTCCCATCTTCAAGGGATTTCTCTATTATAATTTTCATAACAGTTTTGTATGCAAACTCTATAGAATCTAAGGGAAGCCTCTTATGTAAATACGGAAAGAAAGAGAAGGGAAAAGACCCATTCTTGAAATCATCTTTTGAAGAGAAATAAGCTTATTCTAAGCATTAGTAAAAGTAAGGTTGCTAATATATGTAATAGTTGTCAGATGGCTAAAGCATGTCATCTTCCTTTTATTCAATCTCAGGATGTTTGTAATGAACATTTTGAAGTGATTCATAGTGATTTATGGGGACCATTACCGGTGACATCTTTTCAACGATTACGCTATTATGTGATATTTGTGGACGAATGCACTCGGTACACATGGTTCTATCCTCTTAAGCATAAGTCAGACTTTTTACAGTGCTTTATTATGTTCCAAAAACACTTTGCTACTCAATTTGATAAGAAAATTCGGATCTTTTAATCCGATGGTGGTGGTGAATTTGCTAATTCCAAGTTCAAATCTTTTTAATCCAATCTAGGCATTACATATCAAATGTCATGCCCACATACTCCTGAGCAAAATGGGTTAGTTCAATGCAAACATCGCAATATCACTGAGTTGGGACTTACCATGATGTTCCATGCACATGTACCTTAGTGCTTTTTGTTTGAGGCCTTTAGTACTGATGCATGGTTGATTAACAGGCATCCCTCTCAGGTATTGGATTGGAAAAATCCGTATATGACATTATTTCATAAACATCCTGACTACGGCTCTCAGAGAACTTTTGACAGTAAATGCTTTCCCTATCTTCGAGATTACACTAAGAATAAGTTTGAACCACGGTCTTTTCCTTGTATTTTTCTAGGCTACAGTGAATATTACAAAGGCTACCGTTGTTACTATCGGCCAACAAATCGGGTTTATCTCTCGCGGCATATGGTCTTTGACGAATCAATATTTCTATTCCAAAATCCAGGCTCACTTTACACTTCTTCACATACTGCTACTGACTTAATTGAATCATTTGACTGGCTTACAGATACTCCAATGGCAACCAAGGGATCCGACACCACTTCTTATGATACAAGAAGTCCACCCACTTCCGACCTTAACACTCACAATGAGGAAGCAGGAGAGAGTGGTCCCTCTAATGAAGATGACTTTGCATCACCAACTGCAACATCTCCTACAGGCGATGATCAACCTACATGCGCTGGTCAACTTCCACAATCAGACAACTCTCCTATCCAACTTGTTGCTCATAATATTCTTCCATCCAATGGAAATATTGAACCATCTCTTCCTAACATCTCCTCCAGTGTAGGCTCCCATTCCCCCATAGCAACTCGTCGTAGCCATGGTATTATCAAGCCTAATCTCAAGTACTTTAATTCTGATTATTTTTCGTTGGCTCACTCCATACCATCAGAACCAAAGTCCATTATCTCCGCTCTCAAACATCCTGGCTAGAATGTTGCTATGAAAGATGAACTAGAGGCTCTCTCTCTCAATGACACTTGGGATTTCGTCCCACGACAGTCCACCATGAATGTTCTCGACTGTAAGTGGGTCTTCAAAACAAAACTCAAGTCTAATGGTTCTTTAAGTCGATTAAAGGCTCGTCTTGTTGCAAAAGGATTCAATCAGATTCCTAGCATGGACTTTTCTAAAACGTTTTCTCCTGTTGTCAAGCCTGCTACAATTCAACTTATTCTCACTGTTGTTTTAGCTCATGATTGGGAGATTAGACAATTGGATATTAAAAATGCTTTTCTCCATGGGCATTTAACTGAGCATGTTTTAATGGAGCAGCCTCCAAGTTTTAAAAATCCTATAAAGCCAACTCATGTCCGTTCACTCAAGCGTGCTCTGTATGGGTTGCGTCAGGCTCCACAAGCATAATTTGATCGATTTAGCACCTTTGTTTTAGGCTTGGGATTCTACGATAGCACAGTCGACACCTCTTTGTTTGTTCATCATGGTCGACAAGGTACCTGTTTTTATTACTATATGTTGATGACATCATTATTAAATAATCCAACCCTGTCATGCGTCATGGGCTTATTAGTTAGCTTAGCCAGGAGTTTTCCATGAAAGATTTTGGCCCTCTACACTATTTTCTGGGCATCTTAGTTATACCTATCTCTAGTGGCTTACTTCTCAACCAGAAAAAATATGATTTTCATCTTTTGGAACGTGCTCAGATGCTAGGCTGCAAGCCCGTCTCCACACATTTGCTCACAAAGTGGCAACCATGTCTTACTGATAATGACATGTACTCGGATCCCTCATTTTATCGCAGCATTGTTGGTGGCTTATAATATCTCACTATCACTCATCCTGATATCTCGTACAGTGTCAACTTTGTATGTCAACATATGCATCAACCTACTGTTCTGCATTTTCAGATGGTGAAGCGAATTCTTCGTTATATTCATGGGACTATCTATCGTGGGTTTCGCCTTCTGGTTCACTGCTCTATGCAACTCTATGTCTTCTCTGATACCGATTGGGCTGGATGTCCGACCACAGGCCGCTCCACCACAGGTTTTTGCACTTATCTTAGTGGCAACTGTATCTCCTGGATTTCCAAGAAACAACCTACTGTCGCTAAGTCTAGTACTGTAGCAGAATATCGAGCACTCACCTTCGCCACTGCTGAACTCACATGGCTCACCTACCTTATTCGTGATCTTGGCCTTCATCTTTTATCCATTCCACTGCTTTACTCAGATAATATCTCGGCATTGCATCTTACCATGAATCATGTTTTTCATGCTCGCACTAAACATATTGAGATTGATTACCATTTGTGCGTGAAAAGGTTGACCTTGGTTCTATTGTCACTAGATTCGTTTCCTCTTCCAATCAAGTTGCCGATATTTTTACCAAGCCTCTTCCGCACAAAATTTATACCACTCTATGCACCAAACTGGGCTTTTGGAATCCTCCGTAGCTCAGTTTGAGGGGGGATATTGACTTACTGCCTACAATCAAATATAAGAAAACTGCTCAGGCACGACAGTATCAAGACAGCTAATACACGGTAGCCAGCCTTGCACAACAGTGCACACACGGCAGCCAACCTTGCTGTATGTATACGGTAGATTACCATCGTGACAGCATGACATCTCATATCTTTAAAGGATTTCTCTATTGTAATTTCCACAACAGTTTTGTATGTAAACTCTATATAAACTCAGGGAAGCCTCTTATGTAAATATAGAAAGAAAGAGATGGGAAAAGACCAATTCTTGAAATATCTTTTTGTATTTCTATAGTTACAATGGGTGAAATCAAGTGGTCCATCATTATGGACGGATCAGATGTTTGAAGTTTGAATCATGAACCATCCACTGAAGGGCTCAATACCTACTTGACTCTATAACTCTTTCATCTGACCATGCCACTTTAAAAGAAAGAAAGAAAGAAAGAAGAAGAAATTTTATTCAATGAGGTTTCAATAACCTTCCATATAAATAAAGAAAACATACATAGATCACCCTGTCCTCTCAAATTCAACTGCAAATTTAGGAGGCCACAAACTAGAGAAAAGGATAATCAGTGTACCCTACAACTGGGTCAGGTGTGTAGAATGTGCTCCTGTTATACTTGTTGAGTGGTGCATCAAGTTCAAATCTCTTGGGGAGATCAGGGTTAGCCAAGAACAGACGGCCAAATGCAATCAAATCTGCATAATTATCAGCAATAGCTCTGTTTCCTTCCTCTCTGTTGAATCCTCCTGCAGCAATAAAAGTACCCTTAAAAGCATTTCTTATGGGAAGAAGACTGTGGGAGGCAACCAGCTTTTCGCCTACTTTGGTCATTCTTGGCTCAATCACATGGCAATGGCGAAGTCCATATTTATTCAATGATTTTGCCATGTAAACACCAAGAGCTTCTGGATTTGAGTCCTCGCAGTTCATGAAACAGGAAAAGGGAGATAGCCTCATGCCTACCCTTTTAGCCCACACTCTGTATTAAAGACAGGGCTACCGGATCCGAAGATCAGAGTGGATTCAGTCAGGTTCCTCCCAACTTCAACCTGAAGGGTAACACTAGTTTAACCCTTTGTTAAGGGAAGGAGCAAGAAAATCTCAAATGTCTCGTCCCAAACACAAATCTGAAAACTCCTTCACTGAAGGCGTAATCACTTTACCTCTCCTTCCGGACAAGTTTAATACATTTTTCACTTAGAAACCCATATTCAAGGAATCCAAAAGCAGCGTAAGAAACTAAATTGTAAAAAAAAAAAAAAAGTAGAATCTGATTCAACTTCTGAAAGAAGAAAAGCAGTGTCATCCACTGCCATCTCAAACATAACCCAGATTTGATATGAAAGAGGCTAAATAATTCAGAGTTTCTACAGACCTGTGAGAGAGATTTAATTCACCCATTTGGTATGGAGTGAGGAGAGGGATTTCAGCCATTCCTGACTTTCACTTTCTTTTTTCCGCTTTTCCCTGTTGGGCAACGAACTTTGTTGGAGCCATATTTATAGAGAGAGAGAGAATACTTAAAAGGGAAATGAAATTATTGAGTCAAAGTTGACCAGCCTGCTCACTTTCTTTGATGCTTTACAGTAATGGAAGTCTTGTCTGCCGCAGCCGGAGAGAAATTATACCGCTATGCAGAGTTAAATTTCTCATTTTTTTTAATTTTTTTCAAGTAAAAAAAAGTGATTGGTCTAACGATCAATACGTATGTATCAAGTAAAATCTTGGATTCGATTCGTATCTAATTTTTCTTAGTTTCTCACGTAGCTATTCTCCATCAATTTGATCAATCTCTCCATTGTTAGATTTATATATACTCATGGGATTAACTTTACCTATAATATAGGGTGAGAATACTCGTATTAAAAAAAAAAAAACACTTTAATTTTCCATGAATGTGAGGGTTGGATAGAAGAACTTTGTTTATATTTCAGGAAAAGTGGAGTCTACATGTGGATGATGTTCTTTTATCTTTTGTAAGAGCAAATCATTTAGATTATATTTGATTATGTTTTTATTTTGTTACTTTTTACATTTTAATGAAAACTCAACTGATGAGATTTAAAGAAAATTTAAAACTTATACATGTGAATCAAATTTTAGCTAAAACATCAAATCATAATCACTTGATCTTAGTGATAAGCATCACTAAGCATCTTTATTTTTTCAAGAATACCAGGTGATTTTGACCATTAAAATTAAATCATTAAGATATGACTATCTTCGCTAAAATTTCGTCTCTATTCTGAGTTTAAAATCAAATTTTAATCTCACTAGATATAATTATTCTGAACACATAATTTAAATAGTCTTACTAGATTTTCTACCTAAATCTTTTCCATCAATGATCTCCACAAAAATATTACTTCTACTTTATGTTCTCCTGGCCAAACATAACTCTAATGTCCAACATTGCAATGAATTTTTATAAAAAATATTATTAAAAAATAGTTTTTTTAAGAAAGTTATGATCATTCAGCCAAAACTCTAACGTAATATAATTGAGGCATGAGAATATTGTCACAAAATTTCATTTTTCATTATATGTTGTACTTTTCTGTAAGCAAATAAAATAGACATTTGACAAAGAATTTCACTTTCACATTTTTTATTTAATTCAAAAAAATATTCACTTTTACTAAAATATTTTTTATTGAATTTATACATTGAGAATTGTTGATTTTATTTTATGAAGTTTTCAAATGTATCTTAACATAATTCTAAAACTCTAAATCGAGTCATAAGTATAAATAATTAAGGTTAAAAATATCAGTCGATAAGATATATATTGATAGATATTTTTTTTTTATAATAAAAAGCTTGATAAAGCAATATCGGTCGATATTTACATTTTATTTTCAGAAATTAAAAAAACCACACATTTTCAAATTTTTTTAATTTTATATTTAGAAAAAAAGGTTGATATTTTGAGAAAAAAATAAGTGAGAGAAAAATATCTGATATTGGATATCGGCCGATATCTTGGCCGACCCTATTTTTTAACCCCTTATAAGAATTACTTGAAAAGATATTATTTAAATTATGTAGAGTTCATACTTTAAAATTTAAACTATTCATTAATATTTAATCCTATCGATATGTAATTTTTTTAAATTTTATAAAATTATTGAATTTACTATGTATGGAATGAGAGGAATGTAATAAATTTTACAAATTTTCCAATCAAATATTAATCATTTGATTTATCCAACAGTAAATAACAATATATTCACAAAATTTAAAAATTTAAATATATGTATCTTTATTCTTAAAATCTAATCAACAATTTAGATTTTTTTTTTTTAATTTACGTGTGGAAACCACGGGATACCCAGCTTAAAATCCCCACGGGTGAGCCCATTGGCCCTATGGCACACCAAGATTAGGTCATGGGGGCTCGAACCCGCAATCTCCCGCTTTCTGAGACGGGAGGCAACCCGTTGAGTTACACACATATGGATGACAATTTAGATTTTTAAGAGGTGAGCCCCACATATCTTGAATTGGAGTCATAAAATTATTCTTATCATCAGAATGAACACTTGTGTAAATTTTGTAGGTGTTCATCATAAAAAAAGAAAAAAAAAATAGGATGAACACTTGATTGCATCCTGAATTGTCCTATTTATGTATGATCTCAATATTTTCTTTCCATTATTTGAGAATTAATATAATTATCAAAAGCTGGTTTGATGTATTACTAATATTCATTTGAAAATAAAGATACGCCCACTAATCATTTCAACTCATCATCTCTAGTTATGAATTTTTTTATATTCCTTAGTAATTTTAAGATTTATTTTTATCTTTAGTTTGATCAAAAGGCAAAGATTGGCAAAAATCATCCAACTCATTTATTTTTTTATTTTTTAAAAATTTTGTGCACGATTTTTCTTTCTTTTAAGTTTTATTGCTTACATCATCTTACCCATCTAAATATTGTTTTTAAAATTTTAACTATTATATATCCATGAATTTTTTAAGAATCGCAATCATTTAACATTTTACTTTTTCTATAAATGTGAATGGACAAAGAGATTTATACGTGCTCAAAAATTAATCACATACTCTAAAAGAACAGGACACTCTGAAATAAAAAATAAAATAATTGAAATTTTACTCACTGGTCACAACCAACTTGTTATTTTTATAGACATCCTAAATCCTAACATTGTATCTTAATTGATATTATAATCTCCTAATAATATTTTTGTTTTTAATGCTTTTACAATTGATAATTTTACAATATGTCATAATATTATGTATAAAACATTGCATTATTTAAATAATTATCTATGTATCGCCACATTTTAGGATTGCACATGCATATATTTCTAATATAATTCTTATATGTAGTAATTTATCATAATTTAATAAATAACATTTTAATATTATCTCTTTAAATAACATTTTAATATTATGCTTGTCCTCCATTACATCCGTGGGCGGTGGCCGAGTAAGTCAGTGCCATCGTAATCCATGACGCATGCGTGCATCCAAAATGGATGGCTGGGGCGCTCAGCCTCCAGATTCTCTTCTTCTTTCCTACCAAAATAAAATTCCTTTGGTTTTTTTTAGACGAAGTTATATAAGTGTTTCATTTGATTTTTTCAAGTGTTTCATTTGATTAATTCTTTAGACATTTGTAAATTTCTTAATCCACACATATTGAATAAAGAATTGAGGAGAGTGATTATTTTTGTATTGAGGGGTTTGATCCTAAGATCTCTCACAAATAAATGAAGAAATTAACCATCAAACTAACCTTTTAAGATTTCTTCAACTCTTTGTTGAGTCAAAGCATTTAATATCAACTGAATTAGTCTAATTTTAGACAAATAGTTGTGAAAATTTGTTACTAGAGCATAGAAGTCAATTCGGATATCACAAACATAAGAGATAGAAACATTTTTGTATAATTTATTTATTTTTCAAAACATAATTGAAAAATTAGTTACAAAAATTTGATATGCTAAAAAATAGAAAAAAATGCTGTGTATGATATATTTTATGTCTAATATTTGAGACAAAAATTCGACAAAATAAATATACAATTTTAAAGATATTTATTTGTTTTATTCAAATGAAAACAAATATTTAAAATTGCATTTTAAAATATTTTTTGTTGATTCTAAAATTTTGAAAGAAACCTAACTTTCAAAATCTTATTTTTAAAAAGGAAACTTTGTTCATAGTATTTGTTAGATTAAAAAAGGTCCCATAAATTTATTTGTTTTTTTATTTTTAAATATTTAATTTTTAGAACCCCATCAATTCTCTTGAAAAAATTATAAATTATATATGTATATAACAGAAAAGAAGAGAATGAGTAAAAATAAAGTAGTTGAATAATTCATGAATTATATAAAAAATATAATGTCTAGTATATATTGATATTAAATATACTTTTATAATTAATGTACTTTTTAAAAAGTACGTGAAGATGATATTTTTAAATAACACATTTCATACAAGCATAATAAGAGTATTAAATGAAAATTTGCTTAGTATTAGAGGTGAGTTTCAAATGAATCAATTAAATTGGTTGACATTTCCAAATCTCTACTTTTATTAATTATAGTTATCTATTTTATACGTTTACTAAAAGTCTTACAAAGACGGATGACCTTAGTTAAAAAAAGACTTGGTGCAATCTATAACGGCCCAGTTATCAAGGGTGTACTCGTGGCAAAAAATTCGAGCAATGAGTGTTGGAATGAGAATCGCCAATGGAAGGAGGATGACAACTCCACGGTGGTGTGGATTGTGAGGAGAGAAACAAATAACCAAGATGGACAGCTTTCCTGACTCTGGGATTTAAGTGGCGCTCTCTCCTTCCTTAGCACAACACATTTTGGAATGTGTGTATAGGCGTACATCCCGAAACAAAACTATGAATCCATGTCATGTCCAAAGCAAACAATATTGTATTTGATGGGATGGGTCGTTATAGATAGTATCAGAATTGATGATGGCTCTTGTCTAAGGGAGTGAGATTGTAATGACTAGTCTTGAAGGGTGTACTCGGTGGCAAAAAATCCGAACAATGAGTGCTTGAATCAGGTTCGCTAGTGGTAGGAGGAGGAGAACTCCACGGTGGTGTGTTTTGTGAGAAGAGATAAAAATTATCTAGGATGGCAATTCTACTAGTCCCACATCGCCTAGATAGCTTTCCTAACCCTAGGGTATAAGTGACGCTCTCCCCTTCTCTAGCACAATGCATTTTGGGGTGTGTGTGAGTGCGCACATCCTGAAACAAAGTCGTGAGGGTGTGCTATGCCCAAAGTGGACAATATGTGTAATGGCAAGTACCAGTAGAAGGTGTTTGAGAAAGAGTTTGGCCATAAAGAGTTTGCGCAAGTGTGAGGCACAAAAAACCTCACATTGCTTAGGACAAAGAGTGGAGAAGAAGATATAAACTAACGCTCTCATCCCTTCTAGCACAACGACTTTTGGGACTAAGGGTGACACTTGGGCCCAATATAGGCTCCATAGTGGACAATAGTGTGCTAGAAGGACGAGTCGTTACAGATGGTATTAGAGCCCGGTTCAACTCTCGGTCCATATGGTGTTGGAACCGATGACGGCTCTTATCCAAAGGGGGTGAGATTGTAATGCCCTGCACCAATGGAGGGTGCTTGCGAGAGAGTTTGGCCATAGAGAGTTAGCGCAAGTGTGAGGGACAAAAAGTCCCACATTGCTTAGACAAGGAGTGGAGAGGAGGATATAAACTAACGCTCTCCTCCCTTCTAGCACAACGCATTTTGGGCCCAAGGGTGACATTTTGGCTCAATGCAAAGCCGTGAGGGTGTTTGGGCTCCAAAGCAGACAATATTGTGCTAGCGGGACGAGTCGTCACAATATGGTGTTGTGTGGGATAGGTCGTTACAATATCATCCGTCATATAACAGAAATTTACTGACCGATACATATCACCCGCTACACATCGGTGCGTAGCGGGCCCACCCAGTTGGATCGTGAGAGGCCACAATAGTGGGTGCGATGTGCGCATTGTGCGTGTGCATGGGAAGACACTAGGATTCTTTGACTTTGGGCCGGTCCGTGAAATGGGCATGACCGGCCCAATTGCATTTTTTAAGACTTTTTTGGGGCCCACAACCATCAAAAAATATTTTTATATAAGTAACACTCTATAGAGATCACATCATACCCTATAAAGTTCATTAACCAGTCATCTTTAATTCTCAATCTCTCCTCCATATTTTCTTTCCAACTTTATTTCTTTGGATTTGAACCTAAAAAACATGATTTTTTGCTCATTTTTTACAATATGTACCATTGAAGCTCGAGTTCCTTGCTAGACCTACAAGTAGTAAAAGTTTTTTCATGAATTTTTTATTATATTTTAAACTTATTTGAAATTCTTGATTTCGTAAAAAGATAACATATATATAAAGCCCAATTTTTCATGATTTTCTATAACTTTTTTAGAATTTTTTGAAATAAAAAATGGAAGGAGAGAGAAAAGTATCGAGTAATCCCAATTCCCAACTGATGATTAGAGAGTCCTTATATAACAAGGAGATTGTCTAGGACCAAATCAGAGTTTTTTTCTTGGAGGACCAACACATATTTAACAAAAATTTAAATATTTACAATTAACTGTATTTAGCTGAATCATGTTCCATGTTCTTCCATGTAATATCTAAGCACTTTTTGTAATTTTCTTTTCAACCCACAACTAATAATTTGAAGAAATCTTTATTTATTTTAGATAATAATTTTAAATTTATGCTTAATTGTATGAGTCGCACTCAATATATTCATAACATGTAAACATGCATTGAATAACTCATATCATAATTAATTTTCAATAATTTATTATATCTATCATTATTCAAATTTATATCGTGATTGAAAGTTGAAACAATTAACTTTTAATAAGAAGAGTTATTTCTTATACTTTCTACCAATTAAATGGTGACATAAAAAAAAGTCAAACGTACAAAAAATGTTCTTCATATAAAAAGTAAGGAGATAAAGCCTTGCTCTTATTACTTATATTTGGCGAAGTTTTCATAGCTAAGGATAAGGGGTTTAAATAAAAGTTAGGCTAGTGAGATGTACTAGCAAAATATACTAATGAGACATACCATTAGATTAATTCTAGGTTACACAAGTTTAAGTTCATTTGATAGGTGATTATATAGATATGGAGTATATAAATTCATACTATCAATTGATGATCCAAGCCATATAATGTCGGCCTTTCAATTTTGATGAGAATAGGCCATAGACTTTTAAAATTTTAAAATCAAGTGATATGATCATCAGATGAAAGTGAAACTTCATACAAGAACTACTCATATAGTTCTCTTTACACCATATCCAACAAAGTGAGCCCTAAAACACATTTTTACTAGGAGTCTTAGTAGAATTTTTCTTTAAATATCCGATTGATGTGTATCATTTTTGGACTATTTAGCACATTTAAGTTGATATGTATTATATGGCTGATTTGGTCACGCAGCATCAATGCTAGACTAAGATAAATTATCGATGCCATATTGGTGCATCGATACCGAGTATAACAGTACCTGTAGTTGATGCATTGGTAATTTACCCTTAGCATTTCCAATTTATAATTGATCTTAAGCTTTATATACATTATGATAATATTAAGATCGAAAATTTTATTACAATAAAAATGAAATGTTTGAATAAAATTTAGGTCAACCACATTACTCATAGTCATCTTGGAAAAAGTCATTCAACTATCCACCATAAAAAACCCTGAGGGGTTAGGTTTATGGTTAATTCCCATCTTTATTTGCGGGATGTATTGGAATCAAATCTTCCTCAACATAAAAGGATCACTCTCCGTTGTTTTCTATCCAACTTATGCGGATTGAGAAATTTACACATGTCCCAATGATTAGTCAAATGAGACACCTAGATGCCTTTATCTTCAAAAATTCTCCATCACAAAAAATGTGATAATGAAAGAAACATTTGCAGGGTAATTTGTCTCTTTTTAACCTTTGTGCTTAAGTAACAATTTTTTTAATTTTTATTAACTTTGCAATAATTTTTTTTAAAATTAGTAAAGAGAGCTATTACATTAATTATAAAGATAAATACATATTTTTGAAATAATTTTATTATTTTCTATTTGTAAAGTATAAATTATTAATTGCAAGTGGAATGATTAGAGTTGAAACTTGGGCAGGTCGGACTGGGTTTTAATAAACTCAATTCAACTCATATAAAAAATTATTGAAGCCGACTAAATTTGACCTGAATTACATATTCAAATTGCTCAACCCAATTCGACTGGAGTTGTTGATCCGACTCAACACGTGTGCTATATTAAATTTTTGAGTAGGATGAGTCAGATCATTTTGGGTTAAGTGAGATCAATTTTAAAAAAAGCTTAATCTGACAGTTTTTTTTTCTTCAACCCTATCCAATTCTAATTTTAAAAATATAAAACCCAACCCACTTGGTTTCTTGGACTGAGTCACAAGGGCCAAGTTTTAGTTTCACCTGTAGGAATGATGTTGAGTCCCAAATTCAATATTCAAATTGTAAGGACCTAGAGTTTAACTCCCTGTTTTGTATGTAATTTCTCTTTAAATGAATGAAATGAATGATGAGATTTTTGGTTAAAAAATTTTATGAATAAAAATGTGGTGAATGTACATTGAAAGAAATATGGAAACTGAATTTTCCTAGACGATACATCGACTGGATCGATGTGTCGTCAAACTGAACTTCCCCGGACGATACATCAACTAGATCGATGTGTCGATGAAAGCTGAAATCCGAACCCAAAACTTAAATTGCGAGAGGGATGCATTGACATGGTCGATGTATCGGCGAAATGCCAAAATCATAATAAGATAAATTCATGTCACGGCCCGACCCGATAGGTGGGCTCGGAACGCGATTGATTTTTTTATTTTTTTTGAAGCTAAACAAAGATCCCAACTGGGTCGGATCAACGGTTAGGCCCAAAGGTCACACATGATCTCATCATGTGGAATCAAACACATACCATAAGTTTACACCGAAAAGACACAAGCACAAACACACATAATTCCAAACATCGAATTATCATTGCAACATCAGAGTAACTAAGGATACATGGTAGTTTAATACATTACATTAACACAAATCAAGTACCACACCTGGTACTTTACAAAAACAAACGGTTCCAAGAATCAGAAAGCAAAAATAAGGGAATTCCCCTCAGTGGGAATCCCAAAGCAACGCCGCAGCTTATCTACCCTAAACTTCAAACAGAGGGTTCTCCTCCTCGGGTTCATCTCCTGAAAGGTGAGTGGGGTGAACTAACTAGTCTAGTGACGGAAATATAACAGTGCAGTTTAAGTAAATATCAGGTTAATTAAATAATCAACATTTGCAATATAATATCTCATGCTTGATAATAAATTCTCAATATCAAGTAAAATCTCATTATCATTTCCATCATCTCATTATCTTTTCCATTACTGTTATCATCCAACGTAATGCCTACATACTACGCTGATACCATTTTATTAAGTCTCGACACGGTCAAAATACATCCTTGCAAGTACATCTTCGGCCCTCACATGGCCGATACTGACACTCCTTAAGTTAGCAATTGTCGACACCCCTGGTCCAGTAGATGTAAGTCATCTCACATACATGGCCGATATTGGTTCAATAGTCAAGGGCATATGGAAGCAGTATTACATATCTCATATGATTAACATCATTAACATTCACAATTACCATAAGCACTTCTTACAACAATGCATAATGTCTAGGCACATGAGTGGGTTCATCAACTTGAAACCACTCATTGCTCAAAATCCATCTCATATAACCTGTTTACATCTACTGCAAAGTTAAGTTCCCTCACCGAAAATGTGTAGTATCGCGGTCTCTGTTCAAATAAGCAAACAAGTGCACAATCAATAATAGGTTAACATACGTAGCATTCAATGTATACATACAAGTAGTATTTCAAAACCATACTTGTTTTTCCAAAAATCTCCAAGGTAAATGGAATTGAGTCTCCTACTTGGTTTCTAACTATTTTAAGTTAAAATAATCCACAATGTATAATAATAATAAGTTGCTCAGTCCAAAACTCATATTGTCTTCTGGGCATGACCAGATTGACTTATTGAGTTAGGTCTAGATTCTCAGGTCACTTTTCGGTTGTCTTCTGGATAGGACCAGATTTGACATGTTGAGTAAGGCCTTGAGGTCACTCAGTGCCCGACACATATAGCGTCTGCCTGGAAGTGAAGTTACTTAGTGCCCAACAAATAGAGTCGGCCTGGAAGTGAATACAATAGTATATACACTATAGTAATAAGAAAAGAGGGGTTAGTACATTTTTAATTTATTAGAGGCATAAATATCAAATGCATCAATAATCAAACAAGATTTTTCACTTCAAAAATTGGGTCCCTCGGAACAAGCCTCGGAACCAGGTACTGTGGCTTCGGATCATCCGAACCACTGTCTAAGCTAGTCACACACTTCAGATCTTGGGTCTGTCTCCGGATTATCTGAAGACGGGTCTCGGATCATCCGAAGGTCCTTCCGAACTGAAAAATCTGAAAAACAGGTCTCAGTGGGTCTAAGTGTATCGGATCATGCTGAGTGAAGCTTGGATCGTCCGAGAGGGGTTCGGTCCTTCCGAACAGGGCTCGGAACATCCAGGCGAGATTGGCTAGCCTCGGACCCTTCGGGACTTCGGTATGAAGCTCGGAACGTCCGAAGGGTTGCTTTCGGATCTTCCGAAGGGTGTTGCCCTCGGACCATCGGAAGATCGACTATCGGATCGTCCGAGAGTCATTTTCCACCTCTGTCTGCAACAGCAGAAAGTGACGGGCAGACACTATATGAAATACGAATCCAGAACGAGTGGGTTTCCTGGATTCGGTTTTCACATCCAACCGGTCAAATGGACTCCTTAGTGAGTCCTCTTTCCATAGGGAATGGTTACATTCTTTAACATGGGTTAGGCCAACCGATTGTAACATTAAAACCACACTGGTAAAAGAAATCTCATGATTTTTCTTAAACTTCGAACTGGTTTTACACACTCAAAATTTGGCCAAAATCAGTTTTTCTTGATCCTAAACCACTTAAAATTTGAAAATGAACACAGTGGTTACCTTCACTTGAGTTCCTGGGCTGAAAAATTCAACTTTTGAAAATCTTCCCTTCTAAGCTTACAGGTGATAAAGAACTGCGAAAATAGAGAGGGATCGGCTGGTAACTCAGAGCAGCTGAGAGACTGAGAGAAGAGAGGATTTGAGGGAGATTGAGAGCTGGGCTGAGGGGTGATCATATAGAGATCACTGATCAATCAGAACAGCTGCATGCAGCTGCTACTTACGTTCGAAACAGTAACAGGCAGAAGTTACCGTTGGTTGCATAACAGTTCCTAAAAAAAAAAAAACTGTTTTGCAAATGAGTCCACAAACTTGATAAAATCCGATTTTCAACTTAAAACATGATTTTGAAGGCTCAAAAAATTTAATCCAACCCGATAGATAAGTTGGATTTTAAAAACTCTAATCATCATAAAAATTTAGAGATTTAAAACTCACTAAAAACCATTGATTTAAATAAAAATCATAATTTTGCACTATTTACGTGTTTTAACTTGTGTTAAATAAAACAATTTGAAATCCTCATTTTTGGGGTTTGAAAGAATAAATTAGACCATATTAAAATGGTCTAACATACTATACTTGTTTCAAAAATTATCTCACTTCAAAATCATTTTAAAAATATTTATTTCTCCCTTTCGGGGTTTTTGACGGGCGGTTTTAAAAACTATTTTCTGAAAATAAAATTATTTTAAAATCAGAAATAGGAATCTTTGATTAAGGAAAATCATATCATCAAATAATAATCACATAATAACAAAATTTATAAATAATAACAATAAGCGTAAAATTACCATTTTGCCCTCTAGCTGGGCGAGCTGGATCACTGAACTTTAGAGCTCGGATTGGGCCACACCTGGGCTTCTCATTAAGCCTTAACCCGTAATTTTTGAGATTAACCGGTCTAAGTAAGATTTATTAAGCTAAACTACGCCTAATCTGGTTCAGGGTATTACAGTACAAAACACCTAGATGGACATATCGACCATCTCGATATATCGTGGAATCAAACTGTTGGACACATGGATGAGGTCGATGTGTCTGGGTAATTCAAACGCCTCTAGCAAACACTTATGTCTATCGCCGCCCACACACTACTTTCCATGCGTGGTTATCCTCCCACGCCAATTCCCACCTTCCAACCACCCATTTAAGGGTCTAGGGCAACGGAAGGAGGAAGATAAAAAGGGAGAGAAAATGAAAGAGAGAAAAAGAAAGAAGAAAACAAAGAAAGATAGGAGAGAAAAAAGAGAGAAAGAGAGAGAACACCACCCCGTTTCATTCACTCAGTCTCGTTTTATCACTCAACCTCAACCCTCAGCTCGATAGTAGGCCTTCTCCCCTCTCCACTGACTTCATTTGTTCCACGAAAGGGAGGAGAGATGAGGCAAAAAAGAAGGAGAAATTGAGTTAACAAGGAGCAAAGGAAGAAAGGAGCTCAACCTTCATCCACTCGAGTACACCTGCAAATCCCTTGAGGTAGGTAGATTTGATTGTGATTTCAAGTAAAATAATCACACTAGGATGTTTATAAAACATATATGAACAGATTTAAGGTTTAAAGGACAACAAATAATGGACATGCAAATAGATGGAAAGCATGGAAGACGAATCCATGGCTTTCGAACTTAACCCAGTTGACAATGGGTCTTCTGAAACATAAGTCCAATAAACCAGGAATCTCGAATATTGAACTAAAAGAACCCAACCCAGGACGACCTATCGACGAAGGCGATGTGTCGGCCTGGGTATGACGAAAATGAAAAATAAAACAAAAAGATGATGAACTGACCCCAGAACGACCTATCGACAATGTCGATGTCTCGGTCTGAGTATGACAGAACTAAAAATGAAATGAAAGGTGATTAATTGGTCCGAGTACGATGTATCAATCAGGTTGGTGTATCAGCCTGGAAATGACCAGAAACGAATGTAAAGATGATGAAGAAAGAATGAATCTGTGGCATATCGATTTCTGATAGATATATCGACCAGGCCAACATATCGGCCTGAGAACGAGGGATGAATGTTAATAGACCAAACCCCGAAGGACATGTCAACGAAGTCGACACCTCGGGTATATGCACATGTATATGTATCTAGTGGATCGATACATATGGTTTGAGAACAGAGAACAATATTGATAAATCAACTCAAAAAAACATGTTGACATGCTCGACACTTCGAACCAATGTACCTCTAGATATATCGACTGGATCGATACATATGACCTAAGAACGAATGGAAAACACGGACAATACAAACAGAGCCTAATCGACGCATTGATATGGTCGATGGTTCGGGTATGCCCAGGAAGACACATCCACAGTGTCGATGCGTTGAGCTGAGAACTGGACAATTTTATGAAATTAATGTTTTTAATTGCTAATCACACATGTAGAGTCAATTAGATTCTAATGACCATCACAATTGACCCTTAGACCTTGCTTAAGACCTACATAAATCGAAATTTAAGGGGTTTTACATTATAATGACATGGGGATTATAATATGAAATATGTAAGGGGATGAAGGAACCAAGAGTAGCTCGACACCGTTCGAGCGACTTCGTGAGTTATCCCTTTTTGCTGATCATCCTAGATCATGTAGGAGTTCCTACTTGAAGCACATAAGTGTGAAATATTTATCATTATACTTGTCTTTTCCTTTGAAATTATGTCTAGAATTATGAAATACGATGTTTTCAACATGATTTGCATTGAGCTAAATTATCATGATATTTTATGTATTGCAAGAGTATTAGAACTATATGATGCATGGTTTGTCATCATGATTGCATACATGTACCTCATGCATAATTGCATGGGAGGGATTTCTTTACTAAGCCAAGAATGAATTGTCGGACATCACTTGGTCTCGTGTACGAATAGTTATTGATATGATATTAAAAATGTTAAACTTTGGCACGTCCATTTGTTGTGAATGTTACGATATTAATTGAGCCAAAGAGCTCATGGGAAGGTCCCAAAACCATGCACAAAGGGAGGAGTTCACACTCCACCGATAGTTTCGGTTAACTTGTGGATGGGTAACAACACACTGGTGGTTACTGCCACAAATATTGTTGGACATAACTAGCCATTATGAAACTAGTTGGATGTGATAACTAGTGTGATTTAATGCATGGGTATGAGATGAAATTTCATTGATGCATGACACCCATGGCATATCATTATATGATTAGTATCAAATATGATTTCTAGATCATGAGATCTTAGTATACTTTGATTTCTTCTGAGAAAAGTATATTATGTCATAACATGTGATTTCCCCAACATTGCTTTTGGATTATATGATATTATGTTATTACACACGTAGTGCATTTCCTTGATCGGAATTCCTACTGGGCAAGTTGACTAAACCCGTACATTTTTCCCTTTTAGATGTTAATGCATATCATGGCAAAGGAGGAGAGGCTGGCCCTAGTGGTAGCCAAGCCTAAACAAAGTGGAGAAGGAGATGCTTGAAGAACTTAGCTTTTTATTTTGATATTTTGGTAGAACAATGTAATTTCATAAAAGTATTTGTTGGGAATGTAATAATGTAATACCCTTACCTAAAATAGACTTAAATAATATAATTTAACCTATAGATTATAGTGAGGGATTTGTGAAAAATCCAGTTTTGGCCAATCAGAGCTCAATAGCTCATTGATCCAACCCTTCTAAGTTAAAAAAAAAAAAAGGGGCAAAATGGTAATTTACCATTAACAATATAATTATTGTTTGAATAATTATTGTTATCTGAGTAATATTGATTTCTTTATTAAGAATATAGATTTTAAAATTTATAAATATCTTTATTTCATTAAAATGTTATTAAAAAATTACCCGAAAAAGGCCCGAAAACTAGAAAACGATTATTTTAAATAATTCTATAAGTTAGAAAATTCTAAAAAAATAACTAGTGTCTAGTTTATGTTTAAATCTATCATTTTATTTCTCTAGAGCAAAAAATGAAGATTTTAAACCCTTTAAGTAAGTACAACTTAGTCTAAGGGAATAGTGTCAAAAAGTGATTTTTATTTAAATCAATTAAGTTTAATGGGTTATAACTTTCCAAAATTATGGGGTATTTAAACATTTTAAAAACTCAACATTTTGGATCAGATAGATCAAATTAAATAATTTTTATTAAATAAAAAATTAATAAGAAAATGAAATAAAGATTATAACTATAATAAAATAATACTATTATGAATAGTAAATTTTAAACTACAGTCACTGGATAAACCGACAGAAAGTTAAAAGAAATAATATATATATATATATATATTATCCTTTCCTACAAGCCACTTGTAGGTAAATCATCAACATGTGCAAATGATTCATATAACCTATGAATGATTCATATGTCTATGAATACTAGACTAGCCTATGTGGAGGATTTTTATCCACTGTATGGCTTTACAAACTTCCTATAAATAGTACTTAAGGTGATACCCAGTCAAATGTAAAACAACCGATCCTAAACACCTTCGTGCTTTTCTACGGCAAATTTCCTTTTGAAAAAGTCAAATTGCTACCAACACTTCAGTGCTTCTTTACAGCAAGCCTTTTTTCCAAAGTTTTCAACTTAAGGTATGATTTTTTTTATATAGCCTTAGAATTAATAATAGAATATAAAATGTCAATTTTATTATTATTATTTTTAAAAACTTAAGATGAGTTGTCCTATTGAATTAATTATGAATTATTATTGTAAATTGATTTATTTTAATTTGTTTATTTAACTTGAAATAAATTTATAATTGTTTAAAGATGTAGTTAAATTAGTTTTTCTATATCTTAGTTTTATCTAAAGTCAGTAATTTAATAAATTTTAATTTAAATCTTGTTAATAAATTAGAGACTTAAATTATTTAAATTAAATACTTTTATAAGTAATTTGTCTAAAATAAATAATCTGAGATTTGTAATTTTGATTATGTTAAGCATTGTTTAAAGACCCCTATTCTCAATTAAAAATGATACTAACCCTTGTTTATTATATTATACTATATATATGTATATATATATATATATATTCACTTCCAGGCCGATACTCTCTATCTGTGGCTGACTCAGCCCGATAGCTATCAGTAGCTGAGCAATTAATTTTGCCTCTCGGTAGAAAAAAAGGGATCGGGCACTGAGTGTATCTCTAGGCCTAACTCACTATATGAGTAGTGGCCTGAACACCCTATATTTGTATCTCTAGGCCTAACTCGCTATACGAGTAGTGGCCTGAGCATTCTATTATATTACTATTATAATCTAAAAATGAATAGTAACCCATTTTAGAGACTCATATCCATTACCCTTAAAGTTTTGTCGGAAAATAAATAAAAGAATTTGCAACACTATGATTATGTGTATTATGTTAATTAATGATTGCATAATTCGTGTATTCTTGTTTTCATGTTTTGACAGATATCTTTATACACCACACATACGGTGAGGAGACTTAACATTGCAGTAGAAGTAAATCAGGTTTAAAGGAACTAGTGCAATGAGTGGTTTCAATGATCAGATTTGATGAACCCACTTATATGCCTAGACTTTGTGCACTATTACGAAAAGTGTTTGTTGATATTTATGATGTTTATTATATATTGTGATTATGGTGATAAAATGCTCATGAATTAGACTGCTTCCACGTACCTTTAACTACTGAACTATTATCGGCCCAGGTGTGTCGATTACTGGCCCAGGTGTGTCGGTTTACATCTACTAGCCCAGGTGTATTAGTTGCTGGCCCAGGTGTGTCAGTACCGGCCCAAGTGTGTCGGAGATGTACTTGCAAGATTCTGTATTTTGACTGTGTCGGAACTTAATGCTTATAGTCACTGTAGTGTTTAGGTGTTGCGTTGGATATCAGCAGTAAATTGAGAATGATTTGATATTTAGCATGACAATTATATTATGATGAAAATGTTAATTTTGGCTAACCTGATAATTATTACACTACATTGTTATGTTCTTTTCACTGGGCTGGTTAGCTCACACCACTCACATTTCAGGAGATGTACCCGAGGAGGAGGAATCTCCATTTCAAACTTAAAGATAGATAAGCTGTTGCAGTCCCTTGGAGTCCCATGGATGAGATTTTCATCTATTTTGTTTATTGGTTCTTGGAACCATGTTTTGAAGAGTACATTATGTGGTACCCGTTTTTGTAATCATGTATGAACCACTACGTTACTGCTAGTAACTCTGTTAAAAATGATATTATCCTTTTTATATTTATTTGTATGATACATGTTTGTAAAAGGATAGACATATGGTACATGTTTGAGTCCACATGTAAAGAGCATGTGTGACATTTAAAAAAAAAAAAAAATTTAGTAGCGTTCTGGGCCCACCTTCGAGTCAGGGCGTTACAAATAACTTAGATATAATGCCTATTTTACTTCGTTATGGTATTTGACTTTTATGGCTTGAATAATTTCCTATCTTTGCTAATGACGTGATTGGTATAATGATTGAATGTTACAAATATTTCCACGAATTGTTATTTCCGTAGGTTGTGCTAGCGCATGCACAAATGTTTAGTGGGTTGTCCCACGCGTGTGATAGGTTGGGCCAGTCGAGAGTCGGTCTTCAGATTAGGACTCGGTTCCCATCGTGGCACACTCCATTCTTTTCTTAATTTCTATTTCAATATATATATATATACTTTGATTTTAAGCATTGAAAAAAGGCAGGTTGTCACACAGATAAAGTACAAGGTGTAGCCTTCCTCTAAATTTGAATTAATTTCAATGGAGTTCCTTTGGGTTCACATGTATAGTTGAATTTGAAAGATTTTAATTTTTATAGAATTTTATTTAATGGTAAAAGTTTGTTGAATTAGATAAATTAAATTAATGTTAAATTAAATATAAATAAAATTCCCAAATAATAAAAATCATTTAATCAACTATAAACTTTACCATCTAAATCTTGTGTCAAACTTTATATAAATTCATTTAAAAGTAACAGAATAAGAGGAAAGAAACGTGATGGTCAAAACCTAAAAGAAATCAATGATCGTTATCTTTCTTCTTTTAAATTCCGGTAGAGCAGCCGCCATGGCCCACTTCTCCACCGGTGCACCCACGCCCATATGCCTGCGCAATTATGGGCAAATTTTTACCAATTCTTTGAGGAGACTTCTCCCTAAACAGTGAAGAGTGTATTTAAATATTTAGATGAGTTAATATTTTTATAAAATATTAAACATATTAATTCATATAAAATTTGAGTCTCACCTGATTATATTATTTTGTAATTTAAGATTTAAAAAAGTGATTACTATAAAAAATATTTTTTATATATATTATTTTATAAAATATTAATGATCAAATTAAAAATTCTCTTAAATAATATTATACATGAAATTCTATCTATTTTACTTAATAATATCTAACATATTATATAATAGGTGTAACTCAACGGGTTAACCTTCCATCTTAGGAGGTGGGAGGTGTTAAGTTTGAGCTCTCATGGCCTAACTTAGTGTACTTTAAGGACAGTGGGTATCACCCGTAGAGATTTTACTTTAGGTTTCCACAATTTCCCACATGTAAATATATATATATATATATATATATATATATATATATATATATATATATTTTATTAGAGTCAACATTTGTATTACTCATGATACTATTACTTGATGCCCGGGCCCTCTATCCCTCCATTGAATCTTGGCTCATTTTGAAAAGCTAGGCCCCTCTTTTCTTTTCATGAATCTGTGCTCAATTTGACAAGTGTTGTGCTAATTGTTGTTTAGATCCTGACTCAAGAGGGGGAGGGGGAGGGGGAGGGGGAGAGGGAGATGAATTGAATCATGCAAACTTTTTAGCCGAATCATTTTCCATGTTCCTCCATATAATCTCTTTTGTAATTTTCTTTTCAATCCAAAACTAAAAATTTGAAGAAAACTATGTTTAATTTAGATAATAATTTTAAATTTATGCTTAATTATATGAGTCACACTCAATAAATTCAAACATCTAAACATGCATTGAATAACTCATTATCATAATTAATTTTCAATAATTTATTATCATTGTTATTATTAGTAAAATATATATTGTGATTGAAATAATTTTTTAATAAGGAGGATCTTCTTGCACTTTCTATCAATTAAATGATCACATACCAAAAAAAGGTCTAATATGAAAGAAAGGAGATAAAGTATTGCCCTTATCATAATTATTAGTTATATTTGACAAAAAATCATTTTAAGGAGTTTAAATAAAATTTAGGCTATTGAGTTGCACTAGCGAAACACACTAGCAAGATATGTCATTAGATCAATCATAGGTCCCACAAATTTAGGTTTATTTGATAAGTGATTATATGGATATAGAGTATATAAAGTTTCTCTATCAATTGATGATCCAAGCCATATAATCTTGGTATTTAAATTTTGATGAGAATGAAGCATTGATTTTTAAAAGTTTAAAATCAAAGGGTATTATTATCAGATGGAGACGAGACTTCATATAAAAACAATACATATAGTCCTCTTTGCACGATATCCAACAAAGTGAGTCATAAGAATACATTTTACTAGGTATCTAAGTAGAGTTTTTTCTTTAACTATCCGATTGATGTGTATTATTTTTAGACTCTTTAATACGTTGATATACATTATATGGCTGATTTTGTCACGTATCGTCAATACTAAACTGAGATAAATTGCTGATACATATCGGTGCATCGTTATGCCTGTATCGATGCATCGATATTTTACCCTTGATATTTCCGATTTACAATTGATCTTGAGAATTATTATATTTTATGATAATATTAAGATCAAAAAAAAAATTTATGATAAAAATGAAATGTTTGAATAAAATTTAGGTCAACCACATTACTCGCTGCCATCATGTAAAATGTCATTCAACTCTCCACCGTAAAAAATGTGATAATGAAAAAAAAAACATTTGCAGGGTAATTTATTTCTTTCAAAAATGAGATCACCTTATAAAGAAAGGGTAATATTTGAATTCGGTCCGCCCGCCAAAAGAATATTACTTGCACATGGACTTTTAACTTTTCAACTTTGGTGCTGATGTAATCGTAACGACTCGTTTTTCTCCTGTTTTAGAGAGATTTATGGATCTCTGTGTCATTTTTGGTGCTTTGATAGCATTGGAAAAAGTGTGGGGTCCATCATGGGCCCTAGGTTGCTCGATTTTGAGTCCTGGAGGTCGGAGAACATTTTGATAATTTTAATTTATTTAAATATTTTTTCATACACAAATGATTGAAAAACACATTTTTAATGTTTTTATTAAAAAAATATTCCTCCTACCCCCTCCCCAACCCTTGTAGCCGCCACCTCATCTATCTATTCTTCTCCTATTTTCAAAAAGACCCTAACCTAAGCTCTTCCCTCCTCTCCTCAAGCCGCCGCTGCCGCTCCTTTTCTCTCTATCCTACTCGGCCCTTCATTCTCTTCCCCTCTTCTCCTTCACCCGAAACCCTAACCCTTGCCCTTATGCCGCTGCCGCCCTTGCACTTCTTCTCTACCCCGATCTTACTTTGTCGCCGTTGCCGCTTCTTCATCTCTCTTCCTTGGTTCTCCTTCCCCTCTTTCCCTTCTTCTTCTCTCTTCCTTCCCTCCTTTCAAAACCGTACCCTTGTTCTGCCGCCGCCCCTTGTTGCAGCCTCTGCCCAAACCGAACTAGATCCGAGTTCTATATCTGGCCCAGGTTCGCCCCAAACCCAGTCTCGCTTCAGTGCAAGCCCAACCAAGTTTCGAACCAGCACCGTTCGGCTCAACTCGATCCAGCAAACCCAACCTGGCTCGTTGCAGCCCAACTGATCCAGCCAACATCCAAGCCCAGACTCGGCCCAGTTCGTTCAGAGCCCAGCTGAGCCCAACTGTGGAAGTCCAGTCCAGTTCAAATTCAGGTCCAGCCCATCCAGTGGCCCGATCCAGTTTCAGACTCGGCCCGACCCGACCCGTTTAAGACTTGACCCATGCCCATTTAAGGCCCGCTTCGGGCCCATTTTAGGCTCTCTGGCCTGCTTTGAGTAATTTTTTGGACTGTTTACAAGCCCGTTTCCAATTAGATTTGCAGGATCGTCCCACTTTTATGGGACCGTCCCAGTTTTCCAGACGCGAGCCAGCATCTCAGGCTCGGTAGCCCGCATTGCTTCCTTCAATCCTTCGACCAATTTTTATCGCTTGGATTTTAAAACGCACAGAAATGAGGGAACCTATTACCTACTTTAGCATCCACTACACGCATTACTTCTCTATTTAATATGCAGGTATAAAATGCGGCGAATATGAGTCCCTTGCAGTTACGAGCCACTTGACAAGGGAACTATTGGTGCATTATGTGGCGAGGATCCCCATCCGGGTGTATTCGTACACAGTGCTTGCGGAGGCATGTATGAATCATTTATCTGATATCATGATTGATTAGTGGTGTGATAACATGTTTGGTTGGAATGTGTGATAACCTGTTATGCATGTGATTGATAGTTTACTTAACATGACGTAGATTCGCATGCGGTAGACAGTAAATGGTGTTGCTTACTATGCTTGTTTGAACATGTTTTGGTTGATAACATGTTGGAGTGTGATATGTTAATATGTGATAGATGATGATGCATATATCTGATTATGATTCGTCATTGCTACACTAATAACATGCTTATTGATGTTCACAGAAAATTGATATATTTTTCTTCTGTGTAATGGCCTGGCCCTTCAGATTAATAAATTTATGATGTAATAATAAGGGTTACACGTGTGTGTAGTGTGGTCCGTCAAGGTACGCGTGACCTTAAGAAAGCACCCCAACTGAGAATGAGTAAAAATAAAAAATAAAAAATAAATAAAATAAAAATAAATTAGAATAAATAAATAAATTTTTTTGAGTTGTGCACAGTGTCGGGTCGATCGACCCTGTTTGTCGAGTCGACCAACACCACAACTTAAGTTGGGGTATTAGAAACCCCAACCCAAGTGTTGTTGCCGTTTCTCTCATTCATCCCTCCTTTCTCCAATGGTTCCAAGAAAACCCTCCCAGTCGATCCTTATGTCTTCTTCCTACCTTTCCCACTTGATTTTTATGCCCGTGCATAGGTGAGATTTGAAGAGCTCTCATCCCAAGCTTCCTTTGGAGCCGATTTTCTTGTCTCAAAGGTAAGGTTTTCTTTACTTTCTACTCTCTTTCCTCTATGTTGATGAGGTTTTTATGAAATCAAGTGAGATTGGGGTTGGTGATGGCTATAGGGCCATATTTGGAGAAAACTCCATGGAAAATATTGGGGGTTTTCCAATTTGGGGATTTGCTTGGGCATAAATCTAATTGGAAATGGGTTTCGAGACCAAAGGAAGATGATAAAGTTTGGGAAATTTGGGGGTTTTATTTTAAACTCAAAATAGGGCTCAATACATGAACTAAATGGACTTTATCCGTGTTCTTGTGTTGATTAGAGCCTTCTAATCCGAACCCCGGGAGCGATCAAGTCTAAAATCAACCCGGCTCTTCATAAAAGGTTAAGGTGAAGAATGCTACACTATTTATTTAAATGATTGGAGAATAAATTTGAGTTATTAAAATTATTTGAGATGTTCACATGAGTATATGCATGACAAGATTTAATTAGTATATTATGAATGATAAATGGGATGTATAAACATGTATTGAATGAAATCTCCATTGTGTTTTATGTAGTGTATGAATGAATTTGGGAAACATGGTTGTTGTAAAATCCTTTGGGTTGAGGTGAGAAGTATTGGGTTATGATTTGATATGGTAAGAAGGTTGAGGACCAAATATGGTATTTATTTGTTGGGGATTGATTATAATTGGATTATGTGCAAGGAGAGACACTCTCATAAATTCAATTAATCAGTCCTATATTATTGTCATTTTTCCCATGGTCAAACATGAATATGAGAATTGAATAAGGTATGGAATTGTATGGAATAAATTATGCATGTTATCTTAACGATGTAAGATCTCAATGTATGCATAACTTATTTATGTCACAATGTAAAAGTTGTCTCTTCTATGCTCTATTCGATTAGTTGAGTTAATCTTAAGAGGAAGTATGAAAAATGGGATAAAGTGGATTTGTGTCCACTACAAATAAAAGATGTGTGATTCTGTCTAAGGGTGATGAGATTTTACCATTTCCTTTTTTGAAATCCCTAATACTGTGATAATCTAATTCTCTGGGATAAGTTGCTAAAGAGCATAAATGAAGACTATTAAGTGAACTTTATCAGAATAGTGATATTTTTCCACGGAGACTTGGTCCCGTGTGGTTGATGTCGTAAGGTGAACCTCCTACGGGTGGACACTGTAGGGTACTCTTATGACTTTTCCGCACACTTGTGCATGGTTGCGCAGAGCTAGATACTCTTTATCTCCATAGGAATGGTACTAGCTTCATTAGACGCGTTCCGACTGCCTTTAAGCTCGACTGAATCACCCATGAGGTGAAGGGATGCAGGGCGAGGTAGACACAGTCACGTCAGTCATGAGTCTCCCGCTTAGTAAGTCATTGACCCTAAGTCTTGCTAGGGATCGTGGCCCATTTATGATATTGATTCTCCTATTATACACAAGTATTTCGTTAAGGACTTGGTTCCCAATGGATGACTAGATAACATTGTGTCTTGCATAACTGTATTTATATTCCATTTTATACACCATCATAAGGGGGTGTGTGTGTGTAGCATGCATGGATTTCCTCATTGAGCTTGTGGATGCTCACCTCCTTGCACTGCAGGTACTATCGCTCAAATGGGGTCCGAGGGACCAAGGGGACGACCTTAGTCTATGCTGTTAGTTGCTTTCCATGCACACTGCAATTTATAGATTTTGATATTTTGCTCTACATGGTTATATGTAATATTGATGTAATTATTCTATAAACCATGTTTAATGACTATGAAGGTATGAATGTTATTATGGGAACTCCTGTTAAGATTTGAAGTGTGGGGTATTTAATATTTGGTGAATGGAGTCAAGTATGTTGTAATATGTAAACATTGAGCAGGTGATTATATTTTTGTAGAGGTCATCATAGACCCAACTGTTCATGTTTTAGGGGAAACTCTGCCGAAATTTCGGTAGGAGACTTTACCCTTCTAAACTAATACAAATATATATATATATATATATATATATAACTATACTCATTTGTGTGAGTTCTCATGTACGATATTTGTTACTTTATATGAAAGAAATTCGGAAAAGAAAATTTTGATCCGCATCACGTGCCGTTTTTGGGATCGGGGCGTGACATCCTGTATTTGGATTAGCATGAAATCCAAGCATCTGATCCAGGGTCATGCCTCAAGTCCAAGTCCATCTGAAGCCCAAGATAAAGGAAAGATGAGGAATGATCTGCTGATATCGCACAGAGAGAAAAAGAAAATCCCGTTGTTGTCAAGTTAATTGAATGCTACCTTGGTGTCCAAACAAATGTTAAAAGTACTGCAAAGGGTGTTCGACCATTTGATTTTACAGCTGATTGGAGGAAAAAATAAGAGCTGGCCGATCCATGGCCTTGTTTTACATAGATACGTCAGACACTCATAAAAAAGGAAGAACCAGCAAGTATTACTATTTGGGTTTGAGTAAACAACAGAATCATCAAGAAGCAACCCACCTTTATTTGTTTGCTGAGTAGTGTAAAGAGAAGGTACATCAAAGCACTTGCAGCCATTTGAGGCAACTAGATGAAGCATGAAAAAACCATTGTGCAGACAATATGGAGACAACAGTGTACAGACTTGAAAGAAAAAAATATAGGGCATTAAGAAGAAAAAGAAGGCAGCTATCACTATGTTGAAACAATTTCAAAAGAGAAGTTGGGGCAGCAGCTGGGTGCAAAACAATGCTAAATACAAGGGCAGAAACACAATATTGAGTTGAAGGAAGAGGGCACAAGTGATGCTTGCAGCCGGCAAGTGCACCAGTTTGGAATTAGAAGAAAAAGTCGGTTGCAAGGAAATCTACAAAAAACCATTGAGAAACCAACAGTTGCATCATCAGAAAGAGAAAAGAAGGAGTGGGTGACAATGAATAGGTGTTGCAAGCAAGAGATTGAACCATCTGTAATAAGAAAAAAAGAAGTAATTCACCTGATCTTCATATGGTATTGACAATGATGGTAAAACCAATAACATGGGGGAACCAGTGATTGATGCCATTTTGGATGATCTGTTACTTTGTCATACACAACCCTTGTCACAAATATCGGCGGTATTTTCAAATTTATCGCGTTTTTATCAGCAAAATACCATTACCGTGTTAAAAACACGTTTTTATCGCCACGACGATAAATTTTCGATAAAATCGCGTTAAAAATGAGATAAACGTTAATAACGCGATAATATCCCGGTAAATTCCCGATAAATTCCCGGTAATTGTTTCATTAATTTTTTTTTTTTTTTTTTAAATATCATAATTTCCGCGAGATTTTCCCGTTAAATTCCTGATAAAAATCCTAGAATTTAAAAATATCCTGTTATTACCAATTGTCGTTAATATCCTGAGAACGGTATTTGTCACAATGCACATAGCTCATGGAAGTGACATTGGAGAAACTTGAAACCAAAGCAGTTGCAATAAAACAACCAACTATTTTGAAGGAGCGAAAGTTGTGGTCTGATAAAATTCAATGGTTTTGGAAGTTTTGTTGTTTTCATGATGGAGCCATAGAAAATTAAAGGTGTTAGTGCCACAGCTTGTCGAGTCACCTGTTTGTCAGGTTCGTGACTTAAGAGAAGGCTTGCCTTGAAGAGAGAAACTCAAGACTTAAAACTCAAGTGTTAGTTGAAGTATGAAGATTAAACAGATCAACACATGTATGGCAATCACGGAAGGTAATTGGCTATAGATGACCTTAGGTGGAACTCAAACCTTAGGTGGACCATCCCTATGCTTAGACATCATATCTGGAAAAGTAACCAAGCCTAAAAAGTGTTTGACACCAAGAGGAACCCATCTTGGAAATGTGTACACAAACTGTCAGGGATAACACATTGTCTAGGTGACCCATCGCTATTGATAGAATACGACCGGTCGTGGTCATACGACCCTAGGCTACATGTCCACTGACACATCGGTCACAACGATCTGTCAGCGGGACTCAACCATGATCTGGACTGTCATTCACAGTCAGGCTCAGAATGATCAAATCGTCTGGCAATGACCCGTCGTGTGGTATAGCATGAGCCGTCGGTCCTACGACCAATCACCAGGACAGGGCAATATCAAATCAGGCACACGACCTGTCACCCTGGTTTCGGGTGAGGTCTGTTTTGACAAAGAACTGTCATGACAGGATAGCCTCAGGCTGATTTTTTTCACAATCCCACAATCTGTTATCCGAACCACGGACGATCAATCGTGTATACGACCGATCGCGTGGTTACCATTATTGTGACATTGCAGTGCATTTAATGCGCAACGGTCGGGTTGGTGAGCATCAATTTAAAAACGGACGATCAATCGTGTGGTCATGACCGATCGTGTGGTTCTGCTGTTCAAAAATTCTGTATTTGACTATAAATATTTCATTTGTTGGTGAGTTTGGTGAGACCTTTTTAGCATAAAAATAAACACATTCTCAATGTAAAACTCCCAAGGATCAAAGGCAAATCATCCAGGCTTATTCTCTTTCGGTAAATCATAAGCAAATCATTCAAGTATCCAATCCATTTGAAATTGAGATTAAGAGAGAAAGATTAAGCACATTAAACTAGGATAGATATTGGAGGACCCAATTTCCTAGTCACACAAGGACTGTGATTGCTCTACATGACTAGTCTACAAGGTGGGATGTCAGGATTGTGCGAACACACATTGGGTGGATCTTTAAGAAACATTTTTCATCGGAATCGAGCTCCAAGGTAAGTGATTCTTGGTTTTAATTTTGTTTTTAAAACCATATTAGTGTAAAGTGGATTAGGGAGGCTTGGCTCCGAACCCACTATAAAAAATCTAGAGCGTTGTCTCTAGCACACGTGGTGGGTGGAATTGTCAGCCAATCGAGTAAGGTGAAATTCCTACTCTACATGTGGTAGGTGAAATTCCCAACCAATTAAGTACGGTGGAAGTCCTACTCTAACAGTGAGGGTATAGGTCCTCACTTAGTGGATTGGAGGATAGCTCAAGATTGAGCGAGTCCTAACAATGGATGTAGGTTGACGAACTGAACCGCTATACATCATGTGCATTGTCCCTTTGTGTGATTGATTGATTATTATTTTGCACACCTCCAAAATCATACACTTGATTAACTAAGATTTAATTCAGCACAATTTCACATTAATCAAGATATTTTTTGAAAATACCATTAACATTGAGATTGATCTATTCAACCCCCCCTCTCCTCTCTCCGACCCCACTTCTAGTCAATCCTTTCTGGCACACCGGGACTTTCAATTGGTATTAGAGCCTCATGCTCTTCATAAAGATCTAACCATCCGAGTAGATCCTAGTGCTAGAACAATGTCTTGCGATAAAGGATCATTCATGTCCGATCTATCCATCTTTCTATATTCAATATGTGTTAGTGCCCCGGTTCGTCCGAGTCACCCTTATTGTCAATTACGTGACTCAGTTGGACTTGCCTTGGATGTATAAGAAGATCTACTATGAAGTTGAAGCGTCTACACCGAATACGGCATTAGCACACAGGTAAGTGAACCGTAGGAGACCTTAGGCTAAGTCAAATACCTTAGAAGTCAATTGGAAAAATAAGATAATAAGTGACTTTCAGCCTCGAGGCCTCATGCAATCTACTGAGGATTCGCAGCTAGTTATGCTGAGCTAAGCTGAGTCTAGCTGACCCTGTGTCGAGCTGACTCAGTCTCTTACAGATTTAGAAAGTTAAAATATGTGTCTATTTAATTGAGAGGAAATTATGGTACATTGATTGGAAGCTTATTATGGTAAATAAATTTATCCACATGGTGAGATAGGTAATTATGGTAAATTGATTGAAAACTCATTATGGTAAATAAATTTATCCATATGGTGAGATGTTGCCACCTTTCTTAAAATTTGAATTTGAATACGCTTGAGGAGCTGTCCATGACAAGTATGGAAAGACTCTCCATGAGCTATAATCCATCTTGCAAAGCTTCCATCTAATCTTTGATTGATGGCTAAGATAAATGTTGTAAATCATGCACGGTGGACTTGAGCTGGTTGCTATCTGGATGGATTTTGTTTGTCAGATTAAGCAGCACATATGTACTGTCTTTCCAACAAATTACCGCTGGCGAGGCCTCATCAGAATTAGCAAGGCCTCGCAAGCGTGACTAACTGCAGACCTTAAAACTGTTTATAAAATAACAGTAAGGTTGTTGTTCAGAGGACCGATTACACACAGAAAAAACTCAGGAACAAGATTACCAGTGAGTGATCATTCGGCCTTCCCTCTAGACACCTTCTTCATCATCTTCCTTAGTGAATGTTTGGGTAATCAATACCCCAATCCTGATGAAGAATAAGGTGTTCATATAGGACTATAAAACCAGTCATACTCTTGTCCCATACTGCTGTGCCGATAGTCATTTTGATGGAGCTAAACTAATGGAAATGAGCACACAGATTCAGTAAAGAAGAAAGAGCTTAAAGGAAAACGGTCAAGGCCCAAGGCAAGTATTTCTTCTTTGTTTTATTTCAAACATTGTAAAGTGGATTAGAACAGTGTGTTCGAACCACTCTAAAAAATAGGTGTAGAGGATTAGACCAATTGGGTTGAACCTCTATAAAAAACTAGGTTGTACTATTTGGATGTGAGACCCATACATAGTATATTTGGGATAGCCCTAGAGAGGGTGAGTCCAACAGTGGATGTAGGTTCAGGTAAACCGAACCACTATATATCGTTGTGCATGTGTGGTTTGTATTAATGGTTTGATTCATTTGTTTATCACTTGCACACACGTTTATTCCGCTGCACATATTGTTAAATTTGATTTATTTTTAAAAGGGAACTAAAATTGAAACCCACCTATTCACCCCCCTTTAGGTCTTGCATACTTCTAGTAACGGAATTTCAATATGTTCTCTATGGAAAGATAAAACTGAGAATGATGAATGGACATCTATGCAAAATGAATTTATTGAAAATATTTGCATGGATAGTTCAATGGAAGGCTTCACCTCTCGTAACTAATTGGAGAATCATGAGAGAAGTAAAAATGTAAATTTTAAATGTTTGGTTGCTTCCATTGTTAATGACCAAGAGGAATCCTCTAGTGAAGAAGAGGATGGTGATGAGGATCTTGATGAGGATGATGACCTCCAAGAATCTTATAATGCTTTGTATCTAGAGAGTGAGAAGTTGGCTAAGAAGGTAGGCATGTTTAAATTTGAAAAATTAAACCTTGCAAACCAACTGGAAGTCTTGAGGAAAGACTACGATCTCTCACTTTAGAGCTGAAATCTTCAAATGAAGAAGTTTTGAAGATTAAAGAAAATGAAGTGTACCTTCAAGAGACATTAAAAGGACAAAGGGATGACATCAAGATGTTGAGTGATGTTAAGAAAGATCTTGAAGATCATGTTATGGAATTGTCTCTAGAATTACAAGATTTGAAAAATCATAAAGAAAAGTTCCAAGATAAGTTTACCCAAGGCGAAGAAAGATTGAAAAACTCTTAAGTATGTGTAAACAATCTGGCGATAGGTTGAGTCTTAGTTCCTCATTGGACACCAATGGACCTATTGGCCAAAGGGTATTTGTTAAGGGAGATGTGCCTAAAACTCCAAGGGTAAGTGTTTTTATTGCCATGAGGTTGGACATTACAAGATAGAATGCAACCTTAGGAAGAGGCACATGGAGGATAAAGCCCAAAACCAGCCCCAAATCTTAATGTTAAAATACACCCACAAAATCCTAAGGTAAAGCTTAAAAGGTACACACTAAGGCCTAATAGTAGGATACTCCCAATGAAGGCGAACTTAAAGCATGACTCCTTGTTAAGACAACTCAACCAAGTCTTGAAGGAGTTGACATATCCAATACTTGGACAACCAATGTATGCCCAAAGGAATGTGTATGATAGACCAAACACAACCATTTGGGATCCAAGGAGATAGATCATCATCTAATTATGTGTTGCTATGGTTTTAGACTCAACTTCATATCTTAAAACCTTAGCACATTGAACTCTAGTGACATGAGAATCCAAATAGCCCAAGTGCCATGACATGAAAGAGAGATTTTGGTGACTACAAGCTTAGTTGTGTATTTCCTGGCTATTACATTAGTGTTTCTTGGAAAATCATACATACCATGGAAATACGGTTTCCAAGTGCAAAATTTCATTTTAAATCTGTTAAACATGGTTGTTTGTTTACATGCTTGAATGGGGGTATGTCCTGGTAGCTTGTTCTTGTATAGAGTTGATCAAAATGTGCTTAACTTGGTATATGAATTTCAATTTGATCAATTGTAAGATGTTTTTGTGATATATGTTGTGACTATCTTGATGAATATGATGTATGCATATCATGCTGGTGTTGTAAATCAAATGATTTTTTTTTTTAAATAAAAATTTTAGATTTTTGAAAGAAAATCCAATCTGTGCTTTGGTGACCGATCGTCAGATGATAACCGATCGGCTATGAGACCGACCGCCAGGACGACTAATCGTCCATGTCGGGGAACTAGGTTAAGTTAAAACCCAATTCGTGTTTTGAGGATTATTTCATTCATAGTTTCTGTGACTCCTCTCCCCCTTCCTCTGAAAAACCAGCGATTGGGTTGTGCCTTAGACCTCCAGAGATGATCGTTCGAACAACGATTCATGGTTTTGGTCTGGAAAAAGGTTTCTTCTACCTCCCGCAACCATTCCCCTCGCAGATTCCACTGTATTTTTCGCTCGGGTAAGTCCCATTCTCTGTCCACTTCGGTTCTGCTATAATATTCGTGAAGAGTAGAAAGGAAATGATAATAACCAAGTACCTAGAGAACTTTGAGACTCCAGAAATTGAGGTTGAACCCACTGATTCCTCTCTTCCAGCGAAAAGAGCTAAGCCCAGGGAGGTGCGAGCAAAGCCAAGACCCAAGCCCTCTAAAATTTCCTTTAAGGACATAGCCACCCTTCGAAATCAATAGAGCCCTGGAATTCGGTTCAAGCAAAAGGCCAAGAAAACTTCCTCTCCACAAAACAAATCTTCCAAACTAGTCCCTAGAAGACCAAGTGGAGTGACCATTAGGGAGCGTACCTCTCCAGTTAGGCCTCATGTAGAAGAAGTAAATGGTAAAGTGAAAACTCAAAAGGAACCCACTCCTCCAGTAGAATCAAGCAGTGATGAGGATACACCAATTAGGAGACCTGCTACTGGTGAGGGAAGTCGGAGAGCAGAAAAATAAGTACATGTGGCAGAAGGAGGTCATGCTAAAGAACATATTGGGGGTGAAACTGTCAGCATGGGGGACCAATATGAGGAATTTTATGACAGTGAAAAAGAAGATGATGTAAATCCAAGGGATCAAGGTGTTAGGTTTGAACATGAAGATGTAAGTGAGGAAGAGGAAGACAAAGCTGATTATGATTGCCCCCCTCTTATTGCCACTCAAGCCTTATTCCTCCTTCAGGGAACTTAACATGGAAAGGACAACTGATGTAGAGTTGTTTGACAAGCTTGGTGTTTTCAAACACCTCAGAAAGGTTGGATGGAAAAACCTTCTAAAGTGGGGTAAAATTGTATCCTACGATGGCCAAGAGGATGTACTGCTCAATCAAAGCTCATAAAGAGAAAACAAATTGGTTTTGGCTCTACGTCCAAAACCAGGAGCCCATAGAATTTAGTCCCCCATTCGTGGCTCAATTGATTGGAATACCTATGGCTAAGGATCCCTTTGTACCAGTCATCCATAATAAGTTTGAGACAAGGATAAGAGACAAGCAGAAATATGTAAACAAGTTTTACAAGAAAGGAAAGACAGTTGTCTAGAGGAAAAGGATTTGGCTCATGAACGATATGCTTCCAGAATATAGGTTGTTGCACCTATTTTTTCTGTTCCAATCTCTATCCGAGCCATAGGAATAAGGGTGATTTGAATAAATTCATGCTGGCTCACATGCATGCAGTTGTGACTGGGAAGAAGCTATGTCTACCCACCATCATATGCTAGACCATTCTAAAGCACATCAATTCTACCATGGCCAGTCATCCTCCTTTTTGCTACCTCATGTATAAGATAGCACTGCATTTTGGAGTAATGCCCTCCAGGGAGGATAAGCCCAAGTCCACTCGATCTCTAGATGCCACTGCAATCAGTTAGTCTCTGGGAAAGCCTTTATATGAGCAGCTTCTAGGTGATGCCTCTATACCCTCTCCCATTCCTGGCCTATACTCCTCCTCAACCCCTGTAGGAGAAACTGAAGCAGTAGAGGACACAAATGAAGAACCAAGAGTCAACTGTTAGTCGAAGGTTCCTCAAGGATTGCCTTCAAGCTCTTGAAGATAGGCAGTCTACAAGGCACACTGCCTTGGAAGCCAGATTGGAAGCCAAGTTTGACGCCTTGGCAACCTATGTAAAGGAATCCATCTAGAGCTTTTTCTCCGCCATGTCGTGCAGCAAAGATGACACTACTCCTCATTGCTCCTCTTCCCCACCAGTTGGCCCTGCTTAGGATAATTTTTCTTATGTGCTTTTGAAAAACTGAGTGTTTGGCCTATAATTATTAAAATCTTTTTCATGGAATGATTTTGTGAATCAATGGAATGATTTTGTTTAATCCCTCTCTCCTTGTTATGTGATGCCATGGTTATTACTTGCAGCTATCATGTGTATTGAATGATTTGTTTTCAATATGAATGCATGAGTGCTTTGATGGTTTGAATGGCATGTATCTTTGTCAATTGTTGACAAAATGGAGGAGAAAGTGGTAGAAGCTAAAGGCTTATGGGGGAGTAGGATGATGGAGAAACTATTGCAAGCTTGGGAAGCTTGATGTATTGGGGAGATGCACTGTGTTGCATTGAAGTTTGGACTTCAGACTCAAGGAACTTGGGGGAGAGAAAGTGAAAGAAAATCATGAAGTATGGGGGAGTATGAGTTATGAATAAGATGTTTAGTCCATGGATAAATGTTTATGTTTGGACTAACCCCACTAATGATTTTCAAATCCTTATAGCTTGCTCGTGTATTTACAGGTAAATTTGTAAATAAAACAAGCTGAGCAAGAATATAAAGCGAAGGCATATTCTTTGTGTCATTTCAATGTAATCGTGAAATTTGTATATTTTTATTTCAAATGATGCATATTTGGGAATGGATGATTATTGAGTCTGTATTTGTTTAGCTTCTAGTTTTTGTCACAAATTGACAAAGAAGGAGATTGTTAGTGCCCTGGCTTGCCGAGTCACCTGTTTGTCAAGTTCGTGACTTAGGAGAAGACTTGCCTTGAAGAGAGAAACTCAAGTGTTGGTAGAAGTATGAAGACTCAACGGATCAACATATGTATGGAAATCACGGAAAGTAATTGGACATAGATGACCTTAGGTGGAACTCAAACCCTCGATGGACCATCCCTATGTTTAGACATCATATCTAGAAAAGTAACCAAGCTTAAAAAGTGTTTGACACCAAGAGGAACCCATCTTGGAAATGTATAAACAAACTGTCAAGGATAACACATTGTTTAGGTGACCCGTCGCCATTAACAGAATATGACCGGTGGTGGTCATATGACCCCTCGGATAGATGTCCACCGACCCATTGGTCACAATGATCTTTCGGTAGGCCTCAGCCATGACCTGGACTGTTATTCACAGTCACGCTTAGAACGATCAAATCATCTGGCAGTGACCTGTCATGTGGTATTGCACAAGCCATCGGTCCTATGACCAATCGCTAGGACAGGGCAATATCACATCGGGCACATGACCTGTCGCCCTGGTTTCGTGTGAGATCTGTTTTGAAAAAGAATTGTCATGACAGGATAGCCTCAGGCCAATTCGATCACAATCCCACGATCTGTTATCCGAAACACGGACGATCAATCGTGTATACGACCGATCGCGTGGTTACCATTAATGTGCCGTTGCAGTGCATTTAATGTGCAATGGTTGGGTTGGTGAGCATCAATTTAAAAACGGACGATCAATCGTGTGATCACGACCGATCGTGTGGTTCTGTTGTCCGAATATTTTGTGTTTGACTATAAATACTTCATTTGTTGATGAGTTTAGGTGAGACCTTTTTAGCATAAAAATAACCACATTCTCAAGGTAAAACTCCCAAGGATCAAAGGTAAATCATCTAGGTTTATTCTCTTTCGGCAAATCATAAGCAAATCATTCAAGTATCCAATCCATTTGAGATTGAGACTAAGAGAGAAGGATTAAGCACATTTAACTAGGATAGATATTGGAGGACCCAATTTCCTAGTCACTCAAGGACTGTGATTTCTCTACACGACTAGCCTACAAGGCGGGACGTCAAGATTGTGCGAGCACAGATTGGGTGAATCTTCAAGAAGTACTCTTCATCGGAATCGAGCTCCAAGGCAAGTGATTCTTGGTTTTAATTTTCTTTTTAAAACCATATCAGTGTAAAGTGGATTAAGGTGGCTTGGCTCCTGAACCACTATAAAAAATGTAGAGCATTGTCTCTGGCGCATGTGGTGGGTGGAATTCCCAGCCAATCGAGTAAGGTGGAATTCCTACTCTATATGTGGTGGGTGAAATTCCAGACCAATTGAGTACGGTGGAAGTTCTACTCTAATAGTGAGGGTGTAAGTCCCCACTTAGTGGATTTGAAGATAACTCAAGGTTGAGCGAATCCTAATAGTGGATGTAGGTTGACGAACCGGGCCACTATACATCGTGTGCATTGTCTCTTTGTGTGATTGATTGATTATTATCTTGCACACCTCCAAAATCACACACTTGATTAACTAAGATTTAATTATGCACAATTTCACATTAACCAAGAATTATTTTTAAAAGACCATTAACATTGGGATTGATCTATTCACGCGCCCCCCAACGATGCCCCCCCGCCCCCCAGTCAATACTTTCTAGCACACCGGGACTTTCAAAAGGCTTTCACTTCACTCTCCTCATTGAAAATCAAAAGTAATCGGCCAAAGATGTGAATCAGATTAGGCTTGTATTTTAGAAGTTGTTTGAATGAAGAAAATAAATTAAAGAATTTGAAGAAAGAGAATCCTGAGCAAGATACAGAGTCATGAATAGATGGCTAGCCAAAAGAATGAAGAGAAATAACCAAAGAAGCAGCGTGGAGAGCTTTGAGAGAGGGACACCACACGTCCAAGCCTTGGCATGTAATTGGGATTGAGAATGAAGGCTTCACCGTTACAAGCAATTGGATATATTATTTGTATTGTGTTGATCTGCAAGCAGCAAGCAAGAAAGAAAGAAATATTCAAAAAGAAAATCTATTGTAACCAGCCTGTGTTGCAGCCAGAGCAGAGCAACATATAAAAGAGCATTCGGCCAATCTTAGAGCAAAGGAGAACAAGGAAAGTCAGAATCATGTATGAAGAAGGAAAGTCTATAGAGGGATCTTTCGATGTGTGAAAATAATAGAAAAGCCCAAGGAGAGGAAGGTGGGACCTACCCTCATCAACACAACACAAAGAAAAAAGGTGTCTTGCTGTCCCAATTCTACAACTCAGCCAACTCCAAGTTTTTTCTTCTATCTAACTGTAAGACCCATAAACATTAAGAAACAAAAATAGAAATAATGAAATTGTGGAAAGAAAGGATCGGCTGAATTGAGGTGGGCCCCATGGCTTACTTATTTTATCTCCTCCAAAAATTTATAAATTGAACATTCCTCCACAAGACAATTCGAACCTGGACATTGAATTGTTGGAGCACAAGAGGAGAGAAAAAGGAGAAAGAAAACTCAATGTGAATTTTGAAGGTCTTTGAGGTTGGTTATTTTTATTTTTTATTTTTCTCATTGTATTTTCTTATTTATTTTTCCTTTAAACTCCATTGATTTGTAATTGCAATTCCATGTTTTAATTAATAAAAGAATGTGAGATTATTAGAATTATGGTTTTCCAAATTCTGATTTTTATTATGATGGTTTGAATCATTTTAGTTCTTGAGTCCTCCCTTTGTAATTAATTTGGACATACTAAATAGTTAGATCTTTGATTAACATTATTATTTTAGGTCTAAGTTTCTTTAGAACATATGAAATATTTAGATCGGAGAATTGCATGAATAATCTAGATCTAAGGTTCGGATTAATTAGGGTACTAATTTGATGAAAGGCTTGAATAAAATTGGAATTTTATATGAGTTCCATGTTCTAGGCCGTTATTTTATTATTAAAATATGGATAATAATGCCTCTTTATTTCTTTGATCCAGTTCCACTGTAAATATGTACAGAAGTAATTTTAGGTGTTTTTATTTTTATTTTTGTCTATAAAATTCAAATTCATTAAAATTGGGGAGTAGATTGATAATTAATTAATTGTATCTTAATTTTATTTTTTAAGTTAAGTTAAGATTATTTAATATTGTAGATTAATTCCACCATCTTAATTGAAATTAGATAAACTTTGTGTTTTCCATGGAAATTAGATCTCTTTAATGGATAGTTTCTATGTTTAGGTGTGATTTCTATTTTTAGGCCATGTTTTCTATTTTTAAGATATTTCTAAATTAAAATTAAATTTCCTAGATTAGATAAATAATTCGAAGTTTATGATTTATTCCCTTGATTTTCTAGATTTCTTAAACTACATAATTCATTGGTATATTTTCACAGATATATTTTCCTAAGTTCCGATGGGTTTGACCTCGCACTCCAAAGCTATATTATAAATGATTCGTGCACTTGAGAGTGTAAATTTAAAACACAACACTTATAGATAGTTGTGCATGCATGTAGCTTGTATATATGGAATGCCGGTGAGGATTGGTACTAGGCAACATCAGGATCTAGAGACTCCCCCTAGCTTGTCGAGTAGTTAGAGTTGGGATGTTATCTAGGACCACACAATGGAAACGTAGTCGGACTATGGGTTACCTGGTGGTTGGAGATGGGTTGATGTATTCCCTACTATGAGTTAGACTGTCAGGTCTATGGTTGTGATCTTCAGACACGCCCATGGGAGAGGCGTGGTCCGGTTTGGAGGGCAAAGTGCCCGCGGATTACTTGGTGGTTGGACATGGATTTATGTACTCCCTAGTGTAGGGTTGGTTGCTAAGTCTATCCTTATGGTATCAAGATACGCCTATGGGAAAGGCGTGGTCCGGTTTAAAGGGCGAGGTGCCTAGAAGTCCCAAGAGGGACAATGAGTATGGTTTAGACTGTCAGGTCTATCTTTTATTCTTCGGACATGCCCATGGGTGAGGCGTGGTCTGATTGGGTGGGGGTGGTGCCTTGGAGTCCAAGGAGGGACATGTTGAGAGGTAGATATGGTAGCCTCATAGAGGCTATTGGGTTCAGTATTGGTACACCAAAGGCACCTTAGAGGCGCTACAGTCATGGTACCAGAGTGCATAGTGGATGAGACGTCCTCAGTGGTCTGATGGGTTGAGTGGTTTGCTAGCGTGAAGATCAGAGGGTGGGATCGTGGTTTATGATCCCTGGATAGTCGAGTGGGGTGAGGGTGTATTCACCCACCCTTCGGTTGACGCATGGTGCAGTTGAGGACAACTCCCAGTGGTATAGTTTGTTATCCCCGGATAGTCGAGTGTGTTGAGGGTGTATTCGCCCACACGTTGGTCGATGGATGGTGCGGTTGAGGACAGCTCCCGCTGGTATGGTTTATGATTCCCAGATAACCGAGTGGGGTGATGGTGTATTCGCCCACCCATCGGTCGAGGGATGGTGAGGTTGAGGACAACTCCCACTAGTATGGTATATGATCCCTAGATAGTCGAATGATGTGAGGGTGTATTCGCCCATCAATCGGTCAAGGGATGGTGCGGTTGAGGATAACCCCAGTGGTACGTGGTTGTTTATAGTGATGGAGGACAGCTTCCACTGGCACAGTGGAGGACAACTCCCGTGGTTATTGGCATGGTGGAGGATAACGCCCGTGGTTGTTTGCAGTGGTGGAGGACAGTTCCCGTTGGCACGGTGGAGGATAGCTCCCTTGGTTGTTGGCACAGTGGAGGACAATTCTCGTGGTTGTTCACAACTCATGGTACCGGTCTATAGGGTGTGGGTGTGGACCTCTGTGGAGGTGGTGTCCCTAGAGGTCTGGCGGTTGTGGGTTATGTCGTGTACGTTCTAGATGCTTTGCACGGTGGGTCGTGCGTGTGTTATGTGTGATCATGCATGTAGACATTCTTGATATCTCACAGTAGTGGGTATGCAGTGTATGATGTGTGTTGGGTAATTTATATATGTATGTTCCTTCATTGGGTGTGTAGAGCTCACCCCTTGCTTTTCAAGTGTTTCAATGGAGGCAGGACTTGACGGGTCCCGAGATCAAACCTAGGTAGTGTGTCACGCCTTGAACCCATATGTGAGCCCGGAATGCGACTGATTTTTTTTTTTTTTAAACAAATCCAATTATCAAAGTCCATGGGCCTCTACGAGAGCTCACTTAAGCCCATAGAAAATGTCGCACATGCTCATGTGGACATTAGGGGTTAAATCAAACCCTCAACGAACACCAACTATTCTAATGATAACAGTCTTCGTCGAACCATTCGACATTGATAGTATCAGTTATATCCGATGATTTTCCAATTTTCCAAGTTTTTTCCACTTACTACATAAGGGATTCACCAAACACACTATATTACAATCATTTACACATCAAGCATCATATTACACATATATGACTTATACACAAGGTGTTTACATATTTTTAACATAAAACTAAATAAGTATAAATCCTACCCGCGATCAGCACTGGATTCCGACTCCTATGCATCGCAGAGGGATTCTTCATTCCCCCATCTAGTACATGACCTGCATTGTAAGGGACGTGAGCTCCAGCCCAGTGAAGAGTACTCAAATTAACAAGTCCCTACAAATTTTCAGAATATCAAATTTACAGTGCAGTCTACGAGAAAAACACGTAAAACACCATGGCATATATTTACCATTTGTTCTTTCCTATCCACAGACACCCATGCATACTCATGCATATACATGTAAACACACCCATGTATACACATAAATGCAGATGCCACTCACACATGTATTCTCACATTTGCACCTACAAACCCACACATGTATTCATAATATCTATAACACAAAGCATGTCTAACAACATGATAAGCAAATAAATCATGTTTACCCTTTACAAGGTTATAACGAAACTTGTAATACACTGGGGTATCCCACTCAACCCCATTGAGGTATCCCACTCAACCCCAACTGTATAGGTCTAGGGTATCCCACTTAACCCTGTCGAGGAATCCCACTCATCTTCAATTGCATTAAGTCAAGGCAGACATAATGCAGCATCTTGCAAGAAGTCGACCGAACGTACAAGTGTGTGCATATACATTAACATGTATATTAACTATCAACTATCCATAAATATGGAAATAATATAAAATGATCATTCATATACCTTTTCTCCATATACCCTTTCCACAAGGGTTTAACAATGGAGTTTCACTTACCATCCACTGGTTTCAATCCAAGTTAAATAACCTAGAATGTTTTCATCTCATTACCTGCACAAACTTGTTAGCATATGTATAATCAAACACCACACCCGCCACATGTACCTATACTATGGTATGAACAACATGCATGCTCTAATATAACACATATCATATGCACTACTGATTCTAGCATTAACCTCATGCATGATCAAAGCCACATATATCAGCTATTCACATAACCAATACATAAATCACATGCATGAACTAGTATAACACATACTACATGCATCAATGACTATAGCATGAATCCCATGCATATCCACCTAACACAATGCACAATCAATGGAAAGTTCACACTAATGTCCTATTGAATCTATTGTCCTCTAGACATCCAATGGGTCTCATACTGTGTTTTAGACCACTAGGCCTCAACTCCCCGACACTTTTTCACCCTTACGTTCTACATAGTGAGAACAAAATCACGCCCCTTACATGTAAGCAATATCAGGTCTCGCATTTTGGTCCCATTTGGTCTTTTCCATCTATTATTTCCATGGGTCCCATTTTCAATCTAGACTCTAACAAGTTTCACAATAACTATTATAATGTTAAGTTGGGTCTCCTCACCTTGATCTACGAAGTTACGTGAATTTCTCGATTTGTGTGACGGAGAAAGAACCGGTTCAACTGATACAATTAAATAATTGTTAGAGTTAGCACACTATTGACTTATCCAAAGGTCGGCCTGATTGTCAATGAGTTGATTCGACTAACATATACAGTCATGTCGAAAAAGAATCTCAAAATTGAGAAGATGATGAATAGAGGTTAGAGCTTTGGTCTTTTAACCAGAAACGTCGTTCAAAATGCCCCTAATCAGTTTCAGGTTAAACATCGTCTGAAAAGTCATTATACTTTAATAACTTTTTTTATAAAATGAAATAGGACATAATCTTCTACAAAAATTGAAATCCAACATAAATAGTCTAATGTACTAATCAACTAAAACATGATTTGGAGAAATCAAAAGATAAAATATAACTTTCCAACTATATTATTAAAGACACTTTTAAATCCAAAATAAAACCCCAAATCTTCTAAGTTAACTAAATACATAACATAATCTAAAAGCTAAATTCTATCATAGGATAGGTTTTAATCTAAACCCTATGAATTAAAAATCCATCAAAACCAAACTAAAATAAATTCATTTAGAATAAAATATATCATATCTTAAAATAGAAGCTTTACTAAGAAAAATATGAATATCATAAACAATGCATCACAATGTGGTTTGAGTCCATTAGGCTTCACAAAACAACATATAATAATAACCAAATCATATTTAGAATTAAAACACAACTTTCCAACAAGGTTAGAAGGATTTGACACAACTCAAAAACTAATTTAAGAAGTGTTTTAAGAAGGTAGGCTATTTTTCCTATTTAATAAAATCCATTTTTGAAGTTCACAACATAACTCATTTCACATAAAATCTATTCCGAAGTTCATGAAATTCAGAATAGATAAATTTTCATACCTTATTTGCGAAAATCCATTGAGAAATTGTTCTGTTTGAAAACCCCCGACATCAACGCGAAAAACTCCAAAGGGTTGGTGCCATGGGATGGTGGAAGGAAGAAAGAAAAAGCAGAGAAGGAAAAGAAAGGGAAAGAAAGGAAGAATGAGGAAAGAAATGAAAAACAAATCTTTTTTTAAACCCCACCCACGTATGTCGGTGGTTTTACTTCTCTCTCCTCCTATGCTACAAAGTAGCCTAATAGACTTACCCTTTATCTTTTCAAAAAAAATAATAATTAAAACTATACAACTACTATAGTTTGAAATGATAATATTCGCATTCAGATTTCAAAGTTAATTTTTAAACATTGGGTATTTTCAAAATTTCTCAAATTTAACAAATAGACTAATCAAAACAAACTCATAAAATACTTTAAAACTTCGAGGTCTTTTGACACTCACAAATATTTAAAACACTGTGTTTTACAAAATGAGGGTACCCCTAACTGTGCTGAAACTACACTTCTAAAAGTCCAAATGACGAACCATAAAATCCGTTGAATTCCAAATTCAAAATTGATCAAATGTGTGCATTTTGAAAACTCAGATATCTCAAATGACTGGTTTACCAAACACGGATGACTTTTAGAGTCTCAGCCGGAGAATAGTTCGGATAATACAACTTTACCACTTCACTCAACGAGTTGGATCCACGGATTCCAAACTCGGATCGAGTCAAACTTTGACTCTAAACACGGCCCATTTGTTAATAGTTTAAATTCACTAGTCATTAAACACAGTTTATTATAATTAATCACATAATTATACGATAATTCGGGTCAGGGTATTACACAGTGGCAATTACTGTTGACTTAGGTTGTTCTCATTTCTCTATCGTTTTGAGAGAACCTTGTATATTTGTTTCAATTGTCATCTAGTTTTATAAATAATTGTAATAATTGTTAAATGTCACTACTATATTGGTTGGTATTGTGGTACTTCAATTGCTCTCCATTAATGTTTTTGTTGTTAGTTCAAAAAAAAAAATAGACCCGATATATGTTTTTGGGTATTTAATGAGATGTTTCAGAGATAACACGCTCGTAGCGGGACGGAGTCTTACTGTTGGTATCAGAGCACGATTCAACTCTAGGATTGTGCATGGGGCAGAGATGGATGTGTTGATGACTAGAAATTAGGTCCATCCCCTGTGTGATAGGGTAGATTGAACCGGGTTCTGGGGTAGTGCATAGACACCCTAGGTTCATGTGGTATGCTTTATGCATTACCTTTTAGTTAGTTTGTTTGAGTTGTATCCGGTGGTGGGTTCTCACACGATTTGAGACTGATCGAAGTTTGATTCGCTGGTGAGTCGGTGGCAAGATCAATCACTCTTTTGAGTAGGAGCACCGTGACGTGGTCACGGGATTTGTGGTCTAACCTCCTTAGGGTCATAGGGGGCTCTTGTTTAGAGAGTGAGGGCACTGTATGTGGGCCTTGCTTGCTATTATATGGTGTAGAGATAGGTTCATTGGAAATCTATGGGTGTCTACCGAGTGAGTCCAGCAGGCGTACTATGTAGATGGCCTATGGAATTCAATGAGAGGCTTTTGTATGTTTGAGTTGTTGGTTAAGTTCAATTTCGGCTTAGGACTATGGGGAGTGTCTCGGGGCTGAGCCAGTGGTTGTATGTTCGGCTCTTGGACCTCCGTAGGCCCAGCGTTATGGTTAGAGACAATTTGGGAGTTTCTAAGAGCTTGTTTAGATCAGACTGGTAGGGTTGACTGTTGAGACTCTAGTGGGCCCGATGTACAAGCCAGTTTCGGATTTGTGAGTGAGTTGGGAGCTCATTGTTTTGTGCAAGGCACGTGGGTCAAACTCTATACAAATTCATTTAAAAGTAACAACACAATAGGAGACAACGTGACGGGTCAAAACCTAAAAGCACGTCAATGATTTTTGTCTTTCTTTTTCAAATTCCAGCAGAGCCGCCGCCATGGCCCACTGCTCTACTGTTACCACCCACGCCAACGCCAATATGCCTGTGCAACGATGAGGATATTTTTTCGAATTCTTCCAAGAGACTTCTCCCTCAACAATAAAACATTTATTTAAATATTTGGTTGAGTTAATAACTTTTCTAAAATATATAAGGATTAGTTAATAAATATCTTCGATAATTTCAAATTTATCATATTTTTATAGGTAAAATACCAATCGTTGTTAATATCTCGAGATTTATCGACACTGTGGTAAATTCCTGATAAAATCGTGCCAAATGGTAATATCTTAATAATATTTTGATAAATATCCAATAAATTCCTGGTGAAATACCGATAAATTCTTTATTAATATTTCTATTTATTATTATTATTTTTATTTTCTAAAGATTATATTTTCGACGAGATTTTTCCATTAATTTCCTAATAAAAATCTGAGAATTTGAAAATATCCCAATATTATTAAGCGTCGTTAATATCTCGAGAACGATATTTGTGACAATGATTGCAATGAATCAAAATCAAATGGGGTGATCGTCAAAGATCTTTTATGAGATGTGTGAGTTCTGAGTTTGATTCTCATTTGACTTCAAATGATCACTTATTTACGCGTGTGTGCTATAAAATTTGAGTTTTATTTGATTATATTGATTTTTAAATTTAAGATTAAAAAATGTGCTACTATAACGATTAAATTAAAAAAAAAATCTCTTAAATAATATTATAATATGAACTTCTCCATCTATTTACTTAATCATATCTAATCTATTATATAATAGATATGCTGTCAAAAACAAATTCGTGATTGCTCATAGTTTAAAAGTTTTATAGTCAACATGTTGTTCATTTTAACATGGGTATCTCCACTAGGTCAACATTTGTCTTCCTCATGTTACCGTTACTTGATGCTTGGGCCCTCTATCCGTCCATTGAATATTGGCTCATTTTGAAAAGGGCGGTCGGCCCCTCTTTTCCTTCCACGAATCTGGGCTCCATTTTGAAAAGGACCGGTCTAATCTCATATAAAGAAGAGGCGCCCCATATAGACACCCGGTTCTTCTGCCTCTACACACTCGATTTTAAAAAAATTGGGTGAAATTACCACTCTACCTCTATGTATATATTCATCCGAACGAACAGATCAGTGTAATTTCTTTTCGTTCGGACGAATATACTCATCTGAAGGAACTGAACAGTGCAATTTCAGTTCGTTGGGACTTATGTTCATTCGTTCGAATGATCACTTAGGATCATTTGAACGAATGTGCATTCTCATTCACTTCTTCAAACTTGTCATCTTCAAACTTGGCTCATGTTTTGGCTGCATCCCCATATTCCTCAAGTTTATCCTCTTCAGACTTGGCCCATGTTTTGGCTACATCTCCATATTCCTCAATTTTGTCCTCTTCAGACTTGGCCCATGTTTTGGCTGCATCCCCATATTCAGCTGCTTTGCTTTGAAATCTGGCAGCAAACATGGCACTGCTTTCCTTTCCCAAGACAGAATCCGAAATAGTACACTAAGAACCTATACTGCAGGAGTTGCCAAAATTACTTTGAGGAATTGTTGATTGATACTTGGAATCCAGAACTAGCTCTCCATTGTGTGTCTTGTGCACCACATTTACTCCAGTATTCTTTGACATTTACCATGTCACATTGTGTGTCTTGTGCACCACATTTACTCCAGCATTCTTTGACATTTACCATGTCACATTGTTTGTCATCAAAGGAATATACTATTTTTAGGGTATATCCAAACTGATCTTTCGAACGAATGAACTTATATATGTTCATTCGTTCGAATGATTCAAGTTGATCATTCGAACGAATGAACATATATAAGTTCATTCGTCCGAACGAACTAAAATTGCACTATTCTGTTCGTTCGGATGAGTATATTCGTTCGAACAAACAGAAATTACACTGACAGTTTGTTCGGATGAATATAGTCATCCGAACTAACTGAAAATTAACTAATAGTTCGTTCGGATGATAGAACACGGAGCGGTAGAATGGTAATTTCATCCAATTTTTTTAAATCGGGTGTGTATAGGCAGAAAAACCAAGTGTCTGTATGGGCCGCCTAAAAAATATTATATAATATAAGTGGGTGAGTTATCGGACGTGTTTTGGAATTCCATTCAGTCTCGTCGCTCTAGTGAAATATTCTCACTTGTTGATTTTTTTAAAAATACAATATAAAAAATTTAAAATAAATGATATGACCAAATATAATTAAATAGTATACATTTTTATCATTCTATATTGATTTATATAAATATAAATATAAATTATTATTAGATATTTATTCATGTTTGAATTTTTCTAAAATTTCATTATATCCACAAAATGTACAAAAGAAATTGAAAATAGAGTTTATGACTTTTTGTCAATCAGATTCAACTTAAAATTCAAATTTAGCCACTTAATTTAGTTATTAAAGCCATCAAGTGTCCATAATGAAGAATGCATACTGATTTTGACCCATAACATTAAATGGCTAAAAATTAAATTTAAATTAAAATTTGATCCACTTATATTTCGTCGAGTTTGCTTTTATCATGGACTGTTAAATTATATCACATTAAAATAAATATGAAGTTAGTAGAGTAGAGCAGTCGGAGTTGAAATGGGCAATTCCAACTTGTTTCACCCTTATTGAGCCCGTTCTGACCAAAATAGTCTCATTGTTGTTTTTTTTCTTTTCTTGAAAATGGAATGTTTTGTATTTTCCAACTAAAACAAAATGGAATCGACAACAAATAAAATTTTACTCCCATTTAATAATCTAATAACTTAATTTTAAACTTAAAAAATCATTATATTCATCTAATCTAATTACGTACTCCATATCTATGCAGCTACCCATCTAACCCACTATAGTATGTGAGGTCCATGATTCATCTAATAAAAAGTCTTCAGCGAGAATCTCATTAGAAAAGTCTCTCTAATTTAATTTATTTTAAAATTAAAGAAAATAAAAGGACATTGTTAGGCCATGTTAGTGGTCAAGCATTTTACCAAAATGCCCTTGTTTTGAAATTTATAAACAAAAAGGCCATTATTAAGATGCAATATTGCCATTGTCTTTACTCAATAATCCACTTTGACCTTTGAGAATTTTAGCGATATTCGCTTGAGAGGATTGTCATATACTAGGAAAATGATAAAGTAAGAAAAATATGAGTAACAGAAAATATATTTTATAATTTTGGTATTTTTGGATAAATGAACTTTATTATAATAAAATCACACATTACTTTAAAATGAAAATTTAGAATAAAATATTTTTCTTTATGAATTTATATGAGTCCAAATCAATAATAAGATAGTAATAAATTTTAACAAATTTAAATTTGATGGTTAATAATCACTTCTAATTCTAATTTTTTGTTCTAATTGATGAGAACATCTAAGAGGATCAAATGGAAATCCAATTTGATAATGTGGTGGAATTCGCCTTGAAATTCCATGAGCAAATTGAAGGTGCAAAGAGGGGCCATTAAGGAGCCAAGCCTAAAATACTCAAATAGTTTGCCCGTATAATAGATATATGGGTTAAGGCTTGATTTATGATGTTTTAGGCTTTAGAAAGCCTACTTTTGTGGTTGATTTTCTAGAAGCAAGGAGTTGTGTTTTTTTTAAGGCCTCTTGAAGTCTGTAAATATAAACATTAAGTCATTGAGACTATGCAAAAGATCGAGGGACATATGAAAGGTGTAAAAAAGATGATTTTGAGGTCCTAGAATCCATCTAGTTGAGCCATAGTGTTCAAAACAATTAATAATTTTACAAAAAAATCCTAAACACACACTCAACATTACAAATAAAATTTTCAAAGCTATTGATCTTCATATCTTGAGCTTGGTATCCATATCAATCTTGGTTCCATCTTCTTGAGCTTTGGAATATGTATTTGAATCCTATTTTATATAATTTTACTCCATGGAACTCATCAGTAGTATATTTTAATATTTTGTGATCATCAAAATTACTCTTGTACCCTTGGGTTGAATCCTTTGGACTAAAACATTCTTTTTCTAGAGGAGCATGTGAATGGTTCTAAATTTGAAGACATTCAAATCTTAATTTGAATTTGACAATTTTAAGTTGATCATATGTTTATGAATTCAAATCAAATATGACCTATTAAATGGTTGCAAATTTAGATCTTACTTAAATCCAACTCGACTCCAATCCGTTTACATCCCTAATTGATGTAATGACCCGACCCTCAAATTCAGTCTTTTACATGAGTAAACAATTAGGTTGGTGAGTGAGAGTGGGCCCACCAATGGGGGAGTGGGTGGAGAAACTCCCCGTACCTAACACAAAAACCTGTAATTTACTTTATTATTAGTCTCGAGGGCTCGAGATTGGGAACAAATTATTTTTCGGACAAGAAAGCTGGGAAAAATCCTCGAGGGCTCGAAACTGCAGGAAAACCTTTGAGTATTAATGAAATCTTTCTTTACCACCGAACTCAAACCGTTTAAACTCGACTCCAACTGAGTGAGACGATTCTCTCAGCCCTCCTCCTTCCCCCTAGGTTTAGGGGACACTTGGAGGTTTAGGGATTTTAGACCTAAATTGTAATTTTATCCTCTCTTTAATGAAATTGGGGTTAAATGCTTGTTGATGTGGTGTTGTTTGTTGTGTTGACATGTAAGGGCCCGGAATTTTTAAAATTAATATAAATGGGAATATTATTTATTTTAATGATGAAAATTGGAAAATTGGTGGAATAAATGGTAAATGGGCCAAAATTTGGACAAAGGCCCAAGTATGGCCCAATAGACTAATGTGTGGATTTAAAGTTATTTAAATGGGTCAAGAATGGTCAAATTGGGTCACATACCCATTTGGGACCCGATGGGTCAAAGTAGTTAAGCTCTAAGGTAAATGGGCTAGATGGAAGTGTAATTGGGCCATGGGCCCAATGGTGATCCATTTAGAGTGAATTCAATGAAATTAAATCACCTAAGTTAAGTTAAAAAAATTAAACCAAGGTGATGTGGCCAAGTGGGACCCACCTCCACCTCATCAAGTGAGGTGGCGTGTGGGCCAATAATTGGTGGGGCCGGCCACCATGGTTGACTTGGTCAACCATGGGTGGATTTATAAAGATGATGGCTTAAGTAAATGGGAATTAAAGTAACTAAAATATCTAAATATAAAATGATTAAAAATTATACAAATGAGGTGGTCAAAGTGGGGCCATGAGGTGAAGACTCACCTCATCTCAAACTCAAAATTTACACACGTTGGGGCTTGGTGGTGGTTTAGATAACCACCACCATAAAGCAAATAAAATATCTAAAGAATATCTTAGGGTGGGTGAGATCATTAATGTAAAGAAAAATGGGGATAAGTCTTGAGTTTCTTTTCCATTTTTTTTATCCTCTCTTCATTTTCACTCCATTCTCATCCTCCATTGCCGTCCCATGTCCAAGTGAAGGAGAAAAAAAAAAAAAGAGAAGGAGCTCAAGGAGAGAAGGAAAAAAAAAATGGAATTTGGAGGGAGTTCACTCTAAGATTAAGGTCATCATCTTCCTCTCATCATCTTTTCCTCTTTTCATCTCTCAAATTCAAACCTAACATGGCTGATTTTAAGGTTGGGAGTTGCCACCCTTGATCAAAGATTTTGACCTACCAAAGATCAAGAGGAAGGAGAAAGGAGGCCAAGGAGTCCGACGGGAGTGGCGGAAGTCGAAAGAGGCATCGGATTGTAAGTATTTTTTTTAAACAAGAAATTTTGGATTTTTTTTAGGGTTTAAGATTTGGGATTCAATTTGTAAATTTAATGGTATCCAAATGATTTTATGCCTTTGATTTCAAATCCATCAATTGAAGGATGGAAAGTGGACAAAACCCTAATGGATAATTAGGGTTAGTTTAAGGAAAAATAAATGGATTAAGGAATGTAATGTAATTAAGTTATTAAGCATGGAATTATGTGGTATTGGAAAGGAATTGTAATGGGATTTTTAGGTTTAAAATCATGGAAGAATGATTTGGAATTTTGGGGTTTTAATGATTAAATGTGGTGATAATTTTAAAGGGGTTTAAATGAAGAAATGCATGGGAGATGTGAATAATGGTAATGACCTCAAAAATGGTAGGTGTTTAAGTGAATTATTAGGGTTTATAAATAATGGAAGCCATGGAGGATGATTTAGGGTTTTAAGATTTTAATGGTTAAGTGTAAGTAATTAAGGATCTTTAATGGAGGTTTTAGGGTTATGTGTTTGTAAATTTAAATGGGTTTGGAAGGATGGAAGGTATGGAATAATGTACTAATAAATTGAAGGCTTAAAAGGGGTCAAAGGTTTGTAAATTTTAAGGGGTTTTTAGTTAAGGAAATCATGGAAGGTGGCTAAGTGATTTCAATGGGGACATTGGGATGAATTTGGTGTTTTGGAACCATGAAAAAAAATAAATGGGAGTTATGGTTAAACTAATGGACCAAAATGTATTTCATGATGATTAAGGAAGGATGATTTAAATGTATGAGTTAAAATGCCTCATAGTTGGACTTATGTGTGTGTTTAAATTAATGGGGAATAGGTCATGATTAAAGGGGTCATTAATGGACTCAAAAATGTATCAAGTGATGATCAAAATTGATGATTTAAATTGTATGATGTAAACCTCTTCATGGAAGGGCTTGTGATGGGTGCAAATGTGTAAATAGGCCAAAGAAAAAATGGGTGTTTGGTTAAGTAGAAAGGGCTGATTTTTAATGAACCCATGACCCAATGTTAGGTCATGTTATAGGCCAAATTTGGAATTATGCATGTGTTAAATCAATGGAAATGAGGCTAAGTTAAGGGTTGATTTTCAATGATCTTGTAACATGGTTACGGATCATTAATGGACCTAAGTTGTGGATCAATTTTGGGCTTAGGAAGGCATGAATGAATGAGTAATTGTTTATGTAAAAGGGGTAGTGGCAAAACCGTAATTAGTGGCCAAATTCAAGAATTCCATGGAAATTGATCATGGACTTAGGGGATCTAATGTAATAACCTTATAAGTGATTGATAAAGCCTAGGGTGGCCGAATTTTAAGACTTATGGGATTAAAAGGTTTAATAAATGATATGGGACCCACAAAACCCAAATAGTCACCGGTTTTTCATATGGGCTTAGAAATGGGTAAAACATGGACTAATGATGAATGTGTAATAAGGTACTGGACATCGCAGGCGGTGCGCGATCGGCAACCGGGTTTATCGAACGGAAAACGAAAAAGGACGCGAGTCGGTATTCGGTAGGATTCCTACATTTTTGTAAGCCATGGATTGTGTGATGTTTTCCTTTAAATTATTTTGGAAATCATGTGAATGTCTTAAGATGCATTTTGGGATTAAATATTATGGGATGTTTTTCCCTTTGATTTATTTGATAATCAAGTAATTGTTTTAAGATGGGTTTTTGTGTTACTATTGAACTACATATATTTACATGGCACATGGCATCTACATCTCATGCTGGCATGGGAGGGATATGACAGGGAAATGATGAAATGAAACCGGAGTCCATGCTCCGTCGGGGCGACCGATAAACGGCATGGGGACATTTCACATATGTATTATGATACCTTGATGATGCTTTTCCATCAAGGGGGATGTTGTATTTATTATTGTACCTTGATGATGGTTCTTCCATCAAGGGGGGGATGCCTAGTGTGGATCGCATCTTGATGAGGCTTTTGCATCAAGAGGGTCATGGTACGATGATGGTATGGATTCTATTTGGAATACTATGGATGGTTGGAAAAAGGGACATTCTAGAGTTGAGGATGAGATTGATGGGTGGGATTCATGACATAAAACACCATTGCATTACATTGTACCAAATGGCATAATTTTGAGATAATATCTTCTATATGCTTTGTTATTACTAATCCATGTGTTAGCCCTACTCGGAGTCCTACTGGGCGCGTGGTCTAACGCCCTACTTCTACCCTAGCCGACGATGCAGGAGATGGCGGAACGGAAGGACAGGACGGGAGTCAAGCTCAGGAGCTTGGGAAGGCGGATTCATTATGTTGTTTAAGTTTATGTTGGAAAAATGTAATTTGAGTAGCATAGCTTGTCGGAATGTAATAAATTAGATTACTGGCTATGTTTTGGGATTTTATTATGGACATTATGGTTTTGAGGTATTATAGAAATTTAAATGAATGTTATCTTCCTTGCTATCTCAAATCTGTAGGATAGTCTTTGTTGTTAATTCCGCACTGAGAAGTAATATTCCTTGAGCTTACATCTACGCGTGAACCGTACTCGTGGACTTGGCTCCACGCACGCGTAGGGTTGGCCAGTTAAGGGCCGGGCTTTAGAAGCTCGGACTTAACTCGCGTCGTGACGTCCGCGCCCTTTGTCACTTTTATTTAAAAAAGAAAAAGAAAAATGTACTCTGATTTTTCGGTGAAAAGGGGCGGGCGTTACATGACAAGCACCCGATCAATCTCGAATGGACACCCGCCAAACCATCAGAGATACCAATCTTTCATTCGACTATTAGGTGAGGGCTTCTCCGCTTACTTGTAGAATAGTGTTCATGTTCTTGGTAGTGTTAGAATTATACATTTGTGACCTATAATATGATGTATGTGTATGAATAATTATGTTGAGTATGAGCTTGGATATGTCATATGCATAGAATGAGGTATATATCTAAATGCTAGTGATGCACTCCTGCTTTATGAAGTAAGAGGTTGTAGGTTCGAACTCTCATGGCCTAACCTTGGTGTGCCTTAGGGGTAGTGGCTCATCCGTGAGAATTTTAAGTTGGGTATTCTGCGGTTTTTCACACGTAAATTCAGAAAAAAAGTAATGTGAATAGGAAGGCATTAAAGAGATGAATATGCACTATGTGATATATGATGTTAAGATGCTTATGTATGGTATGATGTGATATATGATGTTATATTTGTTCTTATTGCCTCTTGTCGTTTATGTTTCATGCGAAGTTTATTAATCCCCTCCTAATATGATTGAGTTGCATATGCTTTGACTGACTCCTTTTAGATGCAGGACATGCTTTGGAGGCGGAGTCCGTAAGTCTCCAAAGATAAATATAGAAGCATCATGAGCTGAAGACCCCTTCCCTTTTGTTATTTTGGTTTTTACATAGCATGTAATTACAGGTTGTGTATATTTAAACCATGTAGATATTTTGTATGGATTCGTATTTGATATATTTTACCTGGAGGACTTAAGTAGAAGTAGCATGGAGTATGAATTAGAATAATGCTATGTGAATATGGATCATTATGAGTTAAGCCAATAGCGGAAAAAAATTAGTCATGTGTCCCAACGAGCAAGCTATGACAATTAAAGTGACATAAGTCAGCGATGTTACAATGCTCATTTGATGAGGTTAGATAGTTCAATAAGTATGCAATTACACCCACACTCTACCAATGTGTTCTTTTACGTATTCCATCTAATTATATGTTCGAATGATCATTTTTTACAGCTATTCTCTTTATTCATTCTCTTTAAACCCATTCTTTTAAAGTTTTGTATTTGGATAGAGAGAAGTGAGGAGACTTGTCTTAAGTTCTACTCATTTTTCTATCTCAGATCCATTTTTTATGGGATAGTGGGCTGCACAAAACATTAAACTTCTCCTTACCATCTTCTCTTAGAGGAGGTAAAGACGACATTCTATGCAATCTGCCAAGTGGGTTGCACATTAACATGCTTTAATTTTTTTATTTTTTAGTTTTGACTTTTACAAAAAAAAAAAAAAACTAATGGGATTAAAAATTTATTGCAAGATAAAAACTTAGATAAAATTTTAACCAAGTCAAATTCTAACAACTTGATCTTATCAGTAAAAGGCCACCTAGATTCTTTGTTTTTTAACCAAAGAGAGTGATGTCTACAACTAAGATAAAGTGACTAGAATTTAATTTTTTGGGTTCAAATTTAGTTCACATTTGAGCTTGAAATGATCTATTTCCCCTAATGTTTTTCTTTTAATAATTCATGATTATTTAAAAAAATAAAAAGACCAACATACAACTCATGCAAGCCTTAACAAGTTCCCCACTTAAAATCATTTAGGTTGTGTTTAGATGGGGAGAACTTAACGAAAGAAAATTTACCTCACTTCTCTTGGATTAAGAGAAGTTGGGAGAACTTCTACCCATTTCGGTTCCCTGGAGATTTTGATTTGAATGGTCTAGGGTGGAGAATTTTGTAAAGCAATATAAATTATCTATTAGTTTTTTATATTTTAGAATAATATGATTTTATAAAAGAAAAATATCCAATCGTACTAAAAAATTATTTCAAACTTGGCATGTGAACAACATTTTAGTTGAAAAATCAAATCTTAGTCACTTAAGTTCACATTTTAGTTGAAAAATCAAATCTTAGTCACTTAATTTTAGCAGTGAAAATCATTAGTATAAAAAAAAAAAAACAAGGATACATGATGATGTTTGATCACTGAGATCAAGCGGTCAAGATTTGATATTTTAAATAAATTTAATTCAAATGGTGAACTTTAAAAGATTCATTTTCAAACTGTTAGAATTTTTATTAAACTTAAAAAATAAAAAAAATCACTAGTTGTAATTCTAAGTGATTATTGTAGGTATCTTCTCCTTGAGCAGAAAATTGATCATTTGTAAAACCCCCCACTTTATTTTAAAAAATTCAACCAAAAAAAATAAAAAGAATTCAAAACCAATCTACATACTTCTCTCCATCTAGACATTGCCTTAAACCACTGATTTCACATAAAATATGAGAGAAGGAAGAAGATTTCTCCATCGGAAACACAGCTCCACCCAAGAATTTTTGAAATATTGAAATGAGAAGCAAGTTTCGTCATTTCATATAGAACTACAAACAAGTACAACGACAAAGCAGAGCATTGAACAAAGATTGGGATTTCGATTGCTGCGACAAACAGATGAAAGCAATTGATGAAGAATATCGGCGGCTTCGAAGATGGCCGCCTCGACGTCTCATCTCCTTCCCCTCATTTTCTCTTCTCTTCGTAGCAGGTGCGTCACTCTCTCGGCCCCCTCCCCTCTTTCTCTCTCTCCCCTTCAATTCTCTTTTCAAAATGCGCCTTGCCTTCCCCACAAATTCCCATCTGGTCACTTGACTTCTCCAATCTTTTTCTTTCTTTTTTGAATTCTTCCGAAAATTCCAGAATCCAATTATAATTTGGATGGTGTCGAAACAGATTGGGTAGGTTTCTCTCTGGCCTTCTCCTTTAAAACCTAGAACAGGGGTCGAACTAGCCAATATACAAAATGCAAAATTTTTGCATTCTTTTTTGGGGGCTTTATGAAAATAAAAACTTTTACCCTAAGGGAATTTTCAAAAGTTTGAGGGGATATGGCTCCTTCATGGGAAATGATCGTTAGAACTCAGAAATGGTGCTCTGGAATTCTCGACATGTAGTACTGGTGTGATTCTGGGATTTTTTTTTTTTACTTAAATCCTGGGTTTTTTTAATTTCCAGGAACTATGACTTTATGATGTCTGAGTGGACCTGAACTCTTGATGGTCGACATTCATTAGTTTTTGGATTTTCTTTGTTATCTTAGGAATTTCTATACTTGGTTCTCAGAAATTATTTCTTATTGTATTTTTATTTTTTAAATTATTTTCTAAATGACTTTTGGTATGATTTCACTGCTCTACTTGCGTGCATGTTATTCACTATTCCAAGGTGTTACCCTTGTTTTAACCAGTCATATATGCTAGCTATCTTATGAGTTCCGTACTTGGGTATGGACCATGTTGAGTTTAGTACAGCTCGGTGGCTGAATAACTCAAGAAAATATATTAAATGATTTGATTTAAATGGGAATTTTGTTGAACTATGCTCACAATATGATGAGGTTTATAACCCAAAGGAGTTCGAGTGATGGCCAGGAACCCACTTCAGGAAGCAGAGTCGGGAGTTCGATTTCCACTCCACTCCAAAGGGCCGCTCCTTGTAGAGTTACCTGCTGTGTGTGGATAGGGATGCTTGCACATGCCCCGAGGATTAGTCAAGTTCTCTAAGAGGCCTTGACACCTTGGTCATCAAAAGAAAAAAATATGATGAGGTTTATAATGTCTCATTTGGCAACAAATTCCAGTGGAATTCATAGTTTGGGAACTGAATGCAAGACGAGAGCAAATACAATATGAGCGAGATGCCCCCACTTTCAAAAAATTTGATTGATGTTTTTGTAGAAGCATGAAACATAGGCATTTGAGAGTGGAGATGAGTCTCTTCATTAATATGGAAGTTTAAGAACTTCATTAACTCTTTTTAATTTTTCATAGCATGGACATTCAAAAAATTCCAATAGCACTATGGAAATCTAAACAACCATAATAGGTCCCTAACGCTCAATTTGGATGCATGAAAATGATATTACTTTCTTGGGGAATAAGCCAGTTTTCAGTTAAATATTGAAAAGTTTTATCCATTTTTGGTTACAAACTGGCTATTTTCTCATGGAAGTACTTCTTTCCATGTGTCCTAGCTGAGGATAAGGTACTTTCTTTATTGGTGGTGGTGTTTTTTTTTTTTTTAAAGGCTGAATGTTACGCTTTGGAGATATAGGATGCACTAGTCTTTCTTATATTTGGAAAAACCTATGTCCATCAATGCTTGTAGTAAATTTTGTTTTTAAATGTCTTTTGAGCCATTCTCTGGCTGAAGGGAGCAATATTCCTATATGTAAGATGTAATGCTTAAGGTGGATAACTGCAACTCTGTCCTTATGTTTAGTATAACATAAATTCATGATATCAATTGTTATTGGTTGATTTTGTTTGCTGCCTTAGTTTTCCATCACATCAAATTGTCATAAAGTGCCATATAAATGCAATTGAGTGGTTCACTACTTCTGCTTATGGTTGAACTCGAAGTTTTTGGGATCTTTTTTTTTTTTTACTCTGAAATGTTAACAGCTTTGGAGGAACAGATAGGCCTTGAGTTCTAATTGTGTGATTGTGTGAATAGCTTGGCAGAATTAGGAATGAGTGGATGAACCCTGCCCTCCTTTCTTCTCCCCTTCCTCCCCCTCCACTCCAACCCCCTTCCTCCTCCCAATTGAAATCACGGATGCTATTTCTTTTTTTTTAAAGGATAAATCAATGATGCTATTTATAATGGTTTGGGCACACAAAAGAGAAATGCACTTGTGAAGATTTGAAGACCCAAGAGAGGAGTTTAATGTAAACCATCCAATTCATGGTCCTGTATAAAATGGTTCGAAACCTTATATCAGTTTTGATATTTAGATAGATCTGAAAGTTCTACTCCATATGCTATGGTCTTTAGAAATGGCCGAGATGGATGAGTATGATATATGAGTTAATTCTTTTTAAAGATGTATGAGTTGTAGTGCTAAAGGAGACTAAGTGATGATATGTTATTTCCAAATTTTCTATTGATTGAAGATCAGGTATTTTAAATTTTGGAATAAAAAATTAGCAAGTCCAACATTAGTACACTGTTTGAAACTTACGTACTTTAGATGTTTGCTACGTATGTGGGAATGGGATCCATTGGCTTATCATTGAAAGAGAGCATATTCATTTAAGCATCTGCCAAGTATTAGCACATGCTTATTCAAATATTTACCACAAACTAGCATGTTCTACTTAGTTAGCCATTAGATCTAAAGCTATTTAATGAACAGTAGAAATATATGACATAGTCCAGATTGTAGCCCCTGAAGAGGGGATTTTTTGTGACCCCTAGTTTTTCATGGTTCGTGAACCAATTAATCCGAAAGGAATTATCTTATTCTACCCCAGCAAATTGGGATCCTCGGTATACCACGAACTATAAGTCAAATTCACAAACCACAATCGAATGATATATTCAACTTTTTTGTAGATTATGGAGTGATCAATGATAAAAAAAATTTAAAAAGAGAAACTAGAAATAGAAAAAATTAGATAGTTGAAAAAGAGAGGGAAAATAATGAGCAAGAAAAAAAAGAAGAAAATAGAGAAGAAAACAATGATGAAAGAGAGAAAAATCGAAAATAAAGGGAGAACTATAGGTGTTCATGTACTTTTATTGTTTTATTTTTATCATTGTTATGTTTGTATTTTGGGGGCAGTACATCTATAATTTTTATCTTCATGTACTGATGCATGCCTGGGTCGAATTTCAAGAACCCATCCCAGACGCTCCAGGATAATGAATCCAAAGACGTTCCCGTCTATGGAGCCCGCGCAGCCGATCACAAAAATATGAAAAGGGTTCTACGTGCTACAAGTTGACGAACGAATCTCGTAATGACAAGTACCTAGGAATTCAATTACGTTTATTGGAAATTAGATTAAGGTCTATTTTGATTAATTGAATTGAAGTGCGAAAGTGAATTAAAAGAGATAAATGGAATAAAAATGGAATGCTTAATCTAAAAACCAATGAGACATTAATTGAATTAGAAAACAATGTGACTTCTTGGTTTTGGGCCACAACCCGGGGTCTTAGCTTGAGAAGCAACAAAACTCCATTGAGTTCGAATTTCTCCAAAAAATTGTATTAATGAACTGATTCAAATTCAAAAATTACATGGCTTTTTATAGAGAAAAAAAAGAAGCAAAAGACCAAAAAACCCCTAGCCATGGTCGACCAAGCCATGTGGGATTTTTGGGAATTATTTCCTCTCTAATCCTAAGAAAATAAAGGAGAAAAATATTGCACAGGGTTGTAATCTCATTGGATCAATCCACGTGCTTACAGTCGAGCCAATAGGAAGCCTCTAAACTGCCAACACATCACATCCAACGGTTGGGATTTATTTCTATGAAACACAAATAAAAATGGAATGCAAATCCTATCCCTATCTTCATGCATGTGCCAACACTGCGGCCTATCCAAGCAAATCCATGTGATTTGCGCTAATTGCACCTGTTTTCTCTGGGGATTTGCGCCACTGGAGATCCCCATCCTCTCACACGCCATTCCTCTCTGGGAACTTGCATTCTGGGACACACACTTGTCACAGGGACAAAAAGTTTAGGGATAGGGGCGGCAATTGGCTTAGTGGAGCTCTTTAGAGTTGGGTTAGGCCTGTTGTGTTTGGGTTTGGGCTTTAGTAGGCTTAACCAGGGAATGTTGGATCACTGGGCTCTGACTAACAAAGTGAACCGGTTTATTAGACGGAGTCCAATGATGATTACCTTGGTTGAAATGGGTCATAAAAGTGAATACAATCTCCTCCACGTGATCAAGGTCCACTAAAGATTCCATTGAATGTGAATCATTGGATCTGATACCCTCGTCATCTCCTCCCACCTGAGAAGAACTTGACATCGAGTTGGCTCGTCTCCACTCCGAAGAGGTTCCTCACCGTGGCAAGGCTTTAGATCTTGCATGTTGAAGGTGTTTGATATGTTGTAATCTTCCGACAGATTTACCTTGTAAGCATTGTTGATTTGTCGGTTATGTGACGCAGGATCTCACATGGTCCAATCGTGCACTGCTTCAACTTACCATATTTGTTAGTTGGAAATCTTGCTTTCCTCAAATGAACCTACACTAGAACATCTTCCTGAAACCGCAGTTGCCTCTTTGTGCGATTTGCATCTGCTTGGTACCTCTGATTGCTTTCATTGATCCAAATCGTGAATTTGCGTTTTGTTCTCCGAATCTCAACAACATGGTCTTTCGCTGACTAGATGATGGGGCCCTTGAATGGTAAGGGAACCAAATCGAGTACTGAACTGGAATTGGAGTCGTACACAACATGGAATGGGCTGTGTTTGGTGGCTCGGCTCAGCAACCTATTGTACACGAACTCAGCATGAGGCAGGCGTCCCATTGCCTGGGTTTGTGGCCAACAAGGCTCCTAAGTAAGTTACTCAAACCTGTTCACCATTTTAATCTGTCCGACTGTCTGGGGGTGACATGCACTGCTGAACTTGAGATCTTTCCCCAACTTGCGCCACAAACATAACCAGAAGTGACTCATAAATTTGGTATCCCGGTCCGAAACAATGGACTTGGGTACACCGTGCAAGCGTGCTACCTTGCAAAAATACAAGGTAGCTGCATGAGAGGCATCAAAGGTCTTTTTACAAGGTATAAAGTGGGTCATCTTAGGGAATCGATCCACTATCACAAATACAATCAACACCCCCCTTGGTACGTGGAAGCCCCAATACAAAATCCATACACACATCTTCCCACGGAACGACTGGAACTGATAATGGGGTGTAAAGGCCCGAGTCTTGGGTCAAACCTTTAGAAGTCTGACACGTGGCATCGTCGAACGAACCAAATCACTTGTTTTTTGAGCTTGGGTCTGTAGAACTTCTTTTCTAAAGCCACCAATGTCTTTTCACACCTGAAGTGGCCTGCAAGGCCTCGGCCATGCACTTCTTGGACCAATTTGTCCCTCAACGAACACACTGGCACACATAGTTTGGAACCTTTGAATAGAAATCCTCTGCTGAGGTGGTATCCGTTCTTGGGCCCAGTCTGCATACTGCTCCAAACCTGGCCAAAGTTTGGATCCTAATCATAAAGTCTTCAAAATAATCAAACCCAATTACCTGGGCTTTCAGGATCACCAGCAAGTTGGCCTGATGGCCGAGGGCGTCGACCACCTTGTTCTGCACGCTAGACTTATGTTGCACAACAAAAGTGAACTCCTATAGGTAGGCGACCCACTTGCATGTCGTGCATTGAGCTTGTGGTGTTCGTTGATAAAAGACAAGGCCTCATGATTTGAGTTGAGCAAAAAAGGCTTGCTGATCATATAGTGCCACCACATCTTCAAGGCTTGGATGATGGCCAAGATTTCTAGATCATAGGTGGAGTAGCGTCTCTGTGATCCGCTAAGCTGTTGACTGAAAATGCTACATGCCCATGATCCTGGCTCAATACTGCTCTAATGATCGTGTGTGAGGCATCGCAGTCCACAACAAACTGCTTGGAGAAGTCTGGCAAGGCAAGAATTGGGGCAGTGTAGAGATTCTCTTTGATGGTGTTGAAGCTCTTTGCTGTTGTTGGTGTCAACTGAAATGCCCTCTTCTTGAGACAATTGGTGTATGGTGCCATGATGCTGCTGAAATTCTGTATGAACTGCCGATAAAACGAGGCTAGGCATGAAATCCACAGGCCTTGGTCAATGTCTTCGGCATGGGTCAGTCCCGAACTACCTGTACCTTGGAAGGATCCACCTGAATACCATCTGCAGAGACAATATAGTCTAAGAAGTTCACATTGTCAGTACAAAAAGTTTATTTCTTAGCATTGGCATACCATTTTTCCTTGAGTAATACATCAAAAACTGCATGAAGGTGGTGCAAATGCTCCGCCTCATCCCTGCTGTAGATCAGAATGTTGACAACCACAAACTTCCTAATGAACAGGTGCAACTTCTGGTTCATAACTTGCATGAAGGTGTTGGGTGCATTGGATAGTCCAAAAGGCATGACTAACCACTCAAACAAGCCTTCCCGAGTCTTGAACGCTGTTTTCCACTCATCTCCTGGGCGGATACGGATTTGATGGTAGCCGCTATGAAGGTCAACCTTGGAGAAGACCTTAGACCCTGCTTGCTCATTAAGCGTGTCATCTAGCCACGGAATGGGGAAACTGTAGCAGATGGTGATCATGTTGATGACAGTGCTATCTATACACATCCGCCAACTGTTATCTTTCTTGGGTGTTAGCAACGCCGACACTGAACATGGACTTGGGCTTTCTCTGATGAAGCCTCAGTCCACTAACTCCTACATTTACCGGTTCAACTCCACACTCTCTGATGAAACCAACAAGTGCTGATAAATCCAATGGGAAAACACTGCCAAAGACTGCTGGATTTTTTTTTTCTTCCCACAAACACTGCCTCCCCAGCTGCCTAGCAACCAACAATTAGTTTACTGTCCAGAAAGTTCTGCCTACTGTCACGAACAAATCTGTAACTAGAGCTGCAGAACTCTGATTTTGACGTTCTGCATATTGTTAATAAGGTCACTACGAGATCTACCAACTGTAAAAATTTTGGAGTTATCTGGAACTGAATGATATATCAAATCTGCTCGGCAATACAGTGTCAAATCAGGAACTACAGTTACACCATTTGTCCAGGCTGGTTCTGTGCACCGTCACAAAAAAATTCATAACTGAAGCTATAGGCCTCCATTTCAGGCGTGCTATACCATCAGAAAGTGGTCAGACAGAGCTAGGCACGTTGAAAATTTCAAAATTTTTGGAGTAGGTTAAACTGATAAAAAATTGACTGTAACTGAAAACCAAATCACAAACTGTTGTCAGTCTTACCAATGTTGTCAAAATCGTACGAGTTGCGAGTCGACTCGGATCGAGGGTCCAACGATTCAAATTGCATCAAATATCGAGATTAATTTGCGAGTCAACCCAACGAATTGTTCGTATCGTGCAGTTCAAGTGGAAGAAGGAAAGACGTAAGGGAAGTACCTGTTTCAGTTCTTCTACGCCTTCTCTTTTTCATCTTCCTCTTTCCTCTTTCCTCTTTATTCTTCTTCTTATTCTTTGTTTTCTGCTACTATTATTCCGTTTAGGGTTTAGGTCTCGTGGTTTCCGTCATTTTGTTGCAGGAGTTTCCACTTCACTCCTTTACTTTCTTTCCAGTGTAAAAGAGTCTTGGGTTGGTTGAAACATAGTTTTTGTCTGTCGGGTCCTGGGTTCGAGCTCTGGTGTATGCTGACTTCCACAGTAAAGGCTATGGAGGTATTTTGGAAAAAAAAAAAAGTCATCGTCGCACTCTTTGTGCGTTTCATGCACGAGGACTCTTTCTATTTTTTTTAGTTTGGACACTATTTTTTATATTTTAAAATTTTTATTCTCATTTTTATGTTCAAATAAAAAAAATCTTTTTTACTTTTTATTTTTATTCTTTTGTATCTATTTTAAAAAAATAAAAAAAATTCTATTTTTTATTTTAAATTATTTGATGAATGCTAATAAAATTTATTTAAATTCCTTTGATTTATTTGTTAATTTTTAAAATTTATCAGTATTTAATATTTATATTTTAATCTCATATTAATATATTTTTTATTGGATTTTAGAATTTGGATAATAAAATTTTATGAATTATGATGATTTGGATTTTGAAATGTGAAAATTTGACTTCTAATGCATGTTGATTTAATTTTGCATTGGTACATTTTGTTTTATATTCATGTATTTTCATATTTGCTTATATATTATGAGGAATTGAAAAATCATCTTATTATTCCATGTCATGTTATATGTAATTATAGAATAAATAATAATTTTAGAAAAAATATTATGAATCTTACGATTCTACGATTTTCGATTCACGATTCATACCCTAGACCGATTTCTGATACGATTCGAGTTTGACAACATTGAGTCTTACAGTTCTGCAACTGTCCAATAAAACGACGATATCTCGGGCCAAGAAACTCAAAATGAGGCAAATAAAATATTTTTGGAAAGCTTACAAAAAGATCTATATGCCATAATTTTTTTTTTTTTTTTTGAGTTTCCTACATATGCTAGAAAATTTTGCAATCAGATGTAGGTTTTAAGGACAATACTAGATTATGTTCTTCGTGCACCACACTGAAGTTGCCCGGCTTAAATCAAACCAAAACGGTTACTGTTTTTTCAACACTCTTTCGGGTTGGTCTCAATGAAAATCCAAGGTCTTCTGATCACTTCACCACCACACAACATTCGCAAAACGAACACTGAATTCCCAAGAACACTTGCTTTGATGATCAACTGATGCAGGCCTGTGTTGGATTTCAAGAACTTGGCCCAGACGCGCCAGGATAATGGATCCAAAGACGTTCCCATCTATGGAGCCCGCGTAGCCAATCACGAAAATATGAAAGGGTTCTGCGTTCTACGAGTTCACGAAATCTTGTAACGATAAGTACCTAGGAATTCAATTGCGCTTATTGGAAATTAGATTAAGGTCTCTTTTAATTAATTAAATTGAAGTGTGGAAGCGAATTAAAAAAGATAAATGGAATCAAAATTGAATGCTTAATCTAAAAACCACTAAGACATGAGTTGAATAAGAAAACCATGGGATTGACTTGGTTTTGGGTCACAGCCCGAGGTCTTGGCTTGAGAAACCTCACAAAACATCCAATTCTGTTGAGTTCAAATTTCTCCAAAAAATTGTATTAATGAACTGATTCAAATTCAAAAATTACATGGCTTTTTTATAGAAAAAGAAGAGACAAAAGACCAAAATACCCCTAGCCATGGTCAACCAAGCCATGTGGGTTTTTGGGGATTATTTCCTCTCTAATCCTAAGAAAATAAAGGAGACAAATATTGCACAGGATTGTAATCTCATTGGATCAATCCATGTGCTTACAGTCTAGCCAATACGAAGTCTCTAAACTGCCAACACATCACATCCAACAGTTGGGATTTATTTCTAAGAAACAATTAAAAATGGAATGCAAATCCTATCCCTATCTTCATGCATGCGCCAACATTGCAGTCTATCCAAGCAAATCCATGTGATCTGTGCTAATTGAACTTGCTTTCTCTGAGGATTGCGCCACTGGAGATCCTCATCCTCTCACACACCATTCTCCTCTCTGGAAACTTGCATTCTGTGACGCACACTTGTCACATGGAGAGACGGTTTAGGGATAGGGGCGGCAATGAGCTTAGTGGAGCTCTTTAGAGTTGGGTCAGGCCTGTTATGTTTGGGTTTGGGCTTAGCATGTTGGGATATGGCTCGGTTTCACTAAACATTTCCTTGATTTTCTCTGGTGTTGGAAATAGAAGTTGCTTAGAATTAGATTAGAAGGTGGTCTCTACAATCGAAGTGGAATAAGGCAACTGCTATGCTTGAAACAAGGCAAGTCTAAGTGGGACCCGAGAAGCATATTCAACTGTGGCAAGAGAAGGACACGGTGAGGGTTTCTATCTAGAATTGGGTTTCCTAATTCTAAAGGGAAAGAGACAAAATAGTGGCAATTTCTATTTATGTGATGGGTATTGGCTATAAGATCAGTTGCTTACCAACGAGTAGATTAGAGCATTGAGAAAGAGGTGTTGTTATCAAAGGAGGGGCTGCCTTTCCTGTCTTGAGAGAGAAGGACGACAATACAAGAGAGGGGGTGCTGCTGTTTGGGTGAACAAGCTGTTGTTCAGGGACAACATCTGTTCCAAGCAAGAGGTTTAGAGAGGAGCTGCTCACATCCGCGTTACATGAGATTGATAGCAGTCTGTCGTGTGGCCAAAGGGGTTTTTGCAGGACAGACAAGCGAGGAGGATAATCGCTAACAGAGACGGGAGTGCATGCTCATAGTCGTGCACAGTCTCTTACTGTCCAGACGTCAATCGGGTTTGCTCGTTGAGTTTATTACTGTATATTGTACTCTCTTCTTTTCTCATAATAAAATCTCATTCACGCTCCGTGGACGTAGGCCGGGTGGGGCCGAACCACATAAATTTGCTTGTGTTGGATTGTGCTTATTTTCCCGTTCGATTCTTATTTATTTCCACTGTAAGCGCTAACAGGTGGTATCAGTATCTTTGGTTGGAGACCAGGGACTCGTGGGTGAATGGATCTCAGCACAGAGGGAGGTTTCAGGTTGTCGGAGGTGATGGAAATCAACACCGCCTGAATGATTAACCTCAATGGAGTAAATTATTTATTGTGGAGGGCAAAGATAGAAGATCTTTTGTATTGTAGAGATCTCTACAAACAGATCGCAGGGAGACCCAAGGTGCCAGCGGCGGAGTCTTCTGATGACAAGGGGAAGACAAAACTGAAGGTCGAGATGTTTGATGATGAATGGAATGATCTTGATCGGAAGTGCCTCGGTTTTATTCGATAGTGGATGGATGTGTGTTTCATTTGATGTCCACTGAAACGAAGGCGCAATATCTCTGGAATGAATTGGAGGGATTATATGCGAGAAAGACTGCGGGCAATAAGACGTTCCTAAGCAGAAAGTTGGTGAATCTGAAGTACAATGAAAGTACTTCGATTGCGGAGCATCTGAATGAGATGCAGAGTATAGTCAATCAACTCTCATCCATGAAGATGGTTCTTGATGGTGAGGTGCAGGCCATACTACTTCTCAGTGCTCTACCTGACAGTTGGGAGACTTTGGTGGTGTCACTCAGCAATTTAGCACCAGAGGGTATTGTCACTATGACGTCTGTGACAAGCAGTTTGCTGAATGAGGAGATAAGAAGAAAGTCTTCGGTGGGTTCTTCTCAGACACAGTCTCAGACACAGGCTCTCTTTACAGAGAACAGAGGGAGAAACAACAGCAAAAAACCTCAAGACTATGACAAGCTCAGGGTCAAAGTCAAAATCCAGAGAGAGAGGTGGAGGAAAGCTTATATGTTTCTACTGTGAGAAAGAGGGGCATAAGATGATGGACTGCAACCAAAAGAAGTGTGATCTGGAAATCAGATCGCAAAGTTCAGATCAATCAAATGCCGTACAAAGTGACGCAGACAATGCTGTAGGTGTTGTCGTATGCACAGTCACCACAGGTATGGATAATCCAACTAATCAGCGGATTCTAGATTCTGGGTGTTCTTACCACATGTGTTCACGTAGAGATTCGCTTGACACATGGGACCTGTCTATGTGGGCAATTGTGCGAGTTGCAAAATCATTGGCATTGGGACAGTCAAAATCAGGATGTTCGATGGCATGGTGAGAAAGTTGGAGAACTTGCGGCATGTTCATGAGTTAAAAAGAAAAATTTGGTTTCTTTGGGGACATTGGACACTGATGGGTTTACCTTCAAGGCGAATGATGGGGCTCTGAGAGTTACTAAATGAGCTATGATCGTCATAAAGGGGAAGAAGGAAAATAATCTGTACACACTGGTGGGAAGTACAGTATTCGACCGGCAGAGGGATCCTACTAGTCGGGCCGCAGGAAAGAGGAGAAGAAACAAAAAGTCAAGTAACAGGTATGAGTTTAAAAATAAAGTTTCTTTTGCAGGTTGTGATGGTCCGTCCGAGTTCCATGATGCTAGCAGAGATTGAAAAACGAAGGGGACGAAAAATCACATAGAGGCGGCAGGTCCGACACAGTCGATGGCAGGTCCAACAAAGTCGGTGACGAGCGTCAAGTTCAAGCGAGGCTTGGGCTTGGGCAATTCTTCTAATTAAAGAAGACAGGTGGAGCATCCCTGAGCGTGGGGATGCGCGCATCTCTCACAGAGATGCAAAAGTTGCAGCTGCAGGTGGAGCAAGGCCGGGAGCGGCTAGCATGCACGGAGGTGCATAATTGCAGGTGCAATGGAGGATGGTGTCTCAGTTTGGAGGAAGGTGGAATTCTCGCCAAGGTGGAGATTGTTGGGAGATAGCTCGATTCCATTAAACAATTACTTGATTTTCTCTAGTGTTGGAAATAGAAGTTGCTTAGAATTAGATTAGAAGGTGATCTCTACAATCTAAGTGGAATAAGGCAACTGCTATGCTTGAAACAAGGCAAGTCTAAGTGGGACCCGAGGAGCATATTCAACTGTGGCAAGATAAGGACACGGTGAGGTCTTCTATCTAGATTAAAGCAATTTCTATTTATGCGATGGGTATTGGCTATAAGGTCAGCCACTTACCAACGTGTAGATTAAAGCATTGAGAAAGAGGTGTTGTTATCAAAGGAGGGGCTGCCTTTCCTGTCTTGAGAGAGAAGCACGACAATACAAGAGAGGGGGTGTTGCTGTTCAGGTGAACAAACTGTTGTTCAGGGACAACATCTGTTCCAAGCAGGAGGTTTAGAGAGGAGCTGATCACATCAGCGTTACAGGAGATTGATAGCAGTCTGTCGTGTGGCCAAAGGGGTTTTTGCAGGACAGGCAAGCGAGGTGAAGAATCGCTCGACAAAGACGGGAGTGCAGGCTCATAGTCGTGCATAGTCTCTTGTTGCCCAGACGTCAGTCAGGTTTGCTCGTTGAGTTTATTATTGTATATTGTACTCTCTTCTTTTCTCATAATAAAATCTTATTCACGCTTCGTGGGCGTAGGCCGGGTGGGGCCGAACCACGTAAATTTGCTTGTGTTGGATTGTGCTTACTTTCCCATTCGATTCTTGTTTATTTCCACTGTAAGCGCTAACATAGCAAACGTAACTGGCTCACTAGGCTCTTACTAACAAAGTGAATTGTTTTATTAGACAGAGTCCAATGATGATTACCTTGGTCGAAATGGGCCAAAAAAGTCGACGCAATCTCCTCCACATGATCAAGGTCCACTGAAGAGTCCACCGAATGTGAATCATTGGGCCTGAAACCCTCATCATGTAAACATCTTCACAAACATTTCCTAATGCAGTGCATATTTTGGTTATTGTCCAAATTACCTCTCCTCCCCTCCCGCTCCTCCTAGAAATAATAATAATAACGACAACAACTACAACAATAATAATATTGATAAATAAACATTCATAATAGTAGTAAAAAATAAATAAAATCTCAGAGAACCTGTTGCAATTAAACCTCATAAAAATGTGAGAAATAAATTAGAAGTCAATTTCTTCTCACAAACAACTCAAATAAGAGGTTTTGTATGTAAATGAACATGTCAAATGTCATTAGACCAAAAGTCCAAGATATAAACTGTGAGAATCAACCTGATCCTTTTTTATCTTCTAATAAACATTTGCTTCGAGGTTTAACTTGAGTGACCAATTTTAAAAACAGACTCATCTGAACTAAAAAACTGGTTTGTACACTTCTTTCTCACCATTGTTTACTTTGTCCACTGTAAAGGACAGAAGTTGTTGCTTTTTGAAGTAATCCACTGGTATGAATTTGCATTTTGTTAAATACACGCTGATACCATGTATTTTAACAGCCATTCTGTATGGGAAGATTTTGTACGTAATAACTAATAAAAGAAAGTTGCACATTCTTCCCCTGGAAACGGAATTTATTAGTTTTGGACTGTCATCTCTTTGTATTTCCTTTTTAGTTTTTAATTGTTCTCAACAAATGATTCTTTTTCTTGAGTCTGGTTCCTATTTTTTGCAATTTTAGTATGGTTACTTGGATAGATGCATATATGCAACTCACATAATCAATATTCTACTGAATCTCTATTCACTTTTATATTGGCTGAGTATTTTGTATATCTTATTGTTTTATTCCTGAAGACAATAAAAAGCCTTTTCCCTCTTTGTAGGATTGGCAGATGATCCAGTGTCTTCTAAAAATGGGATAAAAGCTGAGATCCATCCTTTATCTAGTGGGAGTGCTGGATTTAGGGTACTGTTCATATGTCTTGGATTGTTAGCATTTGTATTATTGTCCATATTCCTATTCAAGAAATGGCAGCATAAGAAGAGAGAACAGCAACATGCTCGTCTTTTGAGACTCTTTGAAGAGGATGATGATCTTGAGCTTGAGCTTGGGTTAAGGGACTGACACTGTTCTTCATACATCAATTGGGGTGCAACATAGTTGAGGGAGGTACATGTTTTGGCCATATAGGAACTGTGACATTCTGGATTCTGGATCACTTTGATCTTATGATTCTCATTTCCATAGCACAGTAGAGTTTCAGCAAAAGTACCATGTTTCATGCAATAAATCTGTCAAATTCCTTAGAACCACGTATTATTAAGAGACTTATGGTGAATTGAAACTAAAGAATGAAGTCCTTTTCTTCCATCAATTCAATCTGTATGTGTTCAAATTTCATTCTGTCTGGAAACTGTTGGTTTGAAGCATTTTATACTTGTACCATTAGATCTTTTGGCCTTAAAAATTGGCAGCAATCATTGTCCAGCAAGCTGTTTGGCTTAGCACTAATTCATGATGAGATCTTCCATCCACCCACTCTCATGATTGATTCTAGCCACCTGTTGGCCCCATGGAGAGGTTCACACCTTATTACAGTATGGGCGGTGCATACTGCATTTCTGCATTTTTTTGCTTCAGTTGTCTATTACTATCTATTTAATAATTTACAAAATATGGTTCCTTATTGGCAAAGCTTGGTAGCTTTCTTATGTGGTGGAGAGAGTTGGGACTTATTTTCTTTCGTTTCTGCTACTGTTACAGACAGAGGCTCATGACTAATGAGATTGTGGGTTCTTTGGTGAGAAATGGTGGTTCTGGGACCTTTTTTTTAACCTTTGTCTTGCCTTGGGATGGGTTGGCTTGGGACGAGTTAGTCGCTGGTGCCCCATTTACATGACCATGCCCACTGCCAAAAATTCCAGCTGTCATTAGATTTGATAATTGATTACCAAAATAAAAACTAGTGAATGATTAAACAAAATGTATAAACCATTGAGCATACTATTGATTGTTGTTATCAATTTATTGCATCAGACATCCAGCAATGCACTTTGAGCCTAACTTCTCATAGGTGAGAGTAGTCCCCCACTCAGTCTTGCATATGGTGGGAATGGACCAACCATATGCCACATGTAAAGAAAAAAACTCTTCTCACAAGAGGATTAGGGGTATTTATTTTTAGGCAATGGGACATGCGCTAGATGACTTAATGCCACACCATTCATTTCCCTTACCTTAATGATGGAATTCAATTTTCTGTACTCTTTGCAAGGAAGAAGAATTCTCCACTCAGGAGCATTCCCTATAGAGGAGGATCCGTCTTTTTTTTTTTTTTTGAAATGATTATTTTTTATTGCCAGAAGAAAAGAATACTACCAGGAGAAAGCAGGCCAAAAGGAGGAAAAAAAAAAACCAAACTAAACACCAGAACAATAAGAACAAGAAAAAGGAACCAGGAAACAATCATTTGAGACAGAAAGACCCCTTCCTTTGCTAGGGAATCAACCATTTCATTAGCTTGCCAAGGGACATGCTGTTCTTTGAACTCCTTTAGCCTGATTAAGTCTCTAACTTGTTCCTCAAGAAATCTACACAGACAATCTGCTCATTTGACCCATTGGCTGACCATGAAGGAATCACTACTCTTGGGAGCCAATATATTAAGCTGTGGGAACCAGTGAAAGATTTAACTGCAGAGTTGTCCTTCCTAATCAGCCCTCTATAGCCTCCTTTTCCCACGTATTGAAATTAGCTCCCATAAAAATTCAGCTTCAAATTTCATGGAGAGGAGGGGAAACCCAAACTACTCTAGGCCCACATTTTACCCATAGATGCTCCACATAAGAAATTCTAACTCCTTTGAAGTCCGGAATGCTTGAATCCAAACGGCAACACTATTTTTATAGAATCAATCACCTAATAAACACTATGGTAATTACCCCAAAATACCTTTTTAATTTATAAATTTATTTGAAGCCAAATCTCCCAAAAATTTGCATGAGGAGAAAGGCTCCATAATTCAGCTTCAAAGGAGGCTCCACCACTGCCCAGCCAAGTGTTAATTAAATCACAAACTTCTTTAGGCATGCACCATGAAATTCCACACAATGAGAGTAACTGGGCCCAGATTTTATTTGCAATTCCACTTTGGATAAACAAGTGACTCACTGATTTAGCATCTTTGTGACAGATGTTACAACAATTCAAAATAAGGCACCTTCTGTTGTGCGAACTCTTTATCAGATTTTTATAACTGCTGGGAGGGTTGTTTTGGGGGAAGGTCTAGGGTGGAGAGTAGAAAGGTGATATTTTTCCCTCCCCCATCCAGTTTCTTTAACATTGATAGGGAAGTGAGAGGTAGACCAGGACGAGTAGGGATTGTAGGAGTCTTGTGTAATGTGGAAGGTATAACCTCTCTTTTCTTATCGGATCTAGTAGGTGTTAGAGACTTGATTGAAGCAAAATTATTAGGAATCAAGAGACCCTTGGTTTTATGGGAGAATTTTGGCCAGGGGAAATTAATTATCGAGGGGATCTCCGTAAATGCTATTAAGTGGGTGAGGGGAAATATAGGCATTATGTGTGTCTGGGGATGTTTCTTCTAAGCATGTTCGAAGTTTAACAAATGGCGTGGCAGACTTCTTGGCTAAGCTTGGTGTGCATAGAGAGCATGAGAGCGTTTTCTTTTGTTGATTATATGTTAATGTCAGTGTACATGTAAGGACTTTTGAGGTGGCTCTACTGGGGTCCTTTGTAGGCATTGAGATTTCTTTCGGAGACACTAGTATTTTTCTTTGTTGTATGGTTGTCGGGTGTAAGCCTTTTATACCATGTACTTTGTTCTTCATTTTTATTTTAATATCATTCTTGTTGTTATTTCTCAAGAAAAAAAAAAAAAAAAGGTCTATGGTGAGAACCTTGACCATTCCCACTAACCAGCTGAAGACACAGATGGGGAGGTGCTTCCTCTATCGAGAGTTTTCTTCAGAAAAATACTCCACTTAGACTTCCTCTACCAAGACTTATACCGAGACTGCTCCTGAAATGGGTCTTGGGACCGACATAATTGGGTGCATGTAAAGAGGGTCATATGAGTTGGGTGTGTACAAAGTTTCACCTCCATCCAATCATCACACCTTTGATTTAACTTCTAAAATCAATGACTTATTAAATTTAAAGGCCAAGATTACATATCTTGGATTATCAATTGATGGTGAAACTTTACATACTTCATTTTCATGTAATCACCTATCAAATGCTTCTAATTATGTAGGACCCATGATCCATTTCATGAGAAGTAGGAGAGTTGTGCATCTTGTTGTGTATCATTTCCCTGGGTTATTTTGCTTTATTCTACATTTGTTCATCAAATAGTCCTCTTGAGTGATCGTGATATCGTGCATCTTCCTCAAATAAACTAATTACTTCATATGGAGCTACTCATTTGATTATTTCAAAAGTAGTGATTCAGTCTCCCAACTGCCCAGATGATAATAAACACATCTTGCCGGAAAACACAGGTGGACCATTAAAGGATTTTTGCAATTAAATCATCATCATCATTAACATTATCAAATGCTAAAATCTCATCTATTTGGAGTCGGTTTTTTGAATTATAATTGTCCATTTTACCCTACTATAAACTGTATCATCTGTCCTTTTTCCTTTTCTTTAGGGGTTGAAACTTGGGTTTGGTTTTAATTTGACCCGGATGACCCGACTCAGAAAAAGTGTGGGTTGGGTTTTATAATTTTCAAATTCGGGTAGGGTCAGATTAGAGGAAAAAAATTGTATGAAATTTGGGTCGGGTTAGGTCAATTTTTTTTAAACTAACCTGACCCAACCTGATTTCGTATGACCCAACCCACTTTATATATATATATATATAGTAAGAACTTGGATTTTTTTTTTTTAACCCTTATGAGAAATCCAAGTTCTTACGTTTGAATTAAAAGTTCATTTTAAGAGAATTAAAAGAAAATGCAACATAGGTAAAATTTCATATTTTAGAAATTGATTCCGGAAAAAATTTCTACTCAGCAAAATCTTATAAAATATGATGCATAAGAATCAGGGAAGAAACTATGTCATTTTTGGACCGTGGTAAAATGTGGTCAAAACTGTTTAATTGAAGCTCTAAAATAGTTAATTTAGTGCATGTGGGCCTTACCTATGGGCTCAGGGCCTCATTAAGAACATAATGGACTCTACAAGACGTGTTGCAAAACCAAAACCTAGCTCCAAAAGAAAGAAACGAATTTGAGTGGGTTGGTGGCTACAAACCCTAAACACAAAGTCGATTGGCATGTAGACTTCAATTTTCCCTTTCCAAACATGATATGAACTTGTAGTTGGAGGACTTGAGGTGGATGGCACATGGTTGTGGAGGTATATGATTGGTGGAGACAACACACCAATCCAATATGGCCTGTTTTGCTTGGTGCTCATTTTTGATTGGTTGATGTGATGTGAAACAATCCTACATTAGCACAACCATACCCATGCTCAACGGCTGGTTTTTCTCTTATTCTTTCCTCCCTAGAGTGCTATAAATAGAGGTGTAATGTAGCTATACACAACACACGGATTTTGGAGTTGGAAGGTGAAGTTAGGGGACAAGTCTCTAGAGAGTTTTCTAGTAAGTATATGGATAGTAGCTTCTTTTTTTTTTGTTTTGAATTAATTTGATTTATGCAATCATTCCTAAAAAAAAAAAAATTGTATTAACTTAGTTAGATCCGATAGGTTTGATTGGAATTGCATTTTTAATTTAATTTAATCAAAAGTTGAATCTAGTTTTATTGGAAACTTGGTTTTACCACGTATCTTGCACGCTAACATTTTCTCAGTGGAATTTTGTAGTCATTTTTATTCTCTTGGTGAGAAGTTAGATTTGATCCATCATTTGTAATTGGGGTTCTGATTGCCCATTGAAAGGGATGAGAGATCCGAGGAACTCTTCGAAATTTAGGGTGGTCATGCAATTCAAGGTTTCTCAAGTGCTTAGGAGCTTGAGCCTGGTTTATGTTCACTATTACTTTATTTTAGGGCTACAACTCGGGTAGGGTTTTTTATTCGGGTCGGGTCGGGTTCAGTGTGGTGTGAGTCGGGTTAGGGTTGGGTTTATTAAAACCCGGCCCGCCCGACCCGAGTTGCAGCCGTACTTTATTTGATGACTGGAGACTATGTTTTTTGCCTTTTCATTATAACAAGTAACCTCACTCTTGGGAGCACGAAGCAGTGTAGCTTCATACATGGCCGGCTAGAAACAAATTGAGGCCTAAGACAAAAAATTTAAATAGGACCTTCTTTAAGAGGGGAAAAAAACCTTTAAAAGAGAAAAAAAATTAAATGATTGAAATACCTTCAAATAATTATTAGGAAAAAAAATATTCCTTCACCTACCATCTAAAACTCATCTAAATACTTATTTTCCAAGTAAAACAAAGAAAAAAGAGAAAAAAACTAATCAGAAATTCTTTAAAAAAATAAAAAAGAGCCATCGTACTACAACATACATCAAAAGAAAAAGGTGAAAGGAAGGGGAAGAAGGTGATGATAGAAATTAGAATAATAAAATTAGAAATTAGAAATTATAGGTTAAAATTTTGCTAAACAATTTAATAAAATTTTAAGAATTTGCAAAAGTCATATTTAAAAAAAATCAATTTTAAGGTCCCAAATTTTTTAATTTAAACAAACCTTTTTATCTCTTTGGATTTTCATTTTAAAACAAAACAAATAAAAAATAAATTTTAAATTTTAGATTTCAATTTTGAGCTTTAAATTATTTGAAACAAGCAAGTAAAAAAATAATTAAATCTTTAAAGCTTAATCCCGTGTGGCCCCACACCCCTCTCATTTTAATTCTTTTCTTTCCAACCCTCGAGCAAACCAAAATCCCTAAACCCTTCTCTCCATCTTCTTCTCCTTACTTCTCTATTGCAGCCGCCACTCACCACTCTGTCCTTCCCTCTTTATCCCTTCTTGATCCCTCTCTTCCTCTCTCATAACATGGGGTCTTCCTAAGTGGGTGCCTAAAGCAACCGCTTGAGTTGCTTCATGCTTCAGCCGGCCCTGCCTTCATACGTTAATGGCGGAAGCAGGGCCGGCTAGAAACAAATTGAGGCCTAAGGAAAAAATTTAAATAGGACCTTCTTTAAAAGGGAAAAAAAACCTTTAAAAGAGAAAAAAATTTAAATGATTGAAATATCTTCAAATAATTATTAGGAAAAAAATAATATTCCTTCACCCACCTTCTAAAACTCATCTAAATACTCATTTTCCAAGTAAAACAAAGAAAAAAGAGAAAAAAACTACATCAGAAATTCTTTAAAAAAATAAAAAGGAGTCATCGTACTGCAACGTACATCAAAAGAAAAAGGTGAAAGGAAGGGGAAGAAGGTGATGATAGAAATTAGAATAATAAAATTAGAAATTAGAAATTATAGGTTAAAATTTTGTTAAAGAATTTAATAAAATTTTAAGAATTTGCAAAAGGCATATTTTAAAAAAAAAAAAAATTAAAGTCCCAAATTTTTTAATTTAAACCAACCTTTTTATCCCTTTGGATTTCCATTTTAAAACAAAACAAATAAAAAATAAATTTTAAATTTTAGATTTCAATTTTGAGCTTTAAATTATTTGAAACAAGCAAGTAAAAAAATAATTAAATCTTTAAAACTTAATCCTGTGTGCCCCCACACCCCCCTCATTTTAACTCTTTTCTTTCTCAACCCTCGAACAAACTAAAATCCTTAAACCCTTCTCTCCATTGTCTTCTCCTTACTTCTCTATTGCAGCCGCCTCTCACCCATGTGTCCTTCCCTCTTTATCCCTTCTTTAACCCTCTCTTCCTCTCATAATGTGTGGGGCCTTCCTAAGTGGGGGCCTAAAGCAACCGCTTGAGTTGCTTCATGCTTCAGCCGGCCTTGGGCGGAAGGATACACCAGGCGCCACCAGTGAGACGAGGTCAATGATGGTTTTCGGTCTGATCCAAATGAAGTAGTCCATAATATTCAAAACGCACAAAGGGACGACCGAAATGAGTCTTTCAGAGAAGCAATATTCGAGCAAGGGGTTGAGTTACAAGAGATGATTGCAAACGTCGCTCAAGATATGAACATGTTGCACAGAGATCTCCAGTAAAGAGCTCTTAAAATTTAGCAAATAGTTCATCAACCACCTAGATCGCCTTCAAATAGATCTAGAGTCTCTAGATCAATTCGTCCTGAGTCTTTTGAGGAGACTAATGCAGATGGGCATTTCTACCAGCACAGGAATATACTAACATGGTGACAGGAGGAGAGAGAGGAGAATCCACAAGGAGGATGAAGACTATACCTTCGGCATGAAGCTTGACATCCCTGAATATCTTGAAAGTGTGGTAAGAGATGAATTTTTAGATTAGATAGAGACTATAGATCATGTATTTGATTGTAAAAATGTACCTCACAACAAGCATGCAAATTAGTGGCCATCAAATGCAAAGGAAGGGCATTGGCTTGGTACAAAAAGGTTAAAATGGAGAGACGAGCTAGAGTAAAGAAAAAATTCAGTCGTGGGACAGATTGAAAAAGCTCATGTATAAAACCTTCATGCCCACGAATTACACCCAAGACCTTTTCCATAGATTTCAAAAATGAAACAGGCTAACAAGACGGTGTGGAATATGCGGAGGAGTTCTATTTCATATTGGCTCAAAAGAATATGGCAGAAACGAAGGAACATAGTGTTACAAGGTTTATTGACGACCTAGGATACTCCATTGTTGATGTCTTGGCAGCTTTCGACTTCTTTGATCTGGCCGATGCATATAAGGAGGTTGTTTAGTTCGAGAGGATTGAGAATAGGAATGGTAAAGCTAGCCCATCGTCTATCAGCAAGCCTACAAATCCGCGACTGACATGGACAAATCATTTAGGGCACCAGTGAGGCAGCCCCACAAGTCATCAAGCTCTGATTCTAAGGATAAGGCCAAAATTAATTGTTTTAAGTGCCACAAAGTAAGGCATCTCGCATCCGAAATGTCCTCAGTGAAACATAAAGAGCTAGGTAATCAACCAAGTGAAGAAGATTCTTCGGCAAGGGAGAGATCTTGTACGATGATTGGAGAGAGAACTTGATCCAACATGCTCTCATCACACCGAAGACAGACAATGGAGTAAATGGGTCAAACACAAAATTTTCCACTCCAAATGCACAATTGAGGCGAAATTTTTCCACCTTATCATTGACGGCGGCAGTTTCAGCAACATAATCGCTGAGTCATTGGTTGATAAGCTAAAGTTGAAGTCCCGTAGACATCCTCTGCTATACCAGGTTTCATGGTTCAAAAGTGGATGTGAAGTGACAATAGATAAACAATGCTTAGTTTCCTTTTCAGTTGGAAATCGGTACTTTGATGATATTTAGTGTGATGTTTTGCATATGGATGCATGTTACTTGTTGTTGGGGAGGCCTTGGAAATTTGATAGGAATGCAACACATGATGGGAGGTGGAATACATAAATGTTCCGAAGGATAGGATGAAAGTCATCCTCGGGCCGATTAACGAATTGACAAAGATTGCGTCAGAGTATTCGGCTCTTGGAACATATGCACAAATAACCAGAGCAGGATTCAGAGTCCCGAAAAGAGAAGCAACAACAGATAGATGATATAGACATCTTTGTTAAACCAAGCAATGAATGGCCAATACAACTTCGTAAGATAAGAGCTAAAGACAAAAGACAATTTGTCAGCGTGGATATGTTCGACCGTATGTGGATCTGATTTGGAAAACCACTTGAATCAGTTCCCCTCACCCAATATTTCCTTAGTTCTTTTGAGCAACCATACTACAACACTGGCAAAAGTATGGCATGAGAGTGGAGTCATTCAACCTGATACAACACAGGAGAGGCATAGGCAATGAAGGCAATTTATAATACATTCATTCTCTCCAATTGCAAACCTATCAAACTCGAGAACTAGTTTCTCTCAGGAGGGAGGAAATATGTGAGCATCACACATGAAGATAAAAATGAGGGAAGAAACTTTTTCATTTTTTACCGTAGCAAAGTGGGGCTGAAACCATCTAATTTGACCTCTAAAATGGTCAATTTAGTGCACGTGGACCCTACCCATGGCCTTGGGGCCAAATTAAGAGCATAATGGACCCCACAAGAGATGTTACAAAGCTAGAACCCTAGCTCCTAAAGAGAGATGAATTTGAGTGGGTGGTGGCTACAAACCCTAAGCACAAGGTTGATTGGCATGTAGGCTTCCATTTTCCCTTTCTAAACATGACATGAACTCCTAGTAGGAGAAGGACTTGGGGTGGATGCGCATGGATGTAGAGGTTTTTGATTGGTGGAGACAGCACACCAATTCAATGTGGCGGTTTTGATTGATGCTCAATTTTTTCCTTTTTTTTGATTGGATAATGGGCGTGGGGCCAATGGGGCTGTGTTGAGTCTAAAAATTTACATTTTTATCCTTTAATTCTGATTGAGTTAACCTTGATTTTGTATATAAAAGATACGTTTAATGGTTTTTTCTAGTTTTGTAGATAAAAATATGGAAAAATAGGAAACAAGCATAAAACATTGAATAATTGTCGGAAGAGAGCTTAAAATGGAAATTTTAGAATTTCATAATTAATTTATGCCACTTTAGGGTTTAAAATGTAAATTGGTTAATCTGGATTTATTTATGAGAGTTTAGATTAATTCAATACTTAGATTTATGAGTGGTTTGATTAATTATTTAATTGTAAAATCAATAATGCAATTAAGAGGCCAAGAGTTTGATATCAAGATCCATGGGCTAGAGATCCAGTGCAATTGGGCCAAGCTTCCCTCCAAATGGCAGACACTGGGCTAGGCCAAGCACTCCATGCGCGTTTTCTAACGTGGACCAGGCCAAAGTGAACTCAAGCCCAAGTCTCCAGTCCAAGTCCAAGTTCAGCTCAAGATCCAATACTCCAGGTCTAAATTCAAGTTCACCAATCCTAAACTCAAATCCACTTTAGGTCCAAATCCACCAAAGCCATATCCAAAACCCATCCTACCCATGTAATCTTAACCATCCAATTTTCAATCATCCATCCACACCATCCATGAACCCATCCAATCAATCCAAACCGTTCATTTCATTCATCCCATTCATCTCATGCATTTCATATCATAAAAACCCTAGATCCACCTACTTAATCCAATCTGATCATGCATCATGTTTAGATTTAGAACATCCAAACCATCCATCATATAGATAGACCTTGGGATTAAGATCATCCATGCACAATCTACCCATCCATGCACTTAGAGCATCCATCATCTATCAAAGCCATTAGATCTAGGCCAATCAATCTTAACCATTCATTCATAAACCCTAATCCCATGCACAAATCCTAGATTTTAGGAGTCCATTCGCATATCCCTTAGTGCATCACACGAAATCCCAACTTTAGAAACTCTCCATGCGCATGAAACAATGGGAAATTCCTAAGTTTTCTCTCCAAGTTTGCCATCTCACCTAGATCCTAACTTGTCTCCTAATCCAATCCAAACATAGCCATACATGATTTTTCCACCTCCTCTCCATCAAATTTGAATTTCATAGGTCAGCTCTCCACCTCACCATATCACATCTCATCCATTCATTCATCTATCCAATAATCATAGCCATCCATATCATTGCACAATCCAAAACCCTAAGCCACTACTCAAATTCGAAAATCACAACGCCATATCCAACCCAATTTTTTCTCTCCTTTCTTGCACTACACTCCAAGCCAATCTAACACTCAAAATTCGTGTGACCCTATGCAGAAGCCCTAGCTATCTAGGTTTTAATCCAAGCCACCAAACATAAGTTAGATTAAATCCCAACCTTCCATCCATCAACTTGAACCCAGATTTAATCCTAGCCGTTTATCCAATCTTAAGTCTTATATGTTATGCAAATTTTAAATTTATAAATTCTAAGTGCACGAACCATTAGATAGTATAACGATTGAGTGTGAGGTCGAACCCATTGGAACTTAGGAAAATGTATCCATGAATATACACCATTGAATTACGTAATTTCAGAAAATTCGAAAACATGGAGAAAAATCATAAATATGGAGTTATTTATCTAATCTATGAAATTTAATTTTAATTTAGAAACCTTTTAAAGATAGAAAATAAAATGGAAAATCAATATTTAACCTGAATCAAATTAAGATGGTGAATTTAATCTAAAAATATAAATAATCTTAATATATCTTAGAAAATAAAATTAAGATACAATTACTTAATTACCAACCTGGTTCTCCAATTTGATGAATTTTTTAATTTTAAAAACAAAAGTGAAATTTAAAACACCTAAACTACCTTTGTACATATTTACAGTAGAATTTGAATTGAAGATTAAGGAGGCATTATCTTTAATATTTAAAAAAAAAAAATCAAAACCTAAAACATGGAGCTCACATTTATTAAGAATTATTGATTCAAAATTTTCATTCATGATTAATCTAAGTAAGAAAAACATGAGTTTCATTAAATAAGAAATAATCAAAATAAACCTTGGGCCAAGAGAGAATTCAACATAAGATTCCAAATCTAAATTCTTTACCTACTCTTAAAAAGAGCCTTAGAATAGAAAATTAAAGTTCTAAATTTTCCCAAAAATTGGATGTTTAAGATGAAAATTCTATGATTAAATCAAAATATGCATTATTTAAAAGAATTAATAATCAAATCAAATCATCATAATCACTAATCATCAAAATTTTGAATTAAAACCATAGATCTAAAGAGCTTGTCTTGATTTCATTGATAAAATAAAGAATTAAAAATTACAACTTATGGAATTAAAAAGGGAAAATACAAGAAAAAAGAATTAAGGAAAAATTAAAAAAACCCAACCTTGAACCCTTAAGCTCAATAATTCCTTAGCCTCTTCTTATTTTATCTCCTCTTCTTTTTCTCCTCTCTATGCTCCAAAAAATCCAATGCCAAGTTTGAATCTTATTGAGGACCCATTGCTATGATCGCATGATGTAAAGAAGTTAAGGCCACATGGACGGTGGAGATAGACCCATCTATGACATGGACCAAAGAAAGAAAGAGGGCAATGGTTTAGTGCACGTGTCAAGGTCGGCCACACACTTGGGCATGCGTGATTAAGGTTGGCCATGGACGACTCTTTTTCATGCTTCCACGCTGCTACCTGTTGCAACAAATCAAGTCATCTCCAATTGCTAAGTACCTCCTTTGCTTACAACAAACTGCAGCGTTTTTATTGATTTTTTTCCTGGTGATTCAAGTGTTGGAACGATGGAGGTGTTGCCTTCTATTTGCTTGCAAAAATTGCAAATCTGTTTTAACTTCTTTTTTTATCTTTCCAATCACTTGTTACTGTATGGTTCTTCAAATCAGCACCATCTACCAGATTCGGTCCACCCTCTTTTCTTTTTCTTTTCTATCTACTAAACACGAACTGGTTCCTGGCTGCTGCTGCTTTTTTTTTTTTGGGCAATTTTCATATTGGATTGTTGTCTATTGCAAATATTTCTTGTGGTGGCTGCACCTTGATCTGTCTCTTTTATTATTCTATACTCTCAATCAGCCAACACCCTCCTTTGATCCTTTCCTTTCTATTTTCATTCAGCACCATCTCTAGATTAGATTTGATGTAGGATTTCTCAGCTGCAGCCACCTTTTCTTCTCTTTTGTTCTTTGGTTCTCTGTAAAAAAAAAAAAACGCTGCTCACAGTGGTGTTCCAATGCTGTTCTTAGATTTCAATCTGACTTAAAAGAAGCTTCTAGCTGCCTCTGCTTCATTGGTTGGATCAGGGGTAGAAAAATCGGCCGGGCCGAGATCCCGGCCGATTTTTCATATCGGCCGATATATCGGTTCGACCGATATATCGGCCGAATTTTTTCTCTCTCCTACCCGTTTTTATTTTTTTATTTTTTATTTTTAAAAAAATTCAAAAAAATTACAGTAAATACAGATAATTATGGGCTTATTGAATATGTAATTTTTTCATAAAATATCGGACATTTACATCTTCTAATATATTTTTGAAGTTACGACAACGAGAAATTATATAATTAGTAATAAAATTGTAAAAATTACAAGGAAAATGATATAAATGAGGAAAATTTGTAGAAATAATTTCATAATTTATTTTTTTAGTCAATGAGTGTTATTTTAAGTTAGGATATCCCTAGGGTGTGCCGAAAACACAGTATTTTACAAATAAGGGTATCCCTTGGGTGTGCCGAAAACACATTTAGGAAAGTCAAAAGACCTTGAAGTCTTAAAGTATTTTTATCAGGTTATCGTAATTAGTCCGGATATTCAATTTGAGAAATTTTGAAAATACACAGTGCTTAAAAAATAACTTTAAAGTTTTAAAGGAGATTTTATTATTTAATACATTATGCACATTATTTTTTAAGCATCGTGTATTTTTAAAATTTCTCAAATTGAATATCCGGACTAATTACGATAACCTGATAAATATACTTTAAGACTTTAAGGTCTTTTGACACTCCTAAATGTATTTTCGGCATACCTTAGGGATACTCTTATTTGTAAAATACTGTGTTTTAAATATTTAAGAGTGTCAAAAGACCTTTAAGCCTTAAAGTATTTTTATCAGGTTATTGTAATTAGTCCGGATATTCATTTTGAGAAATTTTAAAAATACACAGTGCTTAAAAAATAATTTTAAAGTTTTAAAGAAGATTTTATTATTTAATTACTATGAATAGATACCCTAAAATTATTAGATGGTAAATATAATATTAAATTATTACAATAAGATAACTAAAAAAAATATTATAATTTTTACTTTCTATTTAAAACAAAATTTTATTATTTTGAAAAAATATTAGGTTACACACGTGAGCTTTTTAGTAAGCTCACGTGTGTTACTTCTTCACTTACAAACCCTAATGCACTTCTTTTTATACCCTTCTTCTCTTTCCCTCTTTCTGCTAAACCCTAACAGCCGCCGCTCTCTGTATTGCTCTCTGTATTTTTCGATCAACCGAAGAAGAAAAAGAAGAGAAAGGTAAGCTGTAGCGATTTTTTTTCTTCAATCTTTTCTCCATATTTTATTTTCTCTCTTTCCATCCTTTCTAGTCCGATATCTCTAAAAAAAAAAGCTTTTTTAAAAAAAAAACCAAACAACCGAATTTTTAAAATTCGGCCGATATCATGACCGAATTATCGATATTTTTTTTTTTAAAAAAAAAAAACCATACTTTCCAGCCCGATAAATAGTATATCGGGCGATATTGGGCCGATATTCGGACCGATATATCGCCCGTATCGGGCGATATTGTATTATTTTTTTAAAAAAAAAAAAACGAAAAAAAAAATCTAATATACCGATATTTTCGAATATCGGCCGATATTAAGGCCGATATTGGGGACCGTTTATCGCCCATATCGGCCGATATTCCAACAGTACGGCCGATACTTATCGTATCGGCCGATATTTCAAGGTTTCAAAAAACCGATATATATCGGCCGATACGATATGTATCGGCCGATATTTAAACCTTAGGGTTGGATTACAAGAACAAATCTCATTGTTTGCTGTTGTTTTCTATTCTTTATTTGCAACTTCCAAAGCCTCCAACACCATGTACAGTCACATGCATTTGAACAGATGTCTCATGCAGGTTTTCTAGTGTGGTCGATCAATCATCTATCATGTGAGGTCCTACATGGCTGACCACTGTCTTATGCTTTCTTTGTAATGCTTGTTGTTTGTACTTATTGTCCACCCACTTGAGAATGGCTTGATGTTGTTGTTGTCATAGAAATGCTTGGAAAATCTCGCAGTCCAATATATTCTTTCCTTTCTGAGCATACATCAAAGGAGAAATCCAGAAGCCCCAAATTCACCAACATGAAATGTTATCTCTGGAAATTATAAATCCTCCAAGAACCATAACAACCAACAATACAAAAGATCAAAGGCAGTTACAATTATCAGGTTCCAACCCAACGATGCCAATTGTTGTGAGTTCTCCAACGAACAATGCAACTTTAATTTATTTAAAGCATCTCTTTCCTGGCTTGAGCTTGTACATGTGCCTACTTTTACCCAGTGTTTCCAAAAACAGACCTCAGGCACTTTTCCTTCGTTTTTCTTCAACTTTAACTTCTTTTCTTGATTTTCTTTATTTTCCTACAAAACTCTCAAAATCCCATTATTAATAACAAAAACACATAAAACTAGGACTAACAAATCCAAATTCAAAGGTAAAATATGTCGATTTTCTGTATACATTACTTTAAATAGCCCAGCACCCCATAAGTCAAACTCGAATTTGACTCTGGAGCCAAAGGGGACCAAACGATTGGAGAGAAGACCAAGGAAAGACTCAGAGATCCACAGTGCCATCCGAATTTTGCAGCGAGTTTCCTATTGCAATTTTAATTTTCATCTTTCTTGTATTCAATCAAACCTGTATTTAATTTTTCCAATAAATAATCAAAGGACATCTGTTTAAAATCTTGAAACATCCAATTTCTGATTTCCTTTTATGATTGTTTTTTTAGTCGATTTTAAGATTGTATGCTTTAATTATTTAATTGAACATGAAATAGTTAGGACTTAGGTTAAAAATGTTAAATATAAGTTACTAAGGTTTGATTTTATAAATTAAAGTTTATGATTTTTAATATTGATGATAAACATGAACTGGATCTTAGATTTTAACGCGAATTTCAAATCCAAGTTATTTATTTATTTAAATGTCTTTGGTGATGAACGGTCTTTTACAAACAACCACCTTCTATTTTCTGCATATTTATTTTCTGAAATTTTAATTTCTGTCTTTTACTTTTCTTGCCAATTTATTTTTTATGTCTATTTTATTTCACTTGAATGTTGTATTTTTAAATATTTAATTCTTTTAATGTGTATTTATTTCATGTATTTAAAACCTCCCTAACAACTTGATTAACTAGTTAAGATTCAATTTAATTAGGATTTGATTTTGTGAATTGGAATTAGTGTTGAGATTGTTTTTAAACTTTTTATTAAAACATTATTTTAATTACTTTTAATCATTGTTCTAAAATTGTATATCTATTTTAAATGAAGATTTTTGTAACTTGGAAATATACTTTTAAGATTAAAATTGATTTTCCTAGATTTAATTTTGAATCTTGGTTTTCTAAGAAATATAAAAATTGAAACATGTGTATTTTGAATTTCATATATTTTGAATGTTTCATTTGGGTTCGATCTCGCATTCAATCATTGTAATATATATGGTTTGTGCGCTATCGAGATTTACAAATTTAAAACATCAACAGACTGGTTTTTTTTCTTATGGTTTTTTCTTATTCTTTCCTCCCCTAGAGTTCTATAAATAGAGATGTAAGCAGCCATGTAAGACACATGGATTTTGGAGTTGGGAGTTGAAGTTAGAGCAAGTCTCTTTACAGGGCTTTCTAGAAAGTATTTTATTTGGATACTGATATTTTATTTTTATTTTCAATTAATTTAATTCATGCAATCATCTAAAAAAAATTCCGCATTAACTTATTTGATTTGATTGGAATTTCTTTTTAATTTAATTCAATCAAAAGTCGAATTTGGATTCATTAGAAACTTGGTTACATCGTGGATCTTACACAATGAAATCTTTTTGGTGGAATTTTGTAGTCATTTTTATCCTTCCGTTGAGAAGTTAGATCTGATCTGTCATTTCTAATTGGGTTTTTAGTTGTCCATTATTGAGGTAAAATCTAATTTGCAGATTGAAAGGGACGAGAGATCCAAGGAACTCTCCAAAATTCTGAGTAGTCTTGCAAATCGTGGTTACTCAAGTTTTTAGAAGCTTGAGTTGTAAGTGCCCCAGTTCGTCCGAGTCACCCTTATTGTCAATTACGTAACTCAGTTGGATTGCCTTGGATGTATAAGAAGATCTAATATGAAGTTGAAGCGTCTACACTGAATACGGTATTGGTACATAGGTAAGTGAACCGTAGGAGACCTTAGGCTAAGTTAAATACCTTAGAAGTCAATTAGTTATAAACTGGAAAATAACATAATAAGTGACTTTCAGCATCGAGGCCTCATGGAGTCTGCCGAGGCCTCGCAGCCAGTTGTGCTGAGCTGAGCTAAGTCCAGCTAACCTTGTGTCTTGCTGACTCAGTCTCCTACAGATTTAGAAAGTTAAAATCTGTATTTGTTTAATTGAGAGGTAATTATGGTAAATTGATTGAAAGCTTATTATGGTAAATAAATTTATCCACATGGTGAGATGGGTAATTATGGTAAATTGATTGGAAGCTTGTTATGGTAAATAAATTTACTTAAATTTGAATTTGAATACCCTTGGGGAGCTGTCCAGGACAAGTACGGAAAGGCTCCTCCATAAGTTGTAAACCATCTTGTAATCTTCCATCTAATCCTTGATTGATGGTTAAGATAAATAAATTGCAAATCATACACGGTGGATATGAGGTGGCTGGTATCTGGCTCGATTCTGTCTGTATAGATTAAACTACACATATGTACTATCCTTGCAGACTTACCGCTGGCGAGGCCTCATTGGAAGCTGTGAGGCCTAGCGGGCATGACTTACTGCAAAATCCCAAACTGTCTTATAAAATAACAGTAAGCCTTTTGTGAGAGTGATTGAATACACAAAGAAAAATAGGAAAAGTATTATAGTATATTAGATCATTCAGCCTTCCCTTTTTACACCTTCTTCATCATCTTCCTTAGTGAATGTTTGGGTAATTAATACCCCAATCCTGATGAAGAGTAAGGTGTTCATATAGGACTATAAAACCAGTCATACACATGTCCTACTGCTGTGCTGATGAATACTTTGATGATGTTGATTTGATGGAAAAGAGCACACAGATTCAGTTAAAAAGAAAGAGTTTAAAGGAAAACGGTTAAGGCCCAAGGCAAGTATTTTTTCTTTATTTTATTTTAAACATTGTAAAGTGGATTAGAATAGTGTGTTCGAACCACTAAAAAAAATAGGTGTAGAGGATTAGACCGATTGAGTTGAACCTCTATAAAAAACTAGGCTATACTATTTTGGTGAAAGACCCTTATATAGTATATTTGGGATAGCCCTAGAGATGGTGAGTTCAACAGTGGATGTATGTTCAAGTGAACCGAACCACTATATATCGTTGTGCATGTGCAGTTTGCATTAATGGTTTGATTCATTTATTTTTCACTTGCACACACGTTCATTCCGCTGCACATATTGTTAAATTTGATAAATTATTTAAAAGGAAACTAAAATTGAAAATCGACTTATTCACCCCCTTTTAAGTCATGCATACTTCTAGTAACGGAATTTCATAAGCCAGGTAACGCAGGAAAAAGGATATCCTATCCCTAAATGCATAAAGTTGTTCCCTAAAAATTAAATGAGATGAAAATAATGCACCTTAAATCTAAAATGGACTGAAATTAAAATCCAAATGAATAATTGAAATTCAGAGTAAAAAAATACACCAAAAATAATCAACAAACTCAAGGAGTTCAATGTAAATAATTATATCGCAATCCAGATTTAATTACAACTCAGAATAGAAGGCCCTCAAAATAAAGAGGCTTGTCAGATCTTGCATCTGTGCAGATCTATCACCAAACATGACTGATTTGGGTTGTTCGGTAATAAGATTGTGATAAAAATAGAATATGGCAATAGTGTAAGTTATTAGGGGTAGCCGAAGTGAACAAGAAGCTTGGGAAAGGGTGGAAAGGCTAAGATAGGGCTGGAAACACAGGACATATGTAAAAGAGGGTTAAGAAAGGCTAAGGAAAACGGGACTGTATGGACAAGAGGTGGTAGATGAGGGGTTGTATGGGTCAAAGAAGGGTAGCAAAGGGGCTTGGAACTGCAGTAGGATGGTTGTATGGGACTTGGGAAAGGCTTGGGACGAGTTTGGATGGGATCTGGGATAGGTTGGGACAAATCTGGATGGTCTGGGACGAGTTCTGGATGGTAAGTAAGGATTGTTCTGGGACAGATCTGGGACAGCAATAAGATGATTCTGCGACAACAGTTCGGCTGGGTTTGAGAGGGAAATAAAGACAGAACAAAGGGAAAAAAAAGAGATATAGAAGAGAGATAGATAAAAACTTGGATCTTGGAAGAGGATCTCACATTTTCCCGTGGCTTCTTCCTTCCCTAGTTTCTCACGAGGGTTCATTGGTTTCTCACCATGCTTCATGCGATGGAGGCAAGTTTGCACAAAACAAAAGTTGTTGTTTTTATTGATTAAGTGTTAATTCCATATGGAGGGGTTACATCATATATATAATGACTTAAAAACATGAAAAAGATAAAAATACCCTCAAATAAACAAAAACCAATGATTAGAAAGCCCTAATTACATGTAAAATCACTAAATTTTGCCAAACAAAACCAACTATTAGACTAAACAAATAAATGAAAGAAAAAATATAATTATATAAAGCTGAAAATCTTAAATCTAAATATTAAAACTCGTGGGGTGCTCCGCATCAATCTCCACATCTGACAAGGAACTCGGCCTCGAGTTCAAGCAGATGAAAAGACAAAAATCTCCCTACGCACGCGTCTTCCCAGTATGGGGTCTTCAAAGTTAAAACACGCACACATGAGGTCTTAAAATGTCAACCAGTCAGAAAATTATTGAACCACAATTCGAGATCACTGGATCAACTCTCCTCCGCCATCGATGATAGACTCAGAATCTGAAACTAACGTCATGAACAACTTTGGGTAGTGGCAACAACAAGATGTGACCAGGATACACTTCTGATGATACAAAATGGATGTCACGATCAACTCCAGCTGGCAGTAGCCGATGAGACAAGACTTTGAAATCTCTCTAGTAAATCTGAAGCAAGGCATTGTAGCTCTCTCGTGGTCACTCAAGTGTCAACAATCATGGATCTGGGCTTCCACGTCATCAGATATAGTTGATGTTCTCCTATAACTGAAGAAACAACTTCTCCGACCAAGATATATTCTATCTTTTATCTCTTGGGTAGAGCCCAGGTCAGGAAAGCCAAAATGTAAAAATGGTAGAGGCCACGATAGTGGCATCGTTAAAGGCTGAAGGGATTATACTGGTAAAGGATGAGAAGATTGTACTGGTACGTGACATGGATTATGGAGCTGGTCATGCTGTGGATCAGGCTGAGGATCAGGTTGTGGGTCAAGAAGGCCAATAGGATCAGGGTGAGGCTGTGGGTCAAGGAGGTCAATAGGATCAGGGTAAGGATGTGGGTCAAGAAGGCCAATAGGATCAATGTGAGGGTGTGGGTCAACAAGGCCAATAGGATGTTCAGGAAGGCCAATATGTGGAACAGGGTCATGTTGATGTGGGGTGTGCCTTAGAGGTGAAGGTGCTGGAACTGGACATGGTGTGCGGTCCTCAATATGATCATCCATATCAAATTCATAAAACTTGCAATGATTATCTGCAACAACTTTATATTTTTCATCGCTTATATTAATTTGACTTTCAATTTCAGCATGCAAATTGTGAGTGTGTTGTAGAGATGAGGATACAAACTCCGATGACTCTACTTTTAAAGGTTCTTCATCCCTGGGAGATTCTACTTTTTTCAGAAAGCTCATCTTCCTTGAGAGGCTCTAATACGTTTAGATGTGCAAAGTCAGATGGTTAAGGTGACACTAATACCAGTAGAGCTGCAACTCAGGTCGGGTCAAAACCCGACCCAAGAAATCATGCAGGTCGGTTTGAGAATTTTGGGTCAACAGGTTGGGCCAAGTTGAGAAGACAAAAACTGGAATGAAATTCGGGTCGAGTCGGGTTGAGGATTTTACAAGTTAATCCGACTAAAATTATGCTAAAATGGGTTCAAAATGCAGGTCGGGTCAAAATTCGGGTTGATTTGTGTTAGAATTTGGGTTGGGTCAGGTCAAGAATTTCTAGTTTAGAATTCGGGTCGGGTCAGGTCAGGTCAGGTTGGGTTACATAAATATTAACTCGGGTTGGGTTAAGTTTCTTGAAACCCGACCCAACCGGCCCGAGTTGTAGCCCTAAATATCGGGATGGGATCTAGAGGTTTTCTATTTGACGCGATAGTTTTGTGTAACCTGTGGGATTGTATTACCTCTGATTCATCATTACTTTTACCATGTGTCAAGTTGACATATTTTGCAATTAATTGTTTCTTCATTTCGTCCCATGTCAAATCTAGGGGGTCTTTTCTTAATCTCCTACTTTTTTGTTCCACTTTCATCCAGAAAATCCGTGCTTGTTCCATCAATTTCAATTTGGTGTAACGTACTCGTCGACTTTCTGACATGTCTTGTCACTCAAAGTAGCATTTCATTTTCGATAACCAATCGAGAAAAACTTTGGGATCTATACATCCAAAATACCGGGGCATGATAAGAACAATCTTTAAGGCACATTTGTCTTTTTTGTAATTCTTGAGGCTTATGAGGCTGACGGTACCCACCACGATGAACTCCTCAGAGTTCAGTCAACTTGGAAGTCAAATGGATTCTCTTCGGTTGTCCAAGAATGAATTTAACATTTATGTTTTCCTGTCTACTCTGAGATTCAGTGAACCAGGCATCTAACTTGGCAATAAACTGGCCTCATGCCTAATTGATCCAAGCTAGGAGTTGTTCTAGGGTTATGCTTCTGACATATCTCTAGATGGTCGCACTCACCATTACAAGAAATTTCTAATTAGATATTGTGTCCTAATACTATATGCAATGAATTAAAATTTTGATTTTTTTCCTTAAATAAAATATGCATTTTTAAAAAAAAATATATGCAATTTTTTATTTTTCTTTTTTTTAAAAAAAATAAAATAAGATACAATGCTATTTTTTTTTTTCACTAATGCAAATTTAGGACCATGGTTGTTTAAGGAAACACCCTAACCTTTTTATAATACCAATTTGACGTAGGACAAGGGATATGGTACCCTAAATGCATAATGTGGTTCCCAAAAAATTAAATGAGATAAAAATAATTCACCTTAAATCTAAATTGGGCTGAAATTAAAATCCAAATTAATAATTACAATTAAGAGTAAAAAAATCATCCACAAATAACCAAGAAACTTAAGGAATTCAATGTAAATAATTATATCGCAATTCAGATCTAATTACAACTCAAAATAGAAGGCCCTCAAAATAAAGAGGCTTATCAGATCTATCATGTGTTTAGATTTATCACCAAACATAACTGATTTGGGTTGTTCGGTAATAAGATGGTGATAGAAACATAATATGGCAACAGTGTAAGGGTTATTAGGGGTAGCAGAAGTGAACAAAAGTCTGGGAAATGGTAGAAAGGCTAAAATAGGGCCAGAAACAACATACAGATGTAAAGGAGAGTTAAGAAAGGCTAAGGAAAACGAGACAATAATAGTTTAGGGACTGTATGGACTAGAGGTGGCAGATGAAGGGCTATATGGTTAAAGATTTGTACGAAAGGGGCTTGGAACTGCAGTATAATGGCTGTATGAGACTTGGGAAGGGCTTGAGACGAGTCTAGATGGGAACTGTGATATGTTAGGACGAATCTGGATGGTCTGGGACGAGTTCTAGATGGTAAGCAGGGACTGTTCTCGGACAGATCTAGGACAGCAATAGGATGATTCTGGGACAACAGTTTGACTGGGTTTGAGAATGCAACAAAGAAAGAAGAAAAGGAAAAAGAGATATATAGAAGAAAAATAGATAAAAACCTAGATCTTGGAAGAGGATTCATAAATTTTCCCGTGGCTTCTCACCATGCTTCATGCGATGGAGGCAAGTTTACACAAATAAAAAGTTGTTATTTTCATTGATTATGTGTCAATCACGTACGGAGGGGTTACATCATATATATAATAACTTAAAAATATGAAAAAGACCAAAATACCCTCAAATAAACAAAGACCAAGCTACTCCCAATGATTAGAAAAGCCTAATTATATGTAATGTAACTCCCTGACCTGGAAGTGGACCCAGAACGTCACTGATTTTTTTTTTTTTTCGAAATAATCTCAAGATTCTAACTGGGCCGGATCAAAGGTTAGGCCCAGAAACAAAAGCCACACATGAACCCAACAGGTGGACTCAAACATATACCATATGCCCACTCACAACACATCACAAACACATAATTTCATAAATGAGATGTTATTAAATTATAACCAGAGTAGTTACGGAACACATAGCGATTTAATACATCACATCAACACAAACTAAGTACCACACACGGTACTTTACAAAAATGTATGATTCAAAGAACCACAAGACAAAGATAGCGGAATTCCCCTCAGTGGGAATCACAAGGCAACGCAGCAGCTTATCCATCCTAAGCTTCATACGGAGGGTTCTCCTCATCAGGCACATCTCCTGAAATGTGAGTGATGTGAGCTAACCAGCCCAGTGAAGGAAATATAACAATGTAGTCTAATGAAACATTAGGTTAATTAAATAATCAACATTTGTAATATGATATCTCATGCTTGTCAATAAAAATCTCAACATCATTCCATCACTGCTGTCATCCATCGTAACACCTACATACTACGCTGAGATCATTTTATTAAGTCCCGACACGGTCAAAATATATCCTTGCAAGTACATCTCCGACCCTCACATGGCCGGTACTGACACTCTCCAAGTCAGCAACTGTCGACACCCCTGGTCCAGTAGACGTAAACCAACACACACATGGTTGATAATGGTTCAACAGTCAAGGGTACGTGGAAGCAGTATTACATAACTCATAATCAACATCATCACATATAATCATCATGAGCACTTCTTACAACAGTGCATCATGTCTAGGCACATAGGTGGGTTTATCAAACTTGAAACCACTCATTGCTCAAGATCCATCTTATTAACCTGATTACACCTACTGCAAAATTAAGTCACCTCACAGAAATTGTATGGTCTCGAGTCTCTGTCAACATGCAAACAAGTGTGCAATCAATAATTGGTCAACATACATAGCATTCATAGAGATACATACTAGTAGTACTTTTAAAACCATAGTGTTTTTCCAAGAATCTGTAGGGTAAATGGAATTGAGTCTCCTACTTGGTTTCTAACCATTTTAAGTTACAATAATCCACAATATAATAATAAATAGGTGCTCAGACCAATTCTCATATTGTCTTCTGGACAAGACCAGATTGACGTATTGACTTAGGTCTAGATGTACAAGAGGCTCAGGTCACTTCTCGTATTGTCTTCTGGACATGACCAGATTGATGTATTTAGTTAGGCCTCGAGGTCACTCAATGCCCGATAGATATAGCGTCGGCCTGGAAGTGAAATCACTTAGTGCCCGACAAATAGTGTTGGCCTGGAAGTGAATACAATAAGTAATACACTATAGTAATAAGAGAAGAATAGGTTAGTACAATTTATTTATCAAAGGTGTATAAACATCACATGAAAACCTACGATTTAATACATGTATCATCAATCAACCAAGATTTAACCTTCAAAAAATGAGTTCCTCAGAACATACCTCATAACCAGGTACTGTGGCTTCGGACCATCCGAGCCACTGTCTAAACTAGTCCACAGAACCTCGGAACGTGGTTCTGGTCTTCGGAACGTCCGAGGGTCAAGTCTCGGACTGTCCGAAGGTCCTTCCGAACTGAAAAACCGAAGACAGGGTCTCGGTGGGTCTCGGTGTATCTCGGAACATGCCGAGAGAAGCTCAGATTGCCTGAGAGATTTGATATTTCCGAAGGTAACTCAGAATGACCCGAAGCAGAGGCGGGAGAACGGTTGGCCTCTAGACATTTTCGAAGTCTCGAACTCAAGTTCGGAACGTCCGAAGATGTCAGCTTCGGAACGTCTGAAGAACAACTCTCGGACCTTCTGAGGGTCATCTTCTTCCTCTGTCTACAACAGCAGACAGTGACGCCAAACGGTAGAGTGAAATACGAATCCAGAAATAGTGGATTTTGCAGGTTCGGTTTTCACATCCGACCGGTCAGATGGACTCCTTAGTGAGTTCTCTTACCATATAGAATAGTTTGAAGCTTTAACACTAATTAAGCATACGGATTTAAACACCAAAACCAAGCCGACATAAGAAAAATCATGTTTTTGCTTAAACTTGAAATCAGTTTTACACACTCAAAACTCAGTCAAATTTACTCTTTCTTGATTCTAAACCAGTTAAAATTTAAAAAGGAACACAGTGGTTACCTTTACTTCAGTTCATGAGTTGAAAATCCACGCTTTTGAAAATCTTCCCTTCGAACTTACGGTCAACCAAAATTTGAAAAACAGAGAGATTGAGGGAGAGGGTGCTCGGTCTGGTTCTCAGATGGTTTCACTGGAGAGAGAGGTAAAACCAACTGGGGAGGGCTGAGTTATGTAGAGGTAACCGGGCAATGGGTGGTGGCCACTACAGGCGCTACATACAGCGGCTGGCCATCGTCCGGCACAGTAACGGCAAAAAATTACTATAGCTTTGCAGATAAGTCCTCCCTGTTAATTTCTGGTTTTTGCAAATAGGTCAATTTTTTATAAAAAATCGATTTTTAACTAAAATATGGTCTAAAAGGCTTAAAAATTTTAATCCAACTTGACAGATAAGTTGGGTTTTAAAAACTCTAATCACCATAAAAATTTGGAGATTTAATTTGCACTAAAAACCATAGATCTAGACAAAATTCATGATTTAATATTATTTACTTAATTTAACTTGTGTTAAATAAAATAAATTAAAATTCTCATTTTCGGGGTTTGAAGAAATAAACTTGACCGTACTAAAATGGTCTAAAATAAAATGCTTGTCTCAAAATTTTCTCATTTCCGAAATCTTTTAAAAATATTTATTTCCCTTTCTCGGGGTCTTTTCGGACGGTTTTAAATATCATTTTCTGAAAATAATTAAGAGTCGCATTCAAAAATCAAAATCTTTGATGAATGAAAACTCATACCAATCAAAACAATCAGGCAATGGTATAAATAATAAAATAATATCGAAGAATGGTAAATTACCATTTTGCCCTTCCAACTAAATGAGTTGGATCACTGAACTTTCGAGCTCTAATTGGGCCAAACCTGGGCTTTTCTTAAAGCCCTAACCCTAATCTTCAAGATTGATTGGCTAATATACAATTTATTTTACGGATTACTCGTAATTCGGGTCAGAGTATTACATGTAAAATCACTAAATTTTCCCAAACGAAACCAACTATTGGACTAAACAAATAAATGAAAGAAAAAATACAATTATGTAAAGCTGGATATCATAAATCTAAATATGGAAACTTGTGGGTGCTCTGCATCACCAGATCTAAGTTCATCATTACTTTGTGGACATCATGCATGAAGCCGCGATAGATGAAACAGCTTCTTTAGGCATAAAATACAACATAACTTTTTACGGTGGCAAAGTGGGGCCTAAATTGGATAATTAGGGCTCCAAAATGTTGTCCTTAATGCATATGGACACCCATGGACTTGGGGCCCACTTGGGAGCATAATGGACCTCATGTGAGAGGTTGCAAGGTCAAAACCCTAGCATGGAAAAAGAGATACAAATTTTGCTGGCAAGAATTTCCTACATTCTCTCCCTTAGGCGTGTGAGAGTCTCTCTCCATCTCAAACGTGAATTGGAACTCCAAATCCAATTTAAACTCCTCCTTTGAGTGGTGTTGATGCACGAAAACGAAGCAATTTGATAGGTTGGAACACATCATGAATCTGAAGTGGCACAATGTGAATGGTTGTCATTCTATGATTAGCAAAAGATGTGTAACAACTTTGCATGCATAATTGAGGTATCAAACGATATCGGATTTTCATAAAATTAAGTTAGTTAAAAATCTTATTCAATAACATTTCCAACAAGCACAAGTTTGCATAATTCTGATTTACAAAAATATTGTTATGACAATTTTTCTTAGTATTTGTCAAGAGAGTGACAGAAAACTCTAGTGTTCTCTCCTATTTCAAATTCAAATTCTTATATTGTAGCTTCATTGGCGTGGGGGAGCGTGACTCAAAGTCCAAGTTGGAGTGGATTAGGGCTTTGTTGGCTCATGAAAATTGATTGGTGGAGACACCTCATGCATCCTACATGGCTGAGTTCTGATTGGATAGCATTTTTTTCTTGTTTTTTATTGGTTACAATGGACCATTGTAATTTAAAAAAAAATTCAAATGATAAAAATTCAAAAAAATTGGAGTAATTGCCACATATGCTAATTTTTTAGATTTTTATCAGAAAAAAATGATAGAAAAATCGTAAAATGGGTAAATTATTACAAGCTTATTTTAATTATAAAAAAGTCATTTAAATAGAGAATCAGGGTAGTTCTACTCCAGATAGAAATTTCATTTTCATATAACTTATACTCAAGTTTACTTCTTTCTTTTCTATTCCTTCTCTCACTTAGTAGTCTTACTTGAGTTTATTATACTCAAATAATGACTCATTTGAATCAATTGTCTCACGTGGAGTATAACTTTCAAAACTAAAAACTCACTTTAATTGCCTCATTTGAATTTTTTTAAATTACAATGGTCCATTTGATGCAATGAGTAGAAATTTTTTCCAAGGTTAGTTTCTTAAAAACCTCTCCCTTCTTTAACTTGCATTAAATGTCTAATGACCAGGAGTCTTTTATTTGATGGTTGAAATAATTTTTAATACTTCTTCCGTCCTATTTTAGTTGTTTCATTTGAAACATTTGTATTTTTTAAGAAATTCTCTATATAAGGCCAGCACTCCATATGATCTTAATCCATTTTCAATATTTTATACTACTCCAATATGAATGGGATAACTATTTTAGAATAATCTCAAAATCCATATCAGACAACTAAATTAAAACAGAGCGTATTGAATTTTAAGATATTCTATAAACCTATATTCAATACAAGTTCCACTCACCCATAATGAAAAATTTACTTGTATTATTTTACTAAACTGTAAGCATTTCCAACTTGAATGTAGGGCAACAAGGATCTTGAGGACAAAACCAAAACCCTTTTAAAGGGTAAAGAAATCAGGAGAAATTAAATTTTGTGAATCAGTTCAGCAACCATATATGTAGGCTTTAATTTGACAAAGTGACTTTAAAAAGTAAAATTTAACGACTCTTTCATGTTAGAAATTTGAAAGTTCATACCAATTTTGTTGAACTATTAGAATATATAAATTCTCAAATCACCCATCTTCACCAAAATGAAATTAACACATCTATCAATATAATGACTCAGGCAAATGATGAGAGTTCGCAGTCAATGTAGCTGGGGTCAAAATCTTGGCCGACCGATACGGGACGCCGATGCGTCTATTGGCTCTGATACTTTTCTCCTCTGAAAAAAATTCAAAAAAATTACACAAAATCAAGAAAATTTTAAGCTTTTTTCATTATTCTGCGGTTATTTAGATATTTAAATATAATTTTGAAGTTATGGAAAAATAAAGTCTACTTATTTTCTTCGGAAGAATGACCATTTTCAGTTTTGTATCAAATTTATTTTCTTCTTCAATCCTTATTTCCATCACATAGCTCTCTAAACCCTCTTTCTAACGCCTCTCAAATCATCTCGATGTAAGTCTGTATGATAAAGTTATAGTCATTTTACCAAAAATACATTGTATGTCATTACCAACCATTACAAAACCGATACGCATTGACTGATACAAAAACAATATATATTGACCAATACTTGGTAGGCCCACTACACATTGATACGTTGCGGAGTTCTTTTGGCTGCGTATCAGCGGATATTTTGAACTATAGTTTGAACTATAGTTTTAGTATATAGTACGTTGCACATGCTCAACACAGACTCAAATTAAAATTTTGATTGCCTTGATCAATGTTTACAATGCTACGTTGCACCATCTATTGGAAAAAAAAAATGAATACTTCATAGAAAACCCCAAAATAAAAGATCTACATGGTCTCAAGAAAATTGGTGCCAAAGAAAACATGTTACATGCAATCATTATCAAAATTTGACATTGTCCGTTGCAAAAGTACTTATTAGCGTCCATTCTTTCTAAATCCAAACTCTACAATTTATATATTTTTTCAAATGAAAATGACAACTTATATACATGCCACTTTTCCTACGAAAAATTGTAGACCAGACATCAAATTGAAGAACCTATTGTTGATCCAATCCTCATCTTCACACCTTAAAAACAAAACATTTAACATTAAAATCAAAAGGAGAAGAAAAAGAAAGAAATAATGCATAAATGTAAGAAATGAAAGGAAAGAAATCGAGTGAAAAGCAACCATTGGTTTGAAAAATCTATTATGCCATCCAAATGATCCTTTTTGCTTTAACTTTCATTTCTAAAAGTCAATTGTATGGAGAAAAAATCAAACTTAATACATATAAATGAATCAAATTTTAACCTTGAACCAAATTTTTAGCTATTTCATCTTGATGGTCAACATTACCAAACTTTGAATTTATTTAAAGGCACATGCTGATTTCGACTATTAATATCAGATGGTTGAAATTTGATTTTGATAATGAAATTTGAAGCAATGTATCTCATCAAGTATACTATCAATCTATATGGTTGACTTTTCTAATAATATTTACAAAATTTAAAAATAAAAAGAAATAAACTAAGTGCAATCCATCATTACCATATATAACTACATAAAGTAACTTTTTCATGTAAACAGACAAAAAAGGACCATTCAGGCTTTCATAATAGAGAACAGAGATAGTAGTGGATGGGTTTGAACTTTAAAAAAATGAAAATAGATAAATATTGTATAATTTTATATCATTTGAATTGAGAAGATAAAGCATATTATCAAATAGCATGAAACAGAGACCCCCAATAACAAGGGATGGATCATAATTCATACAAGCAGCTCAAAGTAAAAACTTTCAAGGGATTCACATATAAAACCCTAACAATATCCTCCTCTGACCTACAAAAATAAGATTGGCAATTATCAATTTTGATGTGTGCCCATTAAAAGGAACCTATTGCTTTGACTAAAAGAAAAGAAATACATTCATTTCCAAGATTTCCAAGATTCCATGATTTCCAAGAAAAAGAATTGCACCCATCCAAAATTAACAAAAGCATCATATGCATCTGTTTGATGCTCTCTCTTCATTTCGCTCATATTTGCTTAACAGTAAACCATTTCAAGAAACAAAAAACAAAAACCCATTAAAAAAAACATGCAGTCAGGGAAATGGCAGGAATTTATCCTATTCCAATACTTCTGAAACTTCTGGAAAAAAAAAATATTTTTATGAGCAAATCAATTACTTCCAACATGTACACAGAATCAACAAATTCCCCCCATCCCCAGAATATTGCAATCTGTGACATGGGCATGAGATACCCAATACATTCATGATATAAGAATCATTTTCTGGCTGCTACCAACAAGTTTCTGACCGATACATGCCCCGCAAAGGTCTTGTGTGCACATATACAAAAAAATTGGAATTTGCATCACTCTTATCTGAAAAAGTAAGGAACAACCACATAGATTTCTGAAAATACAATGGAGACCTCCATATGTAATGTAAATAAGGAACATCAACATATGATGCGAGTTCTAACACACAAATATTAAAAGTTAGAATCGTATAATATAAGCATGAATAATGTGTACACTACTACATCCACAACAGAAATGACTATATTAATACATGTGATAGTGTCTGGAAAAAATGTTGCAAATACACAAGTTCATAATGACTAGAAATAGCCACTAGATTATAAACCAATCAATCAGGGTAGGGATCAAATGAAGCCACCCATCACGGAAAGAATAGATAATTAAATATTAAAAACTTACGCAACAAAAGACAAGCAGAGAGAAACACATCACAAGACCTGTTTCAATATCAATCCTTACCACAAACTGAAAGTACCAACCAGCACAGAACTCTCAGCACCTTATGGAGTTCATTGATGGCAGTCGCTAAGAATACATCAGTCGCTAAAATCAAAATTTGACATTGTCCGTTGCAAAAGTACTTATTAGCGTCCATTCTTTCTAAATCCAAACTCTACAATTTATATATTTTTTCAAATGAAAATGACAACTTATATACATGCCACTTTTCCTACGAAAAATTGTAGACCAGACATCAAATTGAAGAACCTATTGTTGATCCAATCCTCATCTTCACACCTTAAAAACAAAACATTTAACATTAAAATCAAAAGGAGAAGAAAAAGAAAGAAATAATGCATAAATGTAAGAAATGAAAGGAAAGAAATCGAGTGAAAAGCAACCATTGGTTTGAAAAATCTATTATGCCATCCAAATGATCCTTTTTGCTTTAACTTTCATTTCTAAAAGTCAATTGTATGGAGAAAAAATCAAACTTAATACATATAAATGAATCAAATTTTAACCTTGAACCAAATTTTTAGCTATTTCATCTTGATGGTCAACATTACCAAACTTTGAATTTATTTAAAGGCACATGCTGATTTCGACTATTAATATCAGATGGTTGAAATTTGATTTTGATAATGAAATTTGAAGCAATGTATCTCATCAAGTATACTATCAATCTATATGGTTGACTTTTCTAATAATATTTACAAAATTTAAAAATAAAAAGAAATAAACTAAGTGCAATCCATCATTACCATATATAACTACATAAAGTAACTTTTTCATGTAAACAGACAAAAAAGGACCATTCAGGCTTTCATAATAGAGAACAGAGATAGTAGTGGATGGGTTTGAACTTTAAAAAAATGAAAATAGATAAATATTGTATAATTTTATATCATTTGAATTGAGAAGATAAAGCATATTATCAAATAGCATGAAACAGAGACCCCCAATAACAAGGGATGGATCATAATTCATACAAGCAGCTCAAAGTAAAAACTTTCAAGGGATTCACATATAAAACCCTAACAATATCCTCCTCTGACCTACAAAAATAAGATTGGCAATTATCAATTTTGATGTGTGCCCATTAAAAGGAACCTATTGCTTTGACTAAAAGAAAAGAAATACATTCATTTCCAAGATTTCCAAGATTCCATGATTTCCAAGAAAAAGAATTGCACCCATCCAAAATTAACAAAAGCATCATATGCATCTGTTTGATGCTCTCTCTTCATTTCGCTCATATTTGCTTAACAGTAAACCATTTCAAGAAACAAAAAACAAAAACCCATTAAAAAAAACATGCAGTCAGGGAAATGGCAGGAATTTATCCTATTCCAATACTTCTGAAACTTCTGGAAAAAAAAAATATTTTTATGAGCAAATCAATTACTTCCAACATGTACACAGAATCAACAAATTCCCCCCATCCCCAGAATATTGCAATCTGTGACATGGGCATGAGATACCCAATACATTCATGATATAAGAATCATTTTCTGGCTGCTACCAACAAGTTTCTGACCGATACATGCCCCGCAAAGGTCTTGTGTGCACATATACAAAAAAATTGGAATTTGCATCACTCTTATCTGAAAAAGTAAGGAACAACCACATAGATTTCTGAAAATACAATGGAGACCTCCATATGTAATGTAAATAAGGAACATCAACATATGATGCGAGTTCTAACACACAAATATTAAAAGTTAGAATCGTATAATATAAGCATGAATAATGTGTACACTACTACATCCACAACAGAAATGACTATATTAATACATGTGATAGTGTCTGGAAAAAATGTTGCAAATACACAAGTTCATAATGACTAGAAATAGCCACTAGATTATAAACCAATCAATCAGGGTAGGGATCAAATGAAGCCACCCATCACGGAAAGAATAGATAATTAAATATTAAAAACTTACGCAACAAAAGACAAGCAGAGAGAAACACATCACAAGACCTGTTTCAATATCAATCCTTACCACAAACTGAAAGTACCAACCAGCACAGAACTCTCAGCACCTTATGGAGTTCATTGATGGCAGTCGCTAAGAATACATCAGTCCAATTGGTTGTATCTGTCACTAGTATCTCACTCTTCAGGCAATGGAGCTCCAGAAGGAATCCTGCTATGAATTTAGATAAAATCAATCCAATCGACTATAATTTTTCTACCGTCCTGTCTTTGCTCGCTTCATTCCTGTACTGTTGAAAGGAGATGCACTAGGACTCATATGAGGGCTCTCCTCCCTCAATGTACCATTCAGCAGAGCCAATTCTCTTAACTGCTGCTTCTTGTAGTAGTCTAAGGATTCATCCTGAATTATAAGGCCAAGAAATTAGACAACTTCATAATTAAGGGCTGCAGAGATAAAAGAGGTAACGAAGAGTTTTGCTTCATACCACAGGCTTCAAGAGATCCTCTAATATCGCAATAGCCTGATTCAACCGGGAATCAATCACTTCTGCTGGAAGCTCAGCCTCCACCAAAACATGCAACGGCTCATTTAGATGTTCATATCCAGGTTTATCTCTGAGTTTTTCTTCCTAAAAATAGAAGCTGATTGGCAGTTAGTAGCGATAGAGAAAGAAGTGCTCGTAGAAATAACTGATGTCTAAGGGAAGATATAATTCAAAAGAAACTTCTCTATCTAATCATCATAACTTTATCAAATGAGCTATAAAAAATCAATAGCATACAACAATTAAATTTTCAATGTTAGTATTGCAAGGTTGAAAGGATCATATGAGGTTCAAATTTTAGTCACCCATTGACTGTCATTTTAAATATATCTCATCCAAAAATGTTGACTTTAAATCTTAATGAGCAGCCTCCTGAATAAGGAGACTTAAGAATCTCCTTAGAATTTTCATGTTTTCCAAAACTAAATGGACAGATATAGTGTTGAAAAGCGTAGGTGTTCTAAAACAGGACATAAGAAAGTTGGACACATCCTATTATAAAAAAATAAAATCATTTGATGGTTGGATAGCAAAAATGGAGTACATTAAATCATCATAAAAATTGATTTTTAAGGTCAAAATAAAAATATTTGGATAAATACTTTCACTTATATTGCATTGGATGAGCACAAAAATATTGGATCTAAGCTTAAAAATAAAATGACAATATCATTGGTCTAAATTTCGAATAAAGTGGGCCCCTAATGGGGTACCCACCACCCAACCACCACCACCCACATTACATTTATTTACAATTTCCGATGACAAAGTCACACCCTCACGAGCCACCTCGTCAAGCTCTGAATTTGCGGATTGGAGAACCCAAGAGACCGAAAAACCATAAGCCTCAATGGAATGGCGAATCTTATCAACTTTATCCAAACAAGGCCATGGACAAAGAGACCCAAAGGCCCAACTAACAACAATCTTAGAGTCACCATCTAAGATACTCCCGACCGCCCCAAATTCTTCTAATGCCAAAACACCTCTCCATAGATTATATAGCTCCACATCAAGCACAGAACCATTCAGAAAAGGCCACACAAAAGAAAACAAGGTGTCACCAGAACCATTACGAATGATTCTCCCATAACCTGTTAAGCCAAAGCTCAAGTACATAACTCCCATCAAAGTTAAGCTTCAGGAGACCCATCTCTGGAGGAGACCAAGCAACAGACCTCACGAAAGCTAAATGATGCGAACAGTAATCCACTAATTCCCAACCCTACAAATATCTGAGATGTTGATACCACAAAACTTCCCTAACCTCACCAGCCACCAAGAAACTCAGATCTTTATAACTTCAATAAGATGTCTCACGTAAGATTCCTTGCCCTTGAGGATATTAGAGTTTCTTTCAACCAGATAGACCACACTATGCTCAGAACGGTTGTTGCCCAAAGAGTCCTTCTAAAAGAACTACCAACCAACAGAACTTCTTCATTAAACAAACCTAACCATGCTTTCGGGAGGCAAAAAGCCATCCCTAACAACTAAAAAAAATGACACCAAATCTAGTACGCAAACCGACAATGAAGAAGAAGATGATTCACAATTTCTTCATCCACCAAACAAAGAGGACAAGCATTAACAATAATCATTCGCCGCACCGCAAATTGTCAATTGTCAAGATCTTCTCCAAACCTGCGAACCACCCAAAAACTTTCACCTTGAAAGGAGAGACACCACCAACACATATCAGTTTAACACAAAAAGACTTCACTGAAAAAATCCCATGAGGATCAAGATCCCAGATATGTCTATCATCTCCATATCCCACAACAAACACACTACTCAACTGGGCAATTAAAGATAGCCAGTCCTCCAACATCCAATCCTCCAAAGGTCTTCTAAACTGAGGACACCAAACAACCTTACCCTGATGAAGATCGAAACACACCCTAACCTTGGCTTCTTTATTAGCACCGAGGGAAAATAGAACAGGAAAAATGGAAGCTAATGGAGTATCACCCAACCATTTATCAGTCCAAAAGAATATATTATTTCTAGAGTAAACACGATACCTGATACATGAGTCATAAAGCAATGAAATGGAACAAACTCTATTCCAAAAACCAAAAACCAAAAACCCTTCTATTTGAATTAGTAACCCGCCATTCCAAGCTATTCAACATGCACTTTTCATAGAACAATAAACTTCCATAAATTTACAAAACCTTAATTTGTTCTAACTCATGTTTTAATCTCGTCTCTTGAATTTGTTAGTTGTATCTCTAGAAATAAACATTATACAATTTAATTTAAATTTAGAATTATATGTGGAGCTACTTTGGGCTAATTTGATTGATCTATTCAAAAGATCTAAACATGTAAATGTGATTATAAAAAAAATTAAACTCAATAATTAAAAATATATTTTTTAACTCTTAAAATTGAAAATAAATGGAAAAATGGTAATTTAAGTAAAAACCATTCCACACCCTAGCCCACGTGGGCGGGTGGTGGCTTGGGTGGTGGTTTTCCAAAAGTGGTTCTAGTCATTTGATTACAATACATTGATATTTATAACCATTTGACTGTTGATTCTATAGATCTAAATCTAATAATTGGACCTACTTACACAAGTAACTTAAATCTGACGATTAAAAATGGTATTTCGTCCTAAATTTTAAATAGTGTATCTTAGAGCTATATAGTTAATATGACAGGGCCCAATATAGTTAATAGTGTATCTTAGAGCTATATACTTAAAATTTTAAATAGTGTATCCACATGATCCTATATATAAAACCAATTTCCAAAATTTTAATATGTGCTTTTGCATATTGCACTATGGTTTTTTACAAGGTTGTCAAAATCACACAATTCGCTGAATCGAGGGGTATCACGATTCGACTCGCATCAGGTATCGAAATCACCAAAAAAAAATGCGTTTTTTTAGTGAATCACAAATCGTGTGATTCGACTTGAGAGAAGGAGAGGAAGAGTGAAAGGCAGTTTTTTAAAAAAAATAAAGAAATTTTGGAAAAACAAAGCCTAACTTTTTGCATGAGACCTATTCAAGTATAACTCGACCCCCGAACGAGTCCGCGCCAGCACATCTCTAATGATCAGGCTACACAGAGCCTAACATGTCTCTATTTTTCGCTCTATTTTCGTTCTTCTCTTTTCTTTCTTTGCTTTTGTTTTTCTTCTTCTTCTAAAATTCTTCTCTTTTCTTTCTCTGCTTTCGTTTTTCTTCTTCTCTTCTTCTGAAAATCTTGTTCTCTTTTCTTTCTCTGCTTTCATTTTTCTTCTTCTTCTTCTCTTCTTATCCTCGTCGTCTTCCATCTCTGTCTTCCGCCTCTTGATAGTTCTTCTCTTTTCTCATTTCGTTTTGTTCTCTTTTTCTATTCGTTTTTCTTATTTATGATTTGCAGGACCTATGTATATGGAATAAAGGTGATGTAAAGTTGCAGGTCCTCGCCATCCTTTCTTCTACTGTTCTGTTTGATTGTTTTCATTTTTTCTATTTCTTTTATTCCATTGTTTTGCTCTTTTCGTTTTTTCTACGTTATCATTCGCATGACTTATGTAATGCTATGTATGTAATAAATTTCATGAAATAATAATAAAATTAAGTTTGCAGGTCAACAATTTCCCTTCCACAGTCATACAATATATTGTATGGTGTATAACAGTATACTGTTATATTGTATAATGTATGGTGTACTATATATTGTATTTTGGAATGTAAAAACTTGACTTCTAATGCATTTTTATGAATCTTACGATTCTACGATTTACGATTCACGGTTCACACCCCTAAACCGATTCACGATGTGATTCGATTTTGACAACCTTGGTTTTTTAGGATTACCACGCTTTTATAGAAATTGATAATCATACCCCTTAACTTAAATTTGGCACTATATATAAGACAAACTTTCGCTCAATAGGATAGGTCCATTTAAAAGACCAAAATATATAATGTGATTGAAAAAATCATTTTAATTTGATAATTAAAACCAATTCTTTTAACTTCTAAAAATATAATATGAAGGGTAAAATTGTAATTAAAAGACCACAACAATGGGTAAAATTTATATATAAATGAAATTTGTGTGTACGGTCAGATTCAAAGCATACCAAGGTGTAGCGAGAGTGTGTATACCTTTTAGACGATGATTCTTGGTTTTTTAATTTGAGAATATTAAATGACAATTAAGGACCACCTCTCACAAAAGAATTTTGATAAAAAGGACGGGCAAAAATATCAAATAACTAAAAAACGCATCATTTGACTCTAGAAAGCTTCTCAAAAAAAAAAAATCTCGAAACTACTAACATGGTATAAATTAGTTAGTTAAAAATCAAAAAAAAAATATCATATAAATATTAGTCATCAAATTATTAAATATTTAAATATACCAATTATAAAAAAATAATTTCATTTAATATTTTACCTAATTTGATTTCAACAAATAAAACTGATGGCTAATAGTAACTTCTACTTTAGCCATTTATTTGACAGTTTAGATCGAGTGACTATAAAATATTTAGTGAGAGTAACTTATTCAAATTTCTCACATTAAAAATACTTATTTAATTTTATAGGGTCATCAAATGATTAAAATTGTATAATTAATGCTAAATACTATATAATGCACATTTTTTTAATTTCTTATTCATTTTATTTTATTTTGAATTTATTTTGTTTAGCCCATGTAAATTTCTTATTCATTATTATTTTACTTTAAATTTATTTTTGTAAAATACGGGCAAATTGGATCTAGTGATAGGGAACATTTTGCATGACAAGCATTTCCGTGTGATTGATGGCACTACGAGTTGCAAGAATGATAGTTTCCACCCAACTAAGAGCCCTAGCAAGCAAGGAAACCATAGAGAGAAGTGAGGCAGAGATGTGATTGGCTGACCTAATCACCAATGTAGGAAGCTGCTGGAAAGCAAGTAAATGCTCATGGCTGTCAAAGATAGAGTTGTAAGGGAAGATAATCATACTACAGAGTGCTATTATTCTTCACCCACAAAGCACCACTAAAGGAGCAGCTGTTGCCGGAACATACTAATGTTCTACAAGCTTCTGCTAAGGTTCCCCTTGCACACAGGTTTCAGGCTAAAGCAGCCCAAATAGGCATGCATCAAGTTTACAAAATCTGTTTAACTCACTCTTCCCATCCCCCTCCACTCCCTCAATCCAAAAAAATAAATCATCTTGTCATCATTAGTCATTTATTGCATCAATCAGGGGTTGACACTTGCAATTGGATTTGACATGTATTGGAGTGTACTATGCATCCACAGATAACACAAGTTTCTTTCAGTGATCTCACTAAAAGTTACTGATAAATGCCTTTTGAGAGAGAGAGGCTGGCATGCATTGAGTGTTCTATGCATCCACATATAACATACTTTTCTTTCAGTAAATCTCATTATGAGCTACTAAATAAATGCCTACTGAGAGAGAGAGAGAGAGCAACAAGAAGTAATGCATGAGTTCCTGATAAGAGAGAGAGAGAGAGAGAGAGAGAGAGAGAGAGAGAGTGTTAATGCATGAGTTCATGATACCTTGACAGAATCCTTTACTGAACCTCGACCTCTTATGTACACTCTACACTGTGTTGTAGCTTCTACCCTTTTCAAGGAATTTCCCCGTGGTCCCAAGAGTCGACCAACAAAATTGTACTGAAGTCAAGCATGCAGAATAGAAGATATAATTAGCCAAATATAGCTAATTACCGTCAAATGTCAGGGAATTTCCAAATGGCAGCAAAAGTTATTAAAACTAAAGTTACATTTGATATAGCAATACTATATCATACAATAAGAGTTGGTCATCTGGGCATTGAGTCATAGGGCATTGCCTTGTCCATCCTATGTGGTAAACCACCAATTGGTTGGTGATGGGACTGTTGGAAAGGTGTTTCATTATGTGGCCCACCAAAAGTAACTTCAATCAATTCAATGAGGCCATGCTTTCAAAGGCCACAAAAGTTAAGAGATCAAAAAAAACTTAAAACAGATCAAAATTTTAGAGCTTAAGAAACATAGTTTTATTGATCCAATCAAGGTGGTTTTTGGTGGATCATGCACTCAAACAACGACCTTTCTAACAAACTCATCACCACACCAATTGGTGAGCCCTACCCCTCAGTGCATGTTGTACAATACCCTTGTTACACCTGTTAAAATATTGAGATCATACATACATTAGGTGACTTTTTGTGAGAGAGAGAGAGAGAGAGAGATACATTAGGAAACTTGTCAACAGGGACATCCAATCTCAACACTTTCTTTATAACAGGGCTTGTAGGAACTCCAGGAGCCCCATTCCAACCCATTGACGATGACTGGAAGATACCCATCCTTTGAAGAAATCCATTTTCCTGCAATAACATAGAGATGACAGTTCCATCACTAATGTAAGCAGGATGAGCTCAGAATTAAAATTGTGAACAATTCATAGTTCAGGAATGAAACTAAAGCCTTAAAAAATGTCATTTCATTATATTTTGGTTGCAGTTGCCATTTCTCACCACTATGATTTAAAAAATTTTAAAATTATTGAATGGCACCATAAGTTGAAGCTACACCTTTCAATTTTACCATGGACTTGTTGACACCATTAAGTTCATCACAATATTTCAGGAACACAAAAATAAGTTAAAATATGTAATCAGGTAGCATTATCTCATCCAAACTTCAAGTTTCACAACAGTTAAACCAGAGACACCAAAGTTAGGAGGAGGAACTTTTTGACAATGTCATTCAAGAATCTCTACAGACTAGCATGGCACTCTGTCTTAAAATATGCTTTCTGTCAAAAACCATGCATCACACAGAACTTGCAATTTGGGATTCCAACATTATGTGGATTGCATATTGAACTACTTTCTTAGAGAGACAACAAATAGCATGATCATTAGAGATACACAACTCCATGATTTTGAATGCATGTCCTTATGTTACAGTACAAGTTAGAAGCAAAAGGGTCCAGCCTGCTGGAGTTCTCACCACCAGTCCAAAAGAGGCCCAAACGCCAAAGGTACGCAGAATTGACAATTGCGCATAATTCAATTGGTTGCCTCCATAACCGTTCTTTATAAGCGCTCACCAGTCAACACATGACCCAGTGTTCTCAGGATGAAAAATAATGGTATTATGGCTCAGTAGATGTCCACAGAAAAGTGCCTATAGAATTCAATGATGTGCTGACATTTAGCTATATTAGGCAGGTGGCACATGTATAAATCATGACAAAAGGTTATTCTGCTCCTTTACAGCCACACTCCAATAAACTCAGTTGCAAATAAAGCAATTGGTCATTCAGAAACATGCATATATATAGTATATGGATTTTCTTTTTCTTTTCTTTTTTAAGGTTATATGGAATATGGAAGTATGGATACTGTAATTCTGATAATTGGCTCATTGGCGATTGGATGGTCTGTGTGGAGGGTGTGAAATAGGCACATCTTTGAGGACAAAGCATTGGCCAGTGTAATAATACTTGAAAGATCCAAATGAAGTATCATCCAATGGGTACCGGCGACAGTCATTTGCTGGTCATTCGAATTTGGATTTTAGAAATGGTTGGATGTCTCTGTTATGACATTTTTTTTAGTTGCAATGGTCTTCTTCCTCTTGTTCACACGTGATGAGGATGGCCCTATCTCTCATGGGGGTGTATACATTTTATGCACATTCTTTTCTCTTTCAATAAAATCTCAGTTATTTCCCCTAAAAAATTAAAAATTAAAAAGAACATCTCTTCTGACAAAAGCACTGAATATAAATACTTTGCTATCATTTATCATATGAACAAAAACAGGGGGGTTTTCCTTGTGTTGAATGGTTATCAATTTCGTTCCGTTCCCATAAAATGACAAAGCAAATACAGGTACTGAAACATTCTGGTCCATCTTCCAATTCATTTCAGATATTCGATATCATTTCAATCATATCTTAACAATAATTTGATCATATTTCACCCAACTCTCATGAGAGACGTCTTTATTTTTGTTAATCTAAAATTCTAAATATACATATTTCTGCTGTAATATGAAGTTTTGAGTAAAAAAAAAAAAAACTTTAAATGGTATCAATTTGTATTTTAATACATTTTTAAAAAAATTGAAGACCAAGGTGTCCAGGCCTCTAGAGCACCCGACTAATCCTTGGGCATGCGCAAACCTCCCTATCCACATACACCAGGTAAAACTACGGAAAGTGGCCCTTTGGGGGAGTGAGAATTGAATCAAGCCCTCCCACTTGAAGAAGCGGGTTCTTGGCCATTACTCCAACCCCATTTATAAAATATAGAGTTATAAACGCCCTAAAGAGGACAAAAACCATGTGAAATACCTGCATCTGTATAGTTTTCATGAGAAAGTGTAGAAGATTATATTGTTCAAAAATAGTAGAAAACTAGTAGAACAGTGTCCTACTTAGAGATGGTAGAAACCATATTTCCCCTAGGAGAAAAGGTGACGTTGCATGATCTCACATATATAATGTTTCTCCTGCCAAGAAATTACCAAACAGGCTCTATGAGGAGAAACTCTTGATTTCTCCCAAGTCAAACAGACCAATGTCTTCTCTAGAACGGAACACCGAAATAGACGGAAGACTTAAATGTTCCAGTCTAAAGACAAAACAAAATTGCAACTATTGTATGCTGTGTTAGTGAAGTCACACATGAAAGAGTCAAATGCAAGGGATAGCGAAGTTTAAAACAATTGTAAATATGAACCATGTTGTGAACTGTAAACATTTTTCATGGTAAGCTGACTGGCATCTGTTGGTTCAACTAGTGAGCATCAGCCAACTGTGCCATGGGCTAAAGGAAATTACAAGCTTTTACTGTTTGGATTTGGGTTAGAACCTTGAATTTGAGTAAACAGGCAGGCCAGGGCTAAAAATCAGGCTTATATACGTCCAGCCTGAGTTGAGCCTGTTGAACCCATAGCCCCCCCCCCCCCCCCCCCCCACCCCCCACCCCCGGGTTCCTAATCAACAAATTTGAGTGTATCTCCAATTGCATTGATACTCACACTTGGACTGAAAACATATTGAAATTTGATGATAATGTTTGAGCTCCAATCTCTTTTTAGGACTTAATCCTACTATCCTAGTGATGAATCCAACGAAAAACATCTCTTTCATTTCTTTCTAAAACAATAATCTCTTTTATCAAAGAAAATCCATGCCCTCCATTACCTGAAGAAGAAGTAATCATTACCTCTGTTTGCATTCCAGCCCATCCTTCCAAATCCATTGGCCCACCATTCGAGTGAAGACCTGTTGACCTTAATGGACTCCCATGCTCCATTCTCTCATGATCAACAAATCCTTGGCCATGTGACAAACCAGATGCTCGTATAATCTCTGTAGTTAGAACAACATGCAAAAAAGGAAAAAAAAAAAATCATTAGAAGAACAATAAGATTGCCTCAACAGAAAGGAAAGATCGAAGCCCACAAAAAGGAATGATTTAAGCAACACATTACGTTAGTTACATACTTACAAGTTACAACTAAAAGCTGCTAGTTTTCAAGAAATCCTATCTGGCAGTGGTGGCTACTAACTACTGATAACCAATAAGTTAAGATACAAAAAAGTAACCAAAACAGTAAAACATGCAACTGAGGCCTTAAGGTGCAAAGTTAAGGCCGCTGGAATGAGACCAATATCATTAGTTGATTTAATGTGCTTGTGTCATGAATCATGATATTGCTGTAGTACTAATGCGGAAGGCATGAATTACACAACCCATTTGAAAGCATATGAACAAGAACAGTTGTAAAATTCATATAAACAAGAATAATTAACATATTTTTTCACCTTGTCAATAATCTCAGCGATTCTGATAAATAATAGGTCATAGACAAGCCAAATCTCTCCCTCCCTCCCTAGAGTGATAAGTCACAATCATAGCCACTCATTCCTGAGTCAGTTGCTTAACCTAGAGCAACTGAATGCCGGGTCCTACCGATGCGCCAGTGCCACTTTCTGAGGGCCTTGTGGTTGACTGCCATTTTGTTGGATGGGTTGAGCAAAGAATCATAGAGGTTGGGAGAAACCTCGATTTGTTTTCTAATGGTCAAAAAAGCCTCCTCCTTTCTTACCTCGCTACGGTAAAGGACTTGGAATCCTCTCTGATGAAGGCTAGTAGAAAAGATAAAACTACCAGAGAATTAACTCGCATGAGCTCTTCTATCAATTACTCCAATCGCAAGCAAAGCGGGTCCGATACTCCTAGACGCACTCGGGGTGCTAAATTGCATCCTAACCAGTTGAGGCTCGTGATGATCTGGCGAGAATACAACTTTCTTGAGCTCCATTTTCAGCGGTGTCCAGAGTGTTGATTCGAGCTTCCAGAAGCCTGCATTTCTTCTCTTTTTTCCTGTTTAGAGCCTGTTCTAGAGTTTGTGTTTTTGTGTTTTTTTTCTCGCACTTTGTACCTTTGGTGCTCTCTTCTTATTAATATACAAAAAAAAAAACTAGAGCAACTGAAGGGTCTCAATTGAATGCAATGCTTTATAATAGCTTTCCTTTTTCCAAACTTCATGATAAATCCTCCTCCTTTTCTTCTTAATAAAACATTATCATCAGTCAAAAAAAAAAAAATCTGTTGGCTTTTAAAGTGCTATAGGGAACATGCTCAAATTATGTGCAGCTTTTAAATGACTAAAGTTCATAATTCACCTAAGATGCATGAACACATGTATATGCTCAACTTATCGTATCATACATCCATGCTCACGTCTGATGACCCAATAGTTATAGAATACTTCATGAAATATGCTTTAACCAATAACCTTATCCTACATTTGTTGTATCTCAACTTGCAATAAATTTTTAGCACTCCTGAGTTTGACATAAGAAATATATAGAGTGAAAGATATACAAGGGTTTACTGTGTATATAGATAACAGATACTCGTGCAGTTGTGCAAAACTAGCATGCTTGAAAGACAAATTCACTTAATAGAAGAGAAATAATAGCATGCATAAAATGTTTCAAGTAAAAAATCATAAAACCAATCTAAAAATATATTCTATAAGAGGCATCCATATGACCATATCCATATTACTTGATCTTGGAATATATATAACTTGTGTGCTCCAAGATGCAATAAGTCATGGTGACAATTTCTAACATTTTTTTTTAAAGGTGACAATTTCTAACATGTTACTATCATATCACTGAAAGAGGCACTGATATTTCAGTTTTGCAGGCCCTATCACTATCAATATTGCTGAAAAGATGATGTATCACTTGCTACATATCGAAGTATATAAGAATTTCTCATTGTATCCTTGTTTAATATCCATATCCATATTTGAAATTATATCCATATCCGTGCATCATAGTATTTGATTATTCTCTTTGTCATCATTGTCATCATCATTAGTCATTTTTCCATTTATTTAAGGTTCACTTTTGACTTCTACATTTCCATTTTACCCAAAGACCATCACTACATACTTTAGCATGTCATTTGTCCCATTCATCCAAGTCATTAATTGTCTCCCCTTCTTATAATCCACACTACCACGCCTTTCAAGTTTTCACACTGGGGTTGAATCCACTGGCATCGATGCATGCCCTAAACAATCTCAGCCTTCACTCATTTTCTAGTCTATTGGATTTAAGCACAGCCATTTCTAATTCTTTTAATATTACTCAATTCATTTTAATAATACTTTACCTTCTTCTCTTCTTCTTATCACCCAGCATTTTATTCCATATAGTATCACTAGTCCAAAAACCACTGTATTTGACTATTTTTCTCTCTTTCTCAAAAAAAACATGGCCCTAAAATTCATAATAAAGGCCATTTATGGCTTTTTGGGTCAAGATGAATGAGTAATATTTGATCCTTGTTTATTCTATCCATTCAGCCTTTTCAATAAATGGATCCTAACACTACCTAAAATAATCTTTATCGCCAAGTGGTTTGTTGTAGCTACTCCAATCCTGTTTCTCAAAAGCTTTTCTTTTTGGACACTATATAGGAAACAAGCCAAAATCAATAATGGACGATTTCTAAATACTAATTTCATATTTGACCATTCCCCTTTTGCATAATGTAACTTGAAGTTGCAACTTTTACGGGTTCCAAAAATGAGCACCAATCTACTATGCTACAGGCTCTTGTTCCTATTTGGCCATTCTTTCTCATTGTGGAAAGAAATATAGCCGAGAAATTCGTCACACATAGGCCATTTCTAGCTATTTTGATGAGAGAAGCATGGATCATGCTCAAAGAGAAAATTCAGTCTTATCCTTTCCCATATGCAGGTGTGGTTTCCTCCTTGTCCCTCACTCCCGCACACTTCCTATTCAACCATCATTCACTCATTATGTTCTCGAGAAGAAAAGGAACATGACTAGAGTTAGTAGCAAGGGCAAAAATTTAGAGGTAGCATAGTAGAATCACAAGCATGATAATCCTTGCAAATTACTTATGCAGCTACATTTACTCGATTTTTTTTCTTTCTTGTCTTTTCCTTTATTTTTGGAGAAGCAAGGGAACACGAATAGAATCAGTGATGGAGGTTGGTCCATTTACAAAAAAAGTGGGGGAAAAAGATATCATTTATATTACATAACTGTAGAAAGAAAAAAAAAAGGTTGGGGTGGGGGGGGGGGGGGGAGGGGAACCAATGGGATTCAGATTGTAAGGATAGAAAAGTTCCTTTAGATTTTAGAAGTATCATTTATAGAAGATACAATTTATAAACAATTAGTCTATTAGCTTTTTCTTTCTTTTGGTTTTTGATTTCTACTTAAGAACTTTTATATGTTAAAAATTTGACTAGAGATACCCAACTTAACATGGTGACCAGAGCTTCAATATTTAAATGGGTCCACCAAGCTAGAAGAGAATGAGTTTGAAAACAGAGAGGATGATTGTCTAATCCCATCACCATTACTTACCCAAAACCCATAATAAACCCACTTTGCAGCCTTAAAAGGAAGACTATATCTTATGGGCCTAATCCAGCACCCACTACAATGGACATTGATTTCAATTTAATACTTAAACTACTTAGGGAGATTTATTATTTTAGATTTAGGGTAAGGCGTTGTAGGGCTTCGCATTCTTTATGTTGGAATTGGATTTGACCACACTCTCTTTCTTGGACATTAAGTCCATATGCACGAAAGCCTTCCTCCATCTTTAGCAGTGTGAAGCCATCATTAATGGGTGTGAAACCCTTCAAGAAGCTGTACGATCTTGCTGGCACGCATCTTGAATTGCAACATCTCATCTGAACATTGTACTTCAATGAATCTGATTTAGTAATACCAGAGTTCCTTACAAATGGTTTGGTGTGAGAATCTATGGCTAATGGTTTAGAGTGTTACTTTCATAATTTTAACTATTGAATTTAATACACAAAAGGTAAGATCGTCAATTCCAGCAATCCAACCTTTGCCATTTAAAGCTCAGATTATTACCCCATAGAGTCATATACATGGGCTTCAATATCATCATACATGGATGACTAACACACGTAACTTGAACATTTGGCTGTTATACATGTTCAAAATACAGTGAAAACTGTATATGGGTCTGATTATATTCTTGAATGATTGTGGTTAAGAGTGTTTGCCAGCTGTTGGATTAACATGAGTCCATTTGATTGCAATAGTGTTGGATCATCACTAAAACTGTGGCTTGATAGAGTCCATCAAGGGGTGAACATGACTCAAAACAGCTTACTTGCAGATAACAGTGCTTTTTGAACAAAATATACTGATAATATGGATGGTTCTATTGATTTTGATCTAACTACAAATTTTATAGCCTTAAATTGGAAGGTAGAAATGATGCATAGGCTTTTTCAAAATGTGGCTTGTGAACAATCTGCACTTGCTTCTGGTGGGTTAGTTGAACGGTCCCAGCCCCACAAGTCATGTGTCTCACTTTTGTGGGTATCCCTTAATGAAGAGAGTCTAGTTTTGAAAGACAAATGTTTTGAAAAAGATCTGTCCTTTTAGCATTGTTTACTGGAGAGAAGCTACAATTCGAAATCTTCTCATTTTTGTACTATTGCAAACAGCAGAAAATATGGCAATGTGCTATTGTTACTATTTTGCAAATAAAACATGTGTATTGTAATAACCATGGATTTATCAAGCCAAAGACACAAACACACACACTTAAAGACTGGTACTTAAGATGTACATAGGATCAGGACCCTACATGTACATGCATACAGGTAGAACATATATTCTTTCAAATCTAAACGCTACCGTCATGATCTTTAATAGACCCAATCCCCATAAATGTAGATAACAAAGAAACTGCCAATATCAAGCATAGTCATTGAAAGTTAAATCACTATGCATAATGTATCACAAAGGCCCTTGAAACTCGCATTAAACCTTTAACAGATAAATTTTAGACAGCAATGACAATTTTGAGGTTCTTTTTGGATTTTCGACATTTGAGGAGATAAGAAAACTCTTTCCAGATTTTAGTGACTCTTATTTGTTACTGCTCAAAAACAAAAGTTCTGGACATCAGGACAGGTTTGTTTCACTCACAAAACAGCAAGGAGCCAAAACCAGCTAAGGAAAATCACCACTGACATAACAAAAGAAAAACAAATGTAACCGTGCAACATTTATATCCAATCATTGCATGATGAATTCCACCAGAAAGTGTTTGTGACAAGCTTGATTTGTTTCTATAAAAATTTGAAAAAAAAAATACCTTGATTTATAAGCCTGCAGCAAAGCGGCAGAACTTGCATAAATGGTCCCAGTTTCTGTCTCTCAGCCAACAATTCAGCCAAGTATCTGCCACTGATGGAAGAAATACCCAATCACAACTTTAGTTACTTTACAAACTCAAAGGGTATCCAATATCTTACAAATATTTTTTTTTTTAAAAAAAGTCTATCTTAAAACATGCTTAAGCTCTACCACTCTGTTGAATTAATAATATATTATAATTATATAGATATATCTAAGTAAATTTGTACAGTAACTTGCATTTCTAAATCATCATCATTAGAACATTAGAACCATTTATCCCACCTCTGAGGTTGAAACTCACAACTGGATTTGGATTTTCTTATATAGATCGATTGTCATATGCCACTCATAGGACTTGAAGCCCACAACATTGTGGTTGCAACAGTGAGAACTTGCATTTCTACATGTTCTAAATAAATATGAAACACAAAACATGCGAATGAGAACATAAATATGCATCCATTTTGTAAAAACCAAAAGCAAAGATATCTATGTATGACTAGTCACCTTTGTGACATCTAATAGCAAGAACTGGTGCATGACAAGACACAATGACAAAAATAGAGGATATCAACAATTTAAAAGTAGTAGTACCAAGTACATAACCTAAAATCACAATCTAAAATGCAAGTAAACACTCAAATTGCATAACCAGACAGATGTATGAGCAAACTATTGTTTGTTCCTTTATGCACACGAATGCATTTATATTAGTTAGGATCATAAATGTTTGAACAGAAAGACATGAATTATAGATAGCTGTACTTAATTTTAGTACCTGCTAACTGGTATGAGTGCATAAAAACAAAAAAAAAAAAAAAGGAAAACAAACATCCACAAAACTAACAAGAACTGAACCACTAAATAAATAAATAAATATATATATATATATATATAAGACACAATGAGATGATCTCATCATCATTCATATATATATATAAGACACAATGAGATGATCTCATCATCATTCTTATCAAAGCAGCCTATCCTATCTATCCAGGATCAACTTTCTGAGTCTACTTTTAAAATCTAAAGATATTTTTTCTTACCACATAAATCGAAGTTCTAATGCATCGCTTATAAGGAACATCCGAGCATCAGGCTTTTGGTTTGGCAATTAGTATTTATTACGTGGACTGATTGCCCACTTGATGCCCAAAACATTTTTTATCCTGTCTTGAGAATTCACATGACTGATACCAATTTAATGACCAAAATGCTTATCCTGGCTTGAGACAGACATAAGCTAGAATGCCTGTCCGATGCCCAAATGCCATAAGTTACTTCTTTATCCTGGACTGAGATAGGTGGATGCCGGAATGCCTACACGACCGACAAAAAATACTTCCCTCATGTCCTGGGTTGCAGCAGGCACAGTGTGGACTCACAACATGCTGCAGAATTCTAATCATAGACAAGGAAAGACTGAAGATCAGGTATCAGATCGGAGAACCAAGAGTTCTTGGATAAGATAAACCCCAAGGCATCTATCTACAAACCCAAGCACACGATCGAAACATTACCCAAAAGCCAAAATAAGAAAAAAAAACACATAAACACAAATCGAAAAGACAAAACCCACATCCAAATCGCAGAGTAAAAAGGCAGAAAAGAGAAGATACATCTATTCAAAATCCAAAGAGAACGTGACAGTGAGAAAAAAGAAACTGTACCCTTCTCTATCCAAAGAGGCAGAAGAAGGCCTGATAGAGTTGTGAGGAGAAGAGTGGATTCCAGAAGGTGAGTACTGAAAGTAAGTACCGGGTGAGATTCTGTCATCCATGGAAGCAAAAATGAAAGAGAAACCCACCTCAGCTTCAGCTTTTCTTCCCTGCTGCTTATTGTAGGAAAAGAGAAAAGGGCAGCAGAGAAGAAAAAGAAAAAGGCTGCAACAAATCTGGAAAGAAAGGGAGAAGGGTTGCCCTAACTGAGTAGGACCCAAGCTGGCAGGGCCTGGCACTCTCTGTCTCTAGAGTCTCTTCGTCGGAGAGAGAGAAAGAGGACTTTGGATTCTTTGCCTTGCTCTATTTATACTCCAAATGATTGGTTTCGGTTTTCTTTAGAAAAACACGAGAGAAAAAATTGAAGTGTATTATTATAAGAGGAAATGATATTTTGGGATCCGTCTGGAAGAAGACAACAAGGAATGCGTTGGGATGGACCCCACCCATGTGTACTAATCAAATTCATTCTCCTTTGGAGTTGGAGATACCAAAACTTTCAAAAATAGGTGAAGTCCATTCTTCAGAAATTCCATTTTTACATTTTTAGTGTGTAATTATACTCTTCTAAATCCTTTTTATGTCATTTAATTTATAAATATTCATATTTACAAGAAAACTATCAAAATTAAAAGCAACACGTTAATTAAGTACACAGTCATAAGAGAATGGACACATACAAGATTTTAGAATTTGTCTATTTTATCTATTTGATAAAAAAATATATTAGTATTTCTTTTTATAAAAACACATAGGTTGGTGTTAATTTTCTAAAATTAAGTTCTAAAAACTTTTTTAAATCTAGATAGATTGACTGACGGTTAAAAAACTCTCCTCGTGAAAAGAGGTTTTCAGTTCAAGTTACATTCAAACTCCTTTGGATCATTCCACATTGGGTTATTCCTAGTAAATTTAATCGGTCGATTGAGAGGTTTACATATGCTTATGAAATTAGTCATACCTCTGATGCAGGGTGGAAATACCGATATTTCAAAAAAAGACATTATTTTTTTACAATATTTCTTAAATTCATATACATTTGATAGATTCTAGCTATATAGACCATAATATACACATTGTATATAAAATTATTTATTTATCTTAAAAATCAATGGTTAAGATTATTCAATAAATTTTATTTTGATAGTTTAATAGTTTGTATAATAATTTTATCTATTCATCTATTTTTTTTTATGTAAGATAAGACTTACTCTATGATATAACTTGCCCTTATTCATAGATATATTTTACTTCTTAATTTATTTTTAAATATTTAAAAATTATTTATTAAATAGGTTAAAATAAGTCAACCTCACTGACTGATAACGTATTTATTGTATTAAAAAACAATAAAAAAAAGCATTTTGACGAATTTAGTTTTGAACACGCAAGGGAAGGTTGAGATTAGAATTTTGGAGGGGAGAGGATTTTATAATCACTATTTTACAACCCATGTTGAATCATGCGGCTCAGCTAAAATGGCAGAAATTCTCTTTGTCGCGTGTTAATGTCGCAGAGGATTAATAATAAAAAAATATTGATTCGAGAAAATCAGCTAATTCGATCATAGGCACAAACTGCGATAAATTTTGTCACATTCATTTAATTAAATTTAAAAAAAATATTTATATTAGAGCTAAAACTCGAACAGATGATTTGATCAGGTTTTAGTAAATCAAACCTAACTCAATTCATATTAAAATTATTGAACTCAATTCATATTAAAATTATTGAACTTGATCCAACACGACCTCAGTTGTTGATCAGAATTGCTCAGCCCAACTCGACTCGAACTGAGTTGTAACTCGAATTGCTCAACCTGACTTGACCTGATGTATTAGCTTGACCCAACCCGAATTGTTTGTTCAACCCGACCTAAGCTAATGGCCAAACTACTCGACTCGTTTTTAGCCCAAATTTAGAGAGAAAAAAAATCAACATGTTTTTTATATTTCTTAAAATTCAAGTTGGATTGGGTTAATTCATATCTGGTTGATTTTAAATTCCTGAGTACAATCCGACCAAATTTTAAATTTACAAATACATAATTCAATCCACTGATTTCTTATTTAATTTATGCATGTCAGATTAAAACTGAGTCCAAATTTCATCCCTAATATATATTAATAGCAATGAAAATTAAAAATCATCAGCATTTCACTGAGTTCATTTGAGAAAATGTTGCAATCACCCAATGTCATGCTTAAAATAATCAAATGTGAGTGACATGAGAGGAAATTTACAGTTTTACAGAGTCTTAGTTTTTCTTTCTTTTGTTTATATAAAATCATATATAATATTTAGATTAGTAGAAAGTAAAGGAGGCTAAAAGATCTGTCGTGACTCATGACGTGACCGATTATACCGTAAATGAGTTTGGACGTTAGTTTGGACTCAATATACAAATTCATTTAAAAGGATTGTGAGTTCCTATTGGACCCAATGAATCAATTCCACCCCTCACATCTATTTATTTTTTGTATATAATATCTATTTTCAATTTAATATTAGTGAAATTTTTAAATTCTATTGATTTAATTCAATAAATTTTAATAATAATTTTTTCTTAATTTAATTTGCACGAATAGATATTAACTTTTAAGATTAAACTAAAGGTCTTAAATTTGACTTCTTCTGAGTTTACTTTATACACGAAATTTATAGGTGTTTTCATGTATCTGAAGAATTAGTCTCACTTCTAATATGAGGTGAGCATATTCATCTTATCTCTAAAATAATTGTAAAATTTTGATTGTCATAAAAAAATATGTTATCTCTTATACAATCAAGATGGATTTTTATAAGTATCATGTACACGTCAAAATTTTGCAAGCCCACCCATCCATATAGTTCAGTCTAAGTGGAGCCATCAGTGAGTTTCCACTAAACATGGTGCAAACTAATTTAAGAGGATCGCCAATATATAAATATATCTATATATATAGAGAGAAAAAAAAAAGAAACTAATGATCGAGAGAGACCCGTCTCTCTACTCTTCCTCTTCTAATTATAAAACCTATATAGATGAATCATAATCACAAAAAAAGTTCAATAGGAAGATCATTAGATGAATTATTGATGTGGGCACCAACAAGAAATTTAAGAATGAATCAGAAAACGAGCCGAGTCCACTTCCATGAAAAATAATATCATCATTTCAATAAGTTCGCTGCTCTGAATTTTGATGCGCGAAAGATCGGACGAAATGGAACCAATTGCGCTTCCAATTGTGTTCATTAGATGCCCATGAACCTAGCAGATAGGCCCTGTGACCCAATTAAAGTGTTGGCATGTCCAAATATCCATTTTCATGGTCCATACATAGAGGAGAGTGAAAAGATAGACTCTACCTATTCAAATTCACCTCTTTTTTTTTTTTTTTCCAACTCCTCTTCTTTGTACTTATAAGTTTAGAAACAATAAAAGTAGGGCTGCAACTCGGGTCGGGTTTTGGCTCAACCCACATGACCTGACCCTAAAAATTGTGCAGGTCGGGTCGAGAATTTTGGGTCAGCAGGTCCAGTCGGGCCGAGAAGATAAAAACCCGCATGAAATTCGAGTTGGGTCTGATTGATGATTTTATAAGTTAACCCGACCCGACTTGACAAAACCTCACTCGACCCGGCTAAAATTAGTCTAAAATGGGTTCAAAATGCTGGTCGGGTCAGAATTCGGGTTGATTCAGGTTAGAATTCGGGTCGGGTCGAGTTGTGAGATTCGGGTTGAGAATTTGAGTCGGGTCAAGTCGAGTTCCATATATATCAACTCAGGTCAGGTTGAGTTTTAAGAAACCCGACCCGAATTGTAGCTACTAATCCATTGTGTACACATCCATCACAAAGGGGAAAGGAATTAACAAGAATCCACTCAATTGGGAAATCCAATTCTCACCAACTACAACAAGAAAATTTCTGATTTTTTTAATTGTTTTTAGTAGAGATCTTCTAAAAATTAGCATCTTCCTTCAGCATGCACGTCCAAGATAACATTTTATTTTTATTTTATATTTTTAGCAGTTTTTTCTTAGCAAGCTTTGGGTGGGTAACAGATTGGAATATTTTTTGTTTTTTTTCTTACTCTAATGGTAAGGAAATTTGTTTGAATAAAATTGAATACAGATAGTTCAATTGTCCAAACTTTCAAGATTATATTAGAAGTCTTCAGTTTGATTTCTTTTGGATTTACTTGATACATTAGATTTCGTGGTGATTTCGTGTATATGTAGGATTAGTCTCATCTCTAATATGGGATGGGAATATCCATCTTATCTAAAAAAAAAATTGAAGGAGAAGAGTCTCCAAATGGTGCAACAAGTAATTTGAGTTATTTCAGAGAATTTTAATTCTGTTTTCTAGTTGAATTAAGTTTTTTCAGAAAAAAATAAATAAATAAAAGTTATTGTTTGATTCTTGATTTTTAGATTGTAAATTTTCTGATTTTGAAATTAGCTATTTAATTTCTGCAGAAATCTGGACTCAATTTGCTGAATCAGGTCATGTGATCTTACTTTTGTCCACATTAAGTCCGGCTTTCTGAAACAGTTTTCTACAGATTTTTTTTACTGAATTCTTATCCAAACAGCAACTGATTTGAAGTCATTCAGATTTCAGATTGGATGATCTGAATTATTGAAATTAATTGATCCAATTTAGTGACTTTGGAGTTATCAGATCGAATCAATTCGACTTCGGCCGACCAAAATTATAAAACTGTTTTTTTCAATTAAAATTAATTTGATCAAAGTGATTTTTTATGAACCACAAATATAAATAAAAACACTTTCAATGAACTTACTACTGCACTCCAATTTACCATGACCATCTTTTTTAAGACACCTTAGTACCTTTTCTTATTAAAATTACAAAAAAATCTTTTAAAATGATAATTATTTTTCATGCTAAAAGTTCAATAAACTTATTTTTTTCTTATCTAAAAAAGTATACTACGTACTACTTTTTCTATGATAAGGAGTGAAGTCATGTCAAATCATGCAAAATTCTAGCCAAACTACAATCAATTTAGACAATATAATCATTTAATTATATGCAATATCTAATTAATTTAACTCAACTTAAAAAATAATATTATATAATAGCAATTGCAACTTTTGGTTGACTTTTGTCCTAACTTGCCTAGACCAAAAATATTGATAAGTTGACCCTTGATAAGCCTAGGTCATGGGTGTTAATTAGGTTGCTTCATGGCTCACAATTGAGTCAAAATATGGATGCCAGGCTGGATCATGGATTGAATTATTGGCCGATTGGATTAGGTATTAGTCATGTCTCATTGGTGATACCTTCCACTCGTAATATTTTTCTGCAAGCATTTTAGGAAATGCTTAAGTTACAAGAATAATTTTCTAGAAAAAAAGTTAGATATAAAACAATGACAAGTAGTTTCAGCATGAAAATATTTTTTTATTTTTTTAAATAGTTTCAGCATGAAAATATTTTTTTATTTTATAATCATAGAATAGAATATACAAAAGCATGCGGAAATTAGAATTTTGTAGACCTATAAGCTATGATCAATAAAAAAAATGAAGAATTTTCTAAAATTCTATTTTATTTTTTTTATGATTAAAGTGTTCAAACCTCATAGAACACTCGACTAATCTTGCAAGTATGTGCAAACCTTCCAACCTACACACACCTGATAAATTTATGAGGAATAGCCCTTTAGGGTGAAGTGAGAGGACTCTCACTTTTTGGAGCAGATTTCTGACCATCACTCCAAGCCCTTGAGTTTATAAAATTCTAATTCCACTCGAGAATTCTTACCTACCAATTTTAATGCAAAATGTTTACTAATATATACCATACGATCATGCCAATTAAGTGATGGCTTGTTTCTTTTTTTCTCTTTAATTTAACTTGAGAAGTACTTTTCATTCATACGTACTACATACAAGCATCAAATACATGCAACGGTAGAAATAGTTCAAATATGGTGTGTGTATGTAGGTGCAAAGAAATATGCAAATCAAAATATATATTATCAGAAAATACATAACATATATAGAAAAAAGTACAAAAGTACAAATCCAAGGCAATTTTTTTCCAAAACTATGAAAAGAAAAGTGCGACTGAAGTGCAGCTACATTTGGACAAGAGGGTGTAAGGGTAATAGGGGTTATCTCTTATTATCCTTTTTTGGTCTAAGAGATATGATAAAAATAAAAATTTTACCCCTTCTTTCTCACTTTTGAAAACTCTTTCCTTCTAAAGGGTGTTCATAATATTTGGATAACCCCTGGAAAATTTATCCCTCATCCAAACACAGCTGTAGTGTATTTTGATTGGGGACAGAGAGGGCCTAGTGGCATGAGTGCAACTTGTTAGGGCTGTCGAATGACTACTGGCCAAGCCCAAGTAAGGGAAACATTGAATTCCAGATGGGCCCAGCTCAAAAGATAACCCCTATTAATTCCAAGCCAAGCCCTTACTCATATAAAAACACTCTGTGTACTGATTACACATTAGTAAACAAGAGTTTTGGTGTTGGGATCAAATAGAAAATGCGAGGTTCCATTCTGTCACAGCTTGGATGTTCTTCCCCAAATTATGTTTATTGATAGGGAGACCAGTCTTGTCTAATACATGGAAGCAGCCCAATTGGGTGTTTTAAATGGAACAACAGAAACAAATCAAAATTGAGGGAATTTCTAGATTTCGATTGGACGAGTAAAATTATTTAAACGTGTCAACACAACTAAATGGCAGCATTCTATGACCATAATTCAAACCATGCGTTATTTGTGGTTTTAAGCTTAGACAATATTAAATTTGTAATTGGCATAATATTGAACTAATGTCCTACTCCCGTCTTCAGTCCTCACCACTCAGCAAGTGCACATTTCATCTCTTCCCAATAGGTGAATTTTACATACTACAATTCTAGGGAAACCAAAAACAATAATAACAGAGAGCAATGCAGATATGTGTGCACAGTAGACCATTTTTTGTTTTTTGGGTAACATGCATATTCCCATCTTATATTAGAGGAGAGATTGATCTTACAGATATAAGAAACTACTTGCAAGCCTCATGTATCAGATTTGTCCGGGAAGAGTCAAAACCAAGACTTTTAATCTAATTTTAGAAACTTAGACCAACTGAGATACCCGTGCAGATTGTGCATCGTCTTTTGTGATATGTGCATCTTACTTTCCATATGCTCAAATGCATATGTTGCTTTTGCATATCATGCATGACATGCTAAATGCTCTAATAAAGAAAACAGTAACACAAAAGATGTTATGTATGCATTGGTGCCTTCATTAAGCACAATCAAGCTGTTAGGATGGCAGCTTAGCTTTGAGTCAGGTCAATAAGGCGCAAAACAAAGTCAAACCTATCCCATTAAGAAAAACATGGATTTTGCTTAAATCGTTAGGTTTTCAGAAGTGATTTTTTCTTCAAATATGACAAAACCAGCCCTCAACACCTAACCCAATGGACCCGTTAGATTTATCAGATAAAATTTTATTTTACTAGAATTTTTAAAAATGAATAAAAGGGAAAAAGACAAAATAAAAATAAAATAAAATAAATTTATCATTCACCTGAATAACTTAGGCATATGGTTAAAGAGTCTAGTGTTTTAACTCCCAACGTGTCCTCCTGTATGGAGGAAAGAAAAATAAAATAATTAATATTAATATTATTATTATTGTTTAATAATGAAAAAGACGAAGTAAATAAATAAAATAAAAACCTAGGCAGTAGACTGGCAGGTCTACTCTTGTAGATCTGATGTGTCCTCTTGCTGATGAGAAATAAATATAAATAAATAAAGAAATAATTAATTAATAATAATAAAATAATAAAAATAATTAATAAAATATTATAATAATATTTTTTAAAGGGAGTACACCTTAGGAGTCCCTCCAGAACCCTGATGTGATGGGTCATCTTGCATTTCTAAGATTTTTTTATATATCTATATTAAATGATAAAATAATATATATATATATACCTATCCAAACCACCTCACCCAACTAAAAGAAGGGGTGAGACGTGTAGTCATTTTCACTGTTTCATACTCTCACTCCCTCTCTCTAGCTCACTTTCTCTAATTTTCTCTCTAGAAATTCTCTCTCAAGGTTTTCTCATTAAAAGCTTTCTCACTCTACCAGGTATTTCCAACAGGTATTGCACCTAATTCAAAGTTAATTAAGTTATTTTAAGTAGAGTTTATTTTGAAATATATTTTCATATATCATATTCAAGTAAATTTTTTTTATTCCCATTTCATTTAAGATTACAAAATTTTATTTACTGAATATTTATTTTAGTTGAGTGGCATTTTAGTTAGAAAACTTTATTTTAGAATATAATCAAAAGATAGAAATATAATTTTTAGAAAAGTTCAGGGGCAAAATGGCCACTTTGCCTAATTATTTTAAAATATTAAAAAAATAGTCATTTTAAATTCTACTATCCTTGTTATTTTCACCTAATGAGCTTACTTGTAGTTGTGATTTTGTCTTTTACTTTTGGGCAATGATACTTACACAAACTTTTATTTTTATATTACACGGGTTTTCACCTTTTTATTTAAAATTTCAATTTTATCCTACGTTGTTTTTCGTTTTTATTGCCATGTTTATGAAAAAATGCACTCTCTCTCTATTCCCTTCTCTCCTTCTATTCTCTCACGTCTTTATCTTTCTCCTCCTCTGTCCTCCATTTGTCAGCACTCTCTCCCTCTCTTCCATATTTTTTAAATTCTCACACAAACAACTTCCAATAAGCGCACCTCCTACGCCTGGGCTAAGTTGCTCCCGAGTGTTCCCACATCGACAAAGAAAATGAAGGAATAGATGGACGGCTAGGCGATGAGCTGCAACTCTGGGGACGACTGTGTTGAGGTTGTTGTGAACAAGTCCCACATTGAAAGTGCAGAGGAAGATCTAGGGGTTTATAAAAGACCTGGATCACTCCACCTAACAAACTAGTCTTTTGGATTGGAAGCTCATGTCCTAACAAGTGGTATCAGAGCCAGGTCTCAGGATACCTCATGTGGACTCAGGAGATCCCCCAGGCAAACGGGATGGCCGGCATCGCTCTCTCCGCCAAAAGGCCTCGTTCGAGGGGGGGATTGTTGAGGCTGCTGTAAACGAGTCCCACATTGAAAATGTAGAGGGAGATCTAGGGGTTTATAAAGGACTTGGATTACTCCACCTAACAGACTAGTTTTTTGGGCTGGAAGCCCATGTCCTAACAGACTCCTAACAGACTGAACTTGTGATATCCTGACCTATGAGCTAGAAGCCGACAGCTTGATCCAAGTGAAACTGGGCCATATTGGTTGGACCAGTAGTGTGGGCCGGTCGAATCTGACAAGCCCAGCAAGTGGGAGTGTAGCGCCCCTCCCTTTTCTCCCTAATTATCAGAGTAATTTTTTTTTAACAACATGAAGAAAGGGGAGAGTGCCACGACGCTAGTTAAGTCCAAATCCGAAGATTCGACCCTTAACTGGCCCAACCAGTGTGTGCACATGGAAAGACTCTATGTAAACTTAGCAACACACTAACTTACCATAATGCGGAAATATATACATCTATTTAAATCCATCATTCAATCTTTCTCAATCTAAGTAAAGCATAATAATAATCTTGATAACCTGTACTTCTCAAATAAATGTTCATTAGATTAACTCAAACTTCTCAAAGTTACTCAATCCTACTTAATTGTTCATTCTCTACTAATATTAACAAGTTGACTCTTCGCAGTTCTCATCTTGCGCCCTCCTCATCTATGCATGGCTAGTATTTGGTTCTGTCTCGTCACCTTTCTCCTTTCCTGTATTAATTTCTAAAAGAATAGAATATTGTGGGCTTAGTCAACGCCTAGTAGGATTTCCCATCAAAGTGGGTATCAATATGACATATATAAAATTGGGGAAAATATATACACTTCTTTATATCATATAATTCAGTTGAAATCATCCCCACCCCATATTTCAAAATCAATTCATATCTCATATTTATAAAGCATTTAAAATCAGTTCATAATCATTTCATAAATCAATTCATAATCAACATACTTTTGATAACTCAGTAAATCAACATGATACAAATGCCATGGTACATGAATCAATGCAAACCCCTCTCATGCCTATGCATTTCTTTCTTTCACACTTTCCATTCAAACAGTTCTAATCATTGGCCATTATGTCTGTAGCTTTCTTGGAGCACAAACTGGGAGCTATTATCCAATTCCTAGGTTTAACCGGAGTTACCGGGGGTATACTATCACCCATACTCTCCTGCGCAGGTTTCGGGTCTCTCACCCAGGAGCTTTGAGCCCATCTTAATTACCCAATTCCTGTGTCATGGACGCGGCCATATAGAATAGTTATGGTATTTCATATTTCTCATATTAGAGTTTAACATCCTCTAACTTTTATCTCAACTATTCTCATCCCCCACAAGATGCATGCTTTCATGTCATGCATCTATAAATCATTCAAAATATGCATTGAAATTAAATACCATCTCCACATACATAACAGTCATGTGATACATCAAGAAAGTAGGAAAACTTATCTGATCCTATCCGATCAACAAATGAAGTTAATCCACAACTAGCTCGGTGCTACCGGGTTTGCTTTCAGTCCTTCTTTCATATACATATGTCAATAACATAAATTCACATGTCACTAAATTGTAATTTCTAGAAATATTGACATTAAGATTATTTATTATTTTTAACTGATCTAAATTATATGTTTTTACAGGAATTATCTTCTTTATTTTAATTCTTATGAGTAAATTCTTCCCTTAGTTGTATAAATAACTAATCTTATGCATTTCATAGCTCACTTGTAAATAGCTTCCAAATATCTCCAAATAGAACTCGGTCATTAATTATAGGGAGTGTGTCTGGTGAATCAACTGTAACCACATTCATGACCCACACTTGAAGGTCTCTCAATACTGCTGCAAGACCTCCATAGATAGATCTCATGTCCATAACATTCATTTACCCTTTTTGGCAGATCTGATCCATGCATTTTTTGCACTGTCTAACTTGGCCAAGTTCCCATGGGGACCACCTCTTGTGGCCTCCACACTGGTCTCAGTCCCAGCACAAAGCTAAAAGGGTTCTCGAAGGAATCCTCTTTACAGAGGCTGCATCTCTGTAGAAATGGGAAATGTAATTGCAAGGTGATCACTGGCTGGTTCTGGCATTAAGACTGACTAATGCAGATTTTGCACAGTAAAAACTACTCAAGAATTCTGCTCCAAATTCTCATCAGCAATCCATATTGATAATGTTATGGGGAAACAGTAGTAATAAAAATATCATGCCACTGATATGAGGTATGATTTCAGCACTGATCCAGTGGCATGGTGGAATCCATCCCTTGTGCCACAACAATTTAATAGATTGCAATTTGGGCTACATCCATAGGTTTTAATAATATCTTTACTTGATTTTTACAAATTGCAGGAATAAAAGAGACAAGCTAGTAGGTTGCATTAAATTTGAGACTTGTTGTTTAACAGATATTGCAAGTATGTAGGTTGTATGCCCTCGGCCTTCTCTGTAAGGGATCTTTTGTAAGTTAGTCATTTAAATGAAGAACTGAGCTCAGCAGCCAGTTCAAATAGGTCAATCAGTTCCAGTCATAAGAATGACATACTAGAACCAAGGTTGGACTCACCTCCATCGTGGGCAGATTGTATCAGCTATACATGTTCTAATAGATGATGTTGGTTTGAGAAGTGGGGAAGTATAGTTATATAAGTTTCAGTCACACTAAGAAACTCCAGTTCACCCAACCAATCCAAATCTGTCCTGATCTAAAGGAGGTTGGATCTGATTCAATACAACCCCCCTCAACAACTTCCTAAATTCCACAGCATCACAACTGACCCATTCAGACAATAATACAAACACCTAAATGGCAGCATATGTTTAGGAACCCTCAAAGAGCTCTCAATGAAATTTCCAATCTTTCCACATTTAAACACAGACATTACCGATCAAACAATTGATTAAACAGATGGGGGAATAACTTTCCATCTTTCTTTTCATCGTTGATCTCCCTCCATACAAATTCCAAGGCAACCGCAGATTACACTACCATGTAAATCTCCTCGGCTGCGATTGGATGGGTTGGGACTGAGATTTTCCTTCAGGCTCCACACTCCGGAGTACATAGCCGAAGCTTCCCTACTGATATCCCCACTAATATCAGTCTCCACACTCCGGCGCTTTCATTGACCAGTACAGTGGTTATTTTCACCATTACATAGGGCTGCAACACCCACGATAGAAAGGAAGAAATTAGAAGAAAAGGTTCAAGAACTGACCCTCACCCGAACCCTTTCTCCGCCGATCTTCCCTTTCTTCTTCTCGCCATTTCTCGGTCTCCTTATTTTTCAAGGTCCTTCTGTTTTCTTCAAATTTCGAAAAAAGAGAAGTGAAAGCCGGAGAGGGCTTCTCATGGAAGAACCCTAGATTTATATCTACCCGATTCAAACTTGTGGACCAGTTTCCCCCAAAAACTTAATATGATATTAAATAGAAACCCTGTTATCTTTGGTATTTATTAATGTGATTTATCACATTTAAAGAGGTTAATATTCCCAATTTAACAATTAATTTCATGGATTTGTACCCGATTCCTGAATTGGAGAGAATACCCGACAATTCCCGAATCGGTCCCATTTTCATTCTATTAATCCGAAATCGTCCAGGGTTGATTCTAAATCACTCCAGACTCTTATTTAAATCTAAATATTAATTTAGAAAATTGTACCAACCTTTTAAGACACTTTTCGTAATTCTTTCCCTTTCCTTCTTATCTTTTCCATCATCGTTTGAGAGCAGCAGTGCAGGGTGTTTTCAGTGGAAGATATGGGAGATAGACTATTGCAGTGTAAAGAAAAGAGGGAAAAGAAGTGTCGTTCGTATATTAAGAAGAGAGGGAAAGACTGCCATGTATGGAGTAGTGGGGTGTAACGCCCGCCCCTTTTCATGATTATGTACTCATTTATCTAGGTATGATTAAGTCCAAACTTGATCCACCACTTAGGTCCCTAACTTAGGTCCATTAATGATTCATTGACCATGACCTAACATCCCTAAATCATCCACTTAATTTAATCATAAAACCATTTTAAACATTACTCCCATGCATTCATTAAAACCCTAAAATCCAAAATTTCTTGTTTTAAAAAAATACTCACTATCCGACGTCTCCTCCAATTTCCGCCGCTCCCGTCGATCTCCGTAGCCTCCTCTCTCCTTCCTCTTGATCTTTTATTTGCTTCTTGGTGGTGGTTAGCATGGCCGAACCCCATGGTGGGTGAAAAGGGGCGGGCGTTACATGGGGAGTGGGTGCCGGGTGCATAGAAAGAGGAACAGCCCACTGCCGTGCACCTGATGAATAGGGATTACTATTCATAGATTACTGTTCATGCGGTGGAAGTGGTGTAACTTGGTCAACTCTTATCTTGGCTTTTCCATGCCCTTACACCCTTATGTTTTTTTAAGGTATTACATTTGCGTCCTTTTGACGTGGCGTGACACCTCGTCACCCAATTAAATCTTATTCATTTAATTTCTGACCGTGACATTCGACGATTAACTTATATATCAATTTCCTCAATTAATCTTCCTCTTATATTTTGTAATTAATTTATTAATTGACATTAATTTCAATTAATTAATACAATTTCGATTTCTTTAATAATTTCAAAAATTCGGGGTGTCACAGGGAGTGTGTGAGGGAATTTTGGAGAGTCCCACAACAGAAGTTGAGGACTTCCGGATGGGGTCTATAAGTGGTTGCCTTCCTTAACTCACATGACGCGTTTTGGGCCTACTGGGTTGGGCCAGGCCCAAAGGCAAAACCCTGGGGGCCATATTTTTGGGCCCAGAGCAGACAATTTCACACTGAGTTGGACCGTAAGCCTTCTTCATGGGTCGGGTAGTTACAGAACTCTGGAGCAGATCTGAGATCGCCAGCAAGGGAGCAAGACAGATCAGACAACGAGTTTTGGAAAGCTGCAGCTGTGGACGGACAGGGAGCAGGTAGCAATGGCGAAGGTTGCAGTAGGGTAGGGGTGGGTGGCTTGTCAGAGATGTGGAGCAGCAGTGGTTGCTGGGTTGCTCTCAGGTCGAAACGAACAAGGGGTTGTCTGCGTGTAGACGCGGCAACAGTTGGACGTGGTCTGATGTGGTTCTCGTTCAGTAGAGACGCTGCTGGACGAGAGATTGTCCCTGGCAGCAGTAGGAATCATCGTCCCTGTCTGATGAGAGAAGATAGAGGAATGAGAGGAAAGGGAGAGGAGAGGGAAAAAGGATCACTGTCTCTTGGTTGGGGAAGAAGGGGTTAAGAGGGATCACCGTCTTTATACAGATTATGAGAGGTGGAGAGAAGAAAGGGAGAAAGGAGAGAGATAATATTTGATTAGTGTTTTTGATTGATGGTGTCCTGATCCCACCGGAGGCATCCTTCTTATACGAGTTGCAGTCGGCTGCAGGAAATGACAAGTCCAATCTGAAGGTCACTTTTTTTCCTTTTCAGCAACCACAAAAGTTCTAAGGATGTAAGAGGAAACAAATAGAGTTCATGAGAGGTCCATCATCAGATTGGACCATATAGAAATGACATAGTAGGGGCTAGGGAGAGCAGCCTCATTCACTATTCTAGTACATTTAGACATTAGAGAATGAATTTGCAACTACAGTTCACGTAACTTAGGTGTAGGATGGATTTGAATTTGCAACTACAGTTCACGTAACTTAGGTGTAAGGTGGATTATATGTTATTTTTGTAATCTCTTGGTGGAGACACCATTATGAAATACCGCTTATAGATGCATGACTTCCCACTTGTTGTGAGGTCATATTCACTTGACATGCCCAATGATTGAGAGCTAGTGTGGTGATGAGGATTCAAACAGTTAGGAACAGAGAGACTTAATGCAGAAAAAAGTAAAACCCATCTTCTTCAGTCGGAACAGAGAGAGCTAGTGTGGTGATGGTGGTGATGATGAAGTACAACCCATCTTCTTCAGTCGGTTAGCTGTAGTGGATATGTGGAATTGAGACTCTTAGCCTCACAGGTGTAGCGTATGTGTTGATCAATGCCCGCACTATAAAAGAGAAACGGAGGAAGAGAGAGAGCTGAGGACGGGAGAGGAATAGAGAAAGAGAGGTGAAAGTTAGTTCTTGAGGAATACCAAGTAAAAAAATGGAAAACAACTCTGGGTAAAATTGGAATTTTAAATAAAAAAGTGGCAACCCGTGTAAGATAAAAAAGAAGTTCCGTGTAAGTATCATTATCCTTTATTTTTATTCTAGGTTCGGCATTCAGACACTCCCAAAATTTGCCAGCGGACACCTCATTTCAATTTCTGAGTGGAAATCACGTTTCTACCCTTCTGCGTGAAATCGAACGATTGAACAGACAATTCATTTTAAGATCGATTGATCGATCTTAGACGTGTAGAATCGTGCGATTGATTCCATAGGATCGTGCGATTGATCCCATGATTTCTCATCTCAATCTTTCACTTGCCCAGATTATGCGATTGATCCTCTCCATTTCTCCCTACTGAATCACTTCTACTCTGCTTCACTCAAATAACAATTCTACATATGAGCTGGTAGGGTTTCCTCCTCTCTTCCCTCCCTCTTTACTTCTCTTCTCCATTTATTTATCTGCCTCGGTCTACTTCTCTTCTTCTATTTCTTTCTCTATCTCGACCTGCAAGATTCTTAAATGAGATTCGATTAGCAGCTGCTCTGGCTCGATTTCCTTCCTAAAAAATTCTTGAAAATGCAGTTCAGCTTCTGCCTCTCTTTCTCTCTCTGACTTGATTTCCTTCCTGAAAAATTCTCAAAAATGCGGTCCAGCTTCTGCTTTTCTCTCTCTCTCTCTCTCTGCCTCAATTTCCTTCCTAAAAAATTCTCGAAAATGCGGTCCAGCTTCTGCCTTTGCTTTTTTCTTTCATTTCTTTCTTTAAACTTGGGTTCCTTCCTTGTAGGAAACTCGGTCGAAAAATTAGTTACGGCAGCATTCCCTTCTCAACCCCAGTTTTTTTGCTGCTAGCTTCGCCGAGAACCGTCCATCTCGCCTCTTGAAATCTTCCTTTCTCGTTGTCGCTCTGCAGAAAGGAAGTAATTAACGTTTAAGATCGAGAGGAGAAATGGAGAGGATCAATCGCACAATCTGGGCAAGAAAGATTGAGTGGAGAAATCATGGGATCAATTGCACGATCCCATGGGATCAATCACATGATTCTACACATCTAAGGTCGATCGATCGATCTTAAAATGAATTGTCTGTTCAATCGGTCGATTTCACGCGGAAGGCACAAATGTAATTTCCACTCAGAAATTGAAATGCGGTACCTGCTAGCAGATTTTGGGGGTGTCTGAATGTCGAGCCTTATTCTATTTATTGTTTTACTTATTATTATTATTATTATTATTCAGTTATCACCCGTTGAACACTAACTCATTTGGACGTAGGGGCCATATTCTGGCTAACACACTCTGAATCTAACTCATTCAGGCAGGGGGACCTTTCTGTATTTATTATGGCTATCACACTCCAAAGTTAACTTATTAATTTATTCGAAGTAGGGGCCTTTCCTACTTACTGCACCTTTGTTTTATAATTTATTTTGAATTTATGATTTTTGTGCTTCTCATAGTGTTTTAATTACAAATGATCTTTACACGCTTTATTTCCAAAGAAATCTATTTACACATTGTTTCATTGTCAGCTTTTTTAAAAAAAACTGCCAAACTTCGGTGAGGAGATTTAACTACACGTTTCTTCAGAGATGCATTGCATATTGCATTTTATTTTAAAAATTGATAACCACTAACTCTAAAGGTTGGATTAAAATCCATGAAAATTAAACGGATGGAAAAGACGTAAACGGGACCAGAATGCGAGATCGGACACTGCTTACTCGTGAGGAATTATTTTACCAGTTGTAGTATACTGATGTAAGCATATAAATGCTGTCTGGGAGTCAGGCCTAATAGTCTAAAACGCAATATGGGAATCAATTGTAAGCTCGAGGATTTAGTTGGAATTTTAATTGAGGAGAGACACATTGGGAATCGTACGATATTTTGGCATGATCAACATTGATGAGTGGGTGGTAAGTATAATTACTCGGTTTCCATGTTGAAACCTGAAAAGGGTACAATAGTATTCTACTGTTCTCTGTTTCAATTATGTAAATTCTGTTATTTTCTGTAGATTATCTGATTATGTTATGTTATAACATGTTTATACATTAAGTAAAATCATGTTGGACATGCTAGGAAATACATGTTAGTTGTGTGATGAATAAATAATGCCGAGTGTGGGGCATATCATGTTGGGTCATGGGTAACTTGTTGTGTGATGATGCATGTGACTGTCATGTAGGCATATTGAAATTACTAATCCTTAGCTCGCTTGGTGAAGCACTGAGTCTGTGATGATTGTTAGTGTAGATGGGCTAAAACCTAGTTTGGTCTATTGGGCCTGCCTTCGCCACAATATATATCGAGTAGGCTCGCTTAGGTGAAGTACTTGTTGTTGCTTACACCAGTATAGATCGGTAATGTCGAAAGACATGGATAATATTTCAATGATAGAATATCCATCATAGAGATATGACCCAACATAAAGAATTACACATGCATTTGTGATAATAATAAAAAAATGTACTTATATGTTTAATGTTAATATATGCTTGCTCATTGCTGTTTTTCTTCACTGGGCTTGTTGCTCACGTCCCTCACGTTTCAGGGAATAACACCGAGGATGGGACAGAGGAACCTCTGCTAGAGCCTTGAAGCAAGAGTGTTCTTTCCCATTAGATAGGATTTTATTACTAGTATTTTGAGGAACTTTAAGTAATGATCTAAACATGTAATTAACACCGTCATGTTTTCGGTGCCGGCTTTGATGATGTTTTGATGGATGTTGTTATGACTAGTATGAGAATGAATTGATACTTTGATCAAATGACTATGATAGTGAAATTACTGTGATGAATAAAAAAAATTAATCACATTTTCCGGACCCATGAGGGGCAGGGCGTGACAGGGACACTAGAAGTTAGGAATTTAAATTTTGAATTGCTATTTTGTAGCTATTTTTTAATTCGAATTTCAAAGTTGCTTGGTCAATCCACAAGGATCAACCAAACCAAGTTTAGGATTTATTTTATTTATTTAAAGATATTTTTGTAGCCAATTTTTACCGTTCATATTTTTGGAAAAAAATTTATTTTATTTACTCAAATTCGAGTGAGCTTTGGACGTGGCTTCGATTGTTATCTTCAGATTCAAAATAATAAATTACCATGTTAATTTAATCTTATGTTTTTATGTTTGAGTTTTGATTATGAGCTTAATGCATGAAATTCTTTTTAATTAAAAGAATACAAATAATCTTAACTCATTCATAAAAAACACTCGATTATGAGAAACTTGTAGTCGTTGGCCGATTATTAATTGAACTTTCGACAAGTAATCCGTTTGTAGATACTTGAACAATTAGGAGATCCATTAACCATAAGATTATTAGACCTGAAATCCACGTGAACATCGAGAAAGCTTTTGACGCTTCCCTTGCTTGTATCAAGATTGGTTGGTGAAAATAATTTGAGATTTTTTGGGAGATAAGAGAAGATGATTGGCAAGAGCAAGTAGATTTCTATGTATACAACCATCTCTGTTTGGATGAAAGTACTTCGCTAAAAATATGCAAATGGAAACATTAACTTACTTGATTTCAATTAAAAAAAGTTGTTTTCCATAAGTACCAACCCTTCGTCCTATCCTATCTGTTGAAGTAGAGAAATCGATGACAAGGAAGAATGCAATGAGACATTTGTTTACAGTGATGTAACGGTAAACTTAAAGTGGCGCGAAAACAACTGGAAAATAGAAAATCAAAATTTAGTAGTCTTTGTAGGGGTGCATGACGCAACTCGAGAAATCAGTGGGTTTGGATTATGTATTTATATATTTTGAGTCAAGTCGGGTCGGGTTGGAAAAATAAAAACTCGTATAAAAGTCAAGTCGGGTTGGATTGAGAAAATTAAAATCAACCCGACCCAACTCGATGTAACCCAACTTGACCACTCGGTTTGACTCGGGTCAGAAATTCGGTTCGGATCAAGTTGAGTAATTCAGGTGAGCAATTAAAGTTGGATTGGATTAGGTTCAATAAATTTTGACATGAATTTGATTGAGTTTATTAAAATTCAACCTGACCCAACTCAAGTTTCAGCCCTAAGTCTATGGTATCACTGAATTGCTTATTTTTCTCGATTCAGGTGAGACAGATTCAAATTGATTCTGAGCCATGTCAAACGAGTTGGATAAGGAATCTAAGTGTGAATCACTATAAATTTGTAAAAATGACTAACATCAACTTAATTTAATTTGTAAAATTCTATATAAATGTACTCAACATGATTTTAAATATCGACGGTTGTAATATTTACCACTCAACATATTTCAGATTTTAATAATTATTATGAGATTTGAGGGGTTATCTCTCACTTAATTTGAAGAAAATTAGATTGTCTATGTGATTAGATAAGCTAAAACAAGAATGGTTTCAAAATTTTCAAAAAGTGAATCCAATCGAATTAATATGGTGATAAGTATCAAAGTTTAAGAAATCAGTACAAAATCAATATCTGATATTTAAAGGTATGATGATTGAACGGTAACAATAACAAGAAGGTGCAATTGAAACTCAAGTGCATTCTATGAATGATTGCATATAAGTCTACCGTGAAAGAAAATGTCTACTACTTTTTCTTTTAAAAGGGTGAATTTTTACTATATTTTGAGAGATAGAGATAAGAATTTCATCCAAAATACATTATCAGCATCAATAACCAGTAATTCCATCTATTTGAAGTCGGTTTTGTAATTTTTTTCTTCTCTAATTAATCCTATCATAAGTCATCCCATCGGTCAATTTTAAGTCTAACATGTCAATTTTTATCCTTTCCCTCCATATTTTCAAAGGTTGGCCTCTCTTTCTTTTGTCTTTGATCAGTGGTCTCTCCACTCTACGGACTAAGCCTGTGCTTGGTCTACTATAGCTTGACCAAACAATTTCAAATGAGTTTTCTCAATTTTTCATTTATCGAAGCGATCTTTAAATTATCTCTAATGCATTCTTTTTAACACTATCGTTTAGAGTTAGATCACTCATCCAATGTATATGTCAATAACATATACATCGTAACACTTCGGAATTCCATGTTATCAATAAATTACGGAATTTGCCAGTTTAATCGTGAATCAACGGATATGAACTTTAGATGGGTAAGGTGTTGGGTCATTGGCCCAATTAGGACCCAACGGTTAAGGTATAAGTTCCATTTAAATTAAATGGGGCTGAATTAAAATGGTAATGCAATATATCTAAAAATAAGGGATCTAGATTAAGTGGCATGCGCATAGAGTGGAAGCCAAGGAAAGATATGCGTATGAGGTGTATGGAGATATTGTGCATACGGATGGAAAGATTTTAGGATTGCTTGGCCGAATATTAGATATCCATATCCACGCTGATGTGCTAGAATATTTTTAAAAAGGGGTCTTTTCCTTGGTTAAGAGTGAAACTAGGGGATTGCTAAATAAAGAAGATGTCTAAGATTAAAGATAGAGATTGCTTGGCGGTGTATAGGAGATATCCATATCTATGAGGATGCGCTCAATGGTGTCCTTTCCCTTGATTAAAAACGGTACAAGGCAAGTGCTAAATTGAAGGGTTGGCATCTTCTAATTAAGACACAAGGGGCGCATGACACCTTCTAAATAGAGGACCAATTGGAAGTATTAAAAAGAGAGGCAACAAGGGCACATGGCATACACCATCAAGAAGGTCTTGATGTTGGTGTGCTCTGACAAGAAGGTGTTCTCGGCTGTATGAAAGATCAAGAAGAAGGAGGAAAATGCTAAAGAAGGAGAAGATTAGAAGAGCAAGAACAAGTGAAGGAAAACCGGAGGAGTCGTGGAACCGGTAAGTATTTTGATAAATTTGTTTAAAGAAAGGAACCATAGGGTTTGGCCATGGTGTATGGCCGAACCCCATGGAAGAAAATTGGGAGATGAATATAGTAATTTTAATGGAAAGCATGGACCATAGGGTTCGGCCATGGTGCATGGCCGAACCCTATGGAAAGACATGGTTTAATTTATGAGTTTTTGAGGGATGAAAACCATGGAAGTGGTTAATAATTTTATTGGGTTTCAAAGCATGAAAATTATAGATGTATGCTTATAATTTTAAAAGGTTTAAAAATGATTTAAATTGGATATATGGTTAAGGACATGGTTCGGCCATTGTATGGCCGAACCCTAATTTTATTATGGCTAAGATGCTAGATCAAGGATTGATGATTTTTAAAGAGAAGATTATGAACCATAGGGTTTGGCCATGGGGTATGGCCGAACCGCATGGAAGATGGTTATTAATTTAAAAAGGATCTAATGATGGATTTTTTGGACAAAAAAGGAAGGAACCTTGATTTATGGATTCAAGGCTGGTAATTGATATAATGGATAAAATGGAAAGTTATACATCATAGGGTTCGGCCATGGTGTTTGGCCGAACCCCATGAATCAATTCTATGGTTCAATTATGGATTTATTATTGTAAATAAATTAAGAAGGAGGATGGAACAATGATATCATGGGTTCGGCCATGGACCAATATTATGGATCTCATGTGAGTAAATAAATGAATGGACTTATGTTTTGGAACCTAAACATAAGTTGATGGAGGTAATGGCAATTTTGTAATATCGGCTAAAATTGAAAGATCATGGGTTCGGCCATGGTGTATGGCCGAACCCCATGAATCTTGTTAGTGGGTTATTTATTAGCCTAAGCATATTGTAAATGAGTAAAATGGACAGCCATAGATTAAGCAATGGCATGGAAGTAAATAAGAGTGAAAATGATAGACCATGGGTTCGGCCATGGTGTGTGGCCGAACCCCATGGGGAATGATATATGGTTTTAATGTATGAAGGGTGAGAATAATGGAATGAAGCCATGGATGGCAATATTGTAAATAAGTAAAATTAATGGACCATGGGTTCGGCTATGGTGTATGGCTGAACCCCATGGGGAATGTTTGGTGGACTTAGGGTGATGTATGTTGGATTAAATGAATGGGAAGTGATATGATCTTGTACTTAAGTTAAATGAGCAAAAAGGAAACTAAAACAAAAGGGGTGAGGTTTGGCCATGGTGTATGGCCGAACCCCACAAGTTGGGTTTATGGACTTGGACATTATTGTAAATCAAATGGGACATGGTTTTAATTGATTGATAAATTATAAGGTAACGGGACCTCACAAGGTGTGTACGATTGTGAACGGTTACCAGACGAAAGCGCAAGGACACGTTAGTGGTCTTTGATAGGATTCCACCTCTTTGAAACCATGGATTTATGTACAATGTTTCTTATCTTATATTTGATGAATTTATGTTGTAAAAGATACGTTTCAAATTGTGAGTTTTAATGCTATGTTTACAATATAAAATAGCATGTGTTTCATTGGCATCTCATGCATGGCATAGAGTGAAGGTTATGTAACTGGAGGGGCCACACTCCGTCGGTACGTCCGAAAAACCTATGTGGGTACCTTGATGTGCTTTTCCATCAGGAAGAAACAAGAGGGGCCACACTCCGTCGGGGCGTCCGAAAGACCTATGTGGGGGTACTTATATGTACTTGTGATGGGTGTGACTCATTGCATTTGACATCATGACATGGCATGGATTATATGGTTTTTGACATTATGATGTTATTATATATGTTTTGTACTAACCATGTGTTAGCCCTAATTGGAATACCTACTGCGCGCGTTGTTCTAACGCCCTACTTTTACCCTAGTGGATGATACATGAAACAAGGAGAACGACGAACGCGAAAAGGGCCAAGCATAGGAGATTGGATATGTGATTGGATTATATTTGATTAAGTTACTTATGGATTTGTAATTTGAGTAACTAGACTTCGGACATGTAATAATTTAGATAATTTGCTATGGTTGGATGTTTAGTTGGATAATTATGTTATGTTAATTGTTGAATAAAGACTTGACGTACTTTGCTATAAAAAATGGAATAGAATTAGGTTCTATTATAATTCCACAGTTATAATTTTAATCCGCATGTTTATATTGTTATGTGTGAACCGTTTTCATGGATTTAGTCCATGCACACATAGGGTTGGCCAGTTAAGGGTCGAACTTTAGAAGTTCGGACTTATCTCGCGTCGTGACGTCCCGCTCTTGCTCACTCTTCTATTTAAAAAAAAAAATAGACTTTGATTTTCGGAACGCTTAGAGTGAAATAGGGCGGGGCGTTACATACATTGTAACACCCACCCACATGGAGGTGTGGGAAAAAGTCTCACATCGCCCATGAGGTGGAGGGGGTATGGGTGCAATACCCTAACCCTGATTAGTACTTAATTATGTATTATTTAACCATTAATTTTGATTAGTGAACTCTTAATCTGAGAGATTAACAAGTGGGTTATGTTTTGAGTCAAAGTTTGACTTGATCTAAGTTTGGGATCTGTGGATCCAACTCGTTGAGTATTGTGGCGAAATTGATATTATCCGAACTTTTATCCGACTGAGGTATTAAAAGTCACCTATTTTTGGTAAATAGTCATTTGAAAGATCTAAGTTTTCAAATTTCACACATTTGTTCAGTTTTGAATTTGGAGTTCAACGGTTTTTACGGTTTGTCGTTTGGACTTCAGGAAGTGTGTTTTCAGCAAAGCTGAGGAATACCCTTATTTGTAAAACACTGTGTTTTAAGCGTTTAGGAGTGTAAAAAAACCTTGAAGTCTTAAAGTATTTTTACCAGGTTATTGTAATTAGTCCAGATATTCAATTTGAGAAATTTTGAAAATACAAAGTGCTTTAAAAAATAACTTTCAAGTTTTAAAAGAGATTTTATTATTTAAAACTATACCAATTATATAGTTTTATTTTTTTTAGTAATGCACTGTGCATTACTGTAGCACCATCCTTCGATCCATCGCTCTAGTTGCAGAATAGGTGATGGAACCTTCGACTCTTTAAGAAGGAGAGGAGATGAGGGAAATTTCCGATTTCCTTTTCCTTCTTCTTCTTTTCATTTTCTTCTTCAACGTTTCACTGTTCTTCTTCTTCTTCTGCACGAATGACTGCGGCTACTGTGCAGAAATTTTCAAGGGCTTTCAAACTTCCTCATTTCTCAGTGGATTTGGGCAAACAAGGTATCAAAACTTATCTATTAGAAATTTTAGAAATTCCAGAACCAACCCTTTCGAAAAACAGTCAAGTTTTAGGCTTCAAATTTCACCTTGAATATCTGGAAGAAAAGGGAACTTTCTGTAAAAACTTTCTTTTCATTTTTTTTACATTAAAAAAAAAAAAAAAAAACAAGAGGAGGGCCTTTCCCTTCCACCCCAACGGTTCCTTTTTCCTTTTCATTTTTTTTCTCTCCTTTTGCCTCTTCCTCCTCCAGCGTCTAGTAGCCAACTCTTTCAAACTTTTCCCGCGTTTCTCGGGGTTTTCAAAACTACGCTATTTCTTAGTGAATTTTCACAAATAAGGTATGGAAATTCATCTATTTCAAATTTTAGGAACTTCAGGACTGTTCTTTTTGTGAAATGGGTTGATTTTGGGCTTCATTTTTAGATTTTTTAGAATTAAGGGAAAAATGCCCCTTTCTTTTAATTTTTAAGTAACAATTTGAGAAATTATTATTTTTATGTGCTAAGACCTTCATGTTGCATTTTTAAGCTATGATTTAGTTTAAAGTGGATTTCAAGATTTGGGTTAAGTTGATTAAATAAAATTATTTTAATAATTAGTTGAAGTGATTATATTTTTAAACTTAGTAAATTAGGCCTTTAATGTATTTATTGTTTAAATTATTTATGTATTGAGATTGACTATCTTATTTTTAGACGGTGAAATGTTAAAAGATTTATTAGAATTTTATGACTTTTCTCTTTCTTTGTTCCAAGAGTCTACCTTGACGGAACTATGTTCTGTCAGTCGGTGTGATACCCCTTGCCTAGTTGGGCTGAGGAGCACACTACCGATGTGGGGAGTCCCACATAGGTAGTGAAGGATGAAATGTTCGGGTTTATTTGAGGCCACCCCATGTACTCTAGTGTGACACGTTTTGGGCCGGGCCATGTGGGCCAGGGCCCAAAAAGCAAAACTGTGCGGGCTCGCTTGTGTGCGAGGCCCAAAGTGGACAATTTCACACTGAATCAAGCCCTAAGTCTTGTGTTTGGGTCGGGCCATTACAAATTTGGTATCAGAGCCAAGTTCAATACTCGCACTGTGTGGACATTCCTCCTTCCCTGGTGTTGTTGAGATGGGCCGAGTCGAGTCGGGGGCGGCTCGAGGCTTCAGGGGGGTGATTGTGATACCCCCTGTCCAGTTGGGCTGAGGAGCACACCACCGATGTGGGGAGTCCCACATCGGTAGTAAAGGATGAAATGTTGGGATTTATTTGAGGCCACCCCATGTACTCTAATGTGACGCGTTTTGAGCCGGTCCATGTGGGCCAGGGTCCAAAAAGCAAAACCGTGCAGGCTCGCTTGTGTGCGAGGCCCAAAGCGGATAATTTCACACTGAGTCAAGCCCTAAGCCCTGTGTTCGGGTCGGGTCATTACAGTCAGACCCATCAAGTTGTCAGTCGAGTCAATTTAGGTCAATAAATAATGTTTAACTCCATCAATTATCCAAATTGAAACAGTTGGACCGGATTCTCTCTCGTTCACGCAAATCAAGAAACTCACGTAGCTTCGTCGATCAAGGTGAGGAGACTCAACTATGACTTATTTGCATGTGAATGTGTATATGTTTTATGTAATGTTCATATATACGTTATATATGTTATGATTGGAATATGCAGGTGATTATCTATATATATATATATATATCTATGAATGTCCCTATGCAGGTGTTGAGAATATGATTACTCTGGGTTGATAAACCTGGATTTTATATCAGTGAATGGTAATTCTGTATTTTTCCATGTATATGAAATTTTATTTATGGGGTATGTTAAACATATATACTCACACACTTGTTAAGTGGGTCGAGCTCCTGCAAGATGCTGCATTCTGTCTGCCTTGACTTAATGCATTTGAGGATGAGTGGGATTCTTTGACAGGGTTGAGTGGGATACCCTGGCCTTATACAGTTGAGGTTGAGTGGGATACCTCAAGGGGTTGAGTGGGATACCCCAGTAAGTCAAAGAAACAATGATACATATTATGAATTAAAAGAAAAGAACAATTGCCACACGTTTTATTATTTATTTTAACTGCATTGTAGATTTTAATTCTCTATCACATGCTATATCTATGATATTTCAAGTTCTCTTCACTGAGCTAGAAGCTCACATGTACCTCAATGTAGGACAAGATCTAGAGGCAGCAGAAGACCCCCCTGCAATGGCCTAAACTGTGGAATCTTTGAATTCCAATAAGTTATTTTGGAGTAGAATTTACTTAGATGGCTTAATATGTAATTATTATCTAAGTTCACCAGTTGTAGGATCCAGACTTGTATGTGTATAATTATGGTGTGAACTGTTATGTGAATATAAGTACCTTATGTGATAGTTTAGATTTTATAAACACGTGTGGTTTCTTCATGGGTTGAGGCAGACCCGAGGCCATGGACATGTTGAGTTTTAGGATTAGTTTAAAAAAAAATAATTTAGTGTCATTCCAAGCCCACATATCTGGGTCGGGGCGTGACAGTTTGATATCAGAGCTTATGTTCAGCCCTTGGACTGTGATGGTTTTTGCATCCTTAGAGTGGTTTTTGGACATAAGTTGGGTGTGAGTTTTAGTGTTACCCTTATATTTGATTATTTTACTCCCTTACTAATTATTATTTTCTTTTTGGACAGAAATGTCTGAAAAGAAAATACCAGTTCAGAAAATAGGAAAAGGGACCCAGGAAGACCCTGTGACATTGTAATCCTCAACCAGTGACTCGAGTATGCTAGTTTGGACACCAGATTCACAACCCTCTGATGTTGAAGTTATAAAGATTTCCTCAACCACTTCCTATGAGCCTGCTACCCCGTCCCACTACCGATCTTCTTCATACTCATGGTCCAATGTTGGATATGAAGAACCTGAAGGTACTTCAGAGCATGAATCCCTAGTGAATCAAGAACTTGTGGTAAATCTTGAATCGGTGATTCCATAGGAACCAGTACAAACACCAGTAGTTGACCCAAAACCTCATGATCCTCACCCAGGTCATAGAGTACGAGTTCCATTATGTTGTAATTGCCATAAGTTCGGACATAGTTACACCTTCTATTCGTACCCTTATAACTACCAATGCTCCATTTGTGGCCTTCCCAGACACACTGAAAATGACTGCTATTATCTGATATTTGATGTTCCTATCCAGTGCCGCATCTGTAAGCAACCCAATCATCTTAAGAAGGCATGTCTGTATTACGATCCCACATCCTCATAAGACGAGACCTCTTCAAATGAATACTAGTGAGAAAAGGGGACAAGAAATGTTTTGGGTAGAAAGACTTATGTATATAAGCTTTTGTAACTTGAAAGTGTGGGAATCACTTTGATACATCTTTGGATAGAATGTGATGCTTTAAGAAGAATCTGAGAAGACTTGTACATAATCTTTTGTCACTCTAACTATCTGAAAATTATGTAAAAACTTCAGTAATATGTGAATAATATAAGTATGTTTACTTATTATTTTTGTGCTATGATGAGTTATAGTATGATTAATGTGTATGCTCATAGTATACCTATTTATGATTTAAATTACGAGTAGCAAGTTAATAGTAAGTGTGTTTGTCAGGAGATGTTAGAAGCATCCTGACATTCTGTAAGCTTAGGAGCAAAAATGACTCCTCCCTTGGAAGACCAAGGCGAATATGTCCACCAGAATGGACCTGTTGACGCAGTGCGTATCGCAATGGAGGCATTTCAGCGAGTAGCAAATGATCTTCGACGACCCCAGAATTGGAACCTCGGAGAAAGAGTTGTAGCTGCTGCTAAGGATTTTAGGCGGATGAATCCACCTACTTTCTCGGGAAGTGCGGACCCAGTAGTGGCGGAGATGTGGCTCAACAAGATTGGTCATATATTCGACAATCTAGCCATCTCCGACGATCTCAAAGTGACCTTGAATACCTACCAACTAGAAGATAATGCTTACAAGTGGTGGGAAGTTAAGCATTTCACTAGAAACCATGAACCGATGAGTTGGACAACATTTTCAACAACTTTTCTTGTAGGCTACTACCCTAAAGTGGCAAAGGACGCAAAGAAGAAACAGTTTATGGATTTGAAGCACGGATCTGATACTGTGGCCCAGTACGGCTCAAAGCTTTTCGATCTTCTTCAGTATGCTCCACATATAGCATCTAAAGAAAATGAAAAGATTCAACATTTCTCGAATGGAGTTCGTCCATTTCTGCAGCGTCAGGTGGTTGGGTTGGATTTGCCTACTGTGGAGGCAGTACTTGATCGTGCTACAATGGTGGAAGTTGTGGATACTATCAACCGGAATATGGAAAAGCCTCTTCAAGGCAGTGCTCAAAAACCACCCCAGCCTAATAAAAAGAGAAAGTTTAAAGGATCATTCTCTGTGAAAGGCCAATCCTCTGTAGGTCAGGCAAGCAATGCGAGATCCAAGATGCTGATTTGTTATTCTTGTAACCAACCTGGTCACACGGTTAGACAGTACCCGCAGTACAAGGCACCACAATCTAGTGATCGAGTATGTTTTTATTGCAAACAAACGGGTCATTTTATCAAAGATTGTCCCTATAATGGTAGTGGCAGTAATGTAGTGGAACCTACTCAGAATATGAAATCAGCACAGTCTACACCTCAACCTTCTAGAGGCTCAGTGGCGCCGGGGAATGCGTCACAACGGAATGGACATGGGAAGGGACCGGGATGTCCTCAGACCACTCAAGGGAGAATCTACACCCTCGGAACTCAGATGACAGAGCCGATGGATAATGCTGTGATGGAAGGTACATTACCTCTCTTTAGCCTTATGACCAGGCATTGTTTGACACTGGAGCATCTCATTTTTTTATCTTTATAACTTGTCTTGACAAGTTAAGAGTTACAACCCGTAAGATCTCGTAAACCTTTAATGATAGTTTCACCATTAGGTAAAAAGTTGTTGGTGACCCAGGAGTATAAGTCATGCATTTTAAGAATAGGTGGTTGATGTGAAATTTTAAATTACTCGCAAGCGTACGAACCGGTTTATAGTATAGAGTATGAGTGCGAGGTCGTACCCAAGGGAAATCTACAAAATATATGTACGAAATAAAAAAATCGCACTATTTAAAAAATGATGTGATTTAAGGAAATAATTTTCTAAAACATTTAGTTATAATCTTAATTTAAAACAATGAATAGTTTTGATGAATTTTTGAGAAAAAGAAAAATAAATCAAAAATAAATTTTTTTTACATAATCTACAATGGAATCGGGTCAAACATCGACGTGGCATATTATCCAATTTAAAAATAAGAAAATCACGGCCTAGAATATGAAATGATCTAGAGTTATGAAATATAATTCAAATTCATTTTCTATTAAAATTCTAATTAGAATTTTTATGTCATCTATAAAATCGTATTTTTTTTTTTCAATTCAAGCCTTAGGCTTGAGCGGGTTTTAACTTGTGTTTCCCCAAATCTAAAACAACTGTTCTTGATAAGAACCTTAGATTGGAAAGACGGCAAGTCCCACTGATCCTAATAGGGGTTCTACTTTCCTTGAAAAAAAAAATTGTAAAAATATTTTTGTTTTTACATAAAGTTCATAAAAAGAATCAAAAATAGAATACAAATCATCATTATTAAATATTTTAATAACTGGGATCATCATAAATCTAAACAACTGCCATGAATTTTTATTAATAAATTGGAAATGAAATACAATTCTTTTTGAACTTGACATAAAAATAAAAATAAAAATAAAATAACTTACAAGAAATTATTTATTTTTTTTCTCTTCTGTCTTTTGGTCGTCCAATTTCAGTCCCTTCGATGTCTAGCCCGGTTCAACCTTCAATGGATCCGGACACTTGAATTTATAGGAGAAAAGGGATGAGATAAGGGACCCTTCAAATTTGATCGGATGAGAGACCCATTCAATTTCAAATTCAGAAGTTCAAATTCAGCCGGGGCTGTGCTTTGTCCTTCTCCTTATCTCTTTTCAAATTTTAATCCCAACGTCTATCGGTTCAGCTGGCAGCTTTTCAAATCGTGGCTTTATCTCTATTTTCCTTTGCCTTCCATTCCTCTCATAGCCGTTTCTCTCTTTCTTATCTCAGCAGATAATTCTTTTTTTTTCTTTTATCCCCTAATCTCTGCTTTCCTTATATGTTATAGATCTGATCAGTTGCTACACGGCAGCTGCTTATCCTTCTCTGATCTTCTCATTTTCAATTTTGAAATCACCTGCTACATGGCAGCTCTGCTATCTTTTCTTTCTTATCTCTATCTTCTTGCTCGGATGCTATCTTATCCTCTATCTTCTTATCATTTCAAATCTCTGCTTTATCTCTGCTTTCTATCCTCCTCTTTCGGTAAGCATATCTGATTCAAATAAAAGATGCTTCCTTGTACGGCTATACCATAAGCAGCAGCTTCATCTGGGTCAACTCTTCCTTATCTCTTCCTCAAGTTGCTACCGTCAGTCGCTGTTGCTCTGTCTGTCCCCGGCTGTGCTCGGACTGCTGTGGTTCACTGTGTGCCGCCGCTGGCTGCTCGGGCGGCTTTTGCTGCTACCGTCTTCCCCTGGCATTGCTGCTCTTTGGGTTACAACTGCTCTGCTGTACTCGGTCTCTGCTCGGACTGCCCTTGCCACAGATCACAGCTGCTGCCTCTGCTGCTGGTTATCGCTGCCGCTGCCTCCACCGCTGGCTGCTCTTTCCTGCTGTGTTTGCTGTTCTCTGTTTCTCAGTTTGGCTGCCTCTGCTGTCTGTTTTCTTCTCTGCTCAGAGCTGCTCCATCATCGGCATCTCTTCTCACCTGGCTGCTGTGTATCAGCCGGCTGCCTTTCCTTTGCTTTCATCATCTGCAACTGCCTCTGCTCTCTTCAGGTGGCTGCCCATGTATCGCTGGCCTCAGCTCTGCTGTTTGCAGTGCTGGCTACCATCTGTTTGCAGTGCTGGCTGTCGCTGGCTGCTCGGGCGGCTGTTGCTGCTCGGACTGGCTGCTGCTGTGTGGCTGCCGTTGGAACCTTGCTGTTCTTCTTCTCTTCTTCTCTGTTCATGCCTTCAGCTGCCCTCTTCGGCTGGCTACTCCGCTGTGTGCGGTGTTGCTGCTCAAGTGGGCAGCCGATTTGCACTGGCTGCTATGCACCGCTGCTTCAGCTCTGCTTTTGCTCGGGCTGCTGTTGCTTTCAACTTCTTGGCCGCTGGCTGTGTCTGTGTGCTTTTCATGGATGCCGTTTAACTCTATTTTTTCTATCTTCTATCAGTCTTCTCCTTTTCTCCCGTAATAATTCCTGTAAACAGATAAAAGAAAAGAATAGAAAAGAAAATAGAAGAAGAAAAAGAAATGGTAAGGCTTTTCTTCAGGTGACGGGCATCCCGATCGACAATAAATGAGAGGGGTTGGCAGATAAAACTCGACTTTCACTCGAATTTGAAAAATGAAATATTAATCTAAGTGTAGAAGGTTGGTTCTGAAAACCCCACTAGTTTAACCAACTTGACCTGACCCTTTTGAAGGTAACGTCGACCGTATTTTTGACTTAACCAATTTTTATCATTTTTTTATTTTTATTTTCTTTTCTTTTTTATATTTTTCAAAATAAACTATAAAACTAAAAACAATCCTAAACACATCTAATATTTATAAAATAAGGACTAATTAATCTAATATTAAAGGGTAAAATTGTAATTTTACGGTGTTCATCAGTGGTCTAGATCTATCATATGACTTTCTGATGATAGAAATGTCAGATTATGATGTTATTTGGGCATGGATTGGTTATCCATGCATCAGACTTTGTTGGATTGTTCTCAAAAGAAAGTTTATGGGACGTCTTTGTCTGGAGTAAGATTCGTGGAAAAGGTAGTACCCTATGATGACTTGAGAGTTAAGTCCTCTGGTCTTGGCACGTATCCAGGTAGTGTAATTGTCAGTTAGGATGGGAGGATGTAAGAGGTGTAGAATTACAATTTCCTCGGGTGATTTGTAAGTTCATGGATGTTTTCCCTGATCAGCTTAGAGGGTTGCCCCCACACCGAGAAATAAATTTTATAATAAATCTACAACCTGTAACATCTCCTATGTCTAGGTTTTATCCGATTAAGTAATTCGCCTTGGGGTGCGCCAGCTCTTTTTGTAAAAACGAAAGATGCGTCTTTAAGAATGTGCATTGATTACTGACCGTTGAATCATGTCACTATCAAGAATAAGTACACATTGCCAAAAATAGATGATCTTTTTGATTTGTTGAGAGGTTCGAAGTGTTTTTCAAAGATCGACTTAAGATCTGGATATCATCAGCTAAGAGTCAGAGAGGAAGACATTCCAAAGACTGCTTTTCGAACACAATTTGGACTCTATGAATTCTTAGTCATGCCGTTTAGTTTGACGAATGCACTAGCAACTTTCATGGATCTAATGAATAGGATCTTCCAGCCATACTTAAGGGAGTTTGTGGTAGTGTTCATCGACGATATTTTAATTTATTCATCATCGGAAGAGGAGCATGAACATCACCTGCGTATAATTTTGCAGACTTTGAGGGACCATCAATTGTACTCAAAGCTCAGTAAGTGTGAGTTTTGGTTAACTCAGGTCCAATTTCTTGGACTCGTGGTGTCAGTAGAAGGAATTTCGATAGATCCAGCCAAAGTGGAGACAGTGATGAATTGGGAAGCACCCAGAAATGTCACTGAAATTCGAACTTTTCTTGGATTGGCGGGATATTATCGAAATTTTATCCCCAATTTCTCACAAATTGCTGTGCCAGTGATACATTTAACCAAAAAAGATGTGAAGTTAGAGTGGAATGAAGCCTGTAAAGCCGCATTTCAAGACTTGAAGGAAAAACTAACCACCTCTCCAGTGCTCACTATACCTGAGTAAGGATGTGGTTATGAGGTATATTGTGATGTCTCTAAGCTTGGATTAGGGTGTGTATTGATGTAAGAAGGGGAAGTTGTTGCTTACGGGTCCAGACAATTGAAAGGACACAAACAAAATTACCATACTCATGATTTGGAATTGGCGGCAGTAGTGGTTGCACTAAAGTTGTGGAGACATTACCTGTTTGGTGAGCGATATACTGTTTTCTCCGATCATTATAGTCTCAAGTATCTTTTCACTCAGAAGGATTTAAACATGAGGCAACGAAGATGGATGGAGTGCCTTGGAGATTATGACTTTGGACTTACCTATCATCCTGGAAAATCGAATGTTGTGGTAGACGCTCTGAGTAGGAAATCACGCTGCAGTATAGCAAGCATGGAGACACTACAGTGGAAATTATTGGAGTCCATGTTTAACTTTGATTGGGAGTTTATTGAAATGGATGAACCAGCACGTATTCTTAATCTGGTATTACAACCAGAGATAGTAGGAATAGTGTTGGAAAGGCAACAAGAAGACGCTAAAACAAAAGAGTTGGTAGCTTAGCTGTCTAATGGAGTAGAGCTGAATGACTGGAACGTCAGATCTGATGGAGGATTAACATTCCAAGGCAGATTGATCCTACCAGAATCTGAAGAATGTCGTGAGAAAGTGCTAAATTATTTCATCATTCCAAGTTTGCAGTGCATCCTGGAAGTACGAAAATGTATCGGGATTTATGTTGACAATTCTGGTGGAAAGGAATGAAACGAGAAGTGGCAGACTTCGTGTCAAGGTGTTTGACCTGTCAGCAAGTCAAAGTTGAATATCAGAGACCTAGAGGTAAGATGCAACCTCTTCCTGTAGCCAAGTGGAAGTGGGAGCACATCACGATGGACTTTGTGGCAGGATTTCCAAAGTCTACTAAAGGACACGACTCGATCTGGGTCATTGTGGATCGACTGACTAAGTCGGCTCACTTTTTACCAATCAAGAAGAAGGACACTTTGACAACACTGAGCAAGCTGTATGTTAAAAAGATAATCAGATTACATGGAATACCTGTATCTATCGTGTCAGATAGAGATACGCGGTTTGTATCTAGATTCTGGCAGGGGTTACAGAAAGAGTTGGGTATGAAGTTGTGCTTCAGTAATATATTTCATCCCCAGACAGACGGTCAGTCAGAGAGAACTATTCAGACCTTGGAGGATATGATAAGGGCTTGTGTGATGGATGTGCAGGGAAGCTGGGAAGACCATCTAGCACTCATAGAATTTGTATACAACAACAACTACCAATCCAGTATACAAATGGCACCGTATGAAGCTCTGTATGGTAGACCTTGTAGATCGCCTTTGTGTTGGGCTGAAGTGGGCAATAAAGCTCTTCTCGGACCAGAGATGGTACATGAGACATCTGAATAGGTAGAAATGATCAGGCAACGACTCAAAGTTGCACAAAGTCGACAAAAGAGTTACGCTGATAAGAGGCGGAGACCTCTAAAGTTTGAAGTTGGAGACTTTGTGTTCATGCATGTCGCACCACGACATGGTGTACAAACATTTGGTTCTAAAGGGAAGTTTGTCACCTCGCTACGTGGGACCATTCGAGATTTTGACGAGAGTTGGAGAAGTTGATTACCAATTAGCACTACCTCCAAATCTGGAAAGGGTGCATAATACTTTTCATTTATCTATGCTCAGAAAGTATGAATCAGACCCTTCGCATGTGCTGAACGTGGAAGAAATAGAAGTGTTTGAAGACTTGACTTTTGAAGAGATACCTATTGAAATTCAAGGTACTCGGACCCTAGTACTTCGAAGGAAGAACATTCCTCTAGTGCAAGTCTTGTGGCAGCATCATGGAGTGCAATATGGAACGTGGGAACCAGAGTCAACTATGCGGAAGATATACCCTGGATTATTTGTTGATTAAAGGTATGCATTTATTTTGAAATTTCGGTCGAAATTTCTTTAAGGGGGTAGAATGTAATACCCTAACCTTGATTAGTACTTAATTATGTATTACTTACCCATTAATTTTGATTAGTGAACTGTTAATCTGAGAGATTAATATGTGGGTTATGTTTTGAGTTGACTCGATCTGAGTTCGGGATCTGTGGATCCAACTCGTTGAGTGTTGTGGCGAAGTTGATATTATCAGAACTTTTCTCCGGGTGAGGCATTAAAAATCACCTATTTTTGGTAAATAGTCATTTGAAAGACCTAAGTTTTCAAATTTCACACATTTGATCAGTTTTGAATTTGGAGTTCAATGGTTTTTACGGTTTGTTGTTTGGATTTCCGGAAGTGTATTTTCAGCACAGCTGATGGATACCTTTATTTGTAAAACACTGTGTTTTAAGCATTTGGGAGTATCAAAAGACCTTGAAGTCTTAAAGTATTTTTACCAGGTTATTGTAATTAGTCCGGATATTCAATTTGAGAAATTTTGAAAATACACAGTGCTTAAATTCTGATGTCTCACCACATACAGTTCTAAGCAGGAAATTCCGATGTCTCACCACATATGGTTCTAGCATATGTAATTCTAGTATACATGGAAAATACATATAAATCTTATGACCAATGTCACTCAAATTTAATCCGATTAAACACTCCAATTTTACCACCTCTCCAAGCCAGCTCAACACCGTTATTGTTGGTTGTCATTCCTATAATGAAGTTAGACCCAATCGACTAATTTGGGTCAGACTTGAGCTGTTGCAAATCTTGTTATATTATGTTTTATCCCAACCCAACATATTGTCTATCCATGACCTACTTGAATTGCTATTGACCACAAATTTAGATCTAGTATTTAATTCTGGTGAATGGAGTAATTCAAAATTTCCAACGCCATCTCATCACTTGGATTTCATACTTAGGTAAAGTCTCAACAAAATAATTTGGCTCGAGGATCAACCCTAGCCTCGTCATCCTTAAATATGGTTTGGATTTTGACGAAGTAGTGACTCGTGCCAAGCTTGACTTGTACGTAACCTATTCGCAAGTGTTGGTTGAGGCTACTGAAGTTCTCTTTTATTTTATTTTGGTTGTGTTGGAATGGAGAAAAACAAGGAGACTTCTTTCAAATTAACCGGATCCTCTTGTTTGGAATGGATCACTATTTAAGAAGAAAGTGTCTCACGTTCTAAATTTATCATTCTCCAAGAGAAGATGGTGTTCTTTATCTACTATTGGAGAACGCCTCTTCTCCTTCATGAAGTGTTCATGAACTTGCCATTTAGGTTGCATATGGTTGTGTTTTATTTTTTTGGTTTTTTGGAGATTAATAAAAATATAATTATGGGAATTAAAATGTATTTAAAACTAAATAATATAGACCAAATTTCAGTTGAATAATCAAGTTTTAACCACTTAATTTTAGTGGATGAAAATCACCTGACATCCTTTTTTTTTTTAAAGACGTCTGATAATTTCTATGACTAAAATCAAGTGGTTAAAAATTATTTTTTCAACTGAAATTAGTTCACATGTCATGTTTGAACGACCCTTTTACTCTCACTAAATAATTTTCTTTTAAAAATTTATAATTAATTAAAAAAATAAAATACAACTCATGTAAACTTTATTAAGTTGTCTCCAAAACCGAGAAGTCTTACAAAATTCTCAACGTTCAGACAATTTATGCAGCTGCCTGTGACTTTTTTCCACATCAATCATGTAGGGGTAAATAGGTAAATAAAAACTTTATAACTTCCTCAACTATTGAAATAACTAATTTACCATAAATTAATGGCCAGCCATACAGACACTCGGATTTTCTTTCTCTACACACCCATTTTCAAAATTTTGGATGAAATTACCCTTTTGCCCTTCCACTTAATTTTTCTGCTGAAAGAAGAATTCGTTCGGATGTGGGATTGACCGAACGCACAGAAGAGAGAGAAAAAAACTAGTGGGTCCCACCGTTGACCGAAACCCAAGGTCTTCCTTAGCCGTAGATAGGTGGGCTAGGGCGATCATGGTGGTGTTGATCCTAGGGGCAGAAGTGCAGGATCCACTTGGATCTAAGAAAAAAACCCCCCAAATTGGGTTTCGGTCCCCCCAAGTAGCAGCAGAAAAAATTGGCCAGAAGAGGGTCCCACGCGAGTCAGATCAGAGATCTGATGGTATAGATGGATAGACCATCAAAAAACGGAATGGGTATGGTGGGTCCCGTTGGCAGAAACTTTTCCGATCAACTGATCTAAGGCCGAGAAAAGGATCTAGCGGCAATAGAAAAATACAGATCTGCTGCCGTCAGATCTTCTTCTCGGCCTTAGATCAATTGATCGGGAAAGTTTCTGCCGGCGGGACCCACCATACCCATTCCATTTTTTAATGGTCTATCCATCTGTACCATCAAATCTCTAATCTGACTCGCGTGGGACCCTCCTCTGGCTAGTTTCTTCTGTTGCTGCTTGGGGCGACCGAAACCCAATTTTATGGATTTTTTTCTTAGATCCAAGTGGATCCTGCACTTCTGCCCCTAGGATCGACACTACCATGATCGTCCCGGGCCCACCTATCTACGGCTAATGAAGACCTTGGGTTCAGTCAACGGTGGGGCCACCAATTTTTTTCCCTCTATTCTGCGTGTTCGGTCGATCTCACATCCGAACGAATTCTTATTTCAGAGGTTCGTTCGGCGGAAGAATTAATTGGAAGGGCAAAAGGATAATTTCATCTAAAATTTTAAAAACGGGTGTATAGAGAAAGAAATTCCGAGTGTCTGTATGGCTGGCCAAATTAATTCACTTGAATATAAATGGTAGGTGACCCTATAAATTCTCAAATACATCATGCATGAGAAGCTCTCAACAACCACCACTTTATTTTAAGACATAAAAGAGATGAGAATGAATTCTTTGGTGGGAGACGGTTAACCCTTACAATGCCTTCCTCTCATACTTAAACAAGCACTATTGGTGTAAATTTCCTCACGAGACACGACCATTGGCATAAATACTCTTTTGAGGATATTAACAATGGCATGTAACATCGATAAATTTTTAAAATTTTTGGGGTTTTATCTAGAAATTAATGGGAAAATCTCGTGAAAAATATAATATTTAAAATAAAATAATTAATAAAATAATTAATAAAATAACTTTTTTTAATACCATTCATGAGCAACTACCAACCAATTCAGAATAAACAACATATTATAATACAATTCAATAAATATCCTACAATCTTTAAAATATTAACAAATACTTTATATCATTGTAGAAATTTCTTTAAGATGATTGCAAAAATTTCTTAATAAAGGAATTTACTGAGAATTTATTGGGAATTTATCAGGATATTACCATTTATCTCATTTTCAACACGATTTTATCGAGAATTTCCCGCAGTGCCAATAAATACGCATTATTAAAACAGTAACGGTATTTTGCGAGTAAAAAAAGTAGTAAAAATGCGATAAATGGTAATATCGTGATAATGTCTTTATATATTCCTAATAAATTACTCTAAATTTTGTTGGCCAAATAGTTAAATACGCATCCCTTGAATTAATATTATATTGAGTTGGCTGCATTGTCAATTTCGTGAATGTGTCCATATGTGTCTAGAACCTAGGCTCTAGAAGAACGTTAAAGATAAATTAAGCTTGAAGTCTAGAAACAGAGAAAATTGGAAGACAAAGCATCAATGACAGACAAACTTCATGAATGACATCCATACACATGTATAATAGACCATATGACAGACCTTGACCTTAGAATCCTTTGATAAAATGGTTACACAAAATTGGATCTCTAAGATTAGACTTTGCCCAAATGAAATAGCTCTCTTGCTTATCAAGTGTTATTATTGTTCTTACAATCATGATATGTACTCATAGTCAAATTCATATGATTGTAAATAAACATCTTGGAAAGAACTCTTCATTCAAAAGAATCACCAAATTACAACTTATATACTCATAGGTGAATTCTAGAACTTGGGCACCCGAACGATATGAGTTTGGACCAGGCGATCCGAGTTTATAACCGGACGATCTGAGTTCAACGGCTCACTTATTTCAAATTTGAAATCTAGTCAAACTAGTCATTGGAAAGTCAACATGACTGTTGACATGTTACCATTAAGTTTCGTCCATTGTGAAGTTCGGACGATCGAAACCTGAACCTAGTCGGCCGAATTGGACTTTGTTTTGGGACATATTTTCTATATAAACGAAGCTCACTTGGTGGGCAAAGATTGACAACTATAAGTTGAATTTTTGTATACTACTCTCAAGTGTCCCAACCAAAATTAAGAGTTTCTAATCATCATAGTTAAACCTTTCTTACCTCTTCAACTCTATCTTCAACACAATCAAGGCACTCATAGGTATATATATTGAGCATATTAAGCTCTACATTGATTGTGTGTTTTAGAAAAGATCTCAAATGGATAGATAGACCTTATAGGCAAACTTACTTCATTCCTAGACTCTTTCATTCACTTTGGTTTGGTATTCATTGATGCATCTACTCAAGATTACCAAAGACCAAGAAAGAGGAAGATCATAAAAAAATACGTCACAAGCTACATTGATCAAGGAGTTAGTGTTCTTGGTAACATCTCTCAAATAAACACTTTCTATCTATTGTGATATTGTTGTAAAGGGTTAGTTGACCATATTCCCTTTAAGAGAAGTATTTTCTTGCGAACATTAGTGGCCTCATCTCCACCCGTAAGGAGATTGATTTGTGGTTTAATCTCTACCCTCTAAGGAGATTTGTTATTAGTTACTCCACCCTTAATAGAGAGACTTGTATAGATTTCTTCTCCACCTGCAAAGGAAGTGCTTAGTTAAATCTCAAACAATTTACTTGAGTCGTGGACATAGACAGGTTTGCCAAACCACGAAAAAAATACTCATCACATTCAATCCATCTCTTCTCACCTCTTCTCTTTACATTGATCTATTCACCTTGATTGCTAAATCTCTTAAAGCACAAACATATAGTGAGACTCACCCATTGACAATCTAAAACTTGGATAGAACATTAATGATTTGTGTGGCATATCTCAAATTGAATATTTAGTTTGCTTTAAGTATAAAGAGACATATTAATTATTTATCAATATTTTCTAAAAATTCAAAATTCTGAAAAAATCCTATTCACCTCCGATGTTACTGGTCACCATTAATATCCCCAGAATGGTATTTATGAGAATGGCACCAATTACTATTACTAAGATTCTTCACTAACTACTTGAACCACTCGAAGATTCTATCAACTACAGGAAGCTCAAACGTCTATGATTGCTTGCTTTCATGACTTGGGGCTTTGTTCGTCACTTTGATGGGCCAAAATTGGTCCATCTTTTGATTTTTTTTTTTTTTAATTATTGGTTTGCCACACTAAAATTTGAATCACCAACTGGGCTTGGACTTCCTAGAACTCATTTGTAATTTGTATAATGATGTCAATATTTCTTTCGAATATGTCAAATCTTCTCTTATTCTAATCCTTTGCTTCTTTAGTTGAGAGAGAGATGATGATTTCAATTATGACTCGGCATTTAGACACCTCCATATTCTGTCAGCAAACACCGCATTTTGAATTTTTAGTGGAAATTACGTTTCTACCCTTCCGTGTGAAATCGTGCGATTGAACAGACGGTTCGTTTTTGTTTCGATCGATTGATATTAGGCTTATACAAATGTACGATTGATTCCAGGGATCGTGCGATCGATTCCAGAGATCGTGCGATTGATTCTCGGAATCGTGCGATTGATTCTCCAAATGGAGTGGAGAGAAATTTTCAAAATAGGTCATTTCTCGACCGATTTTTACAAACAAGGTATCAAAATTCATCTACTCTGAATTTTATGAACTCCAGGACTTATTTTAAGTGAAAAGGGTATAGTTTTAAACTTCAAAAATCGTATTCAAAGAATTAAGGGAAAATTATGAACTCCGATGTCACACCCAGACCCGAAAAGTGGGCCCGGAATGTCATTGATTTTTTTTTCCTTTTGTGAAACTAAACTCAAGAATTCTAATTGGGCCGGATCAACGGTTAGGCTCAAAGGTCACACATGAGCTCAACATGTGGACTCAAACACATACCATAAGTTTACCCCAAAGAAACATAAGTACAAACTCATAATTCCATCAACGAAATATTATTTCAACATCATCAGAGTAACTACGGAACACATGGTAATTCAATACATGACATTAATACAGACTAAGTACGATACACGGTACTTTACATAAGTAAAAGGTTTAAGGAACCAAAAAAGAAAGATAACAGAGTTCCCCTCAGTGGGAATCCCAAGACAACGCAGTAGCTTATCCATTCTAAGCTTCATACGGAGGGTTCTCGGCCTCAGGCACATCTCCTGAAATGTGAGTGGTGTTAGCTAACTAGCCCAGTGAAGGAAATATAACAATGCAGTCTAATGAAACATCAGGTTAGTTAAATAAACAACATTTGCAATATAATATCTCATGCTTGACAATAAATTCTTAACATCAAGTATAATCTCATCATCATTTCCAGTACTGTTGTCATCCAACGTAACGCCTACATACTACGTTGAGACCATTGTATTAAGTCCCGACACGGTCAAAATACGTCCTTGCAAGTACATCTTCGGCCCTCACATGGCCGATACTGACACTCCTCAAGTCAGCAACTGTCGACACCCCTGGTCCAGTAGACGTAAGCCATCTCACACACATGGCCGATATTGGTTCAATAGTTAAGGGCACGTGGAAGCAGTATTACATATCTTATATGATCAACATCATAAACATTCAATAAGCACATCTTACAACAGTGCATCATGTCTAGGCACATGGGTGGGTTCATCAACTTGAAACCACTCATTGCTCAAGATTCATCTCATTAAACTTGATTACACCTACTGCAAAGTTAAGTCCGCTCACTGAAAATGTGTGGTATCGCAGTCTCTGTTCAATAAACAAACAAGTGCACAATCAATAATAGGTTAACATACATAGCATTCAAATGTATACATACAAGTAGTATTTTCAAAACCATACTGTTTTCCCAAAAATCTCTAAGGTAAATGGAATTGAGTCTCCTATTTGGTTTCTAACAATTTTAAGTTATAATAATCCACAATATATAATAATAGGGTGGTCAGTCCAAAACTCATATTGTATTCTGGGCATTACCGGATTGACGTATTGAGTTAGGTCTAGATACTCAGGTCACTTCTTGTATTGTCTTCTGGATAGGACCAGATTGACATGTTGAGTAAGGCCTCAAGGTCACTCAGTGCCCGACAGATATAGCGTCGGACTGAAAGTGAAGTCACTCAGTACCCGACAAATAGAGTCGGCCTGGAAGTGAATACAAATAGTATATACACTATAGTAATAAGAGAAGAAGGGTTAGTACATTTTTAGATTATTAATGGGGGTATAAACATCACATTAAAACTTAAGTCTAACACATGCATCATCAATCAATTAAGATTTTACATTAAAAAAATGGGTTCCTCGGAACCTGCCTCGGAACCAGGTACTGTGGCTTCGGATCATCCGAACCACTGTCTAAAACTAGTTACAGACTTCGAAACTTGGGTCTATCTTCGGACCGTCCGAAGATCAGTTCTCGGATCGTCCAAAGGTCCTTTCAAACCAAAAAACAGGCTTCGGTGGGTTTGTGTGTCTCGGATCATGCCGAGAGAAGCTCGGATCGTCCGAGAGGGGTTCGGTCCTTCTGAACAGAACTCGAAACGTTTGAAGCAGCGGCGAGAGAGTGGCTAGCCTCGGACACTTTGGGACTTCGAACTGAAGCTCGGACGTCCGAAGGTCACTCTCGGACCGTCCGAAGGGGGTTACCCTTAGACCGTCCGAAGCACAACTGTCGGACCGTCCGAGAGTTGTCTTCCTCCTCTGTCTGCAACAGCAGACAGTAACGGGCAACACTCTATGAAATACGAATCCAGAAATAGTGGATTTTCTGAATTCGATTTTCACATCCAACCGGTCAGATGGACTACTCAGTGAGTCCTCTTTCCATAGGGAGTGGTTTAAGACTTTAATACTTAATAGGCCATCGGATTTTAACACCAAAATCACACTGACACAAGAAAAATCAAGATTTTTCTTAGACTTCAAATCCATTTTACTCACTCAAAACTTGGCCAAATTTGCTTCTACTTGATTCTAAACCAGTTAAAATTTAAAGAGAAACACAGTGAGTACCTTCACTTGAGCTCTTGGGTTGAAAATCCAACTTTTGAAAAATCTTCCTCTTTGAGCTACGGTAAGAAATTTTCTAAAAATAGAGGCTAAGGGAGAGGGAGTGATCGGCTGGTTTTCACAGCTAAGAGAGATGAGATTTCTCTGGGAGTTTAAACCAGCTAAAGAGGCTGAGATTTTATAGAAAATCCGAACAATGGGTGAAGGCCAGCCTGAGGCTGCATGCAGCTGTGGCCTACACCCCAACAGTAACGGCACTGTTTGGGTGACTGGTTGCAGATAAGTTCCTCTAAACTTTCGGTTTTGCAAATTTGATAAAAAATTGATCTTTAACTAAAAATAATACTTTTAAAGCTTAAATTTTTTAATCCAACTTGACAGATAAGTTGGATTTTAAAAACTCTAATTACCATAAAAATTTGGAGATTTAAAACTCATTAAAAACCATAGATTTAAATAAAAATCATAATTTAACACTATTTACTTAATTTAACTTATGTTAAATAAAATGATTTAAATTCCTCATTTTTGGGGTTTGAAAGAATAAACTAGACCATACTGAAATGGTCTAACATACTATACTTGTTTCAAAAAAATTCTCATTTCCAAAACCATTTAAAAATATTTCTCTCTCTTTCGTGGTTTTGACGGGCGGTTTTAAATACTATTTTCTGAAAATAAAATTATTTTAAAATCAGAAATAGGAATCCTTGACTAAGGAAAATAATATCATCCAATAATAATCACATAATGGCACAATTAATAAAATAATATCAATAAGTGGTAAATTACCATTTTGCCCCTCAAGCTGGATGAGCTAGATTACCGAGCTTTTGAGCTCAGATTGGGCAACACCTGGGCTTTTTCTCAATGCCTTAACCATAATTTCTAGATTAACCGGTCTAAGAAGGATTTATTACTGCCAATTACGCCTAATCTGGGTCAGGGTATTACATCCAAGCCAATCGTGCAAAGGTTACAGTTGGCAAAGAGGCTGCTTCTCGACCGATTTTTACAAACAAGGTATCGAAATTCATTTATTTTGAATTTTATGAACTCTGGGATTAATTTTAAGTGAAAATGCTATAGTTTTGGGCTTAAAAATTTATATCCAAAGAATTAATAGTGAAAATTTTCACTTAAAATTAGCCCCGTAGTTCATAAAATTCAGAGTAAATGAATTTTGATACCTTATTTGTAAAAATCGGTCTAGAAATGACCTCTTTTGAAAGTCCCTCTCCACTCCATTTAGAGAATCAATCGACGATTCTTAGAATCAATCGTAAGGGATCGCACGATCCTTAGAATCAATCGCACGATTGTATACGCCTAAGATTGATCGATCGAAGCGAAAACGAACAGTCTGTTCAATCGCACGATTTCACACAGAAGGGCAGAAACGTAATTTCCACTAAAAATTCAAAATGAGGTGTCTGTTGACAGAAAATGGGGGTGTCTAAATGCCGAGCCTTCAATTATAGAGTTGAGATTGTTATATATTGTAGGTTCAAATTGATAATCTCCATCATAGAGTTGAGGTTGTAATAGGTTGTAGGTTTCAGATTTTGGGGTTTTAAAATTACCTACAATAAGAAGTACAACAACAATAAGAGTTGTTTAAGTCCACTAAATACAACACCATTGTCATAACAAGGAGAAGGAAAAAAAGAAAATTTGTATGGACTATAGAATCAGATTTTTAAAATGAAAGATCACATGCTCATGCATGAAAAAGATAATCTAAGCCAATAATAAGTATTTCACTATTAAATGCCGCAGTCTACACTCCTTCATAAATGAGCTGCAATTTCTTCAACAAGTGTTAGAATTGTACATGCTTGAGCTCATTAGAAAAGTAACAAAAAATATTGTATGAAGGATTCAATTTCATTTATTCGATTTTTTTTTCTTTTTTGAATTTACGTGTGAGAAATCGCGGGATACCATGCATAAAATCCCTAGGGCACACCAAAATTAGGTTATGGAGACTCGAACACGCAACCTCATGCCTCCTGAGGCGGGAGGTAACCAGTTGAGCTACAACTATGTGGGTGTTTTATATTACTCCTAACACCTAAATAATCTAAAAAATGGTGTCCTACCATCCACATGTATGACCATAGGCCCAAGTGTATAGGCTATTTCAAGATTGGGTTAAGGCCTCTTGTGTAACACCTCAGATTTTCAGATTATTATTTTATATGACACTTATTCTTTTAAATGGTGGATTTTAGAATTGTACCTTATATGGATAAGGAATTGGGCCATGACCCAATTAGGACCCAACCAATGTTGGCATTGGTTTTATTAAATACAAATGGGTTGAATTAATTTAGTGATGAATTATATCTAATTTTAAACAAAAGATTTTTATGGCCTAATTTTGAATATGAAACCTATAGATTTTGCGCATGAGAGATATGTGGGATTTTAAATCCACAATGATATGCTAGATATTTAAAAAGGGATGAAATATCTATGAAATAAATAAAAGATTAAGCATGGCCGAAATTTGGATAATAATATCCATATTATGCGCATAGGATATTCTAAAAGGGAAGGTAGATTGTCTTAAATTAAATTAAAAGATTATTTGGATTATTATTAAGGTTATGCGCATAGTACTTACTAATTAGAGTTAAAGAGAAGGTTTTAAATTAAGAAGGAGAGGTCGGCCATGGCTAAATAAGGCAAGGGAAAGTCGGCTATGGCTAATTAAAGAGGGAAAGTCGGCCATGGTTAAATAAAGAAGGTTTGACATATGTCCAGTATTTTGGTTATAACTTTTCACTCCAATATTCGATTATTTGATTCTTTTTGCATTGGAAAGAAGACTTCAAGGGCTACAACTTTGTAGTTTACTACTTTTTCTGATTCAAAAGTTAACAAGGTCGAAACTGAGTTATAATAAAGTATACGTGTAAAAAAAAATGGGAAACACAAGGGGCGCACGGCTAAGGGTTGCTTAACTTAAGAACATTCTAATATTGGATTAAGAAAGGCTATAAAAGGAGAGATCAAGAGGGATATACGGTTTTGGACATCTTTTATTGTTGAGTTTATTCCTCTCTCTCCCTCTCTCAATTCATCATTCTCTTCCACGCCAAAAGTAAGAGAAGAAAGGGCAGCAACAAGAAGGAGTTCTTGTTTGGAGAAAACCAAAGGGAAAAGAAAAGAAAATTGGAAGAGCAAGAAACCAAAGGGGAAAAGGTTAGTATCTTGATTTATAATTTTATGTTTTGAAACAAAAGAACCACAGGGTTCGGCCATGGTGGTTGGCCGAACCCCATGGAGAAAGATTAAGTGTTGGATTAATGGGTTAAATGGAGAGAAAGAACCATAGGATTCGGCCATAGTGCATGGCCGAACCCCATGGAAAGATTTTATTTAATTGTTGATTTTAAGATTGAAAACCATGGAGAGATTTGATTTATGAATTGGGTTTATGTTCTTAAATTTTGGAACATGGAAAGACATGGTGATTTCATGATAAAAACCATGGAGATTTATGGTTTAGATTTACAAATTTGAATGACAGAAATCCATGGAAGATTTAGATAATTTTAAAGGGAGAATTGGATAGAGATGTGGGTCGGCCATGGCATGGCCGAACCATGATGTTTTATGGTTAAGTTATTGGATAAAAAATAATGAAAGGAAGAGGTGAGATTCGGCCATGGTGTATCGCCGAACCCCACCAAACATTTTATGGATTGATGATCGGTTTTGGTTGGATCTAAACCAATGGCCAAAATCATGAACCATAGGGTTCGGCCATACCATGGTGTATGGCCGAACTCCATGGGTTAAGTTTGGAATGTTAGATGGAAATGGTTGCTAAATTTGGAGAGCAATCCAAATATGGAAAGGTTCCAAATATGGTTAGTATTGCTAAAACTAGAAAACATCTAAGTATGGTAAGGATTGCTAAATTTGGAAAGCAATCTAAAAATTGAAAGGAGGATTGAATATTAAGAAAGTTTCTATTCTGGGAAGTTGATATTAAAATTAAAAAATATCTACTTATAGACCATGAAGATTATTTATGGAAACTATCCAAGAATGGAAAGTGGGGTTTGATTATGGAACTTGGATTAAATAAATGGATTGGATGCCATGAGTGAGGTTCGGCCATGGTGTGTGGCTGAACCCCACTAAGGTTTAGTTTTTGAAAACCTATTTAATTATGGAATTAAATATATGGTTTAGGTTCATGTATAATTGAATCAAAGGAGATGGATGATATGAATTTAATGTCATAGTTGGAAATTATACACCATAGGGTTCGGCCATGGTGTATGGCCAAACCCCATGGTCCAAATTAAGGGATTAATGGCATCTTTAATTCATGGTTTAAGGGCTGATTATGAACCTATGTCATGAGTTAGGTTATGTATAGTTTTAAAATAAAATAAAGGATACAATGTATGTTATGAATTGATGGAGAAAGGAATGGCAAAAATGTAACATCATGGCCGAACCCCATGAGTTGTGTTTGATGGATTTATTTGGTTAGGGAAATTTATGAGGTCTAATTATGGAAGATTTAAAGGAAAGATGAAACCAATGACATTTTTGTAAATATGAGAGAAAATTGGACATTGGGTTCGGCCATGGTGTATGGCCGAACCCCATGAATTATTTTATGGGATTATGTGCTTTGGAAGCATGAATGGATGACTTGGAACCTAAGCAAAGAAAAGGGGCTAGGGTTATCAACAATGACATTTTTGTAAATATATATGAAAAATGGTAAGCCATGGGTTCGGCCATGGTATATGGCCGAACCCCATGGGGTTTTGTTTATAGACTTAGAACCTTTTAATTATGTGAGACTTGGTGTTGATTTATCATTATATTATAAGGTAACGGGATCTCGCAAGCGGTGCGCGATCGGTGATCAAATCTTGGACGGAAACACAAGGACTTGTGAACGGTCTTAGGTAGGATTCCACCTCTTTGAAACCATGACTTATGTACTTTGTTTTTATATTATGTTTGATGAAAATATGTTTCCAAGGATATGTTTTATTATATTGAAATTCATATGCTATATTTAAGTGTTTAAAATAGCATGGGCCAATTATGTTTCAAAGGATGATTTTACATGCTAAGTTTATTTATATAATGAGCATGTGTTGTATGTGGTTTTAAATGATGATTTTCAATGCTATGTTTATGTTATAAAATAGCATGTGTTTCATTGGCATCTCATGCATGGCATGGGGTGGAGGATTTATAATCGGAGGGGTCACACTCCGTCGGGGCGTCCGAAAAACCAATGTGCAACACCTTGATGTGATTTCCATCAAGAAGATTTCCGGAGGGTCCACACTCCGCCGGGGCGTCCGGAAGACCTATGTGGTGGGTACTTTATGTACATGTGATGGGTGGGACTCATTGCATATCTGTCATCATTGCATGGCATGGATTTTACCTGGTTTTATATATTATGTTATAATATATGTTTTGTACTAACCATGTGTTAGCCGTAACTGGAATACCTACTGGGCGCGTTGTACTAACGCCCTACTTCTACCCTAGTTGATGATACAGGTAATCAGGGGAACAATGAACCTAAGACGGACCAGGCATAAGAGCTTGGAAGACTTATTTTAGTGGTTTTTGAATAAAGATACTCATGAACTTGTATTTAAGTATTTGGATTTCGGAATGTAATAATTTAGATGGTTGAATATTTTGGTTTGAAGATTATGATGTACTTTGCTATCTGAATGGATTAGAACTTGGTTCTAATATGATTCCGCATTTTGATGATTATGATTCCGCAGTTGTATGATTTTATTCCGCAAGTCGGTATTGCTATGTGTGAACCATTTTATTGGACTGAGTCAATACACACATAGGGTTGGCCAGTTAAGGGTCGGACTTTGGAAGTTCGAACTTAGCTCGCATCGTAACGTCCCGCGCTCTATCACTCTACTCTGTTACAATATATATATATATATATATATATATATATATATATATATATATATATATATATATATATACACTGAATTTACGGGAAAAAGCGAGTGAAAAGGGCGAGGCGTTACATCTTGAGAGGTGGTTAATGGAATTTATTTATATGCTAGCACTTTTTCTTTAAATGAAAGTACTACAATACAAATCACTTTCAATGGTTAGCTGATTATTCCTTGTTAAAAAGAGTGCAATACAAGATTTCTTAAAAGGTTTGTAAACATAAAAAAATGTTATTGTATTTATATATGGTTCAAAAAATACATATTGTACAAAAAGCAATCTAGAAAATATGGAGAATGTTGGGTTTCTTATCGGGGGAACCAATTTGACATTCAATTCAAACCCAACTCACTAGGGCAAGAAAATTGAGCCCTGCTTGTGTGGCCTGAATCAGGTGGATTCGAGTCACTTTACTAGACCATGCACCACAATCTTCATCAATAGATTAAAAATAAACTTTAGCAGTGAAATGTTTTAAACTTAGAGAAATATATTCCCTCTGTCCCAAATTAGTTGTCCTATATGGATTTTGGAATTGTCCCAAAATAGTTGTCTTATTTATATTGGAGTAGTATAAAATGTGTTGAAAATAGATAAGATCAAATGGAGTGCTAACTTTTTTTTTTTGAGACCCAGGGAAACCAGCCCACCTTGGCAGTTTGTAATCATGTTGCCAAGGTGTGCTTACTCCTCGCCCTCCTAAAACCCTTGAGGGGACACTCCACACTCACATAGAGTGCCCCCAGTTAACACTACCAGGGATTGAACCTGTTACCTCTCACTGAAAGTAGTGAGAGTCAACCAGTTGGGATACCCAGTGTTGGATAGAGTGCTAGCTTTATATAGAGAGTTTTTTAAAAAATACAAATATTTCAAATAAGACAACTAAAATGGGACGAAGGGAGTATATTGTATTTTTCTTCTTTTATGATAAAGGTGTTTAGGTCTCTTAGAGTATTTGACTAATCTTTAGGACATGTGTAAACCTCCCTACCCACACAGCCTGGATAATTCTATGGAGAGTGGCCCTTTGAGTGGAGTGGAAATTCAAGACTCCTTATTCATGAGACGGTTCCCAGCCATCACTCCAACCCCTATATTCACCTATGTGAGATTCTCTTAAAAATTGTGATGCATTATTGGTGTTTAGAGAATATTTGTATGGATATATGTCTTGTACGTGACTACAAAGCTATTTTATTGAATTGAATGATATAAAAATTAAAATTATACAACTTATAATTTAGGGATTTTTCATTAAAATACCTCAAAAGTTGTGTAATTGAGTAAACAAGCTTAAAAACTATGAAATTGGGTTAGAGTGCCTTTGGCACCTAGTAAAAAAAAGTTTAGATGAAATTGTTCATGTTGTAATCACAAGAATGTTATATATAAAAGGAGACGTGAATTAAAAATGTGAAAAAAATTGTAGCTTAGTGGTAAAAGTGTATATTTTCCATGCAGAGGTCTTTAGGTTTAAACCTTGTTCAACTCTTTTTCTTTCATTCTTATACTTTTTTTCTTTCAGTTTCTTGAAAAAACAAAAAGAGTAAAAACTAAGAGGTGTTCATTTCTTCGAGCCCGACCTAAATATACGGGTTTCAAAAAGATAAGTTGAGCTTGGGATTTTAGGCCAGTTTATTTTTTAAGTACGACGAGCCTCGGTGGGCTTCAAGTAGAAGCCCAACCCACCCTTGACCTAAATAAATGGGCTTAGACAAACATTTTTTGTTCGACCTGTCGGGCTCGAGCTTAAAAATAAATGGGCTTAAAAGTCTGAGCTTGACGTTTCACACAAAAATATTTGTCCAATCTCATTTGTTTAGATCGGGGTTGGGCCATGGCTATATTTAAAGTCCGTCGAGGCCCGTTGAACACGTACTTAATAAAATAAATGGGCCTTACATCACGAGCTCGACGGGTCAAAAAAAAAAAAAGCTTTGTCTAAGCCCGTTTATTTAGGTTTGTAGTGGGCTCGGGCTTTTGCTTGAAGCCCACCATGGCCAGTTGAGCTCATACTTAAAAAATAAACGGGCCTAAGAAAGCTTGAGCCCGACCTATCAAATAAATAATATTTGTCGAAGCTCATTTATATAGGTCGGACTCAGATAAATGAACACCTCTTAGTTTTTACTCTTTTTTTCCAAAAAAAATGAAAAGAAAAGGATAAGAATGAAAAAAAAAATGAGTTGAACAAAGTTTAAACCCAAGACCTCCATATGGAAAATAAACAATTTTTCCACCAAGCTACAATACCTTTCATGGATTTAATTCATGTCTTCTTTTATATATAGCGGTATGCAAAAATGGACGCTTTAAAAAAAAAAACTAGTATTCCAATGGCAGGTTGGCTTCTCCAACGACTCGAGACGCACTCGCTATGGATGAGTTAGGCACTTGAGAGGAGAGGATCCAAAGCTAGATGGTGTCCAAGGCACAATGGACCCACATGCAAGGGAGGGATTTGAGGAAAATGAGAAGGGGAAGGCTTCTCACACAGTGGGAGCTCGAGCTGAGCTAATGAAGTTAGGTGGAAATGAAAATTTTCGCTAAGCTGGGTTTAAATACTAAGTTCACTCTGTGATGTCAGTCGAACTAACACTTACTGTCGATCGAACTGACAGGACCTGGGCTGCTGACCAAAGCATTGTCCTCTGTCGGTTTGACCGATGCTTCCTGTCGGTTGGACTGATGGAGCCTGTGATAAAATAATGTAAACTACTGGTCTCTATCGGTTCGACCAATGCTCCTTGTAGGTTGGACCGAAAGAGGCTCTGACAAGCTCTGCAATTTTTCTAGGTCTTAGAAGGTTCGACCAATGCTTAATGTAGGTCGCACCGACGAAGACCAGGTTCTCTGGTCCCTTATTGTCCTCTATCGATAAGACCGACTTGCCATTTTCACTCCCTTTAAACTTTTCTAAGCTGCTTTCATTAGGGTATTTCCTACTAGGTTTGGGGAGGCCTACGCTGGGCCGAACCTAGGCTCGCACACGCTCCAAGTGTCACTTCCCATACTGTTAACCCGTCCAATCCCAGAATTTTATAAAAATTAGGGGTATGGTCATCACAACCTACCCACCTTACAAAAATTTCATCCCCAAAATTTTACAAACGCAAATTTGCACTTGGCTGGCAAAGAGGCCTGGGTTTAGTCTTCGCATTATTGATTCTCGCTCCCAAGTCTCTCCTTCCACTCTGCGGCATCACTTCATCACACTGACCAATGGTATGGTCTTGCCATGCAAGACTTGTTCTCGCGCTCTGGTTATCCTGACCGGTCCTTCCTTAAAAGGACACATCCTCCTTGTTCAACACGTAGAAGGGGTCCGGATGATACTTCCGGAGCATGAAGACATATAAGACATCATGAATCTGGGCAAGTCACGGCTGGAGTGCTAACGTGGCTCTAATACCAATTGTGTCGCCCCTTCCCCAAGAGGGGGCTGAAGTGTGTAACGCCCCGCCCTTTCCAAGACAAAATTAGAGTTTATTTTTTTAAAAAAAACTTAAACACCGGACAAGGGTGGAGGGACGTCACGATGCGAGTTAAGTTCAGACTACTCAAGTCTGAACCTTAACTGGCCACCCATGTGTACATGGATTAGACCATGATAACAAATCACACATGGAACTAAATAATAACTTGCGGAATAAACTAGACTAACTGCGGAAATAGAATGAATAGATAGCAAGTAACAGTCTCAATTAATAATTAACATAAAACAACCATCCATAGTTAATAACCTAATCAAACCATAGCAAAGTATTAACTTATTACGTGTCCATCAATTATAACTCAAATGACAATAAATAAAAAGTCATGTTCATCAATCAAGCGCTTAGGCTTGGCTCCCCTCCCGGTCATCGACTTTCTCTTTCCCTTTCCTTGTTCCTGCATTATCCTCTAAGGATAGAATTAGGGCGTTAGATCAACGCGCTCAGTAGGTTCCCGATCAGGGCTACCACATGGTTAGCATATAAAACATGCATATATATATCATAGAACATGATTATCAAAAACATATAAAACCATGCTATGTATGTATGCAAATGTAATGAGCCCCACCCCATCACACATACATAGCCATCACTTGACGGGACTCTCACCGTCAAGGTAAATCACAATACTCTTTCATTTGAGACTCACACAATAAGGTAATCCACAGTAATCCTCGTTACCTGTGGAAAGACACTTCATCATTGAGTTGTTTGATATCACATATTAGTTCTCCTGGCGGGACTCTCATCGCCTAAGGAGACCAATATGACTCTTATCATCATGTTACTCCTCCTAGCGGGACTCTCATCGCCTAAGGAGGACGGTAACTCATAATTGCAACACAGCATATCCTCAATAATCATCCCATGTCCATGCATGAGATGCCAATGCATTGTATGTCATTTGTAAATACATAACTCATCATTCAAAATATGATAAATAATAATATGACAATATCTCATAAAAACCATCATGAAAACAAGAGTAAATGTGGTTACAAGTAGGTAGGAAACCTACTGAAGATTCACTTCAGTATTTGATCTTTCTTAATCGTCAGCTGTTCACGACTCGTACGCTGTATACGCAAGTCTGGATACCCTATTTAAATAGCAGCAAACCAAACATTTATCATGTAATTCCAAATTGTCAATGTCCCAAAAATGTACTATGTGGGGTTCGGCCATGCCCATGGCCGAACCTCACCTATTTATCCTTTTGGTCTCTCATTCGTTTAATCCCTATTAAACATCAAATTGTACAAAAATACCTTGGTAGGGTTCCATACAACCATACTTATGATCATTCCACCTTTGATCATTTCACCCATATTTACTATTATGCCATTGGTTCCAATACTCAATTATATCCCATTTTAACCTTTAAAACTACCGATCAATTCCATGGAATGGATCCACGCCAAAACCTATTGTCATGGTCCATGATCTTTACATTGAAACCTTTTAATTCAATAAAAACATTCCACATAAAATAATCCATATGAAGTGATCCATGGGGTTCGGCCCTATACATGGCCGAACCTAATGGCTCCATTAGTCCAATAACTTTAACCTAGGTATTTAACTTAGGCTACATTATTTTTCCAAGGTTATTACATGGTTCAGCCATCCATAGGTTGAGCCAAATCAATAACCATAACCCCAAGTAAAACCCATACAAACAGCCCATAAGGCAGCCCATGGGGTTCGGCCATGGGGGTTCACTTGGTTCAATATTCACCATGATTAATCATGGTTTTAACATGCTAATTCAACCATGAATAATACATGGTTCAGTCGTATATTAACCAACCAAAAACAGTAAACATGTATTCCATTAATTGCCATAAGAACACCATAACTTTATATGGTTTTTATCTCACAAAATCAACAAATACTTTCATGGGGTTCAGCCATCCAAGGTGGCCGAACCCTATGTCCATGTCTTGGTCCTTATGAACATTTTTAGAATCTCATTTAAACATGTACTAATCAGTATAACATTACCGGATTTTTACCTCTCAAAACCATCCAAATAAGTCCATCACTTTGCATGGTTTTCACTTTATAAAAACTCAATCCAAATGACCATAATACTTCATGGAATTCGGCCATCCAAGATGGCCGAGCCCAATGGTCCATTTCATCAATTTAAATCCATGATTTAGACCCATGATACCTTCAGTCCTTCATGACATTCAAGTCCATGTTTTAACCCTCTTTAAAACATGCATTTTAAGTCTTAAAGAAACATCAAAAACAGTCCACAAAACTTCATGGTTTCTATGTTTCAAAGACATCAAAACCAACCAATCATTTACATGGGGTTTGGCCCTCCATGGTGGCCGAACCCAATAATCACTTTTACCATCTTAAAACCTCTATTACTCAAGTTAAAACCTTGGTGCATTCGGCCATAACCATGGCCCAATACATACCCTTTTCTTACAACTTGTTTAACTTGAACACTTAAGAAAATCTTACCAATTTCCTTTGCTCCTTCCCTCTTCCTTCTTTCCTTTCTTCCTTAATCCTTTGCTGGTTTATGCTTGATTAATTGGTGCCAACATCTCTGCTATTCAGCCAAGAAAAACGAGTTTGGAGAGTGGGAGAGAGATGAGGATTTCCTTAGAATTTCTTTAAGGTAAATTCGGCCAAATAGTGGCTGTTTATCCTTTTGTTAAATCAGCCAAGCCTCCCTCTTTAATCCTCATTAACCCTTGTCAAAAACGATGGAATATTGGGTGCCATCCAAGATACCCTTTCATTCCAAACGTTGCATCCTTTCATGTTTAACACATGCATCTCATGAGATGCAAGATGCCGCCCAACCTTGGTGTCCCTTGGCTTTGCCAAGGCACCTCTTCATTCCAACGGCTAGGATTGATTCCCCAAGAGTTGTGTGTGATTAAAAACACCTTTCTACTTCCTCTTGACTCACTTGACTCATGATCTTTTTATTCTAACTCAACTCATCCAACTCAACACATTTAATACACTATATTTGAGTCAACTCTTTTCTTAATTCAAACTCACTCCAAATCAGTCCAACTCAAGCTGAACTAACTCATACTTGAGTTCAATTGAGGGCCCACACGGTCATCCGTGGTCAACATAGTCAACCCGACCCATTGGGTCCCCAATTAACCCCTTGACCCGTTTTGACAACATGACCCATTAATGGGCTGATTTTGTCACTTTTAAATGGTTTTCACTTGTGCATCAAGCCTACCCATTTTTGCTATACTTGATTTCCAATCAGTTCAGCTTGACCCCATTTAATTTGAGTTTACACAATGGTCAAATCATCCATTATGACCCATTGGGTCCAATTGGGCCCTCTGACCCATTTAGCCATCTTCGACCCAATTGATGTACATTACCCATCCCATTAAACTTGACATTTATAATGTGTTCATATGATCTTAATTTGAGCAATGGGCCCCACCATTTCCTTATTTGACATCACAAAATAATTAATTTAACAAACCAGGGACATTTTCGTAATTATCCACTTTATTGAGAAATTGGAGTGTTACAAAGTAAGCCTAGCAGTAATGAGATGGGGACAAAGGTCCCATATCGCTTGACACATGGAATAGGTGGTGGCTTATAAGAGAAAGCACTCCTCCCATGTAGCACTAAGCCTTTTGGTTTAGTTTCAATTTAGTAGATTAGGATTTGGGACGGTTTTGGCGTGCAAGCTAGGGAGAGATTTTATTTTATTTTTTAATTGTTTTGATCCAAAATTGTAGCACCAAAAGACCTCTATAAATATGGCCCTTGGTCGCCTATTCATGTACACAACACAAATTTGAGTGATACAATTGAAAGCAAGGTCGCTTTTGGGTCTCTCCATTAGTGGTAAGTTATCTTATTTTCTTTTGAATTTAATTTTGAATTCTAGTATATGTTGAGTTGATTGCATCTTGAATTATAAGTATTTAATTGATTGCATCCCACTTGTATAATTCAGTTGAATTTTATTTTCTCAGAGAATTTCAAGTATCAATTTTCCCTTGAGTATTTGACCTTATTCCTTTTCCGGTGAGAAATTGAGGTTCTCTTTGCCCGTACAACTAAGGTGAATTGTCAATTAGTATTGGAAAGGAAGAAAGATCCGAGGAACCTTCTGATTTTTTGGGACTGCAACATGGTTCAGATTTTCTCACACGCATCGTAACTTGAACTAGATCCTAATTTTCTATTTTCTTAATTGAAAACACGGAAAGATTATAAAATCGATCTCAGCCTTCATCAACTTTTGATACTATTTAGCTAATTGTGGCGATTAAAGAATTTACGAGTGAATCTCATTATTTTGATAACACAACAAATCGACTATGTATTCAATACAATAATTAAAAATTAGTTGTTCTGTGTTTAAAGTTTTTTTTAAGGATTATTATTGATTAAGATATACATAAGTTCACCAGAAATCAAGGAGACCGACTATTAAAAAGTATGACACCCAAAAGAGAAAGCACCCAAAAAAACAACAGCATTGTAGAAATTCCAAATTCCCAATACAGAACATAAACTTAAGGTTTTGATTATAAGATTACCAAAAATAATAACAATAACTATTATTATTATTATGAGATGAGCTGAATGATCAAATAGAGAGGACATACAAAACAATGGGTCCACCACCATGTTCAACCATAAATGGTGGATGGACTCGATTTCTTGTTTACCACTTCTTCCACACATTCACAAACAGAATTTATTTCGTTTTTAATTATTCATATTTAAAGATTACAAAAGACATGAAAGTTATTGTGTTGAAAGTTATTGTAATCTAACAGTAAAGATATTTATTTTTGCACATATTCTAAAATTAGTCGAGTGCTTTAAGAGACCTCATTACCTCGGTAAAAAAATGGAAAAAAGAAGATATTTTTATTAATTCCATTGACATTCCTAAACTCGAAAATACCCTGGTTTCTTTCTATACTATTTTCTAAGGGATGAAATTTTCTACATAATCAATTTAAATTTGGAATTATTATATACCAAAAGTAGGTTATTTTTTTTTCTTTTAGGAATCACGTGAAGTTCCTCATCAAGCAGGCTGGATGAAATTGGTACTGTTTCTTATATTAGCCCAAAAAGAAGGGATTCTAGGCTTTGGCAGTCTCAACCAGGGGTCGAAATATCGGCCGATACATATCGTATCGACCGATATGTATCGATTTTTGAAAACCGAACAATATCGATCGGCCGTACAAAAATATTATCGACCGTGAATATCGGTCACCATATCGGCCGATATGCATAAATACCGGTATTTAAATTTTATTTTAATTTTTTTAAAAAAAAACAAAAACGATATGGTTTTTCACGGTTTTCCGCGGTTTTTTGAGGTTTTGTATGGTTTTTAATGGTTTTTTCACGGTTTTGAATATCGGAGGAGAGAGAAATGTTAATATCGGAGGAAAGAGAAACTTATCAGCAGATATACATATCGGCCGGGGCGTTTTTTTAACCCCTGATCTCAACGGTACAAATTTAAAATGACCAAAGATAGAATTTTGATATTCAAAACCACCTAATAACACTTCTGATTTTCTTAAGTTTCATATGACATCCCTTGGAAAAGAGTATTTTTAAATAATTTTAAAAAAAATACCTAAATGGACTAGTAGGCCTCACTGCCTCATTATTTTATCCACTTACAGTCCCAATCCCTGAGTTCAATCCCTACAATATTCCACATCTCTTTAAAAAAAAAAATTCAAAATCTAGAACTTCATTTAAATAAACACTGATTGCACAAAAAAATAAAAACACCTAAGTTAATTGCAACTACCCGAGAAAGTGGGCTTTTCCTAAACAGGTCCCTATCTTTTGAATTTATTATAGGAAGGCCCCTATTTGTTTATAATTTTAAAAAGACCCCTAACTGTTTGTAAAAATTCTAAAAAAGCCCCTTCACTTTAGTCATTAATGATAAATCAAATTTTTCTTTGAGATTTTCTTTTAGATACATGTCGTAGGGTGCACTTGAAATTCACTACCACTTGTAGAGAAGGTGGTTAGAGGAAAAGTTACACGAATTAGTAGTCTCTCGAAAACTAATTAAATTAGACAATTAAAGTATTAGAGGTTAAGACTAAAAAATCAACGATGTCAGATAATCTAAGTTGCAATCTAACAGTAAGAGTAACCTTGATTGTGACCAAATTAGAAGTGTGCTTGACATATAATGAATGTAAAAGAGAAAATAAGTGACAAAATTGTCTCATGGGGAAACCAATAGAATACCGCGTACTATAAACTATCTGCTACATGCATAAACAATTTTCAAAAATTACATTTTCATAAAATCTGATTAAAGATGTATGCACCAGACACATCAAAAGAAAGTTGGATAGAAGATTAGAAGCAGCAGCCCTCTAAACCTAGCTTTTGTCTCTCGTACATGGCGCTGTTTGTTTGCAATATTCATTGATCTGGCAAGATGTGGTTCAACCTAAAAACTGTGTAAGAGCCGCAAGCATGGTCTTCTTGGAAAGGGGAGCTGAAGTACACTTTCCCCATTCTAAAATGGTTAATCATTATGGGTAGTGCCTCCCTCCACTTATAAATCCATGTGGATCTCAACACACGTCCGCATGACAGATTCTCTGGCCCAACCCTTGGCACCCTCGCCGGTGGGAGTCACCTCTTTCGTGTGGAGCCCATGTATCAAGGGGATCTCTGCTGCAATGCCCCCTGAGCCCACATAATAGTGCCCCCAGGTTGGCTCTAACATCATTTGTTACAGAGACGTTTTTCATCCTAAAATGGTTAACCACTATGAATGGTGTCTACCCCGGCTTATAAGCCCATGACCTTCCCAGTACATATCCAATGTGGGACTCAACACACGCCTCCGTGACAACCAACTTGCTCTTTGGTTTTTTTCATTGCTACACTGTAGTTCTCAGCAGCGAAGTAGAGGCAGCTCTCCCAATCATACAAGCATCATTCCTTTCAGTTAGTACGGTACTAGAAGCAGCTTCCCACCATCTCACATTCTCACGTAGTTAAGAGTGCCATTCACAATAGATAAGGGTGCAGATCAAGCCTATCAGAAGCAGTGGTTGACCATCCTAATCAATCAAGTTTAGATCTCGTTGCTTTCTCAGTAACATTGATCTTTCTAAAAAGAGTGAATGAGTGAAAGAGACCAGCGTCTGCTACTGAGCGTCAGGTGTTCAATGCATGTGAAAGAGAAGATTAGGAACGACCAGTGACACGAGTCGCACTGATCTTTTACCTAATTTTGTAATTTCCATTGGACCCAATAAAATTCAACTGTTCATATTAAAAGACATGAACTACAAGTGGACTAAAATCTAATCCAAAAGTAGACGTGAATATTTGGCCCATACATTATTTGGCCCTCCAGCATATTCTATCACATGAACAACTCCAACAATGAATAGATATTACTTGCTTACCAAGAAAAAATGATATCGAGAAAACGACAAACTTAGAATCAAAAGTGTGCATCACAATCATTTACATAGATTCAGAAGCAACGTCAATAGAAAATGCTATGGATTATAGATCCACTTCCCCACGTGCTGTACAGACGTAATTTTGAGAAAATTCAGTCCAACCAAATCTAGTACTTTAATAGGAGGTTTGTCCCTGCAAAGGTTATGTTTAGAACGACAGATCATAAAATGGCACATCTACCACTTTCAGCCCGCTTTCGGAGGTCCTCAGTCTCCTGCTTGGCCTTCTCCAAAGACTCCCTGAGCTGACGAATTTCGTCACACGATCTCATTTGGGCGTCATGTGCAAGCTTTTCCGCCTCCAGTCGTGCAGCTTGCTCTTCAGCCAACTGTTTTTCAAGCCTCTGAGTAGTTTCTCTCAGCTTCAACTCAACCTATATCAAATGATGAATACATTGCTCACCATTAACCACTTGCTGAATACAATTTAACAAAACACATGGTATGAATAAATTCAATCACAAAATGATGTTGGTTCACAGCATGCATGTGAAACCTCTCCTGCAAACCAGGGGCAGATCTAGGGGGAACCAAGGGGGGCATGAACTAGATTTGGAGACAACATTGCATTCCCAATAACATAGTTCTCCACTCTCTTCTCATCAGCTTTACTCTCTTTTCTGTGCAAAGACACACCTCTCTCTCTCTCTCTCTCTCTCTCTCTCTCTCTCTCTCTCTCTCTCTCTCTAACATGTTAGCAAATCTACAGGTGTAGCCTCTTATACTGAATTAGTAGGCCGAAAAAAAGTGGTAACTAAGGGATTCAAAGTATAAATGAGATGGTTTTTGCACTAATGACTGGAAGAGGAAGGAATCATTGGATGGAGTACATTGGATCCTCAATTAGAACACCAGCCGGATATCTCTCTCCATCTCAAAAGGAAGTACCAAGGAAGAAAAATGTTTTTTTAATCATTTAACTTGATGGTTATTGATAATCGTGATTAATAATATATATTTTGGTTGAAAGAGCAGAGCATTTTGGAATGAGCTGACTGAGTTAAGGGGAGGATGGGATGGTCCATGGTGCATTGGAGGAGACTTAAATGTAGTTAGATTTCCTCTGGTGAAGCATAATGATGGGAGATTAACTGCAGCTATCTAAGGCTTTTCTTATTTCATTGCTTCTTGTTAGCTGATAGATTATCCTCTCATTGGGGGTAATTTTACTTCATCTTATGGATAGCAAATGCCCTCGATGAGTTGTTTGGATAGGTTTCTTGTATCAGTTGAATGAGATGAGACATTTAGTGAAGGTACCCAGTCGAAATTAAGAAGACCAGTCTTAGATCATTGGCTGGTACTTACTTTGCATAGAGGAGGATTGGGGTCCTTGTCCTTTCAGGTTTAATGATGCATTGCTTGAAAGAAAGGAGTTTTTTCGATAAGGTAATGAAGTGGTGGGACAGTTTTAATCTGGACGGATGGGCTGGTTTTGTGTTACATAAGAAATTTAAGCTCCTAAAATCCAAAATTAAGGGTGGTGCAGAACTTCTGACGGCTCAATGGAGGCAAGGAGTGGTTTTCAAGTGAGATTAGTATGTGGGAGTCGGTCGCAGAAGGTAGAGATCTTTCAGAAGAGGAGTTTAAGTTGAAGAAACAAAGTTTAGGTTAAGATACGGAAATGCTTGAGATCAAAGGAAATTGAGTGGCATCAGAAACCTCGGGCTCTATGGCTTAATGAGGGAGATAAGAATATGAAGTTTTTTCAAAGGATGGGGACTTGAGGAGGAAGGTGAATTTGATTAAGTTGTCGATGGTGAATGGGAGGAGGATGGCGTCTAAAGATGCAACTAGGAGTGACGTAAAGAATTCTTTGGGGAGATCTTTGCCCCACAGATGGATGTTCCACCTTTTGGTTGTGTTACTTCTTATCCTACAGTTGCTGATTCGGGTCTCTAAGCCCTTACTGGTTTTGGGGTGGCAGAAGTGGATGAAGGCTTGTGTGGAGGACTCCTCCTTTTTGGTTCTAGTTAATGGATCATCTATAGAGCCGATAAGAGCTACTAAAGGCTTCAGATAGGGGGATCCACTGTTTCCGTCCATTTTCACCATGGTAACAGACGCTCTCAATAGATTAATGTTGAAAAGAAGAGCTTGGAATCATTAAAAGATTGGTGGTGGTGCAGAATGGATTGGTTCTCTCATTTACAGTTACTCCGTTGTTTTGTGAAGTGTATCTGTAGTAGTCAGTATTAAGGCAGTCTTACAATGTTTTGAGCTGGTGTTGGGTTTGAAGGCAAATTTGTGGAAAAGCAAGTTAGTAGGGATGGGGGTAAAGGAGGATTTAGTTAGGTCTTTGGCGGACAAAATGGGTTGTGGAATTGGGAAATTGCCGTTAAGTTATTTGGGGCTTCTGGTGGGTGCAATATCCTAGATCTAAGGTTATATGGAACTGGTTATTGAAAAGGTGGAAAAAAGGTTGTCCTCGTGGAGTAAGCGATACCTTTCTTTGGGTGGCAGATTGACATTAATAAAATCTATTCTAGCTAGTATTCCAATTTATTATATGTCACTTTTTGATTTGCCAAAAGTAGTAGTTGAGTTGAAAAACAGCAGAGAGATTTCCTTTGGGAAGGAGGGGGTGAGAAGAAAAGATTCACTTAGCGAAAGATGAGGTGACAAGACCCAAGATTAAAGGGGAGCTGGGAGTGACGAGTTTGGTGGATAGGAATATGCACAGCTTTGTAAATGTTCTTGGAGATTTGCTAGGGAGGAGGGGGCTTGTGGAGAGGAGTTCTTTGTGCAAGGTATGGAGTAGATGGGGTAGGCGGTTGGGAGGTAGGTAAGACGGTGGAGAGAAAAGGGTCAGTGGTAAAAGCTTATTGTAAGTTGAGTAAGCGTGTGGGTAAATTGGGGAAATACTTAAGAAGGGGATTCGGCTCTTAGTAGGTAAAAGTGATGAGGTTTTACTTTGGAAGGATAGGTGGTTAGAGGATAGAGCCTTGGTGGATGTTTTCCTAGATTATTCAAGGCGGTTGTGAATAAAAGGCATAGGTTAATGATTGCTATGAAGTAAGAGGAAGGAGGATAGAGTGGTATGTGGCTAAGGGATTTTGAACAATTAGATTACAAGAGTTTGAAAAGTCTTATTCGTCATGCTAATATCTCGTTGGAGGATGAGGATCAAAGGATCTGGGTAGGAGATTCATGATAAGAGCAGAAAAATGATAATTTCACCCTTAAATATTGGATTAGTTAGTTCTTTAATTTTTTTATTTTGTATTATTACTGTAATATATTATATATTTAAAAATATGAGTGTTTATATCTCATTTTATCTAATTAATGTGTTTTATGTATTTTTAGGTTGAATTATTTTCAAACCCCGAAGACGTCCTGATTTGGTGGAACTCTTGATTTAGAGCAATCTGTTCAACAAATTTCATACAAATGAAAATAGAATCAAATGGGAACAAGCTTCTGATGAGTGTGTAGATTATGGGTGCATGACTGAAATATTCGAATCATCAATCTAGACATTAGAACATTGGTGATCAAACCAGAAGATACAAAGAGGAAGAGTCAGATGCAGACATATCTAGAGCACAATGAAGGGCCCGGATTGCAACACCTTGCGCTTGTTAGTGAAGATATATTCAGGACCTTGAAGGAGATGAGGCAGAGGCGTTGGGTTGGGGGTTTTGAATTCATGCCATCACCTCCACCAACGTAATACCTAAATCTGAAGAACAGAGCTGGAGATGTGCTGACACAGGAGCAAATAAAAGAATCTGAGGGAATTGGAGTATTGTTCTATTTACCAATGTGATGGGATGATGTACATTTTAATGGAAGCCTGAAGAACCAAACCATATCTTACCATGGTTTACTGTCTCTGAACAGTGTGGATTTGATGAGCACCAGAAAGACAATCAGCTACCATCCCAAGTTTATGCTGTATATCTGAGATGTGCAGACGGATTTGAATAAAAAAAGAAAACAAAGGAAGGATGCGCTGGCTGATCCTTGTTTAGCCTATGAATCTAAACAGAGAAAAAAAGGAGGAGGAGAGCATGGAGAAGCAAACAATATTGCAACCTCAAAAGCGAGTGTTCCAAGCGATGCAACATAGGGACAATTTGGTAAGAATTTTGACAAAGAAATCCAGCACAAGATGGGATCGGTGCTACCTGTGTTTTTCACATTACAACATGATAATTGGGCACCAAGCTGAAAGAATAACAAAAAGAAAACTCTACAGCAACTTAAAGCCGCAAAGTGGCGTTGGCAAGAAAGTAAAGTCAGCAACATGCACCCATTCTGCTGATGCCGACATCAAGATCCAACAAGTCTAGGCGAGCAGCCAATTTGAAATACACTGAGAAAAAGACAGCAGCACATGAACTATTCTTCTGTTTGAATCAATTAATATGTTAACAGAGTTAAAAAAAAATACAGCAAAGGCAACCAGCTGCAGAGAGGGGAGATCTTTTGCAGCCATTGTACAACGGTGTTTAAGCAAGCAAACTGGACAACATCATCTTCTCAGCCAGAAGTAAAGATCAACATTTTCGTGAGAGCAAAACAGTAGTTCAGCAGATCTGTTTGCTATAAGAAGAGAAGAAAAAAAGGAAAATAAATACAGGAGGTTACACATAGCAGAGAAAATCAAGTTGCTGGCCGAGTTTACATTGAAAAAGAAAGGAGATCAAGATAGGAAGGTTGGGACGGTGGCTGCTAACATAAAAAGAGATCTGCTACTGTTGATGGATAGAAAGAAAAATAAAAGAGGAAGGAGGTAAAGTGGACCCATGCGGCAGAAGCTTGGAAGGTTCATCTTTTTGTTGTTTATGGAACTGAAGAGAATCGAAGGAGGCTACAACAGAGAAGGAAAGACCGAAAATAGAAGAGCAGATAAAAGAAAAAGAAAGATTAGAAAGAAGAAAAGATAGAAGTTGCCATGGTTTGCTGCACATGCTAGAGAGGAAGAAAGATCACACGGTGACTGATTTATTTTCAACTTGGGATGTAGAAGAGAGGAAGGAGGCAAACGTGGGTGCAAATAAAGAATATGCGACCGACTGAAAAGAGAAAAAGAAGGCAGCAAAAATAATAGAAATTGACGTGAACATAGAGAATCGGCTGAAGGAGTGGAACCCATCTATTGCTAAATTAACCTCTCCCATTCCTCTATAAATTGAGCACTCCTCCTACAGTGAAATTTGAACAGGACAGTGGAGAAGGCTCGGCTGAAAGAAGGATCGTGGCTGAAGATGTCAGAGCTCCAACGATCAATCGGGTTTTATTTTTCCATCTCTTTTGCTTTTAATTTCATAATGTCTAGCTAATTTTCTGTACTAAGGTTGAAGAGGAAGTCCCATTAATGAAATAATTTTTCAGTTATTAATTTATTGATTCTCATATATGTGTGTTTATTATTTAATGATTTTGACTTCATTAGATTAATTAAATATTCATTATTTTCACCATTAATGTCATGTATTTTTGGTAGTTAATAATATTATTTAATTAATCAAGGGCTTGACATTTTAATTAAAAAGATAGTTTTCTTTGATTTAATGTTTTTCAATTTAATTAGATACATTGGATGCTTAGATTATTTTCTTTGATCCATTGTCATTTAAATTGAAATTGGTTTACAATAAATGCTTAGGAATTATATCTTTAAAAGCGAAGGACAATCTAAATTTTGAACACCATATTAATGAAATAAAATGTTTAAATTTATAAAAACTGGGAATTGATAAATAAATAATTAGAATATTATAAATTTAATGGTGGTGGAATCCGACGCCTTAGTGATTTCTCTCAGTTGATTAAATCTCTATTTTTTTTTTAGTTATTTTAATTTTGCAATTTTAATTCAACCATTCTCCATAAAAAAAGGTATTAGCTAGGTTAATATTAAATTGTTAGGCTTTTTAATTTGTTTTCCCATTCATTCTCCATAAAAAAAGGTATTAGCTAGGTTAATATTAAATTGTTAGACTTTTTAATTTGTTTTCCCATTCATTCATAAATCAAGTCCCTGTGGGTTCGACCTCGCACTTGCATATTCCTATACTTCAATTTAATTTGTGCGCTTGCGAGTAATTATAAATTTAAAATTTTCACAACAATTCTTCAAGTGTGTTCTCAGTCAAATCTAATCTAATAAAGGGTGGGAAGCTTAGAACCGAACTTTGATCCTCTCAACTCCCTCATAGAATAGTTTGGTGCCTCCCGGTGTGCGAGTGTTCTATTGGGTTGTCATTAATGTGTCTTGTGTCAGGAGGACTTAGTGGACAATTTATTATGCAATTGCTCCCTTGCTTGAAAGATTTAGCAATTTTGTTTAGGGATGATAACTGTACTTGTGTGTTTACTGTTTAGTAGCGACCTTGTGAAGGTTTGGTGGAGTGGAGTGGGAGACTGTTAAAAGGAAAAAAGGGTGTGTCTTGGAACATAGTTCCGGCGGTATTCTTATGCTTTGTTGGGAAGGAAAGGAGCCAGAGGGTTTTTGAATGAAAGTCGGTGGAGGTGGAGATGGGCATCATGGCTGTCTTTGTGTAAAGAGTTTTGAGGGTTAATACTGCTCTCTTGGGTAAGTGGTTATGGCGGTTGGGGGATTCTTCGGAAGGTTTATGGAACGATATTATCCGTAGTAAGTACAGAATGTCGGGTTATGGTTGGCGGATTGTGGGTGCTAATAGGAGGACTTCAGGTTTCTGGAAGGGTGTATGTTCGATTTCGTTGGATAATAATCGCCACATTAAATATCGGGCATACTCAGGAGAGGACATTTTATCCTAGTCAAATAAATGGTTGGGTCAAGCACCTCTGCCCCAGTTGTTCCTAGTTTTTTGTTCTTTTGCGGTACACAAATAAGCTACGATTAAGGATTGCTATGAGATCATTCAAAATAAGGTGGTTTGGAGCCCTCAGTTTCATAGAGATTTGGAGGATTGGATAGTTGAAGAATGGTTCTCTCTCATGACTTTATTGGGAAATGTGTTCTTGTTGGGTCAGGGTAATGATCGTAGAATTTGGGAGTTAGATCCTCTTGGTATCTTCTCGGTGAAGTATTTTTGTGATCATCTTTTGACAGTTGATGAAGCTCTAATTGTTCACCCTAAGATTTGGGAGGGGGTCTCTCCTTTTAAAGTAAAGGTTTTTTGTTGGCTTGATGGGCTGCAGAAGATCTTGACTATAGATAATTTGAGGAAGAGAAGGATGCTTATTGTTAACGCGTGCCCGATGTGCTTATATGCAGAGGAGACGTTTAATCATCTTCTTCTTCATTGTCGCTTCGCTACTTGTGTTTGGGAGCACTTCTTTCAGCTCTTGGTATCTCTTTTTGTTTCCCTAAAGTTTGGTGTGAGTTGATTAATGAAGAAGAAGTGTTTTTTGGAAGCTCCTTTCGTCGGCAGTTTTGGAAGGCGACATCGTTGTCTATTATTTGGTCCATTTGGCTAGAAAGAAATAAAAGGGTGTTTCACGGTAAGGTGGGCTCCTTTGATGGTCTTCTTGATTTAATCAAGGTGCAGGTGGTGTGGTGAATGGTTGGTGTGTTGATGTTTCGTCAGCTGTCTATTTCTGAGATGTGTAGGGAGTAGACATCAGTGGATTATTCTAGGCTTCATGGGGTCTCTAGACTGGTTGTTTCTTGGTCTCATCATTCTCCAGGGTTGCTCAAACTTAACTTTGATGGGAGTTGTATGCGAGAAGTTAGTAAGGATGGTTATGGTGGACTCATTTGTAATGAGTTTGGGAATACGCTGATTTCCTATGCGGGTCCTATTTGTAATGGGTCGGTGATTGAGGTTGAATTGTTTGCTTTGTGGAGAGGTATTTTGGAGTTGGAAGAGCTTGGGGTTCAAGGGAGTTTAGTTGAAGGTGATTTACGGGTTGTGATAGGTTGGGTGCTGGGTTCTCTCTGCCCTTTGATTCATCTTGACAAAGTTGAGAGGATTCTTCATGCTATAACTGTTTGTGATTTTAAGATTGCTTGGGCTCCTAGGTCAGCTAACTCAGCTGCGGATTCTTTGGCCAAGCAGGGAGCGTTGCTAGATGTGGAAGTTGTTAATAGATTGATTTAATTTGGTTTTTTCTCTTTTGGAGGGTCTTTTTGGACCTTTTCTTTTTGTTTCTTTTTCTTATTAATGAAGTTAACTTTCGGAAAAAAAAAAAAAAAGAGTTTGAGGGTTACTCTATCTTGGATCTTTTTTCTTGGGAGTTAAAATGGTAGAATTACGAGTTAAAAGGGTGTGCATAGAGAGGTTTGGGTTAGACCTGGTAATGAGTGTTTTAAGCTCAATGTGGATTGAGATGTTCAAGAGGTAAGCCAGGGTTGGCTAGTATCGGTGCGGCAGTCCATAATGATAGGGAAGAGGTTTTGTTGTTCTTCTCAGAGTCATTACATTGTAAGGAACCAAATGAGATAGAGTTGCTATGTATCAGAAGGCACTTATTCTACGGCGTGCCTTGGCGTTGGATAATTTGATTGTTGAAGGGGACTCTGCAAATGTTGTGGCTTGGGCTAGTGAAAAAAAATAAAACCCTCCTTGGTCTGATGGCATATTGTTAGACATTAGGAGATTATCAAGAGGCAAAATTATTCAATTTCGACAAGTAAAGAGATCAATGAACAGTGTAGCTGATTTTTTGCCGAAAGTAGGAGTTGAAAGGGATGTTCCCCATGTTCATGTTGAGTGGATGAGAGGTGGTAATTGGTTTTGAGAGGTTTATGGGATTTTTTGGTTTTCATAGGTCTTGAGTTAGGAGTTGGTTTGTTCGGGCTTTTGAGTGTTTAATTTTGTTTGTGGTTGTAGTTGGTCTCATATGTCTTTTATAAAGTCGTCCTACTTGTATTGCTTTCTTTTCTTTAATAATATATATATATATGATGATGATGATGATGATGATGATGATGATTATGATGACCCCCTGCACCCCTCCTTACGCCCCACTCTTTGTGAGCCCACCTATGTAGGGCTTTCCTTTGTTGATGATGATGGGTCAATAGAAGAGGTCTAGTCTTGAACTTGCGGCCTATAAAAAATAATCTTGATTAGATACATGAAGCCATTGTTTTCAAAGGTATAAAAATTTAGGGGTTAAAAATTTTTAGGGCTTGAAAAATATAGATTGATCAATCCAATCAAAAAAGATTTTTGTGGGCCACAAGTTCAAGCATAGGCCTTTTCATTGAACCCGTCACCATCATCATACGTGAGTCTAACATAGCTTGACCAATATATATATTGAGCGGTAACAAAGAAAATAATATTAATAAAAAGACTTTTGGTACAAGGAAGAAAATGGGGGGTCTAAAAGATATAGACCCAACCACGAAAGATAAAACAAGCTAAAAAAAAAAAACAACAAACAACAAAAGAGAAGCTACAACAATGAAAGCTCCAAATGAAACATGTCCAATCTGTGCAAGCAAATAAACTCCCATCATCAGATGCGAAAGACGTCAACCAATGTCCCCTCCACATCATTCATGGCGAAGTAGCCCACAACCCCATTTGCTAAACGCCTTACATGAGCAAAGGATACCTCAAGATCCCTAACAAGTGCCTTGATCTCCCTAACTGTCGTAATCAGTCTCCAAGGGAGACACTTCAAGCCTTTTGCCCATTTAATGGCATTTGCCGAATCTCCCTCAATGACTAATTTTCCATCCAAATTGTCAAAGTTCTTCTAATACTAAAAAGCTCGGCATCATTAGAGTCTACTCCTTATCGATTCTATGAAAACCACGGATGTTTGACCATTGTGATCTCTAAGGACACCACCTATACCAACTGGCCCCGATTTTCCCCTAGCTGCCCCCCATCCACATTGAATTTCATGACTCCCTGTTGCGGAGGGGACCACTCCGCCAAAGCTTTGGGTCTCCTAATTCTACCGCTCATGCAACCCTCCCATGAAGATAAAAGATCTATTGCCCTAAAGTCCTTGTACTCCTTATTTGGAAGTAGCCAAGCACAGAGTTTCCATTTGGCTTTTTGGAACAGTTCACTCATCTCAGTGGACTTGCCTTCGAAGATTCTTGAATTTCTTTCTTTCCCAAATAGTCCATGAGATGGTGGCCGGAATTGTAAGCCAAGCCATCCTACATCTAGAGTTAGGGTAAGGAAAAAACCATGAACCCAAAGTATCTATCCAAGTGTTTGCACCAACCCAAGAGATTCCCATTAAGTTGCAAAAATTGCCCCAAAGGTGCCCGACAAAAGGACAAGTTTCAAAAAAGTGATCTATGGTTGCTTCCCCGAACCCACAGAGAGGACAACTAGGATCTTCGTCGATTCTCCACAGACCTCTACTCCTAAGATTCTCTCTTGTCATAATTTTCCTCTTCACCGCACACCACATATATATTGGTTTAATTTGTGATTGGTTGTAAAGCTTTTTGTTTGAATTTTAATCTCTTTAATTACTTTTTAATATCTAAAATATTGTGATGCTTAAGAACAGGGACTGATTGATTCGATTAAAATGACTTTTATTACATTTATTGAAAGGACTATGTTTGATTATCTAGCCTGCTATAAATTAGCTTGATTGGATCAATGGATCTATGTTTTCAAGCCCTCCAAATTTTTATTATTTTAATTTAATTTTAGTTTCTATTTTTCGCAGCCTTTGAAAACCTTTTAATTAAGTTGTTAATTTTTTTTTTTAAAAGGTAACTTCATTAAAATAAAAAAGCAAATACATGCAAGAGAGAGCAAAAACGTGGGCAAGAAACACCTAAACGCTAGAGACACGCCCTTACAAAAAGCCAACCCCTCCAAAGAATTAACGCGCTTTTTCATCTACATTTGAGTTAGCAGAACGAGGTATCCAAGATACCTTAAAATCAAAAGAAGCAATTGAATGATGAATCCTTTCAATCTTATCTAAATAGATCCAAGGACATAAAGAACCCAACGCCCAACCTATAACTGCCTTTGAATCACCTTCAATCATACTCCCTTCAACCTCTAATTCTTCCAATTCCATAATACCTCTCCATAAAGCAACCAGCTCCACCTCAATGACTCATCCATTTGGGAGCGGACCAGTGAAAGAGATTAGAGTAGAACCAACATCATTACGAATTACTCCCCCATAACCTGCAAGCCCCCTCTCACACATACAACTACCATCAAAATTAAGCTTGAGAAGACCAGAAGCTGTAATCGACCAAGTGGAGTGCGTCTTGGAGGCCACATTAGTCTCAACTGAATCTACCAAAGCCCAATTCCTACAAATGTCTGCGATGCTAATTCCCCAAAACTTCTCTGACCCTATCAACCACCAACCTACCCGAGCCTCTATCACATCTAGTAAACTCAATGTCGAAGATTCCTTTCCTTGAAAGATCCTCTTGTTCCTTTCTAGCCAAATCGACCATGCAATACTAAACACTGTCGCATTCCAGAGAGATCTTCGGAAGGAACTTCCCAACCCAAGCACTTCTTCATTAACTAAGTCGCACCAAGCTTTTGGAACACAAAAAGCAATCCCAAGTAACTGGAGGAAGTGCATCCAAATCTAAAATGAAAATTTGCAATAAAGTAAGAGATGGTTCAGTGACTCTGTATCAGAGAAGCAAAGAGGGCAAGCATTCACAATGAACATTCTCCTCAATCTCAGATTATCAATTGTCAGAATCTTTTGTAAACCAGCCAACCAGCCGAAAACCTTCGCCTTATACAGGGAGACACCCCTCCAAATTTTAGGATGAACACAAAAAACCTCACCAACACACAACAACTTCTTACAAAAAGATTTCACTGAAAAGATCCCATGAGGATCAATTTCCCAAAGGCATCTATCAGAACCATTTCCCACAACAAAAATTGTACTCAACAGATCCATCAAAGTCAACCACCCTTCCACCATCCAATCTTCCAAATCTCTATAGAACTTGGGGCTCCAAACCACTTTATTCTGAATAACAACATAGCATTCCCTGATATTAGCCTCTTTAGCAGCTAGCGAAAATAGTGCAGGGAACTTCTGAGCCAAAGAGATGTCACCCAGCCACCTATCAGTCTATAAAAAACATCATCCCCTGTCTATGCTCGGTAAAGAATGTAGCTATCAAAAACCAAAGAAATTGAGCAAACACCCTTCCAAAAACCAGATGCCCTTCTTGGAGAATGATCAATCCTACAACCAAAAGCATTCAATCTATATTTTTGACAGAGAATAACTTCCATAAACCCTCTAAAGAATCCCCCAACCTACATAACCACTTTCCCAAAAGAGCAATGTTAAAGTGCCGAACGTGCCGAATTCCAACACCCCCTTCTGCCATTGGTTTACAAACCTGATCCCAGCTAACAAGATGGAATTTACGGTTGTCCCTCCCATCATTCCACAAAAAGCACTTTTGAATCCGTTCAAGCTTATTAATTACAACCACTGGACATTTGAAAACACTGAGGAAGTATACCTGAAGGCTAGACAGAATAATCATGCCGCCAATCGATAAATACTTACCCTGCACAATGATAGCCTCCTCTCCATCTTGTCAATGATCTTGTCCCAACAAGATTTACGAGGTTTACCCAAACAAAGAGGAAGACCAAGGTAAGTAGCTGGAAGAGAAACAACTCTGCAAGCCATCACTGATGCCAACGCCATACACTAACTATGCTCAGCATTCACCCCATCAATTCACTCTTCTCAAAATTTATTTTCAGCCCTGAACAAATCTGAAACCAAGTGAGAATCACCTTGACAGTTTTAATATCCTCTACATCATCCTTAAGGAATAGAACTGTATCGTCAGCATATTGCAGATGGGAAATCTCTAGGTTAGTATGCTCTATGCGAAACCCATGAATTCGCCTTTGAGTAGATGCAACATGAAGCATGGAGATGATGAGCCTCCGCCACTATAACATATAAATAAGGAGACAAAGGGGCCCCTTGCCAAACCCCCTTTCTCCATTCTGACGAACCCGTTTGGACTGCGATTTACTAGAACCGATAAGTGAGCCGATGCCAAACAATAATGAATCCAACTCTGCTAAAGACTGCCAAACCCCATTCTCTGCATCACAAACTCAAGAAAATCCCAGTTCACCCTGTCATAAGCTTTTTGGAAGTCTAACTTACTAACCACCCCTGCCTCACCTGATGCAAAGCTAGAATCCAAACATTCGTGAGCCATCACAACAGAATCCACAATCTGTCTTCCTTCAAGGAAAGCACTTTGAGAAGAAGAAATGACATGAGGAAGAACCACCTTCAAACGATTTCCAAGACTTATGCTAAAATCTTATATGGGCTCACAAGGAGAGAGATTGGGCGGAAATCAATCAACTGAGATGCACCTGACTTTTTCGGAATCAATGTGATAAAAGACGCCTCCAAATCTTTGGAGATGATGCCACAGTCAAAGAATTCATAGACAAAATCCAACACGTCTGGCTTTACCAACTCCCAAAAATATTTGAAGAATAAAATTGGAAACCCATCCAACCCTGGAGCTCTATCTTCACCCAACTGCCAAACTGCAGTTTTTACCTCCAACTCCTCAAGGGGCTTTCCAATAACAACACTTGCTCCTCACTCAACACGTTGAAAGGAAGCAAGGTAGGAATAGTTGAGTCCTTCCTTGAGGCTGTAAACAAACCCCTAAAATAATGAACTTCCTCACAAACTTCCCACCTATTTTCTACCCACTCCCCATCAACCTAAATAGAATGAATATAATTCTTCCGCCTTCTCGCACTAGCCACTTGATGAAAGAACTTTGTATTTTTATCCACCTCTTTTAGCCAACGTATTCTGGACCGTTGTTTCCATTTTATCTCCTCCTGCAAAGTCTTCTTTTTGAGACAAACTTTAATCTCCTTCCTTCGTAGAACCTGTTCCGGAGATAAGGGACCCTCCTCCTCTAAACAATGAAAATAATGCAATTCTTCCAACGAATCTTTTTCCTCCTGATTAGCCACCTCCCTCCGAGATTTCTCCCAAATTTTTAACCTCCCCTTTAAGAATTTTAGTTTCTGCAACAAACAATACCCCTTCCAACATGAAGGAGTAATTTCCTCCCACCATTTGTCCACTAAATCCTTAAATCCATCCTCCTTGAGCCATGCAATCTCAAAGTGGAACAAGATTGGACCCCAAGAATCCAAACAGGAATCCAAGATAATAGGAATGTGATTAGACACAGGGTTTGGTGCTGCACGCTGCAATGATTGATGAAAGCAATCCAACCAACTTGAAACGGAAACAATCTAAACGAGCCAGTCTTGGGGTATCTTCCTTACTGGACCACGTGTAAGAAGCCCCTCCCAATGACAAATCAATGAGCTCCATCTCATCAATCCAATTATGAAACTGTTGCATAGGAACCGAAATTCTACAACACTCTTTCCTCTCTGACATTCTCCAGACAACATTAAAATCCCCACCCACACCAAGGAAAAGTGGAAAGCCCCCTAGCTGATGATAGCTCATCCCAAAAAAAAAAAAAAAACTCTTGTTAGTATCAATAGTTGGTCCATACACATTTATGAACAAAAAAATCCTCCCGGCTGACATATCCTCCAACGCTGTAGAAATAGAGAGAATCAATAGTGACTGACACCAACGACCACTTGCTCGCGTTCCAAAGTGTCCACAAGCCTCCAAAAGCACCATCAGAGGCCTTGCCCACTCATCCCATGCTACCAGCCCCCCAGACAGATTTAACAAAACCATCCTTTGGCTGACCACATTTAGTTTCCTGAAGAAATAGAACATCCAGTCTATTGATAGAAACAAACTTTTTCACCATTATCCACTTTGTCGCAGCCCCCAATCCCCTAACATTCCATAACATAACTTTCATGAGATAACTCCTATCTCACCCAAAGTCCCATCTACAATCGGAGGTCTATCATAGTTAACTGAAGACTATAAATTTCTGAGCTCCCTTTTTTTTTTTTTTGTTTCTTCGCATGGTTTGCTCTTCCTCCTAATCCCGATGCTCTGCTTCGCGGAAACTTAACAGAATTTCTTTCAACTGTAGTGTCCGACTCTGAGAGGAGGTCCCAAGCATGGCTCCCACAAGAAATAGCTTCTCATCATCAAAATCCTCTGATCTAACTGTCAAAGCCATGCTTTTTTAACCTTCAACAGCCTCCGCCTAGCTCACCAACTCAGAATGACCAAAAGCCTCCTACGACTGTAGCACAACTACCTGCAATTCAGTACCGTCGCTCCTTCCTTCATTTTCCATACAAGAGTTCCACAGGAGAAGAAAAGAAGAGGTAGTTTCCACCGGAAACCCTTTTGGGGAGCCATTCCAACTTCTCCGAGATTTTTCTGCAACTTGCGAATGCAGGATACAGTGAGCGGAAGGCTTCACAATATCGTGGGAGGTGACTATAGGGTCCCGTAAGTTGGAACAGGGCTTCTGAAGAGGAGACGAGCTTGGACCAGACTTGGGATGATCGCCTGAGCTTGAAAGAAGTCTATTTTGAGTGGATCCCAATACCATTGGCCTGTGATTATGATTCCTAGAATAGGCTAGTTTTGAGTCGGATTGGGCCTTACCCGAGCTCATCTTCACCACTGCTTTAAAAGACTTTTGACCTACATCAACTCTCTTTCCGTTTGCGTTATCTAGAAGAGTCGAGAAATCCTCCCTGGTTTTCGCCAACACCTCAGTCAACGTTACCGCAGCAGCAGATGGATCAAAGCCAAGATTAAAGGATTAAATCTCGGCAAAGGATTCGAAGTAACGGAAGCCGCGACAAGATTCTAAGTTGTCGTTTCCGTCATCGCCACCATCTCCGATCTCCGATTGGCTTCAATATCTGCAGGTGGGCTCAGTAAAGCATGATGCAAGGCAGCCACTAGTGGAAGAATCGATTCAACCAGTCTTACATCTACCATGATCGGGCAGACTATCTCCTCTCGATCACAACAAGCGGAGATGTCCTCCATAGATTCCAGCATCATTAGTTCCACCGCCGTCCACAACTGATATCGAACATCCCCCACATCTAACCACAAAGTTTGTGGAACTTCTTCAGCAAATGGACACACAAATTTCAAACGACCAAACTCCACCACCTCCATTTTAATACAGTGATTATCCACCTGTTCTAGTAGCACAATCAAAGCTCCCAATTGACACATCATCTTCTTCCTCCATGCATGCAGAGGAATACCAAAAATCCTAACCCAATCCACCACTAAGCCAGGTCCCAAAAACACAGTCCATTTACCAATTTTTTTCAATGGACCATCTGCAAAAGTGATCCACCATAGAGAAAATGTCTTTTGTCTACCTCAGTCTCAAGAACAAGCAAGAAGAGAGTAGGAGACAGTCGTCGTGCCATTACTCTCAAGTTGAAGCCCCACACCTCCAAAAGCCAGTTTTTTATGTCCTATACCGATGAGTATGAACGGTGAGCCACCCCAACCCAGATACTAGATAATTCATCTTTATTTGTCTCCACAAATGCCTCATTGACTTGCAGAAGATTCTGATCAGGATTAGAAACTGTATGGTAAATTGGTTGTGGCTTGAATCCCTGGCTAGAAATCGGCTTCTGCAAAATGTCTTTTCTTGGTTGCACAACATTATCTTCACCTCGACGAATAAACCTCTTGTCCTCCGGTCAAAATCGAGCCTTATTAACATGAAGTTTCTTTACTTCGATCACCTTGTCATCCATCATTTTAATGTTGTTTGCCATTTCCCTCTCCGTTTTGAAATGCAATACAGAAACCATGTGATCAAACCCTGAGAACAAACAAACTGAAACATGAGATGCAGAGCCTTAGCAACAATCGCATAAAGATAAGGAGATAACAGATCACTCTGGCGAACACCCTTCTCCATCCTGAAAAACCCCTTAGGACTTCCATTCACCAGTACAAACAAATGAGCCGACGATAGACATGAGCGCATCCAATTCCGCCAGCAAGCCCCAATTCCAACCTACCTATCTTCAAAGAGATTAAGCACCAAACCTGCTCCAAAATGCATCTTTGTCTCATGTCCGTAGATTGACCAAAGGAGTGGTGGATTTTTTGGATAAAGGAGGCATTTCTGGATCTAAAATATGTTTTTGGACTTTTCATTAGAATGCTTGTATCTTGTTTTCTTTTTTTCATTTTTCCACCTATTGTGTTCTTGGGTTCTGTTTACCACAAGCACTTCCTATTCTCTTTTCCTTGTTGTAATGGCCCAAGTCAACAAAATGGTTATGGGAATAAGAGGATATATGAATCGTACGATTTTACGATTTTCGATTCACACCCTTAGAACAATTTCGATACGATTCGAGTTTAATAACATTGGGTAAAATTGGAGAATGCCATACACTTGGGAATATTTGTAAAATTTCATGCTCACAAGGTGTGTGATAATATGTTTGAGTGAATGTTGCCTTGTGCACATTCCAATGCATAGTTGGATAAGGTTATGGTTTGACCTCTTTTTGCATATGTGTGATTAATGTGAATATATTATATCAGATAAATATGTATGAGTTTCCCAAGTTCCTTATAATTAGATGTTTACTATAATTGAGAATTTATAGATTTGTGATGTATTAAAGTATGATAGAATGTATGATAAATCAAAATTGCCCCAGATATGTAATGTAGGGCCTTGATAACTTCCCCATACTTGTGTATGGTTATGAGTAATGTACGTATCAAATGAATTCTCATGATTGTGATTGGAATTCTTAGATGGGTAACTCATATAATAAGCATGATGAATGTGTTTTAATGCCATACTTGGATTATGTGATGATGTGTACATCACTAGCGAGTACCTATGTTGATAATGGTTGTGGTGGATCGACCTAACCATGTGTAGAATAAATTTCCATAATTTGAAGAGGAACTTGGTAAAAGATTAGACTAAGTGATATGGGTGAGTTAAGGTCAAGTATCTTAGAACCCAAGGGGGTTAACTTGTGCTACAATGGGGATGGGCTAGCATGATTGAGAATGCATGGAATGCAATGTAAATGCTAAAAAAGCCTTATTTGATTTCCCCAAATTAGAAGTATGACCACTCCCCAATGTGAACCCAAATGTGAAAATAATGAACTACGGTTGATCTGATCCATTATGTGGTACGTAGGCAACAAAAGATTCATTGTGTCATCCACTTATATTAAGGATGATGTAAGATATTGAGCAAATGTGAAGGGTAGAAAGGGGTTGGTGGGATATACCTTCTCTAATATAGACCCTAATGCTACATGTTGGATCCCTCGAAGGCGACCCGAAAGGTTATGATGCCTTGGGAGTCCCTATATGATGAGACATATATGTTTGTTACTAGAGTAAAGCCTAGAGTGGCTAGAGAATTGTGAAAATTATTAAGATGGACAGATGAGGACTTTGGCACTAAGGTATATGTGACTAGGTCACTTGATTATATTGAGACGTGGTATAGGTATGTCCCTCACGTGATGATTATATTGAGACGTGGTATGGGTGCGTCCCTCACGTGAAATTGATGATTGAGACGTGGTATGTGTATGTCCCACACGTGATATTGATAACGTCATGCCTCAGTCCGTTGAAAAAAGGAAACTGTCCGATCAGTAGATTATTGTGTCTCACCTTTGTATAGTTAACATGATGAGATAAGTATATGGATTCCATGAGTAAGGCCTAGAGTAGCAGTGAGACCATGGGAGCCTCGATATGAAGATACGGAGACTCCGGCATTGAGATGTATATGTGACTTGGTCACTTGATATTAAGACGTGGTATGGGTACGTCCCTCACGTGATTATGATGGTTGACTGACCGTTCCAGAGAGATATTCGAGACGGTGGGGTCGGCTACAGAGACTTGGTCCCATAGGATTGTCGTCGATGAGTAGGTCCCTCACATGCTATGCGCTGGAGGGTGCTCTCACGACTATTTAGCACATGATGTGCGTTGATGCGCAGAGCTAGATACTATTTTACCCCATGGGAGTGGTGCTAGCTTCGTTAGATGCGGTCCGACCGCCTTAGAGCTTGATTGAATCACCCATAACGTGAAGGGATGCAGGGCGAGGTAGACTTGATCACACCAGTCGTAGGTCTCCCACTTAGTAAGTCATGGGCCCTAAGTCTTGCTAGGGGTCGTGGTACATTTATGATATGAAATGATGATTTGATATTGTTGACACAGTCACGTAGTGATTCATTCGATTGTTGTTCCTATTGATAGAAAATCTCATGATAGATGATATGTCCCTGGATTAGTTATGCCCATGGAGGAATTATATTCATGGATGGTTTATAACCATGAATAGATTATACTCACAGATAGAGTGTTACCAGGATGGATGTGTATACCTATGGATGATGCTTCCCATGGTGGTTTGGATTCATGCCAAGATGTTGGTCTTATGGTAGGCATGTTGGTCTCGTAGTAGACGTATTGGTCTTATATTAGACATGTTAGTCCCATGGTAAACGTATTGGTATAATGGTAGACATGTTGGTCCTATAGTAGACGTATTGGTCTTATGTCAGACATTTTGGTCCCATGGTAGACATATTGGTATTATGGTGAGCATGTTGGTCACATAGTAGACGTATTGATCTTATGGTAGACCTGTTGGTCCTATGATAGACATATTGGTTATGCGAATGTATGAGTTATGCCCATGGAGTGATTATATTCATAGATGGTTATTACCCATGGATAGATGATACTCACTGATGGATAGTTTTCAGGGATGGATGATGAATCCCATGGATGTTGTTCCCATGGTAGACATATTGGATTCATGCCTAGATATTGATTATATGGTGCCCATATTGACCCCATGATAGATATAATGGTCCCATGGTAGACATATTAGTCTTATGGTGGACGTGATGGTTCTATGGATAGATATTATTTTTCCATGGAGGTCTTTGTGACCATGGATGAGTATTGTATATCGTGGATGGATATTCCCACAAAGGGCATTGATTCCATAGAATATTGGACCCATATTTAGAGTATTATCCCCGAGGAGGGATGTACTTATGTTCGGGTATAAATCCCATCGTTGAAGTTTATCCCATGTGTGACTTTAACCCCATGGTTGACGATGTTCCCATGGTTGGTATAGACCCGTGATTGGCTAGACTCGTGATAGATGAGATATATTCTATTGATGAGGCCCACGATTAGACAATTAGAATGTCTTTATGTAACATCATAAATAGCACGGGGTTAGTGTCATGAAATAAATGAATTAAGAACTACGCAAGATCTGATCTCCATTGGATTACATAGGCGGCTGATAATTCAGTTCGATCAAATCAAGGGTCCAATAAGTCCTTGGATCCGTAGGGATCTCGCAACACACGTAAGTGTCATGTGTTTGGACTATGAGTTGTGCATGCTTCAGAGTTGAAAAAAAAAAATATTATTGTTTCTCACATGTCTTTTTTGGTCGGGCCGTGAAACTTGTTCTCTTGTTTGGTTACTAATGATATTATTTGTTGTTGTCATTTCAAAAAAAATTCTATACGAGCAAATCTAAGGATGGTCCTATACTAAGGAGCAAATTAGTTCTTTGAATTGTTTTTTCATTATGTGTGATGATATCTCCAAGTACTCTAGCATCGGGTGTGTGATCTTGGGCTAGTGTGAGCCGCCCTTTCCATAATTATCTTTCCTTTTATGTTGCTCTATTTCCTTTGTGCTTTAGATGTGGTGTGTGTCACACAATTCTTTTGGTTTCATATTTGTGGGTATTGGTTCATTGGAACCCTCACCTACATCAAAAGATAATGATGAAGAGGGATTGCTTTTACTTAATACGTGACATATTTCATGTATTTGGCTCAACTACAGAAAATTAAAAAAACAATTGTTTCCCGAAAAGAATTGTAATGTGCGACCCTCGTAAGGTGAGAAGACTTGATCGCAATGTGAAGTCCTCTTGGGACACTAAAACACTTGCACAAGTAGTATCTTGTATTGAACCTCATCTCATATAATTTTCTTAGATATCACCCTTCTTGTTACAACCAAGGTGGTTAAAATCGCACGATTCACGGTTCAAATCGGAACTTAAAACGAGTCCAATCGTAGTGAAAATCGAAGAAGAAGAAGAAAAACGTGTGCTTTTTTGGTTGACTCACAAATCGTGCGAGTCAATCCAACGAATCGTTGTCTCGTGCGATTCAAGTGGAAAAAGGAAAGAAAGAGGGAAAGAAAAGGAAGTTGTACCTGGTTTTTCTTCCACTTGTTTCTTCTTCCTTCTCCTTCTCTCGTTTCTGCCGCCAGTTAGTTGTGTTCCTTTTTTTCTTTTTCATTCTTTCATAAGGTGCCTTTACTTTTTTTAGGGTTTTACCTTCTTAATGCAAGGATTGTTTCACATGCGATAATAACAAAGTGAAACTTTCACGAGAGAGGACCGTTTCACATGAGGACTAGTCTTTCGTAAACTCCTTAGTTTCGAGAGGACCTCTCTAGTTAAAAATAAATAAAAGATCTTTTAACTTCCTTATTTCTGTGACTTCTTTAACCCTACTTTAAAAAACATCTTTTTAATTATTTTTTAATCTTTTGCATCTATGTTAAACAAAATTAAAAATCTTAAAAACTTTCTATTTTTTTAATTATTTGATGACTGCTAATAAAATATCTTTAAATGACTTTGATTTATTTGTTAATGGATTCTTTGACTATCCCATCAGAATATTCATGTTTCATTTTTTTTTTTTTTTCATTGGGACATCTATTTAATTTTTTACTATCTTTTTCTTATTAACAAATCTCTTTTTTTATTTTCATATAATTGTATCTATTTTAAAAAATAAATAGTTCTATTTAAAAAAAAAATTGATGGATGTTAATAAGGGTTATTTAAAATTTTAAATGTTATTTATTTATTTGCTGATTTTTTAAATTTATTATTATATATTACTTAATATTAATATTTATATTTCATATTAATATATTTTTGTAATTTTTTATAAATGATAAATGTCAAATTTGTATTGGTATATGCCATGTTATATGTATTTAAAATTTATAGAATTATTTAAAAAAATATTATAAATCTTACGATTCTACGATTTCCGATTCACGACTCACCCCTAGACCGATGCACAATACGATTCGAGTTTGACAACCTTGGTTACAACATTTTGTGTGATTGCAATTTGTAAACTTGAATTGAATCAGATACCCTTTGCTGAATTTCTATTTACTTGGGTATTTGTTGTAAGTTGTTCTCACCTTCATTAATTGAGCCAGGAGCTATCTTGGTTGCTTGCAGTAAATTCAATTGCAATCAAGAGTGAAATAACACTTGATTCTTAAAATGAAAAATAGAAAACAAGATTGCTACCAACTAAATAAATAGAAAATTAGATAACAAATTTGGTCTTCTAATTTACCATCTCAGTTATTCGCTTGAGCTGATCATCATAGGACCTATACATTTGATCCTTCAAGTCTGATATTTCCTGTTTGGAGTAACCTCTTAAAGACTCAACCTCCTCCTTTTGGTTATGCAACTTCATGGCTCCTTGCTGTCAAACAACCATCATTTTAAGAAATCATTACATTCTCATGTAACAAATATAATTGATGTATGAGTTGAACATTCTTCACCTTAAGCTCTGTGAAAAACTCATCAGAGTATGGCTGCCCACCATTTTCTGCCACAACCATGTTCACAAGGGAGAGCAATTGCTGAACCTGTTCAGCCCGCTTACTGAAGTCTTTGGTTTTGTTATCAAAAAGAACCACACGGTTTTTACACAAGTGGAGAACTTTCTGTATCAACACGGGCAACAAATAAGTCATTACATAAATGTCATAAAAAAAAAAATTCAAAAATAAATAAACTAGTAGGGAAGACGGCATCCACATCAAAGTGTCTGTGTATGGGAAAAACTACAATAAATAATCCGATCACCCCCACATGTGCACCTTTATGCAATTGCCCACTTGGGTAAGTGAATGGGTTGGTTGAAAGGTCTTAGCTTGAATAGGGTGCCTAACAAAAATCACAACCATTAGATAAGTGAAGCCAGTTTTTGAAAGCCCAAAGTTCTGATCATTTTAGAATGATAACTAAATCCAAATTTCAGTAGGCTCAATTCAACGGGAAGATCATATTTGAATGAGGTCAAATTAAGTGAGAATCCAATTCACAAGTGATAGAGGTGTGAGAAGGGTGGTTTGGACTAGAGAGTTTGAGTGGGTGGGAAGTGTGGGTTGGCCATGGTGGACTGCATTTGGCTGGGTGTGAAACAGCTTTATGAACACCAATGCTCATTGAATCCTAAGTGCAGTCGAGAAGTCAAGATTTGTGACACCGTAGTCACAACTAACAAAATGAGCTAAAATGGCGGTGGAAATGATTGATAAAGAAGATCCTCACCAGAGACACATATAATAGCTAAAAAAATGTTGACAATAGCGTATTCTATGTATTAAATTCATCATTTTCTCGAAAAACAAATGAAATACTTCATTAATGTCTAGCTATCCAGTGTTTTTTTTACTTTTCGCGATCAAATTAATTGGATTGTCAACCCAAACTAGTGGAATGGATGTGTCCCACCAAGCCCCCGAGCAAAGGTTTAGAATCGCACAAATTTGATGGGTTAAAAGGACTATCCACCTCAACATTCAAGACTCGTATAAGTACATTCATGAAATCAACAAAAAAGGTCCCACTAACTTTATCACTTTTACGATACGAGTTCTTTTTTCTTTTTCTTTATTTTTTTGTTTTGAAAAAAGGAATACAGAGTTGTACAAGAACTATCCGAGTCAGATGGAGAGAAAAAACTAAAAAACATACAAAAATTAAAACAAATGTACAAAAACATCCTTTTTCCGCTCCAGATTTCACCAAAAAATCTACTACACCATTAGCGGTTCTCTTTACATGCTTGAAGGAAAACCTCCCTTCCTGAACGTAGCCTTCTTATTTCCCTAGAGATGGGGATTAACATCTGCAAATGATTCTTCTTTCCCTTCACCCAAGCTATTGCATTCACTGAGTCCCCCTCATTTATGAACCTCCCACTACATGCTCAAGGAGCTTAATCCCCATAAGTTCTACCTAATTTGAGTCTTTGATCCCAATAGAAATTGAGAAAGCCAACCTTAAACTCCCCCACCACACCATGTAATACTCCTCCTACCCCTTTTGGACCTGATTTACCTCTTGCTACACCATCAACATGAAATTTATGGAAACCCTCAGGGGGTAGCATCCACTTTTCTAGCACCTCCTCCTTCCTCCTACCCCCCCAATAAATAACCAATCCAATTCCTACCCAATTTTGATGTGAATATGCCCCTCAAACTCCTTATATAACGCTAACCAACTCGACACCTTCCATCTAACATCTACCACAATAGCTTCTACTACTTTTTGAGTCCCATAAAAAATTCTTGCATTTCTTTCTTTCCAAATGGCCCATAAAATTGCCACTAGTATTGTCTCCCACACTACCTTCCCCTTACCTCAAAGAGGTTCCCCTACCCAAGCCTCTAGCAAGCTCAAAACCGAATTGTTGAACACCAAGGGTACCTCCATGAGCCACACCACCCCAAACCAAATTCTCCTAGAGAAAGGACAACTACAGAAAAGATGGTCCATATCTTATTCCCCATCCTCACAAAAGGCACAATTCACAACAGCTCCCTCTGAAATAATACCCCTCCTCCTCAAGTTGCACCTAAAAAGTACCTCTTTTAAGACAATCCAGCTGAGCATTTGTACCATAGGGGGACTTTACTACTCCAAATCCACATTGCAAATGGGTTCAAACCCTCCCACCTAAAATTCCCCTGATGAATATCTACCCAAATTCGTGCATCCTTCTCATCGAGGCAACTAATACCCCTTCCAATAATCATAATAAATTCTCATACTCTAAAACTTCTGACACCCTTAAAGCCCTCCTTGTCCCAATTGACCACGGCACCTGACCATCAATTACCTCACAACATTAATCCACTATAACACACCTGTCTCTCACAACCCTATGAATCCTTGGAAACACTTGACACAATTGTCTCTCACTGACCCACAAATTGTCCCAAACGAAATTTCACGTTCATTACCAATCATAAACCTAAGGCATTTCCTATAAATCCAACCAACTCTCAGATTCCTCATTCCTACCCCAAAAATCGCTTTTACCACTCTTGATGCTCCCTTTCCGCCTTTTTACCAAGCAACCAACCACTTGTCTCTCCTCCCCACAAAGCAACCAACACTCTTCTCCAAAGGAAATTGACCTCTTTGTCAAATCTCCACAACCACTTAAAAGAAGGGCTTGATTCCTGTCAAAAAAACCAAGTAGACCCAAACCTACCTGTTCTTTTAGTTTCAACACCTCCCATCTCACCAGGTGAACCATTTTCTTCTTTTCACAACCCTCCCATAAGAAATCTCTTTGTACATTCTCCAACTTCCTTGCCACTCCCTTCAGAATTTCAAAGAGGAACATATAATAAACTGGCAGATGAGACAGCTGATTTTTTATTAAGACTGACCTCTCCCTATAAAAAGTTCTTATTCTAGCCTGCCAACCTTTTCTAAAATTTTCACACTGGATTCCAAATTCTCTTTAGACCCTAGGGTTGGCACCAATCAAAAGGCTTAAGTGAACCATTGAGAGTTTACCTACTCTACAACCAAAAATCCTTCCTAACTCCTCATCCCTTCTCTCCTCCACTCCCACTCCCACAAACACAATCTTACCCAGATTAATCTTGATCCCAACACTAGTTCATAACATCTAATATCGCTTTAGCACTCCTCAACTCTTCTAAGTTGACAAACCAAGCAGGCCCCATAGATGTCCAAATCAAAGGACCAAAGGGAGAGAAAACCAAAAAATTGAATAGAGGCATCAAGGCCAATTATAGGGAGGTGTAAATGATTATACCCAACCATAAACATGTTAGATCCAAGTCCAACTAGGCCCCTTTGTGCCCTCCACATCTTGAGGTTTTGTTTCCATGGGTGAAGAAGTAGTCGAGCAAGCTACAGAAGCATCAAGCTGTTGATCGAGAAAATATAAGCCCCCAACTTCATGGTCACCACCAAGCACCTGTCTCATGGTCAGATCCTGAAAGACACAATGAGAAGAAAAGAAGGTGGCTGACCAATTCAAATTTTTAGTGAGGGCACTGACAGAAAGCAAGTTACGAGATAAATGGGGAATATACAAGGCAAAAGAGAGATGCATGGTTGGAGAGACAGGAATTGTCCCTTTACCCGCAATAGTAGTAGAGGACCATTAGCTAATTTCACTTGACCACAAGAAACAAGAGAAAGGGAAGAAAAAAGAGTAGACATACCAGTCATATGATCCGTAGCTCCGTAATCGATTATCCAAAAATGAGATGACGCATGATTGGCAAAGGACTTAGTACTTGAAGTGGAGGAGACAACATTAGAGACCTTGGAGAGTTGAAGATGCCCCAGTTGTTGCATCAATAAATTAAAGTCTTGTCTGGTCACAGGAGCATGATTAGTAGTCACATCAAAGGAAGAAGTAATAGGAGGTGCAGCGGATAAATTGGCTTGCTTTGGGCAACCATGAAGCTTATAACAGGAATCAACATAATGGTTGGTCATCTTACAATAGGTACAAAAACGGGAACCCTTCTTCTGTGGGCCTTTGGTGTCCCGACGAGTATCAGAAGACAAATCCTTGCCATGAGATGCAGGAGTCCCCTGAGAGGTAGGAACCCCATGAGTGGTGACCAACGCGGAGCATTCAACTGGCCTAGGAGTCATAACTAGGCGACGCCTATCATCCCGAAATAATCCAGAGAGGGAAGAGGTCGTTGCCCAAGAAATTGAGCTCGTATAGGCTCAAATTCCTGATTCAGTCCAGCTAATGCTCAAATGTCCGTCGTCGAGCAACCATCTGCCTATAGATAACAGTATCACCAAGACACTCAAATGTGACAGATTCGAGTTGATCCAACTCTAACCAACAGGTCCGTAGTTCGGAATAATATTGAATCAATGATAACTCCCCCTGTCGGAGATGAGATGCAGTCTGATATAACTCGTATAAGTGAGCGGAATTGTCACCATCAGAGTCGAGGGCTTGAACAGTGTCCCAAATGTCCTTGGCAGTCAGAAGAGTATAAACAGTGCCATGAACATGATCTTCCATGGAGTGAAGGAGCCATGACTTGACCAAGGAGTTATTTGCCTTCCAAGGTCGGTATGAGGGACCATCCTTGGCCGATTCGGTAGTAGTGTCATCAATATAGTCGGCCAGTTACTTGACTTCAAGAAACATTTTGGCGGAGTGAGACCATATTGAAGTTCTAGCTGTAGATCTGTAATGAAGATGCAGCGGTGGGCCCCACAAAGTACAATCGGAAGCAAAAGCCAAGTAGATGCAGCAAAGGAGGTGGGGTGAAGCCGATGGGCCAAGAACAAGGGGTAAGGAAGCAGGTTCCTCGCAGATCTAAAGGAAAATGGCTAGAAATTGATATTTAGTTGTTTCTGGCAGCAAAAGGAAGAATGCAGTAGAAGCGGGCTTACCTGTGGGAGATGGGGATGCAACCAGGTCAGATGGAACCTTAGGGCAGGGGTGAAACCAATGGAGGCAATCGCAGGTGAAGCAAAACATTGTACCACACAATTGAATAAAAAAACCCAAGAACTGGGTATTTCCAGGCAGAAACAGGCCAGAAGAGGGGATGGCCGAAAACAGACGAAAAGGGCTTTGAACAGAAAATCAGCCACCACAGATGAAGAGAGCAAGGAAAAACGACAGGAGTAGGGCAGGTTTCCGACGACCCACTGCTTGCCGGAAAAAGTTCTGATCAGCTGAGAAAGAAGGTGAGGCGGAACACACCCAGCGGCAGGGACGTGGTTGGAAAGTGGATGAAGAAACACCGTAAGCCTTTGGGGAAATACTCCAAGTCATAAGAATAGGGAACAGAGAAGGTCCACTGCAGATCCTCCGAAATCCGGCGATGAACAGTGATGTCGGGGAGGAATAGTAAAGTGGAGAAAAAAATCTTTATTAAAGTGTCCAGACGATCGTCTTGGCTGATAACATGAAGAATTATAATTAGCAAATAAGAAAAGAAATAGTATTTGGAGAAGAATTCTTCTTTGACGTTTTCTTGTATTCTAAACTGTAAGAGGGTACATGAATAAATAGAATACAGGAAGTTAATCAAGGTGGCTAAAATTAGAAAAAGAATAAAAGAATGCTGGATTATATCAATTACAATCAATTCTACAGTTAGCACTCTAGACAAAGTGGACATTTCAGAGTAAGATGACTCTGGTCAACAATCAAGTATTGGGTCCCACAACAAATAACCTACGCCATATTATCAACATTTTGAGTAATAAAAGCTTTAACCTCCAGGTATCTAATTGATAGGAAAGAACCATAACTCTCAAGATAGTGACAATATTTTCTCAAGAGAAAAAATAGTTACAAAATATTAAGCTAGAAGTTTATAACAATAAAATTTCAACATTTGTTAAAAAGAAAAAGAAAACTAAAATTTCAACAATGCTTTGCGATCAACTGAATACAAAGTATGTTATTTAACCTGTAACGGCTCAGGGCACTTGCGGCCTAAATAATCAGACAATGTTTCCCCATCCTCCTCAAGTTCATCCCCACCAGTGAATACTACAATCATGTAGTTTATAATTTTCTTTCCAAATAAATTCTGTAGACTTTCGATTGCAGCCTCCTCTTCTCTTGAAAAGCGAGTTCTAACAGAAAAAACCACAAGAATTGCATGAATTCCATCCTTGGCCAAATTGATACATTTGACTATCTCTTTGCCAATGAAGTCAGATCCATCTGAAAAGTCGAACTAGTCCTGCAATTTTTTTCCCACATTATCTTTTTGTTCAAGTACAAAATATTTTATTGACAAAATAGTAAAAAAATACTTCTTTGAAAAGTATAAACAAAATAGAAAACACTTGTAATACAAAGTATTCTCTAGTGCTCATTTTTAGCAAAATCAAACACCAAATGATATTCCCACTACATTTATAAAAGAAAATCTTCGTCCAAGTTGCAAGGTTCAAGATTTCATTAGTAAAGACAAAGTTCCACATTTCAAGAGTTGGATAGTCAGCCATTGGCATCTCTACTTCAGAAACATTCTATAACACCAAGTGAGTTGTTGAGAGAACAAAAACAAAAGATTTTAATCAGCTGGACCCAACAAGAAATATAAAGTAATAATACAAAGTGAAAGACAACAAATGACGAAACATGCACATGACTGAAGGAGATCACAACTAATAAAACGACCAACACTCACATTTTTAATGTAATCTATAAAAAATGCACAGTTTTTGGAAGCAAAAATATGCCACGCAAGTCGAAAGGACCACATTTTTTCCCTTTTGAGAGAGAGAATGTGGAAGAGAGATTGAGCAAAGAGACGATGGATGAAAAAAAGTAGGAAGTCCAGACCCACCATTTTCAAGGGTTCAGTTCTTGCTGTGTTTGTGGAGAATTTACCGGATTTGATGACCCAAGAGAGAGAGAGAGAGAGAGAGAGAGAGAGAGAGAGAGAGAGAGAGAGAAATTTATACCATGACCAATTGAGAATAAATCTATACTATTGTATAAGTGGGAAGTGTCTTTCCTTTTGTCCTTGCGTACACAATGATGGATTGCACTTAGTCCATTTTCTCTTCTTTATTTTTAATTTTTAAACATAATATTAAAAACCAATTGTATGAACTGAAAGTACATTTGATCAGCTATAAGAGAACCAAATTTTAGCCCTAAAATAAACTTTTAGCCATTTGATCTTAATGGACAAAATCGCTAGGTGTCCTTGGAAAAATTGAAGGACACCTGGTTCAGGATACCTGATAACTCCGACCACTAGTGGCTAAAATTGAGCTTGGTGTTCTAATATAGCCAATTATAAGACCTGGCAAAATCTAACCTAACCCGACAACTTGTTTTAATAAACAACCCAAACCCGATTATGAATGGGTAGACTGACTGGCCGACTATTGCTATGTCTATATGCAACACATCCAATAAATAATATGAGGTTCACACACATTTAAGTGATAGTTTTGGTATGTGTTTCGCTAAAAAAATGTCTCTTTAGTCAACTAAATGGGTAAACCTGACATGAACCCAACCCCACAAGAACCTGAAATAAATCCAAACCAAATAAGACATGACCCAAACCTGACCTAACCCGACCAGTTGCTAGGTCTACCAATTCTAGCTCATCAAGTTCATTTATGATCGATACAATCGGTTTTTTAATAGAACAAATAAAAATTAAAACAAAAAGCATCAGCTGGATGGCATGTTTAGATTTTGCTTGAGTTCTTTACTCTCATCTCTTATTTTGCTTTATATTTTTTCAACCATTTCTGCCCTCATGTTTTCTTCCATGCACCCTTATATGTATTTTTCTTTTTTCCATTTTTTTCCTTCTTCACTTTTTAATTCTGATCTTAGAAATTTTTGTGTTTAGGTAGAAATATCAATTGGATCAATGATAATGCTTTAATGTAATGTTTTAGATCTAAAAATTCTTTATAGCTTGAATTTTTTTTTTTTTTTGAATAGTGACTTCATTAATAAAGAAATACAAGAAACGAACCCACAGCTAGCAAGAGCAGACACAAACCGCCTACAAACCAACAAAAAAGAAGACAAACAGAAACAAAGTTACATTAAATAATTAACAATCTCCGAAGATAAAGAAACCCCCTGACGAGCTAACTTGCCCGCCTCAAAATTTGACGAACGAGGAACCCATGCGATAGAATACCCATGAGCTAACATAGTATGCCGGATCCAATCTACTTTATCCAAATAGATCCAAGGACAAAGCGAACCCAAAACCCAACCAACAACAATCTTAGTCACCTTCAAGTATACTACCAACCACTCCTAACTCTTCCAAAGCCGCCTCACCTCTCCATAAAGCATATAACTCCGCATCAATTATAGAACCATTGTGAAGCGGTCCAGCAAAAGACAACACTATACTACCAAGATCGTTACGAATCACCCACCATATCCAGCTAAACCCGCCTCTCTCAAACAGCTACCATCAAAATTAAGCTTTAAAACGCCCATCATAGGAGGAGACCACGACATAGAAGCAAACGTATTCGAATGGGGATGGGATTGGTCCACCGAATTCCAAGTTCTACAAATATCTTAGATCGTGATTGCCTCGAACTTACCCGAACTTACCATCCACCAAGCCACTCTGCACTTGATAATATCAAAAAGATAGAGAACAGAAGTCTCCTTGCCTTTGAAAATTCTGGAATTGCGTTCAAGCCAAACCGAGCAAACCATGCACAAAACAGTAGCCCCCCAAAGAGATCTTAGGAAAGAGCTCCCACTAGAAACAACTTCTAAACAAATCTAACCAGGATTTTGGCAAGCAGAAAGATATCCCTAACTGTTGTAAAAAATAGCACCAGATTTGAGAGGCAAAACAACAACGAATCAGAAGATGATTAACAGACTCCCCATCCATCAAGCACATGGGCCAAGCATTGACGATCATCATATGACTCACCCTTAAGTTATCTATTGCGAAAATCTTTTCCAAACCTACCAACCACCCGAAACCTTCACCTTGAAAGGGGCAACACCCTTCCAAATTTTCAACTTCACACTAGGCATATCTCCCACAGTTATCAATTTAGTATAAAAGGATTTAACTGAAAATAGCCCATGAGGATCCGGCTCCCAAATACGTCGATCAGCACCACTCCCCAAAATAAAAATATTTCGCAGCTGAGTCATGAGTAGCATCCAGTCCTCCAACATCCAATCCTCCAATTCCTGTCTGAACTGAGGACACGAAACCACTTTGTCATGACGAAACTAGAAACACATCCTTATGCTAGCCTCTTTATCATATGCGAAAGAAAAAAGAACAGGGAATGTGATAGCCAAAGGAGCATTACCCACCCATCTATTCTTCCAAAAGAGAATATTCTCCCCAAAATAGGCACGGTACCTGATATAAGTATTAAAAATGCAAGAGATAGAGCCAACTCCCTTCCAAAAACCAGAGACTCTTCTGCTATCAACAAGAACTCACCAACCTAACCTGCTTAATCTGTACTTGCTTTGAATAATATGCTTCCAAAGACCATTAGCAGACTCCCCCAATCTCCATAACCACTTGCCCAGAAGCGCCATATTAATCAAACGTAGAGGTTTAATTCCCAATCCTCCTCCATTTACTGGCTTACAAACCTGAGACCAAACCACCAAGTGAAATTCTCGTTTGTCCCTATCATCATTCCACAAAAAAATCCTCTGAATACCTTCCAACTTGTTAATAATAGCAATTGGCCATTTAAAAACACTCATAAAGTGAACAGGGAGGCTAGAGAGAATATATTAATTAAAATTATTCGTCCACCAATCGACAAATACCTTCCCTTCTAAGAAGTGAGTCGTTTCTCCATTTTCTCAACTATCCGGTCCTAACATCTCTTATTTGGTTTCCCTTTACACAAAGGAAGCCCAAGATATGAAGACGGAAAAGAAGCAACACGACATCCCAGCAAAGCAGCCAACTGGAGACACAAACTATGTTCCACATTAACCCCGACCAATTCGCTCTTAATAAAATTGATCTTCAAACCCGAACATAATTGAAACCACAAAAGGATCACTTGAACCAAACTCAACTCCTCGGCATCAGCTTTAAGAAACAAAATAGTATCATCAGCATACTGCGGATGAGTTATATCAACCTCCGTATGATCAACATGAAAGCCATGAATCAACCCGTGCATAGAAACAGTTTGCAGCATAAGATGAAGCGATTCTGCCACAATCACATAAAGGTAAGGAAACAATGGATCACCTTGTCTTATACCCTTTTCCATATGGAACCTTTAGGGCTACCATTAACCATGATCGATAAATGAGCAGATGCAACACAAGAACGAATCCAACTTCTCCATTTCTCACCACCCCATTCTCCCCAAAACATAATCAAGAAAATTCCAATCTATCTTATCATATGCTTTTTGAAAGTCCAATTTACAAACCACACCTGGCTCCCCAGACTGGAATCTAGAATGAAGACATTCATGCGCCGCCACCACCGAGTCTACAATATGACGCCCTTTAATGAAAACACTTTGAGTAAAGGAAATTAGAGAAGGAAGCACCACTTTCAACTGATCTGCCAAGACCTTAGCTAAAATCTTGTAAGGACTACCAAGCCAAGAGATAGGCCGAAAGTCATTTAAAGAAGAAGCACCTTGTTTCTTTGGAATCAACGTAAGAAAAGTAGCACCCAAATCCTTTGAGAGGATACCCCTTTCAAAAAATTCAAACACAAAAGCCAGCACCTCCGGTTTAACTAACTCCCAAAAGTGCTTAAAAAAGATAATGGGGAACCCATCTGGATAAGGAGCTTTATCCTCACCCAACTGCCAAACTGCAAGCTTCAACTCATCCTCCACAAAAGGAGCTTCAAGAGACATTGCTTGATCTGCATTAAGAATCTTAAACGGCAGGGACTCGGGCACCGCAGAGATACCACAACCATTTGAAAATAACCCCTTAAAGTAGTCAACAATCTCCTCACACATCTCCCCCCTATCCTCAACCAACTCCCCATCAATAGTAATAGAGGGAATATAATTCTTCCGTATTCTAGAGCTGGCCATGTGATGAAAATAATTTGTATTCTTATCCCCTTCTTGCAATCACCAACTTCTAGACCTTTGCTTCCATTTAATCTCCTCCTGGAGAGCTTTCCGTTTAAAGCAAGCTTTTAGTTCTGTTCGCCTAAGAAGTTGATCCAGCAGAGGCCCCTCATCCTCTAATCTACTCAGAGCCTGCAACTCATCTAACCAAATAGATTCTTGACAAGTAGATTCCTCACGACAATCAATAGCCCACGACCTCATTTTACCCCTCACATATTTGAGCTTTTGTAGTAGACAGTAACCTTTCCATCAGTAACCTTTCACATATTTATAGCTTGAACTTTTGCAAGAAAAAAAAGAGATCTATATAAGTTGTTTGCCGTTATTATTTGGAAAAGAAAAAAAAAATAGATAAGTTTGGATTTTGGAAGAATCGAATGCTGACAATTGTCATTGCAAAAGGAAACAAGCAACTCGGATAATGACACTATAACTTTACACATAACAATTCCCCCCTAAGACCAACTTTCATAAGACCTGTAACACCCTGGATTTTCATCACTTATAAATATATTTGATTGGTCTATTTGAATTACAAATTGATTGAATTTAAGATTAAATAATTGGAATGGACCTTAGATGGGTAAGGAGTTGGGTCAATCACCCAATTAAGACCCAATGGATCATGGGTAAACTTGATTTTAAATAAAGTGGGTAAATTTAATTAAATGGGTCAACTACCCAATTGGGATCCAATGGGTCAATAGTGAACATAATTTTAAGGTAATTGGGTAAAGTCAAAGTAATTGGGTCAGCTACCCAATTAAAACCCAATACATTAAATCCACCTCATCAAGTGAGGTGGCCTGTGGGTGAGGTGGCATTGCCATGTGGCATGCATGGAAGCTAACTAGACAAGGTGCCACATCATCAAATAATATGGCTAAGATAGGACCCACGTGCCATGTGGTGACCAAGTCACCACATGCATGGTCGGCTAAGTCATGGTTGACTTGGTCAACCATGAGTGAGTTCAATTGAGTTAAGTTAATGCTTGAGTTGAGTTGAGTTGAGTTGGGAAGATGGAAAGTTGAGTCTCCTTGGTTAATAAACCAAGGGACACATGGATTAGATGAATCATTATGAGAGAAATTGGGCTGGTATACAAAGGGACACAACCCAAGGGGCACACCCACCCCTTGGCCAAACCCATTTCTTGCACACAAGAGATTTCTCTCCTCTCCCTCTCCCATTTCCATCTCTATACTTGGTGAATCAGTGAAGAACAAAGGAAGAAGAAGGATTAAGGAAGAAAAAACAGAGCAAAAAGAAAAGAAGGAGACAGGAAAGAAGGTATGTGTAATCTTAATAACATAGGATTGATTCAAAGGCAACCATAGGTTGGCCATGGTGTGGCCGAACCTATGGGTTCCATGGCTGGTTAGTATGGATGGCCAAGTAGTTATAAGGCCATGGAAGAATTGGAAATTCATTCAGAGGACAATGATGGGTTGGAACAAACAACCAAAGGTTTGAATCCAAGACCATGTTAAAATGGTACAAAGATTGAATGAATTATGGAAAAGACCCTAGCCTTGGCTAGGGGGTAGAATAAACTCATTAAGAGTTATATGAATGATAATATCTATGTTTAAAAGTGATAAGGAATGGATTCCATGAAGAAGGGTCGAGCCATACATGCAAACAAAGAAGACTGACAAACAGTGCTGGCCGAAACAGACAAAGGTTGTCTGGGAGTTTCAGCCGACTGAATCTTATGATTCAGTCGACTGAACATGGACTAGATTAAAATATACGGGGTTTATTGATATTTCAGCCGACTGAATCAGTCGACTGAAGGTATACTTACCAAATACGTAATCGATTGATTGATGATTCAGCCGACTGAATCTTTGATTCAATCGACTAAATGTATACTAGCCGAACACACAGATGATCTGATCCAAAGTCAGCCGACTGAATCTGTAATTCAGTCGACTGAAAATGGATTGACCGAGAACACAGAAGGTTTGACCCAAAGTCAGCCGACTAAAAGGTTGCAGGTCAAATATATACAGTGCTTAGTTGGGTTTCAGCTGACTGAATATTGTATTCAGTCGACTGAAAGTCTGCGGGTAAGGTAGAGAACAATAACTGGGCATGATTCAGTCGACTGAATTGAAAAGTAAAATTTTTATATGATGTTCCAGACGCTTCAGTCTATTTGGAAGGATGTAAGGGATGATGAAAATTAAAATGGATAATCTAATTGATATACGGTTGAATTTGATAAGGTAACGAGGTTCGATTCGTTTTTACACGATCGTTAGCATTGTTTGTGCAAAACAAGAAAATGACAGTAAATCGGACGTTGGTAGGATTCCTACCTTATTGAGATACATATGGATCTTATATATATGTTACTAGCTTTTATTTCTAAACATGATGATTTACTTTGGTTAAACAAATGGTATATGTTTATGAACTGATTTTAAATGGTATTATGTAATTTGATATGAAATTGCATTCTTGCATTCATTATCTCATGTATGGCATAGGGGGGAATACATGGGACAGCAAGACAAGTTATGAGCTGTCCGGACATAACTTGGGGCTTGAGACTAACTTGTATGAAGCTCTGTGAACTATTGATATTTTGGCATTGTCCGGGATTGCTAGGAATGGGTACGGCGTAGTCTGGGCCAAAGAGTTCCTGGGTAAACAGTCCCGAAACCCTGCGCAGAGGGAAGAGTCCACACTCCATCGGTAATTCCGATTAACATATGTGGGGAGGTATAACAGTGACCTGGTGATGCCGTCACAAAGCACTGCAAACGTAATTGGCCATGGGAACACCTTGATAAGATGATTTATCAAGGAAACTATTTATATATGATGTGATTGGAAATGGATTCGGGTAAGTGATCACTTGGCATTGACACCCATGGCATGATGCATAAGTAAGCATGATTTAATATGGATATCATGCAAGGTTTATTTTACTACTAATGGGATGTTTTACAAACATAATATGATGATTTCTATATTGATTTTATATTGATCCTATGTGTACGTAACCCTACTTGGAATTCCTACTGGGCTTGTTGACTAACGCCCTACTTCTACCCTATAGATGATGGAACAGGGAATGACAAGGACATGGGACATGAAGGGAGTCAAGCGTAGGAGCTTTGACAGTTTTATGTTATATTACTAAGTTGATTTTGAAAGATGTATTTGGAGGACTGATATTTTGGGTTGTAATAAATTAGAATTATTTTGCTATAATTTGATGATATTTAAGTTTCAGTTAATTATATGGTGATTGGCTTCCTTGCTCAATGATGGCATGTATATGAATGGTATTTTAATCATACGGTAATTCCGCAAGTATTCTTAGAGAGTGTGAAATGTTCTAGTCGACCTTGTCCACGTATACGTAAGGGTGGCCAGTTAAGGGTCGAGTTTTGAAAACTCGGACTTAGCTCGCGTCGTGACGTTCCCGCTCTCTCTCTCCTTAAAAAAAAAAAAAAATATATATATATATATATACTCTGATTTTGTGGCGAGCGAAAAGGGCGAGGCGTTACAAGACCATTATGGAAGTGTTTGGATCAGGGTAGAGAACCCCATTATACCACTTTTCCTACTATTTAAGATACCTTATTTGGTAAAATTAAAGTGGAGAACTTAACTTTTCCTAGAGAACTTAAAACATTGTTTGGATGTTACGATTGGAGAGTAGTGAAAAAAAAAAAATTAATCATTTTGCCAAGTAATAAGGCTTTATCACTCATAATAATAAGTAGAAGGGCCCATTTACTTGGTTAATCATTGGTCCACCTATGTAATTGAAAAATAGACTATATGACCAAATTATGTTACATAACAATCTCCAATGGCAGAGAGATACAGAATCGGTAAATCATCTTCTTCTACATTGCCAAGTGTCATATCAGATCTGGACGCATTTCTTCCAACTCCTGGGAATCCAATTTTGTTTTCCACATCATTGGACTGACATGTTTAATGAAGAGGTGTTGATAACGGGAACTTCTTTCCGTCGCAATCTTTAGGCTACAACAGTGCAATGTATAATGTGGTCTATCTGGCTTGAACGCAATAAGCATGTATTTAAAGATAAGGCGAGCACTGTGACACAAATTATAGATCTCATCAAAGTACAAGTGGCTTGGTGGACAATCGACTCTTCAAAACACAGAGGTTCTTCCATGTCAGATCTATGTCGAGATTGGGGTACTGTTGATTTTGTTTACCAACAACCTCAAGCACGCCCAACAGCTGAATGGTCTCCACCACCATCTAGAACTCTCAAGTTAAATTTTGATGGCAGTTGTTTGCGCGAAGCAAAACTGGCAGGACATAGTGGCTTAATCAGAAATGATTCGGGGCTTACTATGATCTCCTATGCTGGTCCGCTACCAAACGGTTCGGTTATCGAAGCAAAATTGTTTGCATTTTGGAGAGGGATTTCGGAGCTAACAAAATTAGAAGTTCCAAGGAGCATAATAGAAGGAGATTCAAAGATTGTAATGGGATGGGCTACAGGATCTATCTGTCCATGGCAACACCTAGACAAAATCGAGCAAATTCGACACCTTGCAATCAGCCATGACTATCAACTCATATGGGCCAACAGATCTTCAAATTCAGCAGCAGACGAACTGGCTTGGCAGGGAGTATACCTATCTTCGGAAAGATTAATCAGTCATATGTAATTTTGAAGAATTAGTTTGCCACTACTTTCAAGGAGATCTCTCGATCATCCTTTATATTTTGTATAATTTTATTAATAATAATACAAGTATGTTACCTTTCAAAAAAAAAAAAAAAACAATCTCCAATGGCCATATACAATGAGAATTCAATCAAATATGTAAAAGAAGAGATAGGGTCATCATATATTTCTAATAAATCTAATCACCTTCAACAAAAAATAGAATACATATTCATAATGGATGTTGGATGTTTACCCATCCACAAATATACCTAATGTTTAATTATGTAACTACAACAAATTAATGTATAAAGATAGCTTACTTTAGCAATTAGTTTAATTAAAAATTTACAAAAGTATAGATGATTTAAATAATCTAATTAGGAAAAAATTAATTATGTAATTAGACTAATTAATGGATAAAAATAACATAATTGAACAGTTGATAATGTTTAATTAAGTAATTACATCATTGGAGTATACTAATTAATCTAATTATAAATTTTAATTAGTTGTTTAAGTATAGAAGATAGAATGATGTAGTAATTAGAAATGTTTAATTGTGTAATTGGTATAATAAAATCAGATAAAATTGTTTAATTGAGTAATTAAAATGTTTAACAACATTAGTAGAGATGATATAATTAATAAATTAGACTAATTAATGGATAAAAATAACATAATTGAGCAATTCATAATGTTTAATTAAGTAATTACATCATTAGAGTATAATAATTAGTCTAATTATAAAGTTTAATTAGTTGTTTAAGCATAGAAGATAGAATGATGTAGTAATTAGAAATGTTTAATTGTGTAATTGGTATAATAAAATCAGATAAAATAGTCTAATTGAGTAATTAAAATGTTTATTTAATAACATTAGTAGAGATGATTTAATTAATCTAGCAAAAAATTTTAAATATGCAGTTAGACTTGTAAATGTAGGGCTGCAACTCGGATCGGGTTTCTTAAAACCCAACCCGACCCGAGTTGATATATATGGAACCCAATTCGACCTGATCCGAATTCTCAACCCGAAGGTCACAACTGACCCGACCCGATTAACCCAAATTCTGACCCAACCCGCATTTTAAACTCATTTTAGCCTTATTTTTGCCGGGTCAGGTCGGGTTGAGCCGGTCGGGTTAACTGATAAAATCCTCAACCCGACCCGACCCGACCCGACCCGAATTTCATACAGGTTTTTATCTTCTTGACCCGACCCGTCCTGTTGACCCGAAGTTCTCAACCCGACCCGCATCATTTCTCGGGTCGGGTCATGTGGGTCGGGCGAAAACCGGACCCGAGTTGCAGCCCTAAGTAAATGTATAAAATTAGTATAATTGAGCAATTGGATTTTTTTTTTTTTTTTTTTTGATAATATGGATCTCTCCACCCCTCATTGGAGATAAGACTAATCCCATGGATAAACGACGCCATCCACAAGCTTTGTGTATCAAGCAAGCCCAAGAGTCGTTAATTGAGTTGATTTAATTAATATAATTATAGGAAATTTAATCGTTAATTGGTTTAATTAAAGTAAATATCAACATGTACTAAAAATATTCGATCAATAAAAGACACAAGAAATGAAGTTGTATATGGGGTGGGGATATGGAGGGCGAGTGGAGTTAAAGTGTAATAGACTAATTTCCCCACCCTTTTAAGGGAAGTCAACTCATTCTGTTTTATGGTGAGTTTTAAGGTGTGGAATCTCTATAATTACAATCCAAACAGGTTTAGATTCAATTTTTAGTGTGAGTTCCACTTCCCCATCTAACTCACCCTGATCCAAAAACAACCTATAGAAACTTTGGTTTGTGGGGCCTAAGGTGGAACCAATGGATGATTGCACAAGGTACTCATACTTTTCCATTGGGTGGTGCAGAGTAGCACTGTAAATATGCCTAACGAGGTCAATCAAAATTTTATGTGGACCACACGTGCAAATCACATGCATTATACTAGTACCTAAGTTGCATGGGTACAGATACAAGTGTTTATGTCTAACAGTGGTAGAGGTGTCGAACACGCCAACCCCAAAAAAATAAAAAGAATAGCACACAGGGACATGGCACCTTATTTAAATAAAATTAAATCTGTTTATTTTAAATGAAAATAAGGTGTGAAATAACACCGATAGAAAATAACATACTAGTTTTAATCTAAATATTTAGGTGACAAATACATTGACATTAATTCTCAAAAACAAAACATGGATATTCTAATGAGGTTTTAATAGGGGGAAAGGAGTTGTGATATTTCAGTTATGTTAGAAAACAATGTTAAAAAGCACTAAAATTAGTCCATGAATAATAAGTGCAGGTGTCTACAAGTGTTCAACACGGGTATATCACACATTCTGAAGTGTTTGTGCAACATAGATTCATACCATATCAATACGAAAGATATTTTTAGTAATATAAATGAAAAATGATGCAATCTCTTTTAGTTTTGTCTTATTGTCCCCAAGTACTAAGAAACCTCAAATGAAAACAAGCTTTACCAGGAGTGTCAATGACCTTGACAATGTGACCATCTTTTAGAGTAGTGCTCTGCAATTCACAGGTACTTGTTATACCAGAAGAACTAGCTTTCGATATGAAAGTCTTTCGTCCAAGGATACTATTCCCAGTTGCACTTTTTCCATTCCCAGTTCGACCAACTAAAACCACAGTGCTAACAGCACTTGACGGTGTCGTCAACTCCCAATCATCATCCATCAAGCTCCCACCCATTATGCAGCTAAAAGAAAATCAAAGAAGAGACATTAAGCTTAATAGAGATGATAAATAAAAGGCACAAATTAAAACACACACAGAAAGAGAAAGAGAAAGAGAGAGAGAGAGTGAAAGAGAGGGTGAGAGAGAGAGAGTGTGAGAGAGAGAGAGTGAAAGAGAGAGAGAGAGAGAGAGAGAGAGAGAGAGAGAGGAGAGTGTGAGAGAGAGAGAGAATGAAAATAAAAAGGAAAAAGACTAATCAGCCTTCACCATAGAATTGCCTGTTTGGTGGCAATTCTTATAACAGTCCTAAGTGATCTCATTTCAGCAATTGGTTCAAGCAGTTGACAGCAAATCAATTTTCTCTTTGCTCCATGCAAATCAAATTACGACTCCACTAACCTTGAATCAGAATCAGTACATAACATGACATCCTAATCCTTAAATTCACCCAGGTATGCTAGTTAGTAAGAACTTCCAAGTGGTTGATTTTGAGGAAGTCTTTGCAAAAGATGTGAAATAAGATTCAAACGCTCTGGTTGATTTTCATATAGAAAATTTTCTCAGGCATAAACTAACTGAAAAATAGAACCTATGAACTGGGTTTGACTTTCTACTCTGTACCAAATGCAGTGAATAATAGGGTGTGTGTGTACACCCAACCCCAATTCCATCATTAAAAACCCAACTTGTAACTTTATGAATGACGAAGGGAACCTCATAGGAGACTCTGTGAGTTAGATACATCATCATAATTGTCGTTGTCATCATCATCAAATACATGAAGTACTTAAGCAGATAGAACAGATCTAAAAACTGAAACATAGAAGTTCTGACTTCTAACCAGTTTTGACCAAGTGGCCAGGGTGGGCCAGGCTCAATATGGAAACCAGTTGCAGTCCAAGTTTTAGATGTTATTTTCTTTAAAAATAAATAACAAGCTATATTTATTCAATATTATTCCAAATCCATGGATTCTACTTTTCGATATTGGCTGTGTTGGACATCTCCAGAAATGGCAATCAGACCAGTTTGCACTATGGAGTGATCTCCCTATGTTAAAGGATAATTCTTCAGCATTTTAATATCACCACTGAACTGGATGAAGGCATCTCATTTGGTTATAGCCAATAGAATGAAAGAGAAGGTAAAATATAGGAAAGTTGGTGAGATGCTATCTGATAGGTGAGTACAGGCTAGAGTGAAATGGTGATTTTATAAGCCAATAACTGAACCAGCAATTCTCAATGGATGGAATGTTGGTTAATGAAGAAAAAGACTAGCTGCAAAAGTACATGCAACAGGAGATGCACATGCTAAGATGGTTGAGTTAGGTACATAAAACAAAAAGTTAGAAATGACCACATTAGAAAAACCTTATAGATAGCATCCATAGATAAGAAGATGAGGGAAGGCCATGTAAGATGGTATGGAGTGAAAGACAATACAAATGTGCAACAAAAACAACAAAGAATGTCATAAGAAAAAAAGCGCAGGATTTTATGATTGTTGACTCCTAATTTGACAAAGTAGTACGCCACTCCATTAGTTAAACGACTGATCTTAACAAAAGATACGTCCAGCCAATTCTCTTACTTCCAGTACAAAGAACTAAAAAAGCACAAATGGCAGAATCTAGGATGCAAAGTGGCTGAGCAAATGGTAGATTTTTTTTTTTTTTTTTGGGGGGGGGGGGGGGTAGCTGGTCAAGGAGTAGACCTTTAAAGAATTAGATCAAGGGGGTGAAGGAGATGGGAATATAAAGTGATAGAAGATATGGCCTTGGGGAGGGGGGGGGGGGGGGGGGGGGGGGGGGGGGGGGTGGGGCGGGCGAGAGGAGTAGCTGGTCAAGGAGTAGACCTTTAAAGAATTGGATCAAGGGGGTGAAGGAGATGGGAATATAAAGTGATAGAAGATATGGCCTTTGGTAGGGTAGAATGAAAACAAAGGACTCAAAAAATTGATCCCTAAATAGGAAAATGGATGATGATGACGACAATGATTGAACCAAATGAAAACAAAAGTTTGGACCAAACCATCCATTTGAACCATTCAGACTCCAAAACAATTTACAAACACCCCATCAATCAAATAATGGAAAGGCCTTTCAAAGACGTAATAAATAATGACAAGAAAGTGCGCTCTCAAAATGGGGATATGTGGCATATCGTCAATTAGGTGAGCTGCACCAATATAGACTACCATCTGCAAAATATATATACATACATCTGCATTGCAGTCCTACTGAATCCATTGGATAAAGCATTTTTGAGTTTTGACCAATGTGTGAACAATTGGTAAGATTCTTACCAACCATCGTTCTATTTTGTAGGTCACTAATTAAGAGATAAAATGATGTTGTTGTAAGTTACATATTCAGCTACCAATTCATAGAGAATTTGACCATACATAATTCTCAGAGACTTTAACCATACAAAGGATTGAGAATTGAGATGAGTCGGGATCCTAATAGCATCTTTATAACATTCCACGTATTAGAATTATGGGAACCACTAACCATACCAAATGAAATGAAGCATCTCTATCTATCCAAACTACACAATTTCATCCCCTAATGAAATAAGTTGTTAAACTCGAAATCCACTTTATTAACTTTTTCCTTTGAACTGATAAACAATTTTATTAATAGAATAAAGAAGAAGAATCATCATGAATGTCTTTTGCTCATCCACTTGGGGTCTCCTTTTTAGAGTGCCACTTCACTCAATTGTTCTCCAACACTGCAAATTTTATCATATATTGTCTTACCATTTCAGTTCACATTTTCAATGGCATCTTCCTGTTATTACCTTCAATTTGCAATCCTTCAACGCTGTATTGAAACTCAGAGGATATGAGAGGCAATAAAATAAAAGATCAACAACCACCTAGCAATACACTTATCCATGAACAAAAGAAACCAAATTAAAAAGAAGTAGGTTATAAAGTAAAGGACAGCTGAGCATAACTAGTGGGTTAGCATGTGTCCTAGATGAACCCACATACTCCTCTTTTTCAAGCTAGAAACATTATATAATCATCCATTTCACAACCTTATATTGGATAGCTAAAAACTTAGGGTTGATGACTACCTCTGGTATCTAGGGTAGAATAAGATGGTTCCTTTCATTTCTAATGGTAATTGAATCCCAAAATAATGTCATAGATCAGCCCACATACTTCTCTGGCTAGAAACATCACGGCCTTATACTGGACGGCTAAAAAATTGGATTGATGATTACCTCTAGTATTTTGGATAGAACAAGACGCGTCCTTTCATATCCTGTGGTAATTAGATTCCAAAAAAATGGCAGGATATTGTTTAAATGCTAAAACGGAGACCATGAAATACGTGCTACACTGCACCCCAATTGGGATAGATTTAAAACCCAAAACCCACAAAATTGACCCAGATATAGATGGAACAACGGCAAAGTCGACAATAATGATGAATTTCATTTTAGCTCACTAACTTTCCCAACATCCCTATTCTTCAACCATGGTCATTCCAAGGCATGAATCACCCAATAAAGACTCTGGGCCTTGATCCTTGTACCATTTGTACAGTGTCGTTGCGCAATTGACGAATAAAATAAAAACCCAGATGAGATCATCAAAGCAACTAAAAGAAATGAAGATGAACAGATCTATAATCAGTGAATCCGAGTTTTAAGAAACAGAGATATTAGCCTCTAAACAACGAAATAACACAACATAAAATTCGAAACCCCCCAAAATCACAAACCATTTTAGATCATCGCAGAAAAAATTGAACAGAAAAAAAGAAATTATCAAGAATTTTACTTACTAGCAATGCAAATTTTCCTCTCTCAGTGACAGAAAAGACTAAAGGAGACGGTAGAGTCAAATAAATAAAGGTCAGTGGATATGTAAAAGATATATTTAAAGGGAATTGATTTTTACACGTCACGCTACAGCGATTTTTCCGACTTTTCGATTTTACCCTCACGTCCTTCTTTCTCTCTCGAAACATTTTCTCGTAAATGTAGGACTTCCCAGCCCTTTCTCTCTTCTAATTAGATGCAGTTGTCGATTATTATTCTTTTTTGTCAATTTTTTAATAACTAAATTTATTTTGGTTAATATTATAAAATATAAGTCAAAGTTGATGAAAATTTAAATCCATTTTAACTGAAATTTTAAATATCTCGATTTCTAAATATTTTTCACAAAATTTAATATTTTACAATATTTATATAGTAGCCCTCTATAATAAAAGAAAAAGTGAAAAGAATAAATATTTTAGATGTTTTTAAGTAAATCTAAAATTCCTTGTGCAACTAGATCATTTTCTAGTTATATATAATTAAGTCTAAGACTTTCCATTAAATAACTTTCAAATTTTTTTGTTATATAAACTTAGTTTTTTTTACTATACGTCATTTTGAGCCTTACAAAGTTACATCTAGAGGGGAGAATGCATTGGATGAGTCAAATCGAGTTTAAATTAGGTCGATTATAAATAATAACAAAACTTTCATCTAATTCTATTTAATTCATTTTTTATTTTATTCAATCGGACTTAATCTTAATTTATATAAAAAAATTGAAAGAAGAATTATTTTATTAGAAATTGAAAGATAAAAAAGTATTTTATTTTCATCATTTCTCTCATTCTTTCTAAGAGAAAGAAGAAACAAGTGAATAAGAAAAAAGAAAGAAAAAGGTTAATATCGATTGACAATTTTAAAATTTAGAGGGCTAATATATAAATATTGTAATATTGAAATATTTAAAAATCAAGATGTTCAAAATTTAAATTTTCATCAACTTTGACTAGTATTTTATAATATCGACTAAAATAATTTTTTATTAAAAATTTGACAAAAGAAGAATAAGAGTCGTCCACTGCATAAAATGAGGAGGAGAAAAGCCGTTGGTGGGCACAACATTCGAGAGATAGAGAGCAAAGCTGCCTACGTTGGGAAGTCCTACTTTTACGGAATGGATGGAGAGAGAAGAGGTGCGAAGGTAAAATCGGGAAGTCGAAATCAGTGTACTGTGAGTGATTTCCACGGTCTAAAAATCAATACCATGTTTAAAAGAATTCCTAATTGTTTCTTTAATTCAAAGAAAGTTCTACTATTACTTTTTTATGATGAAAAAGGTCGTAATTGTTTTATAATATTTTGTCAAAATCCCTCTTAACCTTTTTTTAACATTTCAAACTTAAAGTTGTACATAATTTAACCCAGTCTACTATAAAAAATGAAAGTTGGAAAAAATCTATTATTTTTAATTTTAAATGTAATGCCTCGTCCCATATTTTTCATTTTGGGCTTCGGGGCATACACTCACAATTCAAAAAATCTTGTGTTAAAAGGTTTCTATCTCCTCACTTTTCGTCTGAGAGTTAAATAATGCTCTCATATTATTTTATAACGACATATCTAGTCTAGCACAACATTGTATGTTTTAAGTCTAAACGACATACCCTCACCGCTTTATTTTGGGGCATGCATTTTTGCACAGCCTCATGCTTTGTGCTGGAGGAGAGAAGGCATTAGCTTATAAAGATCTCTTTGTGTGACATAGCACAGGCACGAGCCATCACAATAAAAATATTCCCAACTTCTTACCGTTTTTTAGAGAAGTCTTCTTCATCTCAATTGAAATCATGATATATGGATTTCAATTAAATATTTTCAAAGTTTAAGTTTGAAATAAATGCAAACCATATTTACTATATAAAATGAAATGAAAACTCTAAATTTTATGAATTACAGAAGTTCAAAATTGTTATACTTTTAGTTATTTAATTTTTCAATTTTAACCATAAATTTTATAGTTTTGTAAATGGCAAAAAATCTTAAGGTGAATTTTGATATCTTAGATAAATTAAAGGTCTCTTTTTTTTTTATTTACACATGGAAAGCTTCAAATATAGTCCTATTAAAATAAGGCATCGTCAAAGTTAGTATGTGAGGTTCGAACATGACACCAAGGTCCTCTTTAATTTCTTATGGGTTTTAATCCTATCTTTTTCAAATTAGACGTTAGGCTTGTTATAAATCTCATTCAAATATATAAAATGAAAGTATACATTACATTTTCTAAATAAAAATTCAAAGACATGCTATATATAGCCCTTTTTTTTTTTACTTTAAATAACTAATTTTATGAGATTTGATCAGATGTCTAATCTAATTTGGATATTGTAGTTAATCTATAGATCCAATTTAAATTTATATACTTGAATGAGGCGACAAGTATTCCCAACTTCGATTTATTAATAATAAATTAAATTTTATAACATATATTGAATTTAGATATAGAGAAGTTTTTCAATGGACTATTTTCAAACTATCTTAAAAAGAAAAAAGATGAACTCAAGCAAGGGTTTAATATACGGGAAGTGCAACATGTATTGTCGATGGTATATGCAATACGAAATTCTCTTCTTTAATTTTTTTTAAAAAAATACAGAAAAATAAGACAAAATAGGAAAAATGTAAAAGCTGGTGTGGGCATCTTTTTTAAATAAAAGTCATTTTTATGAAATATTAAACTTTAGAAAATGAAAATTTTAACGTCTTAAAATTAAAAAAAAATAACTTTAAAAATATCAAAATATTTATAAAGAAGGAAATAAGCATGAAAAAACACCTAATATCAACTAATATTCTCAAGTATCCTCCAATGACATATATCCTCTATTGAAATTCATAAATTTGTTATTGTAAAAATGTCTGAGTTTTATAAAAATGTTGGAATATTAAAAAATTATACAAAGATCTTAAAAATTATATGAAACACATTAAGGACTCTTCATTTAATTGTAAAAACATATGTCTATTATTTCATTCATTTTTTATGTAAGACACTCAAAAATAGAAAGTATCTTACATAACCTAGATTTTATGAAAATTTCAGAAAAAACATAGAAAATCATACATAGACCTTACAAACTATGTGATATCATACAGAGACCCTACAAACTATGTGTTTGGCATTAAAATATCTCCATTAAATTCTAAAATCACTGATATTATTTATCATATTATTTTCATAAAAAAATTGAAATTGAATTATCTTAATGCCAAAACAAAATAAAATAATAAAAATAACTCAGAATGTTAAAATTGATGAATAACTTACTTTATCGATCTTCTCATTTCAGCTTATGTTAAATAGTCGACCTATTTCAGTATTATTCCGGGGTCGAGCTTCCTTTTGCACAAGGCTGTACAATTTTGTATTCTCAAAGTTTAATCAAACCTATAGCTCATCAAGGTCTTTTAGTCTAAAGCTCAAGACCACCAATTTGTTAAATGAGTTTCAGCCCAATAGTGAAATTGATTTTGGTTAGAGTAACAATTTCTAATTTAATTTATGGAATTCATTAAAATTTAATTGAGAAAAATAGGGATTTTAATTTTTAATTGATAAGTGCAAAATACCAAAAAATTGTAAAAGATGTACTTCAAAACTGGAAACCTTTAAGTGCTTTACCTTTTTTACTAACTCATTGAAGTTCAAAAATATTAACCTATTACCTCAATTATCTATAGCCAATAGCTCCACAAAAAGAAAAGTCCTCTTATATTTCATTTTCTATTAAAATAATTTTTTCTCTATTTTTTATTTTTTAATTTTTTTATATAAATTTATGTCGGATCAATCTAAGTCGAGTCGAATAAAATATAATTCAGGTCAAATATGGCAGCAATTGAAAAAAAGCAGGAAGGATCAGATGAGGTCAGGTTGAATAGAAAAATTGTTGTTATGTATAGCAGTATAGCCAATATGGCCCGGACCCAAGTCCACTCAACACAACTCATTGCCACCCCTGGTCAGGTGAGCAGAGGCTATTTAAGATGATATAATTTATTGGTGCTTATGAGAATTGAAAATTTCATGTGAAATTTTGGTTCTATTGGTAATTTTAGTTCATATGTAACTTTTTAAATACAAATATACAAATAAAATATATAAAAGAAAATGTCAATAAATGATCTATGGATCTTTTCCAAACTATTGACTAATTTTTCTCACCAATTTACCATAGTCACAGAAGGCGTTGATTAGTTGACTACACCTTGTTTATTTATTTTTTTAAAATCAAAGCTCAAAAGTATAAGAAAAAAATAGGTTGGCCATATAGACACCATACTATCCTGACATTACTTTTCATTTTTAGATGTGAAATTATCATTTTACCATTCCGTTTTAGATCGTCCGAACGAACATTTAGTTCATTTTTCGTTCGTTTTGACGATGAGAATGTTCAAACGAACATTTCAGTGGAAAATGTGTTCGTTCACACGGTCTTTTATCTAGGGATTGTGGAGAGGGATTTTCAAACCGAGGTCGTTTCTCGATCGATTTATATAAATAAGTTATCAAAATTCATTTACTTTGAATTTTACAAACTCTGGTACTGATTTTAAGTGAAAATGGTATAATTTTGGACTTCAAAATCACACTCAAAGAATTAAAGAATATAGCATTCCCTCTTAATTCTTTGAATACGATTTTTGAAATCCAAAAATACCCATTTCGCTTAAAATCAGTGTCGGAGTTCATAAAATTTAAAATAAATGAATTTTAATATATTATTTGTTTCAAGTGTACCTGAGGAGAAGGAGGGTGACCATTCTTTTCCCCATTTGGTACTTTGGTAGCAATATGGTGGAAGTAAAAAATGGTGAGAAGATTCGAAAACCTCATCGAGGCAAGAGTTATTCATAAGACCTCTCCTTCTCCTTACCCTCTATTTGTTCCTCTCTTCCCCTTCTTAAAGGGAAATCTCTTTTTGATTAAAATAAAATTTTATTTTTATAGGATGAAACTATTGTAAGCCTAGACTTCAACCAACTGCACCAGCTACCAAGGTTTCATCTAGAGTCTATTTTTCATTAAATAAAAAAAAATTTAAAATATTATTTTTAATTTTATTTTTAATCTAATTTTGACACATTTTGATACTTAGATTGATTCAGATAAGTAAAAAATATTTATTAAAATACTTATCTTTTCTTTTGAAAACTAAAAGTTAAAAATATATTAATATTTTTTACATTATAATCATACAATATTCATAATAATCAATTTAATCATCAAAGTTTATAATAATAAAATAGGATTTATGTGAGAACCCAATCCTTAATTAGAAAAATGACAAAATTTTAGAACTATTAATTTGGCTTTGTGACCGGTTAACATGATAGAGTGCAGAGAGAGCTTCTCGAAAAGATCAAATATGACCCAACCAGAGCTCGTTTGCTTAATGATCCAGGCAAACGAATTTCATAAGGCATTTTAGACATTTCATATTAATATTCGTTTTACATGAAAAACCCATGAATAGTACCTTGAAAACTCTCAGAGTAAATGAGACTACTCATTTGACATAATCAGACCTTGAAAATTCTACTCAGTGGTATTTTCGGATTTTTCTGATGTTTACCCGAAATATGATTTTTAATCGAGCATTATCTAAAACCCTAGATTTAAGAAATGTCCTGTGATCCGAAAAATTGCAAAAGCTTATCAAAAGCAATCTGTGTTTTAATAAAACATTTGGCATTTTTAGAATGTCGTTTTGATATTTTAAAACTTAGGCCGTCCATTTTGATAACAAGTTATTTTTGAGAAATTTAAAGATTTTTAGGTATTAAAATGAGAATCCGATTTTACCAACCTAGCGAAATCTCGTGTACACAACACAATTGCGGTGTCGGATTTATGCAAATGTTTCTCTAAAATAGTGAAATTGAATTTGCACAACTGTGCAGTAAAAAGTGGTTTTTTAGAATTTTCAGAAAAAGATAAGAGGAAGAAAATTCTAGTTTCACTTCTGCAGATCAACCCTAAGGGGTGATCCACTTATAGTTTTTCAAAAACTATAAATAGCGGCACTGGGTTCAGTTAGAATTTACAAATTTCTCTCTACTTTTGCTCTTGTTTTCTTCTCCGATCTTCATTATTCTTCTTCACTGTATTCTTCGACAACTGTTTTTAAGAAGGATTTTGTGTTGAATTTCTTGCAAACTTTGGTAATTTTTTCTAATAGTTTAATATTTTTAGGTTGTGGATCTATGTTAGAGAAAGTTATGTTTCAAGTTTCACTGAAAAACTCATTGTAGTTTGTCCGTGAAAAATCAACAAAGAAAATACTTGAAACATGTCGAATATGCGGACAAAAAATTAGTGGAAAGAATTCGACAGGTCGAACTGGTCGACCTGTCGAACTTTGTCTGGTCTACCAGTCGAACAAGCTCTCCATTTTCCGGGCATTTTTAATATTGCCAGGGCATTTTTCGTAATTTTTTGAGTTTAGTAGCAAAATCGTAATTTCTGAAAAAATTAGAAATTGAAAATTATATTGTTTTTATTCAAAATACATGTATTTGACCGCTTGAGCGCTTATTTTAAGCAGTGCAATGTCTAAACTTCAGTGTAACTTAGAAAAAAACTTTTCAGAAAAATATTATCCCCCTCCAAATTATGTGTCTTGCACTTGCTTGCTTTCGGTTTGGATTGGGGAACTGCCTATTTTCCTAAAATACTTTTAGCTACAATATTTCATTCCATTTATTGCTTTATTTTTTCCCCTTATTGGCTAGGCCAGTCTTAATACGTCACGACAACGTTCAGCTGTTGATAATACGAGACGGACACTGAATTTTGGTTATTTGTGTATTGAATGCCGACTCTCTTTTTAAAATGCCACGTATTCGGTGTTATTTTATTTTATTCATTTTTGGTCATTTTTGGCTTTCACTTGAAATATCATTAAAAGTATCTAAATACGAATTATTATTGTACGAGTCTTACGCTTTTTAAACGTGCACTTGCGCGTCTTGATTATCCGATATAATTAAAGGAATAAAATGGGGAAATATAAATTAATGGAATGTCTGTACTTCGTAAGTATTTATCGAACATTGTATTGATTCGGTTTTAACATTTTATCAGATCACTCAAAATACTCGCCAATTTACGGTGAGGAGATTCAACCATACTGTGTTATTAAAATGCATTTCATTTTGCATTAAAATTCTGACATCTTACACCATTATTCCTACAGTAATGAGTGGAAATCTGTGGTTATTCTATAGACAGAAAGAATGTGAATGGACCAGAATGCTATACTGTTCACGCGTAACAGGATGATAGTAAGTTTATACATATGAAACGTGAACAATAGAGTGTACGGATATCAAGGTCTAGCCATTCTAAAGCGGAGAACAGAAATCACTTATTCCTAGAGGCTGACTGGTTTATCAGTTGGAGATCTTGAGATATATCAACTTCCAACTGCGATTCCGGTTGGAATACGCATATTTGTGTATGACAGTGTATTGCATGAGATATACCTTTGCACGGTAAACGGTGAGTATATGGTAGACATACCTGGCCCGAGAGGATGATATAATTCTTTATATCTGTTTTAAATTCCGGTTATAGTTTGTTGGGAATTATTACCCGTTGGTGGGGTTTGAAATATGTTTAAACTGCTAATTTATGTATTTCATGCGGGAGGGCATAGAAATCCATGTTAGCTGAGTGAGAATTTATTATGATCATATGAGAGATGTTTATTTAGGGTTGAACAATGATTTAATCCATACCTGATATGCATTTGACTGGTGTACTGTGCATATCAAATTACCTCACACTGTTGTACGAAGTAGTTTGTAGAAAGCATCTGTACGAGGTGTATATACGGACTAGGTGAAGCACTGAGCATGAATTTGCCGGTGTAGACACGTATCTTCATGGCTGTGGAAGCCGTAGATGTCATTTGGCGGAGTTATTATTTTTGAGGAAAGAAGTAGCATGCATCGTAGACAACTATGTTAACATTGTTCTTATAGAAAAACTACATGATTTTTTAGTATATAAATGTTGTAAGATAATATGATTTATGAACTGACAATATGTTTCAATATCTGTTCTACTCTCTTCACTGGGCTAGTAGAGCTCATATTCCTTACGTTTCAAGAAATATGGATGAAGAATGACTGGATGTTTTGCAGCTACAGTAGGGGCAGAGGCCCTCTATCTATTCCCCCGCTGTTGGGAATTTATGTTGTCTTATTAGTTGTTTTAAATAAGGTTTTTGTGAACATTCTCATATAATAAACCCTTAATGTGTCCATTTTGAGGCACAATTAGATATGTAATAAAACTACTGCATTTCTTATGTGTACTTCTTATAAATATGGGAATGGTTAAGGTGAATGTTAGGTAGAACGCTAGTGACACTTTCTACTTGAATTTAATACAGGAGATCATAGTTATAGGCTACATGTTGATTACTAGTGTGTCCACATACTGCAGTGACTGGTGGGTTTTATCGAGGATTTGGATTTTAAATGGGACCATTGTGACCTCTCCATCTGTTTGGGAACTCTACCGGCCCTATTATGGCTGGATCTGAGACTACCAAATGCAATATCCAAACTTATGATAGCATGAAATATTAAGTCCACGGCGAGTTATGAATTTCGCAATCGTTAAAGGCTCAATGTTAGAAAAAAAAATTAGTTCACATCAGTAGGGCCCTAGAGGGGTGAGGCATGACAATTTACCTATTGACTCCACTTGCCAAAACACTATCGTTGAAGTATTTCAACAGAGACTTCTGTTAAAGCTCTACTTTTAAAAATAAAAAAATATTCCTAAATTTTTTAGTCATTTCAATTAAAATAGAATAACAAAATTCTTTATAAATTCTATTTGTTGCATAAATAATTACAATGTATAAGAATATAAAAAACATGTGAAACTTTATTTATTAAACATATAAAATTATCATTATTTTCAACATTTTCTTATTTGCTATGGTTTCATGCTTTATTTACTTGATAATGCTAAATTTATAAAATAAACTATTTGTTCAAATTTGAATTGCACTATCTTTCAATAATACTTCCAAAACCAAAACATTAAAAATAAAAAACTAAATCTCAAATGTAATAATTTAAAAAGTTATTTTAAAAAAATAGTGGTGTTTTTACGTAGTGTGACAAAGACATGATATTCTTTTTATATTAAAAAGAGAGAGAATTACTTGGATTTATTAGATTGAAATATTGAACTCTTAATATTAATTTTATCTTAGTTGTGATTTATTAACTTGCATTTTTTAAAAATTATTATAATAGCTTATTATATTATATATTTTACATCACCAACGAACAAAATATAATTTTTTATGAAGATACGTGTTTGTATTTTTTATTTATTTTTTAGAATATAAAAAAGTTATATGGAAAAATGATATTTCTTCATCTCACTTCTTACTGTTGAAATGGAAGTTTTATTTTAAATTATAATTATAAGAAGGTATCTAATGTGGGAAGTATGGTGGCATCTAGTGAAGTGATGAGTATATGATGAACAATGAATTTAGTGATAATGTCAAATGTGAATGTCTTGAATGAATTGAGATAAATTGTGGGATGTGTATGCAAGGTGTGATTGTTTGTGGAACAACCCATGACACGTGAGCATCTGCCTTTCCAGGGAATACTTAGGTGTAGGGAACTCCATCTTAGCTTTTATGTTTGAATTAAAAATTGTATAATATTATTATAAGACATTGTTAGTTTCTACTCAAAGGATATTATTTAATAATTATGTTTTATAAAATTTTAATTTTAATTTTATATGGTTTATTAAAAATTATTAATTTTCTTAAAATTATTAATATATCAAGTTCCCCTATTTAGAATTATCAAAGAAGATTTTTTCTCTTAAGGTAAATTCTAACTTTTCCACTATAATTATCAGAGAAGAAAAATGAAACACATGCATAATGGTAACCCCTATTCAAGGATAACCTCTGCAAAATTTATCCCTCATTCAAACAGATCCTAGGCTCCGTTTGGATGAAAAGGGGGGGGGGGGGGGGAAGTAGGGGGTAACAATATTCAAGAGACAAAAAAAAAACTATTTATTAGGATTTAAAAAATTATATGTAGAAAATACTTTTCATCATCTCACTTCTTACCTTTGGAACCCAAGTCTGAGAACTTTATTTTAAGTCATAATTATGGGAAAGAACCCATAGAAAATTGTGTAATATTATAATATATTATTAGTTTTTATTTGAAGGATATTATTTAATAATTATGTTTTACAAAATTTAATTTTTATTTTTTATGAATTCACTAAAAATAATTAATTTTAAAAAAATTGATAATATATTAAGTTTCCCTCGCTTACCGTTATCATTATCAAATAAAGTTTTTTCCCCCATAGAGTAAGTTCTTTTCTTTATATATATATATATAAAATAAGAAACTAGAGTAACCGCTTTCAGTGCTTCCCAATGTTTTAAAAACTGGCCCATGGAGCGACTCGTCTTGGAAGAAGAGTGGGTTAATTAAGGTTCAACCGGGTTGATCCATAGTCAAACTCGGTCAAACTCGTGCCATTAATATAATATTATAAATAATATAAAATTAATAACTAAGGTTATATTTCATAAAAATATATTCTTCCTTTCACAAACACAATTGTAAGTACCAAAAATTAATAATCCAAAATTCATGTTTTAATATCGTTCGAACAAAATATTATCTAACAACTCATTGTTAATTAATATCCAAAACACATCAAGAACTCAAATTAGTTAATATCCCAAAAAATAATATTTAAACTCTAAAGTCATCATCATTTCCAAAATTCATTGAAATTGAAGAATATACATGTATGAGAATATTATATATACAACTTCATATTATATAATTTAAAATTCAAATATTATTTGATCGACAGTGATTATAATTTAAATAGTTATACCTAAATTAATTGCTTCAAATTGAGTCATAACATTTATAGGTTGTATCATTCTCTCTTAAGTTTGTAGTCCCTCCTCATTTCATGGGGGTAACCGACTCAACCCAATTGTGAATCAATTTCAAAAGTAACAAATCCTTTCCAGTTCCGTCAATGGTATAATATGTAATTATCGAGCAAACCCTACCCCTCATGTTGTCTCTTGTTTCGTCCCTCTCTTTCTATTCCTCCATATCTACTGAGTGTAATGCCCTAGACCTCCACCATCTCCAACCTACATCATCCTGCACAGTGAGAAACTGAGAATGGAGGATTTCAAAAATGCAAAGAGGGTAGAAGCGACGCTGAGAGAGAGGAAGAAATCCCAAAATTCTTCTTCCAACTTCCAAGCCCCTTCTTCGATTTGCCGATTTGGACTCCCAACTCAAAACACTCCAAGCCTCCCATCTCCCATCAGAGCCGATTTGGACTCCCTCCAGTTGTTTAATTTTTTCTTTATTATTTTAAAAATGGGTTTTTCAATCCAACGGGTCATGGGTTTATTCCATAAACCGGATTGACCCGTTGGTGACAAAAGATTTTTACGGGTTCTTAACACATACGGATTTAAAAGCAACCCGACCTGCCATGTAGCCAGTCACGGTTGAACCTCTGGTTCAACAGCGGGCCAGGCCTGGTTTGATAACATTGGTGCTTCCCCTTTTCCTCACTCTCTCCAAACTGTTTAAATAATAGGTCGTGCTATGAGTCTCTCTTTCGTATTTACGTCAAACTCGATCTTCGTCACCCAGTGCCAATCTTCCTAGCGAGTTTGGATAACACAGGGCTTGTCTTGCATTATCCAGGTAGGACTCATTCGCAGCTCCAACACGTTATTCAGGATAAACACAAACCCGATGATAATCATTCTTCCACGATAATTATTAGGCTACGGACTACCCAATATCATTCTTCTGATTATTCTTGCCAAGACCTGATGATAAACTTTTGAGGAGGATAAACACAAACTGGTTTATTGCTACTTCACAGAAAAGTTGGTCATGGTACCAACTTCTGTTATACCATTCAGGACATCATCCAAGATAAACTTGATTTTAGAGAGATAAAACCTATCACAAGGACAAGGTCCATCTGTTGCACACATGCCTGGTCACCAGCAAGAAAAAATAGTGTTTGTCGTCTGTGACACATTTCATGCATTGTCTCCCCTTGGAAGAGACATTCCAGTCGTTAAATGTGGGAATGCAAGGCAAATCAAAGGAAGATTGGTCCAAAGATAAAATATTTCCCACAAGGCAAATCAAAGGAAGATTGGTCCAAAGATAAAATACACACCATCGTATCACGAGATACTTTGGTCGGGTAAACAAAGAAAGAATCCAATTAACCAGGGGGTGTACCTAGAAAATTGAATACAAATGATATGTTTGTAAGGGATGGATCCAGTACTAAGGAACTACAAAGATTCCTAACCAAAAAACATTGGAAGACTGGAAGGTCATGAAAATAGGGAGTAAAGGAAAAATCGGGCCTTAGTCATGCGAACCCAAAGGAGTCTTTCTTATATTAGTTTATAATGTTGGTAGTACTTATCAAGTGAGATGTCTGGATACCTTGGTCTTAAAAAAATGTTCGCAGCGCTATGCAACACTTAGGCAAAGAAATTCCCCAGTTCTAGTGCCAAATTCAATAGGTGAGGTATGAGGCTATTGGATTTGGGTGACAAAGAAAGTTCTTGATTTGATCACAATGCATGATTCGAAAACTAGTTCAAAATAGTGTTAAAAGATGAAAATGACACCAAAGTTAAAGGTTGGAGCCAATAAAATGGGTCATAAATGAACTATACCCAATCACAAAGCCAAAAGAATGGACTAAGGAAAGGCCACATAATCCTAATGACTCTTTGAATGTGATATGAAGGGTTTGGCTAGTGACATGGTCATCCAATATCAATCTTAAGTCCAACAATCATCAAAGGGGGTGAGTAAAGGGCTATGTTAGCCGTTTTATCAATGTGCTAAGTAGATCTAGTGAAAGCAATGTCATTTGCAAAGCATGGGTTATTTTCGGAGTCAAAGAAAGATTTTAGAAGACAAACCGGATCACCAACTCTTCTCTAAATGTAATTAGTGGGGAAATAAGGGGTACATCGACATAAGAAATGAAATCTGAGAAATGTTAAGATAGTGTAACAATCTTTTTTACGCTTCAATGAAATAAAACGAATCAAATTAACTTCCGTTCGAAGTGGATCTAAACTAAAGATGTTGTTACCTGCAATCTTTAGTGATACTAATTTCTGATTTAAATGAATTAAATTGAATAAATATGCAATTTCAAAATGCAATTCCAAACTATTTGTAACGCCCCGCCCTTTTTCACCCGTTTTACGAAAATCAGAGTCTATTTTTTTTTGAAATGGAAGAGTGAGAGAGGGCGCGGACGAAACGACACGAGTTAAGTCCGAGCTTCTAAAGCCCGACCCTTAACTGGCCAACCCCACGCGTGCGCAGAGCTAAGTCCACGAGAACGGTTCACGCGTAAGAAGTAAGCTCGCGGATTATAATTATTGCGGAACATGACAATGGAGTCTATCCTACCGGTTTTTAGATAGAAGGGAAGATACAACATTGAATTTACCAAAATGCCCCTATGTTCATGATTATATCACAAAATGTATCGTCCATAAGTAACGTCCAAAACCATCGCAAAAAACGTAAATTTATACAACCCAACAAGCTAAGTTACTTTAAAATTACATCTCCCAAAATGTAAATATAATATAAACTAGGACTGCACTTTCCAAGCTCCTAAGCTTGGCCTCCGGTATGTCCACCGCTTCCTGCCTCTCCTGCGTCATCAGCTAGGGTAGAAGTAGGGCGTTAGTCAACGCGCCCAGTAGGACTCCGAGTAGGGCTAGCACATGGATTAGTGATACACACATACCGATAACATAAAATACAACAAAATAAGTATGTGATGAATGCTATGTCATGGGTGCTTATGTCATGTGTCCCACCCATTATCCGTATGATCATACAATATCCTGTTCCCCATATTTGCTTCTCGGTCGCCCCGACGGAGCATGGACTCCGGTTATAACCCTCAGGCTATCCCCATGTCTGATTCTCGGTCGCCCCGACGGAGCATGGACTCCGGTTATAGCCCTCAGGCAATCCCCATGTCTGATTCTCGGTCGCCTCGACGGAGCATGGACTCTGGTTTGTTTATTTTTTTCTTCCCATGCCATGCATGAGATGTAGGTGCATTATGCTATGTAGTATATAGATAGACCATATTCAATATACCATACATAGTCATATGATGCATAATATTAAAATATAATCCATGATACCATCATGTAATTCATAAGTTAAAACCCATCATAGTGCAAGTCCCATAAATCATAAATTAAAATCATAAATCCATAATAAGCCAAGTCAAAATAATTTAAAACACCATCACATATCCATCGCTTACAAAAAGGTAGGAATCCTACCGAATACCGTGTCGCGTTCTGTTACGCTTCCCGCTCGATAATCCGGTCGCCGATCGCGTACCGTTTGCGGCATCCGATACCTTATTACATTTACTGAATTAGTCCATACGTCATCCATGATTAAGTCCCTAACTTAGCCCATTATCCACGGGTTTTAGACCTCATACATAAATCCGATTTTGGCCAATTTTAATATCCAAATGAGCGAGCCTAAAACGCAGCATCTATACGTTTCTTTTCATCATTCATATTGCATCGAATTTTACTTCTAATCCGCATAGGGTTCGGCCATGTACCATGGCCGAACCCATGATTCTTCAATGGGGCACTTATTTACCGTTTTGCCACTCTCTCTTCCATGGTAAATCATTCACCCACTTATGTCTATTTTAAGTCTAGATTTCATCCATATCTTAGACCTATTTATGATTCCATATCATATCCAAAATCAGCCACCTATTATTTAATTTTTGAAAAACATTTAACCCCATATAACCTTTCACATTTGGCCCTAAAGGTGGCCCACAATCATGACCTCCAAATGGGTCATGGGTTCATGGTTCACTTTTATTGGTGCCATTTTCAAAGACTCATATTTTGTCCCAAAAATAATCCATTTCAAAAATCACAAATCTTCATTCATTTTGGCCCTTTAAAACAACTTCCTAGGCATTGATACATTCATTAACCTTAGCCTAAAGTTGATCAAAATTTGGGTCATGGGTTCGGCCATACATCATGGCCGAACCCATGATGTTTCTTTTCCCATCCTTCTTGGTTTCAATTATCCATTAAACATACCTCCAATGAAACTTAAATCATCCATTTCAATCACCATCTTTATTCCATTTAAACATCACATATCATACTTGTAACATCCATTTAAATTTCATCATTAACTTAACTTAATTTCCATTTTGTTTAAGCACATATATAAACCATACTTAGCCCATGAATGACCTAAAACATGGGTCATGGGTTCGGCCATACACCATGGCCGAACCCATGATGCCTTTCCCTCATTTTTAACTTGGGTCTTTTAATCACATTTAAGGTCCATTAAAAACCACCAACATTTCCTCATGATTTCTCATTTTAACAATCCTTTAAAACACCTATTTTTAATCATTTAGAAACTAATTTTCATTAACCATTCTCCATACTTCTAATCTTATAAAACTTCTAAAATATCATCCATGGATTCCATCATAAAACTTTTTTTCCAAAAATTGCCTACATTTAATCCTTTAAATCCTTGAAACCCTAAACCATTCTCCAACTTTTTATTTTCTATAAAAACCCTAATTAAAATGCATAATATTAAAATATAATCCAAATTAAAATCATCCTCATTTACCATGGCATGGCCGAACCCTATGGTCCATCCATTCATTAAAAATTCCATATTCTCCATGCTTTAATACAACCTTAGAATTCCAAAACTTTGGAATCATAAATCACTAATGTTCACTCATTTAAAAACCTAAAGCTCATTAGCCATTCTCCAAAATTTTAAACCTTAACATCTTAATAAGTTCATCCCACATTGGCCATGGGGTTCGGCCATGCTACATGGCCGAACCCTAAGGTCCATTCAATCCATCAAAACTTCCATCTTTTCCATACCTAATCCATTCATTTCATTTTTTTTTTCTTAGACCATCTCTTCCATTTCTTTGCCTTCCATTTGATGGATTTTAGATCCACTCCATAGCCTAAAATAATTTGGCCACCATCATATGGCAAGGATGGATTTTAAAATTAAAAACCCTAAATAATAAATTTCTTGTTTAGAACATACTTACTATCTGACGACTCCTCCGGTCTTTGTCGCTTTTGGGCTTCCTTAGCCTTCTCTTCTCTTCTTCTCCTTGATGGACGGTCAAGATGAGCTTGATCAACGGTGAGATATGCTTGGATCGGCTATGGTAGATGGGGTTAGATTGAGAGAGGGAGAGGGGAAGGTGATGGAAAACAAGATCTTAGCCTTTGATCTTGAAGTGGTGATGGTTGATCAATGCTTGGTCTTCCCTTTTCTTCTCTTCTTTTCCTCTAAGTCTTGTTATTTTCTTCTTTTCTTCTCTTGATACATGGAGGGACGGTTTTGAGAGTGGGAGGGAAAGATAGAGTGAAATGAGAGAGATGAGATGGAAAACCCATCTCATTCCTTGGTCTTACTTGGACCATACCCCTCCATCATGTCTCCACCAACCAAAGTATGGGCTCCCTTGACCTTGGTGGTGGTGGTTGAGATCCAACCACCAAGCATGGCTCCCATGTCCTCTTTGACTTGTTTATGTTGACCCTAATTAATCAACTTAATTAATTAAGTTAAGTCCTCACTTAGGTTAATTAATTTCTATCCAATTTAATTCCATCAAATTATCTATCTAATAAATCCACCCATGGTTGACCAAGTCAACCATGGTGGACGGTCCCCACCTATACCTACCCCACCCGCCACCTCACTTGATGAGGTGGAGGTGGGCCCCACTGGGCCATGTTATTTTAATTCCATTGATTTTAACTTAGATAATTTTCCAATAATTTTAATCAATTTAATTTACCTTAATCCACCTTAGTCTTCTTAAATTTATCCATGGTTGACCAAGTCAACCATGATGGTTGGTCCCACTTTTTCCTTGGTCCACATGCCACCTCAATTGGTGAGGTGGAGGTGGGTCCCATTTGGCCATATCACTTAATCTTGATACATCTTAACTTAGATAATTTTATAATTATCTAATCCATTTAATTTATCTTAATTGGATTACCATTGGGCCCATGGCCCAATTATATTTTGTCTTTCCATTTATTTTAGGGCTTATCTACTTTGGCCCATTGGGTCCCCTATGGCCCTTTGACCCAAATTGACTATCTTGACCCAATTACTTACCATTGACCAATTAAATGAATTAATTCTAATTCATGGTCTATTGGGTAATCATTGGGCCCATGGCCCAATTAGATTCCCTCTTTGCCCACTTACTTTAGGGTTGGAACCGATTATTTTGATCCATTGGGCCCCACATGGCTAGCGGGCCCCCTTTGACCATCATTGACCCGCTTGGTCCTCATTGACTCATTAAATGGATTTCATCCAATCCATGGCCCAATTGGGCTATCGTTGGGCCATTGTCCCAAAATTTGGTCCATTTGGCATTTTATTATATAAAACTTCAAATTAAAATGAATAAATGCCAATATATATATTTATCAAAAATTCGGGTTATTACACTATTCAACTGCAAGTCCACCATCTACAAATACCCGATAGCTTGAACTACTGAGGGACAGCCATGGCCTTCTTTTCCATAACTAACACCAACTTGAGTTGTCTATACAAGGTGTAAATTAAAACACTACAGACCAAAAGGTACAATTAGGGTATGGAAACTTCTACTAAGTTCCCACGGTCACTTTACTACTTGATTAAATTCTCAAATTCTAAAAATACAATGGGGTGGTGATCCCAGACTTCATTTGACATCCTTATTTCATGATTATGTTGTAGTCATGCATCGCCATGATATCTTGATTTATCTCTTTCCTAAGAGCCTAAAGGGATATGTAAGAATTGGGAAAAAATGGCTTATTGCCTTTCTCATTAAAATCCACATGTATAGAATTTACAAAACTCTCAAAGAGGAAAGAATCAATCAACAATTAAATACAATTTCGTAATTAGGGATCTTGGCAAATACAAAAATACACAAATATGGAAAGTCAATGATGTGATGAATTTCTGTTAATACTCCCCTGCAAACTCGAAAGTGGTAAGATAACGAGTTTAGAACTAAGCGCTGAGAAGCAGTGCTTCGGTAGATCATTGGTGAAAATATCAGCTAACTGATCCTGGGAAGACACGAACTGAATCTGATGAGAGCCTACAGTGACACGTTCACGTATAAAATGATAATGAAGCTCAATGTGTTTACTTCGAGCATTGAATATAGGATTGGCAACCATGTATATTGCACTGAGATTATCACATAGAAGAAATGTTGGAGAAGTGAGGGGAAAACCAAGCTGTTGTAAGAGGTTCTGTATCCAAATAGTGTCAGCACACGTATATGCAAGAGCCTGATATTCAACTTCGGTACTGGTGTGAGAAACCGTAGGTTGTTTCTTGGAACACCATGAAATTAAATTGGGACCCATGAAGATACAATAATCGGCAGTGGAACGACGACTATCTAGACAACTAGTCCCATCAGCATCAGAGTAAGCAACATGGCGCAAGGGTTGTGATACACACATGATATGTAAGCCACGACCAAGGGAACCTTTGAGAGAGCATAAGATTCACTTAATAGCCTCCAAATGAGAAGTGCAAGATTGACTCATGAATTGAGAGACAATGTGTACCGTATAAGCAATATCAGGCCTCATAAGAGTTATATACTGAAGTGAGCCAACAAGATGGTGATACTCAGAGGGGTCCGAGAGCAACTCACTAGAAGTAGAAGACAACCGAATCTTAGCAGCAACAAATGTCGAGTAAGGTTTGCAGTCAAACAACTGATTGCGGTGAAGAATTTCAGGGATATATTTGTTTTGAGACAAATGTAGCCCTTGAGAGAGAGCAGTCATTTCAATGCCTAGAACATAATGAAGGTGCCAAGATCTTTAATATCAAATTCAGTACCTAGTCTATAAGTGAAGGACTGAAGAAGCGATGGTGTATTGTGTCACGCCCAAACCAATGGGCACGTGAGAAACAAGAATATATATATATGTTTTAACTCTGAAGCATACACAACTCATAATCCAAACACGTGACACCCACATGTGTAACGAGATCCCTATGGATCCTATGATTTATTGGACCATTGGTTTGATCGAACTGAATTATCAGCTGCATACGTACTCTAATGGAGATCAGATCTTGCGTAGTTCTTAATTCGTTTATTTCATGTCACTAACCCCGTGCTATTCATGATGTCACATCAAGATATTTTAATTACCTAATCATGGGTCTCATCAGTAGAATAGATCTCATTTATCACGGGTCTAGCTAATCATGAGTCTTTACCAACCATGGGAACACTGTCAACCATGGGGTCAATGTGACACATGGGATAAACCTCAACCATGGGATTCCAAACCACCATGGGAACCATCTTCCATGGATATAATCATCCATCCCTGGTAACACTCCATCAATGAGTATCATCTATCCACGAGTATAAACCATCCATGAATATAGTCCCTCCATGGATATAATCTATCCATGGATATAATTCATCCAGGGACACATCATCTACCATGAGATCTTCTATCCATAAGAACAACACTCGCATGAATCACTACGTGACTGTGGCAACAATATCAAATCATCATTCATATCATAAATATACCACTGTAATACCCCAGCCTAATTTAAGAATTAATTATGATTAATTAAATAATTTTTTTTATCCGTTAATTATGAATTATTTTCCTCTAATCGTAAAGAGTATCAAATAAGTTCTTCAACGGATCTGAGTTTGACTCGATCCGAATCCGATAACTCTTTTAATTAAATTCCAAAGGTATATGAGTGAGTTATGAATATAATAATAATATTGTTTTAGGCTTAAACCTTAGTTGCTGTATAAACTCAGTCATTTGACTTAGTTTGAACTTCAAATTTTATATTATGCATTATTTTTAAATTCCGGACCTAATGACATGCCAATCTCGCTATAATTTCGCTAATTTATTTTACCCCTAAGTTTTAAAGTGATAAAACCCCAATTTGACAGGGTAGAGGAAGTCCTAAAAATATACAGAGAGAGTCTGTACTCAATCTGTATTATAACTAAGCTGTTTATTTCTTTACACTCTAAAATAGTTGGTTTTTGATATTTGTTTTAAGCCATGAAATATGGGCCGTTGAATATTCTTTCATTTAGAAAATGTGGTTTTCGACTTCAAAACACTTTGAAACTTTAGAATGTTTTATCAGACAAATTTACTCTATCAAACTATAAGGTTGGATACTTTCAAAAAGAATCTTGAAGATTAGGAGATTTTATTAAAACAGTGATTTTTAGCGAAAACACTGGGTTTTTGAGATAGATTTCACTCCAAATTTTAATACCATTCTGAGTTTTTAATACCTAACCTATTGAACCAATTGTATCAATTTAGTGAGACCTTGAAATACCCCGATAAAAGAAAGGACATAGATGTAAATAGTAAAAAGAATAAACTATTATTATATTATAAAATAATATCAGAAACCAAACGAAATATAGGTTTCAAAGCTACGGATGTAGCTTTTAGTTGTGCTGGTAGAATACAACACCGCCAATTGCCTATGTCACTGTGCGGTAGTTGTAATAATAATATTAATATATATAACAATAAATGCATAGTTATTTAAAAACCTATAAACCTATGAATAGCTTCGGCAACCTGTATGATTAAAAAAATCATACGGTTGCCTATAAATAGGAGTAATCGGCGAGGAAGCCAGAACGTAAAGAAAAAAAGAAACTCCTCTGCCGTTTGCTCTCTCTCCCTCTTTCAAAAACAGCAAGCCCTCTCTCTCCTATTTTCTTTTCTTTCCTCTTCTTTCTCTTGCTTTAGCCATACCAGCAGCAGCCGAACGTTCGGGTTTCCTGAATTCTTTTAAGGGTTTCCAAATTTAGTCAATCTTATACAGAATTTTGCACCCAAGGTATCGAAATAATTCTATTTTTATTTTTATTAACTCCATAGCAAATTAGGAGTAAAATAGCTTAGTATTGGGGTTCAAAAAAATGAGATTTTTTTTTAAATGGAGGAAAAATAGATTTCCTCTTAAAATTTAAATTTTACCCTCAAGATTCGTATTATTTTACGTTCAAAATATAATTTTGACCCTAACTAAAATCGGGGAAAAGATTAACCCCAGCTGACTATTGTGTGTTTATTTTTCCGCCTTGTGTGTTTAAATTCCTGTACTGTACCATCTGGGCCACATTCTCAATACGTCTCCATGGTCCTTTTTCCAGAAGACAATACGAGGATAGGGCACTGAGTACTTTTCTTTACTTTACTGTCTGTGTACCCTCTGGGCCATATTCTCAATACGTCTCCATGGTCCTTCTTCCAGAAGACAATACGAGGATAGGGCACTGAGTACTTTTATTTACTTTACTGTCTCTGTACCCTCTGGGCCATATTCTCAATACGTCTCCATGGTCCTTCTTCCAGAAGACAATACGAGGATAGGGCACTGAGTACTTTTATTTACTTTACTGTCTCTGTACTCTCTGGGCCTCTCACAATACGTCTCCATGGTCCTTTCTCCAGAAGACAATACGAGAGAAGGCACTGAGTACTTTATATTTTTCATTTTATTGTAATGTTTTGGATGACTGACAACTAAATTTCTGACATAATTTAAAGGAGTAGAAAGAGCCTAGGTGACTCATTACACATATCATGTTTTCTGGAAAAATAGCACGGGGTTTGGGAAATTATTATGCGTATATACTAACAAATAGAAAATTTATACATTTTACTCTATCTTACAGATTTTCTGTGAAAAACTCAACCGGAGAAGGTGAGGAGACTCGAACCAATACTTGTATTGTGTTAGATGTTAAACCCACTAACACCAGACTGAAATGGGACCCATGGTCAATTAAAGATGGAAAAGGCTATATAGGTCCAGAATACGAGACCTGACACTGCCTACATGTAAGGGATGTAAATGTTCTAACTGTTTAGAACGTAGGCATTAAAATGGTGTCGGAGAGTCGATGACTTGTAGTCTCTAACGCAGTATGGACCCATGGAGCGTCTGGGAATTGTCGGGTAAAAATTGGGTGAAGGCATTCGTGTTATTAAATCCAGTTTTATATGTTGTGTGATATTGATTATTTTATTGATCTCTTATATTGGTAATTGATACACCAAATGGTAAGGCTGAAATATGGTGGTTCTATCAGAATAAGTCCCTTTGTAAGAGGGCACTAGAAATCATGCATTATCATGCATCTGACATTGCATGTGATAATTATGTTCATAAGTTAAATCTGTGGAAGATAATAAATTTGTAAAGTTTGATATTTGCCGTTGGGCTATAATTGCTGAGATTAGCCGAACACCGTTTGCGAACCGTTGGGTTGGACGTGTTAGTAGGCTGTGGTCGACCGCCATCAACCGTTGGTGTTGGATGGGCTAGTAGACTGGGTCGTGGAGACTGTATGCACTTGTAAGTTGCTATATTATTTCCGTGGAGGAATTAATATTAGTTCTGGTTGGAACTTTAAATGGGGGCTGACCCCGGTGTTGTAACATGGCTGGGGACTGACCCCAATGTTAACAATACAATGTGAGTAAAAACCTTAGAAGATGATCCTAGGGTGAAAATGGGATATAACATGCTTTTATATGACATGCATTGTTTATGCATTGTTGCATTACAGTCATTAAATTTTATGGTGAGTTCTCCCCATTGGGCTGTTGCTCACGTCCCTTACAATGCAGGATCTGAACTAGAGGAAGGATTGGAGGGACCAGTGGTGCCTCGTTGAAAGTCGGAACTTAGAAGTTCCTAAGGTTTTTCGCACGTGGAAACCATTTGCTTGCTTAAATATGTTTGAGTATTTGTAATAAATATGCCTCATGTGGCATAAGAAACTTATGTCTGTAAGTTTTAATGTCGTATACATTATATCCACTATGTTTTCGTGCGTAACGCTGATGAATAAAAATATTCGTTGTGTGATATGGGTTGTATATGGGACATATGGTATATGTTTAAGTCCATGTGTGAAAAGCACGTGTGACATTTTCTAGGATCGGGTTTTGGTAAACTTGAAGATCCAGCCTAGTTATGACGATGGGTGATTAGAGTTTATTGTTTAAAAAAAAATTTAGTCGCGTTCCGGGCCCACATCTGGGTTCGGGGCGTGACATACCCTGCCCCAGATTAGGCGTGTGTTAGCTTAATTAATCATGTTTAACCAGTTAAACTCGGAGATTATGGTTAGGGCTTCGAGGTAAGCCCAGTTGTGGCCCGATCTGAACTTGTGAGCTCAGTGATCCAGCTCGTTTAGCTGGAGGGGCATTTTGGTAATTTACTACTTGTTGTGTTTATTTTTATAAATTGTGTGATTTTGTGATTTGTTATTGATTGATAATATTTTCCCTAATAAAGGATTTGAATTTATGGTCTTAAAATGAATTTATTTTCAGAAAATGGCATTTAAATCCCGCCCGTCTAAACCCCGAAAGGGAGTTTTAATTATTTTAAATAATTTCAGAAAAGAGATAAATTTTGAAAATGGTATTTGGTGTTAGACCATTTTAAGAATGGTCTAGTTATTTCATTTCACTTCAAAATAAGATTTACAAATTGGTTATTTTAACAATTGTTTATTTAAGTAAAAATGGATAAAAATGGTTTTTATTTAAATAAATGGTTTTTAATAAGAGTTAAATTCTAAAATTTTTATGGTAAAAAATATTTTCAAAACCCAACCAATCTGTAAGGTTGGATCAGGTTTTTGAGTTTTTAAAATAATGCTTCTAGTGTAAAATCGGGTTTTTATTAAAACAAGGACTAAAATGCAAAATGGAAAACTTGCTGAGGACTTATTTGCAACCAAAGTTGCCGAGCAGTGGTTACACTGTTCGGAACGTCAGCTGCCGCTGCATGCGGCTGCATGCAGTGGCCAACCGACCCAAAATTCCGGCTGAAAATCTATATAAGACGGCCTGAGCTTCAGTCTTCACTCCCAAAATCTTCTTCTCTTCTCTCTGATCTCAGTTACTGCCTAAAAAACCCCGGCCGACCCTCTATTTCACTCCCTGTCTTTCTCTCTTTTACCAGCCGTAGATTAAGAAGGAAGGATTTTTCAAAATCCAGATTTTCAAACCAAAAGCTCGAAGCAAAGGTATCCTTTGCATTCCTCTTTCAATTCTGATTTGTTTAGAATCAAACAAAACTGAATTTGGCCCTGTTTTGATGGAGAAAAACCAGTTTTAAATCTAAGGAAAAACCATGGGTCTCATGTACCCGTGAGGATCTTCTGTTTAAATCGGATGGCCCAGTGAGCTTCTGAGCTCCAAACCTTTCCCTATGGAAAGAGGACTCCCAGAGGAGTCCATCAAACCGGTTGGATGAGAAAACGAGTCCAGGAAGCCCTCCCTTTCCGGAGCGTATCTCACTGTCCGACTGCCATCACTGTCTATTGTTGCAGACAGTGAGGAAGACGACTCTCGGAAGGTCCGAGAGCTGATCTTCGGACGGTCCGAACCTTCAGACCGTTCGAGAGCAGTGACCCTCGGACATTCCGAGCTTTACGAAGCCCAGTTCGCCCGAGGCAGGCCTGACCCTCTTCGGACGTACCGAGCCTAGCTCGGAAGGACCGAACCCACTTGGAAGGTCCGAGACCCAACCTTCGGACGTTCCGAGCATGCAGACCCACCAAGACTGTTTTATCTGTTTTTAGCGGTTCGGATGGACTTCGGAAGGTCCGAGACCCAATCTTCGGATGATCCAAAGTCAGGCCCATGTTTCGAAGCCAATGACCTAGTTTAGTGTGGTTCGGATGATCCGAAGCCACTGTACCCAATTCCGAGGTGATGTTCCGAGGAACCAGTTTTTAAGTGATAAAATATTAGTGGATTGTTGTTTTTGTCTAATCTTGATTAATATTTGATGTGATTTAATGATGTGATGATGCATACCCCTTTGTTAATTAAAATTGTACTAACATTTTTTCTCTTATTATTTATAGTGTAAATACTATTGTATATGCTTCCAGGCCGACCCTATTGGTCGGGCACTGAGTGATTCACTTTCAGGCCGACACTATAGTCGGGCACTGGGTGACCTTGAGGTCTAACTCAAAATGTCAGGTCTGGTCCTATCCAGAAGACAACCTTGAAGTGACCCGAGGATCTAGACCTAACTCAATAAGTCAATCTGGTCAATGCCCAGAAGACAATATGAGTTTTGGACTAAGCCCCTTTCTATTATTATCTTGTGGATGATTATAACTTAGAAGGGATAGAAACCAAGTAGGAGAGTCAATTTCATGAATCCTTGATCTTTTGTGGGAAAACTTATGATTTCGAAATACTACGTATATGTACGTATTTATTGTGTATATTGATTGTGCACTTGTTGTTGTTTGAACAGAGACCGCGTAAACCACACATCACGGTGAGGGAACTTAACTCTGCAGATTTTGTAAACAGGTTTTATGATGAGATGAGTATTGAGCAATGAGTGGTTTCAGTTTTGATGAACCCACTCCTGTGCCTATATATGATGTACTATGGTAAGAGTGCTGATGATAATTGTGATATTACGATATTGATCGTATGAGTATGTAAGACTGCTTCCACGTACCTGGGCTATTGAACCAATATCGGCCATATGAGAGATGGTTTATGTCTACTGGACCATGGGCGGACCATGCTGTCGTCAGTTGCTAACTTGAGGATGTCAGTATCGGCTAAGTCAGAGCCGGAGATATACTTGTAAGGATGTATTTTGACCGTGTCGGGACTTAATACTAGTCTCAGCATAGTCGGCAGGCGTTACGGTGGATGATGGCAGTGTTTGATGATGTTGATGTATTACTTGAGATTATGCTTATTGTTATCAAGCATGTGATATTATTGAACTGTTGCTAACCTGTTATATCTTTACTTAAACTGCATTGTTATATTTCCTTCACTGGGCTAGTTAGCTCACACCACTCACCTCTCAGGCGATGAACCCGAGGAGGAGGACCCTCTTTTCCAAGCTTAGGGCGGATAAGCTGAAGTTGTGTTTTAGGATTCCTCCGGAGGGGAATGCCCTGATTTTCTCTTGTTGGTTCCTGGAACCGTTTACTTTTATTAAGTACCGGATGTGGTACTTAATTTGTGTTAATTTGATATATTAAACCGTTTGTCTCTGTAGTGGCTTGAGACTATGTTTTGAATGTATGAATGAATAGTTGGAATTGGTTGTTCATGATATTATGTTGATGTCATTGTTATTTCTATCTTGTAGGATAGACTTATGGTATGTGTTTGAGTCCACATGTTGGGATCATGTATGACCTTTGGGCCTAACCGTTGATCCGGCCCAGTTGGTATGCTTGCGTTAGTTTATCTTCAAAAAAAAAAAAAAAAAATCAAATGCGTTCTGGGCCCACCCTTCGGGTCAGGGCGTGACAACCACGACCCCTAGTAAGACTTAGGTCCCATGACTTATTAAGTGAGAGACTCATGACTGGTGTGATCAAGTCTACCTTGCCCTGGATCCCTTCACCCCATGGATGATTCAGTCAAGCTCTAAGGTAGTCGGACTGCGTTTAACGAAGCTAGCACCACCCCCATGGGGTAAAATAGTATCTAGCTCTACGCAACCATGCGCAACAAGTGTGCAGAATAGTCGTAAAGGCACTATACAGTATATAACATGAAAGGGACTGACCCTGCGACATCAACCACACGGGACCAAGTCTCCATTGAAAACACAACCGTCCTGAATATCTCTCTAGAACGGGAAATCAATCATCATAATCACGTGAGGGACATACCCATTCCACTTCTCAATATCAAGTGACCAAGTCACATATACATCTTAATGCCACAATCTTCTTATGTTCATATCGAGGCTCCCATGGTCTCACGGCTACTCTAGGCCTTACTTATGGAATTTATAAACGTATCTCGTCATTTTAACTATACAAAGGTGAGACAATGATCTACTGATTGGACAGTTTCATTTTTCAATAGACTGAGGCACAACGTTATCATTACGTGAGGGATGCACACATACCACGCCTCAATATAATCAACATTTCAGGAGGGACGCACCCATACCACGTCTCAATATAATCAATATCACGTGAGGGACATACCCATACCACGTCTTAATATAATCATCACGTGAGGGACGTAACCATACCAATTCTCAATATACATCACGTGGCGGACATACCCATACCACGTCTCAATATAATCATCACGTGAGGGACGTACCCATACCACGTCTCAATATAATCATCACGTGAGGGATGTACCCATACCATGTCTCAATATAATCATCATGTAAGGGACATACCAATAAAACATCTCAGTATAATCATCACGTGAGAGACCTACCCCTACCACGTCTCAATATAATCAAGTGACCTAGTCACATACATGTCAGTGCCAAAGTCCTCATCTATCCATCTTACGAATTTCCACAGTTTTCTAGCCATTCTGGGCTCTACTCATGTAACAGACATATTTGTCTCATCATATCGGGACTCCCAAGCATCATAACCACTTTGAGCCTCTGTCGAGGGATCCAATATTTAACATTAGTGTCTATATTAGGGAAGATATATCTCACCAATCCCTTTCTACCCTTCACATATGCTCAACATCTTACATCATCTTTAATATAAATGGATGTGACACAATACATCATTTCATCGAGCTGAGGCACAATGCTCTCAGTTGCCTACGTACCACATAGTAGATCAGACCAAGCGTAATTCATTGTTTTCACATTTGGATTAACATTGGGGAGCGGTAATGCTTTTACTTTGGGGAAATCAAACAAGATTTTCTTAACATTTACATTGTATGCAATGCATTTCTCAATCATGCTAGCCTATCCCCATTGTAGTATAGGTCAACCCGCTTGGGTTATAAGATACTTGACCTTAATTCACTCATGTCACTTAGTCTAACCCTTCATCAAGTTCCTCTTCAAATTAGAAAAATTCATTCACACATGGATAGGTTGATCCACCACAACCCTTATCAATATAGGTACTCACTAGTAATGTACACATCATCACAAAATCCAATCATGGCATAAGGAGGTCAAACAATAACCTTACCTAACTATGCATTTGAATGTGCACAAAGCAACATTCACTCAAACACATTGATGTAGCACGGGTGTTGACAAGAGAATCAGTATCTCGCTCGAATTGGAAACTCGGCCAAGAATTGAAGAGATCTGGGAAATTTCTATTTTTATTTATTTCCATTGCTTTATTTGTAAGATTAGATTTGCTTAGGATTATTTCTATTTTTATTTTCATTTTTCATTTTTATTTTTATTGCTATTTTTAGATTTTTGGTTTTCTAGAAAAACCCCTTTCTAGCATTGTAATAGATTATTGAATATGAATTTTTGAATTGGGTTCTTCCTTGATATCATCTTCCCCGGTGGATTCCAGTTCTCTATCTTGCTTGTGGATTCGGGCGTCGTTCGTCTATTCCTCTAAGGTTTCTGCTGTCGACGGCGTTCGAAGCTTCTCCGGAGTTTCACTTTTCCATCCTTTGCCTACAAGCAGAAGGTTGGGTTTTCACCGGATCTGCAAGCACCATTGCTCAGCCATGTGCCTCTGCTATTCTGCGTTTCCATTGCAGCCTTGACATGTTATACAGATCGTGTCTTGTTGATGCCTGTTAAAGAAAGGGCTCTAAGATCCTCACCACTACTAGGCTCGTCCATTCTTCCTTTTCCATCCTCTTCTCTCCCCTTAGCCTCCCCATCTTCTTCTCATTCCATCTTCTCAATCGGCCAATACCTCCAACCTTCCAACGCTGCCAGCGCCCAAATCCATCGTCCCTGTATCCAGTTCAAAACAAACCCCTTTGTTGCTACCAGTACTCGCGCTCATCACACCCAACATCCCATCCCATTTAAACCTTATTTTAATTATTATTCCCCAGCTACCTCTAATTTACCATATTTATTTCCATTAACTATTACCCATTATTTCTCATTAACCATTACCCATTCACCAACGTGAGCCATTTACCATTGTCCAATTCTCCATTAAAATCATTTAAATACAATTCCATTAATCACATCTACTTAGCCCATTACACCTTTTAATGCCCATAATTTATCCATTTAAATTGAACCCGTCCAAATTATCCACACCCGATCCTACTCGCTGCATCAAACATTATCAAACACCTTTTGAGCATGGAACCTTACAAGTATACCCAATGCTCCAAGTGTATGTCATTTCCTAATTTTACCTAATATTTTCAAACTCGAATCGTATCGAAAACTGGGCTAGTGGTGTGAATCGTGAATAAAAAATCGTAGAATCGTACGATTCGTACTATTTATTCTTATCGCTCATTCATACAACCATTTTGTTGACTTTGGTCATTACATTCCACCCCCCTTAAAAGAATTTCACCCTCGAAGTTCAATCATTATAGGGCTCCAGGCAAGGTCTCAACACTTACAAGTCTCGTAGAGCGTCATCCAAAGGAGCCCCCATATGTAGTCACTGAGCACAAGTCACTTTAGAGTTAATTGCTAAGCCATTCACTAACTCACATCATACGTGGACAATACAATAATGCCTAGACAATGGCTCTCATATTGTAGCTCAACACGTGGCAAACAAAATTCATAACTCATTTGGCGATGCCGACTTCAATATACATCACACATGGACAATTTGGAGTGCCTCATCACTCAAATAAATGACCCTCTTCTGTGGTTCACACGTGAAGTTGCGTCACGTCACACAAAATCGGCATCTCGAACAAAAACTAGCATCCACAGCTGACTACAAGATCCCACAACCCAACATAGGATATAAAATGTTTGAGTATAACTCATCAAGGCACTCTATCGAATTAGAAATCTCAAAGACCTCCAAACAACAACATCGAAGAATCTGAGATACCCATAATCTAATCCCAGGCATGAGAGATTACTAACTCTCGACGCTCTACGATCAATAATCTAGAGATTAATACTTCTCCAACAAATCACGTCTCGACTAATAATAAAATCATGCTTCTTAACAGCGGTGGTCACAAAACTTCAAAAGCGTGCCATGACTTCACAGGTACTCATACAACCCAAGCTACCATTGCGGCACATGAAGTGTTTATCACCACTAAGCACATCTCATCTGTGCACAAAAGTGATCCTAGGCTTTTCTCGGTCAGGTATTAACTCCACCTATAACCGGCTCGACATAGACAATCACCAACATCAAATGCACACAAGCTCAATGGCTCGAAAATCACATACAAACGTGGCCTATGCAAAGCGGCTCAAAATAGAAATGTAGAAAGGGCTATAATATAATCACAGGTGTCCATCCATGAAAGGGGCCTAATCCCTCAAACAACCAATTGCACGTTGTTTTCTCCCACTCCAATTGCGACATAATACACCACTAAAGCAAAACCCCAACCATGTCTACTCGTACAACATGGTTCTATATGGAATGGGATATAAGGAAGGCTATGCAAATTATGATATCATCTCATAAAAGGGATAATCTAACCCATGCAAAGCTTTAAACACCAACTCTCTACTCAAATCCATGGATACTTCTCTTTCCCACATAAACAACACTTCCAAGCTCCATTCCATACATGAATATCCCAATAAAAAAAATACCAAGGAAGGTGGAAAAGCGAAAGGATTACTTTTGGGGAGAGAAAATCCTAGAGGGATGAAGCTTGAGACGAATCTAACTCTGATTTTCTGCTTACAATTGCCCGACACGAGGCTAGGAGAGGAAAGAATCACTAACAAGGGGTATACTCCTCCTCAAATGATATCACAAATCAATCTCCAGCAAGGAGTACATCTACTACACTAGGGAGTTCCAATAGGGGAAGTATAATGCTCATATCCTCTCTACCCATTTGACAACCACTCTACTCTAGTGTTAAAATATCCAAATGTTCAATCTACACATCCTCTTATTCACTTCAAAGTTGACCGACTCTAAGTCCAACATCAATTAGTGATGTAGATGGAATGCCATGGTAGATACAATGAGCAAATTGATTAACCAAATACTCGATTTCTAAGAAGATAGCATGTATAACAATTTCCACATATTCACAACTATGATTTCAATTTCCATATAGGGTTTCCATTAGGAGATATGCCTCAACTGCCTTGAGAATTTCATCTATGGCTTGGATTTTGCATTTCATAATACTCATTACCATTCATATCATTACCAACTGATTCCCATACGACAAATTATATCTAGCCACACAACTCCTTTCATGTCGAATTAAAGCCTTCTCATTCAACGTTAATTTCTTCATCATACTAGAGAATCATCTCTCTCAAATCATCATTAGGTAATCCACATACCTTTCACATCATAATTACATCATCAAACAAAATGGAATCCATACACAAACATGTATTTTTACTCATAAGGCATAAAGTAACAATCCAACCATCATGCAATTGAGAGTATAAAAAACCCAATGATTCCAAGATAACTTACTAGACCACAACCATCCATACAAGGTGACTAGCATTTTTCATACGAGCAACTAGGCTCTGAACACTTATTTACTACATGAGAGGTATTCAAACCATTTACACCTAAGTGCAATACATTAAGCTTGGTGGTACATGCATCACATTGCTTGATCTTCGCTATCAACTATATCATGGGCCAACGTACTCCGTGTTCAGAGACTTGGGGAAAACAATCCCTTTCATTATAGGGCAACTCTCTTCAGAAAATATCTATATATGTATGGCCTCTTGGACCCACTAATCATTTCCTTAGGGAACACCTTTGAAGGTTTTACCGACCTGTCCTGAGTCCTTCGAGTCCACAATCATTGGCTCAGAATTTTTAGAGTTATAAATCAAATCTGACTCACGTCACGAGGATGCCCTCTGTAATCCAAGACTGTCTCTAAACAAAAGAGTGGTCTACCATTACCAAAGCTTATAACCAACTATAGGCCTCAACCTCTTGGTCCGGACTAAAAGTCCCATTTCAAGCAAATTCTGGTTTACAATACCAGTAATTCTCAACCGATGCTACAAATACACACATCCCACTAGTCTTTCTCCAACGTGGTATCAGTGATGATCTCACGTCACTGATGTCCATCGGGTGGTTACCTGCCAGCCTATTATCGTCCGGTTTATCAAACTCTCATCACATGACCCTCAGCCTAGTGGTCTCACTCCAACTTCCTGGGAAGATATGATCATCTACACCTCACAATATGGTTCGCATACAGTTATAGGGGAATTCCAAAGTTTTCCACTTAAGGAGTTTAATCATTTCCTTGCGACTTTTCCAAGCCCAACCAGATCCAGCACCTCACAACTCGGAGTCCACGCGAGTCGAACCCTCATGGGTCCAGATCATGATGTAATATCACATTGGTCACCTCATATGAAATACAGTTTACATATTAGTCACCTAAATCTAGTGGCAAGAGGGGGTCCCAGCCTCACTTAAAATCATGCTCACGCTATTGCGACCCAAAACAATCTCATGCTTCCAGCAAAGTTTCAAACCCCATACACACAGTCTCGGGGAAATAACGCCTAGGCTCTGAAACCAACTGTCATGCCCCGACCCAATGGGCACTTGAAAAATAAGATTTTTTTTTTTAACTCTGAAGCATACACAACTCATAGTCCAAACACGTGACATCCACACGAGTAACCTACGTACTCCAAAGGATATCAGAACTCGAGTAGTTCTTAATTCATTTATTTCAGGGCACTAATCCCGTGTTATTCATGATGTCACATTAAGACATTGTAATTACCCAATCGTGGGTCTTATCAGTAGAATAAATCTCATCTATGACGTGTCTTTACCAACCATGGGAACACCGTCAACCATGGGGTCAACGTCACACATGGGATAAACCTCAACCATAGGAACTATACTTGAATATAAGTACTTCATCCCTCCTCAGGGGCAATAATCTAAATATGGTTCCAATCTTCTATGGAATCAATGCCCTCCGTGGGAATATCCATTCACGGTATACAATATACATCCATGGTCACAATGCCCTCCATGGGAATAACCATTCATGGGAAATATTATCTATCCATGTGTTTAACTCATACATCAGTAGAACCAATATGTCTATCATGAGATCAACAGGTTAATCATAAGACCAATATGTCTACTATGGGACGAACATGTAAATCATAAGACCAATACGTCTACCATAGGACCAACATGTCCACCATAAGACCAATACGTCTACCATGGGACCAATATGTCCACCATAAAACCAATACGTCTACCATGAGATTAACATGTCCACCATAAGACCAATACGTCTACCATGGGACCAACATGTCCACCATAAGAACAATACGTCTACCATGGGACCAACATGTCCACCATAAGAATAATATGTCTACCATGGGACCAACATATCCACCATAAGACTAACAAGTCTACCATGGGACCAGCATGTCCACCATAAGACCAATACGTCTACCATAGGACCAACATCCGGGTATGAATCCAAACCACCATGGGAATCATCATCCATGGATATAATCATCCATCCTTGGTAACACTCCATCAGTAAGTATCATCTATTCATGGGTATAAACCAACCATGAATATATTCCCTTCATGGATATAATCCATTTATGGGTATAATTCATACATGGACACATCATCTACCATGAGATCTTCTATCCATAGGAACAAGACTCGCATGAATCAGTATGTTACTTTGGCAACAATATCAAATCATCATATCATATCATAAATATACCACATACATAGCAAGACTTAGGGCCCTTGACTTACTAAGCAGGAGACTCACAATTGGCGTGATCTAGTTTACCTCTCCCTGCATCCATTCACCCCATGGGTGATTCAGTCAAGCTCTAAGGTGGTCGAACTGCGTCTAAAGAAGCTAGTACCACCTCCATGGGGTAAAATAGTATCTAGTTTTGCGCAACCACGCACAATATATGTGCGTAATAGTCGTAAGGGCACCCCCTCTCAGTTGGTTACGTACCACATAGTGGATCAGATCAACTGTAGTTCATTATTTTCACATTTTGATGAACATTGGGGATTGGTCATGTTTTTACTTTGGAGAAATGAAACAAGGCTTTCTTAGCATTTATATTGCATTCTATGCATTCTCAATCATGCTAGCCCATCCCCGTTGTAGCACAAGTTAACCCTCTTGGGGTTATAAGATATTTGACCTTAATTCACCCATATCACTTAGTCTAACCCTTCATCAAGTTCCTTTTCAAATCATGAAAATTCATTCTATACATGGTTAGGTTGATCCACCACAACCCTTATCAACATAAGTACTCACTAGTGATGTACACACCATCACAAAATCCAAGCATGACATAAGGAGGTCAAGCCATAACCTTACCCAACTATGCATTTGAATGGGCACAAAGCAACATTCACTCAAACACATTATCAAACACCTTGTGAGCATGGAATCGTACAAGTATTCCCAATGCTCCAAGTGTATGGCATTCCTTAATTTTACCCAATGTTGTCAAACTCGAGGCGTATGGAAAACTGGTCTAATGGTGTGAATCGTGAATCGAAAATCGTACAATCGTACGATTCATACTATTTATTCTTATCCCCTCATTCCTACAACCATTTTATTGACCTGGGTCATTACATATTGCCAGTCAAGACTATGTCATCCATATAAAAAAGAAAAACCATAACATTTGAGGTGCAGTGATACGTAAACATGGAGCTGTCAGTTTTGGCTTGAACAAATCCAGGAGATAGGAGGAAAGAGCTAAAATGTTGAAACCACGCCTTAGAAGTCTATTTTAAACCATAAATAACTTTGTGTAGCTTGCAAACGTGATGACGACGGCGAGGATCAACAAATCATGGCGGTTGAGCCATATAGACTTCTTCAATAAGGTTGTTGTCATGCCCCGACCCTCGGGACACGTGATTATGATTATTTTTTTGAAACTCTCTACTCACTTGTGCAACTACACACGTGTGGTCAAAGGTCCAACAATATACACATCATTGGGTTTCCAAGCCTTCTCGGGTTCGAGATCTTACAAAAATTTCAGCAAAGTCTCTTGTTAGTGCCCCGGCTTGGCCGAATCCATGTTTGTCAATTCCATGAGTCGGGAAAAAGCACTTGCTAAGAAGCTTGAAGACTCAAGATGATCAAGAATGAAGATCATACTCCACCAAGTTCAAGCTTATCGATATGGCAATCATAAAAATATGTAATTGGCCATAGATGACCTTAGGTGGTACCCACACTTGAGAGAGGACTATTTCTAGGCTTAGTTGCATATGTTAGTAATAACATAATAAAACCTAGAGAGGTTGCTGGACAGTGAACTTGGAAATATGAATTATGATCACTGACAGCTCGACCACTCATTCTCACCGACCCCTCGATGGAGATAGGATCGACCCATCGTGGTCAAGGACTGGTCGGCTAGATTGATAGACATTCTGGATCAAAGAGCTGTCATTCTGGGTATGCCTCCGAACGAGAGTCTCGTATGCGTCGACCCCTCAGTGATGAACTTAAACGACCCCTCGTGGTCGACAACTCGTCGGTAAAAGACTTATGAGTTTTGAACTGTGAACTCAAATGAGCTCTCGAAGAAACACACATATCGGTACAACAAGACCGACTGAGAGTAATAGGACCGAACCATCGGTAAAGGATGACAGGTCGTTTTAGGTAACAGGTTTCAATACTTGAAACTACTGTAAGCAAGTCTTGGCCCCAGACCGAGCCTCTTGTATGGACCGACCTATTGATGCCATAATTGTCGACCCATCAGTGACACCAACATGTCGACTGGGAAGTAATTATGACGTTGGAAGTGCATTTAATGCGCAACGGTGGGGTGGTTGAAAAGTAATAAATATGAACACCGGCTCATCGGTGCCACCGACCTGTCGGTCCTGGACAATCAAAAAGACAGTTAAGACTCCTCTATAAATATGAGTGTTGGGTGATCGTTTTACCATCTTCTTGGAGCTGAAAAGAGTTATACACTCTAAAGAATGATCAACACTCTTGTGAGAAAGAGAGGAGGAAAGTAAATCCTTTATCAACCAATCTGTTGATTGAACTTTTCAGTGAGGAAAAGAGGAAGAAAATAATTAATTTAGGAAAGCTTTAGTTCAGCCAAGTTTCCTTGTCACCCTAAGTTTGTGATTGCTATTGTAGCTCACTTGAATGTAGATGTGCTTCAGAAGCTCACTCTAGCTTTGATCTCTTGATGTAGCAGATGTTCCAATGTATGTACAATCACAAACTTGGGAGGGTTTCTAGGATTTATGGTTTTCCTGTGCTTATCCTAGTTTGATTTCTTCCTATCTCTCTCTATTTCTCAATCAAGAGAGTTAATTGAATGATATTCCAAAATGAAGATTGTTTAAAGAGAATAAGAGATTGAGAGTGTAGGGACCTCAAATGATTTCCTCTGGTTTTCCAAGTTCAAGAGCTCTCTCATCAAAAGAAAATTCGGAGCTTAAATAAGCAAATCCAAAATTTCCAATTTCAAAATCTCACGATGGGTCGTGGATCGACGATCGATCGTGGTGACTTGAGTTTGCTTTACCAGACCGTTGTGCATTAAATGCACTCCAATAGATCAAGAATAGTAACCCGCGATGGGTCGTGTGTCACGATGGATCGTCGAGTCTAGCTGCCGATGGATCGTGATCTGATGATAGTATCGTTCTGAGAGCTCTTTGAAAGTATTATTCCATATACTCTCTGACAGTAGAATCATTTTGAGAGCTCTTTGACAGTCCAGAACTTTGAAGATTTCAGCCGACAGGTCGTGACCACGATGGGTTGTGTCCTGTCCATACGATGGATCATGACCACGATGGGTCATGTTCTGTTCAACACGATCGATCGTGTTTCCCACGAATGTATCAGCCTAAGGCTGAAACTCTTTAATAGTATTTTTCCAAACAAAACCTTGTCAATTTTGGACGATGGATCGTAAGACCACGAAGGGTCGTTCCTGTCCCAGATGGTAGATCTTCGGACACGATCGGTCGGCATGATAGTTCATTATTTTTTCAATGTTTAGTCAATTTGGTTCTATTGTGTGTCAAAGATCCACAAGCTTGATTAAATTACCCAAATGTGATATGTAAGCCTAGACAAGGTCCTCCTAAGTGTGTGGATTCCATCCTATGGTCATCTATGGCCAATTTACCTTGAGTGATTGTCATTCACATGATGAACTTGGAATCTTCACTTGATCTTTAATGCTTTGAGGCTTGATTCATTGGCTTCAGTCTTCCAAGGCAATGCTTCATTGAAGTCACGTATTTGACAAATACGTGACTCGGCTAGTCGGGCACTAACACAATCCATAGAAAATTTAAATATATACATAATTCTTCTAAGTCTCATACGTAAGGTTTGATTGCTAATAGGTACAGTCATCCATGTGAGTTTAGTAACAGTACATCTCACGGTTTCCAAAATACAAAACGTGGTATACAAGTAATCTAGTCATTGACGTCCCACACAAACAAGCATCAAGGGTGTTAGCCTCAAGGTTTCAACCCAAGGCTATAAGGGTAATTTTGATGATAACAAACCATTGACTTGTGATATTTAATATTTCAAATGGAGCTTTATTATGAGACAGGTATCACAAAGGAAAACTATGAGCTTCAAAGGAAGATATGTATTAGATATCAAGCCCTTTGAAATAGAAGACCAAGTTCATCCAATCATGGACATCAATGTCAAAGTATTGAAGATCGAATGTCTCTTGGACCTTCAAGACTCAAAACTGAAGATTGAAGATCATTGAAGATCAATGTCGTGTCCATAGATCTAGGTCATGAGTGTTAGGATTTGAATTTGTAAAGTTACTCAATGTTTAGGACACCATGGTTCAACCCAAATCTAAATGGACCTTAGGACCTCAGAACTTTATAGTAAATATCTTGGATAGGTTCCTAAATTGTTGGCTAAGTCCCCATGACTGAGTGAACATCAATATGAATTTTTGGAGGAAAAAAACTTGATGAATTATATTTCCAAGACTATCAGTCGATCCATCAGCCAACTCATTAATCGACTGATGACTGTATGATAACTGCTAAATGCTTCTGAAATGTTCAAACGTTCCATCAGGCGACTGAACAACGGACTGATAACTGTGTTGAACTGGCATTGGTCTCCAATAAATTTAGTCGATCCATCAGTCAACTTCAACATCGATTGGTGACTGTATGAAAAATTTGATTAGTCTCTGATCTATCAGTCTACATTTACAATCGACTAAAATCCTTGCTTCGTAGGGATCTGTTCTAAGTCAATCATCAGTCAATCCATCAATCGACTGATTGGGCAGCAACGCTCGAATTTTGAGCATTTAATGTTATTTCCAATAGGCAAAATCTTGCATTTATTGCTACCCAACGGTCATAAATTTGAAATACTTATAAATGCAAACCTTAATGAGCATTGATTACTGATGAGTCCAGATTTTACTTTTGGATTAGTTAGCCTTTATTTTGTAAATAAAGATGTAGTTAATGTAATTTTCTAGTTTTGCAGATAAGATTTGGGAAATACAGGAAACAATCATAAAAATCAGTGGATTATTGCAAGAATTGAGCTTAAATTGTAAGACCTAGAATTTTAATAATTAATTTTTATCCACTTTTAGAATTTTAAATGTAAATTGGTTAATCTAGATCCAGTTATGAGAGTCTAGATTAAATCAATATTTTTAGATTTTAAGTGGCTGGTTAATTATTTAAATTCTGAGAAGAGAATCTGCAATTAAATAGGCCAAAGTTTGAATTCAAGATCAATAGGCCAGAGATCCACTCCAATTTGGCCAAGCTATCAGACATTGGCCCAGGCTCAAGCAGTCCATGCGCATATTCTAAAGTGGGCCAGGCCAATGTGCAATCCAACAAGGCCTCAGTTCACAAGCTCAAGTCCAAGATCCATTGATAGCCCAAGTTCTCATTTAAGGCTCAAAACCCCCAGTCCAAAACCCATGTACACCCCCCCTCCTTGTTCATGCGCATTCCATATCCACCATTCATTCCTTAACTTCAATCTCCATCATTCATCTCATGCATCAAAATTAGATAAACCCTAGAGCCTCCATTCCATATTCATTGCATACATTCATCATCCTAAAACTAGGCCATTCATCTCAACATCCATTTTGATCAACCTTTCAATCTTAAACCTCCATTAAGAAACCTATCACTTACATAATTTATTTTAACCAACTTACCTCAAATCCATTAGATCTAAACCCAATTCAATCATAGCCATTCATGCCTTAAAACGCTAGATCTAGAACCCTTGCAAGCATCCACACGATTTACACACATCATCACATGATTTTTGCAACAAAAATCTCTCCATGAACATAAACCAAATCCCATCTAAGTTCATTCCCAAAACCACCTACACCTCATCATCTCAATTCTTCCAACCCATACACGATTTTTGCAAATCCAAAACACCTCATGCGCATATCACAAAGTCAATCCTCCATGTCATCAACCACGATCTCATCCATTCATGCATTATAACTTTAGATCTCCACCATTCATTGCATCAAAACATAAAACCCTAAAACCATTAGCCAAATTCGTTCCTACCATAGTTTCTCTCCAAAATCCCAATATTTTCTCCACCATTGCTTACCCACCAATCCAAGCCACCCTAAATTAGTGTAACCCTAGGAAGCCCTAAGTTTTCAACTTCAAATCCCATCCATCCACTTCTAAATTTAATCTAATCCAAGCCATCAATTCATCACTTAAAATTAGATTTAATCCCAACCATTCATTCCAAACCCAAGCTTATAAATAGAGCACTCAGGCACACCATAGAATTCGAATTTGATCTGGAGTTTGAAAGGACTAAAGATTGGAGAAAGCACAAGAAGAGAAGGAGCCTCCAAGATTTTTACATGTGAGCAATGATATTGTAACTTTTAATTTATTGTCTCTGATGTAATTTTTCAAATCTTGTATTTTAATCCTTTCATTAAATAAATTCAAGATATTCCTTTAGAACCCTACATCCAATTTTCAGATTTCTTTTTGATTGTTTTGATTTAATTTTAAAGTTTATATTCTTTGTTTATTTAATTGGACATGAAATAGTTAGAACTTAGGTTATAAGTGTTGAATCTAAGTTACTAAGGTTCGGCTATTTAAATTAGAGTTTATGAATTTTAATTTTAATGAAAGGCTTGAATTGAAATTTAGATTTTTACGCAAATTTTAGATCTAGATCTTTTATTTATTTACATGTTTTGGGCTATGATAGATCTATTCTAATAACCACCTTTAAATTATGCATTACTTTGTTATTTCGTTTACTTTTTTGTCAATTTATTTCAAGTATTTTGTTATGTTAGTTGCTTTGTTTGTTTGTTATATATTAAATGTTCAATTTATTTTTAATGTTTTATTATTGTATGTTTATGTAATTCTTTGAATTCAAATTCTCTCTCTCGCAAGATTCAATTAACTAAGGTTGGAGATCTGATATTCTAGTCTTGAAACTTGTGATTTTAAATTGAGATAAAGACTATTATTCTTTGTTTCCCCATTTTAATAAAAAGGAGATAGATTTGATTCTTGACATTGATTGGATCTAATTCACATATGTCTTATTTTGTTAGATTTACAAGTTAGATAATATTGGTATTAACTTTGGTTTTATAAGATCTAAACTAAAATTGTAATTCCATGTATTAGATTTCTTAAGATTACATATTTTAAAAGGTACCAATTTAATTTTAAGCATATATTTTGTGGATTTCTTTTGGGTTCGACCTAGCACTCATACTGCTACACTATAAATGGTTTGTGCGCTTGCAAAATTTATAAATGTAAAATTTGTACATCAACAATTACTATTCATCAACTGAAAAATCTTGAGAAACATTTTAATCACATCCTAGCTAAAAAATCCCCAATACTTCCAAATCCTACATATTCACGTCAAACACCCCACCCAGCCATGCTTCATATCCAACGCATGTACAACCGTCATGTGGAATGCTCATAATGTAGACACTATATCCAACACCACTTTGCATCAAGCATGTAACATACAAGCATGAATTTACACGTTACGGTCAAGCATTCATAGGTAATCACATTTGACCTTCTAGTTACATTCTCCATACACTACATTCACATTGCAATAGCATGAACCATCACCACACACCACTTTGTCCTACCACTCCTCATGCGTTCATCATTCTACAACAATCCGGGTAGAATTTGAACGTCATACACATGCCCCCAAGGGTTCCCAAGGCCTAGGCTTGACCCTAGGTCACAATCCACGCCAAAACAAGCTTCATCCCCTCAATCTGCCCCCCAAACCCTTTACCTCTGGGTAATTTCTAAGCATAACCCAAAATCCCATCCCCACACTCCAACCACATTCCAAGAATCCCACAAACATTACCTCCAATATCAATTTCCCCCCTAAATCAAGTAATGAAAACCACCTTACTACAATGTTCTTTGTTGTGAAATTTTAATTAATACTAGCAAGTGCACGAATTAAATTGGAGTATAGAGTTATGCAAGTACGAGGTCGAACTCACATGAAACTAAATAGAAAATTTTGATTTAAGAGATTAGAAAAATTAGATTGAATTGAATTGATTAAAAATTATTATGCAAATAAAATACTTTAGAATGCCAAATTAAAAATACTAATTCAACCTTAATCTAGTTCCAAATTAACAAGAATGGATTTAATAAAAAATGAACTAAAACCTAATTTAAACAATTATATACATGTGTGAATTGATTCACCAATCCAGAGATTAAATTTACTCCAACAAATAAAATTTAAATCCAAATTCCAATTTAAGAGTAGAAATCTGAAAGGAAATTCACTACTTTATCAAAATTTATCATCAAGCACATCGCAATTAAATTCAAATTTATTAATTCCCCTTCAGCTTCTCATGAATACGATCTATGCATTTACTGTCTTAGGATAAGTTCATTCACAACTTATCAGAGCATTACACAAAACATCATATGTACCTACATTACCTCAAAGCACAATAAATCAAAGATTAGTATTATGTTCTTTTAATCCTCCAAGCTTTTAATTAATGAAAACAATTTCAATAAGTGAAGATGGAATTAAAAAAAATTGAATTTAATATTGGAAACTAAAATTCAAACTTTATGCATGGAATAAATTACGAAGTATGGAATTACAAAACAATAAAAAGAGATTTAGAAATAAGAATAAAAACTAGGAATTATGAAGTTTCTCAGATGCACAAGCCCAACCTCTTCTTCTTCTTCTGCTCCAGTCAAATCCTCATGTCTCTGGCAGATCAATTAATTTGTTCCTTAGGGAGCCCCATGTATTTATAACTTTCAATATAGGTGGAAAAACTAAGGAGGTGGATCTAATGGCCATAATCAAATATCACAATGGAAAAGAGGTGGGATTGATGACTAGGATTGAATTAAAAAAGGGAAGGAGGTGGATTGAGGAGGTGAAGCACATGGAATGGGCGAATTTGGCTTGGAAAGCATGTACAAATCTAGTTTTTTACACGTGCACTAGCTTACATCTAAATTTTGACCTACTAAATGTTTGAATCACAAAGATTTCATGAAACACAATATTGTAGATCTTGAAGTCTTATTTTCAACGCAAAATGAATCAGGTCGATTGGACATCGAAGTAAAAATTTATGGTTAAAATGCTGATACTATATCAAAACATTCTTTCTAAGATTCCTTCCAAATTCGTTTTTAGTGATTATCCTCTCAATTTTTGGGATTCCACACGAATTTAACTTGCTAATTTCTCCCTAAAGTCTTCATCCCTTCATCTTGTACTTCTTTAATAAATGGATTTGCATTATAATAGTTTACATTAAAAACCCTAATTTGGGGTAAAATTCACACATTAATACCAAAATAGTGTTTTCCTCCATTTTCCTTCAATTTTCTTTCTTTTTAACTCCATTTCCTGATTTCTCCATTTTTACCTGCAAAACTTCTAATTCCATTAATGATGTAAAATAAACATAAATAAAGGGCTAACTAACCTAATTTTCAGAGGTAAAATTAACACATTTTTTTATTCATCATTCTCATCTCCACACAATTCCAAAGCATCAAAGCCCACAAATTTCAGTAAGGGAAAGAGGGTTACCTCAGGCTAAGAGAATTCTGGGCGATAGACGGATTGCCCCAACGAAGAAGCCCCAGAAGATGAGCTTCATGGAGGGGAAGAGTACAGTCCACTTGCATGCAAAAAAAAAGGAGGGGAAAAGATGGAGAAGAGGGGTCTCTCTCTCTCTCTCTCTCTCTCTCTCTCTCTATCTCTCAGTGGGAACAGGGGAGGCTGGCCTAGAGTTTGAGTTAGGGAGAGGAAATGAGGGAAAAATTGGCATTTTTGAGTTAAAATGGGTTTAAATACTAATCAAGTTTTGCGATGTCGGTCGGACCGACAGAAGCTGGGTTTCTGACTATCAGATTCTGCTCTTTACAGGTCGGACCGACAGAGATTGGATTTACAGTCCAAATTCTGCTTCTTAGAAGGTCGGGATGTCGGTCTGATCGATGCTGTCGGTCGAACTAGTAATACCTATCGATCGGGCCGTTGTTACCCAACTGTAATTCTCATGGTCTTCTCCACCAAGATAGCTAATACTAGGTTGTGGAGCTTAGGTTGGGAAAAACATAGACCCACACACGTTCCAGGTGTCACTTCACACGTGTAAGCTTATCAAATTTCTCATAATCTATACAAATTAAGGGCCAGGTCACTAAAGTTGCCATGGAGAAAAGCATTATTGACGTCCAATTGATGAATAGGCCAAGCAGAAGAGTAGTGGATTTGACGACAGGGCTGAAGGTCTCATCATAATCAATGGCTTCTTGTTGATGAAAGCTTTTATCAACAAGTCACGCTTTGTGTTTCTCAATGCTGCTATCGGAGTGGCATTTAATCTTGAAAACCCATTTGCAGGCAACAACGTTGAGATTCAGATGTGGAGGAACAAGGGACCAAGTGTGTTTCCGTAAAAGTGCATTGAATTCATCATTTGTGGCATGTCACCAATATGCAGATCGAACAACTTGAGTGTAACAGGTGTGTTCAATTTCAGAGGAAGAGACTATAAAAGCAAAAACTTGGGGGAGGGGATGTCGACTAACAAAGGAAACTAGCTTGTTGGGCTTGAAAATGTCATCCTTGGCACGGGTCACCATAGGATGAACATTGGCAGATGAGGGAGGAACTGAGGAAGGAGGTTGAACGATTGTTGGAGTGGAGGAGGTAGAAGGTGGTGACGTAGTTGCTGCTACTGTAAATGGTAAGGCTAGAGGGGGTGACTCAAGTGTTGTTACTGCAAATGATGGTGTTGCTGCTAGATAGGGTGATGCAAGTTGGGGGGGTGGTGCAGATTTCGACAGAGTAATGATCGAGAAAAATACCACATCAGAAAAAGATTGTCCACCAACTGGCAAGGTGCAAGATGCATAGGGGAAGACTGCTTTATTGGACACAATGTCAGGAGAGTAGACGCGTCCGATGGGCGAATGAAGACAACTTGTAGCCTTTATGTTGAGTGTTTTAACCCAGAAAGACACATTCAACAGATATTGGTTGCAATTTGTTAGAAACATATTCTCCAAGATAAAGGCAGCAGACACAACCAAAGGTACGGAAGGACAAATAGTTTGGAATGCTGTCAAACAGTTTTTGAAATGACGAAGACCAATCAAGGATGAGGATAGGGAGTCAGTTGATGAGGTACACAACGGTACAAAGGGCTTCAACCCATAGGTTCTATGAAAGGTGAGAAGCAATGAACAAGGTACGACCCATTTCCGATACATGGTAATGTTTACGTTTCACAAGACCATTTTGTTGTGGGGTATGGGGACATGATAATCGGTGGTGAATATCTTTTTGTGCACACAGATTACGAAATGAATGATTATCTTATTCTTTACCTCCATCACTCTGAAATTGCTTAATGGAAGTAGAGAACTAATTTTCAACAAATTTGAGAAAAGTATAAACATGAGAAAATGCCGAATTCATGCCGCATATGGAAAATCCAAGAATATCTAGTGTAATCATTAGTAAACAAAATATAATAGCAAAAACCAGAAATAGAAAAAATATGAGACATCCATAAATCAAAATGTACTAAATGAACTGGTGCATAAGATTTATTTTCATAATAGAAAAAGGAAGTCGTATAGACTTCCTAAAACACACTGTTTACAAAAAATATTGCGAGAAAATGTAAAAGAAGAACCTAAACTCTTATTGGAAGCAAGGACTTGTAACTTTGAGATAAGGATGACCAAGATACTAGTGCCAAAGATATGCCAAAGAGGAAGGGGCCGCTAAAGCATGGTGTGAGGAACGATTGGGTTTGATAGGGTAAAGACCAGTTTCACAACGGCCCTGAAACAAAATGGAACCAGTATGTAAGTCACGAATAAGAAAGCCAGATGGAAATAATTTGAAGCTAACAGAGTTATTTTTGGTGCAATGGGGGATTCTTATGCATGTGGGGAACATAAAGAATGCGAGAAAGCTGAAATTGAGAGGAAGCAGAAGAAAGAAAGAGACGACCAATGTGTGCAATGGAAAGGGAATCACTATTACCCAATACAACCTGATCTATACATGTATAATCAGATTTGGAGCTCAGGGAATGAACATCACCAGTCATGTGGTCGGTTGCCCCAGTATCCGAATACCAGTTGGGGTCAACTAGTTGAACAATCTACATGCCGGTGAGGTAGATGTAAGATCATCATTGAATTGAGTCTCCTGGCGATAGCGCTGGTAGAAAGTAGCAACATTGTTGCCATACTTGGAGTAGATCTGGCACTGAATGGCAGGGGAAGGTGGATGTCCAAGAATGCCCGCAGAGGCAGCAACATGGCCTCAATTGCGATGGCCACAACCAGACGGAGAAACAGGCGAAGAGTCAAATTGACCACCAAAGCCAGAATGACGAGTGCGACTCCCACATTGGGATTGCCCATGCCCACGGGAGGAGAGAAGAGTTGTGTGAGATGGGTTGACATTGTTAGCGGAAGAAGCACTCGGAATCGGGTGAGAGATCTACAAATAAAACGATAAGATTTGAGCCCGAAGATTTGAGAAGATTGGCAGTGATAGGAAGTTGATGATAATTGTAACAAGCATGGAGTAATCAAGTCCAAGTCCCCGAAGAATCGATGTGATGAGGTCATCATTGGTGACAAGTGCATTGATAGCAGCGAGAGAATCGACAAGTGACTTGGCATGGTGCAGGTATTCAGATATAGTCTTGGTGCCCTTAGAGATGGAGAACAACTAAAAGGGCAAATGAGTCTCGTTCGCCAGAGTCTGCTATAAGAAGTTACACTGTAAGCATTCCCAAACCTGTCGAGAAGTAGAGAGTCTAACAACATGCGCGAGGACTACTTCAGAGAGTGTAGCACTAAGAATAATGACGAGAGTTTGACCCATCTGAAACCATGTGGTGTAGTGTAATACCCTAACCCAAATTAGTGATTAATTATGTGATTATTAGCCGTTAACTGTGATTAGCGGACCGTTAATCTGAAAGATTACAAATTGGGATTTTGTATAGTCAAAGTTTGACTTGATTTGAGTTCGGACGCATGAAAATCCGACTCGTTAAAGTGTAGTGGCAAAGTTGTAATTATCTGAGCTTTCCCCGGATGAGACCGTAAAAGTTATCTGTATTTGGAAAACCATTCTTTTGGGATATTAAAGTCCAAAATTTCACACATTTATTTAGTTTTAGATTCTGAGTTTAAAGAATTTTTCTGTGAGTCATTCCGATTTTCAAAGGTGAAAATTTTGAATCGTTAAGGGTGTTCCTATTTTATGAAATATTAATTTTTAAATATTTAGGAAGTGTCAAAACGTCTCAGAGTTGTAAAATTATTTTATCAGGTGAATCTACATTGTCTGATTTTAAAGTTAGAATGATTTCAAAATGTTATTTTAATTTTGAAAGTTTGACATGTTTTTAGGTTTTTTTTTAAATCACCGGGTATTTGGCATATTTTATCTCCCGATTTTTGCGATATTTATAATTTTTAATCCCCAATTTATTGGATTAGTTGGATTAAGTTAATGAAACCTTGAAAATACCAAATTTACGAAAATGGATTTGAAAACCAAAATGGGGGATTAAATAATTATTCCAAACTATAGTATTTATATGGTTTTGATTTATTTTTGAATGGATAAGAATGAAACCAATACGCTACGTATGTAGCTAGGCGATGTGGGTGGTGGAAAAATCTCTACCTTCGTTATCTAAATAAGAGGATTAGAGAGGATCATTTTCTTTCTCTTATCCTTCCTTCCCTTTTTTCTTTCTTTGATTTCTTCCACCTCCAACGTCCAGCAACTGAGATTTTGAAGGTTTTCCCGCGTTGGGCTCAAGTTTTCAAACTACATCATTTTTTGACGGATTTCTGTAAACAAGGTATAAAGTTCATCTTTTCTGAATTTTATGAATTCCGGAACATATTTTAAGTGAAATGGGTATGGTTTTAAGCTTCAAAAATGGACTTTTTAGAAAATTGGGAAAAATGGCATTTTTCTTTTTCTTGAGTTACACCTTTAAAATCCATTTCAAAGTGTGTCAAAATCGTGTTTTCTCTTATCTAAGTAAAAGAGGGGAAAATATTAACCTCATCTAACTTCTGTGTGTTTAATTTCTTGCATTGGGTGTTTACTTTACTGCAATGCACCCTCTCAGCAGAAACTCTCAACCAGAAGCGCAGCGGAAACGCCACTCGGTGGCCATCTGTAGCGCTGCGATGTGCTTTTCTTTTTCTTTCACCTCTCAGTGTTAAAAAGAGTTGGTCATTGAGTATTTTTATTTACTTTCAGTATTGTACCCTCTAGGCAAAGTCTCAATACTCTTCCCTGGCCAGGAAGAAATATGAGACTAGGCACTGAGTAAATTTCATTTTGCCATTTATTATGTGCTTTGGTGGCTAACAGCTGACTTCTCTTACATAATTATTGAAGTAGTAAAAGTTTAGGAGACTCAAAGACATTATCCTGATTTTCTGTGGAAAATGTGTAAAAGGGTTCTTTTGGGAGTATATTAAAGTGTATTTGAAACTGAAATGAATATTCATGGAGTTTCAATGTTTTTACAGATTTTTGGTGAAAAATTTGAAGTTGGAGAAGATGAGGAGACTCAACTTAACATGTATAATAGTTGATGTTAAATCTGTTAGACTCTAGTCTGAAAATGGGACCATGGTATTTTTAAATAAAGAAAAGACCAAGTGGGACCAGAAAACGAGACTTGACACAGCTTCCTTGTAAAGGATGATATTAGTTCTAACTGTCAGAACAGAAACATGAAAAGGTGTCAGGGAGTCAAGGCCTAGTGGTCTAAAATGCAGTATGGGGCCCATTAGGTGTCTAGAGTTTTATGAATGTGTTGTTTGGACAATTTTGGAATGTCCAGTACTGATGTAATTCTGGATGTGATTATGCATGTGATGCGTGTTATAATACACATGGTGTACACTATTACTGAATATGCATGTGATTATTTTGCATATGAATATTCTTGTGCTAACGTGGTTGTGCAGGTGTGAATGTTCTGGATTGTTAAACCTGTAGTATAAACAATGGATGGTAAGTGTATCTCCATTGTTGAACCCTTGCGGAAAGGGTATATGGAGAAAGAATAAGTGAATGGTAATTCTTATTTATTCTATGTTTATGGATAGTTGATGATTAGTATGCATGTTAATGTATACATATACTTGTATGTCCGGTCGAGCTCTTGCAAAATGTTGCATTTTCTTCGTATAGGGACCTAATGCATTGGAGGTTGAGTGGGATACCCTGGTGTGTTAAACTTTGTAAATGGAAAGAAAAGAACAATTGCCACATGTTCTATGTTCATTTAAAACTGCATTGTAAACTCTGATTTTCTATTACTTGTGATATTCTTGTATTATTAAGCTCTCTTCACTGAGTTGGAGCTCACGTCCCTTACAATGCACGACAAGTGTTGGATGAGGAAGCTGAGGACCTTTCCATGATGGTCTAGAAGCTGGAATCCTCAGATTCTAGTAGTTGTTGGTGAATAAAACGTAGATTAGCTTTGTTTTTCTAATTTTAGTTATTTTGGGATATGTAATTTTGGGATTCTAAGGTCATTTGTGACCTAGAAACCTTGTCAACAAGTCATATGTACATATTATAGTGTGTTTATGCAATCATGTTTCTGTTAGATTTCGAATGTCAAACCCGAGCAATCTTGTGAGTAATGAAATGTTATGGTTTCCGGATGATCAATTCTCAGAATTCTGGATTACATGCCTATTATGATTTAGAAACTCCTGTGTATAAGTCATAAATGTACATACCTATGTGTTGGTAAGAGAATATAGGAGTTAGGTTGTGTATCAATTTTGATTGTCAAACCGGGGAAAAACCAAGTATGCAGAAATTGCCTAAATAACACCTTTGCTGTCAAGAAAGATGCATCGCCACTGGCGATGGGTCACCACTGACGATGGGATCAACCAGAGAGCAACTGAGACAATACAAAATTTTGTCCCTGCGATGGATCGCCACCTTCGATGGGTCACCTGCAATGTCTTGCGAATGGCTGGTGGATCGGCCCGAGACCAAATTGTTTTCATGGACAGGATCTCTGAGCGATGCATTGCCACTGGGTCGCCCAGATCTGAAAGGGTTCATAAAGGTTAGTGAAAGTTAGATTTAAGTTCAGTGTGTTGGATCACACGTATTATCCGCAAAAGTGTGTGACACTTCCTATGGGCTTAAGTGAGCTCCAAGCCCGTGGACTTATGATGATTTGGATTTGTTTTAGAAAAAAAATTAGTCATATTCCGAGCCCACATCCGGGTTCGAGGCGTGACATGTAAGCAGGATTTGGTGGTTTGTGTGCAACAGTGAGATAAGGGACGAAGCCACAGAGTGATCAGAAAGGGCAGATCATAGAAGGGCAACAAAAGGCGAGTCGATCAGAGAAGTTAACTGTAGGAGCAGCAAGGACGGAATAGGAGAGTCGTGCGATTGTAGTGTTAGAGAATGGGGAGGTTAACTCAGATCGAGGGAGGGAAGATTAGGAAATAGAGAGAGGACTGTGTTTATCTCTGCGTACTGGGAACAGGAAGGGAGGGAAAGTCAGCCCATAAACGAATTTGAGAATCCTAGTTTGGCTTGAGATCATATAAGATTTGGGAAAAAAATGGCTTATTGTCTTTCTCATTAGAACCCGAATATATAGAATTTAGAAACCTCTCAAAGAGGAAAGAATCAATCAACAATCAAATATAATCCCGTAATCAGGGATCTTGGCAAATTCAAAAAATACACAAGTATGGCAAGTCAACATTGTGATGAATTTTCGTTAATAGGATATGCCCTCCATTGGTTCTTTTCTCTACCCCCCTTGCATTATGGAAACCTTAAATAACTTATATTCTAAGACCCAAAAAAAATAAAAATTGAAGGACAATTTGTCACCTATACAATTGCAAGTTGTGATTGGTTGGCTTGTTTCTATGAAAATAAAGCCTAGTGAAACAATCTTTGAATTTGTACATTGTTGGAAGGTAGAAGTGGTTTGCTCACAAATATCTGTAAGTCCGGGCTAGACCAATCACAGGTCTTAGAGGGGGGTGAATAAAATCAATTCCATTTTTTATTAACCTTTAAATTATTTAAATCAAATGTGCATTTATTAACCAATAATTAATAAACGTGAAATGGAATAATATAAAGTGCAAATAACCAAGCAATAAACAACTCAACATCAACACCTTAAACCTATCCCATTTCTTCAAAAATATGCTCATAATGATTATGTTCCCTAATTCTCCCCGTTTTTGTCATAAATTGACAAATGGTGCAACAAAAAAAAAATTCATGAAAAATAATATGCCATAAAATAAAATAACATGAATACCACTTGTGAGATTACCAAAAATACAATATTCAAGCAAAATATATCATAGCATTTTACTGTAAAACCATAAAATTTTGCAGAGATAAACCACTTTAGGCTCATAGGATGAAGGTCATACATCTAGATTGAATAAGCGAAAAAGATCAACACATATTCAAACATCATGCATAATTCAAATATTGCCTCTAAAATAAAATACACCAAAAATATCATATTGGCACAAATTAATTGGATTTTCAAGATCGTTCAAACTTTTGGAATCCATTAGAAATTTTGATCCGGTCCACTCTTTTCAAATCTCCGGTTGTTGGTCATTTAGATTCTTCCATTTTGAACATTTGGCACAAATCCGTTGAATTGACACAAGAACCTCATTAGGATATTCCAACCCATAACATTTAGAGGTCTTGATATATCCCTATAATATTTGCCAATGTAGGGATAATGTGAGTGCGTTGTGTATTGTATTTCTTATAGAAACTCAAACTACCAAAATAATTTTCCTTTTTTCTGTTTTCAAAGTGTGATTTTCCACTAAAATTATTTTTCTTTTTCGCTGCATCTTTTGACTAATTTTCAATATTTCTATTTTCAAAGTGCAACGTCCTTAACTTGCATTTATGTCTAAATGACCTGTTTTGTTACAATAGAAGCAAGTTAAAAGTTTTTAGTGGACAAAATGGGTAAAACAACATTCTCCAATTTTTTACTCGGCCCATTGTTTTCTCTAGAATCTTTGGCAACATTTAGAGTGGTGTTCTCAGAGGCAACAGATTCTACACCTATTTCATAAAGATCATTTTTTAGTGCAGTAAGTTCTACAAGGGCTTTATATGCAGGATTTTGGTCTATTTCTGTCTCATGGTAAGATGTGGAGGCTGTGAGGATTCTGAAATTCTCATCAATAGTTAAACCTTCATAAATTCTTTCCAGATATTCCCATGCTTCCTTGGTTGTTTCAAAAGTCTTGATTACTTTTAAATCATCAGGGGAAACAACACACATGATGGCATTGAGAGCTTTGAAATTACCAACATACATGCTTCTCTCAATGTTATCCCAAAGGTTCAAAACTTTTTGTCTTATCATTTTTTGTGAACCTATGATCACTTCTTCTATAGGATATGACCAACCTTTCATGATGGCTTCTAAAGCGATTAGGACTAAGAAAATAGAAATATTTTCATTTTTCTTTTCCAATAATTGTAATTTGAGCCATCAAAGTAAGGAGGTCTATTTATACCTAAACTTTCACCCAAATGCATAGTTCTAGCAAAAAAGGATCAACTCCAGACGGTTAAGTCAAATACGGGGTAACCTAGCTCTTGATGCCACTTGAAATGCTCACTCAGTTTGGACATGTCCTTAAAGTTGACATATCCAAGTCTTTGGTGCCACAATTCAGTATCTTTTGTTTGGGACACATTTCACAATGTGTTAACCCGAGTTGGTCTAATTTTCAGGAATAGCAGTCTTCACTTGATATTAGACCTTTCAAAACTGATTCACCTTCATTGGTATTGATTTCACAGTCAATGTGTCTAAAGGTCACATAATGATCATTTTTACAAAATTGAGATATGCTGAGTAAATTATGTTTGAGACGTTCCACATAAAAAAACATCTTTAATGATTGTAGAGTAAGGCATTTTGAAGGTCCCAATTCTACAGATTTTTGCTCCATGACCATTTCCAAATGTTACACTACCTCCATTATATCCTTCCAAGTCAGAAAAGTAAGATTTATCCCAATCATGTGCCTAGAACACCCGTTGTCAAGATACCATTGAATTGATTAGTGGATGGGTAGTGGAAACAAAACCTTGAGGGGTGAACCCAAAGATGACAATATCGCGTTGCGTACTTTGATACCAAGTGAGGCCTTTTGGGCCTGGCCATGTGGGCCAGGGCCCAGGAACAAAATCGTGCAGGTTCTGTAACACCCCGTCCTTTTCACCATAATAATCAGAGTTTATTTTTTTTTATGATAATAAACAAGTGATCGGGGCGGGACGTCATGACTCGAGTTAAGTTCGGACTTCTAAAGTCCGACTCTTAACTGGCCAAGCCCATGTGCGTATGGACTAAGTCCATAAGAACCGATCCACACATGGTACAAATAAGACTTGCAGAATAAACTTAATCTTAATCTAACTGCGGGTTATAATAGATCCTAAGACTACTCCATTTTATATCTTTAGATAGCCAAGTACATAATCATATTCTCCAAAATTACTAAAATAACCTTAAGCTAACATTCATTCCAAACCATCCATAATAAACCAAACCATAGTAACTAGTTAACTACATTATTACATGCCGACATCATATAATTATCAAATTACATTGTCCATATAAAAAGTCCATAAATCAATCCATTAAAAGTCCATTCAAAGCCCAAGCTCCTATGCTTGGTGACCTTCACGATCCTCGTTCTTCCCCTTTCCTGCGTCATCCACTAAGGATAGAGATAGGGCGTTAGATCAACGCGCCCAGTAGGTGTTTCCGATTAGGGCTACCACAAGGTTAGTATCAAAACATGCAAATAATAGAATAATACATGTTCATCAAAATCTCATAAAAACAATGCTATGTATGTAATGCACATGTAATGAGTCTCACCCATCACGAATATACATAGCTTCCTCTTGACGGGATTCTCATCGTCAAGGTACCCCACAGTGGTCTTTCAGACGCCCCGACGGAGTGTGGCCTCCAGATTCCTCTTGATGGGATTCTCATCATCAAGGTACCCCACAGTGGTCTTTCGAACGCCCCGACGGAGTGTGGCCTCCGGTTTCCATAATCATCACCCCATGCCATGCATGAGATGCCAATGTGTTCATGCCATTTGTAAATACATCCTAATATACAAAACCACTTTGAAACATAATAACTTAACACATAAATCATCAAAATTACGATAAAACATCAAATATAGATGTGGCTACAAAAAGGTAGGAAACCTACACAAAGTCACTTAGATTGACCGTTCTTTAAAACCATCACTCGTTCACGACTTGAATACCGTTCAAAGAGTCCCGTTAACCTATTTATTTAGCAACAAGTCAGACATATGTCCATATCATTTCAAACTTAGTCTAAGTCCCAAAAATCACTTTGTGTGGTTCGGCCATACCCCATGGCCGAACCTCACCCACTTAAACTTTGGTCTCTCCTTTATTTAACTAAAACTATTCAATTAACTCAATCTTCCAAATGAACCTTGGTAGGGTTTGGCCATACAACATGGCCGAACCTTACGACTTTGGTTTTGGCCCATATTTCAATTCCTTTGGTCATTTCATCTTTGATCATTTCACCTATATTTACAATAATGCCACTATACTAACCTTTGTTTAATTTTGCTTAAAAAAACCAAAGTCCATATCCAAACCACCTTAGTGGGGTTCGGCCATACAACATGACCGAACCTCACCACTTAGTTTTTGGTCCCTTAAATCCTTCATTCACCCATCTTCATTTATATTATAAATTAACACTAAGTCCACTAAATGACCATTGGTGGGGTTCGGCCATACTACATGGCCAAACCTCACCCTATGGATTTTTATCCCATATTCCATCATCTATCATGGTTGGTTATTCACTTATACTAAGTCCAAACATAGGTGATTCTTAAATCAACAACATATCATTATCCATAATTTCCAACCATGATCTTACCCTAATTAATCCATAAAAACAGTCCATGGGGTTTGGCCATACACTTAGCCGAACCCTATGGTTTTCTTGATGTAAACCCTCCAATATTTGTCCATGGTTTTGATCAGCAACTTAGCGATAACATCAACATGGTTCAGCCATGCCATAGCGGCTCCAAAACAGTAAACTTATCTCCATTTAAAACCCTTTAAAACCTTCATTACATAGTTTGGTTTTTATCCCTTAACAACCATAAAAATCACCACATCCTTTCATGGGGTTCAGCCATCCAAAGTGGCCGAACCCTATGGTCCATGTTTTGCCATTTTAAAACAACATAATACTTGATCTAAACCTTTAATAGATTATGCCATACAGTGGCCGGATCATGTTCCCTTAATCATTCCTTTTAACAAGTGTTTATTGAGCACTTACCAAAACCGCGACTCCTCCGGTTCTTTCACTTCTTCTTGATCCTCTCCTTAGTCCTTCCTTCCTTCTCCTTTAGCTGAGATTGATCTTGCTTGGAGACTCCTTGAAATGGTTTAGCCAAAGTATTGATTTGAGAGAGAGAGATAGAACTTTTGGCCTTGGATGATTGTGATAACCTTGATGCCAAACTCCTTTGCTGAATTTTGTCTTCGTGAAAGGATCAGCCAAGGACTGATTGGTATGAGATACAATCAGCCAATGCCTTTGGTCTTGAGAGGTAAAAACGTCCAAGAGAGGGAGAGAGAGAGAGAGTGTGAAAATGAAATCCTTTTTGGCTAATGAACTTCAGCCCAAGGTTGGCACCACATGTAACTCCCCTCCCATTCATTTCCATTACTCATTTCATTTGGGGGTTTCATCCTTGAGATGAAACCCTCCAACGGTTTCCTTGGCTCTTGGCTGCCCTAGATGCAACCCTTCTCCATCACTTCTCCAAGTGTGAACCCATATGTAACTCTCATTTGTTTAATACCTCCCTTGGGGTTTCATCCTTAAGATGAAACTCCCCAGGTGTCCAACGGCTCCCATGCATGTCTTGTTATATACATTCTTCCCATCATTCATCCCTCATTAACCTTGCATATGAGAGTTTCATTTTGAAATGAAACTCTCATATGCTCCAACGGCTAACTTTTGGTTGGCCTTGAGTAACTCTTTATCTTCCATCTTTTACCCATCTGGGAGTTTCACCCATGAAATGAAACTGCTATATGCCAACGGTTTTTATGTCTTAACCCTTGGACCATCCAACGATCCCATGCAATTTCCAACGTGTATATGAATTTACACTTGAAATACAATTCACACCTTATGTAACTCCTAAAATAGCCACCCCATTGACCATCCAATTATCCCATGCAATTTCCAACGTGTATATAAATTTACACTTGAAATACAATTCACACCTTATGTAACTCCTAAAACAGCCACCCCATTCATTACTTAACTAGGGCTTACATGCATGAGATTACCTCTCCATGCAGCCAACGTGTGGAGTATTGTTTAACCTTGAAACTCCATTCCTTCAACTTCACACCTCACCCTTTGAGATAAATATCTCCATAACTTCCCATCCAACTTATATGACACAACTCACCCATTTAAACTCATCAATTTAATGCAACTCAACTCATAAATTCAACTCAACTAAACTCCATCATTTATTTCAACTCAATCTTCAATTTGAGTTATCTCAAACACTTGTTAACATTCCATTCAATTCAGCTTAACCCAATTAAACTTGAGCTCATCCAATGGTCAAAACATGTCAACCACGACCCATTGGGACCCAATTAAATGTACATTACCCATTAACTTAATTTGAACCTTATACCAAGTACATTGGTTCCTACTTGAACAATGGGTCCCACCATTTTCTCAACTATGATCATAACCCTTTAATTCATAAATCCAATGGCATTTTCGTAAATATTGATATATAGAAAAATCTAGGGTATTACAGGTTCGAGCTTATGTGCGAGGCCCCAAGAGGATAATATCACACTGAGTCAAGCCCTAAGCCCTGTGTTCGAGTCGAGTCGTTACAAATTTGGTATTAGAGCTAAATTCAACACTAGGACTGTGTGAGTCTTTCTCCTTCTCTGGAGTTGTTGAGCTGGACCGGGTCGAGCCGGGGACGGCTCGAAGCTTTAGGGGGAGTGATTGTGATACATGCTCCAATTGATGTAGGAAAAAAGTCCCACATCGGTTTGGAGGGAAGAGGGGTAAGGGGTTATATGAGGCCACCCTATGTGCTCTTGTGTGAGGCCTTTTAGGCCTGGCCATGTGGGTCATGGCCCAAGAACAAAATTGTGTGGGTTCGAGCTTATGTGCAAGGCCCAAAACGGACAATATCACACTGATTCAAGCACTAAGTCCTATGTTCGAGTCGGGTCGTTACAAGATCCTTTTTTTTGAGGTAGAGGATTTCCTTTGATTTTTTATGAACGCGGGAAAATGATCATTTTACCCCTGATATTTAGACTAATTAGCCCTTGAATTTTGATTATTCTGTATTATTAATAGAATTTTAGAGTTTTCTAGATTTTTCAAGAGAATGCAAGAAAACAGAATAAAATGGAAGAAAATGCAGAGAAGTGGGTCACTGTAACGCCCCACCCCTTTCTACAGCCTAAACGAGTCGTGGCCCGCTTAAATGCAGGCTGAACAAGCGTCACCCAAAGCAACAACGCATCTAACGAGCCTTACACCACAGATTTGTGGTTGAGGAAATGAATATATATATATATATATATATATATATATATATATATATATATATATATATATATATATATATATATATATAAGATTGTGAATGAAATAATGAAGCCATCAAATCCTTCATGCCCCATCTTAATGCATTGCATGGATTCTGACGTCATCCACAATATAAAATAAAAAAACATCTATTATCAACATCAAATCTAATCTCACTACTCACAACCCATTCCATAAAATAAAACAAAAACGATATCTTCAAAGTTCTCAATTTATTCAAATAAACTAATCAAGTCTCAAAAATGAATATTACCAAATAGATAAATTCAATCGCATGAATCAACAACTATGTTAAGAAATTAAATATCCATGCTTGACTCAGTACTACGTCATCACCTTCGAGAGTTGAATCGTCACTTCTCAGCTATCACCTAAAAAACTGTTAGGGAGTGAGCCTCACTTGCCCATGGATCATCAGCTCAGTAGGGGTACAAATAAACAATAGGAAATCCACATACAATAATATTCAATAAAAAGAATGAATATCTAACACAATTTAACATCACATAAACAACACACACACATGAACACCACAACATAACTCACGTAAATGTATCTATCTTAATATCATACTCAAGACGCTCACATTCATCAATACATCTTAGTTCTAAGCACTTGATCATCAACTTAACCAACTAAAGAGTGCAACTTATCACACTATCAAACTCCACAATGACTCAATTCACCTGGTACAGTGATACTCTCAATCCATTTTATAGACCATGCGTTCACTCATTTGCTCTCAATATGGGATTAGTGAAAACCTCACCCCTCACCCGCAGCCTGTCAATGAGGTAGTCTGCCAGTGTGGTAGCCTATGCTCATCCATCACCTGCCCACACATCACTCGCCCACAAGGATTGTTGGGTCTTTTGGCCTCACACATCCCTATTAAGAAGACAAATTAGTATCACGCTCTTAATCAAATCTCACACATGGGATCTTTCCTAACAAGCCACTTATCACAATCAATAATCTGATGCATAATGACACCCATAAACATACGTCACTGTGAATACACCGTGCGGCCCATCACACTCACACATAAGGCCCATGCACTGCAATCCAACACGTGGAATCCAAATCCAACAAACACATCAATCGACATCTTAGTAATCAGATATATCCTCCACAGATGGCTAATACATCACCCAAATCATAAGGTCATCATTCGACCATATCACAATTACTCTTACCCACCCAACTTACATTTATCAATATATCCATAAATCTCACTCATACACCTATCATAATCAAACTTATACGTAGCATATTCAATAATTCACATGTGATGGGATCTCAATCAATTTGACTTGTGGAAATTCTTCACAAATTCTTATAAATAGAGGACTACAGCTAGGGTGAAAATCGAACTTGGCTTGTGGATTTTGGAGAGTTAGAAATGAAGGAAAGAAAGGAAGAAAAGGAGAAGGAAAGACAGTGTGGAAATTTGAATTCCACAATGGGTTTTAGGTTAGTGTTTTGAATTCTTCTTGTATTTTCTTACTCCAAGAATTCTATAGAATTGTAATTTTTATTCTTTGTTTTATTAAGAAGATTGAAACAAGCTCTGTAGATTCATGATTTTCCACTTAGTGTTCATTAATTATGATGATTCGATTTGATTTTTAGTTTGTTTATGAATGCATGCCTTAAGTTAATCATAAAATTTTCATCTTAAACAACAATTTTTTGGAACAATTTAGAAACCTAATTTTCCATTCTATTCTAAAACTCTTTTTAAAAGAGTAGGTGAAGAATTTAGAATTGGAATTTTTTTATGCATTCTTTCTAAGCCCAAGATTTATTTTGATTATTTCTCTATAACACATATCTTTCTTAATTGAATTAATTATGAATGGAGGATTTGAATTGATTGTCATTAATAAATGCGAGTTCCATGTTGTAGGTTTCAATTTTATTTTTAAAACATTGAAAATAATGCCTCCTTAATCTTCAATCCATTTTCCAATATAAATATGTAAATATGTTGATTTAATTCTTTATTCTTTCATTGTGTTTATAAATTCAATTCTGAAAGATGGAACTAGGTTGGAGTTGAAAATAAACATTCTATCTAGCTAAATCTAGGTTAGATTTAAGTTATTTTTAGGCTTCTTAATTAATTCCACCATTACATGTTTTAAATGGATTTTATTCCAAAATCTTATTATTCTCATTGGTTTATGTTTTGTAATATTTTTGGATATATTTTTCATAATTCCCTTGAGTTCGACCTCGTACTCATATGTTATATTATTTATGGTTCATGCACTTGAGTGTATAAATTTAAGACTACAACAATTTTTGTTACTGTTTTTGTTTCCTCTTCTTTGACATATTAACTCATTTAGAATGTTAAGTAGCTTTTGAATAAGTGATTTGATCTTTTATTTTTATCTAGATTTTCCTTGGAGGGCATATAGTTAGGCATCTTAGATTGAAATTGATTCATCTTTTCTTTACGATGCCTCTTTCTTAGGTTACATTCAAACTTCATATTTCCAAACTTCCTATAGTAGAAACAAATAACAATTGATATTTTTGTGGAAGAGGACTGCATTTTTACAAAAACAGTTTGGTTTTTAGCGTTTTTAGTACTTTGATATTTAAAACCAAGACTTGTTCTATTACCGAAATGTTTACCCAAGTTTAATATTTTTTTCCAGTTTCTGTTCTACTTGAGTAAATTTATCTTTGAATTTTTATTTATGACTTTTAATTTTTCTTAATTCAGTGTTTAATTTTAATTTTCTTCAGAGAGAATTATTCGAATATCTCCTAATTTCTTAATATCATTTTCATATATTTTCACAGTCCTTGAAGAAGATTTTTTTTCCTTTCAACTTTAAAATTTCATCATTTAATGTTTTTAAGTTGATTGAGAGTTTTTCTTTTTCCAAAGTTTCAGTTTTTAACTAGCTAGTTAGTTTAACATTTTCATTGTTTGCTTCATTAACTTTTTTAGCCAAGTTATTGCTTTCTTCAAATAATGAATTATAGGCTTCTTGTAAATCATCTTCATCCTCAGAAATTTCAATTGTTCAATCATTGGGTGTGATGGAAGCTGTGAACCACCTTTGATTCTCAACAGTTTCTTGGGTTGACTCATCTGATTTACGTTCTGATTGAGAAGAGTCTTCCCAAGTGACGTACACAGCGTTCATTTTATTTTTCCGTGATGGACATTCAATTGCATAGTGCCCACGGCCACCACAATTATAACACATATGATCATTTTCTTTCAATTTTTCTTTTTGTTTTTCTTTTGACTCTCCCCTTTTAAATTTCTTTATTTTGTTCCTCTTTTAATAATATTTTAAGAATTTCATGGCCAAAAGAGCAACATCTACATTGGGTCCCTTTCTATTCATATAACGCCCCGACTCGGAAGTGGGCCCAGGACCTACTGATTTTTTTTTTTTTTTTAAACTAATCTCCAATGCTTCTATGGGCTAGATCAAAAGTTAGGCCCAAAAAGCCACACATGATTTCAACATGTGGACACAAACACATACCATAAGCCTACTCATAAACAAACACAATCACATATTTCCATAAATAAAATATTATTTATTCAAAACAGAGTAGCTATGGTCTCATAGTGGTTTAATACATTTTTCAACACATAAAAATACGATATGCGGCACTTTACACAAATTATGGTTCCCAAGAACCAAAATTAACAAGTCCCCGTCAAAGGGAGAAAATCCAGACCACGCCAAAACTTATCCTTCCTATGCTCGATACGGAGGTTCCTCATCTGCGGGTACATCTCTTGAAAGGTGAGTGGGGTGAGCTAACTAGCCCAGTGAAAGAAATATAACAATGCAGTCTAATGAACATCAGGTTAGTCAAATAATCGTTTTTAATATAACAATTCAAAGCTTTGCCAAAAAACTTATCATTATTCTATAACTGCTGTCATCCACCGTAACACTTACATACTATGCTAAGACCATTGTATTAAGTCCCGACACGGTCAAAACACATCCTTTCAAGTACATCTTCGACCCTCACATGGTCGGTACTGACACTCTCTAAGTCAGCAACTGTCTATACCCCTGGTCCAGTAGACGTAAATCATCTCACACAGATGGTCGATATTGGTTCAAGAGTCAAGGGTACGTGGAAGTAATATCAAACATCATCATATCTCATAAGCATATCACATATAATCAACATCATAAATATTTACGAGCACTTTTCACAACAGTGCATCATTTTTAGACATATGAGTGGGTTCATCAATACTGATTCTTGAAGCCACTCATTACTCAAGATCCAATCTTTTTAACCTGATTTACCCCTACTGAAATGTTAAGTCTCCTCACCGTAAATGTGTGGTATCGAAGTCTCTGCCAACATACAAACAGATATACAATCAATAATCAATTAGAATATATAGCATACAAAGCAATACATACTTGTAGTATTTCAATCTATCCTATTTTTCCAAAAATCTCCAAGGGAAATGGAATTGAGTCTCCTATTTGGTTTCTAACCATTTTAATTTACAATAATCAGCAATGCATATAATAAATAGGTGCTCAGGCCACTTCTCATATTGCCTTCTAGGCATGACTAGATTGACGTATTGAGTTAGGTCTAGATATATAAGGTGCTCAGGCCACTACTCTTATAGCAAGTTAGGCCTAAAGGTCACTCAGTGCCCGAACCCTTCGTTTCTACTGAGCGGCGAAGTAAATCACACAGCTACAAATAGCTACAGGGTTGAGTCAGCTACAAATAGAGAGTATCGACCTGGAAGTGAATACAATAAGTAGTACACTATATTATTTAAGAGAGAAGGGGTTAGTAACAATTTTATTTATCAAAGAGGGTTTAAACATCAAATGAAAACCTACGGTCTAACACATGCATCTTAAGCCAAACAAAGATTTACAACTCAAAAACTGGGTTCCTCGAAACATATCTCGGAACCAGATACTGTGGCTTCGGACCTTTCGAGCCATTGCCTAAACTGATCTGAGAACCTCGGAACATGGTTCCGGTCTTCGGAACGTCCGAGGCTCAAGTCTCGGACCGTCCAAGAGTGCTTTCGAATTGAAAAACAGAAAGCAGACTTTCGATGGGTCTCGGTGTATCTCGGAACATGCGGAGAGAAACTCAGAACTTTCGAACCGTTCGGTCCTTCCGAAATAGACTCGGAACATCCCGGTAGAAGAGACGGGAGGAAGGTTAGCCTCTGGACACTTCGAAGTCCCGAACCAAGGCTCCGAAGCCCAACTCTCGGACCTTCCGAGAGTCGTCTTCTTCCACTGTCTGCAGCAGCAGACAGTAACGGTGCCGGGGGAATGAAATCTGAATCCAGAAGCAGTGGGTTTTCAAGGTTCATTTTTCACATCCAACTGGTCAGATGGACTCCTCTGTGAGTCCTCTTGACATAGGGAATAAATTAAAACTTTAATACTTAATTAAAACATCTGATTTTAACATCAAAATCATAATGACACAAGAATTTCCAAGTTTTTCTTAAACTTCAAATTCATTTTACTTACTCAAAACTCAGTTGAATTCACTTCTACTTGATTCTAAACTTGTTAAAATTTGAAAAGGAAAATAGAGGTTACCTTCACTTCAGTTCCTGGGTTGAAAATCCGAATCTTGCAAAATCTTCCTCTTTCAAGCTTACAGTAAAATTTTGAAAAAAAACAGAGAGGGAGAGCTAGTCTAGTTTTCAGAGAGTGGGTTTTTTATCTAGGGTGAAACCAGCTGGGATTACAAGTAAGATTTATAACAAAATTACCATGGCTAGGTGAGAGACACCTCACCGGCAGCTGACGGGCGTGCATGGGAGCTGCTGGCCACATACCAGCGGCAACAGTAAAATGGCACATTAAATAAATTTTGCACATAAGTCCCTATGCAGGTTTTGCAAAAAGGTCATGTTTTGACTAAAAATCAATTTTTAACTAAAACATGATTTAAAAAACTTAAATAATTTAATCCAACTTAACAGAAATGTTGGGTTTAATAAACTCTATTTTTCATAGAATTTTGGAGGTTTAAAATTTATCAAAAACCATAGATTTAGACAAAATCCACAATTTGACACTATTTACTTAATTTAATTTGTGTTAAATAAAAGGGTTTAAAACCTTTATTTTCAGAATTTGGAGAAATAAACTAATCCGTCATTTTAAAATCTAACATCACATGATTTTCTAAAAAAAATTCTTATTCTTGAAATTATCTAAAAATAATTATTTCTCCCCTTTCGAGCTCTTTTCGGGCGGTTTTAAATAACATTTTTTGAAAGTAAAATAATTCTGAAATTTTAGATTAAAATCATTGATTAAGGAAAATAGTATCATCCATCAATAATCAAATAATTATATACATAGAAGAAATAATATTTATAAATAGTAAATTACCATTTTGCCCTTCCAATTAGATAAGCTGGATCATCGGGCTTTTAAGCTCTGACTGGGCCACACCTAGGCTTTTCGTAAAGCCTTAACCGTAATCTTCAAGATTAACCGGTCTAAGTATGATTTATCATACTGATCAAACTTAATTCGGGTCATAGTATTACAATTCAATTGTTTCCTCCTTTATTGATTCGGATGTTAGAGAGGAACTCAATGAAATGGATTTCTTTGAGGGTCTCTCATTCTCAAAATGAAGTTCATAAGTTTGAAGGGACCCAACTAAGTCATCCACACGCATTTGAGCCACATCTCTATATTCTTCTAATTCAGCCACCTTAGGTTTAAACCTTTCAGGCAAAATCCTTAAATTTTTGGTGCAAACCTTCGATTTAGGAATTCTCTCACATAGGGCCCACATGGAGTTGACAATGTTACTGAACCTTGAATAGAACTCCATGAATGATTCATTTTCCTCCATGCGCATAACATCAAACTTAGACTGCAGGATTTGGAGTCTGGACATCTTAACAACTGAGTTCTTTCTAAAATGTCCCAATTATCTTTTGTTATTTCACATGTCATGATACGTTTATACTCATCTGGTGAGACAACACATTTTATAGCATTCAGGGCTCTACCATTTGTAGTGTACATTATTTTCTCCATATAGGTCCAGGTGAAGTATTCTTTAGGCTTAAATCCAATTATTTCTTTACCAGATTTTCCAACCTCATCTTTGGTAGATTTTCCAATGATTTCTTCTACCGGTTGTTACCACCCCTTACAACAGATTCTCAGACGGCACCATCAATGGATATAAGAAACTTTTCATTTTAACTTTCCAAAGGATAGTTTGTGCTATCGAAGTAAGGGGGTTTTGAGACTAGATGGCTCTCATTTCTATGCATGGTTCTAACATGGAGACACGGATAAACCGGGGCTCTAACAATATCTAGGGGTAGAAACAAGTTGGTTGGGCCAGGTTCAAGCTGGGTTGGCCATAGGTAATAACAGATTTTTTATCTGACCCAACCTGACTTCACCCAAATTTTATTTTATTCAACTCAACGAGATTTGAATTTCTATAAAAAAATTTTAAAAAAAAAAAAGAAAAATGAGAGGAATTTTTTTTTACTAGAAAATGAAAGATAAGAGGGCTTGCCTTTCATGTGAGCCCATTGTATTGTAGAAAATTAAGGTAATTTGTTAAGATTTTCTGAGTTGGGTGTGGTGCATGGGCTAAAATTAATTGATAAAAATAAATAAATTAGTTAAACATTAATTTCAATCGGATCAGGTTCAGGTTTGAGTCTCCTCTACCCAATCATTATTTCAAGTTGGGTCAGGTCAATTTAAAATTTATTTTAAGAAATACAGGACTCGAACTTAATTTTTTAGGGTCAAGTGATGCAAGGTCGTAAAAAACCACTCCAAGAATTATCCTTTCTCAATCTACATGGCCATTAAGAGGGCAATTATCTTGGGTGCATGCAAGACTTTTTCTTTTTGAATTTACGTGTGGAAAACCGTGGAATACCCAGCGTAAAACCCCCACGAGTGAGCCCACTACCTCTAGGGCACACTAAGGTTAGACCATGGAGGCTTGAACCCACAACCTCCCACTTCCTAAGGCGGGAGGCAACCAGTTGCATGTGGGTAATGCAAGACTTTCAAACAACTATAAGAGAGGGTTAGGAAAATGGAACAAACTTGGGTAGAAAGACTCCTTAGCCTAGTTGTGCTCAACGAAACAAACATGTAAAGGAATATTATCCTTGCTTGAGTGCCGAACTAATAAATTTAGCTCTGCAGAGACACAATCCACTTACTTGATTCAAGGCAAAATCCTAATCCTTTGGATCTAGGCTAAATCAGTAGCACTCTTGTTGAAGTTTTGCCTTTGAATCTAGACTATATCAGTAACACTCTCCTTGGATTTCAGGTCAAATAGACCTACGAGAATTTGGCCAATACTTAACGATATTAAATAATTTCATGCAAATCTGACATCATTTGATATATGAAAGATGTTTACACTACTTACATTTTATTTTCAGCCAATCCTAGAGTGCCATGTGTCTTCTCCTATAATAATCTCCTAATGTCATGTCATATGTAGCTCATGACATGATTCTTGCATCATTAAAATAAAATAATACAAGAAAGGAGGTAGAATGCAATCTCATCACTCCTTACCCCTTGCACATGGGCCTCAAAATTGGGCTTTTCTAAGCCTTTATACATAAAAGAGGGCTTGACCCATATGTCAACTAGGGGTATAAATCTCGGCCGATATTATGCGTATCGACCGAGATATCTCGGATTTTTTATGGCCGAGATATCTCGGCCGATACACACATTATCGGCTGTACTAGCGAGATATCAGCTAAGATCTCGCCGATATCGACCGATACACATTTATATTGCCGGTATTTGTCTAAAAAAATTTAGGAGAGAAAGAGATATCGGCCGAAACGCCGATATCTTGGTAAAGGCAATTTTTGTATCCCTGATGTCAACCCTTAGGCCACTTATTTATTAGCATTTTTGGACTCAAATTGCTCCTAAGTGGGCCTTTTGCTCCTCGCATAAAAACTTCATAAAATTGCAAGGCTAGTTCTCCAATTCTATCTTCAATTTCTTTATTATCTTTATTGATGCTCACGCCCTAATGTTTGAAGACAAATTCGGCTGATACTTCATCAATGTATTAACCATCCAAGGGCATTTTTATTTAGATGGTCAAGTTTTAAGCCACGAGTTTGATTCTCAAGCTTATCAATTGAAACCCTTACTTTCACATTGACCTATAAAAGTGATTGGTTCTACCACGAGCACAAGAAATTAGCAAAAATAAAACAAGAGGATATAGGTATTTTTGTAGAAAAAATGTCACATTTTTTAGATCACTTCTTTTAAAAAAGAAAAGAAAAAGGTGTATTACAATGACATTTGAGTAAAAGAACCCTACCTAATTGAGTCTAGTTAATCAAATAAGTTGAGTTTTCTAATATAAGGGGATGGTGTTATCTTAGAGTGCCACAAAAGCCATTGTTTGATGATTTGCTTTCTATCTTTTTGGCTATTTCTTTTTTCACTCGTATTTTCTCCCTTAGTGCATCTATAGGAAAATTCCTTTTAAAGAAGTGCACCATAAAAGAAATACAGATGTAAAAATCATTACTCTATATTTTTCAAATATAGTCCCATTATGTGCTAAAAATCATAACCTCTTACTACTCTCATTGAGCCTCATCATTTGGATTTCACCATGATTCTTCTTAGATTAGCCACACAACGTCCAGAAATCCCTTAGAGCTGACCAATGAAAATACCCATGGATGAATGGTTTGTCAAAGTCCTGAAAGCTTAAAAGATGGCAATAAACAATCAAAAGTTGAGATCAAGCACCTGAAAATTGACAAAAAAATAAAAAATTCAAAGAAGAAAAGAAAGCAAAGTCCAAAAGTGATGGAAGAGCAAAGCAAAAAGAAGCAAAGGCTAAAGATCTATGGATTAACACCAAAGCTCTCAAAAGGGCAGCTCTTTACTATCCAACACACTTCGTATCAACAGGCCAAAATTATAATTTAACAAGCCTAAGTTTGAGATCCATTCTATGGTGTAATAAAGTCCAATTCATGTACACGTTGGGACCAAGAAAATTAAGTGGGGACCCATTTTCGGTATGAATTTGGATTTCATTCAATTTTAGTCAGCTTATGGTAAGGCTTGCTTATAGATGAAGTGATCTTTTAAGTGGGGCGTAACAAAATTTTAAGGTGGGCCCATTTTTCATATCAAACAATGTTATATCCATTATATATGACCAATTAACAACTCAAAAGGATTGTGGAGTAATGGCCACAATTCATATTAAGAAGTGAAAGTCTTAAGTTCCATTCTGTCCATCATCAATGGTTACTCCTTATGGAGTTTCCAAATATGTATAGGTAGAAAGACTTGTCCATATGCAGCAAAATGCATCGAATCCTAATATTTTAACATAGTCCATGAATCTCATTTTTTAATAAAATGCTAATTTCATGAAAACTCATGGAAGAAATTTGAAAATTACCAAACCCATACCAAGTATGTAAATCACTAAAAAACATCACAGTTATTTTTCCTAAAATAATTATTAAATTGCACAACAATGTTTAGATAAAAGCCTGAATTTTCAACTTATTTTAGAACAAATAATTGGATGAGAATAAAAAATAATTAAATGACTTAAGAGAACAAGTCTTTCAAGTCTACAATAATGTCTATTAACCTATTATTATTAAATCTAAGTGCATACAACCCTTGTCTTCCAATATAATCTAGGAATTTTAATATTTCAAAGAGACCCTAATTAGGAAGGTTCTATAAAACAATAGTTAGGCATGGAACAAGTATCGGACAATAAAAGAAAAATAAGTGCACAAGTAATAGTAATAAAAAATGTGTATTTTAAGATAGATGAGTGAAGTTACATTAAAAAATAGAACTAAAAATGAAAATATAAAAGAATCTTTAGATTAGCCTCACTAGATGAGAAATTGAGAGAAAGCCGCCAGAGATGGTTTGGATTTTGAATATGTACTTAAAGATCAATTACAAACTCTGTTAGAAAAATTGAAAACATGTAGTAGAAGGGACGATAAGGAGATGAAGACCTTCAAAAATTGTGATGGAAGGGTAAAAAAAAAAAATTATGAGAGAGTTCAAGGCGATAGAGGGTATAATTTTTTATAGAATAAAGTAGAAGAAAAGAACTCATAAAATCAACCTTAGAGAGATGAGTTTTAGTAGCTATGATGATAATAATGAACAAAACTTCAATTTCATGAAGTTGTTGAAAATTTGTGAAAAATCACTTAAACAGTACAAAATATGTGAATTACAATAATATATCATCATTATCCTCTCAAAGTAATCATTAAACTTTCATAAAACTTTTTCAAACAAAAGCCTAGAGCTTCAAATTATATTAGACTAAATATTTAGAAAAACTAAAAAAAAATTTAACTAACTAAAGAAAAATAAATCCTTCAAGCCTATATTCAGGTTTACGAACCTCCAATAGTAGATTTAAGTGCACAAAACCCTGATTTTCCAATATTATCTATGATTTTTAGTTCTAAAAAAACTCCTGTTTCATAAAAATATTAACATTTTTTGGAAAATCACCCATACACTATCCTTAAGCTAAGTGAGTAACACATCATTTCAATTTCAAGCCCATAATAATCAATAGCATTTCATTAAAAAATTAAAATGAAAATTATCTTAGAAAAAGAAATTTGAAAAAGATCGAAAGTTAACTCAAATGTCCAAGAGTGAGTGGAAAATGAGATTTTCTTAGAAAATACCTTATAAAAGTGAAGATTTTCCTTCCAAACCTTCTTAAAGTGTTGTCAAACTTAAAAATTCCATATTAAAATAATATCTTACAAAGTTTAAATGTGTTGATTTCTAAAAAAATTGAGTCAAAATAGGCTTGAGAAGATTTTCTCTTCACGGAAACTAGAGTGGTGGTGAAAATGGGAAAAAAAGAGTTTAAAAGGAGATGATCATTGACATGGACATCTATGGACATGATCAAAATTTCAAGCGGGTGCATGAGCAGATTAGGCAGTTTGGGTTTCGAGTTGGGAAAATTGATATTGGACCATATATGGACCCAAGCTATTTCACAACGGGCCGAAAGAGGAAGCCCAATGAGCTCCTTCACAGCCCAAGAACAACACGTGCTTACAGGTCCCTTTTCTATCAAGACCAGTAATGAAATAAAAGTATTTATTTGTCCAAGGAAAAATTGTTGAAGGTCTGAGACAACTGAGGTTAGGAGTAAAATAGTGTGCTTGTTGATCCCTAACTATGTTAGGTGGATTAAAGGACATGCTAAAGTTCAGACTAAAATTCTCTGAGCATGGTAATCCTAAATTCTCTTAGGTATTTAGAGTTAATTGGATGAAGGTTCTATGCTGATTAAACTCGTGAATTCAGTGTGACCACTGATGGTTAATTGACTTGACTGAGTCGTGCTGACTCATAAGGAGAACCCATAATCCACATTGAGTCTGAACGTGTGTGAGGGTGTTTGAAACAGTGATTCTTGAATTGAGTTTTAAGGAATTAATCTGATTGGAAAATTCGCTTTTGAGATTGATTTTCTTTGAAACTCTTATCCAATTTTTAAGAACAAAGTTTGGATTAATTCAAAAGAATTAAAAGAGTTCATTTTTTTTTTTTTTTTAATTTGAGCTATTCTAATTGAATATTAAAATCCAGCTTGATTCTGATTTGATCTTATAGACTTGATTTTTATCAGACCCGATTAAGATATTTTGGGCATTGTATTAATTAAAATAAACTAATTTTCAACCACTTCAATTTGGATTTTGAAAATTCGAGGTTCATAATTAGATTTATAGTTGTGGAAGGTTTTTTTTTATAAAATTAAAATCAGATATTTGTCTTTGAAAACCCGCTTTTGTTATGTTTGAGTCAACTTGATTCAATTAATTTCATTATTTGTGAGTTGGGTTTACTATTTTATATTCACGGATTGTGTTAAACCCATGTTGATTCTTACTAAAGTTTTCGCCAAACGATTGAGTAGGATGTTCTATCTTACCCAAACTGCATCAATTACTACTAAACATGATTTTGGGCTCACATGCAATTTCCATTTAGTTTTTAAGGGTTAGGTTGATTAACACATATCACCCATATTTTAGATAGTCTAGGCTGCAAATAGGTTAGTATCAATGACTCTATTTACATATAATAAATAAAATATTTATCACTCAATGCATAATTACATATCAAGTTAGTCATGGTCATTATAGATTTTTTCTATGATATGCGGAACACATTCATAACCTAATCTAATACTAGTGAAGTGGTCATTCTATAAAAAAATTAAAGGGGAATTTTAAAATTTAAATTTAGATTAATTCCCATTTTTAAAAAATACAGTTTAAACATATAAACAATTTTCAATATTTAAAAAAGTTAATTTTAACAAAAATTCCTTGTAAATCTTCATCAGTACTAAATCTTTATTCGTGCACCCTTAAATCTTTGAATTCTTGATCAAGGGATGAAAGCTCCACGTAATCTTTATTTTTAGTATAACACAAACCCCTTCTTTTCGTTTTCCCCTTTTCTCGTCCTCCTGCGTCTTCCCTCACTGCTCTGAACTGCGCTCTCTCTCGCTCTCTCTGCATCTTATTATGTCTCTGGATCGAACCCCGAATTAGGGCAAAACCCGCGCCAAATCCCAAGCCCCAAAATCCGCTGGAGAGATGTGATTCCAGATAGCGATTCACCTCATCTCCTCAAATCTATTTTGTATTTGGGGTCTTTTCCCCAATCTCTATCTATCTTTCAATTTCTATCTCGCTTGCGACAGAGAGAATTTCTGCAGATGAAGGATCCGTTAGATCGCACAAAGGTGGTGCTGCGGCACTTGCCGCCTGCGATTTCGCAGTCAGCCCTACTCGAACAGATCAACGCGCGCTTTGCCGGTCGCTACAATTGGTTCTTCTTTCGCCCTGGCAAGAACAGGTTAGGTTTGAGCTTGTGCTTCTCTTTTCCTTAAGATTCTCTTCTTATTTGAATTGGTTCCCTTTTCGTTTTCATGTAATTTTTAGAATTGTTGCGGCCTTCGCATTTGTGGCAATATTTCAAATTTTGGGCATATAACGTTTTTTTTCAATGTTTTTAGGATTTTGTTTGGTGGGTGAAATTAGGTTTGGGTTTGATGTCGAAAATCTCATTTCCATTTGGATGCATGGAAAGTACTTCCTTGGAAAATAACCACCCTTAACCAAAAATTAGAATGGATTTAGCCATTTTTCGGTTGTGAAATAGTCATTTTCGCCTTACATCCAAACTGTGCCCTAGTAATTACAACTAGTTTAGGGTTTTCTGTATCTTCCAGTTTATTCCCTCATCATGTGGTTATTCAAGTGAGAACCAAAATTTGAATTATAACAAAATCTACTAAGTTGTGTGGGCTCATATTATTGAGAAATAAGTAGAGTGCATTATGTCATTTAAGTTGTCCCATTTTCTGCTAGAAACATGGATACATGGCACTTGAACCATTTGTCCTGTAGGTCCATTTCCTTTTTTTTTTTTTTTAATTTAATTACAACAGCTAACATCATAGCCGGTGTTTATAGCACGGCATATGAAAATACAACTGTTTTTAATTTTATTTTATTGGTAGGAGATGGTAGTGTATCTATTTATTGTTTAACAATTAAAAATGCAACAATGCTAACTTTAAAAGTAAGATAAGGTAGTTTTACAGTTCACTATGGGTTGAATGATAGTGTTATTTATGTTTCTCAAATTTATTAAGATAGAGCAAAAGGTTATAGAAATAACTGCAGTCAAGCTAAATCCTAAGAGTGGATTATAGAAAGTTGAATAATTATCAAACTATTGAGCACATTAAGCACATTAATAAATTGAAATGTTTTATTTGAAATTTCAATCTCATCCAAACCTGATTTACATAATGTGCTAAGAAACAATAAACTCAAGAAAGATAATAAAAATTACCAAAGACCTCTGATCTGATATCAATGAGGATTTAGATAGGCATGGGATCTTAAAAAAAGATGGGCATGGAAGAAAAGAGTTTTTATTCGATACTCTTGAGTGTCTCTCAAGCTTGAAAGGCTTTGAGATTCTTTGTAAAAGGATTTTTTAAGAATAATCGGAATCTCTTTCAGAGATAGATTGATAGATAGATAGAAATTGGAGATAAATTATACTAATTAGAATTAGATTATGATGTTTGGATTCTTTAGTTTATTTGGCTGCAATGATTTAAGTGAGAAATCAAAACTTGGAATTGGTACATCGTCTGCTGATTTGTGTGAATTGACATTGTTGGGAAATGCAAATTAGTGTCTTATGTGAATTATTTTATTCCATTTTCTCTTTGTAAGACTTTGAATGAGTGGTGCTACAACTGTTAGATTTGTGGGTTCTGTTCCTTTGTGATTCTGCAATAGAGAAAGATTTTATGATCATCATAATCATGGTTATTTTCCTAAACGAAATTAATATGCTTTATTAATACTTTTAAATGCTTAGTTTAGTAGTTATCATCATTATCATTTTAGCTATTTTTCATTGGATTTTTGAGCTCTACATTTTCACTTCTATAAAAAATCATAATCTTTGTCACTGCACTACCTATCACTTTGTCACCACATAAGCCAAAGTCTTTTATGGCCTCACTGTCTCTTAGTACCTTCTATTTGTAATCCCATGGTTTTCTATGTTGAGGATGTTTCTGGTCTTCTATTTATGCGCCCAAAACAATTTTAGACTGTTCTCTCTTCTCTCGTCTTGTCTATTGGGGCAGCCTTTATGTTTACTTCAATGCATTGATTTCTAATTCCATCTTGTAATGTTAATCTACATCAGATCTCAAAATGTGCTATATTCTTTTGTTTTTGTTTTGGATAACATGCTCAGCATGTGCTATGCTACAATTACTCATGAATTTGTCCTTTTTTTCAAAAAGCATTCAGCTCCATATAGCATTAGGGGTCTCATTTTTCACCACTTTACTCATTGTGCCACTCAATATCAATTTTTACACATTGCATTTGCAATATATGAATATGACAGCTGAATTTGTACGGGGATTATAGTGTTTTCTTTTTTCTTGATAGACATGTAATTGTTGTCTGGAACTGTTTCAGTCCAAAGAATCAGCGGTATTCTCGGGCCTATATTGATTTCAAGAAACCGGAAGATGTTGTAGAGTTTGCTGAGTTCTTTGACGGGCATGTTTTTGTCAACGAAAAGGGTATTTACTTCATGAATGTCTTATTATCTGCTTCATGCAGTTCTCTCATTTGCTACTTTTTTTCTGTTACTTCAGAAGTTCTTGTGTACTTCTGTACTCAGTAAGGGTTATTTAAAATAATAGGGGCAACAATGATGTCCTAGAATTGATTGTCTTTTCTATTACATTTTTGATCGTTGTGCCCAATGTTAGTTGGAGACACTGAGGTTGGTAGCATATGTTTGTACAGTGCTGCAAATTTTTTTCTTTTTTCTTTTTGTTGGAGAAGTGCTTGATTTCATAGAATATAACCAGAGGTGGCTAAAACAAAAGTGCCTATGACTACTGTTCCTTTGTAAAACTCACAAGCTACATAGTGATATACTCATGGAAGAAAACACCTATGAGTATAGTGATCTATACTCTATATTGAAAGAATCAATTTTTTTTGAGCCATAAACAATTGCTTTTCTGATTTTTGAACTGCATTCTTCCAGGTTCCCAGTTTAAGACAATTGTTGAATATGCACCATCGCAACGCGTTCCAAAACCATGGTCCAAAAAAGATGGGCGTGAAGGGACCATATTTAAAGGTTCATTTATTTGTAACTGTTAAGAGTGCAACCTTATATATTGTTAATTTTACACATGCTTTCTAAATAATTCATCTTTTTGTGTTCTAATTACAAGCTGTTGTTTGATGATAATTAGATCCTGAGTACCTGGAGTTTCTTGATCATCTAGCGAAGCCTGTTGAGAATCTTCCTAGTGCTGAGATACAACTGGAAAGAAAAGAAGCTGAAGAACGAGCTGGTTAGTTTTAACATCATTGGTTATATTTTCACATACTTATTTTACTGATTGGCAAATGCCATGTGTTATAAAAAAACAGCTGCAGAGTAACAGATGGGGATGATCACATTCAATGTAAACTTATGGATGTGGAAACTGATTTAATATTGTATTTCCAGGTGGACCAAAAGAGACACTTGTAGTTACACCATTGATGGATTTCGTTCGACAAAAAAGAGCTGCTAAGAGTGGATCACAGGTACATTTAAATATATACTATTTACTACAGATTTTGCCTTTTATGTTAAAGGATTGATAACATAAATCTAGTTTGAATAATAGTTTAATTTACCTTAGAAAAAGTATCCTTGTGAGGTTGCTAATATCGGCTTGCATGTACTATTTCTTGGATGAATTTTTCCCTTTTTCTCTGCCAATTTCCTGTATGTTCACACTCCATTAGATTCTGAACGAGTGTCTACTCTCAGTACTAAATTTTGTTTTTGTTTTATCTACTGATTAGGAAGTGAATATTTGAAATAAAATTTTAGCTACTGGTACCTGACTAAGATTTGTGAGTTATCTACTGATTAGGAAGTGAACATATTATAAAATTTTAGTTTCTGCTAACCGACAAAAATATAGTAGCATATCTAATATGGGAGAAATTAAGTCCTCAAGAGACCAACTATATATGCCTTAAAGTGGGCACCATTAGCATTGAATACTTTCTTATCTATCCAGCAAGCCTAAGCCAAAATATGAATTGGTTATGATAGTAATGCAGTTATTATTTCAATGTATCTTTTAAAAAGGAGTAATGAGGTTATGGTTAGGCATCAGGAGTAACTTAAGCTATTATTGATGGTTAGAATTATATCAAATGGATGGCTAGGATTACATGAGTGTTTCCTTATCTCTATCTGTGAAAGCTTGTTTTATTTTATGTTATTTATTTTTTGAGGGATAACTAATTTATTTATTGAAAGAAAGTATACAACCTGTTCCACATTGACTATGGACAAATTCCCAAAAAACAGACCAAGAGACTAACTCCTAATTCATCCCTTTATTAAGCTGAATACCTTGACATCAGAAACCAAGGCAACTACATGACTGCTAAAGACATTCCCCTTGTTTGCTAGGTTGTTGGCCACCTCATTTTTTACCATGGTGTGAGCTACTCATGAAGATATTGATTCGAAGGTTAACCTATTTGGGAATCTCTGGATCTATGCTTATTTTCAACTCTTTGAAACATTTCGTCGCTTAGTACGCCCTTCCTCATCTCTGGGTGCCTAGGTATCGACCGTAAGACTTTTCTTGTTTGAGCCTCACCATTAACATTAAGGTTATGCCATCCTAAGGTGCTTATCAATGTCCATGAATAAGAAATCATAGATCGAACTGTCGAAAAATTGGGTGTTATCATATACCTTTGCATTGGCTAAGGTCACGAGCTAGAGATAAGCGGGCTTGAATTGTTGACATCTGCCACATGGTAAACCACAACCTGGAGACACATGAGGCTGGCCATACAACCACTGGAAGCACCACTAAAAGGAGGAACTAATCTAAGTCAACACAATCTTTCCAAGCTCGTAAGATGTCATTCATAAAGATATTCCTGAATTCTGCAAAAGAGGAAGCCCACGAGGCACACTTAGAATAAATTCTTCTCGAAACTGCTTCATTCGACTCAACTCGATCATTAAAGATTCTATTATTACGTTCCCACCATAAATTCCACATTATGGAAAAGAGGGAAAGTCTCCACAGGGAGGATCATTTTGGGGAAACTGACACAATATCCCATGTATAAGATAACTCGGCCGTTGTAGAAGGCATAACCCAAAGCACGCCAAACTTATCCAACATAGAATTCCAAACTGCATAGGAGAAAGGGCAGTGGATAAGAAGCTGATTCGTGTCTTTTGAGGCCTGAAGATAGAGGGAAGGCATTGAGATATTGACAACGATTCTTCCTTTTTTGCGCAAATTGTCTTGGATAAAAATTTTCCCCATACTAGCGGTCCAAAATAAGCAAATTGCACGAGACAGAGCTTTGGAGGCCCAAATGTTTGAGTTGACACTAAGCTAGAAGAGTCTTTCAATTGTTGCAATTGAATAAGGACTTGATAGAGAAGCAACCAGTCGGATCTGACAACCACACTAGACTGTCCTCGGTAGAGCTTCAAATCTGGTAGGAAGAGATTAAGAGAAGTAGCTCAGAAAAATCATCTATCTCAGAGTCAGAGGGATTCCATCGAATGAGAAGATCTCAAACAATCTGGCTATTGCAAATGGAGTAGAAATCTGAAACGACCTTGGCTGGCAAATGAGAAAGGCGATAAATAGAAGGAATCCTAGATGCCAAGGTGGTATTGCTAAACCGGCAATTTGTCCAAAAATTTACTCTGTTGCCACGTCCCATCTTAAATCTGATTCCTTCTTTGAACTTGTCTACACATGCTGCAATAGCTCTCTACATGCCAGAAGCTCTACGAGGGGAATGATTGACGTCCCAGCCAAGGTTTCCCAAACCATATTTCAGAATAAGGATAAACACAACTTACAATTTTCATCGTATCGTGCTCTACAAAGAGCATTGTTTTTTGAAAGTTCATGTAGATATTGATTCTCGAGTACAAAAAGGATGCTTTAAGAACCTCCTCCTTCTTTTTTGTTTCTTTCCTTTTTTTTCTTTGGAGAATGGAGAAAGAGCGTTGTAATCCCTTTTTATAAGAATAAAGGACATGTTCTTGGTTTGACTATCGAGCTATTGAACTCGTGAGCCATTTGTGAAACCTTGGGAGAGTACTAGAGTAACACTTTGGACAAAAATCTAGCATATTTAGGAGCCAATTTGGCTTTATGCTTGGTGGGTTGACAATTGAGCAAACTTTCTATTGAAAATGACACATGGAAAACTACAGAAAAATTTGCAGCAGTTCTTAATGATTAAGGTAAAGCTTATGATATGGTGCTGAGACAATTATTTTGGCAAATGTCGAAGAAATGCATCCTAGACATATATTCTATGATCGTACAAGACATACGAAAATGTATATACAAGGAACAATGTTTGGAGATTATGGAGTTCCCATTCGTGACTAAGGTATGTCCTAAGACAATGGAGTACTCAGTTGGAATGGGACTTTACCAAGCATTTCTTTGAGCCTATATGTATTTGCTCTAGTAGTGGAATAATTAGTACTGTTTGGTGAGACAAAATATCTCTTAAATAACAAGTTGGAATCATGGAGGAAGCGTTCAAGACAAACATCTTAAACTTTCGTAGTTGGTAGAATAAACACCAATGTTGTCAAACTCGAATCGTATTGTGAATTGGTCTAGGGGTGTGAATCGTGAATCGGAAATTGTATAATCGCAAGATTCATAATATTTTTTCAAAAATTATTATTTATACTACAATTGCATATAAAATGATATATAATAATAAGACAATTTGTTCAATTCCTCATATTATATGGGTTTAGTTGGTATGAAAATTTGATACTGGATAAACTTTTCAAAAATGTTCAATTTACTGTAGCATACATATTTTTAAAGTATCTAACATAATTTCAAACAATTTTTTAATATAGTTAGACAAATTAAAATACTGGTTGCATATGATATTAAATTATGAAAATTAATAATGTTTGGTTACATAGAGTTACAAGAAGGGGGGACACCACATATTTTAAAATATCTGACTAGATAATGGAAAATATGTTAAAATGTTAGTGTACTATTTTAAATAATAGTTGTTTAATTGAGATATGTACTATTTTAAATAATAATTATGTTAAAATAGTTAGTGTACTATTTTAATAATAACTGTTGAATTGAATCTGATTAGTGTACTAGATAATAAATCAGTAGCACTTAAAATTTTAAATAATCCTTAATAACATCTATCAAATATTTTTTTAAAAAATTTAGAACTATTTATTCTCTAAAATAAATATAATTATACAAAAGATTGAAAAGAAAAAAGAGAGATTTGTTAATAAAACAAGAAAAAGATACTAAAAAATTAAATAGATATCTCAACTAAAAAAATAAAAAATAAATATCAAACATACTTAGGTGCAGTGTTGTTAAAATCGTCCCGAGTTGTGAGTCAACTCGTACAAGTTGACTCGACTCGGATGGTCCAGCGAGTGAACTCGCATGTTAAATTGGGAAATGCCTGCCATTAATCGTCCGATTTTTGGGAGAATTGCAGATCGTACGATTCAAAGATCGTCAATCATTACGATCTAGAAGAAAAAAGAAAAAAATGACGAAAAACTGAAGGAGGAATGGCGAGAAAAATAAAGAAGCAAAGAAGATTCGTGGCAGCACCTCTCTTTCTGTCTCTTTCCTTCGTTTTGTGCTTTCTCCCCCATCTTCGTGTTTTAGCTACTGCCGCTCTTGGGATGCCTAGGGTTTACGTCGCTTTCTTCGTCGCACGATAGGGTTTTTTCACTTTACTCTTTTAGCCGCATGCTCTTTTAGTCACAGGATAGGGCCTTTTCAGTAAACTTAACTATTTAAGTTCCTCAACCCCTTTACTGTTCACACGAGTCCACTTTATTTTCGTTTCCCTTTTGCATGAAGGCCAATTTCCATTGTGAGTTTCTCTTTTTTCGTTGGGATTTGGTTTTTATATTTTTATTTTATTATTATTATTTTAATTTAAAAACAGTGTTTTAAAACATATTTTATATTTTTAACTTTTTATTATTGTTTTTATATTTTAAGACATTTTATATTTTTAACTTTTTTATTATCGTCTTTATGTTTTAAAACATCTTTTTTATTTTTTATTTTTAATATTTTGTATCTATTTTAAATAATTATTTGGTAGATGTTACTAAGGTTTATTTAAAATTTTAAATTCTATTGATTCGTGTCAATTAGACACTTATTAATGTTACTAAGGATTATTTAAAATTTTAAATTCTATTGATTCGTGTCAATTAGACACTTATTATTTAAAATATTAAACTAACTATTTTAACATAATTATTATTTAAAATAGTTCACATCTCAATTAAATAGTTATTAATTAAAATAGTACACTAACTATTTTAATATATTTATTATTTAAAATAGTACACATCTCAATTAAATAATTATTATTTAAAATAGTACACTAACTATTTTAACATGATTATTATTTAAAATAGTACACATCTCAATTAAACAGTTATTATTTAAAATAGTAAACTAACTACAGTAAAACCTCTATAATATAATATGGTTGGGACCATAGTACATATATTACATTATAGAGGTTATTAAATTAGAGAGTCTAGCATTATTCTTTTCTAAAAATCTCCTTAAAAATCTCACCTATCATTAAAATGCCCTTTCGGCTTTTCCTTATGGAAACAAATTACTCCATTCATCCTATACCGTTCTCATTCATTGAGAACAGAGTGCCTGCACCGTCCTAAAGAATGATGAAGTTTATCCAGAAGTCTATCTCAAATTACTTTTTTGAAGATATAGTTTGTGAGGTCTTTAGTCACTTTTGTAGTAATTTTGTATTCTGAATGTATGAAATAGTACTTTACAAAATGGTTGGACAATACATTTTTTATTCTTAATATATTGAGTACTGAGTTAGAGAAATCTATTCCATTTTATATGAGCATGAGGTCGAGACCAGCTGCCGATATTATTTTAGACATGTTATAACTTTATAGAGTACTACATTATAGAGAGTTTACTATATTTTCGAGTTTGGCAATCTTGGTATACATTATAATATATACTTTTATATTATAAAACTTGAAAGATATGTAGAAATTTCTTTTATAGCTCCTACTATTATCATCTTAATGGCAATTTTATTCAATTAAAGTGAAATTTTATAATTACATTTAACAAATAATTTCTCTAAATTATCTATCTATAATACATACTATTCAATTATAGTGTGAATAATTATATATTATGAGAAATTGAACAAAGTATCTTATTATTCTATGTCATTTTATATGTAATTGTAGTATAAATAATAATTATACAAAAAAAAATTCAAAAATGTTATAAATCTTACGATTTTATGATTTACGAGTCACACCTTTAGACCGATTTACGATACGATTTGACTTTGATAACATTGCTTAGGTGACGGCAATAGAAAGGGGTCAAGTAGTCATCACACGAGGGACTGTTGACGACAAAGTTAATGTTAATTCAAGCAGTTCTCACATGAGGGACTATTGACGGCAAAGTTAAGTTAGGGTTTCCCATTTGCATCGTTTTGAAAGCAAATGAGAAACCATCACTTTGCATTGCAGACGAAGGAAAAAAAAATTACAAAACTTAGGAGCGGCGGAGCAGAGTCGAACCAAAAAAGAGGAAACGACAACAGAGATCCAACGATGAAGAAGAAGAAGAAAGAAGAAAGAGGAAGAAGAAAAAGAGAGGTACTTTTTTTTAAAAGCCCTGCAAAAACACATTTTCTAAATCTCATCTAGATCTCTTCCTTTCTTCTGCAGAATTGCACAATTCTACGATTTGTGATTCACCTCCAGAATCGTACGATTTTCTTCCATCTACGATTCATATACGATTTGGTTTGTTGGAGGTCATGATTCGAACCGTAAATCGTGCGATTTTAACGACACTGATAAAAACAAAATATGTAGAGTAGAACTTTAGGAAAACAGATGATAGGGAGGGTGACTCGGAAATTAAATTAGTGTTGCATTACAAGAAGTTTAGATGCTTAGAACTTTAGGAAAACAGATGATAGGGAGGGTGACTCGGAAATTAAATTAGTGTTGCATTACAAGAAGTTTAGATGCTTAGGCTCAATGATAGAATCTGGTGGAGGGTCCAACTGAGATGTAACTAATGTGCTGGAGCAAGGTGGGTGTTAAGTGCAAACAAGCTAGCAGAGTATTATTTGGTAAAGATCCCATATCGTTTAAAGGGGCAATTCTATAAAACAACTACTAATTTGTAATGTTTTATGGGTCAAGTCTTCAGCAAAAAGACATGGCAAATAAAAAAGGTAATTATAACAGGGGTTGTGCATTCTAAGGTGGATGCTAGAGTAACATTAAAAGATAATTGAATTAGAAATGACTACATTAGGAAGACCTTTAGTAGATGAGAAAAAGGAAAGTAAGTTATTTGAGGTGGTTTGGGTGCATTTGTAGAAAACCAAAAATAACCCATGTTCAAAAAATTGAGAGATTTCAAGTTGAAGAACATACTAGCAGGAGAGGGAGGCATTAAAAACTTTAAGGGGTAAAGAAAGACTTGATGGATTGTGGAGTGGCGGAGGTTATGTTTTGTGGTAAAGTATAACTCAAAAAGTTGACCCTAGATAAATGGTAACTATGAATTCCCAGATATGGACATCCAGAAACAGATATGGATATGAGACATGGGAGCGTGCATGGGATATGATGTTTTCAAAAGTTTAGGTTACAAGAATCTCAAGGACACAATGCATGTGTCTGTGCATAACAAGACGGAATGTAGTGAATGATGGTGATAATGTCATCACCGAATTCAATTGAGTGATCATTTTGTTCAACATATCCACATAGTTGTTAGAAGAGGAATGATTCTTTGCTGTCACTAGTGGTAAGGATGACTCCAAATGGTGGCATTTGGGACATGTGACGTCCACCTATTAAAAATTCAAACTGTTAATTGATTTTTCTACACATGTTTACATGTTTGTTTCTTTTCAGATATTGTGAAACTATAGGACCTACCATTGGATTGATCAAATGAGCGGTTTGTGGTAAATTTTATAGATTTTCTAACATGTACTTATCATTTTATTTAACCCAACAGTGGGTCAATAGGTTCACAAAATCTACAAAGAGACATATATGTAAATACGCTCTAAGCAAATTAATGTATAATTTTAATTTTTAGTAGGTAGACTCCACATGTCCTGAATGCCATCATTGACAATCATTCTTACCACTAGGGATGACAGCATAAGATCATTCTTCTTTTTAAAATATTATGATTTACGATTTGAATCCTATTGTTCTGTATGAATTTTACAAAAAAAAAAAAAGAATCTTATTCTTGAATTTTGATTTTTAAGAACCTTGCATTTTGGGTAAATTTCATGATTTATACATGTGTTCTAGTAAAAGTTATTTCTCTTTTATGATACCATTTAATTTTCTAAATATTTGTTTTTTTTGAAAGGTAATTCTAAATATTGGTTTTATACATGTCACATGTAAATATAGGGCTGTACATGAGTTCCTTTCTTTAATCTTGGAGATTATCAAAATTTCTGAGACTAAACTTTTACTTATGTGTGTCATCATTTAAAATGATGAATTGAATGCAAAGTGCATGGAATGTGATTTTTTTTCCTTTTTTAACTTTTTAAGTATTTTTCCTTTTTGTGGAAATCATAAAAAGTCTTAGGATTCATGACACAATTTATGATTCTATTCAATTTGTCTAAAATGATTTATGATACCGATTAGATTTTAGAGCATTGCTTATCTGCAGATCAGGTAATGCTAAACTGGACAACCTTGTGAGATTGGGTTCTGCTATGTTAAGCAATTATTGGTCTTTGGATATTATTCTTTTACACGTTTTCCATGCTTTTCTAGGTTTCTTCTCGAAAGCCTTTTGAGTTGTTCCCACTCCCCCCCCCCCTCTTCTTTTTCAACATTCTTTTTTGAACTTCCATTTCAATATTATTGTCACCATTTTAAAAAAGAAGTGGTGATATGTAAATGGGTGTGTTTAATAGAAAGAATTCCTCACTAGTATAATTTTTTTTTGAATACCCTCACTAGTAGAAGTTTGAGCTCAGGCGTTCTGTTTTTTTTCATCCTTGACTACATTCAATGACCTTTTTTTTTTTGTTTTTGCAAAAGTCTATATTCAAGGACTTTTTTTTTTGGAGCGGTAACAAGATAAATTTCATTAATAAAAACATGAAAGTACAAGAAACAACTCAAGGTTTATAAATGCTTGTTTTTGCTATATTCAAGGACATTTATAACTGCTTGAGACATATATGACGGTTTTTTTTCCCTTTTTTGGAAAAATGTGTTTGTAACTTTGTATCTAAGATGCAAGTAGTTAAATGAACAAGATATCATGGTTAACAATCTCCACATGTTTTTTGAGGATGTATGTGTCTATCATCCTTGTGATTGTGGCACACATTTTTATTCCATGTGTGGGTGACAAACATGTAATACTTCCCATTGTCATTAGCATGATTTGTTTGACTTTTTTTTTTTCCCCTCTTTCATAAGATGACTTTTTCCATAGCATATGCTCATGTCCATGTGGCAACTGTTTTTTGTGGTGTCCTATTTACAATTGCACATTTTAATAATATATTTGGGTCATTGATGTATGACACATGTATATCTTGATGATGCTCATGTGGCCACTGTTTTTTGTGGTGCCATGAATACCTTATTTTTAAATCACTCCTATAATCTATTTGGGTGCATGTCTATTCATGTGACATCCTTTTATACTAGGGTTGCAAATACGCAGGGTCAGCCTGCATTGGGCTTATATGGGCTGACTTGGAGACTATTTGGTCCCCTAGACCTTACTACTTTGACTGCTAAGTTTCACGGATACGGGTACGAGTGTTGGTACTTGACACGAGTACAAGGTGTCGGACACGGAACCCTAAAAAGATAGGACACAAGGACACAACAACTTATTTAAAATTTTAAATAAGTATTAAAAATGGAAGAAATGATATTTATGATTTAACTAAAGAAATAAGATCGCTACTTTAGGCAGCATCTTCTTGATTTTTTTTTTTTTTTTACGAAAAAGGAGTTAAATAGTCACCTAAAATGCAGATAAAAGGTGATTCTTTCAATGATTTTCCATTCTAAAATGTTTTTCAAGTCTTTTCAACTATTTAGAGGCAACATGGCTCTCTCACATGTTCAGTCGTGTCCTAAATGTGTTGGTACTTGTACCCGTGTCTGTAGGTGTCCAAATGTAACACTTTTGGTACTTTGATGTGTCCATGTAACTTAGCTGGTCTGATATCGAGACAGGCCAGTTTTGGACCTATAGTTGCTTGAAGGCATGATTTATGCTGGCTTGGACCATCAGATTCAACAAAGATGCCTAATAATTTACTTATGGTCTGGATTTTCTTTGTCTTTGGGCTTATGGACGGTCAAGATGCAGCCCAGCTTGGCCCAAAAATGGCTGCTAAGTTAGACCCATTTTCAACTCTAATTTTTAATTTGACTTGAGCCATTTTTTTTCCTGTCTTTTTATTTGATACAATTAATGTTCTAACTATTGATAAGCCTACCCTGAACTTTATTTTAATTTAAAACAGCGATCATCAACTAATGGGAAACTTAGTAGAAGAGGTGGTGGTGGTTCAACTGGCAATTCTAGTTCAGCAGCTACAAAACGAACTTCTGAGAAACGAAGGGTTCCCACTTCAATGGTATTTATGTTTTTCCCACATTTTTTTTCTTCATGCAGGTAAAAATTGTTATAGCACTCAGTGGTCTTTAAGTTCTCATTTGTATGCTAGGATTGCTCTGTTTTAACCTGACATGGGCTTTCAAAATTCCTAGTGGTGGAGAATCAAGTTCAAAGAATGTAATATTATAGTATCATCTTGGGCAAGTCCTGTTTCATATTTTACTCAAGCATGGTTATTTTTAATGCCACCATTTTGTGTTGAAGTTTATTTGTTATTATGATAAAATTTCATTATCTCATTATTGTTTACTAGCAATAAAAGGGAAGAAGAAAAGGCAATGCTCTCTCTCTCTCTCTCTCTCTCTCTCTCTCTCTCTCTCTCTCTCTGTGGTGTAAAAGGGGATGCTTTTTGTTTTGATGCAGTTGCATATAATGATAAGTATAAAATGCACAATTTTTTTTTCTACTTTTTTCAGGTAATCAAGTTTTTAAATGTTAATACATGCCTTAGTTATTAGGTGGATGGTTGAATTATGTAGGAAAAATGTTTTTAACTATGCTTAGGCAATCCTAAATATCTAGCGAGACTTCTTTTTTTTATGAAATGGTGACTGTATTTAATAATGAAAGGCCATTAGAAGTGCACCAGCGAAAGGTAGAGAAGAAGTAAAAACAAAAAGGCCCAAAGCACCCTTTAGACCCAATAAATAAGAAGCTCCGAACTCAGAACTCCAAAATGGCAGCACAAGCCAATACATTCTTTCCATGCTCTAGAAATGGAAAAGCCCTAGACCCCTTGAAGAGATGAAGCTCGAGCAACACATTTAGCCTTTACCCTACTATTGACGTCTCGAGGGTTTTCCGCACAGTTTCTGAATATGCCCGATTGTTGCACTCCCACAAAAGGCTCCAAATAGTAGTGAAAAGAACTAGACGCCCCATCACTGAAAATCTAGAAGTGTTCTTAGTGATCATCCAAACATAAGATAACTGAGCAACCGAAGGGGCCATAGGTTCAAGATTTTGAGCTCCAGACTGAGGAAGAGAAAAGACAATGGATGAGGATGTGATCCACATCTTTAGAAGCCTGGAAGCAAAAAGGACAAGCACTAACCAAGATTCTTCCCTACTTATGTAAGTTATCTTATTTGAAGATTTTCCCTTAGCTCGGGTAGTTCAAAAGAAGCTGATGGCATGCGGTGGGGCTTTGGAAGCCCAGATTGTGGGATTAACCATTGGGAGAGAATCACATTGATTGCTCCAAACAAAGTAAGATTTCACCGAGAAAACACCAGAAGAATTGGAATATGAAATAAGAGGGTGTTCCAAGAGGCACCGTTTCTTGAACAGACAGATTTCGGTAAAAGCAGATGTCCCACACCATCTGGTTGCTAGAGACAAGAGTGGAAATCTTGTATTATCACATAATCTTGGGTGGCGATTTAGACACCCCCAAAATCTTTTTCTATACACCCCCTTCTTTTTCTTTCCCATTTTACCCTTGCACATGTCACGGTTTTTAAAAAGTTCCTCTCCATTTTCCAATGCGACAACCTCTCTTCTCTGAAATCAAACACCAATACATTTTCCTCCTATTCTTCTCTCTTTTCTTTTTCCATTCTCTCCCCTGCTTTGATCTAGCAGGACTGTCGTCCTTGCTGTCTTCAGAGCTGTCGCTGGAGTTGAAGTCTTCCTGCTTGCAGCCCTTACAGCGAACGCTGCTGCCTCGTGTTGCCGCCTGTGTTGCTTCCCCTGCTGGTACGATTTCAAGCTTCCACAGCCTTCTCTGCTGCTGCCTGAGACTCGTCAGGCGTCCATCTTGCCAGACCCAACCATTCCAGCCACACCCCTTTTCCCACACCATCGCCACAACACCCATTTGTGAACTGTCTCTTCCTCACAACCAGATCTGCAGACCATCGCCTAGCTGCCCGTCTCTTTCCTTGCTCCACGTCCTGTTCCTGCAAGAGTTCAGTCATCCAACCTTGATTCCTGCCTCTACGCCCACTTCCTCAGGCTCGTGCTCTTCAGCCTCTGTTTCCCAGGACACAACCCCTTTTGACCACAACCCATTTAAGCCCTGTATTGTCCCTAAGCCAACTAAACCCACTGTTCACTTAGTCCCATTTTCGCCCAAACCCAATCTATCCAGGTCTGGCTGTTCATCTGTGGATTGTGAGACTCAGTTCCAGCCCAATCAACGGCAAGCAACTCTCAAGATCCTGTTCACACTGGTCACCACTCCTCTGCTTTCTTCATTCTCTTCTCGGTTCTCTTCTCTTCTTCTTCTTCTTCTTCTTCAAGTTCTGAACTTCTCTACTTCTCTCTTCACTCTGCATTGTCGTGCATGCACCCAATCTGTTTAAAAAAATTAGTGCCGCCTCGTCCCGCCGTCCTGGCCAACATCTGTTGCTGTTCCCTCAGATCATCACTGCCGTTCAAGCCAAGCAACCCAGATCTGATCGTCTCTTCTGGGAAATATTAAGTTAAATGAATGGAAGGTTAATGAAAGTCAATGGGTCAAAAGGGATGGTCCCACGGGTAACTTGGGCAAGATTGGTTGGAAGAGTGAATGGATTGAATGGATTTGAGTGTGCCTGTTCATGGAAAGCAGGACCTAGCTTGGGTAGTTTGAGTGAACATGCAATAAAAATCTGAGAAATAGGTTCTGAGACAGTCGGTATGGAGTTGGGTTGTGTTAGGCGGTTGAAGAGGGATGGAGGAGTTGGGAAAGGAAGCTCTTGTATTGCAGAGTGGGAAAAGAGAGAGAAATAGAGAAGATCAGAACTTGAAGAAGAAGAGAATGGAGATGAGAAAGAAGATAGCACAGAAGAGAAGTAGAAGAGAAGAGTGGGTACACGTGGGAGAAGAGAAGAAGAAGAGGAATGGGTACATGTAGGTGAAAGAATAGACAGAGAAGAGAGGTTGCGAGCTGCGTTGGAAAATGGAGCGTAAAATGGGAAAGAAAAAGAAGGGAGTGTATAGAAAAAGATTTTGGGGGTGTCTATATCGCCACCCAATAATCTTTGTTATGTTTGCCTTACTAAATACTTAAATTTTGTCTACAATTCTTTGCTCAAGCCTTATTTATTTGGTTGAATAAGCAGCATTTTTAATCACCAAGAATATATACAAATCTTTGTTTTTTTTAAGAAAGTATACACAATATACAAAATTGAGTAACTTCTTTATTTTAGCAATTGATTTGGAAGTCTATTGTTTCTTCTCTGTACCAGTGATGGAGATTTGTGGGGTTATTGTCACAAATATTTGCTTTCCAAGTGGGTTTGTGGGAGCAGTGGCTCCATATTTGAGGTAGATTGAACACGCATGATTAAGTGGATGGGACAAGGTGATGCTTTCCCAGGAGACTTACTCATGTCTCATGAGGCAAATGGAAACACATATCCATTCTATGGGACCATGGTTGCCCTTTTTGTGTTTGGTGCTTTAGAATCCTTAGTGCTGTGATTTCGTTGGAGTTGCTCCCTTGTGAGGTCTCTCTCCTCAGAGAGTTAAAGCTCTTTATGTGAAGCTTTTGCAGGCAAGATCAAGTTGGGACAAACTAGCTAAGACTATTTCGGATCAAAGGTCTATCTGCTTATATGATGAGTAAGTTGATGGAGGCTTGTTCATCTCCCACTTGTTTGTAAGGTGGGGAATAAATTTTTTCAACCTTTTGAAAATAAGTGGGTAGGGGAAGTAATATTGGAGATCTCATTCGGGGATGAGGTTCTTTCCATTGAAGGGGATATATTCATGTGAAAATGGTTCTGGTAGCAATATTGTGGTCCCTTTAGAATGTGACAAAAAATCTTCAATGGAAAAGGTATAGAGCTGAATGAAGTTGATTATCACAAGTAAGAACTGTGATTTGGCTATCTCCAAAGAGGGTTTGACGTTGTTTCTCCATTATAGCTATGTAGTTGGAATTCTTGCATGATTAGAGAAGTCTAAACGACATATCAGATTTAGAGATTCTATGTTGAGCCAGGAAGTTCTCCATTTTTTTCACTGTCTAACGTGTACGAATGAAATGTTTGAATCCACACATAACGAATTAATCTCTCTAAACAAAGGAATGAACTTCCATGGAGGTTGCTTCTTTCCTTGAGCCCATCTGATAGCATTCACCGAATCACTTACCACCATTAGCTAACCTTGAAAATGATCTTGAAAAATCTTGAGAGTTGTCTAATTGTGAGAAATTTTGTTTCATTAGAATCCTTCACTCCCCATAGGCCTTGAGAAAAAGGCAATGACTTGTTCCTCTGAGTTATATAGTAACTATAGTATATCTCTTATTTTTACTATAGTTGAAAACATTGTTAAGAGTAGGCAAAAGATTGACTTACTCGTCATATTTTCTCTTCGAAAGGGAATGCCTAAATTGCACCCCCCATGGCAATCATTTACTTTTTGTCCCTGACCCCAACAAACTCTATAAAGACAAGGAAAGGACTCCTTCAAGCAAGACTCCCCAACCGAAATGTCATCACAGAAAGGCACCCATCTCCTTTAAATGCCTTCCCAACAGAAGATGCCTCACTTCCCATTTTGAGAGCAGATCTCATCACCCTTGACCCTTTTTCAATATGGACTCACACAAACCCCGCTCCCTTGGATTATTCCCATAAAGAGAATGGGGAACACTTCTCCAAAGGGCGTTAACTTCCATCTCATATCTTGAAGGCCACTTGCAAAGTGGAGCACCGTTCCTTTCTTGAAGCTTGGTAATGCCTAAACCACCATATTTTTTCGGCCTAAACACATCATCCCAGTTCACTAGGTGCACCTTCCTTTTATAACTCTTTTCCTCCCACAGGAAATTCCTCTCATTCTTTTCAATCTTATTGGCAATAGCTGGGATTTCTAAGGACATGCAATATAGAGGAAGATTCAATAAAGTGGCCTTTATTAAAATAAGTCAACCACCAATATAGAGAGAATTTTTTTTTCCACATGGATAATCTTTTTTCAAAATTCTCACAACTAGGTTCCATATTGATTTTGCTCTAGGATTCACTCCAATGGCTAGCCCCAAGCACTTGAGAGGAAACTTGCAATCTCACAAGTGTCTCTTACACGACGATCATATATAAACAAAAGATGCTTTTAGAAAACCTTAGACACACGTGACTTCAGTCACACACGTGGACAAACTAAACCATAAATAACAAATATATGTCTGTAACAACCTTAAAACACATGCCCTTTCAAAAAAAAAAAAAACTTAAAACACATGTAAACTAAACAGAATGAAACTAATAAATGATTGGTTGGATCGGGATAATCCACAAATGGATGACTCACATTTTTTAAATGGATGGATTGAGCCAAATCCTCTAATTTATTACTGGATAAGTGTACAATCTGGGCTATCCATGGCAGGATCGCTCTCTATCTATCGTCAGATATATTAAGAACATGCAAAAGATCATCATCCAATCCTCTTGAGATAAAAACTAGATTCTGGCGCATCCATCTTTGCTGGTATCCCATGATGTCCTCATCATTCATTTTACACTTTGCAATTCTGTGAAGCAAGGTCAAACTACACTCCCGTTGTAATTGAATGTTTTAAGGTGTATCCCTCATGTGCATGTGATCAACAAGTGACAGTGGAAGATAATAAAGAACATTGGTTTTTACCCTTTTTTATGAATTTATCTGCAGTATGTTTTAAGGGACAGTACAAAAAATGCAAGTGGCAAGGAGAAGTCAACTTACCTTTTAGTGTCAAGGCGAGATGATCAGCGGCTTTCAGAGAAGTCCATTTCTGTAGGTTCTGTGACTGGAACAGAAATATTAGAGGATGAAACTGGTATGAGTGGTGACTGGATCCTTTATTCTTTCTTATGATGCTTAAAAGTCATTCTTTAGTTGCTTATTTTTTCTGTAATTTTCACACGTCCACAATTATCACTGAACATGTGTACCTGGTGCTTGTAACAAAATAAAGAAGTGCTTACTGCACAACCAAGTGCCAGTTTGAGTCTTACCACCATTTCTTTACGTGTGTAGATTGCATAGATTCACACATACATTAGTAGAAATCACCTGCAATGTGCGTGCACAATGCTGAGATGGATTTTATATATTGAGCAAGAATCTACAAAATATTCATTAACAAATATCTTACTCCATAACGTTAACCTAATTAATCTCTAATATTAAAAAAATAATGCCTGATGGTAGTAATGAACATAATCCATATATTAGGATCATATTTTAGGGTTGAGACTTGAGACGGATTCAGTTAACCATAGGAATCAGTAACATGTTCTTAACCAACTTGATCTTTAGCACAATTGGCAAATGCTCATTGTCAAATCATGAGATCCAAGTTAGACTCATATAGGGATTTTTGTGGGATGCATGTTACACAAAGTGGATTTGGTTTTGATTTGACTTTCAACTCACATCCCAAAAAATCCAACAAAGAACTCACGTTAGTACTGCCCATCTGTTCGAAGGCAATGAATGCCCAACCTGAGTAAAACTAACTCATTTATCATTTTCATACTCACACTACCCATATGATTTGGATCGGTTATGTGTTAACTTCCTAATTTGAGAATGTAAGTTTTCAAGTGCTCTTTCCATTACATTCAAAATAATAATAGTAATGAAGTGCAATCATTCCGAATACAGTTTAGTTTTCATGTGAAATAGCTATTAAGTATTTTATATTTGTTACTGGCACAACAACACACCATTCTGGCAACACTATGAGGTTGTTTGCCATTTTCCAGTTGAGGAGCATAGGAAATAAGACCCTTCTCTCTTCTTCCATGGAATAAGGATTCTTTGCCAAGAAGAAAAAAATGAGACATTTCCCTCTTCTTCCAAGGAATCCATTTGCCAGAAGGTAAAGTTTTTCTTGCATGGTGAGACAAAAATGTTAGGTTTTCATGGCCTGACACGACTTTGGATTTCATGATGTCATTGAATGACATGCCACCCCCACCCCACACACACACATATATGTATATTTCTTTTCCGTGGAATTAATTTTCTGAACAAAACTGACAAACAACCTCTATGAGAAGCAACTACCAGTATTTCGGTCTCAAAGCCCTTTAGATTAATTCAGATGGTGAAAGTGAGGAATTTACATGCTTTGAAAGGTTGAATTTGAAATAACTAAATGCAGATAATGTAAAAGACAAGCATCATGCTTGCCAAAATAGAATGCAAGTTTATGGTTTTGAAGCTGAAGCTTAATATTATTATTAGTGTTATTATTACTACTACTACTACTACTACTATTAACCCAAGAACGTGTTATCCTCTACTAAACTATTCTTTGTCAAGGCATCCATCACTTTCCTCAAAGCCTAATACAACGGTTACAAACTTGATATATAAATCCAATTAGTTAGATCTTACTAAAAAAACTGAAATATAAGACAGTTCAGGAAAAATGTTTGTACACAATATGCATGCCTCAAGAAGTAATTGCTGCATACCCATGGAAATATGAGAACCGAATACTGAGAACACACCTCTTATCACGGCAAACATTATGGTCTGAGATTCCCATACATTGTTACATTTGGAGATCTGGGTTCCTCTTCAGCTGCAAGCTATTGACTGCCACTTCAATGTGGCTTAACATGGAAGTATTAAGCAATTCCATGGAGTTTGAGTGACATTCTGCGCTATGACAATGAACAGTTTTTGCAATATCCATAACAAATGTTAGAAAAGTGTCATAACTGGATCATAAGAAAATCTTCTGAAAGTGTTATCAACAGAACTGCATGCCACCTCAAGCATGAGAAGTGATTCTAAAATAAAAAAAAACAAATATTTCACTCACAAATATCTTATTGATACATGGGAAGTTTTCCACCATACAACATTGAAAGGTAAATATTTTCTGGATAATGTTATAAAGTTCAAGCATGCATAGAAACATGGATTGATTTTTTGACATTGATGATGAGAAATCTTATTTTTCCTTGACTTGGAGACTGATCCCCCTCACATTGTTGCCTGCTAGAAAAAGAACCACAGCAGCCCTATGATTCTTCTTCACATAACAACATTTCTCCTTTCTACGATTTTTTGGATGAAAATGGAACCAAAACATGTTTTATTTTTCTCAAAAAGTTTAATCAGATCATATAAAAATCAATTAATATATTTAAGAAAAGAAAAATAAGATGGAAAATCCAAGTAATTAGAAATAAAGAAAAGAGGTAAAAATACAATTGTTGGTCATCCACATTTGTAGCATGATTGGATGGAAGAGGGAGCTTGTTTGAGACAACTGCTTTAATCCCTCCATCCACAAATGTGTTCCACATCGTAGAGGAGAAAGACCATGCTGTGGCTGTGAACAAAGCTTCGAGCTATAGTGACAAATGCGTTTGGGTAGCTCAGTTGCCTTGAGCTACTAGGAATAGACTAGAGGTCTCGGGTTTGGCTCTTCCTGGAGTAACCTGATACACGAGGCTTGCGGGCAGTTTTGTGCATCTGTGCACCTCCATGTGGGATGGGGATACCCATGTTATTCAAAGAAAAAAATCCTCTATAAAAAGGGACACATTGATTGCCCACTAAAAAGAAAAGAGTAGTAACAAAAAGACGGAACGCCTTTCCTCTATTATCCATTGAGATTCAAGATGCTTCAAAAGGCCTGCAAAGGCACTTGAAACTAAGCAGCAGAAAATAGTTATAGAACTTCTTCCTTTGTCATGGTGAAATTATTTTCTGTACTTATTTGTTTCTTCACTGGACTTTCAGTTGCTGGCACTGATCATGGAACTACTTCTGGAGCTGGCACTGATCATGGAACTACTTCTGGAGCATCTGGGGCTGTTGAAATTGGAAAGAAAAAACTGTTACTGAAAGGAAAAGAGAGAGAAATATCTCAGGTATCCATTTATGCTGATTGATTTGTTTCGTCCTTTTGACTTTCATCTTGTTATTTATGGATAAGTAGTTACTCATGCTAGTGTAGATACTTTGATTATTGTTGACATTTTATTCTCTGGACATTGGAAGGCTTTACCAGTTGTGTAAGTTTGATGCTTTGGACAGGCATCTGGTGGATTATCAGTATTACAGCAGCGGAGTGTATCATCTCCTGTGAGAAACTCTCAAGGTTCAGCTGCATTCAAACAGAACCCGCGCCGTGAGGCTACTGGAAGGATGATCAGGAGCATACTTTCAAAGGAATCTCGCCAAAATCAGTCACCAAGTGCAATAGTCCAGTCTGAGCAGCAAACTCAAAGAATGAATTTAGAAAAGGACAAGCGACCACCTCGGCCAACCAGCATACGCTCTATTATAAAGGATCATGTATCTGGCATTGCCCCACTTGCAGGTACCCCCAATAGTGATACTAAAAGTGCTTCAAATGATAAGCTTCACTCAAATGATATGCATAGCATTGTTTCTGTTAATGAGAAGCAAGATAGGCGAACAAGAAACAAAGAGAGACCTGATCGTGGTGTTTGGGCTCCACTTCATCGTTCGGATGGCTCACATGCCAGTGATGAATCCCTCCCAATGTCCTCTTCTCTGCCTACAGACTTTCTGTCAGATTCTCTGGATGGCATATCTATTTCTCGACAAACTGCTTCCAGAGTGAGTAAAATTGGGGATGATATGGTGGACGGCACAGATATCGGTTTATCCTTCACTGGTGGGAAATCTCGAAGCATTGATGGGGGTCTAAATTCTCGGTTGGTGCGGGGAGGTAGTTCATTGTCTACCTATGAATTTCCATTGGGAGAAATGAAAGTGGATATGCTTAATACAAGTAGGAGTGGAGAAATAAAAGTTATTGGGAGTGGACGCAATAGTCTTTCGTCCTTGGAAAATGGTTAGCTTTTGCTTCTAAGGCCTTTTTATGTGTATGACTTGGCTGGTTTTATATTTCTGTTAGTTCACTTGTGTTTTGATGTTGTTTAGGTTCTCATAGACATGTTGGGCGTCGTGGGCCAGCACATGGATTGAAAGATGTTGATGGTTCCTCAAATTTTTCTGAGGGGAAGCCTTCAAAGAGAAGCAGTGCTACTGGGTATGGTTCCCATGAGGTGAGCTACTCAGATTTACTCTTTAGTCAAACATTTTTTTGTACCATGCTAAATGGCATGCTAAATCCTGTTTTGTGCACATTTGAATCTTCATCTTGCTGCATCTGCAGAAGCAAGTATGGGTTCAGAAGTCAGGTTCAGGTTCTTAGTGTCTCTTATATGGTAAGATCCATTTTCAGAATCCATTGTCTTTGCATTTTTCTGTGTAAAATGGATCAATACATGCATTATTGCAAACGACTTTGAAGGAAAAAGTAAATCCTTTGCAAACTTAAAGCCAATGAATTGTAAGTTGATTGGGTTCTTTGCAAGTTCTTTGGCTTTATTCCTGGACAGGTTGGCGATCCTGGTTTCAAGTGGAAATAGGATGGAATGAATTGGGTGAAGTTGGGCTTGGGCCAGGTCCAAATTCATCCAGCACAGTCCATTCTATTCTCACTATTCCTAGAAGCAGGTCCATGGTCTACGTCCTATAGAAATAATAATCAATTCCTGCACAAGTGATTCCATTCATGGAAGTGCTCTGACTAGATAGGAAGACAATTTAACTGATGCAGAACTTTTGTTTGCCAGATACAAGATTTATAGGTGTCCATATGTATAGTTACAAACATGGGTGCTGTGTTAAATGGGGAAAACGGTTCTGTTTTGAATATGATTTTGTACCTCTTTGATGTTAGAATAGTTAATAACATTTGTACATAAATTTTTTTTTTTTTTAAATGGTTCATATATTAATATGTAAAGAGCACCAGAGGTGCAAATACAGGAAATAGAAACTGACAGAAAGCTACATCTGTACATAATTTTGTATTTTTTTTTTGAATGATTATTTAGTTGATTTTTTTTTGAAGATCAAGGTGTCCAGGCCTCTTAGAGCACTTGACTAATGTTTGGAGCATGTGTAAACTTCCCCACCCACACACAGGTAACACTACGAGGGGTGAGCCTTTTGTGTTGAGAGTGACTTGAACCCAAGACCTCCCTACCCACACACACTGGGTAACACTATGAGGAGTGGCTCTTTTGTTGCTAGGGATGGGAATTTGAGACATTTAACCTAAAGCCCAGAAAGCCCATCCCTTTGAAACTATGCTTGAGAGTTAATCTTCAACCAGGGGTCGAAATCTCGGCCGATACGAATAGTATCGGCCAGATACAAAAAAGTTCAGCCAATACGGCCGAGATCTCGGCCGATTTTTATTATTTATTTAAAAAAAAAAACAAATATCGGCGTGTGCCTAGTCGATATCTCGGCTGATATGTGAAATATCGACCGATATTTATATTTTAAATTTTTTTAAAAAAGAAAACAGCCTTTTTTATTTTTTTAAATGAATTTTTTTTTTAAAAAAAACCACCGAGATTTTCAAAAAAAATAATGTGGAGAGAAAAATCTGCCGAATTTTGGGCCCCTGTCTTCAACCTAATTAATATTGGGCCCGATTAAATTGGGCCAGGCTTGGGCATGGTCAGCCAAGCCTTAATTTCTAAACCTCCTTTTCCACCTTAACATTTTGTATAGAATGTCTCTATGATTTCATTCCACTTTAACTGAATTTCCTCCAACTTTGACCAAATGCTTGATTAATTCTTGATTATTGCAATCATGGAGATCCTTTTGCTGTCAACCTTGTTGCTATTAAATCGTCCACTCCACAAGTCTCTTATGGAGTTGGATTTTTCATTGCCATGCCTACATTGGATTCTCTCTCTCTCTCTCTCTCTCTCAGTGGACATGATCTTTCGGGGGACTTCGGAATCAGGTCAATGTTGGATATCATGGATCCCCAAGGTCGACCATTGGATCAAATCCAAACCCATCGTCTATAGTTTTTAGCTGGATGATGCTAGGATAAAAAGAGCTGTTGTTACAATAGCAGGAATGTTGACATGGAACTTTTTGGAACAATACAAAATGAACTTACTAATAGGATGAGTTGCATCAAATGTTTATGTAAGGTAGGGGAAATTCATCGTCATTGTTACTTGAAGCCTTTCGTGTGGAGGGAACATAGAATGGAAGAAGAATGCTTGGTTTTGAGAGTCCTCATTTGTTTTTGTTTTTTTTTTTATGACCAAGGTGTCCAGGCCTGTTAGAGAACCCGACGATCCTCGGGGCATCTGCAAGCCTCCCTACCCATACACCTGGTAACTCTAAGTGGCCTTTTGGGGTGGAGTGGAGTCCTCATTTGGTTTAAGATCAAGTTTTAGAAAACTGAAAATCCTCAACTCGATTTTTGGTTGGAGTCCAACACGGTGCCATGGCAACTAAATTGAAATTGACCTTGTTGAATAATGGACAAATATACTTGTAATAGATATTTATCCATCTACAAATATCCATTCAATTCAAGAAATAAATATTCACAAAGTGAACCTGAGATATTTCAAGCATCTAGAAAAATCCATCATCAAGTATACATATCCATTCACAAACATAAATTACCAGAATAATGTTATTCTCCATTAAAATGTTGGTCAAAAAAATATTTGTCAATAAGAAGTATTAAATGTATTCTAAGACGCATGAAATGAAGCTGTGTATTGTGCGGGGATTTGGAGGGTGAGGGGAGTTGTGCTGAGGACTGATTTCCCTACCCTTTCATGTTTTAGGGTGTGTTTTTAAGGTTGGGATTTCTGTAGTTGCAACTACACAGGATAAGACTCAGTTTTCAGGGTGAGTTCCACTTCCCCACCATGAGTCACCGTGATCCAAACACTACCTTAGCATTAGTAGTTGGAACCATCGTTATCTCATGTAATGACAATTTATGTCAGATAAATGCAGTTTCTTGAATATTATTCAAGTAATCCTTTTTCTTGTATGTAATTTTTGCTCTGATGAAAGCTGACACAATATATTTGACACACATTTTCTCTTTACTGGGCTTGTGTCTGTAGCCAACTATTACTATCATCTGCAGACAAGGCCACACTTTTTTGTTGTCCTCTGTTCCTCACCAAGATAGACATGTTCTGCTGCAGCTTTTGTCAATATCAGAGGCTTTATTTGGGTGCTTGGCATCATCTCTTCCATCTTTTTTTGGATTCCTTGAGATTTGTCAAACAGTGAATCCTGCTGAGGTTCACCTGCTGTAGAAGTATGTCATTGCCATGTTTCAGTTCTGAAGACATGGGAATTGGGAGTTCTGGTACTGCACAACTTCCTTATCACTAGCAAATGATTGGATTGAAGTGTCGTTCTCAATGTTCTCGAAGAGGATAAATTGATCTGAAAGGCATTCAGGTTCTGCCGACTCGGAGTGAGAAATTCTAATCCCTATCTATACTGACGATGATATAAAAAGAGATACGATAAAGATTCCATTCAGTTTACATGGAGCTTTTAACCAAGGCGTCCCTTTGATAATTTTCAACAGAAGGGGTTTGAATTTCTTGTGGGCATGTAAGACAAAAGTGGGAAGGACAGTCTTGCAGATGACACAACTGTTATTCCGAGAGGCGTTCTGGTCTAGGTCAATTTGTTCTTGGTTAACATGTAAATATAGCAGAACGGTGAGTGTATGATTTTCACCCACTGGCTATTTAGATAGGTCTCAGGCTCTGGAGCCATATATGATATAGCTGGAACTTGTTGATCCAGTAAATAAGAGCTGTTTTGTACTGTGTAGATGAGAACTCAGGTGGCCCGTTGTTGGGTTTTAACATTTTGAGCTGTTCTGAACCATCAGTGGCTGACTGGATATGGAAGTGGATTGGGTGGTTTGAAATCATATTGGGCTTTTCCTTTTGGGGGTTTCTGGTGTGTAGTTGAAATGTGATTGTTTCGATGGTATATAACCAGTTTCTAAACATGGCTGTATAGTTTTGTCGCATATAATGTGGTTGGGCACTTTGTTCTCTCATTTTGTCAATCTTTCTCATTGTCGCATTTGCTCCAGCAGTGAGACTGCTGGATATACCATGCTCATCTTCTTGCAGGTCTTTAAAATAGGCCTTGTTTGGACTTTGAATGCCATGAATCCCTTGATTTGTAGTTGATGCAAATAATGTGTGATTATGAATATATTACTTTATAAACAGCAATTTGTCTCTTTAGAAATGGTTATACTGAAAAAGGTCCGTGATTACAGAATTTACAAAAAAGAGCATGATTATATGCAATAACAAATTTGTTGTCCGGTTATTTCTTATATCCAGCAAATGGTTTTTGGAGTAATAGAGCAAGTACGAAATCCAGCAAATATTCAGATGCAAAGTTTTGAAATGATTTTAGGTTTTGGGGGTAGTTCAACTAGCAGGTGCTCTTTTTCATGGATCAAACATCTCAGATTTGAGTACTTTCGCTACCCCATGAATGTGGCTTGGAGGGAGTTGTGTGTATTTGGAGTTTATGCAATGCTTTTTTACTCGGAGAGAAATGGAGGTCTTAGAGTTTTTTGTTATAAAAAATAATAAAATAAAAATCTAAGGTTCCAAATCCGAGGGGAAGCCTGCTGCCATCAGCTACTGTGAGAAATTGATAGTAGAAAGCTGAAAGGGTTTTTAAGTGTGTAAAGGCATATTTCTATTACTTTATGATTACATTCTGCGGGAGAATTTGTTAGTATTTTCTGCATTTTCCACATTTGATTTAGAGACCACATTTTCTCTGTAAAATTGCATTTAAATGGCGAAGTTCAAATCAGTATAGAAAACGCAAACACTTCCCATCCTTGGTGAATCTGAAGAGCCAATTTCCTTCTCCGGTTCTATCTTTGGTTGAAACATGCAATTGAGTCAACAACGACGTCAAATGTATGCCATTTTCGGGATATTATCAGCCAATGATAATATTTGACTATTTTGAAGGTTTTATCGTAACATTATTGGAAAAAGAGTTAGGCCAGTTAGACACAATGTCATTAGATTAACCATAGGTCTCACAAACTTAGGTTCATTTGATAGGCGATCATATAGATATGGAGTGTATAAAGTTTCAGTATGAATTGATGTTTCAACTGTATAATTCCGGCCTTTAAATTTTGATGATTATGGTCATTTATTTTTTAAAGTTTAAAATTAAGGGATATAATTATCAAATGTGGGTGAAATTTCATATAAGAATTATTCATATGGTTCTCTTTACACCAGACTCAACAAAGTGGGTCATAAAAATCCAATTTTATTGAATGTCTTGCTAACAACAGGGTGTGTCGGTAGAGTTTTCAACAAATAGATATTACACTTAAAAATTGAAAGAAGTCAGAACAATAGGAGGAACAGGGATTGAGTTGTATAAAAGCGTTTATGAGATTCCATGGGTATGAAAAAAAAAAAAAAATTTTTGATAATATTGTCATACATCACTCGTTATTGTCCTGATCAGGGGTTCAAAAATCGGGTCGGCCGATATATCGGCAAATATGTAAATATCGGCCGATATGCGATACGGACGATATTTTGGCCGATAATTTTCTCTCTCATACTGATATCGGCATTTTCTCTCTCTTCCGATATCGGAACCGTGAAAAAACCGCAAAAAACCTTGACGAACCGTGAAAAACCGCAAAAAACCTCAAAAACCGCAAAAAACAGTGAAAAACCGTGAGCACCCGTGAGAACTGTAAACCCTGAACTGCGGAAAACCGCGAAAAGCTGTGTAAAAACTGTATCGGTGTTTTAAAAAAAAAAAAAATTTTAAATACCGATATTTATGAATATCGGCCGATATTGTGACCGATATTCGGTATGTACGGCCGATACTTATCGTATCGGCCGATATTACTCGGTTTAAAAAAACCGATATATATCGGCCGATACGATAGGTATCGGCCGATATTTGAACCTTAGGTCCTGATATTATTTTTGTAAAACAATGGAAAAATGTCTATAATTACTGTATTATTGGAATGAGTGACGTATGAGCCCAAGCGAGGAAGAAATTTAGGCTCTATCTATGGTCCACAGCATTATGGTTGGAAGATGTTGAATATGAGGCTGAATACAGTTAGAAAGTTGTCAAGCTTAGTTTTAGACATAAAAACTCATTCAATGTCTGAATCATGTTTGAATTTTAAATCTTAAGCTGTCTTATACTTCCTCCCGTCGCCACCTTGGAAAAAGCCCGTTAGTTAAGTGGACAACTTGTATTTTGAACATTGCCATTGAGTAACCGCATTACTATCATCAAAGCTGTCTATTTCAAATGTAATCGTACGTAGTGAAAGAAAACTTAAATGAGATTTTATTTTAAAAAGATACAGCCAACATAGATATAAAAACATTGCAGCTACACCTCTCGATTTGACAAGTATACTGCAAAGAATGGGATAGATTCATTTCGGCACAATATGAGGCAAGGTGGAAATCAGATTAGCAGGTATATAATTGTTGGTGAGATTACGCTGAAAAACTATACACACATGAAGAATAGCTATCCTAGAAAAGCAAGCAGAAGGACAGACATAACTCAATGGGAAGATCGCGAGAGATGGCTTAAAACCTAGATTCAGATATTTAAGATCGAGTGGTTAGAAGTTGAATTTTGAGATGAAATTTTAACAGATATAGTTATGTTTTTAATTTAAAATATAAAAACAGTAGCAAATACGATTTTGTAATATATGTATATAATATAAAAAAAATAAAAACAGCTAAAATCCTGGCGAGCCTCAATGGGCTTTAAGTAAAACTCAAATTCAACCTTTCGGACAAAATTCTTGTTCAAACTCATTTGTTTAAATTGGGCTCAGGTTTGATAAGACTTTATTAGTGTATCCACAGCCACATTCTTCGTTGGAAAGAGATAATGGCTGTATTTGGATAGAATTTTTAAAGTTGGTCTCATACAATGTGTAGTGTAGATATTATTTTTTAAGACTACAAAAAAATTATTAAGAGTTTTGGATATTTATAAATTAATTTGAAGCCCTCAATAAGAGTTTAAAAAACATAATTATTTCTATCATATGATTTTTATGGAATTCATCCTTCAATCTCCATCAAATGGGGTTCATCTCTTTATTTATTCTAAAATATGGCAACAATAGTTACAATTTCCTTATGAGCATATTATCCTATGTAATTCTCTATCTTGGGCTCCTTTGTAACTACTTGAATGAAATAAATCTAATCTTCATTAAAAAAAAATCTGTATTTTGAAAGAATTATCTTTAAAGATTGGATTGTTGGCAGCCTAAGTAGAAGATTGTTCTTCTCAGTGGATCTAATTGTGAAGGACCATGTTTGGACAAAGAGGCATGCAATTGCAATCCCAGTTGCCTCAAGACGGATCTGAAGGAGGCAGAAAATGTACAAACGTACTTACAATCATTTGACATGAATACTGTTCTCGGTCTATTGACAACATTGATAATATCAGGATATTTTCAAATTCTTGATTTTTTATTAGAAAATTTATGGAATTTTTTGAAAAATACAATATTTAAAAATAATAAAATAAAATAAAATATTAATAAGAATTTCTCAATAATTTACTAGGAACTTATCGGATATTACCATTAATCATGATTTTATCAATAAATTATCAGCTATTTACCACAGTGTCATTAAATCTAGAGATATTAATAGTGATTGTTATTTTACCGATAAAAACATGATAAATTTGAAAACCAGTCTTAGCGATTGCAAACTAGGCTTAGGGACTTGTAATTGTTGTTGTTCTAAAAAATCAACCATCTTAGCTTGATCTGAAGAGAGAAATTATGGGAGGGGTTGCTTTAGTTCATGATATTTAATAAAATATAATACAATTTCCTCTATGATTTTAAACTTGGTTTTGGTGCAAGTGTGCGACTATGGGCCGTATTTAAAAACTTTATATCATCATCTATAGGTATATTATCCAAAATATTAGCCTCTACTTCTTTATTTCAAATATGGAAAAAGAAATTCAAAGAAAGATGGTGCAAAAGGATGAACAAATGCGAAATGGATAAAAAACCCTATAATTCAAGTGATGCAATCCAACAATATCCCATTAGCAACACTCCCTCTTCATTCTAAGTTTATGTTAAAGTGAAGGTCTAAGTATTGGTCAATATGTATCATTGTATTGACTTTATTTGCTGATATTATATAGTATCGGTCAATGTTCAATTTTTTATTTAAAAAAAAAAAACTTTTGAGTGATTTTCGAGTTGAATCTCATGTTCGGATTAATTTTAAAAAAAATTAGAAATAAGTTATTTAACTTTTGAGTTATTTTCATCAATTTTTTTTTTTCAAATTTCGACTCTAATAATTTCAGATTAGGGGTTTATGTAAAATTAATTTAATGAAATAAGATTCAATGTTATGGAATTCAATGGCAATGTGTTAATATTATTCACATAAATTATAGGGTCTCTGTATGATTTTGTAATATTTTTCTAAAAAAATTGATAAAAGTTGGATTTTCTAAAATAAAAACCATTTTTGAGTTTAAATAGTTCTAAAATTAAATGAAGAATACTTAATAAATATGGATATGAATTTTAGTTCACTTTGTTTTGATTTTTGTCACAAGTGTTCTACTCTAGCGAAAATTCCCCTAATTAAAATTAAAATTCAATCGAACGGGCGAAAAGGGCAAAAGTCAAAAGACAAACTGGATCGGAACGGGTAAAAAAATACCATTGTAACCCAAACCACGGCCGCCTCTTCTGCAAATCATTCGACCGTTGATTCAGACTTGCACCGCAATCTCCATTTAAAATTCGTCCCCACGAACAGATTCTTCACCGCCTCTCTCTGCTTCATATACACTTTCCTAACTTTCTCATCAATCCATACCGACGAACAGATCCTTCACCGCCTCGTTCTGCTTCATATACACTTTCCTCAATTTCTCATCAATCCATCGATTCATCTTTCTCATACTGAGGGAGAAGATGTCGCTGCTGCCGTCCCTGAACAGTCATATATTCAATTCTAATTGTGTATTCAACTATGACTGTAAACCAGTTCCTGCGCTGAGATTCTTGGAGATGGCGACGATTCAAATCAAACATAGAAAGCTCTACAACAATCACGAGCCCATTACTCTCAGAGCTACTCCGGCCATAAGTGTGATGCTGCACGAATTTCTGCAATTTCCAGTTGGATACCATGAAAGGATTAGCGAAATTGTGTCACTTGTTGATCCGTCGATGCAAAGGGATCTGGGTGCTTTTATGAAATGGAAGCTGCATGAAATTGCTACAAATGAAAGGGGGTCGTTTGAAATTATCTTCAATATCGATTTCTTTACAGCCTCGATTTCAATGACTGATGGAGAGCGGGCAGTGCTGAATCGGGTTCTCATCGAATCCATGGAGGCTGCTCAAGCAAGTGTACGTGCCATCCCTGCGTCGTCTTCTTCTGTAGAAGCATTGGAGAGGATGGTTTATGAGACTGGGGCATTTAGAGATGTAAAATGCGTCGTCTGCCAAGAGGAATTCTTGGATGGTGAATCAGTTACACAGATGCCGTGCTCCCACATCTTCCACCGCCAATGCATTACCCAATGGCTGAAGCAGAGTTATTATTGCCCGATTTGTCGGTTCGAGATGCAGAAGCAATAGATTGTCTGATTGGTTCAATTTTACTTTCGTATGCCCACCATGTTGTACTTTTTTTTCATGTAATGTTCTTTTCAGATTCCATTCAATATATGATTTTTGCCCATCAAGGGATTTTGCTATTGAGTTTGTGCCTTTATTTTTTTCATTGTCCTACCTTACATGATACTTGTATTCTGCTCATTTTAAATCCTTGGATTCTAGCAGCTGATTTTAACTGAATTTGCTACCTTACTGAAAAACAAGGTGGTAACCCTCCTAATAGAAATTGGTCAAGGGCTTAACATTTGATCCGGACCTTTTTCAGATGAATATCTCAGGACATGACTTCTGGTCAATTTTAAGAGGATTGAATCCGAGATAGATACAGTGGTTTGAAATAGAGGATTGAACCCAGTATTATCTGATCACTATACTAACTTTATAGTCTTTGTAAAGGTACAAAATCAGCAGCAGTTACATCTTGTTTTCCTAATTACTGGTGTAAACAAGATGGGTTTTTGAAGCAATGAAGATTGCTGGGAATTTCCAATTTTCAACTCCTATGCATGTATATCTAAAGAACTTGAATAAGGAGAAAATGCCCATCTGTGAAAAAAATCATCTGCTAGGGAAAATCTTAGAACTGCCCAGGAACTGGTTGCAACAGATCCTTCTCCGTGATCCCAACTTTGTGAACACAGCAAAACATCTCTAATATGCTTTCTCCATCTTACACAAAGAATATTAAGCACAAGATAAATGACTACACCACATTTCTTGCTGCTTATTGTCTATTAGACTGAGGAAACTGCCCTCGATTTCACTTCATGTCTTACTGTTACAGTGCAGTAATAGAGATACTACTATATTCATGATCTTTTTTAAATCATTTAAACTTGTTATTTATATTAAATTATTAACAAGGCAACATTTTGTACATCAGAAATTAACTTACAATAGTATGAGTAGGCAATGGATGAACCATGTTGCTGTGAGGTTGGAAATAAATCATGTTTCACAAGCAATGGATTCTGTCCCATTATCCAATTCTGCACAGGCCCACTAGAACTTGGTAATCCATGCAACTAGTACAGTGACTACTGTGAAAGGCGGATTTCCTTATATAAGTCTTCCATTGACTTGTGTTTTTTTATTTGTAGCCCATATAATTTTGGATTTGGAATGCGACTTCAGTGTGGAGAGGAAAATTGGAGACAAAAAAGGCAATAGAAATTGTGATCTTTTGATTTTTTTAAGTAATTTTGGAGCATTATCCGTTCAATATGTGGAACATATATGGAACTGGGCATTAAGTTACACTGCTTTAATTTCATAGAGCTTGACAAGCTCTAACCTACATTACATTCGTGCTCTTTCGATGAGTTTCCCAAACTTCCTTTTTTTTTTGCAAAGTGTTTCCCAAACTTCCTTTCTGTATAACAAACAATCATGATTCACATAAATGAGACTGACACTACTTTTTGAGCTCAAAGGTTAGAAATATGAAATCACACAACAATTCCAACTCCACCCAGGACTTCTATCCTATTGATTTGAGAAATAATGAAATGAACAACCCTGAATTTTGAGATGATCATAACATCCCATGACCCATCTTCATAATTAAAAAAAATAAAATAATGAAGCTCTACATGAAATGACATTGCCAAACTTCAATACATGTTACATAAAATAAATCAAACTACCCTCCTCTGCATCTCTCTACCCAACAAGTAAATAAGACTTTTTCCAGCACTGCACCTTGAATTTGGAAACATGTAGGTGTTCTATTTTATGTAGATCCACTAAAACTCAAAGCAACTTATGTCATGGTAATTGCACAATTTCAAGCAAAGTTTTGTGCAGTGAATGTGGCTTTGAGAAGAAAGGACAGTGATCACTACCCTTAATCTTGTACACACCCTCAGGTGGGTTTTCTCTTATAAGTTTTTTCTGGACATCTGGTGAGAGTGTGTGATCATCCAGTGTCTGGACGAAAAACCGCATGCTTGTGCCATACTTTTCTGGTGTTAGTGTCAACCTTTCTATGATTGGGCCCAGAGGGATCGGTCTCATAGACAGCGTCGCCAATGCAATGTCCTGACATCACAAGTTCCCCCAGGTAGCTAGAAAATATGCAATACAAATTCAAGCACATCTATACAGTGATGCTACTGAGTTCGGTACTTTTATAGAATTCTTTTCTCATTTCTCAAAAGATAAATGACAATAGCTGAAGTGTTTAATTTGAAGACTACAAAATCAGGAGACAACTAGAAACAAAATAGAGAAAGTATGAAACAGAATACTCTGCGCCCCTAAAGAAATTGAATACTTTTTCTTCTTGAATTGTTGTTCTACTCCTCCCATATAGAGAGGTACATTTTAGATTTATTTACATATTTAGTCTTCTATGGCAATTGCTAGAATTTAGTAAAATGTTAACATCACCATGGCAATGTGACTTAATTTTCATGTTCCCAACACCAACATATGATGGAATCCAAATTACAATACTTGTGGCAAAGCACTCTTTTTACACAAAATTTCCCTAGTGGCAAGATTCCCTTTGTATTGGGATCAGCCAATTTTCTTGTTTTATGCTATGCCATCTATATTTTGGTCCTCTTCAGTCTCAAACATGCATTGGCCTAAATTCAAAACTCTGTTCCTTAACTTCAGTTCCTTAGTTACATGTAAAATTTGAGAGAGCTTGGCATTTGTCTATTAAATAATCAAGTTAAAACAATAATTAATCATCCATATTTTTTTTTCTAAATTTTTTTGAAGGAACCAGGAACAAGGACAATATCAAAGCACAATCAACTTCAAGAATTCTAATTAAAACATCAGTTGTTGCTAACTGCAAACACAGGTTTCTATGTTAGAAAGAACACATTAGGGAAAATGGATTTTAAAGAAGCGAAATTTTTGGATTAAAGTGCTTATTACTGTGAACAACGAAGATAAAAATTAATCATAAGATTATATAATGATAATGAAATAAATTTGAAACATATATTATGGTTTATACAACTTAAGATCATCACTATGATCGTCATTATAGCTATTTCTCATCTACGACAACTTTCTACATTTTGCATTTCCACTCCACCCTATCAAAAAAGTTTTTCTCCATCACTTGACAACTATCATTTCCTTAAAGGTCTTTAATGGCCCCTCCTTCCCAGTTTCCACTATCTTCTACATGTAGCCCTTCAGCTTGTTGTACTGAAGCTATCTTCTAGTGTTCTACATATGTACCAGAACCATCTCAAGTGAGATTCTCTCTTGTTTTCATTGGGGTATTAGGTTGCCCAATGCAATCATTTCTAATTCATCTTTTGGTGTCGTTCTGCACATTCATCTCATGTTAAAGATAAATGTCGCTTAATCAAAATATATTATATTAAAATTGAGAAAATCCTTTACAAAAATTGGAAAAAAAAATTATAGTCGTAGGACATTTTGTCATTATATATGTATATAAAAACAAAAACAAAAATCATATTTCCCGAAGGAGTGGCCAATTCAGTGGAAAAATTGTTCTAGAGGTTCCTTTGGAGAGATCAGGAGGGTAAGAGAAAGTACATTTGGTGAATTGGTTAGAGGTCACCAAACCTATATCCAAAGGTGGATTAGGTTTGGTTCCTATCCAAGTGAAATTTAAAAACTTTATACCATCATATATATATATATATATAGGTATATTATCCAAAATATTAGCCTCTACTTCATGTTTTTTATTTCAAATATGGAAAAAGAAATTCCAAGAAAGATCGTGCAAAAGGATGAACTAATGCAAAATGGACAAAAAACCCTATAATTCAAGCGATGCAATCCAACAATATTGCAATAGCAACACTTTCTCTTCATTCTAAGTTGATATGTATTATATTAAAGTGAAGGTTTAAGTATTGGTGTATCATTGTATTGACTTTATTGGCTGATACTGTATAGTATCAATCAATGTTCATTTTTTATTTTAAAAAGAAAAATTTTGAGCGATTTTCGATTTGAATCTCATGTTCGGATTAATTTGAAAAAGTTTTAGAAATAAATTATTTAACTTTTGAGTTATTTGGAGTTATTTTCATCAATTTTTTTTTTCAAATTTTGACTCTAAAATAATTTCAAATTAGGATTTTTGTAAAATTAATTTAATGAAATAAGATTCAATGTCATGGAATTCAATGGCAATGTATTAATGTTATTCACATAAATTATAGGGTCTCTGCATGATTTTGTAATATTTTTCTAAAAAATTGATAAAAGTTGTATTTTCTAAAATAAAAACCATTTTTGAGTTTAAATATTTCTAAAATTAAATGAAGAATACTTAATAAATATGGATATGAATTTTAGTTCACTTTGTTTTGATTTTTGTCACAAGTGTTCTACTCTAATGAAAATTCACCTAATTAAAATTAAAATTCAATCGAACGGGCGAGAAGGGAAAAAGTCAAAAAACAAATTGGATCGGAACGGGCAAAAAAATACCATTCTAACCCAAACCACCGCCGCCTCTTCTTCAAATCATTCGACCGTTGATTCAGACTTGCACCGCAATCTTCATTAAATATTCGTCCCCACGAACAGATCCTTCACCGCCTCTCTCTGCTTCATATACACTTTCCTAAATTTCTCATCCATCCATCGATTCATCTTTCTCATACTGACACCGCAATCTTCATTTAATATTCGTCCCGACGAACAGATCCTTCACCGCCTCTCTCTGCTTCATATACACTTTCCTCAATTTCTCATCAATCCATCGATTCATCTTTCTCATACTGAGGGAGAAGATGTCGCTGCTGCCGTCCCTGAACAGTCATATATTCAATTCTAATTGTGTATTCAACTATGACTGTAAACCAGTTCCTGCACTGAGATTCTTGGAGATGGCGACGATTCAAATCAAGCACAGAAAGCTCTACAGCAATCACGAGCCCATCACTCTCAGAGCTACTCCGGCCATAAGTGTGATGCTGCACGAATTTCTGCAATTTCCAGTTGGATACCATGAAAGGATTAGCGAAATTGTGTCACTTGTTGATCCGTCGATGCGAAGGGATCTGGGTGCCTTTATGAAATGGAAGCTGCATGAAATTGCTACAAATGAAAGGGGGTCGTTTGAAATTATCTTCAATATCGATTTCTTTACAGCCTCGATTTCAATGACTGATGGAGAGCGGGCAGTGCTGAATCGGGTTCTCATCGAATCCATGGAGGCTGCTCAAGCAAGTGTACGTGCCATCCCTGCGTCGTCTTCTTCTGTAGAAGCATTGGAGAGGTTGGTTTATGAGACTGAGGCATTTAGAGACGTAAAATGCGTCGTCTGCCAAGAGGAATTCTTGGATGGTGAATCAGTTACACAGATGCCGTGCTCCCACATCTTCCACCGCCAATGCATTACCCAATGGCTGAAGCAGAGTTATTATTGCCCGATTTGTCGGTTTGAGATGCAGAAGCAATAGATTGTTTCATTGGTTCAGTTGTACTTTCGTATGCCCACCATCTTATACAATTTTTTCATGTAATGTTCTTTTCAGACGTGTATGCTGAATGTCAATCAATATATGATTTTTGCCCATCAAGGGATTTTGCTATTGATTTTTTGCCTTTATTTTTTTTCATTGTCCTACCTTACATGATACTTGTATTCTGCTCATTTTAAATCCTTGGATTCTAGCAGCTGATTTTAACTGAATTTGCTACCTTACTGAAAAACAAGGTGGTAACCCTCCTAATAGAAATTGGTCAAGGGCTTAACATTTGCTCCAGACCTTTTTGAGATGAATATCTCAGGACATGACTTCTGGTCAATTTTAAGAGGATTGAATCCGAGATAGATAGAGTGCTTTGAAATTGAGGATTGAACCCTGCATTATCTGATCACTATACTAATTTTAAACAGTCTTTGTAAAAGTACAAAATCAGCAGCAGTTACATCTTGTTTTCCTAATTCCTGGTGTAAACAAGATGGGTTTTTGAAGCAATGAAGATTGCTTGGGATTCCCAATTTGCTGCAACTCCCATGCATCATTGAAAAATTCATCAGCTAGGGAAAATCTTAGAACTGCTCAGGAACTGGTTGCGACAGATCCTTCTCGGTGATCCCAACTTTGTGAACATAACAAAACATCTTACGCAAAGAAGATTAAGCAAAAGATAAATGACAACACCACATTTCTTGCTGCTTACTGTCTATTAGAGTGAGGAAAACTGCCCTTCGATTTCACTTCTGCAGTAATAGGGATACTACTATATTCATGATCTTTTTTAAATCATTTAAAATTGTTATTTATATTAATTTATTAACAAGGTAACATTTTGTGCATCAGAAATTAACTTACAATAGTATGAGTAGGCAATGGATGAACCATGTTGCTGTGAGATTGGAAGTAAATCGTGTTTCACGAGCAACGAATTCTGTCCCAGTATCCAATTCTGCACAGGCCCACTAGAACTTGGTAATCCATGCAACTAGTACAGTGACTCTACTGTACTAGTGGGATTTCCTTGTATAAGTCTTCCATTGACTTGTGTTTTTTTATTTGTAGCCCATATATATATGGATTTCGAATGCAACTTCAGTGTGGAGAGGCAAATCGGAGACAAAAAAGACAATAGATATTGTGATCTTTTGATTTTTTGAGTAATTTTGGAGCATTATCCGTTCAATATGTGGAACATATATGGAACTGGGCATTAAGTTACACTGCTTTAGTTTCATGGAGCACGACAAGCTATAACCTACATTACATTCGTGCTCTTTCAATGAATTTCCCAAACTTCCTTTTTTTTTTTTGCAAAGTGTTTCCCAAACTTCCTTTCCGTATAACAAACAATCATGATTCACATAAATGAGACTGACACTCTACTATTTGAGCTCAAAGGTCAGAAATATGAAATCACACAACAATTCCAACTCCACCCAGGACTTCTATCCTATTGATTTGAAAAATAATGAAATGAACCACCCTGAATTTTGAGATGATCATAACATCCCATGACCCATCTTCATAATTAAAAAAAAAAAAATGAAGCTCTACATGTAATGACATTGCCAAACTTCAATACATGTTACATAAAATAAATCAAACTACCCTCCTCTGTATCTCTCTACCCATCAAGTAAATAAGACTTTTTCCAGCACTGCACCTTGAATTTGGAAACATTTAGGTGCTCTATTTTATGTAGATCCACTAAAACTCAAAGCAACTTATGTCATGGCAATTGCACAATTTCAAGCAAAGTTTTGTGCAGTGAATGTGGCTTTGAGAAGAAAGGACAGTGATCACTACCCTTAATCTTGTACACACCCTCAGGTGGGTTTTCTCTTATAAGTTTTTCCTGGACATCTGGTGAGAGTGTGTGATCATCCAGTGTCTGGACGAAAAACCGCCTGCTTGTGCCATACATTTCTGGTGTTAGTGTCAACCTTTCCATGATTGGGCCCAGAGGGATCGGTCTCATAGACACCATCGCCAATGCAATGTCCTGACATCACAAGTTCCTCCAGTTAGCTAGAAAATATGCAATACAAATTCAAGCACATCTATACAGTGATGCTATTGAGTTCGGTACTTTTATAGAATTCTTTTCTCATTTCTCAAAAGATAAATGACAATAGCTGAAGTGTTTAATTTGAAGACTACAAAATCAGGAGACAACTAGAAACAAAATAGAGAAAGTATGAAACAGAATACTCTGCGCCCCTAAAGAAATTGAATACTTTTTTTTCTTGAATTGTTGTTCTACTCCCATATAAAGAGGTGCATTTTAGATTTGTTTACATATTTAGTCTTCTATGGCAATTGCTAGAATTTAGTAAAATGTTAACATCACCATGGCAATGTGACTTAATTTTCATGTTCCCAACACCAACATATGATGGAATCCAAATTACAATACTTGTGGCAAAGATTCCCTTTGTATTGGGATCAGCCAATTTGCTTGTTTTATGCTATGCCATCTATATTTTGGTCCTCTTCAGTCTCAAACATGCATTGGCATAAATTCAGAACTCTGTTCCTTAACTTCAGTTCCTTAGTTAGATGTAAAATTTGAGAGAGCTTGGAATTTGTCTATTAATTAATCAAGTTAAAACAATAATTAATCATCCATATTTTTTTTTTCTAAATTTTTTTGAAGGAACCAGGAACAAGGACAATATCAAAGCACAATCAACTTCAAGAATTCTGATGACTTAGTTATAACAAAAAAAGCACTTTATATTAAGTTCATATCAACAGTTTCAAAGTAATGTGGTACTTATTTGTCATACCTTTGTAGGGCTCTGGTTGAAATATAGACCTTTTATTTGCTGTTTGTCAAGTATGAAACTCGTAGCAGGTTTGTCTTTTCCATTACCATACTTGAGAAATTGTGACTCCTGCATAAAAACATCAGCTGATGCTAACTGCAAACACCGGTTTCCATGTTAGAAAGCAATTAGGGAAAATTGATTTTAAAGAAGCGAAATTTTTGGAGTAAAGGTGGTGTGCTTAGTTTTTTTTTTGAGTCGTAAAGATGAAGATTTCATTAAAAGAAGAAAAATACACCAAAATAAAAGATAAGAAGGCCTAAGAGGATTAGGCCCAAAAGCGAACAAAAACAAAATACAAAAAGAGAAAAAATACAACAACAATTATCCTCATGGGAGATGGAAGACAACCATAATCGACCCTTCAACACCATTTTTAGCAAAGAAGTCTACAACACCATTCGCCGACCGACTGATATGAGTGAAGGAAACCTCCAGGCCCGTGATAAGACCCTTAATCTCCCTTAAAAGGGTGATAAACCTCTAAGGAGGACGCTTCACACCCCTAGCCCATTTAATAGCATTGGAGGAATCGTTTTCAATTACTAATTTAACTTGTAATACTACATCATAATATCAGAGTTTATTGATTGAGAATCAATCGTACATTCATTCATCATTAACTTAATGTTCGACATACCCGAACAATATAATCACAAGATCTGAATCGATTAATGCTTAAAACACTGATTAATTTTAATGCGGAAATCATTAACGTAATAATCATAAGACATACCTGGATCCATTGATGAAAAAGAGTGAGATCTGATCTTCCGTTTAATATGTCAATACTTCCTGAAGTCCAAAAACATGAGAAAACACCCACCTTGGAGTTTCTGCCTCTTGCCTCCTTAATGCCCTCTCTCAATTTCTTGAATAGTATTTTTAGACATTAGGGTTGGCTTAAGTTAATGGATAATTATGAGAGAGACCCTTTTATAGGCAGAGGGAGGACCCTTAAAGCAATTAGAACTTTCCATTCCTACTTCCCATCAAAATAGGAAACTATCAACAAGCAACCCTCCCCAAGACTTACAGAGATCCTCGACCTTAAAATCTTTGAAATCCTTCTTAGAACACAACCACACACACAATCTCCATTTTACTTTTTGAAAAAGATCACCAATGTCCAAAGATTGCCCCTCAAAAATCCTGACATTCCTCTCTTTCTAGATAGACCATGAAACAACTACCAGAATCGAAACCCAGGCAAGCTTCCTTCTGCTTCTAATACGGTGAATAAACCACGATTCCATGAAGCTCTTCCAAGATCCAGAACTAACCCAGGACACTCCCATAAGATTCAGAAAGCAAATCCAAAGCCTCCACAAAAAAGGACACATGACAAGGAGGTGATCAATAGACTCATCAGCTAAATTACAGAGGGGGCACGTAGAGTTATCATCCAAACTCAAAAGACCTCTTCTACTCAGCTCCAACCTAGTTAAAATCTTTCTTTTTGCACAACACCAAGTGAACAACTGAAGAGAGAAGAGGGGGGGAGGGGGTGTGCCTGCAAAAGAACTCCAAATCACATTCAGAGACCCAATAGGACCAAGATCATTATGAGTAGCAAGCTGAATCAGAGACTTGACCCAAAAAAAGCCGGAATATCGCCTGTCCAAACCAACTCATCTTCACTTTCTAATTCCAAAGGGAATTCTCTTAGTTGGGCTTTGAGATCGTTAACACCCTCTTCTTCGAAAGCCCTCAAGTTTCTCCTGACATCAAACTACCACGAGATATCGCGATCTCCCATGCAATACATATCTTAAACCAAAGCATATTTGTTCCTTGCAGCCCTGAAAAGCCTTGGGAACCTATCCTTCAAGGGCAAGTCGCCTAACCACAAGTCCTTCCAAAAAAAGGTCCTGTTACCCTTACCGACAAGAAGACGCAGACTTTTCTTGAAAAGATTACCCACCTCCAATCTACCTTGACAAATCCTCCACCAAGCTTTGAGCACCCTAGAACCCGATTTGTTAACTTCCTCCCCCAAGCTTCACCCATTTAAATCCGAAGCCCCATACTTGGTGAAAAGAATATGAACCCAAAGGGCTTTGGATTCCCTACCAAAGCGCCAACCCCACTTACACAATAAAGCTTCATTCCTCAAGCAAATAGGAACCAAACCTAGGCCGCCTTTATTTTTTGCTTTAGTAACTTCCGACTAGGCAACTAAGTGGACTTTTTTCTTTGCCTCTTGATCTCCCCAAAGAAATCTCCTGAACAGTTTTTCCAAAGTGTTGGCAACACAACACCTTTGGGAAGTTCAAAAATAGAAAGGAAGTAATTGGGAAGATGGATCAAGAATGATTTTAAGAGAGTGACCCTACCACGAAGGGATAAAAATTTCTTACCCCACCCAACCAACCTAGGATTCCCGCTAACAAGCAGGACTAAGTACGAGAAGGGTAATTTCCCAACACCACAACCCACGATATCTGCCCACTCTTTTACCACCGAACTATCCAAACCAACCCCAATGAGAGTGCTTTTGCCCAAATTGATCCGAAGTCCAGAGACCAACTCAAAGCATCTGAGAATAGCCCTAAAACCTAACACCTCCAAGCTGTTGTTATCACAGAAAAATAAGGTATCATCAACAAATTGAAGGTGAGTGACCACCGACCCTCCATGGCAAACCTTGAAACCCTTCACGATACCCAACTCCTTTCCTTCAGGACCAACCTATTCAAGCATTCTCCTACCATCGTAAAAATGAATGGGGGGTCCCCTTCCTCAAACCCCTATTAGCAGATATAGGAGAAGTGGGAGCACCGTTCGCTAGAACCGAATATTTCGTGTTTTCAACACACGCCTTCATCCACCTCCTCCATCTACTACAAAAACCTACCCCACAAATGACCAATCCACACAATCGTAGGCTTTCTCCATGTCAATTTTAAATAGTAAACCGGGTTTTCTCTCCTTATTCCTGAGATGAACCAGTTCATTAGCGATCAAAACACCGTCCAAGATTTGCCTATTCTCAAGAAAAGCACCTTGTGAATCCCCAATGATGTCTGGCAAAATTTTCATAAGCTTCTCAGCTAGAACCTTGGCCAACAACTTATAGATACTACCGACAAGGCTAATAGGACGATAATGAGACAACTCAGAGGGACCTTCTCTTTTCGGAATCAAGGTAATAAAGCAATTCTTAAGGCCTTTATTGATAATGCCATCATGAAAGAGTTCTCTGAAGAATCTAAAGATGTCTTGGCCCACGATCTCCCAGCGGGCCTTAAAGAAAGCAAAATTAAAACCATCAGGGCCAGGCGCCTTATCACCTTCTAAACTTTCCAGGGCCCCTTTAATCTCATCCATGGAGAAATCTTCTCAAGCGACTCCAACGAAACCCCACTGATCTTTGAGAACTCTAACCCATCTAATGTCGGCCGAAGGGATCGCAAATCAACCCTAGACGGGGAACAAAGGATAGAGAAGGGAGAGCCGACACTCCTAAGGAGGAGGGGGGAAGGAAAATTAGAGAAAGGGAAGATAAAACCCAACCCAAAAAGCAAGGGGCAGAAGGTTGACCCCAAGGGGAAACCACACCATCATAGTAAGAAAAAGAAGGGAAGGATAGTACCCGAGCCTCGAAGGAAGCTAGCCGCACAGCAAAGAACGGCGCCACAAGAAAAGGAGAATCCTACTGAAGGACCCACCAACAATCTACAACCAAGCACTGAGAAGACTCGAAGAAGCGCCGCTGAGAACTGATATCGAAGATCAAGGAGGAGCCCACCACAGTCAACAAAGGGAAAAGAGGGGCAGCAACACAACAGCCAGCAGGGACCACCACATACAAAAGATCAGCAGCGCTAGAAACGAAGCCCCACGCCGACATAGGAGCATGGTGCACCAGCCAGAACGACAAGGAGAATCAACCACCATGCGAACCAGACACCAGCTGAGATAGGGAAGAGGCAAACAAAGCACATGGTTTTCAGAAATCACAAGAAAACAAGCAAGAAGAAGGTAAAGAAGAGGAAATACCCGGACCTACAGGCAGCGGCAAAGAGCAGGAAGTGGGAGGCAAAGGAGGCCGATCCAGCAGAAGAGAGGAGGGAGGCGAGGGATCAGAAGCCGGTCTAAAAATAGCAGAAAAAAACTGCACCACCGCTTCCCTAATGCACTCCTTGTCAGAAAAGCGCCTACCATCCACCACCACAGACCTAATACAATTCATTGCCCTTCTATTAGAAGCACAACGGTGGAAAAACTTAGAATTCTTATCACCATCTTTCAACCATAAAGCTTGCGACTTCTACCTCCATTCACTTCCTCCATCCACCACCACAGACCTAATACAATTCATTGCCCTTCTATTAGAAGCACAACGGTGGAAAAACTTAGAATTCTTATCACCATCTTTCAACCATAAAGCTTGCGACTTCTACCTCCATTCACTTCCTCCATCCTCAGACAATCCCAAAGGGTAGACTTGGATAACTTCATAGTTGTTGCTTCCCCCTCATCCAAATCCTGATCTTCCTCCAACTTAGACCAATGCTCAAGATCCCGAACTGCAAGATCCTTCTTTTCCAAGATACTACCCCCATTTGAGGCAGCCCACTCTTTTATTTTCCATTTGAGCATATTGAGTTTTTTGAAGAGAACAAAGCCTGCCCCACCATGAATAACATAGGTGTCCCACCAATTTTTTTTTCACAAGAGCCACAAAATTAGGATAAAGCAACCAACCATTGTTAAACCGAAAAGGTTTCGGGCCCCAATCAATCTCCTCGGAATAAAAAATAATCGGACAATGATCAGAAATAGGAAGGAACAACTTCACCTGACTAGCACCAGGAAAGAGGACCTCCCACTCTTCCAAAACAAGAAATCTATCAAGCCTGTTCATCGCCCCTCTAAACGGACCGCTAGACCAAGTGAAACGCCCACCGCTAAGAGGAAGATCAATTAGCTCACAACTGTCGATAAAATTGGAGAAAGCTTCCATCGCCCTTGAGAAAACCCTCCCTCCTTTCTTCTCGGACGGGAACCAGATAGCATTAGAATCACCCCCCACACACCACTTAGGGGAAGCCCAAGCTTTGACGTCAACTAATTCAGCCCAGAAAACCTCCTTGTCCCCCTCGGCATTTGGCCCATAAACATTAGTTACACTGACTTCAACTCCTCGACCAACACTCCTTTAATTGAAATCTATCTAGCATCCATTCTTCTAACCAAGACATTAATGACATTAGGATTCCATAAGATAAGCAATCCTCCCGATCTCCCTCCGCTGGTTTAGAGAAGCTTCCGCAATCTCTTGCGCCCCAAATCTCCTTAATCAGTTGATTAGAAATCTTTTCTCTTTTAGTTTCCTGTAACAGAAGAATGTCAATCTTATATTTCCTGATAAATTTCCGAATTGCACCCCTTTTCTCCTAAAGTCCAATACCCCTAATATTCCAAGATAGAATCTTCATTGGGAAACCTGTGTCCTCCGAGCTCTTCTGCTTGGTTGCGGAAACCTTCTTCTAGAGTAGACCTTATACATGTGACGACAACCTCTGAAGGAGAAAGTTTTTATTTTCTTCAAAGAACTTCTAGAGGAAATGGAGTAAGAATGGTCCCCTGCTTCTATCTAGGCTAGACTCTCCAAAGAATGATTCTCATCTATGAAATTAATTCCAAGTTGCAAACCAACATTCAAAATATCACGGCCATTCTTTTCTGAATATCCATTTTTCTTCAAAATTTCCAAGCCCCAATCAGCCTCATTTAGAAGGACATTATTTTTTTTTTTTTTGATAAATTCTTTATTTCTGATAAACTAAAATCAGAGGCTGCTGACAACTTGGAGAGAAAGATAGGAGCAGAAGAAGAATGAAGCGGAAAGTCCCTGTTATCCACCGAGACTGACTTGTGAGCATAAGGTCGAAAAGAAGGAGCACCACTAAAAGAAGATGCGGAAGTGCCCAAGCCGCCGACGAGGGGATACCCCACCGACTCAGCGACCCTCTCCGAAGCATCCACAGAAACAACGCCAGATCATCGCTAACCAAGGGGGCAAGGAAATAGGTAGGGGAAGAAAAATGAGGTTTAAAGGGGGCCTGTGACACCCGGAATTTTAAAATTTATGAAAATGAATTTTTTAATAATTAATTGAGATTAAGGAGATTTAATTACATGATTAAGAGAAGTTAAGAGAGATTAAGGAGTGATTTAATTAAGCTATTAATTAATAATACTTAATGGAAATTGATTTAATTAATGAAGATTAATTTAAAGAGGTGAGGTGTCATGCCATGTGTCCAACCACCCACCTCTTGGCAATTAATGAAAACCCAAACCCACACTCCACCACCCACCCACCTTTTTGACTAAAAGGAAGAGAGAGAAATGAGCTTTCTCATCTCATTTCTCTCCTCCACCGATCCTCACCTTCCTCTTTCCCTCATCTCTCTCCCTCTCTCACCCTCTTCAATCGGTTCTCTCTCTCTCTCCTCTCCTCCTCTTCCTCTACACCTAACAAGGAAGAAGAGAGAAGAAAAGAGGAGGGAATCATCTTCCCAACTCCACCCCACACGAATTTCTTCTCCTCCATTAGAGAAGTTTGAGAAAGAAGAAGAAGAAGAGAATAAAAGAGAGGAAGGAAACTTAGAAAGCTTATCTAAAGGTAAAATTTCTTCCCTAAGGTTATTATTTATGTTTAATGTGAAATTTAGGATGATTTGATGGAATTTGGGGAAATTTGGGAATTTAAGGGTTTTACCCCAAATTCATGGAATTTGATTTAAATCTATGAGTTAACTCATCAAATTGGAAATGCTAGCCTTCTAATATGTGATCAATTACATGGAGAAGTAATACAAATGATTAGGGTTGGAAATTAAGCTCAAGTTAAGGAGATGGAATTTGGGGATTTAGGGGTTTTCCCCAAATTCATGAAATTTGATGTAAATCTATAAATTAACTCATCAAATTGGAAATGCTACCTCCTAATATGTGACCAAGTACATGGAAAAGTAATACAAATGATTAGGCTTAGAAATTAAGCCCAAGTTCATTCACAACAAAAACCCCAAATTCTAAGGTATGTGAAATTTACCATTGTTGTGCTAAAATGATCTAATTGCATGCTTAGGAATAGAGTGCAAAATGATTATGAGTGGAAGGAATAGGAAGAACATGTAAGAAATCAAGGTATGAGAAATCTAATTTATCTAAGGTTAAGAAAATGTATGTTATCTAAAGTTAAGATTTGAAGTGGAAATTGGGGATTCTTAACCCTGAGCCTAAATAAGGTGTAATTTGAAAGAAAAACACAAGAAAAGGTTTATGGTCTTTATTTCTAGAATTAGTTGGAAATGAACTAAACTAGATTTGGGTTCAAGAAGCAAAGTAGAAGTAATGAATTTTATTAAAGAATCTTATTAAGTTATTTATTAGATGGTTACAATTTATATAAAATTATGCTTATGATGCATGGGATGAATGAAGAGATTGGAGGTGACCCCATTATTGGGCAAGGAAGTTCAATACTCAACATCAACACTAGAAATTTGGAATCAAGTAGTTTTTCCTACACTTATTGATGTACCATGGTGAATATGTAAATCTAGTTTGGATTTCAATGTTTTGAGATTTGTTATATGTGTGTTTTAAACATGGAGTTTGATGCATATGTATTATCTTATTATGAAACGCAAATGGATTTAATATTAGCGATGGAGTTCTCATGCATATGAATCATGCATTCATGAGGGATGGGAATGCATGAGCATTACGAATATGGATCCTTATGAAAGGAATTGTACAAAATAGACGTTTGGCCCCATCCATGTGACAAGATATGGCATTTAGATGGGCTGAATGCTCCTGGGTGTGAGACCCTAAACTTGCACAGGATTGTATGGGTGATAGCACTTCCCCCTTAGTCCCGGTAGAACTGCTAAGTATTGGGCAGTAACTCCCATCTAGATGCCACGGGAAAGCTACGGACATAAGAGGCCAGTGATAAAATTGTTGAATTGGGAAAGACAGACTTTCCAATGCATGGGGCATGAAAGGGATTGCATAGACTTCATGGCACCCATGGCATGTCATTCATGATTATTTTATATACTAAGTTGGAAAGTATGATTTGATATTTGGTTATGAGATATATTATGATTTCGAGATGTTTATTACTTGGTATTTACACATCACTTTGATTTTGATTTGAAATTTCAAATGGGGATGGGAGATGTTTTTATGAAATGTGAATTAAAATATAATAAGCACATATCTTATATTATGATTTTGTATATGTCACATATTGGTATCCACACCGATGGGAATTCCTATTGGGAGTTGACTAAGCCCACAAATTTTCTCCCTTTTTAGAATCTAATGCAGGAAGCGATAAGGGCAATGAGGCTGGGCCAAATGCTAGTCAAGCATGATTGGAGATGAAAGCAAAGGACAAAGGTTTGGAGAGTGACACATTTTGACATTTTGGAGATAGAAGACATTATCATTCTTTTTGTCTATATTTTGAAAACATGTAATTTTTGTAGGAGTTATATGGTTGGAAGTTTAATTGATGATGTATAAACTCCTAGATGATGATGTTAGACTTCTTTGTTATTTGACATTTAACTTATATGGGATTAATATGTTTTGCTTTGGATTGAGCATGACTATCATTCAAATGTATGAAATACTATGTATATACTTCTGCAGGTTTTATGTTAGTGTGTTGCAAAAGTTAAAATGGACTCTGTCCATGTGCACACACTAGTTGGGCTAGTCGAAGGTCGGATCTTCAAACTCGGACTTGACTATCGTCATGGCCCTCCGTCTCTCTCTCTCTCTTTCTCATTAAATACCATTCTGATCCTAGTAGGAGAGGGAGGAGCGCTACAGGGCCAGAGCTAAGGGAATCGAATAAGGGTAACCAAAGGACTGAGAGGATTGTTGGAAGGATAAGTTACCCAAAGGCCCGTTCTGGGCGGCCAAAGAAGAGAGACCAGAGCCCAGAGGAAAATGTAACTTATTAAGGTTTGGGCTTGGCCCATACCCAAAAACAAAAGCCTGGCCCAAAGAAGCTGCTTTAAAAACTCCACTCTCCCCATTGCTCGAGACCCATATGCAGGAGTCCCCAAAACACTTTACCTCTTCTGACGCGCCACCCTCCCTGCGGAAGCTACCCACTCCATTGGTTGATGCTGCCAACAAAGATGACTCGATCCCAACAATCCTACCAACCGCATTTAATTCACTCTAGGAATTATCGCCACGTGGCAAACACGAGCAGGAAATTGTTTGCCGCTTGGAGACCACAACGTCCGGCGAAGATCTAGACAACACAACGAAGAAACCAACCCCTCTGCTGGAGAAACGACCTCCATCAATCTCACTGGATAAATTTTGCCGTTGAAGCTAACCGACACCTCGGAGGCAGGCAATCCTCGATCCCGACCTCCAGCAAAGATGCAACAAAGAGCAGTCTTCTCTTGATAGATTTCGACTATGGATCTCTAACAAATTCCCAAACCTTTGGCCAAAAGCTTTGATAAGATTCTCAGACCAGCCTACAAAAGGATAACCAAAGTATCTCACCCAAATAACTCTCTTTTGAGTAAACTCATCAGGTTGCCATTTTCCCAAAACTTTGAATAGAGGTGAAGCCACAACCAAACTTCTTGCCACGGCCTCCTCATTGGCAAGAGATGCCAGAAAACGATCAACCCCTATTTGACTGCAATGAATGACTGAAAGTTCTTCCCTCTCCATGGCAAAAACCACTTATGCAAGCTGCATTGGAAAGCAGGGAGCAACCACCACAGTGTTTGACAACCACTCAAAGATTTCTTTCTCCTTAGCTTCCACCATGAGCTCGATCATCTTCTCCGAGGCGGAGGCCGCCATCCCATCATCATAGGGAGAATCGACCTTCTTCGACCCAACATTTCGTACTACATCAGCCCAGTTCTTGCGAGATCCAGCCGGCACCCCGATCTTGAGGTTTGCTGATTTGGAGACCTGCTTCCCAGATATCGAGCCTGCTTTCGGTGTCTTCCTGTACTGGACCATCCCCAAACGATGTGACTTAGGACGAACCGATCTGAGGTCCCCAAACTCCTTTCTATGGAAGGTGGCCGGATTTACTTGAAGTTTCTTCCCTGCCAACATGCGACCATTGAGAGCCACTGTCGCCTTCTCCGCATGACTGCCACGAGCCATTCTAACAAAAGCATCCTTCTTCTTAGGGATGAAAACATCGTTGACAGTACCCCATTGTTTGAAAAAATCGAGAAGCCAACTTCAAAGGGTAAATTCTGGCCACATCGGGAGATTTGATGCAAACAAGGTTACCGAAGGATCTACTCTGTTATCTCGCCTCTTCCTCCCCCTCTGTTGCTGCCAACCCTCCCCGCTGAAGTCCTCCAATTGCCCACCTCCGTCTCGCCTTTCACCCGCAGAGACCAGGTACCCTGCAAAAACCTTCCGCTCATGTTGAACTCTCACTCTCTCGCTCATCGCATGGACTTCCCTGACGGCCCCGCAAGCTTGGTAAGTACCTTGGTGTGCTTATTATTGTGAACAACGAAGATAAAAATTAATCATAAGATTATATAATGATAATGAAATAAATTTAAAACATATATAATGGTTTATACAACTTAAGATCACTACCATGATCATCATTATAGCTATTTCTTATCTACGACAACTTTCTAGGTTCTACATTTCCATTCGACCCTATCAAAAAAGTTATTCTCCATCACTTGACAACTATCATATCCTTAAAGGCCTTTAATGGGCCCTCCGTCCCAGTTCCCACTACCTTCTACATGTAGCCCTTTAGCTTGTTGTACTAAGGCTGTCTCCTAGTCTTCTACATATGTATCAGAACTCCAAAACCATCTTAAGTGAGATTCTCTCTTGTTTTCATTGGGGTATTAGGTTGCCCCAGCGCAATAATTTCTAATTCATTTTTTGGTGTCGTTCTGCACATCCATCTCATGCTAAAGATAAATATTGCTTAATCAAAACATATTATATTAAAATTGAGAAAATTCCATAAAAAAATTTGGAAAAAAAAAAAAGAATTATAGAGTCGTAGGACATTTTTGTCATTATATAAGTATATAAAAACAAAAAATTTCATATTTCCCAAAGGAGTGGCCAATTTAGTGGAAAAATTGTTCTGGAGGTTCCTTTGGAGTGATCAGGAGGGGACGAGGAAAGTACATTTGGTGAATTGGTCAGAGGTGACCAAACCTATACCCAAAGGTGGATTAGGTTTGGTTCCTATCCAAGTGAGGAATGAAGCTTTGTTATGCAAGTGGGGTTGGCATTTTGGTAATGAAGTTAAAGCCTCATGGGTCTGAGTGCCAAGTGGAGGTTGTGTTTGTGGCTTTACGCTTGCAAGGATTTCAAAGATTTCAAAGCCGGAGATTTGTTCTTGTCTTGGGAGGGTTGTTTGAAGTCCATGCCCCGGAAAAGAAAGCCTCAGGTCAAATGGTCACCCCCTCCTAGTGGGACTCAGAAATTTAACGTTGATGGAGCTCTCAGGGGTAAACCCAAACCGGTTAGGATTAGGGGTGTTCTTAGGGATCATTCGGCCTCTACTAGTATCTTGTTCTCGGAGTCTGTAGGGATCAAGGATTCTAATGAGACGAAACTTTTTAGTCTTCGGAGAGCTTTGTCCTTGGGGTTGGGTGTTGGGGGAGACAAATTAGTAATTAAAAGTGATTCATCAAATGCTAGTAAATAAGCCAGGGGTGTGAAGCGTCCTTCTTGGAGATTAATCCCTTGGTGAGGGATATTAGGGATATGGTTGTGGATTTTGAGGTATCCTTTGTTTACATCAGTAGATCAGCCAATGGCGTGGCGGATTCTTTGCAAAAAATGGTGTGGATGGGTCGACCCGTGGCTCCTTCCATTTATCGGGAGGATAGTGGTTTTACAGTTTGGGGAGCTTCTTGTATTTCTGATGTAGAACAGGCTACAGACAGATTTTTGAAGACATATTCGCGATGGGTCGATAAGAAGCATGGCCCACGAGCTTGATCACGAGTTGGGCCATCCTTTAATTTATTTAGTTGTTTTTAATTTTCGCATTTTATTGTTTGATCCTACTTTTGGGATCCTTTGTGTGTGTCGGTGATGTGAACCCTATCCTATTTGGGTTAAGTGTTGTTTCCTATTTGGTTTAAGTGTTTTATTAGTAAAGTTTGGAAAGTTCCAAACTCGATTTTAGATCCTTGTAACAGTCGATTTATTTGATTATAAATAATACACGACAAGAGGAGAACACACACCTCTTTATTTCCAAAAATCTTGAACTAGTCGAAGAACTATTATCCCTGTTTATATCTGCTGTGCTGCCTTGTTGCAGGTCATCATTGTGGCTGGCCAGATCCAGCATCTTCCTCTCCACCTTGGGCTTAATCCCAAGAGGATACCTCCGCTGCAGTTTGGGCATTATCCCAAACCTTCACTGCCACTAGTCTCCCAATCTGCTGCTCGAGTTTCCGCCTCCAAGACATGCAGCCAGATCTGAGTTTTACCCCTTTTAGCTGCTTTATTCTTGGTAGATCAGGTACCATACACAACTGTACTTCTTCTTCCAGTCCCTTCATCTTCTTCTTCTTCGTCCCTTCGATTCTCCTCTTTCTGCCGCCAGTCACTGCACCTTCCGTGCTTCTCCTCTTTCTTTCCTTTTCTTTTCTTAATTCCCTTCGTATCCAACAGCCCTAAGTCTCTTTTATTTTCCGCTCACGTGCTTCATTAATTTCTGTCTTTGTTTTTTGGTTTTTGTTTGCTTATTTCTCTGTTGGGGCCTAATTCTCTTGGGCCTCTTTTTCTTCTTCCTTTTGTATTTTCTTTCGTAATCTTCTTCTCTTAATGAAAGTCGTTTGTTACTCCTAAGAAAAGTCAATAAGAAGGGAGTGTTATATTTGAAGTCTCTCTAACTATGATGCTCTATTTATTATTAGAGTCACGCACTGACATAACAAAATAGGAGAAATATTAATTTATATTCTTTCCTGTTCTGTACATACTTTATGTACATTCCATGGCTTCAAAATTGCATTTAGGTCACTTCTCAAGTTAACTGGCAGTGACGTACAGCTATTTATCATCATTATCGTCTTAAGTGCATGGACTCACCAGTGTGTTGTATATTTCTCCAATGTCGACAGACAAGTTCATGTCTAAATTACATGGAAGAAGGGCTTTTTTTTTTGTCAAACATCAACATACCTCTTCTGCGAACACATCAAATGGCCTCTGTCCATCCAGTAACATTGTAGCACTTACAAAAACTGCTTTAGAAATCTTTCTTGAGTGATGCTCCAAAGCATAAGATATGCTTGCCCCTCCACAACTGTGACCAACTAAAATAACCTATACAAATGTATGAGAGATCGCAATATTCTCCAAAAGTACAGCCAAAACATCACTTAAAAAGAGAGATGGAGATTAAATCAATTTTCAAATTTCAACTTCTTCTCTACCTTTTCATTCTCAGGAAGATTCTGAAGATAATTAGTCAGTGGTTTTGCATACTCTGCCATTGTTGATATGCAGTTTGAATCTGTGAGATCAATTCCAGACCCCAAGAGATCTAAAGCAGTGGGATGCAGTCCTGCTTCCTCTAATAGAGAAATGGACTTGTACCAACACCATGCACCAAATCCTTCTCCATGAATTAAAATTACCTTCTTTGTTTCAACATTCTCAAGATAATCTGGGAGCTGCAGAGAACAGAATACAGGCTTATTTATTTATGTTAAAAACCACTCTTGGTGTCAGTAGGTACACATTATTCCTTCTGTTGTCTGAATAAGAAATCCATAAGAGAAAGGGAGGTTCTATTCGTGCATCTGTTAACTATTAGCTTTATTAAGCCCATAGAGCATGCTGATGAATAAATCCAGCCTGTCAATGGGACTGACATGCCAGAGAAGCACATATGAGCAAAGTGTAAGGCAATCCCCACTTTGTACTTTGCTCAGAATTAGTCTCATCCACTCATCAGGTGAAGAGAGTGTCTAGAACATAAGTGGGTGGTTTAGAACAAGTCCCCAACTATGCATTTGTGACCTGCAGTAGAGTTGTATAGTGGATATGTATAATTTGTACAAATATGAGGTTCTTAATGTTCATTTGACAGTAAAAGAATGGATACTCATTCCTCCCATGTAGTTCCACCCTTGTGGACCACTTTCGGAACACTCTCATTGTTGCAAGAATCCTCATGGTTTCAAGGTTCTTCGTCCCCAGAGTAGCTCAACAGTATTACATCAGTATTCATTTCAGAAATTCACAAGGAATACTTACTTGGATAATGGGATTGGGATTTTAAGATGCATCAAATCATCATTGTATGCTCAAAAACCATATGTGGAGAAATTCCTACTACACAATGATTCATTACAGAGTTAATGTAATAGAGGGAAATGAATGCAGAAAACAAGGAGCAAGAAACATGACTCCAGAGTATGATTTAGTTAGCCACATTATGCAGCTAATGGACACTTAGTTTGTTGGGAAGATGATGGCTTCATGTTTGTATGTGAAATAATATGCAAAAATGAAAAATAATCGTATCACAAAAAATAATATATAATCAAACCATAATTAGCAAGCCTCTAATACAAAGGGAGAAATCATGGGGCAAATTCGAGAGAGTATCCACTAATAATAAAGGGGGTAATTTTATTTTTCTTTTCAAGTTGTGCCTGAACTTGAGTAATTACAAGAAACTTGAAATTCCAAGGTTACATTTTTTATGCCTCCAAAACCCTTGCAACTCATCTACAAGGCCGTCTCGACACAAGTTGAGGTCTAAGGCAAAAATTCTAAATGGGGCCTTCTTGGTATTTAACATAGGCCTACAACTAAGGTTGGGCGGGTCCAGTTCTTTAAAACCCAATCTGACCTAAGTTGATATTTATGGAATCTGACCCGAACTTCACAACCTGACCCGACCCGACCCGAAATCTAACCTAATTCTGACCCAACCCTCATTTTGAACCTATTTAGCCTACTTTTACCCAGGTCGGGTTAACTTGTAAAATCCTCAACCCAACCCGACCCTAATTCCATGCAGGTTTTTATCTTCTCAACCCGACCCGACCTGCTGACCTGAAATTCTTGACCCGACCCGCATGATTTCTCGGGTCGAGTCATGCGGGTCTGGTCAAAACCCGACCCGAGCTGCAACCCTAATTTAACATATTATTATAAGTAATATTTAATTAAAAGTTTAATTATATATAATAAAAAAGAATTTATCTAAAATATATATTTCTTGCCTTTTGAGATGCAATACTAATTAAATTTATGTATTTAAATTTTGCTAAAATATCATTTTCAATTGATAATATGATTTCTTGAACCATTTTCATTTACGTTTAGTGTAAGGAGTAAGTGCATTTGAAAGATATTCTTCAGTATTACATTTCTTATAAAGAATTAAGTCAATTCAAAAGAAGACAACATTACTTAAATCGTTGAGTGATGAGAAAATTAAAAATTAAACAACATTTTATTATGAATTAAGGTTCATTCACCTTATAAAATTAAATTTAAAAATTTAAAAATAAATTATTTCATTAAATATAAGAATACAAAAATATAATTAAAGTTGAGTTTTCAGCAAGTATTGATTTCATTTGTTTAAATTAAACAAAAATATTTAAATGAATAACTCTTTTTCACAATAATCATACTCAGAATCTCTACATTCTATTAAGATTAATATATACAAAAGTTTATTATACAAAGATCAACATATCAAAGTTATGAAAACTTGTGACTCAGCAATATTAGGTTTGAGTTTTTTTATTAAAACCTATAATTTTAAAGAGGTCAAAAGGCAATAATTAAAATAGAATATTTTTAAATAAATTGTTAATTCAAAATAGATATTATGAGTTTAAATTGACTAGAAATTCTACTTATGAGAGTAAATAAAGAATTTTATTTTATGCCACTTGTGTTTTTGTTGTAAGAAAGCATTAAAAAATATAAAACTATATTTTTTTCTGCTTTTGCCTTTAGACATGGATAAATGAAAACTTATTTCAAAAAATCAAAACCCTTGAACTTTAGTGTGCCCATGTAGAGGTTTAAGGGGAGAATATTATTCATACAATACTATACACTTTATTAAAATAATATACAAAACAAAATAAAAAATTATATGTGAGAAAAAACCCTCGACTCCCAATAATATGGCGCCAAGGGCAGGTAAAAGAGCACTACTACAATCCTTACACAAAAGGAGTGGCATGAACGTTATTTTCTTGAAGATCGGGGCCATTTCTCGCGGCTCCCATCTAACTCTTGTCTTCGTTGCCCCCCTGCAGTTTCTTTCTCCCTCCTCCCTCCTCAAAATGGAGGAAAAAAACTCCAAAACCCTAAAAATAGTGGAAATGAGAACCAAGGTTGCGAAGAGCTCTAGACACGGCGAAATTTAGGGCCTAAAGCGGTTGCCTTACCCTTTCAGCCGGTCCTGCTCATCTACAACCCGTTTTTGCAAAGAAGAAGAAGAAATCCAATCCCGAGGAGTTACTTACTGCAACAAGATCTAAATCATGGTGATGGCGAAGAAAAGCTGTCAACCGAGCATTATCTCAGGAGTAGAGGCGTGCTTCCAGAAGAGGTTCCTTTAGTATGTCCTTTATGTGAGGACGAAGAGGAGACAGTGGACCATTTGCTATGTAAGTGCCGTTTCACGTGGGCTGTGTGGTACTCTTTCTTAAGGTTTTTTGGATGCTCGTGGGTTATAGAAAGTGGAGTGGAGGATTCATTTGTTGCTTGGATGTGGGGTGGGGTGGGTGGGTGTGTGGGACCCTTAGGGGTAGACATAGAGTGGTATGAACAATGGTTCCGTTCGCAGTCTCGTAGGCAATTTGGAAAGAACGCAATGGGGGGGTTTCTGAGGGAAAGAGGGGTGCACCTATTAGTTGTGTTTGAGAGGGAGAAATGGCAGGTGATAGGTTGGTTGTCTGTGTGTAAAGAGTTTTCAGGTCTAGTACTGGAGGATTTCTATTTGTCTTGGGAAGGATGTATGAAAAGGGTCAGTAGAAGTCGAAAGCATAAGGTTGAGTGAGTAGCATCACCCCTAGGATCATGTAAATTCAATGTAGATGGGGCCAGCAAGGGGTAAGCCTGGGTTGGTAGGTATAGACGTAGTGTTACATGATGATAGAGGTAGATGTTAGTTGTTTTTTCTGAATCAGTAGGGATAATGGAGTCAAACGAGGCAGAACTAAGAGCAATTAGGAGAGGACTTCAGGTTTAGTCTAGGTTTAGGAGTGGTAACCTCATTATCGAAGGTGACTCGACTAATGTCATCTCCTGGGCTAGTAATAGGAAATTCGGGTGGAGGTTGATATGTATTGCTAGGGACGGTGCTTGTTGAGAGAAAAAGATAGAGTGAATGTCCTGTTTGAAACGGTGAACACAAGACAGAGGATTGCTAGTTGGGTTCATGCAAGGGGCGTGCTGTATGAAGAAGTGCATACACACGGAAGTAAAGGGTATTTTCTCTAAACTGGGAAACACGAACAACCAGTGTGTGCAGTGTTTGTAGACACTACATGAACAGAGAGCAGTTGCAAATCTATGTCGAGTACAATCCCCATTCAATACCCACAAACAGCAATAACAATTGGGTTCACACAGCAAAGGTAGATTGGTGCAATACAAGAGAGAAAACAACTGGGTTTTCTTGTGGGAACAAACTGAACAAGAGGGTGCTGAACTGATACAAAAGAGGAAATCAGTCTTTGCATTGGGTTCGGGTTTGTGTTTCATTCAGTGGAATAAATTCTTGTATTGTGTAATTTTCTTATTCTCTCATAATAAAATATTTACACACTCCGTGGACGTAGACCGGATGGGCCGAACCACGTAAATTATCAGTGTGTTATTGTGCTTGATTTTATTCTGTTAATTATTTGGTGTGGGTTATTTGCGCTAATAATCCTAACAGGTTGGCCCAAAATATCAAGCTTGAATCAGAATTCAGGTTCAGCCCGAGCCAAGTACATGAAAGCTTAAGTTTGTCTTGAAAGCTCAAATTTGAGACAAATTTTATAAAATATAATTTCCTTTAATTGATATTTTATATATATACAATTTAACATACAATTTATATTTTATAGAATTATACAAAAGAAATTCCCAAAGAAGCAAAAACCTAGACAAGCTCGCATACACATTTCAAAATTTAAATCGGGCTTGAGCCCTACATATACAAGTCAGGCCAGGCTCAAGTTTGAGTAATTTGGGTTTAGTTGGATAATGATTCAGGCTCGAGCCTTTTAATTGCAATTTGGGTTTGAATAAGGGCAAGGCCAGCCTTCCCAAAATGCAGCCCTACACGTATCCAGTGGTATAGAATATCTGTATTTGGTTTAGAAATGATATGACCTACGAAGTACGGAGACTCCGAAACCATTCGAGTATCCGTGTCGGGTACGTTTCCGACACGGATAAGTATCCAATTAAATAAAACATTTTTTAAATATGGATACGTCATGGATATGGCAGCAGACACGGCGGGACACGAGAGGCGGGACACGGGACACGGGAGGCAGGACAAGGGACACGGGAGGCGGGAGGCGGGACACGGCAGCAAGGGAGAAAAGGGAAAAAAATAAAAAATTATCAACCAATAGCTTTAGTTTCTTGAAAGACAAAGTTTAAGTAAAATATCAAATTATCAACCAATAGCTTTTAATCTCTTGAAAGACAAAGTTTCACTATCATCTAATATTTAATTTTAGACTATTGCATCAAGAGGGGAGGTTCAGAACAGTAGTTACCACATCAAAAAATTTAGACTGACTTATGTTGTGTATGTGCTTAATTGATAGTAATTTTTATGTCTAAGAATAAAAAAAATAGAAGTTAAAAATGATTTTTATGTCTATATATAAAAAAAAAAAAAAAATTAATTCGGTGTATCCCGCTGCACCCTATCCTAGTTTTTCAAAATTTACTGTATCCTCGTATAGGATACGTGTCGTATCCAATACGCATACTCGTATCGGTGCTTCTTAGGATATGACTCATTTTTTGCTTAAATCCATGGCACTCTCTCTGTCTTATTGAAATGATATAGCTATTCTACTTCAAGCCCAAATCGTTCAGAAATCTCTTCATTCATAGCATTTCCTTGTGTAACGACCCGTCTCGCTAGCACAATATTGTCCGCTTTAGGCCTACACACGAACCCGCACGGCTTTGCTTTGGCGAGCCAACCCAATGTTGCTCCCAAAAGGCCTTGTGCTAGAAGGAGGAAGGCTACTACTTATATACTAGGGAATTTCCAATACCACTAGCAATGTGGGACTTTTTGGAGCAGAGTATTACAATCTACCCCCCTTAAAGCCAGAGCCGTCCCCGGCTCTGCACACACAACAACCAAGCCCACACCCTCAGACAGAAAGTTGAACCATGCTCTGATACCATTTGTAATGACCCGTCCCGCTAGCACAATATTGTCCGCTTTGGGCCTACGCACGAACCTGCAAGGCTTTGCTTTGGCGAGCCAACCCAATGTTCCTCCCAAAAGGTATTGCTAGAAGGAGGAAGGCTACTACTTATATACCAGGGAATTTATAATGCCACTAGCAATGTGGGACTTTTTGGAGCAGGGTATTACACCTTGCCTATTTCTATAGTTGCAATAGTTTTTGCTTCTACTGTGGACAGAGCAACATACTTTTGTAACTTTGACTACCATAATATGATTGATCCTAGGAAGTGTTTCTTTCCCAACTCTCATGCATTGAAAGTCCAATTGGAGTGTGATACTTCGAGATCAGGTTACTTTTCATAGTTGTCATTGATTGTGAAGTTCAAAGTTATTCAATTAAAATATAATGTCTTCTTCTCATCCAATGCTTTTGGTGTGATAAATGTAAAGAGGTTGATAGATTTCCAAGTTCCGGAAAAGTCTACTCTTCCATAATTTGGAACATCACTCTGTTTTGCATGTTCCAAATCTATCCCGCAATTTGTTATCTGTTAATGCCTTGACCAAACATTTGAATTGTTCAGTCACATTTTTTCCTTCTCATTTTGTTTTCCAGGATCTGAACACGAAGCAGATGTTGGGTGGTGGTCGTGAAGTAGGTGGTCTCTATCTTCTCAATTCTTGCTATGGTAACTCTGAGGCTTGTTCGACCTCTTCGTCTTCAGATTTGTGACTATGACATTGTCGTTTAGGACATCATGTCGACTCTGTTCTCAAACAGCTTGTGCCAGTTTATCTTTTACTTGTTTTGAATGTGAACCTTGCCAATATGGCAAACATGTTAGAAATCATTTTTCACCATCTATGAATAAAAGTTCATCCACTTTATTTTCACTCATCCATTCTGATGTTTGGAAATCTCCAACTATTTCTCGCACTGGTTTTCTTTATTTTGTTACCTTTATTGATGATTTCTTTCGTATGACATGGACATATTTAATGAAACAGAAATCTGAGGTTTTTTATCACTTCCAAAATTTTTACCAGTGGGTTCAAACTCAATTTGGGTGCAAGGTTAAAGTTCTACGGAGTGATAAGGGGGGAGAATATTTGTCACACTCCTTTCTTACTTTTTTGGAAAAACATGGCATCGATTCTCAGTTCTCCTATCCTTCCACACCTCAACAGAATGGTATAGCTAAGCGAAAGAACCGTCACCTTCTTGAGGTAGCCAAATCTCTTCTTTTTACTATGTACGTCCCCTCGTCCTATAGCCAGAAGCCGTATTAACTGCTTGTCATCTAATTAATAGAATGCCTTCTCGCATTTTACAAAATCGGTCCCCCATCGATCATCTGTCCTTACATAAAGCCATTCCCCACATTCCTTTACATGTCTTTGGGTGTGTTTGTTTTGTTCACAACTTTTCTGGCCATAAACTTTCTCACTGGGCTGTGTGATGTGTTTTTTTTAGGGTACACACCTTTTCACAAAGGTTACAAATGCCTTGATCCTATCACTGGAAAGACATACATATCCATGGATGTCACTTTCTTTGAGAGAGACCCATATTTTTCAGCTCCCTCTACATCTTCTCCTTCTCCTGTTCTTCCTCTGGTCCCTGACAATCTTCCTTCCCCAAGTCCACCTAAGCCTCTTATGGTGTACCAACGTCGACAGTCTCGAGTGCCATCTGTAGCTGACTCCACTCATCCATCTGCACGTGCTTCAGATCCACCGGTCTCTGACCTGTCTGATCTTCCTTTTGCGCTTCGCAAAGGTAAGCGCTCTTGTACTACTAGCCATCCCACTGATCATTTTGTCTCCTATCATGCTGTTTCACCCTCCTATCATAGTTTTCTCACAGCATTGGACAACATTAAGATACCAAAGAGGATTGACACAGCCTTGAAAAATCCCTCCTGGAAAGCAGCCATGGATGAAGAGTTAGCTGCCCTTGAGAAGAACAATACATGGGAGATGGTTTCCTTACCTCCAGGCAAAACCCCGGTTGGGTGCAAATGAGTCTTTGCTTTGAAGCATAATCCAGATGGCTCTATTGCCCGTTACAAGGCACGTCTCGTAGCCAAAGGCTTCACACAGATTTATGGAGTTGACTACCAGGACACTTTTTCACCTGTCGCCAAGATTAACTCTGTGCGCATTTTGCTATCTTTTGCCACCACTCATGCTTGGCCCTTGCACCAGTTAGATGTGAAGAATGCTTTTCTTCATGGTGATCTTCAGGAAGAAGTTTATATGCTTCCTCCTCTGGGATTTGTCAAGCAGGGGGAGTCTCAGTCTGTCTGCAGATTAAAGAAAGCCTTCTATGATCTTAAGCAGTCTCCACGTGCGTGGTTTGAGAAGTTTAGCAGTGCCTTGCTACCTTATGGTTTTACCCGATGTTAGTCAGATCACTCAGTCTTCATCTATCGTCTCCACTCTATTGTGATGATTTTGGTAGTTTATGTTGATGATATTGTACTCACCGGTAACAATAATGAAGCCATTTCTTCATTCAAATAGTATCTTCAACAAACTTTTGATATTAAGGATTTGGGGCCTCTCCGGTACTTTCTTGGAATTGAAGTTGCTCGGTCCTGTCATGGCCTTTATCTCTCTCAGCGAAAGTATGCCCTGGATCTCCTCCAAGAAGCTGGCTACTCTGGCTGCAAACCTGCAGATACTCCGCTGGATGTGAACACCAAGTTATCTGCCTTTGATGGAACTCTCCTTGACACACCAAGTTTTTATCAGAAATTAGTTGGCAAGCTCATCTATCTGACCATCACAAGACCAGACTTATCGTATGTTGTTGGTGTTGTCAGTCAGTTCATGCACGAACCAGGGGACACTCACCTTCATGCCGTGTTTAGAATCCTACAATATATTAAGGCTCATCCCGGCCGTGGTTTGTTCTATGCACACCAACCTACTTGTCCGACTCGTAGTTATTCAGATGCTGAGTGGGCCGGTTCTCCAGATGATCGCCGCTCTACGTCTGGCTATTGTGTTTTCTTGGGCTTCCATTTAATTGCTTGGAGAAGCAAGAAGCAGTCCGTTGTTGCTCATTCTAGTGCTGAGGCTGAATATCGGGCCATGGCAAATACTGCTTCCGAATTTCTATGGTTTCGCCAATTTCTTACTGAAATAAGGTTTGCTCCTGTTGATCCACTCATCATGTTCTGTGACAATCAGGCGGCCATCCATATTGCCTCCAACCCAGTCTTTCATGAGCGGACTAAAAACATTGAGGTTGATTGCTACTTTCTTCGTCAGCATATTTCAGAAGGGCGAATTTTCACTCCTTATATGCAATCTAAGGATCAGCTGGCCGATATCTTCACCAAGTCCGTTCCTCGAACTCAGCTCGATTCCGTCGTTAACAAGCTGGGTCTCCTCGACATCTTCAAACCAACTTGAGGGGGAGTGTTGTGGGACCCACACATCACACGTCTAGTGATGTGGGCCCCAGTTAATGTCTAGATTCATTGTATATTGAATGTCAATACAAATAGATTGTAATTAGGATATACTTATTGTATTTCCTTTTTTGTTCCCTACATTGTCTCTATATTTTCTATTTAAACATTGTATCCTCTAAGAGAAATACAATCAATCAATACATTTGACAGAGATAATTCTCTCCCAGATTCTTTCTCTGTACTTCTTCCTTATTTTCATATTCCTATTCTACATTTAGGGCCCCCATTAGCATGTCCTGCATCAATAAGGGCTGAGCATGATAATCGATTTCTCCATTTACGATCATTTCTGCAATATGAGAAAATTATTGAGTTACCCAAGGCAACCAATCATCTTCTTTTATTACCGTCACCATATACCAATTCAAAATGTTGTTGCATGGACATTATGTGTTACGCACACGTGTTGACGTAGGACACGAGAGACCTATCTATTTTAGGATTTACTATTTTCGCATTATTGTGTCACAAGGACGCCAGGTCCGTGGCTTTCCTATTTGATTTAAGAGTCCTTTTCTATTTCGAGTTCTTAGTTTTCTTATAAATACTATGAATGTAATAGAGGAACATACCCCTTTTCGAATTATGAATTAATAAGAAATTATCTGGTTGTGTTTATCTGCTCCTACCTTGTTTCTGCCCGAGTTGCAGACGAACCCTTGCCATTGTTGCAGGATAACTTCGTGGCTGACCAAATCTAGCGTCTTCTTCAACACCCTTGGGCTTAATCCCAAGAGAAGACACCCTTTTCCTACTCTGGGCTTCATCCAGGAGTTTCTGCCTCCAAGCCGTGCAGCCAGATCTGAGTTTTATCCCTCTCCGCTGCCTTATTCTTTGTAGTTCAGGTACCATATGCAGTTGTGCTCCTTCTTCTTCCACTCTTTTCATCTTCTTCTTCTTATTCCCTTCGATTCTCTCCTTCTCTGCCTCTCAAGCTTCCGCCACAGCCATCCCTCTTTCTGCTGTCGCTGTTGTACTTCCGCTGCCTCTCTTCTTTCCCTTTTCTTTTCTTAATGCCCTTTGTAACCGAGCAGCCCTAATTCTCCTTATTCCCTTCACATGCCAATCACAAGCCTTCAAATTAAGTTTCCCTCCACACGTGAGTCAACTCACATATGTGTCTCTTTCGCATCGGTTTTTTTTTTCTTAATTTTATTTCTTCCCTGCTTCTGCTACATTAAGTGGATCAGAGCCAAGTTCTCTGCTGTTCAGAGACTATCCCCGCTTCTAGTTGGTAATCTGGAAAAAAAAAAATTCAAATGGCATCCAACAACAATCAGTTTGTCACCACCGCTCTGCGCGATACATTTAAAGCGGAGATGAAAGAATTGTTTACAGAGTTCCGCGCAATCATGATTACAGACCTCGCTGACAGAGACGCTGCCAAGAAACAAAAAGAAGAGCCGCCACATCAGGAATATTGGGATGATGAGGATGTCGAGCAACTGGTTCTCAACACCCACCCACCCAATCCCAATCAACAGAATTCTAGCGCTTCTCGCTGATCCTCTGACAACAAAGATTATCGACCCAAGGTTGAACTTTCGTCCTTCAATGGCTTTCTCCACCTCGAAGAGTTTATGGAATGGATAACAAAGATCGAGCGGTTCTTTGAGTACATGGGAGCCCCTGACAGCAAACAAGTTCCATTGGTTGCTTTCAAACTCACTGGAGGTGCTTCTTCTTGGTGAGAGCAAACTCAATAGGACAGATCTCGAAAAAAGTTGGCTCATGTTCGTACATGGTTCCGCATGAAGCAGCTTTTGAAAACTCGGTATCTGCCTCCTCATTACTCGCAGGTCTTATTCAACAAACTTCAGGACTGCTATCAAGGTACACATTCTTTTCAGGAATATGTTGATGACTTCTATCACCTACTCTCTCTCAATGATCTTCATGAGACATAAAAGCAAAAGATTGCCTGCTTTCTACTTGGTCTGAGATGGGATATTCGCAGAGCACTTGCTTCTCATTGCCACTACGCCTTAACTGCAACCATCAGTGCCGCTTTAAATGTTGAAGAATTCACTGATGACCCTCCCCCACCGACCCAACCCCCTAGCCATCCCGCCTCATCCCACCCCTCATACACCTATGACCCTCTCCAATACCAACCAGAACTAGTCCCTTCCCAAGCATCCTATCAGCCTCCAGCATCACAACCACCACCTCCAAACCGGCCTCCCCGATACAACAACCGCCTGCCTCCTCATAAGCCCAATCCATCATGCTTTTCCTCTTCCAATCCCTACACCCGTTCTAACCTCCCCAAGTGCTTTAAGTGCGGCTGTCTCGGGCACCGTTCACATGAATGTCGCAGCAATGTGGTGCTTGTCACACCCAATACTCAACATGATGCGGATGATGATGCAATTGAGAATATTGAAGTGATCCTCCTCCTAATGGCACTCACGAGGGCACACGTCTCATGTGTATTCACACCTTCTCTCCTACTTCCTTGGAGCCGCCATCTCCACGCCATCGTCTTTTTCGCACTCCGTGCACAGTTCATGGCCTCCCTTGCCTCTTAGCCATTGACAGCGGTTGCGAAGACAATTTGGTTTCCCAATCCTTGGTCGACAGATTGTAGCTCCCTATCCAGAAACTTCCTACACCGCACCCTGCTCGTTGGACCGATGATGGTTATAGTAAGCCGATTACTTTCCAGTGTGAAGTCCATTTATCCATTGGGAACTATACGGGTTATGCTTTGTTCGATGTGATCGACATGGATATGTGTGACTTGATACTTGGACGCCCTTGGCAATTCGATGTTCGTGCCTTACATGTCAGCCACTCCAACACCTACACCTTCAAGAAGGTTGGTTTCACATTTGTTCTTGCCTCCTAGCGCCTACTGCATTATGTAATTCGTCTTCTGCCAGCCCAATTCCTGATGCTAGAGTTGATGCAGATGAGATCGACCCCGATGAACTTGAGGACGAGTTTTTTTAAGACCGGGAGAATGATGTAGGACACGAGAGACCTATCTATTTTAGGATTTACTATTTTCGCATTATTTTTAATTTAGAATTCTTGTGTCACAAGAAAGCGAGGTCAGTGGCTTTCCTATTTCATTTAGGAGTCCTTTTCTATTTCGAGTTCTTAGTTTTCATATAAATACTATGAATGTATCAGAGGAACATACCCCTTTTCGAATTATGAATTAATAAGAAATTATCTGGTTGTGTTTATCTACTCCTACCTTGTTTCTACCCGAGTTGCGGACGAACCCCTTGCCGTTGTTGCAGGATAACTTCGTGGCTGGCCAGATCCAGCGTCTTCTTCAACACCCTTGGGCTTAATCCCAAGAGAAGACACCATTTTCCTACTCTGGGCTTCATCCCAGAGTTTCTGCCTCCAAGCCGTGCAATCAAATCTGAGTTTTATCCCTCTTCGCTGCCTTATTCTTTTGTAGTTTAGGTACCATATGCAGTTGTGCTCCTCCTTTTTCCGGTCTTTTCATCTTCTTCTTCTTCTTCCCTTCGATTCTCTCCCTCTCAAGCTTCCGCCGCAGCCATCCATCTTTCCGCCATCGTTGATGTATCTTTCACTGCCTCTCTTCTTTACCTTTTTTTTTCTTAATGGCCCTCGTATCCCAGCAGCCCTAATTCTCCTTATTCCCCTCACGTGCCAGTCACAAGCCTTCAACTTAAGTTGCCCTCCACACGTGTGACTCTTTCGCGTTGATTTTTTTTTTTACTTAATTTAATTTCTTCCCCGCTTCCGCTACATTACGTGTGGACACTTATAGACACTTGCACCCATGTCATATACTTGTAGATAGTCATACCCATTCTTCATGGACTATGATAATGCTTCTTAACATTATTTTCTATGATGAATAAAATATTACACCACCGTTCCCTTCTTAAAACCTAACTAAAATATCAATATATTTGTCACCTAAATGTTTAGAGTAAAACTAGTATATTATTTTCTATTGGTGCTATTTTTACACCTTTTTTTTTTGAAACATTAACGGCTTAGATTCAATAAAATAAGAGAGAAAAGGGGGGCCCAAACCCCCTAACTCCCAAGGTTGGCCAGAGGAAAAAATTCCAAAGTTGGCATTTGTAAATGACAATTTAGGTGCTATTTTTACACCTTATTTTCATTTAAAAACAATCTTAGATTTAATTTTATTTAAATATGGGGACACGGCAGCATAGAAAGTGCATTTTTGTGGATGAGCTTTGCGAATATGATGAGGGCTTCTTGGGCGTTTCAACAAACATTGGAAGAAATTATATAGTCTTGCTCCATTCAACAACCCAATCCCAAATTTAGAGCAGCTTGGAACACCATTCCAGCAGCTAATTTGTGGACTATATGGAGGGAAAGAACTGCTAGGATTTTCGAGCATAAGATGTTACAGGAAAATTATTTATTTCAGAAAGCTAAGTGGAGGTTGTTCACGTGGGTCTCTGTTGGAGAAAAGTTTAAGAGAATCAGATTAACAGACTTCCTTAATTCTTGGGAAGGCTGTCACAGTGAGGGACCTAGGAGGACTAAGATTCATGCATCTTGGTCCCCCCCCCCCCCCCCCCCACCCCACAACACACACTCACGCCCGCCCCCCCCCCCCCCCCCCCCCCCCCCCTTCGAACACCTACAAGTTTAAAGTTTAACGTCGACAGGGTAGCAAGGGGAAAATCGGGGCTGGCAGGTATAGGTGGTGTGCTACGTGATTGCAACGGTGGGACATCTATAGTCTTCTCTAAATCAGTAAGCCATAAGGACTCAAACAAGGCGAACTTATTAGTATTAGGAGAGTCATGTCCATTTTGTCTCACATAGCAAGGGAGAAATTATTTGTGGAAGGGGATTCTACAAATGCAATAAAGCGGACGTCTGAGCTCAAAAGGCCCCCATGGAAATTGATCACAATAGTGAGGGAGATCAAGGCATTCTGTTCAGAAAGAGAGGTCGCTTTTGCTGGGGTCTAGAGATCAGCAAATGGGTTGGCTGACTTCTTCGCCAAAAATGGGGTGGACTCTACTATGATTTACATGTTTCACACGTGGCAGCTCTCAGGAGGAGTTTTTTATTTATTTCATGATGTATTTTTGGTGTTGTGACATGATGTATTTTCTTTTATTTTTTGTTCAGCATCCCGTGGGTCCATGCCTCTCTGACCCATCGATGCCTCCTCACGTATACCTTTCCTTTTTAATACAATTCATTCTATTTGTTACCGCTCAAAAAAAATGGGTTCTCTCTTTTGGTTTTTCATTGTTATGTTCTTGCATTCTTTACTCAAAAGCCACAATTGAACTTATTAACATCCAAACCATTCTTATTGTGCTGCATATATCAATGATTAAGCAGTTTCCATTAATCCTTATTCTACCTATTATATTAACGCTAAGAGTCAGCAAATGAGAAATGGGCCTTTATTCAAAAAAAAAAAAAATTTTGAGAAATGGGCCTACTCATAGTTGAACTTTATAAAGGAAATTTTCCAAATGAAAACATGAGTATAAAATTTTATCAGAGAAGGAATAAAAAAAAAATAACAACTAATATGACAAAGGAAACTTAAAATGGGGTTAGAAAAAGAAAAGACTCAATCAAAATCCAAGTGGTTGTTTCTTATGCATGGTAGAAAACAAGTTTCTTGAATGATGAAAATTCCTTTACTGAAATCTATTAAACGGGATAGATAACCACAAGTTGAGGTAAAAAAGGCATTGGAATTTGGTCGAACCTTCCTCAATGGAGTTGTCAAAAAGATGTAGATTACATCTATAGGGGCCAACTTTTTATGTGAGACTTAATGGAATTGGTTGGCTTTTCATTGGATAGACGTTTGACAAGGGGTTGACCCTGGTCCTACTTATTTGGTGTGATCTAGCTTGCCATTTTCTATTGCTTGTAACTGTTAGAAATAAAAGATGCAAATCACACAAGAGAACACAGAGATTTTACGTGGTTCGGCAATACTGCCTACGTCCACGGAGTGTGATGATTTCACTAAGAAGAAGTTCCTGGACAGGTTACAAAGATTACAAACCAACCCTACCCATCCCTTCTTCTCAGTCTCTCTCTCTCCATTCACAACTCATGAAACCCTAAGGGAAAGAGACATTATATACTTGTGCATATGAAACACAACTGGGCCCAGTGAGCTTGGAAATTGTTTGACTTTATGTGCTGCAAAACCCGAAGACTCCAAAGTGTCTAGTTATGCCAGGGTAGGGTGTTAAGTTCCCTCAAAACACCCATCTTACACGATGATAACAATGAAGAATATCATTAATCATAAGAAAATTTCAAAGAATTGTACCAAAGACACCCATAAACCATCATATGAAAGTCCTAACATAACCAATCACCAAGAAATTTACTTAGATACATCACCACAAGTCGACATGAGGAAACGACACTATCACTAGAATCTACAATAGCACTATCTCTGCCACTCCAGACTTAGCCAAGAAATCAGCCACTCCATTTGCTAACCATTGGATGTAACAAAAGGACAATTCCAGTTGTGAACAAATGTCCCTGATCTCCTTAACCATTGGTATGTCTCCTCCTGGGAGGTTTCTTCTTTCCACTAGTCCACATGATCACATTAACTGAATCACCTTCTATTACCAACTCCCCTGACCCATGCTTCACCCATAGTTATAGGGCCCTTTTTGGGTTATTCTCAATTAATGTAATGGCCATAAAATAAAATAAAAGGATCAAATAAAATGAAAAGACACTGAAAGGGACTGTCATCATATATGTAACACAATGATGTATATATATAAAAAAAGGTCCCTTTCAGTGTCTTTTCATTTTATTTAATCCTTTATTATATTTTTAAGGCAATTACATTAACTGAGAACAACCCAGAAATGAGCCTTTGGCCAATGTCATTCTACAGTGCTTGTTTGTCCATGTGTGTCTCTTAAAATGTAAAATGAATTTAAATCGATGAAAATGGATTGGGAGTCTATTGTTTGATATTACCAATGACATTGTGCGGGCGGATGCTTAATCTAAAACAGATATGCACCAAAAAAACACTTATGCAGAACAAAACCTCAGTTATGGAAGAATAAAATGAACTGTCCACAATCTGGATTCAGACTTATTGATGTGTGGAAAGGACTTATCTGATGATGTCAATGACCTATATGATGTTTGCCTATGTTATCACAATGTATGATGATGTTATTAAATGAAAAGAAGCATAGACACGAGGTGTGTAGCTGGAAGTGGATAGATGACATGTATTGGTGGTGATGGATGATTTTGGCAAAGAAATAGTTTCCCAGACATGGACGTGCAAGCTATATGTATCAGTGATGATGGTGTATGGTGTTGACGAGTGAATCATAGTAGTTGGTTGGTTGCCTTAGCTCACTACATCATTTTCTCATCTTCTTGATGTGATCGTGAATGTAGAGATCCATTATCATGCTCAGTCCACATCACCAAAAGGGTCCTCCTTTCATTCCAATTTTACTCAAAAAATCCCATTGAGGCCTTTTTAGTAACAATCAAATGGATGGGATTTCATGGAGTTTCTCCCATTTCATTGAGAAAAGAGAGAAGACCCCTTGTGCTCAATGGCACAACCTTAAAGACCAATAGACTTGTTTTCATTTCATTGCTAAGGAAGCATTATTTTTATAGATACTTCTAGGGTGAGTAGGCAATGACATGGCTTGGATGAATTGAGCCAACTTAGAAGGTGGTTTTAGGGAAATGGTGGGCCATTAGTGGTTTCTGGCAAATGGTTATAGAAGAAATGTGGGCAGTTTGATGATATTTGCAAATTGCTTTAGACTCTATAATACTGGTTGGCGTTTTGGTTGTAGGATCCTTGAGTTTTAGAAAGAATACTTTGGGAACACAAAATAGTCGTATAAGCCAAGACAAACCATTGGTGTAAGTGGGATAGGTGTTGACAATGCATAGTGTTATTGGGTGATGATGTGGCATTTGATGTGGCCTATTCAGTCAGTAGAAGCTTGATGACATGGAACCCAAGATGGAGCATGACCAGACTCTAATTCATCAGCCAAGACAAAATCACCCTGCATAATTGTAACAGTGCCTAATTCCTGTTTTTTGGGGCAAATTTGACTCGGGTCTGAATCTCGGGCTCGTTATAGGTTGGAGTAGTGGCCTAAGGGAGAGGAACTTGAGTTTGGTTAAGTATTACTGTGATTGTTTTAAAAAAGAATCAGGTTCAAATAAATATGGATGTTGAAATAGAGGTGCACAGATGCAAAGAAACTGAATTAAGAGTTGAAGACTTCCTAGACTCTATATCCATAAATCCTTATTTTCAATTTGGGAGATGCTACACTTACCCTAAAATCATTCCTTTTTATACCTCATCATCATGTGGAAATTTACAATTTGTTAGGCATTCAAGAGTGAGTAAGATACCAATCAAATGACTTGTCACATCAGCGTAAGGTATAAAATGGTATAACTTGAGGGTAAGTTTAGCATTTATCTTTCAAATATCTATATTTGCTTTCAACTCTAAAATTGAAACTCCATATTTTTCTATCGCAAGTACGTGAGAACCAAAAGCTATTGACCTTAGGTATTTGAAATTCTGTTAATGTGGCTTCCATATATAATATAGGATGTTTATTGATTCTTCCAATTGGGGATATTCCATTCATTTTTATTCTGAGCATTTCCCATTCTCAGGATGAGTACTGCTGCTGTCATGACAAAGGGGAAGCAATACATGAGCCACACAACAGAGAGACTTGATACAAAAGAGCGAAGACAATGGATTCAAACTAACCAATTTCTGGCTGGGGAACCGATCTGAGAGACCCTGTCGTCGAGAACTCGTCGATCCAATGCGTCGTGACATTGACCCGTCAAATCGCTGCGACAGCTGATGGTGGTGAATCGCCATGGACAGCGCCTGGCGGTGCAAGAACTCCTGTTCTGCTGCCATTTTCCTCTGTGACCGCCTGCTCTGCTTGCTCTTTGATCCATTATCTTTTCCATTTGTTTTCATGAAGCACATCAATTGATTACCCATTTGGGAGCGAATTTTACCCGAAAAGAGCTAGAATGAGGAGATTCTGGTGCTGTACGAGAGGAAAGGCTGAATTTAGAAAAGAAACCATCTGAAGTTTTGCATAGTTGTGTAAATTCAGAGTTTACTTGGATTGAGGAAAGAAGAGATTAGATTCACTAGTTGATGGCAGAGATACCAATATAGAACTTAAAAATGGTAATACAAATCAGTGAAAGAACTTTATTCAACGGTTGAGCAGCCTTAAATGCTTCTGGTTACGAATTTACTCAACTTCCTATTTTCCCTTTCCCCTATCAGAAGTGAACGAAGGAATTAAGAGCAAGAGCCTTCTCTCCAGTTACAGTTTGCAATTGTTGCTGTTACCGTTGGGTTCTTTTCTTGGCAACGTTACAACAGGTTGAACTGACTTTTAAATAGCCACCAACATTTCAACGTACACTTACGGGTGTAGGATTAAAACTGTACCTTTTTTCCTTTTATTTATTTTTTAAGGATTTCTTTTTTGTATTTGGATTTGGATTTGGATTTTGCTATGCATTTATTTGATTGGGCAGCAGTTGGGTCGGGCTTGTGTCAGCTCTGAATAAAAAATCCTTTTACCAATGCTAAGATTTCAGATTTATACTCTAAATACATGTTGTCATTATTGTTAAAATTATTTATCTTATTTATCTAATATTGATGTTCATTATTAAATTTAAAAATTTTGTTCTTTATTTAACTATTATGCAGCATTTATAAGACATAAAATTGTAATTTTTTTTTTTTGCAAAAATAAACAATGTATTTAATCCAAATGGGATTACAATAAGTACATCCAAATCCAAATCTTATCAACAGACTGATATTAGCTACTTTTTAAATGTTTTATACAATTCCTTATAAAGATATAGGAGGGACTGGAGATGACTGCATATTTTAATTTAAGTGCAACTTCAGGCATTAAACATACTATTATATATAACTTATTTTTTTAGATCGATAGTAATTGTTCATGCCATATATATTAAATGGGTACTCTATTTTTTATAGAAAATTTTCAAGTAATTAATCTTTTTGTGCGACGTGGAAGAGAGTGTGAAGTATAACTGAACTATCTGAATATAATGGACTAGAAAAATATTGATTATTTTATAAATTACATCTAATAATTAAATATTTAAATATCCATTGCACCTTAATATTTGGGTTTGTTTTTGCAGTAGCAAATGGTTGAGTAAAATTGAGTTTAAAACTTTAAATTGAATGATGGTTTCACACTCCCACTCATGTATTATTGGAAGGGAAGAGATAAGTACAATTAAAAAATTTATTCGTTTTATTTAAGATGATAAAACAGATATTTAAAGATGAATATTGTAATATTATATTTCAAATGCTACTGAATTTTTGCATTTAATAAACGTAAAAGTGCACGACACCCAAAATCATGCCACACTTTCATTGAGAAAATTCTAGGGTGAAATCTTGTAGCATGATTAAATTAGGATAGAAGGCGACTTATCGAAAGATTGGAGTTTATTTTGAAAAATAAAAAAAAATAGTACCCTTTTTAATTTGGACAAATATATTTAAGCTTCTTTCATTATATCTCTTAAACAATGGATAGTTGAATTAAATACAGTTTTTAATTATCTATTTTATTGTATTAAATTGAATAACTAGATGTATTAAATTGAATAACTATATATATTCAAAATTGATAATTGTTTTGTATTTGCATATCTATCGATATATTTTAAACTGGATGGTTAAAGACAGGGATGTCTTTTATTTTTTATTTTTAAAATATTAAAATACCTAAATTTGATTATATAGAGATTAATTGACTTTTAATTTTTATCATTTTGGATAAGAATTGCCTCCATAGTCTCACCTTCTATGTCCTAAGGACAATGGATATCAGTGGTGGGAATTTTACACTAAGTTTTTCGTGATTTTTCACACATAAATTTAAAAAAAAAATTAAATCAAATTTAAAAAATAAATATCTAATATTAATTTTCTCATATCTATGGTGCAACGATGGAGAACCTTTAGGGTTTGTGCCTCTTTTTCTTATTTTCCTTTATTACTTTATTAGGTAATTTATGGCATGGTTGTGTTGGATTATTATGTTTCATGACTTCTTGACTTCTAGGTCTTCTTAACCGTTGGGGAGTTAATTGGCTGAAATGACCGGGACACGTGTGAGTAGATAATTGGACAGATCCCGTTAACGTTGGGGTAACCACTAGTTAGCAAAATAAATGGAGTAGGTGGAAAAGGCGGTTGTTGGCAGTACGATTTAATGACCCTAACAACGATGGATGCTCAGCGCTTTAAAGGCCACACTCAGTCAGCGGTGGAATTCCCTCTACCGTGGGAATCATGCCTTGCAAATTCACATGAATTTTTCCATTTTATTTTAATTTAGCTTTACATATTGGATACCTTTGGACTAAAAAAATCTTTAAATTAATTGTATATTAATTATTAATTATTTTTACGTCAATATTTTTCAAATTTGAATTTATAAAAGATATTACTAAATAAACTCAAAAGGGTTAGAGTAAGAAACCCGTTCTGAAGATTAGTGAGTGTTCTAAAAGATTTGAATACATTTATCGTACAAAAAAAGACATTAATAAATAAGAAAAAAGTTTTTTTTCAAATTCACCATCCTCTAAACTTAGATAGAAAATTCATTAAGAGTTATTATCAACTTCATCTATGCTTTTAATTTAAATATTTTAATTTCGAGTGATAACAGGGTTAGATCGGCGGTGGTCTCTAAAAAAAATTGATCAAATTTAAATATAAATGTTAATCCCAAATTAATAGAATAAATGAGTTGATCATAATGACATTGTTTCTACAAACATAATGAAAAAAGCATTCGTTTTTCTTTTTAAGGATCATTTAGTATACTAATTAACCTATTTGGAGAACATTTTATTAACTTCTCATGATTAGATGAAATGCACCTGTTTTTAATTTTTATGATAAAATATATATTTGTCCAATTCAAATCTTATACGTACTTATCCTCTCTATAAAAAATGGCGAGTATTTATACTCATTTAAATTAAATATATTGTTAAATTTAAATCTTCATATAAACCACTTACTAATTTATTATAAACTTTGAAACTTAAAGGCATTGAAATGAAAGCCTGGAAGGGTTGACTTGACGATTAAGACGCACGCCTCATAAAACGAGGTTTTAAGTTCGATTCATTCTTAATTCCTCTAAACCACTCCTCGTAGAGTTACTTCTCATAGACTAAACTGGTGTATGTGGATTAAGAAGTTCAGGCATGCTTGTAATGTTAATCTCACCTCCAATCTGAAATATGATTATCCATATTAAAAAAAAAAAGTGAGAATTTAACCATTCGCACTTTTACTACATTCTAGACAAATCTCATTTCCTTATATAATTTTCAATTTTTTTTTTGAATTTATGTGTGGGAAATCAGGGGATATCCAGCGTAAAACCTCCACGGGTGAGCCCACTACTCATAGGGCACACAAAGATTAGAATATGAAGGCTTGAACCCGCAACCTCCCGCTTCTTGAGGCGAGAGACAACTAATTGAGCTATTTCAATTTGAGACACATTATGTAGCGGATTCCATTTTTGGATTTTCTATAAAAAGTAGAGAAGAGTTTGAGGATTTTGCAAAGGACTTGTATATAATAAGTGAATTTTGTTTCCCGTAAAAACTTCCAATCATTACCAATTAATAGTTTATCATATATGTACAAAAATAAAATAGTGAAACCTCTAATATACACATTCGTCGAGAATGTTAAAGGCCAGCGATCTTCATATGGGTATTTTGTGTATATAGACACGGGTTTTACCGTATGTCCAATTTGCCCTCTACTTGCCGTACTGAAGAAAAAAGAATGCATGAATAGTGCAAATTGGCTTGCCGAAATTGCAAGTCGGCTCGCCAAAATTCATGAACAGTGCAAATCGGCTCTCCGAAATTGCAAGTCGGCTCACCAAAATTCATGAACAGTGCAATTCAGCTCTCCGAAATTGTAAGTCGGCTCGCCAAAAATCATAAACAGTGCAATTCGGCTCTCCGAAATTGCAAGTCGGTTCACCAAAATTCATGAACAGTGCAATTTGGCTCTCCGAAATTACAAATCGACTCACTAAAATTCATGAACAGTGCAATTCGGTTATCTAAAATTTCAAATCGGCTAACCAAAATTCATGAACAGTGCAATTCGGCTCTCTGAAATTTTAAATCGGCTCGCCGAAATTCACATGAACAGTAAAAATCAGTCCATTGAAATTTATTGTTCATGCGAAGGGTAAAATCGAGAATACTCTAAAACCCGTGTCGTTAAATACAAAATGCCCATGGAAAGATTGCTGGCCAATGTTAAATTTATAGCTAATTCTATAATGGTATTATGAAATTTAAAATACCATTATTTTAATTCATATAATGATATCTTTAGCTGATATACCTTAACTTTTTCCCATTTTTCTCCATTTACATAAATCTATTTTTTATATCTAATGAAATAATTTTAAATCATAATATGCAACGATTGCTAATATGATTCTTGAGTGTATAAACTTAGCAAAGGTGAATAGGTATCAATATAATCTACAATTTCAAATATTAAGGCATAATCGTCTTCCTCTATAATTTTAGATCTTATAGTACAATAGTTTTTCATATGACTTTTTGGATTTTTGTGATGATACCATATTATAATTATTTTTTGTTGAATAACAATATCATTATGTTAATTCAAAGGACTAAGAGAGATGGTCAAGATTCTTTTATAAGAAGCAGGAGTTCGGAGTTCAATTTTCACTTTACTCCAAAGGGTCACTCCCTATAGAGTTACTAGTGTGTGTAGGTATAGAGGTTTGAACATGTCCCGAGAATTAGTTATATGCTCTAAGAGGCCTGGACACCTTAATCATAAAAAACAACAATATTATTTTATTTTATTTTATTTTTAATTCAAATAATGTATCTAGTATATTTGTATTTCTAGCATCAATTTGGTCCTCTAAAAATCTTGCTATCTTTATTTTCTATGGCATTTACACTACTATCACTATTATATATTACAAACCTATATCTTTTTGAATTTTCTAGACATCCTATAAATGTGGTTTTGTTTCTCTTAATTTATTAAGGATCCAAACTTGACACCTTCGGCTCATTTAAATTGGTCTTTTACCAATCTATAATTCATAGGATGTGAATTTTGTGTCTTTAGTAAGGAGATGGTTAAAATATAAGTTGCTGTCATGACTCCTCCATAAAAATTGGTTCTCAAGAAAAAGATGAGATGCCATTGATCTAGGGTTCTATTTTTACTTTATGCTAATCCACTTTTTTGTGGAGTGTAACTCATTTTCAACTAATGTATTATCTCATTTTTCTTTAAAATATTTTTAAGCAAGTTTGAGGTATATTCTCCTCCTCTATTATTTCTTAAAATTCTAACATTTTCTTCAATTGTTTTCAACTAAAATTTTGTATCATTTGAATATATCAAATACATTATTTTTTTTCATTAAATACAAAACCATATCTTGAGGAATAATCAATGAAAGATTTTTTTTAAGTAAAAATAATCAATGAAAGATTTTTTTTAAAAGATAAGATATTCCATTCCTGGATGAGGTTTAACATTTAGTGGCCTAAATTATTTTGATGACCAAGATGTCTAGGCCTCTTATATCATTCAACTAGTCCTCGGGGCATGTGCAAGCCTCTTTATCCACACCGAACAACTTTACGAGAAATGACCCTTTTAAGGTGGAGTGGAAATATGATGTAGGCCAAGCTGCATAAGATAATTTAGATCTGGGATTTTACGCTGAATCACGGATTTCGGTGAAGAAACCAAAAAATGGTGTTCCCAGTTCAAGTACAGTATGAGCGCGGAGAACTATTCTTTGGTTAAGTATAGTCTAACTATGAGAACCTTCTAATGAAATAATTTGGATCGAGGAATCCACTTTAATTAGATAATGGAAAATAAATGCAACCATTGAAAGTTGATTTTAAAATGCGAAAAAACAGAAGAAGAGTTTTCATAGTGATAGTTGGCAAAATTACTTTCATAGAGGCAATGATTTATTCCCATTATATTTTTACGTTTTTTTTTTTTATGATGTATAGGTCTCTTAGAGGACCCTACTAATCCTCAAAGCAGTACAAGACGCTCTACCTATATACACTAGGTAAATCTACGGAGAATAACCCTTTAAGATGGAGTGGGAATCAAATTCAAGACTCTCGCTTATACAGATTCTTGACCATCATTCTAACCTCTTTGAATTAGATAGGCTAATTCTTTAGCAACTACAATATTTTGTTTACAAGGTAAACAATTGATTCCATCTCTAATATTTTGGTTGAATGATGTTTGTCTATTAACATTTGAATATAAGCTTAAGAAGTGCTAGAATATGTTGCAATCAATACATCAAGCATTTCCTTTGCAGTATTATGTTCTTAAAAATGAGTTTCAATGTTAGGTTCCATAAATGTCAAGATGTCATCTCTGGCCAAATCATCTTTTAAGAAATTTTAAATAACAAGAAGAGGAGAAGAAGAAATTAGAAGAGAAAACACCATTAGCTTGTTGATCCTTCGTTTATTTGTGACTTCTCAACAAAATGGTACGAATTTCTACGTCATTATTCTTCCATCATATGATTTTTATTCAGATAATTTGCATTTTTTAACTTGCCTATTTTTAACTTTATACTCTATTTTATACTCAAAAACCTCGAAAATGAAAAATCTAGATGCATCTTGAAAATATGATGGAATGATACTGCACCTTAAAATGGTTTTTTTTTTCAATTTATATTTAATTTTAATTGGTGTCTATTATTAATAAATGTAACATAAATATTTCAATAATTTTATCTTAAATTTGAAAAGACCATGCGGTGTAGTCAATATAGAGATTTTAGGTTAAAACTTATTGAAAATTAAAATACCTTCACCGTTGCCTGTCTATGAGGGAGACAAATCTCTTGAATCATCCATAATGTCAATGACTAGCTTTATCATCCATGCATTTTTTTCTCATGATCTCCACATTTCGACTCCATATTTAGGATAATTTACCATATAAAAGTCAACCCTCTAAAGCATAACCATAGCCATCCTATGACATTTATTCACGTTGAACCATCAATAGTAATCAATTGACACGACTATGATCATCACCATCATCATTAAAGTCAAAATTCTATCAAATAAAGTACATTTTATCAACATAAAAGAGTTAAAAATGATGGGCAAGAATCCACTTTAAAAAGTGAAACTCCTGAGTTCGATTTTCATTCCACCCCTAGAGTTTTTCGGATGTATGAATAGAGAGACTTGCACATGCCTCGAAGATTAGTTGAGTATTCTAAAAAAACCTAGACACCTTGGTTATCAAAGATTAAAAATAAACTACATTTTATCAAAAAGAAGAAAGTGGTAATATTTTGTCACCATGTAAAACTACATTCGTATGGAGATAGTCCATAAGTAAATCTTAAATTGCAAGTTGATGAAGAATCTAACATGGAGTTATGTCTATCACAGGTATGTTGCACATCACAAAGAATCCATTATAACATATAGATCCTCTATTTCAATGTGAAATTGATAGTTCGCAAAACGCAAACCTTTATTCAATCTAGGAGAAGAAAGAAACCACTCGCCTGATTCACCCAAATGAACCTTTATTTTTATTAATAAGGAACTCAAAGGTGCCTGTAACTAACTCTATTGGGAAGTTTCAATCAGTAAAATTATAAAAAGAAAAGAAAATCATTGAAAATGGTCAACAGCAAACTACAGAAGCTTGTACTCTGATATGTAGGTAAAAGTAAATCAACACAAAAAGATTCTTCAAGCTATGATTTCTTCCATAAATATCATTAAACAAAGTAGCCCTCCAAAATTTTCAAACAAAATCCATTAGGAATGGGGTACTCTCACCACCTATCAAAATAAGGAATTACAGTGCCTGATAGATAAAAGTTTGCAATGATAAGGCAAGAAAATGCTGCAGTGAAGCTACATCTTGATATTGAAGTAATCTGGGTCAAAATGATGCAGTCTAACATAACCGTCTTCACCACCACTTGAGAAACTGTTCAGGAAAGAAAAGAGGAAGGCAATCGAATCAAAACTTGATCATGTTTTAAAGTCGTGTGGAAATAGACTTACCTTTTCAAAAAAAAAATGAGAGAATTTAGAATTAATCACACCCAATGATATCCAAGTAAACCCATACTATCATCAAATTAACGATTAAAATGATTTTCATCAATCGAATTCCTTTGTCCATGCATGTCCATTCCAATTCATCTTTATGGTCTGGACAGCAATAACAAACGAAAGGCTTTTAGTAAAATTAAAGCATGAACAACGTCATAAGTCATAACAAATGACTGGTAGTGCCTGATCACCACAAATAATGGCAGTGAGTACTAAAAGCCAACAAGACAAATGATAGTATAAAAAGTGTTGCATTAGCAACTCTCATACTGAGACTGAAGGAAAAGACTGCCCCTTTTGGTTCTCGGCTCCACAGGTCTGGGTGCTGGCGAGGACTCAATACAGAAGACTGCCCCCTCAAATGGGTTCGAGGCCTATATATTTGGGTCAAATGTATAGGAAACTACATGGATATATATAGTATGCAAACAATGCAGATGAAGCTTCAATCCAACTGATTTTTTTTTCCATCCTACTTTGTGATCTGCCCTTTAGCCTTGAGAAATAGAAGTCATGATTTGCCATGTTAAAAATCAGGGAATGGGATGAAACAGATGATGAGGGTGCGTGAAACTCAACCCTGCCGATATCCAAGTGATCCCTCCTGTACATCACACCCAAACATGTGGGACTCAACATTCATTTCAGGGCACTTTCAATATGAGTCCTGTAGGGAAACCTACATCTATTTACAATGTAAGCTGACATACAGATATGAGAACTCAAAATTTTAACAGTGCTTGATTTTGAAATTTTCTCCAGTTTGTTAATACAAGGGTCCATTAGAAATCCATTCAATTTTGAGAGAAACAAAAGCTTTTTGATGCAAAATACAGATGGGTGAACATCAAATCCTAGTTGAGTCATGAACCTTGGCAGAAAAAGGTGCATAATCTCTGCTCACGATTTTGTGGTCAGGAAAACATGCTAGAGAAAGTGTTTCTGCTGAAATTTCAAAATTTTGATTTCCTCAACAGTTAAAGAAGCTGGTTGCCTCCCCCGCCTCAAGAAGCGGGAGGTTGCGGGTTCGAGCCCCCATGGCCTAACCTTGATGAGCCTTAGGGGTACTGGGCTCATCCGTGGGGTTACGCTGGGCATCCCGCGGTTTCCCACATGTAAATTCAAAAAAAAAAAAAGGTTTTTTTCGTAAGTAGAGAAATAAGACCTCCTTCCATCAGGATTGAAAGCTAGTGCATTTATTGGTCCAAAGTGTCCTTTAACTCCTCCAATTTCCTCCTGAAGAATCTGCAAGGCAAATAGAAAAGGCAAAGGTCATTCTCCAAGATGTGGTCAAACAAAAGAAACATCCTATGCCATATCTTAAGCATATAAATGCGCATGAGAAGAGAAAGGGACCACCTTGTGGAAGAACTTTGCCTCAAACTTCCCTGCACGATGGTCGGTTGTTGTAACAGCAGAAGCATCCTGACCACCTCCAAGCACCACCTGGTAAAAGGAGAACGAATTGCAGCCACAGATATTGAGTTATTATATCAAGTTAACATTATGCATAATTAAGCCACCCATACTCCCCTCAGTAGTGTCTCACATGATTTTTTTTTTAATAATCCTCGCATGAACAAAAAAAATTAAGTTTAAAACACAAATACACAAACACTCGGCCATGCACAAAATGATGCACTCATTACCACACATTATGTGATCACTTGGCCAAATGGACCCCGTTCACTCTACTTCCCTTTGACAGATCCCCAGCTGCTAAATTAAAACTCCTGTTCTGTGGTAGCATTGATCTTTGGGGGGGCTTCAAAAGCTTACTTGAAGTAATCTGATCAATCTGATGTCTGGTGTGCTCACAATCCATGCAAGGACCTTCCATACCCATCCTCATCCTCACATTGGATCCCATCCAGCTGGGCCCCATAAATATGGACCCTATCAAGTATCAACCATCAGAAATTTTGGTGGCATTAAATCCATAACTGCAGTCATCCAATTGAGTAAATTTCTTGGCCTCTTGTCCTTTTCTTGTACTGTTCTCTTTTTTTTAATATAATCTCTTTGTTACCGCTCAAAAAAAAAAAAGTAAATTTCTTGGTTTGCTCGCCATCCAAGCTTTAGATGTTACCAACCCACCCAATCCTGGCTGCTACAACCTATTAATGTTGGCCCCATACACTGGTGCATGGCTTACTTAAGCTGTACACTGGTGCTCGACTGTTAAAGCGATCATTATATGTTGGGGTAAAGAGATGGATGGATGGATACATGGATGGATAGATAGGTAGAGGGATAGAGGGAGAGAGATAGTGCCATCTTTTTGTGTGAACGGGGGAGGCAGGGAAGGGCGTACAATGGTGCTATAATTTGTGATTTTAAAAAGCCACATATCAAACTCATACATAAAGATAAGAATCAAAACAATATAAACAAAGCTATTTGAATACATACATGATCAAGAAGTGGTGACATATCACATGCATTGACTGGGCGTTCTGTCGCATATGTCTTGAGGAGTGTCAATGTTCTGGAGTCCCAGAGCTAGCACATTTGCAAAAAGAAAAAAGCAACATAAGAATGTGGCAGGTTAACTCATATGCAAGGAAAAATACAAATGCATGACAAAATACCTTGGCAGTTTTATCCAACGAACCCGTGATAAAATGGGATCCATCTGAGGATTTTGACAGAGATGTAATAGTTTTATGATGACCAGTCTCCTTGTCGGATTCCTTGAGAAGCTTCCCTGTCTATAACAATATACAAATAGAATTTAAAGAACGAGTTCACAACTAGATTGAAAAAGACAATAACAGATGGAACTAAGTAACAAGAGAAAAATTGCTTCAACTGCTGGCACCAGTAAATCACCAATAAATACCCATTTTTACTGTTCAGACAAAATCAAATTGGTAAGCTCATAAGTTTCTTTCCTCCATTTTTTATACTTATCATTTTATGTTCTTTACGAGTAACCCTAGTCTGTTTTTGTATCAAAACTAGGTCTTTTGCAGGGAGAAAAATGTATACAAGGCAAAGCTTGAGCTAGAAAAGGAATGTAGTACACAGCACTGGATGACAGTTACAGCAACTGTATGGAAGCCCATGTCTCTAATTCCAAACCCTAATAAATCCCAATAAAACCAAAGCCTAAAAGCCCATCTTCCCCTAATTAGATCTTTAACTAGAACATATTATATCCTTTGCCTTCTCAAATTGCCCACCTTCATCTTTGAACTTCACCATTCAGTGGAAGCTTTCAAGCATACAATTCCCTCAGTGAAAGTGTCTGCTTCACCAAGTTCATGGTATACAAGTCCATCTTTCCACATCCACGAGTTCAGTCTCATCTTATTCCAAGGGTGACGGATCATTTTTCACCCAATCGGTGAAAGGCATGGTTTGCCTTCGGAAGTTCCTAGGCCAGGTGGAGTTGTTTTACTTTCAGATAGCCTTAAGTGTTTCATCCTTTTGCATGTCCATATGTCGGTTAATGAAGAGGCAGTGCATCTAGCCAAAAAAAAGAGGGTGAGCCACGAAATAGGAGTCTTTCATGCATCATAGGCAGCAATACATCACCATCAACTGTGACCTCTTTCATGGCCAGGATCTTTCTGTAGGTAAGAGTTGATAGTGAGAGGAGGAGAAAAGAAGGTCTAGTATGTTTGTCATATTGGCAATGTTCACACTCAAAATGATGAAATGACAAAGAACACACTTCTTCAAAACAAACTCGGAAGGATGTCCTAGCTGGCAATGCCAAAGCTACACATCTTGTGTGGGGGAGGTCGAACAAGCTTCAAAGCTGTCATTCTGCAGATCGAGAAGGTACAAGCCTCTGTCAGTGCCTCGCTTTGCCGATTCCCTTTTTTGTCAATTTCATGACTCGGGAAGAAGCACTTGTTAAGAAGCTTGAAAACTCAAGATGATCGAGAGTGAAGATCATGCTCCACTAGGTTCAAAGCTCATCGTCATGGTAATCACAAAACATGTATTTGGCCATAGATGATTTTAAGAGGTACCCACACCTTTGAGAGGACCATTCCTAGGTTTAGTTGAACAAATGGTAAAACCATAAAGAAGCCTAAGAGAGGAAGTTGGACAGTGAACTGGAAGTGAACTTTGGAAATATGAATTAAGTTCATTGTCAGCTTGACCAGTCGTATTCACCGACTCCTCAGTAGAGACAGGATTAACCCATCGTGGTCAAGGACTGGTCGGCCAGATTGACAGAGGTTTTGGATCAAAGAACTATCATTCTAGGTAAACCTCTGACCGAGAGTCTCGTATGCACCAACCTCTCGGTGATGAACTTGAACGACTCCTCATGGTCGACGACTCATTGGTAAAGGACTTGTGAGTTCTAGACTGTAAACTCAAGTGGGCTCTCGAAGAAACAGACATATCGGTATATCAAGACTGATCAAGAGTATCAGAACCGACCCCTCAGTAAAGGGCGACAGGTCGTTCTGGATAAGACAGATTTCTGATTTGAAACTACTGTCAACATGGTGTTGCCCCAGATCGAGACACTCGTATGGACCAACCTATCGGTGCCATAACTGTCAATCCATCGGCGACACCGACCTATTGATCGTTTGGAAGTGCATTTAATGCGCAATGGTCGGGTGGTTAAACGGATAAGAAGCACCGATACGGGTACGCGTATCGGATACGACACATATCCGATACAGGAATACGGCAAATTTTGAAAAACTAAGATACATATGCGGCGGGATACGCCGAATTTATATATATATATATATATATATAGAAGAAGAAGAAGAGACGAAGAAGAGAATAGTAGAAGAAGTGAAGAGACGAAGGAGAGAAGAATTGAAGACGAAAAACAGGAAGAAGAAGAGAAGACGAAGAAGAAGAGAAGAAGAGAAAAACAGAGGAAGAAGAAGATGAAGAAGAGAAAAGCGAAAAACAAGAAGAAGAAGAAGAAGACCGAGAACAGAAGAAGAAGAGAAGAAGAAGAAGAAATGCATACCTAGCAGCTGGAGAAGAAGACAAAGAAGAGTCACAGGCACGAGTAGAGAGCTTAGGGTTTCAAATGGGTTCCTTCGAAATCGAAATCCAAATGGGGATAGGCTTTTTTTTTCCCCTTTTCTCCCGTGTTGCCGTATCCCGTGCAATGTCCCGCCTTCCGTGTCCCGCCGTGCCCCTCTGTGTCTGCTGCCGTATCCGTGACGTATCCGTATTTAAAAAATGTTTTATTTAATTGGATACGTATTCGACACGTATCCGAGCCGTATCCGTGTCGGAAACGTAGCCGACACGAATACTCGAATGGTTTCAGAGTATCCATGCTTCATAGTTAAACGTTAATAAATATGAACACCAACCTACCGGTGTCACCGACGTATCGGTACTGGACAGTCTGAAAAACTGTTAAGACTCCTCTATAAATATGAGTATTGTGTGATCGTTTAATCATCTTCCTTAAGCTGAGAAGAGTGATACACTCCAAGGAACGATCAACACTCTTGTATTGAGAATCATAAACAACCAATCTATTGATTGAGTTTGAAAATGAGAAAGAGAGGAAGAAAGAAAAGACATAAACTAGGAAACCTTTGGTAAAACCAGTTTCCTTGTCACCCTAATATTGCGATTGCTTTACGACGGCTATAAGGAGAAGCGTCGGCACACATTGGGTGGGATCGTCAAAAAACACACAGAAAGAGCTTCAAAGGCAAGTACTTCTTGTTTTTAATTTTGTTTTTAAAACATTTGTCCCGAAAGTGGAATAAGGAGAGTCGGCTCCGGAACCACTATAAAAAACTCTAGAGCATCGTCTCTGGCACAGTGGTGGGTGGAATTCCCAACCGATTGAATGAGGTGGAATTCCTACTCTAATTGTGAGGGTATTAGTCCCCACTTAGTGAATTTGGAAATAGCTCAAGATTGAGCGAGTCCTAACAATGGATGTAGTTGGCGAACCGAACCACTATATATCTTGTATCCTTATGTTTATTGACCTATTCACGCCCCAGAATTAATTATCCAAGAATGATAAGAAACAATGGAAGATGCCATTGGTAAGTAAAGAAATAGAAAAAAGGAAAAAAGGCACCTGATATAACAACAAAGAGATGGTAATAGAAGAGGAGAAAGCCCAATAAAAGTCTAGCAAACCAATTTGCAGCCACTCATAAAGAATAAGGCATTGATGCGGGTCCCACCAACCACGAGAAGGAGCTGAAGCCTTTGTAGATAGAAAGGCAGGCAGGTGCAACGACAATAATGCAGCAGCTACTAAATCAAAGCACCAAGAAAATCCCAGCACAGCAACAAGATCTGTAAGAGGCAAGGAGCAGAGGCGGGCCCACCGACGATGAAGACAAGATCAGTCAAGCACCAGTAGGAGGTGACACCAATAGTAGAAGAGGAACTGCAGTAAGGTGAAACCCAGCAGGCCTAGAAGAGAAAATCCCAAAATCTAGGATATTGGGTGTCTATGCCGCACTATAGAAAAACAGTCAAAGTGGCCCCACCATTGACCGAAGCAAAAGGTCAACCTGAGGCGTAGGTAGGTGGGCCAGGGGTGATCATTGTAACCCTGTGGATCTTCAGGAAAAACCGAGAAAATGGGTTTTCTAGACTGAAACAATCACTGTAGAAGGAATGGCCTAAAACCAGACCATGAGTAGGTAGATCAGCAAATGCACCTTACAGATGGAAAGAACCTCCAAAAACGGCAGCAGTTTGTAGGGGTCTCGTCGTCGGGATCTTCGCAAGGAAAAAGATGGAACGACAGCAAAGATGGAAACACAGCAGTGCATGAACGACACACCAATATTAGAAAAATCACAGAAAATGGGGGCCCACCAACATCAGATGGGGCTACAACCAGGTTCGATGAAATCCAAGGGTATGGACGAATCCAATTAAGGTGGCAAAAAAAGAAATACAATAAAGAATGCTTATCTACATTAAATCATACAATCACATTGTTGACTTTTCAAATAGGATTAGTCGGGTCAATTATCTTGTATTGGGTCCCACAACACTTTCTAACATTGAGGCTTTCCTGTATAGAAAAAAGGGAGACATTAAACAGGACTCTTTCATGCATCATAGGCAGCAATACATCACCATTAAGCATCACCTCTTTCTAGTCTAGGAATTTTCTAATATTGAGGCTTTCCTGTTGGGTGTGTTTAGCAACAAGAGATTCTAAAGTTGAGAGATTAAAAGAAAATCCAACAAGAATGAAATCTTGTTTTCCGACTACTGTTCAGAGGAAGTGATGGGTAGAGAGGGGCAAAGGAAATGACAATGGGCTTTCAACAGAGTACTTAGTCCAAGGAGATGGACATCTCAGATAGAGGTCCCCATTGGCTAAGACTCCTATTTTAAACAAATTCAGTCCAAATCCATTGTTTTTTGAACACCTAGATTGAGATGTCCCATTTGCTAGAGATTGAAATTGCAATCTCCAAAGATTTGGGGTTGCTAAAACACTTTGTTAGCTATTTATAGTGGGTCTCACATTGTATTTCTGGTGAATTGGATGTGTTCATACGATAGGTAGTGGGTCTCACATTGTCTTTCTGGTGAATTGGATGTGTTCATACTACAGGTAGTGGGTCTCACATTGTATTTCTGGTGACTTGGATGTGTTCATACTTCATACTATAGTTGTATGCCTTCTTACCCTAAAAAAAAAACCACTATATGTTCTATATGTGCCTAGGCATGTTTTTGAAAAAGGCTAGCTCCTTTACGGGGGCAAGTAGAAACTAGAAAAGAACAAAGCCATGGAATAGAGATAGATGAGAAGCGTGATGACTTGAGGGCCAAATGTCATTCTAACTTGACCACCATAACCTGATATGACGGTCCCCAAATTTCACCTTTAATAACAAAAATGGTTTTAATCCAATGGAGAGTATCAAATTGATGGGTGTCAATTGGGGTGCCAACCTCACAACCATAAGAGTATTTTAAGGTTTGGATTGACCATGGGTAGGGTTTTGTATCATGATTTGATGATGGAGGATGACAAGAGTTGTAAAGATTTTATGTCTAACACTTCAAAATTTAAAATCTAGTGTTCGTTCTACCCGTTCGTCTCACGCAAGATGATCAGGGTCTTATCATCTGCATTAGGCGGTTTGCTGTGTAAGCCGCCCTTGCACCTCTGTTTTTCAGATCTGGTTTGCTATCGTATCGGCCTTTCCCTACGCTGCTTGGGTACTGAGAAGGCCGAACTCTGCCGGCCTATTGCTCTGCTAGCAGTGAGCCTGTTGTTCTTTCGCCATTGCACTCTCTGTTGTTCACTGCCCAGATCTATTCCTACCTTTTTCTTCCCCGCTTCTCTTCTCCCACTATTTCCCTTTTCAGAGAGAAAGAGATGGGGCTTCTTTCCAACAGGATAGGAAGAGAAGTTGAATGCGAGCGATCACATCTACTCTTGGAGGACTGCCTACATATACGCCCATCACGAGATTCATGTGGGTGACAACAAAGTCATCCATTTTACAAGGGGGAGAGGCGAAGAGGTGGGAACTGGAACAGTCCTTGATCTTATCCTTGTAAGCTCTGGGCCAAATCGATCTCAAATCCCTTGTCTTATCTGTACTCAGCAACAAGAAACAGCCCATGGAGTAGTCTCATCTTGCTTGCATTGTTTCCTTGCTGGTGGGATCTTATATCGTGTTGAGTATTCTGTCAGCCCTGCTCTATTTCTTGCCAAAGCAAGGGGTGGAACTTGCGCTCTTGCTGTCTCTGATCCAGATGAAATTGTAGTCCACCGGGCCAATTACTTACTCAACAATGGGTTTGGTTGCAGTAACTAGATCCGCCCCTGTCCAAGTGCTCCTCCAACGTCCACGAACAAATCTGATTTTAGATCTATTGTAGCTCTGTTTTTTTAAGCCCATCAGTGTTGCTGCACCATTGCTTCCCTATAGATCAGAACGCCAGGCCTTCTTGAAGAATTGCTGATCTCCCCGCCTCTCTGCACCATTCTTGCACATCAGTTTTGCCGCCTTGCAAATCGTGACCTAATATTTGATTATATTGGAGAAAGCAATGGGAATACTTCGTTCATGTATTTGGGGTCAAGAAGGGAATGAAAAAGCCAAGACAAAGACAATGAAGGAAACCACTTATGACTAAATTTTGAATGATGTTGGCTGCCTGGAACTCTTGATAGTTTTGTTTTAAAGGAAGACGCCCAGATGCTGCATCGTTTGCCGCCCCGTGTGATTCTTGAGAAAACTCTAAAGATGCTTGGAAAATCATTTTACCGATTTATTTTTGTTGTTTCTTCTCGCCACGTTCTGTGCCAAGAAGAAAGGGGGAGAGCCGAAGAAAGGGACACAAATTGCCCTTCTCCTCCTATTTTGCTGCCAAAGAAAAGGATGCAACTTGCCCTTCGTTCGAGCACGCCTTGATTTGCCGTTTCTCGAAAATGAGACGGCATGTTTTGGACACATGTCCATTTGTTGTGGAATTTATCCACTCTTTTTATTTGGAGGACTCTGATTCGTCTCCATTGTTTGCTGGTCTTCTATGGTTACAGCTTTATTTGTTGATCTTTATGACTTCAGCCATTGTTTGCTGACCTGTATGGCTACAGCCTTATTTGCTGGTCTTTATGACTTCAGCCTTTTTTGCTGGCCTTTTATGGCTACAGCCTTATTTGCTGGTCTTTATAACTTCAGCCTTGTTTGCTGGCCTTTTATGGCTACAACCTTATTTGTTAGTCTTTATGACTTTAACCATTGTTAGCTGGCCTTTCATAGCTTCAGCATTTTTTTGCTGGCCTTTCATGGCTTCAGCCTATTGTGCTGCCCTTTTATGACTTCAGCCTTTTTGCTGGCCTTTCATGGCTTCAGCCCTTTTGCTGGCCTTTCATGGCTACAACCCTTAGTTGTTGGCCTTTCACGGCTACAGCCTTTGCTGGCCTTTATGGCTTCAGCCCTTTTGCTGACCTTTCCGATCTGATTGATCGATGTGATGGCTTCAATCTTTTTTGGCATTTATTATGCCCTTGTTTTGCAGGTCATTCATTGCCTGTCTTCATCACATATTGCGAGCATTGTTTCTGTTAAACAACTGTCTTACGGCCACTGCCGTCGTCCGTGCCAAGTTTTGTGTGTTTCAAGCCACCATCTGTGTTTGCCATTTTGTCATTTTGTAGCCAATCAACGCTGCCTCTTCAACAAATTTTGCAATCAATCAGTTTGTTGCTAACAAATCTTCATGGCCAGTCGGTTGCCACTTTTGCAGTTCACCTGCCGATTCTTCATGTTCCAAGCTTTGTGTTCATCCACGCTTCAGCTTGCGGGGGTATGTTGGAATATATTTAGAGTTCTAATATTAATAGAATTATTGTGTCATTAGGAGTCCAAGTTGGGTTGACCTCTAATTAAGAAGTGTATTTGATTTATAATTAGATTAAGAGTTTGAGTTTAATTGTGATAGTCCTAGGGTCGATTAGAGGCTATAAATACATATAATAACATAGGGATTTAATACAATACACAATTTTATCTTTTCTACAGATTTGATGATGGAGGATGACAAGAGTTGTAAAGATTTTATGTCTTAACACTTCAAAATTTAAGGATTTATGAACCAATTGAGCCAAAGCCAACTTTGAGAAAAAATAAATCAGGCTTTCTTTTTAGCTTGAACTCAGAGATAGATCCAACCCCACACTGAAAAGAGCCCAGTACAAGTAAGGATCACACTAGAATGAGCCAACAATACCCCTAAATCTTTAGCCAAGTGATCTATTTTGATTGGCAACACTCCAATGGGTTGGTTCCAAAGCTCCAAGCCCCATCTTTTTCATTCTTTGTTTTGGTGGATGAATCCCATAATATGATTTTATAAAGGCTAGTGATGAGCCATTTTGTTCTTTGTTAAGGTGGTCCAATCCCTTAGTTTGATCTTCACAGAGGCTAGCGGTGGAAACTTCATATACTATTTAAATTTGGATCGTTAAAATGATGAGATCTCCTGCTGCTATTTAAAAGTGTCTCCTTTTGTCTTTTGTAATGCTGATGTGAGCAAATAAAGTGTTGTAGAATCATATTGGCAGCTTGAAGGATGCTCCAATTACATTCTAACATGAAAAGTGAATTACATGTCTTTTCTAAAAGTGAGGCTTTGATTCCTTGCACTTATTAGACCAAATTGCAAGACTCAAACAATTTGTTTGGTTGAAAGGGTTGGTTCTTCTCCTTGAAAGACGTCAAAAGGAGTAATGGTGATGAGTGCATAAACCCAATGGATCACATTTGGTGGATTTTAATGGACCCTGATCACATGGAGAAATGGTGTGGCTCCCATGATCCAATTTGATTGAAACAAACATCATTGGACTCTATCTAATAAACCTAGCCAATTTGTTAGTCCAAGCCCAAAGAACCAACAAGCCCAAATGACCCAATGAAAGCCTGTAAACCAAGTTCATTTATTAACAGGCCAGATCCATATCCAAGCCCACTTCGTAAAGCCCACAACTGATCAAGTCCTAAATCCTGTCTCCTTTTGACAAGTGTACGAACCAGAAGGCCTTCTCCAAGATGGGAATGGCGAATTTGCATGGAGAAGAAGTAGGAATTGGTGATTAGCACAAATCCAGCCAAGTTAAACTAAAATCAGACAGTTGAAAACAACACTAACTTGACGAGCACTTTTGAGGTATCAAACGAATTCGGAATTTGATGAAATTTTAGGTGTTGATAGCTTAGCCAAAGAGCTTTCCAACGATCTCAAGAATGACCAAATCCGAGTTCCATAACTCAAATTATGGACATTTTACTGAACAGGTGCAGAGTCCCTCTTAGAACCATCCATTGGTTATTTCTTCTCCTAATTTCTCTCCATATGGACGAATTTGGCTTGGATGGGATAAGCAACAATTGATTGAAGAGCGGAATAAATAAGCAATTAAATAAGGGTTGTCCAAGTATCCTTTGCTAGGTTTTATTTCTATTTTCATAGGATATGTTAGGAAAGGGCATTTTAGTATTTTTACAACATTTTCTCTATGAATATGCATGTAATTTCAAATTTAATAATATTGAATTGATAATTTTTGGAAATACTCTTGGAGTTTTGTGCGAGAGCACGCCGGGCAGTGGCCCTTGGCGCAAGCCAAACCCTCGAGAGGGTAAACCCAACCTTTGGACAGGGATCCAAATCTATCTTGCAAGTACCAGAATTTTGAATTCAATTATGTCTTTTGGTTTTTAGATTAAGAGAATTAAATTCGTCTTCTTAAATCTCTTTTAATTTCGCTTCCCCAAAATTCCAATCCATTAAAATTAAGAGAGACCTTAATCTAAACACCATAAGCGTGATTGGATTCTTGGGAACCTTGTTTGTGTGAATTCTTGATCGCCAAGCTCGTATTTCCGAGAATCATTTCATTAACAATGATTGGTTGCACATGTCATCAGAGACCATACTCTAAACATTGCGCGTCTGGATTGGATTTTCACCAATTCGACCTAGACATGTATTGAGATCCCAATGTCGAACATTTTGAAACTATTAAAAAAAATGTCAGAACATTTTGAAAGATGAATGATGGGTTGAGTCCAAAATATATTCCCCTCACTACAATCAACTAAGTTCCTCCCCACCCTCCTCCATGAAATATACTTCACGAGGCCTCATCTAACATGCACCCACTTAAAAGCATTTCCAGATTCTGCTCCAAGTATGAGTTTCCAATGAAAGAGTTTGTGAGTAACCTTAAAGACCATCAAATCACACACATCTACACCTCATACCCAAGGGAGAAGCTTTACATTTCTTCTATCAGCCTCCTCCACTAGTTATTTTGATGCGGTGCATCATCCTGCTGTGCTGCTGCTATTTTTCTTACTTGCTATTTCCAGTATTTTTCTTACTTGCTATTTCCAGTTTTTCTATTTTTGTGTGTTTATTTTAAGCAAGGGTTGCCTTTTTCTTTACTTGCTATTTTTTTGTTTTAGTTAGTTTTATTTTAAGCAAGGGTAGTGTTGTAATTTTGCTTTATTTTATTTTAAGTAAGTGATTCTTTATATAAGGCTTTGTAGCCCTTTGGGCAAAGACAGTTTTTACAATGAAATAAAATCAAGATTGAGAATTTCTCTGCAAATCCTCTGCCGTGATTATCTTGGAGCGAATCCGAGAGTTTGGCGTGAAGCTGTTTCCCTTCCAGATCTGCTGAACCCCTTATCTTAGCCTCCTTTAACCCTTTCACTGTTTTAAACCTCTTCATCCAACCATAACAGTCCACCATACAGCCACCCTCAAACCTTTGGACCCTTTTCAAGCCTCATACAGCCTTTACCACCTGTCCCAACCTCCATACAGCCCTAAACTACAGCTGTCATGTTTTCCCATAGCCTTTCTTAACCTCCTTTACACCTGTCCTGTTCTTCCAGTCCCCATCTTAGCCTTTTCAACCTGTTTTCCCCTCTCTCTTACTGCTGTCCCACAAAACTGGGTCTTTTCTTAACCTCATTAACCTCTCACACTGCTGTTAAAATCAGATTTAATCTTTATTTGATGTTGGTTTTATGTGTTTGTGTGATTTGATAATCCTTTTGGTTTTGAGAGCCTTCTACTTTGAGCTATGACATGGTTTGGATTGTGATTTTATTACTTACATTGAATCCTCTGAATTTTATTGATTATTTGTGGTAGATTTATATTCTTGAATTATTAGTATTAATTGATTGTTTAATTTCAGTCCATTTAGATTTAGGGTGCATTATTTTCATCCCTTTAATCCACATTTAGGCATTTAGGGTTACCCTATGTCTTGTCCTGCGTCATATTTCCTCCCTCTCTCACACAACTTTTGGCATAAACTGTGCATAACTACCATAACTTAAAAAATTATATATTTCATTTTAAAAACAAAAAAGAAATAATGCAGCTGCCTACCTCAGAATCCCATATGCGGATTATGGCATCTTCACCGGCACTAATTATAGTCCTGTTTAAGGGTCCCCATACAGCTCTAATTATTCTTGATCTTCCTTCAGGTCCTTTGATTGTAAGCACTGATTCACTAGTCTCTGAAAAGATCATATCACTTGTAGTTTAAAATTACCTCAATGGTATGCTTAAACAAGCAATATCACTAACGAGGACAGCAAAGGAACAAAGAACAAATATTTAGAGGCAGGAAAATAAAGCATCTCAATAAAAATAAAAAAATAAAGCATCTCAAAAATGGCATTATCACACCAAATAGAAAGTTCACCCCGTCATTCCTATCAGTTATAAAAATGATTGATCTAAATTAAAAATGCCATGAACTTATTCTGTTCTCTTCTTTTTGGAAAAAGGGCAGGGGGTTAACAATACCAGAAACTTGCAAAAGAAATGTTCTTTTTGTTGGGTTTCCAATAGTATATGCATTAAATATGACATCCTTTTTCACAACTCAACCGAATCTAGTCAAGTCACTTGACTCGACCATGTTTTCCACATGATCTAATGAGATGCTCGAGTCAAGCAAAAACTCATTAGTCAATCAAGTTTCACTTGAGAAATTAAATTGAAAAGAAGTCGACTCAACCAAATCAACTTCAAGTATTAGAACCATGATTAGGCTTTTAATGGATAAGTTGAAATGGAATTGATTATATATGGGTTGTTTGGCATAGGCTCTCCATAGTTCAAGGAGAAATGCATTATCTATGGCATTGGTAATGGTTGGGCCAATTGTCCCGATCATCCAATTACAGTTGCGACACAGGCCCGATGCTTGGTCAAGGAACATATAGTTTATCTGCTGACAAACTTAATTAAAAAAAAAACACCCACCACCATCACCACTAAGGATGCTCCTACTGAAAACGATCATTCATCTAAAGATTTTATGAATGCATGCGTTTAAAGAATGAATGAAGTAAATAATTTAATTGCACTAATAACACAAACATGGACCAGGTGTAACAGAACACCAACAAGTAGGAAATGCATACGTTCGCTGGGGTCTCTTGCAATGCGTTTCACATGAATGGAGGATGTGAGCTCCATAAATGGATCAAGTGTCATCACAGCAAGCTTATCGCCAACAGAAAAATCAACAGATTTAGCCGGTTGATCAAAATGGAATGTGTAAAGCTGAGCCCCAGTCTGGACACTCCATAGCTTCACTGTCTGATCTGCACTTCCTGTAATTAGTCGTGTAGAATCCCCTAGACGTACAAGAAAGTTATACAAATCAGAAAACAAAAAATAAATTAATAGGATGTATACAACAAAAAACAGAAATAATATCAAAAGAATGGTCAGTCAAATCATTATTGAATCCAGTAAAGTAGTTTCCTGAAGCAAAACATAACAAACCTCAAAACTGAAAATATTTTTTTTTGAAAATTCAAAACTAAATAGGTCAACATCTGGAAAGTCTACGGAGAGCATCGACCATATGGAAAGTCTATGGACAGGGCTCATTAGTGATTGAAGGGAACTTGGCAAACGCAATTAAATGTGCCAAGGGGCTAAAGCGACCTCCCTGGAGAATGATTACCTTAGCAAGGGAAATCAGGGCGTGAGCATCGAGATTGAGTGTTTCCTTTGCTCAAGTTAGTCGCACAACAAATAGTGTGGCAGACTCCCTTGCCAAAAATGGAATCAATAACTTAGTTTCCGGGGTGTTATGTATTTGAAGAAGGGGAATTTCGGGCAACAATTTGCATAATGTTTGATTCTTTATTTTATGTAGTGTGTTTGTGTACGTCGGTTTTGTGTTTTGGTCTAGCTCTTATAGACCATCACTTTTGATGTTTTCAGCTTGTTATGTTCTCCCTTGTATTTCTTCTCTTTATTAATGAAATTTTTCTTGTTACCTCTCAAAAAAAAAAAAAAACTAAATAGGTCACTTAAATATTTGAAATAAGCAAAAGAATTGAATGCATGGAGCATATGAAAGAATCTACAGGATGAGAACTGCATTGAAACTAGAAACATCACTCATTAACAGATGAGATGAGCCTGTCGACATAACCACTCAAACCATATTTTAAAGGATGGACCTATATTAGGTTTTCTCAGGTCCAGGCCTAACCCATGAACAGCCATACATATAGGGCACTGTAGTAATACACAGCATACACACAAAGTCTACTATAAAAAAATAATAATAATAATAATAATAATGCCGCACTGAAGTGCAATGGAAGTCAATAAAAAATAATGAAAAAAAGTTCCCAACATTATCATGAAGGTCATTCTAAAGTCAAAGAATATAATCAAAGTCAGCCATCTGAGAATAAGCTTCCAACTTTTCCACCTTTTCCACGCAAGGTGGACTAATTGAGTGGCAGCATTGGCAGCAAGAGCATCAGTAAATGAAGAAATCTGACTTATTTTAGTGAACAAAAACTTCAAAATCCCCATAACTCAAGTGTCACCAAAAGCATATAATTCTCCTTTCATCAAACAGCAGACAGCAAACTTGGAAAAGATTCTAACACAATACAAAATTAGTTTTATTCTGAAGTTGGTATATTTTCTTTCATTTATCAAAGCTGAATAGGTTTTGCAGGAGTCACTGCCCAACTGAAGTTTGTATGGAAGTTCAGATTCTCTTCCAAGATCAACTACAATGAGGTGGTTAGCAATGCCAGATGTCTTGTGATCAATCCCAAGAAAGATTGAATAACAAGCTAGCTACAAAAAAATTCATCTGATACAAAGACGAAAGTCATCTCAAGGGCATCTCTAATAGAATTTGCTTGGGTTCCCCATATCGGATTTGCACTTTTTTTCTACGTAGAATGTCCAAATGGATTAATCTATGACAATTGCTCGGCCTTCTCTCAAAGAGGGAAAGCTGAAACTCAACTTTGAAACATGTCCTATCACTACAAGGGATGTTGCCGAAATATGTGAGTATCATAAGAAATCATGAATTCAGCAGCATTTCAACAGCTGCAACTTTGATGAGGCTGAGGCACTACCTTCATTGATTGGGAATGGTCGAATAGAGAGCTTAAGAACATTGGTTCAGTGTTAAATCCAATCGAAACCATGCTATTTTGTTACTATGTTAATAGAGAAAGAGAAGCACTGAAGGTGAAAATACAAGTAAAGCAATGATAACGAAAACACAGCCCGGCACCCCAGTACACCCATTTAAACCTCAACAGGAAAAGGGAAAAAAACAACATAAACACAGACACTTATACAAGATCAATGCATTCTTTCCAATTCACAAGATGTCAGCCATAGGTACATTCCTGAATTTCTTAAGAGAAGGGGGCCACAAGGCGCATTTGGCAAAGATCTTACTAGAAACAGACTGATAAGACTGCCAAATTTTTTAACACCCTATTACTATCTTCCCACCAAAGAAGCAAGGCGCTACAAAGTGGAGCACTTTGGAGAAACCAAGGCAATATCCCAAACATATGATAACTGAGCACGCGTAGAAGGCATAGCCCACTGAACTCCAAATCGATCCAATACAAGACTCTATTAACGCTGCTCTTCTCTCTATTAACGTTGTTTCTCCATGGAAGGCTATTCTCATCCAGAAATACAAGCTAGGAAATCTTGGATGGGATATCAATCCTTTTCCTCGTAGAGCATCTGGAATGTGGAGAGCTATTGCCGCTTGTGTTGATAAGTTTAAAGAAGGGACCAGATTTAAAGTGGGGTGCCGTAATAGAGTTAAGTTCTGGACAAATCCTTGGTATATCACTACCCCTTTGCCATCCCGGTTTCCTTCTATTTACCGCCTATCTCAACTTCCGGCAGAGGTCATTGCCGATTTCTACTCCATTTGTAATGAGCATGTGACATGGGACCTCTCCATTAGGCATAACCTCTCTAATTCTGAAATTGATGACTTCACTGAGTTGTTTCACGTCATTTCTTCCTATCAAATTTGAAGCTCTTCTGAGGATCGTCTTGAGTGGTGGCCGGACACGACTGGATGCTTTTCTGTCAAGTCTTTCTTCACTTGGAACTTTCGGCCGACACGTTCAGCTATTGTCAACCCTACTATGTGGAAATCCAAAGCTCCACCTCATGCTATTTGTTCCCTTTGGACTGCAGGGTTGGAGAAAGTTTTGACCCAAGATAACTTGCGAGAAAAAAGAAGAATCATTGCCAGTGCTTTCCCCCTTTGCCTATAGGCTTCTGAGGAGATCAATCACCTTCTTATCCACTGTCCTTTCTACTTTGTCGTTTGGAATTTTGTGTTGTATAAGTTTGGTGTGCTTTGGGTTATGCCTTTTTCGGTTGCAAAGTTATCTTATGCTTGAGATATTATTTCAATCTCCCCAAATGCTCCTTGTTGTAGCGCTTGTCTCTATTTGCCATTATCTGGAGGCTTTGGTTGGAACTTAACAATAAAATCTTTAAGGATTATGATGAGTCGAGTGATGCAGTTTCAAGAAGAGCGTTTAGAAAGTGTGCCTCTTGGGCTTCCTCTACTGCAAAATTCAAGAATATTTCGATGAATGACATTTTGCGAGCCTAGAAAGAATGTATTGACCTAATTTAAGATTTTTTCCGTATATTGTCCAGTTCTAGTGCTATTTTTGGGTGTATTGGGGTCTCGGCTTGTTTTATTCTTTGCTTCGTTTCATTTTCTTCTATATTTGCACCTCTAGTGCCTCATTTTCTATTTTAATATAATCACCATTCAAAAAAAAATAAGGAGATGATTTGCCTCTTCCGAGGCTTGGAGTCAAAAAGGGCAAACACTAACCAGAACTTTTCCTCTTTCACGCAAATTGTCTTGTGTAAGGATTTTCTCCAATTCAGCAATCCAAAGAAAACAAATAGCCCTGGAGCTTTGGAGGTCCAGATAGCAAGGTTAACAGGAGAAACATAAGCAATTTGATTGTTTCAAGTATAGAAAGACTCCACTGAAAAACAACCAACAAGGTCGGGCCACCACAAAAGGTAGTCCTCTTCAAAAACGCGAATCCAATAGGAGCTAAGTATTTGGAGGAGGTCAGAAAACGCATCTACTTCTAATTTTGTTAGATGATGTCGTAGGAGGACATCCCAAACTACTTGATCACCACTGACTAAGTAGAAGTCCGATATGAAACCTAACGGCAACTGAGAAAGGTGGTAAAGTGAGGGAAAACGGAAAGCGAAAGTGAAACTGTCACACCAAGGATCTATCCAATACTTTAATTTTGTTACCATGCCCCACTTTAAAGCTAATCCCTTTTTTTTTAAATTTGTCAACACAAGCTAAGACGGCTCTCCACATACCTGATGATCTGTGAGGGGCAGGATTGATGACCCAACTAGAATTACCTTAGTTGTAGTTGTAAATGAGAAGAGACTTCCATGGAGCTTCTTCCTCAGTACGAATCCTCCACAGCCACTCGGATAGGAAAGCAACATTAACTTCCTTAATAAGGTGAATTCCAAGACCACCAGCATCAATAGAGAGACAAACTTGCTCCCAATTCACAAGGTGGTCTTTCCTCTTATCCTCCTGATCACCGCAAATAAAATTCCACAAAATTCTCTCCAAAGAGCAGATAACCTTGTTGGGGCATCTAAATGTTGATAGGAAGTAGACAGGTAGTGCTAAGAGAACTGACTTCAAAAGTGTGATTCTGCCACTAAAGGACAAATACGTTCCTCTCCATGAGGCCAAATGCTTACTCAAATTGTAAATGATGGACTCCCATTGAGAATAACTAGGAGAGCCAATGCACAAAAGAATGCCCAAATAAGTAGAGAGAAGAGAAGATGGTACACATCCCAAAAGCCTTGATAAAGAAGCAAGCTCATTGTCGTCCAAGTTGATGCTGAAAATTTCACTTTTAAGGTAGTAGATACGTCCAACAATGGGCTATTTTGGAGATTGGATGACCTGTCCTTCGGAATTTAATCAATTTATTTTAGTTGGGTAAAGGTAGAGTCATGATCCAGAATGAGTGGTGTGACTTCCTATAACCATTGCTTCAACTCATTCATTCTCCACAATTCTACACCAAGCATTCATTCTCAATAGGACTAAACAAATAGAAAAGATTAGGCTATAATTCAGGAAGGTGGTCATTCCAAAGGGCACATCTTTCTTTATCCAATCGGATAGCGGAAGAGGTATAGTAAATGAATGAATTTTTAAACTATGTTCTCTGACAGGTCAACCATATGTTGGGCCGCATCTTTAGAGATGGAAAAAGGGATGCATAATTGGAGACTACAAAATGTCCGAAGCAGGTTTCAACATATCATCTCAGCCTTGATTTTTTAGCACCAAAGTAAAATCATTGAATAAACACTACATACTCTTGATATTCAAGCCAACAATGATAGTAAGTTGTTCGACATCAGCCAAGACCAACATTGAATTCAGAGGGAAAGTTGCTGTGTAGGGAAACCACGAATCAAATAGACTTCTCAGGATTTCCGTATGAGATTTTCTTAGATTTACAGGTGGTAATGATTTCAAGGCAATTGAGGGTTTCAAAGCATGACATTTTTGTACTCCTTATCACCTGGGTCTATCTTAGAAATCTCATGGTTTATAAAAAATAAGGGGGATATAGGGCAAAAAACATGCTTACGGGAGACATCGCAGCACCAAACAGCACCATTATGGCCTCTGTACGTGCCCAACCGCTCGCCGTTGTCTGCAAACCATACATTGGGGGTGTGATCCTTGGCGCAAGAGAAGAGGAGATCACCTTCTCTGTTGTATTTCAAAAACGTAAGCGGCCTTTCATGGCCCTTCATCAATATAGGCCTCATCTTAAAAAAAGGAAAAAACAGCACCAAATTCTAGCAGAGAATCGAAAGGAAGCAGCCCTGAAACCCTGCGGAGGAACGGAAAGGAAAGCAGCAGCGTATTTAGAAGGAGAACGCTAGACTGAACCCTCTACCTGAGGAAGGCGGCAGCGGATATAAACGAGGACCCTCACCAGACAGATGGACAAGGGCACAGCCCTCGACTCGATTCTTGGAATGTAAAATTTTATAATTTAAACTTAAAATAAGTTTAAATTAATATATTAAATAAATAAATAAATAATAAATTAAGAATTATTGACCCAAATTGATTATATTGACCCATTACCAAGTTTAATGATTGAATTAAACTTGGGCAAAATTTGATCTAAACTGAACTTAAGCAATTTAAATGAATTTGAATTTAAAATTTTATTATCTAAATTGAAAATAGACTCGAACCTCCTGATCCCTTTAATAAACAAAAAAAGTAACGAATTAAAGATTGTTAATCTAAATTCAAAACTGATCCAACTCAAAACTAACCGAACCCAACTCATTGCCAAGTCTACTCATGTACTAAGCATGAAACGTCTCTCGACACTCCAAATGTTTGCAGCTATTTTATTTTTTCCTTGTTTTTTATAGCTTTCAGATGCTAATCAACCCATTTTTCAATTATTTTTAATTATATTTTCTATATTTATATTTTTTTATTAACGTGTAGGAAATTCAGATACAGTCCTACTAAAACTCCCACAGATGAGTCCACTACCCCTAAGACACAGTAAGGTTAGGCCATAGAGGCTCGAATCCACAACTAGTTATATTTATCATATGGTAAATTGTCATTTTTAATAAATTTTCACTCTTATTCTTTTTTTTCACGTTGTCTCATTTCTCAATCTCATTTTTTAAGATGGAAAGGAATTGATATGAAATTTGATAAATTTTCAAAGTCGTTGTATTTCGACAAATGGGATGAGAGATATTTATATATATTCTAAATTATAAAATATGTTACTATATTTTTAATAGATTCTATTTGAAATTTTAATAATTGTTCTAAAACTTGAAACTCATATTTGACTCAAAATCCTATTGAGTTGTGTAACTTGGTTGTGTATTTTTACTCAACTTAGAAAACTTATTGACTCAAAATTCTATTGAATTGAGTCAACTTGGACCAATGAGCCGAGTTATTTTTCTCGATTTTAGACTATGATTTTAATAAACTATGTGGCCCTCACATGAAAGTTTCATGTTGGCACAGATTGCCCAAGTTTTGTATAGACATGCCCTCTAATTAGCAAAATTAGTATGAGTTATTTGGCTTAATTGGATTCGGTCAGATTACATTGCCTATATTTTTGTATTTTATTAAATTGGAATTATAGGGAATTTCTTTATCTATGTCATTTTTCGAAAATGATGAAAAGATTAGTTCCGTAGAAAAAGTTATATTTGATTTTGATTCATGTTATCCACCAGGTGTAATGAAATTTGGCCTCATGTCTGACGTTTTTATTTTTGTATCGAAATATTTATATTTTTAGAAAATTGATCCAGGTGGATCTTCCAGCATGCAGTACAGAAGAAAATGGTGAAAAATACAGAAAAATCCATCCAAATATGATCAGTCAACTGATACATCGACTGAAGATTGTGTGCAAGAGTGAGGGAAGCCTCTGAAAATATCAGTCGACTGATATATAGACTGAATTCCAATTACTCTACCTATCAGTCGACTGATAGTAAACTGATTGATAGAAGCGGCAGTTTCACCAATTTAGGAGCGATTTTTGCTTTTTCCAATTTGTGCATAAGGCGGTTTCGGCGGTTCCTGATGGTTGTAACTGACCCAGAGGTGGGTTTACAAAAGAGGAAGTTGGGGGAGAAGAAAGGGGCCCAACCCCAAGGGGTCCACCACCCATCCACGGTGGTGTCGCCGGTGCACAGGCGGTTCAGACTAGATCAGTCTCTCAGATTCAGCCGAACATCTCTCAAGATCGAGTACGAACGGCAGTCGAGACACGCTTGCAAACATGTGATTGGCAGTGCTTGAATATCGGTACGAATCCAAGTGTTGTATTCGAATAGTATAGAGAAGAATGTTATGCCGAGAGTGAGGTATTGGTCTATTGTAAAATTCTTCCTATTATAGTGGATGCTTTTTCCTAGATTGGCACATGGAGGTTTCCTCATTCAGTGTGTGAAATTTTAATAATACTCGATCTCTTTCCAAAGGAGAGGCTCTGTATTTTATTTATAATAAACTTGAAATACATAAAGATAAAGGATAAACCTATCTAAATCTATAATAAGATAAAATCAAATAAAATCATAATGAGATAAGATAAGATAATCTAAATTCAATCTAATCTAATCTAAACTCTGTCACACCCCCGCAAGCTGTAGCGTGTATGGAATAACGCTAAGCTTGGAAACAGTAGGAAAGACATAGGAAATGTGGCACACTAACTGGCCAGATGAAGTAATGAAGCATAACACTGATTAACTGCTAATTGAATAATCCGGCAGCACATTGACTTGCTGCAAAGAGGAGAAGAAAGGGAAGCATACTAACTGGCTGCGAAATGGCAACGCACTGATTGCTTGAAAACAGACAAGCGTCGAACATAGATGGTGCCTAAAAAAATAGAGAAATTGATTTTTTTTTTTTGTTATTTTGTTGTTGTGAAAATAGGCTATGTAGCAAGCGAGATCCAAGCAATGAACGACGATGATTGCATTGGAAAGCATACATGTGCACGGAAAAAAGAAAACATTGTTGCCTGTTGAGAGAGAAAGATGCGGACAGGGACATCCAGATCTGCAGTCTTCTTCATTTTTTTTGTCTTCTAGAGTGGGACCTAAGGCAACATGAATGCACTGGAATGTGCACTCAGGCAAGAAGATCAGCCAGAGGAGCAAAGTTCTTAACAGGGCAAGGGTCATCTATGAGCGGCGGCTGGACGAGATATGGATCTGGAGATAGTTGGGGTATTGTTTGCCTTGACACAAAGAAAATGGGATGGCAGTGGAAGTTTGATGGCCTGCAAACAGCGATTGATACCTGCAAATCAAAGATCACTGAGATGCGAGGGCTAATGGAGATGGCGTCCGGCAATGGGTTAGGCTAACGCCTGAGAAGAGGCAGATGAAGAGGCGTCCAGATCTGATTGCGTGTAGATTGGACAGTAGTGGAGACTTGGATTCGAGATTAGGGAGTTGAGAATTGGGGATTGGAATTTGACGTGTCCCTCCCTCTGCAGTGAGATATTTCCTCCAGGAGAGGGAGAGAAGATACGAGCTTTTAAGAAGACTCTCAATAGAAGGGTGGGGAAAAAAATGGATCTTGTTTGGCTCTCTACCATGTGAAATTTTGATAATACTCGGTCTATCTCCAAAGGAGAGGCGATGTGTTTTATTTATAATAAACATGAAATATATAAAGATAGGATAAACCTATCTAAATCTATAATAAAATAAAATCAAATAACATCATAATGAGATAAGATAAAGATAATCTAAATCCAATCTAATCTAAATCTAACCTAATATAAATTAAATCTAATCTAATCTAAACTCTATCACAACGGATTTACCACGTTAAAAAAATACTCTGCCTCAGTCCCATTTTCCCATTTGTTTTGTTGTGTTGCCGGAAAACAGTCCAGATTCGAGTCTCGCTCGTCCATCCAAAAAACGAGTAGGGGCATCGAACTTTTTTTTTTTTTTAAATCAAGTGGTATCAGTAGCTTCAGGTTCTGAAGTCCAGACAAATCCTGATGAGCACAGGAAAATGACTATTTTACCCTTGTATTTGGACTAGTTAGCCCCTTATTTTGTGTGTTTTAGAATATGTTTAATGAGATTTTGAAAGTTTTGTAGGATTTATAGGGAAATACAAGATATGAGAATTCAAATAGTGAATTTTGCAATTTATGGGCATAAGTTGATATTTTCGAAAAGTTGGAATTTTTAAGAATTATTTTACTACAATTTTAGGGGTTTTATTTGTAAATTAATTAATTCAAATCCATTTATGAGAGTTTGGATTAATCCCATCATCTTAATTGAAACTAGATGAATTTTGTATTTTATTATGAAAATTAGATCTCTTGAATGGTTAAATTCTAATTTTAGATGTTGTTTCTATTTTTGGGCTTGTTTTCTATTTCCAGAACGTTTCTGAATTAAAATTAGGTTTCCTAAATTAGAGAATCAATCCCATGTTTAACATTTATTTCTATGACTTCTAAATTTCTTAAAATATATAATTAAGTGGTATGTTTTTCACGGATATATTTTCCTAAGTTCTACTGGGTTCTACCTCGCACTCAATCGCTATATCATCTAATAGTTCGTGCGCTTACAAGTTATAAATTTAAAATTTGCAGAACAAATCCCAAAGAAGAAAAGCCAAGAAGGCGTCACGAAGGCGAAAAGAGAAATTGTGGTGGCGACGTTGTGGCCACTGCAAGTGTGCCCAACATTCAATAGAGGAATGTATGGGAGTTTGCAATCAGAAGAATTGACATCTTGAGGGAGAAATTGCTTGAGTCTACCAGCCTTATGAGGTCATTTGAGAGTCATCCAAACCTAGCCGAGGTTGGCAATAATGGCTTGCGAAGCATGAGGCAGCCCAAATTTCCCTGACGGTATATGATGTGATAGGAGAAGAAGTTGGAAGGTTTTTCCATCATTCTCACCATTTATGAATGGAGGTCTTTTTTCCTCTCTCCATTTAAGATGGAATGTTTTTCCCATTCTCTCATTCAAAGCTTTTGCGGGACCAAAAGCCTCCAAATGGGGGAGGTATGATCCATAAATGGATCGAGTTACAAATGGAGGACGGAGTTTCATTTACAACTTCAAGATTTAGCAGGACCAAAATCCCCTCAACAAGTGGAGCCATGATCCAGGTGGATCTTCCAGCATGCAATACCGAAGAAGATGGAGCAACTTCTACTTTTTCCAATTCATGCAGAATGCGGTTTCAGCAGTCCTAATGGTTATAACTGACTCTGAGGTGTGTCTACAAAAGAGGAAGTTGGGGGAGAAGAAAGGGCCCAACCAGGGGTCCACCACCCATCCACGGTGGTGTCACTAATGCACAGGCTGGCGTTCAGACCAAATCAGTCTCTCGGATTCGCCGGACATCTCTCAAGATTGAGTACGACGACAACCGAGACCCGCTTGGAGACATGTGATTGACAATGCTTGAATATTGGTATAAGGGGAAGTGTTGTATTCGAAAAATGTAGAGAGAAATGTTATGTAGAGAGTGAGGTATTGGTTAATTATAAAATTCTTCCTATTGTAGTGGATGTTTTTTCCTAGATTGGCACGTAGAGGTTTCCCCATTTAGCGGGTTTACCACGTTAAAAAAAAATACTATGTCTCAGTCCCATTTTCCCATTTGTTTTTGTTGTGTTGCCGGAAAATGGTCTAGATTCGAGTCCCGCTCGTCCATTTAAAAACGAGTAGGGCATTAAACTTTTTTTTTTTGAGATAAAAAATAGATGAAGACATGTGTTGGTGAGGAACAAAAATCTCCTACTTTTTAAATTAAAATTTTCTATCTCCTATAACAAATCGATTATGTGGAAGAGGAAAATCTCTCATGTTTTGCATTCTTGGCAAAATGCTCTTACTCTATGGAAAGAAAGAAGGTTCTCATCTTCTCTCTTCATTTTCCATCAAATGAAAAATAACAAACTACCCCTTAGGGTATTTTTCTTGGAAATTTTGATTTTTTTAAGAAAATAAGAATTTTCCATATTTATTTGCATAAATTTTTCTAGGAATCTAGATTCTTAATATCAAATTTTCTTGCAAAAATAGTTCAAAAAAATTTCTATAGGAAAATTTATTAAGTTCACCTTCAAGGATTGACGAGATAAATCTTAAACACCGTCATATGCATACTTGACTAAATTCATTCATTTAATGAGTTTTCACAATCCAATCAAGCTATGAGTTGATCCAACCTAGCCTATTTATTAAATTGATTATTTCACAGTACTAAGATTAAATGGGCTAATCCAACTTAGCCCATTTACAAAGTGGGTTGAACCAAACACCCAATGGATCCTATCCCATTTATCAAATAGGTCAACTCTGTCCAAGTAAATGACTAAGATTAAATGGGTCGACCAAAATAGACCCATTTATTAAATTTTTAACCTGAATGCACTTGTATCAAACTTGGTCCACTTATTAAATAGGTGTATGAGTGGCAATGGATTATGTTAAGTAGGGTTGAGTCGGGTCCACCATAGGTAGTATTAGAATTTTCTATTTGACCCTTACTGACTTGACCCAAAAAAATGTCTTACTAACCTGATCCAACCCAACCTAAAGTTTTATAGAAATATAAAAAATGAGAAATAAATAATATTTTTATTAGAAAATGAAAAATAAGAGGACCTCCCTTTTATGTGTGGCTATTAGGCTATGAAAATTAGATGTAATGAACTAAGATTTTTTTACATGGTTAGGGTACATGACTTAAAATTAAGAAATAAAATAAAGCATAATGCTTAAAATTGTAATCAACAAGAGTCTGGATCAATTTAACATTTTCGAAATATTCATGACCTAAAACTGGTTTTTTTTTAATGGAGCTCAGTGGGATCAGGTTCACATGTAGGCTCAGATTTGCCACCCATAAATAGATTGATATAATCTAGACAATCATAAATGGATCGATTCAACAAAAACATGATTTAAATCTATATAATTAAATTAATTCAATCCAAATATCTAACCAAACATAAATGAGTTGAGCTAAAGTTAACCCATTTATTAAATGGTTGGCTTGACCCTAATTGCACCTAAATTAACCATTTATTAAACGGGTTAATCTAATTCAAAATAACTTATTTATTAAATATGCTGGTCCAATCTGAATAATTAAAAATGAGTCAATCTAACCCCAAACCTAATTTATTAAATGGGTTACACGACCAAATACTTGACGGTTAAATTAGTTGACTTTCATGGCCCATTTATTAAAGGGTAGGTCCAACCCACTACCTATCAACTTAAATCATTTGTTAAATGGAACACTCACCTGAGTTGACACATTTATCAATCAAAATTTCCTTATCTAGGTTAGTGGCAAACTTGGGAAAAAATTTAGATTAGAGAGTAAATTCTTACCAAGCCATTTTTTTAGAAAAAAATTCCCATAAAATTCATTTTAGAGGAAACTACAAAC